>OW026368.1:6773700-11573700 GCA_932273885.2 Leucozona laternaria
GTTCGAGGCGGAATCGCGAATGGCCTAGCACTTCTTTGGCGATTCAGACCACCAAATTTAAATTAAATTTAGTAGCTGTTTATTTATGGTTGTAGGTACATATTTAAATACTTTGTATGCAATGATGTAATTACTATAAAATGTGATTGACTGAAAAGTTTTAAGACTCTTAATTATCAGTGCATATTTTTTTCTTTGTAAGTATGCGCCTCTCTTACCATATTTTTTTAATACGAGAGATTAATTTTAGAAACTCAAGTACATTATCGTTGTCTTTTATTTATCAACCTTTTGAAAACATGAGGTAAATATTTGCAACTACTTGTGGAAAATTTACAAAGCCTCCGTACGGATATAATTTATTTACGTAATGCAATCAGATCCATAGGGAACTCAACTATCTATGCTCACAATCAGAAGATAAACAATCATTCTTTTAACAACAAAGAAAAGAAAAGGCCAACTCAAAGTAATTTCAAAGACAGTAAGAAAATAAATCCGGAAATAAATAAAATAACCACCAATATTCAAACATAGCGTACTCTTTTCTCTTTTAGACGATTTGAGAGTCACCTATGAACGAATGGATGACACACAGGGAGAAAACAGCTGACAATTGACAGGAAAGGTTTTGTCAAGCAAAATCCAAATAAAGAATATTTAAAAATTCTTCGTGGATTTACATAAATTTTCTCAAAATTATGTCCAATTCACAAATCGACAGTGCAGCAGCTCAAGAGGAGAGAAGAAAACATCGCTATAGAGGTTGGTTGCATCAAACACATGAGGTTCTTCTTACTCCATGACCAAATTTCAGGAGGAGCATTCTTAGGCCTTGTCGGTGGCGTTGCTGCTCTATTTGGATTCTCCCGGACTCTGGGCCGAGCTAAGAGGGATGAAGCTGCATTCATTGCCAAGGGTGGCAGAGAAACGCTGATTCTGATGGATGCTGGCTCAGCTCTAGCTCTGCGCGCACTTGGATGGGGCACTTTTTACGCATTTATAGGAACAGGAACATTCTGTTATGGCGTGTGGAAGCTGTCAGGAGCCAAGAATGTAAGTTCCTGTATTCTATGTCAACCGCAGGGATAACTTCATTCCCTTCCGCAGATGGATGAATTTCGACATAAAATGGGCTCTGGCCTCCCTAGACTGACTAAAACCGATGCACCAACTAGTCGAACAGAATTCGATGGTTTGACCGATCTGATGAAGTACCTAGCTGCTTGGGGGAAAGAATAAAACGCACCTTTTCACTTATCAACTACTTAAAGGTTTAGTTTTTATTTTTATTTTGTATCCTTTTGGGACGTTGGGATTTTAAAGATGAACTCTTCGATGAGTTGCGATTTTTTTGTGTCGAGACGATGCTTGCAAAGCTCTGCGAGGTTTTCATGGATTTCAAGAATGTCCGCGTAGTCTACTTCCAGATAGACGTTGGCTTCTTTTCGGAACTCGATGGATTCTTCAAGGAATTTGTTCAGATCTGGAGCCCTCCTGAGGTAATCAAGTTTCTCCTTAGATAAAAGTGAGTAGTCGATATTGCTAATGGAAGGCGCACTTAAATTACAGAGGATGGTTAGACATTTATTTATGGCTTTTCTTTGGGATCTTACTTGTTTGCGTTTTGCCGAGTTTTCTTCAAAAGACACAGCCACTCTTCAATTTCGTCGTTTAATCTCTTCTCATACCTGGAATTGGATCTATTAGTACCTTTTGCATCTAAGTCTACCTCACCTCTTACTCTGTTCTTCCATTTTTGAGCCTGGTTTCATCTCCGGGTACTGAAAAACATGAATGGAGAAATTTCTTTGGGTTTTCTTTGCATGCATTTAACTTTGTTTATTTTGTTTACCATCAAGTGTTAAGTTGAATACGCTTCTTGTGAGAATATTTGATTTACGAATGGAAATATCTACATCAGATGCTTCGTCTGAATCAGAATCAACTTGCATTTTCATTGTTCTTTTTGAATTAAAAACAAAGATGAAGAAAAAGAAATATATTTTTATTTACAAAATTAAAATTTTAAAATAAAATTGACAGTTGACAGCAAGAAGGTTATATCCATAGAAGTCAGCCATCGATTGTGGAATGAGTTCAAAAATGCTAAAATAGGTGTGTTCAGCAGGCATAGTAATTGCATGGTCGTTTCTGAATGACGCATCCAGTGATGTAGTCGGGCACTAAAAAACACATGGCATGTTAATCAACTTTTAATTTTTCTTTCGTTCTGTTATAGTTCTGAATAATAGGAGTGTTTTTTTGCAAGTCCATATGGATTTGTGGAAAAAAACGACTTCGGGACATAGGAACTTCTTACTTACAGTACGTAAGTCCCGCTAATTATCTGGACTTAGCTAAGTCCATATGGATTTAAGTTGTTGTTGTATTTACGTGTAAAACTATTAGTTCCGATGTTGTTTTTTTCGACAAATCCATATGGACTTGCAAAAAAAAACACGCCTAATAAAAAAATGTACGAATGACATTTTTTATTGCAATGCATTAAAGCAATAATTGGTCTGTTTGGTATCTTTTTTCAGCAAAATTTGTAAAATCTGTCAAAACACCAAAGTGAGAACGAATTTATCAAAAATGGAGAAACTTACAAGAAAGTTAACAAAACGCATTGAACAACACTTTTTGTAGTCAGAATTTTACCCCTCACATCAACAATCACATTCCAAAAAAACAAATTGCGTTTAATTTAAAAAAAATTACATAAATTATAAATTTTCCAAGTTATTTATTCCTGCCGATTATGGAATTCGCAATAATGGATTCGCAGTGCTGTGTTCTCTTTTATTTTCATGGCGAATGAGTAGAGAGGGACGAGTGCACTGCACTGCAAACACAGATTAGCCACATGAAGATGAGAATGTTTCGTACGTTTCACCCTCCAAAACCCATTTGTTTACATTGTTGTATTTGTAATTTCTTTCCGCGTCGATGAATAGATGTGAATTGCAACAACAATTTAACCAGGTGTGTGAAGATCCCTGATGTCTATGTGTGAGGTTTTTATGCACACATTCTCATTTTTTATCTGATAACTGCCAGTTCAAGCTTGTAGGCAAATTAAAATGGCTGCCGGGGATTCTCATCTTCATGTAGCTAATCTGTGACTGGAAATCCAGAATTGCGAATTCCATAATCGGCATGATTATTTATAAAGTTATTTTCATATATGTGAAGCCACAATTTCAATTTCTTTCCTTTTCTTGCACACAGACATTTAAGGTAGAACCGCACTAGGTGGAACTGCACTTCAGCGACACCGTGCGCACTTTCGCACGAAACTGAACGAAACTTCACGTCGCGACACAGTTGGTCAGATTACCAACTTTGTCGCATAGTGTCGCGTCGTGAAGTGCAGTTGTCGCTTAGTGCGATATAGCTCATACAATTTCCCACAGATAAGTCGTGAAGTTCAGTTCCGCTGAAGTGCAGTTCCGCCGAGTGTGGTCCTAGCTTTATGGAGCACAAATTCGCAAGTTATCCAGTGGAGCGGACATTCTTTTCTCTCTCGATGTGCTCTCTCTTTGAAACTTTTTCGAGTTTTTTTTTGTGATAATTTGTGCCAATTCGCAAGAAATTTCACGTTACCAAACAAACCTAATACGTTTTCATTTGAGCTGAAATTTCAAAATTTCAAAAAGAACAGAAAAAGTGTTTTCATCTCAAATTTGCTTCTTTCATTTGTTAGCTCATTTCATTTTGACTTTGATCTGGATTGTTTTTGTTGTTTTCAATGAATTCCACATTGAATAGATTCCACTTGGGTGTGTTCATAAGGACGTGTTACCTCATTTCGAAATGTGAATTTGTATGGAAAATGATGTAATTTTGAATCGAATTTGGAATATTTTGAGAGGAAGAAAATGGTACACTTTTAAAATGAAAAACCATTTCACATTTCGAAATGAAGTTTGTAATTTGAACCGAATTTGAAAATCTTTAGCCAAGTGGAATCCTTTAAAAATGTCAAAGTTCGATGACAAAATAAACAAAAGAAGAAAAGGAAACAACAAAAACAAGCCAGATGAAATGCAGAGTTGTTAAACGAAATGAACAAATTTGAGAAGGGCTCATTGGCACTCTATAAATACAAACAAAGGAAATAAAGTGATTTTTGTTGAAATAACAAAGAAGAGATAAGGCTGTCCCAAACCAACGCGAAACATTCGCGCGAATATGCGACGACTGAATAATGTTCGAAGATTCGCATCGCGGCAGTGTGGGTGCTCCCATTAAGGCTCTCCCAAACCAACGCGAAACATTCGCGCGATTATGCGACGACTGAATAATGTTCCCAGATTCGCATCGCGCCAGTGTGGGTGCTCCCATTAAAATCCATGTAAATAAATTAAGACAGCCGAAAGTTTCGTCGTCGTTCCGAAGTATTCGCGTTGGTTTGGGAGAGCCTTTAATCTCCATGTAAATAAATTAAGACAGGCGGAAGTTTCGTTGTCGCGCCGAATGTTTCGCGTTGGTTTGGGAGAGCCTTAATTCTTGAATTACTTAAAATTCGCTTCAGCCCTTCTGAATGCAGCCATTTTCTAAACAAGTCTGAACACAGCCTTCAGCAGCTGAGATCGAACTGTCAATATTTTATCAAAACAAATATTTTTGAAAAGTTTTGTTCAATTTTTGTAATGTTGTTTTGAATCGCTTTAATTAAATTAAATTCACAAATCGCAAAGCAAAAGGAAAATTAAATATCAAGTCCTCAATATATAAAATCCAAACATAAAAATAATCAGAAATCCTTGCCAGTATACTAGTTGCGCATTCCCCATAACCAATCCCTGTTGGTCTCTTCACTCTCCCTAATCAGAAAAGGAACGAACTACCGGTTTTGTCGGTATATTTTGTTGGGAAATGAGAAAATTGGGAAATTTTCTTCATGCAGCACAGGAAAGGGAAACGAACCCCACGAAGAAACAAAGAGGAAGACCACCCCAATGAACGCCTCGCCCAACCCCAATTCCCAACCAAACAACACAAAACGTACCTATATATGAATTTTTGCAGCAGCAAAGTTGAATGTGTTCCCCTCACTTCTCGCACAAAATAATATAAACGCAAACTCAAACAAATTGCAAACGAAAACTCTTTCTGGCCAAATCTGTTCTGCGTTTTCCAGAGAATCTGAGTTGATACAGAACCGGGAACGCGAGTGGACCTCTCTTCGTCATTTGCCAAACAAAAATTGTTTGCAAATATTCGCGAATAAATACAGAATTATTCCAAAATTGGATTGTTTTCTTTCGATTTTGTTGGCCCAAAGTTTGGTCTGAGCGGAAAAAGCCTAAAATATAAGTGGATGAGACAGTGCAAAGGCTTGCGAAATCCCCCAGTAGTTTCCTATAGTCGTTGTCTAGTGAAGTCGCAGCTCTCCCGAAATCGATACACTTCATCCTTTCGAACAAACGGTGCAGTCGTAAATGAGTTGACGACGCAATCGGTCACCTTTGTTAGCTTCCGCTTTTCTGGCCCTTGGTCCAGAAAAAGAAAAACCGAACCAAATCCGTATGGAAGCGCCGTGTCGTTCCTTTGCAATTCTGTTACAAATCTCTTTCCTCCAGTAGCCCCACAACCAACAGTAGTAACTTCTATAAGCTTTGTTGTCGGTCTGCGTGGCTCATTGGAAATCGTTAACGCTGCTCCTCTTCCTCGTCGAGGAATTGGTGTTCCTTTCGTGGAATCGTTGAAGTGAATTCTCAACAAGAAAATTGAAAAAAAGAGAGGTTTATCTCTCGCAATCAGTGGCACAGGTGATAGTGCAAGCTAAACAAACAAGTGAATCCTCTTGAAACTACCCCCTGGAAGCAGTGTCAACAATAAAACATTATGACGACCGATTTGCTGTTCCCTAAAATCGCTGACTGTTCCTATGTCTCGTGCTATTGGTAAGTTAATTGTGGAATATTTTAATTTTTACTTGGGATCCCACTCCCCTCCCCAAATTTAGTGATTATAATTTTGGTCAAAGCTTTCAAAGAAGCATAAACGTTTTGAAAATCCTCTGCTTCCACTCGTCTCTGCTTTTCTGTCCTCTGTCGCTCTTCTGTGCATTTTTTTTTTAATACGAGAGCGTGCGCGTCTGTTGCACTTGGGCTTCTTCTTTTTTATGCATTTTTTTGTTGCATTGCACAGTTGCACACCCCTATTTAGTGCTGCAACGGTGTGGTTTCTGATTTTGGTTTGTATGCGATGTTAGGCTGCCGTTGGGAGAAATTGGGTCATTCGGTCATGCGAGTTCGCGATGTAGAAACGAGAACTTGCAATATCTATATCCACAATTATTCATCACAAAAACTATACCGCTTAATCAAACACAGAACAGATATGCATGCGGTACTGCAGAGCATTTAGCAAAGCAGTTTAAGGCCAAAACATAATAACAGAGTCAAGAGCCAATAAATGCATCCTTTGGTTAGTGGAGGACGAGTGTCGAAATTAAGTTGCCACAAAGCTTGGAACGCAACTAGTGAACTAAAAAATTAGT
Organism: Leucozona laternaria; assembly: GCA_932273885.2. NCBI lineage: Eukaryota > Metazoa > Arthropoda > Insecta > Diptera > Syrphidae > Leucozona > Leucozona laternaria. Next base: position 6,780,215 of record OW026368.1, read on the forward strand.
TTTGAAATGAAAATAGTTGAAAATAAAAGCTTAATCTCTTTTTATTGTAAAAAAAAAATGGAATTGAAATCTATATATTTTGGCGAATCTCTAAAAGTTACTTCTCTTGACCGGTAAATTTAGGAATTTTACCTAAAATAAGTTTTATATAATGCTTTAATGAAGAACAATGCAGAGGTATTAGGTTTATAGGAAAAGAAAATTTCGAAAGACAGCACGGCTTACCCCAAGTCCTTAACCTGGAAGTTAGTTTCTAGCTGATAATACCCTTTTGGGTCAACATATAATCGTCTTTCATTCATTTTAACTCGCCCTTAGTCCATTTTTCTTGAAAGAGCGATACTTTTCATAAAAAGCCCATAGTTTACCAAATATCAAAAATTAAGCTAGTAAGAAGCTATGGCTGCTTAAAATCTACATTAAAAACACCATTGATTTTAACATAATTTTAATTTACATCTGCACCACAGATCATGTGACTTAAGCAATCTGCATAAACGAATACAATGCTAATGCATTTTAAATTAGTATATATTTATAATTTTTTTTTTTCCAACAGTATAATTTTGGAGTTTGCGTCGAAGAACATTTTGGAAATGCATTTTGACGCATATGAAGTTTTCGAACATGGCCGATAAAAAGATAGTTTACCAGTTACCACTAATAAAATCTTATTTATCTAACATATTTAATATTGAAGTTCCTCTAAGACAAAATCTCGAAAAACTGATCCTCAACAGCGAAAACCTCAAGTTACAAAAATCTGGAAAAACAAAATATCAAAATAAATCGTCAAGTCAAGAAATTTGATTTTGGAGCTAACGCAACACAAAGCAGTTCAATATTTTAAACTACAGAGCACCTCTGTCGCTTTGATATTTTAACAGATAATAGAAATTCAGAGTTTGATTAAATAAACTTTTGTCTCCATCGAAAAATAAAGTTTGTTGAGTTATGTCGGTTTTTTTTTTTCCGGACTGACAATATGGATAAGATTCGAATTACAGAAATCGTAAAAGTCCAAACATTGAACGACAAAAACCTCAAAAAACAACTCTCTTTGAGAAAAAGCATAAGATATGTTTACGTCCCTTATGGTGCTTCTAAAATCTCGAAATAACAGCCCATAGGTACTATAGGCACCAATAAATCGTTGCCCCGAAAGCTGAAGTCAGTTTCACAATCAATCATTGTATAACAGATTTTTGTCAGTTTGTCCAATAGTGGAGGTTGGAGGACCATGTAAAGTGAAATAACCTTAGTAATCAATGACGATTGTATGGAGCCAAATATGGCTCCCACAATTTTGTATTACTCATAAATGAAAGCTATTATTATTTTGGATATGGCCGTGGCATAGTCGTTAGTGCGCGGAACTGTCATGCCGCAGGTCTGGATTTGATTATAACTAAATTTAAATTAAATAGACGTTTAAACAAATATTTTTCTTTTCACCTAGCTTAACTAAAACCTACACCTACAGAAATTGTTTTTTAAACAAAATTGTATATGATCGCAGACCAAGCGTAGTATCTATACATTTATAAATCTATTAGAGCTGACAATTCAAAGATACATTTTATATGTATGTAGTAAGATACATATGTGTTTAGCTATAATATTAAGTTCGGTCCAATTAATTTAGTTAATTTCAGAATGTAAAAGGTAAAAAAAAATCCATTTTTTAACAAAAAAATAATAATAAAATTCAATTTTAAACTAAAACTTTTCCCCAAAGACAAATTATAGAAACAAGTACATAATTTAACATAAAATTTAATTATCAAAATGCAAAAATAAAAACCATCAAAAGTTTTTAACTGTACGCTCGTCTGATCGGAATGCTCCCCGAGCTGCTATGAAATGAAAATGTCAACAGAATTATAAAACACAAGGCAAATGCCCACTCTTCGTCATTATATTCAAATTCACCAAACCAATTCTAACATCTAAAAACCACCTCGAAAAACATTATTATAACTGATGTTATAAGGATTATTAAATTAATATTCGCCATAGCAATTAAAAAGTTTCCAGAAGTTGGTGTAGGTAACGACACCGAGTAAGCAGAAGCACTCGTTTATTTCTTTCGAATTTCGGATGAAATCGATTCAAATTTAATTTATGGGGACACTACAATTGAGATTTTATTTGACGCCTTAAAATGTCACACACTGGCTTCTTTTTCAATAAGAAAAAAAAAAAGGAATTCTTATAAGGGCGAGAGTGGGCGATTGAACGGAAAGAGAGAGCGGGTGGTTATTTACATTATAATAAAAAGTCTGAATCGAACGCTTTATGCAAAACTCAGACTCAGACATATATTCTCGTATAACAGAAGAACCCAAGAGAAAGCAGCCAGCCATGATGCAAAAGGCCATATAACCTTAAGGAATGTACAGAGCTGTCTAGCATCCACTAGACGTTCGAAGTGGCTTTTGCTTTGCATGCACTTAAGTCACACGGAATATATTACCACATGAAGAGAACCAGACTAAGTAAGAGTACCTATAATGCCAACAATAGATGATGTGTGGTGTGCTTTGGGTATGAAAAACTGCAAATAAATAAATCAATTTTAGTCTTCTAATCTCCAAAGGATAAAAAAGCACAAGAAAGGATATACATCTTCATATGTACATAAATATATGTGAACTTTGAAAAGGAATCCCTTTTTTACAATAAGATTGAAAGGAGGAGGCAAACAAAGTTAAAAATGGAAGTTAAAGGATTCTTTGAATTTGACTTTTTCGTTACAAACAAAAGTGTTAAGATATATTCAAAGTTGATTCTTTTCAAAAAGTAAACCTATATAAGCTCTTAAGGAACTCCTTAAAAAGCCTCTTTAACTGTATAACTTTGCAATAAGAAACAATAAATTTAAGTAAATAAGCAAGCAAACAAATTTGAGCAGTGAGTTAAAATAATTGTTTTAAGAAATTTGCATCTTGTATGTTCCTCGCTAGCTACATTATGTATGTATTGTTGGTACAAAGTTTGACTGTCTGGCGCACTGGTTTGTCAATATTAACTTGAGAATATGTCAATTAATTTTGATCTTAGGTGCATGTGAGTTTAGTCTAACCAGTTTACTCGCATCATTTGCATGTATTTCCAAGACCCTTAAACCTGAGTGGTAGTGGGGAAAAATAATATACCTGTGGACACAAGGAATAGGTGTTTGAATGTTTTGATATCTATGTTAATCCAACTTTTAATGATCTTATTTAAAAAGTATTTTTGAGATAAATTAGGTTATTTTAAAGCATATAGCACAATAATTCATATGTAATAAATAGGCATTAAGTTTGTTTCAGACCTTGACAAAAATCACAATTGCCAATTTCTGCCAACTCTTGTTTTACAAATTGTGTTGTTTTTTTTAACAGAAGAGAGCGATCACGAGAGAGTAATGGGATTTTCCATTGGTAAATTCAGATTTAAATTTAAAAATAATTTTTTTTTTCGTGGCGAATGGAACATGATTTTTCGATTTATTGTATTTGTGAAGTTTCGTTTCTGGGTCAATATTTCAAAAAAAATCTTCATCCCTTGATGCACTTTTAGAAGCGAAAGATGAGCGTGATGAAGTTTTCGATTCATTTTAAACCCTTCCATTTATAATGTGCGAATATTTCCCACATGCTTATTTTGAACACAATTTTCACATGTTGGTTTAAGTAAATCTGCCGAAAAATTTAGATCTGCAAAGTTTATTTTCAATCAAAAATACACAATGGATCGCAAAATTGTACAAAATCGGCTTTTCGATAGATCCAAATCAAAAATAAAGTGATTTATTTTACCAATTGAAAACCCCATTAAACATTACACCTTTCTGAAAATTTCCTTCGGCAAAACGCGGCATATTTGTGTTCTGTCAAAAAATGTCAGTTAAATTCAAATAACAAAAAAAAAAAGTGATACATAATTTTATTTTAATTTTGTATTACTTTATCAATCTATTAATTGTGTAATCAATTTATTTTTATAGCGTTTATCTTTAGGTAAGCAAACCTTTTTCTGACAAAGAAAATGTGGACCTACTTCCAATTCACGAAATTTTTTTTGACAACAAAATATGTACTTTGTATTTAAGTTTTATAATTTAATGTTAAGTTAAACAAAACATGTTTTTATATTCCAAATACAATTTATTTATTGCAACTTTCAGATTTTTTGAAATTTTTGATAGTGATTTATCATAGACCCATGGCAACTCTGGTCGATTCTGGTTTTGACGTTTCAAAAGTGGCTGGAATTATCGCCTACAAAGCATTCCAAACATTTTTGCTAGTTTTCTTCTCTCTGAGGAGGTTTTCCTTTGGTAAAATTAATCAATTTATTTTTGATTTGGATCTGTCAAAGAGACAATTTTACTGGGCCAAAATAAATTGTTTTATTTTTGATTTAAAATCAATTTTGTAGATCTAAAATAAGAAATCAATTTTTAAATTGCAATCTGAATTTTACCAATGGAAACACCCATTAAAGAATTTCAAACCCACTCGTCAAAATTCGACAGATTACACAAAAATGTCTGGAACAAAAATATTATTTGGTCACACTGGTATTTGATTCATTCGAAAATTCGTCCTATATTCACGGAGTTTTGCTGTCTACCAGTTTTTGTTTCATTCAGGAAAACAAGCAAAAGGTTCTCCTCATTTATCTCCTACAGGAAGAGGATATTTTCATTGATTAGATTTCTTCCCTTGGGGAAGAGACAGAGAGAAGAGATCAAGAACAAAACTTCACGAAAACGCACACAAACTTGAAAAAAAAAAAAAACAACTAAACTTTAGGTACTCATTTCTCTCTCTTTCCTTTAACCTGGAACAGGCGCTTTTATCGTCGCAATGTCTAAAATATCCTTCACTATGGAGAGTAAAAAAATCCTGCACTACACATATGTTGTTGTTTTAAAGCTGTACAAAATTGTAGGCCTTTTTATGAAAACCACATACATAAACCTATTCTATTTCTTCGCATGTTGATCTTAATAGTAAAAAAAAAAAAAAAAACAAACTAATAATAAAAACATAAGGGATGAAATCAATGACAGGTTATTTTTGTAGGTTTTTTGTTTTTAATTGTACGGGGCTGTTTGTGGCGGACAAATGGGACAGTTCTAGGGATATAATTTGATTGTTGTCTATGCGACAGAATCGACCTACTTCCATAAATTTCCTCATTCTTTATACTCTTCCGGTTGAACAACAATGAAGAGGGGTATAATAATTAACATTTTACTTGATATATTAGGGTCAAGTATTGGTTTCACGCAAATATAAATAGTAAAATTTCATTTGATTGAAATTCACATTACAATAACGGCGATGAAGAAGATTAAGAAGCAGATGTCACATCAGATCTAGTTATACCTAACAGAATATCATTTTATTTATTTAAAAAAATAGTCTGTGTTTTGGGTCAATTTAGAAATTTAGATTGAAAATGGTTCTAGAAATTTTTATTAAAATTTTTTATAAAATTTCAAAAATATTATATGCATACATAGGTACTCAAAGCGTTATCTGACAACAAATACACCTGAAGACGGGAACGGCCCATAGTTAGGGTTACCAGACGTCCCCATTTTTCATACCGAAATACTATTTTCCCCACATATACAAACCTCTGTCCCCCTTATTAATTAAAAATTCAAACAGAGAAAACATTCAATATTTTCTTTAAATATTTCTGTGAACACATTCATTTGAAGTTCAAAATCCTTTCAAAGGTGAACGCATTCACTCAATGAACTACATCTCACTTCACATTTTTTTTTTACTCTGGTGTTATATTTTCCAAAAACATGTTTTGTCCCCCTTTTTGAACACTTGTCCCCTCTAGAAAACTCAAGATGTCCCCCTTTTCGTTATTTCCAATCTGGTAACCCTACCCATAGTCCCGAATCCCAAATCCGGAATTTCAAGACATTCAATTTTACTATTTAAGTACAATTTGAGCACGTTTTCACCCCACCTATAGCCGCGTTCCTTTGAAGGTTACGAACTCCTCATGAGTAGATAGAAACAACTCTAGTATCTCACTCCTGTCCTCATTAGCGAGTAGATGAGATTTGTAGGGAACTCAATTCTGTGTGTTCCATTGAAAATGGCAAGAAACGTACTCATGAGTACTTTGCCACCGCTTATTATATCAATATTTTTTTCTAGCAGAGTTTTAATCTTTAAGAGTACAATAGAAAGGCGGTTTTTTGACGACCTTTACGAACTTTTCAAACTGAAGATCAAAGATTCGATCTCTTATCTACCCGACAAAATGTCTGCACTGGGTCCTCAGTCAAATCACTAAGACCTCGAGCAAGCGGAATACGGGTTTCTGAAAGGAGTTCAAGGTGCATAGTGGCCGGATGATAACATCAAGCATATACGATCCGCTATTGCTTACGTTCCTACTGAAAAAAAAATTAGAAAAGGCACAACAGAAATATTAAATGGAGGTGTTTTGGTAAACAATTACAACTCACAATCAGTAGACAGAAAAAAGATCATGGCTTACTTGACTTCGATTAAGTGAGAAACTTTTGCTACGATTTGCATAATTATTCTTGGTAAAACATGCCTATTGCAAGGAGGGGAGGTATATAAGTTTTCCGAGTAAGTAAGTACATGCGACTGAGTCTTGTATTTTCTTGGTAACAATTCGCTTCTTTTGTGCTTTAATTTTGCTAAGCATCCTGAATTTAAGGTGGCCCCTTTAAAGAATCATAATCATTATTCATTATCTTTGTTGGCTGTTTTTTTTTTTTTAATTACCTGCCTTGTGCTGATTAGGACAAATGCTTAAAGCAACGCTTTTCAAAAAAATACAAATTATTAGCAAGTCAAGTCACGTACACCTTCGTTTGTAGAATAAAACAAAAGTTCGTCCTTATCATCGTCTTTCCAACAAACAATGTGGCTTTTCTCAGATAATAATTTTAAAAAATGACACACTACGGTTTCAAATACGGACTATAAATTCCCGCCCTATAGCGGTCGATGAAGCAAGGGATAAAAGGAAATTCCCTTGCCATTGTAATGCGAGAGTGATAGAACACTGAACACAAGCTATATATATAGGTGAGTTGGCTGAGTACTTTTTAATGCCTTTTCGAATTAATCGCCCAAGCTATTTGAATTACCAACTTTCAACAATTTGAATGGAGGGGGCACCATCGTGGCTCATCGACACACTATACCTAGGTGGGAGGCATTTAATGCGGAATTTCAATTCTTTTCCCCCTTAGAGTCTGAGTCAGAGCCAGAGCCAGAGCCAGGCATGCCTTTGACTCTTTGGTCTTCCGCGATTTAGCATATAATTTATTGAAATTTTATTTTCATTGTTTTCAAGAGGGAGAGTGGCCAGGAGCAGGATAATGTAGGTGGACGAGACTTGGTAAGATGATTATGGGGAAAATGCCTGAAACGAATGACTCGCGAGAAATGCTATTTTCAACGGATACCCATAGGTACGTTCGCTCAGTGTAAAATGCTACTCAAATTATTTGCTCGTTAATTACTCTTTGTATAACTACTGATGGCGTTGAGCGTTGACTTTCAAATTACTGGGAAGGATTTTCAATTAATAAAAGAGGGCAAAAAAAAAGAGGTGAGGTAGTTTTTTTTTGTATTCTTCGTCGCAGAAACTATAGAATTGATATCGTTTCTTGTTGATTGTGAATCGGTCAACTTGAGCGCTGATGGGTAGTAATTTCTTATTGAGTTGAAAAAGTATGACAGATTGTATAAGTATAGTGACCTTTTAATAAGAAAATTTAAACAATCAGTTGAAAAATTAAATTAAGTTTTAAAATGGGGTATCCTTAAGGGCAGCTTTGGCTTGGTCTTTGGGATCAAAATTAGTGGCAAAATTGTATAAACATTTCTATTAAATGTTAATGTTAATAAAACTAGCCTTTTTTATTTATTTTATTCTGCCCATACCGCCGTAAATAATTTGCATAGTTAAGTTTTGATTCCACGCCTTTTTTAATGGCTTTAATAATCCACTGTAGAAGTATATCTCGCTTAGCTTTAGTCACATACTCTAGGAACACTATTATAGGTAATTAAGCTCTTTAGTACGAGATAAATTATTATTTTTAATTTCATTTCGCAGCGAGTTTGAATAATTATAATATATACACACATTTATGTAATTTTTCAAGGTAGGGTTGCTTGTTGTTTTTAATTAATTATCAAAGTACCTCTCCTTTGGACTTGAAAGTAAGGTACCTTTATAAAATATTCAAATTGTTATTTTGTTGTAATTGTCTTGCTAAAATATTTGCTAATTAAATTGACGGGCGTATCGTTTTTAATTTCAGTATATCTAGGGAGAAATTTTCATCTGAACTAATGAACCTCTACAATGCGAATCCCAGGACAATCCCAATAATTCACAACAGAATAGCAGTCCAGACCTCTACCTATATTTGTTTTGAAATTCGAAAGGTCACCATCTCTCAATTATTATCTGACACAATCAACGACTTTTTTTACGAACGATTTTTGAACATGTTTATTTCTATGTATATAGAACTCTTTAGGGCTAAGGGTTTCTTACGTTCTTTATTTAATACATGACTGTAACGCGAGTCTACTTAATCTTGTTCACGAAAATGAAAAAAAAAAAAACAAAAAAAATTCCAAAATATATTATTAAGAATTAGGTTTATTATGTAGGTATCACTTTACAGCAAGTACATCATGTTTCATGTTTCTTATTTTGTATTAAAAAAAAAACGTAAAATAAGTTGGATTAAACATGAACATGAAAGATGTTTAATGTGTATGGTACGAGATGATTGTCGGTAGGAAAGTAAAAATTGCGGTACGGAGCTGCTAAGCCCCGTAAACTAATTAGTGCTAGGGTGCCCCGGTTTGATTCGATAACTCCTCAGGTGGGGGTGTAATAAAATGTCCCAAAAGTGAATCATCGTTCGGTTCCAGACATTGTAAACACTGTCCTTAGTTAGGAAACTTGTTGATCGCATATATTCTCCAATAATTTATGAATTTTCAAAGAGAGGGTCTGTCTACACAGCAAAACGAATGGTATCCGGTGGAGGTCCCCATCTGTCCAAATTTCACTAAGGCTCTTTTTTCAATCAGAATAATTCTAGTCTTAAATGCTAGATTAATTCGAGCGATAGTGTATTGTAATGCATGCACTGGTGTTTCTAGGCGTTTGTTTCAGCGTAATCGAACAGCTGAATAGAGAAAAGATCAATTTGTTATAGTGTGGAGACTATTCTTCTGAAAAGTACCTACCAAAAACTATAATCTGTAGTCTGCTGTGTGTGTGCAGTACACTATTTTTGGCAGTACGCTGAATGAAATATGGAATACAAATAATTTTCTTTTTTAAATTAGCTGTCTGTCCCTGAGGTAATTTTTATGTTCTACCGGTCAATCCTTTGATTTCGACTAATCCGGGGGTTTACAGTAACACGTATAAAGAAATTGGAATTCCGTAATTTGTGACATATATGTACTTGGTTAAATTTGGCCCCCTCCGAAACATAGTCTGCCTTCTCGGAATGACTTTTGGTTCTTCAATGATACCTACGGTGACCATATTGCTGGGAGCAAAACCCGGGACAAAAATTGAAAAATTTTAAAATGTGAAAAATTCTAGCTGTTTCATAAATTTTTATTAATAAATTCTTAAAAAGAGAACAAGACAGTAGATTATAATGAAGCATAGCAAAATTAAAACTAAAAAAAAAACAACTTAAAACTTAACATTTTGAATTTCCTTATTAAAATAATTCAGTCTTCTTTAAGAAAGCAAATAAGCCTTTAAATAATATAAGTTAAATGTACATAAAGGGTTTTCGAATAAGAGGTGTTATTTTGAATAGCCCGCTATTTCGGAATCTGTCACTTTTGAAGCTGTTATTTTTTGACATTTGACAAGTAGAAACTACGCCATTAATAAAAATGGAACGATACACACTTCAACAACGCATTGAAATTATTAAAATTCACTATAAAAATGGTGAAAATTTGGCAGAGACGGTTCGTAAAACTAAAACATTTTTGGGTCGTCGTGAAGCACCTTGTCGGACCGCAATACAGAAATTGGTGGACAAATTCGAGCTGTTGGGACAAGTCAGTGATGTGAAGAATAAAACCCGTGCACGTCACTCAAGAACAACTGAGAATATTGCTGTTGTAGCCCAAAGTGTTGAAGAAAACCCAGTTTTGTCCATTCCTCGTCGTTCTTTGGAATTAGGCATTCCACAAACGTCATTATACACCGTATTTTGCATAAAGACTTGGGTCTTAAGGCTTATAAAGTTCAGTTAACACAAGAACTCAAGCCGGCTGATCATCAACAACGTCGTGTCTTTGCTGATTGGGTCCTTGAAATGCATGAAAATGATCCGGAATTTCATCGAAAAATCATCTTGACTGATGAGGCCCATTTCCACCTCGGAGGCTACGTCAACAAGCAAAACTGTCGCATCTGGGGCTCGGAAAACCCAAGAGTTATTGTTGAAAAGCCTCTCCATCCTCAACGCGTGACTGTTTGGTGCGGTTTATGGTCCGGCGGGGTCATTGGACCTTACTTTTTCGAAAATGAGGCTGGAGCAACAGTTACGGTCAATGGATTGCGCTATCGAGAGATGATTAATGATTTTTTATGGCCGGAATTGGATGGTATTGATCTTGACAACGTTTACTTTCAACAAGACGGCGCTACGTGCCACACAAGCAATTACCATCGATCTTTTACGGCAAAAGTTTCCGGACCGTGTTATCTCTCCAAGAGGTGATCACAATTGGCCACCGAGATCTTGTGATTTAACACCTTGTGACTTCTTCCTTTGGGGCCACGTGAAAGATAAGGTCTACGCCAACAGCCCAGCGTCGATTCAAGACCTCAAAGATGGAATTCGTGAGGCTATCGAGGACATAGGGCAGCCACTTTGCGATTTGGTTATGGAAAATTTCATGAAATGGTCCTGTAAGCGTGGTCGTGGCGGTCATTTGGCTGATGTTGTGTTCCATTATTAACGGCATACCTTCCTCTTTATAATGAAATAAACATCCGATCATTTGTCTCAAAAAATGCCATTTTTCTTTGAATATCAAAATAACACCTCTTATTGGAAAACCCTTTACATTATGTAAAGCTACAAAAAACATTTCGAAATGCACACTAAGCCAAGTTTACAACGTACAATTGTGCGAGCATTAGAACCTGGCAAACACAAGCTGAACTCTACAATTTGTAAAAGGTTTTATCTGAGAAATGCGTACAAATATCTACCCAACTACCTTTTCACCTTTTCTATTTTGAATACAGTGTTGTTGTTAATAAGCAGATTTTGTTTTTATAAGTGACTTACGGTAAACCAAATCGTTGACAGACAGGTGAAGTTTGACAAGCTGAATGAATGCGTTCAGTGGGCATGAAAATATAATTGTAATAGATGTGTTTTACTTTTGCAGCAGATCCTTCTTTGTGAATTGATAAAAAGTGATATTTGAACTTTCATACATAGCTATAGGTACATATATATGTAAATCATTTTGTTTTATAAAATATAGAAATTAATAAAAAAAAACATCATAAAATGTCCATATACTGGACAAATTATTAAATACGGGACACTTGAAGGCCGCGGGTTTCTTAAAAAAATGCCCAGGACAGGCTTTATAAACACGAGACAATCCCGGGAAACCCGGGACGTATGGTCACGGTAATGATCCGACCATTTAGTCTAACGATATCCTTAAATACATAGCATGAAAATATATCTGTAGGATACATCGTTCAGGAAACCATTATATGACAAACAAGTGGAAGCGAATAGCGAATCCTTAGATCCTAACTCGTTTATATTTTAACCGCCCTATATTTTTGGCTAGTTCAGTATCAGATCCAATAACCTATACTCATGCGATCCTCGGCTGAAAAGCTTCATACCTTCATCGTCTAAACCATAAAATTATAATCTCGAATTGGCTAAAACGATCATGTGATATACAAATTTGATTACCTGTTGCCTTCTCCCCTTAAAATAAATGATAAATTTTAAACCGATATATAAACAAAAATAAAAAAGGGTTCCATCCAATTGAACTAAACCCTCGTAACTTTTGCAATAATGTCTGGCAATTTTTATTTCTTTGTCACCATTATATATACCAGTTGAATTGCTATATATTTATCAACAAATCTCAAAGGACCCTATTAACACGTCCGAACTCCACTTAAAGGGCAAGTCAATAACTAAAGAAATCCCTACAACAAACATCAACAAATGCCAAATAAATCACTGCACATACTTTCGACGTTATAGGCAATTGTTATTGCCCTAGGTTTTGTCTCTTTTTAAGTCAAGAAGCCCCCGCAATATACTTCCTACATCACATCACCTATACTTGAAAATCTCAGCTTTCAAAAGATTCATTCACACAACAAACGGGTGTAAGCTACATACATCGTCAGAGAACATCATCAATCATCCGCAATAACAATCAATCGATTTCGTTCGAAGGAAGGACAGGGAGTGTGATGTGATGTGTGATGTGTTTGCACAAAATACCCGATACGTGTGTCGTTAGATGTCTGATGTTGTTGGAGGAAAAACTAACTAAATTAGTCTCCTACCGTTGAATCTCACACCAAGACAACAAACTTCCAACAGTCCACCCCCATTACCAATAACCTCTTTTTCCACTTAACTGATGTCAACAAAGCAAAACACCGTTCTTACCCGTTCTTATACGAAAGTCCATACCCAAGAGCTCTAAACAAGCTCTAGCAGTTTTCCACGTAAGTTTTTATCTCTTTTTTCTTATTGTCACCCTATATTCCCTGGGCTCTTCAACAGAACGGCTACCTATACTATACAATTCGAAGTGTCAACAGTTATGTGACTTTTGAAATCGTGAGGTGTCTAGTATTACCACCTGTGCCAACCGGAAGTGGAATGAAACAGCATTAACGTTCATAGTTTTTGCTCCGATGAAAGACCAAATGCCAATTTATTTTCAGCTTTTGCAAAAAATAATTCGCTGCGACATGACGCGACACCGAACACTGACTCCGACATGACAAGTTTAATCTTCTACGACCAAGCCAAGGCGCTGATGGGGCGGGAAGAAGCGAGCGGTCGGTGATTCAAAAACTGTGTGTATTCGGTACATGACTGGAACAGGAATTGCATTTAAACGGAAAGTAAATGTTGTGAAATTTTGCAGCCATATGTGTGTCGCTTGTTTTATCCTGAGAGACAATGTCCTTAGATATTTTAGAGGATATTGTTTGAATATAGCTTATTCTTCGCACAAGCTGAGGCTTCACATTGAGCGGAAATTGCCATTGGAAATTGTGTGTAAACACGTTTCAAAACTAATTAAATCCCGAGCTTATATATAGGAGGACGGCATAGATTTTGAAGATTACAATAACCCAGGACTATTTGCAAATGAACCAGGATGCACTGTAGAGTCGCTATATGCTGCTGCAGGAGGATAAACATCCGCGGCAGGCAAATAACCACAGTAATCCGTGCATGTACAACAGTACGGCTCACCTGGTTTATTTGTATTTACAGCACCGAATCCGACACTCGCGCTCCTTAAAAAACACCGAACGTGACACTAAGCTGCCTTCCTTTGGCAGCAAGAGGGATGCACATCAGGACGAGATAGACAAATGTCCTAGAGAGTGCTTTAGGTTGTGATGGTTAAAGGACTTTACATGGCAGCGTTGCAGAAGTTTGCTGATGATGCCCTTACCCGCATTTCCATCCAATCTCAATCTGGCATTTGTAGTCACGAATCGTGCGGATATGGCGGATAAAGTCATCCTTCCGGTTTGGGAATCACTGATTTGAAACAACCTTTTAAAGGTATATTGTGCAGGGTGGAAATAAACAAGGAAAGCTTGTATCAAATAAATTGGCTGAAGCAAAGAGTCATGATGAACGTAATACGTATACATATACTCAACTCATACATACATAAATGTAGGTATTCTGTGAACAAAAAAATACATTTTCGAGTAAAAACATTGTCGCACATCCTGTATTGCAATGATTTGCAAAAAATGACATTTGTGGGGCTGTATGTATTGAAAACCAGATAAAGTCATGTTTTGTAACGAAACTTTAGTTGTACATATATAATTGATTCGATTTTCGTGCCAAAAAGTGTTTTATGATGCTCGATTAGTTTAAAGGTTTTGGGGTAGAAAAGATGATACATCTATAAAGATATTGAAAAATTAGCGTAAAAAAACAAGAGTGTTTTATTGGCGTGGCTCCAGTTATGTGACTGTAATGGCTATTTCAAGGTGCAATCGAGATGTCATTAAGTTTTTTTTAATAGTTTTCTGGACCATGAATAGCAGTCTCTTTGATAAGGGGTTTGTAGAAACTTAAAAAGGTTAAGAAGTTTAGAAAAAAAAATGTTTATAAGTTGAAACTTGAAAGGTTATTGTTTTCTACCATCAAACCGCGTTTTAATAATCTTTAAGGATTGGAAAGGCTGGAAATGTTATTTAACTTTAAACAACGTGCTTCTTTAAACCTTCAAAGTAAAATGAAAATTCAGAACGACACTTAAATGGTCGTACGAAACCAAACAAATAAGAGTATAATGACATTATTGATGCGCCAATAATTGCAGATTGCAACGTTTCTTCCAGTTTTCGTTCAATTTAGCTTGAAAAGCTCTTGACAGCTGAATGCATTCATTCTATTCGGATCAATTTCTGAAACTACAGTCGACTCTCCCTAAGTCGAACCTCTCTCTAACTCGAACACATTCTCTTAATTAGTGGCATTTTTTTTTCACCCCTTAAGTCGAATTTTGTTTAGCACAAAAAATAAATAAAAAACATTACCCCTTCGGAATTCGTATTTGGATATATGTAACTACGAACCATCAAGTACCTAACCTACACTCTTCAATACCCTTAATATGTATTTGTTGCATCGCGTTTGCAATCATCGTCAGTTTCTTCCTATTCAGAAGATGGTTTTTATTTTATATTTTTGTTTTGTTTCGATGAATTCATTACTCCTTATTTTAATATTATTTTTTTTAAATAAACTTTTTGTAAGTATGTATATTAACCTTTTTTTTATTAAATAATAAAACAAAATCTTTCTCTCTCTAACTCGAATTTTTTCAAAACTCTCTTTAACTCGAACAAATCTTGGTATCCCGTGAAAATTCGACTTAGGGAGAGTCGACTGTAGTTGACCTTTTAACTCAGTCAGTAAGACCTAGATGGTATACTTCTTTTGCGAATATCCCATATATTGCGTGCTAAGATCCCACAGCCATAGGCAGCTGCTTACACTTAACACTTTTTGGGCATTTGATGTAGACCCTATAGCGCGGCTATATAGCTCTATATAAAGTAAGCATGTTTTGAAGGCATATTTACGGCAATTTTGCGCCAATTTCTGGGTTAGTCAAAAATTACTTTTTCACAAGTTGCTACAGTATCAAATTCTGTCTACTTCGAACCAAAAAAAAGGAGATGAGAAAGTTGAAAATAAATACGGTTCTGTATAAATACCAGTTTATTTTGTATCTGAATTTTTTTTTGCCAAAATGTTGACTTAAATTGCAATAGTTTCTACACAGTGATGTCCGAATGCAAATGAATAAAAAAACTATTTCATTCTTTCCCGACGCGACGTTTCAAGGGATGTTTTTTATTTGCCCGAAAACAAATTACATTACACAAGGCTTCTATTTAAATTTTAAATTTTTTTTTAACTATTTCGCTTACTGTATTACATTGAAAGGAAATTTTGGATTTTTACATTTAATTTATAAATTAACAAATCTAAAATAAATAATAAATAAATCTATACTTTACACACTGCAAAAAGAAACAAGAACTTTAATGCTATTATCACAGAAACGTCGGGAAAGAATGAAATAGTTTCTTATTTATTTGCATTCGGACATCACTGATCTGTAAGCATGTCTCATATAACTATAACTATAGCTGTGTTTTATTGGTAATTTATAGCTAGCGCAATAATCAAGTACCAATAAAACGCTTTGGCTGTGTTAATAAAACGCTTTGGCTGTGTTAATAAAACGCTTTAGCAACTTTTGGCTGTGTTCGCTACAAATATCATAGATCACATCCATTTTGTCTCCACCAAACTACAAATATCATAGATCACATCCATTTTGTGAGTGAAAAACAGCATTAAGGTTCAAGTCATGAATGCTTTTCAAGACCGCCATCTTCATCTTCAAAGTTCTAACTATGTAACTTTTATATCCACTCTTTTACTGGCTAAATTATCGACACTCTTTGTTTTTGTTTGCCAAGGGAAATTTTACTGCGCTGGCTATAAAATTACCAATAAAACACAACTTATAATAAAAACTTTAAGTTTCAATTTAAAAGAAAATATTCCAAGAAAAACGGTATCAAGAATACTGGGTTAATATTGAATAAACTTCCTATATATGTAAGTAAAACATGCATCTAAAAATATGCAATGGTTTTTATTACCAAACCAAGTTTATCAACGCATTATGTTTACACATCTTCACCCCGCGTACTCACAATTTTTTTTTATCACAATATCTGCCACAGGATAAAAAAAGTTTTTCTTTAACCGCGTTCAAAGAGAACTTTACTTACACTCAATTTTTTCAAACTCCATCATTATCCTACACAGCTTGTGTTTTATTAGCTGTGTTTTATTATCTTCTATCGGTTTCCGGATCTGGATCTGGATTAACTTTTAACACGTGTTGCAAAAACAATTTTGAAAATTTCCCAGTATTTTGTTTGTGTATTACGTGTTAAAAGTAAATCCAGATCCGGATCCCGATAGAAGATAAAAAAAACACAGCTATTATTTTAGTATTTTGAGTTTTACAATTTTCTTATCAGTTTAATTTTTGTTTGGTAAAAAACAACGCAAATTCTCCAATACCACTGCCATCCCAGGAACATCAAGGTTTAAAACGAATTAATGAGTTTTGTAGGTCGGTCTTATTGCTGCTCAACTTTTATCACATCATCAAGCTATTCCGTGGTTTTATTACTGAATATACCAAATTTATACTCATTTTCATCCATAACTAAATTAAGAGACTTTGGCTATTCATAAGAAAACCTTAACAGCTGCTTTCAAATTGTCCAAGAAAATCACCCTATTTTTTGTTTACTGCTGCTCCATTTTATATCCTCCTATAAGCAGACGAGATGTTTCATTGTTACTTTCTTATCTATCTCTTTATTTTAAGCATATACAATTTTAACTACAATAAAAAACCTTTTGTCTTTAAATCCTTAAATATAATTTAAATTTTCTAAATGTATCTCTTTGCTCAGATAAATCTGAATGGAAAATTTTCTTAACGTGTTAGAATTTTCTACATTAATGTTTACATTTGAAAAGTCTGTTAAACCTAAACAAACACAAAAGAGGTCGAATAAAACAATAACATGGTACACACCGAATTATTTTTTTTATTAGCTAAGTAAAGATGAACTTAATTTAAATACAGCAAACCCAATTGCTTCTTTGAATAATACACTCCGTTTCATTATGAGGACAGATTTTATATTAAAGAAAGTTTTGTAAGCAACTTTAGTCTTTTCATGAATCTGGGAAAAAATATTTTTATTAAGAAGGTGGAATATTTCTTAAAATTGATTTTTTTATTTTTAAGTAAAATAAATGCGAAACGATAAAGGTTTCCTCGATTTTGGTAAAGTGTTTTCGGGATGTCTAATTTATTAGGGACGTGCTACCATTTAATAGGAAACACGAAAAGCTGTTATTAGTAATACCTTACATAGAACGTTTTATTTTCGACTTTATCATTACCCGGAAAACCGATATTAAAAAGTGAAGACAAACATTATTTTTGACAAGTATTTTTTAGGATATTTTTTTTTGAAATTTCATTTCCAATTTCTATTGTTAACGTTTAAAAAATTGTTATTAGTAAAAATTAGCCAATTTTTTTGAAAATCTGTGTAAATAGGCATGGTGTTTTTTTTAGACGTGTGGTTTTCAATCTGGCAATACTTTTTTCGGAGTTGGTTTTTTTTAACGCTGTCACTTGATTTATGGTCAATTTGGTTTGCTATTTCATAATAAATAGACTTACTACTGAACACCGTTTACAAATCGTGCCCAAATGGGCCCAAAACAAGATTGCCGTTGATCCCAATTTTCATAAGCGAATTAGCGATGAAGCTCGTTTTTGGTTGAATGGGTACGTTAATAAGCAAAATTGTCCTATTTGGAGTGATCATAATCCACAAGCCATTGTGGCCCGTATTGACTTTTTTGGTTGCAAAAATCATATCTCTTAAACAAATAAAGATATCGCCAAATTTTTTTTTTGGTTTTGAAGGAAATTTCCAAGGCTATAAAGTCAGTAAATTTTAAGAAAAAATATTTACAGGGTGTTTCAGAATCTGCTGCTGAAATAAGAAGTTTTTGTTAACGTGGTTAACATAATTGGTATTTAATTCTAAAAGGGTCGAAAGTCAATTTATGAGGTAATTTAAGGGTAATTTAAGTGGGGAAAAAAGGAAACAAACCAATTTGAGTGAAACAGTGGGTGAAAAAATCAGTTTTTGTTTTTTTTTTATTAATTGATTTTTAATTTTTTTTTTTAAAGAGTAAATTTATAAAGTATTTTATTGATAGATTAGAATTCAAAAAGTAGAAAAACAAAATATAAGGAACAAAAATTTACATACAAACATTAAATTTCTTGGAAACTATCATCTAAGTCCGGGGTAATGCGTAATAAACTTATAATTTCCGGTGAGTATTGTGCTTTCAGATCTTTTTGGTTTCTTACATAACTTAAGGTAGAAAAAGGGAATGGATCGGATGAGACTGCTAGCATGTTAAATAGGTCTTCATTCTGTCGAATTCTTGAAACTTTGCACGTATTTTGATATCTGTATTTCTTGTAATCTTTATTTTTGGACTCCTAGGCTTCTTCTGACAATTCTAGAAATGGTAGTGATTGGTATTCGATGATATTTTTACTATGAACCAAAATTTTATGAAGAGTAGGTGTGAGTTGATTTTCAGGGTACTTTTGTTTCAATAAATCTGCGTTTTTTTTGGTGTAATCTCCAAAGTTAACTGTATTCACTACTTCCCTGCTATTCAAAATATTAAGTATTATTTTGATCCTGGTTATAACCTCTTTATTGACTCCAGTTATTCGAGCGGTTGCCTCAGATTGTTCAAAAATCTCCTTGAAGTGTTTCCATCATTGCTATTTCCAAATCCTTACTTTGGTTTATCTACATCAAGTCCAAGCTCATTTGTCCGGTTTTGATATGGAGAGATGAAGAATGCCATTCCTCATTTTTGTTTATGAAAAATAATCTCGACCTATGGGCTGCGACCCATTTTTTATCAATGTTGTAATAAAAGCTTTTTAATTTTGCTTCATTTTCCGGTAAATTTTCACCGGATAGTTGGTATTCACTTACCATGGCAAAAAAGAACTCTTCAAGACTCTCATCTTTGACAAAAAGTTCAAACAAAACATTGTATGGTATCCATTTTAAATAATTTTTCCTTATACAACTGCTCCTTCAAGTTTTAAATGATAATTTCATCACAATGTTTCACCTTTTTATACCATAAAACTAAATACCTGCATTAAAAATATTCAATTTATGACATCCTAATAAGGTAATCTGCTTTACCTATAAGCTTTTTAAAAAAAATTCTAATCCATTTAAAAACTCTTATCCATCAAACTACCTGACAGTAATTAATCATACCCGAAATCAATAACATTCATACTTAAAAGTTTTATTTGGGGTCACAATAAATAAGCTATAAAACCGTTTTAAAAAACTTAGGTAGGTTTTTCCTTCTAAATTTCAAAACCATTTTATTTCAAACCTACACTCATACCTGCAAAACAGAGAAAAAATATTTTCCAAGATTTTTTTTTTGCACCTGACCAAAAAAAACTCAGAAAAAATTACTGACTTCATTAAATCAAATCGCTCTAGCTCAGCTCTATGCAACTTTATGCAGCTGAGTTTTTGGTATTATATGAAGAAATATATAAGGATTTACTATGTGTCAAGCTTAGCTTGATTATGTTTGAACCTTTTTTTTCTACTCAGTGTGGTGACGAAAAAGCGTACAAAAATGGGTGTTTAAAAAACATTAAATTTATCAGTTTAAAAAAATTTATAATTTTTTTTTTCATTTCTGATTATAGCAATTAACACATTTATCAAGTAAATATAACAAAAAAAAAGTTATATTTCCACCTTTTTCGTAGTTTTTCACTCAAAATTAAAAAAAAATTTTAAAAACAATTGTTTTTTTCTAACCATAAAAATTTGTCAACTTTGACTCGCTCTACAAGTCAAACCATTCATACAAATGAAATAATTTTTTCGACCACTAGGGCTCCAAACATTTGTCAATTCAAAAAAAGGAAAAGTTTTGCATTATAAACACACCCGAAAAATGAATTTCGCAAGCACTTTTGCCTAAACGGGCCACTGTGCGCCGTTACAGCCTCGAAAAGTCACTGTTTGGTGTGTGCTCTATGGGCATAGGGAATCATTGATCCATATTTCTTCAAAAATGAAGCCGGCCATAATGTTACTTTTAATGACTTTTTCGTGCCTGATTTGGAGGATGTTGATGTGGACGACCCTTGGTTCCAACAAGAAGGCGCTACATGCCATACAGCCAACGAAACAATCAATTTATTGAAGGAAACTTTTGGTGAGCGCATTATATCGCGTCGTGGGCCTGTGGCGTGGCCTCCAAGATCGTGCGATTTAACACCGCTGGACTATTTTTTGTGGGGTTATGTAAAGTCGCTTGTCTACGCAGATAAGCCCGAGACGATTGACGCCTTGGAAGAGAATATACTGCCCGTTATTGCTGATATACGGCCCCAATTGCCGCAAAAAGTGGTCGAATATTGTGCCTCTCGGCTGGAATTTATTCGAGCCAGCCGCGGCGGCCACTTGCCCGAAATCATTTTTAAAACATAATGGCAAACCCTTATCTTTATAATAAAGCTAAATTCTTGGCCATAACATTATATTATTTGCGTTTTATTTCTTCTTTAAAACCAAACGTCTAAAAAAAACAACCTTTATATATATCATGCACCTTCAATGTGTGGTTACACACAGTTGTTAACCACAAGAGCAATTTCGTGCGATCAAGTCGTGTATATTTCCTATTTTCGACTTCACCTTACCCGGTAAACTGATTATAAAAAGTGAATACCTATACATGTACCAACATTTAACAAACTTTTTTTTTGGCAAAGTTATTTTTAGGATATTTTTTTTTAAATTTCATTTTTAACTGCCAATTTCCAATTTCTGTTCTTAACGTCTGTTATGAAAAGGAAAAAAAGGCATACAAACAAAATAACTCACCTTATGTTAATCTTTTTTTTCCTTATTTTTTTGTCAAAATTTTAAAATTCTCGTAAATCAGTTTAGGTATATTATTCTCAAAAAAAAACTAAATCAACTGTCCTTTATGAAGTGAAATGGAGTGTATAAATTTCTAAAATACTACACTCAAAGGTTCCCATTCAAACATTACGTTCTGTTTTTAAACCAAAAAAAAATTAAACAGCCCAAACTTATTTCCTTCCTCTCCATTACTGGCTTTTATGAACTTTTCAGCTTCACAGCTATAAGTATCTCAACTTCCAACAAGTTACCCTCAATACATAAACGCATATACATATTTACATCGTTTACCTTCCAGGATGATAATCCTTGTATCTAGATATGTATATATGTATAAGTGTAACAACTTTGTAATATAAATTCTTTGGATTGTCTTCTACCTCAATGGCAAACCAAGAGAAAACTTCAGAAATTAATTTAAATTAAAGTTAGTAGTAGACTTTTTATTCGCTAAGAAAGGATAAAAACGCCGCACCGGTTAAAATATCGCAAAGGTAATATTTTATTACCTGGAGAATGAACAGTTTTTTTGCGCTTTCTTTATTTATCTCAAAGCGTCCTCACTTCTCTCATTCTTGTTCGCTCTTATGCATACCTAATTCAGAAAGCGAAAAAAATAAACCAATCCACTTGAGGAGAAAAATCCTTCTTCTGTATATCCTGGAGGATGGAGAGTTTTCTTTTCATTATTAGAACATAATTTTCACGTAACCAAATATTACGTTGATTTCCATAATTATTGTTGTTACCCACACAACACACACGTTTCTGCAACAGTAAAAATAAAACCGAGTCGGAATATAGAATAGGTCATAAAGACTCGTATAACGTTCTCACATACGTCTTTTGGCTTTATGTGTTTTGTAATCAACCGGCTGGTGCAACATTAATAAACCTCATTAAATTTTAACCGCACGCAAATATTAGAGGGTGCATATTCATGGTTAAAGCCGACATGAAACTCTACATAAAAAAAACAAGCGGCTTGAGGGTAACGGCGTCATTAAGCTGGTGGTTTGCAAAAGAAAAGCAGAAAATTACGATTTTGTTTGCATTTAAAAAATTTAAAGTTTGAAGGGGAAAAGAGTACGCTTACGATGATTATGTCTCAAGGATGAGTCTGGCTCTACTTCTGAGAATTAATCATTTGTTTTTATTTAAAAGAAAATCAGCACTCGGTTGTCACGGGAACTTCAGAGATGCAAAAATCACGCAGGACGAAAAAAAAAAAAAACTTAAATGCAAGTGAGATAAATATTTTTTTCAAAGCGAAGGTGCAACAAATGGAATAACACATCTACTACATGACAAAAGCATGACAGAGGAAAATGTGTGCTTAACCAAGAAAAAACATTAAAACATTGAATCATATTTTTGTAAAGGTTGCCAAATATGTACTTTAAAATATTGTTTATAATATGAAAAAAAATGCATAAATAAATATTCCAGTTTCTAGTTTTGAAAGAAAAATGTTTTACCATGAAATACAAAAAGGCAATTCTTACACTCCGGTTCCCGCAATATATCTTTAATTTTTAGTCTTTTTGAGGGTTCTAAAAAGATGCTTATTCTCATTCATTGATCTAATGTGTCCAAATTGTGTAGATCTATTACATAATACTGTAAGACGCTTGTATAATGTACATATATATAAGTATAGCTTCATGATAATTCACATAAAAACCGACACAAAAAACCAAGGGTTGTAAAATAGACCAAGAGAATTAAATTACTCGAAAAAGTGATTCAAACATTTTTTTAAATTTTATTGGTGTCTGAAATTATCATTTGTATTCGTAAATTACAACAAAATAATAGCAACTGGCAACCATAAAAACCATTCCCTAAAGGTGCTTTAATATTCTTGCTATCATTTCTAGTGTTTAATGCTTGTGCTTATGGTTGTGCGTTCTTAAGCCACCTTATACTCCACCAAGCATAAGGTTATGTTGGCGCAAAAGAAAAGTGTGCTCACTACAAAGAAGTAAGCATCAGCATTGGTACCATGTGATGTTAATGCAGAGAGTATCCTGATGACCTATAATAAGCTAAAGAGCTCCTTAGGAATCCTTCTGTTTTTGTTCCACTTCATCTTTTGTGACTTTTTGTTTTTTTCTTTGTATTTAAATGTATTATTGTTCTTTTGTTCTTTTGTGCAATAGAGGTCTGTGTGGTTTCGTTATCTGGCGCGAAATATGCCTGCGAATATCTTTCTGTTTCCCCGACGCAAGGACGATGAAGAATTCACATTCTACTATAGATAAGAAAAAAAATAATCCACCACAAATGAATGGGTGCTTGAAAATTCCATTAAGGCTGCCCGTTTAGATTACGTTTTGTATAGAAAAAATGGCTTAGAAAATGAAGAAGATTGTACATACACATTACATACCTAGCACCTACATAGTTTAGATACGAGTGAGAAGGATGAATAAAAAAAAATATATATATCTAGGTACAAAAAGAATTATCTAATTTTTCTTGTACCCATATAATTGAATAGGGACTTCGAATGTTTCTTTTTATATTTGATTCAGTTTTTCTCCGTCGAACGAGAAGATATTCGTACAATTGTATCTTTTTGTGTCTGACTTTCTTGTGTTTTGTTATTTTGTGTGCAACACAATTTGCCACTAATGTATTTGATGACAAAAAATAAGAAAATGAACATGAAATTAGATACCCAGTAGAATATAAATATAGAGTGGTCAAGAAATGAGAACACGTTCAATTTATTATTGTTTAAGAAATTCTAGCTTTAAGTGACTTTTTCAAATGAGTTCTTTTCTTTTCTTGGTTTAAATTTTAAGAAAAAATACAAACATCAATTTAGAACACTTAAACTACAGACAAGAAATGCTCGATTTATTTCAATTTCTGTTGGTGAGCTTGTAATGTTGTCATAGGTCCGACTCTGTATACAAATGGAGCCACGTCTTAGTGGTTGAAATTAAATCTCAAAAATCTTAACCAGTCTACCGAATTTGATAAAGAATAGCATTATTTACCATCATAATGAATTTTCCGCCAACGGACTCGACCACTTTTTAAAAAATTTAATTTTATTGTCATAGTTGATAAATATGAGATATTTTGCGAAAGATGCGACAATGGCTTGAATTAGGCTTCGTCCCAGTTCCGTTCTGGTTTCGTCGTGGTTTTGTCTCAGCCTAGTCCGGATTTCATCGCGGTCTCGGTTGCCTTAATATAGGACGATCATTTTTACGTCTTGTATGGCCAGCTCCAACTGTAAATCAAGCAACGATAAAAAGACGCGAGTCCTTCAAACCTTCAGTTTATATTCAGCATATAATAAAATATTTTCAAAATGAATCGGTTAAGCACCGTTCAACGTGTTCAAGTTTTTCAATAGTTTTGCAGAAGAAACAGTTTCATACCAAATTCTTGAAATTATTGACTCACGGGCCTAAGCTGCGCCAAGACCTTTTCAAAGGCTACTTTAAGTGCTTTTTTCATCGGCACTTGAAAGTGCACCAGTATACAATTCGTTCAGTTTAAGATCAGCAAAAAATTGTTAAAGATGGAAATGTGAGCCATTTTCAATTTCCTCCGATTGATGAGTCACAATTGCATGTCCAAAAAGCGACTAAGTATTTGGTGAACATTGTTTTAAGTGGCGTCATTTACCACACATTTCGAAACGATTACGCCTTAACTTTCTCCTCCTCCTAAGATTTCTATTTATTTATATTTAGCTTAGTCATTTAGCTAAAATTATATAAAGTCTCATTTTATCTCAACAACTCGCGACCTTAGGACAACAAGGTTCTAACTCACATTTTTGCCAAAATTGAGTTATGCATTGGATCGTACTGAAAAAGCTATGCTCTTTCGATTGCCGCTATCCGTATCTCTCTATCTCTTACGGTTTCGGAAATAATTTTAAAAAATCAGGGAACAGGGTTCTATCTACACATAATTAAGTTTGATCTTAAGTTCACAAAGTTCTAACCAGCCAGATAGAACCTTGCGTTACAAGGCAAACAAAAATATTTCGTAGAAAGAACCATTTTTCGCTGTAGATAGAACCTTCTTGTTCGAAGGCATCCCATTGTTTGAATCAAGTGTGATGTTTATTTTGTATGAAAACGGTGACACAAAGTTCTATCAGGCATTTAGAACCTTCTTGTCCTACGCCCAAGTGCCTTAGCGATGAGCAACAACGTTCTATCGATTTTTTTGAATTTAAATTACTAAATAACTACCTATTATATTTTAAATTTTTTAATTGCGAAAAAATTAGAACAAAATAAGCTGTAGGTGCACATAAACACGTTTCGATTAAAATCAATGCAAAAAAGTTATAAAACACCAAATATTCCACCTTAGTTTTCTCGAAAGTGATTGATGTGCTGTTAGAACCTTCTTGTCCTAAGGTCGCGAACTTATTATAGTTTCAAAAAATCAAAGTCAATTAATATCCTGGTCGCACAAACATCAAATGATAATGAAACAATCGGTCCCAATGAAGGACAACAGAACACACAAAATGAATAAGTATACGCCCCAGTGTACATTACAGTTTTAAGATATGAATTAATCGAAAAAATGCGTTGGCGGAGTACTAGTTGATGAAATCATTGTTAGGTCGTTTAAATCGTTAATCATTTCAGTGCGTGTTTATAAAAGAATAAATCCATTTCAGTCTATATCTAGAAATTTAAAATTATATTTTTTTTTATCGCAATTGAAAATTGTTTCTTTATAAAAAGAGTTGAAAAGAGTTTACAATGCCTACCATACCATCTAACCAAAATCGCAGGATATAAATTTCTCCTTATCATCACCCGAAAAAAAAAAATGGAAACAAGTACAATTCCTTTGACGTTGGCAAATTGAAATATCTGCAATAAATAGGATTTTGTGTTTTCTACGCTATTCAAACGTGTCCTGAATTCTCAATATTCATCCAGTGCGGCGCATTTAAGAAATAAATTCAGCATAAATAAAACATGCCTTTGTCACGCCCTTTCCTCTTTAATGGCGCCCTATTTCTAAGCTGACACGACGTGACATCCGCCCTCTCTTAAATATTTCGATATATCTATATACTAAAAACTCTGCAAGGTCTTTTTGAAAAGCACTTTTTCGTGACCGGAATTTGCAAACAATAACATGAAGTCATTCGTATCTTAAGAAACAAAAAAAAAATAAAAAAAAAAATATCTAATCAAACAAAGAAACTAATACACGTTATAGGAAAAATTCAAAATAATGCTGACCGTTTTTATAGTCTTCCCCCAACAAAAAAAAAAAAGAAAAATAATTTCCTCAATACATCAGATAGTCTATTACCACTACATTCTACTCTGGTCGACCACATGTGCAATACATTTTTATTCTTCCATGTTTCACACATAGTATAGCCTTCACAAACAGTATAAATATGAAAAATGTTCTCCAATAACGACTTTTTCGATAAGGGAGTCCTGAAGCTTAAGGTCTCCTCTTTTGAATACCTGTGGGAAGAACAAGGAGGAAATAGAGAGAAAATGAGAACAAAAAAAAAAAACAAATTTACAAACTGCCGTCAAAGCACACATTTGCATAAAGGGACAAGGCCACAAGGGCTTGACTACAAATCACCAGTTTCGGTTGTTTACTTAAGGATCTGTTTCACTTTTCGGTACGGCCATTGAATTCGACGACGACGATGGGTGAGAGATAATGTTTGTCAGGTGGGATTCGATCATAAAAACACACCTCTCATACTCGCTGACCTGGATGACACAAGAAATTACCCAAACGGGATCTGAAATGACACAGCAAAGTTTGGAACAGCTTCAGGGGATTAAATAAAAAAAATATTTATAAATGGAAGGGCAAACGACTGAATCCCCGGAAAAGTGCGAGAGAATTTTTTTTTTGTTTTTCTTATTTTCCTCTCTGTCCTGCCGGTCGAACAAGGAAATTATATAAAAATACGAAAATAATTTCACTTTGGAGGAAGGCCACCTGTATATAGGGAAAACTGACAAAGAGGAGTAAGATGGGCATTGAACAAGGACACCATCCCAAATTGGACCATTTGGTCGCCCCTCGTCCAACGTCCTATGATATCCTCAACCTCCATTCTGTTTTCTGTTTTTTTTTTTTGGTGTTGTTTGCGGTTTATTGAGGTTTTATGTCTGTGGGGTTGAACTTTCACCTTTCTAATGATTGAGCACGAAGAACAGAATGATAATGTGGGCCGTTTTGTTGTATGAAGAGGATACACTGTCCATAACGGTATAATCAGCAAAAATACAGGACGATGGAATTTATCTACTATCCACTTTCCATTGCCGCATTATCAGTAAAGAAAAATAGGAAGGTAAATTTTGTGGGCTCGGAGTTTCTTCATTGCTCCGGGGAGCAGATTTGTTTGATTGGTTTTCCAAAAAATAAAACATATAGGAAGAAAAACAATTTTATTTAGAAGCAATACCTAATAGGACAATCCAACTTAAATTTTTAATTTCCGAATTTAAAAAATACAAATACAATTTTGTATGATATTTGTAGGTACCGATTAATTGTACTGTATATACTTGTTTTGGGGGATATTTTTGTATATTAATTGAAACCATAAGACAAACAAAACAGGTAGAAAAACAAATCTGCAGGCTTCTGCAGAACCTCGTCCGCCCCTGTCTTTGATAGACTCCTGACATCTTTTCGGGACCATGATGATAATACTGCAAAACACGAATAAATACGGAACCAATGGTGTTTTTGTCAGCTCCATATGAAGCTCAACGGGTCATTAAGCCGTTTGCTGGCTATTTGTCCCATAGTCCTTTTGTTAAGCTGGGTATTTTTTTGTATCTTTTATTTATTTTTATTAATACACTTATTTATATATGTATAGTATGTGACATTTTTATATTGCTTGATGATGAACCGAAATATGTTTGTTCATGTGGCTTTTTATAGAACAAATGAAAACATGAAATTTTATGACAAGAACAGATGTAAAGGTAAACGTTGAATCTTTACTACTTACCGGGATCCCGCCCTGCGAAGAAACAGATTTCTATTAAAGCAAGCTGCGCTGTGTCATCGGCGATGGCTTGGTCTCTAAACGGGTGGTTCGGTCTTACATTTCGCCTCGAAAATGAGGGCTGCAGTGTTTGAAGAATCTATTAGTTGGAGCATTTTTTTGCATTCCCTCGATGTGGTTAGCGCCAATGTAGCTGAAGTGTTTTGATTGTTTAGTCTACATTTAACATAGAGTTCGTAGTTGTATCTTACCATTCGCCCTCCTCACACAAAACACGAAATATTCGTTCTATATAAGAATTTTCTTCGAATATAGATCTAAGTATCATATAGGTGTTATCAATAATGACGTTTCGTCCTAGGTAGAGGTCCTGGTGGAGATAATGAAATTTTGTGGGAAATTAAAAAAATAATTCCTTAGTTAAGTTGGTAGAATTGTATATGCAGCACAAACCCTATACCAAAACGCATTTTTTAAACATGCTTTTAGATTTTTTTAAAACCTATGAACATAAAACCCATTGCCACCTTTATTAGCAATTATAATAAATAATTTTAAAAGCTCTACAAAGAATCCACAATGGCTTGATTTCGTTCACAAATATATTTAAACGAATTGATTCAAACGATTTCGTTCCCAAATGATTTGATCAAGTTGATTACTTCGTTCACAAATATATTTGAACGAATTGATTCAAACGATTTCGTTCCCAAATGATTTGATCGAGTTGATGCTCACTGAGCATTGCTCAGTCAAATGAGGGAATGGGATATTTTTTGGGTGTGTATCTGGTGGTGTGATATATTTCGTTTCTAAATTATTTTAATGAGTTGATGATAGGAAGTATTGCAGCAGGTATTTTTTGTTTTGATTAAAATTGAGTGCATAAAAAGGTTGCAAGATGGATGTTGGAAACTGGGACATATACTATGGAATATAATAAAAGTAAGAGAAAGGGTAGCACATTGTATAGGTGGTTAGGTTGATGGGAAAATGATAATAATATTATGTGTAAGTTAGGCGTTTATGAGCAAAATGAACAATAGAACGCCTCGCCACTGATTTGGACCAGAGAATTCCCCACCCCACTTAAATAATTTCCTTAAATTTCTTAAATTGAACCATTGATGCTTCCCAATCAATTAATAAATCCGTAGGGATTCTGTTGCAATATTTGTTTAGGTCCTGATGAATAGTGGTAAGTTATGATTTTAGCTTGATTTTGATTAATATTGCGAAAATTTGAATTTTCGACTTTCGAAAACATAATTGAAATTTCTGTTCTACTTCGTAAACAGAATTCAAATCCTTTGGCCATTTAAATTTAAACTCATAAGGACTCTATTGGGTATTTTCTTTACTTCCAAATGCAAGAAAAAAAAAAAACAATTTCCAAAAGAGTGCTTTACCCAATTTTGGCTCATCTATTCATTTCAACCAAGAATGATAATGGTACACAAGCATACCAAACAAGAAAAGCATAAAAAAAACACATTTTTATAGCCCATTTTTGTATTCATTTATTCAACCTCGCGAAGCCGGATTCGTCTAACAGGATGACATAGGCAGTTTTTTTTAAGGCGCAAGTTTTAAAGTATTGAAAATATTAAATTTAAATTTATGTGCAAATATCTTGACTGAGACTCAAAGTTATATACATATAAAAAAAAAACAAAACTAACAAAGAAGAAATCTTGGGAATATAAATGTTACGTATCAATGCAGTTCTATAAGGTTCAGTTTTTGGTGAGTTAAACTAGAGTTAGTTAACTCTAGAAGTTAATTAAAACACAGTGATGAACTGAGGAAGCAGGTTTTCGGTGGAGAGTGCATGCGGAACTACTAAACAAACTCGGTAGGTTTAACATCAAAAGCATATCTGTTCGCAGTTAATCCTGAGTTAACTCACCAAATTCGATGAGTTAAGTTGGATTTAACTTTAATCTCGCACTGAAAAACTGAATCTACGTGTGGAAATTTCAAGTTCTTCTTAATTTAATAAAACACCGGGAGTCCTACGCTTGTTGACCATAAGTCCTGAGTAAAAGGTTCCCTCGAAAGTTTTTTTTCTATCAAGGAACCTAAAACAAACTACTATAAGTTCCTTAAAAAGGTGGTATGGTTATAGCATAACTAACCACCACATTAATTCTGTAATATTTCCGAAAATAAACATTATAGTGAACGTTGTTTTTATTGAAATACTTAAACCATTTACAAAAAATAAAAGGGTATGTTCAAATAGTGTTAGAAAACTTCAACTCACCTTTTTTTAACAATTCTCTATAGAATTCTGACAAAAAGTTGTAACAGCATCAAGATTTTAAATTCCACATTACTTGAAATATGGCTAAGATTTTGTGACAATCTTTATAAAAATATTTTTCACATGGGATCGACATATTGACTTAAGTTTTAAATGATCCAGGAGCACATGCAAAAAATTATCAAAAGGTGGTAAGCTTAACTAACCACCATCCTAAAAGAGTTAAAGTTCCACCCTCACCCAAAAGCTTCCTGAATATAAAAATATCATATACTTTTAGTCCGCCCCTGAATTCACCATTTCAGTAAAAAAAAAAAAATAATCCTCTTGCTCTCTTGAGGTAATGTTTGCGATTTAATTTAACGATAGCACACTGCACCACTTACCGTTGCCGTATCTCATGATCCTTGAATTTTCGTTTGCTGCACAAACGACTTTGTCGTCGTCGTAGTCCTCGTTGTCTGGGCCACTACGTGTGTAAACATTTTCCAAGCCCAAAGTACGGCGGCGGCGGTGAATCCTTCAGCTGATGTTTATTGCATATCTACTAGCATCGATCCTGGTAAGATATAAAATTGTGGTCTTGAACAAAAAAAAAAAAAAATAATAGCAAGAACTCCTTTTTTGTTGAAATATCCCAATGGATAGTCGTCCAGTTTATGTGGTTCTCCTTGACCAGCCAGCATTGGGCTATTAGTTCAAGGCTAAATACCTTCTGCATCACACATCATTATAAGCCTTCAACAACACCAAATAAAACATTTTCCATTCGTAATTCATAGATCCCATGAATAACCAGAGCAAAAAAAAAGGATAAAGTTAAACACATACACAAACATAATATATGTACATATGTATATATAAGTTGATTATAGCGAAGTTTAACTTGTCCTGGCTTTTTTGCATTCGTTAAAATCCAACTGGGAAAAGGAAATGAAACTGTCTTAGAGCGCAGCGTGTGTAGACATTTTGCATAATTGATGTGGCTAAAAGGACGATGTTCCTTACTTACCATTATCATCATGGTATATAAATGGGTTTACTGTCAAAGCAGAATTGCCTTCTTGAAATATGCAAATGTTATAAATATATATATTTTAATTTTTTTATTTTTGTTTGTACGAACAAAAAAAAAAAAAAAACAAGCTGGTGAGTCTTAATGGATTTAGGCCTAAAAGCTGCTAAATTGTAATGTAATCTTTTCTGAACAAATGAAAGTAGGCGGGTACACCTCGCATTGGGCCCGAAATAATATCGAAAGGTTTGTGTTTGAATTATATCATGATTAGCACTCGACCCAAGAAAGAGACGAAGGTTTTTCTAGAATTTACCCCGAAACCATAACAAATTGGTTTCGGGGCTTTTCTTTCGAATGACCTACATTTTAGGCGAGGAGAGCAGAGGCCAAACCTAGATAAAGTATTTTCTTTATATTTTAGCCTAGCACTTATAGAAGTGCTATCAAGATTCAGTCCTATCTCAATAGGCATACCTTTTTTATGAATGAGAGTTCAGTTTATATGTTTATATTGTAGGTAGCTACCAATTGTTTTTACAAAAGATATTAAGGATAAAGTAGGATTTAAAATTTTAAATTGTGAAGTTTATTTGTTTTTTGTTTAGGGATATAAAATAGGATTAAATGCAAGACATATAAACTTATATATATATATCAAGTAAATTGGTATATCAGATTGAGGTAAGAAATTTGTTTTTAAATAAATAAGGTTAAGTTGAATCGTTTATCAAGAAGAATCGTGTTGAGGTAAGTGCACTTGATTTAAGCAAAAAGAGGCCATTTTGTGATGGATACATGTATTTCTTCCTATAATTTAATTTCGTAGTTTAGGAAAATATTATTAAAATCGTATTTGTGTAAATATTAAAGAGATAAAGAGCACAATGGCTTAAGAGAAAAAAAAAATCTAATTTTGATATAAAGAAAATATCCTTGTTTTAAGGCAAACACTTCCCTCCTATTTCTTGGAAAGGTACTACTCGTATGATTTTGCACATTTTGTTTTTAATTAATACGTTTTCAGACTTTTTAAATAGTAATCTTAAAAAGAATATAAAACAAAGTCGGGTAAGTTGCACTATTTATAACTCAAGAACGGCTGGACTGATTTTAATGATCTTTGATTTGTTCAATTCACCCCGAATATCAGAATAACTATACAAATATCGGAAAAAATCACTTTGTAGGGTGAAATGGGGTAAAATGAAGAAGACGTATCCTATTAAAAAATACTCCACCTGCTTTTAAAAGGTTATTTTTCGGAAATGTTTTCAAGGATATTCTTTTTATTTTGTTATTTGTAGGGTGAAATGGGGTAAACATATAAAAAATGTGTCCGATCTAAGAAATTCTTTTTGTTTAAAAGGTTCTTTTTTTAAGGAAATGCCTTAAGGGTAATTTGTAGGGTGAAATGGGATAAAATCAAAAAAAGTATCCGATCAAAAAATTTCCTTTGGTGTTTGAAAGGACATTCCTACGGAAATTGCTTTTGAAGTATTCTTTTATTTGAAGTGTTTTTCTCAGGAAATGGCTCTAGGGATATTCTTTTTCAAATTCTATTATTTGTAGGGTGAAATAGAGTGCAAATAAAAACTATCCGATCTAAGAACTTTTTTTTGTAATTGAAAGATTGTTTTGAGTGGATGGATTTTTTTTAAATTTTTTTTTTAAGTTTGAAAAGGAATAAAAACTAAAAGTGGTGTCCGATTTCGAAAATTCTGTTTGTGTTTGAAAGCTTATTTAGAAATAAGGTTATTTATAGAGTGAAATGAGATTAAAATAAAACAGTGGTTTTTGAGTACAAAAATTCTTTCTGTGTTGGGAAAGCAATAAACGATGGACTTAAAGGATCATATTAAAACAAATTTAGCCTTTTATAACGTGAAGTGGCTTAGAACTCAGAAAGTATTATTAGATTACAAAAAGTCAATAAATGATATTTTTCTTTTGTAATTTTTTTGCGAAGCTTAGGTTTGCCTACCCATGCGAAGCCAGGCGGGCCAACAAGTTTCAAAATGAAATCATTTTCAAATTGAAGTTTTATTTTCAGCGTCATTAACCGCGCGGTTATTTCAAAGGTTTTTTTTTTTTTTTAAATTGTTATTTCAAAGAATCCGATTAGGAATAAGTACATATTTTGAATATGGAATCATTTTTTTGTCTAAACTGTGTAGATCCTGCAAACAAACAACAAGCACACAGGAATAGTTGAGAATTGTAAGTCACTAGGGCCTGGTTCTCCACGAGCTAAATTTATTCTATGGAAGGTCAAACAATCAAAATTCAAGCTTTTATTTTTTTAAATATTGTCCCATTCAATTTTGACTGCCTTATTAGTGAGTTGAATGGGTTGAAATTCGCAGACTTCTGTTTCTCGAAGTATTCTACGTTTTGGCATGCTTAAACTTCGGATTCTTGCACAACTCGTTGAGATAAAAAAGAAGATTAATAAAAGTTTTTTTTTTTTTTTTCAAATTCGCTGTGTGTGCACCGTTATGTATTAAGAAACAAAAATTCCGTAGTTTTTGAATCTGCCAACGTCTTTCTAGACCACCTTAACAAGCCTTTGTTTTCCCTGAGCCTTCTACTCTGGCCTATGAAAGCCTACAGCGTCCACAAAGAGGCTTTATCAGCCACTTTGAAAAAGAGTGTGTAAACCGTTTTTTTTGTAATATTGATGCTATCCGCACGATTTTTAAATCATTAAATTGTGAAAATACATTCAACAATGTATATTGGAAAACAGCATATAAAAATAAGTAGATATTTATAATAATAAGTTCACTTCAAAATGTAATTATAGACGTTGTCATATACACAAACAATTCAATAACACGTGTAACACGTGTGTGCAAGTGTACACGTGCTAAAAAGCGGGCTCACCTTTGTATATTACTTAAATAAATAATTTTTTGAAAAAAAAAAACAAATACAACACCAAGATTCTAGTTTAACTAAATTCCGAATTTACTTTTCTGGTAATTTCAGTGAAGTATTATATACAGATTGGCAAGTAATCATCCTGCATAAACCTATAAATAAAACCAAAAAAACATGAGGATGTTCTGATTAATATATCCCATCAGATACTCTCTTTATATATGTATGTTAGTCTTTTGTTAATTAAATGTACACATCACATTTAGATAATCATTATCATTACCTTGAGGCTCAAAGATTTATTCCCATTTTTCATCCCTTTTTCTTCTTCATCCCTATGAATTTATACTCTATCAAAAAATTCCCCCAAGATATGTAATCATTTTCATACATAAACCATCAAAAGAGATGTAGCTCCTATTTTATGAGGACGAAAGAAGAAAAAAAGAAAATGAAATCCAGCCCATCAGAAGTATGGGCGTTAGAGTAGCTGTCCCACAAACACTCCATCGTGAAAAAGTATACGAAATATATGTGAGTGACCTGATTAAAGTTACTATACAGAGATTCAGCACTCTGAAAAACTCCGCTTGTAGATGGAAATAAAAAGAAAAATAAGGATAAAATAAGGATAAGGATAAGCCTCCAAAATCGGGGTCACTTCTATACCTACTAGAATGTATAAAGATGGAAAAATGCCGTTTCGATTCCCTGCGAAAAAATTGTGTTCGTCGAAAGTATTCCATCAAAAGAAATACATAACATTTTGTAAATTCCTTCCTTTCCGTTTTCCATTTTTTTTTGCGTTCATTTTACTGTTGCTCACAAAAAAAAAAAAAAAAAAAAAAAAAACAAAAACAGAACAAAGACAAATTTCATTTCCTCAAGGCAATTGTCCAACATGCCACCACCAATATCAATTTGGCGTCATCCTTTCTCTCTCCACTGCGTCTGATGTCCATATCGCATCCTTACTTCCATCATAAAACACCCAGAAAGTATGTCAAATTTTAAGACTACGTGTTGGAAACTTGTCGCGCACATACATATACATATAAACACAGGACGACACTATTCTGCCGATCTGCGTTTGGCTTGATGAGCTAAGGCGACAAGCTTTTTGAAATTTTTCCTTGCTCAACCTACCT
Source organism: Leucozona laternaria (assembly GCA_932273885.2). Classification (NCBI taxonomy): domain Eukaryota; kingdom Metazoa; phylum Arthropoda; class Insecta; order Diptera; family Syrphidae; genus Leucozona; species Leucozona laternaria. Next base: position 6,816,004 of record OW026368.1, read on the forward strand.
GTTGATGTTTGTATATAGAATTGTTACAGGGATGCTTCGATGAGAATGTAAGAATTTGTTTTTTTTTTTTGGCACAATCTTTAAGTTGCTGGTAGTAAAGTTTACCACGTAGTGATGGGCACTATCGAATGATTTGAACTTTCGAGTTACTTAAAAAATTCAAGATCTTTCTGGAAACTCTTTTGTGTTGAATTATAAAAATAACTAAGAATAAAAGAAATTAAAAATAGACATAAATCATAGTTTTTAGGCACTCAAAAACTTCAAAACCTTATAAGCCCGCGGAGGAATAAAATGTACACACAACTAAAATGGAAACAATTCTTTTTTCGAAATAATTGAATGTTGTAAAATGTACAGGGTGTTTTTTTTTAGACGTGTAGTTTTCAATCTGGCATTACTTTTTCCGAAGATGGTCTTTTTGACAGCTGTCACTTGATTTATGCTCAGTTGGGTTTGCCATTTCATAATGAATAGACTTACTCTTGAACAACGTTTGCAAATCGTGCAAATTTATTACCAAAATAATGATTCAGTTCGCCCGACGCATCGCAAGCTAATTTTGTTCAGCGATGAAGCTCATTTTTGGTTGAATGGGTAGGTTAATAAGCAAAATTGTCGTATTTGGAGTGATCATAATCCATAAGCCATTGTTAAGACGCCCGCCCTTACATTCTTAAAAGTCACTGTTTGGTGTGCTCTATGGGCAGAGAGAATCATTGTTCCATATTTCTTCAAAAACGAAGCCCGCCATAATGTTACAGTCAATGACGAACGCTAATAGAGCGATGATTAATGAATTTTTCGTGCCTGAATTGGAGGATGTTGATGTGGACGACCTTTGATTCCAACAAGACGGCGCTACATGCCATACAGCCAACGAAACAATCAATTTATTGAAGGAAACTTTTGGTAAGCGCATTATCTCGCGTCGTGGGCCTGTGGCGTGGCCTCCAAGATCGTGCGATTTAACACCGCTGGACTATTTTGTGTGGGGTTATGTGAAGTCGTTTGTCTACGCAGATAAACCCGAGACGATTGACGCCTTGGAAGAGAATATTCGGCGCGTTATTGCTGATATACGGCCCCAATTGCCGCAAAAAGTGGTCGAATATTGTGCCTCTCGGCTGGAATTTATTCGAGCCAGCCGCGGCGGCCACTTGCCCGAATTTATTTTCAAAACATAATGATAAAACCCTTATCTTTATAATAAAGCAAAATTCTTGGCCATAACATTAAATTATATACGTTTTATTTCTTCTTTAAAACAACACGTCTAAAAAAAAACACCCTTTTCAATTTGTTAATAAAACATAACAAATTAGCTTTACTAACAAGGACAAAAATATAAATGTTCGGTGACGGGAGTCAGATTAACTCACGACTACAGAATCTGTGAATCCAACCTTCGTTGAGTATACAATTATTCTCCTTTCATATCCACACCAAAAATGCTACGTGGATAAAAAACAATACATTCATTTATTTCATTTAATATTTACTCGCAAGTGTCATGAAACAAACGTGAATAATCACCATCGACTCCCAAGGAGTAAAAAATTGCTGCATGATTAAATAAATTTCTCTAATAATTTTGTGATTTAGTTCAATATTAAAGTTTAAATTATAAACTGAAAGATACAAAAAAAATTGTGTGAGTGCCGGGACTCACGGTTAATATGTGTAAACATCAACGTGCGCGGATCCAAAACGGACTTGTTTTTGCTTGAAGGGGATCTTAAGATTTTTTTCACTGAACGTACCCATCCTAGTATGCAGATCGTAACGTTGGACGCCGTAACGTTGCACGATGTAACGTTGCACACGAACCTTCACTTTTTTTTCACTCTACCGCCAGCATAGATGTTTACACATCAAAAATCACAACGTTTAAAATACTACATAACTTGGCGTCCATTCAAGTTAACTAAAAAAATTAGTTTTCAGCTTTATTTCCTTTTCGGCCCGACCTCTACCTTATTTTCACGTCATTATGTTCAAGCAAAAAGAAAAATATGTTTTTCATTCTTATTTTGCTAAATACAAAATGAAAGCCATATCTTTTGTCTGAAAGTTTATTTTATCATTCCGTCATCATACATAACTAAGAAAACAAACATTTTTTTTTTCTTTTGTGTACACTTTTTTCGGTCTACAGGCAAAAAATACATAAATTTATATGCTGTAAGCGACAGATAGGTCAACAGAGTATGAGGTAACCTTTAATTATGTAAATGGCTTAGAAATGTGTTTCGAATTAAATGTATGTCAAGTGCAGGAAGGATAAAGATTTGTTTTGACAGGTCGAAGGGAGCATAGCGTCTGTCGTCGGATTCTGTTTCGGATAATGTCAGAAACGATTTTTTTTTTTTGGTTTTAGTTATGCCAAAAAAATAAGAGGATATATCTTGAAATGTCAGGTGGGCCCTTAAATGTATATCTATGTAATGGAATGTTATTGCGTGGATTTGATATTGTGAAAGGAATTGGGATTTATACAAAAAAAAAAATACAAATCTATTCATCTTTTTGAATGAGAAAGTTACGTTATTTTAGGAATTTTAGTGGGATTCAGTGTGAGTTATATGTAGATAGATATCTAATATCATGAAATGGATACGAAAAAAGTTAAACAAAAAATACTTGTTTCTTTGATATTGTGTTGCTTTCAATAAGACACCTAAAGCTCATTATCATGTTACTTATTTAAGAGGTTGTTCGAGAGAATGTTTTTACGAATGTAAATGTAAACTTTTGTTTTTCCTTAAAGGTGAATTATGTCTTTTTATACTCCGCAGTCTATCAATTACATTCCATTTGAATAGAAAGGATTATGATCCTTCAGTATTAGGGTGCGTCAGTAGATTGTGTATTTATTTTAGAGATTAAATAACATAAGTCTTTATTGACGATAAAAAAAAAAAATATATTTGTATAAAGATTAATCAGGGTTGCTTTAAAACGTTTGCGGTTGCTACATATATACTTACCTGGAAATGAGGAGATTATTTCTCGTAAACGTTTGTTAAAAATAAAAGCAGCAATATTTCTTTTTCTATTCCTAATTATTATAGTTTCATGTACAAAATGCAAATGTAACACTACAATGGTAGAGGAGTCAAAAAAGTGGGTTTCTTCATACCATTCATCGGTTTGTGCTTCCGTTATATATCAGTAGTGCTTAATGCAAGCATTTTGTAACAATATTTCTGTTTTCTTTGGTTATATGTATGAGATTTAGCCTTATTATTTATTGTACTATTCATACTAGAATGTCAGTTTATTAGACTTGACCATTCTTTATTCCGACATTTTCATTGAATTTTTGAACAACAACAACAACTTAAAGGTGCTACCACCAATTGTTTACGAATTAATTTATAATTCGTTTATTTTGGCTAGAGATACAGCTGTTTCAAGGGGTGCCAAGCCACCTATCATCAGTCTCCTCTTATTAGTGGTGCTGAGCTTTAATCCAATTTTATTATGAAAAACTTTCTACATGCCCATCATAGGGATCGAACCCACGATATCAGAATTGCTCAGTCTTAGAAGCCGTATGCACTACACATTCCGCCGCCTGAGACCACTGACGTCACATATCGAAAATGGGATGCAATTGTTTATCAAATGCATTTGGAGCATCAGCATTTTTCTAAGCGCCTTTAAATATGCTGTCTTGTTCCGCCTCCATTTTTCTCAAATTTGGTAAAGATCATTACGATATGATATTGTTAGTTAATATACCTACAGGGTGATTCGCATACGGTGTGACAAAAAGCTAGAAGGTGTAGGTTGAGTTGAGACAAGACAAAAATCGTATAAGAGGGGGTCTTTTCCCTTCTATTTACCCAGGAAGGGCAATTTTCTAAAAAAAATAACTTAAAGCAGAAAAACAATATTAAAAAACAACAGTTATACAAACAATGCCATAAGAAACCTTTTTGTAAAGCCAAAAATATTTTTTTTTATTAATTTTTTTTTTAAATAAAGTTTTCTTAAAGAACAATTTTTGAAAAATAAATTTTCAAACTTAAAATTTTGAAAAAAAAAATTAAAAAAAGAAATTCTCACTAATTTTTTTCAAAATTTAACGTAATTAAGTACTAATTTTGTTTTTAAAATTCAATGCGTTTATTAGTTTTTAGTAAAAAAACAGAAAACCCGATGCTTAAATGTTTTGTACTTTTTGAGAAAATTCAAAATAACTAAATTTACTTTACTAGCTACGTAGTAGAAATAGGATCTTTAGAGCAACAAGCAACCGATTGAAGTCAAATTAAGGGAATTTTAATTCTGTTATTTTCAATTTTCTAAGATTTTAGCATCCGGTTTTTGGTGTTTGACTTAAAACTAAAAAAAGGCATTATAATATTAAAAACAAAAATACTACTTATTAACGTAAAATTCTAAACAAAATTAGTTTAAAAAAAATTTTTTCAATTTATTTTTCGAAATTTTGAGTTTGAAAATTAATTTTTCGTTCGATCGATCTAATCGTGAATTTTATTTTTAAACATTTTTCTAGAAAATAGTCGATAGGTAAAATTATATTTCATTTTAAACTTCATTTTTTTAATGTTCATATATTTATTTTACTTTGCCGTTAGCTCTCTTGAATTTTATTCGAATTATCCTAAATCGTATAAATATTGTTTTGACAATTTTACTAAAATAAATATTTGTTTCTTCTTACAGGTAAGAACATAATCAAAGTGATTTACATTGAAATGTATGATGACTATATTGTTGTAAGTCAAAATAAATATAATCTTCTTTAAATTATTTTTTGCATAAGAAATGTTTAAGCGGATGGATACCAATTTACAAAAAAAAAAATTAACAGATTTTTCAAAAAAAAAAAAATGAAAAAAAAAAAATACCCGGATGGCAAAGAGGGTGAAGCGTGTGGTCTGTGTGGTATCTGATATACAGAATTCCATACGATTCGCGGATTCTATTTGGGTAATACTATTTGTTAATCATCAACCGACGAACTTCACTGGACAATGAATGGTTCGTATTGTGCAAAAACAGTCAATATGAGTAAACTTAATAGCCAATTACTTTAGTTCTAATTATCGGATTATCATTAGTAAGGCTTTAAATTAGAGGTGAAATGTCAGGCGACAATAGTGCATTAAAATTATTTGCGAAAAACACAAAAATTCATACCAAAAACTTAATTGGCGAACTTAAAAGACAAGCATCCAAAAATCTCTTGTTGCAACGAAGTCAACAATAAGCCAAAATCCGAACGTCAACAAAATGCAAAATCTCCCAAAAATACCACCGCTGTCTGTGAGAGTTCGTACTTCTTCGAAAACGACGATGTTATTGCCAACACCATCAACGGATAGAGCTACATACGATTTATTTTGGCCAAAATTGTATGATATGGATTTGAACAAAATGTGGTTTCAATAGAACGGCGGTGTGTTCCACACAGCGAGCGCCTCAATGGACATTCTGCGTGAAGGATTTGAGGGTTGGGTTAACTCTTGCGATCGAGACGTGAATTGGCCACCAAAATCGTGCGATTTGACCCCATTAGACTTTTTCTTGTTGGGTTTTCTGAAGTCCCAGGTCTATGCCAAGAAAACGCAATTCATCGGTGCCCCCAAAGTTAATATAACCTAAACCATTGCTCATGTTTAGTGTGATATGGACGGAAAAAATTCATTGAAAATTGAACCTCTCGAATCGCGGTCTTTTGAACGATGTCATATTCCATACATAATGGCATAGATATGGGCCTTTCAATTAAAAAAAGAATCTCTATAATACCTCACACACAGCTTTTCTTATTCCATTCCAATATCGAGATCGACCCTCCCTTATTGGAAACCAATTTAAATTTAAATTTCACTTGAAACATTTGTTCCATTTTGGACAGCAAAAAAAAAATACTGTACTTCTTCCCGAAGTTCATTCAATCGACTAGCGGCGTTTTATAACTTGTTTAAGTTTTTCGGTAAATAAAATCTTGCAAATGAAAAGGAAATCGATATTTTATTCATTACAATTCTAATTCTTTGCAACAAAAGTTGAAGAAAACAAATTTTCAACCACCTTTCCCCCCAATCGTTTAGAACTTGAATGCAAATAATTAATTAACTCTCAACGACTTGTTCCCAATTCGCATTATTAATATTTTAGAGACGCCCTTTTAAATATTTGATATTCCCCTTAAAACCCTTAAAGAAATACCTCTTATTTATGCTCTTATACAAGAAAAAACCTCTAATTCTTCACGACCATGATTTCAAATAATTTACTTCATCATAATCTTAATAAAACAACATTTCTTATAGGTACACATTACACACTGCCATGGCAACTTGAACAAGTAACAAAATCTCAAGAATACTATCATATCCATTTTGTTCGGCAGTATATATAGAAGATCCTAGATCCAACATTGTTTACATACATTCAACATCCTCCATCAACAATAACAACAACAACGATAAGCTTTCCTCTTTTACCTTCAAGGATTCAAGTAATCTGTAATAAAACACTTCATTCTGAGGGTCCTTCGATAAACGGGGTTGTTCCCCACTCTGTTGTGCCCCCCCATTTACTCTTGCAACTTGTTTGGTTACCCCATTATTTATTACTCTGTCTGCCTTACACTTTAATCCCTCCAGACGTGTGTTCATGTATGTATAAGAGTCTCACCATCACTATCCTTTTTTCTCCACTTCCAATATTTTCTTGCCGCAATATGATAAAATATTATGCTACGGTGAATTATCGAGCGCCGTAAAAAAGCACATCCATGTGTGGTTTGGAGTGCAGAATCCACAGGCGTCTCTGCATCAGCAACAAATCCTTGCACTATACAGGTCCAGCATCTTGCATATGTACATGGGAGGAGACTGATAACTCTGTTTTTGCTGCTGCTGCTGCTGTGACTTCGTTGCAATTGTCCGCCTGTGGTTTCCTTAGGTGTTTATCCCCAAGAAATATAGGAAGCATGGAAAACTTTCCAGTTGGAGTTTGAGTTGGGTCCGGTACGACCCTCCTCAAATCGATTTGGTTGGCCACCACTGGCACTGGTGTGTTCCTGTGCAGTGACCGCAAACTACTCAAACATTCTGGCATAGAGTCGGCAGTCGGGAGTCGGGGCTGGCATATCAGCCTCGCTTTGACCGCAGAACTCGTGTCTGTTTTATGGTCAGTGTGGGATGTCATATTCACATTTGCAAAAAACCCCTCCAGGCGCAGTAAATGTGTCAGAGAGAAAATAGATGCACCACTCAAACAAACACACCAACAAATTGATCTCCCCTATGTATTATTCGATAAGGTCAATAGCTATGAGCGAATATAGGTATTATACGATATCATGATGGCATATCCTTGAAATCGATTTAAATCTCCTCGTTTCCGTGGAATTAATAAATTATTTTGTTTCCTCTTCTCAGGAATTAGTGATGACAAAAAACTGTGCAAAAGGGTATTCGATGTTTGCATTTGCTGCACATTTCCTACAGGACGGCCGGCCTTCAAGCGGATGTGGATGCTTGAAAGTTAAATCACCTATATTTTTTTGTATAGGATCAAAAACTAATGAGCAACGCAGTGTCGGAAATATACTATGGTATATTGATATACAATTTTAAGGATAACATTTTTAAAATACCAATTTCAAGCACATTTGCATTTTTAAAACAATAATGCCTCATTATAGCGGGTGATTTTTTAGCTGGTTTGGTTTTGGCAACACTGGTTTTGACAGCTGACGTGTGTTTAGTACCTTGTGTCACTGTCAAACAGCTTCAGATTGGTTTGCAATTTAACCATGGATCGTCTTACAAATGAACAACGCTTGCAAATTATTGAATTTTACTATCAAAATTCGTGCTCGGTTCGAAATGTTCATCGCGCGCTGCTTGTGTTCAGCGATGAGGCTCATTTTTTGTTGAATGGGTACGTAAATAAGCAAAATTGCCGCATTTGGAGTGAAGATCAGCTAGAAGCATTGCAACAGCTACCAATGCATCCCGAAAAAGCCACTGTTTGGTGCGGTTTATGGGCCGGCGGCATTATTGGGCCATATTTCTTCAAAGATGATGCGAATCGCAGCGTTACTGTCAATGGTGAACGCTACCGAGCGATGATAACAAACTTTTTTTTGCCCGAAATGGAAGTTCTTGACTTGCATGATATGTGGTTTCAACAAGACGGTGCCACATGCCACACAGCACGCGAAACAATGGCGCAATTGCGAGGCGAGTTTGGTGAACAGTTAATTTCACGTTCCGGGCCGGTCAATTGGCCGCCTAGATCGTGCGATTTGACACCATTAGATTATTTTTTGTGGGGGTATGTCAAGGCTAATGTCTATAGGGACAAGCCCGCTTCGATTGACGCACTGGAAGCCAACATCCATGCATTCATTCGTGAGATACCGGCCGATATGTGTGAAAGAGTATGCCAAAATTAGACTTAGCGGATGGGCTACCTGAGACGCAGCCGCGGTCAACATTTGCATGAAATTATCTTTAAACATTAAATTGCAAGGCTCAAACTATCGATTCAAATAAATATTTCATTCATTTTTTCGAATTTTTTGTGTTTTTTTTTTAAAAAAAGTTCTAAACCTCTTAAAAAATCACCCATTAGATGGTCAGGATTTTATAAAGCATTACTGGAGTGACATATTGGTGTGAACGTAGAAGTAAAGACAATTATTATTATCTGTATGCAAATTTTCGCTTATACAGGGTGTTTTTTTTTTGTTCTTATTTGTTTTCATTCTCACTTTTTGATAGCAAGCGTAAAGAACTTTTGTGAAGAACAGATTTTATATATTCTATGAAAATAGGGAGTTCTCTGATTTCTTAGAAATTTAAACTGGGCAACTAAAAAAATATCAAAAAGATCACTTTGTCTGTCCAATGGGAATTTTAAATTATAACTACCTCATGAAATAAAATTCAACTATCAATCGTACCAACATCGAAGAACAAAACTAACAAAAACCTATTCGAGACTGGAATAAACGTCAAAAATCCACCCCCCGTAGGATTCTACTTCAGGTTTTATCGGCCGCAATGTTAAATGTTAAATCGTTCTGTACTATGGATAGCTTTTCCAATAAAACACGATTAATATAAAACATACTCGTGTTAAAAAAAAACAGCATTATACTATTATACAACCCTTACTTCCACAAACATCTTCTACTTAACTGTCTGCGTTACTTATAACAGATATAAGCGGATTTAAATGCTATGAGTATAAAGTAGCAGATTACAACTTTCATTTGAGTAAAGTGTGATGCCTTTTTTTTTTGAGAAATGGATTCTGAAATGAGTTAAAAAAAAACACGAAAAAATGACGAAAAACCTTCTTCTATACTTTTCTTTGAGTAGACGTTTGATTTGGAAAACTCAAGGAAAATTAATGCATAATATATGACAAAATAATTCTATTTGTTGCTTTTTTTTTTTTTTTTTTTTTTAATAAAAATGTAATCAAATGGAAGATATTGCAACATATTATATTACTTTCATTTCCTAGAACGATTTTGTCATTCATTTTACTCAACGAAAAAGTCATTAATTTTCAGAGATAAGATGAGAGGCCAAAAGGCGTCATCTTTTAGAAGTGATATATGGTTAGTATAGTTCTGAACTATACAAAATATATCATCGTGAGAATTCATCGTCTGGAAGCAAAGATTTATAGCTTTAGCTTGTACACCACATTTAACGAGGAATAGGTTTTATTTATATAAATAATATTTTTGTATTTGATGCAGAAAAAGATGATACACGTCTCCTAAATGTTATGTTATTAAAATTGATATTATGAAAATACAAAAAAAAATTGTGCAATTTTGAATCGTAGATATGACACATGCATTTAATTTGGTCAGGTAAATAAGTTTTATTAATTATCATAAATTGTGCTTTTTTTGACGTGTGGTTTTCAATCTGGCAATACTTTTTTCGGAATTGGTCTTTTTGACAGCTGTCACTTGCTTTATGCTCAGATTAGTTTTCCATTTCATAATTAATAGACTTACTCCTGAACAACGTTTACAAATCGTACAAATTTATTACCAAAATATTCGATCGGCATAATCGCAAAATCGCATAAATTCGAGCAACCATGGATCGGTTTCGCACCACGTTTACTCTAGTGGATAATGCGCATCCTCAGAAACGCCGTACAGAGCGCAACGAAGACGCTATTGCTGCTGTGGAGCAGAGTATCGAAGAAGACCCGAGTGAGTCCATCCGCCATCGCGCGCAACAATTGGAGCTGTCGAAAATTGAGCCTCTCGGCTTGAGTTTATTCGAGCCAGCCGCTGCGCTCACTTGCCCGAAATCATTTTTAAACATAATGGCAAACCCTTATATTTATAATAAATCTAAATTCTTGGCCATAACATTAAATTAAATGCGTTTTATTTATTCTTGAAATCTACACGTCTAAAAAAACACCCTTTATAAGCCGTTTTATTCTAAATTGGTTTGAATCTTAACTCAAAAGAGAGTGAAGTTAACATTGCGTTCCCATCAATAATTCTGGTCATGAGTACAGAAAAATTCTGCACTTGGAAATTAACCAAGTATCAGTTTGTTATATTTCAACACGGTTGATCATGTTAAATTAACTTGATTTTAAATTTTTGTTGAATCACTAGAGAGTCTTCCACAAACTTCTTCTGTTTAATCAACATGAATTTCTAGAACTTGGGCCCATATGTACCTACTATTTAACTGAAACCATTGTGAATAGTATAGATGTCACAGAAAACTTACTTATTTATTTAGCTAAACATTTACAAAATATTAGCTTTGAGATTGTAGAATTCTATATATAGATATATATATATATATAATTGTTAATATTTAAATATTTATTAATTATTAAGCAACCAAAGGTTTATGAATAAACAATAAAACTAAAAAGGGTACTAAATGGCTTCCTTGAGGAACGCCGGAATGAGCAATATATGTAATTTTCTTTTGTTTTTTTGTTTTTTTTTTCAATAAACAAACTGTGATCATCAATATAAGTATGACTCCATCCAACGTAAACATCAACACTGCGTTCAGTCTAAAAGCAGATAAAATTATTAGAGATCCAAACAAAGATTGCCGATTGAACTTCGAGTTATTGGAGTTCCTTGAATCAAAGAAGAGGGGGGTTCACATTCAACGACATGTTCATCAACAGGTGTCGTTATGTCACATTTTTGTAATGTGAACACCAGTCGAACGACCGTTGATCGACTTAGTTTGTAGTTCAATTTTTTTAATAATTTTCTCTGTCGGACGACCGCTGTAGTAAATGTGAACTCTAGTCGAACGACCGATGATTTCAATTTTACATCTTTTTTTCTATTTTTTAAGTAAGATTTGAAGAAAATGGTTTACAATCGAAGTAAACAACAAAAAGAAAGCGGAAAAAATTAAATGGATGCAGTAGAATTGGTGTAAATAACCAAATTCGCAGCATGTTGGCTCTCTAAAAATTTTCTTGAAAATGATGTCGACTTAGGTCGAACGACACGTCGTTGAATGTGAACCCCCCTAAGCATGCATTTAAACGCTGCACATTAAAAACACTTTACAGAATTAAGAACAAAACGACATGAACGGAAAGCAAAACATACAAAACCAGTGGTTTTCTGCTCCTTAATTTGTGGTAGTAGATTTTAAAAGAACCCTAAAATGTCGACTACGGAGTGAAATTAAGTTTTTACGAATTTCTATAAAACTAACAATATTTTCAAATCAAAATGTTAAGACACAACTTGTAAATATATAGCTTATGAAATTCTACACAAAAGTCCCAAACCTTTTTTTCGTAGAATCAATAGGTTTTAGGGAAAAAATACAAAAACGTTAGTCTTTTCTATTCAAAATCTATTGAATCAACGAAAAAAATGTAAGTCCTAATCCAAACTTAAGGTACTTTTTGAGAAATGCCTAAGGCATCGAAATATAGCTCCCTATCAAATATTTAGCTTTGTTGGAATGTTTTTGAAATCAACATTCTAAAATAACTCAAATATCCTCTTTGTGTTAACAAAAGAATCTTTTTTTTTTTTAAATATTTATTGCAGATGAAATAAGCTTGAATAGGTTCATCAAATTCCTGAAATGATTTTGAAAAAATCAAAAGTTTATGGTTTTAGTTGGGAATCTTTGCGAAAATACCTGGTGGGGAGAGGAATTTAAAACTCAATTTGATATTTATATATACCAAAGATGTGACTACCTAACAGAGTAATAAATTTTGGCTTTTCCTCTTCGATGCGTTGAGTACCTAAACGAAGTGTCCTCCTAGCTTTTAAGTGGTTGCTATACTCCTACTGGCGGGCGATATAATAAAACGAGAAGACAGCAGCTTATATTTCGCCTTTACGATTCGCAGCAGTTCGTTTCCAATTTAGCACCACAAAAAACCAAACCAATTGTGTGAATAGAAATGCCACTGTTTTTAAAATTTTACTGACAATGGTTCGGTCGGTGGTTCTTTGCCTATTTTTTTTTTTGGGAATTGTTCTCTGACTCTGTGTTGTTTGGTAACATAAATCCTAATGGAGGGTGTTAGTGAAGGCAATAACTTTTGTCCGTTTGTTTTTGTATAGCTTCTCGTTAAAAATTGAATAATAAAAAAAATAAAAAGAGCAAACAAAACGTAAAACTCTAGGGGCTTGGGTGTTGTTTTTAATTAAATCCCCATTCAATTCTCTGCTGGAAACAAAATGAAAATAAAGAAAAAATAAAAGAAATAAAGATTAAAAAATAATACAGGAACACAAAAACAAAAATAAAAATTTAAATTCACGTATACCTTTCTCTGTTGTGGAGATTGTGCCAATTTTCTTGTTTTTCTCGGTATAGTAGTCCTTATCGTTGATGTCGACTTTCAAATATCTTATATAGTCAGTGCTGGGGGATTTTTTTTTTTTTATTTAGGCCTATATTTGATTTTTACTTCGAATATAAGGTACCACAGGCCGAGTTTTGGATTCATACAAAAATGATTGAACTCAAGATTTAAGTGAAGCATGATCGCCTTACGGAAGGAGGAGAGTCTTTTTATCTGTCTCTGTCGGTCTGTGTAGCTTAAATAAGTTCATTTTCATTTTCTGTGGAGTTTCTGTGAAGTAAATGGTTAGGCAAAAATTAACAACTTACGTTTTATCGAAAGAAAGAAAGTCCAATACTTCGAAGACGAGTTACTGGTCTGGTATATTTATTTTAATTTAGTTGTAAACCAATAAATACTAAAAATTAGCATATACAATTTGTTTGTCATGTTTAAAAAAAAACCGCTGTAACGTTCTTTTACATTTTGTTTTCATAAATTTAATACTTATTTAAAAAATCATTGGCTTGAGCTTAAAACTTTCTTCTTTACTTACTTTAAGCATTTTAAATATCGAATTTCATTCTTTAATAACACGCGTTATTAAAGTTTCATGTTTTAATCAAATAATATTTTTTTTAAAAGTCTAAGTCACTTGATCTATAAGAGCAAGTGCGTGCGACCAAGTAGTGCGTTTTATTATAAATCGAAATCTACAACCTTCGTGCGGATTGATTTTTGACACTGGAAAAATGGTTGATTAATTTAAGAACGAAAAGAGAAAAGATATGCTAAAGTTACATCGTGCTGAAAGTTGAAAGTGCCAATTGAGTGAAATTTATTGCCAAAAATATTCAAGGACTCTTTTATTTTTTTTTTTTTTGAAAAGAAATTTATCTCTCTTCTTTATGTTAAATTCAATAGACCCAGTCTAAAAGACGAAAAGAGATGATAAATTGAAAATTTGACTCAATTCTCATTGTCATTCAGAGCGCAAAATATTGGCTACAAAATGTCACGTTTTGTATTCATTGAGCAGGTATACAGTATAAGTACCAAAAATGAATTCTTTTTTTTTCTTATTTAATTTAGTTATATGTTTTTGTTGATACTTTTGAGGAAATTAGCTTGGATGACTAAATCATTGATGACAGAAAACATTTTAGCTTTTGCAAAAAGCTATGAGAAAAAAATGATGTTTGAATTTGTATCACTTCAATTGTTACAAAGTGAGTTACTGCTGAACGGTTTTGGAGAGATGGGTTGGTATATAGAGAGTGAATAAAAAAGATTTATTTATTTTCATTTTACTCATAGCTTGGCCAATAAATACTGCTAATTTTGCTTACAACAAAAGTTGATTTATTAACTTTTTTCTTTGACATGCAAATTATCTAAAATTAAGTATGTACTAATTTGAAGCTATATTTTTTAGTGGAAAATGGGAATAGATTTGATGGGGAGTACTCATTTAAGCTTAAGGGCAAACTAGTTTGGTTTACATAATTATTCTTAAACTCTTAACCATATAGTTTCAAAAATCTTAATACATATCAGCTATTATGGATGTGGCCTTCGAAAAAATAATACTTTAAAATTGGCAGATTTGGCTATGATCTGTTCAAAACTGGAAGCTTAATATTTTTGGCCATCAGACTTTTTGTCTCCGTCGAATTGAAAAAATAAACATTAAGAAAATAAAAGTGTCCAAATGCGTATATAAGCGCTAGAAGAAGAAAGTGAGGGAAAATTAAAGTTAAAGTCTAGTCTGTTACAAATTATTGTGATGTTTGAAGGTGGCGCAAAACTAATCACCCTATCGGAAGATGTTATAATTTTTGCAAATGGCTTCGTACGTCAATCATATTTGACATTTGTGAACTGAACAGCTGCAGTATACAAACAGACAAACAATGGGGGGCTATACTCTGCTGCAAGGCTGTAACCAGGGGGGGGGGGGGAATCACAGGGGTACAAATCGAGAAACCAGCACAAAAACTCTAAACATTTTGATTTTTTCTATACCGTGTGCTACTAGACAAACAGCGGTTAAAGAGTGCAACAAGGATCTGTTTCCTAACACCCACAAGCTTCTAAAAATTCTGGCGACATTACCGGTTTCAACATGCACACCGGAAAGAACATTTTTGACACTCAAACGTCTGAAAACTTATTTAAAAAATTCTACCGGTGAAGAAAGACTAAAAAGATTGGCGCTAATGCCAGTTCATCGACAAATTGAGATTGATACTGAAGAAGTTATCGATCTATATGAAGCTAAAGCCTAGTGCGCAGCTGATGCGAAACGAAAAATCCCATACAAAAATGACACAACGAAATCATAAACGAGAATTTCGTCCTCCTTTTCATTTTGCAGTACGCTGTTCGATGAGTGAAATTGATAATTGTAACAGATTATTTGGAGAGGTCTCCGCTCTTTTTTCGCACTCAATTTATTGCCCGGACCATTAGTTGTGTGCGGAAAAGTGACATTTGAGGTTTGTTCGTGTTTGTATTTGTTGTTTCTTTCAATACAAAATGGCTTTCTGTGATTTTTTTGCGTTTGTGTTTGTTTTTGCAAATGGTTACGCTTTCAATTGTCATTTTTTCGCTCTGGTTTTCGTAAGCATTTCGCTGTCGTGTTGGAGACCACCGAAAAATTTCATTTCGCATCAGCAGCGTACTAGGCTTAAGGAAAGAAGATTGAATATACAGCCCTATCACCGTATCCGTTCGGAGAATTTTCCGATCGGAGGAAATTTCCGATTGGGGGATTTATTTACTTTATGCGGTAACTGAATCGTAAACGAAATATAGACGCGTGCCGACGCATGTATTTGACTCTTGTCAAAATAAAATATTTTGGAATAAGTCGTGACTCGTGAACTTCCGCACAATGTCTGCCTTTGAGGTCATAAATTCAACCAGCCGGTCGTATTGCACCTGGTTTTTTTTTTTTTTTTTTAAAGAAAGGCACATACATCGCATGAATTCGTGATGCGTTGCTGCCACTTTGATATTTCATCGCGAATTTGATATTTTTAAGGCACATTAAATTTCTTTTCAAAGATCAGTCCGATTGGCCTATCGGAACGGCAACAATGATACAAAATTCGTACATTTCTTAGAAATCGGAGAAAATTTTCTTCCGATCGGATACGATGATAAGGCTGATAGTTTTTTTTAAATATGTAATACTTTTGTTGTGATACTATTTAATATTGATTTTATGTTCCTACCTAATAAATAATAACTTTAATTTTAACTGCACGATTATCTTTTATATTTGTCTGCTTAGGTATACCTCTATTCAACGGTCCTGTATGATATATGCAATTATACATATGTACATAATATGTATATGCATTAACCTACATGTCCAAATGTTCAATACAAAATTGCCTTGCTCCGCTGTCAAGCCATCCTCAATGTCAACAAGGAAGAAGACGATTTTGTGTCGAAAATCATCATGAGCTACGGGGCGCATTTCCACTTAAGCGGTTACGTTAATAAGCAAAATATTTGTTTCTGGGGCACTGAACATCCGCGTGTGATGCACGAAGAGCTATTACATCTACATAAAGCCACTGTGTGGTGAGTCGTTCACGCAAGAGAAGTGATTTAGCCGTATTTTTGTGAGGACGCCATTGGCAATACAGTCAGTGTTACTGGCGAACGCTACAGGGCCATGATAAACGACTTCTTATTGCCGGAATTGGATGAGTAGGGCTTGGTGAAAATATGGTTTCAACAAGACGGTGCGAGCGCACACACAACACGAGCCACAATAGATATTGTGAAGGAAGCGTTTCCTAGTCGCGTAATCTTCCGTTTTGTCGATTTGGCATAGCCACCAAAATCGCCCGATTTACCCATCCCAGTTTAAGCTGGCAAATTGGGTAGCGGTTTTCTATTACTTTTCTATCCCTTTTTACTTGTTTTTGGGTTTGTCCTTCTGTTTCGGAACTAAAAAGAGATCAGCATTATGTAAATACCCCTCATTTTTCGTCTAGCAAAATCAATATGTATTTTGCGCTGCTTACCATCATATAATTCCAGTCTCATATTAAAGATACAAAAATCATCTTGCAAAAACTAAAGCGGATTCCGATTAAAACCTCTAGCGTCTTTTTCGTCAAGGAAAAACTCTCCTATGACAATTTCGTGCTAACTGCAACCAATTTATTCTCTTTAGATTTTCACCGGTGGATTTCTTGGTCACAAAAATTAAATCTTTCGGTCAATTGAAAGCTCATAAATACTTTCCAAACAATAAATCTTTTGCAATGGTTAATACATTTTAAATCAATCTAAAATTTTCCAAATTCATCTGCTAACGCTGCCCAATCTATTGGACTCTTAAGATCTTAATAATGCCTGCTGCTCATGATTCATATTAAAAAATAATAAAAAAAAAAATTAATACATTTTCATATTCCAAAATAATTGTTTTGTTTAAAAAATAGCTCGTCTGGTTTACTTTGCAACAAATACAACATACAAATATAAAATTAACTTAGGTAGCTAGCTGAATAACATGAGATTCATTTTTATAAACAATCTTTTCGTTGTTGTTTCTATATTCAGCTCACATCCAGACATTCGAGTCGTAGGCGCACACAAAAAAGTCTAATAATCTACCTCTGGTATAGCAGACTAAATCAAATCTTAATTTGAATGTGAACACGTGGGCGATAAATTATCTAAAAATAGATTTTAATAAAATTACTATTTTGTTCGAACAAAATTCACCATGCTGTTTTATTTGGTATTTAATTAGGTTAGATATGCCCGGCTAGCTCAGTCGGTAGAGCATGAGACTCTTAATCTCAGGGTCGTGGGTTCGAGCCCCACGTTGGGCGAATATAATTTTTTGTAATTGCAGTAGTATGTGTGATAACGAAAACTAAGAATGACCAGTTTGTATTTATAATGAAGGGATAAATGATGAGCAATGGTGGACGTATGTACATTTAGATAATAATAAAAACATTATTTGACGAAAGAAGTATACATTGATCATAGGGCTTGAACTCCTTTTTCCTCCTTTTTTTCAACAGGGACGCTATAAAAGTAGAGCAACAGGGGCATCTCTGTGACGTCGTTGTGGCGAATTTTGCGAAAAGATCTTGGCCTACATCCTTACAAGATTAAATTGACGCAAGAACTGAAGCCACCAGAAGCGTCGTATGTTCGTGAATTGGGCTGAGCAACAACTTGAAAATGATTCGGATTTTCATCGAAAAATCATCTTCAGCGATGGGGCTCATTTCTGGCTGAATGGCTTCGTCAATAAACAAAATATGCGGTATTGGTCAGGCAGCAATCCACACGTACTCCGCATGAGTCATCATTGCATCCTGAAAAAATTACGGTTTGGTGTGGTTTATAGGCCGGCGGCGTAATTGGGCCGTACTTCTTCCGTGATGACCGGCACGTTACTGTGAATGGGGATCGCTACCGTTCAATGATAACCGAATATTTTTGGCCCCAATTGGATGATATGGACTTGGAGGACATGTGGTTCCAACAGGACGGCGCCACAAGCCAAAAAGCGAATGTCACAACCAATTTATTGGAAACCAAGTTTGGAGAACGTGTTATCTTACGAGATGGTCCAGTCGCTTGGCCGCCTCGGTCGTGCGATTTGACGCCGTAAGACTATTTCCTGTGGGGCTACGTCAAGTCTATGGTCTATGTCAACAAGCCAGCGACGATTGATGAATTTTGTACGAATATCGAATGTGAAATTGCAGCAGTATCGGCCGATTTATGCTTGAAAACCGTCGAAAATTGGGTTCAGCGTCTGGACTTCTGCAAGCGTGCCCGTGGTGGCCATGCAAAAGAAATCGAGTTCCATACACAATGGCATCAAAAGTTCTTTCACAGGAATACAAAATTTGATTGATATCCAAAACCGTTTTTGTTTTATTTAAAAAAAACTTTTGTAGCGCTCTTATTAAAAAACCCGATATGTACTTTTGAAGTATACCTATTGATATGTACATAATGGCCATTTTCTTATTATTTCTTAAAAAAAAAAGCTCAAAACCGTATGCAAGCTTCTGAATTGGGAATTTTCTACGATACTTAAGACGTATTTTTTTGAGATCCCGAATTAGATGAAAAATGACATTGATAATTATCGACGCAATCACAGAAAAAATTATCGATAGCAAAGTATAGTGAATCGCGCCTGTTACACGCATTTTTTCTTCCCAAATAGATTTATGCCCCAAAAATTCTCTGAACTTAACTAAGCCCATAAGGAATTCGCAGTTTGTTAATAAATCACCTGCAACTGTGATACTTTGGGCTACTGTCATTTGTCGCAGGGTCATAAGTCCACAGGCCAATAGTCAAAATAGGCTTTTTACCCACTTGGATAAGTTATTATTCCTAAAATCAATACATGCTTATATTCGCAATAATTGTCTTAAATTACTTTATATTTAAACGTATAATGTTTAAAATAAATTTTGAAAAATTCTAGTTTCGTTTTTAAAAAAAAAAAATCATAAAGTAATTTTATAATTTTTTTTAACATTCCTGATGATGATGATTTAGCTTAATTCGCATTTTTCAAAATTACTTTTTGAAAATGTTGAACAAAAATTTGAAAAATTCGGGTGAGTTACATTTGATTTATAAAATTTTTAAAAAACAAAATTAAGATTAATTTTTCTGAGCAACTTTTTAAACATTAAGAAAAAAAAAATAATTTCAAAGGATTGAAATTGTATCAGGAAGTTAGCTGACAAAAATCCTGAATGATGCTTCGATGTTTCAAGCACAGGCTTGACATTCACGAGAATGACACAACGGCAACGTGCCTTCGTCAAAAAATATCAGGCGGTCATCCGCACTCGATTTCGAATTGAAAAACTTCATTTTACAAATCATATTATAATGTATATCGTAAAGCTTGTTTTTTTTTTTCTCGACAAACTTAAATAATTGTGGACAAGAATTCATAAGTTTTCATTTTATGAAATTTCCAAATCAGGGTAAAATTGAATTTTCCAAATTTATTCATTAGAAATAAGTCTACAGTTCAGGAATAAATAAATAAATAAATTCTCAACCTTAATAAATTGATAGGTATACCGAATCATATCAATTGTATGAAAGAGCACTCCAACTCAACTCCATCGAGATTTGATTCGACCTTCAAATCGCCCAGGACCAGGACTAAGAAACACACTCCCTAGAACCAAGACGTATGGGAAATAATTTAAAAAGCAATCCATTTCATTCCAATGATTATTATTTTTCGAAAAAAAAACTTACTCCTTCAATTTTTGCTTGTATTTACTTATTTTTCTTCGATTTATGTCCATAATGGGGGCAAAGTCGGCAATAAATGTGTCGCCTTAAAAGTTGAAACATTATGATTACAAATTAAATATTCATCACTTTGGGATGATAGGTTTTTTTTTCATATCCATTTTTTATGAAAAAGTTTCCTTATTTATTATTATTTTTTTTGTTCACTTCGAATAAAAAAACGAAACTTAACTGACAGCTGGTTTCGATCAAAGAAATGCAAGAAAGGAGGTATACAACTCGTATGTGTAGCTTGCAAACGGGTCCTTATTTTTATTTATAACATTAATATTCGCTTTATGTGACATATACAGAAGCAAATTTTAAGATATATGAGGCTTCATAAAATCTCATAGGGATTAGATTGGATTTTTGGTGTAGCAGGAAGTTCTTAATTTTTCATCCCGTAAGGACATTTTGAAGTTTTTTCGTTGCTGTTGTGTTCCATATAAACACAAAAGGAATCTTAAATAACAATTTAGAGGCTGTTAACAGTTAATATTGTATATTCATATACGGTATAATAAATTACATTCTGTCGTTTGGATTTCGTCAACATAAGAATTTATTTATATGAGAGCCTTGTAAATGCATTGGAGCTCTTAAATTTATTCCATAAGACAAACGAGTTTATGGGTCCTTAATCATATTTTTTTTTCGAGCAGAATGTATTTATGCATATATCTTCATTTTGGTAGAAAAAAAAGTATTCATATTATATAAAGCCGAGGCTATTTTATCAAAGTTAATAGAGATGGTTATGTTGCAGAGGTTAAAAAATAGGCTTATTGATGAAATAAGGGTCGGTCTTTAAAAACTCGATAAAGCTTGATAACAATTTATTCACCACAAAATAGACGGTTTGAAATTCATAAGATGTATTTTTATACGACATTATAAAAATCCTTACAGATGTCTTAAAAGTGTTTTCTTACAGATAATCCTTAAAGACGTAGTATAAACCTTGAGGATAGTTTAAATAATGTAGGACACTATTTTTACATAATTTGGATTTCGGAAAAAGTCTTCATTTCATTAATACCTATTAAAATGTCTTTAAGATGTGAAAGATACAAAAATCAATACTATTTCAAGAAAACAAGTCTGAAAAAGAGCTAGCGGCTCAGGTGGCGAATGCAGGTGAAAAACTAGAAACAACTAGCTAAAGAAGAAGTTTGTTAGTTGAGGCCTTGGTTCTACTGGACTACATCAGAAAGTATACATTGGTTTTTTTGGAGATTGTAATCATAGCAAAAAGATCAATAAAAAAGTCTCCAAAAGAAGCCGATAAAGTTCGCTTAAAATTGGATCATCACAATTAAAGTCTTTGGACTTTGAAAGTGGTGGAGCATCATTTCCTATTTTAGTAAATTAATTTGCTCTGAAAAAATATTGAACGTGTTGGGTACGAAATCCCGCATCACAAAATCCCGTATCACAAAATCCGGCAGGATCTACTACAATGCGACAGCGCATTATATTTTTCTTTTCCGTAGGAATTGGCGCCTCGATTGTATAATCGATATAATTTTTTCTGGACCGACGACTATGGTCTAGTGTTCGGATATGGTCGGTCAACGACGGTGGGCCTGACGGAGGAGATTCTGGAGGTGGCTCTGTAACATGGACAAAGGACAACTTTTTTTTGGAAACAAAACATGTTACATAAACTTTATTTCACAAATATAAAAACATGCTTTTTTAACTCCCTTTTTCGGTTCTCTATACCGCTCACCTAACTCCGTTCCTCCGCTAAGGGTATGTTCAGTCGCCAGGCAAGCGTACCTATATGTCAACAGTTTTATTGCTCAACAGTACCTTGGATGGCTGCGCGGGTTCTAAAGAGCCGTTGCTCCGCTTAGGATATGTTCAGTCGCCTGGAAAACTTTTTCTTAAATTTTTTTTCAAAAAAACTCAAATTTTTTACTCTTTTTAAAGAAACAAAATATATTTCAATAATCTCAGTTTTTTTCCAAAAAAAAAAAAAAAAGTTTAGGAAAAAAGTTTTTTTATTTTTCCAAAAAAAAAAAATGTTGAGAAAAGTAATTTTTTTAAATATTTTTTTCAAAAAAAAAAAAAATTCCATCTCTGTCCAGGTCCAGAACCCCTTTGTCCAAGTCCAGAAAAATATTATATTCGAAATCTCCAACATTCTTCCAATTGTAATATTTTATTCGAAATCACCATCAATATTCTTCCAATCGTATTTTTTTTTTAAAAGTATTGAAAATCCCGCAGCATACTTTCCTGTGGGAATTTGTTGCATTTGTTATCAGTAACGATCCCATACTGAACAAGTCGATATTTTCAACCCCGATACTCCCACCACCGATCGGCTCCAAAAAAAACCTGCCAGACTTTTGTTTTCGATATCGCGACACATGTATCAACAAACCCTTGAACTCATATTTTGGTGATACTTCCACACCCGAAATTTGCTGCTAAATCTTAGTCTATTGAAGAAAAGCATTTTTTGACGAATCTTTCAGAACTGGTAGACCAAGGGCCTTATTTCTTTTCCTAAATGTAATGAAATTACTTTGAATGTTTAATTGATGATTGAAAAATCGGCCTTAAATTATGTTGAATTATCGATAAAAATTATTATTCCTAAAAGAAACAAATTCAAAAACTACCTTGGTTAATGTCTGCTAGATTCTATCGGCCAAAGAAAAGAAAATCGGTCCAGCGTATCTGATGGTATAGATAGAATTTAAAGAACTACTGTTTGTGTCTCTTTCATTATCGTCATGCCATATATTTAATTTAATTCGCGTGTTCAAGTGAAAAGACAAAAAAAGCAATACTTTCCGAAAAAACGAACATTTTTCGAATGAAGTCCAACGGATGACAGATATCAACTATCGAATGCAACGCAACGCTATGCAAGAAAATAAAAACAATTCCGATGTCTATACGTGCAGAATTTCCACTATATCCTTCCAGTTCCCTGTTTTGTTGTCAAACACAGCCTTCAATTACTTTACCAATCAAATGGATAGTAGGTATGTAGTTGGTTCGCTTAGGAAATCATTTTTTTTTTTTATTTTTTTTTTTCATTTAACTCAAACTCAACACTCGCAATTTTCAATTCGATTCGATGAAGAATTCACCACTTTAGCATTTCATTTTATAAAAGTCGATATAACACTGGTATTATGCTAGAAGCGCAAAGAATACATTTTCCAATTTCTTACCTATGTATGGGTTTGTGTATGTTGTTGTATTAGTAGATATACAAACGTCCTCATCATTCATTCCATCTTTGTACGAACGTCATTTGTGAAGCTTGAACTTACTGGGTAGGATGGGTGAAGAAGTGTTGTGAGGGTACCAGGAGGTGAGACAAAAAGCACACCGCCCATTGACAGCAATTTAATGCCCCTGTCACACTTATGCGATATCCTTGTGATGATCTTAAGAGCCATTATCGACCGAATTGCTTTATAGTGCTTGTTGTTTTCTTTTTCTTTTTGTTTATTTTGCTTTGCCAGTGGGTGGCCCGGCCCGGCCCGGCCCGGCCCATCCGTCCCGACTCATGACAACTAAAAGATACATTTCAAAGCAATACTCTTATAGAATCTATATCTTGAAAATGTGATTTAAAGATGGTGAGGTTGTTTGAAGAGACAAAAACTTGAAGAAAATAGTTTTGATGTTTATGGGAGTAAACAGAGCCTTTAAATCGTTTCGAAATGATTTTAATGTTAAGATTATAGTAATTGTTGTTTTCCTCTCTTTTTCTTAAAGACATCAGGCAATTACTTGAAAAGAAAGTTTTCTACTTAAAACACTGCGTCCTTTCCCTTTCTATATAAATCTAAAATAAGTTTAAAGTTGTTTGATTTTAGGAACAGCACAACTTTAACGATATAGATATTTTGTTATTCAAAGTTTTTGTTTGATTGAAATTGTTTTAAAATAAGCTTAAAGAGCACAAAGGGAATTGAATGTATACAGCATTTGGCTTTGAATTTCCTATTAACTATGAGTAGGTATTTGTGTGTAAAGAAGTACATTTGAGAATGCACTTCTCATAAGAGGATTAAAATTGATTATATGCACCACCAGAACTTGATGGTTTTGCTCTATTGAACTTAATGTTGTGGTAAAATGATCTGGTGGTCAACTTGAATTGACCCTTTGAGGAAACATTTTAATCCTTTGATTGATGTTCACGTTGGAATGATTTAAATGTTTTTTTTTTTGTTTGTTTTTTTTTTTTAATTTTGGAAACATGGCATGAAGATTTAAGCATTAACACACTATTAAATAGGATTGTTTCATGAGTTTCAATGTGATGGGTTTCAAAGCATAGATATACAAAAAATATAGAAAATATTATAAATTTCAGTCGTATTACAGTTTTCAATTCAATTGGCCTAGTTAAGTTTTTAATAAATATTGCTAAAGTGACACTAGCCGTGTTTTTTTGCAAGCCCCGAGAAAATTGATCGAAAAAAACGACGTTGGGGCTAAGCAATTTACATATTAAATGCACAAAACTACCAGCGCTGAGAATTCTCGGCGCAAAAAAACACGCCTACTATAAGACTATGCTTATCAGCAAGTAATTATAGTTGATGTTCACATCCGACATCTCGTTAATAGTTAGGTATACCTTCAATAAAAGTTTTTTTATTTTACACGAATAGAAGAACTAACGATGTTGTAGTATTCTGAAAAACTATCGAAGCCCGGCAAAGAAATAAATCTTCGTTTGAAAGTTAAATGCATAGAAAAAAATCGCTTGATTTAAAAACTGTTAATCTGATGAAAATACAAAATTCAGAAACATTTACTTCACTTAAATTCGTAAATAAAGGGTTTTTCAACAGGGACGCTACAAAAGTAGAGCAGCGGAGACAGCAAACGACGGCATATTTCTTGCCGCTCTTTTGACATTTCTCTTCAGTAAGATTTGCCATTTATATAGATATACGAGCCAACAACGAGTCGAAATTATTAAAATTTACTACCGAAATTCGGAGTCAGTGGCCTCAACGTTAAGATCGCTACGTCCAATTTATGGTCGTCATAATCGTCCTAGCAGATCAACAATTGAGCGTCTAGTGGACAAATTTGAATCCACAGGCACAGTACAAAATGTTCCCGTGCCAGTGAGACAAAGAAGTGCCCGTAGTGCCGCCGAGGCTTCAGTTGCAGAAAGCCCAAATGTGTCTCTCACACGTCGTTCTCAAGCGTTGGGCATCTCTGTGACGTCGTTGTGGCGAATTTTGCGAAAAGATCTTGGCCTACATCCTAACAAGATTAAATTGACGCAAGAACTGAAGCCGCTTGACCACCAGAAGCGTCATATGTTCGTGAATTGGGCTGAGCAACAACTTGAAAATGATTCGGATTTTCAACGAAAAATCATCTTCAGCGATGAGGCTCATTTCTGGCTGAATGGCTTCGTCAATAAACAAAATATGCGGTATTGGTCAGGCAGCAATCCACGCGTACTCCGCATGAGTCATCATTGCATCCCGAAAAAATTACGGTTTGGTGTGGTTTATGGCATCGAACGTACTTTCACAGGAATTGATATCCAAAACCGTTTTTGTTTTATTTAAAAAACTTAAACGCTCTTATTGAAAAACCCGATAGTAAGGTATATTAGATTATAGCGGACTAACAATTAAAACATTTTTTCTTTTTTGAAAAAATCTGAAATTTTTCCTCAACTTTTCAAGTTAATAATTGACTCAATCACCTCTTTTTGTATTATTTTTTGTAGACATTTAGCAATAATTTTTAGAATTAAACGTAGCCTGACATTTTACCCTTATTTTAAGACCTGAACCTTTAAGATTTGATTCTTAGAACACAAGTTATATGTTTTTTAAGTCAATAATATTGAGTATTTCGAGGTTTTCCTTAAAGTAACGGGATTCTCTCACTGCTGGGTGAAGTTTGTCAAAATTATCCAAAATTATCGTTAATTTGAATTTTAAATACGTATTTGTTTAATTTAAATATGTAGATAGTTTTCAATGATTACGGCGACCAAACGTTTTAAAAGTTTCGTCTTTACCTAATATCTACCAATAATATTTAAATACATTAATTTTTTGTGGGTCGACACTTGAAAATGGTTTTTTCTTAGACACCTTTAAGATCTTTTTTTTATATAATGTAATAGATATAAGTACACACATAAATACTTTAAAAAATTACTCGCCCAACGTGGGGCTCGAACCCACGACCCTGAGATTAAGAGTCTCATGCTCTACTGACTGAGCTAGCCGGGCAGTTGAAACTCGCCTATAACACACTGGAGATTCGAATTGGTCAAAAGATGTAAAATAAATCAGTCGATCTTGAACTGTGGAGGTGAGCAAACGTTAAGCGACTTTCCCAGTATTTTCAAATAGATTCGTGAGTGGTTAAGTTTAACTTTAGCCAAGGTTTTTTTAATAGTGCCAATAGCACAGTGGAAGAGGTGGCGAACCGCGGTGCGGAGGGTCACAAGTTCAAGTCCCGGTCGGGCATAAAAAATTTAGAAGCTTTTTTTCATAACAGAGAAGTAGAAAATTTTATTGAGTGGGAGAACCACCATATGGAAGAAGGAAAAAGTGCAGGGGCATCGAAAGGTGTCCCAGCAACAACAACAAAGCCGCCAACGGCATCATCAATGGGACCATCTAAAGAGGTCCCAACAACAACAACAAAACCGACAACGGCATCAGCTATGGGACCATTGAAAGGTGTCCAAGAATCAGCAGCAGAGCCAACAACGGCACCAACAGCGGGGACATCGAAAGATGCCCTAGCAACAACGGCAACGGCACCATCAGCCGATATGCCAACGAAGAGGAGGAAGAGGATTCGATATCTACCGAACCTTGTGAAGCGCCAGTCCACTACCACTTCAGTTAAGCTGCTAGCTGGAGCGAGGGAGATGGGGCCTACGGCGAAGGTATCGACAGCAGCAAATCAGCTAAGTTCTGACGAGGAAATACAGTATATGTCCGATGGGGGCGAGGGACGTTATACAGAGGATAGTAATCTGTTCGTGGACCTTACCTCACCAGAGGCGTCCTCAGACGATGATAGAGAGGAGCAAAACATACAGGCCAAAATTGGTGCTGTCCAAGGAGAAATCGATCTCCTCAGAGCCCAGCTAACGCCCCTGATACTGGCTCTGAAAGAAAAGCAAGAAGCTCGCCGGGAGAAAGAACGGCTGGAGCAATTCAATAAAAAGGCGCTACAGCAGCAACAAAAAGTAGCGCAACAAATCGCAACCAATGCTGAGCAGCATCAGCCAACACCTAAGCAGCCTCAGCCTAACCAGCAAGTGCAGCAGCAACAACAACAGCAGGAACAAAAAACCAAAAAACAAAAGCATCAACAGCATCAACAGCAAGTGATGCTCACACAACAGCCACAGCAGCAGAGACAACAGCAAAAAAAGCAGCAGCAGCAGAAACAACAACAACAGCAGCAAAATCAACAACAGCAGAATCAACAGCAGCAGAGTCAACAGCAGCAACCACAGCCGCCCAAAAACAAAAAAGAAAAAGTGCCACCCATAAACACTTATAAGATGGATCTTCAAGACACCATAGACATATGTAAGTCGGCCATAGGCCAAAACTTTACCATTAAGAGACTTAGTGAAAATAGACATGCTATCCACTGCTTTACAGTGGAACAGCATAAAATTATTAAAGAATTATTAAAAAAATCCACGACAGAGTTCTTTAGCTTTACCCCCAAAACTGATAAATTGCAAACGGTCCTTCTGAAGGGCATAGATTCCTGCACGGAACCACAGGTGCTCTTAAATGAGCTCCGCCAAAAAGCGAGCGACGATCTCGAGTTTATCGGGGTCAAGCCGTTCGCTACAGTCAGAGCCAGACGGGAGAAGCGGAAACTGCCGTTCTTCTTGGTGCAGCTCTCACCCAACAGCAAACTGGATAGTTTGAGGAGTATCTCCATCCTAAACTACCAGGTTGTAAATTGGGATAGATTAAAGAGACGTGGTGACATGCTTCAATGCATGCGCTGCCAAAGGTTCGGCCATGCTGCAGCAAACTGCGAAATGCAGTCACGCTGCGTCAAGTGTGGTGAGAACCACAAAGTAGAAGAGTGCAACCTCGGACAGGAACGGGTCGAAGATAGGACCCAGCTTAGATGTGCACTTTGCCGTGGCGAAGGGCACCCCGCAAATTATCGGGGATGTCCGGCGTTCCAGCAAATCAAACAAAACAAAGCGGCTAGGCAGACAGAGGTAGAGAAACGCCCTTCAGTGCGTCCTCCTACAGTAACGCCCGTCAACCCCCAAATTTCCTATGCCCAAATGGCTTCAGGAAGGGGGAGTACGGTACAGCCTGCGCAAAAGGTAGCCCAACCGCCCCTCGTGCCAAAGGCACCGGACGCACAGGCCGAAATTAGAGGCATGTTGCTGGCAATTCAAGGCCAGTTAACAGGTCTTCATAAACAGATCAGGGAGCAGGCGACAAGAGTGGACTATCTCTACTCTGTTTTGCCTAGCTTAACGCAATTTAGAGGTTAAGGGCGCGCTGCCGGAGAGGCCCTTTAAGATCCTTGCTGTGAATGTAAATTCACTGATTAGGACCGAACGTAGAGCTAATCTTTTCCAATTGTTGAAAGACCAAAGTCCAGATGTGCTTATGGCTAGCGAAACTAAGCTAAACCAGAAACATAAATTGACTAACAACAACTACAATATCGTTAGAAGAGATCGGCCCAACTCCACTCAAGGGGGTGGTGTCGCAATCTTCATACGAAAAGGCATTGATCATAGGGTAATATATAATAGTGATGTGCGAAGATTTCGGTTGCTTGAGGCGTGCATCGTATGCATTCCTCTCCAACAGGGGAAGCGAATGTATGTGATCTCGACTTACGCACCGGAATCACCTCTGCCAACTAATTTTATAACAGAGCTTGAAAAACTTTTCGATTGTCTTCGACTGAACTCGGAAGATAACTACTATCTGATGGCCGGTGATTTGAATGCCAAACACACAGATTGGGGAAATCAAATACAAAATCCTAGAGGTAGTCATCTGTATAATTGGATGAGTCAATTCAGCGTTGAGTATGGGGTTGACCTGCTGGCTACAGATAGGCCATCGTTTCCAAGAAGCGGTGCCTTTCTGGATCTATTGCTGATAGACTCAAGACTGACAATTACTGACACTGTGGGTCAACAACGAAGGAACTGTTTACGCACCATCGAGTTCGACAGTGATCACTGCGGACTCGCTGCCGTAATACAGCTTCCGAACGAGCTTGTGGAGTTGGAGGAGTATGTACCGGTGCATACTTACAATTACAGTAAGATGCGCTGGCCACGCTTCACCAGCGCCATAGCAAGCGAAATTCGGTCGCAGAATATATCCCCACCAAACGACAGGAACCTTACAAATACTGAAATTGACCAATACTTGGAACAAATGGACGAGACAATCCAACGAACAATGGAAAGAACAATACCGAAATACAAAGAACGTGACGCAACTGACATGTACCGTAACGCGACCATTGACGCACTACACAGACAAAAAAGCGGACTTCTGACAAGATTAAAACGCTCGTACCGAAGGTTTACTGACCTACATGATCTGGAGATTAGGACACTGAAGTCGTCTATCAAAAACATCAACCAATTGATCAAGGAGAACTATCGGTTGTCCATTAATTTGTATTGGGACAACAAAATTCGGGCCGTTAATTCCAGCGACCCGAGTATGTTTCCGCAAATTAATAAGACATTTAGGAAAAACGATCAAAACGACCTTCCGTGTCTTAAGCTCCAGAGGACGACAGAGAACAGAGACGTACTTCTGACAGCAGGCATAGATCCAGAGGAAGCCGTCTTGGACGATGACCTCTTTATCATCGAAGATCCTCGTGAGAAAGTGGAGGCTGTGGGGGCTGCTTTCCAGCAAGTGTACAAGGTTAATGCATGCATTCGCCCGAACCATGACCTGGAAAACAGGGCCCTGCTTCACCACTTCTACCTTAGAAACGATATTACGCAATGGCGATCGGAGAACCTCGGTTTTACTGGGTTCAATGAAGAACACTTGGCAAACGCCATCATCGCCGAGCGAAACGGGCCAAGTTCCCTGTTAATTTCGAAGGTCGAACTCCAACTCATCTTCGACTCACTAAAGAAAAAGAAGTCAGCAGGAGTCGATGGTATATCCAACGTTGTACTACGACATCTACCTCGGGAAGCAGTAGACATTTACACCACACTGTTTAACAACGCTCTGAATAATGCATATTATCCAGTGCGGTGGAAGACAGCCGTGGTACATCCTCTCCCGAAAAAGGGAAAGGACAACTCCAATCCGGCGAATCTCCGGTCGATAAGTCTTCTTCCGAGTATCAGCAAGGTATTCGAAAAAGTTATCAATAGAGCTCTGTTTAAGTGGGCAGAGGACAACAATATCATACCGGAAAATCAGTTCGGATTTAAGGCGAGACATGACACCATTCATGCCGCGTCTAAACTCGTTTCTGATATTCAATGGAACAAATCCAAAAAACAGTGTACGGGTGCCTGTCTGGTTGATTTGGAGAAGGCTTTCGACACCGTATGGCTAGAAGGTCTTTATCTAAAGCTGACCAGGCTTGGCATAAATAAACCGCTATTGTATATGCTTTATGACATGCTCAATGGTAGAAAGTATGTTGTCAAAAGTGGCAATGTAACTTCTACCGCAACATTCCATATTAAAAATGGTCTTCAACAGGGAGCGGTGAACTCGCCGATTCTATTCAGCATTTACACCAGCGATCTGATAGGTAGTTTAACTCAGGCAATTGCGTATGCCGATGATCTAATTGCGTACAGAACAGCCCCAAAAGTTGAGGTCATCAGAATTCTTTTGCAGCGTGACTTCGACAAGATTCAGCGATATTGCGATGACTGGAAGTTGAAAATCAACTTTCAGAAATCAGAAACTATTCTGTTTAGGACTCCGTTGCATGGAGCCACAAGGGATACGAGAAAGAACTGGCGCAAGCTGGTGATCGTGGGGCCAAATGGACATCCACTGGCGAGTAAAAGTGTAGTAAAGTACCTTGGCATCTGGTTGGATCAGTATTTGTATTTCGATAGACATATAAGTGCTGCTCTGGCCAGGGCTAGGGGAGCTTTTGCCCTGACGAAACGGTTGTTTTATAGCAGCCGGCTTGACACCAGGGTGAAGGTGATTTGCTACATGGCCCTCATCCGGCCGATGATTGCCTATGGATGCCCGGTTTGGTTCAACGTTGCCCCATCTCAAATGGAAAAGATTCGGGTGTTTGAGAGGCAGTGCCTTAGACGCTGCCTTGGATTACACAGAACACCAGAGTCGGAGTACACACGATACTATTCCAACCAGGTTCTATACAACGGGGCCAACATAAACAGAATAGATAATTTTTTGTTTAAGCTGATTCGGGGTCACATTGCAAGAGCGATGTCTTCAACCAACAGCTTAATTTTTGGGGCTTACTACCCTAACGACGATTATTATGAGAGTGTACGTCTAAGCGGCTTTATTCCGCCCGATGCTTTCCTCTATTTAGACAGTCGAGGCCTGGTCCAGGATAGAGCGGCGATTCCGCTAATCTACCACGTCGGCCGTAGAACTGTAGATAGGCGACTCCTTTACAACCGAGACGTCCTCGCACAAGGTGGAGCTGAGCACCTTCGGTTCAGTAGGACTGTGTCCGATCGGGACCGTAGAGATAGGGTAAGGCAGGAGAACCAGTTCTGGTGGCTGAAAATTGAAAATGGCAACATGGCTATTTAAAGTTGACTAAGCTTTTTTGTCTTGGCCGACTTACATAGGTTTAGGTGTATTAGTTTTAAGTAGGGACAGTCAGGGTGGCACAAAAAAAAAAAAAAAAAAAAAAAAAAAAAAAAACACACAAACAAAAAAAAAATATAAAAACAAAAACTTTACAAAAAAATAATAAAATCAAAAATTGCTTGCTGTGGCTGTTCTAGTTTTTAAGTAGTCTTAAGTAGTTCTAAGTAGTTTAAGTAGCTTTAAGTAGTTTTAATTAGCTTTATAATAGTTTTAAGTAGTTTGTAAGTTTTACATAAAATATAAAAAAAACGATCCGATAACCGAGTTTTTTTGTAAATTCTTCTCGGTAAAAAATAAAAACCTATAAGAATTTTAGTCTTAAGATAGTTAATAGGCCGAAAGGCATTAGTTTAAAGTAATCATAGTTTAACTTAGAGCGCCCGCATGGGGCCAGTAAGTTAGTTGTAAGTTATTGATAAGTAGGCTAGTTTTTATGAATTTTTGTCTAGCTTTAAGATAGTTATAAGTTAAAATAAAAATAAAAATGAATTAAAAAAAAAAAAAAAAAAAAAAAAAGATGTAAAATAAAGCTTTTTGGTTAAAAATATAATCATGATTGGTTTCTGTGATTTCCATAATCTATCTTGTATGAATGAAAAAAAAAAGAATTTTATATTGTTTTTACTTTTAAACTGTTATAAGCTTTCAAAGGATCGTCATCAAAAAAGCAAAAAATACAATTATTGAGTAGGTCCCTAGGTTTATATACATATATGGGTAAACACGATGTGTTCTATAAGCTTACAATATTATAAAAACAATCAATTAAGAGAAAACGTAAATATGATTGAAGTGGACAGTGCAGTAGGCGGATTTTACTCAAAGCTCTTTCTTAGCCATCTCGCTGCTAATAGAAACAAGGCATACCCAATGCACAGACATAAAACATTTCCCAAAAAGCAATCATTTGAAAAATATAGTTCCAAAAATGCTCTTTTTTGCTCTTAAATCCTTTATATTGAAGTTTTTAAAAAATTCTTTTAATTCACTTTGTAGATAAATTATAATATTATAGGAAAAATGATCATAACTTTTTCCATTCGAAAGATTCTCTTATATGGTTTCTTTTGTTTGAATATATTTACATATTCTGTAGTTCTCTTTTTTTCTTTAAGAAGAGCATCGTGATCATGATCATGCTCATAGAGTACCTATATTATCTAGAGAACCGACCTAAGGCGCTCGTTCTCTTCCACCTTACAAGCTGTTGCTGTACTGATTGTGAGAGGATTATGCCCATTGAATTTTGTATGGCGTAGTTGTCCCATTCATTTTAAATGGGACTGAACCACCTTTGGATGTATTGTTCTTGGTTTTTCTCAGTGTGCTCAATTCATTAAATGCAATCCAATATATTTCCTTCTCCTTATTTCTGCTATTTTGCATCCTTGCATACGTAAATATTTACAGACAGTAAAAATGAGCAAAATTAAGAGAGTTTGTATATCAAATAAAATTTAAAGGTGTTTCAGACAAGAGAGGTACCGTTCTCTAGATAATGTAGGTATTCTATGATCATGATAATGATTCTTTTCTTTTTCTCTTGAATTAAATTGAAAGACCCAGGACAAGGAAGAGAGGCAAGCTCATAAGTTCTGGGAGTAATTTAAATTTAAATCAAAAAGTTTATCGCCCAACGTGGGGCTCGAACCCACGACCCTGAGATTAAGAGTCTCATGCTCTACCGACTGAGCTAGCCGGGCAGTTAAAAAACAATCCATGCCATCACCCACAAAATACCCAAAAATAATAATCAAAGCGTTTTATTTTTGTTGCTATTTTGAACCTTCACGCACGTGACACATGCTATTAAAATACGTCACGTCCCCATACCAGATAATTATGTTTAAAATCAAATGGGTATCTATTTATAAATAAATAGAGGTGTTGCTTTCAGGTCTTGAAAGCGTTCACATGTTCTGGTAAGGTATGAAATATTTGTAGGTATTTATCAAACGAAGCTTTGGGAGCTACTTATTGTTAGATGTGATTTTAAGAGCTTTTTCTTTTTCCGTAAGTTATTTTTTAAAAGAAATATAATACTGATGTAAACGTAAGTTAAATAAAACAACAATAGATAACTGAACTTTTTTTTCGTTTAGATTTTAGATACAAGTTAGTGTTCGATCTCGTGAAAGGACAGAAATGTATTCAAATTCCTTCCTGTTAGCAGCTTTAAATAGTTGGGTAAATTTGAAAGTTATACAAAATGGTAATTAGAACGGTCAACTTAAGAATAAATTAGCCCAACAAAGCATCGATTTTCAATCCGAATCACTAAACGACTGACTTCAAAATTATATGAAACTCTATCTCTATAACTCTTTTAGAGGTTAAATCTCCCGATAATGCAAATAACATGTTGTGCAAATATAATTACCTATGCACGTTTCCCCACAAAGAGAATTTAATATTTCGAAAAATTTTCCACTAGGATTCTATTTACTCTGTATTTCATCACCGTAAAGAGCCAGGAAGAAAGAGATTAATTAGGTACAGCGCACGCTTTCAATTCCCACGCACGAAAGTTATAGTCTGGGAAGTAGCGTTTTAAAGGATAATGTCAAATGAATTTTGATTCCATTAAAATTCACATCATACTAGTCTTTCTGCCCGAAAAGATTTAAATTATTTTATATTTTTTTCTATAAATAATAAACGTTTATTTTAAATATGCAGATATAATTAAATAAAAATTTAAGAGATACATTTACATTTTTTTTCAAATATAATAAATTTTATACAAACAAAATGCGAAAATGGGATTTTTCAAATGATTTAAGTTCTTAGAATACAAGTTCAATTTGGGTTAAGACTAAATGCTAACATAGCAGAATGTAAAGAATTAAACTGCTTACTAAATTAAGAAAAATAAAGGCAATAAAATACCAATTTTCACAGACATTGTTCAGTATCTAAAACTCAACGTTACCTCTCAGACTGTTACATTCATTCCCGTTGAATAATAATTTCGTACAACAATAGAAAAACCAAAGAAATGACAATTCCGTAGATTGAGGACATCCCGCACTGTTTACAAGAGAAGCTGCTTCAGCATCAGTATATAGAAGCGAATTCTCTGCTTTTCAACTATTTACCTCCCTAAGGCTAATGATGACGCTCATACATACATACATACATATTACATATATATTTCATCATGCCAAGCCAATCCTTGACACAGATCTACTCTTATTAAACCTGGTTGCACTTATATGTCTCCGCATATTTAAGATACCTACGTTTAAATTTGTATGCTTTGGCGCGCTTTTCTTTTCAAATAACTTGCCCAGCAAATATGTAATTGCAAATTCAAAACAAAAAAAGAAAAGTTTTTTTTTATTTATTTTGTTTGATTTCCCTTTTTTTTTTGTTTAAAAAAAATCCTGAAGCGGCACTTTTAGAAGAATTATAAAGGAGGAAGTAGAGGCCCATTTGGATTCTTCCTTGGGCCTAAGCTCTCGTGAGAGTTGGGCTAGTTGTTAGCTGAGCACTCAGCAAGCCAAGAGCAAAAATAAAAATGCACTGCTTTTACAATGGCAAGGAGTGGAATCCGCTTAAAATCTGTACCTTCTTTGGGGTTTGTTGTGCAACAGCGCCTAAGCTTTTTAAGTCCAATTGAATGCAACGGCGCGGCTGCGGCATCGGGCGTCTTGTAAAAGGATTTATTTTCCTCTTCTTCTGCCAGCTGTAGAGTTAAGTTGTAGAAGCTTAGGGGCTTCCACTAATGAAAGTAAATCCACTCGAAAGTTGAGTGACTATAACGACCGACGCGTTGGTATTCATATTTTTTTGTTTATCAGAGCTTCGGAGCCAAGCAAAATCTGCTGATGCTGTTAGACATGCATGCTTGCACTTTTAGCGAAGAAAATTCTTAACCAGGAAATCCTGCTGTATATCCTGAGAGAGTTTTAGGTCTCTTTGAAGAGTACCTACGTTACGTATTTTTTTTTTTTCAAATGTGTTAAGGTTATAGGTATGTATGTTGCAGCGCTAATTAGATACAAGTTAGTGTTTGAAATTAACTTTGTGGTGATGGTGATGATGATGATTATGATGTGGTTACAGAGGGTCAGGGTTAGTGCTGCTTTGACGGTTCTTGAATTGTGGTTGGTCTTTTGAGTACTTAAAACCTTTTTGCTGACAACATTGCAAAAAGAGTAGTTGAAAAATTACCTTCCAGTGAGGATGTAATTAAATTCTTTAGCTTAAAGAACATAAACAAAATAATTCATAAAAGAATTATAAATTTTATAATCGCAAAGGTCTTAGATTATTTTAAGCTTTTCTGTTTAACCATACAGGGGAGTCAAAAGTCTCTTTCCTATGTAAATCTGTAATAATATTAGAACGAAAAGATACAAACTTGTAAAATACATAAATTGAAAATAAAAGTTTATTTCGTGGAAAGTTATGTTTAGGTTTTAGAGATAGGGTGGGTCCCTCTTAATATTTCAGTAAATTCCGTCTGTGTTTGCTTGGGCAATTTAGACGGAGCCCTACTGACAATTATTTAAAATATGTATGTTATTGCCGGTCTGAGAGTAACTTATCGACTGACTGAATATGAAATTATTAATTTTTTGTTTTTGGTAGATGTCCACCACCACCTTTCTCCATATTTTATGTATAGGTATTCTCCAGTGCGTTGTTAATCTGTTTCTCCCAGTTTCTGGTCCTTACCTCGTATACATACTGTATTTCTAAACTCTAGCTTATGCCTTTTCGTATAAAAAATTCGCATATGGAACTATGTAAATATATGGGAACGGGGCAACAATGTTTTCCAAGGGAAGATTAAGTTCGTGCGAATTTTTGATTTTTGCACAAACTGATTGGATTTTACCTTACGCAAGTTTTTTTCCGCTACGCTTTGTTCTAGTTTCAAAAACAATAACGATAAATTTTAGGCGATTCACTATTCAGTACGAAGTTAATGCATTTAAAGTCTAATGCTAGGTTAAAAAGAGGATTTTTCAAATTTTAAGCGAGTTAGCATCGTACTACTTTTTTAACAATTTATACGAAAGTTTAAATCATTTTATCTTTTGAGTATCATACTAACTTCATAAGTCATTTTGACAATTACAAATATCAAAAAAGGT
The DNA here is from genome assembly GCA_932273885.2 of Leucozona laternaria. Lineage (NCBI taxonomy): Eukaryota > Metazoa > Arthropoda > Insecta > Diptera > Syrphidae > Leucozona > Leucozona laternaria. Next base: position 6,853,124 of record OW026368.1, read on the forward strand.
ATGTTTGTTTACTCTTTTGCACAAACTGTCACTGTTTTAGGCGTGCACCGGTCTTAGCTAGTAAACACATCGAGGCTTTTGTCCTTCAATAATAAACACTTTTAGAATCATTTCTGTTTCACTTATCAATTAATATTTTAAAAAATTAATCGCCCAACGTGGGGCTCGAACCCACGACCCTGAGATTAAGAGTCTCATGCTCTACCGACTGAGCTAGCCGGGCAGTTGTAAACTGACCACTTCACTTCTGATTCGAAATCGTCAATATACATCATTATGTTTTATTCATTTATAAAAATAAGTATGCAGTAATATTATGATATTAAAAAAATACACATCACGGTTCCTCCCTTTAAGGAAAAACAACAATTCTTTCAAATTCCACGTGACCTAAGCGAGAATTTTATTTTAAATAGAAACAATCTCTACCTTGCTTTTTGTATAACTTACGTTTTACAAAATCAATGCTTTTCAAAGTAAATTTCTTGTGTTCAAAAGAACTTCTTAGTAACACTTTTCCAACACCTTTTCCTTCTCCTAAAATAAATATAAAACTTTAAAAGTTTATAATTGCAGTGCAAAAGTTTTATTTTGACTTAAATCTCACAATCAGTCTGCAAATAAAATGCAAACAAATAGTTTTTTCTTCCTCCGCATTTTGTCAAAAAAAAAAAAAAAACAAGACCCATTGAGACACTTCTTCAAAATTAACTAGGTATAGTGACGACTCCCGTTGCCAAATTCATTTGCCGACATTTTCCAACATCTTTGCGATGAATTTCCTTCTTTTCGTGAATGAATAGGTATTCGTTTTGCAAAACTCATGTAGGTAGGTATTTTGCTTCCATTTCGAGCTGCTTCATTTAATCATTCATTACGTTATTTAACCCTCTCCATCGCCTCTCCCTCCAGGGATGACATTTAAACTTTGTTTTTGTTTATGAATTAGTTTGTTGAGATGAAACAAAAAGTGACGTCATCTGGCACTGGCATGCTTTTGTCATTTTATTTCATTAATTTATGTCGTTCCTTGGGAAAACACTAATTGACTTTTAATTTTTCTTTAAATAAGAAATCAAACATACAAACAAAAACACTACAAAGCTCTATGGGGTTGATTCCATGTAGGTATATGAGAAAGTGAAAAATAACATCACAATAAAATATTTTTGTACAGGTGCGGATGGAGAAATTCAGTTGATCGGCCCCCATCAGCCAAGTAAGACTGAAATATCAGTGTTATTAAAGAAGAGTTTTTAAGAAATCAAGGTACGGAAATGCTCGCTTATGAGCTGCAATCCCGAATGAGCACTTATAAGAATCTCGCTCATGCTCACGAGTGCTCGATTTATAAAAGCTCATGCCATGAGAACTCTCATAATGCTCGATAACCAAACTGCTCGCCTCCAGAGCAATTACCATTTTAGAATGAATGAAAACAGATTAAATAATTTTTTCATTCATAAATGCGTGGCGTATTAGAAAAATCCTTTTTGCTCATCATGAATTGCTCAAAACAGCTTTTGCTCGTGAGTGAGTCATATGTTTAATACTCTTCTAAAATGTACTCATAAGTGAACATTTTCTTTTTCTACGATTACAAAGCGCTCATGAGTTTTTGAAATATGGTAAATTTCTTAAACAAAATATGAGCAGAAAGCTGTTAACTGAGCGCTCATGAACGAGAATTACTAAAAGCTAAACTTTTCTTAGTTCTTTATGATCATGAACTGAACTCTCGGAACTAAAAGAGCAGGTGCTCCACAAGGTACTGTTGAAGGCCCAACCTTGTTTTTTTTTTTGATAAATAAAAAACATTTCATTGGATAATGATGGTTTCATTTGCAAATGATATACTGACATAACAGTAACTATATACTCTGAAATGCATCAACACTAAGTTATAAACTAAAACTGATTTCAAGATTATTTGAATTAAAACATATTCAAGATGTCATCTAAACCAAGCAGCCATACTTTTCAAAAAAAAAAATATTTGATCCGACTTTTTTACCTGTGATATCATGCATCCGCGCTTGTTTGGGACCAAGAGCTAAAAGTCAGAGGTTATGTCATAAGAATATATGATACAAATTTATTCCATAATACATATACAGTCAAACTTCTTTATAACGAACCTTCAAGGGAACACAAAATTGCTTCGTTATAAAGAAGCTTTATACAAAATTCGTTATATAGAAATTATTTTGTTTTTAAATACTGCAAGGGGAACAAAATGAAATTCGCTATAGATAGAATTACGTTATAAAGAAGTTCGTTATAAAGAAGTTTGACTGTATAGACAAATATTTCCTTTATAAATGTAGGCATCACATTTAGCACAAAACACCCTGTTAATATATATTATGTGTCTAAGCAAATAATCCCCCCTAAAATGTACCGCAAAAAAATCTTGTATAGCCTCAGGGATCAACCATCATCAATTAACTTACCCACAACCTTGTCAAATATTTGATTTTGCCGGTGTGTGTTTCGTTATCGCAATATTGCTAGGATTTTATATTTAAATTTGAATTTTTTGTTGACAAGATAATGAAGTGTCGCACAGGAATAGTATAACAACAACAAAAAAAATAAAAATAAATTGATGTTGTCGCGTCTGGAGCGCATACATTATGTCGACAAAAATTTCAAACTCTGTTGTATCTTATTAAACTGACAAAAAAAAAAAAACACACAGATGGAAGTCTTTTCGAATTATGCAGACGAAAAAAAAAAATTGATGTAAAAATAGAAAAACACGGGATTCGCATGAAAATAATGTTCAACCTCTGTAGAGATTTCGTTTTGAATATAAATTTTTGTACTCGAGGTATAATTTTTTTTTATTTTTAATTCTTATGGCATAAACGATGTTGTTGATGTGGACGGATTTCTCATATCAACAGGTATTTAAATACTTTGTAACAATATTATGCTGTAAATTCTATTATTTATTGTCACGATTTTGAAAGTTGGTTGAAGAAGATTATTGTTCTAAGCGAGAGAAAAATAGACTTTTTTTCCAAATACTCTTTTGCTTCTTTTGTCAATCATCCTGTGTGTGTCCTATACCTATTTGCCACTAATTTATCTATTCCATCAAGTCAAAACTACCACAGTAATTAAATAATCTTGTCTCATCTCAGTGAATAGACTTCTGGATCTTAATGTCATCACTAAATTAGTTCTCCTTCTGAACCTTTAAAAACGAATAATGAATTCACTGTGGCGTATACTTGTTTTTTTTTTGTTCATAATTTTAATTATTTTAAAGCAAATATACTCAACTTTAGCAGAAATTCTATTAAATCTTAAATACTTGCAAAGCTGCATCCTGAATTCAAACGTGTTTTTTATATATATATGTTGAATATATATGCATGTACATAATATAATATGTATGTAACCACAGACGCCAAACTCTCTCTCTCTATATAAGTTTATATATACATATATTTTTTTTATTCTGGGTCACACTTTACATCGACCGGACATTGAATCAAAGCATTCGCTGAAATTAAATTACTTTATTCCACCACAGCAAGGACGAAATTTTCGTTTCTTTTTCTCTCTTTCTCTCCCTGATGCTATCCTTCAATAGAAGACTTAATACATTTTTTTTTGTCGTTATGGTCATTCACAGCTTGAACATGCGATTCTGTTTCAATTTACCACATAGCTATATATTTTTATTCTCTAGCCACCACTGAACCAATCTAAATTAAATTATCATTTCCTTGCGTTTCCGTAAACAACCATCAAGGCTACCACAAATAAAATGAATAAAACAGTTGTTATGTCTATGGAAAATATTGCCAGATCTGTTTTTTTTTTTACTCGAATTATTTCGAAAAGCCATTTGTTTGGCAAGAAAACTTTATGACCTGGCAATTCTTCGGCAGACGAGGGTGAACAAAAAAATGTTTTTATTGAAGCAAAGCAAAAATAAAATAACACGATGTTATCCTCGGGCCAAACAACTATCCTCCTCTCTCTGTTGTCCAATAAAATATGTACTAGGATATACATATATGTGAACTTGTTTTTTTTTTTCGTTCGCAGTTATGGAATGAATGAATAAATTTAATTTCATTTCACACCCGTCGCCGCCGTCCTCTATATAGAATCGCATCGTATTCAAACTCAATGAGTAGGAAAAGATGGCCAAATGGGATGATCAAGACCAGGATAGATAACTATGGCGATGATAACGATGAAGACCAAAGGAAGAGCAAAAACGGTGAAAGGAATGACGAATGAGGTTTTGCGAGAAAGGAGACCAACTTTGATTACCCTGTCCGTTCTGTTTCAGTTGATTTAATGGAGTAAAAGAGAAGTGTAATTAATTTAAGGATAATAAATTCAAAAAAAAAAAAAAAAAATAGCAAGCAAAACTCAGGAACATGCATATATATACAGACATTAATGGGATATTTTTGTTGGGCGAATAAATCAGTTAGGAAAATGAAAAACATGGAGTCGTATTTACTTGTGCTGATGGAAATGAAACAGAAAGGATGGTATTATCAAAAATACGATGTAGAAAATTTTTCATAATTTAATAACTACTGCTACAAAAATTTCAATAAATTAAAAAAAATAAATATGATACTACACACGAAAATCAGAATGCAAAAAACATTAAATTATTTTCTGTACATTCAAGAAACCCGGCTATAAATCGAGTGAAATTGAAACCATTGTAGAGGTACAAAATAATTAAATTTTAAAATAAAATCGAAGCTATTAGAACCAGCAGAAAAAGGGAACAGTTGTCAATTCTTCTATGTCAATTACTTAACTAATTGTAAGTACCAGTTCGATATTAAAATATGTTGGTTAAATAAAATTTAAATGACCAATACCAACTTTTAGGAATCAAAATCAAAAATGTTTGTTTATTTCTCAACAAAAAATTAAAAATGGTAGAGTTGAGGTAAGATAGTAGAATAGTCCATAGATCATTTTCTATCGATCTCGATATACACAAATCTGCTCGCCTGGATAGTATTCCTCCTATTGTTCTTCTACAGTAATTTTGCCAGCGTGATTGATGGTATATCTCAGCGGCACAAATCTTTACATCGTTTTAGCGAAAGTAAGATTATTGCTCTTGATATTTCAAAAAACATTTGATAGACTTTGGCATCAAGCTCTCTTATCAAAAATGCGTGCATTTGTTATCGATGAATCTCTTCTTCGTTGGATTAGAAATTATTTTTGAACCGATAATTATAAGTTGTATTGGACGGTTTTAAGCCTGAAATTCATCTAATAAATGTTGGTGTGCCCCAGGGCTCCGTTTTGTGTGCGACTCTCTTCCTTCCTTATATTCATTAAATCCTAATCCATTAAACTATTTTGCTGAAGACAGTACCCTCAGCTCTTCATATTCGTTTATAGCTTCAGATCCTTGTCCTTCGGATGTGGAACTTCAACGGCAGCGTATGATAAGCTCATTAAATTCTGATATCGATAGCATTGTGCAATGGGGAATTAACAATCGCGTAGAATGTAATGCTTCAAAAACACACTTCTGCATTCTGTCGTTAAACCGTTAAATTATATCCGATTCAAACCCATCCAACTAACAAGCTGCCTGGTGAGACATTCTATGTTTGTACATTACTCTATAACTCCAGCTCTATTTGTTGATTATCATTCTCTGAATTACCGAAAAAAGAAGTTTCAATGCGTTAAGTTTAATCAAAATCGTTTTAGTCGTTTTTGAGGAAATTAAAAAAAAAAAAATATTTGTACTAAAATTTCTTTGCTAGGGAATCACATAAAAATGGTATACACAATCAATTTGAAGGACATCGGTTTACCTGCTTTAGGTAAAGTGGACGCACAGAAACACATAGATGGTGAAAACCACTTTCTTGGACTTCTCTATCACCAGTATACCTTTCTCCTGTTAAGTTTGATTGAAACCTCGCAATTTTTTTTTTAAACAAGACAAGTACAAAAATACTTGAAAATCAAGTGCGGCACACACTTGTATCCCCACTTTAAATCACACAGCCTTCATTTTCATGGTAATATCAGTTTTTGCAAAATTTAATGTGGCTAACTATTTTTTTGTGTGTGTCTGTTCTACCTCTGTTTGACAAAAGATATTAACGTGTATTTAATTCCTCACAAATATTTGTTTCCAAATTTTAAAACTGCTCACATCTCATCACCGGAGGTACATATGAGAAAAATTCAAGGAGAAAATTTTATAAGAAACAAATTAGTAGCAACAAATTTTTCTGTAAAAATATCCCAAAGGGAGATGTTCATGAAAAACAGTTTTGGGGGTCTCTGACCCCCCCATTAAATTTTGTTATCGGCGGTCATATTGATGCGGACTTTTTACCATGTCTTAAGTAGTTTCTTACATCAAAAAGAAGCTTTAATCCAAAATTCAGGTTTGCGCCAAAATTTTCCAGAATGTTGCTGAAAATGAGTCTAATACTCGAATAATAATGTACTGAAGTTACAATTTCTTAAATTATGATTCCGATAGAATTTATTTTCATTCTAAATTCTAAGGACAAAGCTGAATTTGGTATACAAATATTGAAAATCGAGAAGTAAGTTAGTAAGACCTCAATATTAGGTTTTTAAAATTAACAACTTGAGCGAGAAGTCGATTACATTTCCTTTAAAAAAAAAACTTATAAAATTACAGGGTGTTAAAACCCTCATAACAAAGGGTGGTTTTTTTAAACGTGTGGTTTTCAATCTGGCAATATTTTTTTCGGAGTTGGTCTTTTTGACAGCTGTCACTTGATTTGTTTTCAATTTCATAATGAATAGACTTACTACTGAACAATTTTTGCAAATCGTGCAAATTTATTACCAAAATATTGGTTCGGTTCGCGTGACGCATCGCCCGCTGCGTCCAATATTCGGTCGACATAATCGCAAAATCGCATAAATTCGAGCAACCATGGATCGGTTTCGCACCACGTTTACTCTAGTGGATAATGCGCATCCTCAGAAACGCCGTACAGTGCGCACCGAAGACGCTATTGCTGCTTTGGAGCAGAGTATCGAAGAAGACCCGAATGAGCCCATCCGCCATCGCGCGCAACAATTGGAGCTGTCGAAAATTGGGCCTCTCGGCTTGAATTTATTCGAGCCAGCCGCGGCGGCCACTTGCCCGAAATCATTTTGAAAACATAATCACAAACCCTTATCTTTACAATAAACCTAAATTCCTGGCCATAACAAATAATTATATGCGTTTTATTTCTTCTTGAAAACCACACGTCTAAAAAAAACATCCTTTATTATATAATTCTTGCTCTGATCAATGAACATCCGAAATACACAGAAATATTATTTGTTTTTTAGCTCTTCATTCTGAGGTTTTAAATTATTTCGATCTATTTAATTATATACATTCCTACTTAAACGAAAATGTGCTTATGTAAATTAAAACAACCAAAACGATATTACCAAAAATATTATAAAGCTTATCGAAAATCCATTTAACGACACAAATAACACTTAAATATATTAATTCAATTGCCAATTCAAGAGCTATGAACCGATAGCATTTTATTTTGTGTGCCAATCAAGTTCGGTATGTGTTTTCTACTAATTAAAGGACATGACTAAAATATGTATATACACACGAATAGATTCGAGCGAGCAAGTTCGTTCTCCCTCATCTAATTGAATAAATCCTTTTTGTCCTCTCTATCGTCGTAGCTTTCCATTTTCGATGCCTCTTATATCTATGTATGTATGTATGTCGTTGCGACGAAATATCCTTGAATTCAATTTGAATAATTTATCCCTGTTCGCCCAATCCCGAAGCCTTAACCTAAGAGAATTGCAATCCAACGATGCGATGCAATAATAGTGGAATTGAAATTTCGTTTAAAAAAAAAAAAAAATTAAATACCTAAAGGGCAAATATTGGATTCATCGGAATATTAAAAAATATTAAAGGCTGTTTTTTTTTTTACTGTAGGTTTAAGTAGACAGGAATACATAATATGCTTAGCTACCTTTTGAAGGATATATTCATTCCATTGCATTTTAACTGTGGTCCACATCTCTGCAGCACAGTGTAACAATAAAATTTCATTTAAAAAATGTTGCCTTATTTTGTTTTAGTATAGGTTAGGTACTTGCTCCAATGTTCGACATCGAAAAAGTTTTTGTGTTGAGCATTTCGGTCAACTTTGAGGTAGTTCTAGTTAAGAAGTTTTATTTGTTTGAAATAGTAGATAGGTTTTTTTTTTTTATTTTACTCAAAGGACAGACAATCTAACCCAAAGCAAAGGTATAAAGAGTAACGTTGTTTTTTTTTTTTTTTGAGGGTTAGAGATATTATTTTGTATGGAAAACGAAAAATATATAATAGTAAAAGAGGATAAAGCCTTTAGTGTTATGTTAATGGGGAATTCGAGAAAGTTTTTGTATATGTTTTCGAGTAATTATATATGCTAATCTCTATGAAAGAAAATTATATGTTCAACTCTGGGAAACAAGAACGAAAAGAAAAATATTCTATTCAAAAGTTCCATTTTGAAAGAAGTGTGGTTGTGTAAGTTTGAGTTAGACCCATACAAATTAAGTATCACTCCACTTTAATTTACCCTTTTAACAGTTCATTTTGTTACTGAAAGTTGGTAAAAAATAAAATATAATAGTTTTATCAGTTTTATGGGGTGTGATGAATGAAGTGTGATAATACTTTGTATAGGTAAAAACCTTCAGCATTTTTAAAGGGTGATTCCAGTTTAATGGTACACTTTGAAGAATGGGTTGAAACGAATACTAAGGAAAATAAGCAATTTTGGTACACTCAAACCCGCTTAACTGATACACGTTGATTTTAAAATCCTCATTGGTGAATTTATGAACTACTTTGAAAAAAATTTCACGGATTCCAATGGGAGGATTGTATGACCTCTTTAATTGTTGTATGTAATGTCTGATTTGACATTTCATTGAAATTTAATGTACAATAATGAGGACCAATAATATTTTCAGAATAAGAATTTTCTTACTTTATAAAAACCTCTGATTGGCTAACTGTCATAAATTGTCAAAGTTATGAACAAACGATCTTAATTTGGGTTGAAGGCACCCATTCTCTTTTTGACACAAGTTGACAGCAAAAATTATTGGCGTAATAAACATGATATTTCTCAGTTCACTGTGTCACCAAAAATTCTTTCCTATCCTTCTACTCCTTCTTACTAGTGCCGTGAATAAATATAAACGTTTCATATTAAACCTCCATTTGGGCTAAAAATTCCTCCTGAAAGGTGAATTTTGTTGTTTTAGTTCAAACTGATTTTAAATAAAAAAAGACCAATTTAGTTTAAAGACCCAGCGTCTAAATGAGATTGATAAATTAAATTTTTCAAAGTCCATAAATTTCAAATTTTTAATGGCGAATTTAAATATAATAAAGGGTGAATAAATTAGGCGTAAGAAAAAAAAAAAATATTGTTTAAAATTTTTATTTTAAAGAGCTGTATGTCATTGTAAAATGGTCGTATCGAGATGAAAATGAAAACCAGACATTAAAAGTTATTTTGAATGAATACAATTTTTTAGAGTCAATAAATTTCCTGTTTTTAATAGCGAATTTAAATTTAATGGAGAGTGAATGAATTTGCCCTAAGAGAACAAAAGATTTTTTTTGTGAAGAGCTGTATTTCTGTGAAAATGGTCGTATCGTGATAGAATCCAGCTGCTAGAATCTAGCCGTTAGAATCTAGTCGTTTGAATCTAGCCTCTATAGTATCTAAAGGGTGTTTTTTTTTAGAGGCATAGAACTTTTTAATGAAATAAAACAAAGATGATTTTTTTTAAATTGACATGAAATTTACTTTATTCGAAAGATAATCTTTTGGAATTATAATTTAAATATGATTTCTGGCATATGACCGCCACGGCTAGCTCGGACGTAGTTTAATCTGGAGGTCCAATTTCTTTATGACTTTTTCCAACATTTGTGGCCGTATATCGGCAATAACGCATCGAATGTTGTCCTCCAAGTGATCAATCGTTTCGGGCTTATCGGCGTAGACTAGCGACTTCAAATATCCCCACAGAAAATAGTCAAGCGGCGTTGAACCGCACGATCTTGAAGGCCAATTCAATGGGCCCTTAACGAGAAACTATGCGGTTACCAAACGTTTCCTTCAATAAATCAATTGTGGCACGAGCTGTGTAACATGTTGCGCCGTATTGTTGAAACCACAGCTCCTGCACATCATGGTTGTTCAATTGATGAATGAAAAAGTCAGTAATCATGGCTCTATAGCAGTCACCATTGACTGTAACGTTCTGGCCAGCATCGTTTTTAAAGAAGTAGGGACCAATTATTCCACCAAACCATAAAGCACACCAAACAGTCAGTTTTTGTAGATGTAACGGTGTCTCAACATTCACTTGAGGATAATCATCACTCCAAATATGGCAGTTTTGTTAATTGTCGTATCCATTCAACCAAAAGTGAGGTTCATCGCTAAACAAAATTCGCTTATGAAAATTGGGATCAACAGCAATCTTGTTTTGGGTCCAATTGTTGTTGTTGTTTATTCGTCAGTCTATTCATGTTGAAATGCCACACCAAACTAAAAAAAAAATATGTGAGTGCCGGGACTCACGGTTAAATATGTGTAAACATCAACGTTTGTCTAAGTGCCTAATTTTTGTTACTGAACGTTATCAAAAGCAACATATGGAATAATTAACACTACATTACCTATCTGCAGGCAGTGCTTAAAAAGCTTAGTGTTGAAAGAACGGCAGCGAAATACCCAGTGGGGGGACCGCTGTAACGAAATTTCCAAGCACTAAAAGGCTGGTGGTGAAGTGTCCAACGAACGGTGAAAGTTCGGTACTGAAAGTCCTGCTTCGTAGTTCACTCTTACCTTTAAGATGACTTCACATTACACATACATGGTTATTGTTTATGGTAATCACTCTCTGAGTATCGACAAACAACAACTGTCAGCGGAGAGCACTAAAATCGTGGTTTCAATACAATGACACCGTACCCAAATTCCAAAGGAATATTGGTTTGACTGACAGGGGCCGAATTAAAATATCCAGTTAGAACTGTCAACGAACTTGCAACCCTCTTTCCATCGAGTAAAACTTACAAAAAGTTCAATCTTAATTTTATACTGAACGAACCTCAAATGAATGTCACTATGAGATAGCCGGCGAATTATATATCTTGAGTTTTTAGAATATTTAGTTGCAGTTGTTGTCAGTTGAAATCACTAAAATCGCAGTTTCAATCGATTGACACCATTAATCGCCTATGGAATTGGACGCTGATTTGTAATGAATGTTAACTTTGTGCAAGTAGGTAGCCGATAACTCTGCAATTTGTTCAACCTCAGCTATCTTGTATATCACAGCCTACAAATTGCAAGAAGAAATTGCATCGTTTCAAAGCAGTATAATGTAAACGTAGAATTTAGGTTCAGATTTGTATCACTGAACGCACCCGATATCCTACCATACCTACAGCCATTGATCTACCATACCTACAGTCAATTGTCAATCTCTACAGCTGACTATTATTATTTTTGTTTTGATTTTGTTTTCTTTTTAATTACTAGTGTCGCGTCCATTTTGTTCGGGGAATAATTATAAATTAAAGAAAAAAATATAAAAATATAAGTGTTAAAATGATAAAATCGTCGGCGCTAAAAACAATTTGCTTTCGTCGTTGGCAAAAACAATATAAATGAGTAGTCGCGATAAAGTATAATCTAATTGTCGGTCGCGTTAAAATCAATTTGTTTCGGTCGGGGAAAATCAGATTTCGTAACGTAACGTGCTACAACGTAAAGTGCACGACGTAACGTTGCACACGAACGTTCACGTTTTTTTTTCACTCTACCGCCAGCATAGATCTTTACACATCAAAAATTGTGTGAGTGCCGGGACTCACGGTTAATATGTGTAAACATCAACGTGCGCGGATCCAAAACGGACTTGTTTTTGTTTGAAGGGGATCTTAAATTTTTTTTCACTGAACGCACCCATCCTAGTACGCAGATCGTAACGTTGCGCACCGTAACGTTGCACATCGTAACGTTGCACACGAACGTTCACGTTTTTTTACACTCTACCGCCAGCATAGATGTTTACAACTCAAAAATAAATCACTTGACAGCTGACAAAATGGCTGCCAGTTAAAATAGTGCTGCCAACTTATAGTTCTATACCTCTAAAAAAAACACCCGTTCGTTACTCGTGTGAAATTCTGTGGTTTTTAAGGTTAAAGTAGTTTCAAAATCTACAAATATCTCTATTAAGGTCCGTTATTGGAAACTACGGCAGAACAACTATACTTAGTTGAATATTACGAACACCCTTTTGTTCATGTTAACGTCTAATTAAACCCAGTTTTTCTTTCTTTATATATCCACCACAGCCTTGGTACCAATCAGTGCCATGCAATTATAGATCTTCATAATTTTCCTTGCGAACATTTTCTCGTTCAACCTTATTGGACTTTATAGGCGATATGCAAATTAACCGTTCATAAAAGCCATATTGATTGCAATAGACAGACTTAACGCATAAATTCGGATTCGAGTGCATAATTACTTCCACCCAGGGACGAGATTTCTGCAGTCTTGTGTGACCGGAAGTGAACAACGCATACTATATGTCAAATCAAATGGTTCTGCATCTGCACGGTGACTATATGAATTTCCTTTTTGCAATGCAAAATACGAATCATTTTTTGGGCTATAATGGCATAATCATTTTTTCATTATTTACGAGAAATTATTCAGATAGCTGACATGAGTTATGATGCAGTAAATTGTGTTCCTTTAGCAATTTTATTTTTGCTTGAGAGGTTTAAGGTTTAGAGATATGCTTGCCGTTCGTTCTAGTCAGCCAGCGGAAGCGTTTTCATTTTCGCACACACAAGGACAACACAAGTGCTGACTATGGTAACGATGATGTAGCGAATTGCAAAAAAGAGAGAGAATTGCTCGTACATACATATGTTTGTATGTATGTGCGTTTGAATGTATATGGCAAAATGTCTAATGTAACTTTTAGAAGCTCATATATCATCAAGTTGGTTGAGCATTATCTAGTTAATTTTTTATAAGATTATTAACGCTAGTATACTGATGGCATTATACATATATACATGACAGAGTTAAAAGGATATTCTCACTAAGTAATTGTACCCGTACGATGGCATACTTTTTGAGAGATAGTTTTGGTTGTAAAGTTTTATATTACTTCCAAGATTCTTAATGTGTGCCTTCTTTGAAATACATATATTCTTTAGTTTTTCTTTTCATAATTTTGTAATGAAACTCAATCCATGAGCTTGACAGCAAAATAGGATTCTAAAAAAAGTTGCATAGAATTGCTTGATGCATGAAAAATAGCTAACGGGCGTGGCTTGAAATTTCTGAAACTAAATTCTAAAAAGGTCTACTACTACTAATATGTCGAAATAAGAAAATTAAATTAATATTATTAAATAAAATTATATTTCTAAAATTAAATTAATATTATTTAATAAAATTATATTTCCAAAATCAGATAAATAAGCTCGCTGAACCCTTCTCTTCTACGCGTAGGTACTATAGGAATATAGTTTTAATTTTTCTCGCCCTTTAAAGAAAGTACTTGCATCGTGTAAACAGAATTCGAGAATTTAAGCAAGCCTATCATAACGATCATCCAATGAACTGATTTTATGCTGATTTCAAAGAAAAATCTAGTTCTCATGGTTCATTATCTCGACCGCCGACGCATGTCGCGTCGTCTTGAATTATTTCCATTTTTGATTGATTTGGAAATATTCAATTTTTATTTTATTTATTCTTTGAAAGACATTGATTGGCAATTGGCAGGCAGGTTGACCTTTCGATATAGCATGCTACTTCAAACCCAACCGGACCTATAGCAAGTCATCGATCTTAAACCTGTACGACCGCAAAAACTAATGTCGTTTTCGGTTGGATTTCGGAACTGTTCCACTCCTATCGAAAATGGAAAATTTGGTTTAAAAGGAGTGAAAAGGGAGTAGCTCCGAAGGTCGACTCGAAAACGACCGACGTAAATGATTGATGCCTATTCCCTCTACTTTTGGTTAGTTTTCAATTCCCAGCCAGACTATAAAATTTCCTCTGGACGATGCATTCCATCTTGTGTATTTCAATTGAAGTTCAGGGCCGAACCGAACCTTATATTAGTCCCCATTTAGTGAAATGTTATTATAACTTAAGAAAGATTTGATGTTATTTTAAATTTCTGTTCTTTTATTTTATCACAAAATTATAAAAAAAAAAAAAACAAATTGATTCATTTATTTTAAATAAAAGGTATTTTGAGCGGCAAATAACCTCAACACAAAAGAAACTAACGTCGTGACCAAAGTAAAAGAAAGAAAGGATAAAGAAATTGAATCAAAACTGACAGATCGAACCGAACATTGAACTGAACTTTATTTAGGGTGCGTTCCGAATAAACTGATTTTAGTGGTTTACACTGTGCATGTTGAACACGTTTAGACTATATGTATTGTGTTGTGCTTACATTGTGTGGCTGCACTGACTTTCATTGATTGTTTGTCGTATTTAGTTTATTGTGTTTTATATACTATAGTTACATTAAGCGTAAGTGACATCAGAAGAACCGTGGCGAACGACTTTTACTGGCGTATTTGTAATTTTTTGTTCATAAAGAATTCGAGTATTTGACTTTTAAATGAAATAACTAGAAGCATGATTTTTGCCCATGTTGGTTGGAAATAACCCAAATCAAAACCGGTGGAAATAGAGTGATATTGCTTTCAATAAGATCCGCCATTTTGGAATGAAAATACTAAGTTGTGAGGTTTTGATATCCTCGGAGCTCATATGACTTAATTTCGTCGTTTTGTCTGTTATCGAGTTATTGTAAACATATTTGAATTTTGTTTGTTTTTTTTTTTAATTCTTTTTGCTGCGCCCTGGAGCCCATGTTAGGCAAACAACTCGTACACCTAAATCGTCCGGCCATGCTCACGCTTAAAAATAAGACACAGAAGCACTATGGGTGTTAGCAATATACATAAATATACATATAGTCCGTGGAAGTTTCAATATTCCTGCTTGCTGAAATTGAATGAACGTTGATGGCGGCACAAACTTTTTCGTCACTTTGTGCAACAATGCACACAAAAACTTGCTTCCCATGAATGATATCCTGCCAAACGTAAATACCAACACGAACCAAGAGAAATTCATTTTGTTTCTTTTCTTTTTGTTTCGAACGAAAGAGGACTCTGATGATGATAATGAATCCTTGGGAGTTGGGAACTTTGGTGTAAAAAGTCAAAAACAACAACAACAAAAAAATCGAGATGAAAAATGAGTTTTTGAAATGAAATATATGCTGCAATGCTTTAGATTTTAGACGAAGTAGTAGAATAGTGTTCTTAATTGTAAAATTTGCGTAGTAGATAGAGATGTGAAGACTTCTTAAACTAATTGCACAGTTTCTACTGGATTTTCATGAGAAAGGTATTTGAAGGTAAGTAGATTTAACGTATAATAGTGTTTGCACGTTGTGACTTTGAAGAACTTATCAAAGTTATTTAATATTGAAGTGAATACCATATTCAAGAGAATATTGTCTTAACTTCAAGTATAGATCGGCGAAAGCAGATTCAATTGAATGTCTCCGCATAAGAGGTTATCTTTGCTTTTACATAATTTTTAGTCACTTTATTGCACTTTAAGAAATTTATATTTGAGTTTATTCCATTTTTTTTTGTTGTATTTTTGTGGGGCAAACTTGGTCTTAAGTTTTACATCATTTATTGGGTTAGGAGTCAGACTATTTTGGTGCCCTCCCTCATCCAAATTGTGAGGGACATTCGTTATTTTATAATTACTGACTAAATTGTGTCGTAGCGGCATCCACTGTAAATCAAATACCAACATACATAAGAATGTCGTAATGTCCGAAAGTGGAGCTATGCAGTAAATGATTATGAGTGTGGATATGATTTATAACTTCAAAATCTAGCTCTACTTAAAATACTGAGTAGTTTTGCTGTTTTTTGATATTAATGTCAATCAATTATTATTATTATTCGTTAAATAAAACTGATAAGTTTCTTTTCTTTTGGCACTGTATTTCGACGAGCTCCTTAAGAACACAAAAGGTAAATGGGTAAAGATGATTTTACTGTCCATATTTTTTCTCTACTAGCTGAACTATCAACAGGTATATTGGTCAAGTTTTCAAGACCTTTTAAATTTTGAGTAATTGTTTAAATATTTGATACTCTGTGTGCCTATTTTTAGATTTTACGAGTTTTAATTTTGCACAGCTAATTTTTTACACACAGGTTTTTTTGTATTTAAAATAGAAGAAATTTGGCTTTATTTTTAACATTATTTATGTTTTTGATGGTATGCTACTCCTTTTTGTAAATATTTGTGTGTCAAGTAAAATTTGAATGCCACGCCCCTTGAATATAAATTATCAAATTTGGAATGATGCTCTATCGATTTTAATTATTATCCTACAATAACAACAATTGTGAGAAATTGGGTGTGAATATTCAATTAAATTCTAAAATTTTTTCTTTCGTATTCACTAAGACCTAACATTTTAAGAAGTATACCGCAGTGAGTTAGTCAGTTGTTGTTTTAATAATTTTTGAAATCCTATATCTCAGGAACCACTAATGCTAGAGTTGCATTTGTATTTTGTAATTATTTTAATCTTAAATTAAAATTTAAAGTTTCACATTTTATGTTTTTTTGTTCTCTAAATGTTTATTTTTTTTAAGTTCTGCTAACCGAAATACCCAAAGTTCTGTGAATCCAAAATTTTCTAAATTAAAAACTTATTAAAGTAGTTTTTGTACATTAAACTTTTTACTCACCAAGAAGCCTAATTTAATATTTAATTATATAAGAAAAATGTTTTTGGTCGCACAAAATAATCACATATTAAAACAAAATGTTCAAAAATACTGGACATTGAATTTATATTTAAAAACTTTTCTGTAAGACCAAAGTCTTAATTTTAATTTTTTTTTCCTATTTCTTGTTTACATAAAAATATTAAAATACAAATTTAATTTTTAAAAATTTGGTAAACCAATTTTAAATCCAATTTTTAATAATTGCTATACCTTATCCAAAATTATATCCATCTAAAATTGGTTTCTCCTTATTCTCAAATTTCTGAGTTAAAAATGTTTTAAATGTTGTCTTTTAAAAATCATTCAATCCAAATATATTTTTTAATTTTCAAAAATTAAGCTTTGAACGCTCAATTTCCTGTTCATGGATTTAATTACATAATTAGTTTTTCAAATCGAAATTTTTTGAAAACCAAAATTTTATTTTTTTCCTAAATTCACAATTTCATTTGTCAAAATTAAGAAAGTTTGTAAAAAAAAAGGAAGTTACTCTATGCCAATTATAACAGTTTTGGTTTATAAAAGTATTGCTTATGCGTCCCCGCAGGCCAAGGCCCTCCGCCGTTGGGCATAATTCAGGGATCCAGAGTTTTTTTTTTTTTTTTCAAGGCGCGTGAAGCGCGTTAACGCACGGACACTTTTAATTGCGAAAAATCTGTTATTACTGTTATAAATTGGCATGTCTCTAGTCTCGTCAAAAAAAAACCATGAAATATGTTTTCTAAAGCTAAACAAATATTATTTCAAATTTTGGCATTTAATTTCAAATTACAATGTAATATCTTATTAATATCTAACGATATAAACTTAAATACACTTAACGAAAGAAAATGCTTAAGATTTATAAAAGAAGTTGGAGGACAATCTGAGACGCTTGTGGCTTTCGTTTTTTAACAATAAACTTTGAAAAACTCTTTTTGGTCCTTTGGCATTTGCCATTGTTTTATTTAGTCTTTTTTTTGTTTGCTACTTCAACAACTGTCCCAGAGTGATGTGGAAATGTGTTTTCTTTATTTTTTTTTTTTTTGTTGTTGATTTTTCTCTCATTTTTTTTTCTGTACTCCATTACGACTACTCCATTTGAACAGAACTTACAGAAAAAGTGTATAATGGGGGTAGGGTAGGGGGTGGGTGGACTGACTGAGCTGATAGAATTGGAACAAAAGAATCAGGATCGTCAAGCAAAGACGCTTATATTTATCTGATAGACGTTTTTTTACGCTTGCCTGTCAGTTTGTGTGAACATGCTGCTATGAGAGCAGAAAAGTTGTGTAAATTGAACAATGAAGATTACTGCGAATTCCATTGTAAAGTTTTAATACAGACAAGATACATTTTTTGCACAAATGATTCCATTGAGAATACAACACACACACACACCTACCTACCTGCATTGTGTATAGGTATGTTTGTATGTTTGATGGCAGAAAAGTGTTCCGTTATAAAACGGCGACCGACGCGACGCACGACGATATGACGAGAATGACTGACACTTTCAAGGATTCGAAGTTTTTTTTGCTTTTTTCAGGTACTTGGTTTATGTGTTCGTGTTTTTGAGAGATTTCCAGGTGGATTTATTTTGTAATGACAGAAAAGAGCGTTATTGTGCGATGGAAGACAATACAGTTTTTGTATGTTCTTTTGTGTATTGCAATTGTCTTTATTATTGTGATGGTTTTTGCTTAGGTACATATACCTACCCATATTCGTCAGTCGAATTCAAATGGGAAGTTTTGAATGGTTTGCTTTTTGGCAGAAATCGTTTTTACTACATGGTAGCTTGAAAATAAATTTTGAATAGCAGGATGGTGATAGCACACTGAAGTCTTCTACACACAAATCTAGTTGTAGACACAGGGAAAAAAGATTCATCATGCAATGACGATTCCTTCACGCTTAGAATTCTGCACACGAAGCGTCACATCTTAGAGAATACGCTGAAAATTTCAATCAATTTCACACATTTCTTCTAATTATCAAATATTTCACCAAATTTTCTAAGAATGTTACCGATCGGATCGGAGTGTTAGTATATGTAGGTGGTCAACAAATTTGTTTAAGCAAGAAGACTTATTTATAGGCACAATTGTAAAAAAATCACCGAATTTATTCAAAGTTTGTACCTCTGTTTTTGACGGTGCAGTTCAAAATATTCCGAAAGTATGTTATCGCCTTTCATTTCGAATTGTTTCCTATTTTGTATATACATATTGAAGAACAACGCGATTCAACAGCAGATGAAACTTCTGATTCCTCAACCCTTAAAGCCACCGTGACGTAGGTACTGTCGTAATTATTATTATTTATCCTTGCAAATTGAGTTGATTGAAAGCAAGTACCTACGTATTTGTAAATAACCTTGTATGTTGTGCACATAAACACATATTTATATTAAACATAAAACAAAATCACAGTCATGAAACAGAAAAGGCAAAAATTAAACAAATATAGGTAAAAGATTTTATTTACAATATGTTACATGCAGGCATACAAAAATATGTATATTGTATTGTTGACTCTTTGCTTTGAGTATTTTTTGTTATATCCATTGGACTGTATTGTGCTTTAAGGGAATTTTCCGAATAATTTTAAGTTCAATCTTTATGTAAAAAGTAATTCAAGAATGACCGAAACTTGCTGAAGCAAATTATTGAAAAAGATTCTTTCTACTTCTCATGGACAACATAGTGCGAGTGCCATTCTATTTGTATAATTATGATAAACAAAAACTTTCAAATCTTATTTTTTTACCAATAAGAATCAGAATAAACAGATTTTTGTTATAAGAGCAAAATAGAGGCAAGAGTTCGGGGAGGGGATAAGCAAATAGAGTATTTTAGGCTTTACACCTTTAAGCCTAGTACTAGCCTCTTTGTGAAATGAAAAATAAAACCGCTTCAAAATACACGAAAGAAACATAATAAATTCTCCACTCAGTTTGTAATTTTTAATACTCACTTTGAATGAAAAAAGAAATTGATTGACTAACGAATAATTACTATAATAATCATAAGCGGGCTTTAGGTCTTTCTTGATTTATTTTTTGATTGTTATCAAATAGACGACGTTTCGTACGTGCTTACGTACTTCTTCAGGTCTCTAGAGAAACTTTAAATTAAAATTTATTTTTCGTTAAATATATAATACTTACATTTAATTTATCCTAAAAATATATATAAAAAACTAAAAGTGATGTTGTGTTGTATTTTCTTTGTTTCTAATAGCCTTTATTATTGAAATTATTATTTTTATCTTAAATTTGAAAATCTTGAAAAAGACGTTTCAAATTTGTAAAATTCAAATAATAATTAATTATTTAAGAAAATTTTATTTTGAAAACCTATTCAAAACTTTATTTTCAAAATACATTTATTCAAAAACAAGTTATATCTACACAAAATAATACTCAAATTTATTTTACTATCTTTTTATAAATTGACCATAGATATTACTAAGTCCTTCACAGTCTGAACGTCTATTAACTGTATTTTCAGTATTTAAAATGTGTAACATTTCTATTAACATTCTTTTGTTATAATGTTTTTCTGTTTGTAAAATTTCTACATTACTGAAATCAGGTCTATGTCCTTCATCTATACAATGTAATGCTAAAGCAGTTTTTTGTGAATGTCCATTACTTATATCAGACCTATGACCTGTTATACGGTTCTTGAGTTTTTGCATAGATGTTCCTACATAAGCAGACGAACAACCTAATATTCCATCACCTAAACATCTTATTTTGTAGATAATGTCTGATTTATCTTCTTTTAGTATTTTACTTTTAAGATTGGTAAATAAAGAAGTTCTTAAAGTATTAGCCGATTTAAAAGCTATACGAACATTTTCTTTATTTCTTAAAGGAGCATCTAATATACGGTTTGAAAGACTCGGAATATATAAAACGCTTTTATACGAAAATTGTTGTACATTTGTTTGCAAATTTGTTTGTATTAAAGGATTGAAATATTTATTTATTAATGTTTTGATAACATTAATAGGGAAAGAAAGACCTAAAGCCCGCTTAGGATTATTATATTAATTAAAAAAAGGGTCACGAAATAGGAATAATTAACGAATAATTATTTTGACAGAACCTTGAAAAAATCCCAATGAAGATTTGTAGTTTTTAGCCTGTTGGTAGCAATGAATTCGCAAAATAAGACGATTGTTTTATCCCAGAATAATTTTTAGAGTATATATCTTTTTCATTTTTCAGAACTTTTTTCAAATTAATTGAGAAATTTCCCACCTTTCCACATCTCTTAAGATTTTCCTAGTGGTTGTACGTCACAAAATGAAAATTATGGAGAGAAATTGATTACGAACCGGTTCATATTCCGCTTTCATATTTGGGTACTCACTTCTCGTTGGGAATTTGATCGCTGTGAACTAATCGTCAGTTTTATGTGAAAATTTCATTTCCACTCGAACTATGAGTAGGTGCTAGACTTAAAGAACAAAAAACTTGGTTTGGTTGTACCTACCCCAAGAAAATAATTTTCCAAAATTTCCCAACACACCTATTGAGCTCAAAAATTCAGGAAATTTCAGGTATAAAATCGAGAGTGTTTCTGTGAGGCTATAACAATAAGTTAAAATCGACCAGGCAGTATACCATCGAAGCGTAGAAACGCACGCCGGAATCAGAAGAGTTGCCTCGTTTCTATGTTGGGGATGATCTCCTAAAACATAGGTCCGATTTAAAAAAAGAACTTTATTGGCGCTTGGTTTCCTAATTTTAAAAGACATAAAGTAGGTATAGTTTAACGCATATACACTCGTCTAGTTTAAAAGCAGCAAAGCGCTTGTCTAATTTTTAGTATACTTTATCCAGATGATGTTTGTCATTTCATTACAAAAAATGTATGCACATTTTTTTTTTCTGAAAAAGAAGATTTTGATATTTTCAAAGATTTTGAGCTTTTTAGAAAAACAAGAGCCAAAAGCAATATATCCGACTTAGTATTGACATGATTATCTAGATGGTACAGCCAGTTATAATGGAGTTGGGTCATGATTCAATAAATGACAAGGGACTTCAGGGATCTTAGGCAACATCCATTAGTCTTCTCTGTGAGTTAATGTGCACGAATTTTCTTGTCTACCCCATTTTCGGCAACTGTATGCGATAGAAATAACGAAAGCAATAACTGTAGCACTGGCGCGAAGCCACAAGATCCAGCATTTATGACAATAACAACCATCATAGTAGTTCGGAACCCAACATCTTCATAAATATCTCCCAACTGTGTTGCGAATGGAAATAATTAAAATCAACATTTTTCCCGATAGTTGGAATAACCTTCATTAGTTAGAAGAGTTGTTTAAAGTGTTTAAAATTAACAAAATGTTAGATATGGGCTCGCATCTAAACGACTTCTTTAACTAGGATTATTTTAATTTTTGTGTTAAAAAGACTATACTTAAAGAGGATGGCATAAGGGCTAAAAGTAAGCTACTTTTAAAGTGAAATGGGTTAAAAAAAAACGCCAGAATTCAAGAAAGCCTTTATTTAAAAGCTTCCTTTTAGGAATGGCTTTAGAGCTAAATATGTTTCATTGTGTCACTTCAATGAATAAACCAATAAAAAAAGATGATTCATCAGCTATCAACTATCGAATTTTCGGTTTCACAAAAGAAGATGAAAAAAAAAAATATAGATGTTTATCTATGTATTTCGATAGTTTGCGTATGAACAACAAGTGTCGTATCAAGGGAAAAAAAAGAAGTACTGAAATGACCAAAATCCAAAAGAGCATAATGTTGCTATGGACTCGACAAACTTTCAGTTCAGCGAATCTTTTTGATATTAAATCGAGAGCTTCTGAGTGAAGTTTGGTCAAAATCGGTCCAGCAGTTTCCAAACAACTGCATTTCGAGTAGGTAAGTCATAACATTTTTTTTAAGGTCGCAACTATGGCCGTTTTCGAAATCGTCATCTGACTACTACGATGAAGGTAACGCAAGTGCCAGACATGATGTTTCGAGAGATTGTTAGCACACTTTCTCACAAAATCTAAATTTCCATATAGTTTTGTTTAACCTTTTGTTCGAAAACGTCAAATGCGCTTGCAAAAATATCATTTGACGGTCATTTGCCGGTAAAATTGACTTTGATTTGACGTTTTAGAAAATGGCGTATGTTGCAATATAGAAGAAGAATTTGGGGCTTAAAAAGTGGGCATCTATAATTATTTCCATTATACGAACCACTTTAAAACTTGTCACCCCATCTTTGATAAATTCGCTCCTGAGTTATATCTTCAATCAATTGCTACGGAATGTGGCAGAGATTTCAATATAAGGTTTTCTTTCACAAAGCTATGGTTAAGACTAGGTACATAAACATTTCTCCAAAACAAACAAACATTGTTTACCCAACAAGAAGTAGGTATTGCAAAATCCTTCCATAAACTAACATAGGTTTCGAGAATCTCTTCAGCGGCAATTTTCTTGTTGATTTTTCTAACACTGGTCAAAAAGAAAATATTCATCTAAAAGGTGTAGGTATACCTATACCCACAAAACATACATGTATTAATATATGTATGTAGATTGTAGAATGCTATGAGCCATGAGTATAGTTGTTGTTTCTCCGTTCTTCAAAATCCAGAAAACTCGATCACAACACAATAATAAAGAAATCTCTAACAACTTTGTAGCTAGGTGTATCTATATTTATTTATTCGTTTGCCTTGAATATATACATAATTTTTGACCATCCTCGTTTTGAATTTATTAACAACGATGAAAATCTCAAAATTGAATTTTTGTCACACTAACACTTACCCTTTTTATTTATTTTGTTCTTCATATATTTATATTATCTACAATCTACATATTCGTCACCATCGTCCTTCTCGGACGTATAGTTTTGTTAAGTTTGAAAATATTTTTGATGTTGGCATTGATTGGCTTAATATTTATTATTAAGCCACCCATTTTGGGTCCCATAAAACAATGAGTGAAAATAACTAAATGATATTCGAAACTACATTAAATTATGAACATTTATGTATGTGTAGGTTTATGAGTTTGGTTCTTATAAGAGTCATTTGCAAATTTTCTGAATTCCTTCAAAGGCATAGCATCTCAGTTGCATTTTTAAGATCATCATTAGATATTTCATATTTGTATTGTCTTTTTTCACAATTTAAAGCTGGAATGTTGAGAAGTACATATTATAAGAAATTCTTCCAATAATTTTATTTTATTTACGTTAAAACAATGGCGGCAACAAAATTCCAGTAATAATATGGTGGTTTGAAAGTTCAAGATAATTGTCAAACAAATAATCACAACACAAAAGTGATTTTTTTGGGTCACTAGAAAAAGACCAATAAGGTACCTAGGGTAAACTGGGGGTACATTTGGCACTTAAATTTATGAGGTATGTGCTTTGAGCATATTTCCGAAAATTATTGATGTATATAAAAGTTTTCCCATTTCAAGATCTAAAGTGTTTGCACATTAAAAACAGTAATATTGCGTTTAAAAAAAAAGTGGGTCAAAAATTACATCAGAGCGAAAACACAGAAAGACGTGTCTCTCCCAAAAAGGCTCAAGAAAAACTGTCAAAGTTTATGACGATACTTCAAATGAAATACGACTTCTTTCTGCATTTCAATTTGTTGGTTCCTCCAAGCCCTATCTACCATAAGCCCTATGTGCCTCGTTTTCAAATGTACCCCAGTTTACCCTACTTGAAATGAAGAATTATGTAGAAACTAAAAAAAAAAAAAAAATACTAATTTTCGCGTTGTGTAGATAATATTATTAATATAAATTTAAACAAATATTCGAGTCTTAAGGCAGTATTACATTATCATATAAATATGGCAAGTTTTCCAGATAATTATGTCTCAAAAGTATCATATAAGTGTGATAGTTAAATCTATATGACACAAAATACATGGAGCTTAATACAACTTTGACATACAACAAATATGTTGTCATATATTATAAGGAACATATACATATATATGGCAGTGTAATATCGCATTTAGTACGAGTACGATAGATATAGTACAAACATAGTATGTACTTGGGGTAAACCATTTTAAATTTTGTAATATATTCGTCTTATAAATATCAAATTTAATAAATTTATTTTTATTCGTCCATGAATCGGAATCTTTTTGGTTCATTCTGGATCAATATTTTTTTTCAAAAAATTACTCGCCCAACGTGGGGCTCGAACCCACGACCCTGAGATTAAGAGTCTCATGCTCTACCGACTGAGCTAGCCGGGCACTTGAAAAATTGCCATAAACCATTTCACACTCAAAATTAGTTCACCCGCAAACTTGTAAATTTTTTGTTAGTCCTTCAAAAAAACGTCAGATTAAAAAGCTTAAAATAAAAAATCGATGTTAATTCGAGTGATCGAGACTTTTACAAAATTTTAAAAGTGTTCATTGCCTTAAATCAGTTAGCTAACATATTTGTGTCCAAAAATATTTCTCTGATTGTGAGTGTAAACACATAATAATGTATCTTTACATTTTCGATCAAACTCCTTTCCATTAGTGTGGTAATCCTTTTGGGAGGATTTCTCTTCAATAAAAGTCCTCATACAAAGAGATTTCAGCACTTTTCGAAAAGTTTACAGTTACATATGTGTGCTCTATACCTGTACCTATGTATTTGTAACATGTAAGAATCCTTAATCCACAACTTACTTTTGCGGCTTGCACCTATGCTGATGCACACACTTACAATGATTTCTGTTAGGTTCCCAATAATTGATCTT
This sequence comes from Leucozona laternaria, assembly GCA_932273885.2. Lineage (NCBI taxonomy): Eukaryota > Metazoa > Arthropoda > Insecta > Diptera > Syrphidae > Leucozona > Leucozona laternaria. The sequence continues at coordinate 6,878,821 of OW026368.1, forward strand.
CTATACAAACCCCTTCGACTTCCATAGGTAAAGGTCTCTTAATCGAATTGTGTGTGCAGCGAGGTATCTTTTCACTTTGCTATTTTGCCATCACACTAACCATCTCTTCCTTATTTCCTTATAACTACGTATAGGTATATGTTTGCCCATGTGATTGCAAATCTTTGAAGACATAATGTACATACAAAAAAGAAGCGTTTCCTATGTCGTGAAAGGAGGAGTTTCCTTAAAATCTCCCCCGTAATCGTTATACTAGGAATGCAAGTAAATCTAGGGTAAAAACAAAAAAAAAAGGAAAATAAAATGCTTTGACTCGGTTTTTATAGAATATTTCCAACAAATGACCATGACCAGTTCAGTGAACACGCTAATCAAAAGGTCAACACACACAAAACAAAAAAAAAAAAACACAGATGATGGCTTATCTGCAACGAAGGATATTTTTCTCCCTCTTATCCCTATAATTAACCTATTTTTAGTTCAAATATCCTTATTTTTTTTTTTCAAATCATATTTTATGCATATTTTTTCATCTTCCTTATGTTTTTATTTTATTTTTTTTTTTCCAGCGAGGAAAATGTGTGGAAACTATGCGAACAAGTTAAAAAAACTCGACCTGAAGAGCTCTCAAAATGCTATGCTATATTCGTTTCAAATGAAGGACGAACGGTGCCACTGTGGCGGCAAAAAGCTGGACGTGGTGATGACCAAGTCGTCATATGGGTAAGTCCTGGTTGTTTCAATATTCTGTTTTTTTTTCAATTTTTTTCTTATATCTTTCAAGAGATATACTTTTTTTTCCAATGTGGATTGTTTTTAGGAAAAAGCTTTGAGTATACCTACCTACTACATTCTTCCATCAGGGACTTTGTATTGAAAATTGATTGCTGAAATCTGATCAATAGCATTTGAAGTAGGTATTAGAGAGGGAAATATGGCTTATAGGCAGGTCAAGGCCGTAGCTAGAAATAAGTACATACACATTTCGTATACCCAAATCGCCGGTTATTTATATCACTATCTATACATACACAAAATGTTGGTACCTATAGGTACATTTCTCTGTTTCTATGCATAAGGACATGAATTGTATATCTTTGGAAAGGTTTTATATCACTGGTAGGTATATCCAATTTTTGCTCAAGATTATTTAAACAAGAAGCTTTATACTGGGTTAAAAATTGAATCTGAAAAATAAAAAAATATTTTAACCGAATTCGAACACAAACCTCCTGCGTGATGGATATATGTAGTCCAATGAACTAACCATTTCGCCGGAGTACTACACATTACACATGCTTCCAATTATATTTAAAAAAAAATTGAGGTGACTTCAAGACAACTCCCTTTGTTAGCTACGGCCTTGATGTAGTTCAAACTTTTCTATATTTATATTTTGACCTCTGAATAAGTTCCTCTTTATTTTGCTTTTTTTCTAATAAGGATTTTCTTTTTTATGTGTATGTTATATGTTTCAAAAAAAAAAAAAAAACATTCGAAATATTTTTGTATTTAATTGGGACATGAACGAAGTTTTCTTGTTTAGAATCACAAAATAAGCCAATTTTCTTGGAATTGGAAATTTTGTTGTGTATACCTCTATAGGGTTTCCTTTTAAATGAAGTGAAATTTAATTGAAAGGTCTTGTATACAAGTGCATATATGTGTGTGTTCTTGCAATTTGCTTTGTTAAAATCAATATTCAGTTAAGATATCATTTTTTTTTCTTAGATTTTGCACAACAATATTATATGTTGGTTTTTGAAGTAGAACAGATTTTTTAATTAAAACATCACCACACAGACTGCATGGCATCATGCTTCGTAGGAAAAGTACGAACAAAATAAATTTTTTCAATGTTTAATGAATCTTTTTTTTTGTGAGAATAATTCTTGAAATCTTTAAAAAATTGTGTGAGTGCCGGGACTCACGGTTAATATGTGTAAACATCAACGTGCGCGGATCCAAAACGGACTTGTTTTTGCTTGAAAGGGATCTTAAGATTTTTTTCACTGACCGCACCCATCCTAGTATGCAGATCGTAACGTTGCACACCGTAACGTTGCACACCGTAACGTTGCACGACGTAACGTTGCACACGAACGTTCACGTTTTTTTTTCACTCGACCGCCAGCATAGATGTTTACACATCAAAAAATTCACAAGCACTACTGGAATTCCAGGAAAATATTTCAAAACGTATCTTTTTATGACAGAAAGATCCTGATTATACGATTTTTTTTTTTTTTGCGTTTCGTTATTCGTCTTTTTGACAGGAAGGTACGTTCTTAACGCCGTGATTACATGGTTCCTTGTTACATATAGGTACGTGAGCCGTCTTTCGTTAATTTGAGCTTAAAATACTTTAAGGTGGTTTTATTGGAAAATAGACAGTAAAACTTTTTCTATCAAGTCTTGAAATGTAGGTAAATATATCCTATTCAACTATGAAAAACTATTTCTTTTTAAAGTTTGTAATTTCTTCGCACAATGTGCTTTGATTTTAGAGATGAGCGATTAAAATAGTTTGTGTTAAATCGATGACTAAATTTATTGATGTTTTTCAAAATCGATATTTCAAATCAAAAGAAACTTCCTTTAATTTCTATGAAGCAAAAGCAAAAAGTTCCCGTTTATGATCTAGCATAACGTATAGATGCACATACGCACAGACCGACGGACAGTATGGCTAAAACTAATTTTTTGAACTTCTCCGTCATATGTATATTAAGATTAAAACCTTTATTTTTGTTTACGATATACCAAAAACCTGTCCTGTATAGGCAAATGAAAAGAAATAAATATATTTTTATCACGCCACGTATTAAAAATATTATTTTATCAAATATGTATATTTATGTGTAGGTATACTATAGTTGACTTTCATTGTTCTTTTAACTCAAAAAAAGTAACTGTATGGCGTCATAAAATCTTTCATAAACTTAAAGTAGAAGTGTCGGTAATTAAGTTTTGGTAAATACTGCCAACTCATCTCCTTGGATTTGAGTTGAAATGAAATCTGTCAAAGACAGCTGTCATTGCAATCTTAAGTTTACTTTTCGTTTTCATTTTAATTGATTTTTTGTCGATTTCGATTTTGGGAATTTTTTCTGTTAATATCTGATTAATTTTCTTTTTTTTTGCCCATTTATTCTTTCGATTTTGTCAATTTTTATTAGGAAATTTGTGCCAATAATAATTAAGAAATACACATTTCTATTATCGATTTTGTTGAAAAATCAAGTTGATAAAAATTTTACTTGCACTTGTATATGCAGTTTTGAGGTGCAAACACCAATGTTTGTAACCAAATTAATGCTATCACAATTTTGCTTGTCAAATTTCCTTTATAACATTAAAAAAATATACTTTGACAAAAGTAAAGAATAATATTTTTTTTTATATATAAAGAAGAACACACAGTTTTGTACCTAGAAAACAACAAATTTTTTTGCAAGGTTTCATTACAATTTATTCACAGAAACCATTTTCTTAGCATGTTTCTATTATTTTTGTAATCTATTTTAAAAATCGATGTTTTTTTCTCCCAACAACGATTTTTCTATAATATCGATGACCATCATCGCTCATCTCTACTCGGTTGTCAAACCATCAACATCAATGTTCAAAAGGAAAAGTCTTGAAATTTTCATTCCTGCTTTCGTTACTTCAATCCCCCTACATTTGTAAACCCTCACCGAATCTGTCAAAAAGACGAAACTGCCGAAAAAAGGAATCGTGTAAACAGGCTCTAAAAGTAGACTTTAAGCTGAAATAGCAACGATTCTGCGTTTACGCAACTTCAACGCGAGTTCCAATACTCATTTTTGATGTGTAAACCATAGATACACCATATAAACATTACAATCTTTCGTACGTTTCACCCTCCAAAACCCATTTGTTTACATTGTTGTATTTGTAATTTCATCCCGTGTCGATGAATAGATGTGAATTGCAACAACAATTTAATGGGGTGGGTTTGTTCTGTTTTGCTAGATCGACCATTTTGTATGTGCAAATAACGCAGCCATCTTTAAAAAAATTCCAACTCACCAGCTTTTCACCATGAAAATGGGGGATGTTAGGTGGGATATCGGGTTGTGTTGAAAGAAACACAAATTTAATGATGCTAAGTCCGCTATTACACGACGACTTTGGAGTAATGAAACTTCTTCAAACTTTTTTTGAAAATTCATCTTCTGAGTGGTGCGCTGCTACACATTGATTTTTAAATCTTGACTCAAATTTGGAATTTCCCTTTAGTTTGATTGGTTATTAAAATTTTCAATGCTCTCTATATACATATATGTATTTATATTAACAACCATACAGGTATACATGTGCGCTCTACAAACAACAGAAATAAATGAAGCGACTTGTTTAATAAACAAGGAATACAATAAGAAATGTCAAAAATCAGTGGCCAAACATGACCCACTCTTTATTTAAAAAGAAGCGTTTCCTATTTTCGTGAATGACACCATGTTTGGCCTTCATTCTTTTACTCTCATAATGACATTTTGCTGAACTGTGTTTTTCTGTCCGAAACGTCAATTTCACAAGTCATCCATAATGCACTTAAGTGGTTGAAAGTGAGAAAACAAATATTTTGTTCAATAGCCGTGTTTTTTTGCAAGTCCCGAGGAAATCGATCGAAAAAAACGACGTCTTGTCCTGCAATTTACATGTTAAATATAACAACAACTAATCCCCTTCGGGCTTAGCTAAGCGCGGAGAATTCTCGGGGCTTAGCTTAAGCACGGAGAAACACTGTGTTACCGGCGTGAATTGCATACTTGTTATCGATAGTTTGTATGGAAACTCCATTTTGTTTCTGTAATGGCGTCGCTAATCCCCGATGTCGTTTTTTCCAACAAAATCTCCCCAAGCTTGCAAAAAAACACGGCTAATGTCAATTTTCACAGCACAGAGTGATATAAATTGATTAAAAGAAAACTTAACATTTCAGTTCCCTCATTCATCAATCCGAAAAAAAAAACAGTAAAAAAATAAGCACCATGCGCCAAATTGTTTTTTGCATCACACCACTTACGAATGAGCGGTCGATGAGCGCTCTTCACGTCCGACGGCAAAAGTACACGAAAACTAGACGAACAGTACCACATCGCAATTACGGGCAAAACATATGAATTCTTTGTATTCACTCGGTTTCGTACCAATTTATTTTTTTTCGACTAATTTCCTCCGGGCTTGCAAAAAAACACGCCTAAAATTGTTTGTCTTACGACAGCTGCGTTGATTTTCTGATTTCTCATTCTTATATTATTGTTTTTTTTTTCATCATATTCACTGTTTGTTTCAATAAATTGAGATTAAAAACAAAAGACAATCGAATATACTTAAATCGATTATAAATTTTCACTTTCAAAATTTGTTTCCACAAACTTATCCATATAAGATCGCGTTAGCACTTGATAACTCGTTGCTGAATTTATTATACTTTTTGAACATACTCATGATATTTTTAAAATAACCGACATTTTGGTGGTGAATGGAGGAAATCTGTCTATGTGTGCAAATAAACGGTGGTAAATGGACGAATTCTGCATATGTGTGCGTGTTTCTCCTGAATTTCCCCTGAATTAGCTTGTAGGCAAACTCGGATGACAGCCGAGATTATTATCTTTATATGGTGTATCTAGGGTGTAAACATCTAAGCTCTCAGTATGGGGAAACTGAAAATGCAACGGCAGCGAATATTACGAAACGAAACAAAAAAAAAATCATTTTCGCTTTAAAACGCAATTCTCGTTTTGCCTCTCTATTGCTCCTGAGTTAAAATCGGATGTTTACAAATATTCTCCGTGAGTCCCGGTAATAACACATTTTTTGTTTTAATTTAATCGTCATATCTGCAAAACGTCGAAAAAGTTTTACTTCAACCGCGGTCAAAGAATACCACACACTCAATGTTGTTTTGATTAAAAGTAAAACACTTTGATAACAACTTTAACTTTAGACTTTGAAATAATTTTTTTTTTTGAGAATTAAGCTTTCTTAAAAGGTAAATTGGTATAGATTTTGTTGCGCTGAATACGAGAAAACGAGTATGAAGATATATAAAATAAATCAAGTTAATAGTTCAATTGAGCTCAACTCCATAAATGCGTTTCGCACAGGTTCGATAGTTGGGCTCATCAGTGACAACTAGATGGATATGGTACCCTTCTAAGACGCAAATTTGTATCGATGATTACAGACTAATATACAAATCACAGCATTGGAAATACATACTGTGAATTTTATTATTCTAATTGAATTTGTTAAAATTCAGACACTTAGGGCCAGTTTCACAGTCAGAAAGATTAGAGGCTCAATATCACTAAAGGTACCCACTTACTTTCTCGAACGTTTTTGATTTCCTAAATTCGAATCTGAAATCAGAATTGCTCCATTAAGTCCTGTTTTAGACCTTAATACAATTTAAAGCTCAATATATCACATGTTGGGAGAACAACATTAATTTGTTGCAGATAAGTTTTCCAAATAGACTTAATTTAATTAAGGAAACATCTTCGATCAGATCAAAAATTCCATTTGATTGATTATTGAAGACATTTCACCATTTCTAATTCTATCAAATTAATATCAATTTTGCCAATTTATTTCAGTATTTCATTGGAAAAGCATACATATCATATACAAGTAATAAAATCAGCAAGTATAGGTACAATAGAAAAGGCATAACTTTACCACAAAGCTCTGCACAGTAACTTAATCTGAATCCATCACTTCCCCAACAACATTCATATACAGTGAAATCTCCCTTGAGCGGACAGCAATGTTGCAAAATTTTTTGTCCGCCTAAGGGAGTTGTCCGTTTAGGGGAAATCAGATAAAATAACATTAATTTTCGAAACCTGGTATACATACCATGTAGTAGGTGTTCATTTATTAATGCAAAATAATAAAACTACTTGAAACTTAGTTGCTGTTTCACGTAGATATGTGTTTTTTTTTATATTTTTCCGAAAAGTTAATTAAATCTATCTTTTTTTTTTAGCGTTAAAGTTTAAATTTTTGGTTGCATTCTGAAAGCAACTTTTTATAAAATAAAGCAAAATATTAAAAAAGAAATGCTGCCTGAATAAAAAAAAAAAACAATTTTTAATTTGCAGAACAAAACTTTCCCTGCCGACCAAAACAAAACCGCTTCCACCACACGAATGAGAGGAAAACAAAAGCAGATACATTATTCTTCCAGAAAACAGATTCACCCGATTAACAAAATTCACACATACAATGCAATGTTTCGAGACTGACACACGGGTTTTTTTCCATAAATGAAAAAAATTTACTATTTGCTGTAGAATTCAAGTAAAATAAATACCGTTCCCAAAATATCAGTCTGATGACATGTTAAATCTTGCTTTGGTGTCCGCCTTAGAAAAAATATTTTACTATTTATATGCGTAATTGTTGTCCGTGTCCGTTCAAGGGAATGTCCGTCCAAGGGAAATTTTAAACTATGTAACTTATTGGGAGCAATTTCCGTTCAAAAAAAATTGTCCGTCTAAGAGAGGTGTCCGCCTAAGGGAGGTGTCCGCAATGAGAGATTTAACTGTACCTACCTACCTATGTACTTGTACATGTACATACCTACATACTTATACATATTTTTGTGCTAAATAGAAATATACATATCTCAAAGAACATTATTTTGTAATTTCCCTGATTGATGCAAGTTATTGTATCACATGTATTTCAACGTACTCAATATAGGTACCTATACCTATTACTTTTCCCATTGGAATTTGATGAATGTATCTATATCCATCAATCTATGTTATGTAGGTATCAATAATAAGCATGAGAATGCTTACAAGTATTTCTTTGCGAAGCAATTTGTTATGCAAACAAATTAAACAAAAGATTGTTTTGTTGTTAGAATTCCAGGTAATATTTATTTTAGGCTTTAATGTAAAATTAAAAATAAATTAAAAGCCCCCGAAGTCTTGAATGACACACATGTAGGTAGCAAATAATTTCGGTGAAAAAAATGTTATTTTGGTAAAAAAATGTATCTGCGGTTTGATTTTGTGTATAAATTTATTTTATATGCCCGGCTAGCTCAGTCGGTAGAGCATGAGACTCTTAATCTCAGGGTCGTGGGTTCGAGCCCCACGTTGGGCGAGTATATTTTTTTTACTTGCGAATATATGTATGTAGGTACTATATGGCAAGTTATGTATTCGTACAAAAAATTTGGTACCTAGCGTTTTTTGGACATTCCCCCCACCCGTTTTTTTCTCTTTTTTTTTAGGACCAAATTTAACAGTAGCTGTCATACAAAATTTATTGGCCAAAAAGGAAAAACTTTTTTTTCTCAAAAACAGCGCTACCGAATCTGTTTTTAAGAACTCAATAAATTTAAATAGTTGTAAGTTGCCGTTTGATAAAAAAATGGTTCCGAAAAATGGTTATTAATGGTACCTCCCGAAGAACCATTTTTTTTAATTTTCGCTTTTCTCGAAAACTGTTAAACTCATTCTAATCAATTTTTTTATGAAGAATTATTGACACATTCTAAATAATATCGTTTACCAACATTTTCAAAAAAAAATATTTTTTAGATTTTTAAAAAAAGTTTTAAAGTTTTTTTTTGTTGAAAACTCAATATTTAAAAAACGACTTCGTCGATTTTTATTAAACGATCTACCATTTAAAATTTTTAAATTTTATATTTTACGTTTATTAACAGTACCTCTCATAGAACGGTTACATTGATTTTCGACTATCTCAATATCTGATCAACTGAATAAAATTAGATTTTTTATACAGAAGCTTGTAACAAATATAAATAAAAGTGCGTAGCAAAATTTTCTAAAAAATAATTTTTGGATTTTTGAAAACAAAAATCAAAATTATTTTTTGAAAATTCGATATTTAGAAAACGGGTAGCAGATTTTTTTGTAAGGTTCAATTTTTAACTTAACATTAACAAATACTTAAAATTGGCGTACCAATTTTTTTTCTCAAAAATGTTAACTAAATTATATATATATAAAAAAATAATTATTTTTAAAACCGCTCCTACGATTTTCAAATTTTTATTCTTATTAATTAAGCTTTATATAAGAAATCAAAAGGTGAACATCGCGTTGGGTTAAAACAGATTTAAAGTATTTTTATCAATTTCTTTTTAATTTTGTTGATTTAAAACAATTTACCAGCTTAAATAATATAATTTGCTTTTATGCATATTGCATATTTGCAACTCAAGGCTATATTTTAAATTTTTGTATACTCACATAATACCACCTGCAAATAAACTAAGATTTGGCAAATGGATATCCCGTAGCTAATTTATTTCAGACTATAGAACCACAATGTGATCGCGCATAAGAGCAAGTTCGTGCGACCCATTCGTGCATATTTTGTATAATGTATTCAGTTTTTGAAAGCACTATATAGGGTGTTTTGCATAACATGTGTCAAAAAAATAGAGTAGGTTGGTTTGAAAAATAAAAAAAAATCGTTGGAAAGGGGGTTCTAATTCCCTCACAGAGGGAGGTGAAAATTTCTAAATAATGACTTAAAATAGCAAAAAGAAATTTATTGAAAAAAGGCAACAATTATGTACAATTACAATGTCATGCTTTAGCTTTTTTTGACTAAAAATTGATAAGAGCAATGAATATAAAAAACAAAAATAGTAGATACTTAATAACGTAGGTACTATTTTTGAAAAAAATCTGTTTAAAAAAAAATGTATTGAAAGTTTTTTTTTCAAAATTTTGAATTTGAAAATTAATTTTTCAAAACCTATCTAAAGGGTTTTCCAATAAGAGGTGTTATTTTGAATAGCCCACTATTTCGGTAGCTGTCATTTTTTGACATTTGACAAGTAGAAACTACGCCATTAATAAAAATAGAACGATACACGCTTCAACAACGCATTGAAATTATTAAAATTCACTATAAAAATGGTGAAAATTTGGCAGAGACGGTTCGTAAAACTAAAACATTTTTGGGTCGTCGTGAAGCACCTTGTCGGACCGCAATACAGAAATTGGTGGACAAATTCGAGCTGTTGGGACAAGTTAGTGATGTGAAGAATAAAACCCGTGCACGTCGCTCAAGAACAACTGAGAATATTGCTGTTGTAGCCCAAAGTGTTGAAGAAAACCCAGGTTTGTCCATTCCTCGTCGTTCTTTGGAATTAGGCATTCCACAAACGTCATTACACCGTATTTTGCATAAAGACTTGGGTCTTAAGGCTTATAAAGTTCAGTTAACACAAGAACTCAAGCCGGCTGATCATCAACAACGTCGTGTCTTTGCTGATTGGGTCCTTGAAATGCATGAATATGATCCGGAATTTCATCGAAAAATCATCTTGACTGATGAGGCCCATTTCCACCTCGGAGGCTACGTCAACAAGCAAAACTGTCGCATCTGGGGCTCGGAAAACCCAAGAGTTATTGTTGAAAAGCCTCTCCATCCTCAACGCGTGACTGTTTGGTGCGGTTTATGGTCCGGCGGGGTTATTGGACCTTACTTTTTCGAAAATGAGGCTGGAGCAACAGTTACGGTCAATGGATTGCGCTATCGAGAGATGATTAATGATTTTTTATGGCCGGAATTGGATGGTATTGATCTGGACAACGTTTACTTTCAACAAGACGGCGCTACGTGCCACACAAGCAATGAAACCATCGATCTTTTACGGGAAAAGTTTCCGGACCGTGTTATCTCTCGAAGAGGTGATCACAATTGGCCACCGAGATCTTGTGATTTAACACCTTGCGACTTCTTCCTTTGGGGCCACGTGAAAGATAAGGTCTACGCCAACAGCCCAGCGTCGATACAAGACCTCAAACATGGAATTCGTGAGGCTATCGAGGACATAGGGCAGCCACTTTGCGATTTGGTTATGGAAAATTTCATGAAAAGGATATGGTCCTGTAAGCGTGGTCGTGGCGGCCATTTGGCTGATGTTGTGTACCATTATTAACGGCATACCTTCCTCTTTATAATGAAATAAACATCCGATCATTTATCTCAAAAAATGCCATTTTTCTTTGAATATCAAAATAACACCTCTTATTGGAAAGCCCTATATTAGAAGAACTTGTCTTGAAAAGAAATCTAAAGATTGGGTTTCAGGATATTGAAAGTGTTGCCGTTGTTTTTTTTATAATTTTTGTTTGTATTTTATATACATATTTTTAGAAAATTGCCCCTCCCCGGTAATTGGGTGAAATAGACCCCCACTGCTGTACGATTTTAACCCAACTTACATCATACTCTATCCTTTTGTCGCATCTTATACAGAACACCCTGTATTTACAGGGTTTGGAATGGTAGACGTATTGGTTTTGAATTAATTACTATATACGATTGAATGAAATTTGTTTCCATTTTTGGGACTGAAACTGGTGTAAACGCTAATTCCCAATTGTGGGCAATACGGAAAGACAATAAAAAGAAACTGTTCCGATTCAATTCATCTCAATTTAAAAAATATCCCCTTTACCTATATAAAAATACCAAACAAAAATACCTCAACACAATTTAATGTCAAAACCAAATTCCATGTTCGGAGATTATACGCTTTTCAATATTCTTAAAGCTAGACTTCCTGGGAATTCATATAAAAACTTTAAGGGCAATTTATCATTATTGAAAAGCTGAAACAAACAAAATCAATATCAATAAAAAAAAGGGACAAAAAGGTTGATATCCCAAATAAAACTCTCCTTTATAATGACTTTTGAAAAAAAGTTTACATATTTACATTTCCTGAAATGCTTATACAAACGTCCACTACAGTTAAGGGTTTGTGTGTGGGCAGTAATGGCATAGAAAACTATTTCTTCAAGACTAGTAGATTAGAGGAGATTTGTTTCAGTCGTCCCTTATAAAAAACCTTTGGTGGCGCTTCAGTGAACGTGAATAAATTCGAAAAAAAAAATTTTTTTTCCTTGGCAAATTATAAACCCTCAGACAATAGGTAGGTAGAGCCGCACAAAAAAAGAAAGAAAAAAACAAAAAAGTCGTCGAAGATGTTTGTTTTTGTTTTTGTTTAGTTGCAGTTGAAGAAGTCCATAACAATTCCAAAAGATAAATATATTCAACATCATACCTTAAGGTATAAATATTGTTACTATACTGCTTCTGACTGAATGATTGACCTTCACTTAATCGTTTTCCATCTGCTTTAAGTTGAAAATGGAAATTATAAAGATGAAGAGATGATTCCCAAAAGTGTCCCAAAACCACAGCCACAAAAATAATGTTTAATTTGACTTGGGATTGAAGAGGCACTCTTTGTGCACGCCTGGCACAAGGATAACCAAAAGTACTTCTTCACAAAAAAGCTATCTCTATATAGGTATTATAAGAGTGTTGTAAGGAAGAGGGCTATATAGGTAGGAGGAGAAAGAAGATGGCAAAAAGCCCTAGATTTGTTGCTGTATATATGTATATAGGTAGCTGCTCTTTTGCATTTTTGTTCCAGCATCCCCACTTCGATAACGGTTGAGTGTTCTTTTCTGTTCAAGAACCATTTTCGTAGGAATTCAAGAAGATGCGATACTTTAGAGTTTTAGGAATTTGTCCCTTTGGCATCGTTTCCTTAAACGGATTTCTCTTCTTTTTTTGCTACATTCCTACAACTGACTACCACTGTTTCTGTGAGTAGAGAGCTATTTTAGACAGGACTCTCAAACCCGAACACAAATGGGATTACTGTGTCGTGACGTTGGCTTTGGCTTTGGATAAAACCAAACGTTGCACAATGTAAAAAGCATCAGCTCAGCAAACGCGTTCCTGCGGTTATCCAAAGGATTATAAATAAAACAAAGCTGTACCTATAACCAACCTCTGTATAACACAGCAAAATAGCACAGGTACATATACCTATATACCTATACTATCGAGGATTGAGAAAATTTGTAACCTAATTAAATGTAGGTATTGGCTTAGACTCTTAACCTGTATACCTACGAATATTGAGTTCAATTATGTCCTTAAGAAAGGAGTTTTTGATAAAATCGATTAGCTAGAGTGAAGTAAGGATGAAAAAGAGGAACTTTGTGTAGATGATGGTTTGGATAAATGTACATAGTTTCTTTTGTGCGGTGCGAGGAACATTTTTCCATCAGGTACCTATACAAAAACTTTTACGTTGAATTTACTTAAAGAACCAAAAAGTTTGACTATTGATTTTTTTATTTTTTTTTTTTTTCTGAAAAAAGCTTCATATACCTAGCTACGCCATTGCTTTTATGCTGCTGTGCTATGTAAAATTATACGTGTGGTTGCTACTTGAAAAAACAAGCAATACAAAATCACAAAAGTTTTACTTTTCCTATAAACTAAAACATGGTGACACCACATTCTTGAGGAGTAAGTATTTTATCCGTTTTCAAATACGGACAAGCTTTTCGAAATTATTTATTTTTTTTTTTTAAAGAATTTTATGAACAGAAGGCAATCGATTTGAAATTACAAAGCATTTCAAAGTTGTTTAATCTTTTTCTATAGTTGAGACGTGGTTTTGAACATACATTCGATATTTGTGCGGTGGATAAAACTTTATGAGAAGTTTAGACTGTTTAGTTTTTTTTTTTTTTTTTTGGGGGGGGGTTTGAAATCTATTTGGGATTTTATTTGAGAATAACTTTTCAAAGTGAAAGAAATAATTTTGAATTGGAAATTGTTATGGAAATTTATGCGAAAACCTTTATTTTAGAAAAGTTTAACAATTTTGCCGGTGAGATGTCCGAGATCCGAGATAAAGATGCGAACGAAAGTTGTTTAAGTTTTGTTTATATACATTTCAGCGTGAGACTTTAATAGACGGTATCATGAGCTCAGAGCCAGTTTAAGCTCTATCAGCGCCCCTGGGCGAGATTTTTAGGGCGCCCCCTTGTCAACTATCCAAAACCATGCAAAAAAGCAATGAAACGCAACATAACAACGTAATACCTTAAATAAATTGTCTTTTTTTGCTTTTGTTGATCATTACATAGATGCCTATAATCATTTATTTGATGTTTTCGGCAATTTCAATAGACAAAGTTGCCAAGTTTGTAAACCACGATTGAGACATTGCCGACCGCAGATACCTTTTATCAGCTAAACCTAGTACGCAGATCGCGCTAAATTTTAGTTTTCACACAAAACTTAGAAAAGCTAAAATTTAGCCAAGTATTTTATCAGAGTGATACGCAGCTCCAGTTAAAAAAATTAATATTTGTTTTTGCTGTACATCACTATCTGTCAAAATTTAGCTCCCAAAATAGATAATTGTTCGGCACATTAATTCAAGAGCTAAATTTGTGCAGATTCTATAATTCTTGAATTTTGTGTCAACTTTCCTTTGTGAAAATAAAATGGAGAAATATTAAGACCCAAACTATTTATCTCAGTTAAAGAAAATAACCCATTCTATTTGATTAAATTCACTTGAAATAATGAAAACAAATTCTCCACAACGCTCTGATGTCAAAATTTAGCTAGGGTTTTAGCTGATGTTTGGAGAAAACAATGGAAGCTAAAATTTAGCTCTATCTGCGTACCAGGCTTTAACCTTAACAAACTCCTTTCTCCACTAGCAACCGTTTAAGATATTGTGATTAAAATTCGAAGTGCTATTTATACATTTTAGATAAAGTTCTAGTGTGTTTTATTAATTTTAAAATAGGAAGAGGTGTGGCATCACCTTCTTCAGGCAAAAATGATTTCTGGCTAATGAGTCCATCACACAGCATACAGCCAAATATGATCTATATCCGAATTAAAGCCTATGGTAACTTTTATCTGGAGATCACCTCAAAGTTTGCGAAGTTCTGGTTTTTCTAGAATCTTTTTAACATTGAACGAAAAAGACCAAGATTTGGACTACTTATTCAACTGCTCAAAAATTGTATTGAGTGAAATTAATGTATTGTCGATAGACATATTAACAAACTATTGAATTCTGTTCCTTTCACACCAAAAAAACAAAAAGGAGTAGTCAAAATTTAGAGTAGGTACTTTGGTTTCAAGTACATGCTCCACCAAAACTCAGATCGGTGGGATATTTATTTTTGAAGTTTTGCTAATTTTTGTCTAATTTTCCAGCTGATAGTGGCAATTCCCCAACAATTACCAAAAATATAAATTATTTTTAAAATGCAGTACCACTTATAGTAAAAATAAAGGGTCCGCCATCTAACGTTTTTTTTTTCAAGTAGTGCTGATTTCGTGAATGGTAACACTTAGCTCATGTCTGATTTGACAGATAATTAGTTTTATCCTTCCGCTGAACGAATATGGTTGTGTATACGCTTGAACAACGCTGGGAAATATTGCGACAATACTTTGAAAATCATGGTAATGTTGCAGAATGTGTGCGAAAATTGCGTACGGATTTTGAAAGAAGAGAAGCACCGTCAGCTCCGTATGTTCGTTATCTTGTGGAAAAAAGTGAAAGAAACTGGCATCCTCATCAATAAACCAAAGCGTGAAAAGCCAAAAACAGTGCGTACACCCGAGAATATTGCTGCTGTGGCAGAAAGTGTGCGTGAAGCGCCTAAAAAATCAATTCACCGTCGTTATCAACAATTGAACATTTCGGAGACATCATTGACACGAATTTTGCATAAAGACCTTGGTATGACGCCATACAAAGTCCAATTGGTTCAGGAGTTGAAGCCAACTGACCATCCAATACGTTTTCGCTTCTCTAAGTGGGCCTGCGATCGACTTAGAGAAGATGCCGAATTTGCCAAAAAAAATCATCTTTTCAGATGAAGCTCATTTTGATCTTGGCGGGTATGTAAACAAGCAAAATTGTCGCATTTGGGGCACAGAAAACCCGCACGCATACATTGAAAAGCCGATACACTCAAAACGAGTCACTGTTTGGTGCGGATTTTGGTCCAGAGGCATAATTGGGCCATTTTCCTTCGAAAATGAGCAAGGAGTGGCCGTTACAGTCAAAGGCGATCGTTATCGGGCCATGTTGAACGAATTTTTGTTCACAAAAATTGAAGAGGAGGATATTGGCAACATTTGGTTTCAACAGGACGGCGCGGCGCTACGTGCCACACAGCCGAAGCTACACTCGATGTTTTGTGCCCTGTTTTTGAAGATCGCATTATCAGCCGCAGAGCTGATGTCGTTTGGCCACCTCGGAGCTGCGATTTGACACCGTTGGACTATTATTTGTGGGGTGCCGTAAAAGATAAGTGTTACGCCGACAAGCCAGAGACAATTGACGCTTTAAAGGACAATATTAGTGAAGCCATTGGTGAAATACAGCTGCACACAATCGATGATGTGCTTAAAAATTGGACCGATCGTGTAGGCTACTGCATGGCCAGCCGAGGCAGCCATTTGAATGAAATTATTTTCCATTATTAACCGGAAGGATTGTACTTTCAAATAAAAAAAGAAATTTGAGAAAATATCCAGTAGTTTTTTTTATAGCATTTTCAAAAAAAAAAAGTTATATTTTTTTATTATGCTGTAGCTTTGTTTAAAGCCAGAAATATATTTATTTTATATTTTATTTTAAATAAAGTTATTTTGAATAAAAAGTTTTTCAAGCTCAAAATTATAAAAAAAGTTGTCAACCTCATTATTTAAATTTTAATTCAAAAACGAGTTTTACCTATAATGTCCGCCACTTATTATTCAAATGAACAAAACAATTTTATTTTTTGATGAAAATCGTACTAGATTAGATAAAGACAGCAAAATGCTTAAATGTTCCTCATGGCGTTGAATTAAAGTTTTAAAAATTCTATCTGATGAAAATACAAGATAACTTTTCTAACATAATGCATTGGGATGCTTCCTGAATCTCGACATCCATTTTATTTTTTTGTTTTACTTTGTGCCATAACAGTAATGCATTCCTTAAATGACAACCATTTTTTTTTTTTTTTTTTTTTTTTTTTTTTTTTTTTTTTTTTCCTTTAGGGATAGAGACAGGAGAAATGCTTTATGCACCATAAGGAGGTTGGCGTTGACCCATTAACCATCCCCGTGTGTCGGACTCGCGTGGTGCATACCGACCAAAACTCCTCCAACCCTTTCGGTTTCTGACCTAACCCCCCCGGCACTGCTCTTTGTATTACTTCAAGGGGGTTGTCATATTTCCCTCACGGGTTCATCTTACGGGTTCAACTGTTTCCCGATAATTTTCTTCTTCTCTTTTTTTTCTTCTGAGAATGTGTTCTATAAAACTGCTTATTTTTTGCCAGTTTTGGTAGCTCTGTATCATCTTTTCGACTATATTGTCTGGGGTGATGACTCCAATGTTTCTTTGTAAGTCTTGTCGGAGGGGTTCCCATCTGTTACATGAGAAGAAGGTATGGTTTGCGTCGTCTTCTTGCGAGTCCCCATACTGGCATGCTGGGCTATTTGTTTTGCCGATCTTATGGAGGAAGGCGTTGAAGTATCCGTGTCCGGTGAGTAACTGAGTGATGTAATAGTTGACCTCACCGTGTTTCCGGTCATTCCAATCGCCCACGTTCCTTATTAGCCTCGCTGTCCATCTTCCTCTGCTTTCTGAGCGCCAACGCTCTTGCCATTTTTGTTTTGTGATCTGTTTTGCCTCCTCGGATGCCGCTTCCACTCCCATTTCCGTCTTTTTGTCGTAAACGTACTTCCTTTCTGCCGCCAGGAGATCGATGGGGGTCACTCCTGCGACTACAAGGACGGCTGGTTCCGACACCGTTCGGTATGAGCTGACTACTCGTAGGGCTCCACATCTTTGAACTGCTGCCATCTGTTTTCGGTACTTCTCTTGTTTAAGTGAGTCTGCCCAGATCTCGCTTCCGTACAGGAGGACGGCGTGCGTTGTGGACATCAGCAGCTTTCGCTTACTGGCCGTGGGTCCGCCTATGTTGGCCATCAATCTACTAAGTGAGGCAGTTGTTTTCGAGGCTCTTTCCGCTGCTGCCTTAATTTGTTGCCAAAAGGTTAGCTTTGTGTCGAGCCTCAATCCCAAGTATTTCACGGCGACGCTGCTTCTTATTACTTCGGTGCCAATCTGGAAATCCATTTGGGTAGGAATCCTCTTCTTCGTCAGAAGGACTATCTCCGTTTTCTCCGTTGCCAGGCTTAGCCCGTGGTCCTCCATCCAAGAGTTCGCTCGCCGCATGACCTGATTTAACTTTCTTTGCGCGTTTTCGGTGTCTCTTGCCGTTATCACCGCCGCGATGTCATCAGCGTAACCAACCAGGAAGGTGTCATCGGGCATCTCCATTCGAAGGATGTCATCGTAGGAGATGTTCCAGAGGTCTGGTCCTAATATTGATCCTTGAGCTGCACCTGACGTTATTTCTTTTCTGCGCTGGCCTTCTGTGGTTTCGTAGATCAGCACTCGATCCCTGAGGTAGTCCTTCACTATTCGTAGGAGATACGCTGGGATTTGGAATCTCCTCTCCAGCGCGTTCAGGATGTCACTCCACCTAGCCGAGTTGAAAGCGTTGCGTACGTCTAGTGTTGCTAGCAGGACAATCTTTTTCGAATAATGGCTTCCTTGTTGAGCAATTTGGGCGGCGTTCACTACTTCTTTAATGGCGCCAATCGTAGATCGGCCTCTCCTGAAACCATATTGTCTCTCTGACAAGTCACCTGATGTTTGTACTGCCGCGATCAGCCGTGGTTTCAGAAGCTTTTCTAAGAGTTTGCCCACGGTGTCTAGCATGCACAGAGGTCTGTATGCCGATGGGGAATCCGGGTCTCCTTTTCCTTTGCTGATAAGTACCAGACGTTGTTTTTTCCAATTTTTGGGGAACACTCCTTCCTCGAGACAGCTATTGAACATGTTCAGCATCAAATGTGGGCATGTTTGAGCGGTCAATTTCAGGGCTTCTGTTGGAATTCCGTCGGGGCCGGGGGCTCTTTTGTTTTGCAGCGACTGTACAGCTATGCCCAACTCTTCTTCATTAAAGACTGGAATTTCCTGGCGTTGGACCATTGTGGTGTCGGGTGGTCTGGCAGGGTGAGTTGGGAAAAGCGTGTTTACGATTTGGTCCGTCTTTGCTTCATTGAGGATAGGGGGTGCCATCTGTGCTCCGAGTTTCCGCATTACAATCCTATAGCCCAGTCCCCAGGGGTCATTGTTTACGTCTCGGCGGAGATCCTCCCATTTCTTTTTCTTGCTCGTATTGATGGCCTTCTTGAGCTCGGATCTTTTGGTTCTGAATTCAGCTACGGCCTCCTCCGTAAGTTCAACGTGTCTTCTTCGTCCCCTGGTTACTATGCGTCGGAGTTGTAGGCATCTCCGGCGGAGCGCAGCTATCTCCTCTGTCCACCAGTACACTGGATCTCGATTTCTGCTAGAGCCGCTCGTTCGAGGCATGGAAGAATCACAAGCGAGCCGAATTAGTGACATCGTGGCTTCAGCTTTCGTTTCTGCCGGTCCCGTAATGTGAAGAGCGGTACTTGCCCCTTCTTCGATGACGGAGTTGAAAGTCTCTATGTTGAGCCTGTTGATGTTCCACCTTGGAATCCGGCTATGGTTTCCGTTTGGAGTTCGTTGGTGCTCTTCCAGATCAAAGATGATGTACTGGTGGTCACTGCCTGTATAGTCCTCAATGACTCTCCAGTCTTTTATCTTTGCGGATGTTGGCTCTGTCGCAAAGGTTACGTCTGGGATGGTTCCTCTATGTCCTGGTCTCCTGAAAGTTGGGGTGTCTCCTACGTTCGCTACGTTAAGGCCCCTTCTCGCAGCCATCTCGAGTATTTGCCTTCCTCGAGAATCAGTAGTTGGCATTCCCCACTCTTGAGCTCTAGCGTTAAAATCGCCAGCAACCAGTATCTCGCCTTCAGTGTTGGACATGAAATCTTCTAGGTCCTCTAGCTTTTTCCGGAACTCATCGATCCTGTCATTCGGACTAAGGTAGGTGCTTATTATTGTAAGTCCCTCAATTTTCGCCCAGACGAAGCCTGTTTCTATGCCTTGGCTTGTGACGGGAAGTTTCCTTAGGTCTGGGATCCATATAGCAGCGGTTCCAAGCGAGTCTGACGTCCAGTTTGGTTGGTTCTTATTGGTGTATTGTTCGCTGATGATGAGAGCATCTACTTGCAGTTCACCTATAAGTTTTACCAGGAGGTTATCCGCTGTTTGGCTCCTGTGGACATTCGCCTGCATTATTTTGGTCATTTTGAGGAAGACTTCTTCGCTGTTGCAAGTGCCTGCCTAAACACTTGGCACTTCCCTGAACCTGGCACATGATCCAAGACCAATGATGGAGTTTCAAGGTCCGCACATAAACAGCACTTTGGTGGGTTGGTACAGTCCTTCTTTTTATGGCCCTTTTCACCACAGTTGAAACACAATCCTTGCCCCTTTCTATCTACCCCGTTACAAGTTGCTTGGCGGTGTCCATATCCGAAGCACCTAAAGCAGCGTGTGACTTCAGTTCTACGCCGGATTCTGCACTGAACCCATCCTATTCTTATGGTTGGTGTTTTCAGTAACTCGTGGGCGGCTCTAGAGTTAACTTTAATGATGGCTATCTTTAGAGAGCTTCTATTCTTGCCAGTGATTCCAACCTGGATGTCCGTGATAAGATCGGTAGCTTTCTTCTTGACGGCGTCTTGGACTTCTTCTGCTGTGGTCAATTCGTCTAAATCTCTGATCTCCAGCGATATCTTCGGTTCCAGACTTTGAACACTTGCTCTATCTCCTAGTATTTCCTTAAGAGATTTTCCAAAAGCCTCCTTATCCTTTGTTTTGGATCCTAGTTCTAAAAGAACATCTCCAGATTTAGTTTGTCGTACGGTTTTGA
This sequence comes from Leucozona laternaria, assembly GCA_932273885.2. Classification (NCBI taxonomy): domain Eukaryota; kingdom Metazoa; phylum Arthropoda; class Insecta; order Diptera; family Syrphidae; genus Leucozona; species Leucozona laternaria. The sequence goes on from OW026368.1 coordinate 6,899,583, forward strand.
CGACAGTTTCGGTGTCATCTGGATTTGCCTTATTTCGGATTTCTCTTAGGATATCAGTATACTTCTCGTTTCCTTTCGGCTTTATGAGGATAGCTTTGGATCGAGGTTCCCGGTGCCTTCCTATCTTCTTTTTCTTCTTTTTTCCCCTTTCTTCCCTTTCCATAGGTTTGTCCTTGCCTTTGGTCTTTGGGGGCTGTTTGTTTATTTCTGCTACCGTGGGATTTTTCTTCTTGAGAGCATGTGCGTAACTCTCTTGCACCTCGCTTCTTGTTAGGACTGGTGTCATCTTTTCTCCTAGGTTTTCTTGTGATGATTTCTTCGTCCTTTTATCACATTCCTTTACAAGAGGGCTCGATGGTGGTCGCTTCGCAGGGATGAGGTTTTCCTTTCGGTTTTCTGAGGGTTTTTCCATCCCTTCACTCCCCGTCTGGCCCGGAATTTCTTTTTCAAGATTTACTGGTTCAAAAGTCTGCGAACTTTGATCTGCAGTCTTTTTGACCTTTTTTCCCCATTTAATCTTATCCATGGATTCTTCGAGTGCTGCTATACCATTTTTGATATCCATGCTGATGTTTTTCTGTTTGCTGCACGCCGATTTCATGGATTTGAGGATCTCTCTGCATTTCTCGATCTCACTAGAGAAAACGTCACCGTTGTTTTCTGCTGTTTCGCCTGTTCTGTCTCTTGAATAATATTGAAGAATATTTCGGCTTGCCAATGTTTTCGCCGCTGGCGTAACTTTTTGTCCTGTAGGGGTACTTGCCGATGGTGGAGGTGTGCGAGACAACTTTGAACCTTTCTTAAAAGGGTTACTACTGGATTCACTTGTAGCTGTACGTTCCGTGGAAGCCAAGTGTGCCACTCCCAGAGACTCATTCGGTTTTTCATTTGTCTTGCAGTCATTGTATATCGACGTCCCGGAGCCCGCGCGCTCACTCCTGACAGACGCCGGTACTGGGTATCCGACTCCCTGCACCGTAGTATTTTCTCTCCTTGGTTCTCTATCCATAACTGGTTTATTGTTCTGTGTGCCTTCACATAGTTGTTTTTTTTGGTCCGCGAGTGGTATTTTATTTCCCACCTACCCCGCACTAATAGCAAGTACTAATGCCGAGCGTTCCTCTATCCGCCACCCGAGGACGCGCCCTCTAGGGGAAAAACAACAAAAACCCCCGAGGGGTTGTCTAAAAGCTTATGCGCTCCATCTCCCGCATCTCTTTATAAAATAAACCCCGCAAGGCATTCGTGAGGCAGCGAAGGTACTTAACATTTGAAGAAATCAAAAGTATTTCTGACAAAATATCAAAAAATATCCGAACAGCTTGTCTGCCACCTCATCTAAAATTCTTCTCACTTTAGTTGAAAACTGTGAGTAAAAGTATATTTAAAAAGAAGAAGAAGAAACCTTCCGGAACCAGAACTTCCGGAAAATTCATAAAAAAAAAAAAAATTCAGGAGCTTCGTAAACTTCGGAATTCACATTTACCTTTTATCAGGAGCGGATCATGCAGATAAGTTTGTGAAAAGGGTGGGGTGGGGCTCATGCTAAATGTTGATATTTATACTTCTTCTTTAGGAATGATTTTTTTAAAGTACATCGTACAAAAAATAACAACAATACCTACCTCAATTTCAAAAATATAAACAAAATTAACGAATACATATAGTGGCGCCGCTTGGGGTAGGGGTGAATGATTGCCCTTATTTTCTTTTCGTGGTCTTTATTAGCTGATCCTCTAGTTGCTTCAAGTCTAAAATTCTTTCAAAAACTTGCATAAAAGCAAGTGTTTTGATAGTGAAATAGAGGACACATTTACATTCCATAACGTCATAACTTGAACCCCCCTCAACCTTATACTGCACCCGCCCTTGAACCTCTTCCTCCATGATAATAAAGGTATTAAATGAAATGGAAACACCACCAAAAATAGCTCGGTTTTTTCACATTTATTATTTAAATATTTTATTCTTGCGGCGCATTGGTGAATGTCGACGCACATCAAGGCAAAACTTTTCACTCTTCACCTTTGAAATTGTTGCCATATTTTCCCGCAGGCATACACCTTCCACGCAAAAACAACAAAGTTTTTCCCATCCAAGAAGAAATAAAAATTCTTTCACAAAAGCAAAAGTTTAATTTTATGCCAATTTTTTTTCAGCCCTTCCTTTAGGCACAAAAGTTCGAATAGGCAACCAACAAAAAATGAAGCAACAAAAAAAATTATACCATGCCAGTCGAACTACAGATAAAAATACCTTGATATATGATCCCGATTCACCAGGCACCCCCTGGGGAGGAGGATGGAATTTATGATTCTGAAGTCACCGAGTGTCATCGTTGGTGAAAAAGCGGTATTGCGATACCCAAACGCAATGGCCCCGAAGTTTCGGATGCACTTCTTGATTGATGCAACTTCCTCTTGCTTCCAATGCACCTACATATATGTGCATTCTGTTCGTGTATGTATGTATGTATGTATATGTATATTCATCCAGTGATGCGATGGCAGTTTTTCGCCATGATTTCCGGAATCATCCTCGTGGGAAAAATGTGTGGTTCCGGGGGTTGGTATGAATATACTTGGACTTGGTAATAAATTGTGAAACTTTGCGGAAGTAATACGTGATAAAAACCGAAAGTGAAAAGTAAAATAAGTGTCATTTTGACGTGCCATCTCACAGTGAACTTTCATCAATTGACTGTGTCTGTGTCGAAAGTGAGTCACTCTGTGATGCCATACTGTTTCATCGTCGGTCGTTGTCAACCATCAAGGATGCCAGGGCTAGCGACAACGACGATGACATTGTCATTGTCGACACATTTTGTGGTAAGCAGTGTATATACATATACCTATCGGTGTATCTGTATAATGCAACTCAGACCTTTCGCAACTGAACTGGTCTGTTGGGCCAAAACTTTTGATTGGCAATTTCATGGTTGTTTAAGTGGATGGAACTACTTTGAGAGTATCTCATGGCATGAATCATCAGCATCTGAAAACCATCAGCAGAAGGGAAATAACACAACAGCCAACAACAATGGCTTGGGGTACGCATGTGGCTTTTAAGTTATTTAAAGTCAAATTAGTTTGGTCAACGTTTGAATTTTGGCTAAAGACGGGCTTAGTTTTTTATCGGCTTTTCTTTAACTTTTACTAACTGGTGAAATATGCATGAAAAAAGCTTGCCTTGGAGGCAATTTACGAGCCATGGGAACCTAATTACTTTATATGATGTTTAGTTTTTAATCAAGTGAATCAAAAAGTTTGCAGCTCGTTAAAGTTGGTCCTTAAGTATGTTCGACTTTAAAGAGGTGACGAAAAAAGTTGAAATCGCAATTCTGGGTATCTGTTTAGACAGCCTGGGGGCCCATCAATATTTTGTGACAAAAAAAAAAGAGAGCAAAATATTTCCACCATTTTACAGCAATTTTGAAACAACATTCTAAGTTACCAATCTGTTCTTGTTTTAATGAAAACAACTATTTTTTACTTAATGCAAAACTTAATTGCATAAAATTTCATACATTTCATCTGGAAAAAAGAAAACAGTGTGTTTGGTGTATTTAATAAGGGGTTACCATGTACAAGTGTTAAGAGTATGTAACCATAATATATCTCAAAAAGAAAAGATTTTAAGAATCAATTTAGAATCATTTTTACTTTAATTTCCCTAAGCTTAAACTTTAATTCTACTAAAAAATTAGGAAGCAGTTTATTAAAAGAAGGGTTGCCAGATTCAAGTTTTTGATTTTACATAAAGAGGAGTCTGAGTACGATCTTTATAAACTGTTGTTTTTATTTAAAAAAATAACTAATTGGCAAATAAAAAGCTTGCCCTTAAATTATCTCTTTCAAAATTTTTTACATTTTTAAATTACATTACATTTTAAATACAATTTTAATTTCTACAGATTATCAGCTTAATTTTTAAATAAAAAATATCAAACTCTACAAAAATCAAATGCTATGATTAAAAACGTGTTTTTCTGCTTGTTTTGTTCAAAAGAGGTTGCCAGGTATATGCGACTATTTTATGTTAGGTAATCCTATATTTTTTTGTTTTTTTTTTTTGTCAGTACAGTCTTTCATGTGGCATCAATTTTTTATAGTAAATCTCATGAGCTATAATTCATGTTCGAAAAACAGTGTGTTTCAAATTGGGATACCAAGACCATGCGATATTTGTGAGCTCTAAAGTTTGTGTGTATAGATTTATAACCTTGAACCCCATCGTGATCGTGGTACATCAGGATCGTGGTCCAAAAATGATATACATTTAAGACCCCAAGTATATAATTACATCAAGGACGGGGAACATCCAATTTACGTATTCAAAAATAACTTGTCATTATTAAAATCGACGTTATGCGAAGTTGGTCACCTTAAAATTGATCAACAAGACCGATAGAATGGTTTTCCAAGTGAATCTAAAAAATCTGCACTATTTAATGCGATGGGTAGTATCAGCTACATTATACTATACATTTGATTCTTACTTAGAGCGTTTTTCGATACATTTTATGAGCCGTGTTTTTTTTTTTTTTGCAAGCCCGGAGGGACTTAGTTGAGAAAACTACATCGGGAATTAGCGACGCCATTTCAGAAACAAAATGGAGTTTGACAAACTATCGATAACAAGTATGCAATTCACGCGCGCCGGTAACACAGTTTTTCTCCATGCTTAATTTAAACCCCGAGAATTCTCCGCGCTTAGCTAAGCCCGAAGGGGATTAGTTGTTGTTGCATTTAACATATAAATTGCTTAGTCCTGACGTCGTTGTTTTAAAATTAAAGAATAAATCCATTTAAGCTTCAAGTGAAAACCTCATTTAGTATAGCCCCCTAAAAAAATGCTTTCTACTCTGTTCACATATAAATATGTAGATAAATGTATGTAGCTTGCAATCTGTTCTTGCACAAACCAACCTTGCAAAATCACGAACATCCACTTCTGAAGCCACAACACATTCATTAAACTTAACATTCACTCGAAAAAAATCAAGAAAAAAAAAAAAAAAAGATTTACGACGCCTGTCAAAAAGTTCCTTGTACCTACATAAATGTATGTATGTACATTATAGAGGAACTAGCAACACCATTTGTGACCACACAACTTCTGACTTGTAATTTCTCTAATATATCCGACTTGATGGTTATATGGAGTGAATCCGCCACTTGTTTTGCAAGTTATTTTGCATTGCTTTAGTCACGCAATGCATTTGACTAATATTTAACAATAGCTATGTAGCTGTTGTATATAAAGGGTGATTTTTAAGCTGGTTTGGTTTTGGCAACACTGGTTTTGACAGCTGACGTGTGTTTAGTACCTTGTGTCACTGTCAAACAGCTTCAGTTTGGTTTGCAATTTAACCATGGATCGTCTTACAAATGAACAACGCTTGCAAATTATTGAATTTTACTATCAAAATTCGTGCTCGGTTCGAAATGTTCATCGCGCGCTGCTTGTATTCAGCGATGAGGCTCATTTTCGGTTGAATGGGTACGTAAATAAGCAAAATTGCCGCATTTGGAGTGAAGATCAGCCAGAAGCATTGCAACAGCTACCAATGCATCCCGAAAAAGCCACTGTTTGGTGCGGTTTATGGGCCGGCGGCATTATTGGGCCTATTTCTTCAAAGATGATGCGAATCGCAGCGTTACTGTCAATGGTGAACGCTACCGAGCGATGATAACAAACTTTTTTTTGCCCGAAATGGAAGTTCTTGACTTGCATGATATGTGGTTTCAACAAGACGGTGCCACATGCCACACAGCACGCGAAACAATGGCGCAATTGCGAGGCGAGTTTGGTGAACATTTAATTTCACGTTTCGGGCCGGTCAATTGGCCGCCTAGATCGTGCGATTTGACACCATTAGATTATTTTTTGTGGGGGTATGTCAAGGCTAATGTCTATAGGGACAAGCCCGCTTCGATTGACGCACTGGAAGCCAACATCCATGCATTCATTCGTGAGATACCGGCCGATATGTGTGAAAGAGTATGCCAAAATTGGACTCAGCGGATGGGCTACCTGAGACGCAGCCGCGGTCAACATTTGCATAAAATTATCTTTAAACATTAAATTGCAAGGTTCAAACTATCGATTCAAATAAATATTTCATTCATTTTTTCGAATATTTTGTGTTTTTTTTTTTTAAAGTTCTAAACCTCTTAAAAAATCACCCGTTATATAGAACCTCATCACCTTCTGCTCGGCCCTCATGCACAATTCATTAAACTGAAATTGTATAGTAAGTTCCTATTTCTCGGAAAGCAACAACTGTGATAGTGTATAAAGCCTTGTTCGTGCTGTGCCAATTATATGTATGTTTAAGGTATTGGACTGAATCCTTCAGCCTGTTGTTATTACAAAGTTGTTTTTGTTGAGGCAAATGAATTGACTTATTCCGCATACGGGAACTTCGCACTCAACCCTTTTATGAACGTGATGTATATGCGATCGTATAGAGAAAGGCCATAATACATATAGGCAAGTAACTTCCCACCCCTCATTTCCATATAGTAAGACCTCTTCTTGACATATAGTAGGAATAAACTGATGCGATGGATTGAACCACTGATGCACAGGCTTTTATTACCGCATGCCTAACTCCTCCATTATCCTTTCATGTTTAGTTTGTGTGACCGGACGTAGCAATGTTTTGTGGCAGTATCCGCCAATTGATGAACATGTATCTGTTCATTTTGTCAGTGGAGCGTGACCAAACCTTTTCGAGTGGAATTCCCTATAGCGTAACATAAAATAGCCACAACCATCACCATCAACTGAGTTGTTTCTATCGCATATCGGCCCCCAAAATGTTCGCTTGAACAAAATAGGTTCAGAGCAAAGATAAACGGCTGCAATCTGACATTTTAGCCAAATAACAAATGTTGGTGGCTGATGAAAAGAGAAAACGTGCGGCATACCATTTTGTGGAGTGTTGACGTTTCCCCTTACATTGATCATATTATTATCAACTAAATATTATGTTTTGTGTGCTTAAACTGTACCTAATATTAAAATTAGATGAAAAATTATAAACCTAGTTTCATGTGATAGATTTTGAACGCAACCGCAGCCAGTACCATACACCTTATTTGTATAGATTAAGCGCGCACTAAAGGGGTTGTGACTACCCTTAAAATGATATACACAGCACGAGCGATTGGAGGGGATTGAAAAGGAGATACCGATGCACATTGGATTGGAATGTTTGAAGATCGCAATGGGAGGGGAAAATTGGGCTGGGTAGAGTATTCCACATTCGTGTAGTGCGACTTAGGAAAGAATCTCTGTACTTAACAGTACGTCCGAAGTTGGGCTCAAGAGGGTAAACTGATGGGCATTCCTATAGAAGCGCGAGTATTACGGTTGAATTGTTTAAGTGGAGGAATGCAACTGGCTATTTCACAAGAACACTGTTTGTAGAAATAGCGGTAAAATAATGATAGACATGAAACATTGCGACGGTGCTCAAGAGATATAAATGTTTCCATTATAGTTCTTTCACCTATCATTTTTAGAGCTCTCTTTTGTATTCTATCCAATATGCTCAAGTGGGTTTTTGGAGCACCTGCCCAAATATGTACTTAAGTTTTGGACGAATAAAGGCTTTGTAGATCACAGCAAGATCAAACCTATAAACACTTAGCAGCGTTTTTGGCGATGTCAAATATGTGGTCGTTCCACAAAAGGTGGTCTGTGACACACATACCGAGTACTGAAAGCTGTTCGGTTTCCTCTATGCAAGTGCCACTCATAGATAGCAGCATTATGAGGGTGGGTTCCGCTTAAACGACAGGAGACAGCATTGAGTTTTAGAAGCATTAAATTCTACACGGTTTCTGATTCTCCATTGCGGACAATGCTGTCAAGATCAGAATTTAATAAAAATATGTTTGTAACTTTTTCACACGTTTTTCTCAAATTCTATTGCTCTTACGAAAAATAGCGTTAAAATCTTTTTTAAGTATAGAATGCAAAATGTATGTTATGGCTTCTCTTCAAAACGTTATAAAGCTTCAAAAGCAAACACTTTCTGATTGAAGGTTTTCGTTTCCGTTTCTAACAAAGATTGCACTCTTTCATAAAACAAATTGATCAATCAATAAAGTGCCCCAAAGAACGGTAATAATAAGCTCTCTATGTCTTTACAAAGACTCGACCTCACTTTAATGCCGTATCTCACAATAATTCATACTCTCTTAAGTGTCTTTTGATGTAGTACATAGCTTGAACTCACTGTCCATCAATCATGTACTGTCAACAGTGAATGTTTCTACATCCGGACAGTTTCCTTATCATAAATTCATTCATTGGCCGACATGTTCTATACCCCATGTAACTTGGAGAACCCTGTATAAATACGAAGGACTATAAGTTCTCATCAGCTTATCCATTCCCTTAATACTAATTTAAATTCCTTATCTGTCGTATAGTAGATGTGGAATCTTTTGAAAATAACTTATCAATCCAAAAATAATATTAATCAAGAAAATAACCGCACAAAGACACGCCACTTTAACATGGCTTTGTTATTAATGAAAATGCACAGCAATCAATTGAAATGTCCAACCTAAAACCGGTGATTTGCTTTCCTTTGACTGTATAATTTAAATTGAAAAACAAAGTAAATAACTTCCTCCATTATACACATTTATTGTTTCTAACCGTAAAACACCCGCGGTTATTATGGAGTGGGCACAACAACAATGTTGATGTTCTATATCTTTTCCGAGTCATAGGATTTCCAAAAATCAAAACAGAAAACTTTTTCTTTGTTTCAATAGTAAGTTGTTGTTTTTTTTTTTTGCGTTCGTTGGTTGTTTATAATAATGTTGGTTTGGAGATTTGTTTTGTTTGTCCTTTGTTGTTGTTATTGTTCAACCCAGATGTTTCTGATCTCTAGAGTTTGGCATTGAAGGACCTTTTCTCTATCAGGCCTGCTAAGTTCTTAGTTCGCAACACTCTTTGCCTGCCTCCTTCCCCTCCTAACGCTACCCTTTCACTCACGTCTCTCTGCATACTTAATGTGCGAGCTATATATGAGCAAATTTTTGTCCTACATCATTCATTGGAAGTGAAGTGGTGCTTTCTCTATTGTTGCTCGCTTTTGTTAGAAACAAACTTTACATCATATACATATTCAGAGATGGCTATGTACGTATCTACATCACTTCACCCACAATTTCTGCAGTAAGAAACCATCATTATCGGGAGGTCACTGCCTGATAGAGGGCTCTGACCTACATCTTGGGCCTGTGAGTACAAGCATACGCTAAGAAATTTCCCTCCCAACAGCCCCGTAAAAATAACCGACGACAACGGACGATTCATAAACAATTTGACACTTGAGGGAGCAAAGGAGGGCAATATACCGGTGTGACATCAAAACTCTTGACAAGTATACAACAAAGTGTCGTCAAGCTGTTTGGGCTGAAATTAGTTGCCTTTTGTCGCCACCAAATTTATCCATTTACCACAACCTGTGGCATTTTATACAGAAACATTGAGGGATTTATGTACCAACTATAGCGACTTCACTATGACTATACCTCAGAAAATCAATAGTGCTGAACTTTTCATGACAACAAATGAAGGTGGTTTTGGGGTTGAAGAATTCCGGTAAAGAAGGGGGAGTTCAACGGTTTGTTAAATTATTCATAACCCTTTTCTTTCCTATAAGAAAAGTGGATGATAGTTATGAAAAGATTGTTCAAGGACGTCCAATGTAGATTGTTTAGCAGTTATTTCAAAAATATTTGCTCACAGTTTTATGACAATTTAACTGTTGAGCAACGGAAATAATTTGAATATAAATCAAGATTTAAAATGCCAAAAAAAAATAAAAACTGAGTAAAAAAAGTAGTTTTGGTAATTTTCAATTTTCTCATAAACTAGAAGACATAAAACCATCTTGTTGACAGTGTTCGATTAAGAATATATAGGGACATCAAGTAATTAAGGCCAATTCAGTACTTAATTTCACAACTTTAAATAAAAAAAAACAGTAACAGTTTTTTTTTTGTATGTATGTGTTCTTTTATTTCACTGCATAATTACTCGTTTACACCTTAAGCCTAGTAATCACCTCTTTGTGAAATGAAAAATAAAACCGCTTCAAAATACACGTGAATGATGATTATGAAAACATAATAAATTCTCCACGTGTATTTTCGATACTCAGTTTCTAATTTTTAATACTCACTTTGAATGAAAAAAGAAAATGATTAATTGATGCATAATTATTTCATAGAACCTTAAAAAAATCAAAACGAAGATTGTTTTGATCCCGTGGTTTGTTGTTTTTAGCCAGTTGGTTGCAATAAATTCTCAAAAAGAACAGTGGTTTCATTACAGAATATTTTTTAAGATACCTCTTTTTTAAATTAATTGACAAATGTCACACATTTCCACATCTCATTAGATTTTCCTAGTGGTTGAACGTCACGAAATGAAATTTATGGTATGAAATTTATTACGAACCGGTTCATATTACGCTTTCAAATTTGGGTACACACTTCTCGTTGTAAATTTCATTGCTGTGAACTAACCGTCACGTCAGTTTTATGTATGTAAATTTCATTTTCACTCGAACTGTGTACTAGGGGGCACTCTTCCACTTTCAGTAAAGTTAAAGTCCTTCAGCTGCTATCAATTGTAAGTCAAATTTTTTTTTTCTCTTTAAATTTTTCTATTAAAGTAATTCTTGAGATATTCTTTTTCAGTTTTTTTTTTCTCCAATGTGCAGAAAACTCAGTGCCTTTGAACTTATAATACACAAACAAAATACTGGGAAATTTTTAAAATTGTTTTGTAACACGTGTTAAAAGTTAATCCAGATCCGGATCCCGATAGAAGATAATAAAACACAGCTACTGTCACTTTGACATTTGGCATTTGTCTTGACTGCTTGTTTTTGTCAACTCAAATCTCAGATGACTTATCAGAGTTTTAAAAATGAATGCGTTCGTTGATTTCACTGCATAATTACTCGTTTACACTTGCTTAACATTGAAGTTTAAGTATATTGAACATTTTTTTTTAAGTTCAGGTGCATTCTACGGGGTTTCTAAAAGCAGTACACATATACTGTAATTATTGCAGCACTTTAGCAATTGACAATACAAATGGTGACTGGGAGACTGGGACACTACCAGCGTTGCCCCCCTACTACAATTGTAGCGTTTTTGCTACATTTTTTCTCTAAAAAAAGACACGACGTACAATCGTTAAATATTCGTAAAAAACTACAATTCAAAATTTCAGATAATAAAAATCTAATATTAAAATTGATATCGACTTTTTGTTAACCAGATATGATTTCAGTTGACTCAGACTTAAAAAGTGAAATTAATCATTTGCGATATTTGTCTATGTATTTCGGATTTAGCTTCGAAGAATTTTGCTCAACACAAAATATTGAAAACAATATCTCACAATAAGACAAATCCCAACTTCGTCAATACTTAAAACTGACAACAAGTTTAGATACTTAATTGTGCTAGACCCTTTTGAATCGCCAAAGGTGAAATTCCGACTATAATGCCTTTACTTAAGAATTTCCTATTTTATTGGGAATTAAATAAGGTTACCTTAAATGATGAATTCCGGTTGCTAGTTGGTTCTAAAGAACTCTTAGACAAATTTTATCACTAAAACGTTATCGGATTCTGGCTTGATTTAAAGAAAGCAAACAATTTTGAAGGAAAGCCAGCTTTCGAAAATTCATGCAGTTACATGCTAACCCCATGCCTCATAGTAGTGCAACAGCAACTGCAGAAAGGAGTTTTTCGAGCTTAAATTTAATAGAGGATAATCTGAGAAGAAGAAGAAATATTTCAACTGTGGATGCAATAATGCAGTCGAAGGAATTATTAACAGATGTTGAAGGTGTTTTTGACACACGCTCAAATTTTTGTTGCCATAATACAAAACATTATAGAAATACTAATGTGTAAAAATAAAGAATCCTAATGAACTTGCAATAATTTCCAAGATATTTTATTTTTCTATTATACTTATAGGTATTAATTTTCGTTAAAACTCTTGACTAAATAGTATTATTATTTTATGTTATTTTTATTATTTATTGGAAATGTGGTTTTCAAGAAAACAAGGCTATTCCCCCTATTGCGATTTGTGATTGCTGATTGATAGTTGATAAATATTGAAATTCGATGTTAAACCACCCAACCGAAAAAAGTTTTGGCCATTGGGAATAATGCAGACCGTTGTGAATTATAAAAAAAATAATTAACAAATATCAATGAATATACGTACTACGAATTGTAGTCTATCGAAACAAGGTATGGAGAAAAATGGAGGCGGAACAAGACAGCATACTTAAAGGCGCTTAGAAAAATGCTGATGCTCCAAATGCATTTGATAAACAATAACATCCCATTTTCGATATGTGACGTCAGTGGTCTCAGGCGGCGGAATGTGTAGTGCATACGGCTTCTAAGACTGAGCAAATCTGATATCGTGGGTTCGATCCCTATGATGGGCATGTAGAAAGTTTTTCATAATAACATTGGATTAAAGCTCAGCACCACTAATAAGAGGAGACTGATGGATAGGTGGCTTGGCACCCCTTGAAACAGCTGTATCTCTAGCCAACATAAACGAATTATAAATTAACTCGTAAACAATTGGTGTTAGCACCTTTAAGTTGTTGTTGTTGTTCAAAAATTCAACAATATCAATGAATAGTTGATCACATTTTCAGTAAATTGAGTTTAGAAACCCAAAATATCAATATTTATCAACTATCAATCAACAATCGCAAATCGCAATAGGGGTGTATACTTCGTTTTAAATCTGCGACGCTACATTTTCCATCAGTTAGGTTTTCCATCAGTTAGGGGGGCAACACTAGACACACTGGTTAGTAATGGAGCAATGCCAAATTAAATTTAATACAAAATACGCTTTGCATTAATAGCTTATATTCCTTGGGAGAAATAATATAAAAATTAATATAATATAAATAAATACTGTATAGATTTTTATTGGGGACACTCAATGCACCGAAGTACAAAAGGTCCCATCAAGAGAAAATATAAAGAGATGTCAACTAAATATTAAGTTAGTCTAACACAATTCTTTTACTTACTCTTATTAACTATGGTGTAGAAACTGAATGTGAACTATAAATGTATAAATAAATTGAAATACACTGTTGAGTTTGAAATCTCTATTTTGATTTTTTTTTTCTTTTAATACTTTCTTCCATCCGTTAAGAGGTTTCATATTCATTTGGAAACAAATGTACCGGTAAATAAAATGAGTATGTACCTACGTAGGTTGAACTTTTGTGTTTGCTTTCGAGAAACATAATTTACCTGTGCACGTGTTCATATTTAATTAATTATGTATCTAATCTGTAATGTAAGGAAATTATGGGAACAAAAATAATTTGTATCTTCCTTGAAAATATGAGGTGTTCGTGATTATACCTTTAGGTAGGTACCTATGCCCACTAAGTCAAAAAATTAAGGTATTGTTTTCTTTTTAAATTTCTTAAGTGATTTTTAAAATGCAATAAAATTTAAAAACAATAAAAATAACAAATTGACTTCAATGTTTTCTAATATCTATTCTCATTCCCAAATACCTATACCTACCTACAATTTGAAAAAAAGATCCAAAATGAACACCTAAGCCATTAAGACCTCTCTGTAAGCTATATTGACCTCAATTAAATGATTTCATATTGCTTACAATTTCAAAGAAAGAATTAATTTGTTGATTTCAAAATAATACCTAGGTATGTGTCTATAATAGTTAAATAGCTTATTTTTATTTAATCAAAAGTGATCCCAATTAAATCAAGGTAAACATTTCAATTTAAATTGAAAAATCTTGACACAATTATTTCCATCTCCAGTCAGCTGAACACCCTACATTTTATACTTGCTGATTCAGTAAAAAAAAATTAAAAAAAAGAAAAACATAATGATCCAACTTGAGTCCTGGGGCAGGAATCCCTTGCATTCATTTTTCGTTTTGTTGGTTTGTTTATGTAAAATTGTCGATATATCTACGGTTATAACATCTGTTCATAAATAGACGCTTAAAGGCATATACTGCCTATGAAACTCCTCCATTGCTGCACCTTTATAAGCATATCCTGTGGAGATGTTCTCTCCATCATCACAAGCCCAGAATCGAATCATCCGTCCCTGATTCAAGCTCCAGCCATCTGTGATTTTATTTATCTAAAACCTCCCTCCCTCTCTCTCTCTCTCTCTCTCTCTCGCCCCAATATACAATGATTAAAATGTTAAAAATGCAAATATTATTTCGTACCCATAAGGAAGAATGAATACAAAAATTAAATCTTGTCTGATTCAAGATTATGCTCGAAGGGTTGGGCTGGGCAGCAGGGTACCAAGGAGGGGTTAGACATTATACCCGGTTGAATAATATTTTCTTTAGCGCATCTTCCAGTGCCCGGAATCTTGAAATTGTTTAGCAAATTCTTGAAACTACTGCAGGTTCTTCTTCTTTTCGATGCAGATAGTAGTGTAAATGTGGGTGCGGTTGCTGGTACGGGTATCATCCAGCTTAGAATCATGTAAGCACGAAAATGCAACAACTTCTGTAGTTATTGCTTCTGATGCAACGTTACAGAATTTCTTTCATCCTTTTATTTTTATTTTGAAAATAACTATTGCGGGAGTGTGCAGTGTTGCATGCTAAGAAGGGGGCGCCATGCGAGACACCCGCCATCCCATCGCCATTCAGCTTTGAGTGGGAATTGGATTTAATGTTGCCATTGCCATCAGGAGTAAATTAAAAAGAGTGGTTCGTGGTGGCAGTGTGATGGGATATTGCTCCTCGTCCATCTATCGCAAGGTAAATCAGTTGAAAGCATCCGTGTGCCAGTCTTGGTGATGGTGTAACCTTATACTATTCAGATTTTTTGTTTTGTAAGTTTGTGGTATTTTTTTTCTTTCTCTAAAGTTATCGACTAAAGTACAAAGGCTTCAAGGTTTTTGTGTACGAGAATGCATGAGAGCGAAATGTTTATAGCAATCTCGATAGAAGTGATCTCAAATTGAAGAGAAACGTTCTTGTGGTTTTAGGAAGGAAATAATTGAAGTTGTTCAGCAAGAAACTCGAAGGGACTCGAATCCTATAAAGCTTCGGAAAAATTTAATAAGTAATTAAAGTAAGGCAATTAGCAAATTAAAAAGTGTTCATTGGGCAATATCAAGCAAGAAAACTGTTTTGTTTTTTTTAAATCTTTAGCAAAAAATGAAGTTGAATTAATTATTTTTTGATACTGAGCAACAACTCTTTAAATTGAATAAAGCACGTTAGATGTGGTGTGAATAAACAGAGCACCTGCTCAAAACTCTATTTGGTATGAATAAAAACAAGCATTTTCATAGCACCTGCTCAGCTTTTTATATTGAGAACCTACTCTGAGCATGTGCTCTGTTTTAATTCCTATCACAAAGCTTTCACTTGTATGAGAGATTTTAATTGAATATATGAAAAAATTTCGTCAAACTGTACCGTCAGCCTGTGGCTCCGTGCGCCCACTGTAATTTGAACTAAACGGGTTAGTCGATTTGCTTAAAATTTAATATAGAGCATTTCTATGTGATTCCCTACATTACAGTTATTGTTAAACGCACACTTTCATATGTGATCCAGTAAAATGTATCAAATTTGAATTAGTGGATTAATTCAAAGAAGTCCAGCAAAAAAGACACAAAAATATTTTTTTACAGGTACTATCTTTCCCGAAGAATTGGCACATCCTCCGAGAGTCTCTTGTCATGAAAAATTGCCTCTCACATTAGCCTGTTGGGTTCAGGAGTAATTTGTAGGTCCCCCCCATTCCTGCCATAAGCTCGCACTCACGAATGATTGAGAGTTTCACGTCATTAGGCCCTCGTTCTCTACGTGCTGTCATGGCACCAAATTAATTTATTTAACAAAGAGCCAACACACTAACTCTTATATCAAATCCACTACCATAAACACTCACACCTCACACTACAATATTTCAAAACAAACAATATGCGTGTGGGTATATGCCTTGTTGAAATTCGCCGCGGAACGCTCTTTAAGCTTCAATTATTGTTTTTGACACTTCGGTTAGTTGTTTCTTAGCTAAGCCCGAAGGCTTGTTATGCCAAGACTACCACGAAGCCACATTAACACCATCATCGTCCTTTCACTCCACTCTTCGCACACAAAGAAAATCTTCCTTTCACAAAGTTGTTTTACTGGCATCCATCGGATCGTTTCGCCGCAAAACAATGTCGAAAGGAGCTGAATGCAAAACTTTTGAATAATTAAAAAGGGTGTTTTTTTTAGACTTGTGGTTTTGAAGAAGAAATAAAACGCATATAATTTAATGCTATATCCAAGAATTTATTTTATTTATAAAGGTAAGGGTTTGCCATTATGTTTTAAAAATGATTTCGGGCAAGTGGCTGCCGCGGCTGGCTTGAATAAATTCCAGCCAAGAAGCCCAATTTTCGACAGCTCCAATTGTTGAGCACGATGGCGTATGGACTCATTCGGGTCTTCTTCGATACTCTGCTCCACAGCAGCAATAGCGTCTTCGGTGCGCACTGTACGGCGTCTCTGAGGATGCGCATTATCCACTAGAGTAAACGTGGTGCGAAACCGATCCATGGTTGCTCGAATTTATGCTTTGCGATTATGTCGACAAAATATTGGACGCAGGGGGCGATGCGTCACGCGAACCGAACCATTATCTTGGTAATAAATTTGCTCGATTTGCAAACGTTGTTCAGGAGTAAGTCTATTAATTATGAAATGGCAAACCAAACTGAGTATAAATCAAGTGACAGCTGTCAAAAAGAGCAACTCCGAAAAAAGTATTGCCAGATTGAAAACTACACGTCTAAAACAACACCCTTTACATACATAAACTGAATATTTACCAAATTAAAAAGCACCCGACTTTCAGACTATACATCTACATTATGTACATCTACATTTTCGTTTTTGCTTTGCTGCAATGGAATCAAAATTTAACACACGCACGCAACCATGCATTCTAAAACAGGACGAATATTTTTGCATTTATACGAGAAACTTCCTTCGACCATTAACTATTTCTTAACTTATTCGCATAAAATGTATTGCAATCTGCCAAAAGGTGGCTCTGTCTTTTGCGTTGGATTCGAGGTCCTTCCGAAAGGAGTCCAACTGGAATAGAAAATATGCCAGGAAAATAAGCGTTCTTTAGAAGCTTAACCCAATAATGATGAAAATTGTAAAATGATTGTCCTGTTCTTATGAAGAGCAAGTGAGTGAGACAGAAAAGAAGAAGGACAGAGAGCTAGAGGTTCAGAGGCGAAACAATTTGTGTATATTTTAGTTAAGGCTGCCATCAGCCTCTATACCTACTGCATTTGATGAAACAAAGAGTCCTTGGGAATGGAATGTTTTATCCTGACACTGGTCTTATGGCTTTGAATTGTGTTGTATGCTTCACCGAATCGGTAAGGCTGATGCAACAATTCCAAGGATGCGATGACGATGTTGCTTTTTTGTTGACGATAGTGGGTGACAGTTTTTCGAGGAAATGACTCGTCCTAGATGATACAATTTATGCGTGGGTCTGGTGCGGGAATGTGTGCGGGGATTTAAAATTTAACCATTTTCCAACTGACTGCATGAATTGTCGGTTATTTCTAAGAACTATTCCCTCGCTCGACATCATGGAGACAACACACTGATTGTGACTCGGGTGCGATGTGGTAGAATGGTGCGGTGTGGTGTGTAGATTGTGATGCTATGCTAAAAGGCAAAAGACAAATCTGATGCTTCCAGGCTTTTGCGATTCTACCGGAGGATGTAGGCCATTTATTATTTATACGATAAGATCTATGCTGCCTATTCTATATAACAGTAGTTGGCATCAAGGACAAAACAGTACGGGAGTTATTCCTTATAAAATATATTCACCCATCCAACATTCATACAAACCAGGCAGTTTATAATGAAGCTCATAAAGGATGTAAAGGCAGGCAGTGTCACTCCCTAAAGTATGGTTGATATTCATTTTCCATCCTCAACATCCTTCCGTGCGTCGTCGTCGACAGCGACGTATTTGTTGTTTGTCACAAAAACCCATCAAGACTTCTCATGATACCTCAACTCCCTGAGCCTTTGCAAAAAGCGAGACAGAAAAAGAGAGGAAGAAGAAAATTATTGACGTTTAACTTGTAAACTGGCTGTCGTAAAATGTGGCAGATAGTTTTACAGCCGCTTTTGTTCCCCCTATACCACATAACTTCGGTTTAATTAATTTAGTTTTAGTGTGGCTATATAATACGGTTTTCATTTGGTGGTTGTGCTTCTGATGGGGAAAATTTATATGTATGTTCATAACCTTGAGCAACATTATTTGTTATTTGTTTTTTTTTTTCTCTCTTTTTTTGCTTCTTTATAAATTTGGTGGTACAAGTATAGCCTCACAGCTCACTTTTTTAATTCTAGCGTAAATTTATGATGAAATTTTCTTTTTCTCTTGTATGTATTGCCTTTGAGCTAAAAGTTAGGGGAAAAACGTTTTTACCCTAAATTAATTACTTTAAAGGTACTATAAGGATTGTATAGGTATACATAGATTTTAAAATGGTGAAAGTTCACCTTACATAAATTTGATGTTGCATAATTTTTATATTTTTAAAAATTTGTTAATAATTTTCTGTATGACCGTTATTCTCACTTAAAAAAAAGCACTCAGCTTGAAATATTTTTCACAACTCATGTTTCTTTGTACATATACACCGCATTTACCTCAGAAGCACTGTTGTCGATTGTACAATTATTGGAGCGGACCTGGATTGCATAAATCTGCTTCTGTTTCTATACGAAATCGTCCTTGGACATAGAGATCTCTTTTATTAATTGAGTTGGTATCCCCTTCCCTTACTCGTAGCCCTATTTTGACCCCTTTAATTAACACGAATGGAATTTTTATAAATAAAGGGTGTTTTTTTTAAAGGTATAAAACTTTGAAATGAAATAAAACAAAGATGATTTTTTTTTTAAATTGAATTTGAAATTTACTTTATTCGAAAAATAATCTTCTGGCATTATAATTTCTGACACATGACCGCCGGCCGGCTGGCTCGGATGTAGTCTAATCTGGAGGTCCAATTTTCGATGACTTTTTCCAACATTTGTGACCGTATATCGGCAATAACGTGGCGAATGTTTCCCTCCCAGTGGTCAATCGTTTCGGGCTTATCGGCGTAGACTAGCGACTTCACATATCTCCACAGAAAATAGTCAAGCGGCGTTGAATCGCACGGTCTTGAAGGCCAATTCACGGGTCCGTAACGTGAAACTATGCGGTTACCAAAGGTTTCCTTCAATAAATCAATTGTGGCACGAGCTGTGTAACATGTTGCGCCGTCTTGTTGAAACTACAGCTCCTGCACATCATGGTTGTTCAATAGATGAATGAAAAAGTCAGTTATCATGGCTCTAAAGCGGTCACCATTGACTGTAACGTTCTGGCCAGCATCGTTTTTAAAGAAGTACGGACCAAATTATTCCAGCAAACCATAAAGCACACTAAACAGTCAGTTTTTGTGGATGTAACGGTGTCTCAACATTCACTTGAAGATTATCATCACTCCAAATACGGCAGTTTTGTTAATTGACGTATCCATTCAACGAAAAGTCAGCTTCATCGCTAAATAAAATTCGCTTATGAAAATTGGGATCAACGACAATCTTGTTTTGGGCCAATTTGGAAGCGTTGTTCAGGCGTCAGTCTATTCATTTTGAAATGTCAAACCAAACTAAAAATAAATCACTTGACAGCCGACAAAATGGTCGCTATTCAAAATAGTGTTGCCAACTTAAAGTTCTATACCTCTAACAAAACACCCGTTAGAATGGTTTTCTGTGTGATGATTTTGTAAGTGTTGCGTTGTTGTTTTTAAGTAATTTTCTATATTAATTTTAAGTCAATGTCCCGCATAAGCGATGGGAAATAGATCAGCCCTCCTAAACAACATTTTTTCTTTGGATATGCCTAAAAAAATCATTTCCCAAAGTATTGACTTTTAACTCCGGACCACCCTGTAAAATGTTTGGATTTTAAAACAGCTTTTTAATTGGAAGATCTTTGATACCAATTTTCGCTCTATCACTATTTCACGAATGCCGTGACCAATATTGTTCAGCGTCGTCAAATCCCAACTATCTATTAAGGCCAGTTTTCCAGTGCGATATTATCCTAGTTTCGTGGTTTAATCCTAATTAACTCAACAAATTTGGTGACTTAACTCTGGATTAGCTGAATAGGTATTTCTGAAAGATGCGTATCAAAAATCTATATTCAAATCGAGGTACGACACTATGGAAAGGGTGATTTTAATAGTGCTGCCATTTCAAATTCGATAGCGAAACATTGAATTCTATACTGTCGCACTTTGATTTCGAGTTCAATTAAAATTCTTCACTGAAAAACTACTATTGAGTTAACTCGGGATTAAAGTATTTGCAGGATTAACTAATTCTGATTTAACTCGGAGTTAACTCATGCTATGAAAAACTGGACCTAAGTGTACAAAAAATCGGTTGTTGGACAGTTTGTCTGGCACGTATACGTATGGCCTCATCTTGCTGAACCTAAGCTCACCTAAATTCACAATTTCTGACCTAAAAAAATCGTTTATCATGCCTCGGTGTCCCTCTCTATTGACTGTCGTTTCCTCCACCGTCGCGTCGTCTTGCAAGAAAAATGGGCCCAAAATGCCGCAACTCCAAGCAGACTCACGTTCACTATGAATATTGGCTTCTCCGAGGGGATTTCCCGAGGCCCAAATGCGGCAATTTTGCAAACGTAGCCGCCAATATAGGAATCGGAAAAAAATTGGTAATGGAGCTTTGTCAATTTTTTGAGCCCATAAGAGCTGTCAGTGTCTTTTTTTATTTCAAAAAATGTATTCCTTCAATTTTTTTGTCGGTTCATGTAGATTTGTTCGATTTATCCGTCCGTCCGTCCTTGCTTCTGAAGCCTCTTTCAAGAAAGCAATTTGTTTTTTTTTTTTTTAAACAAGTGACATTGAAGCAATGTAGAAAAATAGACGACATTTTCATTTGAATTTAATCGTATAATAATTGACTGATTTACAAAAGGCCAAAACAATAGAATGACTCAATCCACCAAATATTGGTGTCGAATTGCCACCTTTCCTTTCCCATAATATGATTTTTTTTCGTCTACCAATGAAAATTATTCGTCCTTTATATTCTGTTGGACCCTTATATGTGAATCAACCTGTACATATCTTTAAGGCTCCTGCTTCTGACCCCCTATGCTTACATGACCTCAACACATTATTTAGAGACTGTTGAATAGCAAGTCCAGGAGGCTTTGTTTCTTTTTTTTTTTAACTTGAAGCGATTTAATATAGTAACTCGCGTGATAAGCAAACTTTTACTATAAATCATAAGACTCAAGCAATAACAAGCCCACACCCCAATTGAGGGTAGCAAAAGTAAGGTATGAAGGTAGGTAGGTCTTTAATTTAGCATCACCCTTAAGTTTATTTCTATGGAAATGAGCTGGAGATGGGACTCCGATTAATCAGCACATTAAATGTAGGGCTCGTCGCTAGCTCGTCGTCCTCATCGTCCTTGTCGTTCTCGTTCACTGCTAATCAGTGTGCATGTTTATGTATATTAAATGAACACAATTTTCATTGCCGGATTGTTGCTTTACCTCTATTATATCGAAGAAAGGTAAGAAAGCACGACAACCCGCACCATCAGAAACAGCAAGAAAAAGGGAGACACACAGGAGCTGTTTACACAAAAGTCGTTATATACGTAGTGAGTTTTTGTAGCCGTTAGAAGGCTTTTACTTTTTACTTACTGCAATTACCTCTTGAGGTAGAACACACGCACATACTTTAACAGCGGGACTCACATTTCACAGACGATGGAGCTTCTCACGCAAGTTTTTCGCAAGTTGTATCATAAATTCCATTCCTTTTGTCCCAGCCAGGACAATTGCGGTGTTCTTTATTGTATATTCAAATCCATGATGCAATTATGGGGGCTGAGCTTGTGGTGAGGGCCGAAGTAGTAGGAATTCGTGAATTAAACTACATACAGAATGCTGCCAGAATTGGGCTGGGGCGCAGACTGGATTTCGCCGGGGAGTTTTGTGGTTTGGTGACACATTCAGGCCAATTGCGCGAGTCAACGTTTTTCAGTCAAAATGAATTCAAGTGGAAAATAACGTGAAAAGAAATCCTGGCGACAACGCCCCACCAACGAACAAAGACGAAGGAGGCTATACGCGACGCGACGGTTTAGACGAAAACGAGGACTATGCAATGTGAAAGTTAATGGTTGCTGTATATGCGCCTTGTTCGGGAGGCATGCGAACAAATTTCTGCATAATTGTTTTATTTTCTTATGACTCTGATAAGCTACTGGGAACGTCAAAAGGCCAGGGGTTGCTATAGAAGGACAAGCACGACGCACGAATACAAATACAAAGGTAGGATGAATATTTGTACGTCGTGTCGTTCGGTCGGTCGATGATACTTGTTGATTTCTTGTATATACGAATAATTGGGCTTCGAACTGGAATGAGGTAAATTCATTAGGGAAAGGGAAAATTAAATTTTCTGGTCATTGGATCGAAAAGATTTTTGTTTGCAAACACAACCCTCTATATAAAGATCTCTGTGCAGGTTTGGGTTGGTTGGTGGAAAGGATGTTTTTGTTTTTTTTTTTTTTTGAAGTTGGCAAACTTAGATACTTTATAATTTTGTTAAAATTTTATTTGATTTAATTTTTTTTCCCCAAATGCTGGTTTTCCCTTGATCCGAATTGTAAGTCTTGTTGGTTTATTTTAAGGTTGAATGCAAACTGGTTAAAACAAATAAAATCTGTTTCTTTGGTTTTGTTTTGAGGAAATAAAATTGATTCAAATGGTATGAAGATATTTACGCGTCCAATGGATATCTAACAGTTATTTTATGTCGAAAGGGAGGTTTGGCCCTTTTCAAGAATTTTCATTTATTTTTATGTTTTCTAAAAACTTTGAAAATTATTTTTGAAGTTGATACAAGATTATAATATGTTGGGATGAAGAAAAAGAGGACTATTTCGAAATTTATAGCACTTCGGAAAAACTTGAGGTGATTCAAGTACAAATCCCAAAAGACTGCTTTGCAGTTTGCAAGACTTTTGTCGTGAGCAACGGAAATTCATGTTCTAAAGACAAAACCACTTCAAGAAGACTAAATGAAACTTAAATAAAACTATTAACGTAACATTAGTAACATTAGATCGATTCAAACGCAGATCTCTGCTATTACAATCTAACTTCTTACGCATTCACAATAACACCAAAGCGTACTACACAAAATTGGACTTCCAAAATTGATCAAAACTGGAATAGGAGTATAGATAGAAAGTCTGAAACGATTGTTTCAGTATAGCCTGAAGTTGCTACTACCATCACCATCGAAATTCCAATAATATGTCAAATTTCGTGTACATCAGGTAGCTCTGTTTGTATCGGGTTTTCCAATAAGAGCGCTACAAAAGTTTTTTTTTTTAAATAAAACAAAAACGGTTTTGGATATCAATGAAATTTTTTATTCCTGTGAAAGTACGTCGATGCCATTAACTATGGAAGTCGATTTCTTTTGCATGGCCACCACGGGCACGCTTGCAGAAGTCCAGACGATGAACCCAATTTTCGACGGTTTTTAAGCATAAATCGGCCGATACTGCTGCAATTTCACGTTCGATATTCGTACGAAGTTCATCAATCGTCGCTGGCTTGTTGGCATAGACCATAGACTTGACGTAGACCCACAGGAAATAGTCTAACGGCGTCAAATCGCACGACCGAGGCGGCCAAGCGACTGGACCATTTCGTGAGATAACACGTTCTCTAAACTTGGTTTCCAATAAATTGATTGTGACATTCGCTGTGTGGCTTGTGGCGCCGTCCTGTTGGAACCACATGTCCTCCAAGTCCATATCATCCAATTGGGGCCAAAAATATTCGGTTATCATTGAACGGTAGCGATCCCCATTCACAGTAACGTGCCGGTCTTGATCATCACGGAAAAAGTACGGCCCAATGACGCCGCCGGCCGGGGATGCAATGATGACTCATGGAGTACGTGCGGATTGCTGCCTGAACAATACCGCATTATTGACGAAGCCATTCAGCCAGAAATGAGCCTCATCGCTGAAGATGATTTTTCGATGAAAATCCGAATCATTTTCAAGTTGGTGCTCAGCCCAATTCACGAACATATGACGCTTCTGGTGGTCAAGCGGCTTCAGTTCTTGCGTCAATTTAATCTTGTTAGGATGTAGGCCAAGATCTTTTCGCAAGATTCGCCACAACGAGGTCACAGAGATGCCCAACGCTTGAGAACGACGTGTGAGAGACACATTTGGGCTTTCTGCAACTGAAGCCTCAGCGGCAGCAATATTCTCTACACTATGGGCACTTCTTTGTCTCACTGGCACGGGAACATTTTGTACTGTGCCTGTGGATTCAAATTTTTCCACTAGACGCTCAATTGTTAATCTGCTAGGACGATTATGACGACCATAAATTGGACGTAGCACTCTTACCGTTGAGGTAACTGACTCCGAATTTCGGTAGTAAATTTTAATAATTTCGACTCGTTGTTAGCTCGTATATCTTTCCATCATGAAATGGCAAACCTTACTAAAGAGAAATGTCAAAAGTGCGGCAGAAAATATGGCGTCGTTTGCTGTCCCTGTTGCTCTACTTTTGTAGCGTCCCGGTTGAAAACCCCTCTACTTGAAAACAATCTAAGCAAGCACACTCGTAAATTTATGCTCGACTTACCAACCCTAACATATGGACTACAAACCTTGGGACTTACTTCAAACCTCCTTGATAAACTAAGAATTTGTCAAACCAAAATAAAACGAAAAATACTTAACATACTATTAGTTCAAAGAATAACAAATGAGGAAATAAGAAGACAGACTGGCATAATAGACGCAGTAAAAAGAACAAAACAGTTAAAATGGAATTGGGCTGGTCACATCTCAAGAACTCAAGACCAAAGATGGACAGTCATAACAACAAAATGGATGCCTGATGGCAAAAGACCCACTGGCTGAACAAAAAAAAAAAAAGATGGGAAGACGATTTGAATCAATTTAATCCACAATGGTACAACGATCCAAAGGACAGGAATTTCTGGGCTTCTTTGGTGGAGGCTTATGCCGAATAAAACTATACCAATTTTATACAAAACTTATTGTTTAAAAGAATTTAACGAATAGACACAAATTCATAACTTAACTATCTATTTATTTATGTTTACTTTTGTTAATTTATATAAATATGTATTTGTTAACTTTAATCTAAAAAATGGAACTAATAAAAGCTATTAATAATAATAATACATAATACTTATACTTCACCCCTGAAACCAAATATATTATCACAAAAAAAAAAAAATTATTTCAGATGTATGTATTTCCCAATTGAATACATAACATGTGACATATATCAAAAGTACACAGACCCATGTTATTTAGTTGGCCAACTTGTCTTACCCACATGTCTATTAAGCCCTTAATGAACATAAATATATAATTACTTAAAGATTTAGCAAGCTTATCAAATCCTTGATTCCTCTGACATTTGAAAATTAGCAACACAACGACAAACCTGAAGAAGAAAAGTCTTGCTAAATAATTGGTTTCGCTTAATATATCCATATTAATTGAAAAAGAATTACATAAGAAAAACAATTAAATATTCTCAATATGCTCAGAACCGAAAAGTTTAACTTTTTTCCACAAGAACTTTTGTCATTTACCTTATAAATGAGGTGTTGGTTGAAAATACCGTCCAAAACTACATACACAAAACATACATATATATAAGTATGTAGGTATGTGTATATGCTTACTTGTCAAAAGCTTACGGGGGTCGTCGTATGATTTGACAATGCAACAAGCACTTTTCTGATGAAGGTCCTTTTCGTCACTTGATGAATCAATAAATATTTCACGCATAAAAAATCCTATCAAAGACAAAATGGCTGCCTTGCCACCCCATTTAGGTAGGTATATTGAGTGAATAATTGATCTGATGCAGCTGCTACCATGTAACAGAGTTTTGTATCAAGGAACGTAGGCATACTCACTCATAAAACTGCGAACATATACGAACTCGTATATCTTCGTTAATCCTCTTATATCGCTGTCAAGTAATCCATAAATTGAGGCAAATAATTCTTATGGTGGATTTGGCGCCTTCTTCCTTCCATATCGTACACATTAACTACATATTTAAGTTCAAGTGTCACATAATGTATAACAATGACAGAGATATATCTATTTTGTTTCATAAACATTCTTAAATAGTCTGGCAGGCAGTGTTGCCATTGAAGAATTTGGATTTTCCTAAAAGAAACTTGAAATAGCTATAGTCTAATGAAAAAAGTAAAGTGTTACCATAATAAACCCAAATCAACCTTTTGCTGGCCGTCCAACTAAGAGTTTAATATTTACTTCAATTGTTTTATAAAGGGTGTCCCAAAACTCAGGCAGGATTTGAAAAAAAAAACATCATGACAGCTGACATTTGAGGTTTATTAAAAATGGAGCGCTACGCGAAAGAACAGTGCGTTTTCATTGTTAAGTTTCATTTTTAAAACAGCGAAGGCTTTTGGCAGTTTTGGCATTTTAAATCGTCCAAATTGTCGCATTTGGGGTCTGAAAGTTTAAAAATACTATTGCATCCACAACGTGTTTCTGTTTGGTTCGGATTTCTGCGACTGTATAGGCATCATTTAATCATCCTTCCTCGAAAATGTGGCTGTTTAAGCAATAATAGTTTATGCTGCTCACTATTGTGCAGACCCGGCCCCAGCCAAACTTCCGCCCTATGCAAGATTTTTAGAAAGCGCCCCTTTTTTATATTTACATCCATACATACATATACTGATACATAACATGCATACGACTTTTCCACAGGACATTTATCCAGGACGTAGTCTTTTAATACGTAGTTCTAGTGGGATTGAATGCAACAATGAAAGTGATGTTAGTAAGTGTGCAAGAAATAACTTAGCACATGTGATGGATGTTATTTTGGGATTATTTGAACAAGTTTTGTGGTTAAAATGCAAATGGCAGTACATATTTTTGTTTGCGCAAGTTCAGATTACAATTTCTTGCTCCTGGTAATGCGCCCCCAGAATTTCGCGCCCTGTGCATTTGCACATCTTGCACATATGGTTGGTGCGACCCTGCTATTGTGACATGATAATCCATCACATAAGGCCACTTACCCGGTTTTATATATCATGTCTATGTCTATGTCTACTGTTAATTTTATGAATCAATAAAAAAATTAAAATTTTTAATTTAAAGCTTAGCCAATTTCTATAGTCACCTTTGGGCCTTGTCAATATCTATATGTAAAGTTTTCTAGGGCCTTATTAAAAACTAAATTGTTTTTCCAAACGGGTGATTTTTTTGGATATAAAAATTCCTCCAATTCACATTTTAGTTTCATCTAAATTCAATTTTATTCATATCAATTCTATTGTTACAAATTTTATTTATTTTCTCCTTTTTTTTCCAGGACTACCACGTATTTTTCATGCACAATCCATCACCGAATCGATGTTTAGTATTCGACTTAGATACGACGTTACCTTTCCCAACATATTTTCACAAATATGTAACCGAAACGTTTCGGTCGGATTTAGCACTAAGGTCAGAGCATCACAGGTAAGTGCAGAAATAATTCCAAGAAAATAAACTATAAATTTCATTTTCATACTAACTACTATATGTGTATCCTTTAAGTCCTTACATATCATTCGAGTAGGTATTTTAGTTTATATCCATGTACAACAGGTATAGGTAGGTACTCTGTGATGATGAAATAATTCAAAGTAACAAGATATAGATAAGCTTCTACTTTTCATTTTGTTCCATCTATATATACCATTTTACGGGCTTAGTTGTGCAGAATGTCCCTGAGAAAGTATTGCATACATAAAACTTTTTGGTTGTAATCCTTTTTCGCATATCAAGACTATCTACAAGGCAAAAGGTTGACATGGATTTAATAAACAAAATTGCTCCCCATGGTAGACATCACCCTAAGTTCAGTGTTTATTCGTGTAAATATTTTCACTTAAGAAAACTTCTCCTGCCCTCGTAGTGCTTTTTATTTATTTTTTTTTCCTCGATATTTTCATTCGTCCTTTTTGCCTATTTTATAAGGGCAAATGTATGCAAATTATAATGCACAACATGCTCAAGTGGGCGGCTGAACCTAAGCTAATCAGAAGCAACAGGAATTTAATGCGAGTGTTTGGCTCTCTGTGATGGCGGGTTGGTATATGTGGGAACAACCACATTTAACTCCTTCCGAGGATAAAAGGACGAATGGTTGGTTTTCGTGTTGTTGGTACTTATATTATGTAGGTACAGTAAAAGCTGTTTTTTGTTCAGGTGGCAGATTGAAGCTACATTAACCTTTTTCGTTTACCTATTGTTCGCGCAACGAAATTTTAATATCGTAGAGTGATTTTAAAAATTTACACAATATCATGATTAAATATGCTTGAGCTATAATGGATCTCTAGTTGAATGCAGGGCTGGAATAAGTTTGTTAAAATACTCTTTTGACTTGTTAGATTAAACCACCGAATCGACATAAAACCTATAGGTTTTACTTATAAAACATAGGATTTAGCAGGAATCAAGGCTAAGGGTCTGAAACGTCCGTATTCCATTACGGACTTTTACTATGCATGCACTGGTATAAATGCTATAAGCGTTTAAAGTTTAATCGTATTAAAATCGATTTAAAACTAATCATCGCAAAGTGCAGTGTGTTAAGAGGTTATCCGACCCATAAACACCAAATTTTGCAAGTTAAAGTTATCCGCTCACTATCACATGTCACAGGCAACTCCACATTTATTAATATGAATAACAAGTTGACAGATATGTTAGTTCTATCCCGTCGTTGTTTGCCGTTTATTAATAGGGGGATAAAGTATAAGTATATTAATACAATCATTTTTTATTTTGAGGTACCCGTTAGATGATATAGAACCCGTTCAGGTTCTCGTTCGTTCATTCAGAAGCGCAGATGGACGGGCGGAATGACGAAAACAACTGTTTTGGACATCTCCATCGTCGTAATAGGTTTGGTTAGGTTAGGTTAGGTTGATGGGCTGACAGTGGATCTTGTTCCCGTCACACTTAGATCAATATTGATCCGTTTTGGTACCCTGATGAATTGGACCATATATAACCTATGCCTATGGAGTATCAAGCCATTTGGAGCCGTTGATGAAGTTCATTAAATTTAAGATGTTATCACCTGTTGACTTCGAGATTTCTGCTAGATCGTTGAAGAAATAGCTACCCAAAAATTGTTTCTATAGTGCCGGATAGTGACCTAGGTAGTGGAGGGTATCCTGATGCTCTCCTCATCCTGCTCATGATTTTGTCCGTTTTTTTCTTATTGTAGCTAGGCCACAGATTCTTTGTATAGTGTTACAAGTAACGAGTGAGTTCCATCTGTTGGTAAGCTCCACTATCTTCTTACCAATTTTAACACCTGAGTCTGTTAGGCTTAGTTCTAATGATGACCCAATCCTTGCCAGTTTATCTGCTTTTTCATTTCCTAGAATTCCACAGTGTCCAGGGACCCAGCAGAGTCTGATGTTGTGCTGCATGGCACGAACTTTTAGCTCTTCGCGGCAGCATGAAACCAGCTTGGATCTTATTTCTGTGGCAGAGATATAGCTTTGATTGCTCCTTCGCTGTCAATGTAAAAGGTGACATCAGCCTGTGGTATCGCCAGCATTGAGACCTGTTCAGCAGCCTTTATCACTGCCAGAACCTCTGCTTGGATGACACTGCTGTATAATCAGGGAGTCTATACGAGTTGGCTAAAGAGAAGAGTTGACTTGGCTGAGAAGAAGCCCGCACCTACTCCTGTATCCATCTTCGATCCGTCGGTATAAATTTCTACCATCGGTTTATATGATTCTTGTAAACCAGCATCCCATTTCTCCCTTGTGGGCATGGATACAAAAACGGTTCTTCCAAATCGTCGTAATACTATGACTTTCAATCAGGTTATCTACTCTTAATTTCCAAGTTCGAAGATAATCACTTTTGCGCAATACAGGTCAACCCTTTTGTGTGCTCTATAATCGTACATAATACCAGGTTTGATTAAAATCTTGAGATCGATTTTTTCATGAGTAACAGCAAAAATCCGGCAGAAATTTGAGAAACGCTCTTAAGTGGGAAAAAGATGAAGCATCAGAAAAGAAGCTTTATGCTCTTAAAATGTACTTTCCTAACCTACTTAAAGTGCAATTAGGTTACATTTCAGAAATATTTCATCGGTGGGAAACATGTTTCCGACACAAATGGAGAATATTTTTGTGTGGACTTAGATACCCTTAAATACAAATTCGAAAATACATTCTCATCCTGAGCTCGCTTATACTGAAAACGATTGCTCTTTCGTGTGAGGTTTAATAGCTTCCAAAACTTTCATTTGCTTATTTTTCGTTTTAATTTGGAGTTTCGATGAGTTCCACAGATTGCATAGTGAAAAAAGAACTTAATTTATTTACCACACAACATAATTCAGGTTAATTGGGAACGTGTCCTTTTCGAAAGGTTATTGGTTGCAAATTTGTAAGTCATGATTAGATAAGAATTTCAAAGAGTAATAATTTCAAGCAAGTAACTTTTTTATAATACTTCTTTAGGACTTCACCTTGATCGACTTTAAGGGTATAATTCTAAGTTCTAGTCTGCCTCTTACCCAAGGTAATATTTGCCCCAATAAAAACGCTTTCAATGAACCAATAAAAAAAAACTTTACTAACTGCAGTATAAAGCTAATTATACATACATTTGAAATGTACGTAAGATATTTATGAGTTCGCTGTAATTGTTTGATTGATAAGATCAATCACCCTAGGTCAAAACTTTTCGGCTTGACAACTTTTATGAGATAAAATAAGCCCATCAATTTCGGATGGTTTTCATTTCAATATCGCCGTACTTTTATCGGTTTAAATAGTTTGTCCCTGTGTTAAATAAATGCACATTCATATGCATGAGGACATTTTGGTTGGACAGAACATGCGCGGGAAAAAGATTTTAAAACGAATATGGGTGTTGAATTTGGACCACCAGGCCACCAGCCAGGCAATTATTCCACACGAATACTTTGAGCCTTAGATTGGCTGATTATGAAATGATTATCCATGTAATATATTCTGCGATAAAGCTATTAATTTTAATGAGTTTTGAGTTTGTTGCGATATTTTGGTCTTGATAACATATATAAAAGTGTAGTCATGCGATTAATTGTTTTTTTTTTTTTTTTTGTATTTTTCAAATATATGGACATTATGTTTGTGTTTATAACTTTTATTGTTGTTTTGTTTTTTTCTTTTTTTTTCATAAAGGACGGAAAATCTGTTGGGCATTAAGCATTTTTGTTTTATTTTGTTATTTATTGGAAAAATAAATATTGGCTAAAAGTATAACATGCGGATGAATGAATTAGAAACAAAAAACTAACTCAATTAATGTCATTAACAAAGTTGTAGAAAGCTACATATTGGAACAACACAAAAAAAAAAAACAAATAAAACTGATGATTGCTTTGTTATGTTGTTTTAATTTATCAGGCGAAAAGGAATGTTACGGGTTATAATTATTTGCCAATCAATAACGCATAGTACCTAAAACTATTGAATGGTCTACAAATAAGTTGCAAATTGCATTGGTTATTTTTATTGTAATAAAAACATTTACGGCTCTTTTAAATGTAAGGACTAAATTAATGTTTTACTTTGTCTTCAATCGAAACCCCTAATTGTTTAAATTAAACTCATAAATAATCAATATAGTACCAAAATAATAAAAATGAAATTTTCACATTTATATATAAAGCTCACTCTCAACTATTCAAATTGGTTGTCAACTCAGTCGGTTATTGATCAAATCAGTCCGCGTATGAGCTTGTCATTCGATCAATTTTACGGTTGCAGATTGAGTTGAAGAATATAAAAGATTTTTTTAGCCAAATAATGTTTTTGGCAGATAAAGCAGTAGTCTGTCAACTGAGGTTATGTATAGTTATGGTCAAGCATCAATTTAGTTGATAGCAAATTGAATAGTCCATGGGTTAATTAAGTAGGGTAAAATTATTTTGAACGGAAGAGGAGAAGGGTTGGAAAAAAAATTGTTTGTTGTTGAAACGAACAAAACTAACGAACCAAACATACCCTCCATCGCCCCAAAAAAAAATGTTGAGTTCGGGGTTCTGACCTCACAAAGTTCACCTAGACAACACGGCTTTCTTAAATGGTAATCAAGGGTGTTTGATAAGGGTTTGCCATTATGTTTTAAAACTGATTTCAGGCAAGTGGCCGCTGCGGCTGGCTCGAATAAATTTCAGCCGAGGGGGCCAATTTTCGACCACTTTTTGCAGCAATTAGGCCCGTATGTCACCAATAACGCCCCGAATATTTTCTTCCAAGGCGTCAATCGTCTCGGGCTTATCTGCGCGACTTAACATAACCCCACACAAAATAGTCCAGTGGTGTTAAATCGCACGATCTTGGAGGCCACGCCACAGGCCCACGACGCGAGATGGCATGTAGCGTCGTCTTGTTGAAACCAAAGGTCTTCCACAGCAGCGTCCTCCAACTCAGGCACGAAAAAGTCATAAATCATGGCTCTATAGAGGTCTTCCAAATTTGTCTTTGTCTTTTCTCTTTCTAATTTGACAGCTAAAAACAACAACAAAAAAAGTCCCTGGTTGGAAAATATTTACATGTAGTGTTAAAAATCCGTTCATTTGATTATTTTTTGTATTTGGAACTGAAAACTTAAATTTGCGATCGAATTACGTATTAATTAGTGTTTAAACATTTTAGTGAACATTTTTTCAAGTGTTTGATACAAAAAAACTAATTTTATTACATATTAATCACTTTTATTAAACACACGACTTTTTTGGGTCGCCTTCGGCATTTGGTTTTGTTTTCCAACCAGGGAGTGCTGTCAGATTATTTTTTTTTTTTTTTTTTAATTTCACACTGACACTTCTGGCATTTGGTGGCAGAGATCCATAGCGTTCTCCATTGACTGAAACATTATGGCCGGCTTCATTTTTGAAGAAATATGGACAAATGATTCCCTCTGCCCATAGAGCACACCAAACAGTGACTTTTTGAGGATGTAACGGCGTCTCAACAATAGCTTGTTATGATCACTCCAAATACGACAATTTTGCTTATTAACGTACCCATTCAACCAAAAATGAGCTTCATCGAATATTGGACGCAGCGTGCGATGCGTCGCGCGAACCGAACCATTATTTTGGTAATAAATTTGCACGATTTGCCAAGAGTAAGTCTATTCATTATGAAATGGCAAACCAAACTAAAAGTAAATCAAGTGACAGCTGTCAAAAATACCAACTCCGAAAAGAGTTTTGCCAGATTGAAAACCACGTGTCTAAAAAAAACACCCTTTGCTAAACAACAACTTACCTTGTTGAATTTTATCCTCTCTGGTGCCTTAGAGAACAGAAATATAGTTGATATTGTCTCAAAAGATCAAGGGAACGCCTTTGACAAAATTTCCGATAAATTTAGTCTTTTCGAACTTTCCAGCCTTAGCTTTGAACCTTTCTTTGCATGAAATGGATATGCAAACCTCTTTTTTTTATTCTTACTGGTGAAGATAGTGAAATGGTCATCAAAAATTTCCTTATCTAGCTTAACGCCGACGATATCATGATTTTCAAACCATTTTATTCGACACCATGGTTCAACGCTTTTTCATTAGAATTTTTGAAAGAATCCCACAAGTTATTCTTTAGTTTCTTAGTTTTTAAGCCAAATTCGAATAAATAAGTGCCCCACCAGCAATTGTTTCCATGATGCTTCTTGTTTATTTTTACCTTAATAACATTGGTAATACAAGCAGGGCAGTGTTTACCAGCCTAATAACAGTCTATATGTTTTTTTTTAACTAAGTAATTGGCCTGCTCTATTTCGCTGTCAATTGATTTTTATTCGGACTTTTGATTTTAGAGATAATTTATTTGTAAGAATTTGCAAAAAAAAAAACTACTTTTAAAAAGACCCTTTTCTAATGTCTTAACATTTAAATCATAAATATCTTTCAACTATTTCAAACTGTTAAAAAAAATATTTTCAAGCCCAGCACTTTTTGTTTTCAGATTTTTTCGAGTAATACCAGCGGAATCATATCTCTCAGAATTCGCTTCAGATCGAAGACACATGCGAAGACCAGACGGAAGTTGGATAAAGCCACCTCCATCGTATCCCCCTATAGAGTCATGTTGTGAGAATCAATCAATTTTAACTTTTTTTTTTGTTTTATCCACAAACAACTTATTTAAATTTGTTTTCTATTTAACAGCGAGTGCACATAGCTTAGGAGATTTTATTTGCATGACAGCTGGTAAGGGACCCGGAAGTGTATATAGTTTATCGGAATTCGTACAACGTTTCTACAAGGCGCCTCACGTTGCAGCGCAACAAAATAATAAATAATAAAAATTCCCAAAAAGTAAAGCTAATTTACGTCAACATACTGTTTTTTAATAAAAAATATAAATAAACAAAAAAAAAATTCAAATTATTTTTCATTATACATTAAAAAAAAAATAGATGTTATATTTCCCCTTTTTTATATATAAACAATTATGCATAAGAAACTCAAAAGAAAACAAAAAAAAAATATTTTTATAAACAATAAATAAATTACTACTGCGTGAGAAAAAAAAAACAAAAGCAAACAAAATTAATACTTAAAAAATAAAAGAAACACAAAAAGTTAAACAATTAAATATGCTATAAGCTAAGCTAAGTCACCCATTTCACTGGACATTTTATATATATGTAATTTAATTTGTTTTTTTTTTTTTGTAATGTAAACTAAATTAATTTAATTACACTGCGTTTAGATAAATATTTATTTTGCAAACTTATCGAAAGTGTAGGTGTAAGTGTATAATTATTTTTAGCACTCAGCCACAATTTTATTGCTCATTATTTACATTTTATGTCGAAAGTTTTATGAAATAGTTCGCCTTCTCTTGGCTGAGGGGTGTTGAATTCATATAGAAATGTAATTTAATATACACAAAATGAATACTGGCGAATGTTCAAGCACCCTTGAGTATATTTTTTTTTATAAGCAAGGATGCTGTCCTTCCTTACTGATATAAAACACCAGGTTGTGTATAGATTTTTGTAAGGTTTTTTTAGTACTCACATATAAGTAGATACATAAATGGACGCTTTTCTTTTCTATGAATGTTAACTTAATTTTATTAAATTTATATACGTATTGCATCAGTACACTTTTTTTTTAATTTCTCCCCCAGATACTCTTTAAAAATTTGAGCGTTTATAAAGACATAAAGCCTTAAATCAGCGTAATTAATTGATTTTGTTTAAACAAAACAAGAGAATAATAATGAATAATTATAAAAATGAATTCTTCACCAAATTAATACTAACTGAGCAATAAACTATTTAACATTTACAATTGAACATTAAAACTAAAAAATTATGCTGATGATATATGCTATGCGCACACTATTGTTATAATGGAGATGAGTATTGATGTCTTGGAAGAATGTTATAACTTAGAATGATAAAAATTTTAAGAGGACAGTCATTTTGAGAATATTTTTACTAAACGAAAACTACATAATCTAGTAGTCTTCACACTAATTCCGAGTGCAGGTACCCGCAGAATCTTTCAAAACCCCAACAAATTCATGTGCTGAAAATTCATAAGCGTCCCAGTTTTGAATAATCTATAAACCCCATTCGTTTGTAACGCCGTTTGAAATGTGCCACAACCCATAATACAATGGTTCTTGATAGTATTTTGTATCTTAATGGCTAGTTTCTCCAAGCTCTTTTAATTTTTTTTATTTCTTCGTTAAATTTTAAAATGACACTTATCGGCTGCACTGAACACTTTTAATTCCGCATAAACAGTACTTTTATCAAACAAAAACTGTTATAACTGGTATGTCTAGAGGCACTTCCAAAAAAACACTATTGAAATATGGAAACTTTTCCCGAATTTTGAGTGAAACTTTTTGAAAACAATCACATCCAAATAAAAACGAATAACTGAAACTCAAACAAAAAACCCTTGAAAATTACATACAACTATTTTAACCAAGTTTTTGTTTTGATATTTCAGTCGAACTGAAGGTTCGGGCTATGTATGTATCTATACGCAGCGCACCCTATGGTTA
Source organism: Leucozona laternaria (assembly GCA_932273885.2). NCBI lineage: Eukaryota > Metazoa > Arthropoda > Insecta > Diptera > Syrphidae > Leucozona > Leucozona laternaria. Next base: position 6,935,971 of record OW026368.1, read on the forward strand.
TTTGATGTATTTGACATCTATCGTACTGCTTTCTCACTTGCACTGGTGGAAACTTCTGCGTTCAGTTTTAAAAGCAGAGGAGAAAATGCAGGGATGGTTAGCAAACTTCATTTTATCGAAGAAAATCTGTGAAAGACGTTGGTGCAACCTGCAATAATTTATCATACCGATAAATTTAAATAACTTTTAAGCAAGAACTGTTTTTAGTACAATTTGGTGCATCTGTGCATAAGACTAGTAAAAATTTTTAATTACCTGTTTAATGCCCAATTTTATAAAAAACACCAAAAACCCTTTTATCTTAATGCCCGATTTCATAAAGGACTTTTAAATATTTAAAAGCCCATTTAGAGTTAAAATGGGATTTTTTGGTTTCACCAAGTGCTTTTAAATTTAAAATGCTTTTAAATGCCCTTATAAACTAAAAGCCCATTTTCGTCTCAATAAATTTTAAAAGTGTGATTTGTGAAGTCTAATATGTCAGATGTCAGCCGACGAGTAAGAAAATTATGAATAGATGATAATCTATGAGATCGAAACAAAAATATAGTTTGTGTGTAGATAATAATCTTTTAAGGCTCTCCCAAGCCAACGCGAATACTTCCGAACGACGACAAGACTTTAGTCTTTCTTAATTTATTTACATGGAGATAAATGAGAGCACCCACATTGGCGCGATGTGAATCTTCAAACATTGTTGAGTCATCGCATATTCGCTCCGAATGTTTCGCGTTGGTTTCGGAAAGCCTTAATAATTTGTTTGTTTTAAGAATAATTGATTGTTCATCTGAGGATGAAGAGCAACATAAAGTATGACGTCCAAGAATATTCCGAGTTCATATTGGAATCCGTTCTCAAATATTTTTTTTTTCGTAGCATTTTTTTCTACATATAATGCTTTTTCACTTGCATTTCGAATGTGAGAGAGAAACAACCTATTTCCATATCCATGGATGTGAGGCAAACCCAATTTTAACTAAAATTTCCCTAAAATTTCCTTTTTTTAGATGGTGAAACTATAAATATTTAAAGGTCTGATAAAATTTAAGAAGACTTTAGATAAAAGGGATTTTAGTGTATTTGTATGAAATCGGGCATGAGTCCTCTTAAATTTAATCAAACCTTCAAATATTTCCAGTTTCACCAATCTTAAATAAGGAAATTTAAGGGAAATTTTAATTAAAATTGAATTTGCCTCACATCCCTGGATATAAAAAAAGGTTGTTTCCCTCTCACATTCAAAAAATCGAAATGCATGTGAAAAAGCATTACATGTAGAAAAAAATGCTAAAAAAAATATTCGGAGAACGGATTCCTATGATCTCGGAATATTCTTGGACTTCTTATACTATCTCATCATCCTCGTATGAAGATGATTAATTAATTATGCTAAAAACAAAATCACAAAAGATTATTATTTGCACACAAGCAATATTTTTGTATCGACTTATTCATAATTTGTATCAGCAAGAAATTAAATAAAAAAGTGACTGCAAAATATTATCAAATATCATTTACAACTACCTTACTCGTTGCCTAACATCTGACATTACACTTCACAAATGACACTTTAAAAAATAGAGACAAAATGAGCTTTTATTTTAAAAGGGCGTTTAAAAGCATTTTAAATTTAAAAGCACTTGGTGAAACCAAATATTTAAAAGTCATTTATGAAATCGGAGATAAGAGCCATATTTGTTGATAAAGTCAATGAATGTCGTTTTTTCTTTTACTTCGAAGCCAAAATTATTTAAGTCCCTCTTTTTATTACCATTTTTTAAGACGCATACAAAAGAACTTAATGCTATGCGGATTTGAGAGTTGCTCCAAATAAAAACACAAAAATTATTATGTTTAATAATACTCCTCCTGCCGTTACAACTGAACTCTCCAAATTACAGACACAATACAAACTCAAAAGAAATAACAAATTGATTAACATTTTTCAATGTAATTTTTTGTTAGTTCATTATCTATATTTTTGGTAACTTATACCAAGCTTAAGTAGTTTTTTAAAACTTTTACATATAAAAATAAAAAAATAAATAAAAACAATGTTGTTAACCAAAGAAATAAAAATAAAAATACTTAGGTTACATAATATAAAAAGACACAAAATTATATATATATATATATCTACATATAAATATATACATATTAAAAGCAAATTATAAAAAGTATATTATATATTATTATTAAAAATAAAACAACATATATTAAGCTTTAAGAAATGTAAAAAAATAATATAGAATATATTATATACCTAATTTAACTACTATAAATATAAAATTTTAAATTTAGCTAAAAACATTTTTATTATAAAAAAAAACAGAACATAACAACATAAGTCATAGTCTTTAAGAAACAAACTATCATCAAATAACATTTTATTTTAGAGTTAAAAATTGAAATTAAGTAAAAGAACGAAACAAAAAAATATTTTTAAAAAATCTTGTGATCTTCTTAAGAAAAATAGAAACAAAATATATACTTGAAAAATTATTTTTTTTTTGTAAAATTCACTCTTTATTGAAAATTGAAAAATTGTGTATGGTAAGAAAAAAAAAATATATAAGTGTCCTCATAATATTTCAATGTTAACAATAAAAAAAAAAATGTTCTTTTAATCAAGTTTCTATGTTTTATACTTTATTTACATTATTCTTCATTGAAAGAAGACGTTATTGATGTTTTTAAAAATTATGTAGATGAATCTATAAAAAATAAAGAATTTTCTTAACATTAACAAATTAAAAAAAAAAAAAAACAACTCAATAAACAGGGATACCATTTTTAGAGATATGTAATTTGAAAGAGTTTAAAGTTTTAAAAGTACTCCCTTAGAGTCAATACTGGTTTTGTTGATAATTTTAGTTTTTTTATACCCGAAATCGCACTAAACGATAGGCATGTCATGATAACAGTTCCTTATTCTGTATTCCAAAATTCCTTTTGACCGAATTTTATGAAAATAAATTCTGTTTGCACATTTGCTTCCCTATTTCATTACTCAGTTAATCTTTTATTCTGTTATCCATAATTCTGTTAATTAAGATTCTCTTTTTTTCGAAATTCTGTAAATACTGGAAAATTTTAAATGGACAAACGCCTACAATGGCGTAACGCAACATTTGTTAGCTGATAATTATTATAGGCTTTCAAGATTTTGCTCAGAATTAAGGAAGAAGGACAGAGTTTTCCACGACAATAGCTACTCCATTATATGGACTACTCGAGTTCAAAACTCCCTGAGAAATTCAAAACAGACTTTTCAGCGGTATATCGTTTGAATGTTTGTACTCGCTACATTAAATATTGTAAAATATTAGGCATTTTATTTGAATATATGAGTATATATAGATTACAAAATGGTAGTCGGGATAAATCGCTTAGAACATTTTGCGGGTCTTAGAATTATTTTCACTCGACTTCTAGAGTTTGGGTTCATTTATTGATGTTGAAATCTCTGATTTATGATCTTTGATACTTTTGGTATGTTATTCAAGATTTTATAGACGTTTATAACCTAATCCAAGTTCGTCTAAGGCAGTGCTCAACAACTTGTTAAAAAAAAACGACAAGTCACATGTCGAATGGACTAATATAAGCCAACTGGAAACTTCCCCTGATTCAGAGTTTCAAAAGTTTAATAGCCACCTTAATTACAACTAACAAGCTTCTTCCAACAAGCTCAGTTACACTAGCTAGTTGTCTTCAGTTTCGATGGCCAAGTTCGTTGAGGTCCCCTTCCACTTCATCTACTGCGCTGCCGCTGTCGCTCGAGAGTGGATTCAATAACATCTTAGCACACAATAGTGTTCTAAAGACAAGCTTCTGTCCACATTTACACCTCCACAGATGGGCTTATAAAATACTTTTAGAACTCGATTTTTTTTTCTACTTTACCTTTTAATTATTTAACAAAATGTAGTCTAGGGACAAGTTCGATGATTTTCTAATTTTGTATTTATCTATACTTTCTTAAAGTCTTCAGTGTTTTTTTTTTATTTTTTTTTTTTTTTGTCAACTTGGGAATTCAAATGTCTCTAACTTTGTGACTTAGACTGAGATAATTTAAGCTTTCATTTCCATAAGAAAAAATATAATTTTAAGGAACAGTCTTTTATAATAATTTTTGTATATTTTAATAAATTTAAATAAACTTTATACACTGAGTAAAGTATACCAAATTGTATTTTGAAATTTTGTAAACTACTTAAATGTACAACTATTTTAAATAAAGAATAATTTTCATAAAACACACACACATACGAAAGCAATTTTTAACCTTCCTTACTGTAAAGTAAATATTTATAAGCAAAAAGAAAAAAATCTATTTCATAAGAATAAAAAAAAATTCTTCAAATATCCAAACTTATAACAAAAAAAAAAAAAAAAAAAAACAAAATTTAAAACAAAACTTTTTCTCTTCCACGTTTTCTACGAATTTCTTCACACATTTTTATAATTAAATTAACCTTAACAAGAATAGCAACTAAATTACAAAAATGAAAAAAAAAAAACAAACTAATACAAATTATTTATTTCATTCTAAAACAACTAATAAACTTAAAAGTGCAAATTGTAAAACGAAATATAAATTTTTATTTAAAATAAGCATAATATAAAAATTATTCTGCTTTGTGTGCTGCGACTTAATTAATATTAAATAAAAATATTTAAAACAAGCAAAAAAAAGAACTAAATAATGCAAAACAAATAAACCGCTCACAAAATATGAGAACAAAATAAATGTTATATACATAAAATGGATTGTAAAAGCTGAATATTTAAATACTTACCAATTTTTCTACAGAAAACAAAAAAAAAACAATTAATTTTATTTGAGACCATTAATTCAAAAGTAAAATAAAAATATTTATTAAATTTTATGAAACCAAAAAAAATAAAATATAAATAAATAAATAAAACAGAGAAATTAACATTAACATTTACAAAGCAAAGTTTAGATTTTTTACCTGCTTATTAATAATTCTTTTGAAAAAAAAGCTAGGAAATATTAATTATAAATTTATAAAAATATACAGAAGTGTAAATGTTAGCTGGAATTTTTTTTTTAAAGAATTTTGTATCCCCAGTAATGTTTGTATATTCATTTTATATAGTTAAATGATCCTCTATATGTATTCTTTTGCTCGAAAAGATAAATTTGTAGTTAGGTAATCAAAGAAAATAATTAAAGCAAATAAAAACAACTTTAAATGTTTAATAATATGCCAATTCAAACATTCATTTACGATTTACCTTTTTCAACCAAATCAATTCAGTGGTTTCAAATGATCTTTTACATATAAACAAAAAAAAATCAATTATAAGCAAATAAAAGTCTCTACCGAAAATGGAAGTTACGCAAAATATAAATTTTCTTAATCAAATATTTTTTTAAATATTATATATTTTCAAAAACTGCATACCTTCCTACTTTTTGAATATCTACTATATTTGAATCCAAATGTAACATATTTTTGTTTAAATGTTTGAAAAACTTACGTAAAAATAAATTTTTAAATAATTTAAATAGCTTGATAAATAAATTTTTGTTTTTCATATTGCAAATGCATTTTAACGAAAACTTTTGGGAAGCTAATATAAAAACTAAATACATACATAGCTAAATCATCAAAAATTGAAAACAACAACAAATATGTACTCAAAGCGGGGAAATTAATTCGAAAGGATTAAGTTTTAGTTTTGAATAATAATAAAACAAATTAAATAACTAAACAAACAAAATTGATAAATAAAAAAAAAATATATATAATTGAGTGAAAAGCTATTTCTTATAATAAACGAATATTAAAAAATACAAATGTTTTCTGTTTCATTTGAAGTGAATACTAGAGATTATATAGGTACATATGTAGATATGTGATTCTTTCTTAAACTTAATTATATAAATCCATTTCTAAGTGGACTTCGACCATTTTTATTCTGAAAGCCTCAGGGCCAGTTTCACAGTCAGAAAAGTGACACTTAAGTGGGAAATTTGAAAGGTTAATTCCCAATATCACCCATCACTGTTACCTGAATAAGTGGCACTTAAGTTTCCATTGTTGGTGACTTAAGTTCCACTTACGCTAGCTATGAAATTTAGCTTAAATTCCTAATATGGGAAACTTAAGCGCCACTTATTTCGGTAAGTGTCGACTGTGAAACTGGCCCTCAATCAAACAAGGATTATGTAATGTAACCTAGGAATAATTGATGCTGCTAAGGACTGTCTTCCAAAACTATAAAGTGCATTTGAAGTGATAGTATGTTAGGCACTACTAAACTTTGCATACATTTTAATTGATATAAGTTTTATATTTTTTAAAGTACCTAAATTATTTATGAATTTATTTAAATTGATGTGTCAAATATTTGTATAAAATAATGTAAGAATGTCACTAGAACTAACAAGCAGCAGCCTTATCAAATTGCCTGGCAAAAATGTCAAGTTTTTTACAAGGCTTTTTAAAGATTCTAGACGAGGAAGATAACAAAAAACTACTTATGACTCCTCAAAAATACCCCGTATAAAACAAAATCTGTATAACCACCACACAACGGTATGAAAAATTAATGTATACAATTATTCTTTTTTTAACATCGTAGTACTGATGCTGTATTGTGATTCAGCTCAGTGGTTAACGCATCGGACTGGTACGGTTAGCTTACAATTTGAACAAATAGAAAGGTTTTGATTGCTATTGCTCCTTGCCAGAATCAATGTACAACTTTCTAGGGCATTATTAAATACAACTAGATAGTTTTCCCAGGCGGGTAATATTGACATTAATGTGATAGATATTTAAAAGAACCGGCTATACAGATTACTCACATACGGAAATGTAAATAAATACACAGAAATAGGTACTTTGTTTGTTATACAATGTTAATTTGAAATGAAACACTTTACACTTTAATTATTGGTAAAACCAAAGTGTTGTGCGCGGGATTAACAGGTTTTATATTTGGTATCTTTAATTAACCAAAAATCCATACAATTAGCTCGTCAAAGTGGGTGATATAATTTTAAATCAGATTAGTTATTTAAGTATATGAACTTGTTAAACTGCTAATACGCTATATCCATATGGCCCGGATTCCTGCTATCAAATGGTTAATTTAAAAAAAGACTTATTTTTTGACGTAAAACTATTTTATGAACTCATTTAAAAAAAAACCTGACATAGACTGAAACGTTACATTATACAATACTAACGTGTATTTCTACATGTTCAGTGCTGAGCCCTTAGAGAATAGAAGTTATAACTTTATCAATTATTATTAAAGTGATTTGATTTGTTGTTTGGCTTACAGCTTTAGATTTCGTTATAGATATATTTATTTAGGTACTTTAACTTTTTATTACAAAAAACCCAGGGGTGAACGGTGGAGTCAGCTTAGGTGATAGTTGAATGTCAATTTTTTGATTGTATCTTTGGCGATAGATGTCTATAGAGAGATAGAGATAGAGGGAACAATTGTCAAAACACAAATAAATCGATTTTATTTAAACCGAATCGATTTGTTTCGGTCAATTGAAAGGAATTCATAAAAGAATCAAATTGTATGTGTTCGATTGTGTGTGTGTTACTTGATAGCTGCAATTAATTACTTTTATAGCTATATTGACTGAATAATTTAATTAATAATGTTGAACCCGTTGCAAAAAAAAAAAAACAATTTGTTTTCCAAAAATTCCCCGACATTCAATTAGAAATGTAAAATCTTGATAGTGTGGGTGCTAATCGGTGTGAAATATTGCTTAAAATGCAAGATTCTTTTCTCTTTTGTTGTAAGGAATTCGACATAAATCGAGCGAAAGCTTTAGTCCTACGCGATACGGGTCCTGTCTACAAATGATCCACATAATGTAGGTTGAAGTTAGAAGTTTTATATGATGAAACAGGATTCTATTGAAGATTTTCAGCATTTAGTGTCCCAGATCGAATTTTTTTAAATAATAATCCAGCACTATTATTCGGTAGGTATGTAGTGGATATAACTTACATAAATAAATCCAGTCGAGAAGATTTTGTTGCGAATATTTTTGAAGCAATCTATCGCGCCCTCTCTACATCAAAATGGGAATGTTACGACACGTTAATAAGCTGCCTAATAAGAAAACTAATTTACCTAGTAGGGATTGCGGTTATTGCAAATAACCGGTTTACAGTTTCTCCGTTTTTTTTTCTTCGGTTTAAACTGTAGGTTTTAACCGGACAAAAAAACCGGTTTCTTAAATAACCGGTTTTCGGTTTAAAAAAAAAAAAAAAAATAATGTTGCACTTTTACTGTTTACTATTTTTTGTCTAAGAACCAGTGTGAAACAAAAATTTTGGAAGTTTTCATCAAAATGTTTTTAAAAAAATAAATATTATGAAACTAATGACATTGAATTCAAATGGTTCTTTTCTTAAATGGTGTTCCTTAGTAAAACTGATTTGAAACAAAAAAATAATTTTAAAATTTGTATTTCTTATTTTATATACAGAGTTATTAAGCTCTGTTGAAAATTTTCGAAGAACTTAAACTTTTTTTCGAAGAAATTTTCTGTATCTTGTTTATTGGTGTAACCGGGGACTGTTAAAGTGTTTTTTGTCACCCGGTTGTTGAGTTTTAGAAGAAACACCGATTTTAACCGAGATAAAAAAAATCACCGAAAAAAACTGGTTAACCGAAACGAAAAAAACAGTTTCGGTTTTAGCCGGCCAGTTTCTCTCATCCCTTCTACCTAGTATCTTTTAAGCTTCTTACTTTCAACAATGTCTTACTTCCTTTTTCATTTATTTTCTTCCATTCTTTTTGTTGATCTCGACCTAGTGCCGAGGCTTATCCAAGCTCTCTTGAAAATTTAAACTAAATTAAGTATTTTAGTTGTAATTATTAGTGAATAAATTATAAAAGTTTAAATAATCTTTTAATCTTTTTAATTATTGGGAATATGAGAATTTACACTAAAGGTACTTAAATATGTAGAGTCTTAAAGAAGTTTATACAGTATCACTGATAAATGCGGATAATGTCCAATTTACAAGTCCTTTCTGACTTTTTTTTTGATGAGGCAGGCACTTTTAAGCTTGATGTTGTCTCGATTACCTACTATTCGTTTACAATTTGTCTAATCTACTCTCTAAATCGAAAAAATGTCAGCATATTGCAGTAGGTTCGGTGACGAAACAATTATTCACACATACTATTCACGACTGAACAAAGTTATGTATAATTTGACATGAACGTCTATGTGGGGGTAAATGCAATTCAAAACTCTCGAATTTGAGGGAGCGCATAACTTTTTTGTAGAATGGTTCTTTCTTGAAAAATGTCTCAGAACCGCGATAAAATAAAGTCTTAAATGTAAGTAAGAACATTTCCAATTTTTGTAATTGAAAATTTTATGAAAAACTACGAATGATTACGTGAAAATACAAAATTTACTTTTATAATTTTAAAATTAGGTTAATATTATTATGTTTACATTTACCCAGTTCTGTTTTTATTTGTATCCTAATTTATGGGGTAAATGTAAAAGCAATGTAAACATCTTAAAGTTTTGAAACAGAGGCTTTAAGTTGTTATAAACAACGTAATAATGGGCTTACAAAAGTCAACAATTTTCTTTATTTCGATGATAGTTACCTTAAGGATACCTAAGCATAAAATTTTAAGGTCATGATTCTGTTATTCTCAGCATTGCTTGGTTTGGCAAAGTCATCCAATGAGTTTGAATACCAATTATACTAAGGCTATTTCCGAATGAAATGTATTTCGCAGGAAATCATTCAAAATAACACACTTAAAATATCAATTTTAATTTTCAACCAAAATATTATATATGTTTACAATCACCCCAAAAATTTGCTTACATTTACCCTCATCATCATATTTTCTAGGGTAAATTTTAACAAGAACTAAAAGATAAATCGCTTCGATATTATTTGGAATTTTATTTTCTTCTAATTTAATGTCAATCAAATTATATAACTAAAAAGTATATCTATTAAAAAAAAAAGACTGTACCTACTACGTCTGCATTTTGTTTAAATAAATATTAAAATTTCAAGAAGTCTCCAGACTTGTTAAACACTTCTAAATTGAACATTTCATAAAAAAAGTAACTGAAAACTGTAAACACACGAATGATTGGACATGTATGTGACAGGTAATGAATTCGTCAGAAAATTTATTCAGTATTCAAAACTGCATTATTTGTATGGAATTTGAGCTCTGTTTAAATTTCCCTCTGTTTACATTTGCCCACATTGATCCTACATTAAAAATGCAAAAGGATCAACGCTTTTCGGATAATTATAAAAGCTTTTATTCAATGAAAAACAACATAAGAAAACACCTAAATTTTTTGACAGCTCAGAAATAAATAAAACTCGATCGCAAAAAACTTGCTATTGTGGTTCAAATTCCGTTATAGTAAAGGGTTTTCCAATAAGAGGTGTTATTTTGAATAGCCCGCTATTTCAGTAGCTGTCACTTTTGAAGTTGTCATTTTTTGACATTTGACAAGTAGAAACTACGCCATTAATAAAAATGGAACGATACACGCTTCCACAACACATTGAAATTATTAAAATTCACTATAAAAATGGTGAACATTTGGCAGAGACGGTTAGTAAAACTAAAACATTTTTGGGTCGTCGTGAAGCACCTTGTCGGACCGCGATACAGAAATTGGTGGACAAATTCGAGCTGTTGGGACAAGTTAGTGATGTGAAGAATAAAACCCGTGCACGTCGCTCAAGAACAACTGAGAATATTGCTGTTGTAGCCCAAAGTGTTTAAGAAAACCCAGGTTTGTCCATTCCTCGTCGTTCTTTGGAATTAGGCATTCCACAAACGTCATTACACCGTATTTTGCATAAAGACTTGGGTCTTAGGGCTTATAAAGTTCAGTTAACACAAGAACTCAAGCCAGCTGATCATCAAAAACGTCGTGTCTTTGCTGATTGGGTCCTTGAAATGCATGAAAATGATCCGGAATTTCATCGAAAAATCATCTTGACTGATGAGGCCCATTTCCACCTACGTCAACAAGCAAAACTGTCGCATCTGGGGCTCGGAAAACCCAAGAGTTATTGTTGAAAAGCCTCTCCATCCTCAACGCGTTACTGTTTGGTGCGGTTTATGGTCCGGCGGGGTCATTGGACCTTACTTTTTTCGAAAATGAGGCTGGAGCAACAGTTACGGTCAATGGATTGCGCTATCGAGAGATGATTAATGATTTTTTATGGCCGGAATTGGATGGTATTGATCTGGACAACGTTTACTTTCAACAAGATGGCGCTACGTGCCACACAAGCAATCAAACCATCGATCTTTTACGGGAAAAGTTAACAGCCCAGCGTTCAAGATTCAAGATCTCAAAGATGGAATTCGTGAGGCTATCGAGGACATAGGGCTGCCACTTTGCGATTTGGTTATGGAAAATTTCATGAAAAGGATATGGTCCTGTAAGCTTGGTCGTGGCGGCCATTTGGCTGATGTTGTGTTCCATTATTAACGGCATACCTTCCTCTTTATAATGAAATAAACATCCGATCATTTATCTCAAAAAATGCCATTTTTCTTTGAATATCAAAATAACACCTATTATTGGAAAACCCTTTATCTGATTCTGGTAACTTTATTTTTAACCGAAACGTAGCTTATTAATACCTAGTGCTTACAAGATTTTGTATTAAAATCGTATAAGAACAGTTTCATAACGGTTGTATGGCAGGTGACGTTATTGTTGGAGCTAACAAAAATCACCTAATAATATTAAGATCTAAGTTTGAAAAAAACACCTTCAGCAGTTTCGGGAAAGAAAAGTACCTACATGAAACTAATACAAAAAATCACATACAAGTCTCTTGCAAATTATATTTTCGAATGTGAAAAACCTCATTTACCTTGTCCAGCCTCCTTTTAGTTCCATATTACCATAATTATTACATCCTTTACCATGCCATCTATACATATAGCTACTTGGCCTACATTCCAAGTATTTAGAAAACTTACAAACTCTTATAGCTAGACAAGAAGTTTAAATTAATTTGGATCCCTATTGTCTACCAACTATATGAACTTAAAGGCTATCTTCCTCACTTCATTTGTCTAGATTTATTATTTTATTTCTTCATCGTTTCGATAGATGATATTATTTTGTGTAACCAGTTATTCAACATTTTAAATTCAATCACATTTCCTATGTATGTCTAACTTGTGACTTTTTAAAAGAATCTTATTTATTTTAAAATTCAGAATCTTGAGCATGAAATTATTTGAAACATTCACTAAAGAACAAAGAACCGTATAATCAAAAACATAAGAATTCATAATTTGAAAGCCATTCCGTTATAAGGTCATGTTGAGGGGAAGATCTTCTAAAGTTATGAAACAAGCTACATATATCTAAGTCTTTATAATAAATTAACAGCATTATAGGTACTTATGGAGCTTAAAGCAGTGTGGTTTGTGGTTATTGAAAGACTTCCTTATTTACGGGTTTTCGGCTATCCAACGCAAAAATGAAAAAAAAAAAAAAAAACAATGATATACATACATAATGTATGTAGGTCCAACGACCTAAGAAAAATTTGCAAATTCTAAATTAAAGAATGTGAATAGTCAATTTTATTATAATGAAGCTGTACTTATGCTAAATGTGGCGAACTATTTAAGCTTCCGTCAACAGCTTGCCATGAATTCTTATACAAAAATTTATAGAAAATCAAATTCTTTTCTGTTTTATAAACATAAGAATGACATTTGTATGATGTGATTCCCTTGAAGATATTATGAATGAGCCTTCCTTTCTTAAGTATACTCTTCCTCTCTGCTGATGGCTACACAAAATGCTTGGTGTTTGTTTTTTTTTTTTTTTTTTTTTGAAGGGAATCACTTAAAACGGAATCCGCAGTAATGCGCGTCAAATTTAATTAACATTAAGTGTCTATGGCTAGTGGCTATTAAATTGTAGCCTCAACTGGCTGGATACTGGGACAGTGTGGCGACAATACAATGGCTGTATATTGAACATAGTGTTCAACGATGTTAATTTATTTGCAAAAAAAAAAAAAAAACAGGACAAGACGAATTAAAATGCAGATATAATGTACATTACTGATCATTCTATAAATGACAAAAATTAAATTAACTAAGCCGTGGGGTTACATGGGTGTACTTACCTGACGGATTTTCCTCTAGGAATAATACAAAAATATGTCGTACTTATGTCTGTCCATTCGCAGGGTTAAGTAGGTAGATAGTCTTTTGGAATAAATTTTGGTTAGATGGTATAATCACATAATTAAGGAAGAATTTATAATAGGTATTAAAAAGAAGAAAAAAGAATTCTAGTCATATATTTGTTGCAAACAGGATCAATATTATACTTATTATAGAGGAAAATGCTATTTTTTATATAAAGTCGATTTAATTTTAAAATTCCTTGCGCTCTAAAGACAACAATCAATCTTTAAATACAGGGTGTTCGTGGGGTACCTATGTTTAAAACTTTATAATTGTACAATTTAAAAAAAGTGGTGTTATGAAGCATTACATGGCGTATCAATACGCCATCTGGCAAATTTTCTGAGATTTTTTAGATTGTTTAAATCTCTGAGATAAATAAAAAATTCTTAACTAATTTTATTTTCAACTGTTTTTATTTATAATCTGAGAGGATTTTGTAAATGATTTTTCAATTATTTCATTTACAGGAATCTAGGTACGTAAACCAGCGGTGTAAAGACCAAACCCAAAATAACCAATTTGTATTAGATATTTTTACCAGGAATTAAAATTAAATTCACGTTACAAGGTTGCAACGTTCGTTAAGCCGATGGCAAGTTTCGAATAGAGATTTTCAATGGACCTACGGTCGCACGAGGCCACCTTACGATAGAAACTGTCAATTTTCCATTGAAAATCTCTACGAACCTTGCGAGTTGGGACTGTCCTTACGAAAGTGTCAACATATGAATTCTTAACGATGCATTAAATACTTTTGATGACAATGAAAAATCGAATTTGTATGAATTTACCATGTTTAACCTTTAAATCAGACATTATATTATTTCTTTTGGGTCCAAAATCATCACGAACATCGTTCAAATACCAAAAGGAATTTCCCTAAAGCCATTTCCTAAGAAAAACATTTCAAACACAAAAGAATTTCGTAAATCGGAGAATTTTGTATGTTTACCCCATTTTACCCTTCAAAGAGCAAAACTTTGAAAACAAGAGTAACCTATGTTCATTGCCATGATCCAAGTAATTTTTTCACCCAGTTTTAAACCGACAAACACATTTTTACATTTATAATATTTTTGATGTGTAAACATCTATGCTGGCGGTAGAGTGAAAAAAAAAAACGTGAACGTTCGTGTGCAACGTTACGGTGTGCAACGTTACGATCTGCATACAAGGATGGGTGCGTTCAGTGAAAAAAAATCTTAAGATCCCCTTCAAGCAAAAAAAAGTCCGTTTTGGATCCGCGCACGCTGATGTTTACACATATTACTCGTGAGTTTCGGCACTCACACAATTTTTATGTTCTTCTAACTGGTTGTCAAAAATACATGGCTTTGTATACGGCCAAGTCAACGCACACCGAATGAAAAAAAATTATTTGAAACCAGCGTCGCTGTCGATTATTACAAACTTAGATGCTTATATGTTTCGTCAAAACAAAAAAATTGTGTCAGTGCCGGGACGGGACTCACTGTTAATATGTGTAAACATCAACGTGCGCGGATCCAAAACGGACTTGTTTTTGCTTGAAGGGGATCTTAAGATTTTTTTTCACTGAACGCACCCATCCTAGTATGCAGATCGTAAAGTTGCCCACCGTAACGTTGCACGAAGTAACGTTGCATACGAACGTGCACTCTACCGCCATAATAGATGTTTACACATCAAAAGGCGAAACAGCAAAACATGTTTTTCTTTCGATGGCTGAATTTGTCTTTTTCAGAAACAAAATTATTTAGTTGGTGTTTGTTTGCCACTGGCGTTTTAATTATTTAGATGTTCCCTTTAGAAATGTATTTGTTTTATCTTAACACACACCAAACGAAACAGAAAATTGAAATACTTTTGTTTGCTTTATTGTGTTCCATTTGGTTTGTGTTAAAATAGAACAAGTTTTCTTGCCTCATGAAACAAAAATGTTTTGTATCATCCGCTGCGTTTTCAGCTTAAGCAGAAATCTGAAATGCGCTCATACATTATTGGAGCAGAAAAGAAATTTCATGCTGTTGAAATGTACTTTAACTAAAATACTTAAATGTGCAATTAGGTAAGTAAAGCCGTGTTTGTTTCGGAGCCCCGATAAGTTTGGTCGAAAAAAAGACGTCGGGGCTAAGCAATTTACATGTTAAATGCAACAACAACTAATCTACTTCGGGCTTAGCTAAGCGTGGAGAATTCTCAGTGCTTAACTTAAGCACGGAGAAAAACTGTGTTACCGGCGGTGTGAATTGCATACTTGTTATCGATAGTTTGTATGGAAATTCCATTTTGTTTCTGTAAACCCCGATGTCGTTTTTTTTCAATCAAATCCCCCTGGCCTGCAAAAAAACACACCGCTTAAGTTCATTTCAGAAATATTTCATCGATCACATTCATGTACCTAGATCAAAAAATAAATTCTTATTCTATGGCCACATAATTGAAAACAATAAATTGCTCTTTCGTCCGAGGTTTATTGGGTACCTAATCGTTTTATTTGGTTATTTTTTTTTTTAACTCGGAGTTTCGATTACTTCCACAGATTGTAAATAAAAAAAAAAAAAAATGTTGACCAACTGTGTTTGTTATGTAAAAATCACATACAACCCAAGTTAATTGATGCGAGCGTGTCCTTTTCGATAACTTATCGAGTGTAAATTTGTAAGTCTTGATTAGATAACAATTATTTCAAAGGGTAATTTCAACCAATTTATTTTTTTTTATAATGTTTCTTTAGGACTTCACCTTGATCGACTTCTAGGGCAATTTTAAAGTCTGCCTCTAACTAAAGGTAATGTAATGTTTGTTCCCATAAAAACCCTCTCAATAAACCAATAAAAACTATATACTAACTGCAGTATAAATAGCTATTATGCCTGCAAGTAAAATTTACTCAAGAAGTTTATGAGTTCACTGTATTTATTTGGTGCAATAATATCAAACTCACTCAGATAAGATCAATCACTCTAAGGTCAACATTTTTCTATCGTCTTATCTATCATATCAAACAAAACTGCCCGCAACCTTAAAATTCAGTGAAAATGCCAATTATACCAATTTAACCGTGAAGTTGTTGTGAGATTGTGTAACAATATTTCCATACTAAAGGAAAAGGAAAAGGTGTTTTTTCACTACTTAATCTAAGATATTAATGCCTTAACGAATACAATGCCTATGTGTAAAGTTCTAATTAGATATCCAATACATTCATATTGTGGTCGTAAGTCCACAATCCCGTAAAGACATTTATTTGTGGATTTATAACCCATTCAGGTTGGCCAAAAGACAACTGTCAATTTTTCTCCATGTGGACTTATGACTCTGTATACCAATATTTATGTGTCGAATAACTAATCAGAACTTTACTCGTACATTGTTCAATAATTACTCTTATTCCGCAGGCCATATATAGGTATGTAAAACAAATACAAATTGAAGCTGGATCGGATGATTTCAAGTCTTTTTACTTTGGCATATTTTACCTAAAGATTGTAATTTCTTTCATTCTTCCCCTTCTTGATCATTTCACGCAGGTCGGTCTCGGTACTTATATTAAGTGCACCCAAACCAGTTTTCTGTTTAGAATCTAGACCCTAGACGTGATTAAAACAAAACAACAACAAGTCAAGTTCAAGTTTAAGCCCTGCAATTTGTAGGTATATGCAGAATCAAAATGCAACGTTAATGGAATGCAGACATAATGTAAAAACCGGAACTACCTATCTTTATAGCGCTGAGCTGAGGAACGGAAAATTCTTCTTCATAATATAGAAAATATTCAACCGTACCTAGTATATGAAGAAGTAAATGGCCTTGAGAGTTGAAGATCACTTTTCAGACCTGATTTTAAAGGATGGAGTGGAACGTCCAATTAATATTATTAAAGTACCTTATACAACATTATCTATACTCATATACAATGGTTTAAGTGGTTCTGGGTGCATCAAAAATACATCGCGGTAGGTTGGGTGTCAACTTAGCTAGTCTTTTATGGGATAAGATTGATGCATACAAGGGCACATATGTAAGCTGATGTATCCTCAATATGAGTCAATGTATGAAATCAATTTTATGATAGGTTGTCTGCTTTGCTTTAGTTGTGCATCTTGGATGTTAAAGCATTTTAGTAAAACACTGACTACGATGGTTGTCATTCATTTAAAGTTCTTCTTTAGGTCTTTGTTTACAACTAAAGTCAAGTTACGGTGATTTTCACTCATTTAAAAAGTACAAATTTAAAAAGTACATTATTCGAGGAAATAAGTAATTGACATTTTCATTAAGACTGACATGAAGGTAGGTAATTTTTATTCAGTTATGGAAAAAGTAATGAAATCATTTATTGAATTAGACGATGGTGTGATGAATTTCGTTAGATCATAAATGTTATACAAATTGCAGTAGTAATATTTAATTAGTAAGGTATTTATTTGATTATTCAATGATATGACATTACGAGTACTTAGGTATATTTAACATACGATAGTATTATAATGGGTGATTTTTTAAGAGGTTTAGAACTTTTTTTAAATAAAAAACACAAAAAATTCGAAAAAATGAATGAAATATCAATCAATAGTTTGAACCTTGCAATTTAATGTTTAAAGATAATTTCATGCAAATGTTGACCGCGGCTGCGTCTCAGGTAGCCCATCCGCTGAGTCCAATTTTGGCATACTCTTTCACACATATCGGCCGGTATCTCACGAATGAATGCATGGATGTTGGCTTCCAGTGCGTCAATCGAAGCGGGCTTGTCCCTATAGACATTAGCCTTGACATACCCCCACAAAAAATAATCTAATGGTGTCAAATCGCACGATCTAGGCGGCCAATTGACCGGCCCGAAACGTGAAATTAACTGTTCACCAAACTCGCCTCGCAATTGCGCCATTGTTTCGCGTGCTGTGTGGCATGTGGCACCGTCTTGTTGAAACCACATATCATGCAAGTCAAGAACTTCCATTTCGGGCAAAAAAAGTTTGTTATCATCGCTCGGTAGCGATTCGCATCATCTTTGAAGAAATATGGCCCAATAATGCCGCCGGCCCATAAACCGCACCAAACAGTGGCTTTTTCGGGATGCATTGGTAGCTGTTGCAATGCTTCTGGCTGATCGTCACTCCAAATGCGGCAATTTTGCTTATTTACGTACCCATTCAACCAAAAATGAGCCTCATCGCTGAACACAAGCAGCGCACGATGAACATTTCGAACCGAGCACGAATTTTGATAGTAAAATTCAATAATTTGCAAGCGTTGTTCATTTGTAAGACGATCCATGGTTAAATTGCAAACCAAACACGTCAGCTGTCAAAACCAGTGTTGCCAAAACCAAACCAGCCAAAAAATCACCCGTTATTTATTTGAGGTTTCCTCTTTAGTTATCTGGACCGCCGAAGAACATTGACTTTCAAGGTCAAAAGGAAAGACACAAAATCAGCCCAGGTAGTACACAATAATTAAGTTTTATAATTAAAAAAATTAAACTAATTCCCTGTGTATAATCAGCTTTATGAGAAGAGACAATACTTATATCTGTTTGTCTTTGTATAGACATTAAACTGCAGGTACCTACTTTGTGGCCTTCTTTACGATGTCTCGTTAAAATTATAAGGCGTTGTGGTTGCATTGGTTAAAAATGAACTTTTTTATGGTTATATATAGTTACGTATGTAGTATATAATTATAGGTTCAAAATAACTTTTGGAATCGTGAAACTCGCTTTCAAGGTCATTTAACATCGTCATCCATACCTTGTTTATTATTGATATGGGAGAATTTCCTTAAATTTTTGAAGGGTGTTCCGGTTTTGCTTTCCGTCTTAATTACATTTTATATTTTAAATACCTTTATTACTATATTTACGGGACTCGGCAAGCTTTATTTTTATAGGAAAATAAAAATATGTATTTATATAGGTAATAAATATTTATAAGCATCAGTTGTAATCAAACCTTATACAATATTTTATGGAAATTATATTATACAAGGTGGCTCGCATAAGATGTGATTAAAATTTCTTGTGAAATCAAGATACAAATCATATCTACGGAACGTCAAGTTTCTGTGAAGAGGATGTGTTTTTTTTTTAAATTGAAAAACAAAAAATTATTGACAAATCAATGAAATCACCAACAATATTAATACTATAGGTAGCTTTTTAACGTATAAGTAATAAAGAACCTACTACTTTGGCTTTGAGAATTCAATGCTCTAAGCGTTTTATAAAATGGAATGTATCAAGATGGTTACTAATTTGAATTTAAATTTCTGCAAATTGTTTTGTTTTTTTTTTTGTTTTTAACCGTATTTTTTTTATTAAAAAGTATAGCACATGTTTATGGAAGATGATATTATATTTTTTATTTAGAATTTATAATAAATGATAAAGAAATATTAAATCATAGTATAACAACAAATTTATTTTTAATTTCAACTTCTATTTATTTGATCCTAATATTTTGAAGTTAAAACATGAAGAACTAATTTTTAGTATCTTTGCCGTCCTCTTTCTTTTTGGAAAAATTTTCAAAAACTGAATTACAAAAGCAAAGTTTAACAAGCAGAATTTTTAAAAACTTAATCTTGAAAAATATGTTTCAGATAAGCTGATTTGTTTAAAATCATTTCAAAACTCAGGACCAGATCACACAAGTCGATTAAACGATCGTCGTTTCAACGATTGCTTGCTATGTTTTTCATTGAGGATCGTTTTAACCCTTTACCGCATACGAAGCCAAATATGGCTTTCTGCAGTTATGCCCCTTATTCTCCTCACTTTAATAAAAAAAAAATGATCAAAACAAAACAGGATCCTCTTCTGTGCATTTCTGAGAACAAATAGCTGTACTTTTGAACTCGTGCACCAAATAAGAGGGAAGATATTCATGTTTCCAGGTCAGTCGGTTACTTTTACTTATTGTCATTGAAAAAGGAAGTGTGAAAAATATTCTTATTTCAAATAATAATAACTTAGTGGTCATACAAATATATTTCTGATTGTGTGTCTAATTCTCTTTGAAATGAATGCATTTTTATAATAAAAAAAATATTATCTTGCTCGTTTGAGAGGTAAAAGTGTACAAGCCATATTTGGCTTCGAATGCAGTGAGGGGCTAAAAATATACAAATTTAGTACAAATTTTTATTTAAACAAACATTTTTTTTTGGTTTTTAATAAAAGACGTCTTAAAACAACCCAAAGAATTCATTTTAAGCGTTTTTTTATTTTTTTCCTCTTTAAACAATAATTCATGCGGTAAAGGGTTTTCATATTACTTGATCTAGGTCTAGTTTTTGAAAAACAATAAAAGAAAATATATACAAAATTTTATTAAATTACAAGAGATTCTTGTTTATCCACAAATATTAATTTCAAGAATACAAATATTCGTATACAAAATTTACTTAAACATTTTTACTTAAAAATTAACATTCCTCAAATCTTCTTTCTATACATAAACTATCTCAAATAAAAGCTCAAAATTTACCAAAAGTTGAAGAAATATACAAAGGAATGAATGTGTCCCTTTTTACTCCTCCAAAATCAATAGCAGTATTTCAAATTTAGGGTAATTTTAAGAATGCTTAAGAGTTAAGACATGAAAATGAAGCTCTCCACTAAAACACAGCTTTGATGGAATATTTTTTTGATGTTTCGCCATGTTTGTTTGTATCTTTTTCTTTAATTCTAAAAATACAAAGTAGAGAGCAATTTCAAACAGTTGGTTGTCAGCGTATATCTTCTAGACTTTACCTTAATTTACAAAAATGCAACCTTTAACCTCCTAGATCTGAAATTTAAAAGTTTCCACCACACCACAGTCGCACTATGGGGAATACCATTTCATTCAATAAAAACAAAAAGAGACGTCATGTTATTTTTCAAATCTTACTCTTTATCAATCTAAAGAGCATATTCAACTCAAAACAGCCAATCAGAATTCACAAAAAAGTGGCATGACTACTGAAAATATCACAAATCCACTCACTATCAGTACTGCCAGATAAGTTCTCGAGCTAAAAAAATTCCCAACCAAATCACCCCATACCAAAAAAAAAACAACAATTCTGGAAACAACCTCATCATTTATTTATTATTATTCAATCAGTGTTTAACAGAATTCTCTATAAATAAATTATTTTCTTATTTGTAAACAATTGGCTATGCGCAGATAGTATTTTAATCATTTTAGCTTGATTTTGCCGGCAAACCGAGTGAGCTGCTCGTAATTCACCATACTTTGAATACAACAGCAAGCTTTTTATATTTACATCTGGCAATACGCACTTTCAAATAAAACCAATACACCAACTGTCAACGAACGTCATTCGATAACCTACTCTCGGTCGTGGTTGGTGCGCTTTCTGTTTTGAACCAGCGTTGATGAATTTTATTTTTCTACTTTCGAGAAATTAATAAATCCTAAAATTATTTTTTCGTGTTGTTTTTGATTGTTTGATCGGAAACAAAAAATCAAAAAAATTCATAGAAAATAAAAAAAAAAAAACAAATCCATCTTTGACCACAAAAACCCAATTCACACTCCTTTCAAAAAATTAAAAAAAAAAAATTGCATTTGACAATAAATTCTCAATCGTGTTTGTGAGCAAAAAAAAAAGAAACAAAAAGCAGTCCAGTCGTCAGTAGACATAAAATTTGTTGATTAATAAAACTAATTTGGTCTGTTTTGTATAATTGGCTGTGATAATCCAGTTTAATTTCATTCTGTGTCTTGTGTTCGTCTTCGTCAAGTTGTGTGTGAAACAAAAAAAAAAAACAAAAAATTCCTCCCAAGTGGCCGTGAATTGTAATATTTTATGTTCGTTTTAGTGAAGAAACGCGCATTTCAAAAAGTTTTCTTCAAGCAAATTTGAAGAAATAAAAAAATAAATTAAATTGCACAAAGTAATTTTTCTGAAATATAAAATTCCACGTCAAGGAATTGAAATTGTTTTTAGAAAAATCAACTAAAAAAATACAAAACACACAAGAAAAATGAGTGGATACACGGATTTAGATAAAATCGAAAATAGTCGGTGAGTGAAAGTGATTTTTTTTTAAGATTTAATTTAGTTTTAAATATTTTAAACAAAAATTAAATATTCTCCATTTACAGCGTGTAGTAATTCTTCGTACGTCTTTCAAGCCTTTATCTTCTCTGCGAGTGCAAGTGAAGGTGTGATTAATGATTTTTATCTCCTCTTCATCTCCATCATTCACTCTTAGGTACCTACGATAAAAAAAAAAAAAAAACATCACTAAAATAGCTGCAACCCCGTTTCCCTCAAACCACATCAACCATAAAAGAGGGTGGGGCGAGGTTTAGTTAATTTTAATTTCTTTGATATTGACCCCAAAAAAGAAATTACATAAATATTATACAAACCTATGCAGGTACCTACATACATAAAAAAAAACAATAATTGGCGACCTGTCACGTAAGCAGCTTAAAATTAGCATGTCGAGAAGGAGGATGAAAGATTCACACAAAAGAATAGAAAAAGTTGAAAAATTTTAAGATGTTATAGGTACCTACCTAGGTACAAATTGAAATTTATTTTAATTCTATTTTTAAAAGACTCTCTTAAAAAGCCCCTAAGAAGAACGTTATGAGACGAGGATAATAAATTAGGTATAATACCTACTTAATCTACCTAGTTAGGTAGGTAACTACTTTCTTAAAGAAATCAGAGATTTGATTTCTTGGAAATGATTTTAAACTGAGTGTGGTAGATGAATTGAGATAGATAGATAGAAACATAAGAACTTTTAATCGGTAAAGGTTAAGTATCTATAGCAAAAGAAGAATCGGTTGAAAATTTAGCTTTAAACTAGAACTTTTAAAAGCGGCTTTATGGATAAGTAAAGAATTTGTATTTATTGAGTGCAATGTATGTTTTAGAAAAGTATAGCAATTTCTTTCAAAGAGAGCTCTAATAACTGTAGATAAACGAAAATAAAAACTGTCAATACCTACCTTGTCATTTTAGGTCTAAAAAAGATCAAAACCTTAGTATTATAGTTATAGTGAATGTTGTTTGCATGATTTTGGTGAAAATTATTAGTATGATTCTAACTTAAAAGACGATTTTCCAAATTTTAAACGAGTTAGAATCTTACCATCTTTTTAACATTTTACTAAAGTTAAAATAACCAAATGGCAATTAAATCTATTTAGTATCATACATACTAGCTCCATGTCTCACTTTGACAATGACAAATGTGAAAAAGATATGTTTGAGTACCTTTTTCCCACGAAATTTCACTGTTTGAGAAAATTGGCTGAGTATGATACTAGTTAAAAATTGTTTAAAAATAAGAACATTTTAGTAAAGACCTTTAAAGTTAGAAAATTGTTAACTAGTGTCATGCAAAAACCTTAACATCAGGCTGTTAAAATTTTTGAGCCATTGAGTTTCTACAACAACAATGAATACAAAATTTATATTTTGAAAGTTACAGTTAATGTTTCTTTAAATATGTAGAAGATTTGATTGATGGATTTTTTCGCTATACATACCTTAATGTTTTCTCGGTAAGGGCTGAATGCGTTTCGATAAAATTTGGATGCATTTTTTTTTTTAATTTCTATTTTTTTCTTGATAATTCACAATTTCGACTTTTATTTTAAATCAAAAAAAAAAAACAAATAATTATTTTTAACGGTTCTAAAAAAAATTAAATTTTGAACAAAAAAAACAACTAAAAATACGCACAAAGTTGCAAAAGTAACCTTTGTTTATCTGGTTTCCATTCATAATTAAGGGCCGGTTTTTGATTTTATTATATTATATAAAGTTTTCCTAAACCTGACTTAGAAAAACAGGTTTTATTTTTAAGTATCAGTTATAATTGAGTATATTGAAATTCCTTAAGTGGCGCCCAAAAAGCAGTGTTGGAAATTCTACAAAAGTGTTCATCTACCTATATCTATGAATAGATAATTTTAATTTGTAAGCTTATATTCTAACACCTTTTTATTAGTTTAAAGCCTATATCATCTAATAACTGGACTTAAAAAATATATGTTAAGTGGCGCCCAACACTGAACCAAATTAAACGACAAATCTGCAGACGAAACTATGCGGATATACATAGGTACTGTTAATTCCTGATGTTTCAAAAATTGTTAATGAAATTCAGACCATTTTACGAAAGGCTAAAAATGATGAAAGACAATGAGGGGAAACGCTTAATATCATATAAGCTGAGAGAAACAAAAAACAATTTACATCAGAAATCGTTTTGGTTCGGTTTTAAAGTTCATTTTGGGCGCCAATTAGGTACAACAGTTTTGCAAACTTGGAAACAATTCAAAAACAGTAAAACAAAAATATAAACGTTAGTTAAGTCTAAATATTGTAATTTAATTTACAGGATTAAATGAGTTTCTAAAATGAGTGGTTTAACAAATGATTGTTTTTTTTGTATTATTATTTTAAAAAATCGCAAGACAACCATTTACACGCTTGAGATCTTTATTTTCTGTTTCTGAATTACGTATTCAAATTAAGCAAAACAAATGACGATGAAATTGATAGATTGTATTATATTTATTATTATTATTTTATTTTATTTTTCTAAATAATAAAAACATGCGTCACGATTTCCGTCATGCGGTTTTATGTTGACATTATTTTAATATTTGTTTTTAAGCAAGAAATTCAAGAATTGTTTACATTATTGACCGATATTTTAAATATTTTTGTTTTCCTTAAAACTAATCGAATTATTATGTTATGTTTTGAACTTAATATCATCTTAAAGTATCCGTTTTCTTATCTTTAACATTACTTATGTTGGTGACTTATTATACCTATTTAATACAATATGACGCCATAAATATTAACTTACGTCATACTGTATGTACCCAAATTTGTTTTTTTTTTTTTTTTTTCAAATTACACATAATCTCAGAAATGTGCGTTAATCTCATTGCAAAGACATAGGAACAACATTTATATATTACGCAATCGGCTGATGAGATGACGGTGAAGATTGCCAAACTATATAGAGAAGGTGTATATCTATCTTTTCCTGAAGCTTATTATAAAAATAATTATTTTTTTTTCTTCTCTTACTTACACCAAACAATTTTATCATGTGTGGCTAAGTCTGAGAGTCGTCACTCGTCAGCAGCGGTCGATTGCAGTAAAATTTCGCATACGAAAGCTTAATTGACCCTGACGATCGATGATTTATCATAGCGTCATAGCAAGTAGGTATGTGCATATATATATGTATGTATGTAGATGTAGATTAAAGTAACTTGAGTGCAAGCTCTTACATAAAAAAAAAGAAGCTTCGAACTTAATATGAGTGCAAATAAATTAAAAATAATAATAAATATATATTGCTTTTGCGTTGCATGACTTCGGCCAGCAAGCAAATAAAGTGAAGCTATATATGAAAGACCCAATTGGAAAACTTAAAAAAAATGATTTATTTTTTTCTTATTAAAAGTCGAGCAAATTGAGTGCGTTTCACAATAATTGAAAAGATGTTGTAGATAGAGTTTTACATTTTGCATGTAGGTAATTGTATATTTAAACTACTCATTTATTTCGTCTCTTCACTTTGTGGAAAGATTTATTTCAAAACTTTATGAGATAATCGAAAGAAAATAGCAAGACAGAATATAGAAGAAATACGCACAAATTAATTGAAATAAATTTTTCTCGGGTACCTATTTCTCGATCGTCATTAAATAAATTTTTGTCTTTTGAAGAAAAATGTAGCGAAAAATGTATAAACCTACCTATAAAGGAATATATGTACATTTTATATTAAATTTAAGAAAATACATTGCAGTATTAACCTAAACCTACAGATATTACTTGTTTGATATTCTATACCTTTATCCACACTTCTTGTGTTCAATGTTGGGCGCAATTTAGGGCTTTGTTTTATATTAAATTAGATGATCTCAACAATTTCACAAATGGATCAATTTAATTTTTATGGAAATTTTCTCTTTACATTTTAGAGAATATATAGAAGTAAATCAGAACTTGTTACCATACATATTTCCAACAGAAAATTTATGCTAAGCCTTTCAAAATTTATGTTCAAAATTTTTGTTCAAAACACAATACTAATTTTCAAATACTTCCCTTAGAAAATGTATCCATTTCCTTATGTTACTTGTATAAAATTGTATTCACTATTGGGCGCCACTTAAGGAATCTGTTAAGACCTTGTTTTTAAGTATACCTATGTTTTCTATTAAATCCTCAGGACTTGTTTTATAAGTTTATTCATTGTACGTACATGCAATACTTAGAGCAGGCATAATATTAGAGCAAAATTAAATGTTTTTTTGCAATATCTAAAGTTATATTCTATCCCTTGTAAGTCATAGTTCAATAAAATTAAATTCTATACTTGTAACTCAAATCAGTTAATATCATAACGTTTTCCAAACACATTTTTAGAAAACTATAAATAAATTGCGCTCTGTGTTGGGCGCCAGTTAAGATTTTTTTCGTTCGCATGTATTGAACGAGGAAAATTGCAATAGGTAAACTGATTTCGGAACAAAATCTATAGATAATTTTTAGTTCATATTCTCATGTTCGAAATAATTCATTTCTTCTCTGTTACTTCTTAATTCATTTCTTCTCTGTTAATTCTTAATTCAATAATTCTTGTCGTAGCGGGTACCTATAAAATGGTTTTGTAAATAAAAAACGTCTTGATAATTCTTGCTTTGTATACCTAAACACATTATCTTTTAACGGTAAAATACCCACTAGTTTCCATACCCACCCACTAATAGAAGAACAGAAAAATGATGCACTACAAACTCACCATCCATCAGCCAATTCTTTAATGTTTTGTTGAAAATTTTCACCAGCTCAGCACTTGTTTATTTTCTCAAGGCTATACCTAACAAAATTCAATGCCAAAAGTTCATAGTTCTTAAAATAGCAAAAAAGAAAAATCCATTCTTTTTCAATGGCCATCACAAGTGCCTATGCATTATACCTACACTTACCTTCAAATTCTTTAAAATTCCATAAATGACTAACCCTAAGTCTGACGTATCATCAGTACCTATTACAAAATTGTGTCTCCGATTCAAATCAATGATGACTGACCGACCGTCAAAAACACCCTGGATTTTGTTCTTTTTCCTTCTATAGACAAAAAAAAATTATGCCATCGCATACCCTCCCCACTTTGACAGCTGTTGAAATATGGTGCATAGAATTTCATCGTATGACGTCATGAAAACATCACGCCATGTAGGTACCTTCTTTCCAAACCGCACCGTTAAATTCTTCCCCATTGTAACGGTGTTTTGCCACGCGCATGTCTCTTGGGTACCATTTTTTCTCTTTGAGCTCGGTGTATCTATGGCCTGTGCTGTATCTGGTGATTTTCAGAAACCATTTCCCTCCCGGCAAATCTCTTTGTTTATTAACTTTTTTTTTGTATTTCTTACATTCGTCGGCTATAGCTTTACAATAGTCCTCCTGATTGCCGGCAGTACAGTGTTTTCACCATCACGCTGTGCTTGGAACCGGGTGGAAAAAAAAAAAAAAACAAACCATCAAACAAGGCAGAATGGCATGATGGTAGGTATAGTAGATGAAAGTCTAACTGTGATTGGTTGAAAAAGTGGCGTGGTTCTTGCATTTCTTCAAACGAATTTTTTCATATTTCGCTTTGGAGTTTCCGTTTCTCTTTGTATGTATTAGTTATACATGAACGTTGTGTGTATTTCCGAACCACGACGCGACCATCCATGAGGTAAAGATAGAAAGGTGGTCTGATATTGGTAACCCGGTTTCTGGTTTCTTCCAATTTTTGCTTATACTCACTTTTTACCTTCTGGAAAGAAAATAATCGATGAAACGAAAATCAGCTGATATTTTGCTGTGTATTCAGTTTCCCCCAGAGTGTTGTTGGTATGTATGTATGTATCATTGCTATTCTGCTGTCTTCTTGTAAAATAGATTCAGATTTAATGGCTGAACACAGAGTACCTATTGTGTTTTGTGTAGCTGTAGACGTAGCAATGTCAAAGTTGAAAGGTACGGAAATAGTTTACCTATACCTACAACAGCGCTACAATGTGAAATGTGTAACTGTAGATGTAGCAAGAAATATATGGTGTAGTATCTAGAAGTTCACTCACAACTTACTGCTACATCAATGTATAGCTACATTAATTGTGTTCAAGTGGTTATTGTGGCTTGACGTCAAGAAATTGGTACACCTAGGTAAGTTCCCTAGAAATTCTTGCAAAGGAACCGTGAAAAAGGTTTACATGAATGTTAATTGCATTCCATTCAAAAATTCAATGCTCTAGAAGTATTTTCCGACTTCTGCAGGTATAGAAGCAAACCTCTTCATTACATTCTTAGGGTACCTACAATGTGCAAAGTTAGCTGAAATACCACCAACATTCTATTTCAGAATTTGTTAATATCTCACACCAACTGAAAAAAAAAACTTAAACCGTTTTGATATCAAAGATATCAGTGATGAGGTCTTTGCGAAACTTGATTAAGAAGCTTTCGTTTTTCATTGTCATCCTGCAGAAGCCAGAAGAGTAGATGAAGTGCTTAACGGCTAACATAAAGGTGCGTGTTCGAGCCCCACTCTATATAGGCAGTATTCTTTTCTGAAATCCCCCTAGCTTCAACTGGACACAACAACCGTAGAATTCCATGAGATAAAAATGATAATGACTGATAGTGACGAGTGTCTAGAGGTTGCATTTTAAAAACCTTGGGTCCTCTAGACATATAACATTAATTTGAAGTATTTAAACTGGTTTTTAAGAAAAGTGTTGGCACTTATGAAGGCCAAATCTTGTGCTGATATGCATCTCAAATCCAAAGAACCCAAACTGGTCGAACGAAACTTGTCAAGCTTTGTACTAAGTGTCAAAACAACTTTCACAAAATTAACTCCTTCATTAAAATAATCTCAAGACATCCTGTGAAATCATTTTTTTTTTTTTTTTTTGTATAGATAGAGCCGTTCCATTTCCGTCTTTTGCCATTTTATATACTTGCAGCTGTCACTTTTCTACTTCACAAAACATGTCTGGCTTGTCCAGTTGACAGAATCAGTCTAAAACTCAAATCTTCAATGGCCGGCCCGCAGTGAATTCTTTTCAAGAAACCTCACTCGACAACTATCAAATCGACTTGTGTTTTATGCAAATAATCTGCATTTTGTCATTGTTTTTTTTTTCTTAATTTTGTTCCTTTTTTTATAATAATAGATTATTCTTTATGCAAATTTGTTTTAAGAAAAAAAAAAAAAACTGCTTTTGCATCTTTATTGCCTTTGAAAAACCCGACTTTCATCAATAAGATAAAAACTTACTTAAATTAAACAAAAAAAAATGGATCTTTTCAATCAATGACAGTGAGTTATAATATCGCACAATTTTGTATTTTATTTTAATTTTACGCATTGTGCTTCCCTGTCACCCTAACAAGATAACCCCAGCTGTAATTAACCAATAGTTTGGAAATATATAGATACACACACATTTTGAATGTTTTTGTTTACCCAATGAATAAAAAATGGGTATATTTTCGCATTGAAAATTCAAGTAGGAAAAAAAAAAAAAAAAAACTTAACTTGATGACCATGATGGCGATGAGTGACTTTTTTTTGTTTGCAAGATCTTTTGTATCGCGTTTAAATCAATTGCCGGCTAGCTTGCTTTTCGGGGGCCAAGAATTGGTATTTTGTTAAAATTTATAATTTTGCGGATAACTTTTAAAATTATACACATTCAAGGTTAAGTTTATATTTACTTACCTACCTACTACCTATTTAACTTTGATTTAATTTTTTGAAAAATCAACTAAGATGGCTGGCATTTTGAAAAGGGAAGTGTGCACTCAAGTATTGTAATAAGTTAAGTGTTGTATAGTACAAGTGTCTTCCTACACTGACTATATACATTACAAATCACTTTTACTTTTCTTGCCATTTTGTCTTCTTTTTTTTTTAATTTTTTTCATTCAGTCAATTGAATGAATTAAGAAAGTCTCACCTTAACTTTAAAGAGCAAAATAGAAACTACACAAGTTGGTGGTTGTATGAGATTCAAGTTGTTTAAGCAATATTCCCTTTATCTAGCAGCTTTGTTAGGTAACATTGTTGACAGAGGCTTTGTCTTGTTGCTTCTTTAGTATGTGTGATTTTTTGATTTTGTAAACCGGTTGTCTATCTTGGTTGTAAGTTAGCGATAGTTGGGGTTAATGGTTTGGCATTAAAAACTAACAACTCACAATGATTTGGTTTTATGCAAAATTATTATAGAAAACTTTGAAATTTTTTTGTAAAATAATGTAGTAGAGAAATTCCACACTAATTTAATATTTTAACTCGTATATGATTTCTTTTATAGTGTAATTTATTCTCTATATAAAATATTCCATAAATTAAGTTATCATTTAATTTTAAATGAATTACAGAAAGTTTGTCCGCCATAATCTCAAAAAGTTCTTAGTCGATTTCAGTGATTTTTGTTAATGTTATTTTCTTTACTTTCATGGAGTGCTTTAGGCTTTTATTTTATAAGTTAAAACTACCAGCAATGATCTGTTAAAATAAGCAAACCCATGAAAACACGTTTTAATGTTATTTGGATATTCAGTAGTCAGTAAAAACTGAGTTAATATATGCAGTGTCACAACCGTCACAAAAATGTGTGATATTTTATTACTACACAAAACGAGATTTTGTGGTAGAAATGAAAACATTGTGGTCTACTGTCAGAAATTGACATTAAATTGCACTCTAAAAGTATATCTACTGAGTCAGAATTAAAAATTGTGTCACTTCCGTAACAAGCCGTAACACGGTTGCATTTTAAACTTAGATACATATATGGAATTTACTGTTCCGGTAAATAATATTTACCTATGAGAATTTAATTCACTTTTTGGAGGCACTTTTCCAACTTAAAACAAAAAAGTTAATTCACCAAATTTGGTGAGTTAGCTCTAGATTTACTGAACAGATACTTTTTATTTCTATCTTCCGAGGTTTTCAAGTCGATCCACATAATTTTTATACGGAAAATCTGCTCCATGAGTTAACTGTAAATAAAGGTACCTAAATCCAGTGTTAACTAAATCTGGTTTATCTCGCCACCAATAAATATACAATATCTATTGTGCGAATTATTTAAATAAAACCATGAATAAAATTGTCACACTCGTAACAATGTAAACACTTATACCTGAAATATTTTGTCTATTATGCTCATCTATTAGATATAAATGATTCAACCAAATAATGTATGAGCAATATAAAATTCTCAATAACTCAAAGTTCAATTGCCTATAGGTGTCGTGATCGTGATTTATTAATTTTTGATAAAATTCAGCAGAAAGAAAAAAAAAAATTACACTATTTAATCATCAAAGAACTTGTGAATTATTTTAATCAGATTTATTTTCTGATTGTGACAAGTACTGTGTGCAAATTACTAAAGTTAGTCACGTTTTCTTTTTAAACAGTTTTACTATGAATTCACTAGAATCTAACTTGCATTGATTTTTTGAAGTACATTATCTACGTAATAAAATCACCAGACAATCTTATTTAAAGACGATATCTATTGAAAAAAAAAATAATATTGATGATAACTATAGCATACAGGTAATTTATGTTATCATACTCAAATATTTTACTGCTTCATAAATGGATTTTTACCGGCTTTATTTTATAGTTAAACCTTAAATAAGAATTCTTAGCTTAGTCATGAAGACTTCGAGCGGCTCTTTTATTATAATATTTCTTGGTAAATTTGGTTTATCTATAATTATTATATCAAAAGAGAAACCGACATTTTTCGGAGATTATCGAAACAGGTAATGTTTTTTGTTTTGGTTTATCTGTCTACACCGGTAAAATCTCAGAGCCTGGATTCTTAACAATTTTGTCTCAGTTCCCCATAGCTCAAGTCATTGCTGCAGCTCAAGCTCAGGAAGGCTGTTCCAATATCTACGTCTGAAACCTTAACTTGCCGAAGACAATGGTGTGGCTGCAACTGCAGCCCGTAGAACTGTCAAAGTTGAAAGATATTAAAATACTATTCAGCGCTTTTCTCTTTCTTAGCCATAGGGAACCGCGCAACCCCATTGTAGACGTCGTTTGATACATGAGTGAGCGATTTTAATGACAGCTTCTGCTATAGCGACTTTAAAGCTGCAGCTGCATCCCATTGCGTTCAGCCAGTAACTTTCGTTGACTGACGTTGACTAATTTTGCTATAATTTTCATAGCTTTCCTTATACCTACTTTAGAAAGAAAGGCATTCATTATTAGGTAGGCAAACAACAACTAATCAATACGAAAAAAAAAAACAACTAAAACATCGTTAGATAATTGATGTCTGTTCTCCTTTCATTTAATTAACTCCCCAGGTAAAAGGTCAAGTAAAAAAAGTAAATCATTAACATTTAAGTGAGTTCTCTTTTAAGCTTTAAGGTGAGTATACTCACAGAAATGCCTAATTCATTAAAAAAAAAATAAGGGAATTTCTCGAAAACGTACCGTGTTATACCAAATTCAAATTATTTCCACGCACTGTCAAATTAATGTGCATACCAAAATGATGCAAATCGTTTTGCCCCTTTTTGATGACTTTTTGAGTTACGACCTTATTCTATTTGTTTAGGTATACCTATATATGTATATTTTGCAATTTTCAACGAAATTATTTTGGCACAAATTTATAATCAAGGAATGCATTTTAGGCGACACTTTCCCGCATTGTCAGAATAGAATCAGAAAAACTTAAATAAATACAATACAGAAAAAAACAAAACTGAAATGAGAATGAGAATGCGCTCGAGAGACATCACCCGATTTGTTGCGTTTTTTTTTATTGTTGGCTTTAGGCCAGAAGCTTCAAAAAGACTATTTAAAGTGAAAGATTTTTTTTTTGATTTTTTGAATATTAGTCCATTTACATTACAACAAAGGGTCGTTGATCTATAAAATTGGCGCCCAACATCAAATGTCTAGGAAATGAATTTTTTTCTGGTTTTGATTATGAAAAATGTATCAATGTAAATGGGTAGGTAAATATTAAAAATGATGCAAATAAAAGAGATTTTGTTGAAATAAGTGAGAGGTGACGACATGTGGTAGATATATTTATTTTGCCTCTCTTATTCGTCGAATATTCTCTTACACTTTAATCGAAAGAACGGAAATGGATCTCAGCGAATTGAGGCGCGCAGTAAATTGTTAACTATTTTTAGATGAGCATTTGACGTGTTATTGTGACATTTGGATTTTACAATTACGACTGTTAATAGCTTGCATTCTTTATTTTTCGACAACAAAAAACGAAAAAATAAAAAATTTAAATTTAATGAACAATACCTATACCTGCCAAAAGTTTTTGATTTCAAGTTGCTAAACACCTACCTAACGGACTGAAAAAAAGTATGAACTTGATACCTTAAGCTATAGTTATCCTGTTCGATTTTTTAAGCTAGAAACTAAATTGGCCGACCTTCTTTAATTCGAAAATACTGAAATTCTTTGATATAATCGTAAGAAGAACTTGAAAGAATTTGAAGGTTTTGCATCAGTTTTGCAATTTCATGATTGCATCAACAAATTGACCTATAACTAACCTATACAAAAAAAACTTGAAAATTTTCTATAGGTACTATTCCATTGATAACATTTAATAGTAAGTGTATTATAGTGGAAAACATTGACTTTGTATTACTAAGCTTTTGTCTCATTTATACTATGGTGATTATAGAGAAAAATCAACATTATGATTCAATTCATTCAAGAATTATTCAATCTGATGTAAGAAGTTCTTAAGGTTGCAATACATTGTTGCGCAACTTATTTACACCAATTAACCTTTTTTGTTTAGAATAATATTATTATTGGCCTTTCTTATATTTATATATCTTATACGTTATTTCTTGATTCTCTATATATAGTCTAAAAGATATGCGTTGTATTTTGAGGAAGGAAAGGTTTACAACAGAAAAATGTTAAGTTCAACTTTTGCTGGCAACTTTTTGGATTATTTTTTTTTCTCAATTCTTAAATTTTACAAAACCGCTTTAAATTGTTGAAAAAAAATTTGTTCTACAACTCCAAAGTGTTAAAGAAAACCATTACCAACTGATTTAATTAAAAACATTAGGATTTCCTTACTATTATGTCAATTTTCAATTGATAGTTGATAGATATTGAAATTTGGTGCATTAAAACTCAATTTATTAAAAAATTGAATAAAATTTTGGTCATAATTATCAATTTTCTTGTACTTTACAACGGTCTGCACCCTTCTTAATGACCAAAATTTCTATCAATTGAGTTGTTGAATATCGATTTTCAATATTTATCAACTATCAATAAATTGATGATTAACATTCGTAATAGGGATCTAAGTCAAGGACTTTTAATAAAAGTACAAAACCATCTCATTGTTAGATAAATATGTTCCTACAATTTTTTTTATTTCCAACCATGCTTCGCTGACTATCAAAAATGTTAATATTAGTTTTTGCTATTTAACATTAATTATAGCTCAATGAATTATTGCAAAATCGACTAACCAGTTCTTTTCAGCAAAGTGCAAATGGTATGACGTAAATTTTCAACAAAGTCAATGAAACCAAGTACACGTTTTTGTTGATAACAATAATAATAAATTATTTCTAGGTACTTTTTTAAAGTTATTACAATTTAATAATAATAATAATCTGAGAGGAAAAAGTTAAAAACTCTAACACCATATTGAAGGGCAATATAGGTATAGGTACTGGCTAGAATTTGTTTCTGCTGCCAAAATCTTAAAAAATAAAATTTATATTTCTATAAATGTTTAAAACTTCATAGCATGTGCTTCTATGAAGAAAAATAGCAATAATTAAAAACAAAATGAAAATTAAACTAAAGCAATAAAATTTATAGCACGATGTGTATTTTATTTAGGTAGGTATAATTCAAAAACCGCTTTCACTCACGAATTCACGCTCTTAAAATAAAACAATAATCAGCAAAATAAAGAAAAAAAAAGTTTTGCCATGAACTTAAATTAATATTTACCCCACGGGGCAGACAAGTGTTGAATATAATAATTTGTTTACTTTTGTCTGAGATGACAACAAAAAATAATTGAACTAAAAACTAAGCATATACAAATATTTGTAAGCATATCTGATTCATATGTATCTATGTACATATGTATTTAAATTTCCAGACACAATTATTATTTGATAATCTTCAATCGTCTGTCAAGTGTTTACACTTCTAAATTCTAACAAATTTAAAGCAGAAAAAAAGCTGTATTATCTCTAAAAATAGTATCGCAGCTTTCAAGTTATATGAAATATATAATAACTAGACTATGTATGTATGGTGCAATTAATCATACGTAACGTATATCTATAGCACTACAGGTGATAGTGGAATTATATATTTAAATAAACAATCATTTATACGAAAGCTAAAAATCTTTGACCTTCTTGGAAGTAGGCCACTATATTATTGTTCAAAGGATCCGCACGTATTCAATGTAAGCTGAAAATCAATTTGAGGTATACCTATGTCTTAAAAGCTAAATTTATATTTCCTCCATTTAAATCAAAATGTTTTTGTAAAAGATAAGGACAGGATTTGTCATAGACTTATTTGCAAAATTGCAATGTAATACATTTTCTATAGGGCGCCATTTAATAAGAATATATTAAAATGAACGTAACCATCAGAGACAATTGTTTACAAATAAAAATAGGAAATATTCATCAGGGGACGGCCCTGGCCCTGCGAGGCTGTAAGTATTAGGAGATCTGTTATTAATCTGTCATTTAAGTCGTTTGCTATTAAAATACAAATTTCTTTCTATTGAAACACTCTTATTAATAAGAAGGAGAGGAAATTGGATTTGTAGATATTTTATACTAAGATTCGCTGATCTTTCGTGTACTTACATCTAGCTAACATACGATTTATAAAAATGTATTCAAGAAGTATTTTAAATATACTAACGATAGCACTGTAGAAATTTAAATATTTAATTTTTGATGAATATACAAAAGATGATAACTGTGCAATTTTTCCAGCATCGTAAATTTTGTAACCCAAAGAGGATGTTCTATTTACTACGTTCTGCCCAAATTTTGTATAACATTTACTCTGATATTACATATTTCGACAGCACTGGAACAGTGGAGTGTAATTACACTGAAATATAGGCCTACCAGTGAATGCATAGTAAAAGTCCTTAGTGGAATATGAACATTTCCGACTTCAGCCAAACATAGGTTTTGGACGAATTTGGGGGCTTGCAGTTAACAAACAAAAACCAAAAAGATGACAATTAAAAACTTAGCCAAGATTCTCAATTCATATAGATCCGCTCCTGGTCGTAAGCAGGTACCTACTCTAATCACATTTCACACTAACTTTCACATAAAAAAGTCTTTAAAATTAATCAAAAAAAAATAATTACAAAAAAAAAAACAACGTGACGTAGGTATATGTACCTACCTACTTCAATCGATGAAATAGTTTCACTACATAGGTACCTAAAGATACAAAAAAAAAATCACTAAGTGGCAGAGGTATATGAGAACTAATTTTTTGTATTACTTCCTATCACATGTAATGACATCAGGTGATTTTTATATTTTTTTTTTTCGTTTAATAGAATATTCAATTTTATTTGTTTATATTATACACAAACGCAATTTTAAAATAAAGCGTGCGTCTTTTTGTGATTTTCGTTTGTTGTATCAAATGTTTGGGGTTTGAATCTATTTTTAATTTCAATATACAAACAAAAATAATTCTAGGACAGTTCTGTTTTTTTTTTTTTGTTTTTTTTTTGTTTTATTTAATTTATTGAGAATACTTTCTCAGATGTACGGAAAGCACGCAAAGGGCGCGTGAAAGTGATAAGTGTTGCCGTTTTTGTTAAATTATATTGTTTATGTCTGGCTTATGGTTTTTTTTTTGTATTCAAAATCAATGAATCACGTGTCTCAAGAATGAAATTAATCTTATTTCTTTTTTTTTTAACTTACACGTGTTAGTTTGGCAATAAATAATAATGACATACAAAAAATGGAAAACACTTATAAATGGAGTTTTTTTTTGAGATGATTCAATATTTTTACTCGATTTCATCAATTTTTGATGTGTAAACATCTATGCTGGCGGTAGAGTGTAAAAAACGTAAACGTTCGTGTGCAACGTTACGTCGTGCAACGTTACGGTGTGCAACGTTACGATCTGCATACTAGGATGGGTGCGTTCAGTGAAAAAAATCTTAAGATCATCTTCAAGCAAAAACAAATCCGTTTTGGATCCGCGCACGTTGATGTTTACACATATTAACCGTGAGTCCCGGCACTCACACAATTTTTTTTTCGAATAAGAGTTCACTTTTCACTATCAATTTTCATGTCAGTGATTGCAAGCGCATATAATCATTTTATTTCCACTTATACACACCTACTCCAACTCATACAAATTCGTACGAAAATTAAATATTCGTAGAAATATTGAAAACAAATTAAGTACATTCCACATATTTCTACATTTCACACTCCAGACTCGGAGTGGAAGCAATTGTGGGACTTATTAATTTTTCACTTCACCTGATATTTTGTCAAAATCATTTCACGTACAATTTTGTCAAAAGGCAAGTCGTTTGTGGTTGTAAGATTCGAAAATTTAAAACTATAAGCAATGTGAATTTAAATGTGGAATGTATTCATTTCAGCGTTCTCAATTTAATAGAAAATTTAAAAAAAAATCAAAACTCGTGAAAAATTGATACTTTTCACGATCCACGATACAAAATTTAGTTTTGGAAAAAAAGTCACAATAATATATAGATGAAGTTCTAAGACGAATTCACTTCAAAATACCTAAGTGACCAGGGTGAGTCAAACGTGAATATCGCCCATGAAGATGACGAACACAATGCTTACGTTAGTAGGTACTCGAAACTTTTTATTTTACAATCAAAACATTACTCAAACTCATTTACCTACCACAACCACATCATAAATGAATGCCAAAGTGTCGTCCAAACAATAATAGTACAATTATTGACTCAAAAAGTGTAATTTGCTTGCGTCATATCCGTCTGTCGCATGTCGCATGAGCTGGACATACGCATAGCCAAAAATATTCTTTGAATTATTATCTAACTTTCTACGAATGGACACTCCTTCTTATTCAGAAATCTACCTAATGAAACTAATTATAGAACTTTCAGAAAGTCGCTGTTGCTTGGGGGGGTTGTTAGTTTATCAAAATTTTTTTGGTTGTAGTTTTTGGTCGTGTGCCGTAATAAAACAAAATTCTCTTGATTTAAATTTCTAATCATTCTCTGTGAATAAATTTTTTCGAAAACTTTAAGCGAGACTCTAAGAAGACTTCCCGTTCTATAAGCATTATCTATACCTACATACAATTTGTATAAGATTTTCGAACTTATTTAAGCAGGAACAGTATACAATTTATTTTTGGGGGTCAACGAGACTGGTTTTTGGGAATGATGTGCCGCATGCCTCCATTATAAAAACTTCTTTGTTTGCACAGTGATTTATAGATTTATTAGAATTTTATTATTAATTTAAATCTCATTAAGCAATGAATTTCGTATACAAAAGTTTCATATAGCTAATCCATTGTATTTTTTTTGTATAATTTTAGAAGCTGTCTTCGACGTATTGCACGCCACGATGAGCAACAATTCTCAAAAGACAGTATTGTTAATGTGATGGAGAAGTTTGTGAAAACGGTAAATCAAATGGATGAGACAATTCTGGTGCCATGCAGGCTCATGGATAGACAGGTACATTTTAAAGCTTGTTTTTTTTCTCTAAAAATAATTTTTAAAATTTTATTTTAATTAGGTTTATTGGGTATAGAATTAGCAAACAGATTTTCAATTTATGACATTAAAAAAAATGGATGTACATACGTAGAAACTTATATCAGCCTTGTTCATTCATAACATTTAAAAAAAATGTTCAAGAATTTTCAAGATTACATTCCAAAACGAAAATTATCTAAAAATACAAAAAAAATATTTTGTCACAAAAATATAAATATTATACAAGTTCGTCATATGTAGCTGAGTTTCTAGACAGAAAAATGAACCCCAAAATTAAATAAAAATAGTTTTTAGAGCAAGGTTTTTAAAGATTTAGTTTTAGGCTAATTTCAAAAAATATACAAATGTTGCTAACTCTTAGATTTATTATTGAAAAAAAAAATATGCACGACTGGGTCGCACGAACTTGCTCTTGTGCGCGATCACATTGTGGTTCTATAGTCTGAAATAAATTAGCTAAGGAGTATATATTTTATCCATTTGCCAAATCTTAGTTTAGTTTCAGGTGGTATTATTTGAGTATACAAGAATTAACAATATAGCATAGTGTTGCACATATGTAATTATGCATAAAAGGAAATTATACTATTTAAACTGGTAAATTGTTTTAAATCAACAAAATTAGAAAGAAATTGATTAAAATACTTTGAATCCGTTTTAACCTAACGCGATGTACACCATCTGATTTCTTATATAAATCTTTATTTATGAGAAAAAAAATTTGAAAATCGCAGGAGCGGTTTTAAAAATAATTAATTTTTTATAATGGGTGATTTTTTAAGAGGTTTAGAACTTTTTTTAAAAAAAAAACACAAAAAATTCGAAAAAATGAATGAAATATTTATTTGAATCGATAGATTGAACCTTGCAATTTAATGTTTAAAGATAATTTCATGCAAATGTTGACCGCGGCTGCGTCTCAGGTAGCCCATCCGCTGAGTCCAATTTTGGCATACTCTTTCACACATATCGGCCGGTATCTCACGAATGAATGCATGGATGTTGGCTTCCAGTGCGTCAATCGAAGCGGGCTTGTCCCTATAGACATTAGCCTTGACATACCCCCACAAAAAATAATCTAATGGTGTCAAATCGCACGATCTAGGCGGCCAATTGACCGGCCCGAAACGTGAAATTAACTGTTCACCAAACTCGCCTCGCAATTGCGCCATTGTTTCGCGTGCTGTGTGGCATGTGGCACCGTCTTGTTGAAACCACATATCATGCAAGTCAAGAACTTCCATTTCGGGCAAAAAAAAGTTTGTTATCATCGCTCGGTAGCGTTCACCATTGACAGTAACGCTGCGATTCGCATCATCTTTGAAGAAATAGGCCCAATAATGCCGCCGGCCCATAAACCGCACCAAACAGTGGCTTTTTCGGGATGCATTGGTAGCTGTTGCAATGCTTCTGGCTGATCTTCACTCCAAATGCGGCAATTTTGCTTATTTACGTACCCATTCAACCAAAAATGAGCCTCATCGCTGAACACAAGCAGCGCGCGATGAACATTTCGAACCGAGCACGAATTTTGATAGTAAAATTCAATAATTTGCAAGCGTTGTTCATTTGTAAGACGATCCATGGTTAAATTGCAAACCAAACTGAAGCTGTTTGACAGTGACACAAGGTACTAAATACACGTCAGCTGTCAAAACCAGTGTTGCCAAAACCAAACCAGCTAAAAAATCACCCGTTATATAAAATTTCGTTAACATTTTTGAGAAAAATAATTGGTACGCCAATTTAAAGTATTTATTAATGTTGCGTTAAAAATTGAACTTCACAAAAAAATCTGCTACCAGTTTTCGAAATATCGAATTTTCAAAAAATAATTTTGATTTTTTTTTAAAAAAACCAAAAATAATTTCTTAGAAAATTTTGATACGCACTTTTATATATATTTGTTACAAGCTTCTGTATACAAAATCTAATTTTATTCGGTTGATCAGATGTTGAGATAGTCGAAAATCAAAGAAACCGTTCTATGAGAGGTGCTGTTCATAAACGTAAAATATAAACTTTACAAATTTTAAATGGTAGATCGTACTAATTTTAACACACACAAAAATTTTATGAAAATCGTAGGAGTCGTTTTTGAGAAACAAAATATTTTTCTTAACGGTTTTTTAACATTTGTATGGGAGGCACCGTTATTTTTGGGTATTAGAAAATTTTTTGTTAAAAATCTTCTAGATAAAGTTAAAAAAACTGCTATTTACGAAGTTTAATAAAAATCGACAAAGTCGTTTTTGAAATACTGAGTTTTCAAAAAAAAATATTAAAACCTTTTTTAAAAATCTAAAAATTATTTATTTTGAAAATTTTGGTACACAACATTATTTAGAATGTGTCAATACTTCTTCATAAAAAAATTGATCAGAATCAGTTTAACCGTTTTCGAGAAAAGCGAAAATAAAAAAAAATGGTTCTTTGGGAGCTACCATTCATAACCATTTTTCGGAACCATTTTTTTATTAAACGGCAACTTATAACTATTTAAATTTATTGAGTTCTTAAAAACAAATTCGGTAGCGCTGGATTTGAGAAAAATAAGTTTTTCCTTTTTGGCCAAGAAATTTTGTATGACAGCTACTGTTAATTTTGGTCCTAAAAAAAAAAAAAAAACAGGTGGGGGGAATGTCCAAAAAACGCTAGGTACCAAGTTTAAAGAAAATCGACTCATCCGTTTAGGCTGTAGTCGAACCGACAGACAGACAGACAGACGGACGTTTTTGCGAGACCCACTTTTTTTGACTTCTCTATCATCGTAATGTAAAGTTTGATCAAAATCTCGAGTTCGATTTTTTGTACGAATCCATAACTTCCCATATAGTACCTATATCGCAAGTAAAAAATTATTCATTTGACATTAATTCGGCTGTTGGAGTTGCCATGTATCACATTTTTTTCATTTTATTTTGGACAAGTGACCCTGTTAAGATCAGTGCTTCTAAATTTCCTGTTCTTTCTTTAAGTAGACGATTTGATATAATTTTAAAATTTGAACTTTATAAAATTTCAGTTTTATTAAATTTGAATTTGGTTTTGAATTTTTATAAGAAACATTCTAAACAATATTACATACATATTTGGCAGCATCTTTCTCTCCCACCAGTTATTTTTTTTTTTTTTTTCGCTGAGTTGACACTGGACGTAGAATCTCCTTATTAAATTCTGTGTTTTTAGAAACCAGATTGTTATAAATAGCAACCTTAATAAGATGGAAGTTGTTAAATAAAATAAAAGCATCTATACAAAAATTAATTGATGTTTATTTAAAAACAAAAACGATACGTATAATAAAACTCTATATACATACATATAGATGAGATCTAACCGTATATTATTTGTGATTGATTACAGTCAACAAATATTTTGTATTCACAAAATAATAAAAATGTTGACTTAAGCCTGTTATTTTGCTTAAGTACCTAATTTAGCAATAATTATTGTGAATTTATGACTCTAAGACAATATGTCTTATCTTAATCTGTTGCAACTTAAAATATCAGAAAGTTGGGAATTTGAAAGTTGAAATTTTTTTTTCAACTTTTTGGATCAAAAACCAAAATTCTAGATCTCTAAGTTTAAACTTTAGTTAAAAATGAAACTTCTTCCATGTAAACTTTAGTTAAAAATGAAACTTCTTCCATGTAAATTTTCTAAAAAATATTTTTAATTTTAGTCCAACAACCAAATTAGCTGACATTTTGAACTTTAGCGTATAATCTCAATGTGTATTTTATTTCTGTTATTAAACAATTTTCTTTTTTTCAACTTTCATTTTAGGTTGGAGACTCAACAGATATTGTCCAAGCACCCACTAAAAATTCCACCTCAAATCAACTCACATTGAATACTTTTGACTGCAATGGCAAAGCGCACAAAAAACGTTCCAAAAACGTTCACGAGTTTCTCAATTCAGCTGAATTATACAACTTGTACACCACCTTGAATTCACTGAAGAACGATCTACTCTGGAACCGAAGCAATTCCCATGCTGCAGAAGAAGAAGAAGAAGATGAGGGTATTGCCCAAAGCAACCGAACAACAAATAACGTTGAAGAAAATTCCATCACTACTGAATTAAGTACTAGCAGCAATTCTGGGTCAACAAATTCATTATCATCACCAGCTTTAACAGCCTCAGTTTCATCGCCGTTAGGAGCTTCGGGTAGCACAGTGAAGGGGCATGTTCGTCGGCCCTCAACCGCCTCAATGACCTCAACAACATCAGTGAGTAATTTGAGTGATTCGGAAAGTGAAATCTCGAATGAAAATGATTCGGGTGTCGAATCAGAAGGCAACTGTGGCAATAGTCAGAAGGGCGAGTCAAAAGCTGCCAGTGCTGACAAAGCTACCGAATTGGCACGACAATGCAGACGGCATTTAGCTGGTCTCTACCATTGTCTGGAACAGATGACAGAAGCTTCCAACTACCTGACGGCTAGATACCAAAATGATATTGGACCCGTTTAGAAAACCAAAAACTAAATCAAAATGGAGTCAACTAGCATAAATATTTCTGTCTTATTATTAAACAAAAAAAAAGAACAAATGGAAAATGATACAAAACCACATGTTAAAAACGAGTGTTTTGAGATATTTCATGAAATACCAAGTATGAATTAAGAGCGAGAGGCCAATAACTCTCTTCTGCCAAATATTATTCTTCTGTTTCTCTTATTCGCTATATCCTCTCTCGCTCTTTTGGGATTTTCAACACTTTTTTTAGCCGATCAAATGATTATAATAAAAATTATTTTCACCACAAAACCTTAGAGCCGCTCTTACCTACAAACAAACCTGAACCTGACAGATAAAGATAAATCTCTAAAAGAAAATATTGGTAGATTCTTTGCACAAAAAAAAAATTAAACAAAAAGAAGAATAAGAGAATCATATATTGTAGACTTATGGTTGGGGATGTTTTAAATGAGATATTATTTTTGGGGGTGAATTTTCTCTTTCAATCGTGAGTGAAGAAAAGACTGAATGCGTTTGTTTTTAATTTTAATGCTTAGAATATAGAGAAAAAAAAAAACTTTAATTTTAATTAAATGGCAGTTTTTTTTGTTTAAAATAATTGTATCCCAATTTTGTGCGCGGATTATATATTTTACTGATTTATATTTTATTTGGGTAGAGGGTGGCTCGGGGAATTAAACTTAGCATTCCTGT
The DNA here is from genome assembly GCA_932273885.2 of Leucozona laternaria. Classification (NCBI taxonomy): domain Eukaryota; kingdom Metazoa; phylum Arthropoda; class Insecta; order Diptera; family Syrphidae; genus Leucozona; species Leucozona laternaria. The sequence continues at coordinate 6,980,280 of OW026368.1, forward strand.
CTCACAGATTGTATCTGTGTAAGATTTTATAAATACATACAAAAAAGATATAATAATCGGCGAGATTCTTACCAAAAAGAATAGAAATTCCTTAAAGGGTTGACAGATGGTGTATTCTAGGGCGAAGTAAAAAAAAAAATTAATGTAAAAACAAATATTGTGATTGCTGTTAATTTAAATAATAAATTAAAATTAAAAAAAAAAAAAAAAAAAAAAATACACACACACTTTAACATTTTGTTTAATGTTTAATGGATAGTTTTAGTTTTTATATTTAGTTAAAAAAATGTTTAATTATCTTCTTGGAAAATGGCGTGTGATGGTGATTTTTTTTACGAATATTAAAATTTAACTGTTAATTTGGTTTAGAATTTTGTTTAAATATGTAGCTTATGGAGGAGATGGAAATTAAATTTCTTTCTCTTCTAACCAAAAAAAAAAAGAGTAAATAAATATTTGAAGGTAGAATAAAAAATGTTTTTTTAATTTATTTTTTAAAAACACATACATAAATGGTTAAACTCACATTGAATTTGAAATTAAAATTTGTATAAAATCATCTTGTAACATTAAAACTGATACAAAGAAAATGTACCTTCCTGTATATTTTTTGTTTTGGGAACAAGCCGGGTTTGAGAGAAAGACAAATTTAAACAAAAAGTCATTTTCTCTCTTAAAGTTAAATTGTATATTTGATTTTATTACTGTTAAAACAAATAAATACAAATATATATTTTGTACACCAAACAATTGTAATGTATAAAAAATGAAAAATATAATTTTTAAAGCCTACATAATTTAGTAAAGAAACAAAACAACCAAAACAGTTAAAATAGTTATATAAACAAAAACTCTAGAATGAACAAAATAACACTATAACACACAAGACACAAAAATTGTTTTATCAAAATTGTAATATAGGTTATGAAAAAACGATACAATATATAAGAAAAAAAATTAATTAAAAATACAAAATGTCTTTTTTATTGCAATTTTCATTGGAACCACATGTAGCGGAAGAACTGGACAAGGCAAACATGGTCTTTTGATTGAAATCTATAACGTGGCTAGACACTGAAGATGTACGCTTGGTAATGATTAGATAATTGCCGTAGTTTGCTAGCCACTTTCAATAGAAGGCACAGAATTCATCCCGCTTCAAATCTTACGTATCTACACGCCATGAGAGCACGAGTAAATTAGTGGTAGTAGTAGATTATCGACTTTCGACCGCAATAGAATGATATTTTCATAGAGAAAATGTTAAAAAAAGTCAAAAGTATCTATCTTCGGCAACTCTGTATAGACAAGCAGAAATGTAGGAGCAACTTTTTTCGTCGATAGAAAAATCTTGGGTAGAAATGGATTAAACATGCATTTAGGGTCGATTTATTCACTCGAAGTTGAACACAACTTGGGATTGGGATTTTTTATTGATAAATTGCTTTTATTCAAAGCCTCCTACAATTTTAGTTCTATACGTATATAGCTGATAAAGGATTCATTACTGTGTGACGAGAATAAATTGTGTGTTTTTGATACATTTCTAACCACAGGGACATAATTCCACAGTAAGCTTATGTCCAACTTCAGTATGGGATATTAATGCACGTTCTGGTTATTGACTTATATGAAAACTAAAGTTTTTAGAAAAAAATCTGTTTTTCAAAATTAAACTATAGAAAATTCAGTTTGCAAAACTATTCAAATATTTAAAAAAAATTTGTTTTTAAACACAATTAAAAAACTCTAGTTTTGACATTCTTAAATCTCTTTCCAAATTCAATTTTAATCGAATATATCGTGTTATATTTTTGATTATTTTCAAAGCTTTGCAAGCTGTTTTTTTTCAAATGGAAGTGACTCCAGATATGCCAGTTATAACAGTTTTAGTTTATAAAGGTACTGTTTCTGCGGCCCCGCAGGGCCAGGGCCCTCCGCCGGTGGGCATACTTCAGGAACCCGAAGTTTTTTTTCAAGTCGCGCGAAGCGCGTTAACGCACTCCCACTTTTAATGGCGAAAAACTGTTATAACTGTTATAAATTGGCATGTCTCTAGTCGCGTCCTTTTCGAATATGTATAAATAAAAATAAAAAAGAGAATATTCTGCATTTAAAACAAACTCTGTACCTTAACAAAATTAAAAAAAAAAAATAGTTAACAAAGACCCCACAAGACCCCAATAAGGCAACTTCAACTTTTTAAGACATACTTTTCTACACACGAAACTCTGCTTTTTTCGAAAATTTTTGACAAGGCTATGACCCAGCTTTCAATAAAATCGCAGAAACTTGCCCTTCAATTGCTTACAGCCACATTATTGACTTGTGGCAAAACTAAGTAGTTTTATAGAAGTTTGGAGTCCCGAGTTGTGCACGATTTTATAAATTAAGAGTTTTATCCAAAGCTAGTTTTAAGTTTTCCAGTTTTAGGTTTTAACATATTTTTGTGCCCCTGCAAAGTCCAAAAATCTATAAAACTAGTTCTACCAGGAAACTAGTTTTGAAACAAGTCAATAATATGGCTATTAGAATCTCTAGGATCTTATATTATAAGACAAGCATTATAATAAATTAGAGAAAATGGTAAAAAAGCATAAAACTCATTCTTTAAATTTCTAAACAACTCCTAAAAAAAGTGAAATTTCAAAATAAAGAACGCCGTTTAAAAAATAGTTTTCAAAAATAATTGGTATGCTAATTTTAAGTATTTAATAATATAACTACACTAAGGGCTAATATTTCAATAGTGAGTGAGTTTACCCATCAGTTTCTCAACAATCAGAGATACAACTAATTGCTATATACATAGGTATAAATCTTTTACCCGTAGAATAAAGTTAACTGCTAATTTTAGAGCGGGATAACGAGAGTCTTAGGAATAAAATAAATTAAATGTCAAAAAAAATAATTTTTCAATTCATACTTTTTTGAATTTTATATGAAAATGGGCTTCTTGGAAGTTATCTATTATATTTTATTGTTGAAGTAGAAAATGCAAATGGTCTATTCGAATCATCAATCTAGAAAAAAATATCATTAGAAATAGACCTTATAATTTTTCGGAATGGAAAGACGTGGATTTTCAGCTTAAAAAAAGAATACCTCTAAGCCTTAATAGAAGACAAAATTGTACACAAAACTGACAGGTTAAGTTACCAATACGCTGCAGTCTGCATTCAGTGTGTCTCGCCACAGTATCACAACTGTGGATAGCTCATGGATTTTATGTATGTAACTGGCAGTTTCTATATTTCAATCGGTGATTTTGCGGGTATTGATGCATCTACTGTTTGTGTCATAATTAAAAGAGTAACAAGACCAAGCACAGCACATCAGGCAATGACAAGTTAACAGACCTATTTATTTTTTTTATATAATTATTTTTTATTAGTTCACATTGGATTTTTGTCAAAAAGTTCATGTTAGCTGAGCTGAACATAATAAAAATTGCGTATTGACAAGGCCCTCTCACTAGTCAACTGTTGAGTCCAAGTGAGATCGCCGGGACGAAACGCCAATTTTTTTGGCCTAAAGGCCTTTAAAAGCTAGTTTAAATCAATAATCAATAGTTTAAATCAATAATTCAACAAGTCTTCTACTTGGCTGATGTATTTCAGTAGTATATAGAATTTGTATTATATGTACCAATATATTCAGTAATTGGCATAAAACAAACATGAAATACGAGTAAAAGCGAAGTTTTAATTTTAATAATTTTTGAATTTGACATCATCTATTATTATTAATTAATTAATTAAGAATAATTCAATGCTGTTATCTGACCGTTTAAGAGTCCTCTTACAATTAACTGTTAACTCTTTAACTGTTGATTCAGAAATCAGCTCTAAAAAACGTAATTTATTTAGAACAGTTTTTGTCAATTTTCTTTTTCATCGAAATGCAGACCATACCTTTAATAATACACATTTTTTGTATCATAACCGGTAGAGCCTTTTCCGAGATAAATAACCTTTTTCATAACTGTTGAAGCAGGTACCTACCGTTATTTTGGAGCTAAAAAAAATTTTAATTTTTCCTCTAGGGACGCCCAAAAAAAAATTTAGTTCAAAATTTTATTTAGTGGGTTAGGCTGTAGTTCTAGGTACAGACAGGCATACAAGCAGAGAGACATGCTGGATCCATTTTTTTCGTGTTCTCTTTCACCGCAATGTCACATTTGATTAAAATCCCGAGGTTATTTTTTTGTTCGATTCCTAAACTTGTCTTAAAGTACCTTTATACCTACATAGTATTACCCTGTTTATATGCAGGATCGAGAGCTCGAGTTAGATTAGGGTCGTAATTTCGACCCAGGTTTTTCGTTCTTAGAGTTGAGAGCTTGATTTAGAGTTGAGTTGAAATGGTGTTAGGATGCCATTTTATTTATTAATTCATATATAATTGTATGGTTTTTTAATTTTTCAATTTTTTTAAGAAATAAAAACTCAAAACGCCACTAGACTAGACGGGAGCCAAGGAAAATTCCACATACCCACGTGAAATGGTAAATAATGTCAAACCAACTCCTCAGCCCAAGTTTCTTAGCACAAATTTGGAGTTGAGTTGGTTCAAGCTCATTTCAACTCAATGCAGGTTTACAAAGTGTCAGACCGAGCTTCAAACTAGCTTCAACACCTCATGTAAACGGGGTGTATATCGTAAGTTCTGTGCTCTGATGGATTAAACTCCAAATGGAGAAATTTTCTGGGAAAACAAAATTTAAAATGGTTGGATTGGTTTTAAAATCAATTAATTTTTTATACATAAATTATTGCAAAAAAAAATTGTATTAAGATTTTAAGTATTGTGGAGTTAAAAATTGAATTTAACAAAAATACTTCCAACCGTTTTCAAAATATCGGATTTTCAAAAAAATTATTTTGAATTTTTTGTATTAACCTACAAATAGTTGAAAAAAAAAAAAAATCGTTTTTGAGCCAAAAAAATTGTCTTTAACGGTTTTTAAACATATATAAATCTTCTAGATATGTTAAGAAACTATTTTTGAAGTATTAAATTTTCAGAAAAAATCCAAATCCAAAAAAATATTTTTTTTGAATATTTTGGAATCTTTTTTTTAATGAAAAATTATTTTTTTTTTAAATCTTGGAGCCGAGCTTATTACTTTTATGTCTTTAAAAAAACAAAAACTTTTTTTAATAAAAAAAAAAAATGTGTGAGTGCCGGGCCTCACGGTTAATATGTGTAAACATCAACATTTGTCCAAGCGCAGTTTTGAGGATCCATATTTGGATACGTATGCGAAGTCGTCCATATACGTTGTTAACTACGGATTAATAGACAGAAATGTAGGAAATTTAGTGGTCTTCAAGAATTACAATAACCATATTCCAGTCAGACCAACGAAAAACGAGATAAAAAGTGAAAAGCGTTTTCAATTACAGAAATTTGATAGTTTCTTTGCAATATTTTCTTATTTAAAAGATTTGTCAATAGGGTTAATAGGAGCAGAGAAAATCGTATAAACATATTTTTCAAAATAGTGGCCCCTTCCACATGGTTTTCAGTCCAGAAAGTTGAGAAATATTACTAATTTAAAAAAATAAATACAATTTGAAAACAAAAAAATCAGTTAATTTAATTTAAAACATATAAAATTTAAAAAATAAAAAAAAAATTAAATATATCTCAAGAATTCTGAATACAGGCGAGGTTTTGCTCAACAGATCTACTGCGACGGTTTTTTTTGTCGCTGGGTGTAGGTTACACTCGATATGCCCCATCATATCATTGACTGCACTGCGAGTACTTACTGTAGCAAAGATTCTAATTACAAGATAAATAAAGTAAAAAATAGCTGTTCAAATTGGTAGACCGTCCGAATTACCGAGGTCCTACTGTACCTTCATACATATAACCTTTCTAATAAACTTAAGGTTCAACTGCAACCGCAAAACACGTCTATTATTTTTTCAGATGTGTGTCGGTGTACTGCAGAACTACATTGTTATTTTTTCTAGCTTTTTGTTTAAAAAAAAGGATGTATCGTACACAATAATGGTTTCTCGAGGAAAGGACAAATTCAAAAAAAAGTCGATACTTTATGCTGTCGATATTGATAAAGATTTCCGATTTTTTTTTGGCTTAGTTCTGAATATTTCAAAGCTTTCGAACAATGGTACATAATTAATACATTAATTCGATGATATTTTTCATCACAATGATTTGCATAACTAATGTGCTGGCGCTCCTTTAAATTACACACCCACGATAAACGTGCCCACAGATTTCTCACTATACGGGATACCTTCTTCATAAAACTTGCTAAAAAGTATGTATAAACTATAAAATATAAAATAATGAACTTGATGAACTTAAATATGACGTTATTTTATTAAAATTTTGAATAGATTCTAATTATGAAGATGAACTTTAAAATTTCAAACCACAAAGTGTGTTCGTTTCGTTCACTTCCATTCCATCTGCCAATCAGAGTTGATGCGTATTATTCAAATAAAAGAACAAGTCGATTCCAATGCCATTTGGTCTTAATACTAGAATCAACAGAACAGCAACACAAAACACATCACACAGACTTAATTAGTTAAATAAAATTTTATTTCCTCAATTCAAATGGTGTATTTCTAGGTATCAGGCTGTATTAGACACTGACAAAATTTATATGTTTTAAGCTAATTCAAGAACAGCTTATCTACATAATATGTTTATTATTAAAACTTGATACAAACATGCTCTTGATGGTTTCAATCGGTTACCCGTAAAGATGCATTTAAGAATAAATTTTGTATTTTAGAGTTCAATGGTATTTCAATTATTGTCATGTGCAACGCAAAATACTGGTAATACCGGTCAGTTGTGTTAAATTCAGTTTAAATTAAAACCTTAGATTTGAAATTATTATAAACACCAGTTCTTTAATTAAATTCCATTTGATCATAAACAGAAAATCAAGAATTTATAACAAGTGCCTAAAATTAACAAAACTAAATTAACCAAACTAATTTTACTTCAATAGACCATTGAAAACAATAATGAACAAACATATTGCCAAATCATAATTTAATTTCAAGGTTGACATTTGAATTCATTTGCTATTATTTTTTGCTTCAAGCTCATCGTGTTTTGAATATCACAAAGTGATAATCAGATATATAATAGAAGAGCTAGAGATGGCCAAGACATATAGAGAATTAAAGAAGAATTAGCAAAAAAAAAGAAACTTTTTGAGTATAGAAACAAGTCCATAAAAAGCCTTTTTAAGTTTAGAATGTTTAAATACTTACCGCAACGCCAACAGTTAGCAAATGGCAAGCCCATTTTTGACGCTTAAGTCACATACGTGTGACATATTGATGGAGTTTCTTTTATATTTTTTTTTACTGCTATGAAATTTAGCATGTCGCTGTCACCTGTCACTCTGATCGATTTAGCAGAAAAACTCCTCAAATTTTAACTCCCCCTTCTTCTGATGGTGTTGAGAAAGTTGCTTTAGTTTGATTAGAATATTAAATAAAAGCACGACACGCAACTGGTTTTGAAAAAAAGGCGCGAAGACGAGAATGAGGCTTAATGTGGTTAGATAGTAGATATTCGGTTGTAAACGGAGTCTTTTTTTTGTATGATTCTATGTGATTGGGATTTCACATCAATGTTATGACGTTAATAGATAAAGACGACGCTTCTATCCAAAATAGTACCCCAATTTACATACCACGAAGAGTACGCCTTTGGAGATTCTACGTCTATCAGCAACATATAGGACGTGGGTATGATAAAGCGTAAGGAATTTTAAGACTCTTGGAGTAACTCACCGAATTAAATATAAAACTATAAATTTATATCAAACTACATACCTACATACAGGGTGTCACAAAAGTAAGAAGGCTACGGAATATTTCTTGTTCAAGGATGCATTTAATGATCTTGATGTCGATTCTGACGATATTTAAGGTAATTTTTTTTTTTTTTTGAAGAAACCCCATTTTTTAACATCAGAAATCGATAGAGTGCGAAATTGTACACCTCTGGGAATAGAAGCTTTTCAAAGACTAAAACTGTCATTTTTAACAAGCCAACATTTTGGAGTGACCTGAGGCTAATTCAGCCGTACCCTTACGCCTTGTCCAGCGTAAGCACGGGCACGATTTTTCGGGCGATGCGGTTCTCGCGCACACCGCTTTAAGTTGCGTGGAGTGCGTATTGTGTCCAATTACAATACGATAATTCAGTATATACAAGAACAGATTAATTTATGGCGAGTTTCATCATCTCTACCCGCAGTTGCGAGCGGATGAAAGTAAATTTCGCATGATATATGATCATTTTTATCATAACTTCATCGAACTTCTGACATGAGAAACTCAATGCTCAATCCTTCAACGCAGATTTTTGGCACGATACTGCGAGCAAAATCAAACCAGTTTGATTTTCAAACATTGCGTGCGATGAAGATACTTTGCGTTGCAAGCATTTACAGCAATATCGTGTCTACATTGGACATTTACATGTATCAAATTACATGTTTGATTAAGTAGGTAATCTGTCCGTATTTCTACGCTGGACACGGCGTAACTTGTGTAATACATAAATTTATTTATATACCGGCCTTTTCAGGTTGACCTTAGGTCTAACAGGAACATTTTTTCAAAATTTATTCACAGAATTACTAAAGGCTTAACTACATTGACATTCAATACTTTTTGAATAAAAGGGGCAAAACGTAGTAAACCAAAACATGCTCCATAGATGCCTGTGTAAGAACAAATTGGGGTATATTCATAGTCACTTTTAAACTCCAGTTTATCTTAGACTGGGGTTTATTCAATGTTATTTAAAAGTGACTATGAATATGCCCCATTATGTTTGATCCTGAAATATTTCCCCATGTTTTTGTTTTCCGCATGTTTTTGTTTTCCACTTTTCCAATTTTTTGCAAGAAATATTGATTATAAAGGGTGTTTTTTTTTGAGACGTGTGGTTTTCAAAAAGAAATAAAACGTATATAATTTAATGTCATGGCCAAGAATTTTAGCTTTATTATGAAGATAAGGGTTTGCCGATATGTTTTAAAAATGATTTTGGCCAAGTTACCTCCGTTGCTGTCTCGAATAAATTCCAACCGAGAGGCCCAATTTTCGACGACTTTTTTCAGCAATTGGGGCCGTATGTCAGCAATAACGCGAAGAATATTCTCTTCCAGGGCTTATCTGCGTAAACAAGCAACTTCACATAACCCCACAAAAAATAGTCCAGCGGTGTTGAATCGCACGATCTTGGAGGCCACGCCACAGGCCCACGACGCGAGATAATACGCTCACCAAAAGTTTCCTTCAATAAATTGATTGTTTCGTTGGCTGTATGGCATGTGGCGCCATCTTGTTGGAACCAAAGGTCGTCCACATCAACATCCTCCTCTACATCATGGCTCTACAGTGTTCCCCGTTGACTGTAACATTAGGCCGGCTTCATTTTTGAACCAATAATTCCCCTTGCCCATAGAGCATACCAAACAGTGACTTTTTGAGGATGTAAAGGCGTCTCAATAATGGCTTGTGGATTATGATCACTCTAAATACGACAATTTTGCTTATTAACGTACCTATTCAATCAAAAATGAGCTTCATCGCTGAACAAAATTTTCTTGCGATGCGTTGCGCGAACCGAACCATTATTTTGGTAATAAATTTGCACGATTTTCCAAAGTTGTTCAGGAGTAAATCTTTTTATTATGAAATGGCAAACCAAATTGAGCATAAATCAAGTGACAGCTGTCAAAAAGACCAACTCCGAAAAAAAGTATTGCCAGATTGAAAACCATACGTCTAAAAAAAAACACCCGTTAGTTTAGCCTTTAACTTAAAAATACGAATAAATATATGACTTTGGTGGCGTAACAGCTCGTGGAGAACCAGAGCCTAGACTGACTTACAAATTATAGGTAACTCTCAACCATTCTTGTACCCTGTGTGTGTTTTGTTATACATATTATAGTCGCCAGCGGTCTCAAAAACTTGACGTGGTGCAGCAATTTAAGGGCAAGCTTCAGAAAAGTATAGTTAAATGGACAGGCAGAAAGTTTAATTTTGGAAACTAGTCTATAAAGGTTTTGTATTTGTATTAGGTTGAGAGGTTTGTGAGCATCAGAAGACCAGGCAACAGGGATCGTCGCATGAACGGCTTAGGCCCAGTATATTTCAGTGCGAGGTTAAAGTTAAACCCAAGTTAACTCACTAACACCCAGTTTTTAAGTGGTAAGTTATATAAGAGTTAGCCAAATCCAGAAGTTAAACCAACTCATAGTTAATTGAAGAAGCAGTTTTTCGGTGGATAATGCATGCGGAAGAACGAATCAAACTCGGTGGATAAAACATCAAAAGCATCTGTTCAGTTAATCCTGAGTAAGCTCAATAAATTTAATGAGTTAATTCTGGTTTAACGTTTATCTGGCACTGAAAAATTGGACCTTTACATTTTATTGATATTTTATTCTCCGAGTGTGTTAGAAATGAATTCTTAACAGAAAAGTGCTTCTTGATTCATCTGTAAATACATTTATATCTATATTAATCCATATTCTTATTGTCTTTTGTAGTGCGCTGGTGACTGACATTAAACTCTCAAACGTCATTGGGACATGACTTGCATACGAGTTTTCTTTATGAAAAGAAATACCCAAACAATAAATCAATATTTTTATCTTTTTCCATTTCGATATGCCTCTAACAATAAGCTTACAAAAATCACACTGCGACCATTACGACGTCACACAGTTTCTTATGGAATAGATGCATCAAGGGAAAATCTAGTGTGACTGCAACTTATAAACTATGTGACATGAAGCGCAGCCCAATCTTTCGCTTTATATCACGTTATTCACGTCTAACGAAAGTAAAAGAAGAAAACCTGATCAAATATACACATAAAGGTACCTATATGAGAAGTCTTCAAAAGAGGTTTGGTTTGTTCATGCGATTGAGTCTCGTTTGTGCGTCATCTTTTAATTTCCAATGGCTTAATTGTGGAAAGAAAAAAATAAGCAAGAGGGGGCCTGCGGCTAATTCGTGCCATTCAGAGACAAGAAAACTGCTGACTACATTTGTTTTCTGTTGGTGGTGACCTACTTTTGGCGGCCCCACTGTATACTTGGATGGTGTTTGCAGGGCAGGGTGGGGTGCAGAAGGACGCTGTGATTGCATTTTTCTTCATAGCTAGGTATACAAAGCTATTTTATGTGTGGCTTGGCTATAAAGCTATGACTGCTGGCAGTCCAAAGGTGATGCTCGATGTGTTTGTTGTTGTTGTTGTTTGGTTCAGTGCACCAACAGCACAGGTGAGTTTTGTGAAAAATATTTCATTATAGGTAGATTACGTCTTGCATCAAGTAAGACTACCTCAATAGGTATTTAGTTGGTTAGTTTGTTATTGATACATAGCAACTATTTGGTTAGCAATCAACAACAGTCGAAACCAGGAAGAACAAACAGATATGTTTGAATTTGTTTAAAACGTATATTAAACATTAAAATAAAAAGTATGTTGTAGATAAAAGCATATATAACTGCAGTTGAAGTTAATTTCTGGCTTTAAAAGTAAAAGCTTTTCAGGACTATAAAATTTTTGGCCATGATGTTTGAGCTGCAAAGTTTCATTACCTGCATAGGTCTACTCCATTCCTGTCATATTTGAGAGTTCTAAGTCAGTAGGCCTCAGTGTTGCCAGATGGAAAAAAAATTTCCCCCCAGATTACCACATTTTATCAACAAAAACCCCTAAATTTTTTTTTTAAATTTTTATTTTTATTCACAGCTTCTAAATTTGTTTTTAATTTTAAATTTAAGTAATTCACAATATAGTTGAGTAGCTACAGGAAAAAAAATTGTAAAAAAAAGATACTAGCTAGGCAATAAAAGAAAATTTATTTCACAATGTCTGAGTAAAGTTTTGATTATTTATTCGACATTTAAATTATCCGCAAATTAAATCCGTCCAGTAAAAAACTTTCACAATTTTTCGAAAAAATAAATGTAGGTACATATGTGTCAATTATATGTTCCAGTTTTCCAGACAAAATAGTTTTGGCTGATGAAACCTTGAAAAAATCAATTAATAATATTTAAATTGCCAAGAAAAATTGCTAATCGACACTTCATCTGGCAATTAACATACTTTAAACTTTAATTATATAAGCTATACGTACCATTCAGATATTGCGAAACATAAGGGAGGTTGATAATTGACTAATAAGTTCCAAGTTGCTTAAAGTTCCAAGTTGCTTATTTAGAACATTGATCAGACATTTTGAAACAAGCCCACTCAGTGCGTGATTAAAGTTAAACGCGAGTTTAATCCTAACATTTGGTGTGTTAACTCAGGATTAACTGAACAGATGCTTTTGATGTTTTATGCAAAGAGTTTGTTAAGTCATTCCGCATTCATTCTCCACCGAAAACTGCTTCCTCAGTTCATTGTGGGCGTATTTACTTCTAGAGCTAGCTAACTCTGGTTTAACTCACGAGAAATAGATACGTTAATATGAAAATTAAAATATTAAGGAATTACAATTCTTTTTTGCACTTCTTTAAATTAGTTCTAATACATTATCGTGATCTTCGTTTTGGCTCTCGTGTCGGTTTGATACATATTCTAACTTGTAAAAGTTTTAAGCATTTCTTCTGTTTGTGTAAAATTCTGACATCCAAAATGTAAGGGATGTCTTGCTCGTAGAATACTGTCAGCTGTTTCAATACCCATACGATTCCTCAACCTTTTAGGTCTAAATGAATCCCCTCAGATTTCCCCCCAAACATTTCGTCCCCCCAGATTACCCCCCAACGAAAAAAAAGCCCCTAAATCTAGGGGGAAAATCCCCAAACTGGCAACCCTGGTAGGCCTTGGCTTTTCACCAGCTGTCACGAAACCAAATTTATTTATTTTGTATGTTAAAGAAATCAAATGTCTTCCCCCGCTGTGTAATGGCTAGTACATTGGGCTCTATCACTATTTCAGCCAGGCCCACTTTTAAATAAAAGAATTTAATTTCAGGGATACATACCTAACCTTATCCCTTTTGCAAAGAAGTAAAAATCCTCCTAGAGTAACTCATCTTTAGCCTTTAGGATTTGGCAAAAATTGTGGGGCTCCTCCATTGGCGAGCAGAGTTGCAGCTCTCTTTTATTTGATTTCGTCGTTTTCGCATACTTACTCTTGGTCCCATATTTTTTTTATTTAGCTGCTAATCTTACACAATTTACTTTTTAATTTTTTATCTCTTTGACGATCCCACTCAATTTGACTGTTTTATATAGCATCCTAGGGAATTAAAAGACCTTTGTAGGTACCTACTCAAAAGTTCTCCATTTTTAAAGAAACAACATTCATTTGATATCAAAATGTAAGTAGGTATAATAATATAGCTGAAACTGCAGTAACTTCTATTGAGCACTGGTTTTTGCTGGTCTCAAATAAAACCCAATTATTATATAAGCTTCGTGAAAACAGCTTTCTAATAACAGAACACGTTGTAATCTAACACCCAATACTCAAAAATCTGCCCACCTCGTTACTTTATTGTTATACTCGAAGACGTTAATGCCTACACTTTTCCGGTACAGGAATAGTTACGTTGTCCACGTTATAGCAATCGTGGTTCGTCTCTTACGCCTAGACTGATCGTTTTTTTTTTTTGCAGAAAAGTAACTCAATTCTGAAATGGTTATTCGACTTATAAGAAGAAGGTTCCAGGAAAGGTAAGATTCTTAATACAAAATTTGGACTTGAGGTCTCCGGAAATGTTCAGAATGTTTATCTATACTTTCTAATTAGTTTAATATCAGATAAGATCGCACACGAAACTGTCTTCTGCAAAACTTCTTCAGTTGTATGTAGTTGAAAACTTGTACTTTCGATGACTTTAGAGCCCCGCTTATATTTATTTTACGCCCCTATTGAAAATTTCTGGTTACCTCATCACAATGCCATACCCAGCCACCTATAATGACTTGCACCATTCTAAATGTGTAATAGCTAATTCGTCGCAGCTATTTGCTAATTATAAAAACAAACACTAACTTGCTGCATGTTACATTTTTACTCATAAATCTACTTCCATGTAGTTCGTCAACTTCTATTAATAAAATTCAAAGCAAAATAATATTCCCATCAGCACCAGCTAAAAACGTGACTATCTAGAAACTTCGATGGAAATAAATTATTTGCCATGTCCATGTCTGTCACTTAATCCATGTCGGTCAGGCCTCCTTCCACCAATCTATACACAAACAAAAAATGTCTACCTCTAAACCGCGCCGCTACTTATCCAATTTGCAACTTGATCGCATGCGACCATCCCCCTGGCAGATATAGGTACTTTGCATCTATTGTAGTATGATTCCAATTGAACCTACATAATATATGGCGAACTGACAGATTAATCTCATTTAGCATTGCAAGTCCCCTTCGTGCGTCCATCAGCACTCCAGCCCGCACCACTTAGCGCATATCCGAATTAGTCTTAATGAACGATCCATTAAAATTCAGTGCTTCAATTATTTGTACTTGAAAGAGAAATGGCGTGATTTTTTTTGGAATGCCAGTTATACACTGCCAGTTTCTATTTCTATATTAATTTAACGTGTAACTAAAGGAAAGAGCTTATATCGTTGAGGCCCGCGTGTTTTTTGAAATGGTATTTTCAGAGAATTGAATGAATGGAGAAAAGAATGAGTATGATTTTTTTTTCTAAATTACTTCATCCACCCATCCCACAAATGTGTAAGCCACCAACAAAAATCATGCCATGGAATCCATCCAATAGCAAGTGTAGCACACAAGTAACCAGCGAACGAGATCAAAATTAGGGTTACCGTATGGGATTTTTAAAGCAAATGGAAGATTATTTTAAAATTTTATGAGTTTTAAGTTTATTTTATCGATTTATTAAATGTGATTATAAAATACTGATTTTGATAAAATACCTTTGCCAATGCGTAACTTTAATATGAGAATAAATCAGAACAATTTAAGCTTAATCTTGATTTTTTTATGTATTTTAAACTAATACTAAAACTTTAGTACCTATTAGTTTAACATAGCTCCAGCTTTAAATTTTGTAGCTAATGTTCTTTTGAAGAAAATAAACCTTAAGCTAAAATAATTTTAGTAATAGATACACAAAATACGTAAAAATGTTAGCAATATTGGTTATTGGCTGATGTTCTTGTACAAGAGGAGCATTCCAGATAAGTTAAGAGCTGTTATCAAATCGACACGATGGTTAAAATCGTATCGCACACAATGAAAGAGTGTCATTTGAATTCGAAATCGTAAATGGGTTGAGACAAGGGTGAATCCTGTCATCGATAATGTTTTTATTATAGTGATAAGATGTTAGAAACCTAAAGAAATTATTGTATTTAAAGATAAGTGGTAGGTAAATTGTCCCTAGAATATCAAAATGATCTTAAAATAGCATTGCAAGCAAAGAAATCCAAAGGAGCAGGGACGCAAAAAAGGGATTTGGTCCAGTAGAACGTGGTTCCAGTCTAGATAGAATTTTTAAAATCGAAGCGAAATTTTGGAAAAATTTTTGGTGGAGATAGTTAATAGAAAGGCAAAAATAATCCTATCTTGTAACCCTAATATCCTTTTTTAGTACTTAAATCATGATTCATGAATCACAATTATGTACTGATCAACATAAGTCTCTTTATTGGTCTTGGTCTGGTCTTTCTGTTTGATCAAACATCGTTCCTTTTATTCGCATTGTTCGTCAATTTTATCATTTTGTGTTATGGAACGTAATACGTACGTATATCTACAATTTTACATATTATTAAAGTGGGCATCTTTTTGGGTATGTTAAGCAATCGAAAAAAAATTGACAAATCACCAATAGAATGTTGCACAAACCTTGAAAATATGGACCAATTTTCAATTGAACAACGATGACGAGAATATTATTCAGCTTCTTCATAAATTTTGACATATGTCACTTTGATTTTCAAGCGATGATGTGTGCAACAGTGAAAAACTGCACATGAAACTTAAAAGATACCATTGAATTTGGAGCTTGTGTACCTAAATGTTTAGCTAAGATCTGTTATATTGCAAAATATTGAGTGCTTGTGCAAGAATTAAAAATGCACACTCTTGCTTGGATTTTATTTTCTGTACCTACCACTGTTTTTTGTTTCAGTTTAAAAGCAAATTTGTACAACCTCGTAAGTGTACTTTTTATAATCAAACATGCTTCTATGGAATGAGATTACCGGTTTGTATAAGCAATCTCTGCCACATAACGTTCCATATTCATGATTCAATAGTCTGATTTGCTCTCGGACTCCAGACCAAAATAAGCCCGATGAATCGAGACAAAAATAAAGCTCGTTTATGTATAGTTATGCAAATATATAATATCAGACTCGCTATGTGATGCACTTGTGTCTCATTTTAAGCTAGCTTGCCTGTACGATGTGAATATTTTCTCGAAGCTCCATAATATGTGGATCGTTTTTAAATCAGTCACGTCATTTATGTACATCGTGCCTAATTATTGACTTCCTAAGATTTTTGCAATAAAACGCTTGATGATTGACTTTTGAGAAACAGGAAATAAGATGCATTCACATCATGGTGTTGGAATTCTGTCGCCAGCAAGTCTATTTACATATTATATTTATAATCACTGGGAGAACGTTATGGCGGATGCGAGGTGGAAACCCTGTTTATAATAAAAATTCGCTCGTGCAGCAGTGTGTATTTTATAATGCCACGCGCAGCAACTGGCGAAATTAAAAGTGATCAAGTTCATCATCTTATAACAGAACGATAAGTTTCAACAAATTGTTATCAATAATGAGTACTCTAACCTTTTGGTTATTCGTGATATTCATTAGGTATATGCACATTAATATAAGTTACTTTACGAATTCGTTATTGTGCAATGTACAATCGCACTTACATACAATTTTCATTATTATTAATTTTTGTTTTCAATTTGGATTTAATTATATTACTGTAATAATTATTGCTATTTTATTGTTATAATTTTTAATTTACAGCCTGTGGTCGTGTCTACGCCGCCGTGATAAGAGTAAAATAATCGTGAATTAGCCACACGAGCACCAATTTAATAGCGCGATCGATATATCCACAGACGACACTTGAGCTGCGATTTAATTCTATAAATTTGTCTTTCCATAATAACGTCTCGACGCCATAAATTGATAAAAAAAATAATTAATTCCTTTTTTCATTATAGCAGATCACGTGATGTGACAATTGCTCATGGCATAGTTGGGCATATAAATATTAGAAAATAATATAAACATTATTCTAGTTTAGGTACTAAAATAATATAATTATAAGAATAGGTATTATAATATTTTTGTACATGAGCATAATTTGACTTAATTAATATGTTACATCATAAATATTAATTTTTTCTTATTTTAGATTAGAATTTTCATTAAAAATGGCAAATTGTGCGTTATAATCATTGAGACAAAAAAAAACTAATTATATGGCATGATTTTTATGTCGTCTGTCTGAGTAACAACGTTTCGATAAGTTCAACATAATATTATTGATCATCGCATGAATTTTTAGTGCTTGTATATTTGAATATAAAAGGCAATTGCATTGAGTTGTAGTGAATATGAATATCATATTTACATTATATTTTCCATCAATTAAGCGGAAGCTAACGATAAATAAAGATATAGGGGCATATTCATAGCCACTTTTAAGCTCCAGTTTATCTTAGACTGGGCTTATCCTATCTAAATAACATTGAATAAACCCCAGTCTAAGATAAACTGGAGTTTAAAAGTGACTATGAATATGCCCCATTGTCTTTAAGTTTATGTATGAAGTAGAAGAAGGTTTTATTAGGTTATATTATGTGTAGGTATGTAAAGGGTCTTCGAATGGCGACTTCCGAACTTTGACATTTATTAGCTGCCATTCCCCACATTGTTGAAGTTTAAGCTACATATGTATACATACATCTATCAGATTGGCTGTCACTTATTCAGTCTGTTTTGCCAAATCACCGTGGACGGATATAGCGTTTAACAAGACGGGCAAATGATTAAATTGTTTTATCAAATTGGGTGTTCTTCTCCGGCAACCATCCGCGCGCTTCGCCCATTTTACGGTCGCCTTAATCGTCCTACCTCGAGGACTTTTCGCAATGTGGGAGATAAATTTGAGTCCACTGGTTCAGTAAACGATCAACCAACACCCAGACGTCGCAAGACGCAAGATCTGCCATTCGTTAGAGTGTGCAGGAGAATCGGAGGCAATCGATTTCGCATCGCTGAAATGAACTCGTCCTTTCGCAGACCACAACTTTGTAAATTTTGCGTCGTGTCTTAGGCCTGCACCCATACAAAATTCAACTAACCCAGGAGCTGAAGGTAAACGAGGTATGTTCTCTGAATGGGCTCTAGAGTAGTTGGAATCTGACCCTAATTTTCACCGAGAAATCATCTTCAGCGATGAAGCCCACTTCTGGATGGATGGGTATTTTAACAAACAAAATTGTTGAACTTGGGACAATAGCAATCCACGTGAGATCCAAGAGCGTCCCATGCATCCCGAAAAAGTCACTGTTTGGTGTGGATTTTGGGCTGGTGGCGTCATCGGTCCATATTTCTTTAAGAACGACGTTGGCCTGGCCGTCACCGTCAACGGCGAGCGCTATAGGTTGAATATTAACTTCTTCTTTTGGACACCACCGATATGTGGTTTCAACAGGACGGTGCTAAATGCCGCACATCTCAGGCCACATTGAAAATTCTGCACGAGCGATTCGAGGGCATGGTCCTCTCACGTGGAGGTGATGTGAACTGGCCACCGAGATGGTGCGATTTTGGCTCCGTTGTACATTTCTTGCGGGGTTTTCTGAAGTAGCAGGCCTATACGAATAATCCTCAAATCAAAGCTAAAATAACCCAAGCCATCGATCGGTCAAATTCAGCCTGATTTATGCGCCAAAGTCATGGAAAATTAGACATTTCGAATGAGCACCACCCAAAGAAGCCACGGTGGACATTTGAACCATGTTAGATTTCATATACATAATTACACAGAATTTTGATGATATCTCACACACATTTTGTTTTGATTAAAATTAAAAATAAGTAGCGCTTAATGAAAGACCCTGTTTTTACATATAGGGCCAATAGAAATCATCATCCTCATTTTTATATTCTTAGTATTCATATTTAGCTCTACTCCGACCCCCACTTTTTCGTAGTTTATGACGTATTTATTTTTGAACAGTATATAGGAATCACAGATTAGCCACATGAAGATAAGAATCCCCGGCAGCCATTTTAATTTGCCTACAAGCTTGAACTGTCAGATATCAGATAAAAAATGAGAATGTGTGTATAAAATCTTCACACACCTGGTTAAATTGTTGTTGCAATTCACATCTGTTCATCGACGCGGGATGAAATTACAAATACAACAATGTAAACAAATGGGTTTTGGAGGGTGAAACGTACCAAACATTCTCATCTTCATATGGCTAATCTGTGGTAGGAATCATCATGTCTCTTTGTTCTTCTTTATAAATTACAATTGAGACTCTATTAACAAATTTTATGTTTTGCCTATCAGAGATCGTTATCCTTATGTTTATACCACCCAAATTCACCACTGTTCCAAATACAACTATTGCTGCAAGCTCAAAATCCAACGGAAAGTATAGCGGCCGCCATGTCTTTTCTGAAATCTGCCTTTTTAAAACTTTGTCATTTCAGAACTTTTTTTATTCCAAACTTCGTCATTTCAGCAGGCACCTACTTTATTTTTCAAAACTTTGTCACTCAGAACTTAGTCGTCGTTTAGAACTTTTGTTTTCAGAACATCGTTACTATTTCCGGTCAGAAGCGTTTGCTACTTAATTGGCTGCCAGTTAACGGCAAAAGTGTTTTTCAATGAAAATGAATACCTCTTTTGGAAAAAACAACAAAGTTTTAAAACCTTTTGAACGACTTTTAGTTATAGATATGAATGAAGAAGTTATGAAAAATAGAGTTGTGATAGAAAGGTTTGGAATGAAAAATTTCTGATCTATTCCAATTTATTTATCAATTGTATTGAAGCGACTAGCAGTTTTACCAGCCCTCACAAGTGTGTTGTTGCTGAGCCGGTTCCTTAACATATTTTATCCCTGTTTTTCAAAGTTTTAAACGATAGCATTGTAAAGGGTTTTCCAATAAGAGGTGTTATTTTGAATAGCCCGCTATGTCGGTAGCTGTCACTTTTGAAGCTGTCATTTTTGGACATTTGACGCCATTACACGCTTCAACAACGCATTGAAATTATTAAAATTCACTATAAAAATGGTGAAAATTTGGCAGAGACGGTTCGTAAAACTAAAACATTTTTGGGTCGTCGTGAAGCACCTTGTCGGACCGCAATACAGAAATTGGTGGACAAATTCGAGCTGTTGGGACAAGTTAGTGATGTGAAGAATAAAACCCGTGCACGTCGCTCAAGAACAACTGAGAATATTGCTTTTGTAGCCCAAAGTGTTGAAGAAAACCCAGGTTTGTCCATTCCTCGTCGTTCTTTGGAATTAGGCATTCCACAAACGTCATTACACCGTATTTTGCATAAAGACTTGGGTCTTAAGGCTTATAAAGTTCAGTTAACACAAGAACTCAAGCCGGCTGATCATCAACAACGTCGTTTCTTTGCTGATTGGGTAGTTGAAATGCATGAAAATGATCCGGAATTTCATCGAAAAATCATCTTGACTGATGAGGCCCATTTCCACCTCGGAGGCTACGTCAACAAGCAAAACTGTCGCATCTGGGGCTCGGAAAACCCAAGAGTTATTGTTGAAAAACCTCTCCATCCTCAACGCGTGACTGTTTGGTGCGGTTTATGGTCCGGCGGGGTCATTGGACCTTACTTTTTCGAAAATGAGGCTGGAGCAACAGTTACGGTCAATGGATTGCGCTATCGAGAGATGATTAATGATTTTTTATGGCCGGAATGGGATGGTATTGATCTGGACAACGTTTACTTTCAACAAGACGGCGCTACGTGCCACACAAGCAATGAAACCATCGATCTTTTACGGGAAAAGTTTCCGAACCGTGTTATCTCTCGAAGAGGTGATCACAATTGGCCACCGAGATCTTGTGATTTAACACCTTGCGACTTCTTCCTTTGGGGCCACGTGAAAGATAAGGTCTACGCCAACAGCCCAGCGTCGATTCAAGACCTCAAAGATGGAATTCGTGAGGCTATCGAGGACATAGGGCAGACACTTTGCCATTTGGTTATGGAAAATTTCATGAAAAGGATATGGTCCTGTAAGCGTGGCCGTGGCGGCCATTTGGCTGATGTTGTGTTCCATTATTAACGGCATACCTTCCTCTTTATAATGAAATAAACATCTCAAAAAATGCCATTTTTCTTTGAATATCAAAATAATACCTCTTATTGGAAAACCCTTTACTATCTTTTTAACATTTTATTAAAGTTAAAATCACCAATTGACTATATTTTATCTTTTTATCATCATACTAATATGTCACTTTGACAAAGTCGATGACAATAATGTGGAAAAAGATATGTTTGTCTACTTTTCTGCATGAAATGTCACTGTTTTAGGCGCGTTTAGCTTGACTTTCGTAAGAGAATAGGTTAAGAATGATACTAGTTAGGTTAGGTAGAATGGCTGACAGTTGAGCTTGTTACCGTCACACTTAGATCTATGTAGATCCGTTTTGATACCATAGGAAGTTGTATCCCACTTAATGTAAAAACCTATGTGTTGTGTTAGCAGTCAAGCCATTTAGAGGCGTTGCCGAAGTTCTAGAAAGATCCTCTAAGTCGTCAAAGAAATGATTTCCTATGTATATTTCTTTCTTAAGTGACAGAGTGCTGGGCAGTGACAAAAGAAGTGTAAGATATCCTCGCTGCACCCTCTGCAAAGGTCGTCAGTACAGAGCCTCATTTTCTTTTTGTGGTATCCCAGTAGATATGAAATGATACTAGTTAAAAAGTGTGTATGATATTAATTTTTGAACCTTTTAGCTAACTATTTCACAAGTATCACGCACTTAAAAATTTTAAGCTCTATAAATTAACACAAGTCAGCCTGCTTTTTAATTATTATTTAGCCATTAAAAAAATCTGACATGTACGGGAAATGTTAAACTTCCAATATTTATATGTAGTTCTCTTCTTTTTCACAACCACTTACTTCTTAATAATATTCATATCTCACAATACTTTTATCCATTGATATAATCGTTTAGAATTAAATGTGTGTTGCGGAAAATTACACACATCTTTTGTGATCAGATTGTGAAAAAACCGGAACAATAAAAAATTAATTAATCGTTTGCCAAATAAAAAAAAGTTGTGGATAAAACATAGAATCGTAGTTTATTACTCATTTTACCGCAGAAACTTCTTAAATGTTGACACAAAAATAGATTATTAACTTGGAGAGAACAAACATAGAAAATTCCCATTTAAAGAAATATTAATTAATTTCAATTTAAGGAAACTTATTTTTTGGTCACTTAACTAAGTAGTTATTAGAAGATCTTTGGAGGTGGTCCTCATTATAAATTTGTTATTTTTATAATTTAATCAGACGTAAGTGTGGGTTTCCCTGATAAATATTCTGATTCTTGAACTAAAAGTCTTAATTTCTTGTTTTAGGGGAAATAGGGGTGATACCATATTCGGAGTAAAATCGTTTTCTGGATTTCTAAAGAAATGTTAGAATCGTCTTTACTATACTATAACTACTATATAATATTCTGTGAAATGTTGGACGGTAATTAATAAAAAATTATACCGTATAGGCTTCAAATTGATGACACTTCATTTAGACGAACAGATGCAGAGCCCTGTTGATGGGCGGTAAATTTTTTGTTTAATTTCTTCCGTCATCGAAATATCTTTTATTTAAACTTTTTCAAGAAAAATAACACAAATTTGTTGAGAGTTAAAACAAAATTGTAGACAAAATTAATAACTACCTACTTGATTTTGTCCTCTTATGCACTAAATTAATTTTTGATTTATATTTTCCCGCAATTTTTGGCAACTTAATCGATCAATTTGTGAAAAACCCAAATTTTAGAATATTGCATGCGTGGGCAGTGAATTTGTTAGTAAATTTTACAAAATTCGTCATTTGTTGCTTATAAATTAGCCAATCATATTTAAGAATAATTTATTTCATAGACAACCTTGATCTTGCGCAATTATACCTTAAATGAAAACAATAAACAATATTCTTGATTCTTTCTTTTATTTTTGGCTATCAAAAACAAATTTGCTGTCTTTGGCTATTTTGAATATATTTTTATTTCAAGGTCTATGATGATTCCTAAAAATATATAAATTTTGTTTGTTCAATATATATAAAACCTAACGGAGTACCTTCGCATTATTATTTAATTTGTTTGTAAAAGATCCTTGATCCTTGAAGAAAGTCAAATAAAGCTCGTTTTTTGACGTCCTTATACTTATAAATACATTAAGAAACTAAGCTATAAAAGTTCGACCATTATCGAATTAGTAAAATCATTAAACCAATTTCAAACTTAATTGATCGCTAAAAATTAAAAGAAGCGTGAATATCAAATTATGAAAATACAGGAAAGAAAAGATGACAATTTACTGATTTAAATTTCCTTGAAGCAATTTGTATCTTCTATATACTCAACCTTAATTAGGAGTACTTTGAACTTAAACTTAGTTAAATATTTAATAATTAATTGAGGTGATTTCTTCACATCAATTATACGTTTAATTTATGTATGTATAACAAAAGCACACACAAATTATAGGTTTCGATGAATTCTGGAAACTTTTCGTGTCTTTGGAAAAAAATTCCTGCTTCTAAGTTCTGAATACTGATTCAGTGATTTGTTTGCTTAACTAATGAATAACGAAATTTTATAGTGTTAATTGCGTATGACGTTAATGTAAATTAATAAAAACAATTCTTATTTAATGTTGGGCAATAACAAAATACGTTAAGGAAAACAAAACTTTAACCTTATGGTTTCAGACAGGTCAAAATTCACAGTAGGAATAATTTTACTTATTGAAAAGTACGCAACCGGAATTATTTTTCAAAATTTCGTTAGTTAGTGTTGAATATTTGTAATTGAAAACTAAATGTTTATTAAATAAATACAAATAAAAAAATTGCTGTGGTATCGTGGAGAACCAGGGCCTATAGTGACTTAGAGCTCCCAGCAGGAACGGCGGGGATTGACTATCGCCGCCTGAGTGCTTAACTGCCTCATATCCATCGAAATTATTCCTCAGAAAACGAATTTTAAAATAACTTCGTGACTTTCTACTTAACTTATATGACTTTTGAATATTTATGAATATTAATTGACATTTTTTTTTCTAATTTGAAAATCTTTGGGCAAAAACCTTGGAAAAAAGTCAGAAATGGATATAGGACCCTGTTTCATACGAATGCGAAAACAATGGAAACCAATCTTCATATTTCCATGGGATATAGGACTTTTGTGCACTATAAACATTGGAAAATCAATGAAAACAAAAATAATAAAAAATTCAAAATCAAATTAAATTAAAATTTTATTTTTAGTAATAAGAATATAAAATAAAAATTAATATTAATATTAATTCTCTGGGTATGCCTTACCTTATATCACATTGGTTTTTTTCTAAGTCGATGAAAAACCTATCAAAATGATAAATTATTTTAACAATAAATTATGTAAAATACCTAAAATTAATTTTGGTCTCTTAAATTCTCTAGAAAAATACATTTCATTTTATTCGGAATTGGTTATTAGAATACTTCAACATTCGTAGAAGCTAGTTATATGAGTGTTTTAATTTTTTTTTTATAACTTAAAGTTTTTTTTTACCAGTTTTGTTTTCATCCATTTTTTTACAAAAAAAAAATGGTTCAATAAAATCGATATAAGCTTCGAAAAGACTAAATTTAACTCTGTTATGTAGTTTGGCAACGTGAAGGTAAATAATTCGTCTTATTTAAAATAAATTTTTTTCCTCTTGTTTACCTCGTTTTTTATTTTTTCTAACAATATTATAAAAATATATTGTTTATTATGGCTGCTTTTTTGAAAGGATCCTTACAGACACAGTTGATATAACTAATTCGGCCGTGAAGAAGATTCCAACCAGTAAGCCTATTTAATAAATATATCTATTGCCCATTGCTATAGGGCATTTAAGCACTACGTGTTTGTCACTCCAACTTCTATATACAAAAATTGCCCTACTTAGTAATAATAATAAGCACAAAGAGAACCCAAAAATGTAAGGTCTATAGAGTTAGAGTGGTTTCAAGGTAACTTTGTAAATAATAGAGATAGAGCAATCGGGATAGGACAAAACGATAGAGAATATTCGAATTAATATAACTGCATCATAACTCAGTTTCTCGAAAAAGTGGTCAATCGGGCACTTAAGCACTTAAGGGGCGTATTGTCTGCCGAATCTGAACGGTTAAGATGGGTGGCTCTTCATCTAAACTGTTGAGCTATGTCAACACAAATATTCTTTTGGAAAATCTTCAATTTCATGGAATTCCTCGCTCTCTCTCTCTATAGCACAGTTTATGCGAATTATTAAAGAAGAAACAACAAATGAGTCAAATTTGTATTAAATCCAGCCATGTATGAAGAAGTTTCTGGTATGGTAAATAACAATTAAACTTCTTTTTGCTGGACCAGTAATTAATTTCTCTGTATAATTAAGTACCACCTCTATCCCACTTCTGATCTTGACCACAAACTAAATTAATAACAACATGCTTTATGTTCTTTATATCAAAAAAAAAAAAAACAACAATAAAACTTTGTCGTAAAAAAAAAAACATTATAAAAATTTTAACAAAATTGACATCAATCTCATCAGAGCCAAGAAAATGCGTCGTCAAACATGATAGTTAAACCAAAATAACAAACACAAAGAATTTAATAAAACCTGCATTCCGTGCGTTCGTTGTGTGGAATTTTAATTAAATTTTAAATAAAAACTGCCACCGTCTGCAACATAGATTTTTAAGCGCGAATCAGACAAAAAACGCTCCTCTTTGGACTTTGTATATGTTTTTGTTTTTATATACCTACATAGGCACATACCTTATATCATGTATGTATGTATATATTTTGGCTTTGCTTTGAAAACATTTTTATGTTTTTTTTTTTTTGAATTTATTTTATTCAAGAAAGTCAGTCAATGCCATCGCAAAGTGACACCGTGTCACACGAGAGTCAATAACATACCTATACGTTTATGTATACAAAAAAGATCGAACCGAGGTGAGTTTCGTTTTGATATACCTGGTTGCACGTCGAAAGTTTGGGCTTAAAATCAAGACCATGATACATTCATTCAAAACAACATTTATGATCATAGTAAAATATATATTTAATGACTCATCGAATACTTCACAAAGAAAATCAGGTAAAGCGGGGAATTTTCTGAGAAATTCACCTCTTGAAAAGACCTTCAACCGCTTATATATGTTAATGAAAAATCCGTCCCTGCATCTTCTAACTAATCAACTTAACTTCAAACTGCAGCTTAAGTCCAAAACCACAGTCAAGGTACTGTGCGGCATTCAATGTGTTTGTCACTTAAAGATGCAAGCCTCGATGTTCGACTTCCTTATGCGATTTGCATGCCAATAAGCTGGCAACACAATTGTTATTATTATTTTTTTTTTTTTTATTTGAACCTTAACAGTATTCTTGCGCAAATTCACCCACATTATGGAAGAGAAGGCCAATGACCAAACGCTGCCGCTACTCTTTTTACTTGAAGGGAATCGCGCACTGATGAGCGTTAGCCAATATTTTTTTTATCAGACACATGGCAGGCGGCATTGAGTTTGTCCTTTGATTGTGCCTTTGAGCTAGATACGCGGGGTAATCGCTGATGCCGTAAATAGAATGGTTAAAAGGTTCAGTTTACGAACTAGTATATATACCTTCGTATCCCCACAATAATATCAACTACCTTTGACACACCCACCACAATAGTGGGGAATTTAAAAATAAAAATCCAGCAAAGATAATCGTCACTGATGTCCGACAGTCAATTTGAAAATAGGCATAGGTATAGACTTTTGACTTGGAATCATACGAAGCGACCTTCAGTGTAAATGAAGCCTGAATGTTTATGTTTTATTGTGCTACCGCTGAATGACACGTCTTTGGTGCATTTGCACTTTAAAAACGTTTTGCCTGAGCAAACATAATTTATTCGTTCGGAACGCTTTATGCGGACGCGTCACCTGCGATGATTTTGTCTAATTGTTTGTATGGCAAAATTAAAAGTAAATTATAACTTCATGCATATGGAAAAGAAAAGTGATGATGCAATCGGATGGCATTTGGCAAAACGCAATTTTTGTATAATAATTAAGTCGTAGTGCACAACACAGTGGGGCAAAGTAGCTATTAAGATGGTATTAAATCAACTTGTGTAAGTAACACTCGCAGGGAAAACATCATGTAAAATTAAATAGGAAGCAACCAGATACAATGTTTTAACGTGATGTGATCGTGTTAAATCAACATAAGTTTATACTTGAAATATGTACATGTCATTTTTTAAACTTAACGCCGCGGACCTGGATGAATTAATGCGGCAGACGGTTCAATTTTGTAAAATGTTTTTTATTTAATTAAAGTTTTGTTAATTTCAACCAAGTAAGTTGGTTAAATCTAATCAAGTTTTTGCGAAGCTTGGTTAAGGAGATTTCTTAATCTAAATATAACTATAGTTTTTGGGATGTCTGCTTTTGAAAATAAAGTAATTTGTAGAACAGATGAAAAAAAAAAATCTCCCCCCAGAAAATCACATTTTAACAAAAAAAAATTATTTTTTTTAACTTTTTATTTTTATTCACAGCTCATAAATTGTCGGTTTTTATTTTACATTTTATTAATCCACAGTGTGCTTAAAAAAATCAATTGTAAAGAAGCTACTAAGTAAAAAAATAAAATTTGTTTGTAATAAATAAACGACTAATAAATAAATATAAAATTTAAAACTTATTAAAACAAAATTAGTTTTAACTTTATTAAAAAAGTTCTAATGTGGTGTTTTTTTAGACGTGTGGTTTTCAATCTGGCAATACTTTTTTCGTAGTTGGTCTTTTTGACAACTGTCACTTGATTTTATAATAAATATACTTACTTCTGAACAACGTTTGCAATTTTTGCAGATTTATTAACAAAATAAAACGCGCTGCGTCCAATATTCCATCGGCATAATCGCAAAATCGCATAAATTCGAGCAAGCATGGATCGGTTTCGCACCACGTTTACATTAGTGGATAATGCGCATCCTCAGAGACGTCGTACAGTGCTCACCGAAGACGCTATTGCTGCTGTGGAGCAGAGTATCGAAGAAGACCCGAATGAGTCCATCCGCCATCGCACGCAACAATTGGAGCTGTCGGAAGTTGGGCCTCACTCGGCTGGAATTTATTCCAGCCAGCCGCAGTGGCCACTTGCCCGAAATCATTGTTAAAATATAATGGCAAACCGTTTATCTTTATAATAAAGCTAAATTCTTGGCTATAACATTAAATTATATGTGTTTTATTTCTTCTTGAAAACCACACGTCTAAAAAAAACACAATTTATTATCGTGATCTTCGTTTTGGCTGTCAGTTTAATACATCTTCTTTATTGTGAAAGTTTTTAGCATTTCTTCTGGTGGTGTAAAATTGTGGCATCCAATATGATTCTCCAAACATTTAGCTCTAAATTAATCCCCAGAACACTGCAATCAATTAAAGAACAGATTTACTGGTTATTTTATATATCAACAAGATTATCTGATTACCAATGTTTAAATGAACAGACACAGCGATAAATTAATTGAGTTCACCGGGTAAAAATGGTAAAAATTACTAAGTGAATGGTTAAGTCAAAGTTCGCAAGTAAAATTTAAATGTAGAAGAGAGAAAATCGCTATGACTCTCGGTTGGTTTAAAAAAATCAATCCATCACTTTCATCGTCGGTGCTATAAGTGGTGTATGCAGTTGCGCTTCCAAAGATAACGCCATCTTTTCATCTTTAATTTTGCATTTTCTTGACTTTGTAACTTATGTCTTAAAATGGATTCAACAGTAGGTATACCTACTAATGTGGAAGTATTATTGAATTGTATCCATTTCTCTTTTACGCCCCGGCATCTTGGCCACAGGACTAACTCCCCCCTTCAATGAGCTCTTCAAAGGTATGAGAACCAAGTTCCTGTCGCGTAAGACGGTCCTGTTGATTCGAACTTCATATAGCCAGATGCAAAACGTCTCCCAAGTTCTGCGCAAGTCAGTGTTGTCAACTTGCTATTTTCGTTCTGTCATCAGGCTTGAGTAGTGTTGATCTATATTGTCCATCAAAACGTGTTATATTTGCGGTTTACAAAAATTCTTATGGTTAGGTATCTTTATAAGTATGCCTGCAGTACTCGCGCTGTGCGCTGTGTCTGTGACCAAGTTTGACCGCATGTTTCCAACTGTATGACTGGTAGTCTATTGTCATTAAAGTTTCTATATAAACTATGGGTATGCCTGCCAAGTACCTGAATACCGGCTCCAGACCTATACATATAAATGATACATATAGCAGCACATACAAAAATATTCAAAGAAAAATTCACACTTAACAAGAATACAAAACTTTTATTTTCAATTGGATCTAAACTAAAGTGAATTTATATTTTTTTAGGTCATTCTCAATCTTATTGCAAGCAATTTTCTTTGTATCTCAATTAAGTGCAAAAGCTTGTTTTTTTTTCGTATATTATAGTTCCTGAAATACAATTCAAATTACATAAACTAGTCTCATTTAAAATGTTTCTAGATTAACAAACACAGGTTTTGTGACGTCAGACAAGTTGTATATCTTTATAACAGTCCGTCAAATGGGGAACTTCCTCATTGCCAAATTAAGATAAAAATGCTAAATAAGTTCGCTATACCATTTTTGATGGGATCAAATTGAAACTGCGTAGATCTTAATTTTTCATTTAAAATTTTATTCAAATTTGCATTTGTATAAACATAAAAGTAAGTATCTTTTCTACATACAAACCTGGGACACATAATGTTATGAAAATGGTCAAACAATGACTACGTATAGGTATCAGTATAGTATAGTAACGTCCAACTATCTTTAGTTCTGTACATATGAGTTGAGTTTGAGGTTAATTGTTTAGGTGATAGTTGTTATTGGCACATTTGTAATTTAATTGTTTTTTTTTTTTTGCAAATGTTTCATTTTCTCAAATAATTAGGTGCGAATTTTGACATAATGTAAGAAAATGAAATATGAGGTTTTTATTGTTGTCGACAAAAATCACTACACAAAAAAATAATTTTGAAGCTTTTGGCTTATGTTGGTTAACTGTGGTGGCGAGATGATGTGATTTAACCTTTGCAAACAATATTCTATTTTCACAAACTTGGTATGTAAGTTGGATCTATTGTATTTTGTGATTTTGAAATTACTCATTCAATGACCTTCACGCTTCAGCTTAACGAGTCTTGTTTGTTAAAGACGTGCTTTTGCTTTATCTACCTAAGTCACCACACATCTCACTCATGTAAATAAACCGTAATACGTGGTCTCGCATATGGCAGTAATTTTCGTTTAAAGTTTAAGCTACATCGAGATGAATGACCGCTCAATTACCGACTTAAAGTTATAAGTCTGTTTAAGACATATACCTACCTAGTATAAATCATAAGAAGGGTTTTAAGGTCTTTTGTAAGATATAATCTAAGACCTATACCTCTAAAACATTAAGTTTAAAATTGTCTCTAGCTCTATATGACTGGGTTTATGACAATATAGCCAATGGAAGTTTTCAAACCACCTATTGCGTATGATAAGTCAACAGACCAAATATAATGACGCAATAGGTGTAAATGAATTTGTGAACCTTCGCGCTTTCTTGGAGATAAAAGTTTATTGATTTGGAAATATGAAATGACCTTGAGGTTTGTTTTACACATAATTTAGAGCTGAGACACCAGTACACTTGAAAGAAATTAAAGTTTACATAAATTCCAAGTTCTTTTGGAGGTGTCACACGTGTCCCGTATAAAGATTTATATTCTTTCAAAATACATTTTTGAAGGGAAAATAGATGGACAAGACAAGAAAAATGCCAATTTATAACAGTTATAGCAGTTTATCGCCAATAAAAGTGGGCGTGCTTTGATAAACATATTCTGTGTGCCCGAAGTATGCCCATACCCTGTCTATGTAGGGCAGCACAAACAGTACATGAACCGAAACCGTAAGTCCTAACTGGCATGTCAAAAGTCGCTTTCAAATAAAAAAAGTAAAAACGCATCATGGTTTTTCTGAAGTTAGAGTCAACGATATTTTGAAAAAAATATACATGATCTTTAGAAAAGTTTATAATGGGTGATTTTTAAGCTGGTTTGGTTTTGGCAACACTGGTTTTGACAGCTGACGTGTGTTAAGTACCTTGTGTCACTGTCAAACAGCTTCAGTTTGGTTTGCAATTTAACCATGGATCGTCTTACAAATGAACAACGCTTGCAAATTATTGAATTTTACTATCAAAATTCGTGCTCGGTTCGAAATGTTCATCGCGCGCTGCTTGTGTTCAGCGATGAGGCTCATTTTTGGTTGAATGGGTACGTAAATAAGCAAAATTGCCGCATTTGGAGTGAAGATCAGCCAGAAGCATTGCAACAGCTACCAATGCATCCCGAAAAAGCCACTGTTTGGTGCGGTTTATGGGCCGGCGGCATTATTGGGCCTATTTCTTCAAAGATGATGCGAATCGCAGCGTTACTGTCAATGGTGAACGCTACCGAGCGATGATAACAAACTTTTTTTTGCCCGAAATGGAAGTTCTTGACTTGCATGATATGTGGTTTCAACAAGACGGTGCCACATGCCACACAGCACGCGAAACAATGGCGCAATTGCGAGGCGAGTTTGGTGAACAGTTAATTTCACGTTTCGGGCCGGTCAATTGGCCGCCTAGATCGTGCGATTTGACACCATTAGATTATTTTTTGTGGGGGTATGTCAAGGCTAATGTCAATAGGGACAAGCGCGCTTCGATTGACGCACTGGAAGCCAACATCCATGCATTCATTCGTGAGATACCGGCCGATATGTGTGAAAGAGTATGCCAAAATTGAACTCAGCGGATGGGCTACCTGAGACGCAGCCGCGGTCAACATTTGCATGAAATTATCTTTAAACATTAAATTTCAAGGTTCAAACTATTGATTCAAATAAATATTTCATTCATTTTTTCGAATTTTTTGTGTTTTTTTTTTTTTTAAAGTTCTAAACCTCTTAAAAAATCACCCGTTATTTTTCCCTTCACTCAAATCCACATATCTCAATTAATCTTTACTGACAAAAATCGGTTAACTGAAGGACCAAATTTTGTACCCCATGTTTTTTTAAGTTTTCACATAAATTTACTTTGTTTAACTGAAATCTTCCTTATTGAAAATCCCAGTTTGTATTTATCGACTAACTATTGATAAATGAGAAAAGATTACTGTTTTCCAAACAGAATTCAAACACAAACTCGCAAACCAAAATCCCTAAAACCCAAAACCCAAAATCCCAAAATCCCAAAATCCCAAAAACCCACTTACCCGAATACCCGAAATCAAAATCCCGAAAAATTAAATAAAATGAAAAATTTGCTTAAAAGAAGATACCATTCTCGTTGGGTTTTGGAATTTAGGTTTTCTGGACATTAGTTTTTCATAATTTTTGTTTTCGGAATTCTTGTCAGAACCCATTCCAAGATTCTGGTAATCCAGAATTATGTGTATTATACATGTGTTAATCCAAAAATTCAATACTAAAGTTTTGGCAAATTTTAAACAGTTTTGGGGTCACAATTCTGTACGTGCAAATATCCCAAAAGCCTGAAAATCTAAAATTCTGTTTTCAAAATTCCGTACATCCAATTCTGTATTTAGAAATTCCTTATTAAAAAGTGTTCAAAATTCTGTTAATTTTATAAAGAAATATAATTCACCGAATTTTTAAATAGCGAAATTTTTAGTAATTAGTAGTAGAACAGAGATAAAAGCTTCTAAGCTTTCATTAGTAGTTCATTATATTTATATATTTGGGGAAGACATTTTTTCTCAATTTTCATATAAGAAGACTAAATCAAAATTTTCGACCATCAAACAACCCATGCAGGATTGCCGCTGTCTTGGATTAAAGTTTAGCTTGTTTTTGTCGAATAACATCCTTAACCACTCTTGATAAGAGGAATGTTATCTACAAAGTTGAACCTATAGCAGTTCTTCATATTTTTACAATTACATATTGTGATTGTGCTAGAAGGAATATATATATATATTTGATAAGAACGAAATTTGTCGATCCTACTTTTTTTTAAATTGGTTCCAATGATATGGAGTTAAATTTGGCAAAATCTAAAGTAATGACCTTCACTCGCAAGTTATCTCCTTCAATAAAACCTATTAATAGACTGCTACCTACATATATTGCTGATTGTTTTTTGAAACGTGTCAGTAATTTTTGCGATCTTGGTGTTATCTTGTATTGTAAGTTTACTTTCAAAAACCATTGCAATTATTCAATAAATAATGCAAACCATAAACTTTGGTGCATACACCGTTACCGTTGGGCAACTGATTTTAAAGACATACATAATACTAAAAACTCTTAACTGTGCTCTAGTAAGAACTGGACTTGCAGCTCTGTTTTGTGTCCGCGTTATATTTCAAAAATTGGTTCTGTACAAAAAATTCCAACTGTTCGCACTTCGTAATCCTCCTTGGAACAGAGATATGAACCTGATGCCCCCCTATAAACATCGATTAAAACTTATAGATCCCGATACTTTGGGCAAAATAAGAACTACCTACTGTTAATATTCTATTTGTATGTTCAATATATTTACCAGTAAAATAAACACTCTTAAAGCATTATTGAAAAAATTAATAGAATAAGTTTTTAATTGATGTTACTAGGATTTAAGAAATGACTTTTGTAGCTAAATAAATATAAAGGGTGAAAATGGTGCAAAACATCGAGTGTAGCTTTGGCTGTGTGGCACGTAGCGCCGTCCTGTTGAAACCAAATGTTGCCAATATCCTCCTCTTCAATTTTTGTGAACAAAATTCGTTCAACATGGCCCGATAACGATCGCCATTGACTGTAACGGCCACTCCTTGCTCATTTTCGAAAAATGGCCCAATTATGCCTCTGGACCAAAATCCGCACCAAACAGTGACTCGTTTTGGGTGTATCTGCTTTTCAATGTATGCGTGTGGGTTTTCTGTGCCCCAAATGCGACAATTTTGCTTGTTTACTACCCGCCAAGATCAAAATGAGCTTCATCTGAAAAGATGATTGTTTTTGGTAAAATCGACATCTTCTCTAAGTCGATCGCAGGCCCACTTAGCGAAGCGTAAACACAACCATATTCGTTCAGCGGAAGGATAAAACTAATTATCTGTCAAATCAGACATGAGCTAAGTGTTATCATTCACGAAATAAGCACTAGTTGAAAAAAAAACGTTAGATGGCGGACCCTTTTTATAAAAGCCTGTATAATACAATACTGACATAAAATCA
This sequence comes from Leucozona laternaria, assembly GCA_932273885.2. NCBI lineage: Eukaryota > Metazoa > Arthropoda > Insecta > Diptera > Syrphidae > Leucozona > Leucozona laternaria. Next base: position 7,014,918 of record OW026368.1, read on the forward strand.
ACATAGTAGAAAACATAGCTCTATTTAAAAATTGATTTTTAAAATACAAAATATTTTTTTTTTAATTTTGATATTATATTACATTATTTATACTTATAAGTTTTTATTTTCTATTTTTATTGGAACCGGATGAGCCGATAGTGAGAAATTAGAAAATTAAAATATAGTGTTCTATGGGAGCTATATACTAAATATTAAAGCTATGATTAGACGTTCAATGTAAATGGTCAACGCATTGAGTCTCTGACGTCAAAAAAAGTCATCACAACACTGCCAGAAAAGTATGCCATGTCAACGTTGGGATTATGGTCAACGCATTGCGTCAATGTGTCCTAACATTTTTGCTTAGGGTTACACGTTCAACGAAAAAAGTCAATATGAGCTGAAGGTAAAAACAATGTCAACGTAGGTGTCAACGTAGGTGTTAAGGCAGCCGTCAACGCATGGACAGAAAGTTTTCTGCGTTGATGATCACACCACAAGACAAGTTTGAGAAGGAATTTGACGTCATTTTGATGTCAGAGGGTCAACGCGTTGACCATTTTCGTTGACCGTTTAACCGTAGCTTGTCCCAATTTTCGGTATTTGTTCTTTTTTTTTAAGTGAAGCTAAGCTATACTTACATCTGCGAAATATTTCTTTCTGATTTACGTGTCGTTTCTTATCTTATTGTTAGTACAAACATGAGTAGTGTAAAGAGAAGGACTTTTTGGTTAAGAACTCTGAGGTGAGCTAAAAAATGAGCATAAAATAAAAAATGTGTCAACTTTTTTTTAAAGAAAGACAGTTCGAAACGTGATGTGAATTATTTGTCACGCTGTTTTCTTTTCTGGCGGGTGAGATGAATGTGAGCGGGATATTTAAAAAGTTAAGCTTATTTCTATATAGATTACACTTCCGTGATCTGAGTTATAATTTTTTAATTGAGTGTGACTAATTGCGCACTAATCTTGAGAATGCGTTAAGAATTTTAGAAGTGAATCGCGTCAGTGTGCAAAAAGGGGAAGCACAAATTTAAACCTAGGAATTGCATAATGTATTGGTGTGTTTGTTTTCTATAAAGTAGGTAAGTTCCGATAAATAGCCTTCTCGAATTTGTTTATGTTTAAGAACTATCTATATTTAATTAAGTTTAGTTATCGTCTTCAAATGCGAATCTTGATTTTGAGATTTTGAGATTATTGGAAACAACAGCGCTGTCTCTTACTAAAACGATGTAGCGCGTGGTGATCAGTGCTGTCGTTTCATTTATTGATTGAGGGTTTTTTTCAATTACAAAAAAAAAAAGAAGTAGATTCTGAAAAAGCGAAATAGGGAAGTAGATTCTATTTTTTTTTTCTCAACCCTCAACTGTTTCACTTATATGATTCTTTATTTTGTCTTCGAGTTCTTTCAGAGAGGTTAACAGATTAACAAAGAATTTTGAATCGAGTTCAAGAAGATGTTTTTTTATTGTTGTTATTATCATTTGTAGTCGGTTTCAAAGGTGTTAGTTTAGCATTGAAAACAGAGGCCAGCATTTTGTATCTTGGATTTATCGGAAGTTTGAACCACTTTATTCTCTTTTGGTTATTTTCTTGTTTTCTTTTGCTTGACTCTTTAATCAGTCTTTAAGTAAAAATCTTTATATAACATGAAACTTTACTAGGTACATCTACGTACACATTATATTCAGATAGAGTTCGAAATAAAACAAATGAGTTATCTGCTTTTATTTTCTTGCCGCAACTATACCAGAATATTCATTATCTTTTAATCTACATAAATTTCCTACAAGTCAAAAACCCTATTTACATTTTTTTTTAACCTATCTAAAAATGTAACTTTGCATAAATAATCAAGTTTGACCAATAAAAAATTCATTCAAATGGGAAAAAAATTAGGTATATGCAAAAAAAAAAGTATTTAAAATACAAGATTCACACATCAGATATAGAATCTAATAAAATCTGAAACTTTCAAAAAGATCAAAAAAAAAAAAAATCAAATTTTCCGAACCAGTTATAAGATAATCAATTCCAATTCATTTGAAGAAATAAAATCAGTTATCTCTAAGTGGGCTAACACGGATGTACCAAGAAACAAAGTTATATGTACCTACTACTCTTAATGTCTAAGCTTTCATACGCACGCTAACCACACCTGTTTGGTAAAAAAAAAAAAATAACACGTGGGTCCTCACAAAAAGTATAAAAAAGTTGTCTCTGGTCTATGAAACACTGAGATTTAAATCCAAATTGTAATAAAAAATAGAAAAAAAAGTTAATCTTCTTAAATCAAGAATTTATTTCGGTTATGCAAGCTCCTACATAGGTATCGAAGTCGCACGCGCCGATAGAATTTAACGAAAGTTTAATTTTTTACTGAATGTATGTTTCATCGATTTTGATTAAATTAAATTTGCATAAATTCTTTCCATTTAGAAGATTTTTTTTTTTTTTTTGTTCAAGGATAAGTAAAAAACTTTTATGATTTTAAGATAGGGTCGATGGTTTCATTTTAATTTATTTTTTATCAAATCTGAAACGAGCTTGTCAGACTTATAGTAATTTGTGAAAATCTATAAAATGTGTTAATTACAATTTAAATTGTGTTTTTTTTTTTTAGATCAAGGCATATATAGCTGTGTTCATTTTACATTAATTGTAATTTTTAAATTAATATTGCTAAAATTTTGAATAACTGAATATTATTGTTTAGTGAGCAATTAAAATGAATTCTTTATTTATTTATTTATTTGTAGAGTACCTACTGCATAATATTTATGTTACTCTTTTCGGTGCTATTGTCATAAGCAAATAACATCCACTAAAGTTTTCCTCATCCCTCTTCCAAATATATGAGTTGAACGTTTATAAAAGCACTTAAGTTTAAAACTGACTTTAGAGAGAGGTACTTTATTATGTATAACTTGCGAACCAGGTGAAACCAGGCACATCTAACGATTTGTTTTAATAGTCAATACCTAATAAATTATAGCAAATACCATTAAGTTTTTGTTACTTTTCACTATTTATACAAAATCTTCAAAGTAAATATTAACTCTATCTTACATAAACACGTGCAGTATTATTTAGAGTGACATAAGCATTTTACACATTTAACTATCGGACGTAAGCTATGTCTGGCATTTTCCGATGTTTAATTAGCAGGTTTCATTTAACATCCGTTGACATGCATTCCAAAAGAGCAAAGATAAACTTCAATTCACAATATAAATTTTCCCTTCGAAACTTTCCTTTCATTGATAACACAACATTAATTCCAAAGAACGGAATCAAAAATTTCCAAAGCTGATATCGGAACAGAAGCAAAAGATTGGATTTTAATCGACCACGCACTGAATGGTGGTGTTTCATGTGATCCATGAATGTTATACGTGGTTCTACTTTAAGGCTGATGAATATTCCAATAGTCCAAATGTCTTACAATTCCTTTGAGTATACCTATTTAAAATGTAGATAGTGCGGCAACAGCGGCAGCGGGTGGATAATTGTTTAAACATTTAAAGTAGTATAATTAATTGAAATGCCTCAAATGAATACACTGAGAGAAACGAATTGAAAAGACGCACATGAAAAGCAATGATTTATCAATGGACAAAAATAGGTACACTGTACAATTTTTAGCAAAATATATGGTTTTTTTTTTTGGAAAAAGTGAATAACCACCTCAGAAACTTTTTACACCCAAATAATAACAAAAAATAAGTGCTTATATAAAAGGTCCGCCATCTAACGTTTTTTTTTTTCAACTAGTGCTTATTTCGTGAATGGTAACACTTAGCTCATGTCTGATTGTACAGATAATAAGTTTTATCCTTCCGCTGAACGAATATGGTTGTGTATACGCTTCGCTTAGGGGGCCTGCGATCGACTTAGAGAAGATGCCGATTTTGCCAAAAAAAATCATCTTTTCAGTTGAAGCTCATTTTGATCTTGGCGGGTAGTAAACAAGCAAAACTGTCGCATTTGGGGCACAGAAAACCCGCACGCATACATTGAAAAGCCGATACACCCAAAACGAGTAACTTTTTGGTGCGGATTTTGGTCCAGAGGCATAATTGGGCCATTTTTCGAAAATGAGCAAGGAGTGGCCGTTACAGTCAGTGGCGATCGTTATCGAGCCATGTTGAACGAATTTTTTGTTCGCAAAAATTGAAGAGGAGGATATTGGCAACATATGGTTTCAACAGGACGGCGCTACGTTCAACACAGCCGAAGCTACACTCGATGTTTTGCGCCATTTTCAAAAAAAAGAAAAGTTATTTGGCGGATAGAATGCTTTCTTCAAAAATTATATTTAATTGTTTGGGTTTATAAAATTAATTTTTCTGTGAAATTAACAAGGTGATCCCATCATTTTATATTATAGTCTATATTTTCTTAACTCTAACACCTTTATCAGTCATGCTCTCAATCATAGACACTATAAACAAAGCTTCCTACAGTTTTTTCTCTGAATGTATATTTCTTATGTGTTTAGTATTTCAAAGGTCACCAGCACAACTCGATAAGAACGTGTGTTAACTGCGTGAAAAAGATTATTGCGTGGGATTATTGAATTATTGAAAATTCAGTTTGATCTGGATTTGAAAAACAAAAAAAAAAATTAAATCACCGTCTAGCATGTGTCTAGATTAAAGTGTTTATACATTTAAAGAACTTTGCGTTGAAGATAAGCAAATTGATCATTTATGAAAAAAAAAAACTATTGAATCAATTGAGGCGTAATAGTAGATTATTACTTGTGTAGGTCATGGATTTTTTTTTTCATTTGCGATATAGTTTAGATACTAAACAGGTAGGTCAGTTCTTAAACAAGAATAATATAGATAAGGTAGGTAATAGTTATAGTTATTATAATACGTAAACAATTTTTTTGTACTCCCTTTTTAATATACTTAAACCGAACGCCCGACAGTAAAAAATATACCATTTCAAAGCTAATATTAATTAGAAGTGCCATCACAAGATATTATGTGAATCTGTCGACTACTTGCATGTAAAAATGATAAATAATGGATTCCCCATACAAAAAGTGTAAAAAAAAAACAAATTCAGCGTAGTGTACCAAAAGTTCACTTCCAACTTGTTTCATGTAGCTTAGACGCAATATTTGTTGTTTCGATCCGAATGATGTACTCTACATCTACTTACAATAAGTAGGGATCAGGGTTAGAAGCTCAGTAGTAAAATTTCGGAGCAGATTTGTAAAAAAAGTGGAGGAAATAGGAAATTTCTGGAGTAGATTTGAAAACGAAAGAAAAAACCTTCAAAAATTGTATTTTTAACAAAAACAAAATAAATCACAGATGGTCGAATTCCTACCACAGGCGATACTAGTAGTTATTATTATGCAAACCAGGGGCCTTTAACACAATATAACAAGTACTTGTTTAACAAGCTAAATTCAACACGTAATCAAAATTTGTGCAGCACGTACCAACAAGAGTTTTGCAATTTTAACAATAAGTTTAAGATTTATTAACAAGTGGAAAATTTGATAACAATAACCGCCACATTATTCACTAGATACATCCAGAAAAAACTTAAATCCAGATGTATTTACATTGAATTTGTATGTTTTACATTTGGATTTAAATTTTTAATCTGGATGAATCGAGTGAATAATATGGCCGTAAGTGTTTAAATAAAAGTGATATAACTTGTTGAAAAGTTAATAAATTCCAACTATGATGATTCCAAACTTGTTAAGAAGTCAACAAGTTGGAATAAGCCAAATCAATCGATCGGCTAACACGATCTGGGCCTAGTATTTTCCGCCCCAATAATTATTTTTTGTCATGAGTTTGGGTAAACATTTTTTTATGAAAATGTGTGCTGCACCTTGTAAATATAAAGGGTGTTTTTTTTTAGACGTGTGGTTTTCAAGAAGAAATAAAACGCATATAATTTGATGTTATGGCCAATAATTTAGCTTAATTATAAATATAAGGATTTGCCATTATGGTTTAAAAATGATTTCGGGCAAATGGCCGCCGCGGCTGGCTCGAATAAATTCCAGCCGAGAGGCCCAATTTTCCACCACTTTTTGCAGCAATTTGGTATGTCAGCAATAACGTGCCGAATATTCTCTTCCAAGGCGTCAATCGTCTCGGGCTTATCTACGTAGACAAGCGACTTCACATAACCCATTATGGCCGGCTTCATTTTAAATAAATATTGCCCAATGATTCCCTCTGCCACCAAACAGTGACTTTTTGAGGATGTAACGGCGCGGCGTCTTAACAATGGGTTGTGGATTATGATCACTCCAAGTACGACAATTTTGCTTATTAACGTACCCATTCAACCAAAAAGGAGCTTCATCGAATATTGGACGCAGCGCGCGATGCGTCGCGAACCGAACCATTATGTTGGTATTAAATTTGCACGATTTGCAAACGTTCTTCAGGCGAACCAAACTGAGCATAAATCAAGTGACAGCTGTCAAAAAGACCTACTCCGAAAAAAGTATTGCCAGATTGAAAACCACACTTTTAAAAAAAACACCCATTATAAAGGCCCAGCTTAATTTGTAATGCTATTTTGTGAAGCTTGGTTAGTGTGTTTGCAAGCAAAACTTACACGTAAATTTTGTTGAATGCCAAGTTGTAAACGCAATTAGAGAATTTACCATTTATAGGTATAAGAAAATTGGCGTTAATTTTGCAATCATCCATAATCCTAAAGCCCGCTTAAGATTATTAAATATATTTGAGATAGAACTTTCTTTTCAAAAATTATTAGCTTCTTATCATAATAATAAAATCATAATCGACTACAAGGTTATGCACTGAATGCAGTTTATTCAGCTGTTAACTTTGAACTCATTTTATAATGACAAACAATCTTCGACAAAAGTAAACAACTATACAATTTTGACTTATATTTTTTCTAGAAACTTTTCGTAGCTATAAAATTGGTCTTGTTATAATTTTAAATATTTATTTCTTTAAAAGTGACAGTTATTTATTTAAAAGTGACGTTCGTTATGTTATGTTACAAATCTGATTAATGCAACTGCAGCGACGTTTGACCCATTCTCAATACTACCCCAACTGTAGAGGTATCAGTTCGCTTAAAATTGCATAGTGACTGCACATCTTAAACCCTAGGCCATAATCTAATTATAAATTTTGTTCTTGGATATGTCTGCATGTAAGCAAACTCCATAAGATAACCTAAACCTTATGGACAAACAAATTTTTTTTTTAATTCTTAAGACGCAATCTGTGAGTTTTTTAATCCACAATCAAATATTTCCTACTCTTTTATATTTATGTATATTTTTATTTCAATAAATTGAAATTGTTATCATTTATTTTTGTTGCCAATATTGAACTCACGGCGTCGTCTCGTGTCAAAAGATCATAAATGCCAGGCCAGGGCGTACAATACAACTTAATCGTGTCTGGAAATGGTCGACCGATCCAATGTTCAAAGGACGAACCACTAACCTTTGGATTTCTTACAATAAGTAAAATAAAAAAAGCCTTATTGATATCAATCATTTTTTCTTATCGGTTTTTAATAATTTTGATATAAAAAAAGTGGCTAGCAAACAATTTGTTAGGAGTTTCTATCAGTCTTTTCATCACTGAACTAATTTTAGGCTGGAAGTTGAAAGATAGCAAAAAATAATTAAAAAAAAAAAAACTTCAAGTTAAATTATTTCAATTGGTTTGAATTGATTTCTATTTATGGTTTATTGATATCTTGGGTAAAATCATGAGGATATTGTGATTATATTGTATCATGTTAGATTTCCTGTAAATATAAAACATCATATATAAGTAGATATAGCTAGTCAATCTGAACAAAAAAGCCCCCGGTGTTGATTTATGAGTGAATAATTTATGCTTGCTTATCAAATTTTAGATTCTTTAAAAAAAATAATCTTGATTCAAATCGAAAAAAAATCTATCCCAATAATTTTTGATAGAGGTCTGCCATTATTTGTTTTTTTTTTCAAGAATTATATGGTATCATGCATGTCACAGTCACATATGTAGCTGTTATGGAAAAACTAAATTTTATCGAGAAAATGGATTTAATGATTTACTGAAAAAAAACATGACATCTTTATTGTTAAAAAAATTTGATTAATTTTTTTTTGAAAACGTCATACAAACATACATACGCTGCAATTATTTATAGTTCACCATCCCAAGAGCAAGAATTTCTGAACGAATATAAAAAATCAGCGTACCTTTAAGGTGAGTGTTCATTAGTGTTGGATATACTATACATACTGACATAACTTCACGGCAACACTGTATCTTTTCTATTACTTGCTGTCAACTGCCATACTCGTCATCTGTCACTCAATCTTCTTTCTTCCTCTCCGTTACTACAATGTCTTTAACAAATTCACGAGTTTCTTAAATAATACCTATAAATATCTTGTACATCGGTCTTTTATTTCAACGATTTGGAAGTAAAACACACTGAGAGTTGCTCTTAGGCCACTCTCGAGAATAAACTCCCAAGTGTAAACAGTCTGAAAGTGAGAGTAGATGGTGAAGAGTTGCCTTTTTACTCTCCACATTTGAACTTTTTGATAGTAACTCGCAAGTGAAGATTAGCTGGCAAAATTCCCGTTGTCCAGAGTTTACATAGTGAAACTTTGAATTTCAGAGGAAGCGCGAATCAATTAATAGAGAAATATTCGTGCTTTCTGGATTTAAACTTGGAATGGAGTTAAAGTGAATAAATTTGAATGGTTCAGGATTTTTGAGTTTCGAATACTTATACTAGCTTTTTTGTTTAAATTTTGAAAACAGGTTCACATAAAATATAAAATTTTGTAAAAAATTATTGCTATTGAAAAAGCAAATAATTAAATGTTACAAAAATTTAATGCTAACGCAGTTCTTGCGCCAGCCAATAAGAAAAAAATTACAACTGTAGGTATAGCTTTGACCATTTCCCATCATTTTTAAATTTATTTATTTCTGTAGTTTGCGTTTTTAAGAATATTCTATCACTTTCACTACTTTCGAAAAAAATTATCATAATGACTATTATGAAAGAACTCTCAGGAAATGAACTCTGAAAACTCAACAAGTGAAGTCGAGATATTTAAATCCCAAAAAAAAAAAAACTCTCAAAAGGACAGGCACTCGAGAGTAACTCTCAAGAGTTAACTAGCGGAGAGGCTATGTAAATGCTCTATGCGGATTTTGTGTGACTGTGATGTGCTTGAGGAATTTTTAACGCATTTGAGTTTGGCCATCGCTGATCGCCTTTTCCAGGACTTGCTTCAGTGTTATGATCTAGTCTTTTTTTTGAGCTCCTGGGTACGTTTAATAGGATCTTTTAGCAGGGATATGCCCCGAGACTTATTCTTTCAGGGCATAGGCATAGTATTTCAATTATCGGGCATGTTTCCTTTTACCCATAATTGGTTTGATTTCACGCATGCGCCCTATTGACACATCCTCCCTATTTGGAGAACCACACTGGTAATCCACCTATTATTATCACTCGCTCTACTAGAAATTCTGCTTTAACACATCTTTACCATATATATCTATTACAGAACCTTCAATCTGCTCATAGTTCTATGCGAAAGCCCAGGACCGGCATTTGTATAATTCGGGCACTTCGGGCGAAAATTTGTCAGTGCCTTTCCTCTGAGGTGTTTTTTTTATTATTAGTATTGTTAAGTGAGGTTGGTTAAAAATTGTGTGATTAAAAAATGTTGAAATAGATAGATTATTTTTTTTCATATTACATGAATTGCTTGGCGCCCCATTACAGCCATATAAACATGCTTAGTTGCATTCAGATTAAATTAAATTAAACTTAAATTGTTTTCCCCCGATTTAAAAAAGCGCGGACGTTTCCCGTTTGTTTTTTTCTTAAATTTGTGCACAAATATATTTAAATTTTAATATTGAAGAGAATTTAATTACCACTTTGGAAAAGTTAGATATTTAAGAATGGAATAAAAATCGAACCACGTGAATAAGTGGCACTTAAGTCACCCAAGTCAAGTGCCACTTAAATAGATTATGAAGCTGGGCCTTAGAGACAGCTTGGTAACATTTAAAAGTAATTAAATTAAAAAAAGAAACAAGTAGTGGTTTTAATTAAAAGTTTTTCAAATGTTCTACAGCTACCCGTCTACCCGTCACCTTCCTCAATGAGGTTTATCTATTTCCTTAAGAACAACTTTGATGATAAGGACGAGTGAACTCTTAGCCAGAAAGTACAATAGTGACATCACACAGCTTTAATTCCAAAGTTTTTGGTAGATTGTTGTCAATATTACATGTCTCTTAAAATCTTGTTGCCATAGGTACCTACTCATTCAATCTCTTATAATCCTCTAACTCTTATAAATAATAACCTTTGCTCCAAAAGTTAATATCTATATGTAAAGCTGGTTAGTGTTCAACTTGTTATCTTTATTAATTTCCTCTATTAGTGTTGCAAAAATAAATACTTAATATGGGCGTGCAATTCGATTGATTATTTTTATTAAAAAAATTTCTTATCAGCCTGCAGAAATTATAATTGCTTTCATGGGTGAATAATGGAAAGTAAATTTGCACAAGTTACTATACCTGCCATATAGCTACCTATCACCTGACATTCGTATTGTGTAACACACTGAAGGTACCTAACCAATTCAATCACCGCGCCCACCGTTGAGTGGCCATTGCTTACGTCAATGTACTGCTAAATTCTTAATAAGTTAACTACTTATACAAGTCATTCCTTCTACACGTCAAATTCACTTGTATAAAGGTATATTTGATGGACAATTAGCATCACAAAACTTAACGACTTATTTGAGAGACAAAAAGGCCGGAACTACTACACTTGAGTCAACAACAAACCATTGTAGTCAATTAGAGATGATTATGGGTTAGCAAAGAGTTTTGTGAAATCTTTGAGTAAATAAACGGTATTTTCTCGAAATTTCAGAACTATTTATAACAAAGATAGATTTTTTTCATCACCAAATCCAAGGTAAAAAAGAAAAACAACTATAGCCGTTCAACATAATATTGAACTCGATTAACCTAAGCATTTTTGTTTGTGATTTTGATTTCCTTAAGGTCAGACTAGGCTATAGCTATATTTATAGAATATTTACCATACTTATAAAAGTCGACAAAGTTCAAAGTTTCCTTATACCTCGAAGACATTTAATCCAACCAATACTTATAATTTTCATTCATAAGAAGAATGAATGATTACCCAGCAGTTTGTTATAAGCTTCCGCATCTGTCTTAGCTACATAGATAACCGGATTATTATGGCATATTAATATTCTTGTGGTATTTTTGTTTTTATTCTATCTTACCAATGAAGCGTAAACTATCGGTTATGTCAGTGGAATCAGCATAAATGGACCTTCCGGAAGTTCAAAGTTTATATAAGCTTGGAAAACAACTACTATACTGCCATACAAACAGGCACTCATAAAGCGGAAATATAATATAATGGAGGGGTGTCTGAGGGCCAAAGTAAATTATAAGTATTAAAGTGTGACATATGCGCGAGCATCGGCATAAAAGATCATTTTCATTTTAAACTGCGATTTAGCAGTTTAGCAGTTCAAAATGGTAAACATGGAAAAAGATATTAAACATGACATTACAATTAAAAAAATTTGTACAATGACTTTTAAACTTTGTTATCTCGGGTGGTATCCCGTGGGGTAATGGTTGGTGAGTATAGGACTATGCTACGCTGGCGCTGAAGGTCTGATTATCTAACCCCATCACTATAGGTCTGTTGCGATGGATTGACAAATCCTCCAAGAGAGTGGTGATGTGAATAAATAAACATCAATAATTATCAACGAGCTATCAGTGCAGAATTGATAAAAACTTCGATAGTAAAGGGTTTTCCAATAAGAGGTGTTATTTTGATATTCAAAGAAAAATGGCATTTTTTGAGATAAATGATCGGATGTTTATTTCATTATAAAGAGAAAGGTATGCCGTTAATAATGAAACACAACATCAGCCAAATGGCCGCCACGACCACGCTTACAGGACCATATCCTTTTCATAAAATTTTCCATAACCAAATCGCAAAGTGGCTGCCCTATGTCCTCGATAGCCTCACGAATTCCATCTTTGAGGTCTTCAATCGACGCTGGGCTGTTGGCGTAGACCTTATCTTTCACGTGGCCCCAAAGGAAGAAGTCGCAAGGTGTTAAATCACAAGATCTCGGTGGCCAATTGTGATCACCTCTTCGAGAGATCCGAGAGGTCCGGAAAGTAAACGTTGTCCAGATCAATACCATCCAATTCCGGCCATAAAAAATCATTAATCATCTCTCGATAGCGCAATCCATTGACCGTAACTGTTGCTCCAGCCTCATTTTCGAAAAAGTAAGGTGCAATGACCCCGCCGGACCATAAACCGCACCAAACAGTCACGCGTTGAGGATGGAGAGGCTTTTCAACAATAACTCTTGGGTTTTCCGAGCCCCAGATGCGACAGTTTTGCTTGTTGACGTAGCCTCCGAGGTGGAAATGGGCCTCATCAGTCAAGATGATTTTTCGATGAAATTCCGGATCATTTTCATGCATTTCAACTACCCAATCAGCAAAGACACGACGTTGTTGATGATCAGCCGGCTTGAGTTCTTGTGTTAACTGAACTTTATAAGCCTTAAGACCCAAGTCTTTATGCAAAATACGGTGTAATGACGTTTGTGGAATGCCTAATTCCAAAGAACGACGAGGAATGGACAAACCTGGGTTTTCTTCAACACTTTGGGCTACAACAGCAATATTCTCAGTTGTTCTTGAGCGACGTGCACGGGTTTTATTCTTCACATCACTAACTTGTCCCAACAGCTTGAATTTGTCCACCAATTTCTGTATTGCGGTCCGACAAGGTGCTTCACGACGACCCAAAAATGTTTTAGTTTTACGAACCGTCTCTGCCAAATTTTCACCATTTTTATAGTGAATTTTAATAATTTCAATGCGTTATTGAAGCGTGTATCGTTCCATTTTTATTAATGGCGTAGTTTCTACTTGTAAAATGTCAAAAAATGACAGCTTCAAAAGTGACAGCTACCGAAATAGCGGGTTATTCAAAATAACATCTCTTATTGGAAACCCCTTTATTTTAAGAACCAAATTTAAAACTATGCACCCTGTGATACCAAAGGAAATCACCTCTACTCACTTTAAAACTACTTTTAGAAGTATATCTTGATGCGTTTATATCCCGGGTCAGTTAACTCTGGTTAAAATTAAAGATAACTTTGCTTTGCAACTCTTAAGTCCAGTTTTTCTGTGCAAAATTAAAGTTAAACCCGAGTTAACTCATCAGATTTTGTGATTTAACTCAAGATTAACTGAACAGCTTTTGATGTTTTATCCACTAAGTTTGTTAAGTCGTTCATGCTTGCATTCTCCAGTTAACTGTGGGTTAATTTACGTCTAGAAATAGCTAATTCTGATTTAACTCACCAATGAAAAACTGGGCCCAAGACTTAACAATTATAATATACCTATATATTGATTTTCAATCTCAGATAGATAGATAATTTTTTTTTTTTGAATCCATAACTTGACCCTTGTAATACCAACCTATACGTATATCGCCAATAGGAGGGTATTGGTTGAAGGTGTTTCGTAACTAATTGTATGAACAAAAGAATAGCACTTCAACTAAGTTCAGGTTTTTGTCCTTTAGTCAGTCATTAATTTGATTGATAACGGTCTTCCACTGGTTTTTCAGAATTTTTCTGATCGCTTTAGTGAATTATTATTTATTATCAATGTCAAGTTGGATTATTGTGTAATAAATAAATGTATTTGTTTTAAATTTTTGTTGGTTTTTGAAGCGTTAACCTTCTATGGAAGTTTGTATGTATTCTTAAATCTTTAAGTATCAAGCAAGTACCTATGTATGTTGTTTACATTTTACGCGATTACAAATTATATTTTATCAGGAAATCAATCTCAGAAAGATTAAGGCTAAATGCTATATACAACGCGTTATGCAATTGCAGGCCAAAAATCTATTAAGAGCATTCATTTTGTTGGTATCGGCCATCAATTGATTTGGACATTTTTTAAACTCTTCCTCTTTCAGGCGTTTAATTTAATTCTTTTAAAAGATTTAAATTGTAAGTCTATCGAATTTCCACATATCGATTTATTTTAAAATTGAATGTGAGTCAATTTTGATTTCATAACCCAGACGTCTAGTCGAATTTGTTTTGCAATCGTCAAGATATCTGTAAGTCGATAATTTGAATATCGAAAAAAAGACACCATGCTACAAGTCCGCAAATTTTTACTTTTCATAAAAATACTACTAGATATTCATAAAAAATGCTACGAATTAAACAAAAAAATAATAAAATAATTTTTAACCAAAACAACTTCGAAAACAGCTTTGGGCTCAAAACAGATATGTAGTAGGTTCAGGCAAATTATAGTAATAACCCTGTGGATGAGACCTGAAAAAAAAAGTTTTATCGATCTTCTAAACTAAGAATGAATTATGACTCCCTGAAAAATAACTATACTGTGAAAGTCTATGGCAATAAGACCCTTTAATTTAGTGCAAAATACAAAATTTGTCTCGTAACTTCTGAATCCAAATAAAGGGTAAGACCACACCGAAAAAAATATATTTTTAAGTCCACACAATTTTTTAAAAATTTGATTTGACAAAAGTTTGAAAAATACTTTTTAAATTTTCTAACATTATTGGCCTGAAAGTTTTTTAAGATTGACGATTAATGTAGAATTTCTTCTTATAAAAAAAAAATTTTATAAATGTTTGCCTTAAACATTTTCTGTAGGACAAACAAAAACTGAGATTTTAAACTTTTAACTTTTCGGAACTTACCGCGTTTATTATAAGAAATTATTTATAAATTTCTTCTTCCCGACGTTTCGAAGAAATTTCACGCTTCGTGGTCACGGGATTAAACTGACGTTTGTTGGATGTACGCGACCACGAAGAGTGAAATTTCTTCGAAACGTCGGCGTCGGGAAGAAGAAATTTATAAATAATTTCTTATAATAAACGCGGTAAGTTCCGAAAAGTTAAAAGTTTGAAATGATTAATTTCAGCGAAAAGAAAAGTTTAAAAATTCACAAAAACTGAGATATTTAATAAAAACTAAAATCTAAATGCCGGCCGAAAGGTTAATTTCACGAGTTTGAAAAATCTAGTTTTTGATCAACACCCCATCGCATAAAACAAAAAACTTATGGGGGTGGGAGGTATAAACTGCTGAATCACCCATATTAAATTTTTATATTTGTAAATAAATAAATTTTCTTTCAATTTAACTTTGGATAATATGGCAGACTGCACATGGGCCATAAACACCAGAATGATATATAATTATATGTTTATACCTACATAGGTGAAGGAAACTTTTTCAATGACATATTTTTCGCTCTTAAACGATCACTTTTAAATTTCAAGCAATAAAAGAATAGTAATAACCGCTTAGTTTTATACAACACCAACGATACTTATCCGCTCTTTATGCAACACCAAGGAAATTTATTTCATCGGAAGACTTATCCAATTCTTGCAGAGATAACTACTGCGACAAAAATGGCAGCATAACTACTTGCAGTAAACGGAAATATTCGCGTTGTATGAAAATACCACAAACTTATGGAACACGAATAACAAGAAAAGAAATTTTATTCCTACGGGCCTAGGGCTCAAATAAATATACAAAATTTGAAAATGTTTTATTTAAGGTGGACTGTGGACTGTCATCTAACTGACACTGATTCTCTGAGAGAATTTGATACCCACTCCTCAATATTTGACAGGCTGTGAATTTTAATGGAGAAAGTACATGAAAGCACCTAATAAAGGGTCCGCCATCTAACGTTTTTTTTCAACTAGTGCTTATTTCGTGAATGGTAACACTTAGCTCATGTCTGATTTGACAGATAATTAGTTTTATCCTTCCGCGGAACGAATATGGTTGTGTATATGCTTCGATAAGTGGGCCTGCGATCGACTTAGAGAAGATGCCGATTTTGCCAAAAAAAATCATCTTTTCAGATGAAGCTCATTTTGATCTTGGCGGGTAGTAAACAAGCAAAATTGTCGCATTTGGCGCACAGAAAACCCGCACGCATACATTGAAAAGCCGATTCACCCAAAACGAGTCAATGTTTGGTGCGGATTTTGGTCCAGAGGCATAATTGGGCCATTTTTCGAAAATGAGCAAGAAGTGGCCGTTGCAGTCAATGGCGATCGTTATCGAGCCATGTTGAACGAATTTTGTTCACAAGAATTGAAGAGGAGGATATTGGCAACATTTGGTTTCAACAGGACGACGCCACGTGCCACACAGCCGAAGCTACACTCGATGTTTTGCGCCATTTTCAAAAAAAAAAAAAGTTATTTGGCGGACCCTTATAAAATAAACACATGTTTTCTAGATTTTATTTTGATGACTTAATCCTTGCTTTCTGCGAACTATCCGAGACGCTAACAGCCTATCCAAAAATGTTCAGATGTTGCATCAGCTGTTTTCTCGCAATTGATTACAATAACACAAACCTATCCGGATAGTTTTATATTGATTCCCGAAAGCAGCCAATAAGTTTAGTTTTAATTTGAAGGCATTACCAAGTACCGTTCACGAAGCGAACTTAAAAGCTGGCTTATGAATTGATTTTATCAGGTGACTCGATTCAAACGTAGAAATTAAGCGATTCCAAATTGTTAATGACTGGCCCGTGGACACAACTTAAACAGGAACATAAGGTAAAAACATTATTTTTTCAAACAACATGAGTTTATTAACATCTGCAATCAATATAGAACATCATTACAAAATTTGATTATTGGATTATTTATCGCACTTCAAACTATATTTAGGTATTTCGTTTTGTTTCATTTTGGAATTTGTCGTAAAACAACAAAACAAAAAATAAATTTAAGGATGAATTTTTGGCTAATAATTGATTCGGCAACCCAAAAAGGAATTGTAATGCATTAGCCAAACCGTATGACTCCAAAGCAAACGTTCGATTCCCAAACCATTTACAAATTTGTATTGGTACACAAATAATGAATAAAATGTTTGTATTTATCACTACATAGTTAGTGGCCAAAGATAGACAACAAAGGTGATATTAGTACGCAAATGTGTTGTTTAGCATATTCCTTGCCGCTGAAATCAAATATGTACATACATTAGAGTGTGCAGGCTCAAAGGATTTCAATGCTTATGATTTACGTTCATTATAAATTATGTATATTTTAAAGGTGGTTAGCATAACTAACCACCTCAAAAATCCTATAATTTTTTCCAAAAAATACTTTTATAGTGAAGGTTTTTTTCCTTGGAATATATTTACGTAAGATACTAAAACTAATAACACAATATTAGGAACTTAAGGTGGTAAGCTTTAATAACCACCTAACCTGAAAGAATCTAGATATTTTGTTATTTTGTGTTCCCGAGCAACGAGATTAGCACTGAAATTATTAAGGAAACCGAACCAAAAGAAAATAGATATTTTGTTATTTTGTGTTCCCGAGCAACGAGATTAGCACTGAAATTATTAAGGAAACCAAACCAAAAGAAAATCTTCCGGGTCATAAAAAATCACACTGCTCCTGTTTACCTGCAGAGGTTGGAAGGTTCTGAGACTCTCTACAATACACTGCTGGCACTTAAAACACTGTGAAACGTATTCTTTTTGGATGAGAGATGAGAACTAAGCTGTTCTTCAAGTGAATTATTTTGCTGGCACACAGCTCGTGGAGTGCCAGGGCCTGTTGTGCATGTGCATGTTATTTGTTTGGAATTGAGGGGACCTACAATTTTCTGCCGAATCTGAAATGGTAAGATAGGAAAAAAAGATAAATACTTTTGGAGGATTTGTCACTTTGACTTCATCGCAAGAGCTAGTAGCTGTTTTTTTGTATTTTGGTGGAGGAGACTGGGAATCGAACTATTACGCCACCGGCTAGTATATACTTTAGTGTTTCGGTCGAGAATTTAGTTGAAATTTTAAAAATAACATCCAAGTAGGTTTTATGATCTGAGCCTTAAAAATTGAAATATCTGAATATGAAATTTATGTGTATAATAATGTAAAAATTTTATTTATTTTCGAACTTACTTAACCTATAATATTTATTATTACCTAACTCTTAAGTGGTATCTTTATATTTTACACTTAGAGTATATTAGAGTCTACAATATAGTTAATTTTATATAGTTATTATAATTTTGTCTAACGCGAAATAGTTAAATTTAATGCAAAGCTCATATTCGATTGTCACGTATAGGTACGGCAACAACAATTAATTTTAATTGAATCCACCAACCTAAACATAATAAAGTTCAATGGATCGTATGTTAAATACTTCTTCAAAATACTTGAGAGGGAAAAATTGGTCTTTTTGGTGGGTCAAGGTTTGATAGGTATAAATTCGTTAAAGATAAGGTATAATGTCGTGTATTTTTGTTGTTTTCTGTATTTATGTTTTTCTACTCCAATGGAATCTACAAAAAAAGTATAATGATTAAAATTCTTTGAAATTAAACAAAATAATAAAATAAGTTCTGAATAAAAGATAATAATTCTACAAAGCAATAAAACAACAGCATAATTTAGTATAGTATCAACTATTTTAATTTTTATTACTTTTTTTTTTTTTTTTGTTTTTGTATTTTTTTTTTTCATTTTATTTTCAATTGTAATTTTTATTATCACTTCACAATGTGTGTTTCCTAAAGAATCATGAATAATAGTACGAATAATTAGTATGCTTTTTTAGTAGTATAATTACTTTGGATAATTTTTTTTTTCTTTTTTTTTAAGTATGGGTCACTTAAAAAAATGCATCTTACATTGATAATAATAATTGTGTTACAATTAATAAATATTTAACTAAAATTATAAAACAAGATTAACTACACTAAGTCTATTTAAATAAAATTAAACAAAAACAAAACAAAAAATATTATGTCTAGTATATTTAAATTCAACGAAAAGTATAAACTTATCATTTAACAACAAAAACTAAGTATTACAAAAATTGTTTCTTCTTGGTTACAAAATTTGGCATTAATTTAATTTTTGTAATTTTTATTTTTAATATTTATGTTGTATAATTTATTGGAACAAAAACTTGGTTAAAAGTTTTATTTTTTTTTTATATAAATTAACACAACTGATTCAACAATTACTACACGACTAGTGGATGGAACTATATAAATATGTTTGTTTTTTTCTTTGTATAAACAAATAAAATTAAAGTATATGTATGTTAAAATTTTTTTGTTTAAAACAAATGATATATGTATTTATAATTTTTTCTAAACAAACAGGTTTTGGTTCAGGATGGAGATATGATACGAAAAATAGCAATCAAAAAAAGAAGACAAACTATATATGTTTTCTACAAAGTCATGATAACTAATTTTAAAATTTTCTATAAGTAGGTAACTATCTGACTATTTATATAACAAACTGAGTATGTTTTTTTTAAATATGTATGTATGTATTTATGTCTTGTATAATTTGTTTGTATAAAATCAGTGTAGGTATCTGAATCAAGAACAAAATAAGTATTTTTTTTTCTCCATGGAATGATGAAAGATATAAATAGTATTAAGAGTGTTAAGTTAGTGTTTTTTTATGTTGTTAAAAGTGTAAAAGGGGCAGTTAATTTCCATTTTAGTTTTATTTTGGGGGAGATACTCGTAGTTTATACTTAAAATAGTTTCACTTAATATTGCACAGTATCTATAGTATAACTATTATTAATGTATAATTCTTTGGATGAAGCTGTTTGTTTTCGCTTCTTCTTCTTCTTTTTTTAATTAAAGTTATTTAAATTTAAAAAAAAAATATGCACATTATTCATCCTCGTTGAGGCCATTCAATTCAACACTTTGGTATTCGAGACTACGTTTTAGATCTTCGATGGTATTGAGTATTAATTGTTGTTTAGTGCTGAGATTGGATGACACACTTGTTGGTTCATCGTCTTCGATTGGTGGATGTTCATCGCTTATACATTGGTTCATGTCTTGGGTGGAGCTTTTAATGGATAAAGAGCTTTGGCGTTCACGACGCATGTTGTTTATTTTGTCTAAAATGGCTTGTTTCGGTATTTCTGTGAATGAGGTTGTAAGATTAGATTAGATTGATTTTTGACGAAAAACTTTAAATGAGAAAGCTTTGTTGACAAGTGTGGCTGTGGTATTGTTTTTAGAGTTTTTAGAATTAATGTTCAAGAGTTAAGATGAAAATATAAAAACATAGAAAACTTAAAGATAAAAGTTAAAAATGTAGTTTTATGACAAATTTATTGGTTGTTAATCTAAAATAATAAGTTATATTTAACTAAATTATAGACGAACTTTTTCGTAATAGGTAGTTGAGATTGAAAAAAAAATTGGTATTGGTATCAAATGAGATTTGCTTGTACCATTTTAAATTTTTAACAGAGAGTAACAAAAATAACATAAATATGAAAATAGTAAGTATATGTAATATAGTAGATTATGAAATATATAACGGACTTTTATCTTTGTAGACTTACCCGAATCTAAATCGAGGCTCTTTTTAATTCTTTCAAACGACGAACTTCCACGATAGACTTTTCTTTTCAATGGCTCACTCTGTGGACAGTAACTACTCATACTAATAGTCGATGCTGTTCCTCCGAATGACTTAAACGACATCAACGGTGGCTTAACATTCCTATTCGTATAATCCGATTCATTGTAAATTGTAATCTTTTGTATTTCCGGCAGACAATTTCGATTATTTCTATCTTCTTCGTCTTGGGTGATGGTGCTCCTGAGAGATCGAGACCTCCGACTGAGATTTTGTTTCATCGATGAATTCGAATTATCATCTGAATCTGAATCCGAGCATATTGGTTGTTGTTTCTTTGGCGATTGACTGCGGAACCTTCTGCGGTGGTTTAGCGGCGAAGCTGATCGGCCCTTTATCGCCCGGCCATTCACTTGCAATTGTGGAGAACGTGGTGGAGGTTCGGGAATGCTACTCCTCCTCGGTGGCACCTCTGGTGGAGCATTCTGATTTATGAAATTGGTAATGTGAGTCTTACGCGGACTGAAGCGACTCGATTTGGGACTATTTGGAGCTGAATTGGTTTCGTATTTAAGTGATTCGAGGCGTTTGTTAAGAGCTCCATTGTCAATTGAGATATTATTTTCAGCGTCCAAGGATTTCTGTTGTTGTTTAAGGAGTTCTCGTTTGATATCTGATTCGCACTGCTTGAGCATTTCAACTCGTTTATTGGCCAAGGGGTTGCAAATTCGTCGGGGACTTGCAACTGGAGTTTCTCGTGGAATGCTAAAGGAAGAAATAATTTATAATTTAGGGCTATCTTTGTTTTATCCACGTTTACCGATAATTGTGAGTAAAATAAGAGTGTGTAACTCATTTTGACAAAATCTTTACTTTTGTCATCTATTTTTACTATTTTTCGTGTCAGAAAGCTATGTTACCCTTCTAGATTCTTTAATATCTAGGCTTTCCAAAAGTGTGACTCAATTCTCTTGAATCAGAAAATTAATGTTATCAAACACAGCTTCAATTTTTCTTTAATGGTGATTTTACCATAACTTCGGGAATAATATTTATATCGTATTGGAATTTTAACGTAATGTTATGTTACGAATACGATAGCTTATAGAGGTACCATCGCATTACATGATAACAACATAACCGTTATATTCCTCTAACAAAAAGTTAATACAGCTAAATAGCTTTGTAACGTTATCGTAACGTTACTATAAATAATTCGTAGTTTAAGTAAGTTGACATTTATTGACATGGATTGACTAATTTTTGGACCTCAAAACGCAAATTATCGTTTCAAAAAAATACTTAACGTAAGGTGTTTTATTTTAAGAAATTCTCAACATAACAGAAATGCAACAAGTAATATTTTTAATACGACACAGAATAACAGTAACGTGAAGTCGTGATCGTGACTCGTGAAGATGTTAAGTTTCAAGTTACTTGAGGAGAAGCTTTTAACTCACCGAAACGTCAATAAATAACAACCGTACTATATAACTTTTACATACGTAACGTAACCTGTCACTTATTAAGACTTTTGAAATAAGTACTATACGATTTTAAACTTTGATTTCACTTGAAACATTTGCAGAACACAAATAAAGTAACACTAAGAAGCGTAACGCGTAACGTAAACAATAACTTCAGAGTGTAAATTAAGTTCTTATATTTTTACCTGAGCGCACTGGTCTTCATGGACACCAAAATGGTTTCAGCTTCATGAATTAACTGGCGATATTTAACATCAGCTTCTAGGTCCGCCCTTAGCAAAGCTTTCTCACTCTCACCAATTGCTATAAATTTACTCCGAATAGCATGGACTTCGGTAAAAGTCAGTGAACTACAACGCGTTGACAAGGTTTGAGCCTTGTATGTCCTGAAACATTAAACATAAATAATTTATGGGATAAAATTTGAATATAAGCTCAGCAAAACCAACCTTTTATTATCAGCAGATAGATTGCGTCTCAAACATACAGGTGTTCCACCCAAGCTCCGTGACTCCCTTGAACTCTTCATTGGTGATCCACGTCCTTTGCTCTCAGTGCTTTTCTTCCTAGTCTTCATTAGTCTCTTCCTGCGCTTTGAAACATCCTCACCTGGATATGTCTTCATATGGCGTTGACGAGAAGCTCGCCTTGGAAGCTGATAAGTCTTTATCAACGTAGCTTCCTGTCCCACCAACGCTGTGTCAATAAACTCAATATCCAGCATGTCATCAGTGTCACACTCATCGCCGGCATCTTGTCCCGTATCCAGGTCTGAGGCACAATCAGTAGGATCAGAGTCACTACTACTAGGAGGGAGATAAAAGTTAAAAGCAATATTAAGTAGGTAGAGTTTTTTTTGTTGTTCTTTTTATCTGGCGGTAACTAACCTTAAAATATCAGTCTCTTTCTCATATACATAGCTCTCATCGAACTTGCCCATCATTTCGTTGAGCGTTGCATCCTCGTCACTATCGAGATGATGGTGTGAGCCCTGCTGATGCAAGGAGTGCATCTCCGAACGACACGACGATGTTAACAGCAACTCCCCGAGCTGCTTCTTCCGTCGAATGGTATTTGGCGAATAAGTTCTTTGGAGATTCTCCACTTCGGTTGAGGAACTTGACGTCTCCGACGTCGACTCATCAGATGTCTTCTCATTCTTCCTAAAATGTTTGAAACAAAAATTAAATTATATTATGATATCCACTTCGATAGGGGTAATGAGGCATCCTCATTATCCTTCTCGTGCCCTTTTTTTCATTATCCTTACTCATTTTTATCACTTGCGCCCGCTTCGCTACTTGATTTTATGCCCGACGATGAGGAGCTGGCATCTAGTTCCATTTTCTTTGCCACAAGAAATGCCTGAGTTGTGGCTATGGTTGTGCCAGATGAGGATGTGTCTGTTGTCGAGTACCATGGATTCGTTCGGATGCGGCAACGCTGTCGGGGTGATGGTGCTAAAAATGAAACAGGAAGAATAAGCCATCCAGGAGTGCCATTGAAAGTACAATTTAATTTTAAACTTTCATATGATTATAGGGTGTTTTCAAATTAATCAATGAAAATGTTAAAAGAAATTTGTTTATGGAAATAACAAGGTCTTGCAGACAGAATGAGAAAATTCAACTGTCAGCGATGAATTTTAAAGTAAAACCATCTTTTTTTTAATTTTCTTTTTAATATTTTCACTCATGGTGTAAACAGGTAAGAACTTGACGTTCTTTTTCCCATACTCAAAATTAAGATGACAGCTGACGTTTAATTTAGTTTTATACCTGACATCTTTGCGTAAAAATGGCGTTGATCACATTTTTTTTTTTTTTTGTGAAATAATGGGTGATTTTTTAAGAGGTTTAGAACTTTTTAAAAAAAAAAACACACAAAATTCAAAAAAATGAATGAAATATTTATTTGAATCGATAGTTTGAACCTTGCAATTTAATGTTTAAAGATAATTTCATGCAAATGTTGACCGCGGCTGCGTCTCAGGTAGCCCATCCGCTGAGTCCAATTTCGGCATACTCTTTCACACATATCGGCCGGTATCTCACGAATGAATGCATGGATGTTGGCTTCCAGTGCGTCAATCGAAGCGGGCTTGTCCCTATAGACATTAGCCTTGACATACCCCCACAAAAAATAATCTAATGGTGTCAAATCGCACGATCTAGGCGGCCAATTGACCGGCCCGAAACGTGAAATTAACTGTTCACCAAACTCGCCTCGCAATTGCGCCATTGTTTCGCGTGCTGTGTGGCATGTGGCACCGTCTTGTTGAAACCACATATCATGCAAGTCAAGAACTTCCATTTCGGGCAAAAAAAAGTTTGTTATCATCGCTCGGTAGCGTTCACCATTGACAGTAACGCTGCGATTCGCATCATCTTTGAAGAAATAGGCCCAATAATGCCGCCGGCCCATAAACTGCACCAAACAGTGGCTTTTTCGGGATGCATTGGTAGCTGTTGCAATGCTTCTAGCTGATCTTCACTCCAAATGCGGCAATTTTGCTTATTTACGTACCCATTCAACCAAAAATGAGCCTCATCGCTGAACACAAGCAGCGCGCGATGAACATTTCGAACCGAGCACGAATTTTGATAGTAAAATTCAATAATTTGCAAGCGTTGTTCATTTGTAAGACGATCCATGGTTAAATTGCAAACCAAACTGAAGCTGTTTGACAGTGACACAAGGTACTAAACACACGTCAGCTGTCAAAACCAGTGTTGCCAAAACCAAACCAGCTAAAAAATCAGTTATATTTCATTGGAGAAGGAAATCAACCACCGCTATTTTGCCATTATTTTTAATAATTCGGTCGTGTAAATCAAGAATAGCATATTTTCCTGAACATTCGTTCTTTTTTTTAATGAAACACCCTCTATTTGAAAAATGTAAAGTTATAGTCAAACCGGAAAGGGTGGTTGTGGTCGTTTTAAATGAATTAATATTTAATGGACATTTTTGTGGAAAGATTAAATAAAGAAAGCGGATGGTAAAAGGCAATTATATTACTCACTAACACACACATTAGACGACGCGACGCAACTTACATTCAAAGCCCTTGAGTGTCGGAATGACTATGGTGTTCCGCAAGGGCAGTGGACTATGACTTCCCACATTTATTTTCTGATGTTGTTGATGTTGCTGATGCTGTTTCTGATGTTGTTGTTGCTGTTGTAGTTGGTGATGATTTTGTTGGTTGTTCTGTTGATCAAATAGCTTTGCCTGGTTTTGAAAGAATTCTGGATCTGGTATGCCAAAGCCGGGAATTTTACTTTGTCCTGAGTCAAAGGATTCAGTTCGGCGGTGATTGTTGTTGTTGTTATTGTTTGGCTGAAAAAGAAGAAATCAGCAGAATAAAATAGTATAGTTTATACTTTTAGAACAAAAAAAAACTACAGAGATTATTGCATTTTTGTTTAGAGAGTGTTAACTGTGAAGCTTTAAAGAATGGCTAGCTGTCTTTTGAAATATTTTACTATAAAGACATATTTATCCCCTTCGTATTACATTAGATATTGGATGTTTTTTGTGATATTCTTATTCGTAGCGCCTATGCGTTAAAGAAAATATTTAGCAGCAAAATTTTTGTCTGCATTTCCAACTTTTGTAAACCGTTTTAAATTATAGTATTTAGGTGGGACGTGTTGGGAGAGCATTGGTGATGTGGACTTTATTTTTAACGTATAGTTCTAGGGAAAAAATTTAATAGACAATTTCGAAGGCTCAACTGCTGCACCTGCTGTGTCCTGTGGGCAGAAATGGGACGGAATTGTAATCAAAGTTAATATCAAATCTACCAATAGGATCGACAATTCCAAAGTAATTTACAAACCCAACCCGGACATTTCCTATTCGTTAAGAAATGATTCACGATTTAACGAAGCGTTCCATGCTACTTCACATAATTTTGCGTTTGTACTACCTGAATTGTACTTCATCACATACAATTCACACATACCATGAACACATGACGTCACAGCAAAAATCTAAACTACTATTTTTCGTTCATCAATATACAGCTCACATTCAGTCTTTACTGAAAATGTAACAAGAGGACCTGACAAGTCGAGTTGATCTGGTCATTGGTCATATAGCATCTTTCGCTTTCTCGGAGCTTGTCCCCACCAGGGGTAAGGGGTTTCGTTGAAAAAACAAAGTTAGGTAGGATAGATTGTCCAGCTATTTCTTGCTAAAGCTTCCCCACACCAGTGGTAAGGGGTACCAGCGGCAAGGAAGGGGTCTTAGCTCGAAGTCAAACGCCCTAATTGCCACCAGGGGCTTTGGTACCTGCTGATTTACCAGAGCATGTTAACTTGCTGTTTGAGTGCCACCAGGGGCTTATAGTGCCTGCTGATGTACCAGAGCGTTTAAGCCTGCTGTTTTGAGTGCCACCAGGGGCGTAGTACCTGCTGATGTACCAGAGCGTTTTAGCCTGCTGTTTGAGTGCCAGAGTGGCTTCGTATTACTTAAGTAAAACAAACAAAAAACATAGATGTTCTAAATTTCTTGCCATATTTTTGCTGTTACTTTGCCTCATTGTTTTTGCAGTTCATAGTTATAAAAACTTTAGTCAGTTTAAGACTGTATTTAGTAATAGTAGATTCAAGCATTAGCTGATTAATTTAACTTACAAATTTCAGTCAGCAGTCAATTTTAATATTCTGGAGTTACTGCTTCCATTCTTTAAGTCACTTAAAATTCTACTTTAAATCTAAATTGATTTTGAAAGTCACAAAAATTAATAATCAAACAGACTTATTTTTTTTGTTTCAGTGCGAATTATGGTTTCAGGACTTAAATAATTTCATTCAAGATCCTTAATAGTTGTTGACTAATTTGACTTCCAGTACCTACCAATATTTATGTGTGGAGGAATCAGAATTTGTATAAGACATTGTGAAACAGATGATTCTAAGACTTTTAGTCTGGCTTTAAATTTTCTAAGGACCAATTTTTCAATAGTCAGTGAAACTTTAGATAGAACTTATTCATGAGACAAAGCACAAACCTGTTCCTATTTATTCCTCTGATTGGTTAACTGAATGTTGAACTGATGATTGAAAAAATCGGCTCTGAATGGCTGGAAACAACATGCAAACAACACGCACACATAAATCGTTTAAAAGTTATAATTCACTAGACCCTGGTTCTCCAAAAACTATCGTGTTATCAACTTCTCAGAAATCAGAATAATTATGACAAATCTTCCAAACTATTTTTTTTTATATTCAAAAGCACAATTATTATTCTATTTCGTCTATCATAAATTTGCAAACAATACAAAAACACTTACCAAAGGATCCTGTGGCGACATCTCTTCTATTTTATTGAGACCAAATTTATAGCGTTGTGCTTCGATGGCCAGAGTGTTGACACTCTTTGGAAAATAATGAGTTCCGGTACGCATATTGATGTAGTACTCTGGCGGTGTATACGTAGCACCTGTTTCGAAGAGACATAAGGAATAAAAAAAAAGATAAACATCATTTTCACTACACTATACATAAGTAAGAAAAAATGTAGGTGTATTTTGTGTCATCATAGCAAAACCGCATCATCGTATAGTAAAATGACCCGAATTCCTTCAGCCATACAACCTACTAACCGAAATAGATAGACATGTTATTGTGTGCGGGGTTAGGGTTGAGGAGAGAGAGATAAAACTGAATACCTTTTGATGATATATTGATTACCTACCAAAGAAACGTGGTGAGTTGAGCTAAATAAAATGTATCTAGATACTCAACTTGAACAGTCAGCAGGTGATGTATGCAAGACATCAGGGGCCTCCGCAAAATCATCAACGAAGGCGGGCGTATAGGTATCTATACAAAGTTTATAACTTTAAATCCCTTAAATAAGCTTTGATGTTTAAGCCACAAGTAAGGTATATGAATGTAGAGGTATAGAGGTATACCTATCATGGTTTGCGATAATGATGGTGATGTGGTGCGCTATTTGCTTCGTTTTGATGGCTGAAAATGGATATGGTATAGCCTGCTATGGATGAATGGTTTTTAAGAGACAGGTTGACACTTTTATATCGCACTGTCAACAGTTGCGGATGAGTTAATGTCTTTTGCGGTATAGCAGAGAGGAGCGAGAGATTGTGAAAATGGATTTTTTTTTATTTATTACTATTTTACTGACGTTTGACTGATGTCAAGAAAATTTATAGGAAATGAAATTTGAATTGCAATCAATTTTGTTTGCTGTTTCAGTTGATATTATTTTATAAAATCTTTTCTATTAGCTAAAGCCTGTAGTTTATGTTTAAACAAGAAAATGAGGGGGTCTATTCCCCCACCCCCTCTCCGTTTAGCCAATAAGGGTAATTGTCTAAAAAAAATTGACTTAATACAGAAAAAAATGATTAAAAAACAACGGTAAAACTTACAGTGCCATGCTCTTTTTTTCTGTAAAGCCAGAACTCTCTTCTTTTATTTTATTTTTAAATAAAGTTGTTATAGTGTACAGTTTTTTAAAAATTTATTTAAAAAAAAATTTCAAATTAATTTTTTTCAAAATTTTACGTCATTAAGGAACTTTTGATTTTAAAATTTAAAATACCTCTCATTTGATACCAAAATCATTTTCCTACGTGCCTATATCGCAAGATAAAATCAGTTTTTTGCAGAAAAGTAAGTGAAATTATTTTTCTGAATTAGCCAACTTCAAGCTCAAACCCAAAAATCCCACGAACGATTTTGGAAATATTTGACCTTCATAATTTCATCAACATCACCTTTCATTTGATACCAATTTCAATAGTGAACGCACTGGGCCCAAAAATGGACTATCTCCTTTTTATTGAAAAACAGGAAACAACCTACATAGAGGAAGTAGGATCTTTAGAGCAACTTAAGCAACAGATTGGAGTCAATTCAAAAGAATTTTTTTTCTGTTATTTTTAGTTTTCTAAGGAACTAGAAGAGATTTTAGAATCTGGGTTTTGATATTTGACTAAAAATTAATAAGAGCATTAAATATTAAAAATAAAATATAGACCCCCCCCCCCTCTCATACGATTTTTTTCTTGTCTCGACACAACCTACACCCTCTAGCTTTTTGTCACACATTATGGGAATCACCCTGTAGAATATAAAGGGTGTTTTTTTTAGACGTGTGGTTTTCAATCTAGCAATACTTTTTTCTAAGTTGGTATTTTTGACAGCTGTCACTTGATTTATGCTCAGTTTGGTTTGCCATTTCATAATTAATAGACTTACTCCTGAACAACGTCTGAAAATCGTGCAAATTTATTACCAAAATAATGGTTCGGTTCGTCGATGCATCGCGCGCTGCGTCCAATATTCGGTAGACATAATAACAAAATCGTATAAATTCGAGCAATCATGGATCGGTTTCGCCCCACGTTTATTCTAGTGGTTAATGCGCATCCTCAGAGATGCCGTACAGTGCGCACCGAAGTCGTTATTGCTGCTGTGGATCAGAGTATCGAAGAAGACCCTAATGAGTCCATCCGCCATCGCGCACAACAATTGGAGCTGTCGAAAATTGGGCCTCTCGGCTGCAAATTTTTCGAGCCAGCTGTGGCGGCCGCTTGCCCGAAATCATTTTTAAAACATAATGGGAAACCTTTATCTTTATAATAAAGCTAAATTCTTGGCCATAACATTAAATTATATGCGTTTTATATCTTTTTGAAAACTACACGTATAAAAAAAACAACCTTTAGAACTTGAATTTGGAAGATATTTGTGAAAGTGAAAGCTATGGACTTTGTCATTATGTCAAACTTGATTCAAATGAGTCTTTTGTTATTTAAATTTGCTTTTGTTCTTGCATTTTTTGCACCAAATATGTAAAACTTGGAAATACTAAATGAAGTACAAAATTGGTGCAATCGTTTTTGAACTGTTTTCGAGAAAGTTTGAATGAAACAAGATGTCTGTATGGGATTTCAGGCAAATTGGTTCACTGAATTGCAGTAGACGAACATTGGAGTATTTGGACAAAAATTCTGATAAAATTATGATTGCATTTTCAAGTATTTTTTTTAACATACCTACGCTCAAAAATGTAATATCAATAAAATTCTTGAACCCGTTTTCAAAATATTGATTTTTCAAAAAAAAATCTTAAAATTATTTTTTTTTAACATTTTTGTACCTATGCAATAAATTAAAGAACTTCTTGCATTAAATTTTTGACCGAAATCGATCAAGCCCTTAGCAAGAAAGTCGAAAAACAAAAGAACTGTTCTATGAAAGGTACCATTAATAACAGTTCTTAGTACATTTTTTTTCATTAAAATACATGCTATACCTTTGCATTGAAATCGTTGGAGCTGTTTCCAAGACAAATTAGTCTGTTCATGACGGTTGTTCGGATGGTACCTTTATTTTTAGAGCTAAAAATTCTATTTCCTCCCAAGGGAATCACTAAAAACTCTAAGTTTAAAATTTCAAGAATCTCGGTTTAGTCGTTTAGGTTGTCGGTTGAGGTACAGACAGACAAACATAGATCAAACTTAACTGGAGGTTGGAAGACTGTTTAAAAAACGATACTGTCCTGGTTCAATTTTTCTAACAAGAAATTGATTTTTTTATTTAAAACCTTCGACGTTATTCAAAATGAACTCACTTAGCCGATTCATTTTGCCATCAAGTGTTTTATCTAACATCAACTTCATGCTTTGAAAGAGGCAGCCAAGTTAGGCAGGATTTTCCATTTAAGCAATAGCAACACCAACACAAACAACTTCTTTGGCCATTTCTACAAATGTGTATTTTTACCAAAAAAAAAAAGCAATATACTTGCTCTCTAGACCAAGTGGACCAAGTGAAAACAAATAACTTACAAACGTTGTTAATTGTATTTTTTCTAAAGGACCATAACAAAGTTTCTTGAAAATCATAAAAGTTTAAAGACTATTCGTCACATTCAAGTGCAATGCTATAGGCAAAATTAAAAAAAAAAAAAAAAAAAACGAAACAAAATGTTTAATGCTTCGCACAACAACCTGCAGATTTTCCAGTCTAAGCATCACCCATTATAAAGTGAAGACTCATTAAACTTTTACGGATCTGTACTAAGAAGAGGGTGTATTTGTATATACATATACCGCGTACACTTGAAGACTGCCGCTGAAACGTGCCTGCTGGCGAATGCAAAATAATTAAAGACACAAGCGCCCTCGGCCTCGGAACACTTCATTGCTCTCTCTCTCGAATATGCTTTGCCCTCTACTCTTATATAAATCTTCTAGGGCTAGCGTATAAGACATTAACCCTTATAGTTGTGGTGGCTGCAAGAACCAGGACGAAGACGGCGGCGGCGGTAAATCGCGGTTTTTCTCCCTCAAGTCCGAAGGCGAAAAACTATTTTTTGTTCCAAAGAACTTTCAACTTTTCAAACACTTATGTGAAGTTTAAAATATAAAAAATAGGATAAGACAAAAAAAAATACTTTTAATTGCGCTCAAAAGTTGCCACTCCAAAGCTTATGTTTACCCATTCACCAACACAAACACATACACATAATCCTCATCCATATGCCACAGCACTATTACACATACACACAAAACATATATACCATCATCACCGTAAGGATATCGCCACATGAAGAAGAGCTTGGAAATTAAAATTGCAAATTTTGAACGCCACATTATGTGCGGATGCATGAGAAAAAAGCGCAATTATTATGTCGAAGGCGTTACGTGGGCGGATGACAATATGGCTGCACTGAACCTCAATGAATTACATTATGTTCTTGGCATGGAATAGCGCTAATGGCTCTGTTGGATATCTAATTAATGGCATTTGTGGGGAAAGCGAAGCAAGCAGATCAATGACTTTAACAAAGTGTCCTTGTTGATTGCATTTTGTGGTGTATTCGAGAGTGGATTATTTATGCAGAATCAGGATCTGGGTGAAAATATTATATGTATTTCTAAAGAAGCACTTACTTTGTTCCTAGTATTTCATTATGATGCACCATAGTATATAACCTTATTTATACTTAGAATGAAAGCTTGTCTGATGGTTATCTATAAGCTAAGTGCAAAGTAGGAGAATCCATTATAACCATTGAGAACTGCTTTTGTTAATAAAATGAAGCAGAAACTATAGAAACTAACAAATCAATGGATTACTATTTTTATACAAGGTCGGGTTCACGGCAGGGTTTTTCTAATAGCCGAGCTAATTTATGCGTATACTTTTGCAATTGTGCTTTAATGCTTATAAATTCTATCTGTTGTCAGTCAAATCTAAGTTTCGAATCAATTCGGGAGTGTTCAGTAACATAATCGGGGCGACATCCAAACTTTGACAGTTGATAACGGCCATATTGTTGGATCTCCAACTGCCAAATTGGCCGTCATTTATTCAGTGTGTTTTGCCAAATCAGCATGGAGGGATAAAGAGTTTAACAACACGTGATAAAACAATGATAAAATTGTTTTTATCAAAATGCCGTTTCTGTTCGGGCTGCGTTCCGCGCGGTTCCAAAAAGTCACTGTCACATTTGTATAAAGGGTTTTTCAACAAGGACGCTACAAAAGTAGAGCAACAGGGACAGCAAACGACGCCATATTTCTTGCCGCCCTTTTGACATTTCTCTTCAGTAAGGTTTGCCATTTCATGATGGAAAGATATACGAGCCAACAACGAGTTGAAATTATTAAAATTTACTACCGAAATTCGGAGTCAGTGGCCTCAACGTTAAGAGCGCTACGTCCAATTTATGGTCGTCATAATAGTGCTAGCAGATCAACAATTGAGCGTCTAGTGGAAAAATTTGAATCCACAGGCACAGTACAAAATGTTCCCGTGCCAGTGAGACAAAGAAGTGCCCGTAGTGTCGAGAGTATTGCTGCCGCTGAGCCTTCAGTTACAGAAAGCCCAAATGTGTCTCTCACATGTCGTTCTCAAGCGTTGGGCATCTCTGTGACGTCGTTTTGGCGAATTTTGCGAAAAGATCTTAGCCTACATCCTAACAAGATTAAATTGACGCAAGAACTGAAGCCTCTTGACCACCAGAAGCGTCGTATGTTCGTGAATTGGGCTGAGCAACAACTTGAAAATGATTCGGATTTTCATCGAAAAATCATCTTCAGCGATGAGGCTCATTTCTGGCTGAATGGCTTCGTCAATAAACAAAATATGCGGTATTGGTCAGGCAGCAATCCACACGTACTCCATGAATCATCATTGGATCCCGAACAAATTACGCTTTGGTGTGGTTTATGGGCCGGCGGCGTCATTGGGTTGTACTTCTTCCGTGATGATCAAGACCGGCACGTTACTGTGAATGGGGATCGCTACCGTTATATACCGTTATATAACCGAATATTTTTGGCCCCAATTGGATGATATGGACTTGGAGGACATGTGGTTCCAACAGGACGGCGCCACAAGCCACACAGCGAATGTCACAATCAATTTATTGGAAACCAAGTTTGGAGAACGTGTTATCTCACGAAATGGTCCAGTCGGTTGGCAGCCTCGGTCGTGCGGTTTGACGCCGTTAGACTATTTCCTGTGGGGCTACGTCAAGTCTATGGTCTATGCCAACAAGCCAGCGACGATTGATGAACTTCGTACGAATATCGAACGTGAAATTCCAGTAGTATCGGCCGATTTATGCTTGAAAACCGTCGAAAATTGGGTTCAGCGTCTGGACTTCTGCAAGCGTGCCCGTGGTGGCCATGCAAAATAAATCGAGTTGCATACATAATGGCCTCAAACGTACTTCCACAGAAATGAAAAATTTCATTGATATCCAAAATGTTGGTATTTTTATTCAATTTTCTTTATATATCCAACGAAGGAAACCCATTTAAAGAACCTATGCAATTCATGCTTAATTTAATATTAAAATTATGATAATTTAATAGAATTTAAGCACCATCCTTAAAAATGCCAACCCTCAGCTCTAATGACCATCTATATGATGTACAAATGAAGGTCTGTTTATCTGTTTCATTTGCTTTGCTGAGCAATATTACCATTTTCTTCAAATCGAGCGGCAAAAAGGACTCTTCAAACGGATATACAGAATATAATTTTCCTTTTCACTTAAATCCCTCCTCATAATGTAGGTTGGTATACTTAGAAAAAACATTTTCATGGAGACTAAAAGGTCACCTTATGGACACGTTATTACTCCCTTTTATTTATATGGAAACGAATGAGAGGAAATCAAATTTTATTTTCGAACTCACCTGGTGAAGTGCCATCTGTGGAATATCCGGTCGAGTAAGCACTCTCTGGCGACGACAAACTATTCATTATGTGACCCATCGGATGGTTCACTGGGCCATTCGACATCATTCCATTCGATGGTCCTCCTCCTCCTCCTCCTGCCCCTACCCCTACCCCAGGGCCAGGTCCGGCTCCATTGTAACGACTTGACCTTAACATCTGACGATTTCCCTCGAAGCCATTGCGTAGCACCACATTCGAAACCGCCCCCGTCGGATAGCCACCATTGACATGGCCACCAGCGCTGCCGTTATTATTGTTGCTGGGAACCCTCTCGTCCATCTCGGATGCCCCACCACTAACTGCTGCGTATTCTACATTCGCATTCAAACTGTCGTACGAGCCGAACTGCTGCTGTGTTGAGCTGTAGCCATCTCCGGCCATCTTCGATGGGAGTAATTTTCCGTAGCGTGGTGTTGTCGCCTCTTTCTTCCCTCCGCCATCGCCATTGTGGTAGCTCGTTAGATCCTTTTGCTCTAGAATATACTCCTTTCGGTGGCTCTGCTGCTGCTGTTGCTGCTGGTTATTGTTGTTCTGGATTTCTTCGTAGTGACTGTTGGAGCAACCGCCCTTGAGGTATTTCTGCTTTGATTTCTCCACCCCTGCCACCGGATGGATTTGTGACGCAGGATGCTTGGCATTCGTCGAGGAGGCCGCATTCCCTGCGGACTTTCGTCGGAACATGCTGCTGGGTGAAAGAGTTTTTGTCCGTTTTCCTTGTTGCTGTTGCTGATACTGCTGCTGATGATGAGATTCTTTGCCAGTGTGGTCGGTTATGGCGTTGCAACTGCCACTAACGCCGTTACTACCACCAATGCAATTTCTTTGATGGTGTGATCCTTTGGTTGCTGCTGCAGATAGTGTCTGAGCCTTCACACTTGAGTGCTGGACATAGAGAAAATTATCAGATTTTGGTGACATTGCTGATTCCTCACTTGGCGACTGCCATCCAAAGCGGCTTGTGGTCTGCAAAAGGAAATCAAAGAAAAGTAAAGGAAATGAGTTTTTGCAGAAAGAATAGGTATATGTATATGTATAGGTAAAAGTAGTTTAATAATAATAAGTTTTTTCTAACTAAAGAACTGTTTTTTGGTATAATTTTTTACATTTCCAGTTTAGAAATGTTAAAATAACAGAGAATTAATAATAAAACAGACTTGCAGAAATGTAGATCTTAATATTTGTTCTCTCTTGAACTAATAAACCTCTAAAATAGAACGTTCATAATACGCCCCTTCCATTTCTAGTTATATAATGGGTGATTTTTTAAGAGGTCTAGAACTTTTTTAAAAAAAAAACACAAAAAATTCGAAAAAATGAATGAAATATTTATTTGAATCGATAGTTTGAACCTTGCAATTTAATGTTTAAAGATAATTTCATGCAAATGTTGACCGCGGCTGCGTCTCAGGTAGCCCATCCGCTGAGTCCAATTTTATTTATTGGAATCAAGCTAATTAATATCTAGCGTACAATATGTTTCTAAGAATAATTATAAATTATAAAATGTTCTTTTAAAGTCAGCATTTGATACATTATAAAAATTAATTAATAAATTATGATTAGAGTTATACAATTTTAACATATTATTGAAAGGTGAACTCCGTTCGTAGTTGGTACGATAGTGTGTTATGTATATAGGGTCAGGTGTACCTCTTAGATTACGTTTTGGAACATTAAAGTTAACGCGGGACAAAAGGTTCAAAGAATCAATATTGCCATCAATAATTTTAACAATAAAAACAAAACATAAATATGAACGTCTACTCTCTAGACTAGGTAGGTCAATGAGTTTTAGCCGGCTATTGTATGAGGGAAGATTTAATGGGTTCTGCCAGCCTAAGCCTCTAAGAGCAAAATTCAAGAACCTTTTTTGAATTCTTTCAATTCTAATTTTATAGCAGCTGTAAAAGGGCGACCACACTTGGCAAGCATACTCTATGATGGGTCTAACGAATGAGACAAAGAGTTGTTTAATAACATAAGGGTCAGAAAACTGACGTGATTCCCTTTTTATCCATCCCAATATTGAATTGGCCTTATTGCAAATCACATTAATATGTTGCGTGAATTCAAGTTTTTTATCAAACAAAACACCAAGGATAGATACCTCATTTACATTAAACAAGTTTACACCATTGAAGCTATAATCAAAAGACAACACAGAAGACTTTCTTGTAAAATTTATAATCTTACACTTGTCGATATTTAACAACAAACAATTTAGTTTACACCAATTATAAAAAGCATGAAGATCAATTTGAAGCATTTCACAGTCAAGGTTATTGGAAATGGATTTAAATATGTTAACATCATCAGCATATATAAGACAATTAGAGTACTTTAAAATTGACGGAAGATCATTAACAAATAATATAAAAAGAATTGGACCCAAATGGCTACCCTGTGGAACTCCAGAATTCACAACAAAACTTTTTGAATTATAACCATTAAAATTCACAGAATAGGATCTGTTAAGCAAATAAGATTTGAGCCAAGCTATAAAATTTACGCTAAACCCTAACTTTCTCATTTTGTTAAGTAAAACATTATGTGACAGTTTGTCAAATGCTTTACTAAAATCTGTCAGAACACAATCCGTTTGTTTTTTTATTTTTAAAGGAATTAATACAAAACTCCGCTAGCTCTAATAGAAAAGTAACAGTCGAACGACCCTTAGAAAACCCATGTTGGTTAGGGACAATAAGCGATTTTGTGTAAAAACTTAATGTCTTGCAAATAATTTCTTCGAAGAGTTTCGGAATAGCCGACAGTTTGGCTATTGGACGATAATTATCAATTTTATCCTTTCTTCCTTTTTTGTGTAGAGGAATAATAAAAGATTTTTTCCATGCATGAGGAAATTTACACAAAGACAGTGAACGATTAAAGAGAAAAGCAAGTGGTATCGACAAATTACTGACACATTTTTTCAAAACAGAAGCTGGTACCCCATCTGGACCAGATATGTCGTTATCTTCTAGGTTGGATACAAATTTTGTAATGTCGTCAGTACTTATATTAAAATTTATTTCAGTCAAGTGAGAATATGAATTCAAATGACCAAATAATTGATCATTTTCGTCAAGATTATCACAGTTTAGGTTATCACAGTTCGAATAGTTATCGCAGTTGGAAAAATCACAGATGTAAGCACTTTGAAAGAAGTCAGAAAATAATTGCGTTATGATACGAGGGTCATGTTCAGAGATGTTATTATGGTTAAAAACGGACGGATATAGACTAGTTTTCCGTTTGCTATTTATAAAACTCCAAAAGGATTTAGGATTCATTTTTAAATTACTTTGAACCTTTTGTATGTAATTTAGATGTTTTAAACTAGACACTCTATTAAAAATGTCTCTGGCATCACAATAATTTTTTAAATCAGATTCTAATTTAGTTTGTTTGTATTTAAACCAAAGTTTGTTTCTGCGATTTTTCAAACTCCGCACCTCACTATCATACCAACTTGGAGAAAATGATTTTGATTTAATTGATAAAAGAGGTACAGACACTAAAAAACAATCAAATATTTTATCATAAAATTTTAAAACCATAGTATCAATATTTGAACTAGTATAAAGACAAGACCAATCAATTAGACATAATAAACTATTTAATTTTGCGTAATCTGTTTTCTTGAAGTTAAATTTATAAATTTGATCATAGTCTTGATTATAACTTTTTTCAAAATCTTCTGTAATAGATATGGTGAGAGCTGGATGATGAGAGTCTTCGTTGACCAGAGGCTCAGTTGATCTATCAAGTGTGATATCAGCATCCATGGTTGTGAAAATTAAGTCGAGGATTTTAGCGTTTGAATTAGGAATGTTGTTAATCTGGTGTAGTCCTAGCGACGTTAAACTGTCGATGGTTATGGAGTCATCCATTGAAAGATTTCCAGTTGGTACCATAGTAAATGTATCGGGGCAACGTCTCCAAGCCACATTTGTTAAATTGAAATCTCCGAGGCAGATAATTTCATCATTATAATTCATTAAGTCAATAATAGAATTTAAAAAGAGGTAGGCCTCATTATACGTATTAATTGAGCTTCCAGGAACAATGTACATGGTGACAAGATAGATATTTTTCCTTGGAAGAATTATCTTCACACATAAAAACTCCTCATTTAAACAAACAGGAACATTAACGTGTGATGTCACAAAACAAGATTTGACAGCAATAAGGATTCCACCACCGACAGTATTAATATTCGGATCGGAGTATCTATCACGTCTAAAAACATTAAACGAAGAATCAAAAAGTTCCGAGTCACTTATACCACTAAATAGCCATGTTTCCGTCAGAGATATGACGTCGTAAGAAAAGTTAGAAGAATTAAAGTAGACCTTATTAGTCTTTGTTCGTAAACCTCTTACATTTTGATAAAGTATATCTATTGATTGCGACGACGGTTTGTTGGTCTTGTCAGATTTTTTCGAAAAGGAGTATTCATTGCGTTTCGCTTTACGAATTCGTGGACGATTATATTTTCCGGCCAGAAATGCTTATCCAACAAACACGTAAAAATTTCTTGTGGAATAAAAAGCTTAAAGGATGTGTAGTCTATTCCTTTCGTTGGCAACTGCTCAATTTTTAATTTTATATTATTAAGTCGTAAATTTATATATGCAGATATATCATTGCAGGTGGTGTTAGCTTCGAAATTTGACAAAAAGATACATTTAAATCTCTCAGCAGCCCTAAGTTGGACTGTAGGTAATATGTCACTATTGGGTTTTGTTGATGATGTTAAAAACGAAGAGGACTGTGGCACTAAAGATGAGGGAATCTTTGGAATTGACGAGGTTGACGAACAATTTAGAGTTAATGAAGATGTAGGTAGAATTGAAGAATATGTTGATACAGATGTTGTGGTGGATGATGTTAAAGTTGAAGTTAAAGGCGATAGGGATGAAAAATTTTGGCATACTCTTTCACACATATCGGCCGGTATCTCACGAATGAATGTATGGATGTTGGCTTCCAGTGCGTCAATCGAAGCGGGCTTGTCCCTATAGACATTAGCCTTGACATACCCCCACAAAAAATAATCTAATGGTGTCAAATCGCACGATCTAGGCGGCCAATTGACCAGCCCGAAACGTGAAATTAACTGTTCACCAAACTCGCCTGACAATTGCGCCATTGTTTCGCGTGCTGTGTGGCATGTGGCACCGTCTTGTTGAAACCACATATCATGCAAGTCAAGAACTTCCATTTCGGGTAAAAAAAAGTTTGTTATCATCGCTCGGTAGCGTTCACCATTGACAGTAACGCTGCGATTCGCATCATCTTTGAAGAAATATGGCCCAATAATGCCGCCGGCCCATAAACCGCACCAAACAGTGGCTTTTTCGGGATGCATTGGTAGCTGTTGCAATGCTTCTGGCTGATCTTCACTCCAAATGCGGCAATTTTGCTTATTTACGTACCCATTCAACCAAAAATGAGCCTCATCGCTGAACACAATTTTTCGATAAAAAAGCGGATCCTCGGCCAGCTTTCCAAGAGCCCAGTCACCAAAAATTCGGCGTTGTGGTAGGTCGGCTGGCTTTAGTTCTTGCACCAGCTGTATCTTAAAAGGCTTTACGCCCAAATCCTTCCGCAAAATTTTCCACGTAGTGCTGTAACAAAGGCCTAACTGCTGGGAACGGCGCCGAATCGACATTTCGCGGTCTTCTGTCACACTAGCTGATACGGCCGCAATATTTTCTTCACTACGCACAGTACGTAAACGTGTTGGTGGTTTAATGTCCAACAAAGTAAATTTGGTGCGAAATTTGGTCACAATCTTCCGAATAGACTGCTCAGAAGGTCGAGAATGCCGATCATAAAATGGAAGCAGCGCGCGATGAACATTTCGAACCGAGCACGAATTTTGATAGTAAAATTCAATAATTTGCAAGCGTTGTTCATTTGTAAGACGATCCATGGTTAAATTGCAAACCAAACTGAAGCTGTTTGACAGTGACACAAGGTACTAAACACACGTCAGCTGTCAAAACCAGTGTTGCCAAAACCAAACCAGCTAAAAAATCACCCTTTATGATATCACTCTTTTAAACCCAATTTACAATTTGGCACCTAGAAGTATGCAATTTTATTCGAACAAATCAAAGATAATCTCAAAATCTTTTTAAGGTACTACCGCTGCTTGGTCAGTCGCAATGTCCTTAACGTTATTTTTGCAGTAACTCTTAATTGACTAGAGAAAATCAGTATCAGTTCGAGTGTAAAATATTACTTTTCGTTCACTATTAAGAAATATCAGTACCTGTTTTTGAAAAATTAAAAAAAAAAAAAAAAACAACATTCTCATCGTTCTCTATTTTTGACAGAAGCGGCATTTTTAGGGGGATATCTACGTTGAGATATTTTTATTTAAATTGCATTTGGAATTTCTCCAGAGAATGTCGCATAGTGCATTCGCCTTCATCAGCTTTAGTAGGCCACATTCCTTTGAGTCTCTCTAAGGGTGGTTGACTCAAGAGTTGTTGTCAAATGAACCTTCCCACTTAAAAGTTCTATTAAACACAGATATCAAGCTGTGTTCTACGCAAATCCGATGCAATACCACAACAGAGGAGAAAGAAGGTGGGTTTGTTTTTTTTTTTTTTATACAAAATGGCGCCCAACGATTTGAAGGAGATTACTTTGTTGTTGACATCCCTTCCGCATAGCAACCCCTTTTCTCATTCAACCGAAGGACGGCTGTGATGTTCGTTCATTACTAGAGTTTTGCTTCATAAGACCATCATCTAGCACAGACATGTATATTCCACTTTATAGCTCCTCGTCTAACGGTGTATCTACAATAAAGTTTTAGAAAAGAAAACACAGCCGGAGCAAAACAAACGTGCAAACGTAGACACAAATAAATTCACTAGGATTGTCGTTTTCATTTCCGGAATTCTTTTTGTATGCCATCGCCATTATTTTGTAAGTTTTGTTGGTGCTTGGTATTGTTGTTGTTTGGTTGTTGGCTCCTTATTCAGGGCATGAATGCGAAAGCATGTACCGTCTTTGTTGTGTTTTTTATTTAAATCCCGGAGATTAGTAGGGATTACTGAGTTTGCTGCATGTATGAAGAATTTTCTTTCTTTTTTTATTTTTATTTTGTATTTTTGTAGTTTTTTATTTGTTATTTGGAACAACATTTTATTTATATTTATTTTATTTTTTTGTAGGATGAAAAAAAAATGCCACCCCGTCAACCATTTCAATTGCAATTTTGAAGAGGTTATGTAGTCTTATTTTTTAACTAGAGGAAGAAACTACATTTTCGGTTGAGTTCTTGCTCCTTGTTGGTTAAGAAGAACACTCAACCAAAATACTGGAAGAAATAAATGAAAAAAACAAAATTAATACGAACTGAAGCATAGCATAATATACCTTTAGTATTATTTGTGAAAGGAATAAAAATTAAAAATGGCAAAAGCTTACTGAAGGGAAGATGTGCATATACAATTTACCGGCATGGCCCGTTGGAGATATAGTTGTTGTTGGTTGCAATTAACGTTCGACTAACGAGGTGGACAGAATTTTTATTTTGTCATTTTTTTTTGGAAAAGAATCTGTTAAAAGAAGCAATCTGATGGTTATTTAATTGAGTTTTCGGTTAAAGGATCAGCTTTTAGTCCATTTGGTTGATAAAAACAACTCTAAATGTATGAATGATGGGAAAATACTTTTGCAAATAAAGGAATTTCGTCTCTGTCAATTTGAAAAGGATTTTTTAATTGGGTTAACATTGTCTTTTTTGAAAAAAAATGTGTTTTTTTATTTATATATATCTACCTAAGTAGTTTCGGAATGGTTTCAAAACAATGTTATTTCTATATTTAGTCCTTTTTTTTCATATATTTAGCGCGCACGAAAGGGGTTCTGACTACCCTTAAAATGATATACAGATGTCTGAAGATCACAATGGGAGGGGAAAACCGGGCTGGGTAGAGCATTCCACATTCGTGTAGTGCGACTAAGGAAAGAATCTCTGTACTTAACAGTACGTCCGAAGTTGGGCTCAAGGGTAAACTGATGAGCATTCCTAGAAGCGCGAGTATTACGGTTGAATTGTTTAAGGGGAGGAATGCAACTGACTATTTCACTATTAGAACACTGTTTATAGAAATAGCGGTAAAATAATGATAGACATGAAACATTGCGACGGTGCTCAAGAGATGTAAATATTTCCGTTATAGTTCTTTCACCTATTATTTTTAGAGCTCTCTTTTGTATTCCATCCAATAGGCTCAAGTGGGTTTTTGGAGCACCTGGCCAAATATGGGAGTTGTACTCAAGTTTCGGACTAATAAAGGCTTTGTAGATCACAGCCAGATTAGAGGGGGAGAAAAATTTCTTGCATCGACGGAGAAAACCTAAACACTTAGCAGCGTTTTTGGCGATGTCAAATATGTGGTCGTTCCACAAAAGGTGGTCTGTGACACACATACCGAGTACTGAAAGCTGTTTAGTTTCCTTTATGCAAGTGCCACTCATAGATAGCAGCATTGGGGGTGGGTTCCGCTTTAACGACAGGAGACAGCATTGAGTTTTAGAAGCATTAAATTCTACACGGTTTTTGATTCCTCATTGGACAATGCTGTTGAGATCAGAATTTAATGAGCTTATCATACGCTGCCGTTGAAGTTCCACATCTGAAGAACATGGATGTGAATCTAGAAACGAATATGAAAAGCTAAGAGTACTGTCATCAGCAAAACAGTTTAATGGATTAGAAGTTTCAGATAACAGGTCATTTATGAATATTAAGAAAAGGGTCGGAGACAAAACGGAGCCCTGGGGCACACCAGCATTTATTTTGTAGATGTCAGACTTGAAACCGCCCAATACAACTTCTATTGACCGGTCCGAAAGGTAATTTCTAATCCAACAAAGAAGAGATTCATCAAAACCAAATGCACGCATTTTCGATAAGAGAGCTTGATACCAAACTCTATCAAATGCTTTTGAAATATCGAGTGCAATAATCTAACTTTCGCCAAAACGATGTAAAGAT
Source organism: Leucozona laternaria (assembly GCA_932273885.2). Classification (NCBI taxonomy): domain Eukaryota; kingdom Metazoa; phylum Arthropoda; class Insecta; order Diptera; family Syrphidae; genus Leucozona; species Leucozona laternaria. Next base: position 7,058,241 of record OW026368.1, read on the forward strand.
TTGTGCCACTGTTTGGTGAGATATACCATCGGATCACCAGCGGACCTATTGCTACGAAAGCTATACTGAAGGTCATTTAGAAGCTTTCGTTCTTCAAGATATTTCTTAAGTTGATGATTAATCAGCGTTTCCATGACCTTGGAAAGAAGGGACGTAAGTGCAATTGGTCGATAGTTAGAGGGGGAAGAAGACACGCCTTTTTTAGGGACAGGCTGGACAAAGGCTGTTTTCCATCTAGTCGGAAAGAGACCAGTAGAGTAGGACAAATGGAAAAGCTTACGTAGTGGTTTTGCCAGCGTTGAAGAACACCTCTTCAGAACAATGGGAGGGATACTATCCGGGCCAGCGAATTTGTGAATGTCGAAATCTTTCAGAACTCTAGCGACTGCACGAGTGCGAAAGAAGATTTGTCCCATAAAATCGTTCACGCTCTCAAGTACAGATGGAGTCATATCTTCTTCTGGCAGCGTCGAGTTAACAGCAAACTGTGCTGCAAGCAAATTGGCTTTATCGAGTGAGCTAACAAAAGGAGTATCGTTGGAGACGAGCGTTGGAACCGAGGACGAGGTGGTATTTCGTATGTTTTTAACAAATGACCAAAAATGTTTACTACCTTTGGGACATTGTAGTATTTTTTGCAGTAATTTTTGATCATGTAAAAATTTGGTTCGTCGAATGTGAACGTTACAGGTCTTTCTAGCTTGTTGAAATTTTTTCCGGTTTTCCTCAGTAGGGTTGGCTTTATAACAACGGAAGCTTACTTCTCTGACCCTAATAACCTCTTTACAGCTCGAATCAAACCATGATTTTTCTTTGGGTTTGATAGATTTTACCTTATTCGGGATAAAATTTCTCATTCCACAAAAAATTAAGTTTGGAACCATATCTGCGCTGGAATCTACGTCACTATCGAGGAAGCATAGTGACCAGTTAAAGTTCCTGAAGAAAACAGTAAGACCGTCCGTAGTCTGCGCTTAGATCGTATCCATAAGTCTGAACTAGCTTAGCTGGATTTTTTCTTTTACAAAATATTTCGACAACACAACACACATCATCCTGTGGATATTGTTTTAAATTTAAATGGTGACTACATAACTATATTCTATTGCGTTGTGACTTTTTACCTCAAACTGTTAAAATGCATCAAATCATGTTGTCAGATCATTATATTTATTTATTTGAGTGATTGGAATGGTGTGACATATCGGCGGCCAAATTGCCCTCCAATCCAGGGGACATTTTCAAGAGAAATCCTTTCAGCTAGCCGGAAAATTCCTTTTTTGTCCCACAAGTCATTTCTTTTTCAATTATAACAGAAAAAAAGGAAAATATTTTCACTAAGTATTTACGTATTTCGATTTTTTTTAAATAAATTTACAGCGCTATCCTGGCGTTGGCAACAGATAATTATTAAAAAAATATTAAACAAATTTAAATTGGGCCATACAAACTTTTTTAAAACTTAAAAAAAAACCATAAAGATCACCTGACCTTGTGAGGTTTGTTGTGACTTGTGAGGTTTGACAGAATATAGGGCTGTAAGCTCCTTTAAAAAAAATTAAATAGGATTCAATTTTATCCCAGAAGGATTTGATAATTTTGAAAGAATCTGTTGCATTTCAATAGTTTTATTCATTTTTTTTTTAAATTAAGTTGTTGCTATTATCATTTTCTTTCCGTTGAATAAAATACTTCTTTAAGGATCTCTGAGAGGGTATATTTTTTCGTTTCGTTAAAAACCCTTCCATAAAAATGTTTGCATGAGTCATGTTTGTCTTCTTAATAAGTGAAGTGTCTTCAAATAATTCTAAATAAATGAATTGTCTCGTAATAATTATGGGCTAAAATATTAATACGTGTGCATCTGTGCATATCTGGTGACTTACATTCGTAAATTATATTGTAAGACCTGAGCCTTGTAAAATATTGGAATACTGGTGGCTTTACCTTCGTAAATTATATTGTTAGACCTGAGCCTTGTAAAATATTGGAAAAAAGTTCTGGTATTTCTTTTATTTTATTATACTTTTTTTCAATTATTCTAAAAGAATCGATTGCAGTTTTGTAATCTCTTCCTCTGTGTAAAATTTTAAAAACAAGGAATTCCCAGAAAATTGATCGGTTTTGTTTTGGTCCCTTTAAAGGTCAAAATTTCCCGAGAAAGGGATTTTCCCCATGATCATCCAGGACTGCTCCAATTCCAAAGTGATTTGACAAAAAAAAAGAACACTACTACCACCATAAGAAAAAAAATGGAATTATGTTATTATATTCTTTGGTTAATTTTTCACACAAAATTTGTCTGTCCATGGCCATGCGAAGCCGGCGGTTCAACTAGTCAAAAAATTATTATACAGGGCAACTTTTTTTTTACCTCGAAAATGACCTTAATTATTTATTATCAAAAAATGTAAGCCTTTGAAATTTGAATTAATTTGCTTTCAGTGCAAGTAGGTTTATGTGCAACTAAGTCGTATATTTCTTTTGAAAACAAAAACAATGTATAATAATTCTTTTTTTTATTGTTATAAAAACATAATTTCTTTAAAGGATTTAGTTTTTAAATTTATCTGAATTTTCCATTTTTGATATGAGGATGATAAAGTGAAAAACAAAATACAAAGCTCATTTCCATGAATGTTTTATCAACTGTTCATAATGTTTAAGCCCTTGTGCATGTAGGTACAATGTGCAATGTACATTGTGCATTCACATTATATGCCATGCCATGAAAATATACAATCCAGCAGAGATTTCATTCCGTCAAATGCATTAGGTTATATTTCTATTTGTATGCAACGTTGCATTATGACAAACAAAATATCCAGAATGGTTTCGTTTTAGTGCCTCAAGAAATCACAAACCCATCCCTCTTTATTCTATGAACAAGATATGTATTCAAAGCTGTCAAAACAAGAACAGAAACCATGTTAAGTTAATTTTAAAATCAGTTATGTATGTAAAGCACCATATAAGAGTTAAAGGATATCATTAAAATGCTTCCCTATATAAAAAAGAAACTGAAAAAAAAAATAACTGAGTAAAAATGTTTTCTTAAGTCTCCTTCAAAGGCATGCAATTAAATGGAAACTTGTATTTTACTCATCGACATCATTACAGTGCAGGACGAGGACAACACAGAAAAAAATGGCTTAAAAGACGTCAAAGGAAATCTTCACTGGACGGAAAGTTTCCTAATAATAAATTCCCTTTTGCGTAAGAATTAAATACAAAAAAAAAACGAACAAAATTTCTGCCCGACATCATTTTTTTTTTTTTTTTCTTGTAAAGCAAACTTTCAAAGAATAATTTCTCCTTCAGTGGTTAAGGGTTTCATAAAAGTTTCTCCGCATCCAATCCTTGGGACTTGGGAGTGGAGCTGTTAGGACGGCACAGACCCTTGCTTGTATACGTCCAAAGAAAATTCTACTTGTATCTTCAAAACATGTCAGGATTTCAAAGACATATACTTTTGTGAGGTTTAGATTGTCTTTTTAACACCCCCCCCCCCCCCCCTTCTCTTCAACCCCTTCGTTACGCTGCACCGTCTCCCTGTGTGAAACATGAGATATACACACTCGTGGCTGCCATAAAATAACCATCATTCGGATTAGAGCTATCTTTCGTTTCATCCCTTGCTGTTTCCTAGATAACACGACCACAAGAATGCAGCAAGGAGGATAACGATAAAGGCGAATGAATCCCAAAGGGATATACCTACTGATGGATACCGGAAGCACTGATATTATTGTGCTATCGTGTATTTCGGTTAGAAACATACACATATGTATTGGAACTTACGTGATTCTGTATCGGTGAGACCTCTCTACGCCGGGCTGGGCTTGATATACTGACATTCGGTGCGGTGGCTGTGATTGACGCTGTCGTGGTTGTACCATCCCCATGATATATCGTAAATCCAGTTGCTCCTTTGTGTCCATGTCCATTTTGTGTTAGATTGCTTGATGCAGTCGATGTGCTACGGGACCATCAGGCAGAGATTGGCATCGACGATACGGTGAAACATGAAATGAAAAATTATATACCCAAAAGTTGTGTTAAGAATTTACTCAAGGAAATACATACAGAATAAGGAAATTTCGAGTTAATCAGTTTCAGTATAAGTGTTTCCACTTTATGCATTTTTTTGTTGATGTTTACTCCTATAATAATGTGGATGAAGGATGAAAATTTAATATTTTAAGGCCCAGTTTTTCAGTGGTGAGTTTAACCAGAGTTAGCTAACTCTAGAAATAAATTAACTTACATGGTGGGGAAAGAATGCGGAACGACTAAAGAAACTCGGAGGATAAAACCTAAATTGGTTCAGTTAATCCTGAGTTAAGTCACAAAATTTGATGAGTTAACTCGGCTTTAACTTTAATCTCGCACTGAAAAAGTGGACCTAAGTGTTTTTTTACCTAGTTTTTGCGTTAACAAAATTTAGAAGTTCATTTTAGAACTACCAGTTGGATGTACCTAATCAAAATGGAGCATTATCTGAAGATAACATACAAGATACAACCCTTTCAAGACGTAATCCATCATGTACGCAGGCACGTCTTATATTATGCACTCGGTTTTGTGTTTCAAGGCAATATATAAATACATTTAGATAGTTAGGGAGAAGGTAGGTACCTTTGTGAAAAGTCTAAAGTACTAACATTTTGCCTAATTTAAAAATCTATTTTAAAATTTTTGGTATTTAAATTTTAAACAGAATTGGTCAAATCATTCTGAGAAATATGTCTCAATATGAACAATTTTAACCATATTTCTGTTATGTGAGTTTTAAAACAAAAAAAACTGAAACACTTGTTTTATTTAATTCTCTTTTGAACATTAAAGTTAGGTTTCGAGGAAATTTGAAAAAAAATTTAAACTGTATATTGGTGGAGGGTTGCTGTTCTAGATGAGCTTAATATATGAGTCACGTTGAAAAGATTTAAGCAAGTTAACATTTCAATCTTTTGTTTCTAAAAACATAGACATACAAATATTTTTTTGACACTTAAAAAAATAAAACAACAATAAATTGTCAACCCTAATTAGTATAAAGTTTTAAGGATCTCAATATTCCATAATTTTATTTCTTAAAAACAAACATATACAATATTTTTTTTACAATAAACAAAAATAAAGTAGCAATAAAGTGTCAACCTTAATAAGTTCCCAAAAGTCAAGGAGGTAAAAGTTAGTTTCAGATTTAGCACCTTTTTCGCTAGAAATACCCTTCATTGCACTTTGCCAATAAATATAAATTTTCGAATCATTTCCCAGAGACTTCAAGAAGGCAAGCTCTTGTAGCCCTGAAGCTTAAAGAAAGCATGTGAATTTGAAATATTGTGTTAAGTACCTATAGTAGCTATACGTTTAGTATATATTCGTGACTCTTGGTAGTTTTCATTTGGAAAATTTAACGGAAGTGTATCCCACAGGCGAATTTCATATTATGGCCATTGCCGTTCATAGTGCTCCTGTATTAAGGAATCATCGTCATAAAAATAACTCGAGGCACACAATTGCAGTTAATAAATTATGTAGAAGGTGTAGGTTTTCCGATGGCAATTGGAAAGCAAAACGAATACCCTAGGGACGAATACATATAGCAAATACTATGCTATTACAATCCAAATCGATGACCTAGTTAGTTCATGTGGAGCTTTCAGTGCATAATAAAGGAAGCGATGGGCTGGTGCTGGCTGATGGTTGGTTGACTTGTACAATCTGTGTACTGTGTTCTTATCCACTTGGCGTTGCTTGAATGTTTCATTGAAATACAATTTGGGTGGGGTTCAAGGCGAATTAGGTATAAGAAACAAATAATGCTTTGCCAGACAATTGGGAGGTTTCCAAGGGATGATATAGTTACTATAATTAACTTGACTTAATTGTGGTTGTTTATTGGTGAATTACCCTGAAGCTATATTGAATTCGAATGAGCTGAGATAAATTTTATAAATACATACTTAAGTTTTTGAAAAGCACGCAATTAAAAGTAAATTACATTAGTTAAAGGTACAATATTAATGTGAAACATTTAAGGAAGAGTCAACTGTAACTACCTATAATTGTATTCGAGAATAATTTTACCTTATTTCAAAAAATGGGGCTTAAAGTTGAAGAATTTTGCTGCCTTTAATTCGAAAACAAAATTGAAATAATAATCAAGCAAATCTAGCTTAATTGGCGGTGTCCGGAGGTATGATTTATATAAATAGAGAATTAGTACCTATTGGTTTCGTGTTAAAAAATGTTCGAGGTTTTATACAAAACTAATGTTACTATGATAGAGAAGTCCAAAAATCAATTTTACCATGTGCGTCAGCCTTTGGTTTTGTTATTTTAATTTGGGAAATCCCGCCTTACTTGACCATTTATTTCTCACCATGTGAGGCAGGCGCGGGTAATAAGGCCTAGCTAAGGGAGATTTGAAATAATACAAAAACTAAAGGGTCCGCCAAATAACTTTTTTGTTTTGAAAATGGCGCAAAACATCAAGTGTAGCTTCGGCTGCGTGGCACGTAGCGCCGCGCCGTCCTGTTGAAACCAAATGTTGCCAATATCCTCCTCTTCAATTTTTGTGAACAAAAATTCGTTCAACATGGCCCGATAACGATCGCCATTGACTGTAACTGCCACTCCTTGCTCATTTTCGAAAAATGGCCCAATTATGCCTCTGGACCGAAATCCGCACCAAACAGTGACTCTTTTTGGGTATATCGGCTTTTCAATATATGCGTGCGGATTTTCTGTGCCCCAAATGCGACAATTTTGCTTGTTTACTACCCGCCAAGATCAAAATGAGCTTCATCTGAAAAGATGATTTTTTTGGAAAAAACGGCATCTTCTCTAAGTCGATCGCAGGCCCACTTAGCGAAGCGTATACACAACCATATTCGATCAGCGGAAGGATAAAACAAATTATCTGTCAAATCAGACATGAGCTAAGTGTTACCATTCACGAAATAAGCACTAGTTGAAAAAAAACGTTAGATGGTGGACCCTTTATTTATCAGAATAAACAAATTTTATTGTTTATTAATGTAACAGATATATTACTATCAACAAATAACAAAATATGGCAGCTTCTACCTCAAACAAAAACAAAATTCAAGAATTTTAAAAACCTTGTCAATAGGCCATATTAAACTATGGTCGGGTAATAAGGCCTAAGTCTTTAACATAACATAATTGAAATAAAAAAAAATATAAATCAATAATGCTTAAAGTAAAAAAAACAAGACATTATATCTTTGTTTAACAGTCATCAGGGCACTCAAAATTGACTTTATCATCCGCTGATAAGCCGACACACTCCTCATGATACCACTTGTCGCATTTATAACACTGCTTCATATTGTCTACCTCACATTTTGTCTACCTCACAAACGTGACAGTCATTTCCAGACCAGATTGCTCGTTTGGGAGGCATCGAAGTTTAAGTCAAGAAAAAAACAGTCAATCAATAAGTAAACAGTTGCGTAATTACTTACTAACATGCCTTAAATTTTGAAAAACACATGAAATTTACTTTAAAATAGACAAATGTTTATACCAAATGAAGGAGGATAATAAGGCCTAATGTCAAATTTTGTAGGCCTTAATAACCCCCGACACTAATTATTTGTAATGAAAAACTAAATAAATCAATAATACATTTTTTAAACATAAAAAGTAAACTAAACAGGAAATACCTTAAAACTAAAGCGCAAATTTATACCCATATTAAGTGTAATTTTACAAAAAATACTTATGATTGAATAGGATGATTTCTTATTATTTGGAACGCACAATCACCTCTCAAAATAAATGAAACAACGCTGATGACGATGAGCGAGCGAACACATAGTGAAAAATCTGAAGCTTCATTTATGAGTGTTAGCTACATAGTAGGCTGGCCGTGAGTGTCTACTACTATTCAAACGTACTTTTTTGAAACTTAGGCCTTATTAGCCGACAGGCCTTATTACCTGCACCTGATGGTGGAAGGGAGCAGGTAAGAACAAGTAGACGTCAAAATGAGTCGCAGGGAGTGAGTCCAGTATAAAATGCATATTTTAATGATATTTTAGGGCTAGTCCTTTACATACCAAAACTGCCAAATGTTACCAAATTTAGTTTAATTTTATTTTTTTTAATGAACACGTTGACAAAACTACTGACTAAAAATGGAAAAAAATGCAGGTTTGCAAGCCACAAACAGAAAGTTTATTTTGACAATTTTAAATGACATAAAACTGCAATGAGAGCGTTTTGCTACAAGAAAGTGCTTTTTCCAGCCATATTAGGACCAGCTGTCAGGTTGAAAAAATGACGTTCTACCAAGCTAGCAGCTGTGTTCGATTGAAATTTTAACGAACATTTTTGAGGGTTAATTACAACAAAATAAGAGTCTTAAAAAGATGTTTATGTGCTTTGGAGCTTCAGGAGCTCTTTTTAAGTTTATGTATTATTTTAGGTTCCAGATAATATAATAAAGTATAGTTTTTTATTGAGTTGATGATGTACATAGGGTATAAAATCGGGTAATATGACACCAACTCCCACTTAATGGGTTCCTTTCAAAACAAAGAGAACAAAATATAATTTAGCATTACTTAAGCTCTTAGCCGGTTCCGGTAATAATCGCAGTAGCCCTTAAAAAATGTATTTTTACAACCGGAGGAAAAAAATGTCAGTATACCTATTTGAAGCAAAAAGTTTTTTTGTGCGTTAACTTTGAGTGTAGCTACGAAAATATTTGACGCCAGGTGTTTATATGAACTACAAAAAGAACAGTTAATGGTGTTTTTGTATTTGCTAAGGTATTGTAAGTACTTACATAGTAAACGTGTTTATTCGTTTTATTTGGAAAAGCAGGTGAAGTGATGTCAAAAGGGAAAATGGCACCTCGGAACCTCGGGATATATGGTACAGGTGCCATTTCCTCCCCTCCTACTTTGGTGCTTAATTTTTATTTTGAGCCAATCACTTAAATATTGTAATTGCTTTTAATATTATTCTGTTGCTTTTATAAAAATCAAACAAGACCAACTCACAATAGTCGTTGAAGCTATGTGCGTACCTACAAATCAAATATCCGAAAAGCTGCAGCAAAGCACTTTTAAATTCCCTTCACTCCCCTTAGAAAACTCTTTAAAGGATAAGAAACTCAAAAACCCATTTGGGATCCGTGTCCTGCTCAGAGGAACAAAGGGAAGAACAAATTTCATTCCATGACGAATCAGATGGATGTGAAGATTTTGGGGGCGGACGTTTGTAAAGGCTGTGGCGAGGATTATGAGGTAACAACAAAACCGGATGAGTGTATTAGATGAATAATATGTTACTTTTGGTGTTACGATTCATGCACGTCTTTCAACAATATTATGCAAAAAGTGCCGCAAAAAACAAAAAAAAGAGTGCCATATTACCCTCCATATTTTTAATAATTTTTTTTTGTTTTTTTTTTGCAAAAAAAAAATGTGAAATAGCCTGTGAACTTTAAATATTTTTATAAATTAGTTTTAAAATAAGGTCTTACTCATTTTCACTCTTATATTTAAAAAGACCCTATTACTTAAATTAATAGTTTTTTACTTTAGTCACTTTTATCACATTACATCACCCAATGGTATGCATCCATCAGAAATTGATGCCCAAATGTAAGTTTCAAACAAAAATAAATCCTTAGTATAAACAATTAGATTTTTATTCTAACAATTGGTGATTTGCCATTTCAGATCAGATAAACTCCTTTCAATATTATGAAGTTATAAGTTATAAAACTTTTACCAAATTCTCTATATCAAAATCCTATGCAGTCAAAACATTTCCTATCGACCCTCTTCAGAACTCAAAACTAATTGGAATTACACACATACATATATAATTTCAAATCAAATTGAAGATATACACTCAAATGCTACCTATATACCCATCATGGAAAATTGAATATTAAATTGGACCATTTCACATTTATTGACTTGCAACAGGTGAAGTTAAGATGATAATCTCAGCCTTGAGAAAAACAATAGGATTTCCCATGGTTCGGAAAGGCAGATCACGTAAGCGATTTATGCTTCAATATGGGATTTTTCCTCCATAACATTATTTCATTTCTATACCTACCTATATGTTCTTGAAAATACACGCAATGTTTTTAAATTATTTATTATGATGTAATATAGCAGGAAGACAGGTTAAAGAAATACCAGCACGTGGTGGGTTAAAAAGCAGCAGTAAATTCTTGCTTCCAAAATTCATCCATTTTTCATGTCGATACCAAAGGGGATAAAAATTATTCATAAAGTGCTGTGCACGAATTGCAGGATTTCCCATGAACAATATTCCAACAAAAAAAAAAAGGAAAGGATAACGCAATGGTAGATTATCGTCCTTAACCATTCACAGAATGAAAAAACCAAGACCTAGACCAGCTCAAGCAGTAGTCATAAATTCCTTAAACGGTTTTATTATACACCTTGTCCCCATCAGTCCTCTGGCTCCGACTCCGGCTCCGGTCGATCTTAAAGAATGTAAACCAATAGCAATGACAATGACCATAACAAGGACGGTGCGAGTAAATCCCATTTCCAACTATAAGGATAATGTATTAAGCCCGAATATTGTCTAGAGAACCAAAGAGCAGACAAAATTGAGCAAACATAAAAAAAAAAAAAGGATGCACGAAGGAAAAGGATTTCTTTGGCTGATCGATTCATGAATTTAAGATGAAATTGGATCTGAAAAATTACCCAAAGGATGTTTTAAAAATGAACAAATCCTTTTGCTCGATATGTTGTTTTTCGTATACCTTAGAGAGGTGCTGAATAAATTCAATTCTATTGATGGAATCCTTTCGTATTGAATCTTTTATGAGAGAAAATTTTGTACAAATAGAAACCCAATTGGTCGGGATTTTCCATTTTTTATTTTCCGTCCTTTTCCAAGGATTTAAAAAAAAAACTTTCGTAGACATTCGAGACGTTTTTTTTGTCTCTCTCGTTACATTTATCTGATGGTTTTGGACCCAAAAATTAGAATCAAATTTGGTAAATTCAATTCGATTATATGTTTGTGGCTTATTCATTTCCTTCTTGTCTGGAAATCCTTTAACTCCTCATCTAACTTATTTAATGCAATTTTCAAAACCTTTAAGCAACTCATGGAAGAAGCAAAACAAAAATGGGGAGACAAAATGTCTGGGTCTGTATATAGGAGGAAAAACTTTTCAGATTCAATCAATATTATTTGACAGTCCTTATCGGGATAACCCGAAGGACATTTACTCCGCTCATTCAAAGGGATGATTTTGATTGGGGGAGTAAGCATAACTTTCTTCCATGTGTGAGATATTTGACATAGATTTGACATTTCCATCATTAATCGAGACACCCTTCAAGATTTTGCTTCACTTTTACTTCTGTTCGCAAAAAAGGTATTATTTTCAAGGGACACAACCCCCTCCCTCTAATCGAGTGGGGAGTTATATTGTATGGAATCTGTGAAAGTTTTGTCATTATTTTTTCATCTATAAATAGGTATTTGTATGTGCGGTTGAACAATTTCGATTTATAAAAAGTTAAATAATTTAACTTACCCATTCGAATTTTTATTTTTGTTTCCTTTTTTTCGGGGACGAACAATATGATTTTCCATCCATGATCGAATTTTGGAACCAAACATTATTAGTCAAAGTACGAGGAAATGTAATTTTTTTATTTAGTTTAATCCTTATTGAGCAGTCTTTTGTTAATGTTTTTTTTTTTTTTTTTTATTTCAATATCTTTTTTTTTAATTTATTTGATTGCACTTTTTTTTTGTATTTGTTTAAGTCATGAATTGCACAATTTTTCGATTTTTAAAAAATGTTTTTTTTTTATTCAATTTAACAAACAAAACTTTTATTTGTATGAGACTGATCTGTGTAAATTCCTGTAGTGAATTAGTTTTTATTACGGGACGGATTATTTATTGTTGGGAAAGAAATCTGCAATGAGAAAAATATAAAAATGTTAATTAAAAAATGCATACCTACTACATATTTGAAAAATTAAATTTTTTTTTTAAATTATTTTAAAATATTAAATATTCTTACAGAAAATTGGAGAATAATTAAAGGGTTTTGGTGGATTAAAATAATTTTGATATCTCTGAATAGAATATACAGCTTATTAAATTCTCCTGTGTTGCCCAAATATCGATTTTGTAGGTCGAACGGTTTTTGTTTTAAATTCAAGTTTGTGCTAAAACAAAATGAAGATAGCTACCGAAAATAATAGTTTTTGGTGTCTGAAATTGATGCTTTTTAAATGCTTACTTGTTCTGCAAAAATTAATTTTTTTAACTTTTCTTTTACTTCTACATTTAATTTCGAAACGCGCGTTTCGACTGTGTGTTTCGGAAAAATAGCATTGGTACTAAATCTAAAACGTAGAATTTAAAAATTGTTCGTATGTCGTATTTTGAAGTCCAAAAATTAATTTTGTATAGGTATAGACGTATAGCATATAGCTTTTATGGGTTTTTGTTTTGTATTCGAAATTCAAATTCAAAACATGCGCATAAATAAAAATATGACCGCAAGTTGGCAAAAAAAAAATCTAAAAAATGACAATTTCCAACTCTTGTTGCAAAAATGTGTACTTTTTAGATATATAGGTAAAGGGTTTTCCAATAAGAGGTGTTATTTTGATATTCAAAGAAAAATGGCATTTTTTCAGATAAATGATCGGATGTTTATTTCATTATAAAGAAGAAGGTATGCCGTTAATAATGAAACACAACATCAGCTAAATGGCCGCCACGACCACGCTTACAGGACCATATCCTTTTCATGAAATTTTCCATAACCAAATCGCAAAGTCCTCGATAGCCTCACGAATTCCATCTTTGAGGTCTTCAATCGACGCTGGGCTGTTGGCGTAGACCTTATCTTTCACGTGGCCCCAAAGGAAGAAGTCGCAAGGTGTTAAATCACAAGATCTCGGTGGCCAATTGTGATCACCTCTTCAAGAGATAACACGGTCCGGAAACTCTTCCCGTAAAAGATCGATGGTTTCATTGCTTGTGTGGCACGTAGCGCCGTCTTGTTGAAAGTAAACGATGTCCAGATCAATACCATCCAATTCCGGCCATAAAAAATCATTAATCATCTCTCGATAGCGCAATCCATTGACCGTAACTGTTGCTCCAGCCTCATTTTCGAAAAAGTAAGGTCCAATGACTCCGCCGGACCATAAACCGCACTAAACAGTCACGCATTGAGGATGGAGAGGCTTTTCAACAATAACTCTTGGGTTTTCCCAGCCCCAGATGCGACAGTTTTGCTTGTTGACGTAGCCTCCGAGGTGGAAATGGGCCTCATCAGTCCAGATGATTTTTCGATGAAATTCCGGATCATTTTCATGCATTTCAAGGACCCAATCAGCAAAGACACGACGTTGTTGATGATCAGCCGGCTTGAGTTCTTGTGTTAACTGAACTTAATAAGCCTTAAGACCCAAGTCTTTATGCAAAATACGGTGTAATGACGTTTGTGGAATGCCTAATTCCAAAGAACGACGAGGAATGGACAAACCTGGGTTTTCTTCAACACTTTGGGCTACAACAGCAATATTCTCAGTTGTTCTTGAGCGACGTGCACGGGTTTTATTCTTCACATCACTAACTTGTCCCAACAGCTCGAATTTGTCCACCAATTTCTGTATTGCGGTCCGACAAGGTGCTTCACGACGACCCAAAAATGTTTTAGTTTTACGAACCGTCTCTGCCAAATTTTCACCATTTTTATAGTGAATTTTAATAATTTCAATGCGTTGTTGAAGCGTGTATCGTTCCATTTTTATTAATGGCGTAGTTTTTACTTGTCAAATGTCAAAAAATGACAGCTTCAAAAGTGACAGCTACCGAAATAGCGGGCTATTCAAAATAACACCTCTTATTGGAAAACCCTTTATTATAATTTGTTCGTGATGAAAATTAATCACCACAAATCAACCACTAACCAGAGCGAAAATCATAAAGTTCAACTTCTATGCATAGTACTTGAACATTTCCCCCACCACTATAACTATTTATTCTGGATTTTCAGATGATAATTTTTAGCTGAAAATTCAGATGAAACGTAAGCAAACTTAACTAACAGTCACTTAAAGTCATCTAACTTTTTATGACAGCTGGCTTATCAGAAGCTCAAAAAATTCAGAAATCTGAAAATTCAGATGTAAAACGTAATGCGTTGAACGCGCCCATTGATGACAGAACTAATGGTTTTGTATTTTTTGTTTGTATTCGTTGTCAAAAGCCAATTTTGTTCAGCCTTTATTAATATGAACAGACCTTCTAGTGACTGGGATGTCGAAAGTCCATATGGATTTCTTGGAATATTTCGCTACACATACAGCCTAATTTATAAGAATTCGCTAAACACCTCTAAACGGCTGAATAGTTATGTAGTTCATAAGCATTTATGAACCCACTATTCAACGTTGCATAAATCCTAACTCATAAAATATTTCCCTACACATTATAGTTATAATGCGCTTGTGTTAAATAAAGAACCAAGAAGGGAAAATCTATTACGTTTTACTGCCACAATTGATTGACAATACTAAGCTCTGAAAGTGAAAAATCAATAAAAGATTTCTGCTGCGCCGATTGGATTAGTTTAAATTTCTTTTAATATTACTTATGTACCTACCTATTCTTATTACTGTTTCTTTTGTGCAGTGTTAGCAAATATAGTTTAATATTTTAGAACAAAAAATTGGGGCATATTCATAGCCACTTTTAAACACCAGTTTATCTTAGACTGGGGTTTATTCGATGTTATTTAGATAGGATAAACCCAGGTCTAAGATAAACTGGAGTTTAAAAGTGACTATGAATATGCCCCAATGTTTTTTATTGAAATAATTGTTCCAGTCACTGACAGTGCGATCAAATTGAGAAGAATATAGCAACATCTATTAGGGTGGCCTTATTTTGGTAGTGTTTTTTTTTTTATTTATTCTGTGTGTACCACTGAAAATGGTCAATAAACTTTAATTTCGGCATACATCTAAGCACATGTATATTATAAATAAAGAATTTCCATCAAATTTTATACTTTCACCGACATTTTAAAAACTTCTGTGTGGGATACGTCGCCTTTAGCCGATTTCAAAAAAATTTAACAAAATTTTGGTTTGTACAAAGCAGCTTCATAATAAAGCTTGATCACTTTCAGGAGGGGACAAAAAAGATATTAAAGCATTCCCAAAATAAGCGCCACCCTTATAACATTGTATTTTATTCTCGTCTGTGTATGAGTCAAAGTGACATTTCGATACTTAAACATCCTTATGTATGCACTATTCAACCTCCAAACGCGTTTAGCTTCTAATGCCTCTATTCAACGTTGCATAAGTTTTATGAATAATATTTTTGCGTTTAGTTGAATTATAAAGAGTTAATAGCTCTATGCACTTGCTATGATGCATTTATAAATTCGGCTGATAATTATTTAAAGGTTAAAATGTTCCTACGGACTCTTATGTTGAATAGCTTAATTGTCTTACGATAATAGCAGTGAACGAAGATAGCTCTAACAGAACCTTTCTTAACAGAATAATTAAAATCAGCTCAAATATATAGGTATATATATTTTTTCTTTAGTTTATTGTTTTATTAGCCATTTTCACCCGTATAGGTATACCTACTTAGTCTTAGGTCAAGGCTTATTAAGTTTCTTGCAACACATTTTGCATTTCCCATAACAGACGTTGGTAAATAAATTATAAATAAGATCGAACATATCTGACATGTAGGTATGGGTACCTACCACTACCTACTTTCGAAAACTGTATAGGTACCACAAACAAAGGTATTCATTATTTAAAACGGATTTTTGGTTCAATTTAAAAGCTTATTGAATTTAAAAATCTATTCAAATTGTTTACCAACAAAAATCTGTTCGATAAATACCTATAAACTTAAGATTGAAGTTGAGAGCTTAACAAAAGCTTGTTTGCAATCAAACAAATCATCACCCGAAAGGCTTAAGTTCTGTATACAAACAAAAAATCACAAAAGAAAACACTTTCAATGCCACAGACACTGAATATTTCTTGCAAAATCCTTCAATAGGCTTTATAATGTAGCCTCTAACACCTTCCAATCGCTTTTCCAACAAAACATATTAAATCGTCTTTTGTGGCATTAGTAAGCAAACTTATATACCTACCTAGTCGACTTAACAGTATTCTGTTTTCACCCTCATTTTGTTTAATTTTTCTTCTTTTTTTTTGTGTCTTCTGTCTTCGATTCTTTCAGAGCTAAAGTGGTTGGGCAAATAACATGAAAGCATGAAACAAATTATGAAGCATTTCTTCATAATGATTGTAATTACCCAAGCGAAATAAAGATTTGTGCAAATGAGGCATTTCAATAGCTGCTATAAAAAAAAGTAAGGAAGACGCACGAAGAGTATCGTCTTTCATCATTACTTTTAGTTTTACTTTAAGGAGATGCTTTTTTATATCCTTTGTTTCTCATATTAAGCAAACGGATCCGGAGGGTAATAGAGGAGAGTGACCCTTATAGTCTGGATGGTAGCGTTGCTATATAGCCCGATGTAATGTCGAGTTAAGTTTCTTAATACAGGTTCTGGGATGAGGAGTTGGTAGGTATAGACAAAACAGACCGAGGTGGAAGTCCAACCACGCAAGTGACGTAAAGACATAAAGCCCAAATCGCTAAATCATGACACTATTCTAAGGGCCAGTTTGTTCACTATGTTTAAATCTATAATTTATATAAGTTTCACAAGTTCTGATTAAATTGAGCTATTCAATAAAAATCGGTTGATTATCGTTTCAGATGATAAACAACTAAAATTATGGATTCTTTAACTACAATTTTGGTTAAAATGGACATTCGATGATTTACAAGTTGCAATAATCGTTGATTAAAGTTGAATAACTGTGAACAAACTGGCCCTAAGCCATTAAATTTTGTAAATCAAAATTTATGACAGAAGTTCTAGAACAGAGAATCACTTAGAAAGTAGAAAAAAAATATAGTAAACAAAAAAAATTGCTGTACAAAAACTGAGAATCAATAAGAACGAACAATAATTGTACTCTTGGACTATATTAGGATGCGTTCCAATAACACTCATGACACTCACTTGATCCACCCTATGAGCTACGACACGACCGACGACGTCGACGATTCTTAAACGATTTATTTACTGCCTTAAGTAATAGGCCCCAGCACGAATGCCATAGGCAAAATTGCTCTTACGTGAGTAGAATTCCATCATCCCCCTGGTCCTGTTCTCAATTAAGGTACAAATCGATGCATCCAGAGAGGAAACTTATTCGAAACATTCAGCAAAATAAAATACAATAAAATAGATACGTAGCCTAAGTTGAGCGGCCAGCTTGATGGCGATTTATTTCTTAGAAGAAACTGAAACCGAATAAGGATGCGGAACTCCAACATCGACCCTGACCGGGCCGTGCCACGCCGGAACAACCTGAGTGGGGTTCTAATTTTTCAAAGCACAGCACAAGGACTTCTGTTTTCTATTCCGTCTGTGTGTGGTCCGGTATGAGTGGTAAAACACACGAGACAAGATAATTCACTTGTTTTGTGAGAGAGAGTCAGAGAGTTATAGGGGCTGTTTTCGTGCTTTGTTTTATTTTTAAATTAGAATCGAAAAACAAGGGGGCGCAATCTTGCTGTGGATTTTCTGTGATTAAGCGAAGAATGAGTAGTGGGTGAATTCTCAAACAGTGGGTGGGGATGAATGGGAAATTAGGTTGCTGAGATTTATCAATGAAGTAAAGCATCTCAATTGATCCTTTTTTAATGAGTTCACAAATGTTGGTATAGTGTTAACGAAGAGCGAGCGTGGCTGTGGAAATAATTAAACGTATTAATATGTGTTTGGATGTATGGTATATTATACTCTTGAGATTGTTTTGTGTTGATTCTTTTCAAGAAAACTAAAGAATAGATTTATGACTTTTATAAAAGCTTTTTAATGACATTGTAATTTTTTTCGTTTTTTTGTCATATTTGTTGGCTGTTTTAAGTCGAGTTTTTAAAAAATTGACCCTCTGACCTAAACGGCGGGAAATAGACTACCTCCTCTACGGTTTTTTTCTGGTTACATATATCCCAACCTACACGCGCCTTCTGTCGCATTTTATGCGCAAAAACCTTATAAAGGGTGGTTAAATTTTAAGGGCCGATTTTGATTTTGAATAAAACACAAATTATTTAGGAAATTATTGTCATTTCTTTTTATTATATGATAATTGATAATATTGGTATGTTTCAATTATGTATGGAACAAAATATCGGCCAAATGGCCGCCGCAACCTCGGCGGCACACCCCCATCCGATGGTCCAAATTTTAGATGACGCTGAGGCATAATTGAGGTTATATGCCGTTAATGTGTCGAATTATCTCATCCTTTAGCTCTTGAATTGTTGCTGGCTTATCGACGTACACCTTTTCTTTTAAATAACCCCAAAGAAAGAAGTCCAACGGTGTCAAATCACATGATCTTGGCGGCCAATTGACATCGCCACCATCACGTGAGATAACACGGCCATTAAATTTGTCGGGCAAAAGAGCCCTTGTTTCGTTAGCTGTGTGGCAAGTGGAACCGTCCTGTTGAAACCACATATCGTCCACATCCATTTCATATAATCATTTTGGAAGAAATACGTCCCAATGATGCTGCCAGCCCATAAACCGCACCAAACAGTCACTCTTTGTGGGTGCATTGGTTTTTTGACAATCACTCTTGGATTATCATTCGCCCAAATGCGGCAATTCTGCTTATTGACGAATCCATCACTCAGGTGAAAATGTGCCTCATCACTGAAGATGATTTTCTTCGAAAATTGATCATCCAATATGTAGCCCATTTTCATAATAAGCCTGAATAACTTTAACGCGTTGCTCGATTATGTATCTTTCCATTGTTCAAATTGAGTTAGTCTGAAATTGAGAAATGTCAAATGAAATGCAGAACAAAACTTGACGTTTAGGTTAGGTTCACATTCAAGATCGGCCCTTAAAATTTAACCACCCTTTATAAAGGGAGATACTGGTGCATATGTAAATATGTACCTAGGCATAATTAAATTGTAAAAAAATCATCTTGTACCTAGTTTACAACTGATATAGTACAGGCTACGGGATATTTAGATTTCACTCTATATGGTGATAATTGAAGAATCTACAACTTTTATTATGAAAGATATGATGAACTTAAAAAATCAACAAAATTGAAACTTTTTTACATGAGTGAATTTTGAAAAAAAACTTAGCTGACATATTTTGGAAAAAATTAAATTTCCTCCAAGTTTGTACCACATTTTTTTTTTTAGGATCAAAAATACGCAAGTTACGTGTGCGAAAAACAAAATGGCGGCCAAAAGACCTAGTACCTGGTACAAGTGTGAAAAATGGTTTTCGGCTCTTGAAGTGATACTCTTTCGAATATCCAAGTCCAAATGCGTCTCGGAATTATTTCTCAACAAAATCTAAATGCCCCGTACTAAAATAGGTAGGTATACAAATAGGACGAGACTAGAGACATGCCAATTTATAACAGTTATAACATTTTTTCGCAATTAAAATTGGGTGTACGTTAACGCGTTTCGCGCGACTTGAAAAAAAACTCTGGGTGCCTGAAGTGTGCCCACTGGCGGAGGGCCCTGGGCCTGCGGGGCCGCATAAACAGTACTTTTATAAACAATAAAATGAACAATAAATTGTGTTGGGTGTACCTACCTCCTTACGAGAAAATTTAAAAGTTGGTGTACTCTTCTATTTAGTTCCGATTGCATCTAGTTTGGGTTTTGTTTGTAAAATTGAAATTGTGTGTAATTATAAGTATTCAATATTTTGACATTTATTCCCGCTGGAGTTCCAGTTGCAGCTTAGTTAAATCGTATATGAATGCCGATAACATAAACTATTGATTTCTTACTTACACCTAGAACCTAGGTGAAAAATAAAACTAAACCACATTTGCGAAATTGAGCTTTTTAAATTTATTTTTCACTAACAACACTAGTGGAGGAAGTAAGTAAAGACATGCTAATTTTATAACAGTTGTACCTGCCTAGGTACACCAACGGACTGTATAAAACGTACAGCATGGACCGGGGCATCCGCGCCGTCACATACCGATGGTAAGGTATACTGTTTGAATTGAAGTCATCAGGCGAAGCTTGTTGATAATGTGCACACTTTTAATGGCGATAAACTGCTATAACTGTTATAAATTGGTATGCCTGTAGTCTTGTCCTTTTATTAATAATATACTTATAAGATATAGATGGCTTGTAAGCCTGGTTTTCATCTTCATTTTTTTTTTGCAAAAGTTCACAAATTCCAACTCCACATTTCCTCTTCCATTCTCATCAATTTCTGTTGAAGGGTTGCTTTCATACCGAAAACAAACAAAATTATGTCTTTCTTAGGAAGTGTTATATTGTTCACCATTTACTAGCGTCCTTAACTATTATAATAAAGTCTTGTACTTGCTTTTTACCATTCGGTTTGTGTCTAAACTATTTAAACCGGAATTTAAGTATGAATTTACCTCAAATAAAAGTCACAGTATTTTTTACATCTTGTGCATCGAGTATAATAAATCTTATGCATTTGATATGTGTGGTCGTATTTCTCACACTAACAGGGTTGGCCGCGTTCCTTAATCGTGGTACAAATATACAGAGCCCGTTAACCGGAGTAATAGAAGCTAATTAGCTTAAAATCGTAAGATTTAAAAAACTAAAGTGGATGAGATTTGGTGTGATCACATATTTTTGTTTTTTTTTTTTTATTTTTAATAAATAAATTGGTGCACATTTTTTTTAAGGATATGTGTTTATTTTTATTTACGTAAGAATTTTTGTTAACAAAAAGGCAAATTGCTGTTTTCATTTAACAAATGAAAGCTTTATTGCGGTATAAGTGCATTGACCGACTAAAGTAGTCAATGTCTATTTATTTCATTAAGACGGCAGAGTTAGGGCTGTTGTGAATTTTATTAAAAATGTTGTTTCATGTCTTGTCTGAAATGAGTAATGAATAAATAAATGGAATTTCAAGAAATTTATCAGAAATATACGAAATGAAATGTCATTCATAAAGCTAATATAGAGGTGATAACAGACTGTAGTACCTATACTATCTACTCTAGCAGCCAGATGAATGGCAAAACTGAGCTAAATAAGTTGTTGTAAAGAGTGACTACAGCTTCTGTGACTGCATTGTTAGCCTTGTTTTTGTATGTACATGCAAAGGTACGTATTTCACTATACCTACCGATGTAGGCATTTTATTGCATTTTTCATTAAATAAAAAATAGGTAGGTTTGGAGATTTAAATTGAACCAGAGATTAGATGATAGAGAAGGTGGAAGATTTCGAGCTGGCAATTTATTTGTTTCTCCAGTGGCGTAGCGTGAGTTTTGTCGCCCTGTGGCAGAGACATTTATGGTGCTACTTATACCTTATTTGACGCCCTAGGCAGGATTTTTTCGGGTGCTTTTAAGCATTTGGTTTCGTCAAAATTAAAAAAAGACAATATTAACTAGGTGCAGCAAAAAATATAGCGATTTGTCAGTTATAGAAATCTAGGAATCACCAAAAACTCACAAAAGCAGTGAACACCAAAGAAGAAAAATACAAATTATTAAAAATAATTATAAAATTTTAAGTTTTAGTATATTATATAAAAGGTTCGCCAAATAACTTTTTTTTGAAAATGTTGCAAAACATCGAGTGTAGCTTCGGCTGTGTGGCACGTAGCGCCATCCTGTTGAAACCAAATGTTGCCAATATCCTCCTCTTTAATTTTTGTGAACAAAAATTCGTTCAGCATGGCCCGATAATGATCGCCATTAACTGTAACGGCCACTCCTTGCTCATTTTCGAAAAATGGCCCAATTATGCCTCTGGACCAAAATCCTCACCAAACAGTGACTCGTTTTGGGTGTATCGGCTTTTCAATGTATGCGTGCGGGTTGTCTGTGCCCCAATTGCGACAATTTTGCTTGTTTACTACCCGCCAAGATCAAAATGAGCTTCATCTGAAAAGATGATTTTTTTTTGCAAAATCGGC
Organism: Leucozona laternaria; assembly: GCA_932273885.2. Classification (NCBI taxonomy): domain Eukaryota; kingdom Metazoa; phylum Arthropoda; class Insecta; order Diptera; family Syrphidae; genus Leucozona; species Leucozona laternaria. The sequence continues at coordinate 7,080,367 of OW026368.1, forward strand.
ATCTTCTAATGGGTGATTTTTAAGCTGGTTTGGTTTTGGCAATACTGGTTTTGACAGCTGACGTGTGTTTAGTACCTTGTGTCACTGTCAAACAGCTTCAGTTTGGTTTGCAATTTAACCATGGATCGTCTTAAAAATGAACAACGCTTGCAAATTATTGAATTTTACTATCAAAATTCGTGCTCGGTACGAAATGTTCATCGCGCGCTGCTTGTGTTCAGCGATGAGGCTCATTTTTGGTTGAATGGGTACGTAAATAAGCAAAATTGCCGCATTTGGAGTGAAGATCAGCCAGAAGCATTGCAACAGCTACCAATGCATCCCAAAAAAGCCACTGTTTGGTGCGGTTTATGGGCCGGCGGCATTATTGGGCCTATTTCTTCAAAGATGATGCGAATCGCAGCGTTACTGTCAATGGTGAACGCCACCGAGCGATGATAACAAACTTTTTTTTGCCCGAAATGGAAGTTCTTGACTTGCATGATATGTGGTTTCAACAAGACGGTGCCACATGCCACACAGCACGCGAAACAATGGCGCAATTGCGAGGCGAGTTTGGTGAACAGTTAATTTCACGTTTCGGGCCGGTCAATTGGCCGCCTAGATCGTGCGATTTGACACCATTAGATTATTTTTTGTGGGGGTATGTCAAGGCTAATGTCTATAGGGACAAGCCCGCTTCGATTGACGCACTGGAAGCCAACATCCATGCATTCATTCGTGAGATACCGGCCGATATGTGTGAAAGAGTATGCCAAAATTGGACTCAGCGGATGGGCTACCTGAGACGCAGCCGCGGTCAACATTTGCATGAAATTTTCTTTAAACATTAAATTGCAAGGTTCAAACTATCGATTCAAATAAATATTTCATTCATTTTTTCGAATTTTTTCTAAATCTCTCCGTTATAAGTCGATCGCAGGCCCACTATTCGTTTAGCGGAAGGATAAAACTAATTATCTGTCAAATCAGACATGAGCTAAGTGTTACAATTCACGAAATAAGCACTAGTTGAAAAAAAACGGTAGATGGCGGACCCTTTAGAATAAATAGATTTTAATTTCTTGCATATGGCCATCTCCAAAACGTTTGTCGATAGCCTGAACAAGAGCACTGAAGTTTCCGTTCTTGTTTGCTGGTATGGTTTGCAATAGTTCAGCAGCAGGTCCTCTAAGGGCAAGCGTCAGAGCTATATATTTGTCTTCGTCATCCCAGCCATTTGTTGCTGCGGCTGCCTCGAACTGCTTCTTGTAGATCGACCAAGAAGTTTGTCCATCAAAGGTTGGTGGATGCATTTCCTTTTGCTTTGGGAAGTCCCCAGAACTTTCTTGAACCTTCATTTTTCTTACTTTATCCAATTTATATGTAATGCTCTGAATTTGGTCTTCGAACTTTTCTTGAACTTTCTCGAGCTTTGCGTCTACTTTTAGAAATTGTTTTTCGACACGTTTGTCAAGAGCAATAAATTTGTTCTCGAAAGCATCTAGCTTACCTTCCAGGAGATTTTTCTGTTCTTGGAATCTTTCCAGCATATTGTTTTCTTGTTTATCGAGAAGATTCTTTTGCTCATTACGTTGTTCTTCGAGAAGATTCTTTTGCTCATTGCGTTGTTCATCAAATCTTTCCAGAAGATTCTTTAGTTCATTGCGTTGTTCATCGAATCGAGCAAACAACAAAGTCATCATATTGCAGCACTTGTCCTTTTGGAACTAAATGCCGGCTAGACCAAGACCATTTCGGGCATGTCCTGACTGACCTCATATATTTGAATAAATATGGACCATACCAAACCATTGCTTTGTTTGGATGTAAAGGCAGCTTGGTTTCGCCTTTAAAGCCGGAAATTTTTCGTAACTCAGCACAATTTTAGTCGAAAGCATCGGTGCTAGAATAAGGGCCAGTTTCACAGTCGACACTCACTGTTTCCCATATTATGACTTTAGGCTAAGTTTGTAGCCAGCGTAAGGGGAACTTAAGTCACCAACATCGGGGACTTAAGTTCCACTTATTCAAGTAAAAGTGCACTCTGATATTGCACCTCAATCTTTCACATTACCCACTTAAGTGCCACTTTTCTAACTGTGACATTCCATCTTTCCATGATGAAAACCACCTCCAACTTCAACAGTAAGCTCGTACCATCGAAACATCAAAACAAAAATTAAAGAAAAAAGAGAGAGCCAAACGAAATTGATTTTTTAAACTATCTAAACAACTCGAATCATACAGTATACAAGAAAAATGATACAAAAACGGTGCCTTTGGACACCATGTCCAAAAAGTCTCTCTGCTTTATTTAGGTTATAATTTTACATCATGATTTCCTAAATGAGCTTCAGAAATATTCAAAACTTATAAAATGTATAAAGCTACACATAGTGTTATATCATACATTTTCGAAATAAAACTCAGTAAAAAATTTACTTATTTTTTATGCACTTTTTGAAGCCCTAACAAACACTTATCTAAATACTCAACATAGTCGTTCGGTATTTTTATTTCTATACAAAAACTCTATCTTGAAAAACACACCTCCTTTTATACAATGTTTTCAACCTACCAATATATCTCTCAGAAAATCCATCATAAATTTCTATAACAATAAAACGATTTTGTTCTTCATTGATGTTCTAACACACACCATCTGCTAACCATCATCTTGATATTGTCATTGCCTTCATGATATTTCTTCTTTTTTTGTTGTTGTTGGTTTCTTGAGAAGAACTTCAACTCGAAATCCAAGCATTTATCAATTTAATGTTTCTGTTTTATTTCATTTCAAGCCCCTTAACTCTTCTTTCATTTCTCTCTGTCGATGTCGTCTCAGAACACAATACAAATTGCCTTTTTAAGCGAAGAAAAATCCTTCATCTTCAATCCGTTTTCCATTTTTCAATTGTTCCTGGTGCCAAACAAAAGCACACCATCCTTGGATAAATGAAAAAAAAAAAAAATAAAGAATGAAAAAATAATAGTGGAGGACAGAGGAAGTTGGCAAAGAAAACTTTTTACTTAAGGACACCCACAGAATGAAAAAAAATATCCTCTTTGTGTGTCGAATCATAAGAGACTGTTAATTCTCAAGGAAACGTTGAGGTTTTGTTCTTTCTCTATTCATGATGTAGGTCTATGATTTTCAAGTAGATATAGTAACTGCACACTCAAAGAAAAAGTTCAATTTGCCAGGAAGAAAGAAAAGCTTAAACCCACTCCTGCCCAGCAGCTGTCTGTCATATCTTCTATGCCAATTTAAAATGCAAAACAATCCCAAGACAATGCCTAATTTGCATTCCTAAAAAAAAAGACACACAATTTCGCGTACAGCACGAAACACACTCCAAGGCTTTGAAGGATCATAGCGAAAAGCAACAAACTGCTAACCAATGCAAAATGATTGAACATGGCCGGATTTGAGATGAAGAATTTCAACGTAAATTTAACCCCAAAATTTTTTATTTTTTATGAACACAATTGTATGGAAAATATTTTAATTACCAGTGATAAAGTACTCATTGAGATTATTCTCTCTGTCCTGGCGCCCCAAATTTGAATTGGGTCGAATTGCGTCTTCACTTGATTCTCTTAGTATTGTATCTAAAAATAATAATTAGCAAATGTATGCAATCTGAATTCTTTAATTTCCTTTGATTATGGGACTTGCTGTAACTGGCACCCCTGAACTTAACTTTGTCAAGGCCAACCTGAGTATAAGGACGACCCTGATCTTGTTCGCTATATGTATACTACTGTGAAGGCTTTGTACTCTCAGTTGAATTTCATTGCCTTTTCTTAAAAGCATTTTGCGTATGTGGTTTGTGCCTCCAAGGACCAAGGCAAATAGAAATTCATCAACCATAACAACAGCAAAATGAACAGAAAAAAGGATTGCCCCGCAGGACTGTGTGGTAGGCAACGTTCTTGAGTTAAAATGTCCTTAATTCTTTTTTCATGTATTATGTGGATTTTATGTGAATACAAATAGATCACGTAGCGATATTATTGTTTTCTCTAAAGGATATTCGTGTGTGTGTGCGTGAATAGCAAGAACAACTTGAAAAAGTTTCTTTCCAATATTATTTAAATACACAAAACGCATATAGAGGTAGAAATTATTATAGACATAGGGACACTTAAATAAACTTGGTCTATGAATGTATGTTGTGAATTTAAGTGAAAATCCCATTTGAAGTGCTTCATTTCTCTGCTGATATTTTCTAGAGCATAAATATTGAGCGCAATACCTCTCAGAAATCAGCAGACTTGAAAAAAGGTAAATGGGAATGGTATCTAGATATTTTTATATGTGAATATGCCATACATATGTAGGTATTTTGGTGTTTGACAAATTGTCTAGATTTTTTTAATCTCGAAGTCATATGAATGAAAAAAAAAACATTAAAAATAATTATTTTTCTGTTAAAGTGGGAAATGTTTGGAAGACAAATAACAATGCTCAAGGACACCTTCTTATGATGATAATATAGCAGGTGAATAAAAATAGTTTTGCCGGTAAAAATAAGGCATCCAAACCAAAGCTTAAAGAAAAGATCTTAAATTTATAGCAAGAGATTTAAGGTGGGTAGATAAACATCTGCTGGAAAATGTGATGAGATCATAATTGATTTCTGTATCAATTTTATTATTTTTAAATTCAAAAAGAAAAAGGTAAATCGTTAATGTGTTAAAATTTGTTTTCAAAAAAACTCAAATAGTGGGTGTGACAAAAATGGCATTGTTTTAAATAACAGTGGGCGTGGCGTATAAGAAAGTGAAAAACGATTCAGATGATTTATTATAACTACTATTCCTTATCATACCTTAAATTCGAAACTTTTTAGTCTTTCACACAGCATAGCCAACAAAATTGTACAGGCGACAATATATGGCAACTTATCGCTGAATAGCTGACAAAATTCTATTGAGTATCAAGTATAGTTTCATGTTGATGGTTCTCACAAACCCCGAGGTATCAATCGTCGCTTTGATTTGATGAAATTATTTAAATATGTCTTTTACCATGTTAGCTTCAGCTTTTGAATAAAATGTACCTTAACCACCATCTTGCGTTTTTTTTTTATATTTTTAGTGTGAGTTACTTTCACTAATTAAATTTTAGTCAAAAAAAAAACAAAAATCTGAATTAACAACTGAAAATAGAGTATTCTTAAGGTTTTTAAAAGGCACGACCTGAAAACATTTGATTGAATAAAAATATGTATTTGAAAAAAAAAAATGAATTTGGGACTTCAGCTTCATTAAATCATTTTGATTCCTAGTCCAAGGAAATCATAGAAAACTAAGGTTAACAATATTTTTTGTTTGAACTTTACAAAAGTTTCTTTTAAATGTACATATCCCCCTCCTGGGGCTGTGGTTTATGTAACTGCAGTCGTTCAAATTCCCAAAAAGCAATTAAATCAATCCATTAATCATATTCGATCAAATACAATTCCCAATCAAAATGATTCAATGACACTCCAAAAAGAAAAAAAAACTTAACACAAAAATTCTCTTCATTCAAAGTGCAATCGATTACTTGCTTTTTTACAATTAAAACCCCCATTGAACAAAACCATCAACATCAACTTCATTAATCCAAAATTCATCTTCGTAATGACTTCATCAATCACTGACCCATGTACCCCCATCATCCAGCAATTTCATGTACAATGAAAATCAATAAGATGAAAAATTTAAGAGTCACATAATAGCATGATATCTTAATACTTTTTTTTGCTCCATCGAATTACAGCAATAATCCTTTCTTTTTACCCAAAGAATATATAAGAAGTAGAGGAGATAAAGACGACAGAAAATAACAATCTTCTCTGAGATAAAGTACTTAATCTCGTTGTTAAAACAAATTGAAACCCCATCTAATTCCACCTACTCTGTTATAGCACACAGCAGCCGACGAGCAAACTTTATCCCACACAAACACAAGTAAACACATAATAACCCCCAAGAAAATAGTGTGGAATATACTTTAGTTTGCAAACCACCCTTTCGCTCACAGATACGACCATCAGACACTCAAACACCTCAGGCGCATCATAGGAGCACATACAAAAAAAAAAAACATATAAAAAATAAAATGAGGCAAAAATTCTAAAGAATATCCTGAAAAGCTTTTAACAATATTGCTTGCGAAATTCAATCCATTACCCTTCCTATATATACATTCAGCCTGGGTTGTTGTATGGACAAGTTTTCACGTCAGTTTTCATGGCACATCTTCGCTATACTATATAGGAAATCACATTCACTCCACTACCATCTTCGACATCCTGCAGGAGTTTCGTCTTTAGTTTGAAAGTTTGTTTTTAAATATTTGATTTTATCTTGAATTTTTATATATTTTTTTTATTATAATGTCCTTTCCCTCCTTTGGCAGAGCAAAAAAGAACGTGAGTGTTCTTTTATTCGCTTAACAACGCACATCCTTTTAAGGAATCTCATACTGCAAAGAGGAGATTCAAACTAATTGCATTATTTCGTCTAAATCGATCTTTTTCAGGGATCTTTACATTATACACCTCCCACTACCCCTCCCACTCATGGGGACTAAAAAACAAATCTTATAATCAAAATTGAAAACACGTATTGCCTGAAAAAGCAAACAGGTCTTAAATTTTAACATCACATCGTTAAGCTCTTAAATATATCGCCACACACTCAAGGTAGACACGAAATATCACGTATACGCCACCAGAGAGTACCTCGACGAAGGTTTACCGTGAGGTAAAAGCTATTTTCAGTTTTAACTCCATCGTCAATTCAATTATATTCAACTAACTCAAATAGAATTAGCCAGAGAGATAAAATTTGGCTGAAAGTATCAAAGATGCCTGCATAATTTAGCTGAGGAGTATTATATCTATCTACCTAACTATTTTTGGAAATTTATGCCTCTTATTTTTGTAAGGATACGAAAACGAAGCACATATTTTCAAAGGTATATCTTGTTGCATAGTTTTAATTAGAATGTCACTCAACCTCAAATAGAAGTTCTTTGTGTATTCTGACAGCAGGCACTTTCATATTCAAACTCACTTTTAATTTATAACCACTTCAGAGTCAGATAGACTACGAGGACACATATGATAAGTGTGTAATGCTAGTGTATATGTGTACAAGGATAAAGCATTGTGAATAATGAAAACGTAAAAATCTCAGCTGATGTCACATGGGAATATTTTCAGGAGAATCTCAAATCAAAAATAAATGTACATCTGGAAGATCTCAAATACTCTTTTGAGAAATTTGTGTTCGGTGACAACATGATTCATCATTTATGATAGGACAAAAATGGAATAACAAAACTAGACGTCTACTCTGTCTGGAAGAACTTGTGTACGATGTAAAACTAAAAATTATTTGTTTTACAAAAGGTTTCTATTTGAAATGGTTAAATGGCAGCAGCATATAAGCCGAGTAGAAGATAACTCATTAACACTTTTTGTGCGAAATATAAGGAGTAATTATTGAAAATGCATGGAATTGTTATTTGAGTTGAGTTAAATACTTTATTGCATTTAGTATTATAAATATGGCCAAGGGGGACTCCCCAAGGAATAGAATTTTCGAGGAAGCCTGAAGTTTACAGATAAAATATACAATCTCATAAGTTCAATAATAAAGGGTTTTCCAATAAGAGGTGTTATTTTGATATTCAAAGAAAAATAGCATTTTTTGAGATAAATGATCGAATGTTTATTTCATTATAAAGAGGAAGGTATGCCGTTAATAATGGAACACAACATCAGCCAAATGGCTGCCACGACCACGCCCAAGTAACATCGTTAGAGCTATTTGAAGCAAAACTGTTTTTCAACAGCTCCAAGATAGTGAAATCGAAAGCTATAGCTCTTTAAGAGTTTATTTCACAGCTCCCTACATTGAATTTGAAAATAATGCTCTATAATTGAAAATTTACAACACTTTCAGCTCTATTAAATTTACGACGCTTACAGATTTAAAAATATGCTCGTTAAGGCAGTTTATAAGATCTTGAAACGAGCAAACTCTCAATATCAGCATACTTAGGGACATTGTAGAGCTGCTTACAACACATGCGTAAAATACTAACGCATGTTCTTTCGAAATGTCAAAAATAGCATTAACAGAGCTACACTGAAAGCGGCTTTAGAGTGGAATTACTAATATTCTCACACAACTAATGTGGTGTCATCAACAGAGCTACAATAAAGCACATATAGAGCCGAATAAATACCAATCCTCTTTTAAAACGATTCTAGGTACCACTTATATTAAAGGGTGTTACAAACTAGAATACAAACAAAAATTATTTCAACTGGAAAACTTACAATAGTTGAAAATTAATTAATTCCCTTATCTTTGTTAACTTAAGATTCGAATAAGACATGGAATTCACAATTTTTTTTATTAAAATAAATTAACTATGCTGTTTCCTAAAAAAATTAAATCATAAATAAATAAATTAATTAAGGCGCTTACAAAACCATATACACTTCAATGGCAAGTACTCTTTGAACTAAAAGTTATTTCTATAATTTAGATTTTCTATAATTTAGATTTACATAACATTCTCTAACTTTCAATTCCCAAAACACCCTATTTTCTACAAAGCCCTGAACAAAAAATTGTTTCATTGCTGCAAATAGCTCTACAATAACAGAACAAAACACTCAAAGCGATATTGCAGCTCCATTGAAGAGAAATTCCGTCCATATTAAAAAACATGGCGACATAAATGAAAATTATTTGATTTATTTGTTTTCTTTCATTTTAATACATTTAAAATCTTCGCTTTCAATATAAAACACAATATCTGTTGCAATGTAAAAAAAATATTTTATTTCGTGCTTCGATATATTTATTAAACAAATTTTTACATTTTTCAACTTATTTTTTTTTTCGTATTTCACAGCGTAATATAAAAAATTTGGAAGGCGCGTTATAATTTTGCGAAGTACTTCCAAAACATTTATGAAAAAACTAAGCGCGCACTTAAAATTCACTGGCATTAAACCGAAAAATATTAATTAGATACATTATTTTCCCAATAGGAATAAATATTAACTAGCTTGTTGACTTCACAATAAATGAAGTTTACGCTTCCTACCATTACAAACATATAACTATTATATTTATTTATCATTTGAATTTCACAAACTAATACAAACAAAAAGCTGTCAAAAGTGCTCCTTTTAGGATTTCATATGAACATACTTAAGAGCTTCAAAGCCACCATAGTCACTGATAACAAGCTGATTACGAGCTAAAATGTGCTCTCAAACTCAATGATTTAGCTGTGAGCAAGCCCTACAATTGCTCTAAGGGTGCATCTAGAGCTCTTTCTTAAATAAACGAGCTTTAAGATAAGCTCTGGAAGCGCTGTTAAAGCATTTAAACAGCTAAAATTGTTTCTTGGGCGCTTACAGGAACATATCCTTTTCATGAAATTTTACATAACCAAATCGCAAAGTGGCTGCCCTATGTCCTCGATAGCCTCACGAATTCCATCTTTGAGGTCTTGAATCGACGCTGGGCTGTTAACTCCGAGGTGGAAATGGGCCTCATCAGTCAAGATGATTTTTCGATGAAATTCCGGATCATTTTCATGCATTTCAAGGACCCAATCAGCAAAGACACGACGTTGTTGATGATCAGCCGGCTTGAGTTCTTGTGTTAACTTAACTTTATATGCCTTAAGACCCAAGTCTTTATGCCTTTATGTGGAATGCCTAATTCCAAAGAACGACGAGGAATGGACAAACCTGGGTTTTCTTCAACACTTTGGGCTACAACAGCAATATTCTCAGTTGTTCTTGAGCGACGTGCACGGGTTTTATTCTTCACATCACTAACTTGTCCCAACAGCTTGAATTTGTCCACCAATTTCTGTATTGCGGTCCGACAAGGTGCTTCACGACGACCCAAAAATGTTTTAGTTTTACGAACCGTCTCTGCCAAATTTTCACCATTTTTATAGTGAATTTTAATAATTTCAATGCGTTGTTGAAGCGTGTATCGTTCCATTTTTATTAATGGCGTAGTTTCTACTTGTCAAATGTCAAAAAATGACAGCTTCAAAAGTGACACCTACCGAAATAGCGGGTTATTAAAAATAACACCTCTTATTGGAAAACCCTTTATAACATAGATATAGATATCCGAAAATCTTCGAAAATGTTTTATAAAGGGTGTTTTTTTTAGACGTGTGGTTTTTTAAAAGAAATATAGCGCATATGATTTAGTGTTCTGGCTAGAATTTAGCTTTATTATAAAGATAAGAGTTTTGCCATTATGTTTGTTTGAAATGATTTCGGGCAAGTGGCCGCCGCGGCTGGCTCGAATTAATTCCAGCCGAGAGGCCCAATTTTCGACCACTTTTCGCAGCAATTTGGGCCGTATGTCAGCAATAACGCGCCGAATATTCGCTTCTAAGACGTCAATCGTCTCGGGCTTATCTTCGTAGACAAGCGACTTCATACAACCCCACAAAAAATTATCCAGCGGAGTTAAATCGCACGATCTTGGAGGCCACACCACAGGCCCATGACGCGAGATAATGCGCTCACCAAAAGTTTCCTTCAATAAATTGATTCTTTCGTTGGCTGTAGGGCATGTAGCGCCGTCTTGTTGGAACCAACGATCGTCCACATCAACATCCTCCAATTCAAGCACGAAAAAGTCATTAATCATTGCTCTATAACGTTCCCAATTGATTGTAACATTATGGCCGGCTTCATTTTTGAAGAAATATGGACCAATGATTCCCTCTGCCCATAGAGTGACTTTTTGAGGATGTAACAGTGTCTCAACAATGGCTTTTGGATTATGGTCACTCCAAATACGACAATTTTGCTTATTAACGTACCCATTCAACCAAAAATGAGCTTCAACGAATACTGGACGCAGCGCGCAGTGCGTCACGCGAACTAAACTATTATTTGGGTAATAAATTTGCACGATTTGCAAACGTTGTTCAATAGTAAGTCAAAAAGGTCAAAAGTTATGAAATGGCAAACCAAACTGAGCATAAATCGAGTGACAGCTGTCAAAAAGAAAAAATTCCGAAAACAGTATTGCCAGATTGAAAACCACACGTCTAAAAATACACCCTTTATTGAAATTTCAAATAAATTTGAATGTTTTACTAGTAGCCCTGTGCGTGAGTTGATTATCTTAGTTTTAAGCTTGAAAAAAAAAAATAAAACCTTATTTCTTGACAAACCTTCATAGTACATATTCAAATAAAATTTCCCATCTGTCCTCTTTATATTTATATTTGAGTGTCTTCCTGCAGTCGCATAAATTTAAGACACCGTCTATAATGAATGCCTTAAAAACCGCATTCTTCTAAATATAACCGCATAATAGTTTGTGCTTCACATGAAACCAGTTTCAAATTTAACTATACCTAAAACTTTCTTAAAAAATGCATAAGTATTTAATTTTCTCTTGAGAAAATGGGCCTTAAAGCATAAAATTCAAAAATTATCAAGGAACTTGAAAATTGATGTTCTCCTCTAATCAAACAACAAAGGACTTATTATGAAATTTGAATGATTAAACTTCTGTTTAAATACACACAATAACTTACGAATGCTGAACTGTCTTTTAATCTTTCATTTTAAATATGACAACTTGAACCTAGACAATCATCATTTATCTGTCACTGTATATACAAAACCCTTTAGGCACACAGATTGATTTTCAATCCATCAGTAGCGATAAGAAAAGGAAATAAGATAATTTCCCCTTGGGAAATGACTTACCCACTTAACATGAAGTTTTCACTCTTCTCTGTCTATTATTATCTTTGCGAGTGAACGCGCATTCAATTTCCACCCACTACCGCCAGCCGGCCGCCATCATAATAACTCATACCAGTACATCCAATTAGAGATACAAATTTCGCCCTGAACTACATTTTGCAGAGGGTGTGAGTTCGAATTATTTGCACCACCCCACGCAAATTATAGATATATTTTTGAAAGACAATAACCAAACAGCTTTTTATCCCCAGAGTCTTTGAAGATTCATTAACTTTAAATTGGTGTCGGTATATATTTTATCGTTTTTGCACAGACATATCTTTACTGGAGTATAATTCAAAGAAATAATTTTTCGAAATAAAACACGAAGAGAAATTTAAAATTAAACAGAAGCAATGGAATCTTAATTAACCTTTCTAAATATTTATTCCTGTGCTGCGCTCTTCTGATATTTGTTTGAATCATTTATTAAAGCCTATCGGGCCACCTGCCTTATGAATGCAGTAAACTCTATAAGAAGACCGCAAAACAAAAAATAAATAAAAAATGATTTCGTGTAATGAACTGCAATTGAATTTTAATTAAAACACGATAAAAATGTTTGTATATGTGTGCCGGCTATTGTTGCCAGAGCATGATATCTTTTTAAAATAAGAAAACAAATAATAATTATACTGATAAAAAAAAAAAAACAATTTTAAAGAAATATGTACCTAAGTGTATTTTTCAAGCCAGCCCAGCTTAATGCTAAACGTAAGAAACAAAAACACAAGAAGTTAAGATAAATATGTCAGAAATAAAAGTGAACCTAAAAGTGTGTAAATAGTTTTGAAAATGAAGATGGTGGACATACATTTATAGGTAAAAACCCAAAAAGCTATACATTATTATGCCATAAGGCGATTATTTGGACTTCACACGGGCTTCGCATAAAAATTTCCAAAGAAAATATAATCTTTTGACTTCTGGCTTTTAACCCACTCCACGTCATGAAAGGCTAAATTTGTAAAAATATGATATTCTAATTTTCACTTTTATTGCTTTTCCAACACACAAAGAATTTTTGCATTCGAAAACCACACTTCTATTTGTATCCCCTTTCACCCTGTTAATACCAAAGTTTTGAAAAAAAAAATATTCCTAAAGCCATAACCTAAAATAACCTTTCAAACACAAAAAGAATTTCTTTAATCGGATATTTTCTTATTTTTACTTTACCCTATTTCACCCTACAAAAAACTAAATTTGAAAAAGAATATTCCTAGAGCCATTTCTTTAGAAAAACATTTCAAACGCTAAAAGATTTTCCTAAATCGGCAGAATTAAAAAAAAATATCCCTGAAGCCATTTTCTAAGAAAAACCATTTAAAACCAGGTATACTTATTTTTTTTTTTCAAATGGATACGTCTTTTTCATTTTACCCCCATATCAGCCTAAATAGTGAGTTTTTCCGATGTTTTAAAAGTTATTCCGCTATTCGAGGCGAAGACGAATCCAACAAAATTAGATAGCATTAAAATCGGTCCAGCCGTCTTTGAGTTTTAAATGGTGTAACTTAACCGACTTTGTTTTATATATTAAGATACCAATTTAAACAAATGACCATTTTTCGAATGTTCGATTTCCAAAAAGTTATGTTCAAGGTCAAAATTTATAATATTATTTATTTATATGAAACACATTTTGAAAAAAAAAAAATTATTTATTACTTGTTAACACTTTTGGAAATAAATTGAGTTTTAATTTGGATTTAAGCACTTATGTAGATTGACCTTCAGGGAGCAGTTTAAATGCAATTGTATTAATCGAAGCTATAGATTTGGAATTCAGTGCGGATTTTCAGATTTAAATTATTTGAAATCTGGATTAAGGTTTTAATCTGGATTAAATTAGTGAATAATATGGCCGTAAAGAATTAGTTTCAACTTTTTAGAGTTTGAATCTTTTTTCTCTGTTTTTTTTTTTACGATTCCTATACATGCTTAGGTACGATACTGTAGTTTATAAATTATAATAAAAATTGAACTCGAGATTCTGTTCAAACTTGACATTACAATGATAGGAAAGACGAAAAAAGTGGGTCTGTCTGTCTTTCTGTTTGGCTACAAGCTATAACCAAATGGGTTCATTTTCTTTAACCTTAATACATAGATAGCCTTTTTGGACATTCTCTCGACACTTCATTTGTGGAATTTTAAGAACCAAATGTAACGAAAGGCAACAAAATTTTGTAGCCGTTACAAAAATCTTACTTTTCTCAAAAACTGTTTAACAGAATTTTTTTAAAAACAATTCAGTTAAATATGTATAACCTCTATAGGCTATCTTTTGCTATCTAGTAATGATGATACCTCCCATGGAACCATTGTTTTCAACTTTCTCATTATCAACCCACCCGATTTGAATTTTTATACGGAAGCTTCTGAAAAGGTTAAATAATATTGGATACATACAAAGGTATATCATACATATGTACATAGATACGAATTCACACAAAAATTGTAAAAAAAAATTTCAAATAAATTTTTTGAAAGGTTGTTATTTCAAAAACCAGTTGCTTATTTTAATTTGAAATTTCAATTTTAACTGCAAATTAATAAAGTCTTGACGTATGTACATTTTAATAAAGTTTAATTTTGTTTAATAATACTATTGTATATAAAACTGGATCTTACTGAAAATGTACTTTATTCATTTGTTACTTCAAGGACCGTCTCATCCAATTACATCCCAGCACCAAATATTAATTTACCCCCAATATATGTAGATATACACAGATGTAAAAAAAATTAACTTGTATTAATATGTAGGTCAATACAATTATATATATTCTGTTGGATAATAAAAATTCGATTTTTAAATTTAATGTAAACTTACTTTTTTAAACATTTTTTAAATTAGTACGAAGTTTTTTCTAAAGTTACAATTCGATCAGTGACATACAACGTAATTTTTAAAGTATCTTTAATTTCAAATTCATCCAAGTTGGCAATCATACTTTCGAGTGAAAGAGCAATTGAAAATGCAGCTGATGTAGTTCAATTGCACTTAATTACATTGCACTATTAAGCAACCAACTATTTTTCACAGATGTTTTGAATCTTAATTAAAAATTTAATAAATAGAAAATTCTTCTCACTATTCACCACATACAAAGTATAAAAAGTAAAAAAAAAAATCTTTTCACAATTATTCACATGCACACACGTCTTAGATATATCACAATCACATCAGATTTGAACTTCACCTTGAGACGTGCGAGCGAGTGAGCGTGAGCCGTGAGCGGAGCGATCGGTCCATGAAAACTAAATAAAAGATAAATTACTTCAAGACAGCATATGAGCACCCCAAGTGCGTTGCGTAGTTTTTGGGATAAAAGGGTTACTCAACAGCTCCACGCTAAATGGCATGGCATTGGCCTTCGGTTATTAATTTAGATCTGTCAACGAAAAATATACACAAAACGTTTATGTTTACTTTTAACGAGATGCTTTGGTAGTTTTTTTTTTTTTTTTTTTGTATTCGAGAGATACATTGGTTATGAAAAATAGAGTACTTCTTTCCCTAGCTCTCGGATCGAAACTATATTATTTATAGGTTGTTTTCGAGAAAAAACAATCAAGCGGTGGTACAGCACCAGCCAACAGAACTAGAACGCCACATCGAAATGTAAACATCGTGATTTTGCGAGAACCAATCAGGAAAAATGACGCACACAATGTTGAGGCGTTCTGCGTGTATTTATTTTTGGCAGCACTCAGAAGATGGAAATGTATCTTTTACATTTTCCCATTGGAGCAGCAGCGGGGATATCGTGGGGGTTGGAATGGGGAAGCTTTTGTGCGATTTCAATTTTTTTGTTTCACTTGAAATTCGATGGTTTTCAATCGATTGATATATTATGTACCCCAAAATCTATTATTTATTGACTGATTTTTCCGAGAGTAATGTAGGTAGGTACCTTTCTCAATATCGGTCATCAATTTCGAATCAGCGAATTGGCTAAATGAAAAAAGAAACGTTTTTTCTCTCTATTCGGCTTTTAAGATTATTTTTGGTTTTGTTTTTTTGATGAAAGATTAATGGGATGTTTTTTTTTTTAGATTTATGGAGCTTCTGCTACAGAGCAAAACAAAATTATTGAGTTATTTAAAATTCTTTGACGTAAGTTGATCGATTGTTTGTTTTTTTTTTTTTTTTTTTTTGTGGAGACCTTTATTGGTTATGGAATAATATTGGGAGCTTTATTCGAGTCATTAAATGGAAAAGATGAAAGCCTGCGCTGTCTATGATGTGGTTTGTATTAAATGGGCAAAGGGAAGTCATTTGTGTGATATGGAGAGTATGATTTATTGGAAGATTTAAAAATTTTATTCGAAATTTATTCAACCTTATTGGTGTGGTGCGGTGGTTCTAGAAGGAGACTTGTATTATTCAAGAGCTTAGTATGGTAAACATGAAAAAAACTGTCAAACCTTGATTGTCGTTCTGACAGCAAGTTTTATGAAGTGTGACAAATTATAATGAATGATGTCCAATTCTTTCATTCTTAAGTGTGATCAGAAAATGTTTGGTCTTCCCACTACTAATATATGTGAATATATACACATATTATGCATACATACATTTATATATGTACGCAAATAAATATCTTTTGAAAGCTCTTCGTCTACTCATATTGAAACTTGTGATTGTAATGTAGGTACCTACTGTATAAAAGCGGCTCATATAAGGCAGGTTATGGAATTCGATATGATTCAATTCAAAATCTATTATAACAATGATAGAATGAAGGCAAAAGTGGATCTCGCAGCTTAATTCGTACGGTTTCGTGTATCTGTTTTTGTGCGTACCTTATACCTATACATATTATCACACATAAGCATCTGTTTCAATTTCAGCACGAACTTTGTTTTTATGTATTTGCGCCATAACAATCAGGAAATAAGTTTTGAATTTGCTCAAACCAAAAATAGTTCCACGGAAAATAATAAAAACAGGTTGAATTTAAGAAAAACACTTGACAAAAATATCGTAAAAATTTTAGTTTATACATATTTCTGTGCAGTTTTTTTTTTAGTTTTAGGTTCTAATATTATTAGATATTTTGTATTTATTTTATATTTAAAATATAACTTTCTTAACCATTTGTACATACTTATTTACAATCTAAATATGTTGATAGGTGACATGCATAAAACATAGTAAATGATTCTACTAGAGAATTTCTAAGTTAAAACTATTTTTGGTATTCACAAAAATACAGTACCAAAATGTTTAAAATTAAGTTTTTACTTTAGACCATACCTAGCACTAACTTTTTTCGGATGAATTTGTTTAATAAAAACTTTATTTCGTTGCTATAACGTGTTTTAGGAATTTTATACACTATATAATTTCAACTTACACAGCTCTCAACTTGTAAAAACGTTTTAATCTACGGCTTGAGTCAAAAGACTTGAAAAAACCGTTACTTTAATTAATTTATTTTTTCAAAGTTACTAAATAGCAACTTGAAATTTTTTTAGTATGCATACTCTTGTGTGCTTAAGTCACAATTAAGTAGCCGTAAAACTAAATAAAGACAGTTTCGAGCCTTAATTCGAAGGAATCAGGTCACTGTACTAGTGTATTTATTGAAATTGGGTTGCTGTTAATATTGACTTAATGTCGGAATTTACACGCATTAACTCTTGATGAAAAATGCTTTTAAATTACTACAGGGAATTTTTTTTAAGCAAAGTAGTAAAAAATGGAAAACATGATTAAAAAAAATAATCTTATATCAAGTCGACTTAACACTTTATTGCTTCCAAGGGGGTTATATCAGGTTCGTTTGTCCATAGGCAAAAACATCCTTTGTCCACCTTCTGGTTAAGACTTATTAAAATTTTCTTTTTTATAGCAACACCCCCAAAAACAAAACAAAAAAAACTCCCCAAACGCCCACAATAAATAACTTATGAGGATGGGAAAAAGTGCGTTCGTTTGTCCACCACTCAATTATGATTCTGTACCAAACAAATATGCATGACTGGATCTTTTGGTTCAATTTGCTTGAAATTTCAGAGACTAATATGTATTAATAATAATTATTTATTTGTTTATACCTATACATATATCTTCTCTAACGAAAGTTACGTAGCGCCGTCTTGTTGAAAGTAAACGTTATCCAGATCAATACCACCCAATTCCGGCCATAAAAAATCATTAATCATCTCTCGATAGCGCAATCCACTGACCGTAACTGTAGCTCCAGCCTCATTTTCGAAAAAGTAAGGTCCAATGACCCCGCCGGACCATAAACCGCACCAAACAGTCACGCGTTGAGGATGGAGAGGCTTTTCAACAATAACTCTTGGGTTTTCCGAGCCCCAGATGCGACAGTTTTGCTTGTTGACGTAGCCTCCGAGGTGGAAATGGGCCTCATCAGTCAAGATGATTTTTCGATGAAATTCCGGATCATTTTCATGCATTTCAAGGACCCAATTAGCAAAGACACGACCTTGTTGATGATCAGCCGGCTTGAGTTCTTGTGTTAACTGAACTTTATAAGCCTTAAGACCCAAGTCTTTATGCAAAATACGGTGTAATGACGTTTGTGGAATGCCTAATTCCAAAGAACGACGAGGAATGGACAAACCTGGGTTTTCTTCAACACTTTGGGCTACAACAGCAATATTCTCAGTTGTTCTTGAGCGACGTGCACGGGTTTTATTCTTCACATCACTAACTTGTCCCAACAGCTCGAATTTGTCCACCAATTTCTGTATTGCGGTCCGGTCCGACAAGGTGCTTCACGACGACACAAAAATGTTTTAGTTTTACGAACCGTCTCTGCCAAATTTTCACCATTTTTATAGTGAATTTTAATAATTTCAATGCGTTGTTGAAGCGTGTATCGTTCGCGTAGTTTCTACTTGTCAAATGTCAAAAAATGACAGCTTCAAAAGTGACAGCTACCGAAATAGCGGGCTATTCAAAATAACACCTCTTATTGGAAAACCCTTTACAAGGTGTTTGTTATTGGGTATTCAATCCTTGGAAACACGACGTAGATATTTTGATGTCATGTTTGTAAGTGATTTAATTAATTACAAAATCAATTGCCCTCATTTGCTTTCGTTTGTTGGTTTTCATGTTCCAAGTCGTGGCTTACGAAGTAATCGTTTGTTTTGTGTACCTTTTCATAGGGTAAATTATGGAAGCAATGAACCCTTAGCTCTTTGTTTAAGACAAGCTAATTCTGTATGTACTGTTATTGATTTTAATTTAAACTTAAGTATAGAGACTGTTTTAAAAAAAAAGATTGTTATTAAGTCTTAATTACGGTGGTTAGTATTTATTTCGATATATTTTTCTTAAATTGTTAATTATTTTTAAGTAGTCTATTAGAATTGTGTATCTGCTTGATGAATAAATAAATAAATAAATATACCTACATACCGACTTGAGAGAATGAATATATGAAAAAGAAGCATGAAACTATTTCTTTAAATTGCTAAAACAGCTTACTAAAATGTTTAAATCTCACAATGAAGAACGCTGTCTGAATTATTGAAAAAAAAAAATTATTTACCGAAAAAAAAATTTAAAATCGTTGTAGAGGTTTTTTTAAAAATTAATTCTTTGTATATAAAGTTTTGAATTTAATAATGTACAACTAAATAAGGCATTTCAAAAAAAAATTCACTAACCTGTTTTTTAAATGTGTACCTACCTATTTATTTTTCAAAATAAAATTTGAATATTCAAAAATATGATTTTTTTTGAAAATTTGTCTATGCAATATTATTTTAATTTTAAAGGATTTCCTGTATTTTGATCGAAATCCGTCATACCGTTAACAAGGAAGTAGAAAATAAAAAAAAAAGGTTCTATGACAGTTAACGTTAATAACAATTAACGGTAATTTTTTTTTTATCAAATACATTTTATACTTACAAAAGTGCACACGAAAATTTTTATAAAAATCTAAAGACTCGTTTCAATTTCTTCCAATTTCAATTTCCCCTTACGCCGAAATTTTAAGAAAATTGCATCAGTGGCTTAGGCTGTAGGAGCAGGGGAGACAGGGAGACTGACCTACTTTGTTCGTGTTCTTTATCATGGTAATGTCATGTTTGATTAAAATTTTTAGTTCGATTTTTTTTACGAATCTTACACTTGCCCTCGTTTGTTCAAAAAATATTCAACAAAATACAGAATGAACAAAAGTTTCGTCGAACAAACAATAGCTACCCCCTTAAGAATTAAAATGTCACCCTTTGAGACTTAATGCGGGCAAGTTTTGCGTGTACAAATTAATGCGGGATTTTTGATAAACCGTTTATAGTCAGTTTTTATTTTTTTTAAGATCAATAAATAAATAAAATTTAAAGATAAGGAAAATTTCAGAGTTGTGCTTAAAAGATAACAAACATATAACATTTAAAATAGCAATTGTGCTAACGATAAATCAACTAAAGTTCTTTTTTGTAGAGCGTTTAATTTTCTACCAGAAATGTGATTAATTGACTTTTCAAATCTGACCACATGTTTTTTCCCATATACAATTCGTATTTATATGTAAAAATCTAAATTTTAATATCAAGAGCTAAAATTTTAACATACGTTTTTTTCCAATTAACTGGAACCTTGGAACCTGTGTATGGAATTTTTTTTTTAAACTCCCTTACGTTTTTCATATCACAAACTGACCGAATTGCTTTTTCACATTTAAGAGAAACACATGTTTTATGCCATAAACAATTCAATGGATTATTTCATTGAACAAAAATACATTCAGAAAAAACATCAGTTAATGTTAAATAAAAATTAACCAATCATGTTATTTTTTAACTCGGTTGATCGTGTTAAATAGTAAAAAAGATACAAGATTTTATTACATGACATTCTTTTAAGCTTTATGTACACTTACTACCTTAAATAAATAATCCTGCTAAATCAACATAAAAATCTAAATTATTAAACTTGGAATTTCTATACCCATTAAACTAACCGGACTTGTATGTGTAATTTACAAGATTCAAGGTTGTATATTAAGATAGTAGCCGCGTTAAAATTGCAAGAGAACAAGGATGCATTAACATGGCGTGCTGTAAATTTAACAATGATGACCTGTACAGTTTATCTGATACCTTGTTTCATTTAAATAAAAGTTGTTTGTCTAATTTTGGCAAGGTTCTGGTTATTTTTTTAGTAGAGGAAATTCATAAATATCCAAACAACAATGCAATGTCATGCTTTACGAGAATTAATTAAAAAATATGTATAAGCAATCAATTTCAGATGAATTCAAATAATTACTTGGATTGATTTAGTCCGTACTGAAAGTATTTGCCAGCAAGTATGTACTTAATTGTATGCATAAGAAAATAAGCAAATACTACAATCTAACTCTTTTACTTCAAGTAATTACTTCCATTTTATGCATATAACACCTAAGGACGGGATAGACATAAAATCATGGCCAACTCGACAGCCTTTGTTGCCCAAAAATATATGTGTGTTTCCGCTGTGCGACAGTGATACACATGGGTTTTTGTTATTACTTATTCAAAGAATATTCTAATTTAATAAAATAGAACCGTGTATACAACTATAACGCCTGATGTTCTGCTGTTAAGTTAGGTTTTCTCTTAAACGATTCTTATACATTTTGAATTTTTGTTTAAAAAGTACCTTTTGCTACAAGTTTTAATCTACAAAATTATATATTCATTTTTATCAGCTAAATCTTTTGGCTCCCAAACGCATACACTATTGGTCATCCCCTCTCTCGTTAATTATTTTCAAAACGCTTAAATTATTAAGTGTGCCTTAAGCCGTAACATTGTGACAAATTTAGTATTTTATCAGCAACATCTGTCTGCAATGAAACGTAAACATAAACTATAATACGTGCCAGATTGCCCGGGCTCTTTTATTTCTACCCATCGGATGATTTATTAATCAAAAATTAAATGCATATGCAAAATCGTCGTTTTTGTACATATATCTCTCTAGTCTAGTCTCCCGAAATGGGTACGTTTTATATCTGAGATCAAATAAAAAAGAAAAATCTGGAATGAATCAAAACATGGACAAAAAAAGACAAGACCGTACTATGAATTTGGACTCGAGGGGGTTTTCATTAGAAAAACTTTAATTACGAATAAATTAAAATAACTCTATTTTCTCGTATTTTTATTTTTCCTTAATTTATAAAACACGTGAAGTATCATTTCACCGCGTAATTTTTTACGTTTATAAAATTCAAAAAAACTTAAATGTGAAAAACCGATTTCGGGGAATTTTTCTGATAGACATACCCAGTAAAGATTCCCTGAAAGCGAAATATGGACAAAGACTTAACCAATGCTTACAAAATCCTCCGAATCTCGAAAACGAAAGCTTAGATGACCTGTCACAATATATAATAAATTCGATAAAAACATCTGCACCAGCTAAAAGCAGTTCATCCACGAGTCCAAAAATGAACAAATGGTTCGATAATGAATGCCAAAATCTCCGGAAAACATGTTTTAAATATCTTAAACAAATAAGGCAATATGATGATGCAATCACTACTAGTCAATATCTTCAAGCAAACAAAAAGTACAAAGAAACATGTAAGAAGAAGAAAAGCGAATATTACAACAAACTCACCGCGCAACTTGAACATAACAAAGACTCAAAACAATTTTGGAGCACAATAAAGATCATTGCTAATATGAAAAATAATTTCAACGTCTCAATTGAAAAAAATACGCTAGCATTGCATTTTGAAAAACTTTTAAACGAGAGCACTGAGAATATCTTCTTTCATATAAGTATGCTTTACCTTGCCTACCTATAATAATGAAATGGATAGCCCTATTTCACAAGGCGAAGTGGTAGCGGCTTTAAGATCCATGAAAAATGGAAAAGCTCCAGGAACAGATGGCATATGCACAGAGTTTTACAAATACTCTTCTACTGAGTCTTTGACATTCTTAACAAAGTTTTATAATAGAATTTACGAAAGTAGTCAGTTTCCATCTGATTTTAAGAAAGTCATTATATTTCCAATATTTATGAAAGGTGACAGCTTCCTATCGGAAAACTATCGAGGAATCTCTTTTCTAAACTCAAATTGAAAAAATATTTGCCCAGATTATGTACTCCAGGCTAATAAATTGGATTGAAACCAAAGGAAAATTAAGTGTTTTTCAAGATGGTTTTCGCTCTGGATACTCAACTTCAGATCAAATTTTTCGTTCTTCATAATTTAGCACGGCATTTTGTAGAAAAGAAGAAAAAATTATATTGTCTTTTTATAGACTTCAAGGCAGCATTTGACAAAGTCAACAGGAATAGTCTTATCTACAAATTATCACTATTAGGTCTACCACTCAAATTCATTAGGATGTACATGGAAGTACTTGCGAGAACCACGGCAGTCATAGATGGTAATGCAGAAAGCTCAAACTTCTTCAGCACATCGACTGGAGTCATACAGGGATGCGTCTTAAGTCCAATTATGTGGAGTGAACTTCGCAGGGGTACATATAAAAGTGCTTCTTTATGCAGATGACCTGGCAATGGTAGCAGATAAACCAACAACTCTTCAGCTAATGATAAACAAGCTTGCCAACTTTTGCTCACTCTGGGATATGCAAATTAACATCTCAAAGTCGAAGGTACTAGTTTTTCGTGGAAACTCTAGCAGAACGGAAACACAAACATGGACCTTGAATAATGAAAATATTGAAGTAGTAGATGAGAACAAGTATCTGGGTGTAACATTTGCATCAAATATGAGGTTAGAAAAACACATAAAAGCTAAATGTTCGGCGGCAAGAACAGCGATTAATACGATTTGGAAATCCTTCTGCGCTAAAGAACATATATGTACCTCTGCAAAATATAAGGAATTTAATGCCACCATCAATTCTCGCTTGTGTTACGGAAGTGAAGTATTTGGCTGCTTGCATGTAGAAGAGTTCGAAAAGCAACAACGTTATTTCTTCAAACGTCTTTTCAAGCTACCGGAAACAACACAAACATATGCTATTCATGTAGAGACAGGACTCCCAAGCATTTATTTAAAAAAACCTTTAATCTAGCGACTACATCATTAAAACAATGAAGAGAAATAGTTCATGCCTGCAAAAACAAGCTATGTTGTTCCTTTTTAGAACATCTTCTGGAATTTTTAAAAATTGGAAGGAACTTGATTTGCGTTTATCATAAAATTACGAACAGTGGAGTGATAAGTTGTATGATCTAATAGCAAAACTCGAAGACCTAATAGCAAAATTCGATGAAAGAATGTATGTGTATGTAACTAACATAACAACGGTTTACAAAAACTTGAACCATCAACTTGGCGAAAATAATTACTTCACTGATAAGATGAGTATAGATAATATAAGTACTATATTTCGTTTAAGAACAGAAATAATAACTTTAAATTTAACTCCATATAGGGATAAGATCTGCCACAAATATGTGG
Organism: Leucozona laternaria; assembly: GCA_932273885.2. Lineage (NCBI taxonomy): Eukaryota > Metazoa > Arthropoda > Insecta > Diptera > Syrphidae > Leucozona > Leucozona laternaria. The sequence continues at coordinate 7,104,611 of OW026368.1, forward strand.
CTTATGCAACCGTAACGAACGTGATGATGTTAACCATTTTATAGCGAGATGCCCTATTCTTCAAGAAATAAGAAGATTATACTTTGGAAACAGCTTTCTTGATTCCCATCTCCTATATGATGTTTTAAATGACAGTAATGGTTGGAACTGTTTATTTAATTATGCAAAAAATGCCCTATTGCACAGAAGCGAATTCATGTAACTCAAGTTTTTTATGTTTTTTTGTTTTTGTCAATATCTAAGTTATCCAAAATTGTATTATTGCATTATTTTGAACTACTTACCTACTATTTGCAAATCAGAGAGACACTAAAGCGACAACAACAAGCGAAAAGGAGCGCTTGGTGTGAACAAAACCCCCATCATTTTGAGTGAATTAAATCTTATTTGTGCTGAAGTGTCTTCTTGTTTGCAAATTTTTCTTTTTAAATTTAGTTTTCGTTTTTTTGTTTATTTATTGGACCTCCATGTTAACTTTTACAGTGCACTTATAAGCTATTAAACTATTGTAATTAGTCACTCTGGCAGACGGCAATGTAGCCATGCCATACTTATTGTTATAACGGGTGATTTTTTGGCTGGTTTGGTTTTGGCAACACTGGTTTTGACAGCTGACGTGTGTTTAGTACCTTGTGTCACTGTCAAACAGCTTCAGTTTGGTTTGCAATTTAACCATGGATCGTCTTACAAATGAACAACGCTTGCAAATTATTGAATTTTACTATCAAAATTCGTGCTCGGTTCGAAATGTTCATCGCGCGCTGCTTGTGTTCAGCGATGAGGCTCATTTTTGGTTGAATGGGTACGTAAATAAGCAAAATTGCCGCATTTGGAGTGAAGATCAGCCAGAAGCATTGCAACAGCTACCAATGCATCCCGAAAAAGCCACTGTTTGGTGCGGTTTATGGGCCGGCGGCATTATTGGGCCATATTTCTTCAAAGATGATGCGAATCGCTACCGAGCGATGATAACAAACTTTTTTTTGCCCGAAATGGAAGTTCTTGACTTGCATGATATGTGGTTTCAACAAGACGGTGCCACATGCCACACAGCACGCGAAACAATGGCGCAATTGCGAGGCGAGTTTGGTGAACAGTTAATTTCACGTTTCGGGCCGGTCAATTGGCCGCCTAGATCGTGCGATTTGACACCATTAGATTATTTTTTGTGGGGGTATGTCAAGGCTAATGTCTATAGGGACAAGCCCGCTTCGATTGACGCACTGGAAGCCAACATCCATGCATTCATTCGTGAGATACCGGCTGATATGTGTGAAAGAGTATGCCAAAATTGGACTCAGCGGATGGGCTACCTGAGACGCAGCCGCGGTCAACATTTGCATAAAATTATCTTTAAACATTAAATTGCAAGGTTCAAACTATCGATTCAAATAAATATTTCATTCATTTTTTTCGAATTTTTTGTGTTTTTTTTTTAAAAAAAGTTCTAAATCTCTTAAAAAATCACCCATTATATATATTTATATTCAATAAACATCTAACATCATACCCAGGCCTGACAAATTATATGGATCAATAATCTTAGACGAATCGAAAGAATAGCTTATAATAAAAAATAAAAACCAAACCGGGAGAGACTTCAAGCCCTTTTGTCACCCCCACACTAATACGACCCCGAAATAGATGTCACGATTGAGAAGTGAAGTTATTGTGAAGCTAATCGGTTTTTTATGTTTCTTGTTCCAATTCAATTATTTACCTTTTAATATGCAAATAGCCAATAAAATAATGACATGGTTTTTATTTAAATTTTATAAAAGGGTTTTGTGATTTGATTGGATTTTGTTTTGATTACAATAATTTTATTAATATTTTTATTTTTGTTGTGACTTGTGAGCTTATAGTCAAAGTTGTTCTGTGAGATAAATTTCAATAAGGGAACTTGCTGCATGATTGGGTGTCTTTTAATATCGAAAGGTGTTTGTCTCAAGGTGGAAGTTATTTGTTTGTTTGTTTGTTTTTTTTTTTTTTTGGGCTTGGAGATAATATTACGAACTTGTCGAACGAGTCAAGGTCTTATGTAAGCCAGAGTCTAAACTTAATATTTATTTGATAAGTTGAGCAGATAATATCTTTTTCTTGGAATAATAATTATTATTGGGATCTTACTATGTTGGTACTAGTGAGGCTTATGTTTACATTTACTTAAATTTCTTTACCAGGAAGTGTATTTAGACACAAAATTAATAATTGAAATGTGTATGGGATATGTCGCTATGTAAATGTAGATTGGAAAATATATGATGTATTTGCATATTACTTACGTTAGACCAAATTTGAATTATTTAAATTTATCTTACTAGCTTCTAATTGTCAAAGTAGGTATAGGTTAGATTAAATAGTTAATTTTGAATATTTCCCTCCAAAGAAATGATTATAAATCTAAACAAAATTATAATAATGTGAATTTTTTCTGTGTTGTTTTTTTTTACATTATGCTTGTTGCTTGCTCTATACGACATGACATAGGTTTTATTGGTTTCGTAAATAAAATAACGAATTTCGAGGTTTTAATCAAATCTAACATTGTGCAGATGGAGATGTCGAAAAAGTGTATTCGTCATAACGTCATACACTTATGCTGAATATATGGCGAGCGTGCTCAAAATGTAAAATTAACGGTTCTTATAAAACAATAGTTCGGTTGGAAAATTTACATAATTTTATATCAAATGTTAAGCTTTGAAGTTTTGGAAGGTGGAAGAGTGATTGAGATTGAGTGGTAAAAGTTGTGGTGCCTATAAATTGAATCTTTGTAATATTCATCGAGAGCACTTGTTATATAGCGAAACAAAATTCGCAGGGAATAAAATAAAATTAAAAAGATGTTAGGATTAAATTTAGTTCAGTGAATAAGGAAAAAGTGTTTTTATCAAACACAGAGGAACAAAAAATGTTCACTTAAATTTAAAAAAAAAGAGTAAATAATAAATATGTAGGTATGTGAAAAATATGTATAAAATAATTTTTCTCAGATTTTGGCTTTCACTTCAGACTTTTTTCTTAGAAACAAAAATATTTATATTATACTGCCACTGTGTGATAAAATTTCATAAAATGTTTACCTATACATGCATGGTTTATATTTTAGTCAGTTGAAATGTTAAAAAATTTTAGCTGAATATTTCATTTGGTACGTACACGAGAACATTTTTTTAATGTGTAGGGTGGGTCAGTGTGAGTATACTCACTTCCCAGCAAACATTTTCATTCTAAAATGAATCATAAATGGATCACAAAAGTGAAGAAATCGACCGAAAAATAATTTACCTCTATGATTCAATTTGAATCCTTTTACCTGAGCAATTAGAGAGCGATATGATTCATTTTAATGACTCATTTATGATCCGAAAATTTGTCATTTAAATTTCGTATATAAGGCTTTGCACCTCCACAGTAAGAATTTCTGGGATCTTTGTGTTCATTCATAATTCGTGCACATAACTGATGGTTTCACGAATATTATTCTTCATTTTCGGTGAACAAATTCTGAACATTCAAAAAATGTTTTCCCCCTGTATTTGGCAGCCATCTTGGAAAATGTTGCGTAAATTATTTTTTTTTTTTTGCATTTTAAGTTTGAAAATTAATTTTCAAAAACTGTTTAATAAAATAACTTTATTTTAAAATAAAATAAATGAAGAGATTTATGGCTTTACAAAAAGGTATAGCATGGCATTATAAGTGTTATCTTTGTTTTTTTAATATTAGTTTTTTCTATTTTAAGACAATTTTTGTAGAAAATTTTCCTTTCCTGGCTAAACTAAGAGAATAGACCCCCCTTCATACTATTGTTTTCTTTTCTCGACCCAATCTATACTCTTCCTTTTTGTCACACCTTATGCGAATCACCTTGTATATAAGTTATAACCCGTTATAAGTTTTCTTCAAAATGTTCGTCTATTTTTAATCATAACTTTTTTATTTTCAATTTTATGGTAAACATGTTGTGATCAAAGTTGTAGGTAATTCAATTTTCTATACAAAAATATTAACATTTTTTCTGTAAGTCCTATGGTTCTCATGATATCGCGAAAATACATTTAACACCACCTTTTTCATGATGGCGTCTAAATGGGACGTATGTACAACCGTACATGTATAGGTATAAAATATTTTTAACCCTTAAAAATAAAATATTATTGGTATGCTATTTCTTAAGTATTTATTAATATAAAACTTAAAGCGTTATTTCAAAAGAAATCATACACCCATTTTCAAAATACTGATTTTGATTTTTAAATCCCAGAAATATTTTTCATTGTTATGTGAGGTTTTATTAAAATCCCAAGGTCTATTTATTGCGAATCCTAAACTTGGCGGGTATGAAACTGTGTATTTTTATATATATGTATGTATTTAGCAAGGAAAAAAAAGGGAAAATGTAACAACAAGTTTTTAAAATTTATGCAAATAATCTGCTTATAATATTTAAAATAAAATAAACAAATTAACCGATTCTAAAATGTACAAGAGGTAAAAAGTTTATTTTTATATTGAATTTTCTTGGTACTGATAAGTCATATAAAACGACCAACGGATATTGCGGCCAGATTTGTTTGGTCCCCTTGTGGTTGTTATAAGTGGGGCCTGGGGCGTTGATTTAAGTTTCATATAGAAGACGACAAATTTGATAAATGAAATTAAGGTTAAGGTTTTCGTTTTTAATCGAGAGTCTGTTGTGTGTATAGAGAGGAAATGTCGTAAATAAAAAGAATCTTATGCAGGTATTTGGAAAATGAAAAACATCATTCAAAACTAATTTTTAACAATATGCACGACTGGATCGTAAAAATTTGCTCTTGTTTTTCAATTCTATATATTGGATAACTATTTAAGACATAAACTATTATTTTATTAATACAATCACATGTTGTTCACGAAAAAGTGTGAACAAAGTCAAAACTACTAAAACAAACAATTTTGATTTGATTTTTTGTTCACAAAAGATAATACATTCGTACATACAATGTAAAATTTGTATTAATAAGTAATTTGCAATTTTATTAATAAGTAAGGTATACTATAGCTGGGAGCGAAATTTAAACAAAATTGATTAAGCCATTAACAAGGTATACATGAAAAACCTTAAAATAAAACAATTTTCTCCAAAAACCCAAAAACCCTATTTCCGTTATGTGAATTTTTTGGCGAAAATGTGAAATGCATTTTTATCACAATCACTTCGGATATTACAGCTATGGAATTTTATCATATAATCATCATCGTTAGACCCGTTGTCGAGAAATTTTCAAAAAACCAAAATCATTTTAGGGCAGCTATAGGTAGGTATACCCGTTGTAGATAAGTTAAACTAAAATTCTATACAAAATTTGAAGCAAATCATCATTTCTCCCGTTTAGGCAGTGTATTTAAACAGACACATAGACCAACGGAAGAAATGACCAAACCTACTATTTCGAACTTCTTCATCATCGTAGTTTTAAGGTTGATTAAACCCTGGAAATTTTTGTCACACGAAACTTATATTTACCTGTTCATATGTTCTACTTGCCCTTTGAAGACTATGAGAAACGAGAAACCATTATATTATTAACGGATCTGTTTAAATTGTTTCATATTTTAGTTTTTGTTTCCGCCAAAGTGGTTCTGGGTATGGGTATATGGTCTCGTCTGGTTGGGCTATAATGACAATATAGGTACCTTACTCATTTTCCATTCCATCTTTCTCACTAAAAAGCTATTATTATCAATTAACATTTAATCCACGATTATTCTATTATATCTTCTATAATTGATTACGTCAGTTTGTGCTGTGCGAGTTCCTAAATTAAATTCCATACAAAAACTGTGTGCGTTTTTTTTTTTCTTTTATGTGGACTTCTATCTATTTGAATAATTCAGTAACGCGATTTATGTAAGTAGTTCAAATCATAAAACTGATGAACCATAACATAAAATCCCAAACACAATCAATCTCCCATTGTATAATCATCAAGCAAATGCATAAACTACGTCCCATTAGGTTGCATCGCTTATATCTATTTGTGCTCAGTCAATTTGATCAGATCATTGTCCCTAATGACTGCACCAACCAAACACAAATTACTCTAAAAGTCCATATATACATCCACATCCAGATGCAGATGTAGGTATATAGATAATGTAGCTCACATCTCATCGCGCATCTCATCCAACACCAAAGTTAAATGCACTTCACATATCGTATAAACATGTAGATAGATGTCAGGGCCGCAAAGTTCACACCTCATTGGTGACGTTTCCAGTGCGTGTCGCTATCGAATATACATACATTTAATAATGTCTGCCTGCCGGCTGCGGCTACAAATTTAGCCCGGATGGCAAAATTGTAACATTCAAAATGTGAATTCTAAAAATATCATGACATTAAAATAAATTGCAATTCACCTCTTTTTTTCTTTGCTCCCGGCGAATGCAGAATCCATGCAGAGTTCTTTCGTATCGTATCCCTATCCATGTCCTGAATGGATTGCGTATAAAATCGAATTAAATCGTTGTCCCCTTAATGGGGCAGACTACACTTCTTCGTGACACTCCATGATTGTAAATCCCATGGCCCATTTAAAGGGCTGCACGTGGGATGTACCACTCCCTCGGGCAAAATCGCATTTGTATTCCCTCCCGAGTCCCGACCGACAAAGAGAAATTACTACCGCGAGAAAATTACTTTCCAATTGCAATCTCAAACCCGCCAGTCAGCCTTCTTGCTTGTTTCAAGACTTAAATTCCAATTTATCAGATTTTTTTTTTCTTTTTTCGTTTACAATCACTTCATAGATGCACTACACGACATAACATTACACACACCCACTGACGGCGACAAACCCTATAATAACGGTTTCTTATTCATTCCAACCCAGGAGGGGCCTGCTGATGATGATGATGAAGACCATGCGACGCTCAAGACCGCGCGACAGTTGATTGATTACTCAAAGCGCGTCGCGGTGACTGCACTTCCTCTACTACTTGTCTGAGTGCTTCTGGCCAAAAAGAAAACCCCGATGGGAAATTACCATTTCGCCCGCAAATTGAATTGGCAGAACCAAACACTGTATAGTGTGGAGGAGGAGGATGTCCACAGAGACAGAGCAACTCACTTTATCAAACTTTGCCGATTCACTTTTTTATTTCAAGACTGAAATATGCAACGCAATGCAATAATGTGTATTGTTTTGCTTTTCTATCTTTGGGCAGAGATTTTAGTTTTTCGTCCGCGGATCTGAAAATCCAGTCGACCGTCCAAAACAGACTGAATTCCCCACGAAGTCTCAATGAAGCTTGACGCCAATTGAATTGCTATTTTGCCATTCCGTCCGGTATCGTAGGTATACGAAATCTGTTTGAATTTGAAGTTTCTACTGTAAAGTAACGGAGAATGGTTGCAGAAAACAGTGCGCAGAAGCGATGATGATGATAAGGCAGGGAGCTTTTTGTTGGAGAAGTCTATCCCCAACAGTGTTGGTGGTGAAAAGTTTCATGATGATGTTCACTACCGATACCATGCATGGTGAGTGTTGCCGTTTTATTTTATTTTTTTGTTTTTAAATTTTTTAAGTGTAACAATATTTTCTGAGCATTTATAAAAGTTCTAGAGCGTAGAAACTATAGATGTATTGATGCTTAACTGCAGTTTACTAAGTGTATGACTTTGAGCCCCAAAATCAAAGCAGAATTCATTTCAATTTCTAAGTTAATTTTTCAGAAATGTGTTCATTAAAACAAATTAATTTGAAAAGAAAATTGAAGAAATTGTAAGTGTTGCCGTTGTTTTTTAGTGTCTTGTTCCTATTTTGAGATAATTTTTCAGAAAACTGCCCCTCCCGTCCAAAATTTGGGAAATAGAACCTTTTTCTATCGACTGTGCTGACAATAATGCTTTCCTATCCTTCTTATCGTTCTACAATTTAAGTTGTGTTTAAAAGATCTTATATTACATCATAAATTTAAAATTAAAAAAAAAGTATATTTTTTTAAAATAAAATGTTGAGGGCCTTTAATTCCTGCCCTATTAAAATAAATATAATGTAATACTTTAAAGATACATTTATGTAAAAATGGATGTTTTTTTAGAGACGAAGAACTTTAAATTGGCAACACCGCTCTCTATGACAGCTGATTTGACAGTTCTCGTCTTCTCGGTTGTTTTGAGGTTAGTTTGGTTTGGAAATTCATATTGAATAGGCGCACACCGGAGCAACGTTTCCAAATTATTCAAATTTATTTAGAAAAGCATACGGTTCAATTCGAGATTTGAGAATCAAAAAGCCCATCAGGCATTTCATTTTAAAATTTAGTTCATTGTTTGATAGGCTCTGTCAATAAACAGAATTCCAGCATTCAAAGCAAATGATAATGAGTAGGTTAAGAAAGGAGGCTTATTATATTATTTTTTTTGTGAAACACCTCGTTAAAATTGCCCAATGGTAACCCTGCCCATTTTCAAAAGAATGTTATTTTTCTTAACAGAAGTTACACAGAAAATGAATGTTTAGATTTTAGAAGCTCAGGTCAATGTCATTTACATTAGAGGATGTTTTGGATGTAGATACATTATATGGTTTACAGTCAAAAAGTTTGCTTTGGCGATGTAACATATTATTAGGTAATTGCTTTTCAAGGTGTGTTTACTGCTGCTGCAGGCGGTGTAGTATAGTTTGTATGGGATAAGAATATAGACCTACCTTTTAAGGGTGACACTTGTTTATATTCGAATTACGCGCATTAGGGAGAGAAAAACAAGCAGTATGGTTGTCGTTTAATTTGTGGTAGAACGTAAATAACTCGAAGTGAACAGAGGCGTGGAGTGGATGTATGCATGCTGTGCAGTTGCAGGGATTTTATTTGACCAGAAGGTATGTGTGGAGATAGGAATTTATGGATAAGGTTTAATTAGCTTTAGATTAAATTGGCTTTGACACAGGATAATATTATAGAGTTGATTAATATTTTATTAAAATGGCTATGATGTAATGAAGTGAAACCAATTTAAAATGTTTGTAGGTAATTGTTAATTAAAAGAATCCCATTATATATAAAATTAATAAATATTACATAATTAATTATATTAGGTTTACATACCTATATAAACATATGTACCTTTTCGTGTGGTTTCTTTAATCAGTACTAACTTTGATTTTGAACAAAAAAATTGCAGTTCTATTAATCAGCCATTTATTTGTGTTCAATATACCTACGGGGAATGAATTTTTACTTAATAAGGGGAACAGAGGTTAGTATAGGTGGGACAAATAGTATTTTAGTATGAAAAAGGGGGACATCTGGTAACCCTAGTTCCAATATGCCTCCATTTTAATCAGCGTAGACAAACAAATCATTAATTATGGCTCAGTATTGAGAACCTTTGCCCGTAACAAGCTGATTATCCTAATTTAAAAAAAAGATGAACCGATAACTCCACCATTAGGCCACAGGCCGCACCAAACTGTGCATTTTTCTAGATGAAATGTCGTTTCGATATTCTCATGCCTATTATCTTTGCTTCGAATTCAATAATTTTGCTTATACCTATAGACACATACCCATTGAGCCAAAAATGGACCTTATTGCTGAACACAAATTTTCAAATACGTATATACAAGCGGATTCAATGAAAATTGATTTTGGGCCCATTCACCAAAACTTTTGACGCAAAAAATGGTTATTCGGCTTGAATTATTGCACGGATACAATTTTTCCATAAAGTGGAGGCTCCGGACCAAACTGGGCTCCAAACCGGCTAAGGTATGATAGTTGACTGTCACTGTTTTGATAGTCGGTTTTGATTATCAATTATTCTTTCCTCTGTGTAAAGCGATCACTAAAACTGTTTGGGTTCTTGACAGCGCTTACAATTCTCTAAACAAGAAATGTCATTTCGGTCAGCTGTTAATTTCGTTTATGAAATTTTTTTTCTAATTCCTGTGTGGAAAGTAGGTTTATGGGCAAGTAATGTGATATTGATACAGATATTCAAATGTTTTATAAAGGGTCACATCAAACAAAAGAACAAAGTACCAAAGGTATTCTCGTCCATCGTCCTACGTTTATATGGGAACTCTTCCGGAACTAGGGAGGTCGTGCAATGCCTCACTTTTTTGTAATTATTTTTTCTTTATAACATATCGGTACGCTAAAATGTATTATTTTGTTTTATTTTTATAACTGTTTTTTTTTCACAAAACTTTCGGATTTTGATGGAGTTGAAGCCGATCCAACCTACATTGCCCACGAAAACGACTCAAAATGCATGAAAGTGACACTAAAATAGCTGTCGCCCACAAACCATAGCAAAAAAGTGATAGTCAATTTGATAATTAACTTACGTGGAGCAAAAGCATTCGTTTTCATTATCATCAATCAACTATCATACCCTAGCCGATTCCACGATGTCAAATCGATAACTTTGGATTTCTTCAACTCTTCTGAACGAATCCAATATTCTCTTCAGTATGCACTTTATTTATGAGTCTCGCTCTAGGTGCCGCCACTGCATCTTGAAAAGAAAATGTTGGCACACAGAAGTATAATTTTGAAACCAAATTTCTAAAATTTTGTAAAGTTGTTTAAACGTGTATGTCCTCACGATAAAATTACAAATATTACTGAATTTTTTGAATTTTTAACTATTTGAGATTGCAGTTAAGCTTAGTATTGGCGGATAAACTTATCCGTCGAGGAAAATAATCAATAACTGTGAAGTTAGATATGGTGGAGTATGTACCTAACACCCGGACCATCACACAGATGTGCTAGAAGGAAAAATATACATTGCGTGTTTCGCAGGCATAAAAAAAAAACAGTATCGGTAACAGGATACATCCATGACTGCCTCCACTTTGTACTTCAAATTACTTTATTTTATTATTTCTTTGCGTTAACCCCGTGTTGTTTATTTTACAGCTAAAAGATGTTTTTGTTACAATAATTTTAGCCAACTTTTTTCTTATCTGATTTAAACCTATTCTAAGGGCCAATTTTTCAATAGTCAGTTAAGTCATCAGTTAGTCCTTATTCTTCAGATGGACCATAAATCAGTTTTTCAACAATCAGATAAAACTAATTCCTAGATATACATCTTTTACCAGTGGAATAAAGTTTTCTGATCATTTGAGAGCGGGATAAGGAGTAATTCTTAGGAATAAATAAATTAAATTTAAAAAAAAAACTAATTCATATTGTTTTGAATATTATATGAAAATTAACTTCTTTTAAGCTTTCGACGTTGTTATTATGAAGAAGCAAATGTAAATGGTCTATTCGAATCATCAATCAAGAAAAAGAAGGTCATTTGAAAGAAGAAGATGCGCCTTGTATATACATATATATAACGAGAAAATATTCAAAGAGTCAAAATTACCCACTAAAAAATTGATTTTTTGTTTATAAAACTATGTTTTTCAAATGTTTTAAATTATTTAAACCACGGAAAAGCACCAGACTGCAAAGTTATAAAACAAAATCGGTGGAACCATCAAAAAGATATAACTACTTGAATAACCCAAAAATTAGACCGATTTCTAAAAACAAAGTGGACTACCTAGTTCCGTTACGTGATTTTTTTGAACAAAAACCTGAAATGCAGTTTTCTTACAAAAATTCTAATTTTAACTCAAGGGAATCACATAAAAATGCGCTGTATCAAATTTGAAGCAAATCGGTCCATCCGTTTAGACTCTATAGCTCAAATTACAATGGGCGCACAGACACACAGACCGACGGACGGCATGACGAAACCCACATATGTAACTATTTTTTTTAATATTTCTTATATTATTTTCATAACAAATGTTTAAAAATGCACTTTTAAAAAATAGAATTCAAATACCGATGGTATTTGGTATAAAACAGTAAAACAAATACGAAATACGAGTAAAAGTGACCTTTTGATTTGAATATTTTTTGAATTTGACATCATATGCTATTATTCTATAGAATAATTAACCCAGTGTTTTGTTTTGATTGAAAAATTCGATGCTGTTATCTGACCGTTTAAGAGTCTAAAGCGAGAAACAGATTGGCACAGCAACTTGAACAGCAACTTTGGCAGCAACGAAAACGTGAACGTGAACAGCGCTTTTGACAGCATAAAAACATATATAAAATTTGTCACATTTTCATTTTTTAGTGTTGATAAACCTGAAAAACTTCGCTTTAAAGTTGGCATCATTTGCACAGCGACATCGAATAAAGGGTTTAGGTCTAACGTTGATGTCGATGCGATGTTGCTGTGTTAATATTTTCAAAGCCATTTAAAACCACTAGCTCTTAAATGAGTGATGCTGTTGTCAAAATTGCTGTTGAAGTTGGTGTGCCAATCTGTTTCTCTCATAATAACTTTATTCCTCTGACAGTTAACTGACTCTTTAACTGATGATTGAATAATCGGCTCTAAGTGATGTAGGTATTTTTTTTTTTTTTTTTTTTTCAAACCATTCGATTATTTTAATGTACATACATTAAAAACAATACACCAACATAGTCGAAGTCGTTGTTGTTGAGCATATTCGTTTCACTTATTTTTGTTTAAAAATATCATTTTTACTTCTCTATTTCAATTTCAATTTTAGTTTGAATTTTTATTCTTGAGCATGAGGTTGAGCAGCATCAGCTGTCAACAGTCCACATCCATCTAACCATTCAACCCCACCTGAACTTTTATATTTAAATTGAAAATTTCAATTTTCAAATATTATCAAGGACTCTTATATGAAATGTATCCTTAGGTATACATAGAAAACAACGCAACCAATTTATCAAAAAGGCACCTGGATGGACGAAAAACAAAAATGAGGAAAAAAAATGACATCCAATATATGTACATTGTACATAGTTTCTCTTCAATGGAAAAGATGGCAAACTTCATGATATTATAATCAATAAAAGTACCAATACCTGCCACATTTCCACCTTCCCCCTATCTGCTATGAGTGGTGAAAATTGATTTTCCTCTGCCTGTGTTGTGTGCCTTGCTTTCAAAATGCACTTTAAACAATTTTCGAAGAAAAAAAAAAGAAACCAGAAAAAGACTTTGTTCTGATGTTGTTGTTTTTGTTATTTATGGAAATCACTTTCGATAATTTATGCCGCACAGGATATCGAACCAGACATAACCGGACAACTTCCACCACCAACGCCGGCCATCCCGCGCCGTCAGGAAAAGACTCCCTTTAAAAACAATCCGTTTGTTACCTGACTGACACTGGTGGCAAACCCCAAACAAATAAAAAAGGATGCTTCAGCTAAATTTAAAAAAAAAGAGATACTTTTTTACGACACAAAGTCTGAAATGTGACTACGACTTCATGGCTATCTACCCATGGATAGATTGTTTCTACACTGAAAGAAAGAAAAAAAAGGTAAAAGATTGAATGTTAAGCCCATGATAATTTAATTGAGTTTAAAAAGATACAAATAATAGTGATCTAAATCCAAAAAGGTCTGAAACCCATGCACTGAGTGTTTGCGTGAAAAGCTGTACAAGTATTTTATGTGCATACTTTACATTTTATGTTCAGATTTTCTTACTTTTATGGCAAATAGTTCTTTCAGAAAAAATAGGAGGCATGAATACAATAGAGCATATGCTAAAAGGAAGTGCTTCATATATGAAGTTGAGCCAATGCTCGTGGAAATACAAGTAATCAATAAGTTTATACATATAGCAAGTGGAGAACTTGTGCCACGAAGTGAAGGTTTGAGGAGTTGCTCATTTATAAATGAAGCGTTCAGATGAAAAAGCTTAAATGACAAATGTCACTTAACCCCCCAACTAACAACGTAGCTTGTTTAAGGTTCAATACAAGCTATTTTTTATCTTGTATAATAAAAACATAAGGCCCTATACAAATCATTTTGGCGCACATTACCAAAGCTATTCAACTCCTTTAACACTTTCAATCACAAGTGCTTTGCAAGTAAATAGCTTTCCATGAAAAGTGTAATAAAGCCTTATGAAAACAAAATAAAGAAAACAATAATCTGTTTATAAATGCTATTGCTTCACTATACAAGTTATTTGACTCCTATAAGACCTTCACTTGCAGGCTGAGAAATAGCTTGCATAGGATTTTCCATTCAGGCCTTATACAAGCCTACTAAATTAAATTGTAAAAGAAAAATATGTCTTGGTCTCAATTTAATTTTTATTATTTTTGTTTCTGTACTTTATACACCTTATATGGGGGGTTTGACTGCTGTTCTGAACTGTATAGAATTTAATTTAATTAGAAAAAAACCAGCTTTTACTTACATCTATTTTCCGATCGGGATTTGAACTCACGTTGTTGGGATTACTGATCGAGCACTCAACCAACGACGCTAATCCGCAACATAGAATAAGTTGTTCAAATTTTAATGACTTAATACTTCAAGTATAAACTTCTCTTCTCTAATTGAATAAACTTTCTAAAGTAACAAAAGGACGTTCGTTTAAATAAATAAAATTGGTTGTACTGACTAGCTTTAAAAATTATAAGTGCTAAAATAACTAAAGAATAGAACATTTTTATTAAGATAAATACAACATGACAACTATTATTATAGTTGCAAAATCGGGACAAATTGTTACTTTGTTATTAACAAAATACATAGGCTATACACTTGCATACGTTTGCTATTTGAAATTGCACAACTTGCATAAATAAGCTATTAACAAAATGCAATGGCTATCGCTTGCATAAGTTTGCTATTAACAAAATGCAAAGGCTAAATACTTGCAAAAGTTTGCAATAAGCAAACTGAAAATACAATTGTATGCGTTTGCTTGACTAATCAAGTTATTATTATGAAAATACATAAGCTGTACACAATTGTTTGATTAAAAAAAAAAAAAAAGTAAATGCAAAAGCTGTGCAAGTATATAAGTTTAAGTCACAATTATATCAAATTAATAAACATTCGGTTTTCCGAAATTACATAAATATAACAGACTACAATCGAAATTTTCGTAAACATATTTGGCTTAATTAAAGAAGCCATATAGAAGATGTTTGTTATAACTTTCAGCAGAATGCTTTACTAAAGCTATAATTTTTCGCACTTCAAACATTAATTTTGAGATATTTATACAGGCCTTAAAGAGGCATAATTAAACAGACTCGCATAGAACTATTTTATGAAAGCAAGAAACAAGCTATTTATCAAAAATATATATAAATAAATGATTGACTTGCATAAGTAAGCCTTTTGATAATTCTATGCGAGCTAACGCTTACCAAATTCTAAAAAATGGACCTTTAACAAGGTAGATTGTTACTTGGGGCCTTCTTCATCTCAACGCTTCAAGTATATTCATATCATCACTTATGTCGATATGTGTATCGGAGAAAGGTCTTAGTTTTTTTTTCTTCAAGATACAACAAATCAACAACGCAATTTTAAGCAGTTTTGAAATGAAAACTCTTTAATAAAAATTATAAAATTTTAGTATGTAAACTGTACAACCATATTTTTTAACTTTTTCCAGAACGTCAATAACACGAAACTTTTTTCTAAGTGTACTAAGGGGTTTGCGTCAATACCAATACCAAGCATGGACATAAACAAAACAGAACGATGTGGCAAATGGTCTCTTGGTGAAATCGATTTTAGATAGGGCCTTACCTTATTCGGTGTGTGTTTGTAGGTAAGGTATCTGCCCTTTTGAAGGGGATATAATTTTTCGAATCCTTTGAAAGGATTTTCCTTAGCCAAAAATATTTCTATGTATACTTGGCTTTTGGCCTTCCATTATAGAATAAATCCCTTCTGACTGTTGGATATAATTAAGAACTAAATACATCCCCGTGCGGCTTAGGGAGCGGTGGTGCAATTTTCAACGAGACCATTATGCCAAGCAAAAAGCAACCACCCTAAAAGGCATAAAACCCTTAAAAAAAAAATATAGAAAAACAAAGAAGAACCAATCTTGGCCATGGTGATGTTTTTTGATTGTGTCGGGTCGGGTCTTCTCCGACTTTGACTCTGACTGCTGCTTCAAAGAGGATATTTTCCATATCAGGCCCTATCTGGTTGCATAGTGGGTTGGCTTTGTGGCAAAGACTCCTATAGGAAAATCCCTAAAGCCACCATCTGATGTGGTCATTAAACCCATACAAGTGTGGATAGTAGAGCCAGAAACTGAGATATACTGATACAAAAGAGACCGTAGAAAACTTGGTAGGTACTTTCTGTTTACTCGCAACGAAGCATACAACAAAAATTAAGGATATAATGAGAACGTCGTCGACGAGCAACGAGCGACAAGAACACAAAAGGACTAGAAACGATGACGACAAGTAATGAAAACCACTGCGACGGGCGACGCTGACATTAAAATAGTAAACAAAAACTGTTGCAGTTGCAGGACATTGCACAATCGAGGATGTTTTTCATTTTGTTTTGCACCCTGAAAGTACGGGGTGCGTACATTTGTGTGTGTTTTGAACGATGATTAAATTTAATAAATTATGTGATTTGAGTGCGCTGAGTTTCAAGAGCGACTCGTTAAAAGTTTGAAAATTTCGAGCACATAACTCTAACTACATTTAGGATATAAAACCACGATGATTATTCAGAGCAAGGGCTCCGCTTGTATTTATAATTAGCAAAGTTTTAACGCTTCGAATTTGTATTTTGTGCCGCTCTAGAAATCATCATCCAATGCGATTTTCTAGACGAAATGATGTCAGTGCATCCGGACGACTTTCTCTCGTCCGTTCTGCTTAGTTTCGTCCCTGCGATGATGTTGAAATTTTGTATGCCTATGGTTTATGGTATTTACAAGGACCAGCGCGCACACTAAGAGATCGTCAAAGGAAAAAAAATTATTACAAAAAACTGGAACAAGTTTACAAAAAGTGGGTCGGAGACTCTTATCGTGTGGTTCTGTTTTATGTGCTGAAATATTGCGAAAGGGTTGCTTATGTTTGCTTTTTTGTTCTCTTTTTAAGATAGCTACATAGATATTAAAGCGAAAGATAGTTCAAAAGCAGTTTTTGGCTAAATTGAAAAAGTTGTGCTCTTAGTAGGTCCAAATAGAATAAATTACATTCGAATTGGAAAAAGTTCGCGAAATGAATTATTTTTGGTTAAAAGTTGTTTTTGATAAAAAAAAATAAAACTAGGCAGAAACATTTTCTGATTGCATTCAGAACCTACTTTTGAAATTAAAACTTTCTTATGCCAAAAATAAAAAGAAAACAGTAGGTAGGTAGGTACCTGTACCTACATAAACTTTGAGTTATTATATTTATATAAATTTTAAGTTTATATTTTTGTAAATAATTGACTATTTATAAGCGTTGATTGAAATTTTTTTGTGTCGGAGAAGTACTTAAACTTTGTAAAAGGAAGTTTAGTTTGTTGCAAGAATTTAAAAAAAAAATCAATCGTTATCTATACGTAAGAAGAATAATATCTAAGCCCACTTGATGGTCTCTGAAAAGTGAGACAGTCTTAGCTATTTTACAGATTGCTTGCAAGATTTCATTCATTCATTTCATAAAATTCATTCCGGTACAACCTATTCCATTAAATTATATTGAAGCCTTATTACAATAATAACAATATACTCTCTTGTGCGCAGGTGCACCACTGATTGATTTTCCATGCATTTTAAATGAAACTTAAAATTTCATACAATTTTAAGCTTACCCAATGTTAGTTCGCATTCACCTTTGACAGTAAATATATCATGAGGAATACTAGAAAACTGCTGAAATTGTCTTTTAATCTAGTACAGTGATGGGTACCATGTACCATTATAGAGAGTAGAGAATAGAAAATCCGGTTGACACTGGCCTATAATTGGCCTGACGACTAAAAGTGAGTTTAAAAATGTACAATAATTGTATGGACTTTTGCTTAGTGCTAGTCTGCTAGTCTCTATTCACTCTTACTAAACTAAGCTTTCTGTATTCGCGATTCACGGAAGCAAAAGGGAATGAAAACTGGACGAAAAGTAACAGTAGCACAATTAAATGCTGAATTTCGTATGGATATCTATTTTTAGTAATGGGACTCTTTATAAACTGAGCCCCACCCATCCGAGGGCCGCTAGGACAGTTTCAAGCGATCAAAGGTCAAGAAAATGGATTTTTTTCAAATAGGTCAAAAACGGTATGATTTGATTTTATTCTGCAACCTTGTAGCTGAGGTTATTTGGCACAGAAATATTCCTCAGAATTTTATTCCTAGCATTAACCCTTCAGAAGTTAATCTTCAATGCTGACCCACATAAGAAAAATACGAGGAAATTCTTGCTGGAAAAATACATCAATTTTGGACACTATTTGAAGAAAAAACAAATAATCTATTCGAAAAATCAATCAATTAAAAAATCAAAATACTTACATATGTAGATACACGATACACCACATGTATCTATTTCTTGCTCTATCTTTGATTCTCTTAATCCCAAATTAAAGAACATGAAGTCCTTTTGATCAAAAGCAATGTTTTCAAATATTATCAAAAAATATGTGATCAAATCACAGCTAAAATTAACATTATATCGTTTTCGAGTGGACGTTTGGAGTTACTCCTTTTGTACCCAGAAATTATAAAATTTGGAAATGAATTAAACTATTTTCAACTGGTTTCTGAATTTGAAAATTTTAATTTCTAATCCCGAGAAATAGTAGGTACAGGGCTTGGGAGAGCTAAAGATGATGATTTTGATAATATTTTTAAAATGAAAAATATAGAACAGTACGGATTTAAATAGGAAACTTAAAAAAACTATATCAAATAAATAATAAGGGTTGACTAGTGAGGGCCTTGTCAATACGCAATTTTTATTAAGTTCAGTTCAACTTACATGGACTTTTTGACGACTTAGAGAAGATGCCGATTTTGCCAAAAAAAATCATCTTTTCAGATGAAGCTAATTTTGATCTTGGCGGGTAGTAAACAAGCAAAATTGTCGCATTTGGGGAACAGAAAACCCGCACGCATACATTGAAAAGCCGATACACCCAAAACGAGTCACTGTTTGGTTCGGATTTTGGTCCAGAGGCATAATTGGGCCATTTTTCGAAAATGAGCAAGGAGTGGCGGTTACAGTCAATGGCGATCGTTATCGGGCCATGTTGAACGAATTTTTGTTCACAAAAATTGAAGAGGAGGATATTGGCAACATTTGGTTTCAACAGGACGGCGGCGCTACGTGCCACACAGCCGAAGCTACACTCGATGTTTTGCGGCATTTTCAAAAAAAAAAGAAGTTATTTGGCGGACCCCTTAGTTGCTACTTGCTAGATATATTTACAAGGTACTTATTATATCGCAAAGGTCAAACTACTTTGCGTCTATTGTTGAACTTCTCTTTAAAACTTATACAAATGGTAAATATCGGAGGTATTATAACAACCACAACAACTTATAAACGCATGTTTCTGTGTGCGGTTTTGATTTTGCGGATTTCACCTGACCATATAATTCTCCAGACGACCATTCTCTAATCTTATTCCATATTTAAATAAGGGAAATGAAACTCGCTAAATAGATTATGAGAATGGATTGCATAAGCTTAAAACGACCATTAATCATAAAAACAAATCCACACCATGAGGGAGAAGTCTTGAAATACCCGCATATACAGAATACAGAATACACACAATAAGAACCCATAGGAGAGGAGGACTTAATTGATATTCCTGATGCCGAAAGCACCACCGATATAGATACAAACTAAATAATAAAACAACCGGAAGGAAATCCGACCGAATGAAGCGACCAAGAACTTAGCAACAAACGGTATTTGGTAGTTTTCCCGATGAGATTACCTATACACAAAGAGGATATGATGAAACCGAATGTGTGTTACGGTTACGTACACTGTTAGTTGTATAGGAAAATCATCATTGTTATTATCTTCTAAACAAAAAGGGATGTTGTTGCAGTCGCGCCCCTTTGTCCTCCGAACCACATAATTAATGAAGTGCGGTTTCTCTAATTTTATGTACGACTACGAAATTGGCTATCAAGCGGGGGCCATTTTGATTATCGTTCCCGGAAGGACGAAAATAATTAATAGTCGCAATGTTTTGTGTATATGCAATGTATACGTGGTATAATGGAATTCCAACCGCATGTATCCTTGCCTATATATACCCATCACTATACCTATATATGATAGGAATATGGTGCGCAAAAACACCACCCAATAACAGCTTCTAATTTTGTGTTATTCACAGGATTTCAAAAGAAATTCTATGTCACTGAACCTTCCCGATTTGTCTGAAATTAAGATTCTACAGTGTACAATGTCCGTATAACCTTTAGGAACCGTAGTATATATCTGGTTTCAACTATACAAATTGGTAGCAACACGAGACGATGTGTTGTAATTTTGTTGAATGGCCAAAAGGGTTTTATTACAATTACCAACCCCTTCTCGAACTATTGTCCTTGGAGTGTAATAAATGTTCACTTTGATTGAAAAGAAAGCGTTGTAAAGTTTTATCACATAATACTTTTCAAGATTGAAGGAGTTGCTTTTCTCTATAAGAAATACTTTACTTATTCGCACCTTGACAGTTCTAAGGGGAATTCCAAAATGAAGATAACTTGATTTAGGCAGTTTTTGGTGACAGGTTGCGTAAAGCAAGAGATATACGAGTTTATAAATCATCTTAAAGTTAAGTGGTTTTTCAACACACTCAAGCATCAGGCTTCTTTTGTTGAATTAACTTGTGAGTCAAAAGTTTCAGATGTAGCTATATTTTAGGTGTCACTAATAAATAAACATAACTAAGGAGGAAAGACTGAGTGACAGCACGGTGACGAGGCTGAGAAGCTGCGGGTTTTTTTTGCGACCAAAACGAAATTTAAGTAGGACTATAAATCAAGTTAAGACTATTAAATTAATATGACGTATGCTTCGTAACTATAGTTAGGAAGCCAAAAATGTGGTCATAAGATTTTTGTGAGTAGATAATTCTTTTTTGTTGTTGTTGTTTCTGTAGGTAATGAAATTACGGAACTAATTATTTACAGTGGTAAGAAAAGAACCTATTTAAATTGGAAGTGACTCCAGACATCAGTTTTGGTTTATAAAAATACTGTTTATGCTGCCCCGCAGGGCAAGGATCCTCCGCCGGTGGGCACACTTCAGGCAACAAGAGTTTTTTTTTCAGGTCCCGCGAAGCACGTTAACACACGCCTACATTTAATGGCAAAAAACTGTTATAAATTGGCATGTCTCTAGTCTTGTCCATTTAAATTAGGTATAATAAAGAAAGGCACATTTCGAAAATCCTTTCAAATTCCTTCCCTTTTTTGTTTCTACTTCGTAATGCTGGTATAGAATTATCAGCCAGAAAGGCTTAGAAGGTCAAAGAAAGTGCCAGTTCTTCTGATACGTTTTTATTTTCATAGATACTTACTAATGGAATTTGGTGGAAAGGAATTAAATTTGTTCTTGAAGCTTCTTCTTTTGCGAATAATCTATATTTGACCTGTGATTTACTCTCCAAACATGCACAGGTGGCTCATCACGTAAAACGAAAACGATCGAAGGATATCGTTTTGATTAAAGCTGTCTTTATTTTTCTCTACAGATATGGTAGAGATAGCAATGCTGGAAATTACATCCCCCGATCTTTTTCATTTTAAGTGATGAGACCAAAGGATTTCGGGAAGAAGGGGCGCTAAAATGTGATTTCATCAATATATTGTTCTGGAGTAAACAGTGCACTAGGCAAGCGTTTAGACAGTATAGATACTACCTTCAACATATCTGTTTAACTACGTATGTGGATTGTGGATGTGAAATTAACACCATCTACCGTTCCCAATTCGTTGTATTAGAATCCTCTTCGGCAACTGAAGAACATGCGTCTAGAACAAAATAGCACTGTTGATAGCAGCAATTTCCAACTATAGTTAAGGTGTTCATCTCACCTACTTACTTTCTTACTAAATCAAGGTGGTGCTTCACAGTTCAGTATGTGGACTTGACCCTCAAGCAACAATCTTCTTAAGCCAGCTCAGTCCCTAGATAACCATATTTCCAGTTTCGCGCATAAAATTAGTCTAGGCCATTTTCCATTTCTGCGGCGACATTAGGTGTGGTCTTTTTTAGCTGCGTATAGCCCATCAGAGATAGATTCGAAGGCCCATTGAGCTATTTTGACGTTCTCCATACGCTCCATGTGTCCCAGGCATCTCCAGCCACTGTATTCTTAGCGTTTTGAACAGGTCGACTTTTTGTCGTTCAAGAATTTGAAGCAAGTGACATAATTTCTTGACAAGGTATATGTTTCAACCCGCTTTTATTTCCACATCTTAAGCAAAAAACTGTGTATCTAAAGGGTTTTCCAATAAGAGGTGTTATTTTGAATAGCCCGCTATTTCGGTAGCTGTCACTGTTGAAGCTGTCATTTTTTGACATTTGACAAGTAGAAACTACACCATTAATAAAAATGGAACGATACACGCTTCAACAACGCATTGAAATTATTAAAATTCACTATAAAAATGGTGAAAATTTGGCAGAGACGGTTCGTAAAACTAAAACATTTTTGGGTCGTCGTGAGGCACCTTGTCGGACCGCAATACAGAAATTGGTGGACAAATTCCAGCTGTTGGGACAAGTTAGTGATGTGAAGAATAAAACCCGTGCACGTCGCTCAAGAACAACTGAGAATATTGCTGTCGTAGCCCAAAGTGTTGAAGAAAACCCAGGTTTGTCCATTCCTCGTCGTTCTTTGGAATTAGGCATTCCACAAACGTCATTACACCGTATTTTGCATAAAGACTTGGGTCTTAAGGCATATAAAGTTCAGTTAACGCAAGAACTCAAGCCGGCTGATCATCAACAACGTCGTGTCTTTGCTGATTGGGTCCTTGAAATGCATGAAAATGATCCGGAATTTCATCGAAAAATCATCTCGACTGATGAGGCCCATTTCCACCTCGGAGGCTACGCCAACAAGCAAAACTGTCGCATCTGGGGCTCGGAAAACCCAAGAGTAGTTATTGTTGAAAAGCCGCTCCATCCTCAACGCGTGACTGTTTGGTGCGGTTTATGGTCCGGCGGGGTCATTGGACCTTACATTTTCGAAAATGAGGCTGGAGCAACAGTTACGGTCAGTGGATTGCGCTATCGAGAGATGATTAATGATTTTTTATGGCCGGAATTGGATGGTATTGATCTGGACAACGTTTAATTTCAACAAGACGGCGCTACGTGCCACACAAGCAATGAAACCATCGATCTTTTACGGGAAAAGTTTCCGGACCGTGTTATCTCTCGAAGAGGTGATCACAATTGGCCACCGAGATCTTGTGATTTAACACCTTGCGACTTCTTCCTTTGGGGCCACGTGAAAGATAAGGTCTACGCCAACAGCCCAGCGTCGATTCAAGACCTCAAAGATGGAATTCGTGAGGCTATCGAGGACATAGGGCAGCCACTTTGCGATTTGGTTATGGAAAATTTCATGAAAAGGATATGGTCCTGTAAGCGTGGTCGTGGCGGCCATTTGGCTGATGTTGTGTTCCATTATTAACGGCATACCTTCCTCTTTATAATGAAATAAACATCCGATCATTTATCTCAAAAAATGCCATTTTTCTTTGAATATCAAAATAACACCTCTTATTGGAAAACCCTTTATAATACCGTATATAAGGCTTCTGTTCTGAGTTTGTAGGGTTTGGTAGAATATTTCATCCTTTTGTAGAACTTTCAAACACAGCCCCTTCCTTTACAACCATCAATAGATTTGAAAACTCGGTTCTCGTACTCTCTCTTTCTTTTTTCTCTTGATAAGGTGGTATTCCTTCCTCTTTTTGCTGGAAGAACTCAACAACTGGTGTCTCTGCAGCTGTAACTCTAATCTGCGGCATTTACTATACTAGATTTTGGCTACATGCGCCAATCGGCAATCTTCCCGAGAATCCTTATGCTAAGATTAGACGGTAATCGTAAATGGTCAACGCGTTGACTCTCTGACGTCTGGATGACGTAAAATACACACGACTTGGCAACCATTTGCTTTGACCGTCTAATCGTAGCATTAGTAGTGGAAAAAAAGATTGTTTGAATTCAATAATACATGTACAACCCCTTACCTTTGAAGCTTAAATAGACTCTAACAAAAATTTCTAGTTTCAAGACAAACTTTGTACGAAAGAATATAAAAGCAATTTCTTCCAATATTTACTTAAAGCACTTCCAAGAGTTAATAAAAGAATAAAATGTCTTGTTCTTGTTGTTTTTTTGCTAGAACTAATTTCTTCTATCACTTTATCATCCATTAACGGCACATATACCTACTACAGAAACAACAGAACATCAAACACGCCTCAACTAATTATCAAACATAACAATTCCTTCCATTAGAGTGTCTCAATGGAAATGACAATAAGACAGTAATAAGAATACGGGAAACAAAAGGAACTATTGGTCATTCACCGTAACGTGATGCGTCGTCATCGCTTTTATCACGTGGTGATGGTTATAATTCCCACAGTTTGCAAACAAAACAAGTCTCTATTTTCCGAATGATATTACAAACATATACATACATAATGTCCTTCTAACTCCTGATGATGGGCCGAATGTTTTTCCGATTTTCCTCACATGGATTGAACAAAACCTGTATGTTGAAATGTCTCAACACTTATATATGTATCTTCTTCCTTTCACAAAAAAGTGTTGATAAACTTTTGCCACAATGAACAATAGAATCGAAAAACTAGGTCATGTCATCCAGAGTCCTCCCTGTGCCAGTGCCTGTGCCTTAACTAGACAATAGGGGATTCTATACATTTATGCGGCTTTCTATTCTATCGGATACATTCATCCCGGCTTCTGAAAGACACACATTTATTTCAATGTGCCAAGTGTGAGTCTCTTAGACCTGAAAGGCCTGGTGGAACATGTGACATTATCTTATATCCTTCCTATACTCACATGTTGTCTTTGGGTGTGGAGAGGGGTGGGAGGTTTGTACATCTCCATCATAGCTATTGACAGAACGAGTTCATATTATGCACTTGCATTCGAAAGTACTTTATCTTCTTTGACGGATGAGCTAAGTTATAGGTATGGGGAATTCTCTCTGCATATATGAGGCAACGGGCCTCAGAGCTCCATATCCCAGACAAATTGACGAAAACAACAAATAATAATGTGAGTGAAGAGGATGAAACCTGGGATAGCATTGCAATTATACAATGTCATGGAGGATGTCAGGATGATGAAGCTATATTTTCAGCTGCATGTGTATTGTGTTTGCAAATATTTCTATCCAGTACTCCTCCCATTTTCAAGAGGTCTTGATGTACATGTATGAGCTAACATTCATATTACATATGGAAACGACTTCTTCCATCGAAAGATTGTTCTCGAGATGATTTCAAGGATGCAACGGGGTCACGTTGAGTCGTTTAGCATTTAACCTGTTGTAGATAAACTCGAGTTCGTGGTTTGAATTGTTTCGGAGGTGTTGATGGGACTTATGTATTCATTTGTAAGTGGTGCTCTACATAAAGAGAGGTGATATGGCTCGTAATATTGTACAAACGGGGGAAAATGCAAGGGTAAGTGGTTGAAATTTCCTTTATTTTTCAAAAGTCTTGTAAATTCGATTAGAATAACTTTGATGATGATGCGGAAGAACTCGCTTTCAGCTGCTGTTGACCTAGTGACGTAGATACAATTTTATTAGTGTAAATAAGTTTATTTTTTAATCAACGAATTCTCTGGTTTTTTTGTTTATTTTATTCAGCTTGGAAACGGTATGTGAGTTTTGTTGAGCTCCTCAATGTGCACACTAAGAAATTCTTCACATTCAGCCGAATTGTCACATGCAAATTCTACCAACAACAAGTTAATAGCACATTTGGTTTTCAGTAACTGTATAGCTTAGTGTGGAACATCACGGAATTGGTCCAGTATCGCAAGCTCAACAAAACACGCCTTGGAATAATTTTTAGGATAAATTAAGTCTAGATCACTCTGTATGCTTGTGAAGCTTCTTCAAAATCGCTTAAGCGGATTTGAAAATGAGCCTGAGCAGACAGTCTAATATACAGAAATTTGTGTTATAAAGCAAGATTTTGAATATGATCATAACAAAATACAAACTTATTTTGATCACTATGGGTCTTAAAAAGTCCATAATGCATGTTTCCCTTTTTTGAAACTCTGCAGAATAGAGACCAGTCAATAAAGGTTTTCACCTCAAAAAAAGTTCAATTAATTTAAAACTGTGTAGACTTGGTGGACTTAATATTAGAGATCTAATGACGAAGTATACAAAAGTCCCTTTTAATCCAAGGTTAGCTCTAGCGACAGGAACGTGTAACTTGCCTTTTTTCGATTTTCGGGCTTATCTTAGAAACTGTTTGTTCTATCAAAAAATGGTCTGAGACAAAACCAATTTTCAATTGCCTAAAAAGCACTGCATTTTATACTCTTTAGTATAATTTGGCGTCCTAGCGCTAACGTTTTAACCATTCCACTGTGTGAGCGCCTTAGGATCTCTACCCTCTACGACACTTGTTTGAGGCTACTATTTTCGCAATGTATTAGGTTCTATACATGTTGAAATTTTGTTGCCCAAAAAGTTTACTATATCTGTAAGTATACGTAAGTCAATATTTTCCAAAAACAAAGACATACAATTGAAAAGGTATACGACCTAATGTCCGTTAACCGAACAGCCTATAGTGAGTAATGGGTATACGGTGCTGCTCTACTTGCAGGAGGTTACAGATTCAGAAATAATTCTTCATCTTGTGGACTGCAACCCATTAGAAATAAGATTTTTATTTCGAAAAAATCCAAAAATCTGATCTCTAGCTCAGGGGTCGGGGTGAAGCAATATTGATTCCAAAATTTGTACCTAACATACAAAATAAGTCTGAAATTTGCCATCTTATCCAAATATTTAAAATCCAGTCAAGATCCCAACAAGAACTCTTTATGCGGCCCCAAAGGGCCAGGGCCCTCCACCAGTAACCAAACTTCGGGCACTCAGAGTTCTTTTTTTCCTAGCTCCATACAATTAAAACGAAAAACGGAGGGCAAGTATGTTACTTTCGATACTCCTAACTATTATCTATTGTGTGCACCCCACGTTTTTAGTTTCAAGTGTATGGGCCTTAGTTATTTACGTCCTTAAGGAGATAAGAAATTTTTTAAGAGACGCGCTGAGTATTTAAAAGAAGATACCAACTTTGTGTGCATGGGAGACTTAAATGTCCTTAAACTTTTAGGCACGATGCACGTCACGTTTATCGGGTGTGGTGTGTGTGACATTTTCGAAACAGTTTTATTTTAAAAACTACTCTTACTTGGAGTTAGAGACATGGTCGAGACATCTCTAAGTTTATTTTTAACTTTAAGAAAAATAGCTTTTTTTAGAAAAAGTGACAAATTTTCTAAGACTGTCTGTAATGCCACTGTCTCTCATCTTAGGATTCGGCAGAATATTGTAGCTCCCTCCATTCCTTTCAAGCAAACAACACGTACACCAGAATGGTTATGAGAGTTTTAAGGCACTCAGCCCTATGGTTCTCCACGAGTTATCACGCCACAAAATGTATTTTTTTTTAACCTCCACTAATCCAACTTCTGATGTATGTAGGTTTAGTAGGTTTATGAACCTTTAACGATATTCCAAGATTTAATAACAAAATCAAAAAATGTCTTCTTTATGTTATCTCTCTAACTGTCCTATAAAACAAAAACAATTTAGCCCCTTAAACCTCCATAAATTCGACAATAACAAAGAATTTTTCAAATTATTTAATAAAAACCAGATTGTTTCATAAAAAAATCGACATTGTTAAAAATTTAATGAGTTCCAACAGTCGGCGGTCTCTGTATCAGTATATAGGCCTTTAGCTGAAACCCCCTCAACCTCATCCCACTTACCGAATATCTTTCACATCAAGTACAAAATTCTTCCACATAAACCCACTTACCGCTAATGTTATATGGCGCTGCTGATGTTTAGAAAATTTACTGCATTCCTGTGTCGCTACTGTTTGAGTTTTCATTGCCATCAGACCATCAGAGTCAGTGTGTAGCAGCAGTATATCCTTGAAATCCTTCAGCAAAACGAAAAAAAAACAACAAACTTCCTCTCTCAATGTTTGTTTATGACCGAAATTGCCGCAATACAGACGATGAAGGAGACGACGACGACGATAAACATAGCAAAAGCATCAAACTCGAGTTCGAGTTGGCAAAATAAATATCCTTCTCCGAGTTGAACGATGACTGGAGCGGCCGGTGTGCGGGCAGGGGATGTCAGTACCAAGTGCGCGGGGGTTGTTGTACACAATATGATGAAAAGAAACTTTTAAATGGCGTTCCTGAGTTGTTTTCATGCACACCAAATCAAATAGACACTAACTCAAAAACTCACAGAAAAAATCCTTAAGGACGAATTATTATTTTGTTGATGTTTTTTGAAAGTTTTTCACGGAATTTATAAATTAAAAACAAGATTTTATTTGTTCTAAGCTAAAGAAGACATTTTGGAAAAAAAAGGAGAAATCCGCACACACCTTGACTCCACCTGTCTGTGAGTGTAGGAAATATGAATGTCAAGGATGCTGTATCCTCGAATGTGATATGTGAATGAATGAACAACTTTTTTTTTCACAAGTAACATAAATATGTATATTTAAACTGAAAAAGGATATTTCACTAACAATTTTTATTTTTTATTTAGCAATTATAATTAAGTAAAATTGAAGCGAGGAGAGATGCGATGATAAAGAGAAAAAACAGTAACAGGACGTTACAGTGACGGCGACGTGTTGTTGTGCTTTCGAAGTGCCTTAAGACTGATGGCATCCCTTTGATCAACATTACGTAGACACACGGAATTTCTTATGTTACAAATTTGTGTCTGTAAATATATGTGTGTGAGTGAGTTTTATAGAGAAGCTGTGGATACACGGTTGCTATATTGCCTTCCGCTGCTACTGCTCCTGCTGTCACCCTTGACATTCTTTTCGACTTGACGCGAGGGGTGATTATCCTTTATGGTGTGTATAGTGGACCTGCGCACTTGTCCCATGGTAACCTGCTGCCAGTGGCGTGCATATAAAAAGTTTCTTGAAGTTGTAAAATGTGTACCTTCTTTAAGCTTAGCAACTAACTATGCAAAAATGTCCTGCGATTGTGATAAGGACTGGGTATGATGACGACAACGATAGTTACGCTTATATAAATTGTGTGCTCTTGATTTTTTCATATTTTTTTGCTGATTCAAAACCACCTTCCTAACTCAAGAGCTGTATATATGTTTTTATTTTTTCCACTCTTTTTATTTTTTATCCTGAGAAGGAGTAAGGACAAAATCAAAAAAAAAAAATACTAGAAAAACGATTTTCAAATTAAATTTTATGCTGAGGTTGAAAGTCTATGCGGGACTTAAAATGTGAAGGGAATGATTACACTATATATACACCCCCCACTGAGAGGGCAGAAACCATTTGGATGGCTTAAGACGATTTAACTTTTTCATAATTTGAGGGATAATGAAATACCGTTATTACTTGAAGAATTATATTTTCTTGCTACATTATTTTTTTTATCTGCGTTGCATTATTATTTAAATTGGTTCTGGTTCAGTGGAATTTGTGGCTTCAAATATATTTACAAAGAAATGGAATTCATTCGTGATGATTTAATTGATGTTGGCAGTATATGTATATGTACATACAGGTGTAAGAGAATTTTTAAAAACTTTCTATTTCTTTATTAATAAAGATGACTCAATATCAAGCTAAAGGGTTTTCCAATAAGAGGTGTTATTTTGAATAGCCCGCTATTTCGGTAGCTGTCACTTTTGAAGCTGTCATTTTTTGACATTTGACAAGTAAAAACTATGCCATTAATAAAAATGGAACGATTCACGCTTCAACAACGCATTGAAATTATTAAAATTCACTATAAAAATGGTGAAAATTTGGCAGAGACGGTTCGTAAAACTAAAACATTTTTGGGTCGTCGTGAAGCACCTTGTCGGACCGGACCGCAATACAGAAATTGGTGGACAAATTCGAGCTGTTGGGACAAGTTAGTGATGTGAAGAATAAAACCCGTGCACGTCGCTCAAAGTGTTGAAGAAAACCCAGGTTTGTCTATTCCTTGTCGTTCTTTGGAATAAGGCATTCCACAAACGTCATTACACCGTATTTTGCATAAAGACTTGGGTCTTAAGGCTTATAAAGTTCAGTTAACACAAGAACTCAAGCCGGCTGATCATCAACAACGTAATGTCTTTGCTGATTGGGTCCTTGAAATGCATGAAAATGATCCGGAATTTCATCGAAAAATCATCTTGACTGATGAGGCCCATTTCCACCTCGGAGGCTACGCCAACAAGCAAAACTGTCGCATCTGGGGCTCGGAAAACCCAAGAGTTATTGTTGAAAAGCCTCTCCATCCTCAACGCGTGACTGTTTGGTGCGGTTTATGGTCCGGCGGGGTCATTGGACCTTACTTTTTCGAAAATGAGGCTGGAGCAACAGTTACGGTCAATGGATTGCGCTATCGAGAGATGATTAATGATTTTTTATGGCCGGAATTGGATGGTATTGATCTGGACAACGTTTACTTTCAACAAGACGGCGCTACGTGCCACACAAGCAATGAAACCATCGATCTTTTATGGGAAAAGTTTCCGGACCGTGTTATCCTTCGAAGAGGTTATCACAATTGGCCACCGAGATCTTGTGATTTAACACCTAGCGACTTCTTCCTTTGGGGCCACGTTAAAAATAAGATCTACGCCAACAGCCCAGCGTCGATTCAAGACCTCAAAGATGGAATTCGGGAGGCTATCGAGGACATAGGGCAGCCACTTTGCGATTTGGTTATGGAAAATTTCATGAAAAGGATATGTTCCTGTAAGCGTGGTCGTGGCGGCCATTTGGCTGATGTTGTGTTCCATTATTAACGGCATACCTTCCTCTTTATAATGAAATAAACATCCGATCATCTATCTCAAAAAATGCCATTTTTCTTTGAATATCAAAATAACACCTCTTATTGGAAAACCCTTTATATACATACCTACACCTATATTTGATATGAATATATTTAAGCATCATAATTGAAGCCTCATGGGAACCTTATACGTATTATTTTTCATTAGTTTTAGGCATTTTCATTCTATAAATGACCATATATGAGAATAGGTATACATGAAGCACATATGGTTACATATCCTAAATTCCTTACAATATGCCGATTTCCACATCCACAACGGCTTAAGGGGAAGGGGGTCGTCTTTTGTTATTTATGTTTGTTGTTTAAGTTTTTTGCGAGAAATTTTAATGTCAAATCAAGCAACTGTTACCGTGTCACTATTTTTAGCAGAGGTGAGTATACCCTACAGTGAGATACGTACTCTTTTTTTCAAATGATTATTTCCAATTATTTAAATGGTGTTCAATGCGTTACACAACTTCATAGTTTATTCTCTTTTTTTGCTAAGAAAAATGGTTTTATTTTAACCAAAAAAAAATATTTAAATCAAAAAAATCTCACTCTTGGTAAATGGTAAGTACATAGTATATATAAACATACTTCCTCTCCATCAGTGAGACAGTTCTTCGTCATAGAATGAGATAGCTATTTTTTTTATTTCGTTCGGAAACCATATGCCGCTTTCTTGATTTAGTAACATTTTAGTTAGTTTTTTTCCTGATTTCCATCACCCGGTGTTTTGATTTAATTGAACAAAAAAAAAACAGCATGAGCCTTTTTTGACAAGAAGATAATGAGATCTAAACAAATGTTTTGTATGTATGTATCTAAAGAGTAATATATCCAATTTCAATAAATACGGTTGTACTAAAAGATTAAAACCCTAAATATTTAACCAGAAAAAAGGAAATCCTATTTTTTTTAACTGATTATCACTCGTTAAGTTTTCAAAATATGACAAAACATAATGTTTTCATTCGCGAAAAATTAGTTAACTCTTTAATTCAAGAAAGAGCGGTAACCCAAAAAGGGGTTAATGGCCAAAAATTTGAATGATAGTTGTTGCCATTTTATTTGTTCACGTTTTGACATACAATAAAAATAATCAAAGAAATAAACTTTAATGCCTTACAAAATATACATATGTATATGCATTTTATTTTGATACAACGTCCTGTCACCTTTTTTTACGATTTAACCACTTTTCATATTACATATTTCGATTTGGACTGGTTGGACAGTCAAGGTATATCTATAGGCTAAAAAATTGTAATAAATATGGCTAAATATCGCAGTAAGTGTCCGACAATATTGAAGGTGGGAAGATTCCAAAAATCAGTTTTTTACTGTTTTGACTTAAACAAAAAATAATTAAAGCAAATTAATTCCCTTCCTCTGTACAAGCACGAGTCTTCACTATCATAAGTATATACATACGTGCAAATCGTTATTTTTTGATTTAAAAAAATAGAATTTTGTATCTTCCAAAAGACAAAAGCATAAAGCAATCCAATTCTTGTATCCATCCATGCCCCTTCCTTTCAGCACAATGTAGAAAATACAAACTGTAAAACTGTGTAATAGAAGTTGTATTTAGAATTCTCAAATAAAAAATATTTCATTATTTAAATACACTTTAATTATTGTCCTTAAAATGGGTGGATCGGATGACGAAGGGAACCTGGAGTGAAATCCACTGCCTAAGTAATTTTTGTCAAAAATTCAAAAAAAGGAAATATTAAACAGATAGTTGGCATCTTTATGTGTTCCTCTATCCTTTTGTTTTTTTGGGCACTTTCTACAAAATTCCGGATCTTCAAAGTTTCCAGCTTAATATTGTTTTCTCTCGGACAAAAAGTAGATATGAAATAACTCGTTTAAAAAATAAAAAAATAAAAAAATGTAAAATGGGGTGCTTCCCCATGGGAACAGTTCACTTTTGTTAAGCGTTTATACTATCAGAAACAATATAAAACACTAATGTTCAGTTTCACAAATATTTAACAGGCTATTAAATGACATTTTGTAGGGAACAAACGTCATTTAAATATTTAATAGCCTGTTAAAAAGTTAAAAGGGCTTTACGAAAACGGCCATTAGACCCATATTATCCACTTGCTTAATCCAGAATAAAACTTAAATCTAGATTTAAGTTCATTCAAATCCAAACATAATATCCAATTCCATATTACTCATTCGTTTAATTCAAATTTAAATAAAGGGTCCGCCATCTAACTTTTTTTTTGTCAACTAGTGCTTATTTCGTGAATGGTAACACTTAGCTCATGTCTGATTTGACAGATAATTAGTTTTACCCTTCCGCGAAACGAATATAGTTGTGTATACGCTTCGCTAAGTGGGCCTGCGATCGAATTAGAGAAGATGCCGATTTTGCCAAAAAAAATCATCTCTTCAGATGAAGCTCATTTTGATCTTGGCGGGTAGTAAACAAGCAAAATTGTCGCATTTGGGGCACAGAAAACCCGCACGCATACATTGAAAAGCCGATACACCCAAAACGAGTCACTGTTTGGTGCGGATTTTGGGCCAGAGGCATAATTGGGCCATTTTTCGAAAATGAGCAAGGAGTGGCCGTTACAGTCACTGGCGATCGTTATCGGGCCATGTTGAACGAATTTTTGTTCACAAAAATTGAAGAGGAGGATATTGGCAATATTTGGTTTCAACAGGACGGCGCGGCGGCGCTACGTGCCACACAGCCGAAGCTACACTCGATGTTTTGCGCCATTTTCAAAAAAAAAAGAAAGTTATATGGCGGACCCTTTACAATAATACATACATTCAAACTGTTCTCACGACCAGTTGAAGTACTTACATCCAGATACTATTTGACAAGGATAATATGGACAAAGATTAAATAATTATCTGGATTTAAAGTCCATTTAAATCTAAAGTGAATAATATGGTGGTCCTTATTGTTACAAATGTTTGTGATTTATTCACTATTTTTTGTCTGCACTTTAAATCGGTATTGGATTTTTTTAAATTTGCAATTTTTTCGTACAGCTTAATCGAGCTTGTTCGACATTTATTATTTAAGAATTCATTCAAAGACATTGTTAAAGAAATTGAAAACCTAATTTCATCTGTAAGTTAAAGTTTTTGGAAACAAAAGTATTCAGATTGCTTGAAACTACCGCTAATGTTAATATCGTCTGGGTAAGCGAGTTACAAACTAAACAGCAACTTATACCCACTCACATTATTATAGCCAACTTAATTTTTAGAATTCTTTAGATCTGATAAAAGATAAGCAGACAATCGTTTGTCAGTCTTAAGGAATTTTCCTATCATCAAAATCATTGTTCTTCCTATAGAAAAAACATTTTGCTTTGCAATTTAATCACTATCCTCATTATAGTCTTCATACATACCTAGACCTACACCCGCACTTCTTGAAAGCCCTATCCAGAGATATCTTTCATAATTTCAATGAAAACATCGGCATTCTTCTTCATCCTATAAGACTATACCTACGAATATGATATTATTTTCACTTGAATGCTCTTTTGTATTTATGAAATATCAAAGTCATCCTTGAAAGCAAGGAATTTTCTCTTCCGCTTTTCAACTCCAGCCCCAGTCTTCCAGTTCCCTGGTGCCAGTGCCAGTTTATTGTTTAATTAAACACATATCTCTGATTGTTCGAGCGCGCCGCTTCACTTTTGAAAAACTTTTCTTTTAGTTTTTTTTTCTGTTTACGTCCAATTAAATTTATTTTCTATTGTTAAATATCCATTGTTAGAGGATGGTGCGGTCTGACTGGAGATAAGTTGGAGGTAGATTTAATTGAAAATCTGACATTTTTTTTTTCTTCGCTCGATTTTATGCGGGTTCTCTAGTACATCGACCCATTTTTCTGAAAGCAATCCACCAACAACAACATTTAAATTAAAAGATTCATCCAACTATTGCAGTTTATTTGTATTTACCTTGAAGAGTCTGCAAAGTTTATCTGGAAAAAGTTGCACCGACAAGATTGATCTTTCCCTTTTTTTTTAATATCTACAGTGCAAGAAAAATCAAACATTGAAAAAGTTTTCAAAAATAACAAAAACTGGATAAAAACCTTATAGTGTTTCTTTTTTTTTTCACTCCAACGAATATGGAATTTTAATGAAGCAGAACCTAGAATGAACTTTAACTATACTATGGTGTGGGCCTTTTAATATAAATATTCCATGCTCGTTTTTCTCATCTTTCTAAGTTACTGCTTAGTGCTTATACGCTTGACGTGATGATGTTGGGTATAGAAATCAACGCTAAAACATCCTTTAACAATAGTACTACTTTCCATACAAACCTACATACATATATATACTTTTGAAATAACTTGAGGCACTGAAGCAAGGATTTGGGGGTCTGGGTGTGCACATCATGGAGCATGATAATGGGGATGAGGAATCATGACTGTTTACTTTAAATGACAATAGATGGATGGTGTTGTCGTGTCGTCAGCCGTCAGCAAGTCAACATTGTTATCATATGGAACGCAGCTTTTATGTTTCGCGTTTATTGGCCCCAAAACTCTTCCGCGTGAGGGATGAGATTGGATGCTATACATGGTAGTATGTATATAGTATATGAGGAAGGGGATTGGGGAGATTAAATTCAATTATTCAGAAGCATCGATGAGTAACGGAGGAAAAAATTGGGACACAAAAGGTGGAAATGACATCATTTCGCTGATGGCTACCTATACGTGCTATACGTGTCAATATGTTTTCAAACTAGGAAAGAGTTCATTGAATAGCAATTTGAGGAGACCAAAAATTGACAAATGTATCTACAAAAATTGATCCTTAATAATAACGCAAAAAAAAACATATTATTCAAAACTGGTGCTTTAGGAAAAGTTTTCATTATATATTTTCGGACGCGACCAAGCCTCTGGCAAAATGCTACGTTTAAAAAATGCGATTTTATCCATGTATATGTTCCTCTAAGCAGCACGGGTACTTGAAAGGACGATCCACAACAATTAACCTGAGTGAATTCGTTTCAAAAACGCTGTCTGCCTCAGAAGAAGGTAAAGAAGTTGATGCCATTGCAACAAATTTGACAAAATTTCCCACAACATTCACCTCATTCCTCCTTTATTCACATCTTGGATTCGGTCATACCTATAGTTGACCGTCAGTATCCAGTGCTTTTCAGAGCAAGTTTCTCCAAGCCTATATTACATGCATTATCTGGAGTATCCCAGGGAAGTCATTTGGGACCATTTATATTTATTTTTACTAAAAATAATGTTGAGTTGATTTTACCTCAATCTGACTTTGAAATTAACGCTGACGGTATGAAAATTTCGAATCTTCGAATTTCAAATCTTCGAAATTTTCACCGCTGACGACACACTTATGCTGCAAACAGACCTTAACACCTTCTTTTACTTAGTGCCAAAAAAAAGTTCCTTGAGCTAAAGATTAAGAAATGTCAAACCATAACCTCCACTCGAAATCGCCCTCCTTTGTTCCAATGACAATACTCGATTAATGGAGTACCTGTTCTTACTGTAACTTCCATTCGTGATCTGGGAGTCATTTGTGGCACTCAACTCAATTTTCGTTCCCACTTCTACAGCATTATTAACAAAGCCAACTCAAATCTCGGGTTCGAAAAACGCTGGTCAAAGGAATTTTCTTGTTCATATGTCACCAAATCCGTTTATATGTCTTTCGTTAGACCTCTCATAGAATATGCTTCCCAAGTCTGGTCTCTATCGCTGACATCGTTTTTCTTAACCAGTTATTGAATGGGGTCATTGATTTTCCTTATCTGCTCCAAAAGGTGTCTCTGAATCCAAACCCCCGTCAGATAAGATCTGTTCCTTTCTTCCTCACTGGCCTACCAAGCAGTACCGATCCTAGCCTAAGCGAACCTTTTACTCGAATTAAACGCAAGGCCAACAACTTAAATACATGCAACCCTAGCATAAGTACGTAAATTGTTTTGTGCAAGATGTTTTGTAGTCAATTAAATCATCCTCTATTTGTTGGTACATTTTTGTGGTGGTTGCGTTTTTATTTAGTTTTTTTACTTTTTCGCATTTTGTTCATTGTCAAATAAGCTTAAGTAATTTATTCCTGTAATACAAAAATTATAGACAAATGGAATTCTTTAAATGTTTTTTTTTTTTAAATTGATGCGCTTTCGTAGGTCCATTATATCTATTCCTCTATATCTTTTAACTGAATTTACCCTTAAAAAAAAAAACAAATCAGATATAACAACTGAATAAATCGGCCATCTTCGAGTTACGACAAATGTTTTATTCATTCAATCTTTCTCAGGTGCAAAGCCCCTTTAAGGTATAAAGTCCCCGCATATAATTTCACTAAATTAAAGAACGCATTTCGCAAGTTCGCAAGTTCGCACCTGTAGGAAAGTAGGTATAGGTATACAAAACAGTTTTCTTATCCTAAACCAGTGATACATATTCATACTGCCCCAGATTTACCTACGCTCTGGAATATCTAACATTTGTTTTATAAAACAAAAACATACAACTGCAGCACGTTCAAAGAAGGAAATCGTAAAACAGGACAATAAAACACAGAACAAAAATGGGGTTGCTGCATATATTATGAGACTCTATATATATAGAAAAAGCAGAACAGAACCCTTGCATTCCAGCCATCCTGTGTTCCTTTGGAGCAAATATGCGACCCTCATTTATTTCTATTCTTAAAACGTTTTTACACACCGACACGATGCTTTTCTTTTCTCATGCTTAATGCCCTTAAATAATGCTTTTCTTTGACACGGGAATACTGCTGGCTTCCTCTTCAGCTCCCGCCACCTTTGCTGTGCCACGGTCGAAGCACCCCCTTGGATAATATGCAATCCGACGGTTTGCATATCCTCGTGGGAGTCACAAAGTGGTGGTGAGGCATGTATGAATAGGGCTGAAGATATAGACATGATTGGCGGCAGCAGCTGGGGTTGAATTTGTCTGGGTCATTTATCGATTCGATTAAGGAAACAGATTGACGGTTATTAAGGACATGTGTTGTGAGTTGTTGTAGTCCACCAACCACAAATGCAGTCGATTTATTTGCATCAAATCGAGTAGATGTAGGATTCAAAAACACAATGATAAGTCTCGCCAATTTAATTGGGGCCTCATTAAGGCGGTTCGACGGGTACAAATTATTGATGTCCTTAATTGTTTCTGAGCTATTTATCGCGGTTTAAGAGCAACATCATTTTACGAAAACAACATCTTTAGTTTTAATATCGGCTTATTGGCAAAAGGCCTTAGAATCATTGGCGCATAATTTAAGACGATTAAGTAAAGTGTTAAATCATTTTTAATATGATACTAAGTTAAAAAGAGGATTTTGCTAATTTTAAACGAATTTAACATGATGCTATCTCTTAACATTTTACTAAAGTTAAAATCGCCAGATTGCTATTTTACATTTTTAACATATTACTAAATCCATATGTCACTTTGACATATGAAATGAAAATTTTAAAAAGGTATGTTTGCTTACTTTTTCGCACGAAATGCCACTGTTTTAGCTTGTCAGTGTTGTTCAGCTTGAGTTTCGTAAGAAAATAGGTTTAGTATATGATACTAGTTAAAAAGTGTTTAAAACTAAGAACATTTTAGTATCAAGTTAAAACCTTAAAATGAGGCTGTTTAAAATGTTGCCCTATTCTTTTTAAATTATACTTTGAGAATCTGTGTTCAATTAGTTGTCCTTTTCGAAATCTCATTTCAAGGAATTTTACTTGCCAATTAAGCTGATTGACATCTTAGTATACATTTCTTCAATTTTTCTTAATTCAATGAAATATCAACTTCATCATTTAAATATGAATATACAATAAAATAAAATAAAATAAAATAAAATAAAATAAAATAAAATAAAATAAAATAAAATAAAATAAAATAAAATAAAATAAAACAATCTAACTTAAAATTTAGCTTGTATAAGTTCCAATTTTTCGAATTTGGCAAATAATAGCTTGTATAAGGCTTGCATAGGTCATACTTTCGCAAGCTACACATTTCACACTCTGACAATAAAAAAACAGCTGCTAAAAGGGCTTTAAAAGTGAGTTTAGCAAGTTCTATACAAATCTTGTAGATAAATGTTAAAAATTGCCTGTATAAGGCTTCTGAAGTTGTTTACTGAAAATTAAAGATATGATAGCTGCTATAAGGCTCTCCATGACAAGTCAATGGAAACAACTTGTGGAAGGCTTGCCAATAAAGTCCTTATGCAAACTAAATTAATATGCTATCAAGTATAGTTCTCATTTGATGACATTTTTCTCAACAACGATGTGGTGTAGAGGTAGAGTGCTGGAGTGGTATGCGGAAGGCCTCGACTTCAAACCCAGGTAAATACAAATTTTTATAATTAAAATATAACTTCAATCATTACAGAATGCAATGGAAAAGGTTTCAGAAGTTGACTCCGAAGAGGAAAATACAAAAATAAAAAAAAAAAAAAAATATATAAATGATGCAATAAAAACACAATACGCAACATTACCAAACTAAATATTTTGTTTTTATTTCCAAATTTGTTTTACCTGAACCTTTATATAAACACTTATGGCAACCTATTCGCAAATAGCTGTCATTGAAAGGCTTGGTTAAAGCCTTTTTATAACATCTTAAGCAAGCTATTGGCATTAGCTGTAATAAAATACCCTTCTGAGCCAAGCTAATTGCATTTAATGACAAGCTTTTTGCTGTTATAACACCTGTCAACAAAAGTCTTATAGCAGTTAAATAGCTTGCATAATGTGCGCCAAAATTACTTGCATAAGGAGTTTTACTGTTTCTATAGCAGTCTGAAAATAGCTTGTTTAGAAAATTATACAAGTTAAATTGTTAGTTGGGAAGTACAAGAAATACAAGAAATAAATAAATAAATTTATCTATTATCTGTCCAAACTTTGGTTTTTTGCGCTAGTAATATTTTAAAGATTGTTGAATTTGAATTTTATTTTTTGCTATATCATTTTTGCACTTTCTCTAAGAAACCAGTGTCTATTTTCAAAAGGTCCTCATTTTAATTTCTAGTAATTTTTTTTCCGACTTAATTTTTGATCATCAAATTATTTTTCGCAGACAAAACCTTGAGAATTTTATTGTCCATAAAAATGCCATTTCGACAAGACCACTCATTTTCTTAAGCAAAATAATTGGAAAAAAGGACATTGAATACTTGAATATAAAATAAACAATAACTCTCCACTGACCCAGTTTGCCTCGGTGGTCCTGACCTAGAGAAACACAATATCCATTGTGTATGATTTTTTATAAAAACCCTCAGGGTAAGCAAATCGTTGTTTACATTCTGCCCATCATAATGGCGATGCTGGAGATAAATAAAAACATACTCTGACGAAAAAAATTGTAAGTTTGGTCTTTTCGTTATGTTCTTATACCTTCACTATACCAATCTATATAAATATTTTCAAACAAAGGAATGATGAATACATTAAGATTCAGGTCATGGATTTGGATTATTATATTCCAGCAATATAAACAGATATCATTTTCATCAATATAATAAGAGAATACCGTAAGTATTCACTGAATAAACACATAGACGAGCGCGTAGGTATATGGTGCCTAAGATGAGACTGTGTTAAGAAAACTTATGGATTTATTTATAAAAACGTTAAGAATTATATACCTACTTTCATCAATAAAGATCCAAAATAAAATAAATGATTTTCAAATTGAGATTTATTTTAAAAGTTTTCTTTAAAAAGAAATGGGTTTCTTGAATAAAAGCTTTTTTAATTATTATATAATTGGTCATTAATTTTAGTGTAAAGTAAAGCTAAATAAAACACATTTTTAATGCATTTAGAATTCGGAGATTATTCGCGAAAATACGGTCTTTTGCGTAGCTTTACATACAAAAATTTAACGGTGTCAAATCGCATGATCTTGGTGGCCAATTGACATCGCCAAAACGTGGAATTACGCGACCAGGAAACTTCTCACGCAATTAAGCCATAATTTGTCGGTTGTGTGTTGTTGGAAACCACATATCGTTCAAGTATATAGCTTCGAATCGACTGTAACCGTAAATTCGGATCATAAGCAACACTTGCACTTGCAGCAGCAATATTTTCGACTGAGTGTGCATTACGATGCTGCATAGGCTGTACGACATCATAGTGATAACGCTTCCACTCTCTTCAAATTCTTCACAATTTTACTGATTGCTTGCGCAGTCGGCCGATTATGACGACCATCATCATTGCGTAAAGCCCGAAAATTGGCTACGTCTGAATCACCATCACTTTTGTAGTATCTAAGTTTTAATAATATCAACGCGTTGTTCGATTGTTAAGGCAAAAATTGAACTAATATTATGACACTTCAAATGACAGCTGAGATTGACAGGTGTCAAATGCCAACTTGAAACCACGAAATGAAAGACCCTGTATAAAAGATAAAATGGCATTTTCGATTGGCAATTCGGAAGAACTCTCCGATTCGGAATGCTTATAAAGCACACAAACAGACCTTATTCGATTCTGAAGTTTTCGTATCATTGTTTTTGTGAAACGTCACATGCAGCCGCCAAAAACTTGTGGCTTTTTTCCGAATTCATTCAGTAAAATTCCTACTAAAGGGTCCGCCAAGTAACTTCTTTTTTTTTTAAAATGGCGCGAAACATCGAGTGTAGCTTCGGCTGTGTGGCACGTAGCGCCGTCCTGTTGAAACCAAATGTTGCCAATATCCTCCTCTTCAATTTTTGTGAACAAAAATTCGTTCAACATGGCCCGATAACGATCGCCATTGACTGTAACGGCCACTCCTTGCTCATTTTCGAAAAATGGCCCAATTATGCCTCTGGACCAAAATCCGCACCAAACAGTGACTCGTTTTGGATGTTTCGGCTTTTCAATGTATGCGTGCGGGTTTTCTGCGCCCCAAATGCGACAATTTTGCTTGTTTACTACCCGCCAAGATCAAAATGAGCTTCATCTGAAAAGATGATTTTTTTAGCAAAATCGGCATCTTCTCTAAGTCGATCGCAGGCCCACTTAGCGAAGCGTATACACAACCATATTCGTTCAGCGGAAGGATAAAACTAATTATCTGTCAAATCAGACATGAGCTAATAAGTGCTACCATTCACGAAATAAGCACTAGTTGAAAAAAAAAAGTTAGATGGCGGTACCTTTACAATCAAATCATCATCGCTTGATGATGAAGAAGATGATGAAGAGGATGATAAAAAGTCACTTGTGTCCATTTTTACTTTATCTATTTAAAATTTGTTTTTATTGTCGCACACAATAATTTGCCAAATAATCATCAATTTCAAATTTAAACTTGAAAATGTTGTTTACCTATCTGTAATGCAAATTCATAACTTTGACAACTTTTGTTTTTGAGTGTGTGAGTAATTCTAGGTTCGATTCTGATATCAAACCAAGAAGCATTCTCTCTTCTTTTCAGGAGACGAACTGTCATTCCGAATCCTAATAGAACACATTCAGAAGGGCTTACACGCATTCCGGAAGCTTCTGGATTGCCAATCGAAAAGGCCATAAGGTCTTTTTAGTGAAACCCGGCTTGAAAGGAATTAGTAGTAAATACGAAAAGAAAAGGAAAGAAAAGAATATTTTTTTTTTGATTTTCTTTGAAAAAAAAAACATGAATTTGTTTTAAATGGAGAAAAATCCAAAAATAAAATTATTTTCCTTTACTTCCTTCCATGGGATTATATAGCTTGGGTATCTAAGCACCCCATATGTGGGATATTCGCAAAAAAGTTAACCATCTCTCCTGTAGTTTATAAATCAATAGTTAATTCTGGTATCGCTAGCATTTTGATCACATTAAGTTCTAAATTATTGTCAAATGCAGAATCGTTTTTATCTTGTTACATACAAGCTGGACTCCCAGTTAAGCCTAATAAAGCTAATGCCCTGTAAGCTGTAACATGCCTCGAAGGTAATTTCAATTTTTGGAAAATTTCACCTCAGGAGTTGAAGAGCCCCCAAAGTTAAAAGAGTCCCAATATGAAAAAAAAAAAAAATACCTAATTTCTTCTTCTTAAACTTCAAAAACCCCCCCAAAAAAAAAAGAGGAAAAGGCTTTCGCATTTCATCTCAACTTCAAGTTTAAACTTTTTAATTTTCTTCAAATTGAATTATGGAAATCCTTCTGAAATTGAATTGAAAACGTCTGCGACTCTTCAAATATTCCCCCCTTCTGAATAAATGAAAGTGGCGAGAAGAATCCTTTTTTTTATTTCCTCTTTGCTCTTTCAATCCGATCCGAATCTTCTTCTTTTCTTTATATTCAAGTTGCTGTCGAGGGCAATGGCCATTGCAAAGAAAAAAAGGATATTTGCCTTTTAATTTCGTGTTGTCTCTATAAAAAAAGGATATCATCCAGAGTCATCCCGCCCGCATTTTCCAAAGGATGCCACTCCATAATTAATGCGCTTTTTGGTTTGTCCCCTTTTTATCGAACTCAATCCCGGTGGTCTACATTTAAAGGCTATAAATTCGCCGACACAAAAAAACAAGACAAAATCGTCCCTAAACACTCATAAAATCCCGTTGGAGCATTTTGGTGAGATTTATTGATCTGCTTCCGTTCTTTATGACACGAGATGGAAACTAGAACCACCCACTTTCCGGCACCGTTGCTGCTGCGGAGCTCTAGCTCTAAAGCTTTTAATGTTTTGGTTAAGAGGGTTGCATTATGGTTTTTCATTTGACGAAAATAAATGCAATATTTTTATTTTTGTTATTCCAGCTCTATATATCCCATTCATTTCGTGTGATGAATGTATGGCTCGCATGATGGCGTTTTTAAGCCTCATGTATGAACGGGCAGCGACAGATAGACAGACAGTCAGACACTCATCTAATGCTGCCAAGTTAATCGCATTTTGTGTGCCTTTTTGGCTGAATGTCAAACGAATTGCCTCTGCAGGGTTGAGTTGTAATCCTTCTTTGCGGTGGTAGATACAAAAATTTTCCAGGACGAGGAAGTTTTTTTTTGTAGGTTTATATGTATCGTATTGTCCATGACAAGAACATCGTATAGCATAGCATCAATTTCGGCGAGGTTATTCGAAAAGTTTTGTTAAATTACGTTTTGTTTTGCCAGGTCTCGAACAACTCCGACTTTATGATGATGAGGATGTTGATGATGATGATGTGAAATAAAAGGATGAGCCTAGGATAACATGCAACCCACGCTCGCCATATTGGCTTCTATCCAAGTAATCACTAACTAAACAACCGGAAAATTGTATTTCTGGCTAAAAGGATGCATGTTGTATAGTTGTATTTTGTGTATATCCTT
Source organism: Leucozona laternaria (assembly GCA_932273885.2). Lineage (NCBI taxonomy): Eukaryota > Metazoa > Arthropoda > Insecta > Diptera > Syrphidae > Leucozona > Leucozona laternaria. The sequence goes on from OW026368.1 coordinate 7,148,920, forward strand.
GCAAAAGGGGTTAATCCTCTTTTGCTTGCAGTGAACAATTTTAAAATATAGGTAGCAACAACAAGGACAAAAAAAGCACAGAATTGAATTCAACGAAGGACTCAAAAAGGGTAAATTTCAAGTTTGTCGTTGATGGTGGAGTGGAGTTGGGGAAAGTATGAGGTTTGGGGTAATTTATCAAAAAAAAAAGAAGAAAAATATAGAGAGGAAGCTTTATGATGATAATTTCCGCTTTTTTGGATAAATATGCAAATTTCGTTTGGCAGTAAATAAAATTCATTACGTCGTTGTTGGTCGATGTTCGGTCTATTCATTTAAAATGTTTTATTTTTTGTATCGTCCTTTTTTTTATTGGATTATGTTCATATTTTATTTCTGGAGAGTTTGAGATTATTCAATTATCCTTGCCACGACATAAATTATATACACCAGAGCATTCAAGCCCCTCTTTGATGGTCTGTCTGAACAAAACGCAGTAGCGAACAATTTATTATATAAAAAATACGAATATTTAATGCAGGAATAAATTATTGTAATGAGAGAAGCCTCTGTTTGGCTATTTGAGGTCAAACAAAATTAAGGACATGCATGGTAGGCAATATAATTGTGCTGATGATGTGGATGTATTTTATGTGAGAGAAGATTTAGAATGAACAAGTTATTGCAGAAAATAATTGGATCACAATGAATGGCTTTAAGACTTACGTTTAACATGTAGATATACTTAATAAAATTTGCATTGTCAGAGGGGTTAACAAACTGGAGTTTTGATATAAAAATTAATGCCTTTACTCATTTTGGAAATCAAAAACTTGATTTGTAAAGGGTTTGTTTTAGACGTGAGGTTTTCAATCTGGCAATACTTTTTTCGGTGTTGGTCTTTTTGACAGCTGTCACTTGATTTATGCTCTGTTTGATTTACCATTTCATTTACTCCTGAACCATGTTTGCAAATCTTTAAAATTTATTACCAAAATAATGGTTCGGTTCACGCGCGATGCGTCCAATATTCGATGAAGCTCATTTTTGGTTAAATGGGTACGTTAATAAGCAAAATTGTCGTATTTGGAGTGATCAGAATCCACAAGCCATTGTTTAGACGCCGTTAAACCCTCAAAAAGTCACGGTTTGGTGTGCTTTATGGGCAGTGGGAAAATGAAGCCGGCCATAATGATACAATCAATGGGGAACCCTATATAGCCATGATTAATGACTTTTTCGTGGCTGAATTGGAGGATGTTGATGTAGACAACCTTTGGTTCCAACAAGACGGCGCTACATGCCATAAAACCAACGTAACAATCAATTTTTTGAAGGAAACTTTTGGTGAGCGCATTATCTCGCGCCGTAGGCCTGTGGCGTGGCCTCCAAGATCGTGCGATTTAACACCGCAGGACTGTTTTTTGTAGGGTTATGTAAAGTCACTTGTCTTCGAAGATAAGCCCGAGAAGATTGACGCCTTGGGAGAGAAAATTCAGCGCGTTATTGCTGACATATGGCCCCAATTGCTGCAAAAAGTGGTAGAAAATTGGGCCTCTTGGCTGGAATTTATTCAAGCCAGCTGTGGCGGCCACTTCTTGCCCGAAATCATTTTTAAAACATAATGGCAAACCCTTATCTCTATAATTAAGCTAAATTCTTGGCCATAACATTCAATTATATGCGTTTTATTTCTTCCTGAAAACTACACGTCTAGAAAAAAAAACCCTTTATTTCTCTGAGTAGTTCCTGATAATATTTAAAAGATAGAGTCAGTTGCAACTTAGGTAGATACCCACCCCAGAATCGATTTTTCTTGAAAATACTGGCGAAAATATGTTTTGTATTCCCATTTAATCCAATTGACAAAGGAAAGTGTTTTCACCTTCCCATAAAAAAATCAACAAAAACCGGTCAACAAGATTTAAAATTCCATATTTTTTGTTTTTCTAGAACAAGCAGACTGATTTTCGGAAGGCTTTTGATGCCCTAATTGGTTCATCAACTATATAGGAATTTCGAAAAATGTCTGACTTAAAAGTGCGAAAATTCCATTTTCGGTATGTTTAACATTTGGAGGAAACCAAAATATTGGAAATATTCAGAATGAATTTTGAAAGGGAATTTTAGTATTTCCGGTTCCGTAGCTATTTTTTTGAACAAAAATTTTATCGGAATCTCGATATGCCGAAAAATTGGTGTTTTCGGACTTTAAGGTTAAAATATTTCGAAAACTTGAACTCATGGAACAATTTTGAGGTCGCATTCGAATTCGGGGCATCAACGCATCCTTAAAACAGTACTGTCTGGTTGTTAAGGGAAAAAAACTGTGTGCGAATCAATAAGCCTACAAATTTAACAAAAATTTTTACTCATCTGGCACATGGCTTAACAAAACACTCCCAGAACTCATTCTATACATGTCCTAGTTTATTCATATATACATAATATACCCTACGTACATGTATTTATGTAATTTAATACCAAATCACTTACGTTTGACGTGAATGCGGCAAAAAATACCTCAATTCTGTTGGCACGTCCTTAATCAGTGTCTCATTAATGAACTCGCTCTGATGCTGCCTACATGCAAAACGTGAACCAATAAAATAGTCAATAATAATATGCAATATAAAATATTTGTTTTGCCAACAAAAAAGGGTATTTTTTTTTTCAAGAAAAAAACACTAACACAAATTCCCTAGGGACAAACCATATTCCGAGAAGACTCCTTAAGCTTTGTTTTCTGAACAATAAAAAAAAGGAAAATAAACTCAATGGGAATTGAATGTGCGATGCACGTGTCCTCTCATATCTTGTCATATAGTTACATATATAGATTTATAGATATACATATATGTATGTACGTTATTGTATATACGTGTTATTAGTTTGTAACATTTAAAGGATTTCAAGAAAAGCAAAGAAAACAATAGGGGTGGCTTAGTTGAGAATTGAACCGAACACACTGCAAGAGAAGATGTTGAACAATGTGCTGACAAGTATAACAGAATCCTTAAAGGATTTATATTTCGAGTAGGGTACTCTGGGAATGTAGATGCCTTAAATGCGCACGGGTGATTTAAGAGCGTTCTTACATCACTTAGAAGAAAATTTTCAAAAAAAAATATAAACTTGAAGTTAAGAAAAACAAAAAGTAAAAATGTTTTGATTTGTTTTTATTTTTGTTTTTATCAAAGATTTTAAGATAATTTAATCCCCGAAATAAGTCTTCTTCTAAGGCCCAGTTTTTCAATGAATCAGTTCTCTCTAAATTTAGGTGGGTGCAAAACCCCTATTTATTCGGCTTAATGAAAGCTTAATCTAACTTAAAACTAAGGACTTAATCTAACTTAAAAATTACGAAGCTTAAGATAGAGATGTATTAAACGGAGTTTAAGACTGGAGTTGCTTAGGTTAAAGTCGAAAAAGTTTGCGTTCGAATTAGCACTTCGCAACATTCGAGTTAAAGGCTCGTTGGAGCCATATGAGGTGCGGTGGGTAGGTAAGTAGAAGAGGCGAGGGTTTCTTAAATTTCGGGGGTTAGTGTTGAAAAAGGTAGAATTGTAAAGAGTTTTTCAGTCGACAGAACCAGAAAGGAGACAGTGAATGAATAGAATGTCAGCTATTTCTCTTCGTTTCTCGAGTGAAATCAGGTTAATTAATTGTAAGCGATCATGTTAAGGTGGTAGGATTAAAGGATCGTTCCAAGGAAGGCCTCTAAGAGCAAATCGAAGGAATCGGCGTTGAATGCTCTCAATTCTTGATATATGAATATCTTGATAAGGCGACCATGCTTGACAAGAGTATTCGAGAAGGGGTCGAACAAATGTTATGTACAGCGACCTTGTTACATAGGGGTTGGAGAATTCTTTGGACCACCTTTTGACAAAGCCAAGAGCTGAGTTGGCTTTCAGAATTATGTCATCTATATGTGCAAGGAAATTAAGTTCCTGGTCACATAGGAGGCCAAGATCGCGAATGGACTCTACGATTGAGATGGGTTGGTTATGAAGGAAGTAGATACGAGGAGGAGATTTGATGCTTTTACGCGAAAAGGTGATTGAATGGCATTTGTTAATATTAAGCTCCAAGCAATTTTTGAGACACCAGACTGAAAATTTATCGAGGTCTTGAAAAACTTCGCATCGTCGGCATAAAGTGAGATAAAGGAATGTTTGATTACCATTTCGATATCGTTAATAGTAAGAATAAAAAGAAGGGGACCCAAATGGCTGCCTTGGGGAACGCCGGGGATCTGAAGCGCACGCTGTAGTAACGGTTCTCTAAGTGAGAAGATATCCAATTCAAGAATAAAGGTTCAAAGCCGAGAGAGGACAATTTGAAGAGTATAAGTCTATGCGAAATTTTATCAAAGGCCTTACTGAAATCTGTGGAAATAACGTCGACTTCATTTCCATTCTCTCAAGCGGAGAGGGTAAAAGATACAAATTCGACAAGATTAGTGGTTGTAGATCTACATTTAAGGAAACCGTGTTGTCTGGGGGAAATGAGAGAATTACAGAGAAAGCTTATAATTTCATACAAACTACTTTCAAAGATTTTAGGAATATATGAAAGTTTAGCGATGGGGCGATAGTTTTTGACATCAGATTTTGGACCTTTTTTGTGAATTGGGGTAACAAAAGCGGTTTTCCATATCTTAGGGAATTTTCCTTGAGATAGAGATAAACTAAAGAGTTTTGAGAGGAATTGAGAAAGTGTTGACGAGCATTTTTTTAGAAATAACGAACAATAAACTATTAAGAATTAAGAAAAAGGTGACTAAAACTAATTATATGTCAGGTGGTTATTTTTTCGATCTTTGTAATGGCTTGTTAAAGAACTTCTTCTTCACTGATAAGTGAAAAGCTGAACTGGGTTAAGCTTGAAAAAATACCGCCCTATGAATGAACCTATTCGATATGCAATAAAGTGTATGTAAGTATCGTGAGGGTACCGTGATAGGAGTATTATAGTTGCATATTTTAAGTAGCTGGAAGACATGCGGAAATAGAAATTTTGTTGGCTATTCCCATAAAAGTGTAACGCATCTTAACTTTCTTTAAAAATTAAAACAAAGTGTGTGTGAGATATCACCGAAATTTTGTATTCATTTGAAAGGTCTACATCGATGCCTTTAATGGAATATAACATCGTTCAAATGTCCGCAGCGGTTTCTCTGGGTGGCGCGCATCTGAAAAGTCCAATTTTCCATGCCTCTGAGGCATAACCAGGCTTAATTTGACCGATGGCATGGATTATGTTGGCTTTGAAGGCCGCTGTGGTTTATGGCTTATTCGCAAAGACCTGCGACTTCAGAAAACTCTACAAGAAAAATCACACTATCTCGGTGGCCAGTTCACATCACCTCCACGTGAGATGACCAATTACCATGCCCTTGAATCGCTCGTGCAGATTTTCAAATGTGGCGTGAGCTGTGTCGCACGTATAGCGCGCGCCGTCCAGTTGAAACGAAAAAGCACGTGTTGTTTGTGTCCATATCATCCAATTAAGGCCAAAAGAAGTTGGTAATCATCTAACTATAGCGCTCGCCGTTGACGGTGATGACCTGGCCAATGTCATCCTCAAAGAAATATGGACTGATGACGCCGCCAGCCCAAAATCCACACCAAACAGTGACTTTTTCGGGATGCATATTGGATGCTCTTTGATCTCATGTGGATTGGTTTCGTCTCAAATTCGACAATTTTGTTTGTTGACATACCCATACATCCAGAAATGGGCCTCATGTTGCCCGAACAGAACCCATTTTGATAAAAAAATGTTTATCATTTGCAAGGGTTTTTGAACGCTATATCCTTCCATAGTGATTTGGAAAAACAAACTAAATAAATGACAGCCAATTTGACAGATGTAGCTTCAACAATATGGCCGCTATCAACTGTCAAATAAAAACATTAATGTATATAATTTATATAGTAATATAGTTATAATTAATTTAATAAAGTAAAATGTATATATTGATTTGTAATAAAGTATAGAAAATAAGTACATACGTTTATTATGTTTACGATCAATTTAATACATTTTGACAATCAATGGCCTTTTTTTATCATGAAATTTCAATTTTCATCACAATGAACGTTATTTTGTTCCCTTATGCAACAGAGAGTTCATTAATCCCTATGAATCGTTGTCGTCCTCGTCACATCAATATCCATCCGTCGAGAGAGTTGTAAAACTTCTGCAACACATCTCTTGAACGATGTACGAATATTGTCATTATCGATAACTATTTCCTGCTCATCCTCCTATATATACATGCATATAAGCTCCTGAGGGCAACATACAGACATACATAGATACAGGTCTAGGGCCAGGTCCAGGATGGCATGCATAGCTTACACGACACAAACTCGAACACATTCATTTTGATTACAAATATCGTTTTAATCCCCTTATGACGTTTATTGTCTGCCTTGTGTGTTGTATGTGTCGGTATGACTGTAGGAAAGTTCTTTGGTAGGTAGATACATAATACATATGTGCACTGCTAAAGTTGGTTTTCGTAGAACTTTAATATAGGTATTCTAACACAGCAGTGTAATTTCCAACTTCCATATACCCCTGTGGTGCAATCAACTCCTTCTCACACATCATAATAGGTACACAGTCGGTCTATGCCGGCCGTGCCACATCGTGTGTGTTCAAAAGCCTATTGGTTTGGCGCATGCAACAAAATTTTTGCTCAACCAAATTTTCCACTTGGATGCATTTATTTGGCACATCATCGTTCATATGAATACGAAGGAGAGAGCCCAGCAGGTTTATAGAATTTTCTATCTGATGGTGTTTCTAATCCTGCAACGAATACCCAAGTAGGTAACACATTTTGCGTGGTGGTGAGGGTGGTTTAAAGAATAAAAAAAAATAATAAAACTACGTAGATATTTGAAAAGGGTTATTATTGTAGAAAGAACTCCTTGAAGCTGGGGATCCCTTTGAAGCTGAAATATAGGTACATACATACATATTTACGTGCACACGTCTGTTTTTATGTGGTTATGGTTTTCAATGGTGCTTTTTTAAAGAACTTTTTGGTATACCTTATACTATAAAAAAAAACAAAAGTTATGTTAAAAAAGTTAGGTAGGTATCTATACCTACCTACAAATGAACAAAATACAAACAATAACAGCATACTAATTTCTATCTCTTCAGTTTTGTTCCAGGTACCTACTTTGTTTTCTTTTTCACAAAAAGTCTGAAAATCAAGTTATAGTTGAAATTTTGTTTTCTGAGAGACTTTAAGAATCAACAAAGTCAAATGGAAATTAAAAAAATAAACATTTTATATGATAACAAAAAGCTTCAATAAGAGTTTAAAATTTATAAATAGATGTTTGTTTATTGTTTTTATCATAATGGTATCGAAAGTGGATGTCCCTCATGTTCGAAAACACAGTGCCGCCCTTGCCAAGTGGATCATTAATTTTTAGCAGCGCAATTTCTAAAATATGTACTTCAAATTCTGCTGCTCAAGTTCAATAACCCCTCAAAATACATTTTAAGCTTTAAGTGATAGCGCCTTGTGAATACCCAATTTTTGTTCAGTTAAAATTACATGCGAATTTTTTGAAAAAAGTTTGATGCGATCTATCCATCAAACAGGATTAGAAATCCTTATTATCAAAGCTGGAATGTTTTCTTTTTTTAGTGCTTAGTCTTTCTATTTGGCTGATTTATTTCAGTAGTACCTGTCAAGACCCTTTTATAAAGGGTCCGCGAAATAACTTTTCTTTTTTGTGAAAATGGCGCAAAACATCGAGCGTAGCTTCGACTGTGTGGCACGTAGCGCCATCCTGTTGAAACCAAATGGTGCCAATATCCTCCTCTTCAATTTTTGTGAACAAAAATTCGTTCAACATGGCCCGATAACGATCGCCATTGACTGTAACGGCCACTCCTTGCTCATTTTCGAAAAATGGCCCAAATACGCCTCTGGACCAAAATCCGCACCACACATTTACTCGTTTTGGGTGTATCGGCTTTTCAATGTATGCGTGCGGGTTTTCTGTGCCCCAAATGCGACAATTTTGCTTGTTTACTACCCGCCAAGATCAAAATGAGCTTCATCTGAAAAGATGATTTTTTTGGCAAAATCGGCATCTTCTCTAAGTCGATCGCAGGTCCACTTAGCGAAGGGTATACACCACCATATTCATTCAGCGGAAGGATAAAACTAATTATCTGTCCAATCAGACATGAGCTAAGTTTTACCATTTACGAAATAAGCACTAGTTGAAAAAAACTTCTAAAGTTACGGCTGTACAAATAGCAATCACATAATGAATATGCAATTTAAACTTCACTAGGAATATTCTTTTCATATTTCATATTTAAAATTCTAGTACACATACTCACTTGACTCGCATATAAAATAAATAAAATGGACGACTGGGTCACATTTACTTGTTCCTATATGTATGATCACTTCAAATCAATTCAAAGTCTGAGTGTACATTCAAAATATATTTTAGTAATAACTTACTGTAAGACTTGTTCCTGTTATATGGTACATACCAGCTGGCCCGCCCGGCTTCGCACAGGTAGACATAAACTTAAGCTTCACATACAAATTACCAACGAAAATATTATTTTTTTGACTTTTTTAATCGAATATACCTACTTCTTTCTGTGTTTTAACCCACTTCACGTTATGAATGGCAAAATTTAAAAAAAAAAAATGATTCTCTAAGTCCAAAACAGAAAGAATTTTTACAATCGAAAACCAGTGTTTTATTTTATCCAATTTCACTCTATAAATCGCATTTTTTTAAAAATAACATTTCTAACACAAAAATAATTTTTGAAATTGGATACCCCTTTTTTCTTTTTACCCCATTTCTCCCTATACAAATCCAAAGCAAATTAAAAAAAAAATATTTCTTAAGCGTTAAGCCGTCCCCTAGAAATAACCTTTCAAACAAAAAGAATTCCCTTAATCGGGCAATTATTTTGTATGTTTACCCAATTTCACCCTACAAATGCAAAATTAAAAAAAAAATAACCTTGAACCCATTTCCTAAGAATAACCTTTTAAACGCAGGTAGAGTTTTTCAATCGGGTACGTCTTTTTTCATTTTACCCCATTTCACCCTACAAAGTGAATTTATCCGCTATTCGGGGTGGAGACGAATCCAACAAAGCAAAGATCATTAAACTCGGTGAAGCCGTTCTTAAGTTATTTGTTTTAATTAAACCGACATTGTTTTATATTAAAGATATCGTAGGTACCAAACCTACTAATATATTAGCAGACACAACAATTTCCTGCGCGGTTTTTGAACAGTTGATGGTAGAAACCGTCAGGTTTGGCTTTGAGAGTAAGTTTTGTTTAAAATCTACGATAAAGCACTTGTGCTAAAGTTTAAAATATTGCCCCAGTTGTTTTCAAAATATTGAGTCTCCAAACAAATTAAAAAAACATTTTTTTTTTGAAAATTATAGAATTGTAGTTAACAATAATTTCATATTTTTTAGAAAGTTCTGCATACAAAATTATATCGTCATCGCAGTTGAACCATTTTCGAGGGAAGCGAAAATCAAAACAAAAAAGGTTCTTTGAAAAAGCGCAATTAAAAATCAATTTTCTGAAATTTGTTTTCCCAGAAGGCAGCGTTCCCAATAAAATGTAGATATCGTTATTATTGGTCCTTAAAAAAAAGAAAAAAATGTCGGGGGAACGACCAAGAAACCCATCAGTTTAGGTTGCAGCTGAACAGCGACACACAGACAGACAGAATTCTGGGACCCACTTTCACTGAAATCGTAATGTCAGGTTTGATGTATAATACGAGCAAGTAGTTAAGTATTTAGGTACCTAATATATCGCAAGTAAGAACATTTGCAAATTTGTGAAAAAAAACTTACCTATACCTACCTTTTGGCACCTTATCAATTTCAAAATGAGATTTGATTATTATGTTGAACCCTACATGGGTGGGGAGAAAAGTTATGCCTTATCTCATAGCAACACTTCTGACTGATGTTCTATTAAAATTCATAAGCTATAGAAATCCAATATACCCACCCACAATAAAAATAAACATTTAAATGTATTCAAAAATAAATTGCAATGTCAATCAAAGCAAAATCTTTTTTGAAAGAAATTCCGGAAAAATACTCAAACCTTCTCATTCATCATCCAACCAACTGGATCTCCTGAAACAAAATATTCCAAAAAATGTCTGAAAAGTCCTTCATCGGATTTCATTTATAAAAATGTCTGCAAGTTCGTCCTTTAACACATTTCTCTTCTTGGTTTCAAACGGAAAACAAATAACATCAAAAAAACAGCAAACAGTATTCAAGGATAGGTATAGGGTACGTCCAGATAGCCAACGGGCACCTGTGTTGAATGCAGTCTTAATTCAGGAGTTATTAGTTACGAGACTATTCAAAGGATGAAAATTCTTCTTGTGCTTCACGCTATACTGTTTGTTGAAGTCCTGATATAAATGACAATGGATGAAATGAACCTTCTGCTATGTCTCGCAAAAAACCCTCCCGCAGTACATATACTTTCTCGCCGCTTATAAATGGGCACTCACTCATACAATTGCTGTAAATATTTGCATAACTGAATAAATTGCAACATCCCTGTGGCGTTACATTACACGACGACAACGTTAACACAGAGAATTTATATATACGACGACGGACGCACGGCGACGACGACAACGACGAGCAGCAAGGGAGGAATGAATATTTGACTGAGCTGTGATGAGGATTCGAATGGCTTGAGGACACAATAAGGAAGATTTTCTTTTTCACCGAATCCAAGGCGTGATGTGTGATAACGCTTGGGGGTTTTTTCCCCATTTCCCAAAACTCCTGTGGTTTTTTATTGTCGGCTATGGTATACCTATATATAGATGGATGGAAACTAGAGCTTTGGGATGCATGATGTTAGACCACATTTCGATATAAGGCTATTTATCATGCTCTTATAGATATAGTATAAATGCATCCATTTTAATCAAGTACACCAGTGGGGTGCCGTTTGGCACATGAAATTGCCTATATTAAAGCTTCAGGATTGCATTGAGAATTTATTGTTCTAAGGATCGCTCTGTGAATCCCTTTTTCACTCAATAAAATCAACAATGGTTATTTTGTGTTTTACTACAATAACAGCAGCTTCGCGATGCCATAAAGTGTCATTAAGATTTTATCAATTTAATTAATCAAACCGCTGCAAAAGTCCTTAAAGGCAGTTCATTTCAGAAACACTGTGACAACACTGTGACACAAAAAGCTTCTTTTTTTTGCGTGTAAATAATCGCATACCTCCTGACTCTAGATACTATTGTAACCCAAACTCATTAAGGACGAAAATAAAAACTCAATTTGCTGTGCCGCACACGAAAGGTGAAATTTATTCCTCATTTTGGAGTAGAGAGAGATGTTTAAACCGTATGCTGGCAATAATTTAAGTTTGGAGCTCGACCGACAGGCAACAATAGGCATCAGGCATCAGGGTGGCCAAAGCCATATAACCGAAGTCAAGTAATCAGGAAAGGAAAAGTCAAGCACATGACGACGCTTTTGTAGGTATAGCAGCGAACGATGAAGTTTTATGGCCTTGTGGATTAATACCTGCTGGGGACTGTGGGATAAAGCACTACGCTGCTGGGCGATGGTTTTCGTTTTTGACAGGTGGTATACCTATATATACCTATACTTTTGTTTGGCTCTTAATTTTCCGTTGTGTAATTTGATTTCGATTGCGCGTTTCGATGAACTTTGTAATTAAAAAAAAAACCTTCAATTGGAATTGACTGCGGGATAATGGTTTTTTTTTGTATGTATGCTGCATGAAGTGAATTAATTTATATTTAATGAAGGAGAAAAGTCAGAATTGTTTTTTTTTTTATTAATGATGATGGTACAATAATCATTCACTTTTAATAGTATCTAAATATATTGAAAAATTGATATTCAAATGGACGAACGCATTCAATGGGACTATCTAGCGTTTTTTTTCAGAACTATTCCTCTCGCCTCCCCACCGTGAATATCGGATGACTTTGAACGAACTTTAAAAGTTCGTATACAAAATCTATGGCTGATCAATCTCTGAAACTTGTTGACCCTTTGTGAGGATTTACTGACGTTTCAGATAATATAGTTTTCAAATATCCCACAAATGAGTTGATAATAATCTCTATGAACTTGAACATATCTTTAAACATTCAATAAAAAAGAAAGTATATGCCTGGCCAATTACTAAAACTAGTTGACAGTTTATGAGGTCACTAAGACCTTGCAGATGGTACACTTTTTTTTATCGAATATGCTACAAATGAGGTGCCTAAAATCGCTGATAACCTAGAAAAACTTAAACCATTGATTCAAAATGTTATATTTGGCTGACCAATTTCTGAAACTAGTTGACCTTTTTTGACCAATAGATTACTGACCTTTAAGATTACATATTTTTGTGTTTGATATATCTTTCGACACATATTTAAACTATAGGTAGAACCTGTATGTTTGTATGCTATTGACTTCAAAACCACCAAATTGATTTAGCCCACATTTTTTTTAGGCAATCTTCAATATTTTCTGTCAAATTTGGTCAATATCTATCCAGCAGTTTTCAAAAAATTGCAATTTGAGTGAGACAACTTCTTTTTACTAAACGGGTACCCGCTATTAGTTATAGACTCAAAAAAGACTAAACCGAGTATCCTGATAATTTCAGATGTTGTCTTTTTGCTACGGGAGGGTTAAGAAAGGGGTTTCAGTAAAAAAAACGCCCACTGCTATAATGTGCCAGTTATACCTATGAAGATTTCATTGAAAACCACCATCATTGAAAATCTTTTGAAACTATTTTGTTGCAAAAATAAGGCTGATGGCTTAAATAATAATTTCTGTGAAAATAAAAAAATGTATTCGGGCCCAAACTTCGCCATAAAATGACGCTTAATTTTCAATGATCAGTGGTATGGTAGTTCAATCATTGAAATAATAAAAGTCATTTTTGTGGACGGTTGGGCCAAAACGAACATTTTGTTGGTGAGAATTAATAATTAAGTCACCACCTTCATATTGGCATCAAAATATGCACTGATTTAGCTTTTAAAGTCCCTCAAAACCAATCATTAAAATTTTCAATGATGAGTTTCAATGAATGCTATAACTGGAGTCTAAGCCCGCACTTCTTAAATTTGAATTTTAATAATATTCAACGTTCCAAGCAAACATTTAGTAATTAAGCTCTCCTAAGATATGAAATGATGTATATTTTTCCCAATTACTTTAAGGCCCATTTCAGCACCAACTTTTCTTACATTTGAATTTTCTACTCATATAAAGTCACTATTAAGGAGAAAATTTGTGAGTTAGCTTCCTTGAACATGTGAATTTTCTATAAATCCACTTACTACCACGCCCACTTTTCTTATATCTGAGTTCTGAGAAAAAACCTTTACAACTAACTTTTTTTATAAAGCTTATTAACAAAGCACACAGTATCCGTCTTTTTGTTCTTCGAGACACATTTATTAAAACAGACATTATTTCTGTGTAAATTAGGGCGGTACAACGTTCGCCGGGGTCCGCTAGTACCTACATGAAACTGAAAATTGATCCTAATATTTTAAAAATATTCACCCAATGGCTTCAAAAATTATTGAGATTATTAGTCAGGGACAAATCAATATTTCTTTCCGACGCCCCGTGAAGTGTGAAGAAAATCAGATTTCATTCATTCCCAAACTTTTAGTTTTGAAGTTATTTAAAAAAAAATTCAATATGCTCTAAAAATATCCTTTTAATTATGAAACATGGCAATGGAATTCCGAATCCCTTTCAATCGATAATAATCTACAAACACATTTTGCTCACAAGGACTTCTTCTACTTCAGATACATTATTTTTCCAGATCGAATAGCTCTATACCTACAATATTATATATTATATAGGTTCTTAACATTGATATAAATAGGTATAAAAATAAATATAGAGAAATCCTGAATTTCATTCAATCTCGATTTTCAATCTAAGTGAATCCAAAAGAGTTTCTATCGCACATAGTTAACATAAAAAGCATAAGGAGCTCTTGAAAAGCTAATAAATAAAAACGAATCGAGCCAAGGCCCTTGCCTTCAAGCCTTAACACCAAACCCCTTTACGAATCCATTCTGTTTTCTTTCATTCCACCCTGAAAGGACTTATACCATGTACCATGACTTGCCATATATTCTATAGTCATTCTAGGTAGACAAATCCACTTACACATTTGCAACGAGATTGTAATCTCAAAATAGTTTCCTCCACAATCTCGTTCTCGTGAGACAACTTCAACAAACATTCTAATATATTGCAGTGCGCCTATATTCCCGGTGGAGTCCTTAAGAAATCATGAAGCTGCAGCAAGGAGCAGCATTAACAAAATAATATATAAAAAAAAAAAAAACAAATTTTGTTCTGATGCTTTCCTGAGTCTGCCTGCGGAGGCAGTAAGGTTATGGCCTCCCGAAAAGAAAACTACAAAAATGAAAAAATCTTGGAGCAAAAAAAAAGAAAATAAGAACTGCTGACGACTTCAATTTCTTTGGGTGGCTTTGAGCAGTATACTACGTGCAACAGTGGTTCCACTGTTGTAGGTACTCAGAGAAATATGGAGCGAAGTAACACTTAGGAAGGCCTGGAATCATGCACACTAATACTATAGTTGTGAGAAGTAGTTACGAAGGAGTAGGAAAGGCGTAGGATTTACCATTGCTTGCAATTGACTATCATAATTTGGTAATCTTAAATAAACAAATCAAGGCCTTCGGATAACAATACCTCAAGTAGGTATGCGCCTGTGTTGGAAATTCAATGGGAATTTCAGCCCTGCTTTACGGTCACGATAAGGCATTATTATCTTGTATTTTTCATTTGCTTCAGCTCGAGGGAGGTATGTGTTCTCTCTACAGACACGCCCCGTCTGTCTCCAACAACCTCATGTTTTTAGCAGCTTTTTTTTATGAATAGTTCGTTCGAAAACTATTTCCACACAAATTTTTCATCGCATCGCAACGTCCTTTAAAGGACCATGCTGATGTTGCCAAGGGGAAATCATTTTTTAAAGGTTATTCGCTTGCTAATATTCCCGTATGCATCAATTTTTGTTCTCGTTGTTGTTGCCAAAGCCTTTGATAGAGGAACATTATGGAATTAGCTCTTGCGTGCAAGGCATTTTTTGAGTTAAAAAAAAACTCGTTCAATATCCAAGGATACAATATGGCCTAGCAAACGAACAACAAAAAAAAAAACAGCCTTAAAAGCCACAAAAGGTCATGGAATAATTTTTCCTATAGGTACCGGTACCTGTGTGTTGTATGGCAGAGATAAGTTGCAGGCTTAACATTTTTTTGTTTGTTTGTTCTTTTTATATACCTAGTGTATGATAGGCTCGTCGTAATTTCCGGGTTGAATCTATATGGACAAAAAATCCTGGTTCGCGGGGCAGAGATGAAAAGTCAATTTCGAATGACAATGCGATATTAAAAAGTGAGTGTGCAACACAAAAGCTTAAGCCGTGTGGCATCATATATTTCAAAAGACACCGTTGTCGAGTCGAGTCGAGGCCGTGGATATGCATTTCGATTTAATAAAAATGGAATTTCAATTTTAAATTATTATTTTGCTTTGCCTTGTCTTCTGTTGTGTTGTGTTTGGTTTTGTGTTGTTGGATAGTTCGTGTTTGTGTCTATGAATTTTTGTATTTCATTTGCTTTTGCTGGCGGTTTTATAGGTGGGTACGTAAAAAGCCTTTTTTTGATAAATGAAAATATCAAAGTGGAATGCCCTGGTCTTGGACAAGTTTTGAAAATTAAACAAGTACATACCTATGTACATATACATTGGTTTTTCTGTTATTTTGTTATTAAACTTTTTTTTAATTATGTATATGTATTAATTTTTTTTATTAAAAAATAAATTGCATTATTTAATTCATACGAGATGTTGGTGTTGCCATGTTGATGCAAAAACTTTAAACCAAGTTTTTTTAATTGAGAACTTATTTTATATTTATTGAGAAATGTAAAAATAAGAATTTAAAAATTCATATCCAGAATTTTGTTGGATGTTTGTTTCTACAGCTGAAATGAAGAAATGAAAAAGAAAGAAATATTTGGGAAAAAAATCTTTGTGGGAAATGACATTCAAGGCAAATGAATAAATTTAATTCAACCTTTTTAGTAAAGAGCTAACAATGCTAAAACAAAAATTCAGTCTTTTCAAAAATGGTCTGGTCTTAATATAAATTCCCTTTTTAAAAGTCCAAGCCAAAGTAACATACAATATTTCAAAAAATCAAATATTTCACAAATCATTTATAAAAGTTATTGCGAAATATTCCGAGGAAAAATAACAATTGAAAGTTTTACTAATTGGAAATAACAACAAACACAAAAGCAAAAAAATTACATAAAGCCTTACTGTACGAAAGAAACATCAAATACAAATAAAACTCAAATGTTACTTTTCTGCACACAATTAATGGCCCGGGCAAAATTTGCTACAAATATTATTAACTTCGCATTAAAATTACAAAAGAAAATAATATTTTTTGACTTTTCGTAATTCAATACTACTTTCTGGTTTTTAACCCCCTTCTCGTTATGAAAGACTAAATTTGTAAAAAATGATCCAAACTTAATTGCTTTCCCAACAAAGGAAAAATTTTTGTATTTGAAAACCTCTGTTTTATTTTTATCCCATTTCACTCTATTAAAAGCATTTTTTTTTAAATTACCTTTCAAACACAAACAGAATTTTTGAAATTGGATACCTCCTTTTACCCTATAAATACCAATTTTTCTGAAAAAAAATATTCCTTAAGCCATCAACTCAAAATAACCTTTCAAACAAAAAAAATCTATAAATAGGACATTTTTTTTTTTGTTTACACCCCATTTATCCCTACAAATAGCAAAATTGAGAACAAAAATATCCTTGAAGCCATTTCCTAAGAACAACTATTTAAACGTAGGTAGAGTTTTTTTTTTCAATTGGATACCTACGACTTTTTCATTTTATCCCATTTCACCCTACACAGTTAATTTATCCAATATTTTAATTTTAGTTATTCTGCTATTCGGGGCGGATATGAATCCAACAAATCAGAGATCATTAAAATCGGCCCAGCCGTTCTTTGTTTTATAAATTAAGATTTTTGCTGATCAAACCTCCGACGTACTGAAGAACGAAATTTTTCGAAGAATCGTACTACTATCACCTGCTGTCTAGCCTTTAACAAAAAAAAAAGCGTGATCACGTCAAATCTCATCCCCTCTTATTATTATTTTATTATATTATTATTACTATTTTCTTCTTTGCCACAATGCGTACAGTAGATACCACAATAAAGGAACGTGGACAACCCTGTGAGTACGAGATTTAAGACCACGGAGAATCGAGTTCATCACAATTATATATTTCACGCGAGGATCTAAAAATTTCTGTGAGTTTTATTTACATTAACACTAAATTTAAATACATTATGTGTTGTCTTAAATAAGACACAAACCTGATAATAAATATCAAAGACATAATATTTATTTTGATTATAACAGTTAAAAGCGAATTGTTTACTCCCATTGGAGTAGGTACTTTTAACCTCGATTTTAAGAAAGCAATTGAATCGTGAGAACCGAAAAGTATGTTTTTTTGTTTAGCTTTTTTTCATATAACTGCCTAAAGGTTTCTCATATGAAAAAAAACTAGCATAATTTTCGGCGTTTCAAATCTGAAAGTAATGGCCTTTTCGATTGGAGAACGATTTGATACGTGTGAACCCTTCTGGAACGATTTTGAAAACAAAATCAGAAGCAAATTTCTCTTCTTTTCAGAAGAAGAACTGTCATTCTGACTCCAATCGAAAAGGCCATAAGTGAAAATAAAATGGGTAGGTAATCCAATTTTCGGTTCGGATATCACATACGTCAAACCGAACTGTCATGCGAGACTTTATTTGCTTAGTTTAAGGTTTGCCAACAATAGCCGGGTTTTTTTGCAAGCCCCGAGAAAATTGGTTGAAAAAAACCACGCCCTGTCCTGTTGTTAAATGCAACAACAACTAATCCCCTTAGGGCTTAGCTAAGCGGGGAAAATTCTCAGTGCTTAACCTAAGTACGGAGAAATACTGTGTTACCAGCGTGAATTGCATACCTGTTAGGTATCAATAGTTTGTTTCGAAAATTAGAAACTCTATTTTATTTCTATAATGACGTTGCTAAACCACGATGTCGTTTTTATCAACCAATTCCCTCCGAACTTGCAAAAAAGCACGGATTTTATAAATTGTAACATTCTTGTTATACGATTAAATTTGGGGTGATTTTTTAGCTGGTTTGGTTTTGGCAACACTGGTTTTGACAGCTGACGTGTGTTTAGTACCTTGTGTCACTGTCAAACAGCTTCAGTTTGGTTTGCAATTTAACCATGGATCATCTTACAAATGAACAACGCTTGAAAATTATTGAATTTTACTATCAAAATTCGTGCTCGGTTCGAAATGTTCATCGCGCGCTGCTTCCATTTTATGATCGGCATTCTCGACCTTCTGAGCAGTCTATTCGGAAGATTGTGACCAAATTTCGCACCAAATTTACTTTGTTGGACATTAAACCACCAACACGTTTACGTACTGTGCGTAGTGAAGAAAATATTGCGGCCGTATCAGCTAGTGTGACAGAAGACCGCGAAATGTCGATTCGGCGCCGTACCCAGCAGTTAGACCTTTGTTACAGCACTACGTGGAAAATTTTGCGGAAGGATTTGGGCGTAAAGCCTTTTAAGATACAGCTGGTGCAAGAACTAAAGCCAGCCGACCTACCACAACGCCGAATTTTTGGTGAATGGGCTCTTGGAAAGCTGGCCGAGGATCCGCTTTTTTATCGAAAAATTGTGTTCAGCGATGAGGCTCATTTTTGGTTGAATGGGTACGTAAATAAGCAAAATTGCCGCATTTGGAGTGAAGATCAGCCAGAAGCATTGCAACAGCTACCAATGCATCCCGAAAAAGCCACTGTTTGGTGCGGTTTATGGGCCGGCGGCATTATTGGGCCATATTTCTTCAAAGATGATGCGAATCGCAGCGTTACTGTCAATGGTGAACGCTACCGAGCGATGATAACAAACTTTTTTTTGCCCGAAATGGAAGTTCTTGACTTGCATGATATGTGGTTTCAACAAGACGGTGCCACATGCCACACAGCACGCGAAACAATGGCGCAATTGCGAGGCGAGTTTGGTGAACAGTTAATTTCACGTTTCGGGCCGGTCAATTGGCCGCCTAGATCGTGCGATTTGACACCATTAGATTATTTTTTGTAAGGGTATGTCAAGGCTAATGTCTATAGGGACAAGCCCGCTTCGATTGACGCACTGGAAGCCAACATCCATGCATTCATTCGTGAGATACCGGCCGATATGTGTGAAAGAGTATGCCAAAATTGGACTCAGCGGATGGGCTACCTGAGACGCAGCCGCGGTCAACATTTGCATAAAATTATCTTTAAACATTAAATTGCAAGGTTCAAACTATCGATTCAAATAAATATTTCGTTCATTTTTTCGAATTTTTTGTGTTTTTTTTTTTAAAAAAGTTCTAAACCTCTTAAAAAATCACCCATATTTTTGGAAACAAATATTTCTAAAGTCATCCACTCAAAATTACCTCTCATTTTTTATTATTTAATTCGGTATTGCTTGAATTCCGCAAACTCCATACAATTTTTCTTTCCAGCTTCTTCCTGTGTAGGTACAGCAAGTAGATACATATTCCCAAGTGTTTCGTTAAGTTTATCTTTATGACCTACTTCAGATTCCTTTTATTATTTATTTGCGACCAAAACACATCGACGACAATAGTCCCAAGAGAAGTCCCATTTTCGATCATGAGTTATCACATTTAAAACAATTATTGGTACTTACCAATAACCAGGAAGGGAAGGAAATCTCATAGAGCTTCCTAAACATGACTGTAACAAGTATGATAAAAAGTTGGAGATGTGGTTGTGGAGAATGGGCATGTCATACTTGTATTGAAACAAAAGTTTGCTGACAAAGATGACAGCAACGTCATCGAACAATTTATGGGAAAAAGCATCTTAGTTAAACATTGAAGGCATTGCATGTCTCTCAAAATGTGTTCAAACAAGAAGTCTCGTGGAAAATTTCCTTTCATTCCTTTTCCTAAAAATACCAACAATCTTATTCATCTCAAGGAAAATATCAAAGAAAGAAAAATAAAAGCGAGTAGCTGGATCCCCTATTTTCAAACGTAATAGCAACCGTAAATACTGGAAACAGGATTGAAAAAACTTTTTCTCGTCAAACAAACATATAAACGTATCCTGAATATGAATAAGGCAAAGAGGAAAAAAAATGTAAATCGAGGAAAAAAAAAAAACCTTTCATAATTGTTTTTTTTTTCAATCCTTAATGCTGAATCAGCTGAATCAGCACCCAGCTCGGAAAGCCAAATGGAAAGATATTTAAAGAGATATAGTACCTAACACCCGCTAAAGGATATAAAGAATGGAATGTGCGGATTTTGATCTGAAATTGCCTGTTAGCTATGTAAATGAATAAACTCGCACAAAGACATTTTCACCTCAACCAATTTAAATACTTAAATTCCATCCATCAGCATCCCTTTAAGAATCCTAACCGTATTCCTTCCAATCGCTTAGATATACCCTATTCGGATCCAAAAATCTCTTCTACCGCACCAATCCGAGAGCCCGCATACTGATGAGTGGGGAAAGGATTTTTGTCGTCTTTCTTTTTCGCATTAATTACAAAAAACTCTTTTCATGTTGCATTTTCCGCCCTGGATGGAGGTGTTTTTCGCAGGCACTGCCATGTGACTCATCTCAACAGAAAAAATATTTACCCAACTAATGAACTCAATGGAGTGAGGTAGATTTCCATTCGAAGTGATATGCAACCGATTTCGTCTTCCTTGTGATGGTATAGGTGTATGGCTGTGTATATACACCTATATTCTCGCCTCCACCTGCGGGCATGTGTTTCTGTAAGGAAGTTTTCTATTTTCCTACGACAGACAGTGGCTTTTGGCCAAAAAGTTAGTTTACCTTTCTAAAAGTGAAAGACTAGGTGTGTAAGTAAGGTGAGAAGTACCAAGGATATATACGTATAAGTAAAGTTTTTATGGTTTGCAAGCTGCGCCGCGCCGAGCTTAAAAGGGTTGAGATAAGTTTGTGTAACAATATTACCTAAGTTAATCGTTTGAGGGATGTTCTGTTCGGAAATGGGTTTAAGTTATCCAAAAGTCAAGAACACACGAAAGGGTTGATGCACACACTCAGGATATACATTGCAGTTTTTGTTGTTAGGTAGAGTAGAGATAGAAGTTTTATATCTTTACCGTTAGGAAACTATCTGTGTAGGAAAAGTTTAGCGGTCGTATTAATTTCGATGATGAAATATTAAAAAGGAGTGATGTTGCATTAAAAGTTAAAGAAGGCTTCTTTGGTTCGGAGGATTTGATACCATCAGGTGAAGAAGATGATGTACGACTTCATGTTTTAAAGTAACATTTAAAGCAACGCAAAAGTGGTGGTTTTTGAAGTTATTTATAGTGTTTTCGTTTATTAAGAGATTTTCAATACTTCAATGCCACACCAATAATATCGTGAGCCACTCTGGCTGGTGTGTAACTTTTGAATGCACCTTTACGTTCCATTTGTTCGTACCTTCCATAACATAGATTCACTGAAAATTTTTAGCTTTGATAAACTGACGTATACATTATGTCTGGCAGCCCTGTTTTTTTAGACGTGTGGTTTTCAAGAAGAAATAAAACGCATATGATTTAATGTTATGGCCAAGAGTTTAGCTTTATTATAAAGATAAGGGTTTGCCATTATATTTTAAAAATTATTTCGGGCAAATGGCCGTCACGGCTGGATCGAATAAATTCCAGCCGAGAGGCCCAGTTTTCGACCACTTTTTGAAGCAATTGGGGCCATATGTCAGCAATATCGCTCCGAATATTCTCTTCCAAGGCGTCAATCGTCTCGGGCTTCACATAATCCTCCAAAAAATAGTCCAGCGAAGTTAAATAGCACTATCTTGGATCAACATCCTCCAATTCAGGCACGAAAAAGTCATTAATTCTGGCTCTATAGCGTTCTCCATTGACTGTAACATTATGACCGGCTTCGTTTTTGAAGAAATATGGACCAATGATTCCCTCTGCCCATAGAGCACACCTGCAAACAGTGACTTTTTGACGATGTAACGGCGGCGTCTCAACAATGGCTTGTGGATTATGATCAATTCAAATACGACAATTTTGCTTATTAACGTACCCACCCAAGAAACATTTTTAGCTGCTTAAATGCTTTAAAAGCGCTTCCAGAGCTAATCTTAAAGCTCGTTTATTTAAGAAAGAGCTCTAGATGCACCCTTAGAGCAATTGTAGAGCTTTCTCACAGCTAATTCATTGAGTTTGAGAGCACATTTTTGCTCGTTATCAGCTTGTTATCAGTGACTAGTGACTTTGAAGCTCTTTAATATAATCATATGATATCCTTAAAGGAGCATTTTTGACAGATTTTTGTTTGTATTAGTTTGTGAAATCCAAATGATAAATAAATATAATAGTAGCACACTATAATTCATGTGTGTAATGGTAGGAAGCGTAAACTTCATTTATTTTGATGTCAACAAGCTAGTTATTATTTATTCCTAGAGAAAATGATGTATCTAATCAATATTTTTCGAGTTAATGCCAGTGAATTTTAAGTGCGCGCTTAGTTTTTTCATAAATGTTTTGAAGGTACTTCGCAAAATTATAACGCGCCTTCCAAATTGTGTATATTATGCAATGAAATGTGAAAAACATTAAGTTGAACAATATAAAAATTGGGCAAATAAATTTATCGAAGCATGAAATAAAAAGCTTTTTACATTGCAATACATATTGTGTTTTCTATTTAAAGTGAAGATTTTAAATGTTTTTAAATGAATGGAAACAAATATTTCAAATAATTTTCATTTGTGTCGCCATTTTTGTTTTTATGGAAAAAATGTCTCTTTAATAGAGCTGCAATATCGCTCTGAGAGCAATGTGTCAGTTCGTCGTTCAGGTCTTTTTAGAAAATAGGGTGTTTTGACAATTGAAAGTAATTTTAAATTGTAGAAATAATTTTTAATTCGAAGACTAGGTACCTACTTTCCATTGAAGTGTATAAAGTTTTATAAGAATCTTAAATTACAGGAGCAAGTACTTTTTAATTTTTTTATTTTAATAAAAAATTGTCAAGTCCGTGTCTAATTTTAATCTTAAGATTTCCCTTATAAAGTGAAATTAATTAATTTATTTTCCACTGTTTCAAGTTTTCCAGTTGAAATAATTTTTGTTCTAGTTTATAACACCCTATAAATCTATAATATGATTGGGAGAATTGTCTTGAAAGAGGATTAGTATTTATTCAGCTTTATATGTGCATTATTGTAGCTCTATTGATGAATTATTTTGACACCAAATTTTGTGTGAGAATATTAGTAATCCAACTCTACAGCCGCTTTCAGTATAGCTCTGTAAAAGCAATTTTTTGATATTTTGACAGATTATGCGTTAGTGTTTTGCGCATGTGTTGTTAGCAGCTCTACAATGCCTCTATGTATGCTGATATTTAGAGTTTGCTCGTTGCAAGATATCATGAACTGTGTTAGAGAGCATATATTTAAATATGGAAGCGTTGTAAAGTTAATAGAGCTAAATGTGTTCTAAAACTTCGAATATAGAACACTATTTTAAAACTTAATGTAGGGAGCTGTGAAATAATCTCCAACAGAGCTGTAGCTTTGGATTTCACTATCTAGGAGCTGTAGAAGAACAGTTTTGATTCTAATAGCTCCAACGATGTTACTTGGGCATTCAACCAAAAATTGCGATGCGTCGCGCGAACCGAACCATTATTTTGGTAATAAATTTGCAAACGTTGTTCAGGACAACTCCAAAAAAGTAAATCAAGTGACAGCTGTCAAAAAGACCCAACTCCAAAAAAAGTAATGCCATCAGATTGAAAACCACACGGCAAAAAAAAACACCCAGTATAACTACTATATATGCCTGTAAGACCTAAGGCCTTTTAAATGCAACCTCAACTGCACGGAACTATAGTTAAAAGGATAGGAAAGAATTTTTGCTTGCACAGTGCGTGGACTGAGAAATAAGGTATTGATTATCTCATGGAATACCACGGATGGCATCCAGTGGTTACTGGGGGAATATAGAAAAGAATGCTGCCTAGAGTGGGGCTCGAACACACACCTCTAAGTATAGTAGTCAAGTCCACTACGCCATTGCCACCCAAGATTAAATATTTTTCAAAATTCTGACCGAGTACCGCTTCAGACCGTATACTCTCGCTTTCTCCTTTTAAGGTGTACATCAAGGTTGTCATCTAGGTTCTCTTCGTTCCATCCATACCATTAATGATATTCAAAATCCAATTCATATATCATCGAAAAAACCCTATACAAAAATGACACAACGAAATCATAAATAATCGTCCTCCTTTTCGTTTTGCAGTACGCTGTTCGATGAGCGAATTTATAATTGTAGCAGATTATTTGAAGAGGTCTCCGCTCTTTTTTCGCACTCAATTAATTGCCCGGACCATTGATTGTGTGCGGAAAAGTGACATTTGAGGTTTGTTCGTGTTTGTATTTGCTGTTTCTTTCAATACAACATGGCTTTCGGTGATTTTTTTGCGGGTGGTTTTTTTTTTTGTTTTTGCAACTGGTGACGCTTTCAACTGTCATTTTTCGCTGTGGTTTTCGTAAGCATTTCGCTGTCGTGTTGGAGACCACCGAAAAATTTCATTTCGCATCAGCAGCGTACTAAACTTTATGCGATAAATTGGGAGTAAAGTGCGAAACATCTGAGTCTAAACCCGATCACTTGGTTGAGGTAGGTATACAACTTAATGATATTTATATCGCCCATAGTAATTATGATAGAGCTTCAAATTATAGATCTTGAGCAAATGGGGGCATTTTATTTTTTATAAACCGGCACAAACCAAACTGAATTCCTTCTTCTGTTCGTTAGAACACCAGAAATTCCCGTCCACGAAATTTCTAAGTTATGGTTATGTTTTTCACTTTGAACATTTTTCCAATTTATGTCCATTTAACGCCATTGCTTCGATGGAATGGCATGCTTTCACCCTCTTATATGTCCTGAATTATTAGGCCAATTCATTTAAAATGTAAATGAATTGTCCTCAAAAAGCTTAACCTGAAAAAAAAACGAACTTATAATATCTTCGACAAAAATAAACTAAATTTCTCCGTTTACCATAACTTATAGTATGTGCCTACAACCTTCTAAAACCAAAAGGACGTGTTTCATAAATTATACATACAACCACTATCATACACTGCATATGTCATACCTATACTCTTACGAGCTACGACTTACGGTAAGCTACTGTGAGCCCAATTTCAATAAAACAATTCGATGAAGAATCATTATTCTGAAAGCGAACAGCACAAACTCACTCGTATAATTTCGCATGACACTAATCAAATTTACAACACTGATGAATACCGCTATTGACATATCACAAAATTCATGTCATGCAATATTAGATATACGGTTATAGTAGATCTAGATATGCCCTAAAGCCTCACTGCAAGTTCCCCAATGGTTTGAATTAATCAGAAGGATTTATATGCACATGCCATCAGATGCTTTAGAACCCCACTGCCATGTTGTCGAAGTACCTTTATCGATAGGCCAGAGGACCAACCAGGACCGAGTGGGAAAATGTTTCCATAATGACCGAAGCACCGGTGGCGGTCATTGTTGTCAAGCTCCTCTCATAGCAATGCCAACAACAACACTGATGTCATCCTTCAATATCAATAAAACCTGCAAATGTCCAGACATCCCGGACTCCGAATCGGCATCTATCGACCGTAAAATTTCCGCCTGTGATTTGATTAAGTATTACAATTCGTCGATGTGACAATTCATGGTCCACAAATGATGCCAAACGGTTGAAAATATCCAAAACGTGTAGATTGCTCTCTCTCTGGTCTCTCTCTGGTTACTGCGGGAACGTGTATCAGGTGCAAAAACCAGACGAAGGAATAAATCAATACCAATTAAAGTGAGGGGTTATCTCTCTGTCCTGGGCTGTGCTGTTGCTGCCTCTCTGGTCTTTTTGGGGATCTTTGGCTTTTATGGTTTTTTTAGGTGATTTGGATTGTGACAGAACAATTGAACTGTGGCGTTCTAAAGATTGAAGGTGGACGTCTTAACATGGACTATGGAGGGCTTGGAATGTATAAGGATGAGAAGAAGAGGACAAAAGCCAATGATTTTGATGATAATGATAACAAGATGGTAGGGCAATCAAATTAAAGGTAAAATGAAGAGCTATTAGGAAGGTAATCTCTAAGAGAAGTTTGGAAGTTTTCTGTCAGAGTGTATAAGAGCATCAGTGTTATCAATAAATATTAGATTTCTAATAAATGTGGTATAACTTTGAAGAATTAGTTTATTATTGTTGACAAATTCACATGTATTGACATGTTTAAGTTTGCAACAATAAAAAAAATCATAAGAATTTAATTTGGGATACCTTCTTAGTGGAAATAAGTAGGGACTTATTAATGTGGAACTTAATATCTGTTTTTTAAGTTTTGGTATTGATATTTAAAATATTGCAAACATAACACAATTTTCTATTATTAATTTATTTTAGAAATACTATTTGTATTCCTGTTAGTCATGATGGACAAGATTCTATGAAATTTTACTGCCATCGTTAACTGAGTGATTTTTATCAAAGTTAGCTTTTTAGGGCCGGTTTTTCAGTTGTAAGTCAAATCAGATAGCTAGGTAACTCTGCAAATAAAAGTATTCACTGTTAATGCAAGAAGCAGTTTTTTTTTAGGAAAGTATACATCCGGGACGACCTAACACAGTTAGGATAAAACAAGAAAATAATTTGTTCAATTTATGCAACTAATTTTCGTTGGTTAACTCGTGGATTTGGGTTGAGTCTCGCACTTGGTCTTAGAATAGTCATTTATACGCTAAAATAGGTTAGTTTGAATTAATATTAAAAGACCTTAAAGCTGATAAGAATCTAGATTGGAGGGAACAAGTCATGGAAGATGGACCAATCTTTCAAGCCAATTTATCAACTTCTTATTATTTTTTTTTTCAATGTGTCTGAGGCATTGGAAGGTAGCATTGGCTACCAATAACAAATAAAGTCCAACAGACGTTATACGTCTTGTAACGTCTAGACCAAGAACGACTTGTAATAGAAGGGGAATAATTTTTAAGATTAATATCATGCAATTTCTGAACTTAAAAACACAAGCGAGCAGTAGTATCTACCTATATAGAATTTATATTATAAAACCTTCATATAAAAACAAAGCCTGGCCCTGGGCAATTACCAGCTTAATGATTGAGAATTTTAATCTTGTTGGATATATGTAGTTCATATTGGATTTTTGTCAAAAAATTCATGTAAGTAGAACTGAACTTAATATACAAATTGCGTATTGACAAGGCCGTCACCATAGTCAATTATTGATGAGTCCATCAAGGGAGATCGCCGGGACAAAACGCCAATTTGTATGGACTAAAGGTCGTTAAAAGCTATTTTGAAACAAGATAGCTTGTTCCTTGCTGAATTGGATACCTGTCTAGCTTTCTTGTAGTTGAAGTCTGTATTTAGCTAGCAAGCTAGTATTTTAATAAATTTTGATAAGAAGCGATATTATAATCTGCTCTTTCGAGGGCTATTAGTTGAGTTGCAGTAATCTAATCAACAAGCTTAAGACCTTAAAATTGAGATAAAATATCAGGCTATATGTTGGTGCTCAAATTGGTGTCGAAAAAAATCCATAATTTACAAGGTGTGGTGGAAAAATTTGTTTTATTTTCTTTTCTGTAACACAATTTCAATATTTCATTTGGGATTTTGCGATACATCTCTTAATTTTACTAAAAAACACAAAACTTATGAAAACCCTACAATATGAAGCTTTGAAAGTCATTTTTAAAATTAACTTATTTAAGACAGTAAATTATAAGTCGAAAGTTATTTGCATTTTAAGTATTTTCTTTTAAATTTTGTTTTTGTCATACCTACTATACTTACAAAAATACACTACAAACCAAATCGCTTTGTTCCAGAGGTGGTTTCCCGCTTTTTACCTAAAACAACGCAAACAATAAAAAGCACTTTATTGTTTTTTTTTATTATTTTAAACCACAAATGATTTTTGCTGAACCTAGGCTACCCAAAAATCAAATGAAACTAATCCATCTGAGCTTATTTAAATGTCCTTCAAGGACTTCGACCCAAATTCATTGCTACCCCTGGATAAAATATTTAGTGCCAATGAGTTTTTTCCCAGCAATTTGTGTCTCCATTTCAATTATTGTCACTTTAATTGGCGCAAACTTTTTCCATATACAAAATAAATTGTCGGCTAAAATTTGAAAAACTTTAATGAGAACAAAAAAAGTTATTTCAAATTAAAACTGTTGGCGTCGGTCGGTCGTCGTGTGATAAACCTGCTCCGGACATCAGTGTACCTACAGAAATAAGCCCCAAAATAAAAGTTAATCTAGCTTATCGAAATTTGTATTGAAAAGGTCACACGCTGATTGTGTTTAGGATCAAATACCTAACTAAGTATTTTCTTTTTGCATACAAACAACAGTGAAAAATGAAAAAGGATTTCACAATAAGGCTCACAAAACCAAACCAAAAGATAAGAAATGACCAGGGTTTTATAAAAGAAAAAGGTCCCTATGTAGAGAGGCATCAAGTTCAATGATGGTAATTCTTGTCAACAGAATACAAAAAAAAAAAACAAGCTTTAGTATTTTCTAAGGCCAATATACCGCACTTAAAGCAGATTGAAATGTCAATTGAAAATGTTCCGCATTAATCTTGTCAAAAGGGACAAAACATCGAGCATATCCCAAAAAGGGTAGTAAATCACCACTATCCTATGATTACCGCTTTGAAAAACATATAAAAATAAATTTATGTTGCCTCAAGATTTAGGAAATTAAGAGCTTTCTGCAATGTTTACATTAAAGGGGAAGATGGAAGTGGAGAAAATCCGGCTGCAAAATAAAAGCTCTATGCAGGGATATGTGTGTGGTGAATTTCACTAAGCTTTGAACACCGTATTTTGAATTTGAGGCATGACGAGTTTTGGCGATTTTTTTTTTTTAATGCAAATTTCATGTTCGAGATACTTTCGCAGACAAGATACGAGGAATCTCTCTATAAAAAAAAAAAACTATCACCAGACGATTTTAAAGCCGTATAAATCGATATCTATGTATAACCAGCGAGTCGAGGGTTTTTTTACAACCAACATGATGGCAGGGTGATAGTTATAAAAAAAAAACTCTTAAGTATTCATGGTGAATGTTTTATGCCTTGACAGCAAAACATTGACGAGATAGTTTCCATATTGTTGTGTGTCTAGGAAATCTATGAAAAAAGGACCATATGAAAGGACTAACTCGTAAACACAGAACCAAAATTACCATGAAACCGGTTTTTTTTTGTAAGTGATTTTTACCGTCTATTGCTTGTTACAAAGTTTTTATTAGTAGGTATATAAGCAATGGAAGTTAGTATATAACTTGGAATTGACCAAAAAGGACATCATATTGGAAGGGAGAGTAATTTAATTTAAAATGTTAATGACTAGGAGGGTAATAAATTCAATTATTTTTATTATTTAGATAAATAAGAATTTCAAGAAAGATACAAATAGTTTTTGTCTTTAAAGCACTTCCCACAAAACTGTTAATCAACTAGTGAGCCCTCAAGAAAGATTTTATTAATATAGTTTTAGTATAAATAGAGCTTTCATTTAGAAAATAAAATCAGTTCTAACATTGGGAATTCAAATCGAAAAGATTTAGGGGCATATTCATAGTCACTTTTAAACTCAAGTTTATATCTTAGACTGAGGTTTATTCAAGGTTATTTAGATAGGATAAACCCAGGTGTAAGATAAACTGAAGTTTAAATGTGAATATGAATATGCCCCTCTGTGTTTATTTCGAATTTCCCGTTTAGGATTCCTACACTGGCGACCCCGAACTACACGAACACTCAACTCATACACTTAACTCATACACTTAAGGTGCCAAATCATATACCTACATACTATACAAACGGTATTCCCCGACCCCTGTAAGGTGTTCTTAATATACAAACAACAGTATAGCACCTAGACACCACCGAAAACATGTATGATAACTTCCGACGAGACGAAGTACCTACCTACTTCAACCTGGTCGGCAATTTGGAGGCTGGCGTCCTTACTGAAGTCAGAGATGTAATCAAAAATCCTCCTGCCACTCAGAAGTACTCAAGTGTGAAGACCCGCCTTATATGTCAGCATTCCAGCAGAAAAGACTCAAAACGCTTCTCAGCGGGATCACTCTTGACGGGAGACCACCAACGCAGCAGCTGTTTAGCAAGATGAGGGAGCTTTTCTCTGCTAGCATTTCTGAAGACGTCTTCAGAACTCTGTTGATGTTGCAACTGCCAAAGAACACCCAATCAATTATGTTATGCAATCCCGCAACCAAGACCTCAAGATATGGCAGAAAAAATATCTGACACACAAATTCAGATGTTGCTTCTGTCTTAACGCCCTCGAGTGTTTCCATTATAACCGAACTGCAACAACAGATTACAGCTCTAAAAGATCAACTGAAGAAACTTAACGTTGAAAGAAGTTGAAGTTGATCGCCGATGAGGAAGAGATCCAGTTCCTGAATCAAAAGCCAAAATCTTTGTTTCTATCATCGCAGTTTTGGAAAAGATGCTGGAAAGTGCCAAGAACCATGCCAATATCAGACGGGAAACTAGAACGTGGAAGGCAATCAGCGACTAGCCAGTCCGCAAGCACGATAAGTTTTCTCATGGTCATCTCTACATCGATGAGATATCTTCAAAACAATGTTGACTGTTTGACACCGAAGCTACAATGTGATCGTTTTGTGCAAGAAATATGGAATATTTAATATACCTCTTACATTTTTCTTTAAAACTCCATAATTTTTCTATAAAATCTCAAAATCTTAGAAAATATACTTTTCAAATGTAAGCATATTTTTGAAATAACTCAATCCATGGCTAAACTTGGTAAAGAAAACAACACACCAATTAAATCCACCGCACCTCCACCAAACCTCCATAATTTCAACTAAACTGTGAAAACAATAAACTTAGAAAAAACTGTTAGCGACCATTTTTTTTTTTTATTTCTATTTTAAATGAACAAGTTTCAAAACAATCGTTTTAAATTCCCCCAATTTGCCTCTCCCGCCCCGTCCCTTGAAAAGTGTGTTACTCCATATTGCTCCACTATTACCATAAAAAGTTATTACCCAAGAGGCTTTCTCTGGGTGGGAAAACAATCCGCGAGCACCAGCACCCACCACGGAGCACATCAGACTATTTTATGTATAGGTATGGTACAAGCGCAGAATAAAAGCACTTATTAAGTTTCATTTCAAATAATGGTTTTTATATGAACTGAATATCCTTCCATTTGTGGTGCCAAAAATAAAAGGATTCCATTTGTGAAATTCCAATTGACTGCCAAAACAAGCTGGAGAAAAAACAAATAAAGTCAAAGTTATGTTAAAAAGCTTGACAAAACAAAAACAATTTCCGAATGGATTTTAAGTTGTTTCCTGTATGCTGGATGTTAAACGAAATTTGATCGATGGTTTCTGTATAACTTTAAAGTTATTCCAAAATGTCACCACTCCTAAAACACTTCCACCCACCCACACACAGTAAACAACCCGCACACGGTAGGAATGGATGTGTTAATTGGACGGGATACCAAGGGTTTGTTTTTGGTTATTGTTTCACAGGTGAATGGGTCTCGTTATGCTGATGTCTTTTGAGTCATCCCATGCTACGGTAACTGAATGTTTATGCTAAAATTATAATAAGGTAGATTCTCTAATGTGACCCAAAAGCATATATATGTACCTACTACACATAGACATACCTTACCTACTTATGCATTTGGTAGGTATAGGGTAAAGGAAGGGGGCAATCGTGCTCTGCGCTTAAGTGAATTTAATTTACGTGAGTGGTTGGTTGTTTACATTGGATATTATGGGTGTGCTTCTCTAAGATATCCTACCATCGTACTGTGGTAGGCCTGGTTTGGGTATAAAGGCATGGGTGGGCAAATGGAACGCCGCCCGTCGTTCTAAGTCCAAAAGATGAAATGGGCTTTTAATTAGCCGTAGGTATGTGGTGTAGGGATGGATGTAGGGATGGTGGTATTCAGACTTTCAGAGTATGATGGTTCTGGTTATGAAAACTGTTTCATATGTTTGCGTTGCAAATTATTATTCGGTTCCTGATTTTTATTTCGTGTTTGTTTGTAAAAGCAAAGTGGAATATTGTTGATTTTTGTTTCAATTAATGAATGTTAAACAAGATGGGATATTCGACTTTTTTAAAAGGAGGCAGTAAGAATTGAATAAAAAAAACATTCAAGATTCAATTTAATTTTTTTTTTAATAATAAAGAAGTTCGTTGATAGTCTATAATGTTAGGTATCACTTAAAATCAAAAGATTCCAATGCCCAATTAAATGCCTGACCAGTTTGTCAGTGCTGTAAAGTAAGTAAAATTTCTGCAAGCAAATTTAACCCGAGTAAACTAGTTTTTTAGTAGCCGTGTTTTTTTGCAAGCGATGGAGGGATTTGGTTAAAAAAAACGATTTCGGGAATTTGCGACGTCGTTACAGAGAAAAAAAATGGATTTTCCATACAAACTATTGATAACAAGTACCTAACTATTGTAAGCGTGCAAATCAAACTTTGATCTTATCTAAATATAGGCGTGCAAAAACTAACTACTTAAATCGCGCAGAGACTTTTCATGCAAATCATTAAAAAAAGACAAGTTATTCGTTTGGATGCTTTATTACAACTGACTTAACATTAACAAAAATAATAAAAGTAGAAAAGCTTTTAGTAAGCATAATATAATACTGTATTAAACAGTAAAGTTAAGTACATAAAAACTGTCTTGGGATCGTACGATCATTCTGTTACAATGGATACATACATAATAATTATTATATGTTTTGAACTAAAACATAATGAAAGCTTTTTAATTTTACATACTTGCTTGCGATCGTAAAGAGTTGCCAGATACTTTATTAAATTGAAATTAATTCCAAGGTCTTATATCGTAAGAAATAAGATCTCTTACAACTCGATCATCCTGACAGTAAATCGTCCTCGATTTACGATTGCATGCATTTACATAAATCATTCGTTTTCTTGTAATTACATATAGATACATATTTCTTTTTATAACGAAATTACATAGTAATTGTTATTATCTTTTGATTTACAGATACACGTAATATTTATGTGTTGTAATTTTAATGAAAACTCGGAAAAATACTGATAAGAGAAAATGTAAATTCATACATAGAAAGTTTTTTTTTCTTTTTTTTTTAAAATAATAAAACTAATAGGTACACGTACATGAATACATTTAAAATGTTTTGAATATTTTAATTCAGAAATTGATGATTTTACATACCTACATAAGGATAGCAAAAATTATATTATACGGTAGTATAACAACTACATAATTTATAATGATTTGGATAATCTGTTTTTTTTTTTTTTTGTTTTTAATTTAATAATTATATTTTAAGTAATTAATATTTCATAATTGAACAACATTTTTATGAAAAGTTAAGATTAAATTTTAAACGATATTAAATATTGATACATACAAATGTGCACGAATAAAGATTTATGCTTGAACATAAGGCTTCATATTTTCAGGGCAACATACTCCTTCGTACGGCACGCGAGATATTTGTAAATTTTCTAAGTCCTTTATGAGATATCGATCATTAGGTAGTATCTTTACAACTCTAAATGGACCTTTATATTTAGCCAAAAATTTCTTGTTTAGTCCAGGAGTATTAACAACATTTTTAATTAAAACATAATCGCCGACTTTATATTGCAAAGGTTTTTTGCGGCGCCTGTCAAAATAAATTTTGTTTCGATTCTGACTTTCAACAGTCTTTTCATTTGCTTTCTTCCTTAGCTCTTCCAGATTTCGAGGTTCTTGTTCTATGACATTTTCATCTAAATATTCTTTTAGGTTATCCATAATTTCACCCTTTTGGCAAACTCCAAAAAGCAAAATGCTGGGACTTACACCTGTACTTTTGTTTTCAGTGTTGTTAAGAGCGAACTCAACTTTTTGCAAATATTTCATCCAACTACCTGATTCAATTTCACTTTCTTTCGACAACATAGGTGTTAAGCACCTGTTAATTCGTTCAACTTGGCCGTTCGATTGAGGTGAACTCGTAGCCACCTTAATGTGTTGAATGCTACATTTTCCACAAAAAGTTGAAAAGTCATCCGACGTGAAACAACTACCCCTATCTGAAATAATGCGTGTTGGTTTACTATAAAAGCAAAAATAAGATTCAAGGCATTGGATC
Source organism: Leucozona laternaria (assembly GCA_932273885.2). Taxonomy (NCBI): domain Eukaryota; kingdom Metazoa; phylum Arthropoda; class Insecta; order Diptera; family Syrphidae; genus Leucozona; species Leucozona laternaria. The sequence continues at coordinate 7,183,501 of OW026368.1, forward strand.
GCTTCTTTAGTTGTTGTACTTTTTACAGCATAAAGTTTCGTATACTTCGAAAATCCATCAACTATAACAAATATATGCCTTTTGTTATTTATAGTACAGGGTGGCAAGGGACCGTAATGGTCAATGTGGATAGTTTCGAAGGGTTTGTCTCCTTTGGGGATATTGTGTAATACCGCTTCCTTCTTTCCGCTAGGTGGAGAAAAATGCATACATTTTAAGCAATTGCTTATGTATTGTTTAATTTTGTTTTTCATGCTAGGAAACCAGTATGTTTTCCTTAAATAATTTAAACATTTTTCAACACCAAGATGACATAAACTTTCATGGTGTGTTTGAATGACATTTCTTTCCATCATAGCCGGAACATAAAAGAATACGTTTTTGTTTATCTTTCGATAAACAAGCCCATTTATGAGTTCGTAGCTGGGACTTTCCCTTTTCTCCAACATCTCAACTAACCTTTTTATAACTGGATCTTTTTGCTGGGAAGCAGCAAGTGCGTGCTCAAAAGTTTCGGATTCGACGATTAAAATATTGTGACACCGACTTAAGGCGTCAACGTGACCCATTCTTTTACTGTCTCTGTGCTCAATGACGTAATCAAAATCCTGGAGCTCCAAAGCCCAACGAGAGATTCTTGGATTTAAAGTCTTTTTATTCAGAGTTTGAGTCAGTGACCTACAATCGGTGACAATTTTGAACCGGATGCCTGTGAGATAAACTCGAAATCTTCGTAGAGCATAAATAATGGCAAGAGTTTCCAACTCGTAAGAATGGTACCTAGATTCTTGATCAGTGGATCGCTTAGAGAAAAAGAAGATCGGATGGAGTTTCTTGTCGTCTTGACGCTGTAGTAAAACAGCACCAAAACCCAAGCTGCTAGCGTCGCAGTGAAGTTCTGTATCAGCAATTGGGTTGTAAATGCTCAAAAGTGGAGCATCAAGAAGTTTTTGCTTCAATATGTTAAAAGCTTCCAGCTGCTTTTCGGCAAACACAAACTTTGAGTCCTTTTTCAAAAGATCGTTAAGTGGTTTTGCCAACAGAGAAAAATCTTTTATAAATTTTCGGAAATAAGAGCATAGGCCCAAAAACGAGTGTAATTTCTTTTCATTTGTCGGTATGGGAAAATGGGCAACAGCCTTTAATCCATCGAAATTTGGACCTATTCCATTAACAGAAACCTCATACCCAAGATATTTAATTTTTTCATACATAAGTACACACTTGTCAAGGCGTAACTGCAAGCTATTTTCCGAAACGATATCTAAAACCTCTTTCAGAACCACAAAATGCTCCTCTTTTGTCTCCGTAGCAACTAACAGGTCGTCGATGTAAATTAAAAGTTTACCAGAGCTTATAAGATCTTTAAAAATTTTGTTTATATAGCGCTGAAACACGGCAGGGGCGTTCTTCAGCCCGAAAGGCATGCGAAGATATTCGAACTGCCCCATAGGAGTTACAAAGGATGTTAATTTTATTGAATCTTCAGCCATTTTCACGTGATGAAAACCGCTTTTAAGATCGAGCAATGAAAAATATTTCTTGTTTCGCAATCTATCAAGATGATCTTCGATCAACGGTAATGGAAAATTATCCTTGACCGTGATTTTGTTTAAATGGCGGTAATCTATACAAAGACGAACTTCACCGGTCTTTTTCCTAGTCAATACAATTGGCGATGCATACGGTGAACTACTCTCGCGTATGATATTATTTTGAAGCAAGTCATCTAAAACTTTTTGTAATTCAATTTTATGAGCGTACGGGAGACGCCTAGGCGCGCAACTGAAAAAACTGTTTGAGCTAGTTAAAACTATTTGCATTTCATAACTATTATCCGAATACTTTGCGTTAGTTGTAATACTCCCGAAAACTAATCTTTTTAATTTGACATTTTCATCGTAGCTCAAATTTTCATTAATTTTCAAGGAAATATTTTCATCGCGGATATCGCATGTATCAATTTTTAAAATCTTTTCGTCAAATTCTAAATCTTCAAAATCTTTATCATCGTTAATATCAACAAATTTCAAATCATCATCGCAAATTTTAACATTATCAATTTTTTTAACATTATCGAAATTTTGAACAACAGCTCTTTCGTTTTCAAAAGTTTTTAAGTTCAAGTCTCCAATCATCAATTTAGTATTTGTTTTACGTAAAAAATCTCTACCTAATATGATTGGATTTTTCATAGTTTTATCATTCACAACATAAAGACATAAATTCACATAATTACCATAAAATTTAACTTTACATAATAATTTACCTAAAATAACCAATTTGGAATTATTTATACCAACGAAATTAGTTGTGGATGGTTCTAGAGATGTCATCATAAAAAGTGGCACGTATTGTTGTTGGATGAAACTTATTGGGCTACCAGTATCAATGACAGTCATCACATGCATGAAAACTCGAACACTTCCAGCTTCACAATTCGCAGACTCAAACTCATAGTCCAGAATTCCATGAAAATCAGTCATCAACGCAGACACGTGACATTCTTTTGGCAAATCTTTATTTTGAACGACGAGAACCGATGATGTCTGTGGGCAATTGCTTACAACATGCCCTTTTTTGCCACAGCGAAAACATGAACCCTTTTCTCGACGTGGTTTTGGACATGTGGTTGATATGTGACCAGCTTCGTTGCAGTTATAGCATTTGACTTTAGTTTCGATTCGTGGCGGAGGTTTCGAATGTTGCACGGGTCTGTTGTAGCCAGACGTCGATGGTTGCAGCTCAGATTTCATTTTTTCATATTTTCGCAGAATAGATTTTAGCTCAGTGAGGGTGTTCGCCGTGAGCATAAGCTGCTTATTGAACAAGGAATCAGGGATTCCCTTGATTATGTAGGCAATCACGTCTTGCTCGTCGATTTCAGCTGAGGATGCTATCTCCTGCATAGCCAGAACGTACTGTTGATAGTTTTCGTCTTTACGTTTCTTGCGGTTTCGCAATGCGTTGTGGACATCTGTTGCAGTTGTATGATGGTGAAATTCAGACAACAGAGCAGCTCTAAGCTCTCTCCATGTTCGAAACGTCCTAGACCTTAGAAACAACCTAGCAGTACCTTTGAGAAGCCTTTTGAAATAAATGAAAGACTCTGACTCACTAAGATGGTAAGTGACCATTGCGTCCTCGACATTCTCAATCCATTTCTTGATAGGATAATCATCATCACCAGAGAACGTTGGCAAGGAATCTTCGATGTCACGAGACGAGCATGCACCAGCAGGGTGAAACTCTCGAACAGGGTTGTTAAGTTCAGCCAATCTTTTCTCCAAAGAAAGAATCTCCTCTTTCTTCCTAACCATTTCACGAAGTCTCTCTAAACGTTGTGAAACATCTTCGTCTTCGTCTTCCAAGTCACTATTATCGCTTCCATCAACATCGTCAGGAAACAAAGCATCAATTTGATTGAGCTGAAGCGAAGTAATCGCTTCATTTAAGCGAGACTTAAGTACAGCCTTTGTACCATTCGTAGCCAAACCCATTTCAGCTAATTTGTCTTTTAGTTTCTGCCCAGTGGCAGTTTCTAAAAAACTTGATGCACGTGCATTAGCATCCATTCTCATAAACTAATTAATATTTTGCGAGAAAAAAAAAATCGATAAAATACAAGCGTAACATGCAATTACAATACGATTAAATTTTCGGTACTCTATCGCACTTCTGATAGGTTGTAAGCGTGCAAATCAAACTTTGATCTTATCTAAATATAGGCGTGCAAAAACTAACTACTTAAATCGCGCAGAGACTTTTCATGCAAATCATTAAAAAAAGACAAGTTATTCGTTTGGATGCTTTATTACAACTGACTTAACATTAACAAAAATAATAAAAGTAGAAAAGCTTTTAGTAAGCATAATATAATACTGTATTAAACAGTAAAGTTAAGTACATAAAAACTGTCTTGGGATCGTACGATCATTCTGTTACAATGGATACATACATAATAATTATTATATGTTTTGAACTAAAACATAATGAAAGCTTTTTAATTTTACATACTTGCTTGCGATCGTAAAGAGTTGCCAGATACTTTATTAAATTGAAATTAATTCCAAGGTCTTATATCGTAAGAAATAAGATCTCTTACACTATGCAATCCACATCTGTAACAAAATTTTTCTCTGTGCTTAGCTAATCGCCAAGGGGATATGTTGTTGTTGAATTAAGCCCTGACGTTGTTTTTTTTGGCCAATTTCATTGGAGCTTGCAAAAAAAAAACCGGCTAGTGTAGGGTTATAACTTTATCTTCCAGTTTTCAAAAATCTATGGAAATCAAAGTGCGAAACTATGCAAATGCGTTTTCACCATCGAAACAGAGAGGGAGACACTATGTGGCATGATTGGTAGGGCAATTTCCATGGTGTCGCCCTCTCTATTTCAATTTAGTGTTTTGACACGCATTTGTCAGAAATATCTATTCATTAAATCCAGAGTTAACTCGCCAAGCTAAGTATTGATTTAAATCGGTATCTAAATTGACTGAAAACTATGTTTCAGGATCTTATTTAAGTTTATCCAATACATGTGATGATCTCACACTGATAAATTGGTCCTTAGAGTTACGTATACAAATACATCCCTGTTCGTAAGTTTAAGGGCCAGCTTCACAGTCAGAAAAGGGACACTTAAGTGGGGAATGTGAAAGATCAATTCCCAACATCACAGTTCACTGTTACCTGAATAAGTGGCACTTAAGTCTCCGATGTTGGTGACTTAAGTTCCACTTACGCTGACTATGAAATTTAGCTTAAATTTCTCATATGGGGAACTTAAGTGCCGCACTTATTCCGGTAAGTGTCGACTGTGAAATTGGCCCTTAAACTCTTGTCTCAGCAACGAGGTCCAACAAGATAGTATACCTAATCGAATTTTCCTTGTTAAAAATGTAGGGCATGTATAACGGACCCACCCTTTAGTGGTTCTGTAGCGTTTTTTGAAAAGGTGAACAATCATCTTTTCTGACGAGGCCCATTTTCATCTCGGCTCTATGTTGAGAAACAAAATTGCCGCATCTGGGGCTCGGAAAACCCGCACGTTATTGATAGAAGCCAATGCATTCACAGAGAGTGACAATTTGGTGCGGATTTTGGAGTGGTGGACATTGGACCATTTTTCTTCGAAAATGCGGCTGGGAGCAACGTTTCGGTCAACGGTGGGCGTTACAGAGCCATGTTAGCCGCCTTTTTTTTCTGAAATTAAAGACATGGGTTTGGACGACCTCTGGTATATACAGGATGGCGCGCCGCCGCCATGCTACACACCCCATGCCATAGTCGATCTTTTCCGCATTAAATTCTCAAATCTTATGTTATCAGCCGTCTTGGCAATGTCAATTTGCCATCACGGAGCTACGATTTGACCCCTTTGGACTTTTTTTGTGGGGAACCGTGAATGCCCGATGTTATGCCAACAATCCGGAAACGATGCAGCCACTTAAGGCCAATATTATCCAAGCAAACCGTGAGCTACAACCCTAAACCACCAACATAGTCTTGGAAAATTGGAGTGACAGAATGCGTTACTGCGAAGCCAGCCGAGGCAGCCACTTGAACGACGTTGTGTTTCATAATTAATGGGAATGTTTGCTCTTACTAATAAAGACATAATACATGTAAGTGCTCCTGTTGTTTTTTTTAATATTTGTGTTTCTATTTTTATTCAAGTTTTGAAACTCTTCCGCCTATAACTGAAAGATATAGGGCTTCCTACGATACTAATTTTTTCTTGTCTTGACCCAATTCCACGCTCAAGCTGTTCTTTTCGGCTTGTAAAACGTCTCTTTGTCTTAACTCATTGGTTGAAGCCTTCGTCGCATCTTATGCGAATCACTCCTTATAACAGCTCATTCTCGCAACATGTTGGTTGAGGCCTATTATCTTTTTCAGGACATACAAAAGCTGAGAATCAAGAAATGTTTGTATTTAATTTTAGAGCTTTAGAAATTTCATACTCGTTAAAAAAGAACATATCCCAATAAAGATGTAAGAACTCTGCAAAATGCAAAATGGCGAATTAAATGTAAAAAAAATAGAAACATTAATTTTGTAATTATTTACAAGAGTTTTTTACACTGGCCACGTAGTTGCCAAATTTAAAAAGTTTTTTTTCTATCAAACGAAAATAATCCCAATACCAAAAGCACACAATTTTAAAATTATTTATGATTGAACCTAAAAGTTTTTTGCTGTGGAAAAAAAAAATAAAAAATACCCAACAGTTCGTTGGACTGTTGAAAAAAAAAAAAAACTTATCTATAAGATATGGCCACCCTGGGACCCTGTCTTTTGATAGTTTAGCTTTTCCTTTATCCAGATTAACTCAATTTCCTCAACATCATCATTCAGTCAATACACAAAACAAAAAAAAAAAAGGAAAAGAAGAAGCCAACTGCAAACACTTTATTTGCTTCTCTTGTTATTCCAACCACGATTACCCTCATGGGATTCAACTAATAGTTGGCACTTCAGCACCGAGATACGCAACAAAACGACATTTCAAATTGAATTTAGGTTCACTTGTGCCAATTGTTCTCTATGTTCTCCATATTCCCCATCATCATCTTCCAAATTGTATCTCCAAAAAGAAAGCCCAAACGCAGGAATCACATAATCATCGCACCCATCCTTTTCTAAGATGTTTATCAGTAAGTTCAAAAATCCAGTCGACCCTAATCCTCTGAACCACTCCCTCCCCCCACACACAACCCTTCGGCAATTCGACAATAATCCGACGTGTTAAGAACCCGGTAATAGTTGCAGATAACGAAAAAATGACTATGGCTTCGAGCCAAAATATACTCGTATACTTCGCAAGTTGAAAATAAAACAAAACAAAAAAATAATAATAAAGTTCTTCTCCCCAGAAGCGCAGTGAGATAACCGACTAATTTTTATGAAATTTTTAACCAGTGAAAAATTACTTTCATGATTGCAGATTTTTTTTTCTTCAATTTTTCAGTTTTTCATATTTTCTTTTACATTTTTTTTATCCTTTTGAACTTTGGGGAAGTCTAAGATTTCCACTTCCATATCTTCCCGCTGACAAAAAAAAAAAAAAACTTAATCCTGTGCATGCTTGAGTTGAAGCATTTTGTTTTCATATTTCTTTTCTAGTTTTTGTTTTTTTCATTGCCATTTTTGCCGTCATACCTCAGAATGGAGTGGAAGCAAATGATAGGCTTAGTAAGACTTTTTTTTACATTTTTTTTTCTTCATCTCCAAGGTAACAAAAGGACTATGCAGGATGGAGTTCTAATGAATAATTTTGCAAGAATGCAATTTAGAATCTTTTATCTTGAAGAGTTTAGAGTTTAACTTTGGATATGTTCATTAATGACTTCCTACAAAAAATTATGAAAATTCATATGTAATGGGTGATTTTTTAAGAGGTTTACAACTTTAAAAAAAAAAAAAACACAAAAAATTCAAAAAAATGAATGAAATATTTATTTGAATTGATAGTTTGAACCTTGCAATTTAATGTTTAAAGATAATTTCATGCAAATGTTGACCGCGGCTGCGTCTCAGGTAGCCTATCCGCTGAGTCCAATTTTGGCATACTCTTTCACACATATCGGCCGGTATCTCACGAATGAATGCATGGATGTTGGCTTCCAGTGCGTCAATCGAAGCGGGCTTGTCCCTATAGACATTAGCCTTGACATACCCTCACAAAAATTAATCTAATGGTGTCAAATCGCACGATCTAGGCGGCCAATTGAACGGCCCGAAACGTGAAATTAACTGTTCACCAAACTCGCCTGGCAATTGCGCCATTGTTTCGCGTGCTGTGTGCCATGTGGCACCGTCTTGTTGAAACCACATATCATGCAAGTCAAGAACTTCCATTTCGGGCAAAAAAAAGTTTGTTATCATCGCTCGGTAGCGTTCACCATTGACAGTAACGCTGCGATTCGCAGCCATTGAAGAAATATGGCCCAATAATGCCGCCGGCCCATAAACCGCACCAAACAGTGGCTTTTTCGGGGTGCATTGGTAGCTGTTGCAATGCTTCTGGCTGATCTTCACTCCAAATGCGGCAATTTTGCTTATTTACGTACCCATTCAACCAAAAATGAGCCTCATCGCTGAACACAAGCAGCGCGCGATGAACATTTCGAACCGAGCACGAATTTTGATAGTAAAATTCAATAATTTGCAAGCGTTGTTCATTTGTAAGACGATCCATGGTTAAATTGCAAACCAAACTGAAGCTGTTTGACAGTGACACAAGGTACTAAACACACGTCAGCTGTCAAAACCAGTGTTGCCAAAACCAAACCAGCTAAAAAATCACCCTTTATTTCACCAGGTCCTACAGATTAGGATAAAAAGAGCTTGCAAAATACATAAAAGATTGTGATGTGCTTTTTGTTTTCCAGCCGAGGTTATGCTCGCCGGTCTCGCCAGGGTTGTGCTGAAGAAAACACGAAACTTCAGAGCAGAGGAAAAAGGTCTTTATAACCTAATTGCAAAATCTTTATTTCTTTAAAACAACTCTTAAACTTATAACAAATTATATTTTATTTTACGGATGATCTTGACTATAGCAGCTTCAAATCGGGTCAGGTGGTTGAGTGATGCATTTGTTCAGGCCTACGGGCATCCTATTTAATGGGTATCTGTTGATTCACGTTCCTAGGTCCCGGTCCGGTTTTCTGGATTTCGGTTCTGGTTCACTGGTAACGGGTAATATGGTTCCCTTTCACTTTGAAACCGAAAAAGAGTCTGCAGGTACTAGGCCACTGGTGGCACTATACAGCAGGTACTACGCCCCTGGCGGCACTCGGCACAGCAGGCTTTCGCTCTGGTAGATCAGCAGGTACCAAAACCTCTGGTGGCAAGTAGGAGGTTTGACTTCGAACTAACACTCCTTACCACTGGTGGGGAGAAGCTCTGAGGAAAACAAAAGAAGCTAAATGACCAGATTGGCTCGACTTGTCTACGACCGGAGCTAAATTGATCAACAAAACCAAATTTACCTTTGTCGCCTCACTCTGCGTATGACCGAAAGGGTGATTTTCGTCCTTCTGAGTAGATCCCCTTGTTATCTTTTTAGGACAGAGTGAATGTTAACTATATAATGGTAAACGAAAATCATAATCGTTTTCGTCTGGGGTGGATGTGAATCGTATGGTGCTGTACTACAATCCTCGCAACGATGATTGTTTGGAAAAAGGTAGTGAAGCATGGAACGCTTCGTTAAATGATCAAATACAGTTTCATACAAAAAAGTAAATTCACTCCTCTGCTGCGTTGCCCATCAGGGTTAAATTCAAAGACTTGTCAGGCTGCTGTGTTTTTCCCAGCTGCTGCTCTTTTTTAAAGTTTTTCACCACAGCTTCGCTGAATAGTTCGTAGAGAGAACTTGTCGTTGAATCATTGGAAGGATATCCAAGCAAAACGTCTTCCGATGTTGATCCCTACCCTACACAGTATACTCCTCGGTTTTTGATGTGTAAACATGTATGCTGGCGGTAGAGCGAAAAAAATAACGTGAACGTTCGTGTGCAACCGCAACGTTACGATCTGCATACTAGGATGGGTGCATTCAGTGAAAAAAAATCTTTAGATCCCCTTCAAGCAAAAACAAGTCCGTTTTGGATCCGCGCACGTTGATGTTTACACATATTAACCGTGAGTCCCGGCACTCACACAATTTTTTAAGAGAGAGCTTTAAAGCTTTATTAATGTTAAAGTTGATAATATCTGCCTTCATCTGGTCGAGGCACAACATACCGGAGATGGATGGCTTTTTCTGAAATTTTTTAACCGTTACATATGGGTTTCTCGTCTTATTTCAGCATAAACTTTTTTAACAAAAAAATACTGCACGAGCTACGAAATCGGGGTTTGAGCGTTTAACTAAGTTTAAGGTAGCCTAAAATTCATGCAAAACAAAATTTTGGATTTTCAAATATTTTTGTAAATTTTGGCAGCTTACTTTTCAGCTAACTTGAATATCAAAAAACCGTTAAAGCTACAAATTTCGTGTTGACACAAATAATTTGCATATTAAAAGATACAATTTTGGACTCCAAGAGAATTATTATTTTAGTCCGCTAACCTCAGACTTATTTAAGCAGAAACTTTAATATTTAATAAATAAATATTTAATTAATAAATATTTAATAAAATGGAGATTTTCGGAGCATTTAAAAAGCTACAAATTTATATGACAATCATACTTTAAAATTCGTATAATTTTAGTTTTCGTCTGCTTACTTCTGACTTTTGTAACTTTTGTGAAACTTTAATAACTAAGAAACTATGCGAATGGTGGAAAAAAGTGAATGTTAAGCCGCGTCCAGATCAATAAAAATTTGCGTTGTGCGCCGTGTTCGGCGCAAATAATTGTGTAGACGCAAACAAATACGTCAATGTGTACCTCCAGGCGCACACAAATTTGTGTGTCAAATTCAACGCACACTATCCTATTCCGTTGGATTTTCGGTGCACTCGAAAATATTTGCGGAGCAAAGGTGTTTTGATGTGGAACAATTGATTCATTAGTTTATAAAAAATTACTTTCCGCTCAAACTGAGCGCTGACACGTGGCACTTTAATGCTAAAATTAATACCGAAAAAAGTTGAAAGACTTGGCGGAAACATTTGCGGCGAATAGAAATTTCAAGGCGCACGGCGCACAAGGTAAATTTGTATTGATCTGGACGCGGCTTTACGAAAACAAAACAATGGACGATAGGGAAAATGTAAGATTTAAAGAGATAAAATAACTAAAAGTCAAACGCAATGAAGTCAGTGATTTCTGAAGCGGAGCGTCTTACAAATTACGCAATGAATAGCCAGACAGACTTGTATGTCCGACCTTAACCTTCATTAAATTTTCCCCGGTTTAGATTGTGACTTTTCCCTACTATTTTTCCACTCAGCTCTTGAAATTTGGTCAATGACAATGCTGTAGATTTTTATTTAGTGGCGCAAAATTTTAGACGATTTAGTAACGTGTTAAGCATGATGATTTAGTATGATGTTATGTTAAAAGGACAACATTCGAAATTTTAATGAGTTAGGTAGCATCGTACTAAATTTTTAACATTTTACTAAATTTAAAATCACCAAATGGCTATTTGATCGATATGTCACTTTGACAATAACAAATGTTAAAAAGGTGCGTTTGCTTACTTTTTGATTGAACTGTCACTTCTTTTGTTGTTTTCATACATGCTTAGTATGATATTATAAGCTGTGTTTTATTGTAAATTTACAGGTAGCGCAATAATCAAGTACCAATAAAAAGCTTTGGCTGTGTTAATAAAACGCTTTAGCAACTTTAGGCTGTGTTCGCTACAAATATCATAGTTCACATCCATTTTGCCTCCACCAAACTACAAATATCATAGATCACATCTATTTTTTGAGTAAAAAACAACAGTAACGTTCAAGTCATGAATACTTTACAAGAGCGCCATCTCCATCTTTAAAGTTCTAACTATGTATAACCACTTTTATATCCACTCTTTTACTGGCTAATTTATCGATATTCTTTGTTTTTGTTTTTGTTTGCCAAGGGAAATTTTACTGCGCTGGCTATAAAATTACCAATAAAACACGGCTTTAGTTAAATGTTGTTGAAAACTAAGAACATTTTATTACAGAGCTTTAAAGGTTGTAAATTGTTAAAAATTATCATGCTAACGCTAGCCTGTTTAAAATTTTGCGCCATTGTTTTTAAGTAGGTATTCGTAGTTAACTTAAATTATATAGCTATTCTGCACTTTTGTGATTTATTTATAATACATTTACATACCTCGGCTTTTTAAAGACCTCGTAAATTGTACTAAAAATTTTGTGTTTGTCGTTTCCTTTTTCGTGACCTTTCTTATACAAGTTTTGAACTTCTCATAAGCTGATATTAATAAAAAAGACCTAAAGCCCACTTAATAGAAGTTCAAAACAATATATTTAGGGCCAGTTTCACAGTCAGAAAAGTGACACTTAAGTGGGGAATGTGAAAGATTAATTCCAAATATCACAGCGCACTGCTACCTGAATAAGTGGCACTTAAGTCTCCGATGTTGGTGACTTAAGTTCCACTTACGCTGGCTATGAAATTAAGCTTAAATTCCTCATATGGGAAACTTAAGTGCCACTTATTCCGATAAGTGTCGACTGTGAAACTGGCCCTTATTGATTTGTTCTTGTGAAATTCACCGCCAGTCCATCATCATTATAGTTCAGCGACTGGTTCCGGTGAAAAACTTGTAATTTATGTATGAAGCTGATATTTGTGTGTACTATGAAGCTGTATAAGCTTTAAATTATTAAAAATAAACTAAAACTGAAACTCATCATCATCATCATAATATTTAAAGGAGACAAAATTCAAATCGTGTCGAGGGCTATAAGTACTACTGATGCACTGTGTTGATCTCATAACTCAATTAATTTGTGCAATTTAAAGTCGAGGCACTAATTCAATTCACATAAGCCCAAGTTAGTACAGAATGCTAAATTATGTATATGTACGTAGGACTAGGTACATGGTACACCCGATCTCTAACCACACCACCCAACTGGTTTCGTGGTAAATTGAATTAGTTTGTTGGAAATTTTGCGTTCCAAGTGGAGCACTCAGATGGAAAATTATGTGCGCAAATTAATGAAATGAATTCGAAATCATCTTTGTACACCTAGTCATCGTGCTTCTAGAGTCTATAACTTATGTGCAAGCCTTTAACAAGCACTATAGAGTGCAACATGGTATGAGATCTTACACCCGACTGAAAACCAGGGAGGAGACTAGACAAACTGAAATCCATCTTAAGGATGTTTTGACCATAAAATGGATTTTCAAATACATACGAAAATTCGAGCATAAAAGACATGCGGCATGGTTTAAGTGTTCGTTTTAATATCATGGTGGAATCATGATAGAATATTCGAAGAAAACAAATAAGGATAGCATAGCTTATACCTCTGATATGGGGGGATAACTGATGTTAAAGAAAACATGTCTGTTTGGACAGTGACAATGGTGAACGAGGAAGAAACGATGACTGATGGTCGCATTTATACATTTTCGCATCGTATTCATTACAGATACAGAAGCCGGGTAAGCTTGAAGTTAATACTGCATCAATAAATAATATTTATTTTTCAAAGTGATTGAGTTAAATTACTTTTATGTTTATTAAATAGATTCGGTAATTTATATTATTGAAAGTATAGTAGTCCTTTAAATTATTGACAAGCTGATTGGGCTGCTTTCTGCCTATTTCTACCCGAAAAAACAAACTTAATGTTTCCATATGCAACACATACTGACTAATTTGCATAAGACTTGTACGCTGCTGATGCGAAAGGAAATTTTACTGTGGTCTCTATCCAACGTGATAGCGAAATGCTTACGGAAATTACAATGAAATGAAAATGAATGACAGTCGAAAGTATCACAAATTGCAACAAAAACAAACCCAAACGCAAACAAATAAAAGAAAGCCATGCTGTAAGAAAGAAACAGCACAAACACCAATAAAACTCAAATGTCACTTTTCCACACACAAAAAATTACCCGGGCAATTAATTCTGTGCGAAAAAATAGCAATTACTTCTCCGAATAATCTGCTACAATTATCAATTTCGATCGTCGAATAGCGTGCTGCAAAACGAAATGGCGAACGAAATTTTCCGTTGTGTCATTTTTGTATGGGATTTTTCGTATCCCATCAGCAGCATAGTATAGGCTATAAGATGTGACAAAAAGCACGAATGTAAATAGGTATAGGTTGGCTCAAAGAAATTGTAATAAATTAGAGAATTTATTTCAACATTATACAGGGTCATTAATTTTACGGTTTTGAAAATAAAGCTAGAAGAAACACACACAACGAAACATTTTTGATGAAAATTTTATTTCATTATAAAGTTTGGACTTTGCCATCAAGTGTGAAAAACAATATCATTCAAATGGCCGCATCGGGAAGATTCGCAGCATGCGATTCTTTTGAGGTAATTTTTAATCACTTTTTTGCACATTTTGGGAGGTATCTCGGCCATAACTTGAGTAATGTTGGTTTTTAATAAGTTAAAAGTTCGGGAATTATTCGCGTAAACACGGTCTTTTGCATAGCTCTACAGACAAAAATCTAACGGTTTAAGATCGCATGATATTGGTGGCCAATTGACGTTGCCAAACCGTGAAATTACGTGACCAGGAAACTTCTCACGCAATAAAGCCATAATTTGTCTTGTTGTGTGGCTTGTTGCTCAGTCTTGTTGGAACCACATATCGTTCTCCGCCGATCTTCAACGGCCGCCCGAAAAAAAAACATTGTGTGAGTGCCGGGACTCACGGTTAATATGTGTAAACATCAACGTGCGCGGATCCAAAACGGACTTGTTTTTGCTTGAAGGGGATCTTAAGATTTTTTTCACTGAACGCACCCATCCTAGTATGCAGATCGTAACCTTGAACACCGTAACGTTGCACGACGTTGCATGACGCGTCATGCCCGAAAAATATGGCTACGTTTGAATCACCACTTTTATAGTAGGTAAGTTTTAATAATTTTAACGCGTTTTTCGATTGTTAAGCGTTATCGTAGATGGCAAACATTCAACTAATAAAGGGTTTTTTTTTTAGACGTGTGGTTTTCAAGAATAAATTCCAGCCGAGAAGCCCAATTTTCGACTACTTTTTGCAGCCATTGGGGTCGACTTCACATAACCCCACAAAAAATAGACCAGCGCTGTTAAATCACAGGATCTTGGAGGCCACGTCACAGGCCCACGACGTGAGATATGCGCTCACCAAAAGTTTCCTTCAATAAATTGATTGTTTCGTTGGCTGTATGGCATTAAGCGCCATCTTGTTGGAACCAAAAGTCGTCCACATCAACATCCTCCAATTCAGCCACGAAAAAGTCATTAATCATGGCTCTAGAGCGTTCCCTATTGGCTGTAACTTCATTTTTGAAGAAATATGGACCAATAATTCCCTCTCCCCATAGAGCACACCAAAAAGTGACTTTTTGAGAATGTAATGGCGTCTCAGCAATGGCTTGTGAATTATGATCACTCCAAATACGACAACTTTGCTTATTAACGAACCCATTCATACAAAAAATGAGCTTCATCGAATATTGGATGCGTCGCGCTAACCGAACCATTATTTTGGTAATAAATTTGCACAATTTGCAAACTTTGTTCAGGAGTAAGTCCATTCATTATAAAATGGCAAACCAAACTGAGCATAAATCAAGTGACAGCTGTCAAAAAGACTAACTCTAAAAAAACTTTCTGTCAGATTTAAATCCACAAGTCTAAAAAAACACCCTTTACTTTAAAAGAAAAGTTCGCTGTGCGAAGTGCAAAGTTCGCTGTGCGAACTATAAAATGCGAAGGGGCAGTGCAAAGTGCAGAGTGCGAAGTGATATGATATTTTTCTAATATGATATATTGTTCTCATGATATATGTATCTATGCATATCTACCATGATATATTTCGTGCATGATATTTTTCTCCCCAAATGTAGATATTTCATGTGCTATATTTTCTTAAGCGCTTATAGATTCTTTAAGTGGGACACGGCTTATTGTAATTTTGGTGAGTCGTTTGAAAACCAGGTCAAACGGAAAATAAAACCCTTCAAAGAGATTTTGTAATATTTTTTGCGAAATCCAAGTTTATTATTAAAACATTTTTTTTCTTCAAAATCTACGATACAAAAATAAAACCATTATTGTTATTTTTGTTCTACCCTGTATTTTCAAAAGAAAAAATATTTAATTCCCCTTTATTCAAAAAAGCACTAAATAAATTGTTCACCCCCATGTATCAATAATATAAAATACCCAATCATCTTAAAGATAAATTTAAAATCAGCTTTACTAATGTAAACAACAAGTATATTGCATCGTCATAGCGTGACATTTTAATTACTTGTGTTTCTCTGGCCGAATCGATCAGCCAACGGCTACCATCACCAGCCAGCGCCCAGCGCAAACAAAAGGCTAGACTTGGTTGAGACGATTCAGCTTCAGCCATATTCTTTAGATATCTACGCCAAAAATCAATCAAATTTTTGTTCCTCATCACATTCTTTGCTCTTTTATAACACAGCCACACGTTTGATTTTATTATAGGGCCAACGGCCAACAAACCAACAAGGTGCTGAGGGGTGAATTAATTTATTGGCTCAAAGTGTTTGCTGTTTGTGTTGAATCAAAACAAATACTAAATTAAACCTGAGAGGGTGAGGCCGAAGGATTGTGGATTGAGGTTGTTGGTATTTTGTGTAACATGACGGCATAGTCGTCCACTTGTAATTTGTCTATCTAAGGGGTTCGCTCACAAAACACGGCATACAGACAGACAGACAGCCGAGCAAACAAGTATTCTTGGTCATTAGGAAAATATTATTTATGTAATTGAGTGCTTTTGATGGATTTTGTTGTTTTGTGGAAAATGTTGATAGAGAATTATTTCCTTTGAGGTAAACGTAACATAGGTGAATGATTTTGACATATGATCTTGCATTAGATGAGCAGTGACATGGAATGACAGTTAAAATGCAAATGGTCCATGGAAAGCAAGTAAATGAGCGGTTAACTGAGTAATTGTCATCTCTAAAATACAACATTTTTCATTTTAATTAAACAATGAAAAATTAAAGCAAAGGATTTTAGTTTAACAAAATTGTCAAAAAACAAACATTAATTAAAACGAATACCTACATTAGTATACGTAGTTTATTAAATTCATATGTATGTAGGTATTGGGTGATTTTTTAAGAGGTTTAGAACTTTTTTTAAAAAAAAAACACAAAAAATTCGAAAAAATGAATGAAATATTTATTTGAATCGATAGTTTGAACCTTGCAATTTAATGCTTAAAGATAATTTCATGCAAATGTTGACCGCGGCTGCGTCTCAGGTAGCCCATCCGCTGAGTCCAATTTTGGCATACTCTTTCACACATATCGGCCGGTATCTCACGAATGAATGCATGGATGTTGGCTTCCAGTGCGTCAATCGAAGCGGGCTTGTCCCTATAGACATTAGCCTTGACATACCCCCACAAAAAATAATCGAATGGTGTCAAATCGCACGATCTAGGCGGCCAATTGACCGGCCCGAAACGTGAAATTAACTGTTCACCAAACTCGCCTCGCAATTGCGCCATTGTTTCGCGTGCTGTGTGGCATGTGGCACCGTCTTGTTGAAACCACATATCATGCAAGTCAAGAACTTCCATTTCGGGCAAAAAAAAGTTTGTTATCATCGCTCGGTAGCGTTCACCATTGACAGTAACGCTGCGATTCGCATCATCTTTGAAGAAATATGGCCCAATAATGCCGCCGGCCCATAAACCGCACCAAACAGTGGCTTTTTCGGGATGCATTGGTAGCTGTTGCAATGCTTCTGGCTGATCTTCACTCCAAATGCGGCAATTTTGCTTATTTACGTACCCATTCAACCAAAAATGAGCCTCATCGCTGAACACAATTTTTCGATAAAAAAGCGGATCCTCGGCCAGCTTTCCAAGAGCCCATTCACCAAAAATTCGGCGTTGTGGTAGGTCGGCTGGCTTTAGTTCTTGCACCAGCTGTATCTTAAAAGGCTTTACGCCCAAATCCTTCCGCAAAATTTTCCACGTAGTGCTGTAACAAAGGCCTAACTGCTGGGAACGGCGCCGAATCGACATTTCGCGGTCTTCTGTCACACTAGCTGATACGGCCGCAATATTTTCTTCACTACGCACAGTACGTAAACTTGTTGGTGGTTTAATGTCCAACAAAGTAAATTTGGTGCGAAATTTGGTCACAATCTTCCGAATAGACTGCTCAGAAGGTCGAGAATGCCGATCATAAAATGGAAGCAGCGCGCGATGAACATTTCGAACCGAGCACGAATTTTGATAGTAAAATTCAATAATTTGCAAGCGTTGTTCATTTGTACGACGAACCATGGTTAAATTGCAAACCAAACTGAAGCTGTTTGACAGTGACACAAGGTACTAAACACACGTCAGCTGTCAAAACCAGTGTTGCCAAAACCAAACCAGCTAAAAAATCACCCTTTATAAGGATTGACTTTAATTAAGTAAGAATAAATTTTTGTACCAACTTCATCTACAAAATTAATGCGAAGAAAGGTTTTTGTCATAGAAGGATACCATCTGTGTCGGTATGTGCGTCTCTGTTCCTTCAGCCTAAACGTAGTGACAGTTTTGGCTGAAATTCGGTAAAGGCGTATTTAAGTAAAATCATAGAAGGCAGTACCTCCCATGTAGGTACAATGCTCTAAGCTTTTTTGAATTTCACCAAAACTGCCTTCAACGATTTTGATAAAACTTCGGTTTAAATAAACTTTTGTCAGAAAACTCCATTTCAGGATTTGTCATTTTTTATTTTTAACGTGTTTTCTTTAAATGGTTTGTAATCCATATAAACTATACATTGACTTTGAAAAAAAATTGCCAGGTAGCACCGTGTTGCACATATACATGCAGGAAAGATTTACAATATTTAAACTGGTAAATTTTTTAAATCAACGAAAATTAGAAATAAATTGTTTAAAATACTTCTGAAAATTGTATGAACCCAACGCAATGTACCCCATCTGATTTCTTATAAATCTTAATTCATGAGAAAAAAATTTTAAAAATCGTATAGGAGCGGTTTTAAAAATAAGTAATTGTTTATACATATAAAATTTCGTTAACATTAAAAAAAAATTGGTACGCCAATTCGAAATATTTGTAGTGTGGATTTAAAAATTGAATTTACCCGTTTTGGAAATACTAAAATAATTTTGAAAAATTATTTTTGAAAATTTTGAATGTAGTTTTAATTGGTTAATCAGAATGAGATAGTCGACAATCAAAAATACGTTCTATGATAGGTGATATTAATAAAAGTAAAATATAAAATTAAATAATTTTAAATGGCAGATCGTACTAATTTCAATACACAAAATAAAATTATCAAAATGGTAGGAGTGGTTCTTGTGAAAAAAAAATTTCTTAACGATTTTTAAATATTTGTATGGAAGGTACCGTTATTTTTTGTGTAAAAATATTTTTATTCCAACTATTCTAGATAATGATAAAAAAATCCTTTTTGCCAAGTTGAATGAAGATCAATTAAGTAATTTTAAAATATATTGTTTTCAAAGATAAAATTTCAAACTGTTTTTAAAAATCGAAAAATATCTTATCGAAAATTTTGATACACAATATTATTTAAAATGTATCAATCATTCTTCGTAAGAAAATTGATCAGAATCAGTTAAACTATTTTCGAGAAAAGCGAAAATAAAAAAAATATGATTCTTTTAGAGGTGCCATTAATATTTTTCCATTTTCTTAAACATTTTTTTACTAAAAGGCAGCTTAAACCACACATTTTAATTTATTAAATTTTTAATTCATTTGAAAGATTTAAAAAAAATGAAAAAAATATGTTGGAGGAATGTTCAAAAAACGTAAGGTACCAAAGTTAAAGAAAATCTACTCATCTGTTTAGGTTGTAGTCGAACATATAGAGAGAAATCGTAATATCAAGTTTGATCCACAGCAAAAAAAGGAACTATAAATCAGCTGTATCGGATTTTTTTATTGAATTTTGACAGATTATTTTACTTAATTTTCCGGGGCTGATTTAGTTCAAATTGTGTAACGTATTTCTAGGCAGGGAAGTAGGTTAGAACGGTGAATTTGTCTCTTTGATACCATAACATGCTTGGCCTGTGGTTAAAATCGAAATTAAAAGGTACATACTAGGTGAGATATTTGTGGACACACCTAATTGGATCATGAACCATGGTTTAGACCAACGTCGATCGAACTTTTTTTCTGGACGCCACTGCTCATAAGTAAACAAACAAATATACGACTTTCTATTTTTTATATGTTAGTGTACATATTTTAATATCACTCATCTGATAAATGCATTTTACAATCTCAGCATAAACCCTAAGCCGTAACTTAAAAGTAGAAAAAACAAATTTTAATTTATGTCAGATTATTATTAATCAAAAAAAGATTATAATAAAATTTCCATCAGAATTTATCTGAAGAGTCTAAAAAACTGTTACCACAAAATAAATATTGGCTAGGTCAAAACAAATTTAACGATGCTGCTATTATTTTTAGATTGTTCAATTGAAAGATTTGCAATGAAAAACACAAATGTGTTAAAAATAATATAATTTTTTGAATAAAAAGAAAATCTCTTGCTTAACTTATTTAATAGTCATAAAAAGTGTAGTGTGAGTGTGACTCTTGTTATTCAATTTTTTTGATTTTTTTATACATATTTTATTATGCAGATAAATTACCGTTAATCTTCTTGCAAACGAAGTGAAGGACACAAAATTCAATCTATTCGGCTTTATTAAATGTGTATAGTCGTTGTATTTTTTTTTTTTAATTGAAGTTATAACAAACATCAATTTTTCAACACACAATAAAATTAAGATAGCTAATATTTATGTGAAAATATTTGTTTAATCTTTAAGCAGTAAAAATTAGACATTAAATAAATATAATATTTTATTTGTGTATAGTAGGTACTTTAATGCAGCACTGACAACCAATAAATTTAAACAAATGAGATTTAGCTGAAGTCTTTAAAAATTGCACGTTTACTTATTAAAGTGAATTATATGTAAATAAAATAGTCTTTTTGTTTTTAAGACCATCAATATGCGCCTGGTTATTAGTAGACAACCAATACTGATTCCTAGGTAGGTGTGTTTCCAAAGTTCTCTAGTTTAATTGAAAATGGCTCATATAATTGAGTCAAAATGTGGTACAAATTAAATAAATTATCTTAAATGTTAAATTCAGATAGAATAAAATAACTGAAATTCCCTACAGAATTAAAAAAAAAAATATATTTGTGCCAAAAATGCTTTTAAAAAATTACATTTTTAATATCAAACATAATTAGAATAAAAACTTTTACATATTATGTATCTTAATATTTTTTTACGATAATAAGCTTTTAGATGAATTTTTATATTTCTTTAATATTATTATTAATATATTTATGAGTCAAACCAACAATCTTTAGTTAAATTTATATTAAATGCGTTGTAAAAAATTAAAAAAAAAATCTAATAAATCCCATCGTCTAAAATTTTATTTATAACATTTATTTAAATAAGGTATTTGTCAAATTCCAATGGAAAAATATTTCAAACGACGAAGTTTATTTATCTTAGATAAAAATTTGGCATGTTTTCAGCAAAATTATCAAAGAACTAATTCATCCTTCGAAGCAATAAGTCATTTATTTTATTCTCATAAAAAAAAAAAAAACAGATTTAAATCATTTTGAATTTGACAAAGTATACTGAAAGTGTATTAAATCTACTAAAATTATGTACATGTTGGGTTTGGTCTCCAAGATGAATATTTCACTTCTGGTAATGTTTTCTTATTCATAAATATATAGTTTTAAAGAGGGTTATAAATATATGAAATATTCACAAAAAAGTTACTCATACGCCATAGTGTAAGCACCCTTTTGTCGCATCTGCAAAAACCCTCTATACTTAACAGAATGAGTAACCTCACTTGCTTACAATAAGTCTTTCATTAAACCATATATATATTATAGCAGAGAAAAATTATTAAATTGTGAATTAATAATAATTTGACCAATTATTTGAACTATGATTGTTAAGTTAAATCGGGCTTTTTTGGTCACTTCCTTTCATATGCAAATAAAACTTTATTTCATACTTTCATAAACAAATTTAAAAGTGTACCCAAATTGTTAATCGTAAGTTTCTATATACAGATTTAATAAACTACCCCTGATGAAGTCGAGAAATTACGACGAAACGTAGGGAAAAGTATGAAATAAAGTTTTATTTGCATATGAAAGGAAGTGACCAAAAAAGCCCGATTTAACTTAACATTATTAAATTGTATTTATTATTTTTTTTGTTGATTCAATACAAGTTTTCATCAGATTTTGTATACAACTCAAAATGTTTGAGATAAGTAAAATACAATTTTGCTCATCATTTTTCGCTAACTCTACCAATTTTGTTCCTACATTCCAAATTTATACGCGTATTGACGTAAGAAAATTTTAATTGCTTTAAGATTTCATAAAATTCAGACAAAAAATATAGAAATGAAGATCAATCAAAGGTATTCAGTTATTTGTATCTAGGTCTCTGACCCATTGCCATGGCAAGGGAACATTCAACCACTATTGCTTTTACAACAATAATTTTTTTAGAAGTAATTGTTGCCAACCTTTGCGTTATTATTTCATACATATTATGTTACAGAAAATCCAACTCCATACTGCATTAGTTAATCTTAGCATGCAAATCTTTTAATGGACTCTAGGCCACATAGGTTGGCATTTATCATATTCGAGTGATCTCACTTGGAGTCATCAGGTGGCTTTTGCTAATCAATACTTAAGTTTTTTTATTTGAATGAGTTGTTTTAGGACCAGTTTTTCGGTGGTGAGTTAAACCAGAGTTAGCTAATTCTCGAAGCAAATTAACCCGCAGTGATCTGAGAGAATTCGGCATCCCAAATAAATTGACACGACTATGTAGGTTGACCATGACCAACGTAACAAGCCAAGTAAAAATAGCCGGATTGCTATCCAAACCAATGAACATCTTTATTGGACTCCGACAAGGGGATGGTTTGGCCTGCCTCCTCTTCAACCTGGCGTTGGAGAAAGCAATCCGTGACTCTGGCACGGCAACAAGAGGGGCCATCGTCAACAGGTCCAGCCAGATACTGGCTTACGCAGACGACATCGACATCATCGGAAGAACCGAGCAAGCTGTACATGATTCCTTCATCCAGATCGAGCAGGCGGCACAAAATCTGGGGCTGCACATTAGTGAAGGTAAAACAAAGTACATGGTGGCGTCGAATGCGAGAGGAACAGTTGGTCAAACAATCAAGGTAGCGGAGCACGAATTTGAAGTGGTGCAATCCTTTAAATACCTTGGGTCAATAGTAGCAGCCGATAACAATATAGAAGAAGAAATACGCGGGCGGCTTCTCAAATCCAACAGAGCCTACTATAGTCTGTCAAAGCTCTTCAAATCCAGAAATCTCACCATAACTTCAAAGCTGCTGCTCTACAGGACCATGGTCCTGCCAGTACTCAAATATGGATCCGAGACTTGGGTGCTTAGCAAAAGGCACTCCGACCTCTTAGCCGCGTTCGAGAGAAAAGTCTTAAGGAGAATTGTTGGCCCCATATGTGAGGAAGGACGATTCCGGAGACGGTACAATCATGAATTGTACGCAATCTACCTTGAGGCAGATATCGTGACAAAAATTAAGCTCGGTAGACTCCGGTGGGCAGGGCACCTAGCTCGCATGAGAGAAGATGAACCTGCTCGGAAAGTTCTTTGTGGTACATTCTATGGTAGACGACAGCGACGCCCGGAGCCTTGGGGTGCGCAACTGGATGGCGGCGTCTCGAGACCGGGATGGGTGGAGAGACTTGTTGAAGGAGGCCAGGACCGGACCCCGGTTGTCGAGCCGATGAAGATGATGATGATCTGAGGAAGCATAGTTTTTCGGTTGAGAATGCATGTGGAACGACTAAACAAATTCGGTGGATAAAACATCAAAAGCATCTGTTCAGTTAATCCTGCGTTAACTCACCAAATTTGATGAGTTAACTCGGTTTAACTTTAATCTCGCACTGAAAAATTGGACCTAAGTACCTAATTGTTTATATAATAAGTGATTCATTTAGAAGTACTATTTTTGATTAAGGATTACCCACAGAATTTGTTTTCAGTATTGTTTGATATTTGATCATGAACATTTTTACCCCGGTGCAGCGTCTAAAATTGGTTCAGCTACATTTAAAAACTCAGCGTTCTTCGAGGAATGTCCTTTCTATTAAATTTTTTTGCAGCGATGAGGCCCATTTTTGATTTTAAGACTACGTCAGTAAGCAAATTTGTCATATTTTGGCTGAAGATCATTTTGAAGATGTTCAAGAACCGCTATTACATCCAGAAAAAATTAGTTTTTTTTCAAATATGAAGGCGGCAAATGTTGCCAAAACGGGTTATTTAACGCTAATTAAGCTACTGCAACTTTTCATTCGCTCCTTTAAATTTCGACTTTTTTTCTTTATAGACACAAAAATTGAATTTGCAAGTGTTTATTTGAATTCTCGTTCGAAAATAAATGTACAGAAATACGAGTGTTAAGAAAAAGTTGTTTAAAAAACTTAAATAAATATTTACAAGTTGTTTTTTTTTGTGTGCGCACCAGTATATTAATATTGAAGGTTTTGAATAAAACAACAACCACTTGAGGGAGCTTCCACTAAGTCAAACCTTAAATATTAAATATTAAAAATAAAATATATTAAGGGTAACTTTTATTTGCTCATTTATGTGTATCATTTATTTATATTTTTGACTTTAAGATTTTTTCGAATTGGATAACACTGTCTAGATTGTGGTGATATCCTCTTTACTTTTACCCTTTGGGGCTATATAAAGTCCAAAGTCTACTTGTTAAGTAGGATACGATTGAAGAATTATGGAAGCGAACAATACTCGCGTCATATACCACTCAAATATCACTCGAAATGCTCAAATGCGTCATCGCAAATTGGTGGTTCAGAATGGAACATGTAAGCTACAGTTACACGGTCAACATTTATTTATATAACACTCTGAGCCACTTGAAGAACTGCGTTCGTCCCGTTCAGCCCTGTCGTGAATTTTTTTGTAATTCAATTTTTTTATGATTTAACAATGTCTTTTTAAAAAAATGCGCTATCTACCTTCTATCAAATTAAAAACATGATATTATTTGAAAAATTTGTTGACCGATTTTATTTCTAGCCTTGAACGTTGTTATTAAAATCTTTTACAGTCGACTCTCCCTAAGTCGAATTTTCATGGGATAACAAGATTTGTTGGAGTTAGAAAAAGTTTTGGAAAAATTCGAGTTATAGAGAGAAAGATTTTTTTTTATTTTTTTTATTTAGTAAAAAAAGGTTAATATACATACTTACAAAAATTAACAAAAAAATATAGCTTCTTGCTTATTTAAAAAATAATAATAAAATATAGACTCATAAGACTCAAAATAAGCGATGATACAAACACATATTAAGGGTATTGAAGTGTGTAGGTACTTGATGGTTCGTAGTTACACTATACATACATCCAAATACGAATTCCGAAGGGGTAATGTTCTTTTAACTTTGTTTTGTGCTAAACAAAATTCGACTTAAGGGGTGAAAAAATGTCAGTAATTAAGAGAATGTGTTCGAGTTAGGGAGAGGTTCGACTTAGGGGGAGTTCCACTTAGGGAATGGTTTTTGTATGGCAAATTGAAGGGAATGTTAAAATATGAGAAATTCGACTTAGGGAGAGTACGACTTAGGGAGAGTCGACTGTATTTATGTTTTTTTTTTCAATAAAGTGTCATTTTATCTTATTTTCTTCTCTTTCAAAATATTTTTGTATTTCCTCACGGAAAAGGTCCTTGACCCTGCGGGGGTACACGACAGCTTAAAGACAGGCGGAATCTATCATGGCATGCCATGTTATTGCTTTGACTTATATATAAATGTAGCTTCATAAGGAAAACTCCCATCAGTTTAAGCTATTGAACTTGTGATGAGATATCTTATATGAAGGTATATTTAGAAAATGTATTTAGAAAAGACAATTTTCTTTATTATTTTAGTCTTCCCAAAATATACAAAATACCACCAGAAAATCTCATTTTGGTTGGAAGATACATAACTACATACATACTATACCTTCTAAATATAAATCGAAGAAAAGAAATTATAATTAGAAAACAAAAGTATCTCCTGTGTTGTGTATTGTAAAAAAGAAGAGAAAAAAAAATTATAGCCGGCCAAAAGATTGGCGTTGTAAACAAAAATATATTTCAACACAAAAAAAAATACTCAATTTAAAAAAAAACACAAAAATCTTAACAATACGAAAGTGTTTTATTTATGTCTGAATAAAATTACGTTCATTCCGCGCCCATTAAACCACTCAACCACATCCGTGAATCCATGACGTATAGACTTTGGTGCTTTGGATGCGAGAATATACATATGTACGTTTTCTGTCATCCCATGGGGTTGCCATATGTCGAAAAATGTTCGTCTGCAGTTTTCACATATTTTTTTGCTTCGTATTCATTGGATTTTCCTCTGCCTTCAAGTAGGTATGGTTGTACGTATGTATCTTTATAAAAGCCTTACTAAATTTTTCGGAATTTCCTTTCAGTCAGAATCAGAATCAGTATATTTTAGTCAGTCAGAGCTAAGTGAGTGATTGCTTCGCACGGGGACAGCAGCTTCGTTTTTAGTATAGCTCTGCGGTTTCTGCTTTTTTTTAATTTTCTTAAACTGTACGCAATAAAATAAAAAAAAAAAACGGTCAAACTAATATTTACAAAAATCCAAATTTTTTTTCTTCTTTTATTGTTGGTTGAAAAAAAAAAGAAGAAAAATCCATAAAATGGAAATGAAGTGCTTGATGTGTTGAAATTGAATATTAAATGAAATTTTATGCGATCGAGATAAAAGAAACATTTTGTGTTTGAGTGCGTATGCATCTGATGGTACATGCGGTGAAATTGAGTAAAATAAAAAGAAAAATTTCGATCCAACAAAATTAATGCTATCCAAATGGGCCGTAAATAGTTACAGAAAATCATCAGTAAAATTTAGTAAAATAAACTTTTATTTTTTTAAAGCTACATAATTGTGTATGCTTGGAATATAGAAAATTATGATTTTTGTTTTTCAATTATTATTGTTTGTTTTAAAATAAAAATACGATGCAATGGGATTTCAAATTAATGTTGCATAACAACAAAATTAATTCGAGCTGAAAGATGATGATGATTTTTTTCAAAATGTTATTATTATGTTGTGTTTTCTTTTATTTTATGTCATTGTGTTCCTCAAAATAATTAGTTGAGTGTAGATCTTGTCATTAGAAAGAAGATAATAAATGCTTTTGTAGGTAACGAATAAAAATAGAAGAGACATTTTCAAAAATGCTGCAAAATAAACTGATATTTTAAAATTTTTTTTTATTAGTTTTTTGATGGTTATGTTGCTGTTTCTTTTGCTTTCTAAATTGTTCTGTTTTATGGATTGTCTCAACGATTTCCTTACTTTATTTATATTTGTATTAGCTCTGAGACTTGGAGTTTCGACCAAAAAAAATGAAGAATTCACATAAATTCAGTGTTTAGATTGCACCTGCCTGTGTGGTATTTCATATTTGCATCAAAGTTCAAAATTAAATCTTATTAATTGAGCATTGCCATCAAAGTTTTCTAAAGAAATGAATTTAAAGTGAAGAAACCCGATCGTTTTTTCTATCAATCATTACCTGTTACCAATTAATTTTGTTCATTTTGAAGAAAAGTGGCCGCCCATCAGGAACACCAAAAATTATATTATTCTATTCTCGTGAATTTACTTCTGTGATTTAAAATATTTCTTTCCAAATATCGGAAGATTTAGTTGCTCAGTGACAAATGTGTGATATACTGAGGTAAAAAGTGACATGTCAAAATTGGCGCAATTCCAGGAAATGATTTTTAAAGTCTACAGTATTATATACAAAAGACAAAGTATGTTCGGAATAACCCAATAGAATTATTTCCAATTATTTCGCATAAGATAATTGAGACTCATCGGAAATACCGATATAGGTTATATAAATTTGACTTGACCCTCTTTATTCTAGCTCATTGGCATAACATTTGCATCTTTTTAAGAAGCTAACATCTATGACTTGTTGCTACGATTGCGATCACTAATTCTTCTAACCATAAGAGATCGTAAGGACAATTTACCAATTATAATTAAGCCCTTGGAAACCGTATCACTTGAAGATGTGAGACTCAAAAAAAAAATCATTTTCGCTTCCGGAGTTTCGTTCAATCTGTTCATAGCCAAATACTCAGCTTCGATGGAACTAGTAGTAAATGTTGCGCATCGTCGTCTTTGGCTTTTGAAACGGAAACGCCTCGTAGTACATTAAGAACCGTTCGATCGTAGCAAACTGAAATCAACTAATGTGCCTTTTTTTCCTACTGAGACTAGAGTAAAAATAATAATATTTCAGAAGTCTTTAAAAATACGTCCCTTGGACTCCAAGTTGAAGAAAGTTCTTGCGAAGAAAACCTTGGGATCCTTAAACCTACTTTTTTGTTATTTATATAGGTAGGTACTTATGACAAATTATGTATTCGTAGAAACAAAATGATGATATGTAGCGTAAATCGATGTGTCTATTTTCTATTCTAGCGTTTTTCGAACACATTCTTCCGGCTACGCGAAATATGGTGCTAGGAAAAAAGGCCCAAAAAATAAAAAATGAAAATGTGGCGCAAAAATTGGGATAGTTGTACATACTGAAATTATGCCCCATGGAGTACGGCCTCAACGAAATGATAATGCCCAAAAACTAAATTAATTAACACACTTATTTGTTCTTGTCATAATATTCAACTTAATATTCAACTTAGAAATACTTAGATTGTACAATTTGCCGGCAACAAAACCAATCGTAGTTCCACTTGCCCTTCAGCAATAGATTCAGCTTGAATTATTATGACATTCAGCACAAATTCTGAAATAAATGAAACCTCCAAGTTTTTTTGGAAAAAAAATAAAAAATATGAAATTATTTCATAAGGAAATAAGGCTCAATAAAAAATTAAATGAGGCCCCAAAAATGAAATGCCCTCCAGATTTGAAGATTTAAGTTGTTGTTGTTTAATATGCCTATTTTTGGGGCCTTAATTAGGTTTTTTGTTGGCGTCTTATTTCATGGGGCCTAATTTCGGAAAGTCCATCCTCCCTCTCTTAATTTTTTTATCAAAAATTTCGGTACTTGCATACAAAATTTTAAAGCCGTTGAGGAAATTCTTATTTCCAAATTATAATAATAAAGTTAAATAATATTTAAAATTATTTTATTAATTTTAAGGTCTTAATCCAAATAGACATAGGCTAACTTTAGGTAAAAAAAAACTTCCGGAAAAATGGTTATAAACAATGGCACTTCCCGCATTGAGCCTTATTTTTGTTTTTCGACTTTCTCATTTTTACTTTTACTGACTTTAAATTAAATTTATTGTTTACATGCGCTTTCAAAAAGTCTATGTATGAGTATTACAATTTTCAAATAATCATATTTTGGATTTAAGAAAAAAATGTATTTATTTAACAAATTAAAAACGATTTCCTTAAAAATATATTTATTTATTGGAATTAAAATATTGACCCAGATATTATTTCAAATTTTCATTCGAAGATTTTTTTTTTACACAAGTGCCTACCTAACAAGACCGTAAGAACAAGAACGCACGGTACAGTGTCCTCTGAACTTTAAGATACATAGGTGGTTCCAAAACATAATACTTGTAATAGCGCTATTCCTATAACAGCCTGAATAATGTTAAAGTGTTAACCATATTATACTTTTGACACAAATTCGCTTTTAATGTTCTTCCTTTTAGTTTGTGTTTTTAAATCCTAGATATAAACTTTTGTATGTATTCTTCGAACGACATGATTGTTGTTGACTTAAAGATTTTCAAAGTCATAACATTTTTTGTTAAGTGCATTGAATTGATTGACATGAGACACGCTGTTAGAAGTAAATATTTAAATTTCTTTAAAGAGAAAAGATTGTTGTGCTAAGTGAGCAAATATGCGTAGATATATTACACATTGCGTCATTTTGAATAGAAGACTCTGCCTGCTGTCCTTGTCACCATTTTAAATGATGTCATACATATTACTGTGAACACGAAAATGTGTTTAAGGAAAAAAGCTATTCGTGTTAAAATAAATGAGAATTTGATTTCACCATCAGTTCAAAGTGAAAGATAAAATGTTAACTATTAATTCTTAGAAAATAGGAAATAGAAAATACTTATTTCTGTAGGGTACTGCATTCACTGGCGTCATGTCAGTTCCCTATACACAAAAAACTACCTACCTACAATATTTGTGCTACATTGTGCCAGTGCCGTCGAAAACAATATTAATGTTTCAAAATATTTACTGGAAGGTCGAAAACAATATTAATGTTTCAAAATATTTACTGGAAACTTGTCACAGCAACATGTTGCCAGGGATTGCCTCAATTAAATAGCAACAAAAATTCTAGAAGCTAAATGTCTATGGACCTTAGATTTTTTTTGTTAGTTTTTTGTGAAGTTGATATAGAAAACTGGATAAGGAAAACAATCAAATATACATACCACATAATTATGGATAAATATCGGGTTTTTCATTAAGAGCGCTACAAAAGTTTTTTTTAATAAAACAAAAACGGTTTTGGATATCAATGAAATTCTTTATTCCTATGAAAGTACTTTTGATGCCATTATGTATGGAATTCAATTTCTTTTGCATGGCCACCACGGGCATGCTTGCAGAAGTCCAGAATATCGTACGATATTCGTACGAAGTTCATCAATCATCGCTGGCTTGTTGGCATAGAGCAAAGACTTGACGTAGCCCCACAGGAAATAGTCTAACGGCGTCAAATCGCACGACCGAGGCTGCCAAGCTACTGGACCATTTCGTGAGATAACACGTTCTCCAAACTTGGTTTCCAATAAATTGATTGTGACATTCGCTGTATGGCTTGTGGCGCCGTCCTGTTGGAACCAAATGTTCTCCAAGTCGATATCATCTAATTGGGGCCAAAAATATTCGGTTATCATTGAACGGTAGCGATCCCCATTCACAGTAACGTGCCGGTCTTGATCATCACGGAAGAAGTACGGCCCAATGACGCCGCCGGCCTATAAACCACACCAAACCGTAATTTTTTCGGGATGCAATGATGACTCATGGAGTACGTGTGGATTGCTGCCTGACCAATACCGCATATTTTGTTTATTGACGAAGCCATTCAGCCAGAAATGAGCCTCATCGCTGAAGATGATTTTTCGATGAAAATCCGAATCATTTTCAAGTTGTTGCTCAGCCCGATTCACGACCATACGACGTTTCTGGTGGTCAAGCGGCTTCAGTTCTTGCGTCAATTTAATCTTGTAAGGATGTAAGCCAAGATCTTTTCGCAAAATTCGCCACAACGACGTCACAGAGATGCCCAACGCTTGAGAACGACGTGTGAGAGACACATTTGGGCTTTCTGCAACTGAAGCCTCAGCGGCAGCAATATTCTCGACACTACGGGCACTTCTTTGTCTCATTGGCACGGGAACATTTTGTACTGTGCGTGTGGATTCAAATTTTTCCACTAGACGCTCAATTGTTGATCTGCTAGGACGATTATGACGACCATAAATTGGACGTAGCGCTCTTAACGTTGAGGCCACTGACTCTGAATTTCGGTAGTAAATTTTAATAATTTCGACTAGTTGTTGGCTCGTATATCTTTCCATCATGAAATGGCAAACTGAAGAGAAATGTCAAAAGAGCGGCAAGAAATATGGCGTCGTTTGCTGTCCCTGTTGCTCTACTTTTGTAGCGTTCCTGTTGAAAAACCCTTTAAATATAAATATGTTATGAAAAAAAACAATGTTTTTACTCAACAAACTGATTTTAAATCTCTGATTCACTGTGTAGCATGCACTGATTCATTGTGTACACCCATAGTACACAGTGGATCACATGGAAAGGTTAATTTCAAATATTTTTTTCACTATCTCAACATTAAAAATCCTTGAAATTTTAAGCTTAAATTAAAGATAAGACATTGAAAAATCAGTGGGAAAAAATAAATGCGATTTCAACGACGCAAGGTGATCCACTGTTGACACCTCTACCCTACAAAAAAATTGATGGTTTGAATTAAACAAACATTACAGCACCTTAAGTGTGTAGGTACTTCTATACCTTATTGTTCATAGGCTGGGGTTATATCTACCTAATTCATTTTTCAGTTATGTGAATATACCTATAAAGTGTTTTAATATACAGGGTGTCCCGTAATGAGTGGATAATACTGCAGCTGGTGATAGCAGGCCTTATGACTGCTCAGAAAAAAATATAAAAAAAAATATTTTTCTTGTGGTCTCCATGGTATAATTTATTTTCGAAAAATGTTAAAAAATTCAGGGTCTCCTAAAATACCTAATTACAACGGCCACCCATAAAGGATTCTTGTTATTTTTGTATTTTTATAATATTCTTGAATAACCGTTCTAAATGATGGGTAGTAAATTTTAACACCAGCTGATGCATTTTTTGTGTTATAATTTTTTAAAATTATTTTTTTATTCAAAAATAATTCAATATTTTTTTTCACCAAAGTTTGAAAATTAATAAAGAGAAAAAAATGTATGAGAACATAAGTGGCAAATTTGATAAAAATTGGCCTGTTTAATGTACTTTCCAAAATGGTATAACATATGTTTGTGTCTACAACCATGACCAATAAAATTGGCATTTAATCTACTAAAGTAGTTTTTTAACATTTTATCAGATGAAATTAAGTTACAAAGTTAAGTAAACACTACTACGACGAATGAAATAAATTTTTATTTTTATTGCATTTAAAAATAACCGTTATTAAATAAAGGCACTAACATTTAACACTAGTTGCTGGATTTTTTTTAATAATTTTTTTAATTAATTTTTTAATAAAAAAATGATTAAATATTTATTTTGATGTTTGATGACAACAAAAATTGAGTTGGAAGGAAAAGTCAATAGATATACCAGTGTCACTATTATGTCTGCTAAATTCACTAACTAAAATAATAGTATGCACTTTCAAAAAGGTTTTGATTTAGGTATGGGAAATGCGACCACAAGAAAAATATTTTTTTTATATTTTTTTTCTGAGCAGTCATAAGACCTGCTATCACCAGCTGCAGTATTATCCACTCATTACGGGACACCCTGTATAGTAATCCTTAAGGTCACGAAATAGGAATAGTAATAATGTGTTTTTTTTTTTTTCAAAACGTTTGCATTCAAAACTAAAATACAAACAAAATTCACAAATTAGTCAAAATTGTTTATTTTTCATGATGGAAAAACCAAATATATAGTATTTTTGGACACACTATTCTGATGCCAAAAAAATTTGTAGATATTCTAATTAGTAAAATACGCTACGCCACAGCCCACATTTGCATTACATTACTTCACGTCAAGCCAACGAAAATTAACGGCTCACTGATTGCACTGAAAAAAAAATCAAATATAAACCTGCCAATCACACCATAGTTTCGACAAATTTTATTCTTCCAACTGTGACATTTCGATTAACCGGTCAAAATGATGTGTCAACATTTGTTGTCGCATATAAATCTTTTCCCTTTATAAATTATACAGCTTCAATTTTTTTTATCCAAATATATTCTCGACACTGTACACTTTATACGTATTCATTAATTCGATTTAAAAAAAAAAACTACTTTCGTTTATATTTTAAAAATAAATTTCTTTTTTTAACTTCTAAGTGAAAAATTAACTTTATCCTACCTAGAGGATACCCAAGATATCGACCATATAGACTGAGAATAAGCAAGTGTGTCAATCTGTTGCTTTTGAAGCTGACTGACTGACACTCACTGAATCCCATTCCCACCCACTTTGTCGGAACTCAACAAACTAATGCAGATCCGTCCACACTTAAAGGGAAAGTCTAGTCAACCACCCTGAGACAGCAATGTTGTCGTCGTCTTCACGTCGTCGGATAAAGAACAGAAAGTTATTTCTTCTCAAATGCATTTGAATCAGGGCCGTATTTGCTAGAAAAATATAATAGGCAACTTCACATGATTGGTAAATAAACTACATATCTTACCTACTATTTACTTCGAAATATTGGACTGCACAATAATAGAAAAATCGATGAAGGCATAACGAAGATGGTATTTCGGGAATAATCCAAAAAAAGCAATTTTCTCAAAAAATTTCAAACCTCGATTTCCGTTATGTTGGTTCATTCATTAAAATCCGCTCAGCCTTGATGTAACCCGGAAGCTCTGAGATAACAATAAGAAAATATTTATCATTAATTTTATTTGTAATTACTTGCATTAGTTTATTGCGCTAAAAGCTATTTTTTTGTTGGCATAAGTTAAAGACGATGTATTTGGAATTTTTATACTGTGTGTTGAATTACGGATTGTTAATTATTTTCCATTAACATTAAAAATCAGAGCAGGTTTGTGACCATCAGTTGGTTCATAAAGTGGTAACTTGGTTAGTGTCACAACTGTAATAAAAATGTGTACAATTTATTACCTATTATCTACGAAAATGCAATTTCTATCAAACTGATAATAATTTTAGGAAGTAATATTCAATTTTTGTAACATTAATTTGTTATAAGAAATCTTCACAGTCATTTTTTAAAGTTTTTTTATATTCTGTTTCTCATTTTTAAAGAGTCCGCTACAATTTAGTATTATTATTATGTGAACCAATGAATCACACCCGTAACAATTAAGTATATCAAACCTTTTGTCGTTTAAAACATCAGTTTAAATCTGAGCAAATCCACACGTTGGGCGCCATTTATGTTCGTATACTTTCGAGATTATTTGTTCAAAGTCTTGTTCGATGTTAGGGTTTTGAATTTAAACTCTCTTATTTATATTCAAAGTTCTTCGTATTTTATTTTGCCATCAAGGCGTCCCTTAATTAAAATACAGGCTGCTGTATATAGTCCGGCATAGTTTTACAAACAAAGTGCATATACTAAGTTCAAAATAATTGGCTTAGTGGGAGTGCCGCCGGCAACTATACCCCATATCCATATATACTTACACACACTCCTTCGGTCAGTGGCGGCAAGAACTTTTTCTTCTTCTTCTTTGTATTATCCGACATAGTGGTAGGTCATCCTTTTGAACTAGAATAAAACTTTGTTCAGTTTATTGAAGCACACAACATGTTATATCAAGCTCACTCGGCAATGAAATGTGCCAGCAGCCAAATGTGTCCAACGCGCAGCACCACCAGCACCAGGCCCCATAGATAGATATATCCAACCCTATCCATCTCAAAACTATTTTTCATCGCTTTCGATATAAATATCTGTGCCAAAGTCAACATTCGAGACCATGTCGCCCGTCTGCGTCCATCTATGCTTCATCATTATTTCTATTGTCCGTCCATCCGTGCATCCACTCGAAAAGATCTGAGAAACAAAAAAGACAAAATTAAAATCGGCTCGACAAACTATATATCAACGCGTATACCATTCACCACATCAGATATTTGAGTCAAACAGCTTTTAATTTATTTGAATATATTTTTTTTTTTTTATTTCGGTCCGAAAAACAAAATAGCAATAAACTAAGGTGAAAACTCCCAAATGTGTTAATTAAATATGAAATTTGTCAACAAGTGAAAACAATACTTATCGCGGTGGAAAATTGAGAAGTGAATAAAATAAAAAACAAACTGAAAAACGAAATGTGAACGAATGACCCTCTGTCTCTGTGGAAATTTAAACAAAAATATTTATTTGATACAAATTAATTAAATATTTAAAACCAATAACAAAAAAAACCTACGTGTGATACGTAAAACCGAAAATCAGAAGCATAAACACCCAACACAATGATTCGAGATGTATCAACGTCCACAATCGGACGAGAGGACCGCAAACCTCTCATGGATGCGTACATGTTCCAGAGGAGAGTACTCCTAGTTTGCAGCTTCATGATGGTTGTGTCACTCATCGTTTGGATAGTTGCAATCTCCACAGACCATTGGATTATAATATCTGGAAATAAAGGTAATTAAATCACATAAAATGTAAGTTCTGTCAAAATACCTCCCTGATAATGCCACTCTTTTTTTTTGCAAGCTGCAAGCGAAAAGTCACAGTGTAAATAGTCCCATCGCCATCATGTCTTTCGTATGTCGCATCATCACTCTGCTGTTATAGTCGTGCCTTCAGCATTTCAGCTCGTTCACAGGTTGTTTCTGATGTGAAGATGCGAGCAATCTTGTTTGGCACGGTTAGTCGGTGTTTGATGCGATTTAGCTAGAATTATTTTTGGGCCAAAGCCAATTTAAATATTAACAATAAAAGTCTCATTTTGCAATATATTCTGTTCACATTTTGGGTTTCGGCGGAATTCCAATTCTGCTCCTCTACGGCCGGCTGCTGCTATATGCTATGCATGCATATCCAAGTGCATCATAATGTTGAGATATATAGAAGAAGAAAACTAAACTAACGAAATTGTTGTTTACAGCAAAAAAAAAAAAAAATTACATTTTTATTGTCTGATATTTGTATGGGAGGATTTTAATTTGGTAATCAAATAAGAATTTTATTAGATTGAATGTTTGCAGCCTTGGAGTGGGCAACAGGTAATTAAAGTGCTTAATACTTATCAGGTGGAATAGTATAAGAGCCTTAAATGTTTAGTATTTTTGACGTAAAAGTTGGGGAGGGGGTATGGTATTGAAATCGGGATCTGATGGTTAACATCAATTAAAATTGCAGGCAGCAATGTGTTGATAGATTTTAAGTTAATTTAATCCAAATGTTTATTTTTGCTTATAATTCCATGTAAATAATTAAATTAAATCTTACACTGTGGGTGTTTAAGATTTGACGGTAAATTTTAGAAAATTATTATGTTGCATTTTTATTAATAATAACTAAATCTATACGAAAGTCACACATTGTAGAGCTTTTGTAATCGTAGAAGTAGGTACTTGGGAAGTTAAAGTTAAGATTAAATTAGATTTCTTTATTTTATAAAAATTCTTACAATAGTTTTGATTAAGAGTACTTAAGTAGAAGTACCTATACGTATTCAGTTAAAATCATTGACAAGTCCAATTTGAAAGTACTAAATGGTCCAGTTTTTCAGTACGAGATTAAAGTTAAACCCGATTTAACTCATCGAATTTGGTGAGTTAACTCAGGATAAACTAAACAGATGCTTTTGGTGTTTTATCCATCGAGTTCGTTTAGCCGTTCCGCATGCATTCTCTACCAAAAAACTGCTCCCTCAGTTAACTGTAGGCTAATTTACTTCTAGAGTTAACTAAAAGTGAAAAACTGAAATAATGGGCCTAAATGTTTTAAGGAATTGAAACAAAATTACACGTCTTTCTTAGGTACAATATTGATGGTGGATAGAACAAGTATTGGTTTTGCTTAGAAAAAGAAAATCTCTTTGGATAAAAGAGATGTCTTGTCTAAGTGGTTTTGGTCATCATTCATTGGTCTGTTTGTTTATACGGGTCTGTGCATCCATCAGGATGAGACATGTGGGCTAGACAAAAAATACTTGCTCTTATGCGCGATCACATTGTGGTTCTATAGTCTGAAATAAATTAGCTATGGGTGTCTATGTTTTATCCATTTGCCAAAACTAAGTTTAGTTGCAGGTGTTATTATGTGAGTATACAAGAATTAACAATATAAAACCGTGTGGGGAGAATGTCCAAAAAACGCTAGGTAGCAAGTTTAAAGAAAATCGACCCATCCGTTTAGGATGTAGACGAACAGATAGACAGAGATGGATGTTTTTACGAGACCCACTTTTTTCGTATTCGCTATCATCGTAATGTCAAGTTTGATCAAAATCTCGAGTTCGATTTTTTGTACGAATTCATAACCTGCCATACAGTACCTATATTCGCAAGTAAAAAGGAGAGACGGATTTGTCATTTATGATTCGTTTCAATATTGGTATAAAGCACTTTTATATAGTTCAGATACAGCTATCACTCAGGGAAAAAATCATGTAAAATCAAACAGAATCTTACTAATTCTGATGTAATTATTTTTAAACATGGTTGATCAGGTTATGGTGTTAACATGACACCACATTTAAACAAGATTTGGAATTTTCTACCATTAACATTAGATAGTGTAAAGTTTACATGAATATGTTGTTGTTCATCTTGTTATATTAGCATTAGAAACTAGACATCCTGACAACCTAAACCGGTATGAAATTTAAATTTAATGTTTTACAATGTTAAAGTAATATTTTGTTCAATGTTAAATTAAAAGTGGAATTCGGTCTGTTTTACAATATTAAATGTTAAAATAAAATGATTGATCGTGTTAAATATCAACGAAAACTTAAATTATTAACATAGCGGTCCAGTTGAATCTACATTAATTAACACGATAGTTGGTTTAATCAGTCAAATTTATTCCATGTACCATGTTAAAGATACACGGTACACTGTTAAATTATCAATAATCACTTGTAGTTTACATGGTACATGTGTTGAATCTACATGACTTCTGTAATATTTAAATTAGTGACCATGTGAATCTAAAATGACTATCGTTTTAGTTATAAATACCTCCTGTTTAATATACCATATCCTTTGTCAAATTGATCTTAGGTACCTTGTTAAATTATCAATGCTTTGGTACCATATAAAGATTTTAATTTTTTTTTTCAAATTTTCTCGGAAATGATTTCAATGATTTTGATTAAAATTTGAATTTGTTATGGCCAAAAAGATTGTACGAAAACTATACTTTTATTCCCCGATTTCAAATAAATCGGGGAGAATTTTCTTGCGAAAGGATACCTCGATAGGGCTGCTTTTCTCGTGTGTTATCATAATTTTCTTGTGCTTTTAATTTGCTGTCTTCGGAAGATCCCAGCGCAGGGACTTTAGCTAAATGCTATATAATTACCTATAAGTTTTTTTAGTAAATGGGGGGGATGACGAGGGCAATTTTCCATTGATTGTTTTGAAGGAAAAGTGGGTTTCAGAGCTTAAGGCATTGATAACATCTACAATAGGTAAGTACTACTTCTTCAAAGTTTGAATCCACAAAATGGAAGAAAATGTGTTTTATTTTAAGGGCAATAGCAAGACAATACGGTATGAATACAATATTTTAATCATAAAATATGATATTCCAGTTCAAATAAGTTCACGTTTTCCAATGTTCTATACGGTTTAGTAGTCTCTGACAACAATAATTGTACTAGAAACTCCTTGTAAATACTTAAAATTCAGATGAACAACTTTGTCATGAAATTATAGGAATACCTATAAACATTTCGATAAATAATATTATTTTTTTGTTGTGTCTCTAGTAAATTACAATTATTATAAAAATCTACTCAAATTTAAATTAACTTATTCGACTTAATAATGATGTTCGTTGGCTTAACTCATCCCACCATCTGTGTTGGGTCAACAACTTTTGATTATCATTGTTTTGAAAAAGTCCCGACAATACTATCAGCATTTAATAGGCAAAACGTGTGACTTTGCCATTTATGTATAATGTATAGCATTGCTTTAGTCTGTAAGAATATACGAGGGAATTTCTATGATATTTGTAATGACTGAATGCGTGACTTCAACATAATGTATCCCTCATTTTAGGGAGGATAAGATAAATATGTGGTTATACATGCGACATTTAATAATAATTCAACTATAAAATTTATATTAAATATGCAAATGTTGGTTATACATATCTAGCCGACATACCTACGTAACTTAAGACAGATATGGTGTTAAATACACTATAGGTTATACATTGAGAAACAAATCGTTTTTTAAAAAGTCGAGTCAAGATTTTAAGCAACATTACGGATGATCCCAAAATGTACGTACTTAAGATGAATATATGTAAAGGGTCTTCAAATAGGGACTTCCCAACCTTGATATTTGATAGCGGCCATATTGTTGAAGCTAACATCTGTCAAATTAGCTGTCATTTATTCAGTCTGTTTTTCCAAATCACAATGGACGGGTAGAGCGTTCAACAACACGTGCAAATGAAAAATTGTTTTATCAATATGGGTGTTTTGTTCAGGCAACGTTCTACGCGCTTCGCCCATTTACGATCATCTTCCGAAATGAGGCCCATTTCTGGATGAATGGGTACGTCAACAAACAAAATTGTCGAATTTGGGACGATACACATGAGATCCAAGAGCGACCAATGCATCCCGAAAAGTCATGGTCATCTCACATAGAGGTGAAGTGAACTGGCCATCACCGAGATCGAGCGATTTGACCACGTTAGACTTTTTCTTGTGGGGTTTTCTGATGTCGCAGGTATATGCGAATAAGCCCCAAACCACAGTAGCCCTTAAAGTCAACATAACCCATGATGCCATAGGTCAAATTCAGCCTAATTTATGCGCCAGAGCAATGGAAAATTGGATATGTTATATTCCATACATAATGACATCTAAAGGCCTTTCGAATGAATACAAAATTTCGATGATGGTTACATCTAAAAACGATTATAAACATTTTACTGTGAAACCTTGAAATAGAGTGAATGGTAGCATAAGTATTAACTAGTGCTTAAAGGCTTATATGTTTTTTTTTAAGGGAAACATTAAAATTAGCTTTTGAAAATGTGGCATCCCTGCTTTCGACAAATGAGCATTATTCTTGTATCGAAATATTTAAATTCAACGATTACGGCTTGACAAGTGGAGAAACGATTCTCAGCCTTGTTAACGTAAAAAAATGTCACAAACCAAGAGCCCCCAACACCCCACTTAAGGCTGAGAATAAATCTGCTTTTGTTTTCGATAATCACTATATATAACATGCACCTCCCTCATACTCGCATATTTTGGTTAAACAGCCACTCCCAAATTTGCTGTCGGTTCTTATAGACTTTCACTATTGCCTCGATATCTGTTATAGTCTCGTCTCAATGTCGTCTCTGTCTCATTCTCTTGTTTTTTTTTTTTTTTTTTTTTTTTTTTGTGGAGGAATTATGGAGCTTAAATTTAAATCTGAAAGCTGCTATTGAATTTATTCAGTTTTATAATTTAAAAATACTAATTTTTATTTTTAACCCAGTCTCCGAGATTGTTTTTTTCTTAGAGATTTTTAACGCAAAAAAATCTCCAAAATTAGCTAAACTTAATATTAAATTCAAAAGTATTACTTAATGCAAAACGTACAATTTTGAACAATATTAGTTTAAACAAAATTAAAATTTTTTTTTTTAACTGAGTTTGAAAATTAATTAAAAAAAAAACTATTCCCTAAAACAGCTTTATTTAAAAACAAAATAAAAGAACTGATTTTTAGCTTTACAAAAAGGTATATCATGGCATGGTGTAACCGTTGTTTTTTAATATTTTTTTTTGTTTTTAGTCAAATTTTTAGAAAATTCCCCCTCCTGGCTAAACGGGGGGAATAGAACCCTCTCCTAAATGATTTTTTTTTTGTCTCGACCCAGCCCACACGCATGCGAATCACCCTATATAAAAAAAAGTCGGTTTAGTGACACCATTTCTAACTCAAGAACGGCTGGACCAATTTTAATGATCTCTGATTTGTTGGATTCGTCTCCACCCCGAATAGCAGAATAACTTTTGAAATATCGGAAAAATTTACTATGTAGGGTGAAAGGGGTTAAAATGAAAAAGACGTATCCGATTAAAAAACTCTACCTGCGTTTAAAACAAAGGGTTATTCTTAGGAAATGGCTTCAAGGATACTTTTTTTTATTTTGCTATTTGTAGGGTGAAATGGGGTAAAAATAAAAAAAATGTCCTATTGAGAAAATTCATACATACATTTAATCACACTTAAATTTTCTGTCGGTTATTGGTCTAAGTATTGATTTTAAAACAACATTACAAAAATTTAGCTCGATATGTTTTTAAAATAATTTTTAAGATTTGTATAAGTACATGTTTTGTTTGAGGTTTACGCGTTGGTTTATTGACATTATGTATTATTTTAAATTTCCAAATTTAAAATGTTTAATGTACCTACCTACTCACCCCTTAGAACAGTATAAATTTTGAATATTTCTGGGTGACCAATTGAAATGTTGTGTCAAACCCGTAACATGGTTGCATTTATAAACTTTTAATAATTTTTTTTAACTAAGTTTGAGTTTTGTTGTTAAATTTAATTAATATGACAATAATTTCCCATTAGGTATTTATTTATTATATTCAGTTTATGTGTACAAATCATACCTAGTCATTCATTAACACTCATTAAATTGAATAACTTAATATGTTTCACACAAAATCAAAAGATTTTATTCGTTTTGAAATTGTTAAATATGACGTAATCTCAGTAAAAAATATACAATTGCTTTGCTATGATAATTTGACTTCAAATTCACATAACTGGAAACGTAAAAATATCCCAATTACCTACATATGAACAATATTTAATGAATAATGAAAATTCTATTAAAGTCAAACAGATTCGTTTATTAAAGCTAAAATACGATGGGTAAATAAAGACTTTTGCTATGAGCTGTGACATTATTTGATTTATGGATCCATATTATTTATATATAAAGATTAAAAAAAAAAATAATGTGTCTAAAAAAAAAAATATTAATTTTTTCTTTTTCGTTTGATGTTTGTTTTTTTTTTCTCTGACCATAATATAATTTTAAAAGAATTTTTGAAATTTGTTTTATTATTTAATATTTATCTTAGAATCCAACAGTGAACAACCTTTTAGAATGTCTGCTAAATATTTCTTGCATGAATATTTGACTTGTGAAATCACTGTATAAAAATGACAACGTTCAGGATTCACTATAGGATAGCCTATCAGATAGTCGAGAGTATCCATGTATGTTTCTGTGTTTCTGAACGACCAATGTCGGATAGGCTAAATTTGCTGAGGAAATCAGTTTTGTAGTCACCGATTTTGAGGAGAATTTTTAGGATAGCTTGATATTTCTTTTGTAGCAACAGCTGTCGCCACAAAACGTTTGTTGAAAAACCTGAAGTCACCCTGGTGAAAAAAATCTGTGTTTTTTTTTGAGACTTGGGGTCACCCTGAACTCGCCCTGAAGTAGACCTAGGTTTTTTTGTTGTGGCGAGTTTTGGTATAGAATAAACTGCCAAAGTGACATGAGGTGTTTTGTTGTGGATTCATTTGCTGCAGGTTATTTTTTTATTTTTAAAAAGAAATTGAAAGAATACACAAAATATCAAAATTAATTCTAATAAATAGAAATAGAATATGAAAACGTATGAAGTTGTTTTTATTAACTTTTAAGACATGTTTTAAACAAATTTTAAGTTTTAATTATCAAAGCATAAACATTTTTACTTGCTCTATAGGGCAAGTATTGGTTTCGTGTAAAAAAAAATTTCGAGGTTATAATCAAAACTAACACTACGATAATCGAGAAGTCCGAAAAAGTGGGTTTCGTAATGCCGTCCGTCAGTCTGTGCGTCTGTGCGTCGTCGGTTCG
Organism: Leucozona laternaria; assembly: GCA_932273885.2. Lineage (NCBI taxonomy): Eukaryota > Metazoa > Arthropoda > Insecta > Diptera > Syrphidae > Leucozona > Leucozona laternaria. The sequence continues at coordinate 7,226,673 of OW026368.1, forward strand.
TTCACTGTAATTTGAGCTAGAGCCTAAACGAGCGAACCGATTTGCATGATTTTTGGTACAGATCATTTTTATGTGATTCCCTAGAGGCAAAATTCGAATTTTTGGTTTAGCTCAGCTGCGATACAAATATTTTGGTTTCTTCAAATTTTCTCTAAAACGGCTCTAACGATTTTGATTAAACTTCGTACCTGTAATAACCAAGTCAATTGTAAGAAAACTGCATTTCAGGTTTTTCTCAAAAAATTCACATAACTGAATTAGATATTCCACGTTTTTTTGAGAAAATGGTCATATTTCTGGGTTGTTCGCGTATATCTTTGCCATGGTTCAACCGATTTTGTTTTAGTTTTGTAAACTGATGCTTCTTAATAGTTTAAACAATAATGCATTTAAGAATTTTTAAAAATATTTTTTATAAAAAAAAAAATAAAACAAAAAAAACGATTTTGTAGTGATTTTGACTGTTTTTATATTTTCTCGTTAAATATTTACATCGTGCATCTTCAATGTGGGGTTAGACACAGTAATACAACACAAGAGCAAGTTCATGCGATCAAGTCGTGCATATTTGTTTTCTTAATTTAAACGTCGTTTAAATGCGTTTTTTTAAACCAAAAAACCCAGTTTTTTTGCCAATTTTTGGGGTTGTCAATAAAATCAGGGTCAACCCTGGAAGCTTATATCACAAACCTATCCTACCATGAACGAATATGGTTGTGTATACGCTTCGCTAAGTGGGCCTACGATCGACTTAGAGAAGATGCCGATTTTGCCAAAAAAATCATCTTTTCAGATGAAGCTCATTTTGATCTTGGCGGGTAGTAAACAAGCAAAATTGTCGCATTTGGGGCACAGAAAACCCGCACGCATACATTGAAAAGCGAGTCACTGTTTGGTACGGATTTTAGTCCAGAGGCATAATTGGGCCATTTTTCGAAAATGAGCAAGGAGTGGCCGTTACAGTCAATGGCGATCGTTATCGGGCCATGTTGAACGAATTCTTGTTCACAAAAATTGAAGAGGAGGATATTGGCAACATTTGGTTTCAACAGGACGGCGCTACGTGCCACACAGCCGAAGCTACACTCGATGTCTTGCGCCATTTTCAAAAAAAAAAAGTTATTTGGCGGACCCTTTATAACTAAAATTGAAACTAGGTTTCCCAAAACGGTTTTTTTTTCCTATGTGTTTTGACAGCAAATTTTTAGAATGCGTCCTTATCTTCCGTCTACTCCAAAATTTCCATTTTCGATAGGAATGGAACAGTTCTGAAATCCGACCAAAAAACAAGATTTTCCGTTTTTTACTATCAGAAATGATCCATAAAGATCATTTAAAAGAAATCAAACATTACAACAACAAAACGATATCCTGCTGCGGCTGCCTATCGGGATAACGTTTCATGAACCAAAATCTAAGTTTTTACTGTTGCTTCTCAGCTTTGCAAATGGTTAGGAAATGTAAACAGTAGTGTAAAGAACAAAGACAACGAATTTAAGGAACATTGAAAGAAAAAAGTGATAACTATGATATAACTAGCTCCGCCACCAATGGAAAAACTGTAAATTTGCAGGTCAATAAAGTACATAAGACATTTAAATTTTTGTCTTATAAATTAATAACCCATCACATTTTTGACAAATTAAGAGGGTGAAACGGCTGAAACCATATTTTTCACAATGTAACAAAAATATGTTGTCATCGGATGGCAGATGTTTCTCGTTAAAAAAAAAAACCCTGATAGCTGAGAATTTCACACTCTCTTGGGCGCTAACATTTAAGACGCATTAAAAATGACTAACGATCAATAGACAAGTTCATAAACCTCAAACTTAAGACAATCGTAAAATATAAACAAAACAAATTATCACTTAGCGTGGGTGGATTTTCCCCATTGTCGCAATTTTCACATACATTAAATTGAAGCTCATAAATTCTGTTATTTCTCGCTCTGTATTCTTCAATGCTGCTGATATTATAATAGACATTCAAGATTAATGGTTTTTTTTTAAATTTTTGCAGGAATCTACATTCCCGAGACTCGTCGATTTTTCATGTACTCGCATTCGGGCTTATGGCGCCACTGTCGAATCACTCAGTTGCCAAATGCCCTCAAGAACGCAACGGTAGCTCGGAATTTCACATCAATTGCGTATCAAAATCCCTCAGCGGTAAACGATGCCAAGACCAACATTTCCGATGCAGAATTTGTGAGAACCTTTATGAACAAGCAAATATCGGTACCGATGCTGAATTTCTCCGAGGAAGCCAAGCAACGTATGTTTGCCCATTGGGTTCGTAACGATGGGGAGATATTCCAGGAGCTCAAGAGGGCTTTTTGGAAATTGGAGTTTGCAAATGAAAAGCTGGCCTTAACTCCGATTGAATCGAAGCCAATACCTGTCGATCCGTTGAGTGTGCAGGGTTTGGATGCGAAGAAGGTCTTTGGAGATGCCTTAGTACATGTTGTAGTGGATCAGGTGAACTATTTCTTTGTGATCCCCATACCGGCTCAGAGAGCCATGTTTTCCGGCTGGAATGAACAACGCCTGGTTCCTAAATTGTATTGGCCTTACGTAAGGGACCTGGAAATTCCCGCTTTTGTCTTGAACGAGCATAGAGTCATTCTGCAGTTAGTACCACCGTTGCCTCCGAAGAACGGCGGAGTGAAAAACGGATACGATTACATATATACTTGTGAGTACAGTTATACAGAAACACTTACCTGTAGGTACCTAAAATGACATTTAAAATATCGTTTTTCTCTCAGCTCGGTGTAATTACATTGATATGTTTCCATCGGCAACTTCGCTTAAAACTGATCCGGGATTTGATGACGAACTTATGGGTAGGCTGGCTTGTAGAGCCTTTGAGCTTTTTCACAAATCTTATTTGATTTTATCTTCCAGATTATATTCGCACCCAGGCGTCCTTCGCTTGCATCACAGTTTTTGTTATGTGCCTGGGGTCGGTTTTTACCTTTTACACCTTTATGAACCCTCGCTATATGTTCAAACGCCTAGCTGGAGGTATCCACCTGGTATCCGCTTCTACCTGCCTAGTTGTCATTCAAGTGCTGATGTCCTCGGTCGATTACACGAAGAAGCATCTTTTCTATGCATACCCTGACGGAGCGGAACTAAAGTGAGTATAATATATATTCTTGAATCCTATATTAGATTCAGGTTGGACACAAACTCTGACTCTGACCGATTTATCTTGCAGATATGGCTATGGAGTCTGGTTCGCTTGGTTTACCTTTATAACAAATGTGGTGTGCGGCTTATTGTTTATGTGGTATTCGGGCAAAAAGAAGGGCAGTAAGGCACCAACCGATGAGCTTGCTATGGCCGATGAGGCTACGATTATGGGAAGATGAGAAGTCGTCAAAAGTATGTCAAAAATCGCAACATTTTGACTGCCATGGCATTTGTAAATAGCTCTTTTCTTTGTCGAGTATACGAGTTGTTATTTGTTATTTAATTAATATTTTATTTAAATCTAAATATATATAATTTTTGTTGAATTAAATTTTCTATATGTTAAGATAAATATCTTGTTCCTTTTAAATTAATAATGCGTATTTAAGCTTTTTATATATTTACATATTAAAAAATAATATTTTCAAATTATTTTATTCAAGTCAGAAATTAAAAAAAAAATCGTACATACATAGGTACAGTGGTACATTTTGTTCTTTCTTCAAATTTGTTTTTCAATTAAAAATTTTACTTTTAAAAATGTTTAAGATTACCTAACTTAAGAAATAAAAATAATTGAAATAGAATAATTGTATTTTCAGTGAGTAAGTTAGTCTTGGTTTATTTTGTACTTTTATGTCCTGCTATTATTGATGTGTAAACATCTATGCTGGCGGTAGAGTGAAAAAAAAACGTGAACGTTCGTGTGCAACGTTACGTCGTGCAACGTTACGGTGTGCAACGTTACGGTGTGCAACGTTACGATCTGCATACTAGGATGGGTGCGTTCAGTGAAAAAAATCAATAAAACAAGTCCGTTTTGGATTCGCGCACGTTGATGTTTACACATATTAACCGTGAGTCCCGGCACTCACACAATTTTTTATCAAACTACTCAAAAAAAATTTCATATTTTTAATTTATGGAATGCCTTCATTTGATAATAATTTTTTTTAAGTGCAAAATAAGCGAGAATCAAACACAATCAAGATTTCGTTTTGGAAATCAAACAATTTAATTTCGTCAGTTACAAACCAAAACGGATATGAAAACAATAAAATGATCAAACAAAGTAACAAGTGCGTATTTAGTATCACTTCGAACATTTTGAATAGAACGATTCAAAATCGATGAGACCTTCTCGAAAAATTGATCCATCCTTTAAATTCTAATTCTAGACTAAAAACTTAAGTTTTGGTCCATGAAACGTGATCCCGATTGTTGTTGTAATGCATGTGTTTTGATGATCGACTTATATGGATCATTTCTGATAATAAATAATGGCAAATGTAAACAACAAAACTGATTCATAGATTTACACCACTGACAAATTGGCAGTATTTCTGTCAAAAAATTAACAGAAGAATGAAAAAATTCATTCTTTTGATAGTTTACTGACAGAAAACTGTCAATTTTTCAATCGTGTAAATCCAGCATTACTTACAAACAAAACCAAATGCAACACCCACTATTGTTTGTTCATAAAGTTTTTATAAAACCAAAAGAAGATGACTGACAGAAAAATCCATACCATATTAATCGTGTTTGTAGATTACGACTGATAGAATGGAAACAAATTTTGAGTGTTGCAAATATGAAAAGTAATTTAAAACAGTAAGGCCAAGTTCTTCAGCGCATCGAGTTAACTCTGAGTTAAATCAGTGTAAGTTAAAATCCTGCAAATACTTTAATCCCGAGTTAACTCAAAATTGGCATTTCAGTAGAGAAAAATCAATCGAAATCGAAGTGCGACAGTAGAGAAATCAATATTTCGGTATCGAATTTGAGATGCTGCCACTAAGGCCAGGCGCGCAAATGCAAATAAACAGTTTGGTTTCGATTTTGAGCACTCGGGATTATATGAGAGTCCGCCGGTTTATGTGTGAGGGATTATATGAGAGTCCGCCGATTTATGTGCGCGGACTCTCATATAATCCCATATAGCGCTAAGGACTTTCATGCAACGACGGAAAACCCGGATAAAGGCTTAACTACATAAGCCAAAAAATACAGAACTACAAAAGTAAAAATATTTTTTTTCCCGCTAGCGCAGTTGTTTTGTGAAGAAGAATATACACATTTTTTAAACCAAAATTTAATCTTTCTGCATCATTTTTATAAGTTTTCCAGTCAGAAAAACTATTCCAAAATGAGTTTGAAAATTTTCACTTTTGTACTTTTTCAATTTTGTTGGTTATGTAGTTAAGCCTTAAACCTCATAAACCAGATAATTTTATCTCCGTAGAAACGAACTGCCAAAATTTGAATGGGAATATTTTTCTGCAGATCTGATAAATGTATCTTATCAATTTGATGCGGAAAGCGTAAAGATAAACCTGATAAATTTAGAAATGACATTTGTGTTTTGTCACGTGTTTGATGTGGCTATTAACAAGTATTTCTAATGGGTGTTCATGCAAACTTCTGCCGGAAAGTTATATTTTCTGCAAAGCGGACATTTATCTCGTTGCATGAAAAGCCTTACTATAAAAGTCACCCTTTCCGTAGTGTCGTATTACCTCGATTTGAATTTTGTTTTTTGAGTTAACTCACCAAATATTTTGAGTTAACTCGGGATCTAAATTGACTGAAAAAACATGTTTTAGGAGTTAACTCGGGTAAAACCCTTAGAGGATATATAATATGGAGTGCTCTTTTCTATCCCTAATGCATTGTAGTGCCTGGGGCCATTATAGGGGGCGCTATTTCACTTTCGGTTAAGATAAAGTCTTAAGGCTTAACTACATAAGCCAAAAAGTACTTTTGTACAAAAGTAAAAATATTTTTTTCCCGCTAGCGCAGTAATTTTGTGAAAAATAATATACAAATTTTTTCTTAAACCAAAATTTAATCTTTCTGCATCATTTTTAAAAGTTTTCCAGTCAGAAAAACTATTCCAAAATGAGTTTGAAAAATTTTCACTTTTGTACTTTTTCAATTTTTTGGGCTTATGTAGTTAAGCCTTTAGAAGATATCGTACAGCTGCTATCAATTGTAAGTCATGATTTGCTTATTTTATCTCTAAATTGTTCTAATTTGAAGTAATTCTTGAAATTAAAAACAGTTTGTTTATTATTTAAAAGATTTCAATATCTTCTTTTTTTAGTTTTTTTCTCCAATGTGCAGAAAACTCAGTGACCGAAACTTGAGCAGCGACCCCTATGAAAGGTTCCTATTCGAATAAAAACGAGCACTATTAGGCGTGTTTTTTTGCAAGTCCATATGGATTTGTCGAAAAAAACGACATCGGGACTTAGGGACTTCTTACTTACAGTACGTAAGTCCCGATAATTATCTGGACTTAGCTAAGTCTATATGGATTTAAGTTGTTGTTGTATTTACGTGTAAAACTATTAGTCCCGATGTCGTTTTTTTCGACAAATCCATATGGACTTGCAAAAAAAAAACACGGCTATTATATATCCTCTAAGGTAAAACCCCGAAATTAGGATAATCTTGCTATTTCAAAAACATCACGAGATGGGATCATATTCTTTGAGTCATAACTGGATATTTATGGGACGCCGCGAAATGTGTACATTTATAAGACTATAATACGCAGATCACGCTAAATTTAAGTTTTCTTACAAAATTCTCTCCAAAATTTAGCCGAAAGGAACTCAGCTCCACCTAAAAAATCATATTCTATATATCTCTGCCAAAATTTTGCGCTCGATATAATTGTTTGCCAAATTAATTCACGAACTAAATTCTTGTAGAATCTTTGATATTCTTGAATTTTGTGTGAACTTATTACGCTCTCTAAGGATAGACAACGATTATAAATACAACCTTTTCGTGTGATAAGACACTTACATTCAGTTTTTCCGTGCAAGATTAAAGTTAAACTCGAGTTAACTCATCAAATTTGGTCGGTTAACTCTGGATTAACTAAACAGATGGTTTTGATATCTTATCCACAGAGTTTGTTGAGTTGTTCTTCATGAATTCTATTAAAAAAAACTGCTCCCCTAGTTAACTGTGGGTTAATTTATTCTAAAGCTTACTAACTCTGGTGTAACTCACCACTGAAAAACTCGGCCTTAGGTAATAACATTTTTTCTGTAATGTGATTAATCATGAATATAATACTAAAAGTTTGGTACTTTTTCCTGGGATTAACATGAAAATCCACATGGGTAGTTTGCATTTTTAATTTATTTATTAAATAAAATTTCTAATTACACAATTTTCAATCTGCCACCTATTATCAGCTAGTTGAACTATAAATGTTACTCATATACCTGCTGTCTTAAACTTAATTAACCATCACTTCCCAAAGCTTCATTGTAAGGTAACCGTTGATATTTTGTTTATGATGTCAAAGTTGACATTTGAAACGTCATCGCGGCCGTCTTCTTCAAAACCCAAACACGTGCGCGGTTAGTTGCAAACTTTTCCACATTTCTTTTGAAAAAATTGACAAAAAATAGTTTGGTAAAATGGCTAAAAACGCCAAACCAACGAAAAGAAAAGCTGCCCCTATTAAAGAAACAGAAAAAGTAGAAGAGAAAAAAGAAATCGATGAGGATGAAGAGGTAGGTAAGCGGTTTGTTTCTTGGGATTTCACTGAAACTGAATTTTCTTCCAGGTGGATTTGTTAAAGAACATCGGCAACGAGAATGATGCTGATAGCACAGACGATGAAGGAATCGACGAAGCCTTCAACTCAGACGAGAGTGATGATCTGGAATTTGAAAGTGATGAAGAAGGAAACTACGTAAAGAAAGATGATGATGAAGACGAGGAGGGTAGTGATGAGGATGATGAGGAAGGTGAGGAGGAACTTGACATTGAAGATGTGTCCAGCGACGACGACCAAGTCGAAGAAAACGATGAGGACGACAGCGTCATTGATGAACCTCCCGAGAAACCAGCTCCATCGACGTCGAAATCCGTTGAGAAGAAAGAACAAACAACACAGCCAGAACCAAAGACAGCAGCAGTAGCAGCTCCTTCAGTATCAGTTTCTCGAGTAGACGGTCCATTTAAAGTTTCAAAAAAGAAGAAATCCGCTCTGTCGAAGTTGCAAAACAAACTTAAAAAAGACAACAAAGGAATCAACCCGACAACTGGAGAGGAATATGAAAACTCGGACACCTCGGACGAAGAAGATATCAGAAATACTGTGGGCAACATCCCCATGCACTGGTACGACGAATACAAACATATTGGCTACGACTGGGACGCCAAAAAGATCATCAAACCCGCCAAGGGCGACCAGATTGACGATTTCTTGCGAAAGATCGAAGATCCCTATTTCTGGCGCACTGTCAAGGATCCCCAGACTGGCCAGGAGGTCACTCTGACCGACGCTGACATAGAACTCATCAAGCGCATCAATTCAGGACGAATTCCCAACGGCGAACACAACGAGTACGAACCATGGATTGATTGGTTTACCTCGGAGGTCGAAAAAATGCCAATCAAGAACGTTCCAGACCACAAGAGGTCCTTCCTGCCCTCGGTGCCGGAGAAGAAGAGAATCGGAAAAATGGTGCATGCCCTAAAGATGGGCTGGATGAAGACCAGGGAAGAGGTGGAGCGCGAGAAGAAAGCCAAACGTGGTCCGAAGTTCTACATGCTGTGGGAAACCGACACCAGTCGTGATCAGATGCGCAGAATTCACGATCCTGTGTCGGCTCCAAAACGAGACCTTCCCGGGCACGCTGAGTCCTACAATCCTCCACCAGAGTATCTGTTCGATCAGAAGGAAATGAAGGAGTGGGAGCGGATGAAGGATGAGCCACAGAAGCGCAAATTGCATTTCATGCCACAGAAGTACAAGTCGCTGCGAGCGGTGCCCGCCTATCCGAGGTATCTGCGAGAGCGTTTCCTCCGCTGTTTGGATTTGTATCTCTGTCCGAGGGCGAAGCGCATGAAGCTGAACATCGACGCTGAGTATTTGATCCCCAAGCTGCCTAGTCCGAGGGATCTGCAACCCTTCCCGACCACCGAGAGCATGGTCTATCGTGGTCATACAGACATCATCCGGTCGGTTAGTGTGGAACCGAAGGGCGAGTACATTGTCACTGGGTCTGATGACACAACTGTTAAGAGTAAGTAGTCCAGGATTCCTGTTTGATTTCAATTTTTTAAAACTATTCTTCTCTTTAAGTTTGGGAAATTGTCACAGGACGCTGCATTCGCACAATAGAAACTGGAGAGACAGTGCGTTGCGTGGCTTGGTGTCCCAACGCCAAGTTGTCCATCATTGCAGTAGCAGCTGGCAACCGTTTGCTGCTGATCAATCCCAAGGTCGGTGACAAGCTGATTGTCAAGAAGACCGATGATCTGCTGGCCGAGGTTCCAAAAGTTGACGAGATGGAGAGCGAACGCATCAAGACTGCCGTCCAATGGTCGGTGGCCGATAAGGAGGAGCAGGAGAAGGGAGTCCGTTTGGTCATAACACATTTCAAGCCAGTCAGACAGGTGACATGGCACGGTCGAGGTGATTATCTGGCCACAGTTATGCCGGAAGGAGCAAACAGATCTGCAATGATTCACCAGCTCTCGAAACGTCGCAGTCAAATTCCATTCTCGAAGAGCAAGGGATTGATCCAATTCGTGCTCTTCCATCCGATTAAACCTTGTCTCTTTGTTGCGGTTAGATTGGACTTTAGATTGGACTCCCCTCAATGTCAAATTTATCGGGGTTTTTGTTTAATTTTTCTAGACTCAACACAACATTCGTATCTATGACCTAGTCAAGCAAGAACTCATCAAGAAATTGCTGACGAACTCCAAGTGGATTTCTGGAATGTCCATCCATCCGAAGGGCGACAATTTGCTTGTATCCACTTATGACAAAAAGATGCTATGGTTCGACTTGGATCTGTCCACCAAACCTTATCAGACAATGAGACTGCACAAGAATGCAGTGAGGAGTGTGGCCTACCATCTGAGGTATCCTCTGTTTGCATCGGCAAGTGATGATCAATCTGTGATTGTCTCACATGGAATGGTTTATAAGTAAGTTTTATGACAGGACTAATGATATGATTATATTTGTTTAAATAATTTTTCTAGTGATCTGCTGCAGAATCCATTGATTGTTCCTTTGAAGAAACTACAGACGCATGAGAAACGCGATGACTTTGGAGTCTTAGATGTTAATTGGCATCCAGTGCAGCCATGGGTGTTCTCAACGGGAGCAGATGCTACGATTAGATTGTATACGTAAAGCAATGTTTAATTTTTTTTTTCTAATTCAAAATGTAGGTTTTATTTTTAATAAATTTGAATTAAAGTTTATTGGACAACGTAAGAATATTGTTTGCTGCTGGAAGTTTCATAATGAAGTGGAACACACAAAATGTACCAATTTAATATAAATAGTGCAGATGAAATTCAATTCAAGGCTCTAGGTTTTTTTTATCTATCGCACTCACAGAGTTTTCTTTCAAATGTTATATTTTAACAGTGCTTTAGAAAAAAGAAGAAGGAATAAGTAGGAGATAACGAGTTAAATTTTCTTGAAAGCCTGGATATTGAATAGGGAAAGAACAATAGAGTTGGGTAGGGAATTCAACATTCGTGTCGTGCCGCTAAAAAAAACAATCTCTGTACTTTACGGTAAGTTTAAAATTAGGCTCAAGGGATTACTGTATTTTGCGAAACCTGGACGAATTTTAATAATTAATAAAATGTTTTAATTGTGAGAATATAAAGCCATACAGACAGCGATGATGAGTGACGATAGAATGCATCGTGCAAAAGCTGTTTTTGAAATTTTTTCATATCAATATTAAGAAACGAAATTCTGGAATAATTTAGAAGAATCCTGGAACAATTTTGAATTTTGTATTTCTGAAAAGTGGGGACAGAGCAAGGATAATAGGATATATTTTCATTTAAAGCGTTTTTTCGGATTAAAATCTTCAATTTTCAATATTTTTGGATGAATCTTTGGAACAATTGGGTTTGAGCGATTTTGAACTTGGAACAACTTTTTGATTTTTGAAAAAGGGGGCTAAAGAAGTTATCTGTTTTTTTTTTTTATTCGATTTTAGGCTGATTTAATAAATTTAGGAACACAATATTTTCTTAACACATGTTTTTATGAAAAAAAATATGAATCAAAGGTTTTTTTTTAAATAAAGTGAACTAGGTTAAAAACCGTTTTTTGGGTCTTAAACCCACATTTTTGAATATTTTTCAAAAAAATTTGGAACAATGCGGGAACAATGTGGCATAATTTTCAAAAATGATGGCTAACTTCACACACCCGGAGTAAATTATGGTCTAAACGCGTTGTAAATGAAAAGGGTCTAAACGGTTTCTTGTACCTTACCAATCATTTCCGGTAAAAATATGTACGTTAAGAAGAAGGGGTGTCCTTGTTGATAGTCTGAGAGATCGCCATAACTTTCTAAATTGATCAAATTAGGTCTAATAATAATTCGAGCATCTACTAAATACATAGTGGCCGAGTTCAACGCACATCTGAATATTCAGAATTCTGAATTTTTGAAGCTCTTGATTGGCCAGCTGTCAGAAGTCATCTGAATTTTCAGAACTTTTTCTGACAGCTAGCCAATCAAGAGCTTCAAAAATTCAGAATTCTGAATATTCAGATGTGCGTTGAACTCGGCCAGTTTATTATCGATTCAATAATATGTGTGTCAGTAGGGGACACTTTAACAGTGCTGAATTAACTCGCGAAATTGTATTGATCCGGAATCCTGCAAAAATAAATTAAACACGAGTTAACCAAGAAGCAATTTTCAGTGGGTTATTAACTACCAAAAGCCTCGAAATCGAAGTGCGACACTATAGAAATGAAAAATTTCTGTACCGAAACCGGAACTCACCAAATTTGTTTAGTTATAACTCAGTAGGTACCTATATTAATGGGCTGAAAACATGTTTAAGGAGTTAACTCGAGTTTAACCCTGAGACTAAGATGATTTCGTACTGAAAAACTTGAATTGAAAATTGAAATTTTCAAACTTTATTTGATGGTTGTTACGTATTTTAAAGATTTAAGTTAAAATAACCTTAGATTCAAATTTCAGATTATTAATATTGGAGCGATTAAAACCCATGGATATGGAACCCATACCTATACAAAAGGAAATACCTACATAATGTACGTACGTAAAGTTTGAAGAAGACGCATTGCCTTTTTGAGAATCTTTCATTGTATCTAGGTACTTTATCTTATTTTCACTAAAACCGATTGAATGGCTAAAACTGTAAAGCACAATTAACAAATAAAGTTCCAACCAAACCCTCCGTACCTTACGATAGCATAAGCAGTTGAGTGTGCCTTCCAATGTATGGCTGTAATAAAAGCTTTTATGCTAATCAGTCACCTTCTTCACCATACAACCTACTATCTGACTCTCACGATTTGGCCCACATAATTCTCCTCTATCCCTAAGGGGTGAATTCTATATTGCACAAGTTCAAGTCTTCTCATCTCTTCTAATATTTGTCCCCAATTTGTTCCATTCATTCTGAATCTACCCTTAAGTAATTGCATTCTCTCTCTGTCCCTCTTTCTTTTGTCTCAATGGCCTAAAGCTTTCTCCCACTATCATCAGCGGTTAAGGGGTAGTTAGATGATGGGTAGGTATAATAAAAAATAATACAAAAAAGCCAAACAAAACAAAACTTTCATGGAGGATTTTCCAATATAAATTGCTTTCAACCATCAGCCCAGGTAGGTATACTGACACTGAGTCTTGTATAAGAAAATTCTACAAGCTTTTTCTCAAAAATGTACACAAAAATATTTCCACATTGGAAAATGAAAAGTGCACCCCTTGGCCCCGAACAAAATAACCCCCCAACTAAACAATTTTCCATAAGGAGAGTGTGTGTTTCATTGCTTTTGCTGTATGCTCAGATTGGAAGACGCCATATTGAGCGGTGCACATACAAATAATTACCTCTGTAGGTACATCGCCTCGAACGCTCGGGCCCGCAAATACAAAAAAATTGATATTCTCTAAAACGGTAATTATTGGCAGTGGCATTGGCACCCCCGCGGACAGTTTGTAGTGTATAGTGTTTTATTGCAAATAAAAAAAATTTTTTTTCAAAATTGTCTACCCTTGATTTGAAAAACAAATGTGTGAAACCCCCTCAAGAAAAAAAAAAAGAAAAAACTGTTGCAATAGAAAAAAGTTTGCTTCTTTGTAAAACGGAAACCTGTCGTCGGGCTATCACATCACGGCCGTTTTCGAGGTGCGAAAATTTCATTTTTTCCACAATTTACAAGGAAAACGATTTTTTTTGTTTCTTTGTTTTCTTGAACTTCGGGCGGTATAGTTTGTGAAATAGATTCATAAAAAAAGTGCGAACGCAAAATGAACAACCACAAAGTTTGTGGTTGATTCCGGAGATTATCTTGCTTCCGTCGGAAAATCTGCTCACTCCCCTTTCACAAAAGTATCTGCAGTGAATATTTTTTGAAAACACCTTGAACAAAAAAATTGTTCGTTCAAAAATTGTGTGTTCTGTTCTGTATTTGGGTTTTTCGTACGCGATTAAAATAAATAAAAAATTGAAAAAAAAAAAAAATTTATTATAGTAAAAAGGTATACAGTTGTGAAAATCAAATTGAAAAATTCAGATACACGCACACAAAGGGAATTACGAGAACGGGAAAATTTTGCTTTCGAAAATCGAAGTTCGAAAAAAGCTCGTTTACCTACTCTTTTGGAAAATATTGACATGTAGTGTGTGAGCTACTATTTTGTTGTTGTTGTTGGTGGTTTGCCCCGTTTGTATTGTTTGTATATTTTTGCTTGCTACTACTGGGAAAACAAATCAGGAAAATTATTCTGCTCCGTCGTCCTCAAAGTCTAGGCAGGTATAGCCTTTAACCAGGCTATTTTCCAATTCTGCTCAGCACAGAGAGAGAGAGAGAGAAACTACAGAGTGTGAAGAGAAAGTGTGGGAAGGGGTACAGCTGGGGGCTTCTGGCTGGTACTTTCTCTTGTAAGTGCGGGGAAAGCACCGCCACGCCACAGAGCAGTGTATAATGGATTTTGATGTTTTTCCAATTTTCCTACACAACATTTCGCTTGGGGATGATATGCGGTGTCGGTGGGTGAGTATGAGAGACGACCCACGACGACGACGGACGATGAGCTTATTGTAGGCAAGACGACCGAATAAGTGGAAAACTCGGCACTCGAGTACTACATTGGGGCAACAAAACGAAATTCCTGATGGTGATAACATGGCCGAATGTACTTAGATACATTTATAAACCTAAACACTCGTTGTTTGTGTGTTGAATTGCCAATGATAAATGGATGAAAAGCGTTTCCAAAAAAAAAAATCAGTACGTAAACAGTTCAATATTTCGAAGTCCAAAGACTAAATCGTTTTTAGGCTGGGTTGGGTAGAGTAGAGTAATAAGGTTGAGGCGGAAGAGGGTGTTGGAATTGCTTGGTGTCTCTTTGCTTGCGGTGGAATTTCAAAATTTTTGTTTAATTTCGAAACCGACGCATGGCGAATAGTGTTTTTGTGTGTTTGTATTTATTTTTTTTTTTCGATGGTTGTTTCTGAGTTCAGCACTGAGCTATCTCTCTGTCTCTATTTATTCACCAGGCAACGAGAAGCGTGAAAAGGGAAGGTCAGCAACATCGATCTTGAACTAATTTCTTGAGATTCCATAAAATTGGAATTGTGCGAGATTCTCTATGTCTACTTCTAGTTTAGGCTTTTGTTTTTTTTTTTTTTTATATTTGATTTGGTGTTGTTGTTGCTGATTAGGGCTTTTAGGTTATTAGGGAAAGAGATTGCCAATATTTTGATATTCTCGCTATTTGTAGCTAGGTATCTCTGCCAATATTGAATTTAGAGGATATAAATCATTTGGAAGAAGAGCAGTGAACAAAAAAAAATGAGCAGAGAATAGAGATTTTTTTTTCGATGTAAAGATAAATGATTTCCGAAAGCTGAGAGAAAAACAAACAGTCGCTGCTTTTTTTGTGTTGCCTTGTTTTCGAAAAGTTAATTCCGGTTCTCAAGATGGAATACATATATATCAATATTTGTTGTTGGTTATAGGAGGTGATTTACCTGGTTTGTTTTTTTTTATTTTTTTTTTTTGCAATTCCATCGCTTTTTGGAGGCAAATGCGTCAATAATCACGCGGCTTTTGGCTCAACATGAAACGCGCACACATTTCCAAAAAATTGTTCTTCAGTTTAATCAGCATGGGACCCAAATAATACATTTTATTTAGCATTTATAGGTACCTACCTACCTACTTCAATGAAATTTCATGGAATTCGGGAAGTAGAAAATTGTTTAATCTTGAGATGATGAACGTATTTTATGAGTACCTATTATTGGTATATTGCATTATATTTCTGGATTTCGAGTGGGCACTATAGATAGTGCATATTTTTCGTTTTTTGATGTGCGCTTTCCATTTGAAGTTTTTCGCCATATTAGTGCAAAGTACAGCTTTGATTATTAACAAATAAGTATTGGAGCAATAATAATACTGAGTTGGTTTGGCCGCATTAAATATGGTCATTACTGAATTCAACGTCTTACTTTATGAACTGTAGGTAGGTACGTATTTTATCTGCTTCTATATTTGTCATGACAACATTATTGTCTGGCGGGTTGATCCCGCCAACTTGGGTAACTACTTGGTACACCCGCGATTCTACATATTTCGTTGAGTTCCGAACATTCTTGCTCGTAGCGTATAGGTATATAGCTACGTTACCTTCTAATGGGTGATTTTTTAAGAGGTTTAGAACTTTTTTAAAAAAAAAAACACAAAAAATTCGAAAAAATGAATGAAATATTTATTTGAATCGATAGTTTGAACCTTGCAATTTAATGTTTAAAGATAATTTCATGCAAATGTTGACCGCGGCTGCGTCTCAGGTAGCCCATCCGCTGAGTCCAATTTTGGCATACTCTTTCACACATATCGGCCGGTATCTCACGAATGAATGTATGGATGTTGGCTTCCATTGCGTCAATCGAAGCGGGCTTGTCCCTATAGACATTAGCCTTGACATACCCCCACAAAAAATAATCTAATGGTGTCAAATCGCACGATCTAGGCGGCCAATTGACCGGCCCGAAATATGAAATTAACTGTTCACCAAACTCGCCTCGCAATTGCGCCATTGTTTCGCGTGCTGTGTGGCATGTGGCACCGTCTTGTTGAAACCACATATCATGCAAGTCAAGAACTTCCATTTCGGGCAAAAAAAAGTTTGTTATCATCGCTCGGTAGCGATTCGCATCATCTTCGAAGAAATATGGCCCAATAATGCCGCCGGCCCATAAACCGCACCAAACAGTGGCTTTTTCGGGATGCATTGGTAGCTGTTGCAATGCTTCTGGCTGATCTTCACTCCAAATGCGGCAATTTTGCTTATTTACGTACCCATTCAACCAAAAATGAGCCTCATCGCTGAACACAAGCAGCGCGCGATGAACATTTCGAACCGAGCACGAATTTTGATAGTAAAATTCAATAATTTGCAAGCGTTGTTCATTTGTAAGACGATCCATGGTTAAATTGCAAACCAAACTGAAGCTGTTTGACAGTGACACAAGGTACTTAACACACGTCAGCTGTCAAAACCAGTGTTGCCAAAACCAAACCAGCCAAAAAATCACCCGTTATAAGAGGGCGATCTGATATAATATATGTCTATTTGGTAACTAACGTCGTACCTAAGACGAAGCACAACTTGCTGTCAAATCCCACACAATGTTTTGACAAAGCCAAAAAAAGCAAGAAGTTGCAAGTTAATAAACAGACATATTGTGGGAATATAATTTCCCTACTTCGAACATTTGAAACTCTAATACTTTTCCACTACTTACACTTCGTAATCTCGAATTTTGCTCATCGAAATGATAGCCAAGCTGCCCTGGAAAATTGATTCCCGATACCATTAAATTCCGATGGAATCTTTCAACCATTATTCATATTCTAAATTTTCGAAGGAGGGAAATATTTCCAGGGAAATTGTGTTCGCGATAGCCCCCATTATGTAAATTAAAGTTAAAACTGTTGCCCAGACAACAAAGGGACGCACAGACTGAAGATCATTTGACAAAGACTGTTAGTATTTTTTTTGGTTAATAGCGGTATACTTGTTGGCAATAAGTACCTTCATCCAAGTAAATAAGCACTAGAATAAATAGGAAGTTGATAGTAATTAAATTTTCCCTTGTATCTGTACAATGTATGTATCGGGTTTTTCAATAAGAGCGCTACAAAAGTTTTTTTTTTAAATAAAACAAAAACGGTTTTGGATATCAATGAAAATCTTTATTCCTGTAAAAGTGCGTTCGATGCCATTATGTATGAAACTCGATTTCTTTTGCATGGCCACTACGGGCACGCTTGCAGAAGTCCAGACGCTGAACCCAATTTTCGACGGTTTTCAAGCATAAATCGGCCGATACTGCTGCAATGTCATGTTCGATATTCGTACGAAGTTCATCAATCATCGCTGGCTTGTTGGCATAGAGCAAAGACTTGACGTAGCCCCACAGGAAATAGTCTAAGGGCGTCAAATCGCATGACCGAGGCTGCCAAGCTACTGGACCATTTCGTGAGATAACACGTTCTCCAAACTTGGTTTCCAATAAATTGATTGTGACATTCGCTGTGTGGCTTGTGGCGCCGTTCTGTTGGAACCAAATGTTCTCCAAGTCGATATCATCCAATTGGGGCCAAAAATATTCGGTTATGATTGAACGGTAGCGATCACCATTCACAGTAACGTGCCGGTCTTGATCATCACGGAAGAAGTACGGCCCAATGACGCCGCCGGCCCATAAACCACACTAAACCGTAATTTTTTCAGGATGCAATGATGACTCATGGAGAACGTGTGGATTGCTGCCTGACCAATACCGCATATTTTGTTTATTGACGAAGCCATTCAGCCAGAAATGAGCCTCATCGCTGAAGATGATTTTTCGATGAAAATCCGAATCATTTTCAAGTTGTTGCTCAGCCCAATTCACGAACATACGACGCTTCTGGTGGTCAAGCGGCTTCAGTTCTTGCGTCAATTTAATCTTGTAAGGATGTAAGCCAAGATCTTTTCGCAAAATTCGCCACAACGACGTCACAGAGATGCCCAACGCTTGAGAACGACGTGTGAGAGACACATTTGGGCTTTCTGAAACTGAAGCCTCAGCGGTAGCAATATTCTCGACACTGTGGGCACTTCTTTGTCTCACTGGCACGGGAAAATTTTGTTCTGTGCCTGTGGATTCAAATTTTTCCACTAGACGCTCAATTGTTGATCTGCTAGGACGATTATGACGACCATAAATTGGACGTAGCGCTCTTAACGTTGAGGCCACTGACTCCGAATTTCGGTGGTAAATTTTAATAATTTCGACTCGTTGTTGGCTCTTATATCTTTCCATCAAAATTGACATTACGATGTTAGGGAAGACTGAAAATGTGGGACTCGAAATTCTGTCCGTTTGTCTGTTAGGCCATACAGCCTAAACGGATACGTCGATTTTCTTTACACTTTTGGTACTGCATTTTATAAAAATTCGCCAGAAACTATTTTTATAACTTTTGTTTTTCAGGACCAAAATAACGGTAATTATTTTTTGATTTAAACAAGAAATAAAGAGGTTTTTAAATATTATCTAGGAGATTTTAAACAACAAATTATTCGTACAGCCAAAAGTAACTGTAAAGTAATCTACCGTACAACTCCTTAAATACCGTTATGAAAATCTTGGTTTTCTCGAAAACCACTTCTAAGATATTGATACAAATAAAATGCTTCACTCTGGATAGCACGGACTTGCTCTTTTCGTTCAATTTGCTTGGAATTATACAGGGTTATTCGCATAAGGTGTGACAAAAAGCTAGCGAGCGTGTGGGTTGGGTAGAGAAAAGAAAAAAATCGTATGAAAGGGGGTCTATTCCCCCCGTTTAGCCAGGAGAGGCCATTATATATCTTTTTTTAAAACCAGAAATCTTTTCTTTTATTGTGTTTTTAAATAATGTTGTTTTAGAGAATAGTTTTTGAAAAATTAATTCTACCGATATATGTATATGTTTAGAGCTAAATTCAATTATGTTGGTACCCCACTAGGGGATTACTAAAAAAACTTAAGGCGGATAGATAGAATTGCGGAATCCAAAACTTGCGTTATAAATATTATCTTCCTATATCGAAAATAAAAATATACTTACTGCCAATTTGCAACACTTTTCTGTTACCTACTTAATAGGTAAATTAGATACAATTGAGACTTCAACATAACTGCTCTATGCAAAACAGTTTGAAAACCCTCCTTTCCTCAGCAAACTGAATGTAATAAACACAAATCCGGATATATGCACCGAATGCTTGGTGTATTTGCTGTTCATATTTGAACTATCGATTTTATTAAATACCAAGCATCATCATCATAATGCAAATGTTGATTGTTTGTAAAATCTCTATAATTAAACAGGTGGGTAGAAGCTTCTTTTCTCAATGAATTATTAATTTTATTTGTAGATACCTCTACATAAGATACAAAAGAAAGTCAATCGCTGAAGCTTTAAAAAGAAATATATTCACAAACAATGAATCATCAACATCAACTAACTTTTGTTGTACTATGCATTATGGTCGCTCGTTAACTGAAGTCTTCAACCGGTTCATCAATCTTTCGGTCTCAAGCAATAGCAGCTTCTTGTCATCATTTAGAAAAAAAAAAAAAAATAAAAATGAGTAAAGCAAATTCCATTTAAAAGTTTCTAAGAAAATTAAACAAATTTATTTATTGTGTATTTAAAATAACAAATCTGCAAAATTGTGATTCACAGATTTCAAATATGTGCCTACCTAATCGAGCAAGAAAAAGATTAAAAATATGTCGACCCAGACCCACTCACTCTTTTGACGTAGAGCCGTTCAAGCAAAAGTTAACCACATAACCTTACCATTCATATCTAAAAGTCAGTTCAATATGTTTTCACTCACAATTTCTTAAAAGCAAATTGAGGTTTTGTAAAAAAATATTATATTGATCATTATTAAAATATCAAGTCTCTTCTCTTTGCTTGTCTTTTTTTTTGGCAACGCTTAACTTTCAAAAGCTCAACGCAGTTTCTCTTTGAATTTGCTATCTACAGCCTGTTGGGTAATGGAAATACTCCTTCTTCATTTATGAGGTGTTGGGTTTTTTTTTTTCAAA
The DNA here is from genome assembly GCA_932273885.2 of Leucozona laternaria. Taxonomy (NCBI): domain Eukaryota; kingdom Metazoa; phylum Arthropoda; class Insecta; order Diptera; family Syrphidae; genus Leucozona; species Leucozona laternaria. The sequence continues at coordinate 7,247,045 of OW026368.1, forward strand.
TTTCAACTTCAAATTACAGACTTCGAAACTTTTTTGCATATTTTTTCCAATGACCTTCTCAAATTGCCAGAAATTGCTGTAAGTGCCAGTACTTACGACAAAGTCGTAGGCGTTATGTTGTCTCTTGTTGACTAATTGTGATTTCGGTGAGCATATGACGTTAGGAACTGCCGCTCCGTCTAAACACTGCAGAGATAAACCATTCAAGTTTCAAGCGCTTGGGTTCTAAACAAAAAAAAACAAGTAGATACCTAAGTACGAGTAAGTAAATCTCTGCGAATGCGAAATTATTCGTTATCGCGTTTTTCAGTTGTAAAAACTTTTATAGCTACATATACCTATATATGTGTGTATATTTCGCGTGATATATTTGATTACGTGTCCCTGACTGGACTGACATAAAAGTACTTTCATGAAGTTGAACAATCTAGAGCAAATTTAAGAATTCCTCCACAAACTCAAAGAAAGATTTATCAAAGCATCAGTTTGTTTGGGAATACCCGGCCGGGTATGACTTACCTTCTCTGATGAGCCACACAAAAATTCAAAAAGCAGGAAGTAAGTTCTCCTCTTCGCAACTAATTCGTTTCGGGCAGCTGTCGGAATTTGTATATTCGAGTGTAATTTTTATTTTTGTGTTACCCTACTTCGAGTTTTGATAAGAAAACAGCAGTTACAAAAAAAAAAACATTTCTAAGTTCACAAATCGGAACGTGTGTATCTTTTGGATTGTCAGTTGAGTGAGATAAGAGCCTATCGCAGTCGGAGAGGTGTCGTCTGATTGCCCGGAAAAAAAAAATAAAAATATAGTTCGTTTGTTTTGTTAAAAAAATATATAGGAGTATTGTGCAACGTGGTGCATTCAGGATAAGGAATTTCCTTGTAGACCTGGCATTCCTTCGGCTAATCTGTGGTTGAGTGATTTTTTTTATTTCGCTTAGGATTCCGGAAATTGTAAACCAAAACCAACAAAATAGTAGCTCATAAAATAAAATGTTATTATGTTAAAAATTTGTATAAAAGTACCTAAATGTGATTTCAGTTAAAAGAAAATTATAAAATAATTTGTGGTGTGAAAAAAAATATCTCATATTGTTTAAAAGTTGATTAAATGAATTTAAATGAAAAGAAATTATTGAAAATACTAACAAAAAGTCTGTGATATTAACTTAACTACAGTTACAAACTTCGATGACCGGTCGTGGGCATTGCAATTAAGTGTTTTAACAGGCATCAAACTGAATAACGACAGGATATAAAGCTACGAACACAACACATAATATATATACTATTTCCAGAGAGAACGAAGAAAAAAAAGGATATTTTTATCACCCTGCCGAAAAATACTGGATTTTCACTAGGTAGGTTGACCCTAATATTTTAATCTTTTTATTATGTATAGAACTACATACATTTTTTTTTTAATACCCACCTACCGCATAATGGAGATTAATTTTTCGTGTTTCTGTTTATTTTTGTTTGTGATTTGGTTGTTAGAATTATTTGTTCTTAACTGAGTGTTAGTGGTATATGGTACCTTTACCTACCTACTCTTGCCGCCGCCCTGGTAGCAAGTTATATACCAAGAAAATGATTCATGTCAAAGACACATAGAAGCGCTGTTATTTTGAAGATTTTATTTAAAACCGGGAGGAAGAAAAAACACTTAGTTTCGGAATTTGATAAGAAAAATATTAATTTTGAACTCGGTGAACGGTGACGGTTGAAATAAAAGATTAGAAATTATTTGGGAATTATTCCTGTCACTAATTGAATCAATGGTTGAATCAATTTAGGTACATAGATTATAGAAATAAAACCTTGTTCTTACCTCTACATCATTATCGAAATAACAAACTGAGGTCTGGTTGCACAATGCACATGTCTGGCGTCCTGGATATCCTTCCACCTGTTTCTTCTTTGCTCATATCGCACATGTATTTCACAAGTGTCACAACTTAAAAATCTTCGTTTTTCAATAGAGTCGAAAAACCATTTTACAACAAGTAAATTTATGAAATAATCAATATTTAAAAAAGGAAATACACAATTAACCAACTATACATAACAACCAGCATCAATTCTACATCTTAAACCATGAAAATTCACGTTTTAGAGTTATGACACTTTTCGTGTTTTTTTCATAAAAAAAATAATGTATTATTTTGAGTTCAGCCACTTTAGTCAAACAATTTTTAGTTTTTTTAAGAAAAAATATTTGTCCCAAGGAAAATTTTTTTTGGGAAAAAATTATTTCAAGTGATTCCTAATAGATTCGTATCATTTTTATTTTTCAAATTGTAAGCTAACACATTCAATTATCCAAAAGAAAATTTTTCCTGATGCGTTTTCCTGATCGCTATAACCGACCCCTAAGTCTACATATTTCTCCACATGGTAGGCCCAATTTTTTTTCAGGAAATCGTTTCTTTGTTTTTGATGATGAGACATAAGTTTTTCCCGAATTTCTTAAAAGTTTCACTTTTTTGCCGGCTCAATTTTTGGGATTTCGGTTTCGTCTCTGTCTTTTTAATTCTTGTCCTTCTTCAGGCTCAGACGAACTATCTCCACTGTTGGAAGAACTAGTTGAAATGGTATAAGAATTGTGAAAATGAGGATCTGCGTCAGAGTCGTCAAAATCACTTTCATGACATTGTATTGGGGAAACTGAGTAATATTTCTGTTTGGCCTTGGTTAGACGAATTTTGGCTGTGACTTCTGGGTTTTTCGAAATTTTATAAAAATTATTCAAAACATTATTTGATGTGGTTGGCATTTCATCAAAATCTCTAGTTGTTTCGTGCACCTGGTCATCGGTATGAATATCGAAAGTTTTACTTTCCAAAATTTGTATTGGCGTTTCGCCTGTGAAGCTCGCTGTATTATTTAGGATAAAATCGTTAAAATTCCTTATTTAAGGAGTGATTAAGGGTGTTGAGAAGCTGAGAACTTGTTCAGGGGTCGTCAAAGTTATTGATTCAGTTGGCTCGTTTTGAATTGAATCAGAAAAAGTTGAAATATTTCAAACTGGAAGATGTTTTTTGGTAGCTAGTTACACCAATAATCTTGAGCGACTGCTCGAATTCATTACAAAATACCTACCAACAAATATCACTGGTTAACAAAAGTAAAACCGAAGAACAAAACTACGTTTTCTAAAGATTTTTGGTACGATCAGTCCCAATCTGGCTTCAAGGTCAGCGTACCAAAATTATAGTTTTTCTTAACAAGTGTGATTTATTCATCTAAAGTGTCATAACTCGGAAAAACATGAAAAAATGTATGAGAAAAGGCTTTTTTTCGAATTAAAGTACTTGTAAAATATCTGCCATGACAAGATTAAGGTTTTATATAAAATTGGAAGCATTTGGTATTTAATTGAGCTTTAAAAACTTAAATCTTTATTTAAACAACAAAACTGTATTAACTCTAAATTTCAACTTTTCATGTTTCTAAAGTGTAGTAACTAAAAACAATACAAAGGATTTATAATTACCTCAATCAACCTAAACATCATAACTCAAAATGAGACAAATAATTTTCCACAGAAAAGACAGCAAAAAATGTTTCAACTCAAAATACAACACTTAATTTTTGTACAAATGTAACCACTAAAACGACACAATTCAAATTAAAACACTTTTGATATTTATTGCACAACTGCTTACAACAAGAATCGCATCACAACTAAAAATATGTCATTTTTGTCAAAGCACCTTTGATTTCAATTGTAATTTGTAACATCTAAAACGACATTTTACCTTTTGAAAAAAAAACTATTCAACTTATATCAATGGCAACTAGATAGAAAGGTCCCGGAAAATTTCAATTTTTTTTTGCGTCCAAAATTAAAAAAATGTGTTTTTTTGAGTTGTGACACTTTTGAAATACATGTGCGATATACTAGCTCATCTAAGTAGTGTTCCCGATTCAAAAAAAAAAAATCATGATTTGTATCATTCTATTAAAGACAAATCATGAGATTGATTGTTCTTGAAAAAAATCATATCACACTTGTTTCACACAAATTAGAAAAAAAATTAAATAGAAAAATATATTAGGTAGGTACCTACTCATAGAGTTGGATTTAATTTTAGTTGGTATTAAAAACAGTTTTATAACATTTCAGGATATATAAAATTAACCAACTTAAAAATATATATTCGATTTTTGTGTTGTATTTTGTATTATTTGTTTAAATAAATAAAATATTCCTATTTTAGAAATTAAATAAATTATGCAGGTATAATTAATTAAATAAATACTTTTATTGATTGTATACTTTGTCGAAATCTTTATCAATTAAGGCTTTCGTTACTTTAAAATCGAATAAGTTTTGATTTTTAATTAGGTCACCCGAATGTATTTGAACCTCAAGTCTGTTTCTTACTTTTGAATTTGGAAAATTCTTCTGGGTATTTATAAAAAATAAATATGAAAATTCAGATGATACCTAACTTTTTATGACAGCTGGCCAATTTAGAAGCTCCAAAATTTCAGAATTCTGAAAATTCAGATATGCGCCCCGCCTATTGTCATTACATGGAATTTGAATGGTCGAATCTTCTTTATATCATATTTATTTCATAGACTTTATAGCATAGACTAAATAACTGAAATAAGCTGTGTTTGTTTTAAAATTTTAGTGAGCCATTTGATTTTTCAGTTTTTTTTTTTTTAAGGTAAAGTAGAAAATCATGAGATTTTTAACTAGTTCATGATAATTATAAATTAAGGGTAAAAAATCATGAAAATCATATGATAAATCACGAGATTCGGCTGCTCTGCATCTGAACATAATGTACATAATTATCTCTAATTGTGTTACTAGATATTTGTGTCGAAGTAGATCTTACATTTTTTGTTGGTTGATGCGTTACTTAAAATATACCCCGAAAATTCGCCGCTAAGCTGTTTTCTCAAATGCTGTTCTTTTAAATGGCCAGTTTTCTGAAGAAAACTGGATTTTGGGTCTTCCCTTATTTTCACCCCAAGTTTAGCCGGGCATTTATAACCACTCGAAACCGATTTTTGAAATAACAACTTGTACGAAAAAAAAACTTTCTGGATCCTTTTTATAACGTTTATCTCCTAAGCGTGTAGCGTTTATATGTATAGTGTAATCAATAGTGGAATCAGGCTTGCCACAGATTTTCGTTAAGTTATAGGTACCTCAAAACTTCAGAAAAATATCGTAATATCAGTACTTTGCAAAAATGGTAAAAAGATATTGAACTACTTAGAAAAAGTTGAGAAATTAAATTTCTTATTTTATTTATTAAACCAAGCGCAATGAGCGAAAACACATCGTAATGTTTTTTTTTTTTTAAACTGCAAGCAAAATGACAATTTTCTTTATTAAACAAACATTGGACAGTTCTACAACGCAAATCTGAAAAAAATATAGCACAATCTGGAAAGCATAATAATGTAATCTGTACACGATAGATTAGACTAGAAGAATTATTTTATTTTAACTTCCGATCTAATTATGTATTGTTTAGGTATATTGGGCAAATCAACCTCGGGATTTTAATCAAACATGACATTGCGGTGCTACGGAACACGAAAAGGTGGGTCCTGCAGTTCTGTCTTTATGTCTTTCTGTCTGTATCTTGACCTACAGCCTAAAAGGCTGAAGCGGTTTTTCAATTTGGACTTGTGGTTTTTTTAGTGATTCACTATATAAAGCAGACTTTGAAAAATTTGTTTGGCTCTAAAAATAAGGGTAGACACCTCCCGTATACAACCGCTATGAAAAGTTAATTTTTCTCGGAACCACTTTATCGATGTTGACAAAAAAATACATGTCTACTGTAGGTAGGTATGGTAAAAAAAAAAATTACCAAAAACTGTTATTTACATAGTACCTGCCAAATAGAACGATTTTTTTTTTCTATTTTCTCGTTAACGACTTAACTGATTTCGATAATAATTTATAATATTTCCTTTTTCGTGACCTTAATTATAACTTTTGGACTTCTCCTAAGTGGGCTTTAGGTCTTTTTATTAATAGTTACTTCGATAATAATTTATATCCAAAAGGTTCTATAAATCTAAATAATATTGCTTAATACAACATTTTTCAAAAAAAATGTCATATCATCATATAACATCCTTCGGGGTCTTTTTGCTCGCTTGTAGAAGAAAGAATTTGTAGTAAGACTGCAAAATGCCTATATTAGGTACCCACAACTTTGAATTAATTTTTTAAATTTATTTTAAAACATTTCATTTTACAGAATATTATCAATAATTTCAAATAACCAAACATTTACTAAGTAAAAAGATCAAGATGTAACAACTATCAGATCAGAGTCCAACACATTTATCAAACTTTATCAGTCTCTAAGTGCCATTGAAAGACAGACAAAAGCCAGACAGAAATGAAGTGTGCTAAAAATAAATAAAATTAATTCTATCAGCCAATAAATAATACAGAACATTTGTCTGGGGGCGTAATAACATCTGTGAAAAATAAATTCAAGACTAACCTATTTATTTAATTATAATAGCTAATTTAATATAACTGTGTCTTATGTCATAATTAAATTATAGTTCAGAAAATCATTGACGCAAATATTAAAATTATATATTTCGTATCTGATGGGTGATGTTAAAAAAATAATTAAAAAAAATTGTAGAATGTAGAACTTTGATGTAGAATTTTAACATTAGCATATCAACTCAAAATACATTTTAGTGCGACAATGAAATATTGTAAATTTTTTTTTTATTTTCTTCAAAGTCTTGCGGCATTTTGGGATTTTCTCGCATGCGACTAAATACTGATGGATTAACACTATAGTAATATGGAAAACTATATCTTATAACTATTACTCCTGCAACATTTAAGCCATTTATTCAAATAATTGTTTTAATACACGAAATAGCTAAGGTTGTCAGCTGACTTTTTAATTTCAGCTAAATTTGTCACCCAAAAAAATTATTGGGGTATCTAGCTTCAAATTTTGTTTAATTTACGAAACTTTCGTGGTTCAAAAGCATGAATGTATTTCGTAAATTGTACAAGTCAAGTAGGCTTTCGTAAATTGTACCAATATTGTACCAAATGCATTTGTTAATATTACGAAACTTTCGTATGTTTGCAAAATATTAAGAAAGAAAATTTAGTAGATTGTACGAAATGCTTTCTGATTATTTTGTGCATTCTACGAAACGTTTGTATTCAAAATCATCTATAATCGCGAATGCGCATTGGTAAATATTACGTAAGTTTCGTATTTCTTCCAAAATATTGGAAGCAACATTTTGAAGAATATATCTACGAAATATTTTGTAATACTTTTTCTATTCTACGAAATTGACTTTTAAACATATTTTTATTTCATTTGAAAATTTGTTGAATGTTTGGGATAATAAAGTATGACGAACATTACGGGTCTTCTGAGTAAAATAATTTAAAAGTTTCAAAATAGCTTCAAACGGCTAATAGTCTTTAAAAATTGGCGTTTCATAAATTGGTGATATCACTTGGACTCATTAGTCAGTTAGACTCAATACTCAATTTTTATTAAGTTAAGCTCTACTAACATAATTTTCTTGACAAAAACCAAATATGAACTATATCCAACAAGAATTCTGAGTCACTAAGCTGGAAATATTTGTCATCGCCAGCAGATACAAATATGCGGTTTTGATAAATTTACAAAAAATTTGTTATTTTATGAAATCTTTGGTATAGAAAACAAATAAAACAATAAGCATATCCCGAAGGAGCTTAGTTTAATGTACAGTGGGTAGCCAAATTAATAGGGACAGTCATAAAGTTTAAGCAAACTTAAGTTTACCTGTTTAAGATCAGTGAAAATTATGTTTTGATATTGTTTATATTGATGAAATAGTTATTTATTCATTATTAGAGAATATTATTTTATTAAAGTAAATTAAAAAAGTTAACATTAAAAAAAAAAAATCTTAATAACTAGCCCAGAACAAGGAAAAAAAAACAAGAAATCAGAGAAAACTTAATATTTTGTTACGTTTCCTTTTGCCATTATAACAGCTTCTAACCGCATCAATGCATTTTTTAGAGGCTTCTGCTATTGCAGGACAGTGTTGCCAGACTTCTATGAGCTTTTCAATAGGTTTAACCTTGGTGGTTATGACCTCTTTGGCAATATCCCTTTTTGTTATTTCCCAAAGGTTTTCTATAGGGTTCATATCTGGGGAATTACCTGGCCACGGTAAAATTTGAATTTTTTGTTCATTTAAGTACTTTGCTTTATGCATGGAGCAGAATCGTGCATAAATTGGTGTTATAAGTTGTCTGGGTACCAATCTTTAAGTTGTGGTATGAGACGATTTTGCAAAACTTCTTTGTATTGGTCTTGTCTCATGGTACCCTGAACGATATGCAAGCGTCCCACACCTCTTGTGCTGATGACTGACCACACCATAATCTTCACAGGATCTTTTACTCTTTCTTCGATGCATTCAGGGTGATATTTCTCGCCTGGCCGCCGCCGAACAAAGTTGCTCTTGTCAGCCAAAAACAGTAATGTGAGAATGATCTCGAGCCCAAGTTAAACTCTTTATTTTCATGGCTTCTGTGAAACGTGGTTTCTTGGCTGGACGACGCGACGGGCACTGATGTTTTCTTCTTCCAAACGTCACTGCAATGTTCTCTTTGAAATCAAGAGTCGATATGCTTTTTTTTGCGGTTTTCAAGACAAATATCACTGATTGTCTGTCTGTCTGTCCGGGGTGTTGTTATGCGTTTTCGTCAGCATTTAACGTTTTTGTGGTGAAATTGGAATATTTTGGTCCAAGTTTAACAACTTCAATATGCTGACAACGGACTAAAAACACCTAAAACGTCTGCAATTTTTCTTTGTGAAAGCCTGGAATGCATCAACAACGTTTTTATCTTTATTTTTTTTTTTTCTATAGGAGTGATATCACATTCTTGGCCCATTCTGCAATCTTTGAAGTGTTCAAAATAATTGTAAAACTAATCATTATTTTTACTCACAAATCAAAATAATGAGCTGAGACTGAACTGTACTTACCTTAGAATTGATAATTTCCTGTTACAAACAAACACAATCTTATTTTAAATAAAAAATATATTTTTTTTCCAATCGTCTTTTTTTTTCTCAATTTAATTAATTAATTAATTTTACTGTCCAACAAACATTTCAAATAACCATTTGACATTTTCAAACCACCGTTAAGTTAGCAGGCTGTGAAAAACGAATCAATTTATGTACACTTAGAACCAAACAAACTCTTGAACGACACTCAAACTCAAAAATTAGTGAAAATTTGCACTGTCCCTATTAATTTGGCAACCCGCACTGTATATTTAGTAGAATGAAAGAAATTTTTTCGTACATAAAACTAAAATTTGTGCAACAAAAGCTTACGAAAATTTTCTCGTAGATTTTGCAAAAATTTCGTAGTAAAGAATTTTTAGTATTCTTTGTTCTCTACGAAAGATTCGTTCAATTTACAAAATTTCGTACTTTGAACGAAAAAATGATTTACGAAAGTATTTCGTAGTGATTTAATGAAATATTTTTTTGGGTGATAAATTATATCGAGAAACTTAGAATCATGACCAGGGTCCTATTGCACCAACAACTTGATATACGAGTTTGATGCGGTGTGATGATATAATTTTCCCGGACATAATGTGCAAGGCCCTTAAAGCACAGATTAGCCACATGAAGATAAGAATCCCCGGCAGCCATTTTAATTTGCCTACAAGCTTGAGCTGTCAGATATCAGATAAAAAATGAGAATGTGTGTATAAAAACCTAACAAATAGACAATAGGGATCTTCAGACACCGGTTAAATTGTTGTTGCAATCCACATCTTTTCATCGACGCGGGAAGAAATTACAAATACAACAATGTAAACAAATGGGTTTTGGAGGGTGAAACGTACGAAACATTCTCATCTTCATATGGCTAATCTGTTCCTTAAAGGTTCCGACAATTCGTTGCATTTGTTGCGTCGACGTATATACAACTGACAGGTGACACCTTTATTAAATACACACATTCACACACATTCTTTAAGTGACCCATGGGAAACGCATGCGACGGAAGTAATGGAAAAAGTAGCTGAACTTTCAACTATTCTCTCTGGCAGATCCGCTGGCATCAGTTGTCAATGGGTAATTTGTGCTTTTGTGTTTTTGTGACTATTTTTCTGCGGTTCTGTGTTGCTGTTTGCAAATAATAAATTGTTCGTGAAAAATATAAAATATGTATAAAGGTAGTTATAGACATTCTTGTTTGTGAATTTTTATTTATGAAAATATTTCCAATCCGTTGAAACAACGTATCCGTCCCATCCGTCCACGTCAACGGATCTGTTGCCGCAACGCATTCGCATTATTCGCAAACTCATTTCGATTTTTTCAAATTCATAGTCCTGACATGCGACGATACTATTCTTAACAAACTAACTGAGTAGGTATGTGTCAAAAAAGTGTTTTAAGTTTGGTACATCATTTTTATAAAGCCTTGAATTGTTGAGGCCGAATGTGCACCACCTTACCATACCTATACATTTATAAGTTTATGTTTTGCAAAGTACCTACCTATTCTAATAACAATAAAGAAAGTGTACTTCAAAAAGTAATATTATTGCGGAGAAAGTTTGCTCAGTTCTCCGCATCTTTTGTTTATTCAGGTGTGGTTAAGCTTATAGCAAAAAGTTTTCGGTAACGATAACGGAACTTTTTGTATAGGTTAAGTATACGAAGCTACCATATATATTTGATCCTAAATCCATAGATTGTCATACCTATAGTCAACATCAATAGGAACCTGTAGTTTCAGATAAAATTTAAGACTAAAAATTTATTCTTCCATGAATGTATTTCTTAAATGTGTGATAAAGTTTAAAATGTTTCCCTTTCTATCTGATGAAACACCACTAAAATGTTTAGCCTTTTCCTGTTTGCTTATTTTGGCCTTCCATAATCCTAAATTGCTCCCCAATTAATTTGGTACTTTATCTACATAGGTATGTGCTCTTTATGCTTCCATTCCCATCATCCATCAGAGCTTCATCCCTCTTCGTGAGGAAAACTTCATCAGAGCGGTCTGCCTTTGCCTTTTTCGCAAAATTGTAACCCAACACCTCCACGACTAAACAAAGATCGTATAAGCACTCACTGGAGTGCAATTTGTGAGCTCATCCATGATTTGATATCCGTTTCACGTTAATCACATGGATCTGGGTTCTGTGGGATGATGCTGGCAATCTGGCCGGTCATAGACAAGCAAAAGGCATGACATGCGGACGCGGAGCAGGTCTTAGCAGGAGTCAGCATTTTGTGGCACACATAAAACGTGTTTGTGTATATCTGATATCTATGCACACAAACAATTACAGCTCACCTGGTTGGTTACACACGTGCAGATGAGAGTGTCGCAATATCCCGTCACTCAAACGTCACCGGGTTACATGTTCCGCATTGCAAGAAGGATCACACTGTCACCTTATATATAAGTCGCCTCCGTATTGCTTTGAGTTGAAATAGAGGACGCGAACATGTTTCTTCACTATGTCTTCGTAAGCGAATCCCGTCCGTGATTCACGCTCGAGACATTAAGGATACAATATCTCAAAAGAGGAGCCTTCCTTATATTGCCTCGCCTTGCTAAAAGGAAAAATCATTTTCTTCATCCATCGGAACTCTTTACCGGTGGTGGTGATGATGGAATGTGCCTTTTTTCCATGGTGGGACGCGAATGAACTTTCCAGTTTGTGTTCCATTTAAAATGCGGAGGAGTTTGGCTCGATACTTCCGGGCCCTGTATACCGTTATTGCCTGTGTGCAACTTTTTATTCGTGACATAGCACACACAAAACGGAAATGAAATCTTTCGTCACACTTTCCGTTTTTTGCTGTGTGTCGAGGTCGAGCTCGGGGGTTGATAAAGGGATTACGATATTATATGTTGGTGCTGTATGTATGTATGTATGAAATGTGCTTCACTGCGTTCGTTTTAGTTCGCTCCAGTAAATATTTTTTCTTTTTTTATGGAAGGGAGTTGTATCTTGTATTAAAATTGATGAGGTGTCTTGTGGCAGGAAATGGCAACCTTTTGGACTCAACGTTGACATCGGGCTCAGGCAACAGAACAGGATATGTGCATAGATCTTTCGCTCGAGGCACGTAGCAAAATGCATTATTTAAAATAATAATATTGTGTGATGGCTTCGGTGCAGATTTGTGTTGGCCAGGAAAGGATTAAAATCTAAAAAGTTTCGTTTGATTAATATGAAAATATATTATTTATTTAAATCTTTCTAAATAAATATGTTTTTATTAATAATGGAAGTGGAAAGTGAGTACCTATAGTGAAACTAAAGAAAATAAATTGCCATATTCCATTCCCAGCGTACCTCTCCAGTTTTTCTCTTTTTATAACAAAATAATTAATAAGTACACCTACTAGTCTGAGGGAAAATTTGTACAGAAAATGTTCAGTTTGAAATTTTTAACATTTCTTGTCTCATTGAAGAGCGCTTTAAAGTTCACAGATTTCAATTTTTATTAGGTAAAAACGTGAAAAGTTATTTTTGAAACATGTGCTGCTTTCCATCTTCTTGGGCATTTACATATACCCCACACAGTTTGAACTATGAGTGAAGAAATGTTCAGAATTTAATCTTTGATTACCTACGAATTTTCTCCGACCATACTAATTATAAATTTGATTCCGTGAAAGTTCGAAAGGAATGTAAGGGAACTACAATTTTCTACCAAATCCGCACGGCTAAGGTGATGTAAAAGAAGCTAATGGTTCATATATACTCTCATATGTTTAGGAACAGCTGCGGCGAGATTTTAGCTTATATCCTTCATCTTTCTTTCTTTACCAGCTGTTTTTTTTACTACCAGACTGTACTGTACTGTAGAAAGATATTGAATTTTTCACAGGGGCTTACAGAATTCATTCGATAGTCACCAAGTTGAGACACATTACTAGGCCCGTTTCCTTACTATGAATTTCTGTAATTTTCTGTGCATTTGTGTTTTTCCAACATCATTCCCATACGTTCTCAAAAAATTCGAAGAATTTCCGAGAAGAGAGCCCTCTTGGGAGAGTATACAATAACATTTCTACTATTTGTGGTTCTGTACGCAAGAAATTTCTGTGGACAAATATTTACAGTTCAGCAAAACGTTAGTATTAGAGTAGCAGAATGGAAGCGTAACACCGTGTTCAGTTACATATACCTATTCGGAATATTGTGAACTAGTTTGCCCGCCCGGCTTCGCACGGGCAGACAATCCTATAAGCTTCTCATAAAAATTACAAAAGAAAATATTATTTTTTTGACATTTTTTGACTGGGTTTTACCCAACTTCACGTTATGAAAGGCTAAATTTGTAAAAATATGATCCTCTAAGTCCAAACTTTATCGCCTTCCCAACACAGACAAAATGTTTGTATTCGAAAACCACTGTTTTACTTTTATCCCATTTCACTCTATAAATACCATTTTTTTATAAATAACCTTTCAAGCACAAATAGAATTTTTCAATAAGATACCTAGCATTTTTCGATTTTACCCCCTTTCACCCAATACATACATATTCCTTTCTTATGCGTAATTTTTTTTATTTTTACCCTATTCCATCGTATAATTAACAAAATTCTTAAATCGGCCAATTTTAAAAGATTAAAAAAATGTCCTTGAAGCCATTTCTTAAGAATCACATTTCAAACGCAGAAAAAGAAATTTCGATCATCGGATACGTCTGTTCATTTTACCCCATTTCACCCTAAAAGTGAATTTTTTCCGATATTTTAATAGTTATTTTTTTTGTCACCCGATTTGATGTTTCGTATACAATTACAAAATACAAGCCATCGAAGGCAGAAACTCAATTTATTATTTTCAATACTATTTTTCAGAAGTGTAATGCCAACACCCAGTTATAATGGTATGGTATAATATTTCCAATGGTATTCTTCTGGAGGAATGGAAAGTCGCTATTGTTGATCTGATTTTTAAATCAGGTTCAAAAAGCTTGGTATCGAACTATAGACCAATAACTAAACTACCTGTTGTTCCAAAGCTTTGAGATAGTCTTGTTCAAGGTAAACTTAAATCTATTATAAAGCAACATGTTAGTAAATATCAACATGGTTTTTGGAAAGGTAGGTCTACTAATTCGAATCTATTAGAATTCACAAATTTTTGCATTAATACTCTGGACAATCGAAAACAAGTTCATGTGATTTACACCTTACTTTGTAAAAGCCTTTAGTAGAGTTAATTTGCATATTCTATTAGAAAAACTTCAAGCTTATGGTATGGGTTCCATGGACCACTACTTCAATGGTTTTCTTCATATTTACTTGGGCGAAAACAATATATAAGGATTGGAGACTTTTTCTCAAAAGAGATTACAGTAACTTCTGGAGTTCCAGAAAGTAGGTGCGTCAAGATGGCGCCCCACAAACGAAATTCAAAAATCTAATGATGCAGGAATTAGGACCTAATTAGGTGCTAATTTAGTGCCGCAATATTAATTCGAGCGCTTTACGATTTGACCTTAAAATGCATATCAACAGTTTAGCCAAATATCCTTAATCACCCAAAAATGAATGCACAGCGGAAAGAATGGTATGAACGTACATACCTAAATATATAGACACCTCCCTTGGAAGTTCATCAATTCACTTATTACACAATTAAAATGTATGTGGCTTTTCTAAAAATAAAGTTCTTCCAATTTGTTGCATTTCTTCAGATGATTTCTTGAAAATTTAAAATTTTCGGATTTAATGATATAAGAACATTTAGTTGGTTAACAAAGATATATCATGCACATGACAAATCATCCGAGAACATTTTTTATTTACATTCTTTCTTCTTCAATTAACAAAACTTTAATTTTCATGAACTATCCAAAAAAAGGAAAAAAGGAGACATTATTTTGTAATTAGTCCTCGTTCAAACTATAACATTTCCATTGAAAAACTTTTATCCATAAACAGCATGCTGTCTTGAAAACTGGCATCAAGTTTAACTTTCTTCTTTGGCTTTCCCTTCTGCCATATTTGTCCACGGGATACATAAGTAAGGACTGGAACTAAGTACTTTAACTATGGCTTTGACCAAACTGTGCGTCCATAAAACACAGAACACGTCTTTCTCGTATATACTATACATACATACATTTTGAAAATATGTCTGCTCCGTGTGTAAAGCACCTTTCTTCCATTGTATCAACCACCCACGTCCTGTGACATTTTTCGGTCACTCGTTGCATATGAGAAAAATGTTCATTTTGCTTGAAGTTTTTAAATAAAAATAAAAAAAAGTCTTTCTTGTTCCTTCAAAAAAAAAA
Organism: Leucozona laternaria; assembly: GCA_932273885.2. NCBI lineage: Eukaryota > Metazoa > Arthropoda > Insecta > Diptera > Syrphidae > Leucozona > Leucozona laternaria. Next base: position 7,262,398 of record OW026368.1, read on the forward strand.
AGATATTAAAACCCAACCCAGCATGGTTTTGAATATTTGAAATGTGACCCAACCCCAGAAATAATATGGGGGTTAATAGTATTCTATGGTCATCAACAAATCATCCGAGAACATTTTTTAGTCTCAGGCATACGTAAGTACCTAGTTCAAATTATTATCCTTTTTTAAGATGCCCCAAAAGCAGGCTATATAACACGCAAATAAACATTTATTCCAGCTGTATCGTCCACCACGGACATAAATACAGGATTTCAGAATTAATTAAAAGCGTATTTACACTGAATTTACGATTACATATACGCACACACACGCTGACATATGATAGAATATATGTGGACAACACACATATCATGTCACAATTAAAACTCACAATGTAAATGGCATCAACTGAATACAGGCAATTACTTGGAAACCTAATTCCTGATTCCAGAAAAGTGTTTATTCGTATAGTCAGGAACCTTTAGAGTGACAGGAGATGGACACACTAGACGGCTTGTGGCTGTTGAAGTTGAAGTTGACGTAATCCTTGGTTGGCTTTAGAATATCATCATGATATCGTGTTGTCTTTGTTCAAGGAAGCAAAAAAGTAGCTAATATGGATATAGTGAAATTATATGTATGTATGTATGTGTATAATTGAAGGTTTAGTCTTTAATTTGCTATAAGTTTTGTTAGTTTAAGGATGAAATAAAGGCCAGCAAATATGCTTGAAATTTAACTTAACTTAATTATTTATGTACCATCCGCTTACAGAATTGTTAATAGAAATATTTTACAAGTACATATATGTATATGTATAAGTACAACTATCAGGAGCATATTATAGACATCATAAATTAAAATAAATTTGATGGCGCTATAGCTCCTGTAGAATCAGGGCCTAAAGTGACTTATAACGCTCAGCTATTCCTGTGTGCGTGTTATGGCCAGGAATGGAGGAGACATACAATTTCCTCCCACATCCGTAGGGCTAAAAGGTGAGAAGCACTTATTCATCCAAGAGGAAAAAGCTTTAAAAATCATAGGTGGATAGAACTATAATGCAAACGTCCATCGAATACTGTCGTAATGTCACTTGTCTTAGCTAGTTCCATTCAACGCTGAAGCAACTTAACCGCCGTGATATTCGCGCTTCCAGGAATGCCCATCAGTTTACTCTAGAGTCCAATTTTGGACGTACTGTCAACTATCAAGAGCAGAGATTCGTTCTTTAACCGTACTACATGAATTCGGAATGCCTTACCTTACTCTATTTTCCCTTTTATTGTGATATTCAGAAATTCAAAACCAATATGCATCAGCATTTCCCTTTTAACACTATACTATTTTACTAATACTCGCAATTTTTTCTTACATATTGAGGCTGAGGGTAGTCATAACCCCTTGAGTTCCCGCTATACCGAAGAAACGTGATTAGCTCTTTCGGAGTGCAAGTTTTATTCCTTATCCTTGAAAGATAACAAATTGATCAAGAAGAATAATTTTCGAAAGGGGGTCAGCTCACACTGAGAAAAAGTTAATCACTTGGCTTATTCGATAGCGTATGTAAAAGGGGTCCGGTAAGGGTGTGCTTGCCCTCCTCTAATCCTACAAAAACCTTGAATGAAAGCTAAGTCCACTTTAGTTAAAGTGTTTATTTCTTACAAGGTGAGAGAAGAAATCTCTTACCGCTTCATTATTCACTTTGGATATAAATGGAGTTTAAGTCAAGATTTATTAATTCTATGTCCATAATATCATTGTTTAAACAAATCTGGATGTAAGTACTTAAACTATAATCTCCTTAGAGCATTTTATATACAATTTAATTTATCTATACAATGGATTAAAATGTGTATTTAACGAGTGAATAACATGGAACTGGATTTAAATTAATTTTAATCTGGATTTAATTTCTAATCGGGATTAAGTGAGTGGACATAGTTTCCAGGAATTTATTTCTCTGCATCATCTGATAAGAGAAATAAAAACGGCGGTAGAGTGAAATACAAAAATGAACTTTCCACTGTGTGACCGTAAGAGGTCACACTTTACTTTACGCTACGAAAGTCAGCATATTAGGACATTGGGTACGTTCAGAGACAAAGATCTGAATATCCTCTTCGAGCAAACTTGTCCTTTTCGGTTCCATCTGCGTAGTCAACAACGTATGGACGACTTCGCATACGGATCCAAGTATGAATCCTCAAAACTGAGCTTGGGGAAACTTTGATGTTTAGACATATTAACGGTGAGTCCCCCGGCACATTTTTTTAAATCAAATTTTCTTCTCAACTAACTGTCGGAATGCCGCTCGAAATTTTGTCATGTTTGAAAATTTGTGCCAACTGAAAAAAGAACGTACTAATTTTTCTTAAAAGCGCCATCCTTTTGAATTACTTTCAGGATTTTTGGCCCAACTGATATTTTGTTGAAATAAATAAAATTGAAAGTGAGATTGTCAATTGCTTTGCAGCCTCTACTGCATCCTTGTTTATAATACAAAAAAAAACCTTTGAAAAATCACAATATTTAGGTTTTAATTTACAATTTGGGTATTAAAGTTCATTAAAGAACGCATAATTAGGATTCATATATGATTTAATAAAAGGCTGCAAAATGTACCTAAGTTGGTTAAGCATCAAACCTCATCAACATAATACTCTACACTTTATTTGTTACATTTAACGCTAATCACGTTCTATTATAACCATGTTACCTCATTAAATCCACACAAAAAGTTAGGTTTTACAAAAAAAAAATCAATAAAAAAAGAATTATTAAATTCGAAGAAAAACTATCCCTAATTCATGTTTGACCTTTTTATACTACATTCCTATGCATAACCACATTTATACATATTTCTTATTTCACACATGTCCTTTTCTGATGCGAAACAAAACAAACACACTACCATCATAAAGCAAACTTAAATTCTCAACCTGACCCCCACCCGCTCATCCATCATCAACTAAAACAGTAAAATTAAACCGAAAATACATATAAATGTATATATGTATCTATTATAGTAATCGAAGCTCTGGACAGACAATATTTCAAACTCAATCGGATATCGATTAAATGTTTGTCCTTTATATAGAGTGAGAGACAAACGATTGATCAAAACGTTCAAATTCAAACAAAGGACTAATAACTTTTTTCCTTCAAAGGACAAATCATTGTTTCCCATTCAAATCGTCTATCATCATCATCCTATATAGTGTATTCTATGTATAGAAGATATAGCTAGTGTAGTATGACTGTCGCGTCGTTTACGTTTTGTCGTTGTTTTGGTATTCTCGTATAGAGAGTTAAGTTCTATTTCTATTGTCATCTCTGTTCTTTGGATTATTGTTCTGTATGAAACCCATAAATATACGAAATACGAACACTTGCACGAACAAACACCCAAACACACAGTCATAAGCTGAAATTGCTCTAATTTTTAATCGATATGACACATAATGCCTGGACATGGACTTGTGGGAGCCTGTGAGCCACCCACTTGTTATCGAAAAATGATATCACACGCCACGCAGCACAATACACATTATTTGATATTTCCAGGGACGGATTAAAGAGTGAATTAAAAGATTAGGGCGCGTGCAATTAAATGTATTTAAATGTTTGTATTTATACATACATAGGTATATAAGTAACCAAGATAAATGGCTCAAATGAGTCACTCTTTTGAATATTTTCAACCAAATTGATCATTGTGTGTACATGGTCAGTTTTTTTTTTGAAACAAAAAAGTCATCTTCTGGTGCAGATGTTGAGGGATAGAAACCGGGAATTTAAACAAAATATAAAATGCAAAAATTGTCTAAATGACGACATATATGCGACTGTTCAGCAAACAAAAAAATGAAAAAGTAATTCTACTTCTGATACGTACCTAATGCCCCCAAATATAATAGTATTCATGACAAGTTCGTCAATCCAGCACTGCATTATGATTTTGAGTACCTAGTGTATACTTCTGTTTCAGTTCAGTTGAGTTCAGTCGTCATTGTCAACCCCTTTGTAGTCTATACTGGGCACGAACCATTTATATGTATGTATAAAGCTGTAGCACACTGATAATAAAAACGAGCTGTAAAAAAATATAATTCAGGACAAGGACCTGAGTAAATATAAAAATATAAAAGTATATCCACAGACAGAAATAGGTAACCTATAAAAAGCGTGCTATAAAACCACTATGGGTGGTTGAAAAGACTTAAAGGCAACTTTAGCGCTCCCCGCACTACTCTCAATCATATATGTGTATATGAATTGATAAGAGACAACCATATTTTGCTGGAGCTGCCCTCTTAGACTGGATAAAGCAACATTATAGTCAGTTAGTAGAATTTAGATAGTTTTCAAGTTTTAAAAATATTTTTACTATTGTTCAGGGAAATAGTTTAGTGAAAATATTTAAAAGTAGGTTATAAATCCAACAATATTTCTGGATATATGGATTATGAACTTATGACCTTTTGTTAATATTTATGTGCTGAGTATACAATCAGAACTTTACTCAGACATTGTGTTTTTGAGTGCGAGATTAAAGTTAATCCCGAGTTAACTCATCAAATTTGGTGAGTTAACTCAGGATCAACGGAACATATGTTTTTAATGTTTTATCCATCGGGTTTGTTTAGTCTATCCGTATGCATTCTCCACCAAAAAACTCAGTTAACTGTGAGTTAGTTAACTTGTAGAGTTAACTAACTCTGGTTTAGCTCACCACTGAAATACTGGGTTAATTTTAAGATCAATGAAATGAAAAACAAAAAACAAAAAAAGGAGAATGTCGACTGAGCTAAAGACAAATTTAGAATGGCGGGAAATTGTAAACGATTAAGTACCATGTTAACGCATGTTAAATATAAGCTAGGTTAAATAGAGGATTTTAAAAAACATTTTTTTACTTAAGTAAAAATCACAAAATTGTTAATTTATCTCTTAAGTATCATACTAACTCCCTATTTCACTCTCACTTGACAATGACAAATGTAAAAAAAGGTATGTTTCCTTACTGTTTAGCACGAAATGGCACTGTGTTAGACGTGTTCAGCAAGTTGTTCAGTATATTAACTAATACCTTAACATGTTTCAAAATTTTGCACCATTGACTTAAAAAAAATAAAAATAAAATGGCCTCCATAGATGAAGATTTAGGGTGTTCATCTGTGGAAGAAACACAACATATGGTTTTAGATCTGTTCGAGCACATTGGGACTGTTGGTGCGCTGGATCGAGTCCGCGTTGAGCTGGGTCGATTATTAATGTTCTACGCATAAAGATGGGGTTTAGTTCCAAAAGTTATTACCTAAAAAGTTTTGATCGGAACGGTGTGAATGCAAAAAAATATTTCTCATTTGTATATGAAGACTTCAAAAGTCTTTCTGTAGCGAAAAATGCATGAAATAGCTTTTGATGTATGGTACCTTTAACGTTTTTTCTATCAAAGATCAAAATAAATAGTGTTCTTCATAATATGCCCGAAATAATAGCACGAAGTACAAACAAATATTTTTCAATAAACCCAATACCATAGCCTTTAGCTTTATTGATATGTGTTTTTTGTTTCATCAAACAAGTTGTATTATGTATTTCCAAAAAAATATGCACGACTTGATCGCACAAACTTGCTCTTGTGGTTAAATACTGTGTGTAACCCCACATTGACGCTGCATGATGTATTATATTTAATGAGAAAATATTAAAAGATTCAAAAGCACTACAAAATTGATTTTAAGAAAAATTTTTTTGTTTATAAAAAAATGTTTTTAAGAATGTTTGAATGCATTATTGTTTAAACTATTGATAAGCATCAGATTGCAAATTTATAACAAAATCAGTCTAACCATGGCAAAGACATACGCGAATAACCCAAAAATAAGACCGCATTTTCGCAAAATACGTTGAATACCTAATTCCGTTGTGTAAATTTCTTGACAAAAACCTGAAATGCAGTTTTCTTAAAATTGACTTGTTTATTACAGGTACGAAGTTTAATCAAAATCGTTAGAGCCGTTTTCGAGAAAATTTGAAGAAACCAAAATATTTGTATCGCAGCTACCCGTTCTAGATGAGCTCAAACAAAATTCGAGTTTTGCCTCTAGGGAATCACATAAAAATACTCTGTACCAAATTTTAAGCAAATCGGTCCACCCGTTTAGGCTCAAGCACAGACGCACAGACCGAAGGACGGCATGACGAAACCCACTTATTTGGACTTCTCGATTATCGTAGTGTTAGTTTTGATTTTTTCTTACATGAAAATAATACCTGCCCTATAGAGCAAGTAAAAACATACCTTGCGTATGTATATGTACATACATAGCTATCTATAAGTCATTTGTTTGTTTTCTTTATAAAAAAAATTACGCGTAACGCGTAGACTAATCGTGACTATCCATTGTATTGCGTATGTTAATTCTACATTCTACTTTGCATTGTTTTTTTTTTTTTTAATTTAAAAAGCCCGATTCTCTTCTTTCGCCTCCCTGTTACCATCAGGCTAAGTATTCATGTGAGTGACAAGTGCCAAAGTTTTGCAAAATGAACTCCACCAAATTAATAGCTTGCCATATGAGTGTCGCCAAAATGACACTATTTTTCATCTGTATAACCGTATAGGTATAGGTCGTGGTCGTGTGTCAGTTGTTTTACATTATACGAGTATGTCGGTAGATAAACCACACCATCACCAACAACTATTGTAGCAAAAGGCAATTAATTTATGACTGCGCCCGGGTCACACAAGCAAACCCGGAAACCGAGTACATAATAGGCCATTCAAATGCAATCGTTTGGGGAATTCTTAAGGCTCAACAATATGGCCGTAAATTTCCAAGTCAATGACAACCAACCAACCAACCAACCCATCCTTTAATGGGGTCGATTTGATGAATGGAAATTGGTTTGACTCTGGCATCCTTATCGTTAATTCTCATTCCATGATGGGGTGTAATTAAAAGTTTTAGTCACGCCATATTCATGTCAGCACCTTCAATATTTTTTGACCGAAAGGAAGATTCTTGTTTTACATCATCAAAAACTTGTATACGTATAGAATAAAGCTGAATACAAAGTGAATTTAGGTTTTAAGGTCGGGAGCCTCTGTAGTTTATATCAATGAACACATAAGTAAGGATATATTACGCACGCACCAACAGACAAACCCCATTTTTTCGGACTTCTCGATCATTGTAAATAGTGTTAGTTTTGATTAAATCCGACAATTATGTCTTGCTCTTATGTACCTATATACACGATCACACTGTTGTTCTAATAGACAAAGAGCACATAGCATATTTTTGGGGGGTGTGACAGTTCACAAACAAATAAGCTATATGGGTCAAAAGCTGTAGTAAATCTTATGACAGAAATCAAAGACTTGCAAGTCCCTGGTCACGGTGGGAAAACCCAAACAATTTTCAAACTATACCACCTTCATTGGGTTGGACCTTATCACGTGACTTCGGTAGCGCAATGCGTAGTGCGATTTACTCTGAAGACGCTTGGTCTATGTTTAACTCCCAGCTGGGCAAAAAGTTTTTAAAATTAAAATTGAACGTTATAGGTAGACTAAACACCAATAAAAGCAGTCTGATAATCGGCCTGGCAGCCGTGAAATAGCTATAACTCTATCAGCCTATAATAGCTTGGTGGAATAGGTCACTCAGGTGGTTGTTGTTTCATTCAAACCTGCAATATCAAATAATCTTATTTACATTTTAAATTAAGCGGGTTTTTTATTAAAGCGAACTTAGGAAAGAGAAAGAAAAAAGTTTCAGTTAGTACGGATAACTCAAAACAAATGTTTTAGTTATCCGGGTTTTGCATTTAAGCGAGTTTTAACAAAGCGGAGTATTGTGTACGTAAATTTGTTAAAAATTTCACGGAGATAATCTAAATTGTTCAGATAAGCGGGGTATTTCAGTTAAGCGGAATTCACACTAACTACAGGGTCATTCATTTCGTGGTTTCAAGTAGGTAGCGCTAAAATTTGACACCTGTCAAACTCAGCTGTTACTTCAATCTTCATAATATTAGGTGAATGTTTGCCATTTTCGATAGTGGATCGCTTAACAATCAAACAACGCGTTAAAAAAATTATTAAAACTTACTTCAAAAGTGGTGATTAAAACGTAGCCGCTTCTTTCACGCATTACGGGATGATTATGGTCGTCATAATCGACCGACTACGCATAAGCAATCGGTAAAATTGTGAAGAATTTTAAAGAGAGTGGAAGCGTTACTGGTGTCGTAAGGTCTGTGCATGTAATGCACAAAAATATAAAGATATTGCTGCTGCAAGTGCATCTGTTGCTGATGATCCGAATTTATCGATTTCCTGGCGTTCGCAGCAATTGGTCGAATGATAACCATTTTTTTTTTGGCCTGTGGTTGAAGATCATGACTTGGGTGATATGTGGTTCCAGCAAGACGGGGCAACAAGTCACACAACACGACCAATTATGGCTTTATTGCGTGAGAAGTTTCCTGGTCGCGTAATTTCACGTTTTGGTGACGTCAATTGGCTACCAAGATCATGCGATTTGACACCGTTATATTTTTTTCTGTAGAGCTACTCAAAAGGCCGTGTTTAGGCGAATAATCCCCGAACTCTAGAAGCATCAACAATCAATATTACTCAAGTAATGGCCGAAATACCGTCAGAAATGTGCTAAAAAGTGGTTAAAAATTACCACACAAGAACCGCATGCTGCGAAACTTCCCGAGGCGTCCATTTGAATATTGTTTTTCACACTTAATGGCAAAGTCCAAACTTTATATAGTGAAATAAATTTTCATCGAAACCGAAAAAATTAATGACCCTTTATTACTCCAAAAATCGTACGCAAATTTCCTTAAAGTGACTTTCGTTTCGAAAATATACCATTACTTTCTTAAAAACTGCTCATCGTAATCTCAAAATACTATACACGAATTTCAAAATATGTATGAAAAAGTACTATACAACAAGATTTGAAAGCACAATACTTACATAGGTACACCATATATGTATATACCGACAATCTACATATATAATAGGAATTTTGAGTAATTAAAATAAAAGGAAAATCTATTGGCCTTGCCATGATGTAGAGTGCGATTTCGATGGCTGAAATTTATTGTTCGTTAACAAGAGTTATCTGTCTTAATTATAATTTTTGTCCGCTAACAACTATATGTATGTAACTTTGTTCCATAAATCGATTATGTGCCCCAGGCTTGTGGCAATGGCAACCGCTGTGATTACATTCCATGCCTCTCATCGCGCGCGGACTGATGCCTTATTGTGTTCACACAGAATTGAGTTGGACTAAGCAACAACACTGCTAGGGATTTTCGCCTTAATTGATACTGAAGAGCACAATTATTAGTCTTATGGTTGGATGCGCGTGGTTAAGGCCGCAATGGTGGAATGAGGAGGAAATATAACCTAGATTCGCTGTTAAACGGCCCCACAAAATGATTTCCTCTATCGATTTGCATCTTCATCATTTATATATATATAGAGAGACGATGACGACGGATGATGGCGGTGCCGAGGGTTGGATTGGTTTGGTGATGGCTGTGGAAGTGGATATTTATGAAAGCATCAACACGGGCATCTGCCCCAATGGTTCTGGCTTGTTTTTCTCTGAATTCCTTAAACATACAACTATAAAATGATATGAATAGTTATTTTTTTTTTTTGAAGGACCAAGACAATGTTGTGTATTTTGAGCATCAACATTTTCTATCTCCATCGGCCCTCCAATTCTACCCGCCCATGCTCACGTTGCCACTGAGTGTGCCATTTGTAGCATTTTTGATACAAATTTCTTCCACCATCCGTGTTAAATAGAAAATTCCCCAGGAGCCCTATCGCTGATGCTGTCCCTTCGAGCCCTTTGCCTGCTGGAGCTCCCTCTATATCTCATAGAAAAACTTAAATGAAGGGTCGTTAATTTGTTGGAAACGGAGGCGAATACAATGATGTAGGGGCTGACAGGACGGAGGGAACCTAAGTGCAGTATACCAGTTATCAGGACACAAAGCAGCGGCATTAAGCTTATAGTCTTCTTTTATTTTTCTGTTCTCTGTAGTTTCTTGCATAGAAACAGGTTGTTTGCTTCTTTCTTTTTGTCGCGGGCTTTTACATAAATAATAGCAGAGCAAGGATTACAATTTGGGGTGGGGGGGGAAGGAGAAATGCATCAATAAAAGAAGAATATGAACAAATAATACAAACAAAAATAAGAATGAAAACTTAGGTACCTCGTTGGCTTAATTTAACGAGGAAAATCCTTATTATCCTAGACAAGAAAAGAAGAAGAAGGAACATATAACAAGAAGAAAATGAAGGAGGAAGGGAGAGTCTATGAAAAATTCCAGCGGTTGTCTTGTGTTATGGCCTTTAATGCTTTTACAGTGCATCAGCGTGTAAAAGTGCATTCGCGTTGGCCTCGTTTGAAATTGAATCCTTTTTGCTGTATATATGATTGTATTGTTGGCGTTTAAGCTTAATAGGTATACGTAGAGGTATATTTAGGTTTTATATTTTAGATGTGTTCACCTTCTGAATCTTTTTTGTTTTCTTCTTCTTTTTTTTTTGAATCCTATTTAACGTCGTGGTGGCGTTGGATTATTGCTATGTGGTGCTCGGAGAACAATATAAAGGAGCGACCTAGCACGTGGTTAATTTTTTTTAAGCTGTTCGCCGCGCTCTTATCGCTTTGTAGGAATTGTACCCTAGAAGTGTCCGGAGTTAATTTTGTGTTTAATTTTTCCGGACTGATTCCGGGTGGTTGATTGTGTTTTTGTAAAACAATTTGTAAGAGGAAAGCACATAATTTTCTTCGTTATTGCTTGATGTTTATGTTTATTGGTTCAATACATATACAATGGATAGTCAATTTTTGTAGAAGAGGAGTGAAGTTGTAATCTCTTATATACCCTTTATTTTACAAAATGAAGATACAAAAGTAGAAAAAAAAAAATAATGGCAGATACCAAAGAGCAGAAGTGTGAGGAATATATGAATCTATAGTATACCACTACTACACTACGACTTATTTGGTACCTATCTATACTAATCAGATGTAAATAAAAAATTCAACGAATCGAGTAATTTCTTGTTGCTGAAGGTATTCAGTGTCTGCAACCATTTCTTCCTTGATATTGAATAATTAATTTCTTAGAGAAAAAAAAATTACCAATTGCAATTTTCCTTCAATCATTTAGAACTTCAATACACAAACATATTGAGTTCATTATACTTCATCCCTCATGTTCATGTTCAATGCGACGATATATGAATGTTATTAGTTGATTGAACTTTTATTGATTGACTTGCACTTCCCTTAATGCTGAATTTATTTTACCTTCAAGGAAATGTCTTGAGCCTGAAGAACAAGGATATTATTCCAATTTGCCTGTAATTACACCACCTGTATAACAGATGGATGTAGGATGTTGATAAATTATTCATCTTCAATATTATAGGGAATTTAATTAATGCAACGTGCTGCTCATCATTGAATCAATATCCTCAAGAGTTGAAGTGTTTTCGTCGTGATCAAGTGATTTTAATTGAATATAATTTTGGAATTGAATTTCAAATTTACGAAAAAAATAATCACACCTGCTCAAGGGCGTCGCCGGCACTAGTCGTTGCGTTTACTTCAGGGAATTAGAATAATAAATATCATATCGCATTTCTATCAATTCCGTTTTGTCTAATCGATTCCGGTTGTTTATGTTTATTTATTTTTAGACGGCTGTTTAAAATTAGACAACGTTTATAAATTCGAAATAAGATAAATTAGTACAAAATCGAATAAAATTTTTGACTTATTAAGCAGATAGGGAAGACGTTTCACAATCCCGTCTGTCTGTTTGTTTGTTTGGCCACGGCCTAGACGGATGAATCAATTTTGTTCTAAACTTGGTATCTATAGGTTTTTTGGACATTCCTCTTCAATTTTATTTTTTAAGGACTAAAGATAACGATTTATTTTACTCAAAATCCGCTTCACAGATTTTTATAAAAAACATAATTAAGGGATGCAAGAATTTCAAAAAATTATTTCTTGGATTTTTAAAAAAGTTCAATTATTTTTTGAAAACTCAATAAGTAAATGAATATTTCAAAAACACCTTAATCGATTTTTATTTACTTTGCAAAAACCATTGTTTTATCTTTATCTTCAAGATTAAAAAATTCTTATAACCAAAAACATCAGTAGGTACCTCTCATACAAATGATTAAAAACCTTTACGGACATTTAAAAAAAAAACGGCTTCTACAGTTTTGATAACAGTTAGTATGATCTATCCTAATTTTTTTATTAATTTTAAATTGTTTCATTATTAACAGTAGATACCTGTCATAGGATATAGTTTTTTTTTAGTTCTTAACTATCTCATTATCTACTTTACCTACCGAATTTAATTAAATTTTATAACAAGATGGGTTTTCTGGATTTTATTTTATTTTCAAATGGAGCTTCATAATAAGTTTACAATGTGCATATTTTAATGAATTGTTTCTGACAAAATAATTTCAAACTCAAAATTAGAAATAAAATTCCAGTTTTTCCTATAATTATGTATATGCACGCACTTAAGGGGGTTTGACTATCCTTAAATATATTTAAGAACAGGTGCGAGCATTAGGCAGCATTGGTTTTGAATGTCAAAATGGGAGGTAAAAATAGAGCCAGTTAAAGCATTCCACATTCGTGCAGCGCAGCTAAAGAAAGAATCTCTCATCCGCCGAGCCGCTTTCCTCAGTGTATAACTTTTTTTTTATTGGATTCATCTTGCTAACTACCTATAAGTCGTACAACATATCTTGTTTAGGTAAAATCTTCTGAAGTTATCGGCCATATAAATAAAGAATCCTGGAGTGAAATCGGTTAAGATGTGAAAATCAAAGATAGTCACATGTGATTGTCATAGAGCTTTCTGTCTATGTAAGATGACTTAACTCGATTCAAATCGATTAAACAATTTCCACTGACGTTTCTCAAAACCATGGTTGCCAATAGTGACATTTTCAAAATTATAGAAATGACGTCAAAAAAGTGGGGCATAGCTATTCATAGTCACTTTTAAGCTCCAGTTTATCTTAGACTATGGGGTTTATTCAATGTTATTTAGAAAGGGTAAACCCAGGTCTAAGATAAACTGGAGTTTCAAAGTGACTATGAATATGCCCCATTGTATTTATATTCTGGAATGTAATACATTTTTTTGGTCAAAGAAATGTTATTTTTTCTTGAATAGATATTAAAGAGAACTCTGAAAAGTGGTAACTCTAGTCTTACTACGGTATAAACTTCAAATTTACAAATTCGTTGAGAAGTGACAATCACATTTTTGTTGTGATAGCTCATTTGCTAAAAAAATATTAAATCACCTTTCACAGACTGAATTGGTTGATTCTGAATATCGCTTATGACAAATCACCTTAACCGATTCCAACCACGTTTTGAAGATACATGTACTCATAAATTATAAACTTTGGTTGGAAATTTAAATTTCGTGTGGTTTAACAGTCTGAAAGTCTTGAAGATGATGTAAATTATTAATTTGGATTTTTATTAAAATATTGGAATTTCTAACTAAAGCTAAAAAAGCTATAGTTTTAAAGTGCTTAAACTTATCATGTTATTAAATACCTGCATGGATTGATTTAATAAAAGTGGATGATGTCATTAAAAAAAAGTTCTAAAATTCAGCTTGAGGCCACAACCAGCTGGATTCAGCATTTGTTAAAATGGTAAAATTGAATATTAAATGTATTCAGATAAAAATATTGTATTCAGATTATATATGCTATATACTGACATATTTCTCATTTGACAGTGCTCTTAGAGGAGTAAATCAAACATTAAAGGCGGTAAAGGCAATTTATTGGAATTGTTACCAAAAAATATCGATTTAAATTAGAAAAGAAAGTTAAAATTCCAGTATAACGAATGCCAATGTGACGAATGATCGATATTACGAACACTTTTTTCTAGTCCATTAGGTATTCCGTATAACGAACAAATAACGCTTTTCAGAAGTGAAAAAAGAAAAAAACAAAATAATTCGTATAACAAATATAGAAAACAAATATGTAAAGCAATTGTTGACTGTAAATGTGTTAATATCTATGTATCTTCATGATAATATTGGAAGATTCATACACAATTTCCTATTGCTGAAATGTTTTTTTGATGTGTAAACATCTATGCTGGCGGTAGAGTGAAAAAAAACGTGAACGTTCGTGTGCAACGTTACGTCGTGCACTTTACGTTGTAGCACGTTACGTTACGAAATCTGATTTGCCCCGACCAAAACAAATTGATTTAACGCGACCGACAATTAGATTATACTTTATCGCGACCACTCATTTATATTGTTTTTGCAAACGACGAAAGCAAATTGTTTTTAGGGCGACCGACGATTTTATCATTTTAAAACTTATATTTTTATATTTTTTTCTTTAATTTTGTATTATTCCCCGAACAAAATGGACGCGACACTAGTAATTAAAAAGAAAACAAAATCAAAACAAAAATAATAATAATAATAGTCAGCTGTAGGGATTGACAATTGACTGTAGGTATGGTAGGTCAATGGCTGTAGGTATGGTAGGATATAGGGTGCGTTCAGTGATACAAATTGAACTTAAATTCTACGGTTACATTATACTGTTTTAAACGATGCAATTTCTTCCTGCAATTTTTAGGCACGTAGGCGAGGGACGTAGGTGGCTGGGATATACAAAATAGCTGAGGTTGAACAATTTGCAGAGTTATCGGCTACTTTTGTACTTGCACAAACTTAACATTCATTAAAAATCACAGCGTCCAATTCCATAGGCAATTGATGGTGTTAATCGATTGAAACTGCGATTTTAGTGATTTCCACTGATAACAACTGCAACTAAATATTCTAAAAACTCAAGATATATAATTCGCCGGCTATCTCATAGTGACATTCATTTGAGGTTCGTTCAGTATAAAATTAAGATTGAACTTATTGTAAGTTTTACTCGATGGAAAGATGGAGTTTCATATGGGTTGCAAGTTCGTTGACAGTTCTAACTGGATATTTTAATTCGGCCCCTGTCAGTCAAACCATTAAGTTCCTTTGGAATTTGGGTACGGTGTCATTTAATTGAAACCACGATTTTAGTGCTCTCCGCTGACAGTTGTTGTTTGTCGATGCTCAGAGAGTGATTACCATAAACAATAACCATTTGTAATATGAGGTCATCTTAAAGTTGAGAGTGAACTACGAAGCAGGACCTTTCAGTACCGAACCTTCGCCGTTCGTTGGACACTTCACCACCAGCCTTTTAGTGCTTGGAAATTTCGTTACAGCGGTTCCCCCACTGGGTATTTCACTGCCGTTCTTTCAACACAAAGCTTTTTAAGCACTGCCTACAGATAGGTAATGTAGTGTTAATTATTCAATATGTTTCTTTTGATGACGTTGAGTAACAAAAATCAGGCACTTTGACAAACGTTGATGTTTACACATATATAACCGTGAGTCCCGGCACTCACATATTTTTTTTTTCGTTTGTTTTGTTATATCCAACATATCCGTCTTCGTTTATGTAAACAGATGCTCAAATTTTCGTTCGCTATGTACAAAACTGCATAAAACAGTTTTACTTTCTATTTTCCTAAAGATTTTTTTAGAAAAAAAGTATTCGATATAAAGAATTTTCGATAAAACGAAAAAACTTTGGACTTTATATCATTCGTTATACTGGACCACCACTGTATTTTTGTTTTAATGTGGCATAACATTGATTAATTTTAGTTTTCCAAGTTTGACTCATATAGCTATATATCAAGTGTTAGTGATCGCTTACTGCGTCAGTAATGGTATTTTTTCTTTGATGGCATTGCGTAGCCTGGATGTCGTTTAATTCTTTCAATTCGGTTGAGGCTTGAAAAAAAACAAGCTTTAACTGAAACCGACCCGTGCCCTCTAAAGTGTATATCTTCCTCTCTTTCTTATCCATTAATCCATGTTTCCTTTGAAAATTCATTCGGTCTAAGAGGACTGATATTTTAATTCAAATTTCTTCTTCAAAAAATAGTACCTAAATAAAAAAGCTCTCTATAAAATTTAAATTGAATCCATAGACCACAGGATGGTCACATTTCACAAAGACTTTATTATAATAAATACCTTATTTTCGAACTTCTCCATAGTTGTAACAAAATGCTTAATCAAAACATTGACATGGAACCAATACTTCTTGTCCCATATTGAATCAACTACATTTAACTTCTTAAAGTGAAAGTGTCTCATATTATTTGTGTCTAACTGGGAGGGTCATACAGTGCGTCCCTTAATGGGAGCTTTGACTGTGTTATTTAATTATTTATCAAAAAAAAATAATATGAATTTCAACTCTTTTCCAGATTATTAATTACCAACAACATTAATCACCACCCACTATATTGTTTGTCCTTCTCCTACTTTTTGTCTACTAAAAGGATTTATCTTCAATGCATTTTCCTTCTCAATGAAAAGAAAATCAGCGTTAATCTATCACAAAAAAAAAACCCTTTTCAGATGGTAAGGGTATGGTCTTCTAGTAAAACTCTTGAACCTTCATATCTCTTACCACGAGACTATACAGCACGGCTGGGCTCTGTGTTGTAGGTACAAATCGATTTAATGTTATCGAGAAGCATCGAAATCAATTACAAACCCTTTCACCAAATGAATGGGGATGGAAATGGAAAGCTAAAGCCGTATAGCAGGAGCAAAATGCTTTTTTAATTGGATTTTATGCTTCGGCAGATGAATGTGCCATTGAACCGAACCAACCATGTTTTTTTGTTGTTGTTGTTTTGTTTTATACATATATTTATTACTAGTATTGACGTGCATATATTGGTTTCGTAAAAAAAATTCTACTTTTTCTGTTACAAACAATTGGGTGAATTCTTTTAAGGAAATATCTCTGAAATGGACAATTAGCTAAAAGAGGCATTAAAATCACTGAAAGTAGATAAATGTACAAATTTGTCTCAAATCGATAAATATAATTTTTATTAATGGCAACTTTAAATTTAATTTAGAATCATTAAATTGGGTTTGAACATTTAATTTATTTGTAAGCCCAACTGGAGTAATATTACAAACAAAAAACTGATTTTTTTAAAAACAGGTTTTGTTAAAAAGCACATAGATACTTACATACGTAGAAAAATAAAGCATATAAATAAGACATAAATATTTAAGTTTGGTATCAGCTAACATAGGGGTAATATTTTTAGTTAATTTATCTAATAAGATATTGATAAAACCCTTGGTGATTGGAACGCGAAACACTTATATCGATTTGAGCACCAACAACAAGCATGTGCGACCCAACTCGATGCCCTATAGTTCTTCTATATTGTAAAAGCGAAAGAATAGTCGTTAATGGGTTTGTTCGTTTTGTTTTGTGTTGTTGATTTTTTATTTTGTTGTTATCATTTTTTATTGTGTAGTGAAACTCAAATTGTCATCCACTGGAATAAATTCCCTGCTCTTGAATGTTCCTCTATTGATGTACAATTTTACATGAACGCATTTATTTGAATTAAAAAAAAAAAATGTCCTTAATTTTAAGGGAAGATATTATTCCAGATTAAAATAATTCACTGACACAAATTGAAACGCAACTGGATTGTTTGTTCATGAAAATAAAGAAAACTGTCCTTTTACATTTCTCATGCCATTCATTTAAAGGATAAACATTTTAAAGGAAGGGTGTATATTGTATATATACAACATTAACGTATACACATAATACACAATGGTTTAAGTTTAAAGGAATGTGAATGCTTGTTAAGAGCTTTCTAGTTTTGCCCAAAGGAATGAACACACTGACTTTGAAAACTTTTCATGCTAAAGAAGCATTTAAGACCGATAAAGTGAAAGATTTAAAAGTTCTATATAGTGCTCTGTTTTGTGATGATGGTGGAGTAGAAAAGTTCATTATTGTTTGGAATTAAAGGACCCTAAGAATATAAACAAAAACAAATAATGTTGAAAATAAACTCTTGGTAGTTTTTCATTAATTGTGAAAAGCTAGCTATACATTATAATATTGCTCCAATGGGATACCCGAGACTCGTATTTAAACAAGCTGGTTAGTGATAAATTATGTAAAATTTTATTCTTATTACTTTTGTATAACAAGAAGAGGAGTTGAATTAAAATTTTATATATGCATAGCCATAGTTTGCAGGTTCAAAATAAATAAAGAATATATTAAATTTCTTAAAGGCTTCTTTAGATATTGTATAACTAAAAAGAAGTTTAGTATAGATAGGAAAATGTTGACCAAGAATATCGTGAGGATAGAGAACAAACTGTAGCCCACCAAAGACGTTTGATTTTGGAAAACCAGCTTTTATTATCCTCATTGGCCCTCAACGTTCCGTTCCTTATTTCTTGTGATCCAGCAAATGGATCAAAAGAATTTATTGCCAAAATACATACCCTGAAAGCTCACGACAAGAGAGAAATTTATGTCAATCTTTCAGTTGTGATTTTTTCGATCTTATAGACATTATGATGTTTGTGGCTATAATTATGTATAAGCGGAGACATACCTACTTTACAATGTGAAAAAAATTAACTCAGAATTTTCAAAAATGTGAAACACCTTGATGGCATTAAAGAGGGTGAAGCGTGTGGAGGACTGCTTGAGCGCTTGTTTATTACCTGTATAGTGAGTAATATTTGTTTATCGTATCATTAACTGATGAGATTCAGTGGACAATATTTCGTTTTGTGAAAAATCATATAAACATTTGATATGAGTTCACCAGCACCTAGAAGTCTATAACTTTAGTTTCAATTATCGTATTGTCAATGTTAAAGCATTGAATTGAAGGTGAACTATAAGAATATAATTGATAATTAAAATTATAGTAAAAGTGCACAAAATTTTATGCTAAAAATTCAATTAAGATTTTTTTACAACCAATTTCATTCACAGCAAAAAAGAGAAGAAGAAGCAGCAAGTAAAAGGTGTTTTTCTAGACGTGTGGTTTTCAAGAAGAAATAAAACGCATATAGTTTAATGTTATGGCCAAGAATTTATCTTTTTTATAAAGATAAGGGTTTGCCATTATGTCGCGAATGGCTCTAATAAATTCCAGCCGAGAGGACCAATTTTCGACCACTTTTTGCAGCTATTGGGGCCGTATGTCGGTAATAACGCGCCGAATATTCTCTCTTCCAAGGCGTCAATCGTCTCGGGCTTATCTTCGAAGACAAGTGACTTTACATAACCCTACAAAAAACAGTCCTGCGGTGTTAAATCACACGATCTTGGAGGCCACGCCACAGGCCCACGATGCCAGATAATGCGCTCACCAAAAGTCGCCTTCAATAAATTGATTGTTTCATTGGTTTTGTGGCATGTAGCGCCGTCTTGTTGGAACCAAAGGTCGTCCACATCAACATCCTGCAATTCAAGCACGAAGAAGTCATTAATCATGGCTCTATAGCGTTCCCTATTGACTGTAACATTATGACCGACTTCATTTTTGAAGAAATATGGACCAATGATTCCCTCTACCCATAGAGCACACCAAACAGTGACTTTTTGAGGATATAACGGCGTCTCAACAATGGATTGTAGATTATGACCACTTCCAAATACAATAATTTGCAAAAATTACCTTCATCGCTGAACAAAATTTTCTTGTGAAAATCGCGCGAACCGAAACCTTCTTTTGGTAATAAATTTGCACGATTCGCAAAAGTTGTTCAGGAGTGAGTCTATTAATAAAATGGCAAACCAAATTGAGCATAAATCAAGTAACAGTTGTCAAAAAGACCAACTCCGAAAAATGTATTGCCAGATTTAAAACCACACGTCTAAAAAAAACACCCTGTATAAGAACTCAAAAATCAAACAGTGTTGGTGGACAGAGGTCGGACTTTTAACACCTAGCACAAAATTTTATAGCGTTTTTTTTTTAACACAAACAACAAAAACAAATGAAGGTCTATTGCCCAACGTTTAGCTAGGAGGTGAAATTTTCTACATTTTAAATATTTAATGCTCTTACCTCATATCAGTCTTAAGTGAAATGCGTGTTTTACTTTTAGTATTTTAGAAAACTAGAAATTGCAAATCGTGTATACCTGTTTATTGACTGATTGACTCTTTTAACAAAATTTCCCTCTTTTGCTCTTAAAAAGGCGAGTCCTGAGAATGTCATAATTTTACAACCCTTGGCAGTATGTGGACTTATATCTTCAATATCAAGTAATACATCTAGAATTAGCTAATTTGCTAAGTATGCACTCTCTCACGCTTGAACCCTTTTGAAAGGCTTTTCTTATTGTTGCATACTTAGGGCCAGTTTCACAGTCAGAAAAGTGACACTTAAGTGGGGAATTTGAAAGATTAATTCCCAATATCACCGTTCACTGTTACCTGAATAAGTGGCACTTAAGTCTCCGATGTTGGTGACTTAAGTTCCACTTACGCTAGCTATGAAATTTAGCTTAAATTCCTAATATGGGAAACTTAAGTGCCACTTATTTCGGTAAGTGTCGACTGTGAAACTGGCCCTTAGTTTCCAAGATTTGAAGTGTTTGTTAATGTAAAACACCAAAATTAGTAAATTCTAGAACCTGTCGGTAAGACTTTGAATTTTTCAGCAAACTTTTTGTTTTCATAATTCATCCATGTAGTAGCCGGAGGCGGCGTAATGGTTACTGCGTAGGACTGTTATTGCGGAGTTCTAGATTTTATTCCTAGTCTCATCGACCTAAAATAAAAAAAAAATAAAAACCTCCAAGAGAATCTCTTGGCATGAATAAGTAAGTGCATCTCACAACATGCACACAGGAATGGTTGCTAGTTGTTAGTCACTAGGCTCTGGCGCCTGACTCTCTCGACGAGCTGACGTGCCTCCAAATTAATGTTCCAAAATCTTACATCTTATTTATAAATCACTCGTTATACTTGAACAACAAGAACAAGTGTGTGCCACCCATTTGATTTCATCAAACATTTAATTTAACCAACTAATCTCCAGTAGTAACTCAAAAATAAAATAACAATAATTTCAATAAATCCAGTAGGACTAGATATAATTGAACTAAATATTTTACTAATTTTATAGCAGCCATTTTAATTGAACGAAATTGTATGTTTTCCACAAAATACCGTTTATTATTTTCTCGATTTAATTTGAAATTTTTTCATCTAATAAACAAAAAAAACAATTGAGAGAAAATTGAATTGCACTGCATTGCACTTTCCATCTGATAGAATATATAAAACATTATAAATTGATGATTGATTCTAATTAAATGCAGCAAAAAAGGTTTGTTGGCACGGCTAAAAATAAATAAGTTATCATTTATATAGTAATTAGTTTATTTGGAATACAAAATGAAACCAAAAAAGATTTTGTACACTATGGCGTATGTGGGATATTTTTCGTGCTGGAGTATAGATATGATGAACTTGAATTCTAATGGAGTTGGAGCTGATTATACAGAACCGCATTGGCTAGATAAAATTAAAGAACATAAAAAGTTCATATACTATGTATATTTACACCTAAAACTGCTGCTCAAACACTGAAACCAAATGAAACGAGAATCTTTTCTAAGCTTACCGTCCATAAAAGAATTTATAGAATTGTAAAATTTGTGACATGAACTGATTTTTCGTTGAATGAATTAAAAAAAAAACATTGAACCAAAGAATAAATGTATTTAAAAAGTCATTGGTTGATATAAAATTGTGTGAGTGCCGGGACTCACGGTTAATATGTGTAAACATCAACGTACGCGGATCCAAAACGGACTTGTTTTTGCTTGAAGGGGATCTTCAGATTTTTTTCACTGAACGCGCCCATCCTAGTATTCAGATCGTAATGTTGCACGACGTAACGTTGCACACGAACGTTCACGTTTTTTTCACTCTACCGCCAGCATAGATGTTCACACATCAAAAGTTTCCTTTTTAATCGGGAAAGCGAATTGTTTATTTTGATGAAAGTTTTCATAATTTTATGAACAAAATTTAAAGTAATATGTTATTACTTTAAAAGTTATTTATTTCGTAATGTAAGTTCTTCCTTCCATATCTACACTGACGGATCAACAACTGATGACAGAGTTGGTGGAGGTGTGCACTGTGTACTCAGACAAAATGAGTTTAAATCTATTTTGGCGATAAAAGAGAGAGGCTTAGTGAAAACTTGATATCTAACACAGATATTTGCATCTTCTCAGATAGTCAAGCTGCCATTAAATCCCTGGAATCTGCCTCTGCCAAATCTATAACATCCCTTAACTGTCGATCATCTCTCATTGAAATAGCACAGCAGTTTAATATTCACCTCTGATGGCACATTCCACGAAATTGCAGCGCTGACGAACTCACCAGAAGTGAAACAACACTTCCTATTTTGCCGAAGAGGGCAAAAATAAGCAAACCAATTGCTACGTTAAAACATATGCTGGAACATGGTGGAACAACATCACCACCTCAAAGCTAGATCTGAAGCGCTCCAAGAGTTAAATATCTGTAAGCAGACTGCACATCGTCTCCGTAATAGGTGTCATTAACGGACACTGCGTTAAATAGGGAAGCACGCAACGAAGCTCGGAGTGTTTTAAAATGATTTCTGCAGAAGCTGCATGGATGAAGAAGGGGTAGAATCGATTCCTCATCTTCTCTGTACTTGTCCTGCTCTATCCCAATGACATAACCCTCCATCTCGGAGATTACTACTTCAACGATCCTAGTGATCTGGCATATGTTGACATAAGTATAATCTCGCCCGCTTCATAAGGAGCTTCAAGTGGTTCAACGAATAGGAAGGAAAATTCCTAGATTCTCGTGGTATCACAACGAATCAACTCATGGTCTAGGTGTGTCTAGCTTTCCTGCTTGGCAGCTACCTTAACCTTACCTAGCCTAACCTTAAGTTCTTCCTTATTTATGTTTACTAATTAAGTAATTAAAAGACCCATTAGTTAAAATTCATTTATTATTATTTAAATAAATTCGTTAACTAAAAGATGAATTATAAGTATTTTGAGTGAGCATTGTTGAATGCTCCTCCAATATCGAGGAAGGCTGCTAGAGTATTTTCTGTTTGTGTTGAATTGAAGTTTGATAAAGTGCTTGCAACCACGTATAGTGATGTTCTACTATCAAAAGATACAATTTGGGGAATTGGTTTTGTGTGTATCCAGGCGTCATGAAGTTTCTCAGATCGAATTCTAAATTTCTAAAGCACGATTGTATAAAGTATGGTGGTCTACTCTTTTGGGAATATTTTTTCCCTATTACTGATCCAATTTAACATGCAAAAGTCTCTATTTCTACATATAGGAGAAAATTCAATTATTTTTTGACACAAAAACATCAAAGTGAAATTTCCAATAAACAAAAATACATATTTTACATTATTTAAATTATTTATAGTAAAACTTGTTTTTTTCTTTTTTTAAAATTGCAGAGTTTAACATGAACCGATGTGATGGCTAGTGGAATGATTGGAACGTTTGAAGTTCACTCAAGTGCTTCTTCGC
Organism: Leucozona laternaria; assembly: GCA_932273885.2. Classification (NCBI taxonomy): domain Eukaryota; kingdom Metazoa; phylum Arthropoda; class Insecta; order Diptera; family Syrphidae; genus Leucozona; species Leucozona laternaria. Next base: position 7,285,960 of record OW026368.1, read on the forward strand.
TCGTCAGCAACAACAGCAAATTCAATAATCCTGTTTCATAGACCCAGCAGCAAACACAAAATTCTGGCAACAGAACTCAGTGAGTTCATCTGTATATAAAGCTTTTAACTTTTCAAAATTGAATTTACCTTATTCTATCCCCACCTCTCCATCCTTAAACTAACCATCAAATAGGATGTCCTGTACGGTTTCCGAGCTGCCATCGGGGTGCCGTCTCCGGGGCATGGGCTCTGCATCACAAGCCACAAGTAATGTTCAACTAACTGGAGGTAACGGAGGAGGAGGAGGTGGTGTCGGAAGTGGTGGCGGGAGTGGTGGCAACGGCAGCGGTAGCGGAATCACCACAGTTGTTGCTCCCGGTGGAATTCATGTGGGCGGTGTGCTAACAACAACCAGTGTCCTGGGTACCGGCAATAATAATGCACTCCAAGAGGCACCACTGCAAAGGCAGCAATCCCAGAAGCCATGCTGCTTCTGTTGGTGTTGCTGCTGTTCGTGTTCATGGTAAGTTTTCAAGAATAACGCATTTTAACATCACTCTGATGATGTTCTACACAATATATTTCTAATTGAGATGCATTTTAACTTCAATTTAGAAGTATTTTTCTGACTTTTTTATAAAGATACTTTCTCTGATGTTGGAAAACTCAATTAATTCTTCCTTTTTGGAAAATATTTTCTCTTTTCTATTTTCATTGTCGTTTTTGCTGTTGGAAAATATGTAATGGCTTTTGTGGAATTCTTGTGGTCATGAATTTAATTGACTGGTTGGTCTTCTTCAAATATCGATGAAAAAACAGGGCGAAATGGTGAGTTAAAGTTTGAAACAAAAAAAAACTATGTTTCATTTCAAGTATGTATATACGTAACTACCCTTGGGGGGTTTTGTTGTAGAAGATGTAAGTTTCATTGGAAGTGAGTTCAAACTAAAAACTTTGTGCAAATTTCTTGAAAAAAACATTTTGACATCAATTAATGTGGTTTACTTTTTAAATAGTTTTTGTATAACCAGCCTTATCTAAAAAATTCAGACTCAGGTGCATTGAAAAGTTAGAAAACTATTTCGATGACAAAGTTGTCAAGAATTCTTTGATTTGTGATAAATGAGTAATTATTTTTTTAAGAGAGTTTAATAAAAGTTGGACCAGGCAGGCTCTAAGGAGGTAAGAATTTGATTTTGTTGAAATTAATTTCGAAAAGCGAATCAGTTTTTTAAGGGTTGGTGTACGTTTTTTTGTTTTGGTGGATTGAACGGAAAATTTAATTTTACATCTCTTCTGGTTGAATTGGGTTTTGAGGTTTACATTTGTTTCGGGTTTTAAAATATTTAAATGTTTTGCAATCCAGTCATGAATTTTTTTTTTTTGTGTAGTAAATAAAGAAGGCTCTTAAAAACACTTGTGTACCTTGTTATAGGTTTTCAGGACACCGTATCCCTGGATAAATTCGCCATTTTTGAAAACGCGAATTGATTGATTTTAGCTACAAAGTTGGGAAGACCAAAGTGGTTGGAAATAGAATTATATTTAATTTTTATGTACATTTTTGCCTGCTTTCAAATTGTTTTCTTTGAATCAACTAAAGGGTGCTTTTTTTTAGGCGTGTGGTGTTCAATCTGGCAATACTTTTTTCGAAGTTGGTCTTTTTGACAGCTGTTGCTTGATTTATGCTCAGTTTGGTTTGCCATTTTATTAATAGACTTACTCCTGAACAACGTTTCCAAATCGTGCAAATTTATCACCAAAATAATAGTTCGGTTCGCGCGACGCATCGCACGCTGCGTCCAATGTTCGATGAAGCTCATTTTTGGTTGAATGGGTACGTTAATAAGCAAAATTGTCGTATTTGGAGTGATCATAACAAGCTATTGTTGAGACGCCGTTACATCCTCAAAAAGTCACTGTTTGATGTGCTCTATGGGCAGAGGGAATCATTTGTCCATATTTCTTCAAAAATGAAACCGGCCATAATGTTACAGTCAATGGGGAACGCTATAGAGCCATGATTAATTACTTTTTCGTGCCTGAATTGCAGGATGTTGATGTGGACGACCTTTGGTTCCAACAAGACGGCGCTATATGCCATACAGCCAACGAAACAATCAATTTATTGAAGGAAACTTTTGGTGAGCGCATTATTATTTCGCGTCGTGGGCCTGTGGCGTGGCCTCCAAGATTTAACACCGCTGGACTATTTTTTGTGGGGTTATGTAAAGTCACTTGTCTACCCACATAAGTCCGAGACGATTCACGCCTTGAGAGAGAATATTCGGGGCGTTATTCCTGAATTTAAGTACATAAATGTATATGTATCTTGGTTTAACGCTTATGGTTAACGTGTGAAAACAAATATAAAAATCATTTTTAATTGTAGACCCCAACGATTTGGTTCACTTCTCCTGCTTCGTGTTGGGCGCCATTTTCTTCTTAAAACTAACAGTTGCTTGAAACAAAATATCCTCGTGTAGAAGGAGTCTTCCAAATATTCGGTTCATATAAGGAACAATCACCAAATTCATTTACTTTTGTCAAGCCCCCGGGCCGCGGGGGCCCCGGCAAAAAAAGAAGAGTTTACTTACAGCAAACAAAGTCGAGAAATTGGTTTGTAAACGATTAATGTCCCCAGGGAATGATTTTTTTTAGTGGAAAACTATTCGAGTTCTCTTTTATGATATTTTTAATTATACTTCCATTTCGAAAAAAAACCTCTGCGGGCAAAATCCAAAAATACACCAACCAAATTCACAAAATTGAACAGTAAAATAAAATCACATAGTTCATTTATCATTAACAGTTTACTTGTGGCTATATCAGTTGCTTCTGAACCCTGCAATATGAACACCTATACCTATACCTATACCTCCCTCTATAAACTTTTCCCTGGATTGTCGTGTCTATCTCAACTAATCTTGGGACACGCATGAAATTTATAGCTTTTTGTGTTGTAAAAATAAGAAGGGAAAAATTTAAGCGGAAAATCTTTTCCTTTCTCTCTGCACCGCTCGCTCGCTGGGTCCTTTTCTAATACAAAAAAAAAAGAGCTAACGCATTTAAAAAGTCGTAAAATTCAACCGCATTTTGTATAAAATGAAAGCAAATGATGAGTCAGGTGAAAGAAAAGCCTTTAACAAAACCGGAAGCCATTTACAATTTACATTTTTTGTGTGTGTACATTGTATAACATACCTTTTTTTTGTAGGTATATGGTCTTCTTTTCATTCTTTTTGCTGCGTTCCCTTAATTCCATTCGCTAAAGTATCTTTTGGATCGTCTATTTTATTTAATAACTTTATTGAATAAAATACTGTCAGCATTAAAAGAAACTCAATATTGTTCTGTTATTTTCATTTAACAAGATGTTTTCGTTTTTTTTTTGTTTTTTTTCTCATTTCTCGATTGTTTTCATTCTATTTAGATTAATCATATGAAAACGCAATATTACAAAATTGAGAAATCTTGAATTACTTACAATTTTTACAAAAAAAATCTGTAGAAAAAAAAAATTGTCCTATCCTAATGTCCCTCAGTAAACTAGAAAAACACTACAGGTACACTTCTTTCCATCCAAAAATCTAACACTGGAATAGTGAGCTTTCGCATTCCTGGAAACTCGACAAAAAAAATCCAAGAGTTTTCGAACTTCCCTGATTCTCTGAGACAACCCCCTATAGCCCCTATTTGCTCATGATTGGAATTTTTTTTCCCCATCTTGTACATAGAGAGCTTTTGGTATCAACTTTCCAGTGGATTAAGCTTTGAGGGGTATTGGAAAACTGGAATTAAAAATCTGTCTATTCCTAACATATGCGGGTCTTGTAAGGTAAACAGCACAAAAAAGTATTTCAAGTATTATGCATCTCGTGAGACGTGGGTGTATAAGCTTGATGCTTCGGTGTTCGGTCTTCCGTCATCAGACCCAGCCAACCCCATTTTTCAATCTTTATATCGGGATAAGAGAATTCTAGGAAACAACAACTTCTGTGTTAATATCATCATAATCATCATCAACGAACGACGACAACGAAGAACGTTGGTATCGAAATCGAGTACTGAATACCGAAGGAGTAGGTAGCTATAAGATAGACAAAACGATAGAATGATACACCTTAACGCTTGGAAATGGCAAAATCCAACGTCATTAATAAACTTTATCGAGTAGGTGGATGCCATTTTTAGCCATCGAGCATCGACCGACGTAGTCTTCGGTCTTTGTTGTATAGCTTTAAGGGACTTTTTGTATATAGTTTTGGTTTTGCTTACTCCTTGGCTGGGATTATTCCTTTAATTTGAGGTCTTGGGATTCGGAATAATGTGCATCTGAAGTGTGTTTGGGAGAGATTCTTTGACAACTATACTATATTATTATTGTTGTTGGAGGTGGTAGTGATGGTGGCAGTGGAATATCGCCTACGCGAAATTGTGGCTGTTTTTATTTTGTTTTCTTTTTGAATTGTTTGTTGTGCTGCTTTCTGCGTCATTGGATGTTTTTTTTTTTCCAGGGTTTAATATATAAATCCAATGCAAGTTTAATAGAATTTTCCGCTCACTCAATTACAGGACATGACATCTTTGATGTTTATCTCAGTTGGAATGGAAAGAAAACAAAGGTTAGAATTTACAAAATAATGCTGTGTAGGAGTTCAGAAATTAATGAAAAGCTTTAATATGAGATAATCCTTATTGAAAGGAATCATATAGGTACCAGCGCAGCGATTGTTTGCTAATTCAAGAATTTGGGAGAATATAGAACATATTAAAAAGAGGTCCTGATTAAATTTAGCTTAAAGTCACATGAAACTATACAAGGTTTTTTATTCTTTTTTTAAGCCATATAATTTGTTGAATGTGGAATTATGCTACATACTTCCGAAATATAATAATTTATTAATTAATAGGCTGAAAAAGTGATAGCTCATGATAAGAAAGTTTAATTATTGGAATTTACGTGGGTGCTATACATGGAACTTGATAAGAATAATGTTAATCGATGATCTTATGGTGGTTTACTAAACTGAAGACAAAAAAGCAATGCACTTTGATTCTTGCGAGTTTTTATTCATATACTTAATTGTCTTATAACTTAGTACCTATATGTAGGTGTGCTAGTTTATTCAATTTTAATTTCAATATTCCTAAAGTTTAAATTGTTTAAATTAATTCTTAGAAATATGATTGTTCTAAGTTACAGAGTGAATTAGAAAGTGTCAATAAATGACCACTCGAGATACTACGTGCAATGTGCAATTGACCTGTAATTTCAATATTAATTTCGAGACCATAAGTTTTTCCAAATAGAGTAGTCTGTTCTTGATTAGTACTATCCGTACTATCCGTACTAAACACCCCCCAACTAACAAACTCCCGGAGTTAAGCTCTTCAAATCTGAAAAAAGCTCCCATAAGATTCTTTTAAATCCTATTGCTATACTTAAGAATGAATCTCTTGTTATGAAACTCAAATTCGTCTCATAGCATTTTTATTGTAAGAGCTAAGCATTTTTTTAAATTTGAAAGTACTTAAATCCTATATCTAAATCTATTTAAGTCTCATAAGTATCTCGTTATGAAATTAAAACTCTAAACGTCATTTTTAGTCTTTATAATCCCATAATAATACTTCAAGTTTTTTTCAAGATTCTAATAGGAGCTACGACGCCAGCTTTGAATATCAAACGAACAGATGTTGTAGTTGAATTGTACAGTGCGTTCTTTTTGTTCACAAAACTTGCTTCTGTTCATGTTTCTATCGGATTGGTTATTTGATTGGCGGTGGAAGATGTAATTTTAGATTTCAAAGAAAAGTTTGATTGTTTTCTTTGCGAGCAAGTTTCTTTGGTCGATTTTTTGTTCTCTTTGTTTACCTAATCGGGCTGTAGAACTGGAAGTAGTGAATTTGATCATATTCATAAATATTATAACAACAATTTTTAGCACCGATATATACTAAACAAAAAGCACACATTTCAAACTTAAGGTAGTTAATATTACGTATATTAGTGTTATTAAAAAGAGGAAACAATCTGCCGAAAAATCGATCTCAAAAGCATTATTTTGATAGAATTGATCGAAACAACCTTATTAATTGTACAAATGGAAATCACCATGAGTATCCCATAATGTTTATGGTATGTCTTATACTGTTGTTGCATCGGCTGTCATCAGCTTTGGAGTGATTTAAATAACATCAAGCTATATCCAGTTAACTTTGATTGTTACTTTATTCGAAAAATTATTAGGTTATAATTTAGTTCCATTGTTTCAAAATGTTAATCTAACACAATTATCGATTTTTTGCTTTCTCATTTAAATTTCTTAATAAAAGTTGGCAATTGCAATAAAAAGGAACGCCCCACAGACAAATATGTTGCGTTTGAAAGTTAAATGTCAAATTTAAGTCCCATAAGAGCATTTTAGCTCCCATAAGAAGTACTGTCTCTCAGAGAAAATTTATATTTAGTGAGAGCGACACTTCTTACGGGAGCTCGAGCGTTTGTAATGGGATTTCATCACCATCCAAAGATCTCATAGAGATCTTAAAACAAGAGTTGAAGTATCAATCAACAGCAGCCATGTTGCAATATGAACAAAATGTTTTCATTATATTTTGAGGGTTACCGTGGCTTAAAAAAAAATCTTCTTAATGAATTAACATATTTGGTTTTCCATTCTGACCAAAACGTCATATTCATCTTGTTTTCTCTTATTTGCTTATGATATTAGTTGTATAAAAAATGGATTTGTATAACTTAGTATACAGCTTCTATACCAGAGAAGAATGAGCGGGGATATTCTTTTTTTGTGTTATGTCATTATTTAAAATTTGTGAGAGCAGTATATTAACACGACACAAGTAAAATGGCATCTTTAAAAATCAGTTGTTTTTGTCAGTTTTTAATGACAAATATATTGGAAAATTTCAGAAAATCTTAATAATGAAAAAGCGTCATATTTTGTACACCTCTAGATCCAATTTTTGTCATAAAAGCACGATAATGACAGTAATTGGAAAAAAATATGGTATGAATGATCGCATTTTGTGAATTGTATAAAAACATACTTTATAGTGATTTTAGCATCTAAAAAATATTAATGGTAACCCTTTTTCTTATTATAATTAATAACAAAATATTTTAAATATGCATAATTATGGAAGCGCGTTGTTATCTTTCGAAGCAAAATGTTTAAATTAGTAGATGCAATTTTTATTGCACGAAGAATTTAGTCTGCCATGATTTTTACAAATATAATACGTCAATTAACTTGTGAGATAAATACTCGCACCAAAAAACACATTATTTTTTGAAATGAGAGAATCACGAACACACATAAAAACTATTCGCCTACCTTCTTCAAAAAAAGAAATTAAAAATGCGAAAGATATATGTTTTTTTAAGTTTACACACACTCGTTCCCTTTTTAACAACTTCTGTAGGAAGAGACGCACTCCCATAGGAAGAGTTCAGAGAGCTTTACTAGATTTACAAAGTGGCGTCTATAATCGCATAAGAAGAGTAAAACTCTTCCTATAGGATCAAGAGGCTCCCATAACTAGGCCATTTAAGGCTTTTAACAATCTTATAATAATCTAGAAGAACTCCTCAAGAGTGCATTTAGCTCCCTAAAATAAGTCTCGTAGCGCTCTTGGAGCGTCTTATGAGAGGAAAAATGTTACTTGGGGCCTAGTCGAAGACACCAACAGAATTTGTCGTTTAAGAAAAATTTGAGGTTGTACCTATGCAAAACTAAAACTACGATTGTCGATAAATCCAAAAAAGTGGATTTCTTCATGACGTTTGTCAGCCTCATACCTCTAGCATAGAGGTCTTAAAAGTGTGATGGATGTAATTTGTTTCAAATTTGGTACAGAGTATTTTTATTTGATTCCCTAGAGGACGAATTCTAATTTTTGTTTAAGCTCATCTAGAACAAGTAGCTGATGCCGTACAACAGTTTGTGGTTTTTTTTTGTCAAAATTGTCGCGAAGGGGCCTTATTATTTCTTTATTCCAGAGTATATTATTTTTGTTTTAGTTTTTAAGCAGGTACACTATATATCAACGAGGAATTCGTTTGATTTGAAAGTGGAAAATAACGTCACATTGGATGGCGTCCATTATTCTCAGTTTCCCAAAAATACGCACTGTCCAAGACATTTTTTCACTTTACGCGAATTTTCAGCTGGTATCACTCGCGTTTTTTTTGACGTATCTGGCAGGCTTTCTTACGAATTTCTCCAAAGGAATAAATTATGAGTGGGTAAATGCGGTCATCGAATAAGTCTGATAATAAAATCATTATTGATTGTTTTGCTGTATGCGCTATGGTTTCGCCTTGCTGGTGATGTACAGCTCCTCGACAACCTAAGTCACGTTGAACGTCTCCCTATTGAAGTTGTTGGATTATTGCATTTTCGTGCAAACTCTCCTGCTCTCGAGAGGAGAGACCAATTAGATGATTTATCGTTGATCATCACGCAATGATCCAGTGCACAGATTAAAATAAATTATTGAACGTTGATTTTCATAATCAAATTCGACGATTTTCGTTCGTTGTTTAGAGGTTAATTTTTGCAATTTTGAATTTCCCAAATCTTTTTTACACAAATCAACAGTCTTCAAAAAATTACTGAAGAAGTTATAGACTATTCAAATCCATTCTACATATTCCTTTGCACCACCTTGTAGAAATACTTTTTTGAAAAATCTTACAAGTCGTTCAGAAAATTAATGAGGATAGCCTTAAAGTAAGGCATTTTTTCAGAAAAAAAAAAATATTTCGTTTGTGTAATTTTTATTTTTGAAAAAAAAAAAAACAAAAATGTAATTCAATTGAATATTTTGAAGATACGAAGCTGTAGGTAAAGTTTGAATTTTGTTGATGCAATATAATTTGCATAACCTACTTAGAAATATATTTGTGGGAAATTGAATGCAAATTGTTCGAGTCATTAGCGAGATTTTTGAATGTAATTTATTTTTTTTATTTCAATATTATAGGTACCTACGCAGTTTAATCCAAATCGTTAAAGCTGTTTTAAAGACTATTTTAATAAACCGGAGCAAATTCCCCCTCTAGGGAATATCATAATAGGTCTGCTTGGTAGTTTCTTATTTCAGCAAAATGTGTAAAACCTGTCAAAACACCAAAGAGAGAACGAATTTCTCAAAAATGGAGAAACTGACAAGAAAGTTAAGAAACGCATTGAACCACTTTTGTGTACAAAACCTCAGAATTTTACTCCTCACATCAACAATCACATGCCAAAAGTCTAGTTTTGTTAACAGTTTGCGTTTAATTTAAAAAAAAAAATACGTAAATTACAAATTTCCCAAGTTATTTTCACATATCAGAAACTACAAGTTCAAATTCAAAGCAAAAGATGCACTAACAGTTTTGACAGTTTTTACTCTTCTCGCACACAGAAATTTATGTAGCAGAAATTCGCCAGGTTATCCAATGGAGGGGAAATTTTTTTCTCTCTCGATATGCTCTCTCGTTGCAACTTTTTTGAGTTAAAAAACAGGAATTTGTGATAAATTATGCAACTTTGTGAAAATTTGTGCAAATTCGCACACGTTACCAAACAGACCTAATCTATATAAAGGGTCCGCCATCTAAGGTTTTTTTTTCAACTAGTGCTTATTTCGTGAATGGTAACACTTAGCTCATGTCTGATTTGACAGATAATTAGTTTTATCCTCCCGCTGAACGAATATGGTTGTGTATACGCTTCGCTAAGTGGGCCTGCGATCGACTTTGAGAAGATGCCGATTTTGCCAAAAAAATCATCTCTTCAGATGAAGCTCATTTTGATCTTTGCGGGTAGTAAACAAGCAAAATTGTCGCATTTGGGGCACAGAAAACCCGCACGCATACATTGAAAAGCCGATACACCCAAAATGAGTCACTGTTTGGTGCGGATTTTGGTCCAGAGGCATAATTGGGCCATTTTTCTTCGAAAATGAGCAAGGAGTGGCCGTTACAGTCAATGGCGATCGTTATCGGGCCATGTTGAACGAATTTTTGTTCACAAAAATTGAAGAGGAGGATATTGGCAACATTTGGTTTCAACAGGACGGCGCGGCGCTACGTGCCACACAGCCGAAGCTACACTCGATGTCTTGCGCCATTTTCAAAAAAAAAGAAGTTATTTGGCGGACCCTTTAGCAAATTTGAGGTACATCGATCTGCCTCCTTGGGCTTATACGGTGAATTTGAATGCGTAACCTGACGTGTAGGTATAGGAACACGGCTAATTAAATTGTAAAGTTTTCAAACATATGTAATTTTGGTTTGTTTCCTCTCCGAAAATGCATTTTTTCCTTAATCAAAGGTCTCCCTAATTTATCTAATTTATAGTGAATTTTTTTTTTAATAATTAACTTTTGTACTTAGTTTATTTAATTTCTAAAAGTGTATAGTGCTAAATTGACACATGTCAAAAATTCATTTTGTTTAAAACATAATCCATGGTTTTTTTTGTATCGATTTAAAAAAAAAAATCATTAACAGAATCACCTCCCGTTTAGAAAATAAATTCTCGATCCTTACCAACCCAACTGAAATTTTGAATTTAAAAAAATCCCGCCCTGGGGAGTACCTATACCTTAGTACATCCATATAAACTAATCTCTTACATTTAAAATTTTTTTTTTTAATGTGTGTTTTATCATTTCATATCATAAATAAGCTGAATCATAAAAATAAATACTGAACTCAAACTATAATTTGCGGCAACCCTGTGGTTGTGCCTTAAACACCTTATTTATTTGATTAAGTGAAGTTATTTAAACAAAAAAACACCTCACATAAAATATGCAGATAAGAGTGACGTGACTCAATCAAACGAATAGTTGACGTCAGGACCGCATTAAAGGGACCAAATTCAATCTAATCGCAATATCCGGCGGTATTTTTATCCGAGTTATCACCAACAAAATTCAAATTAAAAATACTTTATTAACACGTAATTTCACATTTAAGAAACAGGATGCCGGGACTGGGATGCATTAAATATTAACTTTATTAATTTTTCGAAAAAAATGGGTTTAGTTGTCGCCAGTGTCTTGTAGCCTTTCTTAAATTTTGAACATACGACTTTCAGCAGTATCATAACGGCGTCGACGTTATAAAGTATAGGTACCTACTTACAAAAATGGAACTTCGAACAATCCAACATTCGAATCTATATGTATCTCTTAAATCGTGCATACACAGTTTGTTTTCACGGTAATAGGTCTGTTTCTTTACTTTTGGGAAAAATTTGGGAAAAAGTTCGGGAAAAAGTTTGGGCTGGAGCTTTTTGATGTTGTTGTTGTAATTTTTGACCAGAAATAAAAAGTAAAGAAACGCATTTGGGATGTTTCTGATTGGCACTTACCTTTTTGGGCTCTTTCAAAGGAACCAGGAGAAATATTTATAGTTATATTTGTTGCCATTGCTTCATTTAATAAATTTATTTTTTTTTTGTTTTATTTTTTTTATGTAGACACTACTTGACAAGTTAATTTTCAAATTTTCCGATCAGCTGATTTCTTGTTTGACAAGCAAGAAAGTGCAGTAGGTAAAATGTTCGGGTAGATTCTTGCTGGAGGGGAAATGAATTAAATAACAAAAAATTCAAAAGCTCTGGCATTTTCGTGCCAGAAAAAAGTAAAGAAACACGTTTAATGTATTTATAAAATCATATACAAAAATTGAAGAAATAACAAAAGTTACAAAAATTTATTCAAAACATTAAAGGTCTTTACTAACATATTCCCAATTTGAAAACAGACCACTAAAACCTTATAAAAAATGAGAAAAATTCAAGTGAAACTAACAATGTTGAAAAGTCTAGACTTAGCTGAGAGTCGAAACTGAAAAACTCTCCTCAATTGTGCATTTTTTCCCCAAATGTGAATTTCATTCCCATAAAAAAAAAATCACTGGGTTCGGACTCGTTCACTAAGGGCCAATTTTTTAGTGAAAAGTTAAGCCAGACTTAGTTAACTATAGAAGTTAGTTAGCCCACAGCTAACTGAAGAACCAGTTTTTGATGTAGAATGCATGCGGAACGACTAACCAAACTCGGTGGATAAAACATCAAAAGTATCTGTTCAGTTAATCCTAAGTTAACTCATGAAATTCAATGATTTAACTCGGATGTAACTTTATTATAGCACTGAAAAACTTGACCCAAGCAAACGAAGTGAATAATAATTATTTATTTAATCAACAAATTTAAACAGAAAACACTGCGTAAAATGTGTTTAAATTGAAAAATTTGGTATTTTAATATTTTATTATGTGACCAACAACTAATCTTCAGTGAACTGTCAAAAGCAAGTTCGCAATCCACAACATAACGACGCATTTCGCGAAGAGAAAATTCATTCGAGTTTAACCTCAAACACTCATTTTACGTGTTTATGATTTATGAAAATTCGCAGTTGTCAGTGACCTGTCTTTTGAATGAAATGTCAAAATTCGGGACCATTCCCACTTTTCAGTTCGCTGGTCGTTTCTCTTGTGCCTTATTATACCCCAAACGACTCTAACGAAGTTAAAATTGAATAAAATTCAAATTTTAACCTTGTCGTGCGTTGAAATCTCTCCAATCTGTCCAGCGAGAATTTTTCAACTTTAAATTGCGATTATCGAAATACTAACTAGGGTTGATGTAAGCAGGAGGGGTATCATTCTAGCCTGGGATTTGAGGAATTCTTAGTCGCCATGAGTCACTGGCCGGGAGCGCACCGCGCGTTTGCGGTGGAGCAATATTTGAAGTGCGGTGAATCATTGGTACGTGCGCGTCGCGCTTTTTGTACTCATTTTAATATTCGACGACTAAGTGATGGGTCGAGCACGCAACTTTTCTGGTCGTGGGTACAAAGATTCAGGCAAGAAGCCACAAATGATCAATAGACCTATTCCTGGACCATTAACGTCAGCAACAACGCCAGAACATGTGTCTCAAGTTCGAAATGAAATCATTCGAAATCCACGTAAATCGATAAGGAAGATTGCGGCCTCCACAGGAATAAAAAAATCAACAGGGCGTGTTACTTTGCAAAAGAAATTAAAGCTCCCCCCGTACAAAATGCAAATTGTTCAGTAGATATCTCCAAACGATAGTTTGGTGTGCCATTTCAGCGAGCGGGGTAATTGGGCCTTATTTTTTTAACCAAGGTGAGACATGTCACTGCTCCGGTGTATTGCCGTATGATTGAAGAGTTTCTGTTACCGCAATTGCAGCTGTATACAGGGTACAACAACCGAACATAATTTCAAAAGGACGGTGCCACTCCCCGCACAGCTAGGGTGTCGATGGAAAGGCTAAGGATTGCTTTTTCTCCAAATAAACTGATCAGCAAGTACGGAGACATTACATGGCCGCCTCGGTCACCAGACCTCACACCTTATTGCGATTTTTTTTATTGGGATACCTCAAATCAAAGGTTAACCTCAAATCAAAGCATTACTCCAGCTCTTTGCCGTTGCGTAATCGCAAATGTAAGGGTCCGACTGCAAGAGTGCATTGAAAAAAAACGGCCATCATTTGGATAATATCGTTTTTAAAAAATAAAATCCGCATTGTTACCCTGCATTTAATTGAAATAAAAATTAACAAAAACGATATGGATTTTTTTTATATTGAATTTTAAAGTTGAAAATATTCCGCTGGACATGGTTTATTTTGATTTTCTCATAGTTCCGCATAACTGAAAAAAAAAATCCTCGAAAATTCATCACATGTGGCAATCTTATACCTCCCCACACTTACCACCCCAATAATGGCACTCGTATAGTAAAAGCTCAACTTCCGAATGTGTAAAGCTCCATGCCCACAGTTTAACTTCATTTTCTTGAATGAATTTTTGCTCCCCCCTCCCCCTGCAATTAAGAAATCCAGAATGTTTCTTCTTTTTCATATTTTTCCTAAAAAAAAAAAAACTTAGGCCACAGCACACTTTCAAAACCCCAATTATACAACAACAATAGCTACAGAGCGATAGCAGGCATGTGTGCTGTCGGTCGTTAGTCGGATAAGATTGTAAGTGCAAATAAATGTTCGGATCGGAGCAAAGCAAAAACGGCTTCTGTTTTTGTTTAGCAGTTCAGTTCTAACGGTTCATGCAGTGCGAATAAATCGCTCTGCCAGCGTGGATGTGGTTGAAAAGTGTTGTCTTAACGTGTCGGTCGTTGGTCGTCGCCGTCGGTAGCGCTGACAAAGCTTCTGTCTGGTTGATGCTCTTGTATTCTGGATCGATTCTCAATTTGAGCTAGATTTCTATCGTTCGAATTGAATTGAAGGTTATTCATTAAAGGCGCATTACAAATACAAAGATCTACTCGTAGTCTTAGTTGTCGCAAAGAGTAATGTTATAATACCTTGCCACCCCCTGAAACGCCCCCTTGAATTGATTTTCCTATATCGACACTCACGAGACACGACAAAAACAACGACGCGCAGTGAAATTAATTGGTTGTGATTGGTGCGTTATGTATTTTGATTGGAAATAAACAGATTGAACCGACAAAGACCTGTGGTCCAAGTGCGGGGCCGATCAATTTATTTCGACGAGATTCGAGGGGATAATATCTTCATAATCAGTGTCGTCTTCATGGAACAACAAATCTGGAGATAATCATTTTAATTGCTATGAATAACAGTTTCCAAAGTTTGTCGCACTATATTGGCCAGAAAATGGGGTAAAATGTTTGGTTTTCTTATTTATAACGGGACGATGGTGGATTATGGGGATTGTAAAATTAACCGCATGATATGGCACTTTTGAATACTTTGGGGAAATTCACGAATCCATTTAGTTTTGGCATGCAAAACGCGAATATACCTAGGTATATGACGAAGAGAACGACGACGACGACGCACGTACCTATATTATAGGTAGTTAACATGGTTGAATGTGTGTTATGAGACTTGGAAAGAATTATATTATGTGTCCTTGCACTGACATCATCATCATACCTTGTGATCACTCCAGGTTCTAGGACAAGGACATTATAAGGAGCTCGTAGCTCAGAGGGCACAGTAGCGCAACGAATCACAGCTATACTGGCCTTATTTACTCTGTTGGAAAATGCTCTTAAAAATTCATAAATCAAAGCTAATTGCTGTTCCCCCGGCTCAATCCATTAAAATTCTCCATACCATAACCCTTACCTATTACAAGCTTTTTCTTCTACTTGAGCTGTATACTTGACTTCTGGTTTTTTTTTTTTTTTTTTACATCACCATTATTATTGGTGCTCGGTGATGTTCATGCTTGTGTGGTGGATTCGTTTAGGTGAAATGTTTTCGAGCGTGGCATTTTAAGGATTGATAGGGATGTGCGAATTGTTCGGTTGTTTTTTTAACTTAATTGGGCGTATGGCAAGCTCTACTATGAAATAAGTTTATTTTTGTTATCAATTTACAATGGTTTCTGGTGAAAATAAAATGTTTTTTAAAAATGTCAAATAAAATATTATTTTACAGAACATGGTAAAGTACAATTAAAATTTTACAAAAAAAATTTATTTGGTTATCGTTTCGTATCAATTAAAAAATATTATGCAGGACCGCGTTTGCAAGTGGATACCTAAAATACTTATTCAACCAAAATTAATAGCAATGTGTAGGTATCTACTACTTAAAGAAGAGTGTATAGACTAGACTAAAAGAAAAATAATACCAACTTGTTTGATTGAAAATTGAATTCAAAAAATGAAGCTCTCAACTATTCCAAATCCAGGCTTATGAGTTTTTAAAGCTCTATTACCTACATTTGGAAACTGAAAAATTGGTTTGCAAGTTCTTAACGATAAAATAATTGACTTCTAAAAATTCGCGACATACCTATAGTCATAGTAGATGGAGGGACAAAGTACATCCGGGACATAAGTCCCCGGAGACATAACTCACGAAGATGCAAGGCTCATCTTCTGCGTCCGTCCATAAAGAGTTTATGAATATTATTTTTTTTTCAATTCAAAATAGCTTGTTAATAAAATTTGGTATAATTTGCATCATTATATGTATGTAAGTGCTTCTGAATTAAATCATCTCTAAATAAATTATATTAACTTCTGAATTCTACAAAGGCCTAATCTAAAATAACAGCTTAAGGTTTTGTTACCTTGTTCCAATTAGGTTTACTGCTTCCTATCGATGATTATCTCAATTACAGAATGTTATAAGATTGAACTGAGAAGGAAGTCAGATGTGAGACTCAACTTTGAAATGTCACTTACATATAATAAAAATGTAAAAATTGAGTCTGACTCCCTCCTATAAGCGAAATGTCAAAATTGAGTTTGATTCCCTCACTTGCTCATTCAATTTACAATTAACAGCGAGAAATTTTACCTACTTTTCTGTTCGTTCCAAAAACTCAACGAAACTTTTTAACAGTAAGAATAAAATGTGATCACATCAAATCCCATCCACTCTTATTTTTTTTTTTTAACCTTACGATTATTTTACCCCATTAATTTGATCCCCTAGAGGATACCCTATTTACTTGAGCCACAATTAAGGAATGTGGCCAACCTTGATAGTGTGAGATATTTGACCACGAAAATTATTATACAGCAGAGCTAGTATATGCTACGTAGAGTATGTAAGAAATACTGTGACTTTTATTAGGAAACAAAAATTACAGTAGATTTTGCCTAGGGATTAGATTAGACACGAACCTAGTTGAAAATAACAAGAGCATAATATTATAACAGTTTATGCTGGTAAGATACGGGTAAATAATATAACACTTCCGACCGAGACTAGAGGTTTGACAATGTATAACAGTTTGTCGCCATTAAAAATGGGTGTGCAAAGAGTAGAAAGCCTTATAAATGTAGATTTATAAACAAAACTGTTATAAATTGGCATGTCTTAAGTCATTTTCTTCTTTAAAAAAAAACCAGTACTTTAATTTTAAGTTTTTGTTAATGAGCAGTTAAAAACAAGATTAAAAAAAATCATCAATCTATTTTCAAAAAATCGAATTCAGAAAAATATATTAAAATGATATTAATTAAAATGTGACTATAGACTCAGAGGTAAGCAAGACGAGACTTCGTTTTAGGAGACCTATACCGAGGCGATACTGACAATATTTATTTTGATTTTAATGAGACTGAGATGAGATTTACAAAACTCTCGTTTTATCTCATCTCGGGGACAACCCTATACTTTTTTAAACTTTTAGATTAGAGAATCCCAAGAAAAATTGATAGAATTGATCTGATTTGGTTCCAGGACATAAAAAACCCTTGGCTCTTGCAATCGGAAACCAAAAAATTGCCATCAGCAACAGTGTTATCTAAGTGTTGATTCTTATAACTTTACCACAACTAAATAAATAAATAACCACAATATCTGGGGCCAAATTACGGCATCAGTGACTGATCGAGTGAGTGCCATCAGTGATCGAATGAACGAGTAAAACCTATGGGGATGATGACTCCATAACGTGAGCGGTAATGCCAAAATCACATAATTCAGTCACGTATTACTCGATAACTGATGCGGTAATTCGGCCCCTGTTGTTATGGCTTAAAGTTACCAACTTTACCAACTAAAGAGCGAAACATTGACATTTTGCACATCTCTATATGGCCAAGGACATAGAGTAATTTGCTAATCAACTCTGCTCTCCCACTGTCATCCCTCTTGCCTCTCTTAATTAACAAGGAAGCAGAGGTGTTGTGCCGTTTTTCATTTATGGAGTTATCGTGTTTAAAATCTTAACAACCTGCTAAAATAATAATACATAATTGAATAATCACTTCGGTCTCGTTTGGTACTCTCGTTCTAACCGCTTAGTAGTGCTCTCTCTAGGCTAAGCTAAGGCATTCTTCATAAAATGTATAATAAACCATTAACTCATAGAAACTCAAAGATTGCTAGGTATTTTATTTTTTTTGTGAAAATTATAATTAAATTCAAACACTCGCAGGATTAAGAGATTGAAAAAATAATAAATTCTGTATTTCTCTAGTTTTTCCAAAAAGGCATGCTGCGGAGAGGGTAGGTGTGATGGATAGGCATAGCCTTCTCCATGTGACTATACTCTCGCATTTCGCGATTTATGTGGTTGGATTTGCATGTTGAATTGGTTGTTTGCTCTTGGGCTTTAACGAAATGGAATTTTTAAAAACACTATTTGTTTTTCTTACTGCTGCGTGTATTGTAGACATATATATCCTAGCAAATTATACATATTTGTCAGTTTTTAAGGTGACCATGCTAAGTGGCAAAATAAACCACAATTGCTCTTGGATTTCTTTTTAGACTCAGAAGATTTTATATGATATATGTCAATTACTCCCAAACACACTTTATAGGTCTAGTTTTTCGTTAAAAGTACTAAGTGAAGTGAGCCGTTGGACCCATCCCTTCCTTTCCGACCTCCCAGACCAAATCCTGGATTTGATGCCACTGATCTGTACACTTAACATTTATAAATCGTTTTTGATGGTCTTATATTTAAACACTGAAATGATATATAAAAGCTGAGAATAATTAAAAGGAGCGGACCTAAGTGGCTACCTTGAGGAACACCTGGTAATAATGTACCAATTTTTTAATTACAGAGTTTACCATTTTCCTTTATTATTCTTGAGCCTGGCGAATGAAAAGGAATTAAAAATAAGAAGATTTCTTTTCATCAAGAAAAATGCCTTGCTGAAAAGGTTGAGTAAGGCAGTGCAAATACTTGACTCATGAAAAGTTCAATGGTCTAAAACAACTGCTTTCAAATAAACTACAAATGGTCACTTTAACCATAAGGACAAATTGTTTCAAAGGAAAAGAAAATATTCTACGTGTGGTATTTGTTTGTTTAGTTTGATGATGATGATGGCAGTCGTACATGCATATAAAAGAACTCATTTCAATTGGTCAAGTTTGTGTGCCAAAAAGGAACCAAAAGCCCACAGATTGATGGCTGATGCCTTAGAGGCAATTTTACTTGAAACAATTTGCTGAATGTGGACATTTATAGGTGGATGACGGTGACTCTGATGACGATGACTATGGCATGGCGTACAGGCATCCGGTCGTCATAAAAAGAAATACCAGGCACAGCGCACACATTGTAGTTGATTCGGGCATTGTGGGATTGTGGTGGTGGTGTGCTTTGGTTTGATGATGAAATTGAACTTTCTATATTCTATGCTCTGGTTGTTCGGTTAAGTTAATTGAAATTTCAAGGAGCATATATTTCCAATATTATACGTATAGAGGTATGCTTTTGACTTCATAAATGGATTGTGGTGCAATCATATTTGCTTTGATGTTGGTAGGTATATTAGTTAGAAGTTGTTTCATATGTTGATTTAAAAGGTTTATAAAAATTTGGTGTTTTGTGTCCAGAAGCAAGTAAACTTGTGATTTTAGTCATTCTCATTTTTTTTTCTATTTTTGATTAGGCCTTAAGGGTCTGCGTTTAAGTAAGTAATTGAAAACATGGACTTTTTTTTATTTTCTTACTGAGTCGTTCTTTAACTGAGTGAGTAATCCATGAGTATACAAATGGCCTTAAGAGAGACACATGAACTCAATTTGTTACATGACACATGAACTATTTGTTATCGAGCATAGTAAATATTGTTTGGAGACCCATACTTCTGTAAACAACTTCAAAGTTTCTGACAATTTTTTTAACAAAAAATAATTTAAGGATGGAGTGTCTACCATGTTCATAGATGTCAAGAGATGTTTTTTTTTGCCTACATACATTGCGATCGTATTTATAAGAATTTAAATAGTCTCTGTAGAAGCGCTGTAGACATGGATTATGGGCTTTTGTTTTCGAGGAAAAAAAATGATTACTTTGAGTTAACCTTTTCAATGAATTGAATTTTTAAAAATAAATTTATTCACGTCAATCGCGTGGTTATTTTTTCATAACAATGGCGCAAAATTTTAAACTCCTCATGTTAAGGTTTTAGCATGATGCAAGTTAACACTTTACTAATTTTAAAGCTCTTTACTAAAATGTTCTTAGTTTTAAACACTTTTTAACTAGTATCATACTCAACCTCAAGCTGAACGCGTCTAAAACAGTGACATTTTATGCAAAAAAGTAAGCAAACATACCTTTTTAAAGTTTTTCTATGTAAAAGTGACATATGGATTTAGTTATATGTTGAAAAAGATAAAACAGCAATCTGACATTTTTAACTTTAGTAAAGTATTAAGAGATAATATCATGTTAAACTCGTTTAAAATTAGCAAAATCCTCTTTTTAACCTACTATCATATTAAAAATGATTTAACACTTTACTAAAGCGTCTAAAATTTTGCGCCAATATTTTTAGGCAATCTTCCAAGCACACAATGAGTTGTTTTGAACTCATATTTTTTCTCTTACTTAAATATTGTAAATCTGAAAAAAGTGCATCCAAAATAAAAGAAAAGTCAATCATTTACAGCAAAAATACCATAAACGGAAGTTGGTATGTCAAGGCCTACTGACTTTAGTTAAAAATTAAATAATTAAAAAAAAACTTGATTTCAAGAGGAAATTAAAACAAATACTCATACTCTTGAAAATAAATTAAATTAAATAATTACATATTTTGAGAAAAAAATTAAGTGCAAAAAAAAACACTTTAACCCATTTTTATATTCAACAGTGAAGATCCCATTAACGCGTTTCCTTTGCTAACTAAATCATAATTTAGTCCTTAAATAACAAATTATATAAAAGTCAAGTTATCATCAGCCAAGCTATAATGTCTATTTCACCAACCCCGATGTAATTAACAACAATGTCGGAGCAAGTATAAACGCCATGTTCATGTTGAATAACTCAAGAAAAAATGCACCTACCACCTCCCCCCCCCCCCTTCTGCTCACTCTTAAACATTGTTTCCTCCACAAAAATTCTTAAAAATTAAAGTCACTTGTTTTATGACTACCAAGTCACTGAAAGTATATAATATACATATATGTAGATAGGTACTAAAGTCGACGAAGGCGAATAAGGAAGACGAGGACATAATCAACTCCTTTGTTACTTTACTATACAATTCCGCAGTAGTTAATGAGCTTCGTAATACTTATTTCATTTGCTGTGGTCTGAGAATGGTGGCAAGCTACCACAGCTACCACACCCATTCAACACCCACCATCCTTACAGCAGCAGGAGCATAGAGCTCTCCAGATATAGCATGTCAGTTCACAATGAAAATTTTTGAGAGGGTTTTTTCTTCCCACTGCAATTTTAACGTAGCTGCCAATAAATTACCGGTAAATGCCCTTATGGTTCATAAAAACGATATTAAGTTTCCTTCCAAATAAATATAAAAAAAAATAAGAATTAATGGAAATAATGAACAAAAAAATCAGAAAATCAAAAAAAAAAAAAAAAAAAATGGTAGGTAATTATAATCTGAGGGAATATTTACGATTTCATTTTTTTTTTTTTTTGTTGATTGTTCCTGTAAATTGTTTGTTAGTGTTTTAATAAAACGGTGTCCAAAACGAATGCGATTTGCTTATATTGATATCGATTATTCAATTAAAAAAAAAAATCAAACTTTGATTGGTAAAAAATTGTTATTTCCGTTTACGTTCTGAATAATACTTATAGCGAGTTTCGTGTTGAAATTTTCACTTGAGATAATATTTTATTGTGTTTTAATATTTTTGCTGTTGCTTTTTGAGGGAAATTATGGAAATAAAAGGCATAAACTTTATTTATTGGAGTTATTTTTAGAATCATATTCTTGATTGTGTGAAAGGCTGGTAAAAAAAAAACAACAGAAATATCAGAAACTTAAATAAGTAGGTAGTGCACACTTATATTCGACTATAGTTGAATTTTTTTTTTTGATTTATCCTCTGACTGATATAAACTGGTCTAATGTACTTCAAAAGTGAGCAATTATAGTAATGCTCGGCATTTGATTTCGAAGTTCATACTACTAGGTTCATTTCACGAAGTACTTTCTGGATAACTAATTTCCCATTCACGATAGACTACAGTTTATACCAATCAGACTATAAACAAATATACGTGAAATTTTTCCATTAAGTTGCCATATATCTTCGCGAAAATGAAATGAATGACTGATACATTTGCAGTAAACTTCAATTCTATGCTGTCGAGTCAATAAAATGAAAAAGTGTGTTTAAACCTAGAACTCTAGCTACGATGTTGATGATTTTTATTTAAATAACTGTTTTTTATGTATTGTTTAAAATCAGAAATGTTTTGCAAGGGGCTTGCAACTATTTATATTTTTTTTTTAATTACATTTAACATTTGTATGAAAAAAAATTATTTTTTTTTCATAAAAAACTTCCGCATAAAATGCGACAAGAAGCTAGAGATTTGAAACAAAATTTTTTTAATTTTTTTAAATCCTTAAATCCAAACAAATTCTTTTTGAAACATTTTACATGCAATGTCATTATGACTTAATGGGACCATTTTGTGTACAGGGTGTTTTTTTTTTTTAAGACGTGTGGTTTTCAATTTGGCAATGTTGGTCATTTTGACAGTTTTTACTTGATTTATGTTCAGTTTGGTTTGCCATTGCAAGAGTTGAAGCCGAACGACCATCAAGCGCGTCGCACGTTCGGTGAATGGGCCCAAAACGAGATGGCCACCGATCCCGATTCTCACGAGAAAATTTTGTTCAGCGATGAAGCTCATTTTAGTTTGGTATGCTCTATGGGCAGAGGGAACAATTGGTCCATATTTCTTCAAAAATTAAGTCGGCCATAATGTTACAGTCAATGGGGAACGCTATAGAGCCATGGTTAATGACTTTTTCGTGCCTGAATTGTAGGATGTTGATGTGGCCGACCTTTGGTTAAAACAAGACGGCGCTACATGCCATACAACCAAAAAAACAATCAATTTATTGAAGGAAACTTTTGGTGTGCGCATTATCTCGCGTCGTGGGCCTGTGGCGTGGCCTTCAAGATCGTGCGATTTAACACCGCTGGACTATTTTTTGTGGGGTTATGTGAAATCGCTTGTCTACGCAGATAAGCCCGAGAAGATTGACGCCTTGGAAGAGAATATTCGGCGGGTTATTGCTGACATACGGCCCCAATTGCTACAAAAAGTGGTCGAAAGTTGGGCCTCTCGGCTGGAATTTATTCGAGCCAGCCGCGGCGGTCACTTGCCCGAAATCATTTTTAAAACATTATGGCAAACGCTTATCTTTATAAAAAAAAGCTAAATTATTGGCCATAACATTAAATTATATGCGTTTTAAAATAGCTTTTAACGGCCTTAAGTCCATACAAATTGGCGTTTCGTCCCGGCGATCTCATTTGGACTCATCAGTTTACTAGTGAGGGCCTTGTCAATACGCAATTTTTATTTAGTTCAGTTCAACTTACATGAACTTTTTGACAAAAATCCAATGTGAACTATATCCAACAAGATTAAAATTCTTAATCATTAAGCTGGAAATTTTGCCCAGGGCCAGGCTTTGTTTTTATATGAAGGTTTTTATAATACAAATTCTATATACTACTGAAATACTAAATGGACTAAAGGCTGTTAAAAGCTATTTTGAATCAATAATTCAACAAGTCCAATTAAATAGTGCTAAGTCTTCTACTTTCAGTAGTATATAGAATTTGTATTATAAAAACCTTTATATGCATTTTATTTCTTTTTGAAAACCACACGTTTAAAAAAAAACATCCTTTACAAATTTTGATCGAAATCGGTTTAGTCATTAATGAGAAAATCGAAAAGAAAAAAAAAGTTCAATATAAGTTAATATTAATTTTTGGTAAAATTTATGTTTACCAACATGCATACTGTGCCTACAAATTTTTTTAATCAAAATCATATATAGCATCAGGTACCGTTATTTTGAAGGCAAACAAAAATTTCAATTTCTCCTCTAAGGAATCACTTAAAAATACTTTAAGTGAAAAATTTTAAGAAAATCGTTTCAGTGGTTTATGCTGTAGGATTAAATACAGAAAGACATTCAGACAAACAGACAAATATACAGAATTTCAGGACCCACTTTTTTTTGTATTAGTCCTCTCCATATCAATGTAATGTCAGGTTTAATGAAAATCACGTCGACGGTATTTTTTTGAATCCTTAACTTGCTTCATAAATAGTATACCTTCAACTTTACATTGTACTTTTTGTACATAAGGTTGCATTTTTTTTTTCAAATCGCAGATTTTAATTTGCATGATTTAAGTTTACGGGATTTTGTAATTGCTAGATTTTGTAGTGCGAAATTTTTATTAGAAATATTTCATACCCTACCTCATAACAATAGCATTGTTTTAATAACTGAGACATAGACATACCTGTCTTTCTAATGTGATAAGTGAATTTTTTATTTTTCTGCAAAGTAATTGTTTAGGTAACGCAGAAAAATTTGTTTGTTTATTATTCAAGTTTTTTGTGTTTTTATTCCCAGAAAAAAGTCTTTTTCCTAATTGCTGATCGATACCACAAATATATTTTTAATAACAGGTGACTACAACCACAATAATTAATGTATAGGGTGATTCAAAAGTAATAAGTCGATTTTAAACTTGAACATATTTCTATTTGTTTGTTTAATTAATTTTGTTAAAAATAATATCAACTTTGACGCCAGATTTTATTTTATCAAGAAAATTATTTTACAGACTTACAGGAATTGTTCAATCGCATCACACATATTTTTATTTGTGAAGATCTGGCGGTTGGTGACTGAGATTCAACCTTGGTTAAAGATTCAAAAATGTAATAATAGCCAACAATTACACACTTGAACAGGGGTTGAACCTCAGTTAATACCACGAAATCGGTGAGTTAGAATCAAACACCAAGGCTGACTTAGGTTTGCACAAGTAGTCCGAAGAAAACTCAAAATTCCATATACCGAATATAAAATTCAACAACGAAAGAATCGGCCAATACATCTTGAAATCAGAATATCTTGTCTAGAAAGAAAAAGAAAAACTATTTAAATACGCTTCATTCCAAAATAATTATTAAAACTTTTAAAATTCATCTTTTATTTGTGACCCACCCTGTATATATTTCAGCTTAAGCTTCTCACAGTGGATTTTGACTATGAAAATATATGCTCTTGAAAAGATTTGTTAAAAATGAAAAAAAAAGAAAAATATTTACTTTACGGCCTCATTTCAAATCATCAAAAAAATTGAAAAAAAAAAATATTTATTTTACGGCTTCAGTTCAAATCATCAAAAAAAAATCGTTTCATTCCGCGTGGAGAGACTTAAATAAAAACAAACAAAAAAAAAATCAATATAATATAACATTATAAAAATCGATTATTGTTTAAAGATAAACAAACAATTTCTCATATAGCTATAAGAGGAAGAGGCAGTCGGTCTGATTATAATAAAAATTAATATTTTGTCTTAAAGTATACGTCAGATTTTTCAGCTCACATATTCACCTGTTGTTCCAAAAATAAATACAAAACCTTACGATTTCGCTTCCACCATATTATTATCATCTCAACCATTAGATGTAAAAACAAATAAAAACAAATGAATATTTCGTTGTTGAGTAAGCATCTTGAAATTCTTCACAAAAGCTTGCTAATTGCAATGGAATTTGCAAAATTTTAGGTGCAAATCGTGCATGCAGACACTGGGGCGTATGAGTGTTTTTTTTTTTTTTTTTTTTTAATCGCAGCGTTTGTATAAACAGTGCTTCCTCTGGGGTATTTAAAAGTGCCAAATTGCTGGAGAAATGGACATTCAAATATAAATACATGCATATATATTTTTTGATTTGTTTTCTTATAACTTGCACCCGATTTTATTATTATATTCATTATGGCTTTCGTGCACATATACAACATCAGCATTGCGAACGCTTTAAATTCACGCCGTTACGCTTCAAATTGATTTATTGCCCTTCTTGAAAAAAAAAATACAAATACAAATAAAAATAAAAATATAGTTAAAAAAAAAAACAACAAGACCCAGTTGAATAAATTCATCTAAAAACCTCCAATGGCTGAGCGATGGAAAAGTGCCATGGCCAAGCTAAGGAAGAGGTAAGCCAAAAATTTATATCAAAAATGTTTATAAGTACAGAATGTATCTTTAACCAAAATAGCTTTTATTACCTTTTAGTAACATTTTTTTTTCTCTTCTTTTCATTTCTTTTTATGCTAAGGTAAATCATCTATTCAATTTTGAAATGGATTTATTTGGGAGATGTTTTTGTTGATTTTGATGGTCAGGAAATGTGATTTTATTTTATTTTTATCCTTTGATTAAATACAAAAATTGTTTACTGTGATTTCGTGTAACATAAGCTAAGATAAGATTTTGATACCTTTTAATGGACGATATCAGCTCTTTATTGGCATTTTGTGTTCGATAACTACATAACAACAAACTATAGTGTGGTGAATGAGTAACTATTGCGGATATAGGTACTTTTGGGCTGAGGAATTATCGTAGTGTGTGGGTTATCTGTTACCTCTTTATAGTTGTAGCCTTCAGGTGAAGCATTGTGCATTTAAGCTCTAATATTGTGGTTTATTCTGACTGATTTCTATTACAAGTAGATTTTGGTAAATTGATTGGAAATTGTGTTGGTTTGATGAGGAATGATTTCCATTAAGTATATTATGTCAAAATTGTTTGTGTGGAAAACCATTATACACAGTTCTCAAGTGAATACCTCCTATCAGCTTAGTCAAAAGCAGTAGATTATAACCTCACGTTTTTATTAATTAAAGGGTTTTTGACTGATTACAGATTTTTTGTAATCGATTTTAAACTTACTTTTCTAATGAGCTTGAGAATTGAAACTTTAAGGATACATTTTACAACTGGAGGGTCTACTTAGTAATTTTGTTTTGTAAAATTTAGAAATTTCTCATACATTTTTGAGTTTAGAACATCGGCAACCAAATCCATTATATTCACCACTGAAACGATCTTAAATGGTTTGACATTTCCCAGCTCAAGCTATTGGCTTTGAAAAGTGAAACATAACCATTAAATAAAGGGTTGTCTCTTCTGAGCTATTGGCTTTGAAAAGTGAACCATACATTAAATAAAGGGTTGTCTCTTCTGAAGCCTGTCTTTCGCTCACTTCGTCTTAAACTCATTTTTTACGATTTAAGCTATGGATTTTTGATGTTTAAAAATTCTTTGAATTTACGATAATATTGCAAAATGTTTTTTTTTTTTTTTAATCCTGCAAAGGACATTTATAAATATATTCAATGATTTATTGTTTTTGTATACATATTAAAACGCTATTATAGTGATGATGGGACTGGAATCATAAATGATTTTGTATAGAATAGAACAAAAAATGGTAAATATACAAACCGACAGGTCAGAACTATTGAAACAACAAAAAAGGTCCTTAAATACTTACATACTCGTATACCATTTGACAGCTATAATATATTTTGTATACAATGCTTTTAAGGTTTCATAAATATATAAATGTTCAATTAGACTTGAATTATACTCATCCATACATTATCATAGACACATATAGTACATTCATATACATAGATATATAAACAAATACCTACATTGAGTTAAAAATAATGTTGACAGCCAAAAAAAAAAAAAAAATTAAATCATTAAAACGCAATAAAGAAAACTCTATTTCAATGCATACACCCAACACTCATCAAATTAAAAACGCTTTAATCCATTATTGCCAAACTACAAACACACCCTTCTTGGCCGTTTGTCCCGATGATAGCTTTCCCACACTGATTTATTAATTGTGTCCGACTCTATACATTAAATAGAAGTGTTTGAGGGGTAACTCCTATCATGCCTTATAAAGTTATATGGTGACCATCTGGTGTGAAATTATCAAACATCATTTTTTTTTATTAAAATTTTAAATGCTAAAAATAAATTCAAAAATTTAAAAAGTCTTAGGGCCAGTTTTGCAGCTATGAGGTAACTTTGATTTAAACCAGAGTTGGTTAGCGAAAAAGATGTTCATTTTAAATTCTTATTTCAGCAAATTAAGTCGAAAATAAAAATAAATACTCAGAAGACACAAAAGATCAAACTAAGAAATAATAAAATAAAATTCTTAGAATCTCGAAAGCAAAAGGAATCATAAAACAGTAGTGATGAATTGATATTTGAGTTCATATATAGAACGAAGTTTTGACAGAAATCCAACGATATGTGAAATTTATTTCTTTTTAACTCTCTCAACATGTTTAAGAAGCTAATTCAAGCTCAAGAACTTGGTTATTTAAACTAGGTTGGGACTTATTTGTTTGCAAAAATCAAAACCAATGCCTTCTAATCATATTTCCAAATCGCTGATTTATTTTCAAATTTTAATCTACTCTTTGCTGACCTCTTATTTCAAGGAGAATTTCTTAAAATGCTCTTAAAGACTTATTTTTGTATTTCTACCGTATATTTCCTTAATGACTTTACCAATTTTGTGTAAGTTCTGCAAATACGTGCTTCTAACTAATTTAAGTAAAATTGTATTTTCAAATAAAGCAAAAACGTGTTTTTTTTTTAAATCACAAAAGTTTCAAAAAAATTTTAAACTATTTTATTTAAATTTTTCCAACAAGTTTTATATAAAATTTTAATATTTTAATTTTTGGAATATTTTAAAGAAGTATTAAAAACTTATGTCATCAAGTATATCTAATAATAAATAGATTAAAAGCTGACAGCAAAGGGAATTGCTTATTTCTGGCCCACAGTGTTCACGAACGAGTTTGGTATCAAATGAAAGCTGACGTGAAGCCCGATTCATCAGAAAATATTTTCAAAATCGTTCATGGGAAAGTAGAGATATTTGGGCTTGAAGATGCCGATTGCAAAATAATGATTTCGGTTTTTGTTTCAAATAAATATCCATAACGGGCAAAGTAATTGTGTAGAAAAATGATATTGATATCAAATAAAAGGTATTTTTCTTGTCTTTATAAAAGGTCCGCCAAATAACTTTTCTTTTTTTTTTTTTAATGGCGCAAAACATCGAGTGTAGCTTCGGGTGTGTGGCACGTAGCGCCGCCGTCCTGTTGAAACCAAATGTTGCCAATATCCTCCTCTTCATTTTTTGTGAACAAAAATTCATTCAACATGGCCCGATAACGATCGCCATTGACTGTAACGGCCACTCCTTGCTCATTTTCGAAAAATGGCCCAATTATGCCTCTGGACCAAAATCCGCACCAAACAGTGACTCGTTTTGGGTGTATCGGCTTTTCAATGTATGCGTGCGGGTTTTCTGCGCCCCAAATGCGACAATTTTGCTTGTTTACTACCCGCCAAGATCAAAATGAGCTTCATCTGAAAAGATGACTTTTTTTTTGGCAAAATCGGCATCTTCTCTAAGTCGATCGCAGGCCCACTTAGCGAAGCGTATACACAACCATATTCGTTCAGCGGGAGGATAAAACTAATTATCTGTCAAATCAGACATGAGCTAAGTGTTACCATTCACGAAATAAGCACGAGTTGCAAAAAAAAAACGTTAGATGGCGGAACCTTTACATTATTTTGATATATCAAACACATTTTAAGATATTGAATTTTAAATTCTAGAAAACCTACTTTTTTTCGTGGTCTTTGCCACACCGATATTTCAAAAAATTCAGTGGCGCTGTATATTTTTGTTAGATCTAGTGAAAAGCTTATTTTATTACCTTTAATTACATATAAAATGAAGTGTACTTAATCAAATTATACACCTACAAACGAGGATTTGTAGATGTATGCGTTGTGATACAAAAATAAAATACTGAACATTTTTTTTTGCCGCCGGTGGTGGTGGTTGAAAATAGCATTTTTACTATTTTTTTCAGAAGCATTATCACTTAAATTCATTTTTTTTTAAATAAGAAATGATGTTCTGCCATTTTCCCTAATTGTTAAGACATCGCTGTGCTTCGGCGCATTTTTAGATTATAAGGTTGAATTTTTCAATGTAAATATTAAGCAGTTTCTTTATAGATTATATTTTGTATTTGGGAAAATATAGGTTTAAGCATTTTCACAACTTTTCTTTATTGCTTTTCGTTTAGATATAAGTTACTAAATCGTGTGAATTTGAAGTGTTAACAAATTTTTGTTGGTGTTATTGGGACATTTTATCCGTCTCATCTACTAATAAGAGTGTGTGAAGCTTAATAGTATGTAAAATGTTTTGTTTTTAAAAATATATGGTCACCTGTACTATACAATGAAAACATTCACTTTTCACACATTTGTGTTGTAGAATATGTATAACGGACACAAAGGACCTCAAATGCTCTCGCCGTTCAAAGTGTTCACTATGATGAGTCGATTCGATATATTTTATTCAACTCAGAAATCACTTTAATTGATGTTGTTTTGATTGGATTTGCATAATTTAGAGGACTCTTTTTGCAATATTGAGATTGATTAGTTGATGTCGGTCAGAGAGAGATTTCAGAGATTTGAGAGTCCACTTGTATCCTTTTGTGTCTGCTATAGTATATGTATAGTGTTGTATAGTGGCAGCACCGCACCAAATTGGCATATTGTGTGGATCGTATTGATGTGGTTGATATTCTTTGCGGGTGATATGAGACTTGAGATTATAATAGTTGGAGGAAGCTAGAGCTCGGATGGGATATTGTGAGTGTTGGTTGAGGTTAATCAATTATTCAATCCTCATAACAGCACTTAAGTTTATCTCCAAACAAAAAAAAAAAGTCTACTATCGTAATTTTTGTTTTTCTTTTGTTTTCTTCTTTAATTATTCAAATATAAATTTGCACAAGGTTTTTATACTCTTTTTTTCCTTTGATGATATCGATTTTTTTTTTTTCAAATTCAAAAAACTCATTTAGGTTCTGTTATTGTTGGCATAGTTTTGGTTTCATTTACTTATGCAAATTTTTTTTTTTTTGTTTCTTTATTTCAATTTATTTGTTAACAGCTTAGCGATTAAAAATGCAGAAGACAATGGACCAACAAAACGAGATCCAGCGAGTTCGGATCTACTTTTAGATGGCGAACAGTGAGTATTAAAAAATTAAAATAAATTTTTTTGTTGTGTTTACAAATATAGAAACTAAATTTTTTTTTTTTTTTCAACTTTTAGACCTACGCTGGAGGAAATCCGAGGCTGGGGCAAGAGTTTTGATAAATTAATGAAAAGCCCAGGTGAGTTTATATGTATATATAAATATTATTAAAGTATAAGAAAAATATTCAGTGATAGCTATGCAAATATCATTTTAAGGAACTCTTAACTAGTGTATAGAGAATTCTCCAAAACCGGGGCAATTCAATTATAAATTTTCCCAAGGAAGCGTGAAATATCTTATTTTCTTTTATTGTGTTTAAGTAGTCTTGATGTTATGTTGATATTCTCAAGTAGCTTTAATATTGTTAGAAAAATTTGACTGAAGTGCGCACCACATCTAAACCACTGGATAAAATGGCTGATGAGTGTAAAAAAGCGTTACAATTTATCCTCGCGTGCACCCACTGAGCGATTTCAAATGCCATTTAAATGAAATCTAGAATTTTATACAAATTTAAACTTTCCCACTTTCATTTCACATTCACTTGTGACCACAAACATATGATGAGGAACGCAAGAAAACAGCAAAATGGTCTTATGATCTCATGCTGGTTGGCACCAGTCTTGAGTATAGAGACTAGAAGATCTGGTTAACACACAGACCACAGGGCTCGACTGAACGATAGACACGCTATATTGTAAAGGTTGTTTTTTTAGATGTGTAGTTTTTAAGAAGAAATAAAACGCATATAGTTTAATGTTATGGCCAAGAATTTAGCTTTATTATAAAGATAGGTTAGCCAAGTGGCCGCCGCGGCTGGCTTAGATAAATTCCAGCCGAGAGGCCTAAATTCGACCACTTTTTGCAGCAATTGGGGCCGTATGTCAGCAATAACGCACCGAATATTCTCTTCCAAGGCGTCAATCTTCACGGGCTTATCTGCGGAGACAAGCGATTTCACATAACCCCACATAAAATAGTCCAGCGGTTTTCAATGGCAAGATCTTGGAGGCCACGCCACAGGCCCACGAAGCGAGATAATGCACTCACCAAAAGTTTCCTTCAATAAATTGATTGTTTTTTTGGCTGTATGGCATGTAGCGCCATTTTGTTAGAACCAAAGGTCGTCCACATCAACATCCTCCAATTCAGGCACGAAAAAGTCATTAACCATGGCTCTATAGCGTTCCCCATTGAATGTTACATTATGGCCGGCTTCATTTTTGAAGAAATATGGACCAATGATTCCCCCTGCCCATAGATCACACCAAACAGTGATTTTTTGAAAATGTAACGGTGTCTTAACATTCACTTGAACATTCATTCAACCAAAAGTGAGCATCATCGCTAAACAAAATTCGATTACGAAAATTGGTATCATTCGGGCCCATTTGGGCACGATTTGCAAACGTTGTTCAGAAGTAAGTCTATTCATTATAAAATGGAATACAAAACTTAGCATAATTTAAGTGGCAGCTGTCAAAAAGATCAACTCCGAAAAAATTATTGCCAGATTGAAAACCACACGTCTAAAAAAAAAACACCCTGATGTAGTTAAGAAGCCACTCTTAGTTTTTTTTTGTAAATATGTTGGTTTAATTTGATAGGCTTATTAGTACTTTTCTTAGGTTGCCTTTTCAAGTTTTCTTTAGACAAGGATTGGAATTCCATACAACGAATTCGACTGACTTTCTTTGGGTTACCTCTTCAAGGTAACTCCTGATCCTGAGGGTTCCGAGTCCGAGTCCGACCATAATTTCTTTAGTTTGCGTGCGTGGGACAAGGATTCCACCGGAGCCTTTTAGATTGTCTTTTCAAGGTTCATTTGGACAACGTTCCTATAGAGGCTGGTATTTCCCAGTTATACAACATAATAAAAAGTCAAAAAAAGCATTTACAGTTCTTACATAAATTTGTTGTTTGAGTATGAAATTTTTAATAAATTTTTCTGAGACATTTTGTTTTAGCCCTTTTTTCACTTTAAAAATCTATATTCACTCATTCATCTCCTGTATATTTTATTTTGTGTTAAAATATTTTTTATCCTCCGTATGAAGTTTTTTTCCTTTTCCATGATTTTTGTTTTGCAAACTCAATCAAATTAATATGATTTGTTATACTCAAACTAAACCCTTGGAAAAGCATTTCCATGTTCAATATTCTCGTGTGATATACTATATGCAATCTCATAAATAATCTTAATTTCCCTAAAAAAAATCAATACCTAAGACGTCTGTTTGTCTTTCTCCACTTC
Organism: Leucozona laternaria; assembly: GCA_932273885.2. Taxonomy (NCBI): domain Eukaryota; kingdom Metazoa; phylum Arthropoda; class Insecta; order Diptera; family Syrphidae; genus Leucozona; species Leucozona laternaria. The sequence continues at coordinate 7,319,186 of OW026368.1, forward strand.
AAAAAAAAAAGAAGAAAAATTTCGAGGTCAATTGCGTTGTCGACGACGCCAACGTTGTGATTTGTCAGTTTCGATAAAAGTGTATGAAAAACTACCTTTAGGCAATAACTCACGCAGTAGAATGCATGCATATACGTACACGTTCATGGCATAATTTTATCCACCGCCACCACTTGTTTACAAGCAAAGTATTTTTATGTTTTACCAGAAATATACTTAAATACTTAAACTTATAACGGGTGATTTTTAAGCTGGTTTGGTTTTGGCAACACTGGTTTTGACAGCTGACGTGTGTTTAGTACCTTGTGTTACTGTCAAACAGCTTCAGTTTGGTTTGCAATTTAACCATGGATCGTTTTACAAATGAACAACGCTTGCAAATTATTGAATTTTACGATCAAAATTCGTGCTCGGTTCGAAATGTTCATCGCGCGCTGCTTGTGTTCAGCGATGAGGCTCATTTTTGGTTGAATGGGTACGTAAATAAGCAAAATTGCCGCATTTGGAGTGAAGATCAGCCAGAAGCATGGCAACAGCTACCAATGCATCCCGAAAAAGCCACTGTTTGGTGCGGTTTATGGGCCGGCGGCATTATTGGGCCTATTTCTTCAAAGATGATGCGAATCGCAGCGTTACTGTCAATGGTGAACGCTACCGAGCGATGATAACAAACTTTTTTTTGCCTGAAATGGAAGTTCTTGACTTGCATGATATGTGGTTTCAACAAGACGGTGCCACATGCCACACAGCACGCGAAACAATGGCGCAATTGCGAGGCGAGTTTGGTGAACAGTTAATTTCACGTTTCGGGCCGGTCAATTGACCGCCTAGATCGTGCGATTTGACACCATTAGTTTATTTTTTGTGGGGGTATGTCAAGGCTAATGTCTATAGGGACAAGCCCGCTTCGATTGACGCATTGGAAGCCAACATCCATGCATTCATTCGTGAGATACCGGCCGATATGTGTGAAAGAGTATGCCAAAATTGGACTCAGCGGATGGGCTACCTGAGACGCAGCCGCGGTCAACATTTGCATGAAATTATCTTTAAACATTAAATTGCAAGGTTCAAACTATCGATTCAAATAAATAATTCATTCATTTTTTCGAATTTTTTGTGTTTTTTTTTTTTTTAAAGTTCTAAACCTCTTAAAAAACCACCCTTTATATATGAACAAGAACATGCAAGTTAATTATATGACAACACGGAAATATTACGTCATTGAGGAAAGCTATATTATAGATGGAGATATTTTTTTTAACATTGTCGCACTTTAAGAAATTCTTTTTTTTGATAATAAACTTTTATATTTGCGTTTGTTACTTTATTGTGTTTTTATATATTACAGGCGGTCGCAAGGTATTTCGTGACTTCCTTCGCTGCGAATATAGCGAAGAAAATATCCTTTTTTGGTTAGCCTGCGAAGAACTGAAAAAAGAAAGCAGTCCGGATATGGTGGAGACCAAAGCACGGTTAATTTATGAAGACTACATCTCGATATTGTCACCGAAGGAAGTATCACTGGATTCACGAGTGAGAGAAATCGTTAATCGCAATATGGTTGAACCGACAACGCAAACTTTCGACGAAGCTCAAATACAGATTTATACTTTAATGCATCGTGATTCCTATCCAAGGTACCACGTAAAATGTTATTTTCCTTATGAAATATTTATGTTTGCTAATATTTTTTTTTCCCTCCCAAGGTTTATAAACTCGCAGCTCTTCAAATCACTTGCACAACTTCCTGAAGGTGTGTCAGCGTCCGGGTCCATGGAAGAGAGTCCGATGTAGGAAAAACTAAGCCCCGGAGACAAAGACAGTTCGAAATAATAATAAAAACCAAAAAACAAACCAAATAAAACATAAATCTCTCTAAGTAGGTACTAAACAAAAACAAAAAAAAAAAACTAAGCTCACATTAAATTTAAAACACTAAACAAACATTAAAAATAAAAATGAAAAAAATAAAAAAAACATTTTAAAAAACTTTAACTTTAAAACCGCTCTCCTTATCAGTTTAAGTTTAAACAAAATATTGGCTTAAAGTTAATTAAGAAACATCCATAATCGGTTATCATTTCCTTTAAAATTAAAGAAAAAAGCAATAAAAATTTGTGAAAACATTAAAATATAATCTTAATTAAAATAAAATAAAGAAACAATGCATTTCTAATAAATTTATATATATAAAAATAAAAAATCGAATAGCTTAGATGTTAAAACATAACATGCAATCAAGATGTAAAAATCACCATTAAAGCGCACCAAACAGTTAACGAAATATTTTTATTTTTTTTTACATTATTTACCTATTTTCAACATTTAACTTTAAATTAATATTATAATTTTTCTAGTCATCTTAAAATGTTTAAAACCAAAACAAAATGTACGCATAAAATACAAAATAAAAATAAAAATAAAAACAAAATTAATATGTTTAAATTTAATTTCTTATTCTCTATATAATGTGATTGAACGGTCATATTGACCCGATGTATGCATATTGATTTTTTGTCAAATAATTTATTTTTAAAATATATCTATATATATATCTGTATAAAAATAAAATCTTGTATAAATAAATTTATATATTTTCCTCACAACCGAAAAAAAAACAAATAGTATGCGTCCTGCATTTCGCACACATGGCTTATAAGTTATAGTTAAATTTATTATTATTAGAAATACAAAAAAAAAAGGAAATAATAATATAAAAATGGTACACATCGAAGAAGTATTTTTGTAAATAAATTTAATTTAAACTGTTGTTATATTATATATTTGTGTTATAAATATTTATTTATTTGAAATTTTAGTTATAAATTAATTAATTGAATTCTTCATTCCGGTTCTGAATAATTGGTGCTCAAAAAAACAAAATAAAAAGAAAAAGAAAACAACAAAAAATTTAACTTTAACAACAAAATTTCGAAATTAAATTTATGTAATTTCTTTAATTTTCTTAAATATAACATAAATTGCAAACAAAAACATCAAAAGTTTTAATTTAAACAAAATAAAAAAAAAATGTGAATATGATGAAAAAATTAGTTTTTAATGATTTAGTTTAAACAAAATAGAAATGTATTTATATTTAAAGAAACACTGCCAGAGAAAAAACATGCATAAGTTAAAATATTGTAAACAAAAAAAAAACATATTAAAATCAAAAGTAATAAGTTTAAGTACGATTGTGGAAATAATTATCTAGTAATAACACTGTTGTACACATTTTTAGTGTTTTAATTTACAAACAAAAATTGGTTATGACAGTTAAGACAGCTTAAAATACAGGAAAATTGTTCCAAATAATTTAGAGTTGCGATGAATGAAGACAACAGAACGATTATTTTTCTTTATTGACTATATATACTCAAAGCCTTAATCACCTAAAGTAAAGCCAGATCTTTAAAAAAAAAATGCACAACAGCCTTGATAGTTGTTCTAGCCAGCTGGCGGCGGAGGCAGCGTGGCGTTTGAAAATTCACAAAAACTAACTCAAACTATTTATAAAGAGAATTGCACATGAGTTGCGTCCTGCAAATAAATTTTTAACGAGATTTCTAGATTAAATATTAACTTTCTTTTTTTTTTTGGACGAAGTGAATAAATGCTCTAACCGAAAAATTTAAATAGAAATCCTTGCTTAAATTTTGTATTTTAATATTTTCTACGCGACCAACAACTTATTTTTTTGCAAACTGTCAAACGCAAATTCGCAAACCACAACATCAGGTTGCATTCCACAAAATGGCGAATAGAAAATTCGTTCGAATTCAACCACGAAACACTAATTTTACTTGTGACAGTTCGCAGTAGTTGTCAGCGAACACTCATGTGAATGAAATGTTTAAATTCGTGACCATTCACAATTCGCAGTATGCAGGCAGCGTAGAACCTATCTCATGTGCAAGTCATTTAAGTTTAGGGATATAGCATGTGAAAAATCTGAAAACGATGTTGATGTCATAATTTGACAGTTCAAGCTATTTTAATTGGTTTTGAAAAATATGTGTGCCCAAGTATGCGAAGTCATCCATATACGTTGTTGACTACGTGCACGGATCCAAAACGGACTAGTTTGCTTGAACGGGATCTGCTTCATCGATGTTTACACATCAATCACATCATCACAAATATTGGTGCCTGGGTGTTTAAGAATTTGTTATCGAGATCTGAAGGTTGTGATTGTAGAATTCGCAGCCTATTAAATTGTGTAGAGTTTTCGAAGTTAAATTTCACAATTTGGTACCATGAATATTTTGCATGATGGTGATGCACCAATGAAATAGTTTCAAGCTTATTTTGTGGTTTGTGGCTTATTCATATAGACCTGTGACTTCAGAAAACACAACAAGAAAAAGTCTGGCGAGGTCAAATCGCACTATATCGGTGGCCATGTCACATCACCTGCGCTTCAGCCGTCCCGTTCAAACCACATGCCGTTGGTGTAAATATCATCCAATTCACGCCAAACGAAGTTGGTAATCATCGACTAAAAAAGCTCGCCGTTGACGGTAATGGCCTGACCAACGTCGGTCGTTCTCAATGGAATAAGAACCGATGACGCTACCAACCCAAAATCCACACCAAACAATGACTTTTTCGGGATGCATTTGGATCTCATGTGGATTGGTATCGTCCCAAATTCAACAATTTTGTTTGTTTTCATCTATTCATCCAGAAATGGACCTTATTGCTGAAAATTACCGTGAATGGGCGAAGCGCGCAGAACGTTGTCCGAACAGAACACCCATTTTGATAATATTTACAATTTTATCATTTGCACGTATTGTTGAACGTGTTGTTGAACGCCGTCCATGTGGATTTGACAAAACAGACTGGATAAATGGCAGCCAATTTGACAGATGTAGCTTCAACAATATGGCCACTATCAACTGTCAAAGTTCGGAATTGCCTATTGGATGTCAACATTTATAGTTGCTTCTTTAATTTTTTCTTCTAATACGATGTGCAATTTTTAAGAGCACTTGAACAGACATTTTGACAACCTGTGCAATATATTACTTTAGATTTGTGAACTGTACCTATTATAAGCGTTTTACTTTTTACATTCCGAGCATTCTCTGAACGTTCTCTGAACCGAGTATGCTCTGACTGAAGCCTCCAACTTTTGTTATACATACTCCGATTTTCAATGAGAATTCTCTAAAATTTATCATGCTCTGAACGAAAAAAGAAAAGCTGAAATTTAAAAGAACAACTCAGGATCTGCTCTGGACAAAAAAAGGAAAACGCCTTATGTACCTAAATCGTTTTCGAAAATTTTGCAATTATAAACTTCGAACTGTCAAAACTGTAGGTATATACATTTACAAAATAAGGGTAGAAATAGAATAGGTGGGAGCTGTCGGAAGCTTATGTCAAAACCGACCGAAAAGTAGCTTTCCGAAACGTCAATTTCACAAGAAACGCATAATGCACTTAAATAATTGTTTGTTCAATGTCAATTTTCATAGCAGAGAGGCTTTTAATTATTTACTTTGCGAAAGCACTAAAATTCGATGTGATATAAATTAATTAAAAAAAAAACTAAAAATTTTACTTCACTCATTCATAAATCAGAAAAAAAGTCGAAATCATAGCACCAAACGTTAAATTCTTTTTAGTTTGCTTTCACCATTTTGATTTTTGCATCCATCCATTTACGAATGAGCGGTCGATGAGCGTTCTTCACGTCCGACGGCAAAAGTTAACGAAAACTGGACGAACAGTACCAAATCGCAATTATGGGCACAAGATATGAATTCTTTGTATTCGCTCCGTTTCGTACGACCACTTGCGTGGCCTTCCGACTATTCTAGTTCTACCTTAACTCTCATTTAAAGTTTAATTTATTATCTTTTCACATAAAAATTGAGGAAAATGTCATGGGTTTTGAGTATAAGATGCCTCGTTCATCGTTTGTCAGCAGTTGGAACTTTTTAAATCCATTTTTTTTTCTTAAATAATGTCGTTTTGGTTTGTTAACTCCTATTTCACTCCTAATCTCATGCTTCTTAGGGGTGCACTCCGATGACCAAACACATATTCATAAAGTTATAAAGTCTTTTTTTATCGGATTACTTTCCAAAGTAACAAAAATTCTTGAAGACATAGGTATTCCATGGAATCAAAAATCCAATGGAAAAAGACAAAAGCAAATCTTCATAATATACCAATACGAATGCCATATATCTGTAGCTAATTAAATTGTATATGAATGTAATGACTGTTATAATTATTTTTTGACGTTCAATAATTTTCTGGAAGATTTTAGTCCTGTTTAACTTAATTGTAAGTTGTTCTAATAATTCGTTAAAACTTCGTTTGTTTTCATTTATCTTCGTCCAAATGTGTGGTTGTCTTAAATGGATATTTTATTCTTTCATCGGTGCTAAACACATTGAAAATTTTATCAGAAATGGTTTAATTTTTTTTCAAAACACTTTAAAAAAAAATAAAAAATAGGTATTTATTTTCAGCAAAACCAAATCAAATAAGGAAACCTAAATATTTCATTGCAAACATAAATATTATGCATTTCAGTATGTATAAATGTCGTCTTTAAATCTAAACTTTATTAAACAAAGAAAATTATAAAAAAAAACGACTAAGAAAAAATAATGTTTGATGAAAAATTCATAATTCACGTGATAATTGAGAAATAATAAAATAACTAAATAAATTCTTAAATGAAATTCTTTAACAAAAAAAAAAAAAAAAAAAAACAAAAGTAAAACTAAATATAGGTACGAAAATTATGTAGTTTTCATGTTGATTAAAGTTTTCGTTTGTCCTTTAAGTGTTGACATTTTAGTTGTTTTTATATATTTTACATAAAAAAAAGATATGCAAATATGTATAACAAAAAAAAATTTACAAAAAAAACTTTTGAACTTTTATACATCCCTTTAAATATAAACTTAGGTATAAAGCTAAAAATTAATATTTGTAAAAAAATGAATTCATACACACACAAACATCAACTGCAATAGATTACAAACAAAAACTATTAACAAAATCTCTTTTTAATTTAAACTAAAAGAATGTGTTTAATTTTAATTGAATATAATTGACAATTGTTAGATTTATATAGAAGTAATATAATAAATACATAAAAAAAACCTTAAAAATGATTGTAGTTAATTAAATAAAAAAAAAAAAAAAACAAACAAATAAGTTAATCAGCTATACATTGCATGTTCTAGAATTGTAAAATTTAATTAAAAGAACAAAATATAAAACAAAAAATAATCTATAAGTAGGCAACCAAATAATTTAATTATTTATGAAAACTAAAAAAATATTTTAAAAATATTAAAAAAAAACAAACAAACTAAGCAAAGTTCATTGTTTTACTAAATTAACTCTCTTAAAATAAAAAAAAAAAAATAAAACACAAGAAACATCACAAAGCACAAACGTATTATTAAAAAAAAAAAACATAAATTAATAAATAAGTTTTATTTTTAAATAAATAAAACAAAAAAACAAAACAAAGTTGATGGGAACTCAAATAACTAATTGAATAAAATAGTAAAACAAAAAGCAACTAATTATTAAAAACAACTTAATAAGAGATAAACTTTGACCATTTATATATATAAAAACGATACTATGAAATAATGATAAAGTAGTATAAATAAAAATATACAAAAATTCATTGTTGTGTTTAATTATTTTATTTTGTCCTGAAGCATTCACTGGTGCTTCACTGAAGATGGCGCATGTAGTGCAATGTACAAGTCGACTTAGGCCTTCAACCTTGAAAAAATATTCTCCATATCTAGTTGCCTCATGTTTCGTTCAGAAAATTGGTGGGATTTTCAGGTTGGGGTGATAATTGTGAATTTGCCCAAAATTCTGAAAATCCGAAATTCTTTATTTAAAAATTTTGTGGGCCAAAATTCGCTTTAAAATTATACCAATGGGATGTTTCAATAAATATTTGGAGCAAATTATTAGCCAAGTTACTCTCAAATAGACACGCACCTTAATCTATATTTTGTTAACAGCTTAGGAATTTTGTGCTTAAATATCAATAAGTTGAGGCTGACAACGCTGTAGTTTTCGTTTTGTTTTTTTAGTTTTACGAATGTTGTCATCGCGGCGATGCAATTAGCGCAATCCGAAATGTGAAATCATGTATTCGAGAATATAACTAATTTGGAAGGATTCGGTTAATTAAATTTAGGGATTTTCTTTGTCAAGATGCCAATGGGGTGTTTAAAATATTTTATTTTTAATAATAATTCATAAATTATTGCATGGATGCGTTAAAAAGTTAAAAACCGAGAAGTTCTATCAGAAGTTTACCACATTTGATAATATTTTATAGTCAGTCTCTTCTATTATACGTCGCGTACGTCGGTGTGAAAAGGAAGTTAGATACATAGTTGAGTTTGTGTCCGTTACTTTTCTGTGAAGCTGTAGGTACTGATCTATCAATCATCTGACAGCTGGTAGTTGTTGACTTTTAAGACAAGTATCTATTTATTTTTTGTTTACAAATTTTAATTTTCAAATATTATGTATATTTCTTAATAAATCAAGAAAATGGTGGCCAAATAATTAATTAATTAATTTCCTACTAAAAATATCCTAAAGGCAGGTGCTTGAAGCTTATTGAGTAGCAGTGAAATAACTACAAAAAATTAATTAGTTTACAATCAAAGTGTTTTTTGATTTAATCTTTAAAAATTCAATATTTTTTTGTATAAATGGGTAAGTTTTGTTTGTATTTTTCTATTTTATGTATCCACATAATATGTGTACATAGATAATAGTAAATATTGCAGGTAACCTTTGATTCGTTAGAATGAAAATAAAAAAATATGCAAATAATTTTTGATTTAATAATTTATTTTCTAATTGTGAGTTAAAATACGTATTTTCATTGGACGAGACTAGAGACATGCCAATTTATAACAGTTATAATAGATTTTTTGCAATTAAAAGTGAAAAAAAAACTCTGGGTGCCTGAAGTATGCTTACCGGCGAAGGGCCCTGGCCCTGCGGGGCCGCATTAACAGTACTTTTATAAACCAAAACTGTTATAATTGGCATGTCTAGAGTCACTTCCATTTTCATAAATATATGTAGTTAGGAAATATGAATATTTCGTCCCCTTTTGTGCCAAAGGAAATGTATTTGCCTTACTTACTTTACATATTTGTTTCTGTACTTAAATTTGCAGTTTCGTAAACTTTGAAATTTTTATAAAAATGGGGCAGAAGGACTTCCAAAATGGGAAAAGTACCTAATTACATGGACTTTAGAGTCGGTTTTCAATTATTTTTTTTTTAAATTCTCAAAATGAAATTTTGGTTGCTTAGGACTTCAGCAAACTACTCCTTCGATACCCACTAGACCTTAAACTGACAATTTCTATCAATTTTACTAAGCTACTTAAGAAGTTCATACGCCAATAAAAAATTGATTTTTTTTCATGTAAATTAGCACTTTTTAAAAGTAAACAAACAGACCTATGCAAACATTAGAGCGGATGTCAAGTGTAAATTCGATTAAAAACTACTTTAAGTTTGGTATTTATAGTTTAATATTTGACACTAGTAAGGTGGAGTCTAAACAACAACATAACACCTAAAAATGTTGAAAGGCAAATATGTAGATATTTTAAATTTATCAATATTTTATTTTTGCACGAACTGTTTTTCAATTTAACAATATTATTAAAACTGTTATATACACCTTTTGTGCGATAGGAGAAACATTGAAAAAGAGGCAGTTAGTACACAAACCAGACGCAGAAATGATTATATAGCACAGATCAAAACCTAACAGTTCGAAGTATAACAAAATTAAAAAGTGCAGGAGCTCTAAAACTGTGAGTAACAGTAGGACAAAAAGTAGTAGCGACAAAACCCAAAAATGGTTTGACAATAAAAAATAAACTTTTAGCCGAGTTTTCTTCAAAATTCTTTATAGGCAGTGTAGCACATTTTTAAATTTTTTAAGAAAATTTGTTAAAAAAAATTAAATTGTCTTCTACACGTTTCGTTCCTTTTGTAGTTTTCACGGGCTTCTTCGCATGAAAATAAGTGCATAAAAAAGGCAATTTCCGCTTACCACATGTATGGCAGTTATAAAGCGGAGATTTTAAGTGCCGTTAACTGCAACATTTGGTCTATGGTTATTAAGGTGTTGTAAGCTTTCCGAAAACATCCACATGAAAGCAAGCGATGGAGTTGTTTATGTTAATGTAAGTTTATAAAGGCATCAAGGAAATATTTAAATTTTCAAAAGGCATTAGGTATAAGAAAAAAAAAAACTCAATTATAAGAGAAGTGGGCGTCGTAATAGGCGGATTATTAAATAATAAGGCGGATTAATAAATAAGTTTTAAACCCTATTTCGCTTACTTTATATGAATTTGGGAGAAAACTGAAATTGTCACAAGTAGGTAGTTGATAACATGACCGTCAAATTATTGAGCAGTAAAACATTCAAAATCAAACTTTTTACCAGTTTTTGAGTTGCTTAAGTTGAAAAAAAAAAACAAAAAACATAGAAAACATTGCACGACAAAGTTGACATTTTGACATCTAATTTACGACTAATTAATGGCATATTATTAATCAGTTAACCATTCAATACGAGAAGTTTTTACCCGTTTTTGAGAGGGTGCTTTGCTAAGTTGATATAGCCAGCAGTTTTCTCAGCGAAGCAGCAAACAAAACATAAAAAACATGGAATTACAAATTCGAAACCTATCCACTTTTCGATCGGTGAATGTTGTTTCGCTAAATTGACACTATAATGAAAAAAAATATATTTCCGACATTTTTTGCCATTTTGAAATCGCAAAACACATCTTGTTATTTGCTGCTCGTATTAAGAAAAGTGTCAAAATTTTTTTTGTAGAACATTTTATAAACAACAAACTGAAAATAGATTATTATTTGCTGACAGATTACCCTTTTGAAGTTTCATTTCCACTCAGTTCGAGTGGAAATGAAATTTCCATATAAAACTGACGGTTAGTTCACACTGATGAAATTTCCAACGAGAAGTGTGTGTACCCAAATATGAAATCGGAATATGAACCGGTTCGTTATCAATTCCACGCCATAATTTTCATTTCGCAGCGTACAACCACTAGGAAAATCTAATGAGATGTGGAAAAGTGTGACATTTGTCAATTTATTAATTTTAAAAATACACGTGGAGAATTTATTGTGTTTTCATAATCATCATTCACGTGTATTTCGAAGCGGTTTTATTTTTCATTTCACAAAGAGGTGAGTAGGTACTAGGCTTAAGGGTTAAAATTAAAAAAGGAATTTTTAACTTTTGACCAAATTTTTAAAATAATGATACATAATATTTAAAAAAAAAAGATCACTCTTCGAAAAAACATTATGATTTTCATAAAAAAACATCAAATCTACAAATCTATACATACATTAATACTTTAACAATTTTTTTGTACTCCCTTTTTAATAAACTTAAACCGAACGCCCGACAATAAAAAATGTACCATTTGAAAGCTAATATTAATTAGAAGTGCCAACAGAAGAGATTATGCGAATCCGTCGACTACTTACATGTAAAAATGTTAAATAATGGATTCCCCATACAAAAAGTGTAAAAACAAAAAACAAATTCACGACACACACGGCTGTTTTTCACTTTCAACGTGTTGCATGTAGCTTAGACGCAATATTTCTGTTTCGTTCCGAATGATGTACTCTACATTCATCTACTTACAATGGGTAGGGATCAGGGTTAGAACCTCAGTAGTGAAATTTCGGAAAAGATTTGTACAAAAAAGTGGAGTAAATAGGAAATTTCTAGAGTAGATTTGAAAACGAAAGAAAAAACTCAAAAATTGTATTTTTATCAAAAACAAAATAAATCACAGATGGTCGAATTTCGATCACAGGCGATACTAGTAAAGGGTTTTTCAACAGGGACGCTACAAAAGTAGAGTAACAGGGACATCAAACGACGCCATATTTCTTGCCGCTCTTTTGACATTTCTCTTTAGTAAGGTTTGCTATTTCATGATGGAAAGATATATGAGCCAACAACGAGTCGAAATTATTAGAATTTACTACCGAAATTAGGAGTCAGTGGCCTCAACGTTAAGAGCGCTACGTCCAATTTATGGTCGTCATAATCGTCCTAGCAGATCAACAATTGAGCGTCTAGTGGAAAAATTTGAATCCACAGGCACAGAACAAAATGTTCCCGTGCCAGTGAGACAAAGAAGTGCCCACAGTGTCGAGAATATTGCTACCGCTGAGGCTTCAGTTTCAGAAAGCCCAAATGTGTCTCTCACACGTCGTTCTCAAGCGTTGGGCATCTCTGTGACGTCGTTGTGGCGAATTTTGCGAAAAGATCTTGGCCTACATCCTTACAAGATTAAATTGACGCAAGAACTGAAGCCGCTTGACCACCAGAAGCGTCGTATGTTTGTGAATTGGGCTGAGCAACAACTTGAAAATGATTCGGATTTTCATCGAAAAATCATCTTCAGCGATGAGGCTCATTTCTGGCAGAATGGCAATGAAATGGAATGAAATGGAATGAAATGGCAGAATAAACAAAATATGCGGTATTGGTCAGGCAGCAATCCACACGTACTCTATGAGTCATCATTGCATCCCGAAAAAATTACGGTTTGGTGTGGTTTATGGGCCGGCGGCGTCATTGGGCCGTACTTCTTCCGTGATGATCAAGACCGGCACGTTACTGTGAATGGGGATCGCTACCGTTCGATGATAACTGAATATATTTTTCCCCAATTGGATGATATGGACTTGGAGGACATGTGGTTCCAACAGGACGGCTCCACAAGCCACACAGCGAATGTCACAATCAATTTATTGGAAACCAAGTTTGGAGAACGTGTTATCTCACGAAATGGTTCAGTCGCTTGGCCGCCTCGGTCGTGCGATTTGACGCCGTTAGACTATTTCCTGTTGGGCTACGTCAAGTCTATGGTCTATGCCAACAAGCCAGCGACGATTGATGAACTTCGTACGAATATCGAACGTGAAATTGCAGCAGTATCGGCCGATTTATGCTTGAAAACCGTCGAAAATTGGGTTCAGCGTCTGGACTTCTGCAAGCGTGCCCGTGGTGGCCATGCAAAAGAAATTGATTTCCATACATAATGGCATCAAACGTACTTTCACAGGAATAAAGAATTTCATTGATATCCAAAACCGTTTTTGTTTTATTTAAAAAAAAACTTTTGTAGCCCTCTTATTGAAAAACCCTTTATGTATAAAAAGCTGTAGTACCTTCTTTTCGAAACAAACTAAACCGTTTAATAGTAATATTCAATTTTGTGGCCTATTTCACCAAATTACAATTACAATCACAAATTTGCACTTGTAATCTACAATTAAAAATTTTTAAAGTAAATTTCTGTTTCACAAACAACAAACATAATTCCAACAAATTTGTAAAAAAAAGAGTAAGAAAAGTAAAGGAAATTGTAGTTGTGATTTACAAAGAAAAAAAATCGGTTTCACCACTTTTTTGCCAGACTTGTAAAACACAAATTTTTCTCACAAATTTGTGAGAGTCTGCTGAGTAGGTATCAAGCGTTTAGTGCACTATATAGCCTTCAATACTTTCGAAATACATCAACAACGACTGTACAAACACGATGGACACATTTAAACACCGTAGATTTAGATATACCATGCATGTCTGAGAGTTCATGATAAAATGTCAACATTTCCATTTTGTGTTAATAAAAACATTTTTTCATGCTCATTTCCAATCATGGTTCAGTTATTCTTATTATTTAATCTACCCTTATACGGCTTATGCAAAACTTTTCCTTGAAAGCAAATCAATCTGCAAATACGCGACCGATAGATTCTTGAGCTTTTTATCGCAAAATATTCACTTGTATTACTATCTTTACTACATTGTGAATAAAATTACACATGAACTTTCTTCTGTAAGAATTATTCTACAACTTAACAAATTTGTACAATTCTTTTATTTGGTGGAACAGAATCTTATAAAAACACCTGAATTTTCAAAAATTTGTACTTGTAAACTACAAATAATAATTACTTTTTAAATTACAACTACAATTTTGTAATACAAACATTTTGTGAAACAGAATAAATCGATTTTTTAACAAAATTTGAACGAAATCGCTTGTAAAATACAATTTGTAAGTTGGTGAAATAGGCCACAGGCAGAGGGAAATGCCATGCTTTAAAGATTTACTTATTTACCTATTTTCCTATCTATCTTTCTGTCTACAAATATTCTAACGAATTTTTTCCCGGTTTAACGGTTCGCCACTTAAAAAGTCCAAAGTTTTTCGTACTTCTGACACTTGGGAATTTTAAATTTCAGCAAAAATAGGAACTAGTTTTAATTGTTGCGTAGGTTCCTTAAGCTGATATCACCCAGTACATCTATTACTATACCTACCTATGTATAATGACATTCTCCCAAACACTTTATATTTTTTTTCTTTGTTATGCTGCTACACATATTCAATTCGTCCTTTAAGATGTTCAACGATGTTTAAATCGATTTTATTTTTTTTTTGTTGAAACTCAAGTCAGTCATTGAAAACGCTGAACTGAATTCCTTAAATAAGTTCAAGTTCATCCTGTCACATAAATATTCACATCCATCATCAAAATACCCTTTTAAATGGAATAAAAACGAATACATCAATACATATGAACTCCTAGTATCGGTTCCTACTTTGAATGCAGAACTCATAGTGTTTCGCTGTCGGTGTTCATAAATTAATTAATTAAAAACGAAACCTTCGATTAATTGCAAGTCAATAAAACGCCTTTCAAAATCACTGTTTAAGTACAAAATAAATAAGAATATGACAAAAAAAAAGATGTATAGGAAGACAACCGCATCAGAGCAGAGCCCTGTACGCATACGCAGTGTCCAACATTCACTCTCCTCGATCCACTTCATTGACTACACGACGAATATGACGACGACGACGACGACTACACGATTGATCCATTAATTGCCCGAGAAAACAACCCAAACCGCCACACAGATCCGTCACTAGACTCTGATAGCAGGAAGCGCATTCGACATCTCGGATCTAGCAGCCGCAATCCCAAGCACCAATCCACCAAAGCACCAAAGCACCATCAGCTAAGAGCAGCCTCTTCATACCCTGCAGTCATCAGCCCGTTGACTGCTGACTCAAATCCCGGCCCAAGGAATTATTATTAATTACTTTCGCATTAAAAGTTATGATGAATTGCCATGCTGGCTGAATCCATGTGAGAGAAAAAATTCAGCAAAAAGGAAAAACTGCCGCATAAATCCCAGACCTGGACATGACTTGAAATTTAATTAGGCCTGCCTGTACTGTACGTATGGAGTGCTTGATGCGCGGGGGAATTGGTTCGAGACGGACTCGGGGATTTGTCTAGCAGTCCGGCGGAGATGATGGTGGCTCTGCTGCTGCGTCTTTACAGCCAACATCGTCATTGCCATTGTGCTTGTGCCTGTCTATCATTTCTCTAAGCAGCGAAAAAAATGGAATAAAAGAAATTTAATTGTCCACTTCGGTCATCGGTCCACGGACGGGTGCTCTTATGGACCCCATCTAATCATGCCCTCCCCGGGCCGCCGACATCCCTGCTCGGCCATTGTCGTTGTCCGTCTATCAATAAAACATTATGGGAATGATGAGCGAATATGATTAATAATTCATTGCGTTGTGGTCACAACTGGCAGGCGGGCCCAGCCTGGACAGGAGCAACGCTTAGGTACTTAATATGTGCATCAAGAGCATGTCAGTGTTTTTAAGTGGCCCCTGAATGTGTCCCATCTAGCATCGTTGATGTGCATTGTGCACTCCGCCATGGCACAGCATCGGTTGTATAGTGGCTCCTTTTTTTTGTTGCTACCAATTTAGCTGTGGCCGTCTTTTGGAGTCTCCCAAGAGCTAATAATGCAGTTTTCCACTTTGTTTTGAAGCCACCATCACCACATCTGCGGTGTACTCGTCCACGCCTCAGGCATAGGCTGGGTCTTTTAAGGAGATTAGAAAAAAAACTATATACCTAGTGAAACTCACTGAGTTTGTTGGGGACGGTGCGGTGGGGTGGGGTGGCTGGAGAGAGGTGAAGTCCCAATGTTTTGTCGATTGTCATCGTTTGGAATTTAATCAGAAAGTTTATCTCGCAAAAATGTCTCAGGGAAACATTAACGTTGCGCTGTTACAGCTTGGGGCGCCATCGCCACAATAAGGGGGACTTTTTCTATATTATATGCAACTTTTTATGCAGACATTTTTTTGTTAGTATACCCAGTTTTTCTAGATCAAAAAAATGTAAGTTTAGGTTATAGTTTCCAAAGTGTATATTCTTTTCGTTTTTATTATAAAAATTCATGGGTTTTCTTCATGGGCGCCTTGCGAGACCTTGACTTTTAGACTAAACTAAACATAGCTTTGCTAGGTTTTTTTTTTTTTTAAAGAGTCATTAAAGATAAAATGTTCCTATATAAGACTTTTCTTTGATCTAAAATTCAGTGCTTTTTTAGACATTTCATTATTTGATGGCATTTTTCTCGAACTGGTGGTGGTTTAAAGCAAACCTCAAGGCCTGCATAAAACATAACCTACAAAAATAATAGTTTTGCATTAATATACAAAATAAGACACTCGACTGGATATTAAGAAATTATTTTTTTAAATCAAAATGGTTATACAGGGTGTTTCCTTTCGACGGATTATTTTTGTTACATGATGCGAGTGAAGCTTAAAGGTCAAACGATTGCTGTTTTTTGTTTTAAGATTTGAAAAATTTCGTTTTTGGCAATTTCAACCTTTCGACTTTCAATGACTTCGCGCAGTTCGATGTGTTTGGCGTGATTTATGTTTCTGGGGGAATAATTGGACCATTTTTCTCACCAAAAAATAATACTTGAAATTCTGTTACGGCTAATGATGAGCGATACCTTGCGATGATTGATGATTGTATAGTCTAAATGGCGCTACAAGTCACACAGCTAATGCAACAAAGCTCCATGTCAAATTATCTCTCGAAAAGTCGAAAATTTTGCGGTCTATGCTAACAAGCGAGAAAACAATTTAACAGGCAATGAGCGAAATATTGACGCATATTGGTGAGATCGAGGAGTAATTATGCATTTATTTGTCAAACATTTCGACCAAAATAGTCTTGGCTAGTATTATTTTTCACACGTCATAGTTGCCATTCATGAAATTACATTAGAAACAAATACAAAATGTATGTTATTTACTGTCTTGTTGGAAAATTCGTTATTAAAGCAGAGCTGTAAACTTTAAAACAAAGGACTAGTGTACCTATTGAATTAGTGCCACTTAGAGCTAAATGCAACATGGAACAAACAACATGTAACATGCAACACGTACCACGTAATATGCAACGTACAACATGTAGCATGTAACGTGCAACCATCTAGTTTCTAGACGATCAAGAGTGTCTAGACTATTAAGACCATCTTAACTATCTAAACCGTCTAGACTAACTATCTAAGCCGTTTAGACGATCTAGACAATCTAGATCTAAGACTGTATAGGTCATCAAGAGAATTAAGACGATCTAGACTATTTAAACCATATATACTATCTAAACCATCTAGACTATCTCGACCATCTACGCCACTTAGACTATCTAGACCATCAAGATCTAGGACTATCTAGACCACCTAGATCCTAGACTATCTAGACATTCAAGAGTATTTATACCGTCTACACTATTAAGACCGCTTATACTATTTAGACCATCTAGGCTATCTAAGCCGTATATAGACTTTCTAGACCATCTACAATACCTTGCCCATCTAGATCTAAGACTATCTAGACCATCTAGATCTAAGACTATCTAGACCATTAAGAGTATTTAAACCATCTAGACTATTTAGACCATCTAGAGCTAAACTATCTAGTCTATCTAATCCGTCTTGACCATCTACACCATCTAAACTACTTAGTCTACCTAGATAATCAACATCTCAACTATCTAGTCTAGACCATTAAGAGAATTTAGACCATCTATACTTTTTACAATATCTAGACTATAGAGACTGTCTTAACCGTCCAAAGTATCTATTTTGTTTTACTAACGCCAATATTTTTCCTGACCAACGATTGAACTCTGAGTGATTATTTCCTTTACCCACACAAAAAAAGTCAGCTACAGCTTCCAAATGCTCAACAGTCTTCATTTTGTACCTACTGGATCTTAAAAATTCCTATTTAATAATAATTACCTATTATTAATAATTTTGCTACAAGATAATACATAATTGATATTACTGCGGTAACTCTATACAATCAAAATTTTTCTCATCAATGAGTTTAAAAAGCTTCGATTAGGTAGCTATACCTATATAGACAACTTCAATCATTTTTATGAATTGCCCTTCAGTAACAATGTTTTTGTTTTATGTGCAAAAAAAAAAGAAGAATGCGGCTGTATATTTTCTCCGGAAAATTTTCATCATAATAATAATGCTAAGTGGAGTTCCAACAATGCGTCGCGCGTCTGTCGTCGGTTAGTCGTCCGTATTATATTGAATATGAGAGTAAGTGTATCTTTTGAACAAAAAAAAAAAGGAATCAAATAGATTCCATTAGAAAATCTTTCATTATTTTGCGTCAGTTACTCCAATTAAAATTTAATTTATGACATTTCAACGATTTATGTTATCTCGCCACAATCACTCAATCAGCGCCACAAACATTGTAGGTGCGCAGCAGGAGCAGAGAAGCACCTGGTCCCAACCGCTATCTCTTTGCTTTCGTTCCACATTAAACCAAAACATCACCACACCGCCACCACAGTGGGTCAGAATAGCTTAATTACTGGAAGAAAATCAAACTAATAGAAGCTAAGAAAATACACAGGTTTAGTCCAGACGATGCGTGTGAGTTGTGTTGTCCCACAACAATCTCTTTCTTACCTCGTCTTGTCAAGTTTGAGACATAGATACTACCTTAAAGGCATCTGAGACTTGACCGTAACTTTTCGCCTGACATTTAACTGAGAGTCTCGTATAGGACTCAGCTGAATGAATTAAAATAAAAAAATTATTACAGCCATATTATTGACTTGTTTCAAAACTAGTTTCATAGCAAAACTAGTTTTATAGAAGTTTGAAGTCTCAAGTTTTGCCTGGTTTTATGAATCTAGTGTTTCATCCAAAATTAGTTTTTAGTTTTCGAGTCTTAGGTGTCAAAATATTTTTGAATAATACCGATTTGAGCACCTCCAAATATCTATAAAACTAGTTCTGCCATGGAACTAGTTTTGAAACAAGTCAATAATATGGCTGTTAATCAATTAAGGAGCATCTAGAGTCAAACTCTAGGTCAATATTTCTTCCACAAAAAAAAACCTAACGAGATCGACACCGAGACGTTAGAGAAATTTCGCGATTTTAACAAGAAAGACATGATACTTAGGTACAAAAATCTCTGTCGTCTCCCGTCTCGTTTTTGTACAGAATTAGATATTTTTTCGTTTAACCGAGAATTTCATCTTTCCCACCTGAGCTCGGTCCCGAACTCAGCGGTCAATCGATACAAAAAATTAAATCCATGGCTTTCAACGTTTATCATCGAATTTATCCCAACAACGCCCAATAAATTGCCCCACTGTAGTTTATCGCGGCAGATTTCTGGTCATTACAAATCCTTCTCGGAATGTTGCCCCGCGTATAGGTATACCTACCTAGATAATTTTCCCATCTGAAATGTTTTAATTTTCTGTAACAGATTTTTTTTTTCATTTCTTTAATAATTCGACTTTTTTTGTTGTTTCTTTAATTTTTTGTCCACTCTCTGATTCAATTTCATTTCTGATGAAAATCCATTTTGCCAGGCCAGCACACACAGAGGACCGCGAGCCGTGATCCTATGCCTCTGTCGCATTTTGCTCTGCCTACGTTAGCGCTTTGGATTTCTGATGCAGAACATTGGAGCGGCAATTGCCACCTAACATTGTCCCATCATCTGGACGGCCATAACTCATCGCCCAACACCCAACAATCTGCTGGACCAGCTCGTAGAGATCAGCCGAGCCAGCCGCCCAACATGGATCACTACACGAATAAGAAGAAGACGACCAACGCCGCCGCGCCGGCCGCGCCACCACCACCACCGCCGACCATGATGATGATTACGACGAGGCAAGGAGCAGATGTTTTCTGCTTTTTTGTTGCTCTGTTTCTGAGTTGCAACTACTTGCTGCAAATCCAACGACAACGGACGACGCGACGCGCCATGCGGCGATGATTTACTTTAATTTCACTCGGGAAAAACTCTAATAACTTTCGCAATTGGAAATTCATTGATGAAAATGTTGTCCGATGTGGTTTTTTTTATTTTTTTTATTTTTTACTGTGCGCTGCCTGCATATTTGAGCTCTCTGCTCTGCACTCAATCATAAAATTAAAATTTATGCGATGACAACGACGCATGGTGCAACACAGATCATAAAGTAAAATGGGAGCAGCCGGGACTGGAGACCAAATGACAAAAAAAAAAACGGTGAGCTGGGCAAAAACGCAACTCCCGCGGTACTAGATTCAAGGCATTTTCGCAATCGCGATGGACAATTACAAGTAATTGTGATGTCCATCGAGACAATCCCGCATTCGCATCAGAGAACTCCAAATCATCATAGATATGGGCCTTGTTGTTACACGTATAAAAGGGTGGAGCCGAGTGGATATTAGGTATATGGCAAACAAAAATAGACTGTGGCGCCATCTAGGGACAAAATCATTGTTTGTTTTGTATTTTATGTGAACGCAATCTTACAAGATATCACAATGATTGTCTATAAGTTCCCATTTAAAAAAAAAAAGTTCCCACAGTGAGACTTCATACAACCAACGCAACGGCGACGCAATTAATCTCTGTACTAAGGAAAATTCCATTAAATCCTCTGGGACACCATGTTTTGTAGCTCTGGACTTAAACAGTCTTCTTAAACTGCAAGAACATCAAGAACATGTAGCAAAAAGTGCTCAAAATCAAATTTCCCATACAAGTTGAGAATTTTTAAAGAAAAGGTAAAACTACTTTGTTGACTCTCAACATAAATACTTAGTTAATAAACTAATAAAAAAATATATAAAAAAAAAAAACAAAACATAGGCAACAAAGATATAATTATTGTTTTTTCAGAAAATATTTATAATTATAAAGAAAATATTCAACTGTATAACTTCATTAAAAATAAAATAAAAATATATAGTTTGTAACGTTCATACAAATTTGCATCAGCTTCATCTAAGCATCTTTATTATAATTTCTGGGTCTCGCCTAGTCCTGGAACATACTTAAATCGAAGTTTAGCTTTAAGTTTGTTAGGGCCTTATTGCGAGGGTCTATTTGGAAAAAAGTCTATTTGACATCGGTGTTTGGAAAAGGAGGTTTCCAATATTGGCCTGAAAACAGACAAACGGACTCTTTGCATTTCTTTTTCAAACCCATGTTGATTCTTTGATCTCTACAAGATCAACGGCTGAAAGTTCGCGATCCAGCTGTGACTTCACCTATTCTAGTTCTAGGAACCTTATTTGGAGTTTTATTTTCCAATGTTTTTTGGCGGCGGCTCTTCTGCAACAATACGTTTCTTGGCTTTCGCAGTTTTGCTAGATTAACCCTATCTCTGTCTCTGGTGGAATCGTTGATTGAGAGTCGCTTTCGCCGATTACAGTAAAAGACCCAACCGTTGTAAAAATATGATCCTCTAAGTCCAACACAGTAAGAATTTTTGTATTCGAAAGCCACTAAAAATAACCTTTCAAACACAAAGAATTTTTAAAATCGGATACCACTTTTTGTTTTTACCCCAATGCACCCTATAAATATCAAATTTAAAAAAGTCTTAAGCCTTAAGTCATCCGCTCAAAAAAACCTTTCTTAAATTTGATTTTCTTTTAATTTTTACCCTATTTTACTCTACAAATAACAAAATTTAAAAAGGAATATCCCTAGAGCCATTCCCTGAGAAAAATCTTTCAAATAAAAAAGAATTTTTAAAATCGGACAATTTTTTATCTTAACCTCATTTCACCCTACAAATCTCAAAATTAAAAAAAAAATATCCTTGAAGCTATTTCCTAAGAATAACCTTTCAAACGCAGGAAGAGTTTTTTTTTATCAGATACGTCTTTTTTATTCTACCCCATTTCACCCTACAAAGTGAATTGTTCCAATATTTGTACAGTTATTTTGCTATTCGGTGCGGAGAAGAATCCGACAATCATTAAAAATCGGTCCAGCCGTTCTTGTAACTAAACTGACTTTGATTTATATAAAGAGTTTTCCAATAAGAGGTGTTATTTTGATATTCAAAGAAAAATGGCATTTTTTGAGATAAATGATCGGATGTTTATTTCATTATAAAGTAGAAGGTATGCCGTTAATAATGGAACACAATATCAGCCAAATGGCCGTCACGACCACGCTTACAGGACCATATCCTTTTCATGAAATTTTCCATAACCAAATCGCAAAGTGGCTGCCCTATGTCCTCGATAGCCTCACGAGTTCCATCTTTGAGGTCTTGAATCGACGCTGGGCTGTTGGCGTAGACTTTATCTTTCACGTGGCTCCAAAGGAAGAAGTCGCAAGGTGTTAAATCACAAGATCTCGGTGGCCAATTGTGATCACCTCTTCGAGAGATAACACGGTCCGGAAACTTTTCCCGTAAAAGATCATTACTTGTGTGGCACGTAGCGCCGTCTTGTTGAAAGTAAACGTTGTCCAGATCAAAACCATCCAATTCCGGCCATAAAAAATCATTAACCATCTCTCGATAGCGCAATCCATTAACCGTAACTGTTGCTCCAGCCTGATTTTCGAAAAAGTAAGGTCCAATGACCCCGCCGGACCATAAACCGCACCAAACAGTCACGCGTTGAGGATGGAGAGGCTTTTCAACAATAACTCTTGGGTTTTCCAAGCCCCAGATGCGACAGTTTTGCTTGTTGACGTAGCCTCCGAGGTGGAAATGGGCCTCATCAGTCAAGATGATTTTTCGATGAAATTCGGGATCATTTTCATGCATTTCAAGGACCCAATCAGCAAAGACAAGACGTTGTTGATGATCAGCCGGCTTGAGTTCTTGTGTTAACTGAACTTTATAAGCCTTAAGACCCAAGTCTTTATGCAAAATACGGTGTAATGACGTTTGTGGAATGCCTAATTCCAAAGAACGACGAGGAATGGACAAACCTGGGTTTTCTTCAACACTTTGGGCTACAACAGCAATATTCTCAGTTGTTCTTGAGCGACGTACACGGGTTTTATTCTTCACATCACTAACTTGTCCCAACAGCTCGAAATTGTCCACCAATTTCTGTATTGCGGCCCGGTCCGACAAGGTGCTTCACGACGACCCAAAAATGTTTTAGTTTTACGATCCGTCTCTGCCAAATTTTCACCATTTTTATAGTGAATTTTAATAGTTTCAATGAGTTGTTGAAGCGTGTATTGTTCCATTTTTATTAATAGCGTAGTTTCTACTTGTCAAATGTCAAAAAATGACAGCTTCAAAAGTGACAGCTACCGAAATAGCGGGCTATTCAAAATAACACCTCTTATTGGAAAACCCTTTATGTATTTAAGATTAAAAGTGATTAAAAGTTCTTCTTGTGTTGGTATTTTATAATAACATCGGTATTTTTTTTTTACTTTTAATCGTACTTTTCCAATATTTTTAGCACAACAGCATATTCAGAAAAACTTGAATATTGCTTATAAAGGGTTTTTCAACAGGGATGCTACAAAAGTAGAGTAACAGGGACAGCAAACGACGCCATATTTCTTGCCGCTCTTTTGACATTTCTCTTCAATAAGGTTTGCCATTTCATGATGAAAGGATATACGAACCAACAACGAGTCGAAATTATTAAAATTTATTACCGAAATTCGGAGTCAGTGGCCTCAAAGTTAAGAGCGCTACGTCCAATTTATGGTCGTCATAATCGTCCTAGCAGATCAACAATTGAGCGTCTAGTGGAAAAATTTGAATCCACAGGCACAATACAAAATGTTCCCGTGCCAGTGAGACAGTGAGACAAAGAAGTGCCCGTAGTGTCGAGAATATTGCTGTCGCTGAGGCTTCAGTTGCAGAAAGCCCAAATGTGTCTCTCACACGTCGTTCTCAAGCGTTGGGCATCTCTGTGATGTCGTTGTGGCGAATTTTGCGAAAAGATCTTGGCCTACATCCTTACAAGATTAATTTGACGCAAGAACTGAAGCCGCTTGACCACCAGAAGCGTCGTATGTTCGTGAATTGGGCTGATCAACAACTTGAAAATGATTCGGATTTTCATCGAAAAATCATCTTCAACGATGGGGCTCATTTCTGGCTGAATGGCTTCGTCAGTAAACAAAATATGCGGTATTGGTCAGGCAGCAATCTACACATACTCCATGAGTCATCATTGCATCCCCAAAAAATTACGGTTTGGTGTGGTTTATGGGCCGGCGGCGTCATTGGGCCGTACTTCTTCCGTGATGATCAAGACCGGCACGTTACTGTGAATGGGGATCGCTACCGTTCAAGGATAACCGAGTATTTTTGGCCCCAATTGGATGATATGGACTTGGAGGACATGTGGTTCCAACAGGACGGCGCCACAGACCACACAGCGAATGTCACAATCAATTTATTGGAAACCAAGTTTTTAGAACGTGTTATCTCACGAAATGGTCCAGTTTCTTGGCCGCCTCGGTCGTGCGATTTGACGCCGTTAGACTATTTCCTGTGGGGCTACGTCAAGTCTATGGTCTATGCCAACAAGCCAGCGACGATTGATGAACTTCGTACGAATATCGAACGTGAAATTGCAGCAGTATCGGCCGATTTATGCTTGAAAACCGTCGAAAATTGGGTTCAGCGTCTGGACTTCTGCAAGCGTGCCCGTGGTAGCCATGCAAAAGAAATCGAGTTCCATACATAATGGCATCAAACGTACTTTCACAGGAATAAGGAATTTCATTGATATCCAAAACCGTTTTTGTTTTATTTAAAAAATCTTTTGTAGCGCTCTTATTGGAAAACCAGATAAATGTGGACTATTGCTCCAACAACTTATCGAGTACTAAGTTAAAAAAAAATGTTAACCGAAATTAAAATTTGTATACAAAAAATTTCCTTAAGGAACCCCTTAACGTTCAATGGCCCAGGGCCCCCAGGGCCCCCAGAGCCCGTCTTAAGACGCCCTTGCAACTACTTATGGAATGGTGGTGCAACATTGAAAGTATTCGCGATTTTCTCCCACGATTTATCTTTGTCTCATTTCGTGTCAACAT
The DNA here is from genome assembly GCA_932273885.2 of Leucozona laternaria. NCBI lineage: Eukaryota > Metazoa > Arthropoda > Insecta > Diptera > Syrphidae > Leucozona > Leucozona laternaria. The sequence goes on from OW026368.1 coordinate 7,344,510, forward strand.
CGGGTTTTTTTTTAATTTCAATAATTTCACTGTATAGCAGAGCATTTTTGACTAACCAATCTTCCAGCGAATAAATTACTTTCGGAAGTTTGGGATCCTAGTGTTTTTTTTCAGCCATTATTTTTCAATAATTTTTTTGCAATTTAACAACACAAAATAACGCACAAATAATATGATATCTAACAGTTATAACAGTTTTTGGTTTATATTTCACTAATGTCCCAGGGATATTTTTCAAACTGGAAGTTGGCCAACTTTAGACCTTCAACTAGAGAGCTGCGAAAATAATCAGTGAATAAAAAGAAATTTCAACTTCCGTTGCAACTCTGAAGTTGGCCAACTTGAGAGTGAGTAAAATAGTCCTTAAGCTCTTTAGATGATTGACTAGAGGAAAAATTTAATTCGTTTTTTAGTACCAAAAATAACGGTAGATATCTGCCATGCAACCGTTATGAAAAATATAACTTATCTGGAAAATGCCTCTGACAATTTTGATTAAATTTTAATTGTGCACTATTGTGGATATGGTAGGTATTCTTTTTGTTAAAAAAACTGTTATTATTATGTATTTAACAGGTTAACCGATTTCGATTAAATTTTAGGTACATATCAATTTTTTTTTTAAATCATGTTTTAGATTGGAAAAAAATTGAAAATATTTTTTTTTAAATCGAACTATATGTATTTTTTCAGGTTTTAATTTTTTGCTGTTCCTTGGTTGATTTAACAAGGTTTCACAAATAGCTAGTTCCCGATGAAAAAGATCCGACATTTCACAAACGATTCCCAGCAAATCAGTTTTAAGAACACTCGTTGGAGGAAGATTATTCTTTTTTTTTTCGTTGTTTTCATCGATCAGCATGGGGATGACTTCCATATAAACATCATTGACACAGCTTTCTAACATCTTAATTAACGATTCATCAATGTTCGATATTTTGTTTAATTAATTTACTCGAATGAAAAACATATTTCTGGCAAGAAAACCCATCAGCTAATGCATCACCAGCGCCAAGTTAAGACACCAAAAGCAACAACAAAAACCCTAAGTGCATTCCAATTGCTAATCTTGGAGAGATAAAAAAAAAACTACATTACGAAGTGATGATTTAGCTTCTTGAATTAGCATGCACACAGTGTATACAGCGGCGCGCGGCGCGGCGAACAGATTCGTTCCCGAGTGGTGTAATCAAAATTTATTCATACAAATATTAAAACATGAACGACAAGTGGCATGTCTTTCACGGAAGACAGAATGATTCCATGTCATCATTTCGTATATACCCCACTATCAATGTCTGTGCTGTCGCATGACATGGCATGTGGCGCGGTGCTGATGCTGCTGCCCGGTGCCTGGTGCTCCAAACAGAACCACTCATAAATTTCCTATTAAAAGTTAGTTTTCATTAGCATGGTTGTGGTTGTGCCTGGTGTGGCCAGAGCTCGGCGAGGTGAATTACAAATCCGATTTAGCTCGCCAAAGTGTCCAAACACCAAAATGGCCAACCACGCCATTGGACGGATGCATGCACGCACGCATCCAATTGCCATGCAGCGCAACAGCAACAGCAACTATCGTATACAGCAGCGCGCTCCTTGATGATGGAGTGAAAATATCGTCGTTTCATCGTTCATCCGCTGCCGTCCGTATAGTGTCCATCTAGGTCCCTATAGTCTCCTGGGCGTCTTATCGTGGTGTCAGCCTCAGCTCAGTTTAGCTCAGCCGACAGAAAAAGAGAGAGGATCCGAAAATAACTAACATTTGCAAATGCCGGGCTTAGAAACATCAACCATTAGATCCGCTTGCCTGGACAATCTATCATTACACGATGGACACACCACATATACTGTTGTTTGGTCAAACTGCGCACACTGCAAATTCTGGAGAAAAAAAAAAAAAAACATAAAAGACTCCAGTTAATCCTGAGAGTTTAATTGCAGTTGCATTCTCCACGGAAGAGACCAGGATTATGTGGTTTGGCTTTTGCTAATACCTTGGCTAATGTTCGCTGGTGGAGATTCTGTTTTTTTTTTTTCGTTGTTTGTTTATTGTGGCCCCAATTGGAATGGCAATGATACGAATTAATTAAATTCAAGCTGAGTTTTTATTTTGTTACAGGAAGACATGACAGAGACACGCATTTGCTGTGCGAATTGGTCATTGGTATATAGACATGTTGCTGCTAGCTGAACTTGGGTTATAAGTTTTTGGGATTTTAACTTTAAAATGTTTAATAGGAATTGAATTCTTAGAATTATTGAAGTTTAACTTAATAATTCAAAGGACCTTTTTGAACTCAGAAAAATGCTCCATGCGGTACCTACCTCCTAAAAATTAGAGCAAGTAAAAATTAAATGGGTCTTAAATAATGGTGAAAGCTTTCTAGGGCTCCAGAGAATAAGTTCTGTAGTACTCTTTGAGGAAGGGTATATAAGCCACAAAAATAATCGTTTGGGACTCCGTTCCATGCCTCAAGCAAAAGACTAGAAGTATTATAGCTAAGCTTTGTCACAAAACACTCACAGGGAGTGGATTGTAGAATAAATCAGGCGAGGAAAGGGATAATAGAAGGTATATAGAGCAACTGCCCAATGAAATAACTTCCCAAACAGAAAATAAAATAGCTTAGTCGCTAAATTCGGAGATGACATAAATATAAAAAAAAAAAACATCAAATAAGTCCCCAAAACCCAAAGAAGAAAATCCCCCGTCTTCATATGAAAAAAAAATTCTACCCTCAATAAAAATGTTGTGGAGTTATTTCATTTTTTAGATCCTCTTGCATTTTTTGTTCAAGAAATTTAATGCTTGCCAACGAAAATTTATACATGCTTAGATAAGACTTTGATGAACAATAAAATTGAAAGACCAGACTGGGGCACAATTCCGTAAGTGTAAATAATTTTGTACTCACGCGCCAAAATATGTGTGAATAAGGGAGATGGCGCATTTTCCTAGGGAGCCTGGGCATAGTGCGTTTAAAAATGTACTTGGTATCAAATGAAACGAGATTTTGAGGACACTTTGTGGGCAATCTCCAAAATCGTTCAAGGGATTCTTGAGATAATTAGGCTTGAAGTTGGTTAATTCAGAAAAAGAGTTTAAATTATTTTTCCAAAAAAAAAAAAATGCTTATATCTTGGGATTCAAGGCACGTAGGAAAATTGGTATCAAATGAAAGGTATTTTCTTTTGAATGTCAAAAAAATTACTTCTCACTTTTTCAAAATTTGGTGTTTATATGGATTTTTGTGTACACAGAGCAGATTCACGTTTGCAAAATTCGGCACCTGTTACATATAACTTTTTTGTACCCTCCAATTTTTGATACCATTTTGCTCTATTGCAAAAATTGAAACTGTCAACTACTCGTTACATGACAAATGTAGCAGCCCGTTGCGTAGAAGTAAGTGCGTTGGATTTGTATGACATAGGTCTGGGGTTCGAGTCTTAGGTTATTTGATCTATGAGACTATTTTTTAACGGCAACTGCCTCTTGCAAAGAATTGACAAATCCTTCAACTTTATCTCTTGTCATAAAAAAAGTAAGCCAGTCCCCTCTCTCCTTTCCTGCTTACAACTCAACAAAATGCATATACAAATTGTTAAGAGTAACCATGACCACTCCCTGGTTCTCCAAAGACTGTTATGCCACCACATTTATTAATTTATCATCACTCTTTAAATACGCAAAATTAAAAAAAAAATAAAGTAAGGTTTTCCTATTGTAAGCATTTGGGGTTTGAAGTAGCGCTGGCATTTGACACCTGTCAAACTCATTTGAAGTGTCATAATATTAGTTGATGTTTGTCAGTACATTTCAGAAGTAAAGATCCAAAGAAAACCAATAATATTTAAATACAAAAATCTTCTGCTGGTAACCACTCTGTTGTATATGTATGTGCAATTATAAATACAAAACATCAACTTGATAGCTCGCGCTATCAAACCATCACTACACCCATCAAACAGTCTCATGCCATGCGCGTATAAAGAAAGGATTTCATTGAGGACAAATATACCAAGACAAGCCTTACAAGCAAACATTAAACCTAAATGCTTCCAAAAAACCAGGCCTCTGACAACAAGCTGTGGTGTTGGTGGTGGTTGGTTGGCTGGCCAATACCACTAATGGGATCAGCACATATAAAAGTTTAAAGGACCCGCCATTTGGACATATCACGCAGCAGCAGCAACAGCAGCCTTTAAGATTGCGTGAATTTGCATTTAAAGTCGCACGTCCTTTGTCATTAAGTTAAAAAGCCGTGATATACGCAAGAGAAAATTTGTATCCTTCTTTTAAATGCATATGTAGTTATGTGTGTGTGTTCCATTTTGATGGCTTGAATTGAAGAATTCAATGGAAAGCTGGTGATGAGGTAGCGCGGTGCGGTGCAGTGTGACGGCCAACCTGATTAGGATGTCAGCAGAAGATACTCACTCCTCTCAGGCCAATCATCTCAAGCCCTAATGACAATTTGATTGACACACGCATTGGACACCCGAGTGCCATTTGATTTCTTATCCCGAAGGTTGATGGCTTTTAAGACGAACCAGAGAGTCTGTTCTGATGTCCTGTCCTGTCCTGACCGACAATAAGTGCATTTTTTTGCTTCCCTAGATTACACAAGCATTTCGCTCGCTTGCGCAAAGGCAACCGCTCACTGCACTAAATTTCATGGATTAAGTGAGGTTTAATTGACTGATCTAAGTCGAAGATTTATCTACCGCCGCGCAGAGGAAGATGGATTTTCCTTTCCCTCACTAACTTTTTTTGTCGCTTACAGCGGCAACTTGCCTGCGCGTTTTTGCACTTTTTATGCGAGGCAAGCCAAGCATCACTTTTGCGGATCATTGTGTCGGCCCGTACTAGCTAGTTGCCGGTCGGCCGTTCGGACGGTCGAGGCTGGACAAATGCGTCCTTTAAGCCGCGCGTGCATTAAAGTTAGATTATGATGTTAACTCGCCGACGCGTACAGTTGGTTGTGTTATTGTGTGATTGTGGGGGCTGGTAATTGCTCAATTTAATGGATCCTTATAGCTGGAGGAATCGCCTTGAAGCTTAAGCTGGAGAATTCACTATGATTACGGTTTAAGATAGATATACCTAACTTTATTATTTTCTGGTTGGCCTATAAAGAGTCTAGAAAAGAAGAGGGGTTAGAGGAAAACATGCGGGGATTAATGCGCCTGGAATGGGAATTTTTTATGGCCTAATGCAATTTGCATGCGTTGCGTATATATGTGCATATATGTTTATCCTATATAGCTTTTGGTGTAGGTATAATGACGAGAAAATGATAAATAAAAATGGCTTGATAGTGGATTTCCGATGTAGAGTGCGCTCATTAAGAGTGAAGAAAAATGGTTTTAATGAAGTAATGAATGCAGTGCCGGATTAAAAATTTTTAAGCAATATCTTGGAGCCTCATGTCTAAAATATATTTTTGTTGTTTTTTTTATCCAATAATTACTTAAACCTAACAATTAATCCTCCTAGAGCATCTCTTGTCAGGAAAAATTGCCTCTCATCTTAACCGTTCGGATTCGGCAGTAAATTGTAGTCCCCTTCTATTCCTGCTGACACGCACACAGGAATGGTTGAGAGTTGTAAAGCACTACGCTCCACGAGCCGTATACCACCACCTATTTTATTTAATGTTAACCAAATTAACAGTAAAGTTGTAATTTTTAATTTAATGAAATTTTTAATTCGATAGGAGTTCCGTTATATCTTCTATTCCATAATTTCGATAAAACTTTCATTAATACCTACAGTTTGGAGGTTCATGTTGTGCAAATGATATTTCTTTTTTGTATGCTTTTTAGGAATAAAAAAAAACGCGGTTGAACATACCTTCACTAAAGGTCCGTGTTCCATTTCATTGTCGAGTGCAAAAATGTGAACTAATGGTTAGGAAGAAACCGACTACTGAAACTTACTGTGATAAACTAGACGAAAAAGTCAAAAATTTTGACTTTTTAAGATCTTTTACTTTCTTGACTAATATGAACTTCAATATTAATACTGACAACATTAATCAGTTTATGTCTAATTTTGACAAAAGTTGCATAGCAGGCCCTGATGGTATATCTTCTATTATTTTGAAGAATTGTGTAAATATCTTGTCGTCGCCTTTGTCCGTTCTTTTTAACTTCTCTATGTCTTCTTGTATATTTCCATCTATTTGGAAATATTCTTATAATCCCTCTACATAAGAAAGGTTAAAAAGACGAAATAAAAAATTATAGACCTTTTGCAAGATTATCGGTTATTCCAAAACTTTTCGAGGCTAGTTTTTGTGAATCTATTTGTTTTTATGTTATTACTCCAAATCAGCAAGGTTTTACAAAAGGCCGCTCTACTGTAACCTTTTTAATGGAATTGGCAGAAAATTGTAATAACTCATTTAAAAATAGAAAACAAGTAGATTGTGTCTTCACATACTTCAGTAAGGCTTTTGTAACAAACTTTCACACCGAATTTTGCTACTTAAATTAAGGAAGCTGGGATTTAGTGAACATTTTGTAACATGGCTCCAATCTTATTTATTTAATAGATCTTACTCAGTACTTTTTAATGGTTGTCAATCAAATAAGTTGATAGTTTACTCTGGGATACCACAGGGAAGCCATTTCGGACCCATTCCTTTTATTTTATTTATAAATGACTTACCATCTGTGTTGAAATATTCAAACTGCTTCATTTATGCGGACGATGTTACGATCTTCAAAACTATTTCAAATATTCGCAATAGTGAAGAGTTGCAGTGTGATCTTAATTCATTGTTTGACTGGTGTGATCGTAATTGCTTGATTCTTAACATTGATAAATGTAAAACTATTAGTTTTACGAGAAAGTTGTCGGTAACTTGTTTCAACTATTTGTTGAATGGTATACTATTATCACGAGTAAGCGATGTGACTGTTCTTGGTCTCTTATTTGATCAAAAACTTGAGTTCATACTTCATATCAACTCCATAACTAATAAAGCCAATTCAATTCTTGGTTGGATAAAGGTAGAGAGTCTAGACAATTTTCTGATCCTTTTGTTATCAAACAACTTTTTATAACATTTGTTCGACCCATTCTTGAATATGCTTGTCAGGTTTGGTCACCCCACTATGACTGTAATAAAGCCAGATTAGAACAGGTGCAAGGCTTCTGAGGTTTGCCCTCAGAGGCTTGGGTTGGGAAAATCCTTTTGAACTCCCTCCTTACATTAACAGACTAAAATTGATTCACTTGACTAGTCTTGAGAGCAGACGGTCGTATTAATCGTTTGTCTTCCTTGTAAAACTTATAAACGAAAACATAGACTCTAAATTTGTTTCATAAAACTATTAATATTTCAAGTAAGTTTAAATCAACTTTTTTTCTCAATTATAATATAATATAATATTTACCTATATCTAGTACATATTATGCATGTAAATTAAATCTGTAAGTAAGTTAGTTATTAGCTGAGTTAAAACTAAAAAAACATGTTGTTTATTCAAGTAATTTACAGTACTAAATTTTTTTCAAACAACTCACAAGATAAAATAAAAGAATTTGGGACATAGGGCCCATATCATTAATTTGTCCTAATCCGGGTCTGAGTGATTTTATACTCATTTTTTTTTCACTGCATGTAATAGATACCTACTTGATAAATGTGCTGGCAGTTGGGTGATTAATTCCTTGAGGAATTATTAACATTTTTAATTATCATGAAAATTAATGACTTTTTATGCTTTTTTTATGTTTTGACTTTTTTTATGACGGAAATCCGGAGAGATGGTATAGGGAAATTATTTATAATCTGATTTTAAGCGCATAGTCGAAGAGGTGGCTGGTTTATCGTGTGTAAATTTAAAGTAAAAATTATAGTGATAAAATTTGTGTTGCTGAAAGCTTCCTGAACTCTCAAACAAATAAGTGTTTGTAAAATGCTTTCAATTTTAGGCAAACGCTCATGAGAAGCTCTTAGACTAAATTATAAAGGTGATTGATAATCGATAAATGCCAGGAATCATAAAATGTCAATGTCAAGATAAGCTAGATAATCAGAAGAAATGGTGTTCCAAAGATATTGATATGGACATAGTATGGAATTTTAATCAATTGGAATTTTTGTAATAACAAAATTAACCAAATTCGCATCTCAAAACAAAACTAAATAAAGCGAAATCAGCTATTTTTGCAAATTGGAGAAAAATGTTCAGTAATAAACTTGTATCTATCGACACTAAGTATCGAGTGTTTATCGCAACTGCAAGATCGATTTTATTACACAAATTTTTGCCAGTGGAATATTTGCTTCGGTTTTTTCTAAGAAAAATATTCAACCTACCAATCACTACGCCGAAATAAATGTACTAACTGGAAACGGGTCTGCCAACGCTTTTCATATCCACACTTAAACTAAATGCGGATTATTGGATAAGAGTTTTAAAAATGGATGATTCTAGACTCCCTAAACGAGTTCTTCAGTATGCAGTTCACAAAAAAAACTTTTTTGGAAAGATTGGTTTAATCTTGCAGCCAATTGTAGTATTACGATAAATTTGGATGATTTGAATGCTGATAATTGGAAAAAGTCTCTGAACGAGGTGATTTCGCTAACAGACGAAAATAAAAGATACGCTTTCATCGAAAAGGCTCGATCTTCCATTGAAAAAAAATGTCATGCCAAAAATACATACAATATAAATGAGCGTAACTATTTCAAAAATTCATACTACGGTTTCATAATAGGTACAATTTTTAAACTTATAGTGGACAGCTGATTAGATTAAATTATTTGCCGCATCAAACAGAAAGTTCAGGAGAATGTTGTCTTTGCAATCTCCAATTGTAGCGATTTGTCCTGTACTAAAGGAAACAAGGCGATACCAGTTTGGTAAACATATGCTTACCAAGGGGGAATTTTTCAACTATTTGAATGGTTCAAACTGTGGATGCTGCTCTATAAATTTACCACGGAAGCTATGAACTACAGGGATAATATTTACAGTGAAAGCTTTTAAAAAGCCTAATTTATATTTATTGGTTGTTTTGTTTCAACTAAACTAAAAGTTACATTCCTATTTATTTGCTATTTTGTACCAAGTTAAAATACTACGGTTTTTGTTTTTATATAAAGACGTAAGAAATAGTAATCTATCAATTGTGTTTTTTTTACTATACTTCTAGGTGTTGGGCTTTAATGCTTCACCCTCTTTCTGAGATCAGGTCAAGTTCTTGAGGCATTCTCGTTCTCAAATGAGCAGAAAGTTTTATTTTTTACTACTTTTGGAGTTACATAAATAATAGTGCGAGGTGAGTTTTTTTTCAAACAATTTTGGAATAATTTCTTAAAATACAAGTTTGCTTCTTCAACATTTTATTAATTTATTTCTTCGAAAGTTGGTTTTTTGTGTGATAACACAGTTGCAGTTACGGTGCAAAGCTTACGCACCATCATATTAACATTGAAGGATTGAATGAAACAACAACCACTTGAGTGAGATAGCACCAAGTTATTATAAACTTTAGTTATAGCTATTTCACGGCTGCCAGGCCGATCAGAAGACTCCTTTTAGTATGACACTTAGTCTATTACGTTCAATTTTAATTTTAACAACTTTTTGCCCATTTGAGAGTTGAACATAGACCAAGCGTCTTTAGAGCCATTGCACTATATGCATTGCTCTACAGAAGTCTTCTTCTTCTTCTATTTCTTTAAATTCCTCTTTTTTCAAATTATTTTGTTCCCAAACACTTATGAAATTTAGTCATAAACCGTTTTTTTTGGATCCATTTGGAGAAATGTGTAGGCAGCAAGTTTAAGGAAAAAATTGAGCCAGTGCAAACAGACAGCTATAGACTGAATTTTTGAGCTTATAAGAAATTCGAATTTTACAGCACAATAGCGGGGTGCTTGAAATAACTTTAGCCATTGCTAACGTCAAACTTACAATTGAATGTTTATTTTGGAAAGTCCTGTATCATATTTCGCTCCGATACATGCATCCACCAAGTGTTTAATATTAAGCAACGCACTTATGACACCATGCGATTTTATTTGAGTAAAATTACTAGCGTTGCGCTTGTACCAAGTACCTATACCACCTAGCAGTGAAACATGTTGGTTTTTGGCTGAACTATACCAATCTACGTAAAATTCACTACAAAACGTGTACTTGTTTTGTTGCATCTCATTGCAACTTAAAAAATATCTACAACAAGCTATATGTTAAGTCAAGTGTCTATAGTGTGGCGTTTTGTTAACTCTGTCAGCGGCAAATAATTTTAGCTGCCGTGCCGCACATTGCAGCGCTGCACAGCCGAAGCCGATCGACTTGCACATAAGCCAGTTTTTGCTATTTGGTTCACTCTGGCTGGCTATGCGCTATCAGGATCAAGTTCAAATGTGACTGAACGATATTTAGTGGCACGTTGCGCTGTCTCTACGGTTTCTGTTGCTGTCGTCATCAAAGTGGAATGTACTGCCATAGATGGACAAAACTGCTATGAATCTAGTATTGCACATCTGACATGTCTACCTTTTTCCGATCGCAGTCACGTGCACCCCTTGTGCTCGGATAGTGTCACTTTGCTGCTACTGCAAGTCGCTCGTTTGCGCATACTGATTATTAACCGTTCGTTTATACTGATCAGATAATAGGTACTTACCGCCAGTATATACATAGGTAGCAGTTGTAGTTGCCGATTGATGAAGAAATATTTGTCATTCAAGTAGCGATCGACTATGGATAGACATCGAGGTGCGCACGCTCGATTAAGAGCAGAAGCTCAGAATCAGGCACAGACTGATTGGCTTGGTCGACTTCGACCAATATAGCAAATAGTCAATTATGGGCTGGGCTGACAGTCTGATTGGCAGAGAAACGAACTCATTTATATGAAACTTACATTACAAGTAACATCAAATATATTGGTTGCTTTGGGAGAAGTTGTAATGAGCTTGCGTAGATATACTTGAGTCTGAGTCTGATGATGAAATGAAAATCCCTAACAGGGATGTTATAAATATGGAATTTGTTTTAGATCAGAAATTCTTTTACATTACAAGAACAAAACAAGAATCCTTAAAGAAAGCCACCGGGTGTGCACTCATCTGAGATGAATTGAGTGAAATCTTAACTGGCATCCATCGAGTCATAGAGTTTTTATTGATTTTCGTTTCTTATGAGCTTCCAGTAGCCTTCAATTTTATAATATTAAAGTTTTGAAAAATGTGTTTTCTTTCTGCATTTGAACTTGTCGTTTTATTTTTTTAAGAATCTACTTGGTATTTTATAAAAATATTGAACTTTTTTACCAATTCGATTTTTCTCTACATAACATCGCTGGTTCTTTTGTCAAATCATCGATAACTTCTATAGTCTTAATATTCCTCTCTGGAGAAATGCATGATGCTGGCCACTGCCACTACCTTCACCACTCACTAAGTCTTCTATCCACTTTTGGCGGCGAGTATAAGGTAATGATGATGACAACATAACGTGCTCATAATCCATCTCCGCTGCCGTAAAACAATGTTTTTGTACAGAAAATCATCCTTCTTCCAAAAGTTGAAGTAACGAGCTAACAACTGCAAATTGCAGTACCACAGAGAGATGCTTCATTACGAGGTGGCGGGTGGCGGCAAGCGATGCACGATGTTAGCTTGGCTTGGCTTGGCCAAACGATGCGTTTTTCTTTTGTTTGATGATGTGTGCCCTTAAAAGTCCGCACGCACAAATCACTTCAATACGAATACCTATATAGCAAGCAGTGTTATATGCTATTAAAAGGTATTGTGTGATGGTTGTGGGCTTTCCAATTTATTGGGTAGAAAGTTGAGCACACATATGAGTTCGCTCGAGAGAGTTGAAAATATACGACAATTGGACATAACCAATGATGGGTAATTTCCCATTTCGCAAGAATTTCGCAGAATATCTGCCTGAGCATCAGTGAGCACTGTGCGGCGGCGCGCGTGCAGTGATCATGCCTATTTGGTAAATATTGAATTATAATGAAAGGAATTTCAGTATAAATTTTGATTGAAAGGTTTTATAAAAGGGATAGAGAATAAGGAATGTCTTGCTTTTTGAAGTGCTTTCCCTCCTTTTTATAAAGATTTTTTTGTCAGATGAAATTTTGGCTCAAAATGCAACTTTTGAATGCACTCAAGCCCTGACGCTCTTCAAAATTTCAACATTATACAGGGTGTTTTTTTAGACGTGTGGTTTTCTATGTAGCAATACTTTTTTCAGAGTTGGTATTTTTGACAGCTGTCACTTGAATTTTCTTTGTTTGGTTTGCCATTTCATAAAAAATAGACTGAGGCCTGAACAACTCTTCCAAATTGTGCCCAAATGGGACCAAAACCATATTGGCGTTTATCCCAATTTTCATGAGCGAATTTTGTTTAGCGATAAAGCTCATTTTTGGTTGAATGGCTACGTTAATAAGCAAAATTGTCGTATTTGGAGTGATCATAATCCACAAGCCATTGTTGAGACGCCGCCGCCGCGCCGTTACATCCTTAAAAAGTCACTGCTTGGTGTGCTCTATGGGCAGAGGGAATCATTGGTCCATATTTCTTCAAAAAATGAACCCGGGCATAACGTTACAGTCAATGGGGAACACTATAGAGCCATGATTAATGACTTTTTAGTGCCTGAATTGCAGAATGTTGATGTGGACGACACACAGCCAATGAAACAATTAATTTATTGAAGGAAACTTTTGGTGAGCGCATTATCTCGGGTCGTGGGCCTGTGGCGTGGCCCCCAAGATCGTGCAATTTAACACCGCTGGACAATTTTTGGTGGGGTTATGTGAAATCGCTTGTCTACGCAGATAATCCCGAGACGATTGACGCCTTGAAAGAGTATATTCGGCCCGTTATTGCTGATATACGGCCCCAATTGCTGCAAAAAGTGGTCGAAAATTGGGCCTCTCGGCTGGAATTTATTCAAGCCAGCCGCGGCAGCCACTTGCCCAAAATCAATTTTAAAACATAATGGCAAACACTTTTCTTTATAATAAATCTAAATTCTTTGCCATAACATTAAACTATATGCGTTTTCTTTCTTCTTGAAAACCACACGTCTAAAAAAACACCCTTTATGTGACATGAATCTGAGACTATATTCGCCAATCTTTTTTTAATAAAAAATGCGATTTCTAGCAAAAATTCTAGCACTTTCATCAGTCTCCATGTCCATGTTTTTGTGTTTTGCATTTAAATGTTATTCGCACTATTTGGCCGATGACTAACCATGCACAGTTACTTTGAGAATTCCGTGTAGAAAATTCAGAGTAAAGAAATAAATATTAACGATTTCACAGAAAATTTAAAAATAGCATTTTTCAACTATTTAACATATACAATACATAATTATATGAAAGTGACAGCTGACAGCTAACTGTGTTTTCAGTACATTTGACATTAACATTACATTTCCACAAATAGATATCTGAGTCTGATGTCAATGCGTGGGATTGTTTTTATTTGCCCTTGCTTGTTTTTTTATTATTATGCCAAATCAACTTTAAGCATTTAACCTTCCGCTTATATACATAGGTATACTTTGTAACAAGAGATTAATACCATTTAAGTTACACACTTGTGACACCTGTCACACACACCATCGATTAAATTTAGATAAAACATTAGAAAAAAAAAAAACAAAACTTTGATTTATTGATTGTGTAATTGAGAATGATTTGCACGTGATTAATGAACACTGCAACTATAATTATTGCAGTTTTATCTCAAGTTAAATCCAAAAATTCTGTCCCCAAGGTATATCCATCAAAATTATTTGCACCGAGAACTGTCAATAATTTATAAGCAGCCATTATACGCCCCGGAAATGATTCCTTTTATACACGATTTCAAGACACAAAACTATTTTTGTTTGCTTATACTTTCACCATAGTCGCATATTTGTACATTTAAGTATAGGTAGGTACTTGTGGTGGCTATTCGTGACGATGCCGAAGGTCAACGCAATTAATCAACCCCTTGGCCACTAATTATTTTCCGCACTTTAAGCGAACCGCTATAAATAATAAAATTATACCTAAACAAAACGCGAGAAAACTATTTTGCATATAAATTACCTATCAATCGCTATTTACATACACATTTGCATAAAAATGAAAAAAAAAAAAACAAACTATTACTCACCACACCCACCGCGCAAGGTGTTCACCTTTTTTTTCGCGTGTGAAGTGGCAAATACCTAATTGCCCGGGGCACACTTTGAATGTAAACATCAGAATGTCCAGAGCTTGTAAAGGAGTCTTTTCCGTGAGACTCTGCGATCTGTGAATTCACCTGACTGTATAGCTTATTTTTGATTTGCGCATCAAGTGGCAGCAACCATCCATGACTCATCCCCATCATGGAACGTTAGAATGACCAATCGATGGAATCAACAAGTTCGCAGCTTCAGCCAAAAACACAACACACTGAGTTCAAGAAGCTATCTTCATCAGCAAAGACGGTTCGTTTGACCACCGAGCACCGTCTGGGATCCGTCGTCAGCGAAATAGCCATGCCACAGAAGAGGTATGAGCCTGCAACAATCACTGGGCCACAATCACAGCAGCGCAGTGCAGCCATACACTGGTGGCGGTTGCGGCAGCTATTTTCTGGCCAATTTTGAGTTATTGTTCGCCGTGTAAGCCGAATTCTTGGCAGCGTCATCGTGAATGCGTAGCTTATACACCACGACGACGAAGCTTATTGTCTTCTCAGAAATCGGCTCCTCGGCATTATAGGCAGCGTATAGCCTCTAGGAGGCGCAGAAGATCGAAGCGCAATTACAGGACGTTCACTGTGCGCGCGTTGGCCGTTATGTGAGTAATTGCCGAGGATTATTCCCTTCAAATTGTTTTCGCCCGGATAGGAGATGTGCAAGAAGAAGAAGAAGACGATTGTACACAATAGATTAGATATCCCTTGACTCTGACCAAAAAAAAAGCCTTTCTATTGTATGTTTCGTTTGGGGTATCACAGATCCTGACTTTTGGTCAGAAGTTTGTGTCCCCATTTGACAGAGTAAGACCCCATTCGAGAGAATCTATGTGTGTGTGTGAATGGAGGTAATTGATTTATAGAAAATAAATCATGGGATCCCAATATTACGTTGCATGCCGCCAAGCCATAGAGAGGCAAGTAAATAAACGATGACCATAAAGCAAGGCTATGAAGAATTGTATACAAGTCCTTTCATAATTTCTGTGAAATTCCAAGACAAAGTGCGAGAAAAATCATTGATTTTTTTTTTGTTATATTGTAATAATTATATCTGTGACATTTTTCTTGAGATTCTGCAATGATTCGTTGTTGTAATGCCCTGCGCTGCGCGCGCCGGCCGGCCGTGCCGCTACAGTCACTGGAAAATAAAGACGATGACGACTGACAGCGAACATTTTCCATTGTTTGCTTTTGCGAGGTTGAAGGTTGGGGGCTTAAGTTATGCAATTGACAAAAATATAGAAGTTACTTTTCAATATAACTTGGAGTTTCTTATTCTTGTTAGGTGGGAATTTAAGTTATAGGCCCTCATTCGAATAATAAAAAAAAACTAACTCCTCTTCAAACGTTAGGTTTCCGGGGAAGAGTCTTTCTATTTCAACTTAATTTCTATAGCTGCAAATATCGGTCTCCCAGAAGCTATAATACCGGAAATAAAAGCTGTGGTTTTTGTATTTGTTTTCACATTTTATGGTGAATATAAAGTTACCCCATAACCAACCCAAGCGAAAAATCTTTTCCTACTCAAGACTTTAGTCATACGAAGTCGTTCTTCCAATTTCAAGATCTGATTTTGGTAAAGCTAAAAACTTTCTTAACCAGGGGTCTTTTTCATCAAACACTTTTCGCTTTGCAACTTTCCAAAAAAATAATTTCCTGCAAAGTAAAAATGCGATGTGTTTCACAAAATTTGCAAAGTAAAAAAAGACATTTCACTTTTAAATTTTTCAGAATTTTTTTCTTAAAACTGAAAAGTGTTTCGTATTTTGCAAAGTTGCAAAGTAAAACTTGGATCGTTTTAATTTGGACGTAGGAAAAAACGGTTTTAACTTACTGAGAACTTTGTGTTACGGCTTAGATAAATAAATTTTCCATCCCATTTGATTCTAGTATTGGGATGCCTTGGAGCAACAATGTTCTATCTACAACGTTATAATGTTCTATCTATAATTCTTTTGGACTTTATTTAGTACACAAGGTTCTATCTAGCTAGTAAGAACATTGTGAACTTATAAGATCGAATGGAGTATGTGTAGATAGAACTCTGTTCCCTACCTTTACTTTAATTATTTCCGAAACAGTAAGACATAGAAAAGAGAAAAGTCTTTTTAGTAAGATTCAATAATTAAGTCAATTTTGACAAGAATGTTGGCAAGAAGTTAGAACCTTGTTGTCATAAGGTTCCGAAGTATACATATATTCATCTCATAACAAAACTGTTTTCAATGATTTACCTGGGACCTATTTCAACAAACACTTTTCATTTTTCATTTTTCACTTTGCAACTTTTCACATTTACTTTGCAAATTTCATTTCACCAAACGCAAATTTGGAAAGTGAAAAGTTCTTTTCTGCAAAGTAAAAAGTTTTGTTAGTTTGCAAAGTGTTTGTTCTTTTCGTTTCACCAAACAAACAAACTTTGCAAATTATATTCAGAATTTTGAAAAGCTTTTCAGTAATATGCAAAGACAAATTTTTATTTGCAAATAAGGGTTTTTTTTTTGAAAATTTTAAATAATGATATATACAAATGAACTGTTCTGAAGAATTTTAGGAAAATGAAGAAGTAAATAAAAGTGCCCAAAGGGTAGCGAAGTGAAGTTTAGAAATAACTTTGATATCGAAAATAGTTTTTAGACAAGAGAGAATTTTCGATTAATAAAACAACCATCGAATTTGTTTTGTCTATAATTGGACATAAATTTCAATTCATCAGCAAAAGGAATATGTGTTTAAGTCCCTTGCAACAAATTTTGTGTACTCTACATTGGGTTAAGAATGGAACCCCATATCACGGTGTTGCATCTATGCCCTCTACCGTCCGTAGAGTAGTTCATCGAGTGTCGAATGTAATTATAGATGAATTTCTCCCAAACATCATTTGCTGGACACAAAATTCTTCAGAAATAGCCTTGCAATTTTTTTCTCAGGGACGATTTTTTTGTGTAGCTGGATGAAGAACATTTTGTCATTAGACATGAAAAGCATGCTTAAATATAAAGATGGTTTTGGGCCCAGATCTTTCTTTAATGCTGTAAAAGTAAGCTGGCCAGGTAGGGTGCATGATGCAAGAGTGGTATAAGGAATTCATGTTTGGTAGCCAATTTCAATTCGGGATAGCGACCATTCCCTAATTCAGTGATCTGAATAGTGCTTATGCTTTGAGTATATGGTAAATAACACCGCTAAGGACAAATCTGGAAGATCTAGTGGAACAGAGATTTAACTCAGCTCATACAACAAGAATCATTCAAATCATTGAAAACAGTTTTGGTATCAGATGATACTTCGTGAAACGCAATTACCAAATTAAAACTACAAAGTTGCGAAGTGAAAAATGTTTAGTGAAATAGGTGCCAGCTTAAAAACTGTTTTTAGTTCAATTTAATTCTGCTGTCATATTGAAAAGTCTTAAAACGGGATTCACTCTTTGAAATCAACTGAAACCAACCATTGATCATATTCTAGAGGTTGCTTCCAAATTTCTCTTAACGATGTCGATGTTAATACCTTGTGATGGTGAATATGATGTAGCTATGTGATAAATTGGTTGTATTTGCTTTAGATTAAGCTTGATTATAATTCGAAAACACTTAAGGTACTTAGTTATGACCTTAGATTTGTGTCCGTCAGAAATTTTAGTAAACCCTAAAATTGGTGACCTTTCTAGAACTTCAAAGTTGAGCTTAGCAATGCATTTCCCTTATTTGATTCGAACACTATACTATACTCATTCTTATTCTCACTGCCCAATCATCATCATAATCATTGTTGCCATCATCATCCAAAACAGAAAAAAAAAAAAAAACAATTCAAAAGAATGAACCATCGACGAAACAACCAAACATCCAACAAGGCAATCGGACCAACGGAATGTTGTCATTTCTTGACATTGCTGCCAATAATGTATCTAACCCTTTTTTGCCCAAGGCTTCGAATGAACATCAGAGTCCTATTCTTTACTTTAGACGTCGCGTCGCTTCGCGTCGTGGTCGTCGTATACATCCCAATCTCAAAGACATAGTAGAGAAGCAGATGATAGCCCAGTGCAGCACAGCAGCCTCAACTCTGTATAATAGCATCGATCGTTGTGTTGTGCTCTGTGTTCATAACTTTGACGATCCTTTTTAGGTAGCCAAGTGATTTCTGAGATGTTTGTTAATTGCTTCTCGGTCATTCCGAGCACTCTATTCTAGCTACAACTCCATAAGCTGAACAGTGGCGAGGTGCGTCTAAGCCCCTCCACCAATACCCTGATGCGCTGCATCAACATTATTGTGCTGCACTGTTGAGAGTTCCAGTGCAGATGCGCGTTATTGCGGATACGATTAAATGATCTATACTATGCGACCGAATGAGAAAGAAGAATTTCAGCAGATATGTATATTGATGCCTCTTGGTATGAGTTGAAACATACTACAATACTAGTGTCGTTTTCCATTGGATGTCTGAAACCGTCCGGAAATAAAAAGAAGAAAGAACTCTTCTGAAACCATTCCATAGGCAAACAAAAAAATCAGAATCCACTCCAGAAGCACTACTACTACTAAGCTCTAACGTCCAAACAAAATCACTCAAATCAAACGACGCCATAAGGTACTTCTGTTGCAGACAAATAATGAATTAATGAAGTAGTTAGCACTGTTCCATTGGATTTTAGAATGAGTTAATCCTTGAGTGAAACCAATAGAAAACGACATAGGTGATCATTTTTTCGGTGAGTGAGTGAGTGAGTGAGTGAGTGAGTGAGTGAGTGAGTGAGTGAGTGAGTGAGTGAGTGAGTGAGTGAGTGAGTGAGTGAGTGAGTGAGTGAAAATAAGCACAATTTCAGTGTAGACATGCGTTGTGGCACTGCGCATAACCATGTAGATGTCAATAAGTATTATCCCTTGCTGGTATATTTTTTCAGTGTATACAATTTGACCTATAAACAATTTCAAAAAGTCAAGGCTCTTCCAAAGACTCATCTTGTAAATCTATGACTACTTTAACAGCATAGTTTCTATTTTACTCAAAATTTAAGCCTTCTTCCTTGTGAATTTCACCTTTTGCTATATAAAAACAATAATAAAATACAGGGCTCCCTCGAAAAGGGAAGTAGTATATCTCATTGTTCTCCAATGGAGTGCCTATACTGTTCCGTGGTTGGATGGATGCAAGATGACCATTACCTACTTCGAATTCCATCGGTTGACAGTTTTTTTTTTTTGTCCACTCCGAGCCTCGAGGCATTGCCATTGAGTGAAAAATGGCAAATCTTTGGAATTTCTGCTCCGAGATGCAGTTAGGGTTTTCACTTTATACTTTTTCTTAGCGATTGGGGAGAGATGTGCGTAATTAAGCAGAGAAAAAAAAAAAAAGGACGCAGCCATAACTGATGCAAGCGTCAAACACTCGCGACGGACAGCGCAGCTTCGGCAGTGAGCTGCTGTCATTGTTTTTGTTGTTATTGCTGTTGTCTCCAAATATTCTCGCGTAATTTCGCATAGCTCACTTCCGGGAATATTGGTTTTAAAGGAACAGAAGCACAATACATAGGTATATAATAGTCCCGCTGCCAGTCGCCCTGACTGCCCAACTTCGTCTTCAACTTGAGGAGGGCTAAAAACAAAGTTTCAATTTGTCGTGTTATGCGCGTTGTCTTTTCTGGGGCTGGAATTTTTGTGAGAACATGACATTTTGATCGGTCTTCGTCGTCGTTGTCTCGCGCAAATGCTCAGCTTTAGCTGTACAAAAAAAAAATAAAAATTAAACGATATACATTTTATATAAACCATACGGACGGTCAACAACGAAATCGTCGTCGTTGCCATCGTCGACAACGACAATGACACAACATTTATTGTCGCCTCGAATCGTTATTGTGTGCTATTGCCTGTTGGTTTGTTGTGAGGTGGAATGCCATTTTGGCAAACTGTTAAACAGTTGCAAGAATGCGCACAGCTGTTATGTTCGTCATTCGCGCACGAAATTAATTCACGAAAAATGGTTAACTCTGAATCCGCACCGCCAAGCAAGTATTTTTCGCCGAAAAAAGTGCTTAGTTGGTAAAGTGCATCTCGATTGCAAGGGAATTATTATGTACGTATACAACCGAGATTGTAAAAGGCAGGGTTAACAAGGAAGAAGAATCTCTGATTTAGTTGGAAGGGTTTTTTTTTTTGTTGTGTCGTCTCCCCATTAAATTTCGTGTAATGCCGAAAAGGTGACCTAGAACTGTCTTAAAATGTGACAAGTAGGTAATGAGGCACAAAAAGACCTTTAAATCGGGGTTAAGTTTTGAATTTTGTTTTCTTTTTGTCGCTTCGTTTTAAATGACTTCATTGGAATCAGAAGCTGAATTAAGTAGTAACTCGAAGTTAATGTATTTTTTGTTTAAAGTTTAAAACAAAGGAAAGAAGTTGTTGACTGTCAAGACAGTTTAAGATTCAACTTCCTATAACAAGCCTTGCACAGTTCTAGTAATATTCTGAGATAGTGTATTTTGAAATAACAACACCAAGTCTGTGGCACAGAATCCCATTCTTCTTAAGGGTAGTTCGAAAGACATTTTAAAATAACAACTTAAATTAGAAAACAATATTTGGTATGGTATGCATCAGAAGAGGGTTGTGGCGCCTTCCAAAGGCGGCATAAAGCTTATATGACCTTTTTGATCGGGGTCATAATGACAGTTATTCTTATGAAAAGAAAGGAGAATGGTTCTGGATTTATTTTCATAATCAAAATCAGCAGTGTACACATTTGGGTGTTTCCATTGTTACCGGTGTGACACTAACAGGTACACATCCTTTTAGAAAAAGAATATTCCAAATCGACAAAAAAACTGGAGTATTTTTTGAAACGCATTTGGTTCCCTAAAGGAATTTAAAAAATACGAGCTTTGGATATAGAATCCATTTCATACTCGTTAAGTTGATCTTAAAAACTGGCAAATGTTCGTGTGGCGTAAAATATTGCATGAACATTAAGTACGTCGGATTCTTCTTAAAATATTTGATTGAAATTTAATCTTCAGTTTCGTTTTTTTATAAGAAACAACAAGACAATGAAATAACATCGACAATTTAAGTAAGAAATTGTTACGCATGTGCCCTTAAAACTAAAGGGACCGAGTATGATTTGAGCATCAAAGTAGAACAAGAAACAATATTAAAAGTTAATTAATTTAATAAATTTAATACGCTAACGTCCAGTTTTGTCAATGCGAGATTAAAGTCAAACCCGAGTTAACTCATCAAAATTGGTGAGTTAACTTATCAGGATTAACTGAACAGATGCTTTTGATGTTTTATCCTCCGAGTTTGTTAAGTCGTTCCTCATGCATTCTCCACCGAATAACTGGTTTACTTCTAAAGTTAGCTAACTTTGCTAACAATTCTCCTTGTAAAGTAATTTTTTTCTCACAATCCCTACACAGTAAATTCCATATTAAAAAATGACAAAACTCAATATAAGTTTGAAAAACAGAAACAGTAAATCTTACCAAACTGTTACGGGTGTGAAATGCCCTTAAAACTAAAGGGTTTTCCAATAAGAGGTGTTATTTTGATATTCAAAGAAAAATGGCATTTTTTGAGATAAATGATCGGATGTTTATTTCATTATAAAGAGGAAGGTATTCCGTTAATAATAGAACACAACATCAGCCACAACCACGCTTACAGGACCATATCCTTTTCATGAAATTTTCCATAACCAAATCGCAAAGTGGCTGCCCTATGTCCTCGATAGCCTCACGAGTTCCATCTTTGAGGTCTTAAATCGACGTTGGCTTAGACCTTATCTTTCACGTGGCCTAAAAGGAAGGATTCGCAAGGTGTTAAATCACAAGATCTCGGTGGCCAATTGTGATCACCTCTTCGAGAGATAACACGGTCCGGAAACTTTTCCCGTAAAAGATCGATGGTTTCATTGCTTGTGTGGCACGTAGCGCCGTCTTGTTGAAAGTAAACGTTGTCCAGATCAATACCATCCAATTCCGGCCATAAAAAATCATTAATCATCTCTCGATAGCGCAATCCATTGACCGTAACTGTTGCTCCAGCCTCATTTTCGAAAAAGTAAGGTCCAATGACCCCGCCGGACCATAAACCGCACCAAACAGTCACGCGTTGAGGATGGAGAGGCTTTTCAACAATAACTCTTGGGTTTTCCGAGCCCCAGATGCGACAGTTTTGCTTGTTGACGTAGCCTCCGAGGTGGAAATGGGCCTCATCAGTCAAGATGATTTTTCGATGAAATTCCGGATCATTTTCATGCATTTCAAGGACCCAATCAGCAAAGACACGACGTTGTTGATGATCAGCCGGCTTGAGTTCTTGTGTTAACTGAACTTTATAAGCCTTAAGACCCAAGTCTTTATGCAAAATACGGTGTAATGACGTTTGTGGAATGCCTAATTCCAAAGAACGACGAGGAATGGACAAACCTGGGTTTTCTTCAACACTTTGGGCTACAACAGCAATATTCTCAGTTGTTCTTGAGCAACGTGCACGGGTTTTATTCTTCACATCACTAACTTGTCCCAACAGCTCGAATTTGTCCACCAATTTCTGTATTGCGGTCCGGTCCGACAAGGTGCTTCACGACGACCCAAAAATGTTTTAGTTTTACGAACCGTCTCTGCCAAATTTTCACCATTTTTATAGTGAATTTTAATAATTTCAATGCGTTGTTGAAGCGTGTATCGTTCCATTTTTATTAATGGCGTAGTTTCTACTTATCAAATGTCAAAAAATGACAGCTTCAAAAGTGACAGCTACCGAAATAGCGGCCTATTCAAAATAACACCTCTTATTGGTTTATAATTTTCGGCTCTCAATAATTGTATTTTATCTGACAGTTGATCAAGATATTCTTCTTTTTATTCTCAAACTTTAAATTTGATACATATTTTTATTGTAGTAATAAAACATACAGATTTTTTTGTTACGGATGTGACACTTACCAATTTATGAATCAAATGCGCTCAAACTGAGTTTGTATTACCTTCCAAAATAGACCAAAATAAGCTCAGAGTTTAGATAATGAAAAACAATTAACCGTGCTCAAATCAACAAACAATGAAATTGCAAGCAAAATGACATTTGCAGCAATTTTTTGCTGACTGCAAATATGTTAAGTAACATTAAATACATGTCTTAAAAATAAAACACAAAATTCTACATTGCAAATAGTGCAAATAAATTATTTCGCAAAGTAAGAAATTCTGCGAAATCATTATTTCGCGCAACACTTATTATAATTTTTTTGTTTGCAATGACAGCATAATGCAACAGTGCTGTTTTTATTGTTTTGTTTGCCCTACGAGCTGAATTAAATTAAAATATACAGCGCGAAGCCTTCTAAAATCACGGATACTTTGTTTTAGTAAAAATAAAACAAATAAGCTTGACATTTAGACAATTTTCAATTCTCTTCACACTTCTGTCAATGTCACATCAAAATCCATTATGTAGGTAGTTCCCAATTGAATCACTTATTATGTCCCGCTCATTAGGACACGTTTATTGCCTCCTAATAGCCCCATCAACTGATTTCATTATGAAAATACAAACAAACCTGAAGTAAGCTACAAAAAAAAAAACTATCCAGGAAATCTGATTGACAATATTGCAATCGAACACACTGTCCTGTGGAATTATACAGCTGGGGCTGGCAGGCAGCCTATACGAATACGAAACGAACGATCCAATAATATATGAAACTCTCTTTGCAACGCCAAAGTAAACCCTGATTATCGCACCTTGATAGATATTTTCACATTTTTCGTTCTGCACTTGCTCGCGGTGATAATTGCGTTTAATTGCCAACAGGCTCCGAGCCTGGTTTACCCCCGCCTGCCTGCTGCTGCTGGTATACTGGTGCTGATGCTGGTGCTGCTGTTGATTATTACATCGGTTTAGGACTATAGGCTGCACACGCGGGCTCTTTGACCGTATAGCGTCGCTGTCGTCGCGTCGCCGGGCTACAACAGCCAGCGTGGCCGACTTGAAACCACTTGACAGCCTGACTGATTTTTATTGAACGTGCAAAAAAGCTGTGCGATTTCTTACTGCGCGGCTCGATTGATCCAAAGATCCATTGACGCACGAGAGCGTGTCTCCACGCTAAATGCCCAGCCTGAGACGATTCGTAGGTTATAGCCAATCCCAATCAAAAGCGTTAACAAAAACAGCAAAAAAAAGAAACAGAACTGCAACTAGAAATATTTACAAAAAATAAATAAACACTCAAGGCGGCGGCGAGAGAGTTTGCGGGCGCGAGCAAACAACAAAATGACATGAAAATTAAAATAAAAATCGTTGGCTATAGAGCTCGTAAAAAATGAAAATCACGGCGAGAAAAACGTAGCCGTAATATGCGAAACGTTAACGCCTCCCGTTGGTTAATTACATTTCTCCATAGGTTTACAATATATCCGCTATCCGGCGGCGCGTTGCCGCGCTGGCCGGCCACTCGTCTTAACTTAGCAAGCACTTCATGGATTTTTTGTGGATGGGGTTTTTTGTGCTTTGCTTAATATTGTTGCGAGATGAGTAGAAAATGTACCGCAACATTAAACAGAGCCAATTATATTGGTATTAATTAATGAGTTTTTATTAGTGACAGATTGGCTAAGTAGAGTGAATTAGGATGTCAAGACGTTGTTGTCGCTGCAGTTATGGTGAAAGGAAAAATTTTCATTTGTGTTTTTTTTTTCCACACAAAGGCTTGTTTTGTGAGAAAGTACCTAGGGGAAGCTCGGGAAAGTCAAAAAGTTGTAGGCTAAGAAGCAGCACGGATTTATCCATGTCATTTTAGCATAATGATGACATATATACTCTGGACTTAGATTAATTATTGGCGAAGAAATTGTATCTTAACATGATAACGACCGACGATAGGATTACGTAAAACAAATCTTACAAATCGTTCAAATCATTTTTTTTTTTTTAATATTTTCTTAATTATTTTTATTAGTATAAATCTAAATTTTAATACTGTAAACGTTTTAAGTTTTATCATTAACCAGCTTTCTTACATTAATAATCTCGTTTTAAAAACCACGCAGAGCGAAATATGGCATTATCAAAATCTTGAAAGTTCGCAATTACAAGATCTCGCTTATCACAATTTTATGAGAGAGAAATCTGTATTTGCGAGAGGCAGATTTTTATATGCAAAATTTGTATGATGTGTAATTTTTGAAATGTGGATATTTTGAAAATGCGAATTTTGTTTCCTTTTAAAATGCGAAATTTCTCTTTAATTGCAAAATTCAAGATATTGGTATTAGAAATTTTACTTTCAGTTCAATTGTGGGGTACCGCTCTCCAATAAATGGAGAGTAAGTTGGTACATCACCAAAATTTGTTACAAGTTAGAATTTGCATTTTATTGATCTTCGAAGTCTAGTTCCATCTGAGTGGATTCAAAATTAATTTAGGCGGTCAACTCGACCTCGTCTTCTCTTCTGATGTCCATAACTGCATGGGTATCAGCGAGCGACCACCTTCTTTCGACTCTAGAATCTTACAAACCCCCTCTCTTTCTAACTCTTTCCTATAACTCCTATATCACACCGTCACTCTATCGGAATTCGTTACATTTTTTTAATTTTCGTAAAGCAAATATTAGTATCCTTGAAAGTAGCGATATATGTCAATTCTTCTCTTCTTTATTTCTATTATAAAGTGTTCGGCTATATAAGATGATCCGTTCCAAGTGTTTACCTCAAAAAAGCATTTCCTCTAGTCATCCGTGGGATAATAGTGAACCTAAGTCCCTCAGAAACAGTATTGGAATAAACTCTGGTGTAGTACCTGCTCCTGACATGATTTCTCACACTTCCAGTCCGCGAATACTTTATTTTCTGAAGTAGTAGATCAACTACAACAAACTTAGTTGATTTTGTCTCTGGAACAGTAATTTTTGTTATGAAAAGTGGTAAAAAACCGATGTTATTGCAACTGACCTTAGTAAAGCGTTCGATAAAATATCCCATAATCTAGCTCTTTTTAAACTAAAAGCACTTGGTTTTCGAGCTTCTTTTATTGCATGGATTCAATATTATTTAAATGAACGTCAATACAATTTTTAGAAACTCGAAATCCAACCCAATCTTTGCAACCTCTGGTGTTCCACAACGAAGCCATCTCGGTCCTCTGATTTTCATTTTATTCATTTTAACAATCAATGATGTTGACTGGGTCACCAAAGCCCCTCCATCTCCGTATATGCCGACGATGAAAAAAAAAATATAAAGATGTATATCCTCCACTATTGATTCCGACCTTCCTTTTTCATCTTGACCTGGTGCCGTAAAAACTTTCCCCACATCCTCTTTGTACCTTTTTTATCAATACACAAGTTGATTCGGATTGCGTGATATTGAAGTTTTATATGTGATAAGGAACTGAACTTCCTATCTCATATCACTAGCCCAGGTATGGTCTCCATTTTATGCTTCCCATTCATTTCGAATTGAAGCCGTTCAACGTATATTCCTTCGTTTTGTTCTCCGCGGGCTACCATGGCCTGATATGTTTAACCTCCCACCCTATGTTGATCATTTAAAGCCTATAGACTTGCAACCCCTTGATAAACGCAGGAAAGTCGCGGACATTGTTTGAATCCATCAACTTTTAGCTGATAATATCGACTGCCCTGCGCTTCCTCAAAAAAATTCCACTCTACACCAACCCTAGAAGACTCAGATCGGTGTCACTCTTTGTTCTCAACTTTCACCTCACTAACTACGGATGTAACGAACCTATGAATCCCATGCTCCACTCCTCCTCTAAAAATTCTCTCAAAATCTCTGTATACAAAAACTCTTAACCCCAAAACCCTTTTATGCTAAGTAGTGTTTAATCTTTTTTGTAAACTTAGTCGTAAGTTATTTTTAGACGTCCTACCATTTTGTGCCTTTTCAATTTATTTGGCCGATTTATTTTATTCCTTTGTTCAGAGAGAAAAAGTGTTTGGGTGACAAATAATACTTAACTTAACATTTTGAACTTTTTATTTCAGACTCTCTGAATTAAGTGGCTGAAAAAAAGGGAAAAGAAAATTTACCAACAATTATTTATTTTTCTTTATTTGTCCTTAAAACAAATAATGAAAGCACTGACTGGACAAGAATCACGGATGTCCTCTTCATGATTCGCGCTTCCATGTATTTAATGTCACCTTTAACAAAATCAATAAAATGTTAAGATTTCAAAAATCGACGTAAGACTATTTTCAGACACTCCATTTAATCTTGATATATTATCTTCAAATGCCTTATTTTTATTTTTCAAAGCCTCTCGATCCTTCAACTAATAAAACTCAAAAGTTAGTCACTCTGATGGCATTTGTGATGTTTGAAATCGTGTTTCATGCTAACTGTTTCGCCACTAAACAAATACCAAATGCGTATTTCATGCTCCAACTATTTATTTTATAGAACTGCCTTAAATCTCTTTCCTTAATTTATTCCCAGTGTGCTAAAACAAACATCTCATAAGGAAATGCTATACAATAAAAAAGAACTCCTCTCTCCAATACTTGTTTTGTCAACAAACTAAGATTAATTAAAAATGGACAACATCCTTCGTTTGCACACAGCAAACAGATAAACACGACTCAGTATTATCATTGCCGTAAATCACCCTCCTCTCACTATATACTTGTGGCAAACAACAACAAGGATGTCGCTGCTCCTGATGCTGTTGTGTTGTTTCTGCTGCTGCTGTTGCTTCTGCTGGGCTGGTATGGTGGAGCTGATGAAGCTGAAGAACATCCGATCTACCCAAGGTCCCAACACTCCATCAGAGTATTTAATTGCCGGTGATTGATGTGGCCAATGCAGACGCAACTGACATCGAAATATTTCCAACTGTCATTAGGATCACACTAAAACTCCAACAAAAAACCACACGAACACAACCGCAACAAGAATATAAATATAATACACCTGCAATCATTCAAATTGGAAATTAGCAATCCGACTGCCATGGCAAACATCATTAAAAGCGTGAGTGTCGTCGAAATCTTCGCGCGCGGATTCCGGTTGCCATTGCCATGTGTAGTTTGCAGTGCATGTGCATCAGAGGAGCCTCCGAATCTGAATGGAAAATGCGTGCATAATTCCATTATACCTACACAACCTGACACTGCAACCGGGCTACTTACTATTCGCGAATCCGCCTGCGATTCCAAGGAGGAGCGATAATTACTTCACGAATGACGGACATACGATCAACTCGGCTGACAGTGATGAGTCTTTGATTGCCTCATCTCGGTGCCATTTCGCTGCACCGCACCGAACCGAACCGAGATCTGCGACTGCGCAGGCAAACAACATAATGCCTTCCTGTCAATGGTCGGACGCAGTGCGGATGTGAGTCCTCCATATTATGTCCAATGTCCAGCCATTGCGATGCAATATGTGTTGCAATGATTTTAATAGAAATGTCATTGGATCGTTGCATCGTCGGCGCGGCGTCAGTCGCGTCGTTGTTATCCCGCAGAGTTTCGCATCGCATCGACAGCGAGGCGCGTTTCTGTGACGTTTCATTAGTTTTTATGACTTACAACAGTGCTCAAAGGTGAGATTCAGTTTTATGGTGCTGACCACCTTATTACCATGGGTACTGTTACCGAATGCGGTGGACACCCGTTGTTGGGAGTCATTAACCTCCACTCAACCCAAAATCACAGTCATTGCGATTGCGCAAATCGCCGTGCGGCATTAGTGTTGTAGTGCGTTAGATAAAGAATATGAACTGCGTTTGGGTTAATGGCTTTTAATTGACTTAGCTGTAGGTATGTATGACATGATTCCCAGGTCCATATTTCCTTTTCTAATGCCTCGGAATGACGACAACGCTGACCCTAAAAATTCGTTCATATAGAAACATAGCCCGCCAGAAATAATGGCCAATGTTTCACGAAATAAAGAAAAGCTGTCAGACAAAAAAAAAAAAAAAAAACAAACGCACGCAAAGAGATGAACATTCGGTGCCGTTGCCGTATGGAAGTCGAGTTCAAGAGTGCAAAGATGAAGTCGTTATGTTTCAAATTTGAATGTGACTCGCGGATGGATAGTTCTGCCGAAACAGACGGAAGGCTGTGACAATGATCATTTTTTACGATTATACATTTTTGTGATCTTCATGGCTTTTCACTCAATGACCGAACCATCATAATGCGCACAAAAATAAAAATTACGCATTTCAGTTTTACTGTCATACCTCTATGACAGCTTATAATAGAGGTATCTGCATGTGTGTGGTTTGGTTTTAACACATTTTATAACGTCTATTCGGGGAAATCAGCGCAGAAACAAATGACAAATTTAAGAAAAAAAAAAAAACAAAAACAAATGTTCGGCTTCATTCATATTAAATTCTCAGGGTTCCTTGACGTTATGAATCTCAAATACATTGCTTTATGGTATATTTTGTTTTTTTTTTTTCTTGATCATGATTATGAATGGAAAAAAGATGAATTCATGAATTGAGTATTAAAAATCCTACATTAAATAAGTATTCTAGGAACTCTCTCAAATCTGATTCAAAATATTGATGAATGTTTTAAAAAGTCGCAAAGCCGAAGGTATTTTTCAAAAATGTATAGTCGGACTTAATAAACCAACATCTTAGACATAAATTCAATTATTCTACAGGGACACCTTTTTTCTCGGATTCCACCAAAATTTACAGAACAATATCCAATGTATCTAAATATCATTGAATAATTATAAAAAGATTACTGCATTGTGATCTAACCTTAATAAGTTTCAGTTAAAATTTCAATCGACCACACGCAGCTTATAGTAAATCGTTATTTTCAACCTGACAGTAGCTGTCATTTCAAATTGGCAAAAAGACGTCTGTTGTTTTATTTCCAAAAACTTCTAATTTCTTCCAGTTTTATTTCAAAGATCTGTCAAATTTCATATAAAAAATTAAATTGTCAGTTTTGGAGAGCAAAGGAAGAAGAACAGACCTCATATCATTAAAAGACGGTTTTTGCATTGAACTATCACTCCACGTGGTTCAATCTGACGTCTCTTCATTTTGTCTCACTTACACCTCGTGGTGAAAAAGAAATATATTTAAGTAACATAGGATTAAAAAAATTGTATCTACTTACATAATATGTAACATTAAACTATTGACACGGCACAAAAATTGAAATACCGTTATTTTTCCATATTGTAACCGAGCTACGAGCAAAATCTGGCAACACTTACTCTGACTTGAAAAGAGGACTACGAAAATTCTATATGGGTGACCAAGCAGTTTGTACCACCTGCACAGTTTTTCATAACTCTGATTTCTAGCACTCGTAAAATTCACCTTTTGGCCGCAATCTTGGATTTTAGTTTTTTTTTTTTTAAATATGATTCCTGATAGTGTTATATAATAAAATGTGTGAGACAAAAAGTGTGAAGAATTTAATTTTTTGTGCTGAATATAATTTGTTGCTAATGTTAATAGAAGATGAACTCAATATAGGGTTACCAGACGTCCCCCTTTTTCATACCAAAATACTATTTGTCCCACCTAAGCAAACCTCTGTCCCCCTTATTAAGTACAAATTCAAACAGAGAAAACATTTAATTGAAAACTGTAAGCATATTTTCATTAAATATTTCTGTGAACACATCCATTTGAAGTTCAAAATTCTTTCAAAGCTGAACGTATCCACTCAATGAACTACATCTTTCTTCACTTTTTTTACTCTGGTGATATATTTTCAAAAACATGTTTTGTCCCCATTTTTGACACTTGTCCCACCTAGAAAACTCTCGATGTACCCCTTTTCGTTATTTTCAATCTGGTAGCCCTAGCTAAATAAGACCTTCCTTTGTAAATGTAAACAGCTGGATTCTGGATCACCGAGATGGAGCTTTTAAACCTACTGGAATTTTTTAAGGTTGCGGGTGCAGAATTCTTCTTCAAAACCATGCCACGCGGTATAACCAACTGTGTTTCAGGACGGGTTGATAAAACTTTCACGAACGACCTGGATGTTTTCGGCCGATGGTCTACCCGTACTTCTGATATCTCTAATGTTCCCATATCGATCAAATTATGTCACCAAGAGGCCATTAATTTGTCGCAGCTGTTGGAACATTTTGAACACCATAAATTTGTGTAAATTATTGACGTCACTTTTCAAAAATAAATTGGACAGTTTTTGTTCGCTGTGCGATCGTGAAGTAATCCATTAGCTATTTATTTAATCTCCCAATATACTTAGGTCTAAAACTTAATAAAAATAATTTGAAAATATCTATTGTATAAAAAAGTTATTATTAGGGTATTTTAAATGTCAGCAAAATTAAAAAAAAATTAAATTTTTAAAAATTAAGCACATTTTAATAGTGTTTGTAGACAAATTTGTTGGGCTTTAAATTCTCTTGATGTTTAAAATCTTTTTTCTGTGTTGCAGTAAATAAGAAAAAATATAAATATTTGTTTGTTAAAAAAGACCGGCTTCTACAGTTTTTCTCAATTTTGCTAAAACTTTATCTATGTTTATGCTAACATTATTTTTAAGCTTAAGATATGCTAGAAAAAAAAATGATGTTCGAACCCTTTTGCTTTTCTTTTGAAGATCGACTTTGACCCAGCAGCTTTTCCCAGCAGGCATATGAAGCACCAATTTTCGATGTCGAACTCACTACTGTGATTTAGTTGGGGCTTATTGGCCATATTTTTACCAACAAACTATATTTCTATATTTTCAATTTTTTTTAGCATTTTCTTCATGGATCTTAGAATCATTGAATAAACTTATCAAAAGAATTTCAATAAAATTCACAAGTGATGAATTTGTTAGAACTGTTTGTAGAAATTGAGTCTTTCTCTGAGCTTCAGGTCTTGCATATGATTTTAGCGGATTTTTTTTTTAATCTATGAGGATTTCGTGTAACGAAGGAGTGGTCTGTTGAACTGTGCGTCCACTGTATCTGCATGCTTCATCCAGGTTGAGCCCTCAGGGTGCAGCTATTTGCATTTTTAAGTGATTCCACATAGATATAGCTAAAGGCAAAATTCGTTTAAAAACATATTTTTTGGGATTAAATTTTTTTTTTTCAAAGATACTACCTATTTTGATTCATTTATGTATTATTCCAAGTGTCATAATAATTTGTTTCAAGCGAAAAAATCTCTAAGAACGTAACTGACTCACTAACTGAATGATTATCAAAATTAGGGAGCATTTATGATTGTCTTACATAAGAATGGAAGTCATAATTCTGACTTACTGACTTCAAAAATCAGTTGTACCTGCCTGAGAATTTTTGACTCTAGTCCAAAAAAAAACCTAATTAAAATATTTTATTAGCTTAAAATCTTAACATAAAAATGCTTATTTTATATCCATAAAACTTTAAAGTTCTCCTCCTCCGCCCTAGAGAGATGTCCACTATATTCGTGCTTGTAAGCGATTTTTCTAATTAACAGCAACTTCCTTTTACACTGCGTGTGACAGCGCGCGCCGGATGTGACTAGTCAACTCCTTGATCGTAATCTACCAAATCAAATCCCAAAAGGCTATCAAAACACACCATCTCACCTCTCATCGTTCAACCAGTGCAGTGCAGCGAGCAACAAAAAGAAAACTTCCGATGCTCCTGCTTGCTGGACTGACGCGTATGCGATGCGCTGAACATCGCATCGGTTGCTCACAGTTAAGAAAAAAAAATCAATTTGTATCTGTCGCCCATTAATGCCACGTAGAGGAATATTTATCGCCTTAACCACTTAGCGACAGGCAAAAAATGTCTAACAAATTATTATTGCAAGCTTCCACACATATGGCCACACCATAACACAGCTATATAAAGAGTCATCCCATAGTCCCAGTCCCAGTTCGTATCACCCCCGGCTGTGACTGGCTATCAAACATAGCCCAACACATACTCACACACACACATCCGCACATACAATTTTGAGGTGATAACAAATTTATAAATTTTCCGCGTAACGAAACCATCATAATTGCAAAGTACTTTTTGGCCGACGGTGTTTAGCGTTTACTGCTGGTGCTGGTGCTATAGCCAAGGCTCAAAGTAGGCATATGAATAACCGATCCACACTAATTACGCTCCACTTTTGGTGCGCACTGCAGTTATATATACCTACACAGCTACAGCTACTGACCATATAGCTGCTCCTGATGCTGCTGCTGCTGCTGCCTATCAACGATGTCGATCAGGTCTGCCTACATGGGCCCCCCAGGACTTTGCTTCACATAAAGGTAGAATAGAGGTACCTCTAGAAACGGTCCCCTCGCGATATCAACCACCAATGTGGCTACTGCACTGCTTTACCCGAGTGGAATCCGCATCGCTGATGCGAGATGAACTCTCCTCATTCTCTCACTCCACCACAACGCCCGACGCCCCTCCGAGCTTCGACCATGTAGCGTGTTATAAATTATTATAAAAATATTTGAGACCATGTCGACCTGAATTTGTGCGATCGGAGACGCGAGAGCTTGCACAAACGCGCGCCCATTTGCATACTGTGTATGCTGGGGATGCCAACCCAGCTAGCCAGCCTGAACTCCGCTGTCGGAGTCCGCAATCGAAGTTGTATCTAGCTTGTTAGCTATCAAATTGGCATGCCATGAGCGCGACGCGAGGTGGACAACACCGCACGCACCACAAACGCGCAAACGTATCGGTGCGGAGTGTCCCCTGTCCCGTTTGTCGCTGCCATCATTCAAAACCCAGCCAAAGGACAGTTCATGGAGCTTATTAATTTGTAAAAATCTCAACTACAAGCAGTTCGTTTGCCCAGAGAAATACTCTGATCGATGTTTGAAGAAATCCAGCTGCTGCTGCCGTATAGCGTATAGATGTAAATCCATGCTTGCAATCCAAATCGAATTGGACTCTGGGGACCGCACGCAGCCGTAGTTGCGATCAGTTCCGCGCAAACAACAATGAGAGAGTTCAAGCGATGTCTGCTAACTGAAAATACCAGACAAAGGATATGCCGAAATCTGTTCAACAACATTAGAAAGCCTCCGCGTACCTATAGAGTTGGTAGGTATATAGGTAGTGGGTCCCACCGCGCATACTGCTGGGCCCCCGTCCCTCGCTCCTTTGCAATTTCTATCAATTTTTAAGCGAAATTATTTCGTTTTGGGCAATTTATCAAAATGGACATGCGCGCGTTGCGTGCCAGCGTTCAATTAATTTCTGATTTGACCAATACTTACAACGAGGACATAAGACTCTGCTCTCCATCTGCTCTCTTTGCCCCTCCTTGAGAGCGATGTGTTGTATCCGCTTTACTTGTACAATGTGGGCAGCCATTGGACTTAGATGCATTCGGTGGTATAAGTGGAAAGAACTCTCCTTCTGTCCTCGTCCGTCGTCTCCGTCTTGTCGTGTAGAAAGAGGTAGGAACATGAAGTCTAACATTCCGCTTCATTATAAAATTGGTCAACAAAAAACAAATCTCCCGTGTGCGTAGGCCTAGCGGCAAAAAAAGGAAGCATTCCGCGCACATTTTGCACTTCTGCCTGGCATCCCTTTACCACTCACTCTACGACTCTATTGAGGCGGCACATTGTCCATCGTTTTTTTCGTTCCCATTTCCATGTTAAACTGTCACATTGAGGTGATTCATTGTGGTCAATTGGCCAGGCCCGTACAAGATATCCTGCGGGGTCACTCACAGTCACACACATCACACAATGTGTGTGCAGTGCACACACGAAACACGACCAACATGACGACGATGGCGACGCGACGCACGACAACAACTGTTACTGTGTATTTATGCGAGAGTAATATTAGCCTCGGTCTTCCGTTGGCTGCGCCATCTTTGACTCAGAATGACAAATGCAAATAGAGCTATCTGACGGCCGGCGGCGGCGGCGCGGCGGTCACTAAACGGTGAATTTGTGCCTCACGGGTGTTGAATACATCTTTCTCTCGCGCGCACAGATGTCTGTGTGTAGGTATATTTTCGCGCGACATTCGCTTTTCCTTAAGGAAAGTTTAACGGCAGCGGCGGGAAGTAGTGGAACCCATTAATCAAATGTTTTTGTTGAGGTTTCGTGCCTGAAAAATATTCCTGCTATCTTTTGATTAACTGTGCAATGCAGCAGATTGACGCATATATCACACATATGCATATGCATATGCATCCATTAGATACGCTCAAACACATTGTGCCGTGACTTCTATGAAAGCGAATATCTATCTATCTATCCCTAACTTATTCGGGAATCGCATCCATCTTTGAGGTCGAATGCTGGCTGGGGCTATGGGCCCATCACACCGCGCTGCCACCATCGCCACACCGCCGACCGCGGCGCTGCCCCGATGCAATGCAACGCTGCTGTCGCGCGAAAGGTGTTATCGTGGAATTCTGCAGTCGGTGTTGATCTCACGAGAGATGATTTGCACGCATAACAGATAACGGCTGGGCTGTTTGCGCGGTGAAAATTTTGCATAAGTGCGAGTTGTGTGCGCGGTGGCGTTGGTGGTGCGGTGCGGTAAATTCAGTCTAATCGGACTTAAATCGATGAAAAATGTTTCGAATCGGTTGTAGGACATAGATACATGCATTTAAAGGCATGGAGATTTGTGTAGATTTGTTGTTGTTGTTGTTATTGGTGATTTTGTGTACGGGCTGAGGGGGAAAGTTGATATTGATAGGCGTAAATGAGGATACAATAGATGTGTGATCCGCCGAGGATGTACACAATAAAGTCGAACTTATGTTAACTTAAAATTGGGGCTTCAGTAAAGGTAATTGAAACTCTTCGAATCATAAATATAATGAATCACTATATAGGAAGTCGAATTTTTGGAAAAAGATGGGGGCCCCAGAAACCTTCAGTGGATTTACACAGCCTTATAAGGATAGTTTGATAAACGCATGACTGATCCTAGAAAATGCAACCAATCTTTAATCTACAACAAAAACTTAAAGACTGGCATGTACTGCAACTACTAGTGCCATGAAAACTATACTCCAACCGCATCCCTGGAAACATTTCTTTCACAAGCCCCACTCGATATATTTACGAAGGAAAGTGGCGCCCAACATTGCACTAAGACTTAACCAATGTAACAACTTTGGGCATAAAATCATAATGACTTTCATGGACATATAGACATTCAAACAGACTATACTGCTCCGCACATTGATTTCAATCCAGTGGCCCTAACAGATGTCCCATCAAGGGATCTCTGGGAGCTCAACCGGGTCATAAACACTGATTATGTTTCGGTTTTTACATATGGTTCCAAGACGGTTGAGGGGGTAGGGTCAGGTATCTTTTCTCACTACTCAACCCTGAAAAGATCAATAAAACTTCCAGATTTGTTTAGTATTTTCCAAGCGAAAGTGCTTGCAATTTAAAGTGCATCAAATACAGTTACCCTTCAATGGGTCCCAGGACATCTGGACATACATATATGGTGTGAATTGGCGTGTAAATTGGCCAAAATACGATCTTATCTTGATCTAAGCCAAACTGAGTCCTCCGTTTTTATGCCATTAAAACAAGAAAAGCGCAGAATTCCCAAATTTTTCGTCGAAGCCGTAATTCGATAGATGGTCATTACTTGATACTTGTTGGGGAAAATCGCTAAGAAAGAAACAGACTTCCTTCTCGAACTAAGCAGACCTCAACTATCCCTTTTTGTTGGAATTCTAACGGATCACCAACACCACCCACATACGCAGAATAGGTATCTGCTCATTTGACTTATCCAGAGGGTGTCAAGATGAAGAGGCGAGGCGAAGGAGGGCTCTTATCACTTCCTTTGTGAATGCCCTATAGCTTAGTAAGAACCAGAAAAATTGCCCTTGCGGAGATTACTTCTTTGACGAACTGAGCGAGATCTAGTTTTTGCCACTAAAGAACATCCTGAAATCATACTCATACTTAAATTCCACTAACTCCTTATCACCCACCCTCATTTTCACCTCACCTATATCTTGGGCCCCACAATGGATCCATTGAGATCCGAGTGAGATGATGCGGCTAGCCTAAACATAGTTTTTTTTATTATTGAACTCAGGACAGAAAAACTTCGATTTCCTACCCGGGTACATCAATGTATTTTCTTGAAATCCTTAGTTTAGGTATCATGCGGTTGGCATACAAAATAGGTTCATAGTTGAAAAAAAATTGATAAGCGCCAAAAATAAATGCCATAAAATCCAAATTTATTATTAGTTTATTTTGCTCGATGTCGGAGCTTGCCCTAACCCACTGGGCAACTTCCGAGCAAGTTTTGAGAATTAATGTTTGTGTTTTTTGTATTTAGTTTTCTACAAAAAAAAGACTAAACCTACTCCCATCTCACTCTTGACATGTCTTAAATGCAAAATCAATGCAACGTGAAATTTTCAAAAGTAGATGGAAGTTGCTCGGAAGTTACTCGGAAGTTGCTTCGTGGGCAGGGGCCAGCAACTTAAAGTTGCGCGGTGTGCGCTCTAATTTATACGTGTCAAAATTCCACGGCATTCCGACGAATGGTTTGTCAAGAAGCGGAGAGTGTTTTAAAAATGTTTAAAAAAACCAATTTATTCTACTAAACGATCCCCAGGAGCTAAGTCTCTCGCACTTAGTATCAAATAAACACTGTAACTGAAGTGAACTGAGTTATAATGCAAGGTTTTTGTAAGATAAGGACATCCCCTACCTGACAAATTCCTTACGGACGCCCTTGATGTAGTTGAGAACCCAAGAAACATTTAGCAAAAAAAAGTCATGAAAATATTATTTTAAGTTTCTTTTTCTTTCAATTTATTAACACGATTATTGTGCATTTTTCATTTATATAAAAATACCAAGCTTGAAGAGTTGTTTATGAGGTATTTTTTTTTAAATAACTTTATCCATGTGAGATAATTTAAAATTGAGCAGGTACTCATAATTTAATGTCTCAAAAGCGCGCATTTTACTCTGCTATGACAGCTGTTTCGCATTAATTGATATTTCTCTTTGTTTGCTAAATCTCTGTTAAATAAGCCAAATGAACTCCAGCTGAGTCTTTATTTCCCTTAACGATGTTATTCTACCAATTGTACACTGGAATTGTAACCTCCGTTCGGTATCTACCACCACCACCACCACCACCGCACCGTCTTGAGTTGATTTAGCATTAATAGTTTTCAACAAACAATAACATTGCACGAGATAAAATTTATTAATCCAAATTAGTTCACCTTCTGACTTATTTATTATCTGGTCAACAAGTTGACTTCCACCAAAATTACAAATTAGGACCACAAACTGTGATAATTGCACAAGACAATCTGTGCAACTGCCGTGCACATAGTCAGTGTAGTGTGACTCCTACCACAACCATCCAACTCTCTTATTGCAACATTGGCCAACTCTTGTATCGCTGTTTAGTTTTTATGAATAGTTTTATCTGACAGACCGCCATTGCTAAGTTAAAACGGTTTCTTGGTATTCAACTGTCCTTCATGCACCCCTATCCCTTATCAAAAATAGATTTCACGCTACGATGCGTTTCCACCAAAATCTGGCCGAATTCTACAACGAGCCGTTACAGTCGCACAGTAAAGATTGAAAAGTGAACTTGCAGTTCCGAAGCTGCACCACCAAAAGCGGGGTTAATAAGTCTTGTACCGCGCATACACTAGAAACACAGACATTACCTGTCATAGGGATATATGAACCTAGTCCACCATCATGAATGATCGGCGGGCAGGAAGAGCGGGAGATTTCGAGATCAGCATCACGAGATTGCATGCGCAGAGCAGTGCAGCAAACCCATACAACCGCAATTCTCGGGCTGCATCTGAAAGATACTTTATGTGATTTCGAAATATGTTCGAAAGGCAGGCGGACGGGTACAGGAGAGGGAGACAGAGCCACACCACCACCGCCAGGGTCACTGGAGGAACCATGGCTGGCTGCTGCAGCTGATATATATCTGCACCTCTATGCTCCGTTATAACAATGTTCGGATTTTGATCTATTCGCGGAGCCTTTATCCCCGACACGATACACCACCAGTTCGATGGAGCTTGAGCTAGAGCTAGAGCTGGAGCGGATTGTTGGAGCAGCCACCGCTGCTGCAACAGCAAAAACAACAACAACAACAACGGTTCTGCCGAACATAAAGGATAGATTTACATATGGCGGATGATAAGATCGGGCTGCTTCGATGCTGCCGATGCCAGTGATCGCTGCGAGGGGATCATTTATTTATTAA
This sequence comes from Leucozona laternaria, assembly GCA_932273885.2. Taxonomy (NCBI): domain Eukaryota; kingdom Metazoa; phylum Arthropoda; class Insecta; order Diptera; family Syrphidae; genus Leucozona; species Leucozona laternaria. Next base: position 7,383,972 of record OW026368.1, read on the forward strand.
CACATTACGAATTGGAGTGGACAGAGGCGATCAGCATCAGCAGAGTCCAGGAGGGGGCAGCAATAACAGCACTTGAAATATTGCCGCACGCATTTTTCGCCGATAGACAAACTGCGGACACGTAACTTAAACGCACTCTTCGAATGGCTATGTTGGTTATAGTTGGCGTGGTAGTGATGGTGGCGTGATCTGGTGGTTGAAATGGAAACACACCCAACCCAATGCCGTGCTCCAAAATATCCCAATCCCTGCAGCTTCGCGCGCAGCTGTCATACAATTCGTTTCTCGATAAAAATCTGTAATAGTTTTTATTCATTTAGGTTTTTTTTTTTTTTTCATTTTAATTTAAGAAGAGATACCACAATCGACGGGATTTATCGATCGGATTAGAAGTCCGGCTCGTATGTAGATACAACTGTGGCAATTAGGGTGGGCAATTAACGCAACTTTCTCTTCTGCAACTTCAATTGAGTTGCGCGTTGTGTTCGAACGGTGGAAAGTTGACGCGAAATTAGTTCGCCGATAGGCGGTGGCGGCCGGTGGCGGGCAGTGTTTGGTATTTAGAAATTTATTACTTTCTGAGATTATGTACATTTGAAAGTACTTAAACGAATTTAATTTGCATATTTCTAAGATTTAAATTGAAAATAAAAAACAAAACGAAGCGAAACAAATAAATGATTATAAAAAAGATAAAATTATTGATGGAGATTGTGAGTGCAATCTAATGTATAAAATCTGCAGTGCAGCGATATGTATGCTTCCATTGATGGGAATTAGACTTAGGAACATGAAGATAATTGGTAGAATTAATAATTTATGGCTAAAAGCTTTCAATAAATAAATGTACAAATGTAGGTACTTGTCGGGGAATAGAAAATTTACAATTAAAACAAAAGTTTTAAGAGCATTATGATTGCTATTTCTGCGTTATCTTCTGAAAAGTCATATTGTTATATTTATGGTTAGTTCAATTTTCCTTAGAAATTGCGTTTGCAATATTTGCAATGAATTTCGAGAAAACTAGAGCTAAGCTAAGGGTATAGATTTTAAATTCCATCAGTATCAGGAGTTTTCTTCTTAAAAAAAAGCTAAAATGGACCCCACTAAGCGGATGAAAATGGTTCAGTGGATGTTTTTGTGATTGACTGCTAACTGGGAGTTGTTGTTTCGAGGCGCATTCCTTTCTAAACAACCCAAGCTTCAACTGCATCTTCTATTCATATCAGGTCAATTTTTCAAAATAAATGTATTTCTGTTTAAAATTATCAAAATGTATTTGAAATTTTGTAACAATATTCCTTTAATTAAAGACTTAATATATATACAATAAAGTCCCCATTGATATAGCTATGAGTGCCAAATAAAATTTTAGACGTAGTTTTTCGTGAATATCTCCCTAGCAGTAATATTTACAGACAGACAAAATAGTCAAGACAAACAAGCTTATCATAAAATTATGTGTCATATCCTTGTACCAATATAAATTTTTATTTTTGGTAAAACCTCTCCGACACTAAAAAAAACATTTTTCTATCCTAGATATCCCAGAGTATCAGGGTTGCCATCATAGAAGCTTTCCTCCTTTTTTTCAGCTTTTTTCTTTTTCGTTGGGACCAAATCTGTTTGCATTTAAAAAAAAAAAAAGCGTGAAAGTTGGGTTGAGGCCAGAAAAAATCGTACAGGAAGGGGTTGGGGGGCGGGGGTATATTCCCTTCGTTTAGCCAGGATGGAAAATTTATATATATTGTATATTAAAAAAACAACAGTTACACATGCAATACCATGATACAAATTTTTGTAAAGCCTTCTTTTTTAATTGTGTTTTTAAATAAAGTTATTTTTTTTTTTGAAAAATAAATTATCAAACTTAAAATTAAAAAAAAAAATTTTTTTTAAATTTCAAACTATAATTTTTTTTTTCAAAATTTTACGTAATTAAGTACTAATTTTGTTTTCAAAATTCAATGCGTTTATTAGGTTTTAGTCAAAAACAGAAAACCGGAAGCTTAAATGTCTTTTACTTTTTGAGAAAATTGAAAATAACTAATGCCCGATTTCATAAAAATACACTAAAATCCCTTTTATCTAAAGTCCTCTTAAATTTTATCAGACCTTTAAATATATGCAGTTTCACCATCCAAAAAAAGGAAATTTTAGGGAAATTTTAGTTAAAATTGAGTTTGCCTCACATGCCTGGATATGGAAATAGTTTGTTTCCCTCTCACATTCGTAATGCACGTGACAAAGCATTATGTAGAAAAAAATGCTACGAAAAAAAAAATATTTGGAGAACGGATTCCAATATTAACTCGGAATATTCTTGGACGTCTTACTATATGCTGCTCTTCATCCTCAGATGAAGATGAACAATCAATTATTCTTAAAACAAACAAATTATGAAGGCTTTCCGAAACCAACGCGAAACATTCGGAACGAATACGCGATGACTGAACAATGTTTGAAGCACAGATTAGCCATATGAAGATGAGAATGTTTCGTACGTTTCACCCTCCAAAACCCATTTGTTTACATTGTTGTATTTGTAATTTTTTCCCGCGTCGATTAATAGATTCCAACAACAATTTAACCAGGTGTGAGAAGATCCCTACTGTTTATGTGTGAGATTTTTATACACACATTCTCATTTTTTATCTGATAACTGCCAGTGCAAGCTTGTAGGCAAATAATAATGGCTGCCGGGGATTCTCATGTGGCTAATCTGTGGTTTGAAGATTCACATCGCGCCAATGTGGGTGCTCTCATTTATTTCCATGTAAATAAACTAAGAAAGGCGAAAGTCTTGCCGTCGTTCGGAAGTATTCGCGTTTGCTTGGGAGAGCCTTAAAAGATTATTATTTACACACAAACTATATTTTTGTTTCGACCTATTCACAATTTATATTTGCAAGAAATTAAATAAAAAAGTGACTGTAAAATATCATCTATAATTTTCTTACTCGTCGGCTGACATCTGACATATTAGACTTCACAAATCACACTTTTAAAATTTATTGAGACAAAAATGGGCTTTTAGTTTATAAAGGCATTTAAAAGCATTTTAAATTTAAAAGCACTTGGTGAAACCAAAAAATCCCATTTTAATGCTAAATGGGCTTTTAAATATTTAAAAGTTCTTTATGAAATCGGGCATAAATCTTCTTTACTATAGCTAAGTAGTGGAAATAGGATCTTTAACGCAACTTAAGCAACGGATTGGAGTCAAATTAAGTTAATTTTCTAAAGAACTAGAAAAGATTCAAACATCCGGTTTTTAGTGTTTGACTTAAAATTAATCAGGGCATTGAATATTGAAAGCAGAATTACTACTTAATAACGTAAAACTCTGAACAAAATTAGTTTGAACAAAATTTTTTCAATTTTTTTTTTCGAAATTTTGAATTTGAAAATTGATTTTTCATAAACTATTACCTGAAACGGCTGTATTTTAAAAATAAAAAAAGAAAAGATTTCTGGGTTTACAAAAAGTTATATCATGGCATTGTAAGATTAATCGTTGTTTTTTTAATAATTTTTTTTTCTGATAAACTGGGGGAATAGACCCCCTCCCATACGTTTTTTTTTTCTTGTCTCAACTCAATCTACACGTTCTAGCTTCTTGTCTCACTGTTTGTGAAAATTTGTATTCTTAAATTTTTAGTTTGGTCAAAAAAAATTCATGATAAAATAAATTTTAATATTTCAAAGATCAGTTTATTGAAATAATCATTCCGATTATGGAATTCGCAATTCTGGATTTGCAGTGCAGTGCACTCGTTGCTCTTTACCCATTTGCCATGAAAAGGAAAGAGAAGACAGCACTGCGAATCACCGCGAATCCATTATTGCGAATTCCGTAATCGACATGAGTAAATCCTATCCCATTTTCCTAAATGCTCTTACTGGTGTTTAAACATTTTAAGGGTAGTCAAAATTATTTAAATGCGCCCAAAATATACAAAGGAAAAGAATTTGTGTGGGAGGTTGTGGGGCGGATTAAATATTTGTTCCTTAAATAAATAGATACTGATGGCATATGCTTTATTTGGGTATCAAACACATTGACTGATTATATTTTTGATACATATTCAAATTTGAAGTTAGCAATAATAACTACCTCAGCTGTATGACCCCTGAAGTTCAATACAAAATTGAATATAATGCAAATTGAACGGTTCCCACAAATTGTTACTCATATACCCAGCTATAGACAACATAAGATATATAGAATAATTTGACATTGAACCGATTGCAAGAGTTGTCATAATCTCAGCCCCAATGGAATTTATTTTTTATAACGGATTCATCCTATTATTTCTCAAAAACCCATAAAAAAAACAACAACATTAAAAATATTGCAAAGAACGCAATATACAATTTTAATATATACCCCCTGTATAGTATAGTTGATCGCTGTGCGATATTTCACCAGTGCACATACAATATCACTTTTGGTTGCATAAAGCTCTTAGTCCGGCTGAAACAATTAACACCAATTGCCAAGACTGGGCACTGATGTCGATATGCCGCACCGCCGCGCCGGCCGCACTGGCCGATCAAGAAGCTTTTAAAAGCCATTAACTACGATTGATTAAAATCTCCTCTCCCGCTTTTCAGTTTCAGAGTTTCAGTGTTTTTTGCGTTTTAAGTTAAGCAGAATCGTCGTCGGTCAACGTCGCATTCTTGCTGTTTTAAGCTGATGCAGTAAAAACAAAACACACATACACAGAAAAATAATAATAATAATAATAAGAGACACAAAGGGGTCGCATGAACTTGCGAATCAAATTACTCTAAATTAATGTTTTGATATTAAAACGGTAATCAAACTTTCGTGATAGACCAACTGAAGGCTTTTCCAGTATGGGAGATATAGAGAACTGCTTTGAACAATGGAAGAATCGCTCCAGTGTTATGGCGATGCCCAAGGCAATTACTTTGAAGCAGATAAGGTCAAACAGTAATTTTAATTTAATATAGAAAATATTAATAACATCTTGTATTTGGCTCCGGGATATTAGAATCCCATATGTGGGATATTCGCAAAAAGAGAATACCATTTAAAAGGTCAATAATTGGTAAAAAACGAGCAACTAGTTTCAGAAATTGGTCAGCCATTTAACATTTTATTTCAATAATGTATAGGTTTTTCAAGGCCATCAGAGATTTTTAGCACACCTCATCTGTGGGATATTCGTAATTAAAGGATACCATCTGAGTGGTGTTATATTGACCTCATAAAACGTTAGCTATATACTCTTAGCCATAGGTTTTTTGATGAATTTTTAAAGATTTTTTGAAGGTCGTAGAGATTTTTGGCACCTCATTTGTGGGATATTCGCAAAATAAATATAACACCTGAAAATTCACTAAATCCTCATAAAAAGTAAACTTTGTTCAGAATTTTGGCAGCCATAAAAATTTTAAAATTCGTTAAAAAAATGAGCTAGACTGACCAAGTATTGAAACTAATTGACGTATTCTGTTCTATGATCCCGTAGCCTTGGTATGTATATTGTATAGTATATGATTCTTGTATCAGGTGGAAAAATCCATATAAATTAGCTCAACGCAGCTACAATGGACTGCAAATACAGAATTAAATCTTGGGCTTGATGTGTTTTTTTCTATGAATACATGATTTTCCCTTAATTTACCTAACTACCTACCTACATATATCGCAGGTTTAACCAATTTTTATAAATGTAAAAATCCTCTCCCAATCTCCATAGGGACCAGAGCGGTGATGCGGTGTGGACTTAATGCACCTCTGATCATGCCAGATTATGGCTATCGTGCGATGTTAATTTTATAATCACCACCAGTCACCTCCCATAGCCGTTTGGCCCCAGAGTTTGAGTTTGAGTCACGTCCATAAGTCCACTCCGTTCCGTCGTCAAACGATCATAAGCAGAGGAGTGATTGCATCACTGTAATATCTTTCTTAAATGTCAGAATGTCTATCTGTCCGTGTCCGGCCGGCCGGCCGGCCAACCAAACGAAATGTGATCCGATCCAAACGCTTGATTGCACGAAACCAAATTTCGATTTTAGAATACAAAAAAAAGGTAGACACAGGTACCACGTACCTTTAGACTCAACCAAATGAAAATGAAGACGACGAAGAAGAAGTGCGCGGAGCTCTAAACATGGGCGTTTGGAACAATTTATGCATAGAACTGTATTTATGGCCGATAAATTAGTATTTGCTTCAAGGTTGAGATACATTGATGGCGACCTATCGATTGGCATCTTGAGACAACTTGCGTGGGACGCCTCGGCGCGGCGGCGGCCGTCGCGTCGCACTGGAACGTTTTACTTAAAAGTTTCTTGGGCCTTACTTCGGCAGAAATGATGTCTCTTGCCATGATGGTCACCATGTAGACGAAGTTTGAAACTTGATCCAAGACCGAAGTTTTCAAGTCCCAAACACATAAATTCGTAGAGCTGATGACTCTTGAATTGGTTTCGGGAGATTGAAGATGTTTACCCAACGCCTTGTCAGACACGACGACACGAGTGTGCCGTAAGTTACTGCTCTTGCTTCCGCACCTGCACCTGCGCCTGCGCTACTACCCTGCCATATAGTGCTTCTAGAAGAAGTATGTAGATATAATTGCGTTTGTGGTGTTAAGTGCATGGTAATGACATGCTAATCGTTGGACAGGTGCTCCCTCTTTGTACAACAGCTACTACAATATGATTCATAATTTTGTATTTCTTATATATTCCATGGCACAGAAGTAATAAGGTGATGTAGGGGAAAACCGCGAGCGCCATTAGATTGTATACCTGATGACTTAATTAATTGGAAAAAGCACACTCACAGCAGTTATACATATCAATGATGTAGGGTCTATTTGTTACGAATAAACGATAATTAGTTTGCGGTTTCTTTTTCCAGGGCGGACAGTGTTCTTATATCATGTAGTATGGCTACCGGAAAGGCCAAATACAGAAGAGTGACTCGCTTTAGGTAGGTGAGTCGGAGTATATACCTATTTGCGGTTCTTGCGAAGCCACAAAAGTAGTTTAATGTAGTGTTAGACGTGACCAAATGATTTGATCCGCTTTGTGATTTCGAAGAATTAACAGCTTTAAAAGTCGACTGTAGAGATTTAAAAAAAAAAAACAAAAAATAGGTGAGTGGGAATTCGATTTGTCTGAGAATAAAATATCACATTGAATTCTGTTGTTATTTCTTCATAATGAGTAATACTTACTTACACAGGGAATGGTGCTATGGCTGACCTTTTAAATAAAAGAAATATGTTTTAGAAAAATGCTTTGAATGAATTAGAGTTGGAGTTTGAACCGCCAAATAGTAACCTTGCTTCTTTCGAGGAAGTGATAAACCCTTCAAGGGTAACTCTTGGCAAAATTATAGGTCTCCTCCATTCCAGCGAAAAAACACTCACACAGGTATGGCTGAAAATTTAAAGTCACTATAGGCCCTTGCTCTAAACGAGTTGTAGCGGCACTATTTACCTTATATTTGAAGACCTCATGACGCACTTAGAAGATGAAAATTAAGGTTGGCCACGAGACAACCTCGTTAAATTCTAAAAAATTCAATTTTGCTTCAGTATAGCTGATCTAGTCTCGCATAACTATTTTAATCTTGATGGTCTCGCCTCGTTAACTTCTCGGTATAAGTATTTTGTGGAATATGCTATGAAAATTGAAAAACTTAGCTTTCGAATTTGCATTCATCACCTGAACCTCTGTTGTCATTTATTCGGGCAACTCAGCCGATTCGATTCGTCTGTTATGAGTTCGCGCATCGTTAATCCCATTTGAGTTAAAATATTCAGAGTTCGTTCTCATAAGCAGCGGAAAGGTTTACAAAGCCGTGGTTTTAGTAAAATAATAACACTTCCAAGTCTCCAGGATCTTATAGCACTCCATATGTGGGATATTCGCAAAAACGTATGCCTTATAAAAGGTCAGTATAATTAGTCAAAGGAGGTCAACTTGAACAAATCTCTAAAAATTAATTTAAAAAAAAAACTATGGATGCGGACCAATTATTGAAACTAATTCCTCTTTTATGCGGTCAATAAGACCTTTCAAATGGTAATTATTTTTGCTAATATCCAACAAATGAGGTGCTAGAAATCTCTGATAGTCCAGACAAAAAGAAAAACTTTAAAAATATATGGCTGACAAATTTCTGAAACTGTTTTAAAAATGAATAGCATACTTTTTTGCGAATATCCCACATTGGGTTATTAGATACCGGAGCTCACTTCTAGGCCTACTCTTCTTATATTTGAGTTTTCCCCTTATTCGACGTCATAAGAAAGCAAACAGTTTTTAGTTAAGTTCTGACTTATGTATAGATACTATAATCCTTGGACCCTTAACTTAAAGCACTCAGATTTCCACCTTTTGTCATCTTATAGTTGAGTTCATACCTAGAACAACGTCAATAGAGTTCTCAATCACTGATCTCATTAACGCCACTTAAGGCGTTCCGCAAGGCAGTAGCTTGGGCCCTCTTTAATCTTTGTCTAGTTCATGGTTCATATGTCTATGTATGTATATTTGCAGATGATTAGAAAATTATTAAGGTCATTTCTACCAACAGTGATTATCTCTTACTCCAAAACGCCCTAAATTTATTCCAAACTTGGTGTGAAAAAAATTTCTTAACTTCCGCTCGCATATTGATCAAACAATAAACAAGACCAATTCCTCTCTGGGCTTTCAGTTACTACTTCCCTTCACAGTGCTTTTGTAACACCATTCCTGGAATATGGCAGCCAATTCAACTCCCATTTCCGTAGAATTGAAGATGTACAACGGGGTAGGTTTAACGGTTTGCCTTCCGCAGCTCTCCGTGGTCTGATAGTCCCCATGAGGATCAATTAAAATTGATCAATTTGGACACCCTTACAAAACGTAGAGAAGTCGCTTATATACTTTGTCCATAACTATCAGGGACTATCGATTCACCCATTCTTTTACAAATGATACATCTCTATAATACCCTACAAATCCTCAGTCCACTCCACTCTTTCACCCACCTCACACCGTACAACATCTTATGGCTGGCTTGTACATTTGTTATCCTACTTTGAAATTTGTGAGGGAAACACATACAAAATACACGTTAACAAAGAAATCAATCATTATACCTATACTCCTTAAGAACGAGGGCTAATTGTTTCGAATTCACATTTGCCAACATTCGCAAAAATTTTAGCATCTTCCGATACGGTGATGACTTTTGCGCCACCTTGTATTATAAGACAACTAAATAAATAAAATAAACATTATTAAAAAAAAAAATTCTAAAACATGCGAAACAACGTGAGAACGGGTCAGCTAATATTAGGTATATAAAATTCAAAGTACCTTTTTTCGTATGTATGTTATGGACTCCGAAATCTCTGAACAATAAGCTCAATTGTTTTAGTCAGCCAACAGAACTTATCTATCTATACCTATGTTGGTTCGAGAGAGTTTCTTTGAAGTTTTGTAAAAATTGACCTAGCTTGACCACGTTATCACCGCTTGGGACTCAAAAATACCAAACTCACTTCGTTCAAATTTCCAGAGTTTGTCCTAGAAACGGCGGCGTCGTGTGGGAAGGTTTAACAAGTTCTTTCAGTAAAATCCACCCACTTCCACGCCCACATTTCGTTTGAATCTTATAATTAGTATTGCGCCCACTTCGTTTATAATTGATTTTTAAATAATTGATTTTGGTCGAAAGTCGGGCCACTCCTGTCACATCTTTTGATATCTATGCAGTTTTATTTATATTTGGGAAAAATTTAATTTATATCTACTAAAAAAAAATTTAGTTGCTTTTTTTTGGACCTTAAAACATTAGGTATTTATCAAAACGGGCATGATTTGTCTGTAGTAGGGCGGTACAACTTTCGTCGGGCTTGTTTCCTAAAAAGAAAGAATGGAATTTTCAAGAAATTGATTAAGTACCTATACCTATTTGTTTTGAGAAATGCTTCAAAGAGGTCATATGCAAGCCAGCAAGGAGGGCGGTAAGGCAAGGCGGGTCATTCAGAGGTTCACAACAAATCCTATATTATAAATGTCGAAAAATTGAATTTCCCTCAGCCAAACAAATGGCAAGCGATCCTCCTCCTGGTTATAATACGAAACAATACCTACACGCAACTATTTCATAAAGATTTCTATTACCTCCTTCATGAAGAACGGTCCCCAGGATTAATTACCATGAGTTTTTAAATGCCAATTACACTCGTCGTATTATTCATGGCCGTAATAGATCTTCGACTAAATGGAAAATTGGTATACCTATATATACATACCGCTATGTTGCTTATATACGGGTGTATATCACCTATAAGCCGCAGCAGCTAATTGCTTTAGAAAAGTACGCAAACTCTCTTCGTTGGTTCTTCGTCATCGTCGCGTCGTCCATCTACAAAGCATCATCAGAGATCGATCATGGTCTATGGTCTGAGTAAACATTTGCTGACAGCAACGAATATCCCTTTTGTCAAAAGCTAGCAAAACAATTATCCATGTTTTCAATGATACATCTTTTAGCCGAATATACATATATATGTGTACGAAAGGAGAAATTCAATTACAATTTCATTAGACTGCCAGGAGCTAGAAGTCGCTTGGAGCTGCAGGCGAAGCTATTTCCACTCACAGTCCCACAGCGCAGCGCCTTTTCGTAATGGATGTTCGAGGAGCGCGTGTATACTATATACAAAACCGAACCCGTAATTATCTAAACTGTGTTTCCATTTATCAATGACGCTAATGGAACACAACACAAAAGTCCCTCTCTCGCTCTGTGTGCTAAACGCATCTTGGATGGATATTCTTCATTTACCTCATAGCCCATCATCCATCCATTCATCCATCCGTCCGACAAAATGTTTAATATTGCCCTCTCCCTCTTGCACGCCAGCCATAAATAGAATTATAATTGCGATCAATTAATCATCGTAATTAGATGAGATGAGCATCACTAGGTTCGTTCGTCGAGTAGCTGCAACAAGGAATTCTTTGCATTTACCCATAAACCTTTTGTTGCTTGCAGTTTGGCTCTGTAGTTTGCACATTTAGCTGCGGACTAAGTCAAGACTCAAGAGGAATGATCTTCAAATAACGATAAGCTATAAAAGCGCGCAACACAACGCATTATATTGGTGCGATGGCAAATAACGCATATGCAACTGTGTTGCCGTTGTTATAAATTGATGGTTTCTTGTAATCCACGTGGCAATTTCGTGTACTACACCTTAATACACAACACAGACGAAGAAGACGCAATTTTCAAAGGTTTTAGGTTATTGACTAAAAATTTAAATACCAATCCTACCTCCTACTAATATTATTTATTTAAAATTATGTTTTTCTGGATGTTTTTCCTTTATTGATTGGAGAACGGTTAGATATATTTTTTATAAAATTTGTAATAGACCTCGATTATTTCGTGAAGAAGGTCAAAGGATACTTAAATGTGGGGGCTAACGCTAAGTGGAATGAAGGATGACAGACTAGTTGAATATTATGTTTAAGAAAATTGCAAAAATCTAGTTGTTGCCATATAGTAGTTTTAAGAACTCTTTTCACTGACTCTTAAGGTACGAGTGAGTTCGTTTAAATGCGACGTCGCGATCGTGAAAAACACACACGAATCGCTGAAGAGATTGTACTAACATTTGTTACATAAAACACATACTAATGCCATCATATGATTTTCGCTATGGTTGCGGTGAACAAATTATCGGTTGGTCTCAGTTTGGAGATTTTTTACACAAACATTCCGTTCTTTTTCTTCCCAAAACTGCCAATTTACAATAATTTTAGTAAAAAGTAAAGTTTGTACAACACTAATGTCCAGTTTTGCAGAGCATGAGTTAACTCCGAGTTAAAATAGAGTTAGTTATTCCTGCAAATACCTTATTCCCGAGTTAATTCAGAAGTAGTTTTGCAGTGGAGACTTAAATTTAACTCTAATTTCTAGAAATTGACAGGAAGTAAACGAACAGACGAAGTAAATTCGATTCTGGCAGGAATCTTTATTAAAAATTTTAGGAAAATTTAACATTTTCTCAAAAATCTAATGCCAAGTGTAGACGTGTAGTTTTGAATCTGGCAATACTGTTTTTGGAGCTGGTCTTTTTGACAGCTGTCACTTGATTTATGCTGAGTTTGGTTTGCCATTTCATAATAAATAGACTTACTCCTGAACAACGTTTGCAAATCGTGCCCAAACGGGCCCAAAACAAGATTGCCGTTGATCCTAATTTTCATAAGCGAATGGGTACGTTAAAAAGCCAAATTGTAGTAAAGCCATTGTTGAGACGCGCACCGTTACATCCTCAAAAAGTCACTGTTTGGTGTGCTCCATGGGCAGAGGGAATCATTGGTTCATATTTCTTCAAAAATGAAGCCGGCCATAATGTTACAGTCAATGGGGAACCCTATAGAGCCATCATTATTGACTTTTTCTTGCCTGAATTGGAAAATGTTGATGTGGATGTGGACGACCTTTGGTTCCAACAAGACGGCTCTACATGCCATACAGCCGACGAAACAATCAACTCGTCGTGGGCCTGTGGCGTGGCCTTCAAGATCGTGAGATTTAACACCGCTGGACAATTTTTTGTAGGGTTATGGTGATAAGCCCGAGAAGATTGACGCCTTGGGAGAGAATATTCGGTGCGTTATTGCTGACATACGGCCCCAATTGCTGCAAAAAGTGGTCGAAAATTGGGCCTCTCGGCTGGAATTTATTCGAGCCAGCCACTTCCCCGAAGTCATTTTTAAAAAAATAATGGCAAACCCTTGTCTTTATGATAAAGCTAAATTCTTGGCCATAACATTAAATTATATGCGTTTTATTTCTTCTTGAAAACCATGCGTCTAAAAAAAACACCCCTTAAAATATTGTCAGCCATTTTGAAGCATAATGAAATATTTCTATACAAATTTATATTTCACATCTGTCAAGCGTCCCACGACTATGCGGCTCACTTCCTTGTTTAAATATCTCACTAACGCTCACTTTTACAAACCTGTTACTTTCATGATACAAATTTTACTGCATTTTTAACCACAAAATTTCACGGCAACACTGGCCTTCATGTGTTGCATCGCGCTCCTCCATCTTTCAGGCAACCAATCGATCTTTTGTCGAAAAGCGTCCTCCTCCTTTAGCCAAACAAAGCCAAAGTAGGCCCCGGCAAACTGATCTTTTGTTTTAATAGATTTATGTAGATGCAGCCGATTATCTTGCCATATTTGCATTTAATTGATTTGCGACAGGAGAAGGCAGCTCAGCCCATAGGTTCTTTCTTGTTTGTAACATGCATTTGATGAACTATAGGATGCGGCCGGTGTGGCGGTTGGCTAGCTCGGCGTTCCGTTGGGTTTATTTATATACACATTCAGTTCCACCTTATCTATAAGGTTATGGACAAGTGGACTGAACGTCCGTTGTTATTATTCGGACGGACAAACGAACAATCCCTCCCTCGTACTTTGTTTACAATAGCTATATGAGTGTGCACTTGGAATTCAGATGTCGTTAGTATCTGTATCTTTGGGTGCTCTGATTTTTGTATGTGCTCGAATAGTAAACAAAAAAATAGCTTACTGCAGGTCGCGCGCAAGATCGCAAATAGTGCCCAGAGCGGTCATTTGAATTTGGTACGCTTGTTGCACGTCAGCTTGCACTCGAATGACATAATTGCCCCAACAGTTTATATGGAGTAGGTATACCTACATATGTGTGCGCTTGGTTGCTTGCGCTGACTTGGCGTTCTTGGTCCGCTTTTGGGTTCTCAAACATTTCTCCAAATTGACATAATGACAGATGTACAAAAACAACTTGCAAAACGGTTTTCTGTCCGCCAAATCCTAGACAAACAGAAGTTAGTCTTTTCGATTCGATTCGAATTGAATTTCGTTTTGTTGTGGTTGTGGTTGGGTTTTTTTCTGTTATTTATTTTTTTTTTTTGTTTAAGCTGCAGAATGGGAAATTGAAAAATCGAGGGTCTTATGTACCCGAACGTAAGCACCATTAGTCCGGCGACATGCGGCGATGGTGGCGGTCCGTGGTCTGTGCTTGGTTTGGCAGTAGTTGGCGGTGCTTGGCTTAGTGGTTGGTCGAGTGGATGGACGGTTGGTTCATTAGTCTAATTAGATCGCGTTCATTGAATATGCGACGACTGTACGACGAAGGACGACGTGACATCAACAACGAAACGACAGCGACGCGACGATGCTGCCTACAGTGAAAACCCGGAAAACGCAACCAACCACCCCAATGCCGTTGTTTTTAAATTGAAATTGAAATGAATGGAATGGGTTGGATGGAAACTTCGAGGGCATATATAGGTATATAACTATGCAAGAATGGTGCTGATGCCAAAGCTGGTGCATTGTCTCCCATATAGATTTGTTTTGTTCTCAGACTTTTTTTTGGAGTGATATAAGTTCAGTAACATAATAACAGCGAGAGAATAGACATCCAGGTGTATTGAGTGGGGTTTGAAAATAAAAATGAGTAGCTTATGATGATGCGTAAAGAATTAAAAGATTTAAGCTTGCGGTTGATTTATTTTCGTGTTTTTGTTAATTGGCGTCAAATCTATAGAAGAGGAAACAGTTTATGGATGATTTCTGTCTTATAATAATCTGTCAAAATCGTTATATTATGTAATCAACGCAGAATTTTCAAAATTGTGCGACGTATTTAGAAATGACGAATAATTTGATGCCGAAATTTTGTCTGGGTACTTTGACTGTCACTCCGAACCACTAAAACTATATACGGCTGAATGCGGAATTACACGAGACGAGAATTCTATCGATATTGTCTCTTTCACGGTTCTCCGATACGAGAACGGGGCTTTATCACTCCTAAGGCTTTTTGGACTACTACTTCCACATTTCGGTTCAGCTATTAGTATTTGCTCTCGTCCTACAAAATACCAAAAAAAAAACCGTCGAAGAGTTTTCATTTAAAAGACTACTTGGTCCCGTGCCGCATAGAGCTCCAGACGATGATATATGATATAATATGCAGCTTGAAAGTCAATGGTTAGTCTCGATTTGAATATCTTTTTCGCAGGATTTTCTTCTGTATGGATGTTTGGTGTTGGTCTATGATCGATCTTCTAAAGCAGGAGCTACACTGGTGCTACAGAATGGCTTCTTAAGCTTACACAATAGACTTTGGATGGAATCCCGTCTTGACCTATCGCACTCGGACTGTATGATGCCCATTTAGAAGATGCTGGAAATGTTGTATGAATATTTCTAGAATCCTCTGTGCTTCGAAGGGTTTGTCTGGTCCGGTCTTAGTTTAAATTAGAAGCCCAGTTACTTTGTGTTTTTTAATGAAAACTTTGGATGAAGTTTCGATCATAAGGGTCCGCTTTACTTGAACTTAGAGAAAGACTAAGTGTGTCGGAGCATTTTGTTCTCTTCCCTTCTTCTGGCTTTTCTTTCGCTGCACCTTTTTTATTTCGCAAGGTATCAGGATATTAAGCTGAAATTGAGTTTTTGACAATGTTAATGGTAAAATCGCATTCCAAATATGATTTACCTTAGATTATATTTGGCTACAGAGTTGGACTAGAGAGGCACCCCAAACCTAAGCGTCCATTCACTCCACTTATGCTTCTTTTTCCTACCTTTTACCTACCTTCTCTTCACCTTGATCCTGGGAGCACAATGGATCACGAGACCCGTATCATCAACACTTCTAACTTAACCTAGGCTAGGATCACTCATGTGATCAAGATTGAAAGTTGAATGAACGCGTAAGTTCCCAACACTTCTTTTAATCGCAGTTACTGAAAAAGGATTTGTGTTCACATGCCTTAATCACTGTAGTAGACAAAGCTTTTTTCAGTGCTTGGCATATAAATGTTTCGTTTTGATACAAATATTATGATCAGAACATTTTTTTTAAAGATCAATATACACATTACCGATCATTCACCCAGAAATTCATTTTTATGTTGCCTTCATTTACTTATAGACAATTTTTAAATTTTTATAAGTTGATTCCAAAAATAAATATTTAATTAAGATTGATAAATCTTACTTGAAATTTGAATACTTTCAGATAAAATTAGTTCTCGAGATATACAAAATCCTATCTAAAGCAGATGTTGTACAAATCTATCATAATGACTCAGTTTTCTTAAATTTTACTCTCAATCTTTGACACGATCATCTCTCAGATCTTAGTACGTCTGACACACAATATTATTTGCAAACCCTTTTTTCTGGTCCAAGCAATTATTCTCGAATATCCTTCCTATAACGATTCAAAAACAAAAAAATAAAACGGATACCATCCAACAACATTAATTTATTATTCATCATCCCCCTTTTGTGTGTCAAAATCGAAATTATTTGCATACAAAAAAGGATGTTTGTAACGTCTGTCCAGTCAACCACCACCAATTTACTTCAAAAAAAAAAGAGGAAAGGGTTAAAATTATCTCTTGAAAATCCCGAAGAAATACAAAAAAAAAAAACCAACGAACCCTTCTGAGATTCCAAAGACATAAATATTATTTTTTCCATGATAATTCATGTAAAAAATGTCCCAAAAGGATTCCTTATTTTTAAGTCCTTAGGGGCAGATCCTTCTTAAAGGGGACACTCTGTCCATCTTTGACCATGCATAATAATATCATCCGTTACTCTTAGCTATCAAATGTCCAAATGGTCATCTTCTGGTCTAACTTGTTTGACAACTTGATTTTTTCTTAGCTCATATTATACATATAAAATCGAGTGTCCTTTTCGCCTTGAAAGATTTATAAACATTTCTCTGTTGGAATAAATGATAAAAAAATAAACCAAACTCAAAAAAAAAAAAAAAAAAATTAAAATGCCGTGAGAACCGCTTCGTTATGTGTGGCACTTGGGCTAATTCAAAGGAAAAAAACAGGATTTTTTTCCACCTCTTTGAATAAATTATAATTATTTGAAGAGAGTGTTACGCAGTGTGTTGCTTTACGGTTATAAAGCAAGCGGAATAGCCAGCGCATAAATAGCTTAATTGCAGGTAACATATACAGATGGATAAAATGACCAACGGTCGCTGTTGATCCAGCTGTGTGCAATATGATGATGGGTATCCAGGGAGTCTGTTCGGACAAAAGGATGTGATTGCTACAAACATATAGGTTGGCGGGAACTTTTAACGGATGTAAGCTGTGAACACGATGACATCATTTCTATCTCTAAAATGGATTTTTTTTTATATATTTCAAAGCAAATGGGATGGATAAATTGATTTATATACATTTGTATGTTAATTATTGTACTCATGAACAAAAATGGTAATGAATTTGATATGGAATTAAATTTTATTGTTTGGTTTTTTTGAAATGCCATATGAATATAAGATAACAACATTCACGGCGCGGAGCGGTTAGCACATTTTTTGGGAATGCTTGTGAATTGTGTTTTATGGTGAAATTGATTTGATTTCCATGAATTCATAAACGCGGGTTTTTCGCTCGGGCACCAGGTTGAGATATCTATACTAATTTTTATATCGTTTTCATAATGGACGTACATATGGCCGGAGATTTGTCTGGTGGCATCACGTATTCCAATTTTCGATGACTTTGTCGCATAAATCTGGCTGAACTTGCAGGATGGCGTTCGTTATGCTGACTTTGAGGGTATCCATTGTTTGCTGTTTGATCGCATAGATCTGTGACAAAGAAAGAAGTATTGAGGCCCCAACTCATAGAAACCGTCGAATTAATTTCAGCAACGGATCCGTTGAACGGCGCGGCGGGCCGGCGGCGTAGACAGATGGGAGGACGGAGAAGAATGACCCAAAAAATACGTTTATATGACGGAATAGAAGTATTTTTTTTAATTTAAATCCACAAACATGTCTTTACTTACCTCTATACTTTATTTTATTTTTTCTTACGAATTTTTTTTTTGAAAATAGCACCAAAAAACCGCAGGAGAAAAATAACAAAAAACACAAAATTGCAAATTACCATTGCCAACTAATGTCAAGGGATCTGCAGAGCGAAAAAGTTAAGTTAAGATAAAAGTTTCCCTATACATTTGCCGTAGTCTGTCAAATGTAATGGATTGTACTTGTCGGCCCCTTAAAGGCGTTAAATTGCACGATCTCAGGTGACCAGTAAACACCGCACAATATACAATTAAAACAAGGTTAGGTTACGTTAGGTTAGGTAGAGGTGGCTGTCGACAGAGATTCGACTCACTAAGGCCAAATGTTGGCCCGTTGTGATAACACAAGGATCTAGGAAATCTCTTTTCCCTACTCGTTAAACCATTTTGAGCTTCTTATGAAACTACTGATAAATTTGTAAAATTTGCCCACTTTTTTCTTATAATCTGTTGCTCTTAGGAAAAAAGTGCTATAATATAAACAATCTAGGTCGATTACCCAACAGTGAGCTGTTGTTATACCATATAACTCGTTTTGACCTCGTTTTGACTCTTTTTGTAAGTTGTGAAAAACTTAAACTTCCCTAACCAGTTGATGATGTAGGGATGTAGCCGAAACAATGTCCTCACGGCAAACTGACTGTATCTAAGTACAACGGTATTTCAGTTCAGGATTGGTTCTTGGTTGAGGAACTTTTACTTTAATTTTTGTTTTCAAAAGAGTTTTTCGAGAAATTTGCACAAAACTTAGCTTCACACCTCTAAAAACTTTAGCCCTGGTCCATGTTAGGGGAACTTTTTGAAAAATTCTTAGGACATACAAATAAAGCTCTCCACCAAAATTCAGCTTTGTCTGAACTATTTCAAAGTGAAAGTTTAATTTTCGTGGGCTATAGTTTAACGATTTATTAAACATTTGGAATTGCCTGGATAATCAACCTTTATCAACAAAAAAAATATTTATAAAACAAAAATGTTCACTCCCTGTTTGCTGATATTTGTCATTATTTAAAAAAAAAAAAAAAAAAAACTAATAAACTTGAAGTTACGGCAAACACATAAGTATTAAGACATAGAATATTAACAAACAATATTTAATCTTTCTTTGTAAATTATTTTGTAATTAGCGCGGGTAGATTTTGGTGGTCTGTGGCTGCCATATTGTTTTGGTGATTTCAGTCAAATTTATCATTTATTATTCAGTTACTGATGCAAAACGACCATGGCAAGTAACACGATTGAACAGTACGCCCAAATGATAAAACTTTAATATCAAAATCTTTTGGGGAACGATACGTGCGTTGCGTCCATTTTGCGGTTAACATGGTTGTCATTCCAAGTCGATTATCCAAAGTTTGGTGGCCAAATTTGAGTCGACCGATTCAGTGAGCAACCAGCCAACACTCTAGCGTCAACGAAATACAAGATCTACCGAAAACATCGCCACTGTCCGTGAAAGTCCGTACTTCTGTGAAGACGACGATGTCATTGCCATCACCATCAACGGATTGTGTTACCGATTGATGATTACCAATTTTTTTGACCCGAACTGGATAATATAGATGTGAACGACATGTGGGTCGCACAAAACGGCCAGCGCTATGTACCAGCCAGCGAACGGAAGAATGGAAACTCTGCATGGAAGATTTGAGGTACCAAGTCGTGCGATCTTAGCCCGTCAGACTTTTTCTTGTGTTTTCTGACGTAGCAGGTTTTATGGTTATATTTATAAGCCCAAATTGACCGATGCCCTCAAAATAAACATAACCCAGGCCATCAATCAAACTCAGCTGGATCTATCCACAAGTGTCATTTAATATTGGACCACTCAGATCCATGCCACCGTAAGAAGCCGAGGTGGGCATTTAAAGAATTTCGTTAATACCTCACACACAGTTTGTTTTATTCCATTTCAACAACTACCCGCCCTTATTGACCCTTTAGTTGATTTTGGTTAAAGATTTTTATAAACTCCATTCTACTATTCCTTCAACTATGTTAATTGGATATTTTAACTCGCTAGTTAACTCCTATTCCATGGTTTAATAAACTGCGGAAATAGTGGTGAGTTAAGCGTTTTTATTAATAGGGCTGTATATTTAGTAATATACAGCTAACTTGGGCTTACATAACGCTGCAAATATAAACGTTTCACTGCATTGTGATGGAATAAAACTTGGCGGTGTTACATAAAAAAACAGACAACAACAACTTCTAAAAAAATGGTAATTGTGAATTTTGAATGCATATAATTATCAATTTTTAGGATTGCACATGAGGCCATCAGAACCATAGTGGCCTGTTTGGTAAAATTATTATTAAAATGGTGTGAACTATAACATTTATTGATTTTTTGAACAACAACAACAACAACTTAAAGGTGCTACCACCAATTTGTTTACGAATCAATTCAAAATTCGTTTATTTGGCTAGAGATACAGCTGTTTCAAGGGGTGCCAAGCTGCCTATCATCAGTCTCCTCTTTATTAGTGGTGCTGTGCTTTAATCCAATTTTATTATGAAAAACTTTCTGCATGCCCACCATAGGGATCGAACCCACGATATTAGATTTGCTCAGTCTTAGAAGCCGTATGCACTACGCAATCCGTCGCTTGAGACTATTGACGTCCCAGATCGAAAATGGGTTGTTTTTGTTTTTATCAAATGCATTTGGAGCATCAGTAATCTCTCCAAAGTTAAAGTTGGTAGAACAATACGTAATAATACCTTACTCATTTTTGTTTTCAAATTTGTGTTTACCTTTAATTATTTTGCGGCATTAAAAAAGACATCTTTGATAGACACACATCGCTGAAGCTTACATGTACATCCATCTTGATAATAATACTTAAAAAAAATCCACCATTATAATGTAATTTCATTCGCGGAGAAAGCAACAATTTACCTTATCAACATTAAAAATAACATGAATCCTCTGAATGACAAGATCTCCTCAAACTGCCAGATGAAAAAGAAAAAAATATTCACGAATATTCTTTTCCGAAAAAGGCCAACGCAAAATAAAAACTTAAAGAAGAACTAAAAAATGTTATCTGAAGTTTGATATTGTATGTCCAAATACCAGGACACATAAATATAATGTAGAAGTAGATATTGTATATCTGCTTCTTTCCTCAAAGGACACATTATCCATGGAAGGGAAAAATTAAAATCCAACAATAAGAAAAAAACAAGAACGCTCTGCACGAATAATGAATGTTGCAAAAATTATTTGGTTGTAATATGCGAACCCTTCCCTGTCTTTATTTTTTTTTACTTGTTTTTGTTGGTTACTTTTGGTTTAAATTTTGTTGTTTCATTTTTGTTTTTGCGCGAGCGCTCCCTAATGTGTAAATCATTCCGGGCTTCTCAATGTCCACATACTGGCCATGGCTCATTCGTTTCCATATCACGATACAAGATCACTTTTCATTTTTGATTGCAGCGAGTGCTCGGTTCATCATGTGTTGCTCTCTAAAGCAACAGAGCACAAGCACCATCAGCAGCAAGAGCAACAGTTTTTCCCTGAAGAAGAATAGAATTTCGTTCAGATCTCGTGGTCCCATCGAAGCCATGGTTTGAGGTTGTGATTTTTTTTTTTTTGTTGTTGTTGCATTTTTTGTAGGGATTCATTTACATTATCCCCGGTACAACGAAATGCTCTTTTAACGCTGGCTGATGGTGCAGCATAATCATGCACTGTGCCACTGATATACAGAGAACTCCAGAGGGATGGTCAAATAATGGTACAGAGTGTTTTTTTTGGATGAGATATATTTTAGTTGGAAGTAAGGAAGGAGAGGTTATGTGTGGTGGTGGTGCTGATGGTGGTGGTGGGTTGTGACTTTTGTGATACATCCGCGATGGGGGAAAAGTTGCATTCAAGCCGATTATATTAGCAAAGCCAGCGCATTGATCATACCAACCGCGTCATCACATTTGTCGCACACGAATGAGTAGTTTTCGTACGGATCGAAGAAAAGGGTTCTATGCTTAGCTTATGCTCTATACGGTGGCTGCTGATGTGCTGCAAACGATCGTGTAGGTTGTACAGAGAGTTTATATATAGCATCCTTCTTTTCGTGAGCTGTATGTAACTGTACGCTGATGTCGACCATCAGACATGCAATCAAAGAGAGTATAAGCGAAACAAACATTTTTTGTACTTGTCAGTTTGCACTGTGTGGAGGTGGCTGAACAGCAAGCGATGAGTCACAAAATAAAGTTCGTGCCTCAACTCTTTTGTTTTGTACTCTAGAAACATGAGTTTGGCTAGAAAAATCCTACAGGAAATACTTTCAAATTATTCAACAAAAATCTCATACACATTTCTACATAAACTGTGTATTACTTTTATTATTAAGTTTAAACATCACTTTTAAACTGTTTAAGTTCGATAAGTACACATAAGTGCCATTCGCCTTAGATAACTTTTATTCATTTTGAGAGTCCCAAGTCTTTTATTTTCAGCTTAAGTTCATTTACTTCTATTTACCAGCTTGTCCTATCTGCGTATATCTTACATTGACTCCCAAAATGAAGTTCGTTTCTCAAATTTTTTGTTTCTAGTCAAAAATTGAATTTCGATACACAAATTTTAAGAATTTCTACTATTAAATACAATTCTAAGCTATTTGTTTAAAAAGTTTGAACGCCAGCTCTTTTGTTTTTATTCTATGATATCCGATTGCCCTTTTACATTTTTATTTTGAAAGTTTGTGATGATTTTAACTGAAATCATTAATTGCTAGCTGGAGAATTTTTGTTTAATTTTTGATTTAGTATTGTGCTTGTAGAACTGCATAAAGAGAACCATCACCAAAATAATGTTCGCTTGATAAAAAATCTTTTATTTCATACAGGAAAAATGAGTTCAGTTGCAAAAATCTTACAAGATCGGTTCAGAAAAATTTGAAAATATTTATGTCTTAAATTGCTTAAAGTAAAGCAAAAGTTCGATAGTCAACTCTTTTGTTTTATACTTAAAGCATCCATTTTATCAAATCAAATAACATGATGCTTAAAATAACATGAGATTTAAACTTGATGAAAATTATTCAAGGGCAACATTGATTTTTCAGTACAAAATATATGATCACTAGCGTTTTTTTTTACCTCAGCTCTTTTGTTTTGTACACTTAGAGTATGAAACTTTGTTGTTGAGCTTCTCAACTTAAAATTTTATTTTTATTTGAATAACTTTCATTTTGATGAATACTTCCTTACTTATGATTGAAAAAAGAACTTAAGAATGTCTGCCGCTATTATATTAGGAACACCCATTTGACTTATAAATGCGCCTGAAATTGCATTTGAAACCCACATCAATCTACCTCGAGGGCAAAAATGAAGCAAAAAGAGACTTCCTTGTTTGCATTTTATAAGGTCGAATGTTGTTTATGCTTCTCATGCTGATGCTATTACTGCTGCTGCTGCTGTATCTCGGTAACTCTCATTGATTTTCATCATCATGCTACCGATGGCCCAACACTATATGAACCTCGATGCAATTTACAATTAGGATCGTAAAGCCATGTTAAAAACAAAAAAAAAAACCAAAGGCAATATATATGCATATGGCAGAGACAGAGAGTAGAATATAGTATGGCGGTGGCGGCTCGCGATTTCTTCTTTTCATTTTTGCCATTAACCTTCGGATGGGGCCTATTTGTCTTGAACGCTATGCCCTAGGTTGCTTTGCTATTCTTTTTCCAATGAAATATACATATACTCACCACCACCGACCGTGTGCAAAATTGCCCCGATCCAGGATGGTATAAATTAATTACATGTGATCCTATAATAATTTCGTGTCGTTGTTCTTCTCGTTCAAGAACGCCATGAGAAAGGAGCTCACCCAACCGATGAAACTGGATACAAGCGTTCCATGCGGTTTGTGTTTACATATAAACCACGACAAATTCTATTTTTTTTTGTTGTTGTTGTTTGTTTATCCTTTTGTCGTTTATTTGCGTATATCTTTTGCGTTGACACGGAAACTTAAGTGGACTCATGCAAACAGAGAGAGTATAGAGGGATCCTTGAACAAAAAAAAATCGGAAAACCAAACAGTTATTGCATATTGTCACGGTAACTTTATAGCGAAATACGATAAATCATTTTGTTCGTACATGATGTCCATAACAGGCAAGATGACCTCCTAGGTGCCCCATTACCCACCATAACCCATAAAAAAGTCATAATAAAAATTGTATTAAGCACTTTTTACATATTTGCTTCCTATAAGTGAACATTTTTACGACTCCCATAGAAATTCATTAGAATATTAAAGCTAACAATGTAAAAAAATATCATTTGACCTTATAATACATGTCACACAACCCACGCACAGTATTTTTATATTTCAACGTCTTATCGAAGAATTTTCCAATTGCAGTTGTTTGTTTTTTTTTTTTTCATTTTTGTCAAAAGAGAACACTATTGATTGAACGAAAATGGAAAATCTGAAGAAAGAGGTACTTAACGAACGATTGGCAATTGCTTCGTTATTATTTACGCGAACAAAATTGTGTGCAAAATATTGTGGAGATGAAGAAGTACACAGAGAGAAATTTGAAGGATGTCGCAAAATACTTTAAAATAGTGGTATTTGAAAATTGCTATGTATCTATTATAATATTTTATTTTGTTTAATTATTGTAATGAATGCGAAATTGTAAGCCATAACAACCATATTATAGGTACCAACTTATGCAATTTTCGAAACCCCTCTAACTTCAGTGCCAATCAAGTCAGAAAATTCAAATTTCTACTGTTTGCAAAGCGTAGGTAGTACAGGCCCCCTTACTCAAATAGGAAACAAAATTTGAGGTTTTCCAATCCGGGAGCTTGGTATCTCCCCATTTTATCTGAACTTCTAAAATGATTGATCGAAATTTTGATCAGGCTTGACAATACAAAGATAAGGAGGACGAAAAATATGGATCTCGCAATTCTGGGCGTTCGTCGGTTTGGCTATTAGCGTAGGATAGAACAGATGTGCCAATTTTCTTTAAATTTGGATATTACCTAATTTTTGAACATTCCCCAGGCAGGTGTTCTTAGAACTAAACGTTTTATAGCCACAGATTTAAAAAAAATCGTATTGTAGATTACTTTTTAATAAAACCAAATTTCCGAAAAATGGTTATTAATGGCATAGACCAATTTTTTTGATTTTCATTTTTCTCAAAAACGGTTTAACTGATTTTGATCAATGTTCTTATGGAGAATGTACACCATTTATTTTTGGATTTTTAAAAACAGTACTTCAACATTATCTGGAACATTGTACACATACATTTTTCTATGTATTTATAGCAAAAATGAACTTTACCTCTTCTACACAAAGTGCTTAAAAGCCGTAAGGGGAAAAATCTTGTTTTTCTCAAAAACGACTTCTCCATCTTAATTTATTTTGAATGTTTGAATTTAATGTTTTATACATTAGCTTCTATCAAATTTTCAACAAAAAATTAAGAATTCTTTAATGATTTTAGTGACCTTTCTTTATACAGTGAACTCTCCCATAACCGGACACTGACACGGTACCCAGAAAATTGTTCGCTTATGAGGAAAAAATAAACAAAATTGAAAAAACAAAACATAATGAGCATATCAATATTTTCCAATTTTCTGATTTTGGTCTGAATTGGAACGCCCAGTATTTTAATAGAGTAGAACTTGCGAGATACTACAAAATTCAACCAACAAGTTTCTATGAGAATATTTATGGATTTCCATCCAAGAATTTTTTGTGAATTTTATTTACGAGAATTTCACAAATATAACCCTCTAAATTCGACAAGTTGTGATTTACTATCCAAAAAGCATCGAAATTGACCATATTATATTAAACCTTAAAAATATTACTCCACTTGTAATTTGTCCGCTTAAAAGAGAGCTAAACGTTATTGGGTCATTCAAATGGCATTCGTGTACTGCTATGGGAGAGTTAATACTATGAACAAATAATTTTGTACATATTTATTTCCGTTCTATGAAATCTTTCTGGTTTCGAGAAATGTCCGTTTATGATAGAGGTCTTCGTTAGGAGAGACAAAACAGGCGCAGCAACCCCCTTAGCGGGGCCCGAGCCCTATTGCGGAATAGGAGAAAATGTGATTAAAAACAAAATCAAAAAAGAGGATGAGGTCAAAATATCCAAAATTTGGACTTGGGAATTATAACCAAGATCGCTTCAAAAACTGCATCAGCTTAGGTAGAAACAACCTTGATGGCCACTGCAGACTCAGAAGACAGATCAATATTCTTGGTCTAGAAACCAGCCCCACCTGCAGATTCAGCAATAAATATTCGGATACACCAGATCACATTCTAGGCAAATGCTCACTCATGCATAAAACAAAAAAGCATCAGGTAGAAGAGAGCAAATTTCCCTCTCTGAAAGTACTCTAGATACTCAAATTCTAAATCTGGAGGAAGAGCTATGGAATGACAAAGATCATATAGCTCTAAATAGAGGCAATTAAGGTCGCAGTGCCACTACTCCAATATTCAATTCAATCATGCATAGAAGAGAACGTGTAGACTATAAGTAAATTCTTGTTTTAAAGGCTAGAAATCAATATAAAGTTTTAGTTTTTCAGAAAATACAAAACAAAAAAATTATATTTTTAAAAATAATTTCAAAACTTTTTTTTTTCAAATTCGATATTTCAGGAACGGGTTGATGATTTTTTTAGAAATTAAATTTTTTATTCCACTTTGAAGAAAATATTTACAATTTTCTTTAAATCGTAAAAAAAATTAACATTTAAAAATTATTTTTTTAAAAACCGGTCATACGATTTTTTTTTAAATATGTTTTTTTCATTATTTCAGATTTTTTAAAGAAGTCAGATGGTGTACATTATGTTGCTGTAAAAATAATATTGTTGGTGTAAAAACAATTTATGTATGATTTTTAATATTTTTTTATTTTTAACTGTAGGATCTGTGTATGTACATTATGTGCAATATACGGTAATATTTAGTTCATTTTTGTAAAGTCACATAACAGAGATATTTGTTTAAATGAAGTATGATTTTGGCAGCCACCATCATACTTATATTTTATTTCTTTTTAAATAAGTTGAATAGAGCGAGTATGTGCGACCCAGTCATTAAAATAAAATAATTGAAATTTTTGCGAAAATGAAAAAAATATTTAACTAAACAAAACATCAAACATATCTTGTCAAAAATTAAGAGCACGGTTTCTATTCGCAAAAAAAGAGTTAGGTAACTCTTTAATTCGAGAAAGCGGTAACTTTAAAAGCGGTTGATGGTTGAAAATGTTAGATTTAAGCTCTCTATAAAGTCCTCAACAATAGTCATACCCATTAATTATCTGCACTAATATACCTACCTTTACAAATCTAAAAACTAGGATGTACTTTAAATTTAAATTAAGTCAATGAAGATCTTCAAAATATTTGCTACTTAGTCGTCTTTTCGTCTATTAAAAACTCAAATTAATACATGTACGCACTCAAGCGTTTAAGCTGATACTTAAACAAAGCTGATATCTTAAGTATGGATATTCTGAGCGCAACGGTACATGATGAATATAAATTGTACAATCAAAGTTCAAATAAATAATTTCAATCATTCAGATTTTTAAACCAATCCACTTAAAAGATAAAAATAAAAATCTACTTAAAATTTGTCATGAAAATTTGTAATTTTAAAAATGTGTCTACCCAAAAAAAAAAAATAAATACCCAAATCAAAAATCCCTCACTTTATAAGTTAAATATTTTTTGTATTAACTTTTCAAAAGTATAAAACTCAATACGATCAAACACCATCTGGATTTGTTGTTGCAAATTATTTTTTAAACGCCTAGCTTACTGTTTTCAACTTTTAAATGCTCATTGTTCTTGATTCTTAGTTTTTTACGAATTTTTGCGCTCTTTCTAATATTACAAAAATCTATCGATTACAAAAATAAATATTTCTCTACCTCCCACCACTCAAATATTTGTGAAAACCTGGATTTCAGGTTTAGGAAGAAGCTGAACACTCCTACCCGTATTCAGCATAAATAGACATATTCCATTATTATTCTGAAAACCTCCAATGAGGCATGAACAAAATTTCAACATTTAAGAAAAAAATCTTTTCAAAAGTCTAAAGACAAGTTTTTATACGGATTATAAATATTATGGATGGTAAACCAATTAAAAGGATTATTTCATCAATAAAATTCTTCTTTTTTTTTTCAAAGTTAATTATCTTTCCCCTATCCTTAACCTAACATCGAATTAAGGAAAATCTCCTCAACCTTAGAGAACAAAAAACAAAACAAAACTCTTTGATTTTTTGTCTATGGCTTTACACGCCTTAGTTCCCTACAAAGCGTTTCCAATCTCCTTCAATTGTCCACGAATTTTCCTATAGGGCATATAGAACGCCAATGACCGCTTTATGACTTCAATCACCATAAAATCAAATAAATTTTCTTCCAGTGCATCCCCCATGTATCCATTTTCCGAAAACACAGCATCCATTCTCCGTCGATGTCGGTCTTTGGTTGTCGGTCGTCGTAGTCTTCGTCTCCACGTTCACCACACAATGATAAACATCTCCATAAAGATTTTCAAATATCCGAGGTGAGTACAGGTAACACAAAGCTATCTGTGTATCAATACATTTACACAACGCAGCACCGCGAGCTGAGCACCTTCACTATATGCCATTCTATCGTCGTCTTATTGTTGTTGTGATTCGAGAGGCGTCCGAGTGGTGCCGCACACACTCTCCATCCAAGATCAATACAAATTCACCTGTGCTGCAACTTGGTGGTACAGGCAGGTAACCCAGCCGATCGTTTCGTAGTGTGCTGGTGATGGTAGATTTTTTCCTCATTCTTCTTTGTGTCCCATGGGAAGTTGTTGTTGTAGCCAGATACTTTTGGTCTCTTCTGCGGATTTAACACAACATCCACTCACACACACACCACCTGCGTTCTTCTTATA
Source organism: Leucozona laternaria (assembly GCA_932273885.2). Lineage (NCBI taxonomy): Eukaryota > Metazoa > Arthropoda > Insecta > Diptera > Syrphidae > Leucozona > Leucozona laternaria. Next base: position 7,412,879 of record OW026368.1, read on the forward strand.
AAATCAATCGTTTCTCGTGTGGCACCAGGTAAATGTTATGCCACAATATATCCCTCTCCCTCCTACACTCTCATGTCCCACAAACAAGCACGAAAGAGTGAGATATACAAACGTAATATACCTACTTAAAAAAAACAGACACTCTCCCGTGAGTGTTTTTCGTACCACAAACCTCCGACCAACAAACCTTTTGCCAAACGACGAAAAATTTTTCCCCCGAACCGACATTTAACGAATCTGTCAGGGAGATTGTTTTTCCAATTTTCTTGTGAAAAGTGCCAAATTAATTGCGGAAAATAATTAAAATCGCTACATTGAGTGTGGATTTATCTCAATTCAATGGAAAATTCTATGTTTCATCATCGAAAGTGTGTTAAATTGTGATTTTTCTGTTCTGTTCCTTGAAGTGACGACAACAACAACGACGACGACGGCACGGGGGAGTCTCGTCCGTATATACCTCCAAGTTAGATAGTTTGAAAAATATATCTTTTACTCGTCGTGTGGATACATTTTCGGATAAATTTCGATAGAAAATGTTGCAAAAATTCAAATAAAGTTAGCTTTTCAGTGGTTTTTCGTGAAAGATACAAAAATTGTGTGTTAAATTTGAGTGTGCTGCGTAACAGAGTTAACCTGTTGAGTGTATCTTTAAGATAGAAAGATAGATATTTGGTCTTTGTTTCAAGTGTGTGGTAGATCAAAAGATGCTTGGATGGTAATCTATAATGCTGGATTGTTTCTTGTTCGGAAAATGTGTGGAAATATTCGAGAAAATTTGATAAATTGTTCATGAAAAAATTATGCGCTCACTATAATCCACAATCGTGTATCCAAAAGTATCTCTGTATCTGTCAATTAGTGTTTTTTTCTTCGTTTTTGTTACGCGTGTATTTGTGATATAGATCGTGTACGAACAGCCATGTTTTTTTAATTCGTGTTTCTCTCTATATCTTTCGTTTAACGTGTGCGTTGGTGTGTGTGTTAAATTGTGTTTAACATTGTTTTGTATTAAATTGTTTTTTTTTTTTTTGTTTAATTTTTTATTGGAAATTATTAGGAAATTTTGAGTTGTTTTTGTTTCTGATTTCCTAAGCCGTGTATCGCGTGGAAAACTATTACACCACCCAAGTGCCAAATGAAATGGAACATGTTCCCTTCTCCTCCGTCGTCAAAGGATTAACCATGCAGTGCCAATAAAATCTATAATAAACATTACGTAAGTATGAAAAAAGAAAAAAACCGAACATAATATCAAAACAAAAGAAAAAAAAAAACTAGTTGCTAGTTGTTTGACAAGTGTATGGCGAAGAAGATGTTTTTGTTGATGTTGTAGCTCTCGAATTTAGGCGCGTAAATTCAGAAATCATAATATCCTTATTGAAATTGTTGATTTTTATGTCGGACATTTTGAAGCGATAAAACATAAAATCCATGGTAGTGTGTGATGGGGTTTGGCGTACTACTCTCTAAGATTAAGATGAAGGAGATGGAGGAGGAAAAATCTGTGAAATCGAACCCCCCCATGGACCCCTTTTTTCATATGAACCCAGAGCTGAGCCTTTTTCTCCGACATCCAACATCACATATATATACACACAGTTACGTGGTAGATAGTATTAATCCAATGCAGAAACGAAAGGCTTAAGTCGAAAGCCACGAAAACTCTTGAATGTTCTTTTTCCATTCACCGCCTCGCCCCTTCGTCAGTTGGCTCCCCCATTCTTGTCTTGTGATGTTAGGTAGGAATGCAGACTTTGCCTTAACCACCGCACAACAAGCTAAGGATACTTCGACTCCACTCTATGGGCCAGCCAGGCAGGCAGGCAACAGGCATTCTCCTGCTCCTTCTTCTTCGCCATCGCCATCGTCATATCGTCATCGTTGTCGACGTCGTCGTTGTCTTCTCTCCTTGTGGTAAACAACACACGTAGGTGTTGTAAATTGCTTCCAATGTATTTGTATTTGTGTACCTATATCTTGTATCTTTCTTTATGGCTAAAACAATTTTTTATTGTGTTATTATTATTATTTTCTTACTTTATGTTTTGAATTGAATTTCCAATTCGTATTGCCTTCGTAAGCAGTGAGCAGTGACCACGGCAAGAGGAATGGGAACGGGAAGGGCGATGCATAGCACAAGAGGCGACCAAAAGAAATTAAATATATGTTCATTTTATCATTTTCGCCCCTTTTTTGGTTGCTATCTATCTGTCTGTCTCTAAGTGTGTATTTGTGTGTATTTTTCTTTTAAGACATTTTTACCTTTCCTTTTGCTGGTGGATTGTTTTTGTATAGTTTCGTCGTCATCATTATCGTCGTTGCCGTCGCAGTCGTAGCAAAAAGAAAAAAAAAAAAATAGATGAAAGATACAAGATACACACATTGTCTCTTTCTCTTGTTGGTTTGGTCTTCATCATCATCATCGTTATTATCATCCCATCGACATCTCGAACTTTTCTTCTCTTGTTGGGTCTTTCGTAAGTTCTTTTTTAATCTTCGTTTTCCTCAGTAGGTATAAATCGTCGTTTTGATACATTATTTGGGGGAATAAATTTTATAGCTACGAGTATATGTATATTGTATATGTCGAAGAGGGAACCAAAGAAAAAAGTTTTTAAAAGAATTGCAAAATATTTACCAAGCTAATTTTTGCAAAAAAAAAACAAATACACTTTGCCAAGACTGCAGAAAATTATATTTCCAATCCCAATTAATTGCATTACTTTGAAAGAAAAGAGCGAAAAAGATAAAGCGAGAAGTGGATAAAAGCAATTAGACATTTTGCGCAATTGCAATTCTGAATAATGTATTAATTAATGATTTTTTCCCCCCATTTCCATACAAATTGATGTTTGAGACCAATTAATTCTGACATTCTATGTGAAATTTTAAATGATTTGTTGCAATTTTTGCTCGAAATTCAATTTGAATAGTAATTCGAGTTTGCAGCTCAGCTCTTTTGTTTAGGATTTTTTTTTGCTGTTGCACACAGAGAGTGATATATGTTTTATGTGATTTGTTTATATGATGATGACTTAGAGGGAAGATTGATTGCTAGTTTAAGTCTGAAGATGACAGAATATTTGTCTATCGATAATGAATGGGAATATATTTAAAACCAAAAAAAAAATGTAAGTAAAATTGACAATGTGTCATTCACTTGAGAATGAATAAAAACTGAATCATATGACTGAAATCTCAGAGGCTGCTTGACTTTACTAACTGCAAAAACCGCTACAAGGTAAATTTATGTGACTCAATATCAATACACATAAACAACAATGTGATTTTTAAATGTCGTCACTTAGCAGCGAACATAATAGTATGTAGTCTGTTGCCTTGTTAAGAACTCTGTAAAATACTTATTGAGACATTTCACAATATTGTTTATTTTTTTTTCTGACTTAGTATCAGGGAAATAAAAATTGCTTTGTTTTCTTTTTTTATTCAGTGCATTAAGCTTTAGTGTGTTTGAGAATTAAGTGTCGCGAATAGATTTCTTTGTCGGATTAATAAAATTAAAAAAGTGCTCTGGTCTCTCTATTAAACTTTGTTGCTGGTTTGATATATAAGCAACACCTGGCTAATGGAATACTGATACTTTATATGACCAATCTAGGTTTTAACTATATTGTATTAAATTTTAAATGTTGCGTGTGTCGGGACATAAATATTTTATTTTGGTTCATATATAAAATGGATTAAAGATTTTGAAAAGATAATTTTTACTTCACTATTTTTTTTTAAGTTTATGTACTGTATTCTGGTTTAGTAAAAATAGCTTTGTGCTAATTTAAAATCCTTTTTTGTTTGATTAGTTCTAAAAAATCTTAACGGGCTAACAACATGCATGATTTTATATTAATTGATAGTTCTTGCGAAAGATATATATTTCATTCCCAACCTTAAAAATATTTCTTATGATACACAAAACATATGGAAGAGCTAGTGTCATCCAGATTGACGAGTACCAGTAGCTTGTTGGCGGGTTTTGAATGCTTTCAAGAATTAACAGATTTCGGATAAAGGAATTTCAGGGTTGGTTGAAGATAGGCTCCTTAATGGCAATGTATAGACTGTTTCACTTTTTTTTTTTATAAAAGTTTCGCACTTCTGCTGCAGCATCTCCGCATCTCCCTGACTTCACAATGCTGGTGATGGCGAAATCTAGAAGTCGGTTTACCATAGAGCTAATAAAAGCCTCTTGTTTTCTTCTCGATCCAGAGTCCGTGCGTCTTCATTATGGGTCTTATACATGTTCATTAGGTAATATCTTGGTTGGCTGTCTGAAATAAGACAACGTTTAAAAATACGGTTGTTAATTTATAGCCTTTTTAAAGCCTCAAACATGGTGCTTGTCGAGCATAGTATTATATGAGCCCGTATTGATCCCCCATTTTTGATTTTTATCTACATTTGTTGGATTAGTTTGAAGTGCTGCGCTTATTTATTTTTCTCATATTGATGTAGCCTAGATTATGTGCTTTTTACCAGCTCGCTGTATCAGAAAGAAGGACTTACAGAATAATGTTCGAACTCAAACACATATATCTTATCACGCAGTTAATATATAAGTGTTCAAGAACGTAAATGTACATATTGTTTTTCATATCAAGATTTTGATATGATAAATGTATTTCTTATCATAGTTAAAAACTCATTAAATTTTAATTTATGTTGATTGGAGGTTTATGGAATGAGACCTTAATTAAAAATGCATGAAATGAAATGTTTATACTTTCACAGTGGGGAATTTTTAAAAGCTTTTATCTTACTAAAACTAAGATACATAAAATAGAATTGAATCAACTTAATTATCTTTAAGGTTCAAACAATATACTGAACGCAGAGTCAATCTTACGTTCGAGAGTTTCAAATAATTTGAAGATAGTAAGTTTATTTTTTGATTTAAAAATATAAACTTTCTTTTGTGATTAGTGTCTTACGTCAATCATATTGTATCTATCGAAAAATTGGAATTTCGAAATTAAAAAGTCAACTCTCCGCTAGCTACTCTTAAGACTTTGTCTACTTGATGCAAGTTTGGCTCTCGAGAGCTCAGGGTTGCTTTCAGCAGTTTTACTCTCAAATGAAGCAGATACTTCCATGTTCATCATATTAAAAATATTTTGAAAGCATTTTAAAGCATTCAATTCGGAGTGTCACCGCTGGACTATTTTGTATGGGGTTATGTGAAGTCGCTTGTCTAGTGTCTACGCAGATAAGCCCAAGACGATTGACGCCTTGGAAGAGAATATTCGGCATGTTATTGCTGACTTACGGCCCCAATTGCTGCAAAAGTGGTCGAAAATTGGGATTCTTGGCTGGAATTTATTCGAGTCATCCACTGTGGCTACTTGCCGGTAATCATTTTTAAAACATAATGGCAAATCCTTATCTTTATAATAAAGCCTAATTCTTGACCATAACATTAAATTATATGCATTTTATTACTTCTTGAAAACCACGCAAGTATAAAAAACACCCTTTATAACCCTGTATAACGGCCCACCACTCGTCCCGCGATATCTGTCTTAAAAATTACTACTATGTTAAACTTCAAATAATTCACTTCCTGTTATTTAAAAATTACCATTTTCATTCATTGCACACACAATATCGATCTCACTTTAATTGATAAAATCCCCTTCTCTTGCCAAAACATACTTTATTATTGGCAACATTGTATTCGCCTATAATAATGGCTCTAATAGCTCAATCATGCAGAGAAAATTCCCAATAAAATGACGAAGTCGTGCTTAATGGGTGAAAATTTTGATTTGAAGAGAAAAAAAAAATTACAATGTGAAGTTTGTGGAGTTTATTTGTTAATTTTTTGTTTTGTATATTTACATATTGCTGTCGAATATATACTTTAAAATGTCTGATTGTAAATTCGCACGAAACCAAAAGTATTATAACCAAAACCGCTTGAATAATTGATCACGACTTTGATGTATTGTGTGAGATTTTTTGTATTTTTTTTTTTTCGCTTACCATATGTGGCTTTGCAATACAAATCAGCAGTCGGTGAGACAGAATAAAAAAAATATATGAGAAAAAAAAATCATCAACAAAACAAAAAAAAGAAGCATTTTCTCGCACTCATCGAGACTTTGACTTTTAAGCTTATTTAGATACTTAAACTTCTCTCAATCCAGGGCCATCGCATGTGAGTCCATATACTACATATTTTCAAAGAAAGAACACATTTGACATTTGGCCAATACAATAGAATTTTATTTGATAAATTATTTTTTTTTTGTCCATTAACTTATGTACATTTACAGTACATGAATCATGAACTATGGCATTTGTGTCATTCTCAGAATATCTGGGTTGTGAGTAGGTATATAAGTGTTGCCGTTAATACAAATTTGTTTGAATCTCTGTAGTTGAATGGCGTGAATGAAGACATTTACAATCAAAACATTAGCATGACATGAAGAATATCAAGAGATAATTTTGAGATATTTATCTATAAATATGTTCTTTTCAAACAAAAATACTAGTTAATTAGATTTATTTCCTGAAAAATATAGCACAGTGTTTCACATAATTATGCATGCATTAAAATTATTTTATTTAAACTGGAAAATTTTTTTAAATCAACAAAATTACAAATAAAAATATGTTTTATTTAAAATACTTCTGAAACTGTTTTCAGCCCAAAGCGATATACACCATCGGATTTCTTAAATAAATGTTTATTTCTGTGAAAACAAATTTAAAAATCGTTGGAGTGGTTTTTATTAATGTAATTATTTTACATAATTTTGTAAAAAAGAAATTAATTAATAATATTAATATTGGTATTCCAATTTTAAGTAGAGTTAAAAATTGTATTTCACAATAAAATATCCCCCCCATTTCCGAAAAATCGAATTTTCAAAAAAAATATTTTTAAAAATCCAAAAATAACTTTTTTATGATTTAAATATCCAATATTATTTAAACTTATTGCAAGCTTCTGAACACAAAATTTAGTTTTAATCGGCTTATCAGATAATGAGATAGTCGAAAATAAAAAAAAAAAACATTCTATCAGAGGTACTGTTAATAATAGTAAAATGTAAAATTTAAAAATTGTAAATGGTAGATATCGTACTAATTTCGATACACTAGGAGGAGTCGTTTCTGAGCAAAAAAAAATTTTCCTTACAGAATTTTAATCATTTGTATGGGAGGTACCGTTATTTTTATTTGTAAGAATAATTTTTCTTAAACCTTCTAGGTGATGTTAAAAAACTGCTTTTTCCAAATTTAGAAAAATCGATTTAGACGTTTTTTTTTGAAATATTGAATTTAAAAATTAAACTTTTTTTAAACTCCAAAAAATATTTTTTTTGAAAATATTGCTACACACAATATTCTTGCGAATTATCAGTTGAACCATTTTCGAGAAAAGCGAAAATAAAAAATTAATAACCATTTTTCGGATCCATTTTTTTTTTTTTTTTGAAAGACAGCGTACCTTTTAAAATTTATTGGACTATGGAGCCGATTTTGAGAAAAACAAGATTTTCCCTTTTGACCAAAAAAAATTTGTATGATAGATACCGTTAATTTGGTCCCGACTTTTTTCGTTTTCCCTACCGTCGTAATGTCAAGTTTGATCAAAATCTCGAGTTTGATTTTTTACGAATCCATAACTTGCCATATAGAATAAAATGACAACGTACAGTCGGAAGAAAAAAATTTTAATCTTACTGACTCCAAATGAATAGCAGATTCTTAAAAAAAATAACAAAAATATACTTAAAATATTATACTCTAGCTTTTTTGCCCAGGAATAAAGTCTTTCATTCTACTATTAAATTTATCCTTTAAATACCTTGGGTCAATAGTAGCAGCCGATAACAATATAGCAGAAGAAATACGCGGGCGGCTTCTCAAATCCAACAGAGCCTACTATAGTCTGTCAAAGCTCTTCAAATCCAGAAATCTCACCATAACTTCAAAACTGCTGCTGTACAGGACCATGGACCTGCCAGTACTCACATATAGATCCGAGACTTGGGTGCTTAGCAAAAGGCACTCCGACATTTTAGCCGCGTTCGAGAGAAAAGTCTTAAGGAGAATTGTTGGCCCCATATGTGAGGAAGGAAGATTCCGGAGACGGTACAATCATGAATTGTACGCAATCTACCTTGAAGCGGATATCGTGACAAAAATTAAGCTCGGTAGACTCCGGTGAGCAGGGCACCTAGCTGGCATGAGCGAAGAGGAACCTGCTCGGAAAGTTCTTTGTGGTACATTCTATGGTAGACGACAGCGTGGTAGACCATGCTTGCGATGGAGAGATGGCGTAGACCAGGACGCCCGGAGCCTTGGGGTGCGCAACTGGATGGCGGCGGCTCAAGACCGGGATGGGTGGAGAGACTTGTTGAAGGAGGCCAGGACCGGACCCCGGTTGTCAAGCCGATGGTGATGATGATTAAATTTATTAAATAATTAAAAAAAAAATTGTTTGAATTATTGAAAACAAACGTTTAAAAACCATAATAATTTCTACGTATATCATTTTTCAAAAATTTATAACATAAAGACTATTTGTCTCTTAGTAGTCAATTTTGACAATTTCTATTGTAACCAGATAGTTTAAGGTATTTTTAAGAAATTTTAATATCCTTTTTAAAAAAAGTATTGGCTTTTTTTCAATTTTATATCCAATACTAGCAAATGTTGAAGGACTGTTTGCAAAATCTAAAAAACATACGAAAAATTGCAGGATTTTTGATGGAATAGTAAATTACGTATCACACATCTTTAATGGATATAAACACCCGACTTAATGTCTACAAATTTCCAAAAACTATTAAGAATAGCTACGCTTTTATTTAAGCTACTATTTAAGTCATTCCTGAACTTTCCTACACATTTTTTTGTTTACACATTCCTACATACCCCTACTTGAAGGCTCGATAATAGGATTTCAAAATTATTTGGAAATAAAGAAAAATTCAAGTTGAAAATGACGAATAATACAAAATATGGTTCTGATTTAACTAAAACAGTGGACCAAATCGCCAAACTAAATGTGATGATTTCTATCATCAACTTAAAACCAAATGTCCAAACTCTAAAATTTAGAACTACGATAATCCAACATTTTTGTTGGGCAATTTCACAATTTTTTTATTTTTTTTTTTCAAATAGTCCAAACATGATGACTTTTTATTTTATTTTTGTGATTCGCGCATACAAATTTACGTTTTGTCGATTTTTGGGCAAGAAATAGAAACGCAGTTTTGTTAAAACCACCTTGAACATTAAGTACGCAACTGATTCATTGGAGTTGTTTTTTGAGAAATTAAAAAAAAAAAAACTGAAATTGTTGTATAGTAGCTACCCGTTCTAGACTTGTCAGACAAAATAATGGCAGAACGATTATAACCTCGTTAAAATTTGTGAAACCCTTTTATCTGATTTGTGTTTGTACTCAAAATGCTTTAATATTGTATAGATAGATTAAAATGTTGCTCTACAGTTTTTAATTGATTTTTTTATGTATTTTATTAATAAGAAAAACATCACTAACTCCACTGTAAAATTAGTGTGACCATCCTTATCTCAGAAATGGCCGGCCATGCTAGGAATTTGCATTAAGGCTCCAAAATTTCGCAGTTTTGTATGCCTTTTATAGCAACGGAACTTTAAAGTCGTTTCGGCTTTAACGCCGTATCATTATAAATAGAGATAAAATATTGATATTATCATAGTCCAAAGGTTTTTCTAAGGTATTTGGCAACGCTGGCTGGTATAGCCTGAAATTCTCAAAATCAAGTACCAGCCAACTTGACCTTTCATGGCCATAAAGCACCGAGTCTGTGAAGGCATGTGTCCTGTTACATATAAAACCACTCTAATGCACGTTGTAACTCGTACAGCATGCCTCATGAATCATTAAAATTCCCTGAAGAAGAAAACGAAACTATACACCACAATGAGTACTACTTGCACTTTCGTTCGTTAGTTGTTAGGTTTTGTCTTAATATAGTGAATCTCGGGAGTCGTCTTTTTGATCTGCATGTTGTGTGTTTAGTATTCAAATCCAAGCTTGGCAGTGGCGTTGATGATCATTACCACTTTTGTTTCTAATCCTCAAAAAAAAAAACATAAAACAAAAAGAACAATCAACTGAAACTCAAGCGTTAGAGATACTAAAGTAGTTTACACACGTTTTTTTTTCTGTTTGGCTTAGCTTGGCTTGGTCTTCTTCCTTCAATTGACGACGGTTTTTGTTGTGATGTTTTGTGTGCTTGCTCAAGACTTCAAGTGGCCACATGACGAAGCCAACTTTGACTTTGATGATGTTTGGCTTTTATAGGTTTAATTTTTTCTTCTTTCTTTACGTTTTATTTTTTTTTTTTGCTTCAAACTCAAGTTATTTGTTATTCTTCTTCTGTGCTGCGCTGCTGAGAAACGTGAAGAGCTTCACTTTTTTTTCGGAGGAATTCTGTAAAAAATAATGCTTGGTGGTGCCCCCATGCCCAATGCCCAAGGTAGATGTAGATATGTGATTATTGAGCACATGTTTCTATCGTGGTTTTTTGTAGTCTCAAGTCTTTGTTTTTTTTTTTTTCTATTGGTGTTTGTGTGAAGTAATAAAAAATCATTCCCAAGTGGCACACAAACCAACAGAGCGTGATTCATTTTTGTTTTAAAATTCAATGGGCTTATAGTTAGTTGGATGAGCGGGAAAGATCTTGGTCCTCTTCCTTATATGTTTGTGGATATTCCTTAAATTATTGGTTGAGATCTCTCGTCTACACAAACGCGCTGGGCTATATGCACAGACACTATTGTAAGAATTTATTACTATCATTTTGGGGCTTAATTCAATATGGGGCCAGAGAGATAATGGTGCGGGCCGAGAGAATGAATTTTGACGGTTGAGGGAAAATTTATTTTTATTTTCTTACGACTTGATGTGTTTACCTGGCATATGTGTTGTTTTTTGTTTATTTGTTAAGGACAAACACGATGATGATTTCTTTTATTTTTTTTTTTTTGATATGATTACCACTAATGATGCTCTATTGTGGGTATGGGTATTGCTGGGTAGGTACCGAATGGACTTTGGCAGCTAAATTGGAGAAGATATCGATTGGGTTGAATTGGTAATTTGATTTTATTTGAGATATTATTTTTAAGTGTAAGAGATGGTGAGATAGAGTTTGCTTGTTGTCGTGACTTAAAGGCAAAGAAGAATTCTTTCAATATGAGAATTTTCAAGTTTGGTTTTCAGCTCTTTTGTTTAAAATTGATTTGAATAAAAAAAATATAACAAACATAAGAAAATTATATTTTTAACATTATTTTGTAAGCATATGTAGTTTTATAAATTATTTATCAACAATTTAGTTGGCCTTAGAGGTCACCGAACCAAGCGCTTTCCCAACACCTACTACATTCTGCTTTGTCTAACTCTGATGCTTTCCATGACATTTGTTTGACAAACATTGCAAAATGTATAAATTTGTGTTAGTTTTTATTAATCTAATTCAAGTTTTAAATTATCCTTTTTCCAAATAATTCTTAATCATAAATAAATGATAATTTTTTACTTAAATAAAAAATCGTTCGAATTATTTTTGTATTCAAAAATTAATTTTTATTCGCTTGAGCAATTAGAATTCTGGTTTAATCTTATGTTGAACGTGCATTTTTTCATATATTAAAATTGTACGACAAATTTCATGTTTGCTTTTTTTATATAAATTAAATATGATTATGTGTTGTCTTAGCTGAAACCCTGAAACGTTGTTTAGTTTGTTATTTGAATCAATTAAACCTAGCATCAGTTTAATCGCCATCATTAGAGCTTTAAAATTCAACACAAAATTACAAAAATTTTATACATACAATGTAAGTATCATTGCTGTCTAATACCTCGTAACCCAGAAAAGTCTCACCAGACACAAAAATATCGCTTCAAGCATCAATTAGGGCCTATAAATTTACCACTTCTTAATGGAAGCTTTGTTTATTGCGATTCCGCCTGTTGTCTCATTAATAACTGCAATAAAAAGCGCAATTTTAAATAAATATCGCTGATGGTGAGGAGAACTTAAGCTTCTGTTGAAGTTGCTATAAGCTGTTGTTTAAGATGTATTGTATTGTATTTTATTTTTATTTGTTTGGAGGTATTTTGTTGAAACGGCAGACAGGGGACTCATCATGCAAAACGAAAACTATTGAACGATATCGTTGTGAAGATATAGATATCTACAGATATGATAGAGATAGCAATAGTGAAACGATATCATGCGATCACCTTCGTTTTAAGTGATATTTTAGAAAAAAAATGTCTGTTTTTAGATTCTATGTGAGAAAACGAGACTTTGTCTCCTCAATATAAAACTCGTCAAATAAAGAAAAAGCTATTTTCTAGTTTAAAAGGCATTAGAACTTACAGCTACGATATGGTAGCTTTTCTGAATGAGAAAGAATAAATAATTAAATAAATAAAAATACATTTTAATTAAAACAATTTGTTTTTTTAAATTTATTTTAAAGTATTAAATAATTTGTCTAAGCCCCAACAATTTTAAAGGAAAAATGTGAGGTGCTTAGAATATATAGTGAGGAGTGTAGAGAGATCCTTACGTGAGATGACCATCCCCTGAAATCGCTCGTGCGAAATTTCCAATGTGGCGTGAGCTGTTTGGCACGAAGTTCCGTCCTGTTGAAACCACATGTCGTTGATGGTGTCCATATCATCCAATTCAGGCCAAAAGAAGTTGGTAATTATCGACCTTTAGCGCGTGTCGTTGACAGTGATGGCCTGGCCAACGTCGTTCTTAAAGAAATATGGACCGATGACGCCGCCAGCCAGCCCAAAATCCACACCAAACAGTGTTTTTTTTTGGAATGTATCGGACGATCTCAGACCTCATGTGGATTAGTACTGTTTCAAATTTGACAATTTTGTTTATTGCCGTACTTATTCATCCATGAAAATTAGGGTCAGTTTCCAACTCCTCCAGAGGCAATTCAGCGAACAAACGTCGTTGTCTATGTTGTCGCTGAATTTGAATTGAATTTTTTACGGGTACAGGCCCAAGTCACGACGCAAAATTTACCAAGTTGTTGTCTGCCAAAGTCCGAGTTCTTGTGAGCGACCCGAAATCGACTGCCTCGGATTCTCCTCCACACTCTCATGGACAGCGGGGATGTTTTTCAACATACTGGTGTTGATTGATCGCTTACTGAGCCAGTGGGCTCAAATTTGTTCACCAATCTGCGAATAGTTCTCTTGGTAAGACGATGATGGTGACCGTAAAATGGACGAAGTGGATGTAACGTTGCCCAAACAGAACCCCCATTTTGATAACACAATTTTATCATTTGCAGGTGTTGTTGAACTCTGTATCCGTTTATGGTGATTTGGCAAAACAGACTGAATAAATGACATCCAATTTGATAGATATAGCTTCAACAATATGGCCACTATCAACTATCAAAGTTTGGAAATCCCTATTGGAAGACCCTTCAGAAACTTTAAAATTAAAAATAAAACGTTTAAAATTGCGAACCCATAGCTCATCGGAAAGTCACTTTGAAATCGATTACACAATTTGTAATGAACCAACAGAAGAAAAAATTCTGGCAAAGCTAAATTTTGGCAGTGAGGTTTATTTTTATGTCTAAAGCATTTTCTTAATAGTACGAACTTTAAAATTTTAAATTTATATCGGTCAAAAACTTGTATTTGAAACTTGATAGATATTAATAGGTAGCAAACATTGACAACAAATAATTACTAATGTGTACCTAAGTTAATTTCCCAATTGTTTGTCTACCCATTTTTTTTAATGTGTCTAAAATTCGGAAAAGTAGACAACCATTTGCGAATTTAATGCGATGATTTTCATGGTTCTTAAAATCGGCTTGATTATTGTGTTTTTGGTTCACAAATATCATGGTTTTGGCATCTTAACTTTCCAGGACTAAAAAATAGAGCTCTTTTAACACCCTTAAGTTGAATACATTTTCATTCTATTCTAAGAGTAGTTGTTAAATTGCACGAATTTGATTATAATTTATCAGAATACTTTCATAATAGAGTTCGCATTTCAGCTCTTTTGAATTCATACGATATTCTCATTCCACCCTATTCATTTACCGATGGCGAGATAAATTTTATCAGAATACTTTCATAATAGAGTTCGTACTTCAGCTCTTTTGAATTCATACGATATTCTCATTCCACCCTATTCATTTAACGATGGGGAGATAAATTGAATCTTGTATATCATATCTTTAAACCCATTTAAATTTTACCTATTCCAATGTCAATTGAATTCAAATTAAAGTCACTTCAATATCTGACATCGATCTAGAAATATAAAACAAAATCGCCATATTATCGATAAAGTGAAAGGAGTATCACCAGGGCGAAGAGGAAGAAATGAAAAAAAAAGCCTTGAAGACATTCATATAAAAACTAATTTAAACCGCGGTTACTTTCCCAGAATTCCCTAGGGCAATATGCCAATAATGAAGCTTAATCTCATTAACACTACCATTCACTGCAAACAAAACTTAATGTATGTTATAAAAGACTCAAGTGGGATAATGAGTCATAATTGTAGCCCTACCCTATACAATCTTTTCAACGAATTTTATCGTATTGTGATTCAGAGAAATCAAAGACGGTTTGTCACTTATATATAGAGAAATAAAAAGTACCGTATATTATAGGCTTCGATGTGGTTGGCATAATCTATTTGATTTCTCACCATTCATTTCACATGACAAACAATTAATAAAGATTTTTCCAACGTCCATGACATGTGGCACGACAGCCTTCGCTGATTAAGAAAAAACAAAGCCATTAAATGCTGCTGAATCAATAAATCATATTACATATCGATACCGGAGCTACTATACCTTGTATTCTGCTATATTATGATCTGTAACAAATGGCCAAGGTCATTTAGACTGGCTTTTTGAAATATATATGGAAGTTGATGGCGGTACGGCACCGAACGACACTCGTCGAGAGTTAAAAGAACCAAATATCAAACCACTGACCTCACCCGCACAATCAGCCCGACTCAACTCGACTCCGATGATGGCTGATGCAGGAACAAGTTTTGGTTGAAATACCATAAGCCAAGACGACATTTCATTATAACCACCATGTGCTACGGAGCGGAGATGAAGCCATCCAGTCTGGTAGTCACATCTCTGAACTGTGAGAGAGACCAGGTCAGAGTTGTTATGGATCTCAGATTTTTCCTAATAACGAGAAACACAACAAGAAGAAGAAAAAAAACCGACGAAACCATCTCTGCATCAGCAGCTGAGAGGCAGCATCACAAAAATAGACACTTGCCGTGTTGGGAAAAAATCAAACTGGATTATGAGCTTAAGCGCCACCATATAACAACAAACAGCGTAAACAGGCTTTTTGCTCCTCCAGAGGCAGCAAGCAAGGTAGGTAAGGTAGGTACCTATACCTATACCTAACCTACACTTCCATTCTGGCTCACAATTCATTCATAAGGCACCAGAAGTGCTACCAAACCACCGGCACACATAACTGGATTGGTAGGTTCAGTTTTTTTTTGTTTCTTATATTTGGTTTTTTTTGGTCTTCATCGAGTTTTGCATTTGAAGATCATGTCTTGTCGTTTTGGCGCCTCTTGATCTGTTTTCAAGAAGTTTACAAGAGCTTTGAGTATATATGTAGGAAACAAAATGAATCATCCCCGGTGGTGCGAGGATTTCAGAGAAAAGAAAAAAAAAACCTCAGGAGACATCCAAATCTAAAAAGGTATCCCCAGACCTCAAAGGTGGACGAAAATAAATACAAAAAAAAAAAAATCTTGCTGAAGAGGAGTCAAACTTGTTGGTCAACCATGTGGCCTCTCTCCTGGCCATGTCGCAAGAACAGGGGAGTTGGGTTGTTGTTATCCTGTTTCTGTTTGGAAGAAGCACTGGTGACGCGATAGACGGATAGCAAAACAGATGTGGCTTTCGACAAGTTTTTTTTCGTTCTTGTCTTTCTATTTTTTTTACCCCAGAATGCAGCAACAAGTGCGATATCCTTACGATTGTTTGTTGTTCCATTTCAAAACGAGTTAGCTCCTTTTTGCTGCTTCATCTTGAATTGCTTGAATTGAGGTTTCTTTTCTACTATAGTACCTATATAGTGACGTATCCTCATGAGCAGATTTGTTTTGATTATTATATTGAATCCGGTGTGACAAGGTTATCCTTGCATCATACAGCAGTTCAAAGATAGTTTGTTGTTGGGATAGAAAAAAGAACTCGATATTCATGATTTTTGATTGTTCAACCAATTCCTGTCTTCTGCCGAATGTGCTGCGGTGGAAGAATTTTTTTAAGAGGATATTGGTAGGCGAATTTCGGTTATGACACATGACAGTTGTTAACAAAATTGTAAGAGAATTTGAACAATCCTTATCGTGAAAAAGAAAATATTAAAACAGCACCGAATCACTACCTTATTTTTTAAGTTTGATTTTGTTAAAGAAGCATCTTTAGTGCTTACAGCCCATCATGGACCACTGCTTCATCCAACAATAAGTCCTTCCATCACCAAGCGGATCACTAGCAAGCTGCTTCCAGTTATGAAAACTAAGTTGGTTGAGATCGCTCGTGTGTTGTACATTTTTGGAGTTTATCCGAGACTCGCCCCAAGCTCAGTATCAGTATCTGAAGCTTTTTAACCAGGTCAATGTTCGTCATAATATGGACCTTTGAGTTGGTCAATTAATCTTCTCCTCAAAACTTCATCCAAACACACTAGGCTCTAAGCCTAGGCCAAATATCGCCCATACTTGGCCTTGAAGTCGATGAAAAGGTGGGGAATATCGATTATATGTTCCATTGATATTTATAGAAGAGCTTCGCAATGTGAATATTTAGTTTATGGTGAACTTTCCAAAAGCCTGACCCAATGTTGA
Organism: Leucozona laternaria; assembly: GCA_932273885.2. Classification (NCBI taxonomy): domain Eukaryota; kingdom Metazoa; phylum Arthropoda; class Insecta; order Diptera; family Syrphidae; genus Leucozona; species Leucozona laternaria. The sequence continues at coordinate 7,429,825 of OW026368.1, forward strand.
TGTTAACGAGTGGCTGCAGGCCTTCATATAATATGGCGTGATTTTGATAAAGACAATAATTCTAAGGAGATTGTTGTCTCTATATAGTTGGCGCTAATCAACAAATTTAAATAGAAAACAATTTGTAAAATTAGTTTAAATGAGAACATTTTGTATTTTAATATATAATCTTGTGCGACCTATTAAACGTAAGTTCGCAATCCACAAGATTATAGGATGCATTTCACAGACCGGCGAATAAAAAATTCGTACGAATTTAACCTCAAACACTGATTTTACTTGTAAATGTTTTATGACAATTCGCAGTTGTCAGCAAATGCTCATGAGAATGAAATGATAAAATTCGTTCATTTTCCCAATTCGCCGTTCGCTGGTCGTGTCGCATGTAAAAAGCGACTGCCTCTAGTGAGAAAGTGACAAATCTTCCAAGAGTATCTAAGCCATTCATACAATTGTAAATGGTGTTTTTTTAGACGTGTGGCTTTCAATCTGGCAATACTGTTTTCGGAAATGGTCTTTTTGACAGCTGTCACTTGATTTATGCTCAGTTTGGTTTGCCATTTCATAATTAATACACTTACTCTTGAACAACGTTTGCAAATTGTGCAAATTTATTACCAAAATAATGGTTCGGTTCGCGCGACTCATCGCGCGAGTTACACAATTGCAAGTCAGCAAACTTGACGACGGCACATTTGTGTTGCTTCGCAATCCATAATATGCCAATGCATTATTTTTCCTATGGGAACTTCTCAATATCCGAAGGCCATAGGAAACTCAATGCATTGACCTTTAATTTTAAGTTTATATAAGGTGTCTATCTATTGGATAGGCATGAGACATGTTGAGTTGGATTTAAGTTGTGGAGAAATAAAGAACAATATATTAACAAACTCAAGTCTTCCAATTATTCTTGTGGATTCAAAATAATTATAAAAGAACACATATAACTGGCGCAGTCGAATGCGAACCGATCGCAGTAAAAAAAATATCGCAAAATCCCATAAATTCGAGCAACCATGGATCGGTTTCGCACCACGTATACTCTAGTGGATAATGCGCATCCTCAGAGACACCGTATAGTGAGCACCGAAGACGCTATTGCGGCTGTGGAGCAGAGTATCGAAGAATACCCGAATGAGTCCAACCGCCATCGCGCGCAACAATTGGAGCTGTAGAAAATTGAGCCTCTCGGCTGAAATTTATTCGAGCCAGCTGCGGCGGCGGCCACTTGCCCGAAATCATTTTTAAAACACAATGGCAAACCCTTATCTTTATAATTAAGCTAAATTCTTGGCCATAACATTAAATTATATGGGTTTTATTTCTTTTTGAAAACCACACGTCTAAAAAAAAACACCCTTTAGGTCCCCCCATTTTTTGTAAACTATCCAATAATAAGGCCCTCATGGTTCTCCCCGAAATTTCTTGTTACAAATTAATTTATTTATATTTTATCAACTATAGACTATAGCTGATCGGATTTCGTACAAATTGGCACATTTAATGGTTCTGGTCCAAGATATTTTAAGAACAAAATTCAAATATAATGTAAGCGTGACATTGGACGGATACTTTTAAAACCACTTTTTAAACCTTCCGTTCACAAATTCTGAAAGTTTCATAAAAATCGGTCGAGTGATTTTCAAGGCTATAGCAACAGCTAATTAATTTCACTATGCAATTTATGTGCATGGAAGTGGGTGAACAAAGTTATGCAAGTTATATCTTAGGTTCTAGAGAGCTCGCAATTACAAGACTATACAATACCTATTTCAATTGACGTTTACATGTATACAAAGAGGGCTTGGTGGATTTCCGGGTTTAATTTACAAAAAATCACCTGTCTAATGTCTATGGTCGTAAAATAAGGAGAAAACTAAAAAATTATAAAGGGTCCGCCAAATAACTTCTTTTTTTTTGTGAAAATGGCTCAAAACATCGAGTGTAGCTGCGGCTGTATCGTCGCCGTCCTGTTGAAACCAAATGTTGCCAATATCCTCCTCTTCAATTTTTGTGAACAAAAATTCGTTCAACATGGCCCAATAACGATCGCCATTGACTGTAACGGCCACTCCTTGCTCATTTTTGAAAAATGGCCCAATTATGCCTCTGGACCAAAATCCGCACCAAACAGTGACTCGTTTTGGGTGTATCGGCTTTTCAATGTATGCGCGCGGGTTTTCTGTGCCCCAAATGCGACAATTTTGCTTGTTTACTACCCACCAAGATCAAAATGAGCTTCATCTGAAAAGATGATTTTTGTGGCAAAATCGGCATCTTCTCTAAGTCAATCGCAGGCCCACTTAGCCAAGCGTATACACAACCATATTCGTTCAGCGGAAGGATAAAACTAATTATCTGTCAAATCAGACATGAGCTAAGTGTTACCGTTCACGAATAAGCACTAGTTGAAAAAAAAGTTAGATGGCGGACCCTTCACAAGTGGGAGTGGGACGATGGGCGGATTTGTCTAAAATCACTTTAAGGACCACAAAAAAATAAAATTATACTCAAATCGCGTTCGCATCTAAAGTTAAGGTTGGGAACATACAAAATATCCTATGGAAAAAATCACTTTCCATATTTTCCAATTTTTTGTTCGTACAAACCTTATTCGACCTTTAACGGTTTACATTGCGAATTTGGTCCAGTCATCCTCAAGTGATTGCCAACGAAAAACATGAATGAGTAATAAGTCTCATTTCAATCTCTAAAGTATACAACAAAACTAATTGGTTTCCTCATATCAAATCCTTTGACTAGCCTATATGATCCTTAACATAGAAATTATATCTAGAATCAACTGCCTTTACAGTGTCCAACATTTCCTTAGTTATATTGTTTGTTTTTTTTTTTTTTCGAAAATCACTCAATCTATTCTGAGTTTGATTGAAATATCAGAGAATTTTTGCACACGGATCTTGGATGTATCGAGGAGTATCCATTTCTCTTATCTATAGTTACAAAATGAATACAATCCCTGCTGTTGTTGCGCTGGCGCTGCTACCAGATAATTTCTCCCCTGTCTCATGTTTGATCCCAGATAATTCAGGAGGATTCAAAGAACAAAATGGAGGAAACCTCAGCGCAAACACGCGACGGGTTATAGCAGAGCGAGATGGAGCAATCGCGACCAGCAAAAGTTTGTGTGACTCTGATTATGACTATACATATACTGTAAGTGTACCCCATGATAGCCGGGGGTTTGCGTAGGATGACGTTTGGATGTTTTTCTGATCTCACAAATGGTAAATCCGACATTTTTTTGTTGGACTTTTCAATATCGGTCGCAGGCCTTTTCTCCTATAGTTGTTGTTCTTGTTGTAGGTTTTTTATTTATTTTTCATTGCACCTTAAATCAAGCTGTCCGTCCGCCTTGCGCACGTAGCATTCAAACATCTCGCCGCTGGCTGAGCTGCTGCTGTGACATTTTAATCTTGACATTTCTGTGAATGGTGTTCCCGCAGAGGAGTCATTCGTCCTCCACCTCATCTGCATATCCTTTTCGTTGTATAAGTATAAATATAGTCGTCGGTCGTTGTCGCCATCGTCGCATCAGTCGCTGTTCGTTTGGTCGGCGGCGGCGCAGCGGTTGGATAGCGTTTTTAATTAGATTGATTGATCGGATTACATCTCTCTTTTCGAGTTGAGAGGCGAACGCCGAATCGGATGGATGAATGGTCGGGTTGAAAGCAGAGGACGGGCTCGACTCTTGACAGCGAGTGATCGGTTCATTGTTATACTTACCAATTGTACTGGACCAATGGTTACTATACTACACTACATTTTTGTTTTTCTCTCGCTTTTCGCTTGCATCACTATATGTGATGTGAAATAATTGGGCGATTCTTCCGGTCGACACTAATTTAAGAGGACAGTTTGAGGATTTGCGTACGCGCATGCCATCAGCCAGCCAGCCAGGGAATTTAAACAACTTCATTATATGACCAGAAATGCCAACAGAAATTTCGAAAGGAACTTACAAGCTCATTAAAGTATAAGATTGATGGAAGCCGCAGAACAATAAGGCCGCCCATATACATATATATACCCAAATGTGCAGGCGAAATAAATTGATCAGGCGGAAAACTATATAGGATTGTTGATTGAACTGTGTTGTTTTTTTTTTTTTGAGATGCAAATAATTTTTGGACAGGCTGTGTTGTAATAAGAAACCGCGAATTGATGCCCTCTTTGACATATTCCCTATCGGAATTTCTCTATACAGGGTGTTTTGCATAAGATCCGGCAGAAATTTATAAGCCATGAAGGTTTAGTGGACACAAGAAAAAATAGTATGGGAGGGGGAGAGAAGGGCAATTTTATAAGAAAATTGACTGAAAATAAAAAAAAAAAATCACTCAAACACAACGGCAACACTGAAATGGAATGCTTCATACTTTTTTTAACGACAAAAATCCATTCCTTAATTCTGTTTAGAAAAATAGTATTTTGGACCCTCAATATTGCTCAACAGTGATGAAACTTATGTCATATGAAAGCTTATAGTACTTTATTTCATTATGTAGCAGCTTGATTGAAATCAAGCGCGAAAATGATATTTTCACGCAATTTATAAAAAAAAATATGCACGACTGGGTCGCACGAACTTGCTCTTATGCGCGATCACATTGTGGTTCTATAGTCTGAAATAAATTAGCTATAGGAGTATATATGTTATCCATTTGCCAAATCTTAGTTTAGTTTCAGGTGGTATTATGTGAGTATACAAAAATTAACAATATAGGCTAGTGTTGCACATATGCAATATGCATAAAAGGAAATTAAGCTATTTAAACTGGTAAATTGTTTTAAATCAACAAAATTAGAAAGAAATTGATTAAAATACTTTGAATCCGTTTTAACCCAACGCGATGTACACCATCTGATTTCTTATATAAATCTTTATTTATGAGAAAAAAGTTTTGAAAATCGTAGGAGCGGTTTTAAAAATAATTAATTTTTTATATATAAAATTTCGTTAACATTTTTGAGAAAAATAATTGGTACGCCAATTTAAAGCATTTATTAATGTTGCGTTAAAAATTGAACTTCACAAAAAAATCTGCTACCAGTTTTCGAAATATCGAATTTTCATAAAATAATTTTGATTTTTTTTTTAAAAATCCAAAAATCATTTTTTAGAAAATTTTGATACGCACTTTTATTTATATTTGTTACAAGCTTCTGTATAAAAAATCTTATTTTATTCGGTTGATCAGATGTTGAGATAGTCGAAAATCAAAGAAACCGTTCTGTGAGAGGTACTGTTAATAAACGTAAAATATAAACTTTAAAAATTTTAAATATTAGATCGTACTAATTTTAACACACAAAAAAACTTTTATGAAAATCGTAGGAGTCGTTTTTGAGAAACAAAATATTTTTCATAACGGTTTTTTAACATTTGTATGGGAGGCACCGTTATTTTTGAGTATTGGAATAATTTTTGTCAAAAATCTTCTAGATAAAGTTAAAAAACTGTTATTTACCAAGTTTAATGAAAATCGACGAAGTTGTTTTTGAAATATTGAGTTTTCAAAAAAAATAATAAAACTTTTTTTAAAAATCTAAAAAATATTTTTTTTGAAAATTTTGGTACACAATATTATTTAGAATGTGTCAATACTTCTTCATAAAAAAATTGATCAGAATCAGTTAAGCCGTTTTCGAGAAAAGCGAAAATCAAAAAAATGGTTCTTTGGGAGGTACCATTAATATCCATTTTTCGGAACCATTTTTTTTATTAAACAACAACTTATAACTATTTAAATTTATGGAGTTCTTAAAAACAAATTCGGTAGCGCTGGATTTGAGAAAAATAAGTTTTTCCTTTTTGGCCAAGAAATTTTGTATGACAGCTTCTGTTAATTTTGGTCCTAAAAAAAAGAGTAAAAAACGGGTGGGGGGAATGTCCAAAAAACGCTAGGTACCAAGTTTAAAGAAAATCGACCCATCCGTTTAAGCTGTAGTCGAACCGACAGACAGACAGACAGACAGACAGACGGACGTTTTTGCGAGACCCACTTTTTTTGACTTCTCTATCATCGTAATGTAAAGTTTCATCAAAATCTCGAGTTCAATTTTTTGTACGAATCCATAACTTCCCATATAGTACCTATATCGCAAGTAAAAATATTTAAAACTGAAAAACAAAAAAATATTTAAAAAAAGGGCAACACTTACTTAAAAGTATTTTACCTTTTTTGAAACCCAGAAGTCAGTTCTTTTATTTTATTTGTAATTCAACTTATTTCTAATAATAGTTTTCGGAAAAATTACTTTCAAACTCAAGAATGGTGAAAATCAATAAATTGAATACTGATTTTTCCAAATTAGTTTTTGAAATTGAAAAAAATTGAGTATTCAATTTTTTCGAAAACTATTAATAGAAATAAGTTGATTTAAAAATGAAATAAAAGAACAGACTTTTGGCTTTCGAGAAAGTGTTGCCATTTTTTTAAATAATTTTTTTTTTTCAATTTTAAACACTTTATAATAGAATGCGCCAAAACACAATTTTCGCGATCGATTTCAACTTAGGTGCTACATAATGAAATAAAGTACTCTCCATTAGCTTTCATACGACATTAGTTTCATAACTGTTGAGCTATATTGAAATTGGGCCAAAAGACCATACAAATTGTCCCATGATCGTTGTGAAAAAAAAAATAAAAAAAAAAATAATACTGAATATACAGCGTAACAAGGTTTCAAAAAAAATTTCAGAAACTACTTTTTTGCATTATTTAAAAAAAAACAACTTCTTAAGAACTGCTCACACGATTTTGATTAAATTTTAATAATTTTAAAAATGTATGGTTCAGACATTATTCGATCAAAAATTGACTAGGGATATACTTTGTTGAGGTTTTTTTTTGTTAATGGTTCGACCAAAATTGTATTATTACCTTCAAAAGAGCACCAAGCATTCAATAAGTGAATACTTCTTTTTTTTCAGTGGTGAGTAAAAGCAGAGTTAGCTAACTCTAGAAGTAAATTCACCCATCACAGTTAACTGAGGTATCAGTTTTTTGGTGGAGAATGCATTCGGAACAACTAAACAAACTCGGTGGATAAAATTCGATGAGTTGGCTCGCACTGAACAACTGGACCTAAGAAAATAAAAATAAATCTATCTATTGAACTTATCCGAGATTCTTTAAAAGGCTTTCATATGAAATTTGGTCCTCTACAGTCAAAAAACACTTTGCCAAATCAAACTGTTACATAAGGGGGTGTTGCCATTCTGCATAGTACATTGTTATACCTCATGGAGAAAATAAAGGGTCCGCCATCTAACGTTTTTTTTTTTCAAAGAGTGCTTATTTCGTGAATGGTAACACTTAGCTCATGTCTGATTTGACAGATAATTAGTTTTATCCTTCCGCTGAACGAATATGTTTGTGTATTCGCTTCGCTAAGTGGGCCTCTGCGATCGACTTAGAGAAGATGCCGATTTTGCCAAAAAAATCATCTTTTCAGATGAAGCTCATTTTGATCTTGGCGGGTAGTAAACAAGCAAAATTGTCGCGTTTTGGGCACAGAAACCCGCACGCATACATTGAAAAGCCGATACACCCAAAACGAGTCACTGTTTGGTGCGGATTTTGGTCCAAAGGCATAATTGGGCCATTTTTCGAAAATGAGCAAGGAGTGGCCGTTACAGTCAATGGCGATGGTTATCGGGCCATGTTGAACGATTGAACGAATTTTTGTTCACAAAAATTGAAGAGAAGGATATTGGCAACATTTGGTTTCAACAGGACGGTGCTACGTGCCACAAAAAGAAGTTATTTGGCAGACCCTTTACAAGTATTTGTTAAAATTCATAGTAAAAAATTTAAAATTTGTTAGTTGTGTGGTATTGTCCAGATCCAGGGGGGACAAGTGCCCTCCTTGCCCCTACCTCCGGGTGCCTATCGTTTGAGTAGTTTAAGTTTGACCATGGACTCGATGAACTGTGATGTAAGCTTAACTATCTACAGTTAAGAGTCTCATCACATTCCTTACTGTCATCATAAAATCTAATTTTAGTTGCGAGAATATACTTTCTAAAATTCTAAGCTCAAAAGATCGTTCGTTCTTTGTGAATTTATTAATACCTATACTTGTAATCTTGGCTTGGGTATACTCATAAAACAATTCTCCTTCATTTTCGACCCTGAGGCGATCTCACTATAATTATATTTATTTTTTTATAATTGGCCAGTAACATATACCGTTTCCTTACAATTAACTGTCATATAAACAATCAAGTCTTTATCATCCATACCGCCTACCTTTTACTACAAAATTAGATATATGATTCTATCATCAATTTTTGTATATACAATACATTCATAATCTGAAGGAAGTGAATCTCTTAACATTTTGTTTTCCAGAAGTACCTATGTAGTAAGTGCTATTAAATGCCAGTTCTCAGTTCATATATTTCGTTTTATTAAATACATAGGTGTGTGGTGAGTTGCATAATGATGTGTAAATCAGTTTTTGTATAAGACCCCAAAGCATCAGCCGTTTTATTACCAGCACTTAACATTTTCTTATTTCTAACAACTATAGGTATACCTGATGGGAGTGCCGCCTCCGTCACAATCAAAAGCCACAGAAACCTTCAAATTAAAATCTAAAAATATTAAAACAAGAAAAAAAAAACAATATTAAAATATCCCCCTCTCGATATGGAAATAATGACGAAATCAGTTTGCCCTCGACCCAGTTTACTAACCTCGTTCTCACGTTTTCAGAACAGGATCTGTTAAAAGCCAACATGTTTTTTTTAATTTGTTAACAGGAAATACAAAAATATCTACACTTTCAAGCATGATGGAGATGAACAGGACCTATGCAGCAGCTTTGTTGCTTTAACACTTGTTTCTCAATGTCAATGTGATCCTCTTATCCTCAAAACAGGATTACCCTCCAACAACTTCGGTAAATCCTGTTTTTGGCATTATTTAGTTGTTCTTGTTGTTATGGGATTCCTTTATACTTACTATGGATCTGGAGGAGATTCATATTTCAATATACCTACACGCGCCGCCGGTCGTCGTGGTGTGGTGTCGCAATCCGCCTCCCCTCGTCTCATCATCACCATTGTTGTGGGACATCTTGTTTATTTTTTTGAATCGTTTTTTTTTTTTTTTTTTTTTTTTTCTTCTGAAGGCCGCGAAAAACTTTGTTTTTATTTGAAAAGAAGAAGACTCACGGTCGCATCGTCGTGTAAACAAACAATAAACCAGCAACAACTAGATTATCCACCAACAACTTCATGAGAGTTGGTTTAGTTGATTGAACTTCTGAACCTGATTGACAACAATGTGCGTTCCCACTGAGAGTATATTTTGAGATAGCGAGAGATGAAAAACCCGACCCAACTGACAACAACTACAATCTTTGTGTATCTCCTCTACATATATGCCCCTGTGTATAGTATATCTTGATAGTTTTGTTTTTCTGCCGCCAATTTAACAGAAGAAGAAGAAGAAAAAAAAAACAAAACTATGTGATTATTAGACGTCATAAAGATGTAAAGTCACACGAGCCACTATACCATCACACCAAGTGAAACCTGATCGAATGCGGGCGAGAGAACCTTTTGGCGCGTATAGTACTTTGGTGTCCATTTAAAAAGTGACAGTTGTTGCTGCTATTGCTGTTACTGTTGCTGATGGTGGTGGTGATGACAGGAATTGTGGCGCTACTGTTATTACGTGTGGCATCTTGAATATCAATACGTAGTGACAGCTGCTCCTTAATTGAATTTGACACTTTACGTTAAACAATAAAATTGGGTCAATTCAAACGTCAAACAGAATGTCACTTTAGCTGGCGCCTGCCATTTTGTTTCTCACTCAGGTGGAAAATCCTAATTTGGTGAAATTCGTGTTCCTCAAAGTTTAATCTAGATTAACTATCTCGCAGTTTGATTCTTGTTGTTGTAGTTTAAGGTGAACAGACACCATTTTGGCATTTTTTTTTTTTCGTGGCAGGTGCCAAAGTATGTTACTTTGAGGTTTGATGAAGATGTTTCACATGATTGACGAGCTGATTGGATTGGATTGGATTTTGGATTAGAGAAGTGCGAATTCGGTGTGTTGTACCGTATTACTTATTTTGTTTGCTGTTATTCGTATTCGAAAGAAAGATCGCTCGATATAAAAATGGACGATCGACAATGACGATGAAACGAAGACAACGACAGACGTTGGGTATGGGCAGATATATATAGAGAGCTCGAGCTCGATATAAAAATAATGACAGAAGAGAAAACCTGCTTTTGTTAAATACGGGAAAAAGGTGGAAACTGGTATTATGGTTGTCGGCATCTGATGTTAGTTTACGACCGGTCCCCGGAATGTTGGCTATTTTGTGTTTACCTGGCGTATGCGGCAAAAGGCTTGCCACATCCACAACGATGGTGCTGCACATCTGATTTCGCATTGAGATAGGTTATGATTTATTAGTTTTAAATACCCGTTGCTGCCATCTTCGGTTAGGTTTGTCTATGCCAACAACAAAAACAAAAACAACAACAACATGAGTGTGTATTTGTTTTTCATTGTTATTGACAGCTAGAGACGGACTTACCGGGTTCGGGTTATAAGCAGACAGCTTCGCAGCAATATGCCTTTGTGATGGGTGCATTGAACCGAGTGCTCTATTATGGGTGTTGGATATTCTTGTTTTTTTTTTAATTAATTTTTTTCACTTGTGTCTGGGGCGGTCGTCAGTTAGTCTACTGTCATCATCATCCATTTGGCGGCAGCCCTGATTGGGGTTTGGAATACAAGACTTTAGCTTAACATCACGCACAGAAGTTGACAAGAAGTTAGTGATGTTTGTGTTTTGCGGTGTCAGATCGTGTGTGATTCTCTGATGTGGCCAAAAATGGCTGAAACAAGACTTGTGCTCAGTGTACTAGTTGCGGAGTTGGAGTTAGAGATTAGTCTTTGACATTTTGAGATTGGGAGCAGTATCTATATGTATAGTTTGGATGTTGTAGACATGTTGGCGAGGTTCAGATTAGGGATGAGAGTGAGTTGATTGATTTGGAAGCGACATACAAGCGGTACTTTGCGCTGCGATCTGTGATTCTGTGTCCAATGTGTCAGAGTATGGATGACGAAGACGAGGGTTGTCCATGTTTGGGTACAGAGTGATGGCGGTGCAGTATGGCATTTTTATTTGAAGTTAATTGGGTAAAAATGTTTGATTTAAAACAAGCTATTTGTCGGTTATTACAAGGAGGCCTATAATTGAGGAATGTAATTCGATATCATTACCGAGAATTTTTGCTGTAGTCACAAAGGAATTGAAATGTGCAATTTTGTTCAAACGATATTAAAAAGGGAAAATGGGAAACTTTTGAGAACTTATGCAAAGAAATCGTTTTGAAGAGGAGTTTTGTGAAATTCCAAAAAATCGAAAGACTGTTTGCGCCACTGGAAATTGGATGATGTTGCCGACACAGTTTGAATTAAAAAAAAAGTCGGTGTTCCATCTGGTTGTTTCAAGGAAACGATGAATTCTCCAAAAGTAGGTATCTCTTGTCGTGATTAAGTGCCACTCACCATAGCACTGTCGGGCCACCAAATTATGTTTGTGATTTAAATCAACTTAAAATATCATTTTGAGGGCAAATCTTCCAATAGTCAGTTAAACATCAGTCAGTACCTACTCATTTTTCAGATCAAGCAAACAATTGTTCCTGTATTTATTCATCTAATAGTTCACCGAATGGGTAACTGGTAATCAAAAAAATTGGCTCTAATTGTATAAGTAAACTAGTAGAACAAATAAATCGCTGATATTCCGTTCCAAATTTATGTTTTTGATAAAAAAGTAATAGCATAAAGTTTTTTTTGAACTCTTTCACTTTTAGATTTAATTTTTAAAGTTTTTATTGAGACTGTTGGTATAGTATGAATACAAAGGAGCACCTGCTCAAGACTTTGCTTGTTTGAGCAGGTTCTCCATTTAATATGAGCAAAACTCTTGAAGAGGAGAATTAATTTTTTTAGCACCTGCTCAGCTTTTTAAAATGAGCATCTGCTCTGAGCACATACTTTCTTTTATTCATATCATCCAATGTATCATAAACTAAAATGTCGAGTGTTTAAATTTCATTTGTTGTTTTTATGTTGAAATATCATTTTATTATTTTTTTTTAGCTTTTAACCAGTTATATTGTAAGACCAAATGGATCATTTCATTTCGTAAATCTTTTTTTTTTGCTTTTTGCACAGTTGCAACAATAAAATTATTATTGATTCAAGTGTGTGTCCAGTTGAAATTTTTTTAATTCACGCTTATCGTGTTCCACTTTTTATATTGGCCGAGTTCAACGCACATCTGAATATTCAGAATTCTGAATTTTTGAAGCTCTTGATTGGCCAGCTGTCAGAAGTCATCTGAATTTTCAGAACTTTTTCTGATAGCTGGCCAATCAAGAGCTTCAAAAATTCAGAGTTCTGAATATTCAGATGTGCGTTGAACTCGGCCATTTGCTATTCATCTGTTCTCACGTTTGGAATTTTTATTGCATAGTTGCACTTATTATCAGTTAAATCTATATTTTTATTAACAAAACAAAGCTCAGTTGTGTTGAAACCTTCGAACCAGTGCGTCGTCTCATTCAATTATTTTTGGGTTAAATATTTGTCTTTTTATTGTTTGTTCATTTGGGAAAATTATCAGTCGAGGTTTTAATCAAATTTAAAATTACGCTGATGTAGAGGTCTAAAAAAGTGGTTTCCGTGTCGTACTGTCCATCGATCTGTTTGTCACTGCGTCCAGCTATATGGAGCTTTAGATTGGTTAATGAGCATTTTTATGTAATTTCCTTCAAGAGAAATTCGAATTTTGGTTTTAATGCATTGAAAACTAGTAGGTAAGTGGCACACAACAATTTCAGTTTGTTCCAATTTTGCTGAAAAACGACTCTAACGATTTTGATTAAACTTCGTACTTGTAAATTGCTGCGTTTATTAATACGTTTCATGTTTTTGACACACATAATGTAGATAAGATTTTGAAGATTGTTTTTTAGCAAAAATGGCTTTATTTTTGGATTATTGTCATTTTTGTTGCTTATGACTTAACCGTTTTTGATATAATTTGTCAATTAACTTCTTACTTAGTCCAGCTATTTATTGCATTCAAACGGCGTTTTAGAAATAATTGTTCGTAAAAAAAATTTAAGAAAAATAAAGTTTTTTTTTTGAACATTTGGCTTTTTTAACAGCTTCTTGTTTTTAGCTTAACTTACATCATCAATAGTGGCTAACTTTTAACGGATTCCAGGGGCCAAATTACCGCATCAGTGACTGATCGAGTGAGTGCCGTCAGTGATCGAATGAACGAGTAAAACCTGTGGGGATGACGACTCCATAACGTGAGCGGTAGTGCCAAACTCACATAATTCAGTCACGTATTACTCGATAACTGATGCGGTAATTCGGCCCCAGCTTTTTTCTCACTGATATGACACCAGATTGGGCTTTATCAAGAATTAAATAAAATAAAAGTCCAGAGATTTCATAGGGAAATTTTGACATGTAATCACCAAGGTCACAATGACTTCAACAAAAGCTTGAGGATATCAACCAGTTTTGCTTTTTAAAATCGTAAGCTCTATTTTGCATTAGTTAGTCTTGATATAGTATCTAGACCTCAGCTTGTAGCCTAGTTAAGCCTTTTCGAATTGTTCTTAGTTTAACAATAATTCTCATGCTTTATCTAACTAAGAAAAACTACAAGATAAATATGCGTATACATAATTTAATAAATTAATATGAAATATTACTCATAACAGTTTGCATCCGTATATAACTTCCATGCACCAAAGGAGTTTTTTCCTCATTTATTTTCCATATCAATAAATAAACAAATTGAGTGCAGATATTATAAAAATATTAAATCAACTGCGTGCTCATGCGCACCTCCCATGGCACAGCATGTGCTACATAAGTTGATTAAATTCGATTGCACGAGGTTCGTTTAATGTTAACAACATAATCAGTTTACCAGCGCAGCGCAAAAGCATCGCGAGCAATCAAAAATGCTGCGCAACAACAACTCGAGACCGTTTGATATGGTGCTGGTGTTGCTTCGATTAAACGATTATAATTATGACCGACATTCCTCCAAAATTACATCCTGCCATTAAAAATAGAAAGGGAGATGCTTTTCCTCTGTTTCTTCTGCTGCTGCTGCTGCTGCTGGTGTGCGGTGGTCTTATCAAAATATTGAAATCGTTACATAAATTAAGGACTTTTTTTGTTGTCGTTGTTGTTGTTGTTGTCTGGAAAGGAAGGTGTCTTCACTCTGTCCAATGGTATATTCTCTTTAAAGACATCTTCATTAAAAGATATCGCTCGCTGTCGCGTCGTCGTCGCCATACACGGAATATCCAGCCCATCATTCTACGCTATCGCAGGGAGATAAATAAATTTTATCTAAATTCGTATCGCTTGACCAATCTCATCTGGTTGGCTAAGATACTTCTTTAAGATACAAAGATACATAACATAACGTGCGTGCGAGTACAGTGTTTGTACTTTTGACATTTCATTTAACAAACACACACATACACCCTGACACAAAATCATGTTGTAAAACATTAAAACTAAGTTTTAACTATAAAAATATCTTTGCAACGTGAGGCGCATTCTGCAACACAGCACAAGTATATACGTACAAGCACAACAGCAGCAACAGCCATTTTAACAGGCGATGCAGCAATGCAATTCAAATTGGTTTATTGCACTTTATCTACACAATTTTGCAATTTTTATATATTTTTTGGACTCAGTTAACAATTCTTTTGCTCTTGAGCTGATCGTGTGTTGCATATACATAGTTGGAAATGTTGCACGTATATACATATGTATACGATGTTAGATATAGGGCCTATAGTTTGGTTTCGAATGTTATTGTTGTCGTTTTTGCTGTATTCTGAGAGAAGTACCTATAGAGCCAGGCTCCGCAGTGTGTGCGGGCAATTCCAATAAAGTCTGGTTTAAATGTGGCAATTAGTTTGAATTGACTTTATGCATGATCACTTTATATTGGTTGCAAGGAATACATATATTGTAAATTTTTAACTTCTTATTTTTTTTTTTATTTTTAATTGCATTGTTAGTTTAAATTATCGAGCATATATAGGGTGTGTAAGCTTTGGTGGATAGTTTTCAACCAAGTGAAATATCTGTAAGTGTACAAATTTTTTGAAGCTTACATACATATATTTCTGAAACAATAAATGAGGAATTTTTATATCAGGGCAGGAAAATCAGACCAAAAAAAGGCCAAGCTTAAAAAAAATCCGACAAGACTGAATTTTGGCGGAGAGGTTTATTTTGACGTCTAATGAGCACATCCTAAATTTGAACAACTGCTTGATTTTTTTCGGTGATAGGGGTAACCGTCAGTTTTCTGTATAGGGCTGGACACGAGACGAGGAAAGTGTCAATATCGTCACGGGATACCAAGACTCTCACAGACAGTGGCGATATTTTCGGTTATTTCTATAAATGTTGCGTATCGTTGACGTACGGGTATTGGTTAATTGTTCACTAAATCGGTTGACTCAAATGTGCGACCACCGAATGCTGAGTAGTCGACTGGGAAGGAAAACAATGTAAACCGTGAAATTGGCGCATCGTTGCCACAAGAGATTTTGATATTTAAGATTCATCATTTTGACGTGCTATGGCGATTTGGCACCAGTACCTAACTATTTGATAGACGCTGCACCGTCAAAATATCATGGCTGCCACAGACTGTAAATATCGGCCCGTCCCTCTTGGAAAATATTTATTTTAGGGCCAGTTTCACAGTCAGAAAAGTGGCACTTAAGTGGGCAATGTGAAAGATTAACGCGCAATATCACAGTGCACACTTACCTGAATAAGTCTCTGGTAATGGTGACTTAAGTTCCACTTACGCTGGCTATGAAGCTTAGCCTAAAGTCCTAATATGTAAAACTGGCCCTAAGATTCAAACTTTAGTTCGACAAACGCAAAAATCGCGACGAAACTAAGATGATACCATAACGAGACCAATACGATATCGATAACGAAATCGAGACAGTACTGAAATTTTTTGATTTTGACGAGAATAAGACGAGGCTAACATAGGTCTTGTTTCTTCACTAACTATCAGGTCTTAGGAGAAATGGCAAGACTTATGAAATTTCAATGGGATTAAAATTGGGCACTTTTACGTGTCCATAAAATCTATTACTTATTCGAAAAAAAAGATAATCGTTGTTGTGATGAATTTCGTCACATAATATCTTTTTAAAAAAAATTCACAAATCGAAACTTAGGGATGGAATTACTTTGTTCTTGAATTTTTAATTTTACACTTTTTCGACCCTAAAGACAAAATTAAAAAATTAGAAACTAGCAGTTGTATTTATAAATTTTGTATAACTTTAGACAGCCGTTTTATTTATAAATAAAGATGTTTAACTGTTTCTTAAAACATCCTTACTTAGACAACGGAATCGATTTACCTTGGCTATTGTGATATTTTATTTCATTAAATACATCATTATTCGAACTGACACTGTCTAACTAGTAAAAAATCCAAGAAATACGGGTGTAAGTATACCTACGTTCGATAAAACATCTTTTTTCAATGTTTCACTCGCAAACCTAAGCTTTGCATACAAATTACAAAAGAAAATATAAACTAATATATTTAAGCTAGTTTTTGTAATCGAATACTACTTTATGGCTTATAATCTTCTTCACCGTTATGAATGGCGAAATTCGTAAAAATATGATCATCTAAGTCAAACCCTTATTACTTTACCATAACGCAGAAAGGATTTTTGTAATCAAAATCATTTTTTTTGTGTTTATCCCATTTCACTCTAAGCCTACATATCAAATTTTTCAAAACAACTTTTCCAACAAAATCAAAATTTTTGAAATCGGATAACACTTCATTTTTACACCCTTTCACCCTTTAAATACCAAATTTTTCAAACAAAAATTCTTACAGCCATCCACTCAAAATAACCTTTCAAACACAAAAAGGACTTTCTTAAATAGGACCAGTTTTTATTTTTACCCCATTTCACCCTCCAAATAAAAAATTGAAAAATAATATCCCTAAAGCCATTTCCTTAAAAAACATTTCAAACAAAAGAAGATTTTCTTAACTATGATAATTTTTTTATTTTTACCCCATATCACCCTACAAATTTCAAATTTAAAAAAAAAAACCTTGAAGTTATTTCCTAAGAATGATTTTCAAAACGCAGGTAGAATTTTGTCAATCGGATACGTCTGTTTCATTTTACCCCATTTCACCCTACAAAAAGATTTTTTAAGATATTTTTATAATTATTCTGCTGTTCGGGGCGGAGACAAATCCAACAAATCAAAAATCATTGAAATCGGTTCCGCCGTTCTTGAGTTATTAATTATAAGTGTTGTAACTAAAACGACTTTGATTTATAAAGGGTTTTCCAATAAGAGGTGTTATTTTGAATAGCCCGCTATTTCGGTAGCTGTCACTTTTGAAGCTGTCATTTTTTGACATTTGACAAGTTGAAACTACGCCATTAATACAAAAATGGAACGATACACGCTTCAACAACGCATTGAAATTATTAAAATTCACTTTAAAAATGGTGAAAATTTGGCAGAGACGGTTCGTAAAACTAAAACATTTTTGGGTCGTCGTGAAGCACCTTGTCGGACCGCAATACAGAAATTGGTGGACAAATTCGAGCTGTTGGGACAAGTTAGTGATGTGAAGAATAAAACCCGTGCACGTCGCTCAAGAACAACTGAGAATATTGCTGTTGTAGCCCAAAGTGTTGAAGAAAACCCGGGTTTGTCCATTCCTCGTCGTTCTTTGGAATTAGGCATTCCACAAACGTCATTACACCGTATTTTGCATAAAGACTTGGGTCTTAAGGCTTATAAAGTTCAGTTAACACAAGAACTCAAGCCGGCTGATCATCAACAACGTCGTGTCTTTGCTGATTGGGTCCTTGAAATGCATGAAAATGATCCGGAATTTCATCGAAAAATCATCTTGACTGATGAGGCCCATTTCCACCTCGGAGGCTAAGTCAACAAGCAAAACTGTCGCATCTGGGGCTCGGAAAACCCAAGAGTTATTGTTGAAAAGCCTCTCCATCCTCAACGCGTGACTGTTTGGTGCGGTTTATGGTCCGGCGGGGTCATTGGACCTTACTTTTTCGAAAATGAGGCTGGAGCAACAGTTACGGTCAATGGATTGCGCTATCGAGAGATGATTAATGATTTTTTATGGCCGGAATTGGATGGTATTGATCTGGACAACGTTTACTTTCAACAAGACGGCGCTACGTGCCACACAAGCAATGAAACCATCGATCTTTTACGGGAAGAGTTTCCGGACCGTGTTATCTCTCGAAGAGGTGATCACAATTGGCCACCGAGATCTTGTGATTTAACACCTTGCGACTTCTTCCTTTGAGGCCACGTGAAAGATAAGGTCTACGCCAACAGCCCAGCGTCGATACAAGACCTCAAAGATGGAATTCGTGAGGCTATCGAGGACATAGGGCAGCCACTTTGCGGTTTGGTTATGGAAAATTTCATGAAAAGGATATGGTCCTGTAAGCGTGGTCGTGGCGGCCATTTGGCTGATGTTGTGTTGCATTATTAACCGCATACCTTCCTCTTTATAATGAAATAAACATCCGATCATCTATCTCAAAAAATGCCATTTTTCTTTGAATATCAAAATAACACCTCTTATTGGAAAACCCTTTATATTAAGATTAACTTGATTTGTAGTTCATACATTAGCACCAATTTTTCGAATCTAAACAAAATAAGATAGGAGCAAGGAGTCATTTCCTTTTTAAATTTCCCGTGTTTTAAGTATTTTAACCGTTTGTCACCGCCCGCCGCACTCGCGTCTCTTGAATATAACGCTAGAACACTGTATTCTTCTTGTTCTTGTTGTGTTTCGTGATTTTAAATAATAAACAGAAGCGGACAAAGAACAGTACCTTGTAGAATACCAGCATTAATTTTCTGAAATCAGTTGTTTAACTTAGAATATTTTGTGTTCAAGTTAGAATTCCAAAATAAAATAAATCTACTATGAAAAACTTGTAAATGTAAGCCTATTATTTGCCTAGCTATTATTCCCGATATATTATTGAAGACTTCATTTTCGTTTTTCTTATAATGAGGATACATTTACTTAAGGATTTTTTACACTAGCTTTTCAGGGGGAATTTTAATTAAAAATATGTTTGTGCTAAAGAACGCAAAACTGCTGCCATATTTGAATACTCTCATTTCAAAACTTCATTCTTGTCTATTTTTCTTCAAATAAGTACTTTATTAGTCATATTAAGTCAATTCAGTTTGCCCTTTATTTGGACATAGGGTATGTTCTCAATGTTTCAACATTATATAAACAAACCCTGTTCAATTGTATATACACCAGGACAGCACTCCTCCAACAACAAATCCATTTTATAATTATTTAGCTATACAAAGCCAAAAAGAAAAACTCCCTCGTTCGAAACTGCGCTGCAGGATACCATAGTATAAACAAAACCAACAATCACCGATATAAAACTTTATCTTTTACCGATCTAGACTTCTGTAGTGAAGTGGCGTGGGGCAACTTTGACCAAAAACATTAAAATTTATGGCAAAAATAAAACGGATATGTTGTTGCAGGCATCAGAGTCAAGTCAGCCATAACACGAATTTAACTTGGCCAACAGAACACCCAACACAAACACACACACACACACACATACATAACATATATTATAACAACAAAAAAACAAACCATAAACAATTAGTTTGCGAACGTGAGTGCATTTTGCAGCGCTCCAAGTGAGTAGGTGATGTAAACATTCGGTTTGACGATTATTGCACTCCAGCAGCCTGAAAACTGCAAACGTTACCTTAATAATGCGCTGTGGAATAAAAATTTATTAAAATTGATTTTAACTCTGTTTCCACTCATAGATTCGCAGTTGCTTCTGCTTCTGCACTATTTGCCGGCGCTATTGACGCTGGATCTTATGTGTAGGTACACGTAGTTGCCAATATAATTAGTCCGTGATTACCCGCGGGTATTTAATCCGTATTTTGCGAATAAAATTTAAAATCCTAACCATCGACTTGGGCTTCTAAACGTCGCCGGCCATCGTCGTTGCCGTAATGCATGCGAATACTTTTGTGGGGGAGGAATTCGATACGAATACGAGCGTCTATTGCACGAAGATGAATTTTAATTATCGAATAGAAAAATTAGTTAAGTGCCGCCTACACACGTACCCGTACCCGTACCCGTAGAACGCTAACGGCATTTGATTAATGTATTAACATACTCGTAACTTGTTAGTTGTTAGGTTTAACGTTTAAAGCTGATGGAGGAAAAAAACACAGAAAAGAGATGTTTTATATTTTTTATTATTTTTTTTACAACAAACTTGATGAAATGAAGATGTAAGCTATTCAGAGTTTTATTTATTGATGAGCTTGTAAGTACGAAGGACGCCAACATTGCAACATTGAATGTACACGGCGCAGCGGCGGCGTATTGCTGTTTTTATAATACGAAACATTTGTAGAATCTCATCAACTGCAAATGACCTGAAAGATCAAATGGGATTTCAATTTATGACTATGCGGGACTATTGAGAGTGTTGTTGTTTATATAAATAATGCAATTTAATTAAAATTGTAAGTTCGAAAAACGTGAATTTAAAGATCTCACGGTTGCGTTCTTTTAGAAAAGAAAAAGTGAGCTGATTAAAGCTCTGTTCTTAATATGCAAGCTCAAAGATAACGAATCATTATTGAATAACCAACAGAATATTCCTAGTTTACATATAAGAGAAACAGAGTAAGGCACTTCCTTGTGGTACACCGGTTCCAGTTTTCTTGGGTTCAGCATATTCTTGCTGATGGTTTTGTACCTTGAAGAGTTAGTCTGAAATATAAAATTTTAGTATTTCTTATAGCAGGTAACTAGGGCGTTGACCCAATTAGCGCATAAAGGCGCCGTTTCGATAGCAAAACTCGTTTGAACCTTTGCATGAGGAATGGTTTTGTGGGAATTTTGTGGAAATACCCTATGGTGGAACAACCATACTAAAGCCCCGAGTGAGCCAGCTTAGTGCCGAAACTCGTCTTAGACCCATTTCGTTACGTTTTTACAAGAGATCAAGTCTTTGATCTTCAGTTCGGAAAGTTTAACAAGTTCGTCAAAGAAGGCCTTTCCAAGTGATGATTGTATGCTAAAATGGGCTGTGGCAGGGCATTTATAGAGGAATTGAACTAAAGTTTCCTTTTCCTGCCGAATCGCACAACTACGACAATGGGTGTTGTAAGAAATACCTAGTTTCGTCGCATGCTCACCTATTGGCCTAGTGCCCGGTGCATGTTGCAAAGACCCTGGCGATGTCTTGCCTTAGTCTGCAAATTAGATCTTTTGTTCGGGATTTATTATAGGTGGGCATGGCAGCATCTTTCTAGTTGTAAAACAGTTGCTTAGACTTGCTCCAGCTACGATTGGATTCGGTGCTGCCCTTCATAACTCCGAGAGGATTGTTAACTCTTTCCGCAAATGAGCTATAAAGGGCTGATCTTTGCCTATAGCTAGTTCGTCTGCCCGCTCATTTCCCTCAATGCCACAGTGACCCGGTACCCATAAATAAGGGTAGGAAAAAGATTGATGTTCAGGCCTGCGAGCTAATCCCAGCACTACTGGACCAATTTTGAGGATGATGTGGCCGCAGAAATGGCCTTATCAGCTACCTGACTGTCTGTCAGAATTTTAGTATTTCTATTTTGGTCTGTGTCTTGTTTGAGTATTTCGCATGCTTCTTTTAAAGCCGCAATCGCTAGCATAGTCGGTAAGTCGAAAAGATTTAGATATATTTATAAGAACTCAGAGAAGACTCCTGAACCCACACTCCATCTTCGAGCCATCAGTGAAGATAGTTGTGTCGAAGTCTTTCGTCACGGTGCATACTTCCAATCCTCTCTAGATGGAATTATAGGTATATCTTTAAGATCCCCACTGATGCTCGAAGTAGGAGTCGAAAACATAACATTGGAATCAAACCATAGGTTTTGGAAAACCAGCAATTCGATTCTCTTATAGTCTTATCACGCTGAAAGATACCAGATATTTGATGTGTAAATCGAGTAGTGAAATATGCAGAAAAACACTCAAGGCATCCGTTGGGCAAGACCTTAAGAGGGCCTGTGGTATCAACACTAGCTGTTGTTTGAATATTTTTAAGCTTATTGATGTTATATGCCTTGGTTACTGGTACTTGGTACTGACACTGTAAATCTAAAAGGTCCGCCAAATATCTTTTTTTTTTTGAAAATGGCGCAAAACATCGAGTGTAGCTTCGGCTGTGTGGCACGTAGCGCCGTCCTGTTAAAAACCAAATGTTGACAATATCCTCCTCTTCAATTTTTGTGAACAAAAATTCGTTGAACATAGCCCGATTACGATCGCCATTGACTGTAACGGCCACTCCTTGCTCATTTTCGAAAAATGGCCCAATTATGCCTCTGGACCAAAATCCGCAGCAAACAGTGACTCGTTTTGGGTGTATCGGCTTTTCAATGTATGCGTGCGGGTTTTCTGTGCCACAAATGCGACAATTTTGCTTGTTTACTACCCGCCAAGATCAAAATGAGCTTCATCTGAAAAGATGATTTTTTTGGCAAAATCGGCATCTTCTCTAAGTCGATCGCAGGCCCACTTAGCGAAGCGTATACACAACCATATTCGCTCAGCGGAAGGATAAAACTAATTACTTGTCAAATCAGACATGGGCTAAGTGTTACCATTCACGAAATAAGCACTCTTTGAAAAAAAAACGTTAGATGGCGGACCCTAGTTTTTAGTCATGTCCCGAAAACAATAACTTTGTCTATGGCTTAAACAACATCTTAAAAGAAGGCCTAATAAAATTGTTTTTCTTTTCCCTCCAGTACTATTTTAAATAAATATTTTAGCTACCCCAAAGTGCTGCAATAATTAAAAAAATGAGTATCTGCAGGCATGAGGCCTGCAAGCCGATCATACAATTTAGTTTTGAGTTCATGCGACGCAAAACTATAAGCTTCGTTGTGCTTGCAAGCGACTGGATAGACTGTCAATATAATCTGAAAATATCAATCATCAATTACCGCTGTCATTTCTTCTAAAAATTTTAATTGACAAAAAAAAAATAAAAATTCCTTCCTGACAAAAAAATAAAAATCTTTCATAGTTTCAACTTTCTAACTATGTACCTATAACGATGGCCGTCTTTATGGATAATCTTCTGTTTTTATTCATAACAATGTAACATTACCACAAAGTCTTTTGGAAAAAAAACTCTTTCCGCACTTGCCACCCCCTGGCTTTGTGCGTATATAAGAAATAATTCAAATTACTAGCACTCAACGAAGCTTGAAGTTGTTAACGTCATTTCGTATTGTCTTTATGCCATACAAACTCTAACAACATCCACACGCGGGCTGTTGCCACCGCCACCGCCACCGCCACCACTATCGCTTACCATTGCCACTGCCGCAAACTACCTACTTCGAATATGAACCACGACGACGATCAAACAATTGAATCCAATAAAGCATAAATTCTTTTGAAAACGAATATTGTGTTCCGGGGCGCTACACAACACGAATCAAATCGAACGCGTCACGTGAATATCGTATAGCTGTAGATATATAGCGGGTTAACAACGAGTCAGGCATTATAAATAAAATACAACAAAAAAAGAAGAAAATAATAATATCGACCACAGATACATTCGCCGTAATTGCATTATGCAAATTGCGCCTCCTTTCATAGTTGAAGTTGGTCCCATGCCCATAATTGCCTTTGTTCTATGCCACAGGGTTCTATATACGTATGTATGTTGTATATATGCATCATCGGAGGCACGTGGGAGCCTATGCTCTCTTTTCCATACCATAGGCGCCATTTTCCAAACCAAACAACGGTACACCGCATCGCATCATACACACAATCATAATACCCGAAATGTTGCAAGACCACGCCAAGTAGATAAATATTTCCGCAAAATGGCTCAATTCGCCGTAGTCCCCAGTTTTAATGGATTTATTATTGAACGGGTTCGAGTGGACTAGATCATTTGTCGCACGGCGCGCGTGATGGCGATGCATGGCGGCGGGCGTTGCAGGCGAGGCAATATGTGGCGTAGTCTTAGTAGAGTTGTATAGAGCATTTCCGTGCCACCTGAGGCACTGTTTTGAGAAGGAATTAAGAGCAAAGCTTTTCACTTCAAGTTGAAATTCCACTCGACTTAGGTCATAGCCAGGCTTGCCAACATTTGTCGTATTTTAAGGAAGATTTGAATCAACCACATTCCTTCATTACATTCAAGCATTAAAAGCTAAATTTGAGGAACGAGTGAAAATTAAATATTAATTCAAAATCTTCAGCGTGTCACTGTCCAGTGCAAAAATTTTCCACACTGTTTCAAGCTTTTTCCCTTGTTATCATCAAACATCCTCAACAAATTTAATTATTATGGCCATAAGAAGATTATGGAATGCGTTTTTTTCACTAATACATTACCGACGGCTCTAAGTTAAGTCTCAAAAATATATCAAAGAAAAATCAATTCATAAAAAAATTGTGCTTGACCTTAGCAGCTTTAAATTCCACAACTTATAATTTGGAACAATATCCACATGTTAAATGACAGATGTCAAACCTTTTCAGCTTTTCAACGAATTTCTAAAAAAAAGTTGGGTTTTACATATTCGTTACCCTTTTCACAGCTTCTCAGCTTCCCTGGTAATCTCACACGGTGAAAATTGACAAAAATATAATATATGACGTCATTCCCACGTAGAATGCATTCATTTTAAATTAAGATTGTGGATCGTGTCTTTTTTTAAATTGTAATAATCTATGCCGAATGTAGGGTAAACTAAAAACATCGGCCTTATGTGTAGCAAGTTATGTTTAATACATTACGTATTTTTGAATTAGCTTTACTCATTGGGGAATATTCATAGACATTGTTTAAGGCGTTGCTAAGAAAAACCTTGGCTTATGCTATCTAAATAACATTGAATAAACCCCAGTCGAAGATAAACTGGACTTTAAAAGTGACTATGAATATGCCCCATTATCTTAAAAAAAAAAAATAAGCTGGCAACTCTAGTCTCAGATCACAGTTCTGTAAAATAAATTCCTCGCCTCGCGCTCATTTTATTGCGAGCGGCAATAATTTGCGACATTAATACACTCAGCTCCTTGTTTAGAGTGGCAATTAAATTCTGCAATAATTAATATTTCAATGGGTCGCGCTGGCTGGGGATCGTTTGGTCGGTCCCAGGTTCTTTATTTATGTATATGTATGTGTAGTATATATTGGTGGAGGCAGGAGGCCAGAGTGCGGGTTCGCTTTGACCGGTGACGGGGTGACGCGCGCAGCTGGACCGATGCGATTGCATAAATTCAGCGACTTTAGTGTTATGGATGCGTTGCACATATGAGTTACAGTTGAGTGCTGTAGCCAAGAGAAATCCACCTTATGCGAGCGAGAGAGGCTTGCGCAGTGCGAAGGCATTCATCTTGGCTGTCACAAAATATGCAAGAACAGCAGAGAAAGAAATGCACAAAAAAAAAAAAAAAACAACAGCGGGAAAAATACTTTGGAACGCCAAATGGACGTCAAGCTGAGTCTGAAATTGCCATTGGCAAAGGACTGGCCGGCCATTTCTAATGGCCAAGCTGGTGATAATTTGTCTCTATCTCTCTCTCTCTTCCTTCCTTTGTGCGAGATTAAACGACATTGATGACGACAACGGGCGGGCAGCGGTGACGTCGGTCGGTCGACGCGCGGCCGCGGCGGTGTAGTATTTTTAATTAAGTTTCTCTAATCGCCCGTAATGAGAAGAAGTCGGTGTGTGATGCTGCATCACCACGCCGCCTACTGCAATGTATCAAAACAGAAGAGGAAGGCAGAGCTTGACGGCGAAGACAAATGCCAAAATGGCAACTTTCGCCATGAGTGTTAATCGCGCACCAACGAGGCAACGACCGACCGTACCGATCGTCCATCCGGGCGATGGCTAGAAGGCTATATGACTACGAAGCGGACCATTCAAGTCAAAAGGTTAAGAGACGCGCCTCGCATTGCACAATTCATATATATTCGCGTTGCATTCATTGTTGGCGGCCTGTATACACCACCACCGACCGGTTGAAATGTGACTCTATATCTATAGGAATGGCATAGAAGAGTCATATGTGCTGGGCTACGAGCCAAAAGGAAGTTAAAATGCAGGGTTTTTTCTTTATCATGTTCGTGTGGCGGATTTGTTTATAAGACAGTGATGGTAACATTTGCTTTGGAGGTCAGAATCAAATAAATTGTTGAGTCAGGTCATAGATGTCGTTCGCGTGCCTTGGCAATGAATAGGAGAGTTTTCACTATGATTTGACGGAAATAATTTAAGTATAACCACAGTGACTGGATTCTGTGTTTGCAACTTGCCATACTCAATGTGGAATGAACAGCACAAATTATGGATAAAGATTAACATTAGAAAATATTTACATACATCTTTTGTAAGCAAATTTCTTATTAAAGCCATGCGGCATGCTAGAAGGTCTCACTTCTTAGCTTATGGGAATTTTACAAAAGTGAAGGAGAATTAAATTATAAAGAGTGTTTTTTTAGACGTGTGGTTTTCAAGAAGAAATATAACACATATAATTTAATTTTATGGCCAAGAATTTAGCTTTATTATAAAGATAAGGGTTTGCCATTATGTTTTAAAAATGTTTTCGGGCAAGTGGCCACCGCGGCTGGCTC
The DNA here is from genome assembly GCA_932273885.2 of Leucozona laternaria. Taxonomy (NCBI): domain Eukaryota; kingdom Metazoa; phylum Arthropoda; class Insecta; order Diptera; family Syrphidae; genus Leucozona; species Leucozona laternaria. Next base: position 7,456,703 of record OW026368.1, read on the forward strand.
GAATAAATTCCAGCCGAGAGGCCCAATTTTCGACCGCTTTTTGCAGCATTTGGGACATATGTCAGCAATAACGCGCCGAATATTCTCTTCCAAGGCGTCAATCGTCTCAGGCTTATCTGCGTAGACAAGTAACTTCACATAACTCCACACAAAATAAATCGCACGATCTGGGAGGCCACGCCATACGCCCACGACGCGAGATAATGCGCTAACCAAAAGTTTCCTTCAATAAATTGATTGTTTCGTTGGCTGTATGGAATGTAGCGCCATCTTGTTGAAACAAAAGGTCGTCCACATCAACATTCTCCAATTCAGTCAGGAAAAAGTCATTAATCATGCGGCTCTATAGCGTTCCCCATTGACTGTAACATTTTGGCCGGCTTCATTTTTGAAGAAATATGGACCAATGATTCCATAGAGCACACCAAACAGTAACTTTTTGAGGATGTAATGGTGTATCAACAGTGGCTTGTGGACTATGATGACTCCAAATAGGACAATTTTGCTTATTAACGTACCCATTCAACCAAAACTGAGCTTCATCACTGATCTAAATTTTCTTGCGAAGCGACGCGCGAACCGAACCATTATTTTAGTAATAAATTTTCACAATTTGCAAACGTTATTCAGGAGTTAGTCTATTAATTATGAAATGGAAAACCAAACTGAGCATAAATCAAGTAACAGCTGTCAAAAAGACCAACTCAAAAAAAAAGTATTGCCAGATTGAAAACCACACGTCTAAAAATAAACACTCTTTATTTACGCTAAATTAAACTTGGCTGAGCGCCACCTAGTTTCTCGAGCTCCTTCTTCATGAAACAGTGGAAAATAAATTCACAAATAAATATTGAACTCATAACCCACAAAACTTCTTAGAACCCAACCTTATGACTTATGACCATGTGGAAAATTAATAACTTCTGCCAATTTCATACATTCGTTGTGAGTAAATCAGTCGTTGAGTACATCTGTGTATGGTACATTGAGTCAGTGAGAACATTTTGCTGCGCTTTGATTATCTTGTTCCTAAAAAACTTCCACACTGAAAAAAGCTGAGGCCAACATTTTGAACTACCTCCGTCCAAGGATACTATTTCAGAAGAAATCCTTATTCAAAATGCTGCTCATAATCGTCCCGCCACATCATTTGTACCCTTAATTTTTCCTTGCTGACGGTGTCAATTTATTTGAACACATTCGTATGAGCGTACTTCGAAGATATGCGGAGAACTACTTTAATAGTTCAATCTAGCATGCATCATCATTGTTCGATACCGCAGAGGCATCATCTGTGATTACACACCTCAAAGCCATCTACATATACTTACCGCATACAGCAGAACAACATCCTTTTCTTTCTAAGTGCCCCACGTTCATTTGGTTATATATTGTCGGCAATAGTCTAATGTGGCCGTACTTTTCCTATTTAATTTAACAAAATTGCTCGCATTCCTATAGCAACCCATGGCCGGAACATTTATTGGTAGGCTTAGGCTAGGCAGTGGTAGTTGGTAGTTGGTAGATACCTACATTTTAACCGAACATGCCACATGCCCGGTGCTGAAGCTGCTGCTGCTAGTGCTGGTGGCTGGTGGAAGAGAAAAAGATTTGCATCCGGTCGAATACAAGGGAATGAGAGAAGAAAAATGTTTAAATTGCTTGTTAAGTGGCGCTTTGGGCCAATCAACCGCGCGTTGCTAGTTGATTCAGTGATTCTACACCGCCTTTCGTTCCGGCTATGTGTGTCCAATAAGGGAAAATAGCTAAGTTCCCTAAAAAGCATTTCAGCAGGAGTCATGGCAAATTCCACCACAAAGAAAAAAAAAAACAAAAAACAAAGATCGCTTTTAACTTCATAGACTTCGAGTTTTCGCAGTAACTTGACGATTGTTGCTTCTTCAGTGACCAGCGCCATCAGTGTTTGCAAAATCGTCCCCATTTTGTCAAGACTCAACAGTAAACGTCCTGGAGAAATCGACCTTCTCTTCGAGTTGAGCAGACGATGACGATGACGATGACGATGACGCTGACGGTGGTATGGTAATGAAAGCCTATCCATTTTCTATTTCCAAACAGTGGCGGTTCTACGCTGCCTGGATGGTGGCTGTAGAAGCGGCAGCAGCTCTTCATTATACCGTGCGACATTCCGAAAAAAAACGTTTTGAATTGCTTCTTCTTTTTCTTCTACGACTTCGACGTCGTCGTCGAGGCTGACACTGAATCAAAGCCAATCCTTGATAAATCAAGCTATTACGGTGTTTCGGCCGTTCGATTCGGTCGTGGTGGTGGTGGTGGTGCCCTCATTTGGTTTACACAGAGCGAGATGAGAAGATGGGGGGAATCTTTGATATGCTCACTTCCAGAGAGCGACTTCTCAGGCTCAGGGAACAGAGTGCGGCATCAGCATTCCTTTTAAAAGATTTATGCCAACATTTCGTGTGCTGTGTGCCATGCATCGGCCATCGGAAGCAACACTGGAGGTCGATGGGGGATACGCTTACGCAGTTCATCATCTCGCTGGAGGGTCTGCAGGCTCTCTGTGCACTCTAAATCATTCCAGATGCTTTCCCGAGATAATAATGGATCGCGAATACTGGCAATTTGCACCAATTGGTGATCGGTTCGGTCACACACGGTACACACACCAACGATTAAATTGATCCCACTACTTAAAGAATTGCGGCCATGATTAAGGCCAATAAATTATGAAATTTTCTTTATCATTTTTTTGTTTTATTTTTGTTGTTGCTGGATTCGGTTCCCATCAAGAAGATGAAGAAGTTCTCTTCACTGGTTGTGTTTTGTGTCTTGTATATGGTGTGAATGGATATAGTCCTTTCTTAGGATGAAAGTGCACATGATGGTTGAACAGTTGGGACATCGCATGCTTGAAGGAGTTTTTTTTTTGGTTTTTAGTGTGTGCACTCGCTGGCACAGCGCCATAAATATTTTTCAACTTTTTATGTGAGACGCCCCCCACATTAATAGTTAAATTGCAGTTGTTGTGTTCTTATTTATTTTTTTTTTGTCTTCCAAACACAATTGCACTGGCCTGCTCGGACGGTATATCATGTGGAAGTGAGTTGGGGGCTTTTATGACTTCAGTGTATAATGGTTACATGGTTGTACGTGTGATGTTATATGTCCAATAGCTTATTGTCATAATGATAAACGATTAAAGAAGGCGGGAGTTGAGACACAAGAGGTCTACAGGGGGTCTTTGAAATGCCTCTTTTCTTGAGCTGAGTCTTACGAAATACATAGATTTATTATTTTAGGAACTTTTAGTGTAGTTTAAGTAATATTTGACAATAATGAATCATTATGCTGGTACTTAACCTGTATTCTGATGCGTTCCTATATCAAAACCTCGTAAGTTGAAAATTAAGAGAGTTGACAAGACACAAACAAAAAAAGAACCTAGAAGGTTTAAAACTGGTTGATAGAAGCAAAAAGAATCATAAGACGGTAATGAGGCTTTGCTATTTGAATTTAGCGATTTTTTTTTGCTGAAATACATTTAAATGTAATTTCTGCACTTTGGAAATCTTTGGTATATTTAGCTCAAGAGTATTTGTGCTAAGTTTGGTTAAAATCGGAATAGCAGTTTTTCAACAAGATGGATTATCCCATTACGCCTTGACTTGAACTGTTTGTATTGCCCGTAATGTCCTCAGAAAACACAGGTCCGATTTTAAAAATTCTTTTCGCATTTGTAAAGCTATATACTTAGAGGATTGCCTTAGGGCTAAAAATTTATCAGAATTTTATTTATTTTAAGGTGAACTGGGGTAAAAATGGAAAACTCTAAAATGCTAATATAACTACTCATATTTTTTTAATATTCTTTTTAAAGGATCGCTTAAAGGCTACACGTATACATTCTTCATTGTGTCACATAAATAAGAAATCGAATAAAGAAGATGATACAACAGCTAGCGTACACGGGCTTAATTTCCGTATTTTCGGTTCATGGTGTTGCTATGCAGAAGACAGCAAAGAATGAGAAAATTAAATGATCGTATTTTTAATAAGCTTGCGGGTGTACGAGACTAAAAAAGTCCAAAAGGACTTCAAAAAATCCGAATCGAGTTACCTTAAATAAAGTTTAGTCAAAATTGGTCCAGCAGTTTCCCTACATCTGCATTTTCAATGAAACAACATGTATATTTCTTTTTGTTAGGCACGCCGCACCGCTGCCGGTTTCCCACTATCACCACTATTTTGAAAAACGACTTAACCGACTTCGCTTAAATTTACAGATTTTGTTGTAGTAAAATTCATCCACTTCCACGTTCACATTTCTCATAATTAAATTTCCTCTATGTGTAATTAAAGGTCTTTTAAAACTAATAATTGATGTCTAGCCCTGTTTTACTTGCACTGCCACGCCCACTTTTTTTGTATTTGAATTTTCCCTAGAAAACTGAAATTTTTAATTTAACTCTTTAAATCACATGTGTCATATTTTTGGAAATGCGCTTACTACCAAGGCCCATTTTTCACATGTCTGAGGTTTCTATACTCATGAATGATTTCTATAGAAATTTTAATTTTTTTAAATAATCTCTCTTGAAACTAAAGCAGTGCTGGGGAGAATTTTGTAGAAAAATCCCTTCAGACAGTCGGAAATTTCCCTTTTATTTCCCACAGCATAACAGAAGATATTTTCATCAAGGGCCATTTTACTTCTTTTTTTTTAAGTAAATTAAATAAACAGGAAGGAATCTTTTGCTTTTCAGTATCATTTACAACGAACGTAGTGGTCATCAATTAAAACAAATAACTTTAAAATGTTTTCAAATACAATTTTTTTTTATTTAAGTTTTTGCTATAATTTTATTCTTTCAGTTGAAATAATAGGGTGAGTTAACATTGAGAGGAAACTATTTAATACAAATCATTACAGCGGTTATTTTTCGGCTCTTTCCGAGTAAAATTTAATAAATAAGAAATTCCCACAAAATGAGTTGGTGTTTTCCCTTTTAGAAATCATAATTCTCCAAGAAAGGAATTTTTCCCATGATCCCCCAGCACTGAACTAAAGAATGATATTTGTATTTATCTTAGAGCCCACCTACTGCAACACCCATATTCACTTTTTTTTTGCATTCGCAGTTGTAATTTGAAAAACAACATTTATTCTGTTTTGTAATAGAAAACTCCTTTTTGGTCCTTTTTTTGGCGGTAAAAAGTTCGCCAGGACAAGTAGTTGATATGTGAAATTGAAAAATTTAATGGTTTCAATGTGGATTATATTAAAAAATTGAATAATTTCAATCTAATAAACTTTAATTCCATATTTTATTTTCATATTTCTTAAATTTTGAATCTCGTTTTTTTGCCAGCTTATTTAGTTAATGAAATATCTTCTTTTTTTTATTTCAGATAAAAAACAATTGTAATGTGACCTACAAAGAAACCGTGTCCAACCAATGTAAATATATAATAATTATTCAATAAGGAATCATCTGTCCAAAATACTCGATTCCAGAGTGCCATAAATGTATAAGCCCTAAGACAGAGCATCTAAGACCTCAAAACAAAACAACTTCCGTCCAATACAAATTTGCTGAGATTCAAGTGCCTTCACTAAAAACAAAAAAAAAATACAAAACAAAAATCAAGCCATAATCTTCAATTTTGTTGTAAACTTCAAATAAGCTAAGAGCAACATAATATAGTATTTACCAAACACAAAAAAGATCGTTTTAAATCTAAAAAAAAAAAACCTATAAGGATACTCTCTATAAGACAAGACAAAAGCAGTGCAATCAAAACACCTTTAAGCTTTAATCACACAGACCGATTCCAAGAATCCACTCTATATTCAACATGTCATCACCACTCACATCACAAGACCTATCCATGTCCGCTGCTATTCATCAGCAACAACAACAACAGCAGCAACAACAACAACAGAACCAACAGCAGCGTGGTCACATCAATCAGACATCACCATCACCACCACATGCCACAGCGGCGTCACCCAATTCCGTCCATTCCAACGGCTTGCCATTGATTTCGCCAAATGCCATACATCGATCTCCAGAGAGTCCACAGCCAGAATTAGCCACCATGACAAATGTGAACGTCCTGGATCTGCATACAGATTCGTCCAAGCTCTACGACAAAGACGCTGTCTTTATATATGAGCCGCCAAAAGTCGAGGACCAAGTGATCGACGCCCGGATGGTTGCCCAACTTAACCATCAGCCATCGATTCCCCAGCCACTGGCCAAGATCGAATTCGACGAGAATCAGATTATCCGCGTGATCGGTCCGAACGGGGAGCAGCAGCAGATCATCAGCCGTGAGATCATCAACGGGGAGCACCACATTCTGTCCCGCAACGAAGCCGGCGAACACATCCTCACCCGGATCGTAAGTGATCCTTCCAAACTTTTGCCCAATGACAGTGCCGTCGCGGCAGCTATGTTCTCCCAGGCCCAGAAAATGGCCACCGATCATGGAGTCTATCAGACATCTCCCATGGACGCTTCCGTTCTGCAGCAATACGATCCCGTTAAGACCGAGGAAGACATGTACGAGGACTCGAAGAAGGGTGGCCAGATCTTGTACACCACCCATGACGATTCGAAGCCCATGTCGGGCCATATGCCCAACAAGCTGGAGAGCGATCTCTACCAGGATGACAAGCACATCGACTTGATCTACAACGACGGAAACAAAACTGTCATCTACACGACCACGGACCAGAAGGGCCTCGAAATCTACTCCGGCGGTGACTTGAGTGGCCTAGTGGCTTCGGCCGATGGTCAGGTCGTCGTCCAGGGAGGCTTGCAGTATACCACAGCTGGAACAGCTGGTGGACAGCCGGTGTACATTGTGGCCGACGGTAATTTGCCACCAGGAGTTGAAGGCCATTTGCAAAGGTAAGTGGGTTGATTTGATGTTGATCTGTAGTAAAAAATAAACTTTGCGTTATAAATAGAATCCACAAGGAGGCGAGCGATCTAGAACCGTGATTGCGAATTTATGAAGCATAACCGAAGTCCACTTCTCTTTGGGGTTTAGTTTTTGAAGAGGGCGTGGGTACATTTTATAAGTTTCTCTCGTGTGATTTCCCTGTGCCTGTGCCTGCTGCCTGTGATTCTGCTCGCCGATAAAGTAGGCCATGACGTTACTATGCTTAAGAGTTGTTACAAGAGCTGTAGAAGTGGTGGGTTATGTTTACGAGTTGGTCATAAAGTTTGTTTGTGCTTTGCAAATGATTGCGTAAGACAATCGCGCGCCAGAAGCACTGTTGGCTGTGGCTTGTGGCAGAGCGTCCTTGGTTATGCCATGGAGATAAACACAGTTCTTCGTAGAGTACAATTTTTTTTTGTTTTGTTCAGGAAGTTGTTTTTTTTTGTTTTTTTTTTTTTGTTGGGCTTAAGTGGTTCAGGCAATTAGGTGTGAATGCTAAATTATATTTAATTGATATTTGTTGTGTCAGGTATATAAGAGACTAGGAGTTATGGAAGTCAACTTGAGCAGAGCTCTATAGGTGGGAAGTAAGCAGACCAAATCCGATTTCAAATGTCAGAATTTTAATTCCTTAAATAAAGTATCGACTTCGGGTTATAATAGATCGTTGCCCAAGGGCTTAAGCTTTGAAATTGACACCACAAAGGATAATATTTAGACAAATCAAAAGAATGTAATCTCTGTTTTGTACTTATAGACAATTTAAGCCGAATAATGTTGCCTTATAATTATATTAAGTATACTATTATCACCGATCGAGAATGATCTTTGATTTTTTGGATTCGTCTCCTCCCGGAATAGCAGAATAACTATAATAATAATAAAACATTTGAAAAATTCACTTTGTAGGGTGACCTGGGGTAAAATGCAAAAGAAATATCCGATTAAAAAACTATCACCTTGCGTTAGAAAGGTTATTATTAGGAAATAAGTTCAAGGATATTTTTTTTTTATTTTCAATATGTAGGGTGAAATGGGGTAAAAATATAGCAAAATAGTCTGATTCAATAAATTCTTTTTCTTTAAAAGGTTTTTTTTAGGAAATGGCCTTTTCAAATTTTGTTATTTGTAGGGTCAAATAGAGTAAAAACAAAAATGACCGATTTAAAAAATTCTGTTTGTGTTTGAAAGGTTATTTTGAAATTTATTTGGTATTTATAGGGTAAAAGGGGGTAATAACCAAAAGCGGTATCTAATTTCAAAAATTCTGTTTGTTTTTGAAAGGACGTTTAAAAAAAAAATCATGTTTATAGAGTGAAATGGGATAAAAATAAAATAGTGGTTTTCGAATACAAAAAATCTTTCTTTTTTGGGATAGCAATAAAGGTTGGACTAAGAGGATCAGATTTTAAAAATTAAGCCTTTCATAACGTGAAGTAGGTTAAAATCCGGAAAGTAATATTCGATGAGAAAAACTTTAAAAAAAATATTTTCTTTTGTTATTTTTATGTTTGGTTTATTAAGTTTGGCTACCCGTGCGAAGCCAGGCGGGCCAGCTTGTTTTTTAATAAAACTTAATGTGCGGTGTTTTTCATGTGTTTTATGGTTCAATTCGAAATTGTAAGCATACTATCATAAAAGTGATGGGGCTTGGTATTTTTGCAGAGGTCTTTGGGCCTATAACACACCCTTTTTGTTTTGACATTCTAATACCCCAATATTAGCCATTGACTTTAAAGCTCTGTGAACTTTATGAAAATTATAATTGAATAATGCTAAAAGAGTGATTGGCTTGAAATCGAACAGGGACAGGGGTTGACCGGGGGTTAATCCCAAAAGATCTTGAGATAAAGGGCCCCACAAATATTTTAAATTGAAGTGGTTTTTTGTTAGATAAAATGGCGGAAAGGTTTAACAGGCTAATATAATATTCCTTGAAATTATTATCTGGTGTTTTTTGTGTTGGACCCCTCGGGACCTCATTATGGGGCCACAACAGCATACCATTTACCGTGGCAACTACCTCAAGGATCCAATTTAAAGAAACAATTTTACTTTAAAAATTGTGAAAGGGGAGCATCCCCACGGTCACAAAAGATTTGTGGGCGCTTAATCAAGACCGGTTTGGGGCCCTAAAAGCTTAATTTTATAATTACTGTGAGAGTCCTCTTCCTGAGTCCAATTTTATTTAAATGCACTGAGAGTATTATGGAATTCTACTCTCATACTCCTGAAGAAATTGGTAACTTACTGGTGGCCTAGCGGAAACTTTTACAGGTTCCCCGGAGGCCCAGTCCGCCCCTGATGCTTGCAAGCTCATTCCGCTGAAATCCTGAAAGTTTTTTTTTATAAAATAGAGTGAATTTACTGTTTTTGTTTCTCTGATGCAGTTCCAACCTCAATATACTCTTTTAAGACACTTCAATCTTTCACACTGATACTGCTTTTGTTTGTCTAAAATCTCTGCTTGAAAATTGTGTGTCTTATAGGTTTTCCCTTATCCCTCAAATTCATCATCAGTGTTCCTATCTCTATCTGCGCTAAAAAACATGTCACCCAATATTACCATAGTTAGTCAAGATCACAACGAACGTGCTCTGCATCTGCGCATTTACATATATGCGGTAGAAGCACACACAATCCAAACAATCAGTGAGGCATATATACCCTTTAAGAAGTTAAGTGATGAAGAACGAATGCGCGAGGCAATGGTAAATGTCCATCTTTAACTGGCTATCTGCATCTCCAGGTATAGAGCAAAACACAACAGCCATTATGTAGACCGCCTGGTCAAAAATGCTCACGCAGCATGAACCGGTGGCATGATGGAAGCAACCGACGCCTGCGCGGCGGGTGGATTCCGATAGTAATAGCTGAGTTACCCCCTCTGGTCAAACGTATTAGCCATGGGACAAATAACAATCAGATCAGAGTGGATTGGATATCCTTAACCACTGTGTTCGAAGCAACGAAGTGGTGGAAATTATTTTTCCACTATACAGACTATCTAATAGATTGACGATAGTTCCAAAGACCTATCTCAGGAATGGCATCGTGTCGTCGGCTGGGCTTGGTTGCGTAGCCGCATGGTGGTCCTTCGTCGTCCAAACTCGCTCCCACCGCCGCCCGTTACAGATGCTCCACCATTTGAAAGCAATTGCTTTGAGGTTGAAGTTGAATGGGGTTTTCTCTTATTCATCTTTTAACTGACCGCGATCTTAAAGGTGGACGTTCGAATACGAATCAAAGAAGGCAAAGTTGTAGGTAGGGATATAGCAAGCCATTCGAAATGGCATATAGGCAAAGAACTCAAGGACCTAAGGGACAATTTATCACTTGGTACAATTGTAGATTGCTTTGCGAGTTTTGTGATCGATTTGGTGTGATTTCTTGGGACCGACTGGCCGCGTATAGTTCAATAAATTATACGTATACATTCGAAGCTTAAGGTGCCAAATTATCAATGATTCCATACAAGACCCCGAAGCCACATCCTTACAGTGGGTGATGAGATGATTATTATGGCGGGTAATTTTCCATTATCTGAGGTTGCAAAGGATGTTTATCGTTAGGTGGATAAATGTAAAGCTTAAGGAAGTGTCTGATGTAGGGTGAAAGTAAAGGGTGTTTTTTTTTAGACGTGTGGTTTTCAAGAAGAAATTTAATTTAATGTTATGGTCAAGAATTTAGCTTTATTAGGGATAGATAAGGGTTTGCCATTATGTTTTAAAAATGATTTCGGGTCTTCTTCAATACTCTGCTCCATAACAGCAATAGCGTCTTCGGTGCGCACTGTACGGCATCTCTGAGGATGCGCATTATCTACTAGAGTAAACGTGGTGCGAAACTGATCCATGGTTTCTCGAATTACCGACTCTGCTGGGCGATTATGTCGACCAAATATTGGACGCAGAGCGCGATGCGTCGCGCGAACAGAACCATTATTTTGGTAATAAATTTCCACGATTTGCAAACGTTGTTCAAATTTAAGACTATTAATAATGAAATGGAAAACCAAACTGAGCATAAATCAAGTGACAGCTGTCAAAAAGACCAACTCCGAAAAAAGTATTGCCAGATTAAAAACCACACGTCTAAAAAATACACCCTTTATTTCTTTTATAAGTTCAAAATTCTATAATAAATGACATGGACTTTGCTAAACAGCTTTTGCATCAGTCGAACGAATCAAAGCCTCGTGGCCCAAGGTAAATGGTATTAAAATTTATAAGAAGGACTAATCGATTAAATATTGAAAGCGAAAATTGGTACTGTAAAACAAGAAATTGAATAATCAAAAGCCAGGTAGAGGTACCAATTATACCAGCTGTGCAGATAATAGCTGTTTGGGATCAAAGCCTATAGAAGTATTCATATATGGAACGGGGAAGTTAGAAAATCTTTTCGAACAAATAAGAAGGGATTTTGGTACAATCAATGGAATTTCGGTTTAAACAAAACTTGCAAAGTCCACATCAATCGGAGCGGTGTTAAGATATGTATCAAGCTTAAAAGTGACCCTAAGACCTTGTTTCCCCTAATTTTTCCCCAGATTTGGGATTTTTGCTGAGCTATGTGAAATTATAAGTTCATGTGATATAAACAAAGAGGCGTTTATTACTCAACCTCGCTGAATTTGAAAGTTTATAAGTTTTACAACTGGATTTTTTTTTTCAGAGAGGAGGAGGGGGACAAACAAAAATTAATAAACAATTTTTAAATCGAAGTTTTTTTTCTATTAAAAGGTGATGATAGTTCACATCGCATTTTTGTCAAAAAATTCACTTAAATTAAACTGAACTTAATAAAAATTGCGTATTGAAAAGGCCTTCACTAATCAATTGATAAGTCCAGGACCCATGTTCTGTAACTCTCGCATCGATAAAATAAGTCGAGAAACGAGGAAAATTAAAACAAATTATATGAGTTGTGTTCCATTTTTCATCGTTTCTCGACTGACTTATCGATGCGAGTTACAGAACATGGGTGCATATCACTTGGACGAAACCCGAATTTTATGGCCCTTAAAAGCTATTTTGAAGTTTATTTATTTTTTGGGCTTTATGTGAGAGAATGCAGGTAATATTTAAGTTAAAAGTTGCGTCGTTTTCATCGATTTAAAGAACTTCTTCAGACCAATAACAGTAGTTTCATCCAGACTAATTTTGAGTCGCTGAAGAGCAAAATGACACCCATTTTTTTCCAAAGAAATTTCCAGATATGTAGAAAAACATGTTATATATATAATTCCGCTGAATTAGAAATTAATTGTGTGTTAGTTCCTTGGTGTATAAGGTGAAATGCCAGGAAGGGGGTGGTGCAAATGATAGATTTTTAAAAATATCATTGACTTATTTTCCAGCAGTACCCCTCTTCTCCCCACCCCCTGTTGACGATACATAAATACAATAATTCATAATGGGTTTATGTCCCACTGCAATCATATCTTAGTCCAAAATTGTTTAATGGACTACCAAAGTGAAACCAAAAGCGAAAAAGCTAGAAAAGTTTGATATTTTTGAGTTAATTAAAATTATTCAAAAACAGAAGCTCTGGAATTTTATTTTTTCATTTATCAATTAATTCTGTAGTCCCTTCATTATAATAAGCTGTAGGTAGCTTCTTATACTTATGTTCTTAAAGGGCAAACTACACGAAGAACCCTCTTAATATAACAGACATAATATAACTCCCCCATATGGAATCTTTAAAAATTGTGTTGCGCGTGCCTGACACCTGATGCACGTCCGTCCATTAATTTGCATATTAAGTGGCTTCTCAGGCCCTCACCCTCACAATCTATCTATTAACATTCTTCATAAATGCAACTGACACTGCTATTATAATGTATCTATACGACAATGACGGAGGGAATTCTGTGGTGAAGTATTTATTATTGGCATAAGTTCACCACCACGCCTTGCAAATTGTCAGAAGAGTCGCGTAAATGTATTTAGGTATACAAAAATTGTCTGGGAAACAATAATTACTCGCTCGAGTGCTCGTTGTGAATTTTTATTTACTTTTCTTTACAAAACGTTATACTGACAAGCTACATATACGAACTTGGTCGTAATTAAATGTTTTTCGGTGAATTAATTGACCAAAAGGGTTGAATTGTCGTGTGTATGGAGAAATATGGGCTAGCCGCCTTTTGACAGGTGAGTTTAAGTCTTTTTTAAATGTTGCGTGACTTCGAGTCACGTTATAGATGCAGATAAGAATTTTCAGATAAAGTTATACAATTATATAAAATTAAGATATCTAGATATAGATAAATGACAAAAGAAGGTTTGTAGACTTTTTTTTTAGAAGGAGAATTTATAATAATAATTGGAGGTATATAAATCGGGAAATGTATTCAATTAGGAAAGAAAATGGCTAGTTAAAGCCAGTTTTTTTTTTTTTACTATATACCTGTAAGGTCTAAGGTCTTTTAAATGCAACATGAATTGTACGGCACTAGTTGGAAGGAATAGAAGGATATAGGAAAGAATTTTTGTTGGCACAGTGGACTGAGAAATAAGGTAGTGATTGTCTCATATAATCCCACAGGTGGCGTCCAGTTACATAACTGGGGGAATATAGAAAAGAATACTGTCTAGAGTGGGGCTCGAACCCAACCCTCTGAGTTAGCAGTCAACCATTACATTCACTGCGCCATTACCCCCCGTTTCATTGCACTATTTCCGATTCTTCGATAGCCTCCCAAGTAACATCGTTGGAGCTAATAGAAGCAAAACTGTTCTTCTACAGCTCCTAGATAGTGAAATCCAAAGCTACAGCTCTGTTAGAGATTATTTCAAAGCTCTCTACATTATATTTCAAAATAATGTTCTATATACGCAGTTTTAGAATACTTTTAGCTCTATTAACTTTACAACGCTTCCAGATTTGAAAACATGCTCCTTAACACAGTTCATGAGATCTTGCAACGAGCAAACTCTAAACATCAGCATAGATAGAGGCATTGTAGAGCTGCTAACAACACATGCGCACAATACTAATGCAAAATCTTTCGAAATGTCAAAAAATTGCATTAACAGAGCTACACTGAAAGCGGCTGCAGAGTTCAATTACTAATATTCTCACACAAAATTTGATGTCAAAAAAATCCATCAATAGAGCTCCAATAATGCACATATAGAGCTGAATAAATACTTATTCTCATTCAAGACAATTCTCCCAATCATATTATAGGGTGTTATAAACTAAAACAAAAAACAAAAATTATTTCAACTGGAAAACTTAAAACAGTGGAAAATAAATAAATTCCTCTCAATTTATAAGGGAAATCTTAAGATTTGAATTAAGCACGGAATTGACAATTTTTTTTATTAAAATATATTAACTATGCAGTTCCCAAAAAAAATTTAATCTACGACTTAGTCGCACAAGTACTTCCTTTAGTAATTTAAGGTGCTTATAAAACTTTATTCACTTCAATGGCAAGCAGGTACTCTTTGAATTCAAAATTATTTCTACAATTTAGAATTATGTATTCACTTAACTTAGCTTTCAATTTTCAAAACACCCTATTTTCTACAAAGCCCTGAATGCAAAACTGTAACATTGCTCTCAAAGCGATATAGCAGCTCTATTAAAGAGACATATTGTCCATAATAAAAAACATGGCGACACAAATGAAAATTATTTGATTTATTTGTTTTCATTCATTTAAAAACATTTAAATCCTTCACTTCAAATATAAAACACAATATTGATTGCAATGTAAACAAAGCATTATATTTCATGCTTCAATAAATTTATTTAACCAATTTTCAAATTGTTCAATTTAATGTTTTTTCACATTTCACAGCTTAAAATACATAATTTGGAAGGCGCGTTGTAATTTTGCGAAGTACCTCCAAAACATTTATGAAAAAACTAAGCGCGCACTTAAAATTCATTGACGTTAATGCAAGAAAAAATTATTATTTCTCTAGGAATAAATAAAATAACTAGCTTATTGACATCGCAATAAATGAAGTTTACTCTTCCTACCATTACACATATGAATTTTGTTGTGCTACTTTCATATTTATTTATCATTTGGATCTCAAAAACTAATACAAACAAAAATCTGTCAAAAGTGCTCCTTTTAGGATTTCATATGAATATATTAAAGAGCTTCAAAGCCAGTCGTCACTGATAAAAAGCTGGTTACGAGCAAAAATGTGCTCTCAAACTCAATGAATTAGCTGTATGCAAGCCCTACACTTGCTCTAAGGGTGCATCTAGAGCTCCTTCTCAAATAATCAAGCTCTAACATTTGCTCTGGAAGCGCCATTAGAGCAATTAAGCAGCTAAAAATGTTTCTTGGGGCTTTATATGCCCGGCCTGATAATCTCATCATGAGAATAAGAAGATCATAAAATTTAAGAGATTGAGTCCACATAAATCATTGGTATTGTGATTTGGTCTTGTTTAAGTGTTTTCGTTTTATCCAAAAAAAAAAAAGAAAATTCTCAGCATCATTCTCAGCGTTAGAACCTTACTCCCATCAGAGTAAATTTACTCCAATTTTGAGAAAGAAAATAAATCTACTCCACCACTTCGTTTTTTCTAGATTTATACTCCTTTTTTCCCACACTAAAAAAATCACAAATTCCCTAGCCAAACTTTATAAAAGGGCCGTGTTGTTCAGTTTTCTAACCAACTCTGGCTCTGAACGTTTTTGAAATTCTATTCAGTTCTGAAAGTGAATTTGTGTATGTGATTTACTTTGTTTTTGTTAAAAATACAATTTTTGAAGGTTTTTTCTTTCGTTTTCAAATCTACTCCAGAAATTTACTTTTTACTCCACTTTTCTTACAAATCTACTCCGAAGTTTTACTACTGAGGTTTTAACTTTAATCATTCCCTTCATCGAGTTTGTTACTATCTATACTCGTCCTTATCAATCCATATCCGGGAGCTTTGAAATCTCAGCAGGAAGACCATCAGATCTGGGCCTCAGTTGTGATTAAGTTTTCCCAAAGTTGTTCCTATTTTCTAAATGTCGTTCAGATGACAATTCGGTTTATATCATCGCCTATTTCAAAATGTATAGACAAAATTAGTTTGAACAAAAGTTTTTCAATTTTTTCGAAATTTTGAGGTTGAAAATTAATTTTTCAAAAACTATTCTCTAAAACAACTTTATTTAAATACACAATAAAAGAAAAGATTTCTAGCCCGAGTAGATCAGTTATTAAAATTTAGTACTTATACTATAGCCAAAATTATTATGTAGCGAAAACAGGCAATACACAGTTGATTTTTAGAATTAAAAATTTCAATTTTAAGAAAGGAAATTATGGAACAATTTAAATGAGCCCTGGAACAACCTGGAACAATTTTTTATTTCTGAAAAGGGGGCCAGAGCAAAGATAATAGGATATTTTCATTTAAAGTGGCTTAAAATCTTCAGTTTTCAATTTTTTTGGATGAATCTTTGGAACAATTGGGTTTGAGCGATTTTTGAACATTTAAAAAACTTTTGGATTTTTGATTTTTTAAAAAGGAGGCTAAAGGTGATATCGATATTTTTAAAAACTTCGATATTAGGCTGATAATAAAAATTTAGGGACGCAATATTTTCTTAACACATGTATTTATCATTAAAAAATATGGATCCAAAGTTTTTTTTTTAAATAAAATATTGAAGAGCCGATTTTTTCGTTTTTGAAAAAAAGTTTTGAAGACCTAAGCTTTAAAAACAGGCGTTTGTTAACTTTATTTTTCTAGAACAATGTTCATAACACTTTTTTAAACCTAAAAAAAATATGAAAAGTTCGATTTTCGAAAAAAGCGGGGCTAGAAATATTTTGAATTTTGTCCATTACTTTTGAAATTTTGATCATAGAGGTTCAAAAATTTGGAACATCATTCAGAACAACTAGAAAAATCTAGAACAATTTTCAAAAATGTTGATTTTCAAAAAAGGTCAAATACCTGTTGTTGGGTTAAAGAGCCGTTTGCTGATACGAAACATAAATATTTATGTTCCACTTAAACGCTTATGTTCTACTTTTTCCTCAGAACATAAACTCTTAAGTTTCGTTTCAGCAAATGGGCCTAAAACCACCATTTTTGAATATTTTTTAGATAAAATAGGGAAAATGGAGAACAAATGGGGAACAACTTCCATAAATAACAAATTCAAAAAAGGGGGACTAACTCCACCCACTTATCTCATGCTTGTAAACAATTTAAAAATGTTTAAACAAAAAAATAAGTAACCGTCGAGTTGTTCCGGAAGTTGACGGTTCTTAACTCCAATACGTTGTATAAACTCTTTTTGTCAAGCAGCAGTTTGTATTACTCTCCTGTTAAATTCTTTAGCCCTATATCCAACTAGCCTGTGGCTGTGTCGTAAAATTCCAATTTTAAATTATTTGTTACAAAATATTTTTTTTATTTTTGTAGATCAGGTGTCTGCTGCTGCTCTTAGTTATCTCTTCAGGCTCCCTCAGCATATGCGGCGCTAAAAATTGACAGTTTATGTTGTAATACCATCAACGATACACTTAGATAACCACAGCCGCATTCACATAGGTATATGCATATAGATGGCGATAAGATCGCATGCTATAAAAAACTTCGATTAACACTGATCCGGATCACAAGGGGGTATCTTGTGTTTCATAGCGTGTGGGTTGCCTGATGGCCTGACCAAGTGAACACACAGTCTCATATACATATATATGTACGTTGAACATAAACTATCAACTTTACAACCTGTCATTTAATTTGTGTACTCGAGCAGGCACATTTGTCACACCAAATATGGTGTTAATTTTCCCCCAGAATCGGACAGAGATACCCCGAGTCTATAAATCAGATTTTCTGCCCAATTTCTGCATCCCTCACCCTGAAGTGGTCGTCGTTGTTTCGTCTCCTATGAGGTTATTTGGTTACAACAAAAATCCCCCTGCACTGCACTTCTTTTGGTATAACTATAATTCCAATGTAGCTACAATGTCTGAGGATCCGTTTTTTTGTTTGTAATTATTCCAGGACTAGCATGTTAATTATTTTGCAGTGTCACATGATCCGTGTGTGATGTATAAACCTCTCGGCATCTTGGTCCTAGCCTCCTATAGTGCTGGGTGCTAAGACGGAACCTTTTAATAATTTCTCAAGAAATTAATCTAACGTTGAACCGTTAACCGAAAAAACGAAGCCAAACACTAAATAGTGTTAGGTTGTGTGATGGTGGACGAGTGAGACAAATGTGCACATCTTGGTCTCATTGGGTGCAATTGCAATGGTGACTCTTTCGCAGTCTCCATGGATTGGGGTCCATAAATAATGGCGGCATTGCATTTCCGCATTTTGGTCAACTAAAAGAAATGGGAATGGACGAGGGGAAGGTGAGGTGAGAGGACGGGTTTTTGATAAAAAGATGCATAGCAGAAAGTTTTTCTTCTTCTTCAAAGTTGGCTTGTGATGATGGTGGAGTAGGTAAGGCAATCCTATTCCTTATTTTTTTATTTCTCTTGCTACACAAAGAATGGCATTGGTATATCTATCTCGTGTTTGGGTGTTGTATCTGTGGACATGCAATTCGTTGGGATTGAGTTATGTTTTATGTAGAAAAGTGCTTTCTTGATTTCAAGAATTCCATACGAATGTCCATTGGATTATATAGGAGATTGGATTTGCATACAAAGTAGGTTTTTGCATACAGGCAAATTGATGGCCGATTTAATTATTGGGTTTTTTTTTCTACCATTTTCTCGTGGTGATTGAATTTGTTCGGGGAATTTTTAATGGATTTGAAGTTGAGTCAGTTGTGAAATAAAATAACATATTTACTAGGTGTGGCATTTTCTGCTCATAAAAATTATTTTTCACTAGAAATAATTTGTTTTGGGCCAAGTATTTATATGTAGGTAGAAAATTCGAGTTTGCTTCAATCATACCTTAAAATTTCAGAATTTAAAGCCATCATATTTTAAAAGAAAAAATTCAAAATGCACCATAAATTCATTTAAAAATATTTAGTTTTAATAAAAAAATAAAAAAAAAGCATTTGAAATTTAAAACAAAAAACGTTATTCCGAAAATTGTATGAAGCATAGTTTTGTTAATATCTAACAAACAGAATAAAACTATTCTCAGCCAAAATTTACTTTTCTTCATGGTTCTGCTTTTCGGTTAATTATTTGTCAAACGGCTATCTTTGAGTTTTCTACAAACTTTGATATACATGGTCATTCATTTCGTGGTTTCAAGTTGGTAGCGCGGACATTTGACACACTTGTCAAACTCAGCTGTCATTTGAAGTGTCATAATATTAGTTGAATGTTTGTCATTTACGATAATGGATCGCTTAACTTAACAATCGAACAACGCGTTAAAATTATTAAAGCTTACTATACAAGAGTAGTGATTCAAACGTAGCCACTTTTCGCGCATTACGCGATGATTATGGTCGTCAGAATCGATCGACTATGCAAGCAATCGGTGAAATTTTGAAGAAATTCGAAGTGAGGGGAAGCGTTACTGATGTCGTAGGGCCTGTGCATCATCGTAATGCACGCTCAGTCGAAAATATTGCTGCTGCAAGCGCAAGCGTTGCTGATGATCCGAATTTATTGATTTCCTGGCGTTCGGAGCAATTGGTCGAATGATAACCGATTTTTTTTATCCGGCGATTGAAGATCATGACTTGGACGATATTATGTGGTTCCAACAAGACGGGGCAACAAACCACACAACACGACCAATTTTGGCTTTAATGCGTGAGAAGTTTCCTGGTAGCGTAATTTCACGTTTTGGCGACGTCAATTGGCCACCAAGATCATGCGATTTAACACCGTTAGATTTTTTTTCTATGTGGTTACGCAAAAGACCGTGTTTACGCGAACTATCCCCGAATTCTTTACGTATTAAAAACCAATATTTCTCAATTTATGGGCGAGATACCGCCCGAAATGTGCGAAAAAGTGGTTAAAAATTACCTCAAAAGAATCGCATGCTGCGAATCTTCCCGTGGGGGCCATTTGAATGATATTGTTTTTCACACTTAATGGCAAAGTCCAAAATTTATAATGAAATAACATTTTCATCAAAAATGTATCGCTGTGTGTGTTTTATTTAGCTTTACATTCGAAACTGAAAGATTAATGATGTGCATGGTGGGCGAAAAGTCTATTTCCTATCTATATAAATCTATATTATCTATAAAAACTTTTGAAAAAAAAGATACAAACTTATGAAATGAATTAAAAATAAAATATTATTTTGTGGACATTTTATGCATTATAAATATTTCATTAGTTTTTATCTATTTGTTCGAAGATTACAGACAGACATAAGAAAGAAGCTTTTGGCCCACTCAGTATATTTTTAGAACATTAAGAATTCTTCAACACAGTACACAGATGCGACTTTTTTTCGTTTATTAATATAAGATCTAATATGAACAACAGAAAAAAAATTAAAATTCCAAAAAATATAGGCCAGGGAATGCGACAAAAAATGCCTAGCTAGGAAAAAAATTCCTGTGGGTACAAAGCTAAATTTTAGTTGATTTAGCCATTTTAAGCCGATTCAAAAAAAAAGGTACTCGCTGATGAATTTGAAGCGAGGTACTCGCTGATGAATTTGAAGCACTGATTTTTGATTTTCATCATCATCATCGGCTCGACAACCGGGGTCTGGTCCTGGCCTCCTTCAACAAGTCTCTCCACCCATCCCGGTCTCGAGCCGCCGCCATCCAGTTGCGCACCCCAAGGCTCCGGGCGTCCTGGTCTACGCCATCTCTCCAGCGCAAGCATGGACTACGACGCTGTCGTCTACCATAGAATGTACCACAAAGAACTTTCCGAGCAGGTTCCTCTTCGCTCATGCGACCTAGGTGCCCTGCCCACCGGAGTCTACCGAGCTTAATTTTTGTCACGATATCCGCTTCAAGGTAGATTGCGTACAATTCATGATTGTACCATCTACGTCTCCGGAATCGATTTTTGATTTTGTGGGGTGACAAATTAAAATTTGTGAATATTTCGAAACCCATGAATTTTTATTTGTAAAAATATCAAGACAAAAATTTCAATTCGTTCGTACGCGCATAACTACAGCATCTTCCGATTTGAATGTGGAATTTCATTTGGATTCATATTGAACCAGGTAAATACGGAATTTCGAACTTGGGCCGGAAAATTTGTAAAATCGTGGAACCTGGAATTGCATACTTTCAGGGCTGGATGGTGGCGATATCTGAAAATACCATTTTTTTTGGGAAGGAAAAACTAAATATTTATTCTAAAGAATGACACACACTTTGAAATTGACAATCAGTTAATAATGTACTGACTTCAATTTAATTCCAAAAATATTTTATTCAATAGAGAGGCTAGACTTTCGAAATACTAAAATTTATTCAATTTCAGGCGGAACGAAGTTCACCGGGCCCGCTAGTTTCACATACAAATATTTCTATTCGTTTTTTGTAAGAGTAGCAGATTTCAAAATAAATACGTCAAACGGTTCAATTTCAGTTGTTTGGTTTGTTTTGATGACTTTTATCCATTTCACCACGTTCTAGGGTTGGGCGTTTTTATATTTTTGTATGTAGAATTTTATAAGATACAATTTTAGTTTGAAAATTTTTCAAAAAAAAAACTTCTATAGTTTTCCAGAAATGTACAAAAAAACAACAATTTTTTCAATTTCACAACACAAAATCAAAAGTCCTGAGTATTTCCTAAACGTATTTACTCTTACAGATATATACACAGATATACTTAAGATATACAAATAAACTTTACCAGGCTTTCCAGCAAAATTCACATTGAATTAATTTCTTCTTTAATTACAACCTTTTACAGAAACCCTTTGGAAACCTCGACAATAAATAAAAAAAACTTCTCGAAATAATTCACTCCAGCATTGTTCAGCTCAATCGATATGTCATGTTTACACAAAACGTGTTCTCCATCAAACACCAGAGTCGACACAAATTCACTTCGAACTCTTATGTCAACTTCGCTAATTGCTAGAACAAAGGTACTCCATAAACCAAAACTGACCGCGCGCCAACCAGAGAGCCCAGCACTTCTGGCCCAAATACAAACACTTCTGATAACTTTCAATGCTTCTCTCCTAACCTTAAAAAGTGTCAACTCACTAGTTGGTGTTTTAATTTATCTTTTGTTTCGCATGTGGAACAGAAAAATGTCCTCACAGTCATTTGTAATCTTGTTAACACAAGACACAAATTATTTCCACGGAACACTCTCCGCCCGCATTGCACTTGCTATCTGAATAATAAAAAAAAAAAATTAGATCCAAAAGCTCCATATATCAACATCGGGGGTATGCCACACCCTTCAAATGCACTTTTGACCAAAAAAAAACCCGACGCCCGACAGCCACTGCATCGTCAGAGTTGGAGTCGAAGTCGAAGTCTTCGTCCTCGCCGCCACTCTTAGATCAATCAAACTATATACAGAGCATAACAAAAATAAAATACCATGCAACACATTCGGTGTGTGCACTCAACTTACTTGCGACACTTTATCGATAAATCACTTAGCCCAGGCTGGCTTCCCCATGGGGGACATTAATGCACGAAAAGCTTTCAACCGGCACACACCAAATGGCACATAGAGCATTGCGCCTTTGTATAGTTTCAGCTGGGAACGTTACCTATGCTCTGTGCGCGATGCGAATTCCTAAAAAACACCTCCAGCGTGGCCGCCCACTTGCCACAGAGCGTTTGCTAGCGTCTTTGTCGCCGTCAGTCATGTCGCAGAAGTTGTTGGCGGTGTGCATAAAAAGGAACTAGATCTGGGTCATAAATCTGCCATTCGGTGGATTTGGGGTATCAATTTTTTTGAAAACTTCATTGCACCGAGAAAGCGTTGAGCGGACATTTTCATCATGAAATTTTAAATCTTGTGCGGGTGGTTGAAGCTGGTGCTGCTGCTGCTGTAACTGATATGGAGACTCAGTCGTCAACATTATCACATAGCTAGAGACTATGACAACCTGATTTTTTAAGACCCTAAGTATTTCTTTCAACAATGAGTTCAAAATTTGAAACGCGAGGAGGTAGTTCTATGATATGTGACATGTCTTGTGTCATGTGTCAAGTGCTTTATGGTGTTTGCTCAAAGGGCTTGAGTCTAGAGATTGTGCATTGTTTGGTTTCATGTAAGCTTTTAAGGCTGTATTTAAAGCAATGCATTTTAAGCAATTACAATTTAGTAGTCACAAATCGACAAAGATAAATACCAAACTGGGTTTTCATAATAATTCTTTTATTTATTTATTTAAATCAAAATTAACGATTGGATCACGCGCATGTGGACTTATAGCTCAAGGCTATAATTCATGTAATATAATATAATATATAAATATATAATAAGTAACCGAAGTTCGGTGATGTTTTTTTGCTGAGGATAAAGCAAGCTTGTCAGAGTTCAAGATTCTTCCCAAAGACGCAAAATAAACTTGGAATTGAAAATTTCGATTTTTGGTTTTATTTTCGGGGTTTTGGATTTTCGAGACTTTGGATTTTTGGGATATTGTGATTTCGGTACTTTGCATTTTCGGGTTTTAATTTTTGGAATTTTGGATTTCGGGGTTCGTTATTTTGAACCCAAGTCAATGTTCATTGCTTCTTTGTACCGGTGTTCAGTATATATCGGGTTTTTCAATAAGAGCGCTTCAAAAGTTTTTTTTAAATAAAACAAAAACGGTTTTGGATATCAATGAAATTCTTTATTTTTGTGAAAGCACGTTCAATGCCCACCACGGGCACGCTTGCAGAAGTCCAGACTCTGAACCCAATTTTCGACGGTTTTCAAGCATAAATCGGCCGATACTGCTGCAATTTCACCTTCGATATTCGTACGAAGTTCATCAATCGTCGCTGGCTTGTTGGCATAGACCAAAGACTTAACGTAGCCCCACAGGAAATAGTCTAACGGCGTCAAAACGCACGACCGAGGCGGCCAAGCGACTGGACCATTTCGTGCGATAACACGTTCTCCAAACTTGGTTTCCAATAAATTGATTGTGACATTCGCTGTGTGGCTTGTGGCGCCGTCCTGTTAGAACCACATGTCCTCCAAGTCCAAATCATCCAATTGGGGCCAAAAATATTCGGTTATCATTGAACGGTAACGATTCCCATTCACAGTAACATGCCGGTCTTGATCATCACGGAAGAATAGTACGGCCCAATGACGCCGCCGGCCCATAAACCACACCAAACCGTAATTTTTTCGGGATGCAATGATGACTCATGGAGTACGTGTGGATTGCTGCCTGACCAATACTGCATATTTTGTTTATTGACGAAACCATTCAGCCAGAATTGAGCCTCATCGCTGAAGATGATTTTTCGATGAAAATCCGAATCATTTTCAAGTTGTTGCTCAGCCCAATTCACGAACATACGACGCTTTTGGTGGTCAAGCGGCTTCAGTTCTTGCGTCAATTTAATCTTGGAAGGATGTAGGCCAAGATCTTTTCGCAAAATTCGCCACAACGACGTCACAGAGATGCCCAACACTTGAGAACGACGTGTAACAGACATATTTGGGCTTTCTGCAACTGAAGCCTCAGCGGCAGCAATTTTCTCGACGCTATGGGCACTTCTTTGTCTTCCTGGCGCGGGAACATTTTGTACTGTGTCTGTGGATTCAAATTTTTCCACTAGACGCTCAATTGTTGATCTGCTAGGACGATTATGACGACCATAAATTGGACGTAGCGTTCTTAACGTTGAGGCCACTGACTCCGAATTTCGGTAGTAAATTTTAATAATTTCGACTCGTTGTTGGCTCGTATATCTTTCCATCATGAAATGGCAAACCTTACTGAAGAGAAATGTCAAAAGAGCAGCAAGAAATATGGCGTCGTTTGCTGTCCCTCTTGCTCTACTTTTGTAGTGTCCCGTTTGGAAAACCCTCTTTGATGATTTATAACTATTCCTTTCATTGGTGGTTGAGAAAATGTTCAAGGCATCTTGTACTATATTTAATAAAATATCTCTCGATTAAAATAGTACCATCCAAAATACCTTTGTCAGTCCATAATTCTACGTAGTCAAATATTTCTTGTCCATTTCAATTTCTGGTGTAGCTCAACATTTTCAATACAATTAAAGACATTAGCCTTTAGTATATCTAACTAATAGAATTCTAGTTATAAATCTGGCTAACTTGCCCATGCCAGCCGCTGTCCTGAATTAACTGGATGTAACCTGCTATTTGTCTTAGTTAAAACTCATGTTATAAATCTATACGATTTTCAAATATCAGTTGCTTCTCTGACTAAATACACGGTGTACCCCGATATTGTAACTTAGTTTTAAAAACTTAAACTTATAATTTGCTTTGCAGACTTAATTTTAAATGAAGCTTGGCATTTTACCAATATTTTAAAAACTCAACCATACAGATCGGTCTATTAACACCGAAGTTATTGGTTTCTAAAGGCACACACCATCGACTTGTTTTATTTTCTCAATTTTGAATGAAATTACTGCGAGAAATTAGAATAAAAGCATTCAACTTTTAATTGCACTCACATAGTAAGTTTTTAGGATTTCTATTTATATTTAAAACTTTTTTCCGATTTGTCTTGATCGTTAAATCGGTGTTAGCCCTGATGAGTGGCTTACCATTCATCAATAAAACCCTATTTTACCCTACTTATAATTGGAATTTCAAAAATCCCCGTCTTTGTGCAGCTCTACATTAAATTTGTAATTAAACTATTTTTTCTTAGATTTGTATTAATGAATCAGTGAGTCAGAAAGCGACTTTTTCTTTTATAATACCTAGTAAAAATGTTGTCTTCCTTATGGAGACAAATATAAAAATAGTCATTATATAGCAAATAAGAAATTTATAGGTATATATTTATCTCATCAGGATACTGGATTACGTTTCTAATTCTCAAGTTTTTTTTTTAATTTCTTACATTTTGCAATCAATGTTCTTAAGGACGACTCATCCTCAACAACTAAACAACTGAAACTGAACCAAGGAACTACAAGCTAAATGTTTCTTTTGCTTTCAACATTTTCTTTTTGTATAAGTAACTCAATTAATTGGCTAAGGATATCTTAGACCGTCACCAGTCTGTAAGATCTAAAATTTATGAACCCGCAGATCAAGACCTTCTGTCCGATAGGTACAACATCGATTGGCCTTCATTGATTGCAATACATACATTATAGCAGCATGTCTAATAAAATGTCCAATTAAATTACGAAAATTAAAATAAGTCTCAATATACGGACCCTATCTCTTCTATATTTTTTTTTTCAGAAACACTCACGAGCAAAAACGTCACGCGTATTGTAGTGAGTTTCATGAATGCAATAAAGTAGCTAAGAGGGTTCTATCGCGCGTCGCCCTATTATACACCATCCGGAGGCGTGCGTAGATTTTCTCAGAAGCTGCGAAAAACGATCACCATAAAAGCCAATAAAATTTCTATCAAACGATTGGCAAGGACCAATAAAAAAAATCTAATCACTTCTCCCGTTGCCCACCATCGCATCGCATCGTCCGAAAAAACTTGTGCTAAAGAAACCGACTAAAACAGTCGTTTCTCGTTAATCCATTTAAATGATGACGACAGCCGCGTGGCTGCTGATGAAGATCATGGCCATGATGGGATGACGCTCTTATGGCATCAGCCAGCATATGGAAGACAATGAATTAGAGAGACATAGGCTCACTGATGCGATTAAAGGAATCCTTGAACGGACAACGGACTTATCCGCGGACTCACGATGGCAGACTGTAAAGTAATTGGATTTATGGAATTCTTATCGCTGACCTTTCGCCAAAGACTATAAAATTTATTTAAAGCATCTTTTGCTAGCTGTGGGACCACAACGAAGACGAAGACGCTGAAGGACAAACGATACGATGATGCTGGTCAACTGATTCTGATTCTGATTCACATAGGCAATCAATGGGTATTATTTTTAAAAGAGTCCTTCTTCTTTTTCACCGCACCGCCACTGAAAGCTCGTAAAGATAATAATTTTATAGATTAAATTATTATTAAGTGTTTTAACTTCGCAGTTCGGAAATTGACTTCATATAGTCATAGTTGGAAAACAAAGCCAACCATACCATCCAACCGCTCGAAACGCCTTTGATCAGTTGGCTTGGGGAATAAATGTTTGGTCATGTTGCAATTAAAAATAACCTTCAAGACAAACTAAAGTCTAAAGAATGGAATCCTATTCGGCTGACTTTTGAGTTAGCAAATCCTAATGAAATCTCCAAACGGACGACATGGGGAGTTTTATACATCCTGCGGAAGAGGACAAATTTTGTTTTGACATCCAGTCAACACTGATTTATTCAGCTAGTTAAAATTGCTAAAACCGTTCTGTTAAAGTTCATGTAAGGTTTTGAAATGTCATTCACATAGGTAATCAGTAATCACTCATTTGCTCTTAACTTCTTTAATACTACAAAGTTTTAATGAAGTAGAGGAGATAGAACACCGCCTTGTGGCACATCTTCTTGAACTATTTTTATTAATTTATAATTAATTCTGCTAATTAGTATTTTGCTGATCAATAGATCAAGTTTCTCATCTATACCTCTAGACATGATATAGCGCAGTTGCGTTTGTAGATGTGTCAGCACTTATGAAAGCACCCTCTGTATCTGGAAAAGTAACCCATAGGGCACTTTTTCTAAATAAATAAATTTGGCGCCACGACAACTTTTAGGTCCAGAGTTTATCAGTGCGAGATTAAGGTTAAACCCGAGTTAACTCATCAAAATTGGTGAGTTAACTCAGGATTAACTGAACAGATGATTTTGATATTTTATCCACCGAGTTTGCTTAGTCGTTTCACATGCATTCTCTATCAAGTAACTGCTTCCTTAGTTAACTGTGATGGGTTAATTTACTTCTAGAGTTAACTAACTCTGGTTTACCTCACCACTGTAAAACTGGGCCTTAGAGACCAAGGGCGCATGACTGGCAACTAACAACCATTCCATTAGTTTGCAGGAATGGAAGGGATAAACAATTGTCTATGCCCAATCTGAAAGCTAAGATGAGAGGCACTTAATCAGGACAACAGATACTCCTCACCTGACTCGCCTTATGGTGGAGGGAGTATTTTTCAATTTCCCATAAAAATAATGTCATAATTTAATTCTTTTGCTTTCATCTATCACATGTTTTCATTTCTGATAAATTTCGACTTACGAATTATTTCTAAATAATAATAGATACTTTAACTTTACTTCTTAAAAATTGACGTCCAGCCATCTCATTTGCCATAACTTCAGCATCGCAATATCTTCAAGTTATGTGTATACATACATATATTCTTCTTAGCTTTGGGCTTTCTTCATAAATCTACCTGATGGCATCCACAAAAAGTTTCACTGAGCCCAATTGGTAACGTCCTTACACCACCTTTTATTTTTTGCAATAAGCTCAACTCAAAAAAATCTCATCAGATAGTTTGACGTTTGAATTTCTACGCTTTTCACTTTGCATAAAGAAAATTCTCCGGACGTTATTCACACTGCGAAATCCACCACCATAAGCGCACGATGTGTGCGGTCCCGCGCGCATTGTTAAGAGTCCTCTAGAAAGTTCTTGTGGTACATAGTGGGTGTTGCAATGATTGTTTCCACCTCTCTTTCAATAAACAAAGCTGTTACTTCGGCGCCGGCGCGGCAGTGCGGAAAGAAGTCTGGCATCATGCAAAATCAATGTGCGCAATATGAATATGGGGTGACCATATATTTTAATCACTGAAAATGGAATATTTACTTAAAGAAGTATCTAATTGGAAAGATAGAACTTACTGGCTTAACACTATGACGTATTTTTTGGTTGTAGCACTATCAAAGCTAGAAGGTATTAAAATTGCTTAAGTGCAGCTCTACAATGTGGTTCTATATCTGTAGAAAGAATATTGTGTAGTACAAAGTTTTAACTAGCTTTTTACATAATTTTGAAAGCACTTTTAGACTAATTCTCGTGATTTGGTACTTTGATGATTTGGTATTCTGTTATCAGTCCTCCGAGTTAGGTTAGGTAAAGGAAAGGTGGCTGCCAAGCAGGAACCCTTAACACACTTACACTTGCATGAGTTCGTTCATTGTAATACTGCAAGAATCTAGGAACTTTTCATCCCTACTCGTTGAACCAATTGAAGCTCCTTACGAAGCATGCAAGATTACTCCGAGTAACTCCAGTGGAAATTTTGAGATCAATTAAGACTTAAAAACACGAATGACCTCTAAAAAAAAAAAAAAAACAAGGAAGATGGTCACCTTTGCAATGAACTAACACAATATCGGATTCCACCGCGTGGTAAGCCGTGGGAATTTTCTGACTTCCAAAGACTTAAAGATACGCAAATTGTTGCACGCCATCCCAATCACAATCAACATCAAACGTCAGCGTATGGTCTCAGCGTCATTGTCATAACGTTTTTTCAATAAACATTCCATGTTGTATAGTTAGATAAAGTATCTTTGAATCTAAATAATTATAGGTATATAGTATGCGCTTATGAGTATGAGGCTGAGCTCAGCGCCGCCATTTATATAAAGAGTTACAAATAAACAATTCGTGGGTGAACCGTTCGCACGTTCATGCGGCAATCGTTATGCGAATGAATATTCGATTATGATTATCATCGGTATCTCAAAGTGTCAGATGGCAGAATTGCGATGGTGATGATGATGATGACAATGACAACGACATCGACGACGACGGCAACCACGACAACGACAACAACAACGAACCACGATGACCCTGATTTGCGAATGGCCTGGTCTGGCTTGGCCTGGTCTGGCCAAGCTATTTATGTCTCTCGAAGCGCTCTCGAAAATTCATTGTTTTGTGATTAATTAGGCACCGACATGGTATCGTGCCGAGGCCCGAGAGTGCTTTTGAGAGTAGGTATATAGAGTTGTTCTTGGTAGCTAGCTTGCTAGCTGAACTACATGCATGCGGCACACAGTTGGTTACAGGCTGATAGTGGTGCTGCTGCTGCCGTTGCTGCTGATGTTGATGGCTGCTTCTATTCAGCTTTTAATTTATTTTTTTTTCTATGTTTCTATTTTTCTTGGCTTTATGATGGAGTTATTATTAATAGAGCTCGCGTGATTGTTAGTTTGGAATTGTATAGTTTGGTTGTATCTTTGTCATGTCCCAGGGGTCAAATTGCTGTGAACCAATTTAATTGGCATTTGTAACTCTCGTTACAACAAGGTGAGGCTTATTCAAGGACGTGCGTTTTTTAGTAATTTTTTGTTTTGTATGTAACCAAAGGCATTCTCAATCATCTCTTGACTCAAAAATAGATAAACAGATCTCAATGTGATAAGCCTTTTTTTAATCTTGTCGTGTAAATTAGTTTTTTTTTTGTAATAATTGTGTATGAAACGCCTTGAGGCGACATATGTATGAAAAGATGAAACAGAGCTTTACAATTTCGTGTTGGTAATTTTTTATTTAAGATCCGTTTGCTAGAAAAAATCATAAACAGAGAAATCTAAGGCTACGCGCAATGTATAGGAAGTGCGAGAATCTGTACGATGCGAGAAGAGAAGCGTTTCGAGAAGCAGTGAACGGCATTATGTGACCAGTAAAAGCTTTGCAATACCTACTGTTGTTTTGTTTGGTGAGACGAGATGGAGTCCTCATAAGAAGAAGATAACTTTTAAATGAAAACATGTAAAGGATGTTTTCTTTATACATGTAGTTTTCAATCTGGCAATACTTTTTTCAGAGTTGGTCTTTTTGACAGTTGTCACTTGATTTATGCTCAGTTTGATTTGCCATTTTATAATGAATAGACTTACTCCTGAACAGCGTTTGCAAATCGTGCAAATTTATTACCAAAATAATGGTAATATTCGGTCGACATAATCGCAAAATTGCATAAATTCGAGCAACCATCGATCGGTTTCACACCACGTTTACTGTTGTGGATAATGGGTATCCTCAGAGACGCCGTACAGTGCGCACCAAAAACGCTATTACTGCTGTGGAGCAGAGTATCGAAGAAGACCCGAATGAGTCCATGCGCCATCGCGCGCTACAATTGGAGCTGTCGAAAATTGGGCCTCTGGGCTGGAATTCATTCGAGCCAGTCGCGGCGGCCACTTGCCGGAAATCATTTTTAAAACATAATGGCAAACCCTTATCTTTATAATAAAGTTAAATTTTTGGCCATAATAATAAATTATATGCGTTTTATTTCTTCTTGAAAATCACACGTCTAAGAAAAACACCCTTTATTTAGATGTTACGGATGATATGAAGTTCAGTATATTTTTGAATGCTCATATGTGTGTCTCTATATTTTTCGGTAAATTCTGTCCAGAATATGCTCAAAATTTTCGTATACTCTGTTCAAATGGTTTATCTACTGTACAAAAAAAAACTTATGAGGAATTAAATTTTCATCCATATTAGTTAATTAGTCCTGTCTCATTTCACATATCCCCTAAAATGAGAGCTTATCGGTTTGATGTGTAAATTTGCGAATGAAGGTGCCATTACAGTGACTAGATCCCGGAAATTGCTAAATTAACTCCTTTTTGATGACCAAGAGGATTAAAGGCCCCACTGCGGCTCATTTATGACCATCAAACCCATTATGGTGAATATGGTCAAGATGTTTATGTAAAATTTCACCTCATAAACCCGGTGGTGGTGGCCAATTTGGTGATGATGATGATGATGAAAGAGCGGGGCCAGGCATGAAATGCCAGCGCGCCTGTTGATGATGATGTTAGTTTTAATATTATATTCATTTCATTTACTCTTTACCCTTTGATCAATTTTGCGTGTTGCCCCAAAGTGCGTCGGGGAGAGTGTCGTAAAATAAAAATCTCTTTGAATCTTTGAAGCAAGTGATGGGGGGGGGGGGGGCGGGATGGTAGAATAATAAGTATCTCGTTGTGGAGATTTATGAATCCTTTCCCAATCATAAGACCATCTTCTTCAATGTGCGCAGCAATCACCACTTTAATGTTGCCAAAGTTATACATGCGCCCGACCCGCATATGCGTCGCAGCGTCGCATCGGTCTTCTGCATCAAGTCCTCTCCTTGATGCGCGCATCATTAAATCGCATTTGCGTGGCAATATAACTTTCTAAAAATCGCCTTTACGACTGTGGCGTTTATTTTATGGTATAGTAATGCTAATCAGGGTTCAAGACGCTGGCTGATGCGCATTCACACATAAGAGCGGTCAACTTGCCACATACTCGCTATACGTTCATCGTCATATACCTATACATGTACCTAAATATATGTGAATGGTTGTCGTTGTCAGTTTATGAATGGATTAGGTACATTTTTTAATTGTTCGGAGCTTGTTTCGAAATCTCGCAGGGGATCTTCTCCTCTTTCTTAAGCTCAAGAAAGATATCGATGTTAAAAATAAATAAATAAAAGTAAACAGGAAAATAATTCTCTCCTGTCTTTTGATATTTTCGCAAAGATAAGTTCAAGCATCAGCACTCACATACATTGTCAAAACAACAACAAAAAGACATATGGACTCGGTGTTGTTGTCGCCAGGCTGTGCTGTTGTACATCAAAACGAAGTGTGGTGGTGCTGCAACAAAATGACACCTAACAAGAATGATCCCAGAGAGAGCCAACCCCCAGAGTCAAGAATATATACACTTTATAACAAATGTCAAGCGGTATTTTGTGGTCTACCTAAATATATACGAACTATCTTTTTCAGCCTTTTTCGGGTTCTATATTACATATATTCAGCGTTCGGATGTTTGGGCAACGGGAAATACATAAATCTTTAAGATAGGGAGCCAAGATGGATAGTTTTGGGTTTTGTATGAATTTTCTATCTGTTTCTTGTTCTTTTTTCTTTTGATTTCAAGTGAAAAATATTGTTAACAGTTCAGAAATGAATTCAGTCGGTAAATTTTAAATTGAAATGAAAGAGTTGATGTTAAAAAGAAAAAACCAGAGCTTGTTGCTTAAAATATCAATATAAATTATTAACCACTTTAAAAATAAAAGTTGGTAGCGCTGGCATTTGACACCTGTCAAACTCAGATGTCATTTGAAGTGCCATAATATTAGTTGAATGTGTGTTATTTACGATAATGGATCGCTTAACAATCGAACAACGCGTTAATATTGTTAAAAGCGCATTACGCGGTGATTATGGTCGTAATAATCGACCGACTACACAAGCAATTGGTAAAATTGTGAAGAAATTTGAAGAGAGTGGAAGCGTTGATGTCGTAACTGATGTCGTAATTAGGGCCTGTGGATCATCGTAATGCACGCTCAGTCGAAAGTATTGCTGCTGTAAGTGCAAGTGTTGCTGATGATCCGAATTTATCGATTTCCCGGCGTTCGCAGCAATTGGTAGAATGATAACCGATTTTTTTGGCCGGCGATTGAAGATCATGACTTGGACGATATTATGTGGTTCCAACAAGACGGGAAAACTATAGCCACACAACACGACCAATTATGGCTTTATTGCCAAAGAAGTTTCCTGGTCGAGAAATTTCACGATTTGGCGCCGTCAATTGGCCACCAAGATCATGCCATTTAACACCGTTGGGTTTTTTTCTGTTTGGATAAGCAAAAAAACGTGTTAACACAAATAATCCCGAAAAGTCGTTAAAAATTACTTCAATAGAATCGCATGCTGTGAATCTTCCCGAGGCGCCATTTGAATGATATTGTTTTTCACACTTAATGGCAAAGTCCAAACTTTATAATGAAATAAAATTTTCATCAAAAATGTATCGTTATGTGTGTTCTATTAAGCTTTACTTTCGAAACCGAAAAATTAATCACCCTATACCTTAATTTTCCCCCACAAATGTGTCTTGTAAGTAGCTATACGTGGAGAGCCAGGGCCTAGTGACTTGGAACTCTCAAACATTTCTGTCTTTTGCTGACTCCTAACGGCTTAAGTAAGAGGCATTTATTCATGACTATAGGATACAAGAGGATTTGTTACTTCCTCGCAAGATGCAATAGTCGTTTTTTTTTTTTTGTTTTAGGTGAATAAGGCTGGGAATTGAACCCAGACCCCCAGCATGACAGAACTACGCCCTTACTATCACGCCACCGGCTTCTATCATCTATCTATCAACTAGTTTGAATGTACTTATATTACGTCAAAGTTTTGTTTTATGCTTTAGAGATTGAGGAATAATCCGCAATCCATGACGCTCTTACAAACATGAGTGATCTTAATTCCAAGTCTTATTTTATAACTTTGATGATCGCTTAGATCTCACGCAAACATTTCTTCTTTAACCATAAGTATGATTTTCGCTCAAGCAATGCCCTTTTATGTATACACTGAAGGTACATTCATGTCTATAATCAGTTTAAACTTTCTCGCTTGAAGGCTTTCGGTATCCATCATGTTCATGAAAAAATTTACTTCATAAAGAATTTACTCCACGAAGATAATACACATCCTTTAAGGTTACATCCAAGTTAAACAAAATACCAACCATAACTCACAAAAGTGTAAATTACAACATTTTTCCCAAAACTACTACTTATATTCAGTTTCCATTATTACACTTGATGATCAGTTATAGAGGCAACAATAACTGAGAGAACCTGATGCTTCCATCCAAATCGATTGAGAACCCCAAAAATGAAAAATCTGATAAACGAAAACAGACACAAAAAAAACTCCCACAGCCTTTTGAGGCTGCAAAATACAATTGAGGCCTAATTTACACGGGCCATCACATAAATCACTCGAATCGACATTTTGGTTGAATTTTGACCTCGATTTCGAAGTGAATTTGCTTCTGATGTACAAAATGCTGCGCAGTGAGTGGATAAGTCTTTAGAAGCTCAATGGTAACAATGTCAGTTGAAAAAAAAAAACAGAATTACAAAAAAATTATTGTAATTTCTTCACCATTGGTGTGCTCCCATCCTGGCGGCTCGGAGATAAGAATCTTCAACAATACACGCTGGAGCTCCCTTGGGTAACCAACCAACCAGCTCAGCGACGCGATATCAACCCCCTTCTTCTCCTCCCAAGAAGCGATGATGAGGTTGAGAGCGAGGATGATGACGACGTGAACGGAGACAAAAAAGACCAAAAACATTTGGTCACGAATTGTGTTGATGGGGGTTCCAGACCAGGAGTACCTAGTGGCTGATGCCGCTACCACTGCTGCTGCAGCTGATGTTTTCTTCTTATTTTGGCCACTTTTTTCGCCTGCAACTAGGTGCCTGGACGGCGGCATGCGGCCTCTGCACTTACAACACAAAATCCGAACAATAACTGCACAATAAATCAATACACTCTCCGCCGGCCGGGGCATGATCTTCTTTTGAATTTTTCGTTCCCGCTTAATCGCGCTCGCGCACCTCTTCTTTTGGTTGGATATAAGGTGCGGATTACTGCAGCACGAGAAGGAAGTGATGGTGCCCCCATTGTGCATGCGGGGTCCGTCACATCAGAACTCGCCGTCCATTGTCAGCTGAATTCGCTTGCACCGTGCCAGAAGAGGGTTGTGCGTATGGAGACATCTCTATCGGGGACCACGCGGATCAATGACACTCGGCACTTCATTTTTTCTAGACACACAGGTCCCGTCCCGAGCGGATAACCATTCATCACAAGAAGCTTTCCTAGCGTCACATTGTTCGTCGCAGCCGAACCGAACGTTGTCAACACCAAAAGCTGGTCGGTCGCACGGAATAAATCAGTGTCACCTTTCTACTCCAAAGAGAGGTGTTATAGTTCATGTGGGACATGGGGACACACACTCAGTTCTCCCAGTTGATGATGGCCAGGTGTTCGCACTCACATCCTCCTCAAACTCAAACGAGGAATTCATTAGCCATCACTATAATGGATAACAACTTCAACGACGCGACGACGACGCGGAAGAGGTCAAGTGCTAGAGCTCGCATAGCTTGACCATGGGGTAATAATTGAATGATTGATTGATCGGCGTTAGTGAGTCATCGCACATTGTTATCTAGCGAGACGGTGCGACCGACGCGACGCGGCGAACCCATTATCCGCATCGCTCATCTCGCTCGCACTTTTTCTTCTCGCTGATCGCTGCCAATGTATGATGACTCGAATATTGCCATCCATTTTGAATTTGACCTCAGGACCACGTGTCTTGGGGCGATTTCCATTTACCTTCGCTTGATGCAATGGAACTTATATGTGCATGTGCATTGAGTGAGCGAGAAAGACACAGGTAATCTTACGCAGCAGGGTGCTTTGCAATTTCTTGATTAATTGGTCGCCGTTCCAGGTTGGTCCGGTTGATCTGCCATCCCATCAACTGATGTGTGATGTTTCCTAAGTAACTAAGCGAGTCCCACTCTCAGCAGCTTCGTATATGAATAAGATGGTCAGTCTATGGGGAAGTGAGATAAGCTCTTGATGAGGTGAGATTTTCAAGACCAGATAACAAATGCGGAAGATTATGAGTCGGCTGGAAATGATGTTGTTGTCGGTGTAAGGGTTAACTCTTCTGGTGATTGGGTCGTGACCATCGTATATGTATGTATGTAAAACAACTCTGAGTGTGTGAATTCAATTTTGATGCAGGCTAAAAAGGTTTAAATTTTGAAGATTATTTTTTGTGTTCGATATGATTGATTTGGTAAGAACTTTTTAAATTGCGAAAAGAAGGTGCGTTTCAAGATTGAATATTTTCCCAGGGCTAACAATACCTATATGTACGGTGAACTTTGAGTTGGTTTCGATAAAGGTTTCAGTTTTTTTTTTAGTTTAAAAACGGAATGCAAGTTAAAGCCAAATTGGATAGTATTTGAAAAAATTGGAGCAACTAAAAACTCAAGTTTTGGAAGCAAATGCTCCATTTGGTATTAAAAAAAAACTTGAGGAAGAATTCAACGATTAAGATTCTACATGGTTTTTGAGCACCTACTTCGTTGTTATAATAAGGTTTAAATAAAGTGAAGCAAATGCTCGATAGGAAGGAGCACCTGCTTCTCTCGGGATTTAAATTGATTGAAGACATGCTTAAAGAGTTTATTGCGGTTAAAACCCGCATATGTTTTCGTAGATGCCTTAAGCTGGGTTTCGGTTCTAACAACCTTACGCCACGGGTGGGGTACCTGCTACCCGACTATCTAATAGCAATCGTATATTAAATTTTAAGAGGGAAAAATGAAAGAGGTGGAAATAAGAATAGCTGAATTTAATGTATGATGCTTTCTTCTTATCAATTAAATTCACTGTTGGGATGTACAGTAACCCCATTTTATTTTACATATTGTTTAAACTTTGCAACGGGTGGGCCATCATCTAGTGGTTTCTTTTTAAATCATAGGTTTTTTTGACACTGACAGCTGTTTCCCGCTCGAGATCTTGACGGAAAATCATTATCATACCTCCGCGGAATGAAAAGAATCGCTTTTCGCTTGAACAAAGTTGGGAAATATTGAAAACTTATTTCCATAGTAAGTGCCGTATAGCAGTGCTTTTTTTGAAAAGGCGAAAAATCATCTTTTCTGATGAGGCGCATTTTCATCTTGGCGGTTAACAAGCAAAATTGCCGCATCTGGGGCTCGGAAAAACTGCATGTTATTGTCAAGAAGTCAATACATCCACAGAAAGTGACAGTTTGGTGCGGATTGTAGAGTGGTGGCATCATTGGACCATTTTTCTTCGAAAATGAGGCTGAGAGCTATTTCAACCGACTTTTTTTTTTACTGTAATTGAAGACATGGATTTCGACGCAACCTCTGGCTTATGCAGAATGGCGTGCCATGCCACACAGCCTATGCCACTGGGCACCAAATTCCCAAATCGTGTTATCAGCCGTCTTGGCGATGTCAATTGTCCGCCTCGGAGCTGCGATTTGACCCCTTTGAATTTTTTTTTTTTTGTGGGGAACCGTGAAGGACCGATGTTATGTCAACAATGCGGAAACGATTCAAGCACTAAAGGCTAATATCATCCAAGCAATCCGTGAGCTACAGCCCAAAACCATCAACAAGGCCTTGGAAAACTGGAGTGACAGAATGCTCTACTGTGAAGCCAGCTGAGGCACCCACTTACACGACATTATGTTTCATAATTGGGAATGTTTCCTCTTACAAATAAAGCCATAATACATGGAAAAAATTTAATTTTGTTCATTTTATTGCATTTTTAAAAAGAAACTTGTATTTGGCTCAGCCTGTATACTGAAAACACTGAAATAAGTTTAAAGCTTACTGCTTCCTTAGTTTCTTGTGAATTGTTCGCTACAAATGATGGTAAATAGCTGCCCAAACTCAACGTCGTCGGATTAATTACTCGCGATAGAATAATTAATGGGATATCTGGAGATATGTAACCACTATTGACAATAACCAATGCATCGTTTTATTTTTGTTTATTTTTCGTTTCAAACTTAATAGCCCAGAAATAATATTCGAATGATCAAACTTTAAAAAAAACACCATACATTACCCTGAAATGTGTATAGGAGTAGTGTGATAGGAGTGCAATTCACGCAAATATCTCGAAAAGTATCATTTGAATAAAGGGTGTTTCTTTTAGACGTGTGGCAATACTTTTTTCGGAGTAGGTCTTTTTGACAGCTGTCACTTGATTTATGATCAGTTTGGTTTACCATTTCATAATTAATAGATTTACCATGGATTGGTTTCGCACCATGTTTACTCTAGTCTATAATGCGCATCCTCACTCACTGCACGGCGGGCGTACAGTGCGCACCAAAGACGCTATTGCTGCTGCAATAATTGGAGCTGTTGAAAATTGGGCCTCTCGGCTCTAATTTATTCGAGCCAGCCGCGGCGGCCACTTGCCCGAAATCATTTTTAAAACATAATGGCAAACCCTTATCTTAATAATAAAGCTCAAATCTTGGCCTTAACATTAAATTATATGCGTTTTATTTCTTCTTGAAAACCACACGTCTAAAAAAAACACTCTTTTAAATGTAATTTCACAAAAAAACATGAAAACACTTTTTCGTAAAAGCAAAAGATTTGAGAAAAACATGCGCAAATGTTTCAATTTAACAATATTTTCCACACCATCACTCCGCTAGTGGGGTTAACCGTTAAGTACTGAGCGGGTTTGAGCCATCACTCAAAGTGTTGCTAATTTATATAGAGTGATACACTAATTGAACAACAAGTTCTCCAGTGTCAACAGAGTCTTTTAAAAGTATGCATGTTTCAAAATGATTTTGATCATCAAACCATGTAAAATGGAACATCCCATCTCAAAAGATCTTCAAAGTATAGAGTAAACATCTTTCTTGGATGATCATGGTCAAGAGCAAAACTGCAACATTGTAAACATTAATAATCAAAACATGGTCTATTTTAAACCTTACGTTGTTTTCTGTCAATGAATCTGATAAATGCGTATCTATAATTGACTACGATATCTGGAGTGAGACACGCCATATCAGTTCCTTCCTCTGCGATGTCCTCTTTAAGTTTTTTATAAATTTCGTGCATCAGTTTTCCTTCATCACTGAAATTTTTTCTCACACGAATCACATTCACATATTATAATTTATAAATTAATCTCTAAGACACGTTTTTATTGAAACAATGTCCTTATACATCTCAAACTGTCAACATCTTTAAGCCTCTTGGCTTACACTCTCGCAACAGTGCAACAACTATGCAACTTGGCCAATTGCATCAATTGCGAGTTGCAACTTGCAACTATTTTTTAATCACAAAAGCATGTCCCGCTCAACGCACTTAACGTCGGTTCAAAATGATGTATGTTTCACACTATCTACACCTGGCGTTGTCGTCATCATCGTCGTTGTCGTCGGTTTTTCGGTCGTACGGTTGGTTGGTCAGTTAAATGTCGTCTTTGCTGAAATATTCACTTGTTGACACATGTAACCGATTCTGTGAAATGCAAATCAATAAGCCTTTTCCAAATAGCACCGCCTTTTTCACCTCCTCTCGATGCTGAAGATATTGATGTATAGAAATTACTTGATAGTCTGGGAGTTATCTTTGTAAATTATCCCTTAAGAATTTGTGGAGATTTAATTTGCAACACTTTTAAGTCTAACACCTTCTTCTTTGAAAGAAAACGTTAGTATTCAAACTGAATTAGACTATGTTCAAAAAATATGCTAGCTGTTTCACAAATGGCCATACACATTTACTTCAGAGGGATGTAGCTATTACTTGTTTGAGGCTGTGGAACGCATTCAATTTTAGTTCCCCAAGAAACGAGTATAAATCTCAATCCCAGTACAGACATGCTGTGTGAAAGGAAACATGAATGCGATACTAAATGTGTGTTTGTGGAACGCATTCATCTTTCATTGCCCAAAAGCTTAAAGCCCCCACAACCTGCGAAAAAAATAAATGCGTTTCACAATCTTACGACATTGTGACCCTCAAAGAAAAAAGCTGAGGGATTTTGGAAAATTTGATCTTTTTGTTCTTATCAATTAATTTTGAGTCAAAAAAGAAGCAGAGGAATGTAAAATAGTGAATTTTCAAACAGATTTTCTTTGTATATTGTTTGATTTTTTAAATTTTTTCTTAGAGCTTTTAAAATCACGCTTTTAATTCCCCTTTTCAGAGTCCCATTTGATTTATTTATTTCAAAAATTTGATTCGATTTCATTGGTGTAAAATTTGTCTGCTCAAAATGCAACATTATCTACCAAACTATGATAAATAGCTTAGAGTTATATTGCATGAAACATTGCACATGTTTGTCGCTACGAAAATTTTTTTTTTTTAATATAATTCAACAGAGGGAAACGAAAGAAAAAAATATGAACAGAATTTTTTTTTTGTTTTGCAAAATTGCGACATCTTACACAGATTTATCATTTACATGATTAATGAAGCAATGTTGCAAAATAATTGGAAAAACATTTTTGTGCGCACAGACCACTCCATGACATCGACACCAGTACACAAATCTCCTACCAGATGGATAGATAGGCGTATGTTTGTGCGGTGATGCCAGTTTGAAACCCCAAAGGATTCTGCAATCTTAATCAAGATTCTGGGCTTTTCTATGAGTTATTTATTATGAGAGATGCACTGGCAGAATTTATAGAAAGTTTTTAAAAAATAAAAGAACACTATCTCAGTGGGCGTATTAATGGGCGTTTTTTTTTAATATTTAACGTGTATACCAAGAAAGTAATGCACTAGGTTTATGTTAATTTTAGAACTTAAGGGTTCTTACCAAATTCCCGTAAAATAAAAAAGAATACGTTCCACATTTCTTTGCTCACGGTATATGTAAACTTTGTTCAACTTGCGAAGGAAATGCAAACAGTTAATTTTTTTAGTTTTGTTTTGAAAAGCATATTTCGGAAGTTTATATACCTATGCTCCGGGATCTTTGCACCTCATATTTGGGATATTCGAAAAAAAGTATGCCATAAATGGATATCAATAATTGTTCAGTCATAGCCGGTTTGTTATGAATTGAATGAGTTTTTTCAAAGCCTTTAATAGAGGATTTTAGCACCTCATTTGTGGGATATTCAAAAAAGTATTATGCCATCTGAAAAGTGAATAATTTATGACAAAAAGTCAGTTAGTTTCAGCACATGGTCAGCTATTAGCAACTTTTAAAATGTGTTTTTCAAGGTCACTCATTAAAGGATGTTAGCATCTCATTTCTGGGATATTCAAAAAATTAGTATACCATATGAATGGTCAGTAATTGCCCACAAAAGGTTAGTTGGTTTCTATAATTTGCCAAGCATATTCGATTTGTTATGAATTTATTTCTTTTTACAAGGTCACCCATTAGGATATATTAGCACTTTATTTGTGGGATATTCAAAAAATTAGTATGCGATTTGAAACTCCATTACTGGTCAGTTAGTTTTAGAGATTGATCCACCATAAGCAATTTGTTGTGAATTTTTAAAGTTTTTTGTATTGTCACCCAATATCGGATATTCATTTTTGGGATATTCAAAAAATAAATGTCATCTGAAAAGCCAGTCACTGTTCCAAAAAGATCAGTTAGTTTCAGCATTTTTGCCAGCTTTATTTGATTTTTAATTAATTATTGAAGCATATACATTTGACGAATATCCCACAAACGAGGATATTGGATGAACTTGAACAAACGAAACACAAATAATCACCTATGACTTACCAATTATTGAAACTATCTGACTTTTTGATGTGTAAACATCTATGCTGGCGTTAGAGTGAAAAAAAAAGTGAACGTTCGTGTGCAACGTTACGTCGTGCAACGTTACGGTGTGCAACGTTACGATCTGCATACTAGGATGGGTGCGTTCAGTAAAAAAAATCTCAAGATCCCCTTCAAGCAAAAACAAGTCCGTTTTGGATCCGCGCACGTTGATGTTTACACATATTAACCGAGTCCCGGCACTCACACAATTTTTATGACCAATTACTGGACCTTTCAAATCAAAGTTATTTTTGGAATATCCCATAAATGAGGAGCTTTTAAAAATCTAAAAAAAACGTCATTAAAAATCACATATAACTGACCAATTACTGAAACCAATTGTCCTTTTGAGACTAGTCAGTTACCATTTTTAGATAGCATCCTTTTTTCGAATATCCCAAATTATGGGGTTCTAAGATCCCGGAACCTCTATATTAGTTTCACTCGCTTAGTTTCTTCTGGATCTTTAAAAAAAATAAATAAAAATTGACAATGAGAACAAAATTAATCCAATTAATATGTATTAACCAAAATTGGCCTAAAATTCTTCAAGTGTTTGAATTTAAACTCCGCATAACTCGCGCTGCTTGACAAAAAAAAAAAACTTAGGTCATTCGTGGATAAATCCTTATAATCGTCTTTGGGCTGCAAACGAAAACAATATGCAAATACCTTCGAGAGAGGCACTGATCTTCTTGGAATTTCTGTTTGCCATGCCTAATCGGCTCCTGATCGGCACAAGGGAGAGAGAACTTAAAACCAGGCCAAGATGGACGAAGATACTGAATACCAACTTTAAAATAAAAAAAAAAGAACAAAAAACTCCACGGCATGCGGAAAGAGAGCAGACTGCAAAAATTACCTAACAAGGCTCATTAGTAAACACCTCATCCCAATGGCTGGTAAGCTGTGTGTACCATGGTGATGCCACCAACATGGTTTCATTTCGAAGGCGGTGCTGTGCGGACGCTCTATGCACTGCACATAACTTCCGTGGATGCAGCTAGGAAGATAAATCAGACTCATTCATTGGAAGTTGGTGCTGCTGCAGCACCAGCAGCAGCAGACATCGACCAGTATTCATTTTGGGGCCTTTTTTCCCCTGCAGCTTTGTTTGAAGGTACATACATCAGCTGTAGCCAGCGATAGTATATGAAGTGAAAGAAGGATAGGTTGTGTGCAGCATACTACATATCTAGTGCAACATTTTAATTTATAATATCCCGACTTCCCGAACACCAGGAGTAGGCAGAGGAACACTACTTTGCAAACGGAATGATAAAGAGCTATAAACATACATACCTACTCACAATAGAAGGAACAAAAAAGCAGGTCGCTCATGGACTTGGTCGTTGCGTTGTCCATCGTCATCGTCGTCGTCTTCGGCCGTCGGATAGTTAACATACGAGTATATGATGGCCCCTCTGTGAGCTTGTTATAGAGCAGCATTAGAGTGTGAGATGAGAGGACTTCCTACATAGATTCAATAAACCCTGAGACACACCTGCATCCTATATGCACCTCCACCGCGTCATCATCTGCATCATAATCTCCATCTTCACACACATTCTCTCCGACTGAATCCGAGGAGGCACATGATATAAGTCGGGTGCCAAGAGGGTTCTATTACATGTTCATCTCGAACCCGACTCCTGCGCTTCTCTTTCTCTCTATCTCTCTCTATCTTATGTATATTGGAAAATTGGTCATTGGCGAACGCAAACGGGCCAGCAAACGATCATCAATGAACCAACTTATACACGTTTATCCATACGCAATGCATATGCAGGTGGAGGAGTAGAAGGCGAAGCCATCTTGGTACAACGGTACAAAAATTGCTTAACGGATGGATAAATTGTCTTTCGGTCGTTTTCCATTTTTATGCGCAGTTATAATGGACGATGGCGCTGTATACAATTGCCTGCCGGCGCAGATTCATCGTTGAATATATCTATCTTCGAGATGGACATCAACACACCAGGCCTTCCTTTTTTTTTTTTGGTTTTTGGTTTTTCGTTGTCGTTGCTTTGTTTTGATCCGAACGAAGACCACGCACGGTGTTACGGAAGAAGAAGAAGGTCAGGTGAAAATGTCCAAGCGAACAAGAGACATTTTTGGTGAAAGACAATTTTTTTAAAGTGAGTCTTAGAGAGTCCAAACTTTCATTGTTTGCTTAAAATTGTGTACTACCTACATGAAGATTTAGATTGTAAGTGGGATTCCTTTTGGTGGTTCTATATGGCGAGATTATTGGTATTGTAAGCCCAGCATGAAGCGGTGTAACATGAACATTATTGTATAAGCGCTGAGGCTTCTTTAACAGAAGCTGTTGATATGTTATATGCTGCAATTGTGAATTCAAGAGATGGACATTTAGAACTTGAAGTCGAACGAACAAACAAATGACGACTAACGGGATGGTGATATAGTTGTATATCAGAAAGAAGTATCTTTCAATTTTTGGTTATGTGAGATGTTGACAATAATGGTCGCATTTGAAGCCAAGGCTTTTCTGTATTTCTACACTATTTTTCTCAGGATCAAGTCCTCTAAAACGACAAAAATAAAACTAAACAAAAACATTTCCGCTAGGTCTTCCATTTCAAATTGAACCCGCAA
Organism: Leucozona laternaria; assembly: GCA_932273885.2. NCBI lineage: Eukaryota > Metazoa > Arthropoda > Insecta > Diptera > Syrphidae > Leucozona > Leucozona laternaria. The sequence continues at coordinate 7,501,411 of OW026368.1, forward strand.
CACCAATTTACAAAATCAAATCGATCATTTTGTGTTACTAGATGTCTGTTTGCTTGACAATCCTACAAACAAAACATCGGACAGCAAAAAAAGACATTAATAACATTTTTCCCCATCATACAGAACGATTGTGCCGTGGCGTCGCGTCGGATCGCATCATTCGCCTTCTCCACAGTGCCGCCCGCCGCCGTTTCCGCCATCAAAATGATATTCATCTTTTGTTCTATTGTTTTGAAGAAAGTGTTGCTTCCACAATGGTAAGCCATTAGGATTCCAACTCCAACATGCACCGCACCAACCAAGCGAACCATCACCCTAGCTATAAGCTATACATATTTAAGCCCATTGTTCCTAGCCACTTAGTGGAGTTAGGGCGTGCGCCAATTGACTTCGTTTTACGCTGATCATATGCATAAATACGAATAAGTGCGCATGCTCACGCGCACTCATCGAAACGTTTTATGTTGCTGCGCGTGGAGATGTTAATCTGCGTGGTTGTTGCGCTGCGCATGCCCATTGTAAATGCGCGCGCAAACGTTGAATACAATAGTACCCACTATAGTACAACAAGTATCTACTATACTACTACTACTCCTCCTCTTTAAATATATGCAACAATCAACCTTTCTTGCATCGGATCAAAATATCTCGAAGAGATCTATGTTTCAGTGAAACAGCAGCATCAAACACAGGGATGTTAAAAGAGGTTTTTTTTAATTTTATTTCATTTCGTGTTTTTATTTATTTGGTGCCGGCAATTTTGAATTATCATTTTTTCTTGCTGAATAGGTATGTTTAAATTGAACATTATTTTCACTATCACACATTACACAGGGATGTTATGTATAAAAAGAGTGAATAAATACCCTCCATTTTTAAATGTAAATAAAAAAACATTGTGTTTGAGATATCGACTCAATTTTCATTTGAAAGTACATTTTATGGCATTCAGCATGGAATTTTCAAATGGCCGCCACGGTTCAACTTGGTGACACTTATTCAAGATCTTCAATTTCCGATTATTTTGTTGCCTAAACTGACCGAGTTTCGCTGGATGGCATTCGCTATGTTCTTTTCTTTAAAACAAATTCAGGGATGTTACATTTCATTTAAATACTTTTTTATGAAATATCGAACGGCGAATTTGAAAAATTCAACTATCTCTATTTTTATATTTTTCAATTTATTTTTTTTTAAACATGAATTAGCTATCCGATGACATGTTTGTCATTTTCCACCAAAATCTTAGTTTAAGAAAAGAAAAAAACGTGTAAATAAATTATTAACATCCCTGTCCTGATCGAGTCTCGTGTACCGTCAATCCGTCGCACTCGCTCCATTTTGCCTTCGTAGCCGTCAACGTCGTATATACGTTCACGCGCTAACAGGAAGGCATTTAAATTTTTGCGATGGGTTTGGCAGCGGCGTGAATTCCATTGAAAGCTGCCATACTTCGACGTTTGAAGCCCGTAAGTGGGAATAAAAGGGTGATTAGGCATCACAAAATGGGTAATTGGTCAGTGAGTGCGTCTGAGGCTATATCATATAAATATATCTAGTGTGGTGGTGTCTTGGTTGAATTTGACATGAGCGATGCATTAGAGACCGATAGTGTGTCGATATACAAAACATGGTGATCGTAGCTCTTGTTGTTGCTCTCTACCGCGCGTCGTAACCACCGCCACCGACCTCCAACGAAACGAGAAGAGTGTGTAAAAATTTGAATGGCATTTTGGGATTTGTGTCGAGTCATTTGCGCCATTAACGTCAAATGTTGTGCATTTGGGTTTGGGAGTAATATGGAAACGATATGATGTCGATGGCGGAATTGTGGGTGCATTAAGTGATGCAGAACTTTTTGTTACAAAGCATACAGACATGTATTATATGCGAGCGTCTACGGTATTTTAACAATGTAACTTTGAAGGCGTAAAGAGGTTTGGATTTTTTTTCTTTAATTTATAAGTTGGATTCAATTTTAAGCGTGAGAAGTTTGTGTGATCATAAATTGAGGATATGCCATTTTGATGGATGATTTTCAACAAAAGTGCTTCATGTAACGGTGCAAGTTTGGGATGGTAATCAATGATATTAATACGGAACAAAATACGGTGAATTTAGTTATATTCTATTGGATGTATAGAAAAGAGTATGATGATAAGTCGTTTCCTTTATCATCTTGTCCTGGTCGAAAGATCAAGAACAATAGCAATTCCGATGGAAGTATTGGAGTCTTTGTAGAAACTAGAAGGATAAATGCTTCTTAGTTTTGACTCCTTAGTCCCTAGTAGGTTTCTTACAATAAAGCTGTTCGAGAACTTAAAAAAAAACACTGAACAAGGTTTTTCATAAAAATCAAAGATCGCGATGTCTCATGTATGTCTTTTCCATTGTAATGTCTAATAGTGTATGAGGTCAATGCAAAATAAATGAGTTGAGGTTTGAGCTTTTTATTTGCTCTCAAAAAAAAACATGGTGGATATTTTTATCAAGCTGTCTTTTCAAGTTTTTACTTTTCATTATTTATAAGTCACAGAATTGCTGAATCATCTTAATTTATATTTTCGTAAAAAAAACTACTAAGTGTCTACCTTAAATCAAAAACAAAAGAGTTCAGCTTCGAACTTTATTTATGCCCTTAGCAAGTTAGTGCTATAGTGTTTGTGTTTTATTCTCCTTATACCTGTGAATATAACCTAGACTCCAAGAATATAATGATTTCAAAAGTCATTAATAAAAAGACTTTAACAATCAAAACAAAAGAGTTGAGACTAAAACTTTTTTAAATTAATTTTTGTTGTCGATTCTCTTTCTTTCAAAAAAAGTAATTTCTTTTGTTTTTTTTTTTGCAGGTAAGCGATTAATGTCTTGTTATTTTGATAAGCAATAAAAAAATATTTTTGGTAAGTTTATTATTATTATTATTTTTTTTTTTTTTTTGTTAAATTTCTCCATCATCAAAATATGATTTATCTCCATACACAATTAGAGATGCCCTCTCTTCAGCCTGCTTCTAAATTATATATCTTCATTTGCATAAATATTTTTTTTTTTCGCAAATTATACCATAGCCAGTCATTCAATTACAGTCACATTTCTACCCTCAGGTTGAGAGCGCAAAACATTTTATGGACACTGATTGGTGGTATCCACAGACTATGGGCCGCGCAAATACATGCGAACATGAGTGCGCGTCATAATTGTCCAATTTAATGTTAAAATTGTTTGTGTTGTCCTGCATACTACGCGATGTGCTCGGTGAAAACAAATTTCAATTTCCTGATGATTGTATTGGCGCGTTTGATAATTTTGTTTTTTTTTTTTTCTTCAACTAAAATTGCTTTGTAATTTGGTAGAATGATTCTTGTTTACACATTTTTTGAGAGGTTTTTATGATTCGTAAATTTTAAGGTTTATTTGATTGTTGATTTTTTTTTTGGAAAAAAAATCGCGTTGATAAAATTATTGAAGGTTTTGGACATACATTATTGTACTTCTCTAATCAGCGCTATACTAGGAGTACAGTTTAAAATTTCCTGCGCCTGCTTTTTGCTTAATCAATTTCACACATCTTTGTCTACAAGTAAGGTAACGATTAAAAATTGTCAATTTAAGATGCAAAATATTAAGTTATTTTCTAAAGTGCAATATAAACAATATAAACAACTACAAAATAAAAGTATAATATATTGTTTACGTGATATAAATATGATAAAATTATGCCCAGTTAATTTCTTCATCCCAGATAAGACCATAAACTCAGATAAATACCACTGCCAACCGGCAGTTCACTTTTTAATTTGTTTTTTTTTTTTCTTAGTTTTTGTAGGAAATTCCATTATGTCGCCACTCACAATGGAACTAACCACATCACGTAGGTGATGTGAGTGTAAATATAAACAAAACAAAGCTACTGCGACCCCAGGGGTCATTTTACTTCACCTCACAGTTCACCGAAACACAAACATCTCGCATCACATATAAAATACCACCAGAGTTCTCAACTTTCTCCTCTCTGAAGTCATAATCCGACATCAGCAAAAATGAAATTAAAAAAAAAAAATAAATAAACGTCAGTGATTCACCGATCATTTCATAAGTCTCAGGTGTGAAGCAGCAAAGTTATGTTGATTACAAGTTGCCAACTATTTCCTCGTGCTCACAGATTAATAAATAATAATTCCTAACAAATATAATTAACCCGCACTCTCGTCGCTTCGCGTCGCATAAATATGGATGCGAATAGAACGTGCGGGCCTTGCAGATACTTTTTCAACATTTCAGAGGCCTTTTGTTATTCATTTGTTTTTTTTTTTTCAATTAGTAGTACTTCCACGCCTTTGAGAAAAGAAGCTCGCGATCTTCCCTGCATCCTTTAACCTTTTCCATATGTGTGATGGAAACCGTTTAATTTCCCCCATCTTTTTAATTAAATTCCTGCTGGAAATTTTCGTTTGCCATCTGAGCCGACCGACCCAAGTCGACTTTAAGACACAAGGACTGTTTTCAAAGGCCAGCTTCATGTCGGCTGATAATGAATTTTACGCGCGCAGCTGAATAACGCCCCATTCGCCACTTTGAAGGTGGCTCGATTATAACTTGCCGCCGCCAAACACATGTTGCAAGGTTTTGTAATTATTTGATTTAGCAAGACCTCCATTAACCCCTCTTGAATTTACCATTTGAAGAGGTCAAAACAAAAATCAAACAATGCCCGCACTTTAGTCGAATATTGGCCAGAGGGCTATAATACATACATATATGTATAACTATAGACAGTGGGCAGTGGTTAGCCATTGTAAGCTTGGACCGTTAAATTCCGACAAGCCACATTTGTTACGATTAAAATTATTCGCTGACAATTGTCCCGTTTGTCTGTAGGTGTTATAGACACACTGCTTTTATCTAGCTTCGAACTTAAAGCGCACTCCAGAACCATAATGGTCTCCTAATTATTATTTATTGCAGCCGTGCTATCGTTTTTCGTTGTTCATTTGCGGTCCCCGTATAGTGCGAGTGATTTTGTATCTTTGTGTCTCTATCTTAAGCCGTTCAATTGTCCGCGACCAATTTTCCCGTAATAACATGGCCGCGAAATCGATTAACAATACCCTCACTATACGAGTCGCGCATAACCGCCACTGTTCAACAAGATTGGAACCAACACACAGAGTTCTGCTGCTGAAAAAATGGCGTCTTTGTATGGTCGTCGAGAGTATTGCTGTGCTAGGGAGGAATGTTTCGCATGCGCACATAGCGACACCTGTGAATAAAGTGCACCTGAATATGATTTGGAGGGTTGTCGCGATGTCTGCTGCACACCCGAACTGCATAAGCTACGAAAAATTGATTTATTAAGGTCGCCGCATTAAGCTATGGTTGCACTCATTTTAAGTTAAGACACTCCACCATCGATTGCACAGATTTCAGCTTGAGTGTTTGTGAGAGAGACCATACATGTAGACTTTATCACCTATCGGTATCAGTTCAATGTGGTGGGCACATGTGAAACAAAGCACTGTATACCCACTTTTGCACCACGTCGCGTCACTTTTGCTGCAACAGGAGTTTAAGGGGGGCTAAGGTTTAATTATAATTAATTTGAGCTACATATCGCGCTACTTGTGCTCGATGGCAGGCTAATTGCATGCACTGCGATTTGTAGCTTAGGTGTGGCCACTTTGGAGCTAAAATAGAGGTTTAACACCTTCTAAGAGCGAGAATTGCGAGATTAAAAGATTATATACAGGGGCGGTTGAGAATTGTGTTGAGTGTTTTATGAGGGCCTGAGACATAGAGGTCAAGATAAGATGAGATTTTTATTTTTTAACACTTCCTGGTGTTAAGCGTGATGTAAAAAGAGGAGAGCTGAAATCTACAATCTAGAAAAGGTTAAAAAAAAAAACAATGAAACAAATTGGTTTTTATGTTTTTGAGTGGTAGATAGACATAACTTCCTGGTATAAAACAACTGTTTGATAAATAAGTTTAATCTTTTAATAAAAAAAAGTATATATATTATGCACTTATACTCATAGGTATGCCAAGAAAAAAAGGATATACATTATTAAAAATTTATTTCTGGATAATAATACAAATTTGAAAAATTCTTGCTTAAATTTTGAGTGAAAAGAGAATAATGAGATTTAAAGGATTTCCCCCATTTTTGTCTTGCTGAACGATTGCAAAATTACAACCCATACACTCATGGTTTTTTTTCAAAAATGTCATTCAACGATTGACCTTATTCACGTTATTTTAACGATTCACGAGATTTAAGCGGTTCACTCGACTGAAGCAATTCACACAATTGACGCAATTAACTTAAAGATTTTCATTTTGCGAACCTGAAGTGTACAATGTATTAGAGAATCAAGCTCTCGGTCCTCAACAATTAAAATCTTTAGTTAAACTGTAGGTACAACGTCTATCAAAAATAAATCAATAACAACATTTTATCTATCGCAAACTCTTTAAAGTTTAAACTTTTGACGGTTTGAATCTTAATTCAATCTAGCTCCATTATTCAACATTTACACCCCTAAACTTAACCTCAAACCCATAAAATGTTTTTCAAAATCCAGCGCCCTGAAAAAAATCCTTCTTCATCCTCGAATTCCAACCCTGATGACTGCATTAAAAGGTATTCTATACAAATTATTAAGGCTCAAGTGCACTCCACCTTCCAATCGCGGAAGAGAATAGCCTCGCAGCCATTTGCCAATCCCCCATTCAACCGCTTGCATATAAATACCCACATAGAACACCCCGAGTTAATTACCCCCCATCATAAAAGGAAAATACAGGAAGTCTCCATAGAGAGCCATCGCTCATTTTTCAGCTCCAAAGGGAATTATGCAAATAACACTAGCTGAGCAATATACAAATTATATAGGATGCACTTTTGTAATGCTTTGAACCCAGGGGCAAAAATTAGGATGTCACCTATTAGGAATAGCCCATCCCCGGTTCAAAAAAATGACAACAAAATGTGTGTGTGTGTTTATGTTTACATCACAGAGAGGGCTTAATAACCAACCAAAGGAATTCCACATATTATAAGCACCACACAAATCACAATGCCACTCACTGCACTTTGATTTGTTCTTCCTTAATATCTGTTATGAAGGGGGAAACAAACCTGCCCAAAGTACCTATCTTATCTGCGATAGTTGATCTTGCGGAGCGACATGCATTCATCGGGGGCCTAAAGATACACACTCAGCTTCACTCGAAATGGGCCGAACCGTTCCGTAATGGCATAAGAGCAGTTCCGAAATGGAAAAAAAATGTTCACACACGCACACAAACTTGCATTTGCATAAAAATATGGCCTGACGCTTGGCAGGAGCATTTAAAGTGCGTTTTCCACTTAAGCAGACGACCGCACGAAGCCAACAAAAGGAGCAGCAGGTCCATGTTGCTTCATCGCGCAAACACATCGCCCCAGAGGTTCCCAAGTGCGTAGCCCCCGAATATTTTATACAATGGGAAATCTCCAATTCAAAATCAATCTCTGCTTCGCCGTCGAGTATCTAAGTGGTGTTGGTGGTGCAGGCTCTTTGCGTTGTCTTTTCCTATCTTATGGCAAGAGCACATGTTGCCCGTTCGATGAGGCGCAAACATTGGTTCCGATATAGCAGTACTTTGGCTGTAAATGCAATTACCGTGATAAGCACCAATAAATGACTAATGTTGCCTTTATTGCTTTTATGTGCTCTCACCGAGTCCACGCGGAATGTTATCCCCCTTGGAGCACACGTTCTAATGCAGCAACACCAGCCATAAGCCCCGCTCCTCATGTATATGTACCTACCATTATACAAAACAAAACTCTTCCTTTGCGGTATTGCCCCTTGCGAACGGCCGGCGAAGCTGTACGTTTTTTTTTATATCCCCAAGAGCCGGCACGCATAATAAAGAATTGCCGTGTATAATGAATCTAACAGCGATTAAGTGTAATAGGTTAAGTCAGTGAGTTAACAACTGTAGCGGCGGCAGCCGTGTCGTGCATCACCAGAAACTACTACTGTTCCTGATGGGGAAATTAAAAACAAAAATAAAAAAAAAAACCAGCAGTTAATAATAATTAAAACTTTCCTTATTTGGATAGCGAACACAGTTGTTATCATCCCAAAGGAGTATCGCCAGAGCATAGAATATAGAATTAATTGTTGCGATTCACATAATTCCCTGAATTTTTTTGCAATAGCTTGAATTTTGCCATAAGAGTTACCTACATTCTAATATTTAGTTCTTAAAGTCTTTCCTTCTACCTTTTCTTGTTCTGGAATGCTTAAGTTTGCAATGGGTCGATTAGAATTATGGCCCAACCGAGTTAATGTGGTCTTGTTAAGCTTAAGAAATTACAATGGAAATTTATAATCTTATTTCTTTCATTTGAAGATAACAAAATGTTATGAGTAATACCAAAATGGAGAAATTGAGGAGGACATAATGAGGTGTGGTGTTTGATATTTTCACTTTTCCATATCCAAGGAACAACATTTTTGCATGATCTAAGACTAGGGCAAAAAATACCACAATGTCCTAAAGGAACTAAATTTTGTTTTTGCTTTTTGTAAAAAAAATATACGAATAACACTTACGTCTTCGGTTCGAGAGCTTGTATTCAATGACACTCCTGCTGTCAGATAACGAGAGAAAGCCCATAGTTTGCAGCACAGTTTGCTGCCAATGGAATGCTGCCAGAAAGTGTTATAACTCGGACTCCTTCTGTGCGAGGGCAAACGATTTCATTCGAATAAAATAGTTATGAAAGACCTAGATTAACTAAAATCTTCTGCCTGTTTTGTATCCCTCCCTCCTATTGCTCTTAGACGCTGGAAGGACAACTGTGTAAGCTATTCTACCTTTCACATGGATGGAAAACAGCATTTCGCCAGCCTGCCCCTAAAAAACGCGAATCATGTTCTTCTTTATTTATCTTCCCATTGCACTTACGTCCCTTCTCTTCAAGGTCCTGGAAACTCGGCTAAAGAAATATTTTGAAGAATGAAAGCTTCTGAATGACTTTCGTGGCAATAGGTCTACTGGTGATCCAATGGTCTCAGTGAGCAGTGGGAATGGGGACAAATATCTAAATCGTATAGTACTGAATTGAATTAAATTGTATCGTATTTCATTGAAATTAATTGAATGAAATTGAATTGAGTTGAATTGAATTAAATTTAATTGAATTGAATTCGATTGCATTTAATTTTATTTCATTGAATTGAATAAAATTTAATTTAGTTGAATTGAATAGAAAAGAATTGAATAAAATTGAATAGAATTTAATATAATTGAATAAAATTTAATAGAATTAAATAGAATTGAATAGCATTAAATATAATTGAATAGAATTGAATTGAATTGAATTGAATTGAATTGAATTGAATTTATTTGACTTAAATTAAGTTTTCAAGTTGTACAAACTCATTTTCAAAAATGAGAAACTCATAAAACCCAATTTAAAATCAAATAAGATAGTTTTTAAAAATGTTTTCTTAAATTAGCCTTGTTCTTGACACAGCTCAATTAAAAATTCATTATTTTGCATTAATCAGTTCGTTCATTTCAGTTCATCTTTCTTTTCATATATCTACACATACATACATGTTATGTAAATGTTTACAAATACCATTATTATGATTGATATAAATTTTGTATTCCGAGACTCCAGTTACCATACCACTTTCCACTCTTTACATATAATAAATATTGCTATATGTAATAATAAATTTTTAATGGAATCACCTTCTCTCGCTCTGATGATGCCAAATCAAAATCAAATTAGTCGCCATCACATTCCGCATCCGTTTTGCCTGACAATCTCCTTCACACCGTTCAAAATAAAATCCAGAAGCATGACAGGATTGCACTCTGCTGGCACTCTGTGGCATCGTATAAGCTACCATCTCCAATCCGACATGCAACATGTGGCTTGACTTTTAATGCAAATCCAATCTCCCCCTCTGTTTCATCTCTCATGTATCTCTGTCTGCGGCGGATAGTGCTTCATCATCTATAGAAAATATAATCTCAATTTCTCACAGGCATGCGTACCGCACCGAACTGAAATTGACGTTGTGCGAAACATAATGAATATCATTTTGCACCAAATTCTTTAACACTCGCAACAAAAAGCACCATAGGTGTCCCCGGCCGTCTTTTCATTCGCCCGTCCGTCCGTCCGTCTGTCTGTCCATTCAAAGAGAAAAACCCATTTAAGTTATTTGGCAATTAATTGGACTAAAAATATGGCAGCAGCAGCAGAAAAAAGAACTAAAAAAAAAAAAAAAAAATGAATTTAGGTTGACGGACAGCAACCGCTGTGTTATGTTCCAACAGAAAATTACCAAGATCGCGCTGCAAAAAGAAGAAGCACATTCGGATGAATGGATGGAAACTGATTTGAAACTTAATTTTAATTTTCACCCTGAATCACCAGTCACAAGAGACATCGCAGCTGTGCGGGATGGGGAAAATACATCACGTAAGCGATTTTTGACAGTTCTCACAAGAAAAAAAAAATCAGTAAAAATGATCATAAAATCAACCAAAAATGGGAACAACCACCAAAGTTTCACTGATGGAAGAGAGCACAGGAAAAATTAATATTTTATTTATGGTTATTGATTATGACGGCCATACGGACGGACGCGAATTCAATATAGCTCTTCTCCTGACAAGTGACAGTCAACATTTTTGACGCGAATCATGAAGTCACATAATTCATATGCCGGCCGCGACCCGTTTTGAGTTCCTAAATTCGGAAAATTCAATTTCGAAATTTTATTAACGAGTTCGTTGGTCGGCCGGCTTGGCGGTGGTAGCTGGCGGGGTTTTTGTTTGCTTTTTTTGGGTGTGTGTGTGTCATGCTCTTGAGGTTTAGAGGACCATTTTTTTTGGTTGATTGTTGTTCAAAGAGCCAACAAAGCTCAGCACCCGCAGGGTATACAACATAAATACTGAATGTCTTGAAAGTAGATACACACTACTCAAGCTCGATGCTCGCGTGGTGCGTTTACAATGCAGGAATGCATTATAAAATTTAATGACTGGCGCAAGTTGACAGTTTTTAGTGGAGTCTTGTTGTATTTTCAATTTTGGTGCGTCTGTCGACGTCGCGTCGTTGAATGGCTTGTTGGGGTTTTTGGTCTCTTGGTGCGTCTGATGTCCGTTGACCATATTGGGTGAAATAATTAATTGACATTTTTGGTTTTGATTTCCTCTCGCCATTGTCTTTTCTTCTTTTTTTTGTGTTGTGTTGTGTGTCTCTCTCTGTGATGTCGAGGATAATGGTACATGTTGTTGTTCAAGCTTCTTTTGCAGATGTTGCAAGAAACTCTTCGTGGAAAATTGAGGTCAACTTTTGAGTAGCAGCAGTGGTGCGGTGTTGGTGGCGGCGATGATGACAGGACTTTCTTTTATTCAATTGAATTTATTTAGCATCCACTTAGAGAGACAAAATTTATATATGCAGAAGAAAAAAAAATATAATTAACAATTTCCATGCCGTTAATTGCAAGTTTGTCTGTCTGTCCGAACCGAAGGGAAAGTTGATGTTGCCATGTCTATCACTTTAGACGAAAAAAAGTAAAAATCAAGACAGCATCTAAGTGCATTTTGTAGTTCGTCGTCATCATCGTCGCCGTCGTCGGACGCCTGATGGGACAAAAATACAAAATTTACAAAAAATGAAACAAATAAACGAAGGAGTTGCAACCACTTTGGATCAGATTGCACGCTTTTGCCCAATCCATAGCAATCTCTTACTCGAAGGATGTAACAACACACACTCATACACACGAACACGAAATTGAGATTACGAAATGCACTATGGTGCACAACATGCAAATTGACCAAAGTAATAGTCGAAGAGAGTCAGAAAGAGACTTCAATTTATTCATAATTTGCATCCCGTGATAAATTTATCGTTGCTACATATCTGACAGGAATTAATTAAACCGATATTGTTGGGCGACACATTTCACGAATCGGTGCTGATGCCAGTGCCAGTGCCTGGTGACCAGTGCCGGTGCCAAGATATCTGGCCATTTGCCAGCAAATACAAGCCACAACCACGCCAAACCACCCTATGTCCAAGAAACGGACCAAGGCATCACGATATCATATGTATATGCATGAGCGAGTGAAGAATTCAAAAATCGCTTTATAAAAAAAGCCACAGCATGTGTAAGATCGCTCAACAACAGCAACAACAAGAACACAAAAAAAATCAAAAGATGCCTATTGGGATACATTTCCATAAAATTTACATTTTCATTGGAAATTGTATCTTCAAACGATGAAGAAGATGCATGTAGTGGAAGTAAGAGTCTTTGAGTACTTTGTTTTGGTTTTTATTTTTTTTTTCTCTTCACAGCGAAACTAGAAGATACAAACAAAAAAACGATCGCAAGAAAATTATGTTATTTAGAGTAATTGATCGATTTGGTTGCTAATTTTATGACACTGCACTCTTGGAATTGAATGCATTTTAAGTTATTTAATCGGGAATGCCAGAGTGTTTATAGGAGAAGCAGAGAGGAAACGAATGTGAATGAACCATCGCCATCGATCGTAAAGAATGCAATTAAGCAAGTTCGGACATCAGCTCTTTTGTTTGATGGTGATTTTAGAAATTTATTGCATATCTTTGGAAGATGCTATAGGTTGTAAATTTTAAAGTATTTGAATAATTTTATCTTTTTTTTTATTTTTTTATTTTTAATTAGAAAATAAAGATTTTGATCGACTTTCTATTAGAAAGCTTAAGCTTAAAAATGCGTAACACCAGGTGATAATGAGCTTAGAGTATACGCGTTTTTGTGTTGTAGAATTAAAATTGACATAACTTGGCAGCATATATGTATATGATGTTGCTTGCTTAAATGCTTTTTTTAATTAAGTTTAAAATCGTGTCAACCAATATCACTTTTTTGTAAATTTTGTTGGTTAAATTAAGCAAAAGTCCTTATTGGTGTACCATCAAAAAGACGCAGTACAAATACTTTTTGGGATTTTGGGTGTTAATCAAATTTGGATTTTCGAAAGAGATGAGTTATCTGGGTAAGCAAAAGATTGTTGCATCCATCATTATCTCTCCATCATATTATCCCTGAATATGACTGAGTTGGTTGGATCTGATTGCTTAACCTTTGCTATAAGTTTTGACGCTATCGTTGATCCTCGGCAGAAAGTTTCATCGCTGCCAGCTGCATCTAACAGTTACTTTGGTTTAATTGTGATAAAGCGCTGAGTTGGCCAAAGAGTACCTAAGTAGCTTACCACACATCTTACTAACAGCACTTTTGATTTGCGTTTTTATGAAAAGGGGTTCTTAGGCTTTGTGTTAGCAACACTGGAGGTAATGCTCAAAGAACAACAAGATCAAATTATGTTTTTTACCCTTTAGTTCTCTGCAGTGAGTTCCACCCGCTTTGTTCCTTAGGTTGTGTGCTAAGGACAAGGGTTTTCTTTTAGAATACCCGACCGCTTCGTTCCTTTGGACTCCTCTTCAAGAAGTTCACTGGACAAGGTTCTCTCCGAGAGTTCCGACCGCTTTGTTCCCTAGGTTGCTTACTAGGGACATAGGGCTTCCGATAAGGATTCCCGACCCCGTTTTGTTCCTCTGAGCTCCTCTTCAAGCAGCTCATTGGACAGGTTCTCTGCATTGAGTTCCACCCGCTTTGTTCCTTAGGTTGTGTGCTAAGGACAAGGGTTTTCTTTTAGAATCCCCGACCGCTTCGTTCCTTTGGGCTCCTCTTCAAGCAGCTCACTGGACAAGGTTCTCCTCCGTGAGTTCCGCCCGCTTTGTTCCTTAGGTTGTGTGCTAAGGACAAGGGTTTTCTTCTAGAATACCCGACCGCTTCGTTCCTTTGGACTCCTCTTCAAGAAGTTCACTGGACAAGGTTCTCCTACGAGAGTTCCGACCGCTTTGTTCCCTAGGTTGCTTACTAGGGACATAGGGCTTCCGATAAGGATTCCCGACCCCGTTTTGTTCCTCTGAGCTCCTCTTCAAGCAGCTCATTGGACAGGTTCTCTGAAGTGAGTTCCACCCGCTTTGTTCCTTAGGTTATGTGCTAAGGACAAGGGTTTTCTTTTAGAATCCCCGACCGCTTCGTTCCTTTGGGCTCCTCTTCAAGCAGCTCGCTGGACAAGGTTCTCCTCCGTGAGTTCCGCCCGCTTTGTTCCTTAGTTTGTGTGCTAGGGACAAGGGTATCTATTCAGATCCCCGACCGCTTAGTTCCTTTGGACTCCTCTTCAAGAAGTTCACTGGACAAGGTTCTCCTCCGTGAGTTCCGCCCGCTTTGTTCCCTAGGTTGCTTACTAGGGACATAGGGTTTCCGATAAGGATCCCCGACCCCGTTTTGTTCCTCTGAGCTTCTCTTCAAGTAGCTCATTGGACAGGTTCTCTGCAGTGAGTTCCACCCGCTTCGTTCCTTAGGTTGTGTGCTAAGGACAAGGGTTTTCTTTTAGAATCCCCGACCGTTTCGTTCCTTTGGGCTCCTCTTCAAGTAGCTCACTGGACAAGGTTCTCCTCCGTGAGTTCCGCCCGCTTTGTTCCTTAGTTTGTGTGCTAGGGACAAGGGTATCTATTCAGATCCCCGACCGCTTAGTTCCTTTGGACTCCTCTTCAAGAGGTTCACTGGACAAGGTTCTCCTCCGTGAGTTCCGCCCGCTTTGTTGCCTAGGTTGCTTACTAGGGACATAGGGTTTCCGATAAGGATCCCCGACCCCGTTTAATCCTCTGAGCTCCTCTTCAAGCAGCTCATTGGACAGGTTCTCTTCAGTGAGTTCCACCCGCTTTGTTCTCTAGGTTGTTTACTAGGGACATAGGGCTTCCGTTAAGGACCCCCGACCCCGTTTTGTTCCTTTGGACTCCTCTTCAAGAAGTTCACTGGACAAGGTTCTCTTTCGAGAGTTTCCGACCGTTTCGTTCCCCAGGTTGCGTGCTGGGGACACATTATATGAAATACCGTGTTAGTTATATAGGATAACAAAATATTGTATTATATGAAATACCGTGTTATTTTATCTTAAGAGACAGACTATTGTTAACCAAGTTATATGAAATACCCTGTTATAAATTTCTACCAAATAAAAATTTATGAAAATTAAATTAATCAAAGGAAATTAAACTATTTCATTCGGAGTTAAAGACCCTCCAAGCCCAAGTTTCGTTGCTTCTTTGGGAAGAACCCTGGACACCGGTGAGCTTACCTCAGCCACGAAGAAAAAGCATCACAGAATGTAGAATGAGAAGAAAGGGCGAAGTAAAAAACCTTGTGGCACTCTATTAGCAAAGCAAGTGTTGGTTTCGTGATACAAAAAATTCAAAGTTTGAATCAAAGTTAGCATTACATAAAGTCCAAGAAAGTTGTTTTTCCACTACCGTCCATTGCTCTATACGTCACTCCGCCTCCACTTTGTTGAAACCTGAAACTTTGTCTGAAACACATAGTACAGTCACTAAGAAAAATATTTCGTAAAAATACTTCTTCAGAGGAAGACATTAACTAAGCAATGCAAATCCTTGCTTAATATTCTCTCATTAAAATGACGCACTCCAGCTGTACTTGGTTCTTCCCAAAATATTACCTCCAAGGAAATTCATAGCAATCTCCTGATTTTGTTAAAATTGTGCGCCCATCTACCTCTGTGTATATATATTTTCCTGCCAAGCTCAGCTCATATTCATATGAAAATGAAATCGCAATATCTCAAAACAAAATAACGAGCTTTTTGTTTGCACAAAGGTTACCCTTTATCGATGATTGCTAATAAAAACAAGTAATTACATTTTATTTTCCAATTTTATTGGAATTTCATCTTTTCAATAGCTGTTGTAATTATCCAATTTTAATTTATGATATTCCCAATCTATTTGTTTTTCCGCGCTCGTATATATTAATACCAACACCGATTAACTTCACACAGAAGCATCGATAAAATATTTATTCTTATGCATCCTACAAGATCATTCCAATTGATTTTATGGATTTCCGCAACAATAAAATAAAACATCAAACAAAAAACAAAAACAACAACAACATAAAACAACAAACAAAATGTAAAATAATTTAAAAAAAAATATAATGTAAAATGGCAATTCTTTATAACCTGCGAAAGGCTATCATAAAACATCCCATTTAATTAGACGCAAAGTTGTAAATTTCTGCCATAAATTCGATAAGTCTCTCCTTCCCTCTCTATACTCTATGTATACACCACAATAATACGCTATCGCCAGGGAGGAAGAATCAAATAAAATTATTGCTGATTTCTTTGAAGATTCACCATCCCCTTTGCTGATGGTGCACATACATATAACGGATGTGTTATTATACTGCGTTTTGTTAATCCAAGGAAGTCCAATCTGATATGCAGATGTCGTTGGAATCAGCAGCGGCAGCGGCGTGGCGTCTTCGTTTACTGCGTAGTAAATTGCAACATTTTGTTAATTTCATTCAATTTCAATTGAATAAAAGCTCAGTACACTCGCTGTTGGTTGCTGCTGGCTTATTATCGAACGTCAAGTCATTTGTTCTTCTTTTAATTCGCAGAAAAATCCATCCTTAAGTTCACATTTATGGCAAACGAACGAAGGTAATAAAATTATAATTAGGCGGTATTTTCTCTTCGACCACTGCGCCAGCCGCCTAAGCTCCTTGTACAGAAAGATATACTTTGTTGTGCAGAAAAGTATTTTTATGGCTGTAATTCTGACCAATTTTTTGTTTTCTTATTAGTTTGTAATTGAAAATGACCATGGCCGACGATGGTGATGTGGTTTGATAACAACATTGAAGCATCCAACAAACGAGGTCATTCTTCAACTCGCTATGCAAATTTATACCCTTCTCCAATTTTTTCCAATCAGCAATTTGCCTCTGAGTTTTATTCAAATCGAACGAAAATTTTATCACACAGGACCAACAGAAGAAAATGTTGAACAAAAAACCTCCGACAAAAGGAGGAATAATTCAAAATTGATTGGGAAAGTTCGTGCATCAGCTCTTTTGTTTAGTCGAATTTATTTTCCTCAATTTTTTTTTCTAACCATTGTTGGCACTTTTGGACAGTGAGTTCAATGCAGTGCCAGAGCGCATAGAGATAGAATTCAATCGGTAAATTCTAATCAAAAGTATTCAATTAAATTCCTTCGTGAGCTTCTTGCAATACACCATCCGCCAGCGAGAAACCGCAAAGATAAAGAGAGAGAGAGAGAGAGAAAGAGAGAGTAAGAGGTGTGCTGATTGTCATTTTTGTGTTCGCTGGCTTTCAGTCACCGAAAAAGAAATTGTTTTCCTTCCATTTGAAGGAGCCTGAGAGATTATGCAAGTGGATATCTAACCTGACAGATTGAGGACATTCCCTTAATGTTGTAATGTTGACATTTAAGGGCATGCCGCTGCCACTACTGTCACTGTTACCTCCTCTGCCGCACCTCTTGAGGAGCCACTTTTCTCTTTGGATTTCGTCAAGAGAGAGAGTGGAGTGGTCGGAAAAAATGACTTATCGCTCGTGATAGGACGGCCGGCATTTCGGTTTGGTGTGGTGAAAGACAGAAATCAGACACCGCACTCCCGGGAACATATAACAGAATCTTTTGCGATCTTTGTGTAACCGCTGCCGGGCAGACAAACAACAGACTACGCTACGACGACGGCCGACGATGGTGTCTTTTGCGATTTTTTGTTTGCCACTTTTTGATTGTTTTACCATCGAGGAGTGAGTATGTAGGTATGTATGCACTATAGCCCGCGCGGTGCTGATGAAGATGATGATTATAATTCGCCTAAATGAAATGCCGCGTGATCGTGGACATCGATAACAAGTAACGGTGCATAGAGTCTTGCAGTTTTTTTTTTTTTTTCCTCATTTTTTATTCATCCTGTATTTTTCTTCGCGCACATGTGTGAGAGTTTATGTGTACGAGTATGTGATGTGTATGGAAAATTATTATAGTTATTGATCGTCGATCGGATAGTCCAGCAATGGACCATGAAGTTCCTGCTTGCGGGTACAAATAATGGTATAATAGCGTCTTCTTGGCTATCTTTTTTACTCTGTCCTTCTCTCTCTCTCTCTCTCTCTCTCTCTCTCTCTCTCTCTCTCTCTCTCTCTCTCTCTCTATCTTCATTTCCCCCTGGAGGACAAATCTCAGCAACAGAGAATGTGCTATAACGTTAACATTATGCGTCGACCTTAAAATTAAATCCGGCAATTCTTTACGAAAAGAAGGAATGGAATTCGATTTTTTTGTATATTATTTTAATTTTAAATATGTATAAAATGCAAAAGATACTATTGCGACAGAACATAGTATACAACTAGTTTTATTGGTTTTTAATGAATTCTTTGTAAACTAACCAAAAAATCTTCTTTTTGGCGAAAGGATTCCATGGTGTATCGGATGCTGAAAAATCTTGTCCGTATGAAGATAATGCACGCAGTATCGGTTCATAGTGGACACCTGACACCTGACATATATTCGCCAGACGTGTGTGTGGCTGACTGTTTTTGGTCATATAATTTTATGTTTGTGTTTTTTTTTTTCCTTTTTCTCTGAATCTCCATCGAATGATGGATATGGAAATGCGTGAAAGAGTACTGCAGTAAGCGAACTCTGTTTTGGATGCGTTCTTTTTTTAATGGAAGTCCGAATGATTTGAGTTGATGTGCTTTGGGAATTCAACAGAGGATAAAAATTCTCCAGAGACTAACTGTTTATGCAAATTTTCTTTCGATATACATATGATGATAGTTGTTTATTTGATTCAAGATGTATATGGTAGTTTTTCAAAATGCCACAGAGTGACTGTTGAATCGAATTTACTGTGATAAAGACGAGTTGAAGTGATGGTATTATATTGTATGACATAAACTAAGATATTAAGTCCCATTTGCTGAAACGAAACTTAAATATTTAAGCTCAACATAAAAACGTAAGAATGTTGCGTACCGAGCAATGTAACAGTCTCATAGAACGCGGGCTCGCGAAGGCGAATATAAAGAGCTCCGCAGAATTGAAAAACGGCTTCACAGACAGAAAAAATCAGCCTGGGAGAAGAGCATAATCTGTGAAATAGATAAAAGCCGAGAGCGAGGTCCGCACCATCAGGCGCGGAAGTTCTACCAATCCTTCCGAAACATGACGCAGTACACACCACGCTGCACATACTGCAAGGACGGAGAGAGAAATCTGATCACCGATCCTCAAAGCTTACTGGAGCGATGGGAAGTGTACTTCAATGAATTGCTAAATGGTCAGCTCACTGCAAAAGTGGAGGCTCCACCACTTCAAGAAGGGTACCCTATGTTGCCGCCTCCAAGCAAAGAAGAGGTTGAGAAGGCTATGGGCCGGCTAAAGAAAAAGAGGACTGGCAAAAAGGTATAATTTTCCCCATACATAAGAAGGGAGATGTCACAACGTGCAGCAATTATAGAGGTATCACGTTGTTGAGTACCGCCTCTATCCTACAAGACCGGATAACCCCATACGCTAAAACCATCATCGGACAATATCAGTGTGGTTTCATTCCAGGCAAATCAACAACTGATTAGATCTTTACCCTTAGGCAGGCGATGGAAAAATGTCCCAAATAAATTGACACGACTATGTAGGTTGACCATGACCAACGTTACAAGCCAAGTAAAAATAGCCGGATTGCTATCCAAACCAATCAACATCTTTAATGGACTCCGACAAGAGGATGGTTTGGCCTGCCTCCTCTTCAACCTGGCGTTGGACAAAGCAATCCGTGACTCTGGCACGGCAACAAGAGGGACCATCGTCAACAGGTCCAGCCAGATACTGGCTTACGCAGACGACATCAACATCATTGGAAGAACCGAACAAGCTGTACATGATTCCTTCATCCAGATCGAGCAGGCGGCACAAAATCTGGGGCTGCACATTAGTGAATGTAAAACAAAACACATGGTGGCGTCGAATGCGAGAGGAATAGTTGGTCAAACAATCGAGGTAGTGGAGCACGAATTTGAAGTGGTGCAATCCTTTAAATACCTTGGGTCAATAGTAGCAGCCGATAACAATTTAGAAGAAGATATACGCGGGCGGCTTCTCACATCCAACAGAGCCTACTATAGTCTGTCAAAGCTCTTCAAATCCAGAAATCTCACCATAACTTCAAAACTGCTGCAGTACATCCGAGGATCCGAGACTTGGGTGCTTAGCGAAAGGCACTCCGACCTTTTAGCCGCGTTTGAGAGAAAAGTCTTAAGGAGAATTGTTGGCCCCATATGTGAGGAACGACGATTCCGACAAAAATTAAGCTCGGTAGACTCCGGTTGGCAGGGCACCTAGCTCACATGAACGAAGAGGAACCTGCTCGGAAAGTTCTTTGTGCTACATTCTATGGTAGACGACAGCGTCGTAGACCATGCTTGCGCTGGAGAGATGGCGTAGTCAAGGACGCCCGGAGCCTTGGGGTGCGCAACTGGATGGCAGCGGCTCGAGACCGGGATGGGTGGAGAGACTTGTTGAAGGAGGCCAGGACCGGACCCCGTTTGAAGAGCCGATGATGATGATGATAAGCGCTTACGTTTTACTTTTTCCTCAGCGCAGTCTGTCACATAAGCCCATAAATTGAACTTAAATAGTTAAAGTTTGTTTCAAAAAATGAGCCTTAATGAAGTTAAGGTATGGAGTTTTAAACAATCCTAATTAAGCTTACTTTGTTGCTAAATGAAACCCCTTACAAGTATTCACAGGAGATGCTCATCAAATGAAATCAGAGTCATTTGGTCGGTAATTCAAATGGCAGAACCTATTTATTTAATTTATGGAATTGATCTTATTGGAATACTTACGAGATAATACTAAAATAAACATTCAAATAAAAATAATTTATTAATTTATCATTACACGATAAAAAGTCCATATAATCAGTTGATCCATACTTGATCTTGGCCTCATTGACCGTTAAACCTACTTTCTTCCTCACCTTCTCAAACTCATAAAACCTTTTTGTTTTTCCAATTATGTTGATATCGTCGACAGGCCTATGAGAATAACTGGGCGGATTTTTGAAAGATAAGATTTTGTGCCTCCATCGTTGGTGAGAGGCTTTCCACTATTTTTTCAAGAACGATGTTAAAGAAAACTAGTTTGGTATTAAGGATACCGAAGCTCAATTTTGGTGCTGGTACATATCTATATAGATGCTCTCATACGTGGCCTTTAAATCGACGAAAAAGGGGTAGGTTCATATTTGAAATTCTTGTTTTTTTCCCCAAGATCTGCCATAAAATGTGCATGTTTGTCAACCATGCACAATCTATATAAATTATATGATTTATTTTGTCCCCGATAGTGAGCAATCAAATTTTATATGTTTGCCCCCGGCGGCTAACATGTCATTTGGAAATAAGTAGCATTTTTTGTTTGTGCTACAAACTAACAACAAATACATACTCACAGATGTATGTTATTCAAATTTTATCTTGTCTACCATCGATCGATGTTATTGTAAGCCACCACCGCGGAATCCAATCACATTGTAGAGCAATCCACGATTAATTGGTATTTTCCCCTCTTGGTTTGAATTTAATGTTTGGTGTTCAGAATGCCAAATGATCGATTGGTTTAGATAATTAAATGTAGCTGACCACTAGTTTTATCGCTCTAATGCGTTGCTCTCTGCTCAAAGAAAATAATCTCCATCTCGAATTAATGTCCTGTCCTGCATTTAGCTACACACAAAACCACAAGAATACAATGGGGGAAGGCCTTCTTGCTTCTTGTGCACCCCGGGCACAGTGCCCAATACCCAATGTCCGACGATGCCAGAACGGAAAGCGCAAAGCGCGCGAG
Organism: Leucozona laternaria; assembly: GCA_932273885.2. NCBI lineage: Eukaryota > Metazoa > Arthropoda > Insecta > Diptera > Syrphidae > Leucozona > Leucozona laternaria. The sequence goes on from OW026368.1 coordinate 7,523,261, forward strand.
CTATACACATCACACCGATCGCTAATTAATCAATTCCAATTATCAGCGGCTGCTACCACAGTTAAACCCATTATTACTTTAAATCGCTGTTGCTACTGCCTTTGTTGCAAGCAGACATGGACTCTCGGTGGTTCTGCTATACCACACGTAGCAGCCAAAGAAATAACTCATACCACGCTGTACGCTCGACAAACCAATGGTCCAATGTCCGCGTCTATGTGTGTCGATCGATAGATTTTAGGGGGCTTTTTGCAGAAATTTATGATTATGAAATATGTGCTCCTATATTGGAGCAAAATATAGTTCCATAGTTTGCTGAACGAAATGGCGGGTATGGGCAATGGGCAGCTCTCTACACCCAAATGGCCAGAAGTTCTTCGCGTAATCGTTTTGAACTTTTCACGATTGCGCACGGTCTTCAGTGTCGGTCGGTCGTTTGTTCGGTGTGCGAAAATAAATTGCCCATCATAAGACATAAGAGCTAAAGGGGGCTAAATGGAATTTTTCAATGGCAGTAAAGTTAACACCCGTCACAAATAATCAAATTAAAAAAAAAAACAAAAAACACACAATATATAGACCGAAATTGTTGTTGTTGGTGTAGTTGAAATACCTTCTATGTGTGCAATTGTGAAGAATGCGAGGGGATTCAATTGCGATTTGTTTTCGTGTTGAACTAGGGCGATAGCCGGCGAATATAAATGGGCTTTGATTATAAGGTTGTTTTCTTTTTGTATGAATAATGTTAAATAACTTCTTGCAAGTATAGCTGTATACTTCAAAGTCAGTGAACACATCCGGAAAAAGGCTTATAATTATTCGAGATACGGTAACAGCATCAAGATCTAATTGAATGTGATAATACCATTAGGTGTGTTGTGAGTATTTAATAGAATTTTAATTACTTAATCAGAAAATGCAGACCAAAAAGAATAAACAGAAAACCGAAGAATACATTTTATTTTTTCATAAATATAGAGACTGCATATATGTCTTGATGGAAATTGAGGGTTGAACTGCTAAGATCATTTAGAATTTTTAAAAAAGTAAGTTTGAAGTCAACTTTTCGATTTACGAAAAAAAATTAAGGCCTCATGTCATAGGTTAGGCCGAATCATCGCACTCGGTCTCATTGGATCCATTGTGGTCCCCAGGATTATAAGTAAGGTGAAAATTAGGATGGGTGAGGTAGGTGTGAGTATTTATGCCTCTCCCTGAAGCACCCTGAACTCTGAATAAATTTCAGGATGCTTCTTAATGGCAAAAACGAGATGTCGCTCAGCTCGTCAAAGAAGTAATCACCAAGGGCCATTTTTCTGGTTCTTACTAAGCTAAGAGCCCTCCTCCGTCTCTTCATCCTGACACCCTCTGCATAAGTCAGATGAACTGATGCCCATTCTGCGCATGTGGGTTCCCATTGAGTTGTGACCCCGTTATATGATTCCAACCAAAAGGCATAAATGAGGTCTGCTTAGTTCGAGAAGGAAGTCTGTTTTTTTTCTTTGAGATGTTCGGCCATAATAGATTCCTCGAGATCCAACAAGCATGTCATAACGCTAAGAGATATTTTAGTTTCCTAACTTCTTTTATCGTGCCTATAATTACTTCATGATAGTTAAAATTAAATTATTCAGTTTGATAAGCGAATCACTCTGTAAATGGATGATGATTTAGCTCTACAAACCCAGCTCTATACCTCGATTTCTATAAAAAACCTATCAAGTCCTTGCCATTAATACATTGTAAAATCAGTCTTAAAAAAAAAAAACCATTTCACATTTATGCTGCAATATCCGAGACTCAAAAACATCATCAAAAAAGCCGTGCTTAATTGGTTACTAAGTGCACTGTGACAGGTATCATTTTACATGTCAACTTCAATATTTCTTATTTTGGCCCCCCAAAAAAAAATTAAAAACATTTCCTCTTCGGAGTGATAGCTTGTCACGGTCACATTATATTTGAACAGGAATTTAATATAATTTTTCACATTTTTTTAATTTTTATTTTATTGTGGTACAACAAAAATCAACGTAAAGTTGGATAAAACCCAAAAACACCGCCTTGGATCAATCAATCACGAAAATGTGGATTTTTATGCTGTTTTTTTTTTCGAAAGTCAGCCAAATCTCAAGTCGCACTTTTCCTTTAATCAGAAATTATATAGAAATTCAAAATCTGATTGTCTAGAATTAAAAACATATACCCAACATAAAGCTGCATCAGAGCCACACCAGAGAGCTCATCAAGAAGCGCAAGTCTGTTGATGGTTACGTGATAACTTTCGGTTTTTCATGTTTATATGTTGCACATTCATTGCTCCAGACATGTGCAGTGTGGTGAACATCATGGAAGGCCCGGTCAAATGGACGAACATTTAAATTAAACGTCAATCAAGATGGTCAAAAATCCAGGTTTCTTGTATGTTGTGTTTTTTTTTTTTTTTTTATTTTCTGGTTCTGTTTTTGTTTTCTTATTTAATTTCACTTTGGTGAATTTCGAGATAAGAACTGAATGTGCATCCATGCGGTAGCAACAACATCAACTGATGCACTCGAGGTGGTCATCATTTGAGGGCAGTCCGATTGGCCTTTTGATTGCGTAACTGAGGTGATATCGGATCACTGCTCTTGCTAGTCAAGCCTACTGATCTTTGAATCTGTGGATTATATAAGAAGATGTTAAAGGAAAATCAATAATTATACGAATTTATCCATCAATTTATTATATGCAAACATGCCGTTGGCTTTGGATATTGATCATGTGTGGATGATGGTAATTGGAGAATATGGACCACAGTTTTTTGAGCTTCTGAAGTTTAAAACAGTGTTTCAGTTTGCCTTAAAACATTCTTTGAATTTGATTTAAAGACGGTGTTCACATTGCACTAATCCAACGCGACTGATTTTATGTCTCTCCCACCTTATTTTAAGAAAGAGATGGGCAATTTAAACAGAAAGTGTTGTCCAAGAGTTTCGACTTTGTTTCTTTTCTTCTCGACTTTGTTTCTTTTCTTCGGTACTTAAATTCAAATAACAGCAAGAAGCTGAAGACCAAAATTGATGAAAAATTAAAATTAATAGTAACGCCCCTATAATTGAACCTGGACAGTGGTAAACCATTGGTTTTAAGCATAATTGTATGTGGAAATTCGGCTCTACGCATTTTGAACACCTATAAATTCGTTTCTTCCAACATAACCAGGAACCATAACTATGCAGAAAAAATTAAACCCAGCTGCTTTTTTTATTAATTAAAAAATTATAACCTTAGCCAACACCTTCGCCTTCAAGCGGAAGCATCTAGGTGCACCCTAAACATACACACAAGCCATGATCTAACAGGTGTGCCAACACATTTAATCTCAAACGGCATTTTGTTTACAGCTTATGATAGAACCATCAACACTGCCATGCAGCAACCGATATGATATATGTAGACAACCTTTCTGTTTACAATAAATCATAATTGCAACCATCAATCATGTCAATTAAGTTCGAAATGTCAGAATATTCGATGCGGCAAAATGACAGACCTCCCAGATTGCCCTCGCCCTTTCACTTACTTAACTAAAACTATCAAATGGACACTATCAAGTCAATTGTTTCACCTACAATCACTTAGTGTAGGTATTGCCTCTTCGGGAACTACTACTGTTTTGAAGTTTTGTTTTTATTATTTTTTTTTTTTAATTTTTAATCAAAATGATTTACGAGCGTTGTAATTAATTGGTGTGCTTGTGGAATTTCTAATGACATAAGCGAGCAATTAAAATCTTTATGTCTTGGAGTATTTATTTGCTTTTCAGCAGAGGGACAGCACTCTAAACCCTGCGCTCTTCACAAAAGACGTTACGCAACGTGGTAAATGACAAATTCTTTCTCGAAGAAACAATAAATCCACATGGAGGAAACCACTACTCTACTACGGGAGCAGCAAGAGAACTGCACAAAAGTGGACATATAGTGAACCGGACATATGGATGCTGCCAGAGTACTGGACATCGAGCTGGACACACCTAACGTTCGAAGGCAGACTCCACTCTGCCGCAAAAACCTCAACTCAAGCTCAAGTATATTTGACAACCGTCGATTGGTTGTTAATCAAACCAAAGGTGGCTTGTAAATTTTTCCATCCGTCCGCCCGGCCGGCCGGCACCTTTCCTTGTGACCTATACAAGATCGAAACAACATTTCTAGTTGCAATATTGTTGCAAAAAGACAGATAGAGACATTGTTGCAGCTTCTAAAAACCCAGAAGTGGTGGCAGGAGTTGTATATTTTTCCACCAAGCAACTCTGGAACAAATTTAATCACTTACGCCCAAGCATGCTTTATCATATCGACGACTACGAATGGATGGATAGCGTGGTGGTAGAGCGGAGTAGCTGGTGGCATGGTGCATAGAATAGAGCTTTTTTGCTTTGAGGTCGTTCGTTGATGTAGAGCAAGCGGATTAGCCACAGGTTTACACTATGATCTTGTGGTATGCGCCCCCGCACTTGCTGTAGTGATAATTGCGGCATTAATGGATTCTCATTAATTATGAAATAGAAGTGCTCTTAATTGAAATCAGCGAGAGGCTTCATTCAGGTGATATGTTGGCCTGGGCGGTTTGTGATGTTAGATATGATGACGATATGGGGTATTTCCGTTGAAGGTGGTTTGGATTAAAATATTGTTTTTTGTTGTCAGCTTTAAAAAAAATTACATTTTTCTTAAATCTTTTCATTTCTCGAATATTTCTTATCCATTTGCTTCCATATTTCTACTTGATTCACTTCTTTGTTGTTAAACTGAGCTTGAAAAAATATTAGAATCAAAGAAGCTTTATACAAAAATATAGCTTTGAAATTTCTTAACTGCAATGCATGCACTCAATTGAAGCACTATGGAAGCCATAAATAGCCAAAAAAGGAAAATTTAAAATTTTGAAGAATATTATTTCGCAATTATCTATTAAAAAAGAGTGAGAATTTTTATATTAAATTTATTTAGTTTACTATCGCTCTTACCATTAGCCTCAGGCTGTGAAATTAGTATGAAGTATGAAGTTGAGTTATAAGTTGCTACAATACTATACTCATGTTTATTACAGAACTTGCAACATTTTACTCCCATAGGGTCGATAACAGCGTTAGCTTTCGTATTCATTTTGATTATTGATTTCATCGAACCGAAACACGTTTCAATTTTTTTTGAAACGCATGCGTGCTACGCAGCCAACTCAAGGCTCTCTTTTCCTTTCATGATAATCAAATGCATTCCAACAATAGAGGTGCGACTCAAGGAAAATGGGAGTAATATTTAATATTTCCAATTCATAAGCACTCGAATGACTCTCCGGCCCCTCCCCTCCTGGGGACTTAAACCACGCACACAGCAACCGTTTAGAATTGTAAGCCACCACAATAGCTAAACTAACGTTACTCTTTTCTTAGAGTGTATATGTAAGCTTTCTGAGCAAATAAAAACAAAAAGAACAGTTTTTGCAAACAGTTTAGAATTATATGAATGAATGTTAGGCTTTGAACTTTAACAGCTTCGATTAAATTTTAGAAAAAAAAAAAAACTCACCGAAACCATGGGATTTTACTGTCATTAAATCTCAACATTTTAAGCTTTGTTTATTACATCCAGGTGTCAGCCAATATACAATGTATTGACGACGACGTTCAACACCCTCTTTAATGCTCAATTTAAAATTGACGCTCGAATTTTTATCCGCTCTCCGCAACAGAGTAGCATCACCGTCATCATCACCATACCATCATCGATCGGTTCGGTCTAGCATCCGCATGCAATTTTATTCGTTTATTATCTAAATGGCATGATTAGCCGTAGCACTTAGAGGACGAGAGGCAGATTGGCCATCACACACATCGTCGAGACCGACCATCATCAATGCAGCGTGCCGCACAGTCATCGAATCCTTCAGCAGGTATAGGTAAGGTATATTATACTGAATTACATGTATCTGCATCAGCATTTTGCCATTTGTTGGAGGAATGCATATTATATGCACACGCGCCTTTCTATCCTTGCATGATACGAGGAGATGCGACTACTACTACTTGAACTCTCCGCAAGGAGTTTTATTGAAATGAAATTTAAATTTTAAATGCAGCTGAGGCGTTTAATGATAACCCCAAAGGTTGTTTTTTTTTTAAGAATTCAAATCCATTGAAGTGCTTCTGCCAATGTTGCATAGAATATTGCACCGGACGCCATTACACTTTGCAGATGGTTTGAATTGTTTTTTTTTTTAATTTAATTTTTGTATACCAACATATATCCAAAGGTGAGGTGGTAGCGCAACATTGTTGCTTTTTGACCACTTCAACCATTTGATCCATATGACCCTCGCTATATAGTGGCAATTGGATATATGGATGGCCATAATTGTGGCAAGGACTATTAAATTCTGGTCATGGGTTATCGTCAAATGGGAAATGTTTTTTTTAATGATGAACAGATAAGGGTCCGTTTTTACAAGTAATTATGAAGCGTATAAAAATTTTGTGTTCGAATGAAGTGTATCTCGATATAATTTGGGATATAAAATGTCAAATTAGCATGCTCCACAGGATAATCAATGTTTTAATGGAAAATTGGGAATAAAACGTTGGGGGTTCTTAATGACCACAAATTTGTATATAGCCAAGCTTGAGGTCAATCAAAATAGCATTAAAGTATAGTACAAAATTTTAAATTCTTTATTTTTTAAGCCTTTCATTGAGCCATTAATATTTCAATATAAGTACCTATTTGTACAAGGATATAAAAAATATAAGTGTAAATACTACTTTTCCCCGCCTCCATTAAGTAAAGAGGTTATGATCAGAAATTAGGGAAATCGATATTGAATAGGATTTATTAATTATACATTAAATAGTTGTTTCATGTTTTGATTATATCGCTTTCATTCCTTATAAAATGCGCATAAGTTTTAGTATTTTATATTGCAGACCTAAGGAGTATTAACGAACCTCTGGTTGTTTTTTATTTAATGTCTCTTTTTGGCATAAGAGGTCATATTGACATTAGCATCATTACATAGATGATGCTATCCCTAAAATACTAACAGCCATATTATTGACTTGTTTCAAAACTACTTCAATAACAAAACTAGTTTTAAAGAAGTTTGGAGTCTCAAGTTTTACATGGTTTTATGAATTTATAGTTTTATTCAAAGCTAGTTTTAAGCTTTTGAATTTTAGGTGTCAACATATTTTTGAATACAACCGATTTGTCTACTTCCAAACATCTATACAACTAGTTCTACCATGAAACTGGTTTTGAAAAATAATATAGCTGTAACAGTTTTAATTCATATATTTCAAAGTATTTTTTCTCGGGTACTGCCTCTTGTAAGAAATTGACAAATCCTCTAAGAGCATATCGCTTGTCATGAAAAACTGCTTCTCACTTTAGCCGCTCGAATTGGGCAGACAATTGTGTGTCCCCTCAGATCCTGCCGTGCCGATAACGTGCACACAGATGATTGATTGAGAGTTGTTGATAGTCATGTCATTAGTCACATGCCAGAGCTTACTCACATATATATCGGTTCTAAACAGCAGTTACTGGCAGTGGTGTGTGAATATCATTCCTTATCAACAACCATCAGCTGCATTTTAGACCGACTGAAAGAGCAACAGTCGCAAAAACAAAAACATGAGCAACGGCTTCTAACTGAAGTAAGATACGCTTTGCAATGTTCAAAGCAGCAGTTCGATATTCAGAGGAGCGAATAGTGAGTCGAAGAACAGCGCATTCAATTGATTAGATTCGTGAGTGCGTCAGCTCGTTCAGTGCTTTTAAATTTAAACAGTCCACTCTCTGGCATCTTTGTGTTTTCAAATAAATAAATTAAGTGATCTTTTTATAAAGACAAACTCAACGTCTGATCTGTGAATGAATTAATTCACAAGAAACTTAAACCTCCTGATTCCAGTTCAAGAAAAAAAATGAAAAAAATCGAAATCCTATAACTAAAAATCCTGCAAAAACGATGTGGCAAACGTCTTAGTCGTGTTTTCTTTTCAAGGAAAGACTTTGTCACGTTTGCAATTAAATCAGAAAATAAAACACATTACCTCACCTAATAAATCCCCAACTTCCACCTTGATCATCATCATCTTCTTCCCAACGCATATCATCCATTTAATTAAAAAAAAAAATCCAAATTCAAAAACCCATAGCAATTTACCATCAACTTGAAATACATCGTCTTGATGAAATATAATACCGCACCCGAATGTTCACGCAAGAGATGATACATTTCGCTTAACATGAATTAGTGACAGGTACCAATCCCCAAAGAAGACTCAACGTGATGACTCGGCCGACTATATGAAGAAGAAGACTCTTTTCTCCTGGTTTATAGCTATAACGATGGCCTAAGTTACGTTTAATTGAATAAAATAAACAGAAACCACTCGTATCTTCTCTTTTGAATGGGATTTTCTAGTTCAATTCCATTTTATTGGTTGTTGCAATATTTTTTTTGTATTCTGTAACAAATGTGTATTCTTAATGGTCACGTCACATCCATGAAGGAAAATGTAAATTAACCCAAAAGACAGGTGGACTTAATGAAAATCGTTTATTGTGAAGCAGTAGATGATCTTCTTCTCTTTGAAGTGCTGCTGGATGGATGCCAAGTTATTATATGCCCGCGTTCCAACTACTCTAGAGAGTATATAGACAGTAAGTTGTCGTGATCGTTGAAGTTATCCAGGGCTGGATTTCTAGTTTGTTGGAGGATAATGCAGCATTGCTAATGTAGATCTTTTAATTTCATGTTCCTAATTCACAATTAAAATTCAAGTAGCTTCGCGAAAATGCTGATTATGATGTGGGAATGTTACGCAAGCCAATACTTTCTTAAAAGATTCAGTAAAATCTGTAAATGATTGAAATAATATTCTACCAAAATTGTTGCTTTGAAAGAATATTTTAAAATAAATTCTCAGAAACCATTTTAGAGCTTTCAAATGTTCAAGCACTTAAGCTTCGAAATAGATTTAACAAATTTTTGGGTTGATATAATATAGAAATTCGTATTCTTCAACAATTTTGTATTAAATCAGAAATTGCAATTTATTTAAGCTTAATTGAAGTATTCCATAATTTGCATTGTTTGCTTAAAAAAATTGTGTGAGTGCCGGGTCTCACGGTTAATATGTGTAAACATCAACGTGCGCGGATCCAAAACGGACTTGTTTTTGCTTGAAGGGGATCTTAAGATTTTTTTCACTGAACACACCCATCCTAGTAAGCAGATCGTAACGTTGCACACCGTAACGTTGCACGACGTAACGTTGCACACGAACGTTCACGTTTTTTTTCACTCTACCGCCAGCATAGATGTTTACACATCAAAAATATTTTTTTCAGACTTAAGGACTGAAGACCTGAATAGAACAAGTATAAATATGTCAGCTTACTTTATGTTTAACTACACAACAAAAAAAAAAAAGTGTGAGGGGTCAGGATTCCTCTCAGAAGAAGCTTTAACGAAAACTTTAAGAAGCCAAAACACACAACAGAAATATAAATTTTATTTTGTGTAAAGAAAAAATATAAAAAATTACACAAATTACTTTTTGTATCTAGCGCCCAAGAGAAAACACACACGGCCTTCCCTGATACAACCCTGTTCCCACGATGTTGTTGTTGGCGATATCCTATGAAGCTTAATGATGATAGTATCCAATTTAACAGTAGCATGGAAACTACTCTGCTACAAGTAGCAGCACTTTAGTTTGCTGCTTTTGAAAAATGCTTCCAGTGAATTGCGCATTAATTTTGCATTTGAAATTAAATCCTTATTACTTTTCCTTTTTTCTCTCTCTCTCTCTCTTTCTCTCTCGTTTACTTGGTAGCATGAAAATGAGAATTTGATTCGTAAATTAATTAAACCAAATGAATACGCATATACCTACAGCCTATATACCCACAAACACATACAACTATAGCGTTAATGCCTCGAACTGACTCATAAATAAAATTGGCGACTGCAATACACAATATTTCTCAATGATAATGAATTTCGTAAATGAGTCGCGTTGACATTAGCTAAATGGGAAATTATAGCCCATTCCATAGCACAGCAGTGTGGTGATGGTATATAAGATGGCTACCTGGTAGTAATTGTTATGCGGGTATACGTTTAGTTGGAAGCACAAAGATGAGTGTGACATTCTGTGGAATAAGAAAAGAAAAAAAATAAAACACAGTTTTTAGCAGACACTACAAAATACATTTTAATGATATGCCAACGAATTAATTAATATGGCTATTAGTCCGCAAGAGCTAACGCTTCCAGCTAACACATACAAATATACATGTGGAATTCATGGTTTCATGTAGGTAAGTAACATCAGTTTATAAATAGTTTTTTTTTGGTCCAGAATGTGATTTGTCTGTATTTTGGCTCTTGGAACAGCCTATTGAGAGACTTGTTATCTTACACACCCCTCTTTGAAGTGACGCACAAAACGCGATTATAACCAACAAATTGCGATTGCCTCTTTTGTAAGCTCGCTTTCTTTGTTTATTGTTACTTTCTTATTTTTGATCGTCCTTTTCGCTCATTATAGCGTGTGAAGTGCTGCGTGTCTATTACTTTGAAGTCTAAAATCATCACCCATACACAAAATTTCCTCTGGCAAAGAAAAGTAAAACCAATTTTGTTGCTCAACTCTTTTGTTTGTATGATATTTGTTAACTTTTATTTTCTTTTATATTCTTTCTTGATTTCATTGCCATGATGATGATCTCAGATGCTTAAAATGGAGTAGGTACCTTACTTTACCAATTTTAAGGCATATTCTCATGGCACAGCACTTAAACCTCTCGATTACGATGCATTTAACTGATTCCATTTTATAGGATATCATTATCTTATTTCTTTTTAATGATTATTGGTTTTGGAAAATTTTTCCTTTTGTATTGAATTACAATATTTATACAAGAGCAGTTTGTTTGGGAGAAACTATACAAAAAGGAAAATTAAATAAAACTGAGCACAAAAGCAAAGAACAGTAGTAAACAGAGCTAGAGAAAAATTCTTTAGTATGCAACTGACGATTTGGTAACATTTTGGATTCTTTTTTTTTTAATTGATTGGACAGTACTTGAAACAAATAAAAGTGAATTAAGTTTAAAAAAAAAAAAAACAGAAAAGGGAACGTATTTCATTTGATTGATTAACGGGGAAGTTCTTTTTAGAGACACATACGAATAAAATTCTCCATCAAAATCCAGCTTGTTCCAAAATAAGACAATGAATGCTGATGAATTAAAGTTATATTCTGTCTTCAATTTTTTTTCTTACAGTTATGGGTGTATTGCATGCTAACTGGAGTGAGTATTTCCATCGACTTATTGCTTAAAGAATCACCCTTGGTTTTTTTCACTTTGTAGTGAAAAATCGCATGTCATATTCCAGCACCTGCTTGAATATGTTTTGTATTTTTCCTTTGCCTAAGGCGTCTTTAATTATGTTTAATATCACCCATTTTACAGACTTATTATAAAAACTGTATTTAAAATTCCAAAACAAGGCTATGCATCAAATAACAAAGTAGGCGTTATGATTGGTATTTCTCACAAGCTTAAGCTTCCATTTATTATTTATTGCATTACACGATCTAGATGATATCATGCAAATTACTGCAATTGAGAACAATTTTTTCATACAACTACTACACACTTACCATCAATTAATAGTAAAAAATATGCATCAACATCAAATCACATAACATTTGTAGAGAAAAACGAAAGAGTTGACTTACGAACTTAATTCCTCCTTAATTTATAATTTATCTTCTTTCGCTCTTAACTAAATCGACTAAACAATCAAATAGGTATTCAACTTTATGAGTTTAAATAAAATGTATATCTGCTCTACATGTTATAGGATCTCCTCACATACTTCTCAATTAAAAGAGTATGCTTTCAGTGGAATAGGGAAAAACAACACATAAACAGAAAAAAATATTTTCTGCATAATTAATTCGAATAAATTACTAGAGACACTCCATATAAAAATGATTTTACACACCGCCTGCTCTGATTTTTTGCACCTCCGTAATTTGTGATGTTGCTGTTGTTGTTGTTGTTGTAACTTGGCGATGGTGTTTCTGTTTGTAATCAGAATTTTGCCCGTGGCATGGTTATCACACACTAAATTCATTTCAGTCATTTTTTCTGTGTTATGTTGAACCACTTAACTCACAGATTGTAGTTGCAGTGAATGCTGGTATAAATGGAAAGCTAAAATTACAAGCACACACAATGGCCATCAGAGAGAAAGAGAAGCTCTCTGTGGCGAGATGTGATGGTGTATAAGCCCATGCCTACTTATATATCCGATGTGATTATGATAACCATAATTTTGCAGCAATTTATGATTTTTTGGAGGCAGAAATCTGCTTGCATTGACCATAAAAATAAACCATTTCGCAGAATGATGATTAACTTTGGCATCTCTGTGGCTGGCTGTATGTTGGTTGGTGTGCAGATATGCGCAAAATGCAATAGCACTACGGAAAAACCCATCAGATGCATTTGTTGTAACTGACAACATTGGCTGGCCAACGGAAATCTTTCTTTTCTCTTAATGGACATGGTAGCGGCGGCAGCGGCGGCAGCGGCGGCAGCGGCGGCAGCGGCGGCAGCGGCGGCAGCGGCGGCAGCGGCGGCAGCGTACTCGGCGATTGCTTAATAATTCGATTAACCCGCGAGGTAAGAGGAGAAATCTGCGTTCAATGTTTTCACTTATTTCTACAATTGCGGTATGATGCGAATGCGTGAAGGCCAGAAAGCCAACACCTTTGTGCCATAAATTGATCGGTTTTAATATTAAGATGTTAGGAGGAGAATTTGTTGATATTTACAACAATGCCCACCATTTCAGATCAAGAGAATTTGATCAAAATTAAAAGTGAAATGGACAGCAAAATATAAAGAAGCCAAGTTAGAAAAGGGTTGCCAGATATCGTCAGATTTTTGTGAAAATAAAAGACTTAGAAACAGAGAAAATCTATTTTTTAAACAGGTGTAGAAGGGATATAAGTATTTAAGTGTTGCTATTTTTTTTTAATTCAAGCTAGAGGCCAAAATAATTCATGTTTATTCTAAATGCTAAGTAACTCACGCCAATAAACAGCATAATATAAATTATTAAGGCAAAAACAAAAGAGTTTACATACAAACTTTAAAAATTAAAAACCTTGGCTTTTTCCTTTTGTCAATTTATGAAAATTAAGAAGAACAATTTAAAACCATTTATTTTCATGATCAAAAAATTTATATCCATTTGACTAAATCCTTTTTTCATGTTCTTACTGTCCTTCAACATCCTTGACTTTTCAAAAAAAAAAAATCAAATATCAATTTGCAAAATCCAGAGCAGACACTGAATGTATAAGCAAAAAATAAAAACGCAACAGAATCGTGGTCTAAATTGTCGACCAGTGTTAACCAATTTAACTTGAATGCGCGTCCATCGATGTAGTGTTATTGTTTCCTAGTCACCACCTCTCGCTGCCGCTTCCGCTGACGCTGCTGTAACAAACTTTACCTTCATCTCTCGATTTGACCACAAAACTAATTCCGATAAGGGGATCTGGAGCTTAAGCTGAATCTGGAATGGTATAGGATGATGTTGCGCGTGTGCTCCATGTTCGTTGCTTAACGATGTGGTTAAAACGCGAGCGCTCCTCGAATGGTTAGGACCATATAACAAAAAAAAACACCACCACTTCGGGGCACTTAAGTTGGGCGCTTGTGGCAAGAGAGTGGATAGAGTTTTTTTTCCTTCCTCTGTCTATCCTCTGACATCCTCGTTGGCCTGTCAGCAACACGGGCACACAATGGATCTCATTTCCCGGCTCGCGAAGTTTGTTGTATCGATTGGTTCCCGGTGGTGTCTTGTAATGGTTACATTTGTTCATCTACACTCTCTGGGTATGGGTATATCTTCCGCGGGTTATTTCCAAGAAGTGCTGCGATAATTTTGCACCAAGTCTAGTAGTAGGTACTCTACAATGTTTTTTTTTTTATTTTGCTCAATCAAGCCGAGCACCACCTTCTTCTTTTTCCTTAGCTTCAGCTTCATTCCAATCGAAAGCAGAAGGCAGACACAAATCACAGTGTAATCAAAGGTAATCAACGAAATGGATTACACTAGTAGGCAAAAAGGCTTCTGGTTATGTGTACTGAAGGAGATTTTGATTGATTGATAATTTAAAATGGATCAAAGTGGAATAGAATAGTGTTTGGATGCAGCTATAGCCTTTTTTTGTAAAGTTGGCCTTTGTTATAATCCGGCAAAGTGGTTGGTGTATAGGAAGATTAGCTATCCAACTGATTGCTTCGTGTGCCATTGATGATGATATGTGAATTATAGAAAATCACAAAAGTAAACATTAGTTTTAAGGCGCTTACATTGATTTTTAAGAGATTTTTAGCTGTGGCAAGTTTCTGATGGCGGTAACCGGTAGTTTTATTAAAGGGTACACTTTTTGATATGTGGAATTTATGGGAAGGAATGTGGTTGAATAGATGTTTTAGATAACAAAAAAAGATGGCCTACAGGGGTGAATTATTTCTCTTCTGCATGCAAAACAATATAATTTTTAATACAAAAGATTTTATGACTTTCGGATAAAAATAAGTTACTAAAATGCAAAATAAATAAAAGTTCCAATTTGTGTTGAAAATTTGAACTTTAAAGTTGGAATAGCGTTCAAATTATGTAAGGTGCTAGGTTAATCCGCTCCACATTGATTTGAACTCGAGATTTAAATCAAACTTGACATTACGATGATATAGGGTAGACAAATAGTGGTTATAGCAATTCTGTTTCTGTCAGTTCGGACCCAGCCCTAACAAACAGATCGTATTTCTTTAAGCTTTGCCTTTTGGACATTAACCTAACTAGTTTTTACTCAAGTTTTTTTTTAAGTAAAACGGTACCCGCGCTATACAAGTTTTTTTTTTTTTTTTTTTTTTTTTTAGTTTTGAATTGTTTATTGTATTTCAAAATTATTTATACATACATTTCTTACAAACAATAAAAAGACATGGTCAAAGGCCGTCTGTCTGAGTGGTAACAAGTTATCTAATTTCAAATATTATTACATTAAATGTAGCCGCGAACCATATAAAACATAAATAGAAGGGATTTGGTCCTTCCAGTACGATGGGGTTTGGTTAGCACCGAGCTCCCTTTAATAAATAAAGAGGTTTAAGTTAGATTTCCTCTGAAAACAATTCTTTACACTCTTTAAAATTAAAATTCTGAAACTTATATATATATCGGCTTGGACTTTAAATACAGCTGAGGTCTAAATACAGCTTTAAGTAACATTTAACATTAGGAAACCTAAAAATAGATTAATTTATGACATTTTCTCTATACATAATTGTTTCCCTACAATAGCCTATTAGGAGTTCCCAACACTGGCCGTTGAGGATTTGTCTAATTTCATCTTCTCGAAGAATGGATTTGCATCAAAAGACTCTTCTAATTTCTTGAAGTACAGGACATCTTCCAAGGAAATGAATGACGTCTTCCCTTTCTCTCATATTGCAAATACTGCCCATTTGTTCCAGGTCTGCTCTTTGTGGAAGATAATTGAGTCCTACAGTTCCCCGCTAGCTTTGAAAGTTAAATTGATTTCAAATGTACTCCAAACACCACTGAAATAGTTTTTACTATTCAGATTGTGGTTAAGGCTAGCGTAAATATTTCTTGTCATCGATTCTTGAGCTTTTTCTATGAATTCTGATCTTCTTTTAGCATCCAGCATTTGCGTAAGCAGGTAGAGTTGGGGCTTCCATGTACAGATGTTTGTTATGTTCAGAGATAAAGCTACATCACATTGCCTTGCTAGTTCGTGCCATTCTGCAAACCAGATTGTATTGGTTCTTATGACTTCCCGGGCAACTCGTTTGGGCAGACGATTATCATCCATGTTTAAAACACGTAGAAGGTAGTCCACTTGAAGTTTCAGAATTGTCAAAAACAGTTCTGGTAGCCCCGTTTCTAGATAGATCATGTAATTAGGGGCTGAGCTTGGTAGTTTAAACATTTTCTTTACGTAGTACCTAAGCAAATTTTCCACTCCCTACAACTGAGTACCATAGAGCATATGTAATAGCTTTAGCTGTCCCTTGGAGCGCTATCCTATTCGAAATAAGATGAAGCTAGCTGAATAAGTGGAATGTTCTCCAATAGTTCTGGTTAATTCTTGCACAAAAACTCAAAACACGTTATTTCAAAACAATTTCAGAAGTTCTTTAATAAAAGAAATATTTTTGGAATAGAATCCCAGCCTAAGCCACTTAAAAAACCATAAACGGTTGCAAGGAATTGACAAATCTTTCAAGGGTATTTCTTGTCACAATTAAAATGTTTTTCACATTGCAAATATACTTGTGGTTGCGAGTTTTTAGTCACTAGGTCCCGTTGCGCCACAAAAAGTATTTATTTATTTCCTTGGTAAGAATTTATCATTGTGGTCAAAACATGAAAAAACTGATGTTTGCATACTTTTTGGTCCTCAATCTTCATGGAAATTCATCGAAAATTCGGAATAGCTAGCCTACACATAAAATTTGTATCAAACATTTAAAAGTTAAAACTAAGGTTTCCTATTTTTTTCTTTCCAGGTGAGTTTGTTAAAATTGTAAATTTCTTGAAGCTACTATACTACGTAAGTACCATCATCCTATATACGAATAACAAAAAAATACCCTCTTCACCAACTATATTACCAAGAGCCCATTTTAACATTTAATTCTCCATCTAAATGGACACATTAATTGCAAGTTGTGCCCCCATCGCACACGAAAGTTTAAAAAAAAAATCGAAACGCCCCTAAATTTCACCTCATTCTTCAATATTCGAATTATACTTTACCTCCAAGAGATCTCTGTGTTTTCCAAAGCCTTTTGTTCTACAGATTACAAATAATTAACACATTCTGCGGCAGCGTATTCATCATTGTTGGACCGGCTGGCCCAACCTCTGATACCCTTCATTTAATGGTGGCCTATAATTAACCTGGCTATAAGAAAAAAAAAAAAAGACCAACATTTTGCCGCGCACAAACAAAAATGGCAATAAAACTTTTGAAGAAATAAAAAATCAAAAATCCAACAAAAAAAAAAATTGTATGTATGAAGTAATTATGGGTGTAGTCCCGTGTGCGAGTTGAAATTTATGAAAACCATACTGGCGATTGTCCCATCAGCAACAAACAACAACAACGCAATTTGTTTCTGTTGCACTGAATCGTGCAACAACACTTGACCGATTTTTGTTGAAATTTATTGATTGCATCGATTTATCAAAGACACAAACTGATGCGCTTCATCTTCGTCTTCATCTTTTTGGACATTGCGTTGTCGTTGCACCAGCATTATGGCCATCAATGGCCGTCTCCGTCGTCGTCGTCGGTCGGGTCTCTCTCTGTCTACTCATGCGCGTTTGGTTATCGTCAATCTCTTAATTGGTTTTACGGTACTTTTTTCTTTTGGCTAAAAGTTAAAAAAAAAAAATAAAAAAAATTACATAGCTACATACGTATAATATATAATAAGCACTCTGATGAGATTGTGCAGATAGGGCGCTCTTATGACCCATATCCTTGGGAAAACAGACAGACAGATTCAAATTCATGAATTAACTACACCAAGATTTATTAGTCTCGGATGTCTGGTGGGGTGATGAGTTATTTTTTTTTTCTCAATTTTTTTTTTTTAATTTTTTTTACATTTTGCATGCACCAAAATGTATTTGCAACGTTTCGAATTTCATTGCATTACAAACAATTCAACAAAATAATATACAAGAACGCGATTTATGAGGACAAATTAGGTGGTGATGAGTTGCATTCGGGTTTAACAGTTCTCATATTTCGTGGAATTTGTGAATCGAGAAATGTCATTAGAGGCGCATCTAGAGATTTCTCTTCAATTCCACGAACCTATAAATTTAAATTACACAGGGTGTTCATTGGGTAGTCGAAAATATTTGATTGATATTGACCAATTAAGAGAAAGTATAAAATAATATTTTTTGTATTGTCAATAGACACTCCATCGAAGTTTGTTTCTGGGCAATTTTGCCAGGGTTTAATGATTTAAATTTCACTGAATTGAAATTGAACAATTTTGCTTTTTCAAATGTCAGTATATTTCACATTAGAGTGGCTCCTTTCGTTATTCGATTTTTCGGACTTCTCTTAAAATTAAGTTCCCCTGATATCACGTCGCTTTAGATCTTAATTTTCATTTTCCGACTGATTGAGTTAATAATATTTTTGTTGATTTAATAAAATCTTATTTAATTTAAAAACCTTTCCTAGAAAGTGAAGTCCAAAACTTTTACAAAAGTATTTTAGGTAGTATTGTTCTTCATCTTTTGAATCCTTAGAACTTTAACTGTCAACCATGTCACATGTACTAAAATTAATGTTACAAATTATAATTGTTTTGCATTTTTAAAAATTAACTTAAGTTAAAAACACCCTATATCAACTATTTTCATCTTGAGAAAGGTTATAAATGGCTGGTCTGTTGGTATACTATTTAATTTTTCAAACCCATAATTATCTATTATATTAGATTAAATTCTTAGTCACGACGACGCTTAAAAGTCTGTGTTGAATTCCTTAATCGAATCCGTTATTAAATTGACAGCTTGTTGCTTCTAAAAATTGATTGCATTGTCTTTGCACTAAAGCAGCTGTAGCAACAGCACCAAACCAGCAGCAGCAGTAAAGTATCGTAATCGCACTTTGAGTACATGATGCTGTAGTATGCCTCATTGTTTGGTTTTGGTTATTTGTTTATACTCAGACGGCTAAAATTCAAAGTTAAACTTTTATATATTTTGTTTGTATATAATTTTAATTTGATTTTCATGAGAAGACAACACAGAGCTTCTTCAGTTCTGTTATTGTTGTTGTTGTTTTTTTTATTTTATTTTTTTTTTAATTTAATACCATTGACTTTAATGTGCACCTCGATTATTTGTAATTTTGCCTCGCGGTTATGTCAAAAATGGTGTTCCATAGCACGAAAGTCGACAAGAATAAGAAAAAAAAAACTCCAATTTGGTTAACAAGATGCTTGATGCGGATTGCTGTACGTATTATATTGAATATTGAACGAGATCAATCAATATTGTGACTGCTGCAACTACTGTTGTAGTCGAGAGTTTAAGGCAATGGTGAACCGTCTGAGCAAGATGATGGGACGAATTGATTTTAACAGCGTGCTATGCTGTTCCACAAAGTGAACGACCGACGACAGGCGTCTCTTATAGAAGCGACCATGGCGAGTTGCAATAATTAAAAGTAATCACTTTTAATTATGAGCTCCATGCGATGGATGTTAGTTGATTTCAATTAAAGATATAAATTAAAGTACTTTGCTTGGCCAAGAAGCAAACTTTCAATAAACATACAATCTTTATGATGTTTTAGAGCAAATTCAAGTTCGTAGCTCAGCTCTTTTGTATAGATATTTTGATAGTTTGTGAATGAGTTGTGTCTATTAGAAATATAGTTTTAAGTGATGAAGAAGGTCATGATAATTAATTATTAGTTCGAGAAGTAAGCGATTTATACATATTTAATATTATAAAGATGGATAAGAATGGTTGAAGAATGATAGACGATCTACTAATAGCTGAAGTTGGAACAGACACAGGAATTAAGAATCAATTGAAGGCAATTTGTTGAAATTTTACTAGTTCTGAAAGATAGCTGTATTTTGTTTGCATTTTTTGTATTATTTTTTCATGACTGAATTAAGAAAACATTATTGCAAGTCAAGCTCGTGGAGATAGTTATTTTTCTCATTATTTAAAATTTCTCTTATAGTGAACTACAAAAGGAGAATCAGCCCACAATATTCATTAACTCCAATTTTTTTTTAAAGTTAAAAATACAGTTAGTTAATTCTGCAAGTTTTTCAGTCAAAAATCTATCGAAATCGAAGTGCAAGACCATATAGAAATCAACGTTTCAAAATCAAATGGCCCATTTCATAGTGTCGTACTTCGATGTCCATACATTTTTGATACACACCTGCCAGAAATACCTATTCATCAATCAATTCAGAGTTAACTCACCAAAGACCAAATTTTGGTTTTTGGTAATGATTCATGAGAAAATAAATAGATAAAAAAGCATTTTCTAGTTTATTTTAACTCCTTAAATATGTTCAAAAAAAACAGTTGCATAATAATAGTTCTGAAGCCCCTGAAAGATACACTATCTGAAATTGTATTTTCAAGTGTGGTAGGTATATTCGTATCGTTAGATCAGCATGTAATCATAAATCTTTCCAGCAGTTTGCACTTGTATACTCCTTCCGCTTTGCAATTTCCTCTAGAAAATTGGCCCTCCCTATTAGCTCCTGGAATCAGCAAAAAAAAAAATACAAAAACAACGACCAACTAACTATTTTCTATATACACTCAGTATGCCAAGGAGCATTTAGGATAATTATTATTCTCCTGGATATAGGCAATTAATTCTGTTCCTGGTCTCCATGGACCTCATCTCATCTTATTTTTTTTTTATTCAGTTATTTTTTCCTAAGTTCAGTTTTAGCCTTTAAAAAATGCCAGTCGTGCAACGCAACACACTACTCCTGTGTCTGTTGTCCATGTTTTGTGTTCTTTTGCGTGCGCACCCTAGTCGCGTAATCAATCTTGTTAACAATCTCAATAAAGAAAAAAAAAAAAAAAAAAATCTAGCCGAGGCTTTTGTTCCGAGCTTGTTACCCGTAGCGAGCACACTAGAGCCAGAGTGCAGCAGTGCCAGATCGATTGTACAGATAGATAGATTTATATATCGCGACTGAACAAGCGACTCTGTGAAGTGCAATGTAGGTAGGTTCGCAACAAGTGCGCCTCTGAGCGCAGTCTGATGAATGAGAAATAACTGGGCACATACATTTATAACCTCGCCGAGAAAAGTGTCGCCTTTGCATCAGTGCAGTGATGCTGATATGCGGTGGCAGTGGTGGCGCACATGTGGTTTAGATGCTATCGTTGGCTTGAGATTGCTCTGATCGATGATTGTGCGATGGCATTGGCTGCATCAGCGGCAGCTCGATGTTATGCATTATTATCTATAAGTGCGGCCGTGGATGGAATTATTATATTAAGTATGCACTAGGCGATCAAACGGCAGCACCAACGATGTAGATCGCCCTATGACACCACAGTCTACGATATTCTAGAGATAGGACCAACCAAGCAAACCATACAGAAGCAGAGAGGGCGTAGTTGTGTAGATTGGCTTGGAGGACGCAACGTCAACGAAGCGATGGAACTAGATCGAGCTCTACCATGGCAATTAATTCGGGTGAAACTTGTGATTACTAATATTATAGAGATACACAATTGCACAATTATTTTACTGCACCACCCAGTGATGTCGTACTCCTTGCGGTGGTTTTGGGAATCTCAAAAAATCTGTTATCTGTTAAATCCTATGAATTTTCTTAAAACTTTTACTAACAATTAATTATCATTCAAAGCTTTTTCAGAAGTTTTTTGTCAAAGAGCTTTCGGATTTTGTAATTTTTTGAAGGTTTTGAGGAATCTCCGATTGATGATGCAAACTTTGGAAACCCTGTGGAAGCTTTGAAATGGACCTGATTATTTAATTAAGCCACTATAGTTGAACCAGAGTTAGCTAACTATAGAAGTAAATTAACCCACAGTGAACTGAGGAAGAGGTTTTTCAGTGGAGAATTCATGCGAAAAGACTGAACAATTTGGATGGATGAAACATCAAATGAATCTGTTAAGTCGATCCTAAAGTTAACTCACCAAATTTGATGAGTTAACTCGGGTTTAACTAACTTTAATCGCCACTGAAAAACTGGACCTTATAGGCAAAAACTGTCCTATCTTCCCTGTTTTGTTGGACAGAGTATAGTTGGTTAAGAGCCTCTCCCATCCTGACGCCCTTATCTGAAAGGTAAAGAACGTTAAGCGTTGGTAGTTGGTGGCTATCTTGATTTTTGGTCCGAAAAAAAAATTGAAGCCCCTTCAGTCAAATTGCCAAAAAGTTTTAGATTTTTTTTAGGAATTACCTCAACCGCTTTTTCTATAGCTGGAATCAAAACTCTCCTACCACATGCTGTATAAACATTTTTCACCTTTTATTATCCTTTTTTTTCCAAAAAAAGCAACAAAATTCTGAACCTTTACTTTTCACCACACAAAAAGAAAAAGTCGGTTACTTTATCCATTTTCGCAAAATTGATACAATTGTACTTACTTTTAACATCCGACGACACCACTGGTGCATTTGCCTGATCATGCGCACCTCAATGTGGTTGAACTTTTGGCCTCCCTTGTGGCCAGTTTGGGTGCGCATGCGCATGCGCTCACACAGTGTGTAAAGCAAATCAGAGAAGTGGAGCGGAAGAGAGGTTAAAACGATTTCAGCAGATGTGCATATTTTTCGAATGTGTGTCACGACCAATTGTTGCATACATTCCCACAAAACATCAACGGCCAAGGTTCTGGGTGTCTTCGTATATCTCCACGCACTAAACTCAAAAACTGAAACTCAGTTTAAAAAAAAAGGGGCGAACGTGTAATTTCACAGAGGAAACGACGAAACGGTGCTTCGCACACTGCCCTCGAAAGCAGGACAATTAGCAGTAAATACGAAAATTCATACCTCCAGGGGAAGATTCATTGCTGCATCGCCTCACTTCCTCTTGCCCCTCTGCTTTAGGATTTTTCTGAAAAATCCTTTGTCTTACCAGAAAAATACGCATATCCTTTCGGTAATTGCAACGCACACAGCGCACTCAAAACAACGAGTGCAGAGTAGGTTGATGGTACCTCCTCTTCTGCGTTTGCGTTTGCGTCTGCTTAATGCAGAGGGAAACAATGCGCAGTGTTATCTGCTCAGCTAAATCGGCGGCACAGAGAAGAGCAGCACTCGCTCCTTGCTAATAATTTGTCGAATGTATGAAATAATCATCGTAATCAGAGGGCTTAATAACCAACAGCATAACAACGACGACCAAAGAAGTCGACGAAGATGAAGTACCCCTGGGAATCGGCTGCAGCAGGAGCAGCAAAAGAAATTACATGGTACCTTTGCACCATACCATCACCAGGGATATGTATACATTGTTTTCATCTTTAGGTGCATTTTGGTGGGCATCTTTGCCACTCTGTTTGTCGATCGATTGATCGGTCGTGGTCGTGGTCATTTTCGTGGCAATTATGTCAATTTTTCATGTTCGGTTTGTTGGGGGGGGGGGGGGAATTATGAGGCTGCTGTTACTGCTGCTGCTGCACCAGCCGCTGCTGCTTCATATATGCAAATTGCATATTGCTTACATAAATTAAAGGGATCGATTCTGTTAAAGCTCTTCGGTCACATTCTTGTCTATCTTTTGTTTTTATTTTTCAATTTTTTTTTTTTCAATCTTTTCTTCTGATGGTGTCCTCCGCTATGGGGAGGCAATTAATCGAACAAGTGTCATTTGGTCGATAAATAAAGAAAAAAAAAAGAAGACGCTATACGGATGAGTGTAGTAATCATTGAAATTGCTGTGTAATTAACAGTGACAATATTATGTACAGTAATGGACTTATAAGGATTGGCTGTGGTTTTCCAACAAACAAACTTTTTAGCTATAGCTGGTTAAGGAGTGGTAACGATAATTCGAAACCTGCAGGCACGGCTGTTAGTATAGTAAGTATATTTCTTGATAATGAGGCAGCAATTAAGATTGTTCCAATGAGAAGAGAATTAATTGGTAAAGCTGACAATTTGTTAAAATAAAAATCATGAAGAAGATGAAGAGGACGCATTATTATATTTTTTTTAAATATTTTTGGAACATATTAAAGCAAATCTCATATTAAAAAAAAGTCATAGTACTTACTTTCTTTTAATTTCAATTAAATTTCGGGAATGATTACTAACATTCTCAAAAGGATTGTGCAAAGATGCAAAAGAATGAATACTTTTAATTAAAGACATTGTGACCTTAAATGAATTCCAATGTTGTGTAAGGCCTTTCGAAAATCAATGTCTTCAAGCAGTCAAGAGAGCTTAAGTTAAAAGAATCAAATTCTTCTTGATTTCCTTAAGTTTTTTTATGTGGCTTTCATTTCATAATTACTTACTTAAGGTTGTGATACAGTCCCGTGTGGACCATGTTGGCAACCATCAATCTTCTTTGAACCAGCCTATAGTCTCTAAGAAGTTGGCTCCAATTTTCACGTCAAGTTGGTTGAGTTCTTCTTCAGATTGCTTATATCACTTTTTGGCCTGTGAACTGGTGTCCATTCGCTCTAAATTGCCTAGCCAACCCAGTCGTTGGCTTTTTACTTTTTTTGACTAGGACGGTGCCGTTGTATAGTTGATACTGTTCGTTGTTGTATTTTTTCCTCCTCTCCCTACCTTTATAGAAGGGGTCAAGTGTGGTACTTAATTTTCTATTTAGTCAAAAGAAGCAGTTTTTAGCTTGTGAAGGACATTATACCACAGTTTTCCAACAGTATACCTATTGATTTGAACTCATATTTAACTTATATCGACAAACAGTGTTAAGACTGCCATCAAAGACTTTAAAAGGAAAATATAGAACTGAAAAACATCTATAAACTTCAAAATACTTCAAATAGCTTAGTACTCAAAAAAAACTTAGAATTAACAACAAACGGGAAAGAATATAATCCAAATCTAAAACATGATAGGATTGTTAATCTTCCCAAGTCATCAGAATTTGAGTAACATCACGATGCTTCAGCGAGTCTAACATTTTCCTTACTTCCGTTCTGTTACCAAATAAATCTTTAAATTTAGACAATGCCAAGCCAATATACCTCCCACATTCTGTCCTAGAATTTCAATAATATACCACAGTCACTTAAATCACATTCAATTGATTTTCTACATGGGAACAAATATAGGCTTAATGTGCTCTGTTCCTATATCAATATCGTCAATCTTCGATTACAGAAGACCTAAATGTTCATTGTTCTATGTGCAAGCTCTACGTGCCGTACCAATTCTTGCAAGACAATTGACAAATACATTTTACCACCACGACTGAAATATCGAACGAACAGAAACTGACAATACCTCGAGACTTCATCATCAGGTGTCAAGTAAAGAGAAGTGAGATATGCGACGACATTGCGATTTTTAAGGTGGGAGAGACCTTCAAATTATTTGAAGATCGATATTTTATTTATAGTTGAAAAGAAATATACAACAGGGTGTGTTGGGCTTATACAAAATTTAAAGAAACTTTTTTATTAAAATTGGCCTACAGCTGACCAACCCTGTATGCGGGATCGGCATTATTTCCTTCTTGTCCAATGTTTTCCACTTCATTTAACAATTTCATAGACGTTCTTCAGACGCTGACAAATTTTGAATAATAAAACTTGCATAAAATAATTAACAGAAAATTGTAAAGAAGCATGTGAATCTCGTTCTTGCTAAATTGCTAAAATTTGAACACACAACAAACAATAACAACCGCTTAAATTTTTGAAAAAAAATAAAATTCGTTACAGTTGTTTTCTTTAAAAAAACACATATTTTTATAAAAAATATTTGGTATGCCCATTCTAAGTATCTAATAATATACACCTACAAACCTATAATTAAAAAAAAATTAAATTACCTGTTTTTAAGGTATTGATTTTTCAAAAAAATTTAGAACTTGTTTTCATATCCAAGGAATATTTTTCTGAAAACTTAAATATTCAATAATATTTTGACTAAAAAATTAATTTTTTTAAAGTTTTTATCAAAATCGGTTAAACCGTTCACGATAAAGTCGAAAATCGACAAATGATTCCATGGTAGGTATCGTTAATAACAGTTTTTATGAATTTTTTTTACCAAAATCCAGACCATAACTGAAGACAATAGTCAACAGAATATTTAGTATAGAAAAATATTATACCTTTTTTGAAGATAGATAACCTCTAGCCAAGCGCAGGTACCTTTATTTTTTTTTCACTAATAAACTTGAAGTTCAAAATTTTAAGAAAATCGTCTTCCCTATCATAATTATGTCTGGTTTGATAAAAATCCCGAGATCTACTTCTTTAGCCAATAAAAATTTTCCCTCAGTAGATACGCCTTCATTATATACTAGCTGGCTCGCCCCGCTCTGCACGGCTAGACAAACCTAAGCTTCGTATAAAAATTACAAAAGAAATTATAAATAAATATTAAATGAATACTAATTTCTGGGTTTTAACCAACTTCACGTTATGAATGGCAAAATTTGTAAAAATATGATTATTTAAGTATAACCCTTATTACTTTTCCAACACAGAAAGAATTTTTGTAATCGAAAAACATTTATTTGTTTTTATCCCATTTGACTCTATAAATAGCAATTTTTTTTTTAAATCTTCAAAAAAAACAGAATCTTTAAAATCGAATATCCTATTTTTGATTTTACCCCACTTCACCCAATAGATACCGAGTTTTTTAAACAAAAATATCTCTTAAGCCATCCTTAACCTATTTCACCCTACAAATAACAAAATTTCAAACATAATATTCCTAAAACCTTTTCCTATGAAAAACCTTTCAAACAAAAAAAGAATTTCTTAAATTGGACAATTTTTACCCGTTTCGTATACGTCTTTTTCTTTTTTCCCCATTTCACCCTACAAATATCAAAATTTTTAAAAAAACATATGCCTATAATCATCCCCTAAAAATAACCTTTTAAACAAAGAAAAGACTTTTGAAATCGGAAATGTGGTTTCTGAGATTATCCCCAACAAAAAAATATTATTAATATAGAAGATAGATAACACGTTAAAAAGAATTGGTTTTGACATATTTTCCGTTATCAAACCTTGAAATTTGATGAACACACATACATACACATAGATATAGCAAAACGATAATATTAAGTTTCTCATGAAATTCTAAAATTTATTTTCTAAAATATTCAATACTTTTTTCGAAGCACCCTGTCATAGTTGTTTTCTTTCAATATTGCGCCATTCCTCTTCTCCTCCCTCGCACGGTATAATATATAATCAAATGCAAATTACTGCAATAAATTTCGTATTTAAAGTCGGACACTAGGTCTCGAATTTGAAATCGAATAATAATTGCTGTTGCATATCGACAAGAGATCGCGCGGGTGCTCTCTTTCGAATGCCAGCGATCATGAACTACTATCGCGCGTTTTATTAACGTCAATACCATCTGACGAAGCATATTGTATCTATGTACTATCTCATCACAGATAGGTCTCCGCTTTGAGGAATAAATGTGAGTGAGAGAAATAAAGAGGAGGTCCCAGTGCATCACAGCAGTATAGCAGTGCAGCAGGGGCTTTAAAGTGATGAAGTAGAGCATTAAAATGGCAACATTGAAGTCGGAGAGTATGGGACACCAAGAGACTACTTGCGGATCGCATTATTTCATCGGCGATCACGATATAACTATTTTCCATCCATCGCCATCGCTGTGCGATTATCTTTCGCGCGAAGAAAAAAATTGTTGTACCTTTATATGAAAAGCTAACCGGCAAGCGGCAACCCCCGGTGCCGGTGGTGGAATCCAATGCAATGATGATGATTGGGATCTGGAATTTGCCTTGACTGGCGGTGAATAAGGTGCCAGCCAGGACCAGGACTGCGGCTTGACTTCGACTATACGCGGTCTCTAGGTCAAATGAATTGGTTATGGCGGCTTTTTCTTTCCCTAGCATTTATGCAACGTAATTCATCGCGCCACGAAAAACTGCATCCAAATCGAAGTGCATATAGTGAGTGGTGAACCATACCATCACCACCACCGTCACCACAGCCCATATCATGCCACCATACAGCATATGCATTGAGATATTTCCATCACGTGTGAACGATAAAGTGTTTTGAGCGCATTGTGGCCAAATGGGGAAGAAAGTGCATGGACGCGCGCAAAGTGAGATGTGCGATTTGCTACGACGATAACTCAATTTGGTTGGACGTCAAAGATCGCATCGAATTATTTGACCGAGATTTCGTGATACTGATGCTGATGCCGCTGCTGCAAATCTTAAGCTGTTAATCTTTCGAGACCTAGATATTTCATTTTGGTGGAAAATATAAGGTCTACATACTGAAATATGTTTCACTATGTTTCTTTTTTCTTAGTCGGATTTAAAAAGCATGAAAAGGACTTCTGCCAATATTGACATTTAGTATTCCTTGGCGTAATGGCTAATGCGTTGAACTGTCACGTGCATCGGAGGTCTGAGAATCTTATCCACTTATTCAGGAGCAGGGTTGTCACTTTTCTGCAGTTTCAGTAGATCTACTGCACTTTTTCCGAAAAATAAATAAACTGCCTTTAAATCAAATCTACTGCACTTTTGGTTTTACGAAAAACAAAATCCTTCAATAAATAAACTATAAAATAATTTTTCAATCCTGTCATTGAATGCAGTCATGCTCATTCTTTATGAAACCCACCCTTTAATTTATGTTTACAGCTTACAGCTTTCGGCTATGGACTTTGTTTTGATGACAATTGGCAGCTGTCACAGCAAATCTGTCAACGCAAAGTTTTTATTTATTTGAGTTTGTTTTTTGTTTTGATTGTGAAAAAAGTGTAAAGAATCTGCACGCAATAGGTAAAATTGTTTAAAGTGGTTGAAAATTGATGAGAATATAAGTTTATTTGTATCAATGCTTCAGAGGAGGAAAATCAATGTGTTGATCAAGTTGTTTGTAAGTTTATATTTTTTCTAGGTATATACCTACTTTTATCATAAGCAGCCCGATTTTCTTGGTTAGATTTTTAAATCTAAGTGTTTTTTTTAATAACAGTGTCGACGACACTGAGGACCAAGAAATTTCAATACCTAACCAATCAACATTTTTTCTTGAAAATATAAATATACTGCAAAAAAAAATTAATATACTGCATTTTTTTTGCAAATCTACTTCGGAAATTTTTTCAAAAGGTGGCCACCCTGTTAAGGGGTACTGCCTCTTCCGAAGAGCTTCATAGAAGAGAGTCCTGTTTTCTTTGTAAATTCACTAAAAATAGTCGATGGATTACCTTTTAAGACCCTAAAACTTGAGTTCTTGTTCTTCATTATTCAGTTAATAATAATTAAGGCATTACCAAACTTTGTAAAGGGTGTTTTTTTTTAGATATGTGGTTTTCAAGAAGAAATAAAACGGATATAATTTAATGTTATGGCCAAGAATTTAGCTTTATTATAAAGATAAGGGTTTGCCTTTATGTTTTAAAAATGATTTCGGGCAAGTGGCCACCGCGGCTGGCTCGAATAAATTCCATCCGTGAGGCCCAATTTTCTACAGCTCCAATTGTCGCGCGCGATGAGGGATGGACTCATTCGGGTCTTCTTCGATACTCTGTTCCACAGCAGCAATAGCGTCATCGGTGCGCACTGTATGGGGTCTCTGAGGATGCGCATTATCCACTAGAGTAAACGTGGTGCGAAACCGATCCATTGTTGCTCGAATTTATGCGATTTTGCGAATATGTCCACCGAATATTGGACTCAGCGCGGGATGCGTCCCGCGAACCGAACCATTATTTTGGTAATAAATTTGCACGATTTGCAAACGTTGTTCAGGAATAAATCTATTAATTATAAAATGGCAAACAAAACTGAGCATAAATCAAGTAACAGCTGTCAAAAAGACCAACTCCGAAAAAAGTATTGCCAGATTGAAAACCACACGTCTAAAAAAACACCCTTTATAAATTTTACTTACTAAAAAGTTCTGTTTTTGATAGTGGCCATAGTTTTTAATTGGAAACCGATTCCAATAAAATATTTTCAGTTCACTAACAAATGACAAAACGCTTAATTTGTTGTATCAAACACACCGTAACGTGCTTAACACAAAAAAAAATTGAAGTTAATTTTAATAGTAGTGTGAATAGAGATTCCATTGGTAACAGTAAGAAGGGAAAGATATACAGATAATTATGAGATTAAAATGTGTTTTTACATAGGTTCCCGTACCACATTGATAGTTAGCCTGGCCTAAGAAAAAAATAAAATTGAAGAAGGACTTTATCCAGGTTAACTATCAATGTGGTACGGGATCCTTAATATCAACATACCAAAATTTGATTCCAGTCAATCAAGAAATGTTGTACCTATCTATTTGCTATGGTCGTCAGACCAGTTTAAAGGCAAACATCTTAAAATATCTGGCATACAAAAAATATACCACTTTACCAACTAAATCCGTTTAATTTCTTAAATACCTAACTGTATAACAACACACGAGTAACGATGAAGCTTATTCAAAAAAATATTCAAATAAAATGACATCTCGTTGTGGCAGTGATTTTTATCTGCAATCAAAAGATTAAATCGAACGATGACGTTGCTATAAAAGCTTTTACGACTCACAATATAAGATCCTGAATCCCGTAATTGAATAACCTTCAATTTCATATTGTTTTTAATGATTCAAATGCAAACGAAGATATTTTCGATCTTTTTATAGCTTTCGCATCAAATAAGTTTTAAAATAACCTTATAATAACCATTAATTTTTAATGAGAGTTCTATACGATTGATGTGTAGTTTAATAATATTGAAAAAAAAAAACAACAACTAATATCCCTTGAGATATAATTTACTTATATAATATATTGCATCAAAGTCAAAAGAGACATAAATTAAATTCACGGTCTCTTGCAATTCCATTTAGCTAGCTAATCTATCAAATCTGCTCCCCAGAATGCAAAAAGGTCACACACCGACCGCGAAGACCAACACCAACAGCACCACCAGCCGCCAACCGCGTCGCCATTCATGTCTTTCAATCCAATCGAACACGATTTATCCTCGAAGAGCTGTCAAAATTTTAATGAGAATTTCTATATCAAGGCGCGCAAATCACAATGCAAAATGGCTGACCGTTTGACATTTCATCGTGTATCGTGTATGAGATACAATTGAACACGGATTAATTAACTTTGCATATTGCTCCTCATTCGATGTCTAATAGCGCGCCATTTAAAAATTCCAATTTCAAAACGAACAACAAGCACTTGGTTGGTATATAGTTGTTGGTATATAGTGGGAATGGCAGCAGATGTAGGTACCTGATTAGATCGGTGGGTGGCAGTAGTGACGGCAGCAGCAGCAGCAGAAATGGCGTCGTTGTCGACGTCGACATCTACATCAACATCTACAATAACGAGATATTAATTAATAGACGCGGGGGTAAACAGTTTAAAATGCCTGAGCGATGTTTAACTACACTCGCATGCATTTCAATTTCAATCGACCATTTTATAGATCCATAATTACATGGTCTTGTAGCCGACACAATTAGCACATTACCCACGCTTTCTGCAGGTAGATTTTTCTATCTACCTGTCGCACCTCACACACAGGTGTCGCTCCTGCTCGCCAAACAACAATACCGCTGCTCATTTCAAATAGGCGTAGATTATCAAAATGTGTTCACTTTGATGGTTATCGTTTGTTTATCTTGTTTGAAATATTTCAAATTCATTGCGGTTTCACCTTTATGATTTGGTGAGATGCAGTTGGAGTCTGGTGTATCGCGTCACCGTTGTTGTTAAAAGGGGGCGCCAGCATATACTCGCTCGAGCGCACACAATAGATATGCGCGTCCATAAAGATGTTAAGTACTTTGGCTGGGCATCATCTATCTAAGCATATATCGTTGCCACTAAAAGTTGCCATAACTTACGAGCCATCGCTCAATATTCAAGCTCACACAAAAGGACTGTGTGCTTACAAGCAAACGATAGAGCCCGCGCGCGCTCGCTCTCGCGCTTACTATGCGCAGACAGCTTAAAGAGCCATTTATCAAATTTATTGACATTCATCCATCTATCCATCGGATGTTGTAAGTGAGTCAATGATTTACAGTCGGTATTTTGTTGGTCTTTACGAATTTTTTATTGTTTATTGGAAATTTTCTGCCTCATTGTTGGTTATTTACTGTTTCTGGCGTTTGTTGTGAAAACATGAGGTGTTTGTTGGTGATGGAAGAGCGAAGTTATGGTTGGCCATTGTTATAGCGCTTAGCTTAGCTTTGCTTTACAGTGGTAATAAGGCACTTAATTTTCACTTTGGGTGAGGGATTTTTTTTTTGTTGAATCGGTAGATAAATCAATTGACAAATTGATTCAATGTTTTTAGAGGTTTAAGAAAATTTTGTTGAATTTTATTTTTTACTAAATTTGAAGATAAGATAGCCTTAGGTGATCTTGCTGACATTAGTTAAAAGTCAGGTAAACATAATATTGAGGAAGTCGCTTGTTTTAAATATTTTGTAAATATTATTGATTGGTTTTGATTAAAAAAAAAAACAAAAATTTGAACTAAAATTTTATAAAAAAATGTAAAATCTGAGATTAAGCACTTTAAAAATTACAATGTGGCTAAAATAATAAAACGCAGAAAATATCGCCACACAGAATGTGTTTAAAAAAACCCACATCAATTAAGTAAAGAAAGGTGTGGAACTTGTGGTAAAACTAAATTTCAATCACGTACCATTGGATTGGGTGGAGAAAAATTGAATATCTCGGAGTTTTTAGGTACCTGCTTTTCAAAAGAAGAATAGATGATGACTATTTCGATACATCAAACGTAGATATACAAGCTTGATAAACTTTGTTGGTATTTATTTGATTAAGTATCCTTTATTGTATATGTAATTAAAGGTAATAAAATAAGCTTTGAACTAGAGCTAAAAAAAGTATATGTCATCACTGAATTTTTTGAAATATCGGTGTGGTAAAGACCGCGCAAAAAAAGTGGCTTTATAACAAGTTAAAACTCAATATCTCAAAATGTGTTTAACATATCAAAATAATTTTGGTACCTTCTTCTTTGAAGACAAGAAAAATACCTTTCATTTAATATCAGTATAATTTTTCAACGCCAATTTGCAATCGGCAACTTCAAGACCAAATATCGAGTGTTACTTTAAGATTTTGAAAATATTTTACTTAAGTATTGGGCTTTATGTTACCTTTCATTTGAGATTAAACTCGTTCGTGTACACTCTGGGCCAAAGCTCCCTTTGGGAACAAAATGTTACAGCGGATTTTTAAAGTATTCATTTTACAACAATATATATTTTTTTTTAATTACAAGCATTCAAAATAAAATAAAATTGCTATGCAATTTTTAAGTTTTGAATCTAATTTTCAAAAAAAAATGTTTACAGTTTATTCTTGCTTATGTCCAAACAAATTTATTCTAAAATTTTTTCTGAGTCAAGTTTCTAAGTGCGAGATCACCAAATTTTTGAGTTTTTAGCACCATATTTGATTAGACAGGCATAACTACTCTAGTAAATTTTTTCTCTATCGGAATTTAAAATTTGATCAAAATCCCAAATTAGATATTTTTTCAACGATTGTATATGTTGCCATTATAACACTTTTATACCTATACATCAGCAATTGAAAATAGCATCGGGCTATCCATTCTTCTGTTGAATAGTTAGGATTTCGTTCTGATGACTAGTCGTAATAGCTTTTTGAGTTGAACTTTTTGGGCTATGAATTATTTAAGTATAAGGCTAACATACACGAATCTTTTTTGCAACACTAATGTATTATGTAAAGGGTCTTCCAATAGGAGCTTCCGAACTTTGACAGTTGGCAGCGGCCATATTGTTGAAGCTACATCTGTCAGATTAGCTGTCATTTAGCCTGTTTTGCCAAATCACCATGGACGGATATAGCGTTGAACAACACATTCAAATGATAAAATTGTTTTATCAAATAATGGGCACTCTGTTCGCGCAACGTTCCGCACACTTCACCAATTTACGCGTCATCTTCAGCGTTGAGGCCCATTTCTGGATGAATGGGTACGTCAACAAACAAAATTGTCGAATTTGTGATGACACATGAGATCCAAGAGCGTCCAATGCATCCTGAAAATGTCACTGTTTGATGAAGATTTTTTGCTGGCGTCGTCATCGGTCCATATTTCTTTGAGAACGACGTTGGCCAGCCATCACCGTCACCGGCGAGCTTTATAGGTTGATGATTAATAACTTTGTATAGCCCCTTTCAAAAGAATAAAACATTTCGATGATATCTCACACACGCTTTGGTTTATTTAAATTTAAAGATAGGAAGCGCCTACTGAAAGACCTTGTATAATTTGTTAGTTAAAACTAATGCCAAAATGTATCGTACAAGTGAGTCTTAAGAAACATTTAAAACTTATTTATCAGAGAATTATTTCGCTGCGTCAGTTAAAATATTCATTTAGGGAATTAAGGACTATCTCTGAATTACTCTTTTTTTTATTACCTTATTTTTAAACCCCTTAAACGCAGAATCAGAAGCATATGATTTCAAATACTGACTTAGGCTTAAAAGGGTACCTCCCTGAACCATTCTGAACTCTGAATGAATTTAAGGATGTTTGTTTGTAGCAATAGATCTACCCCACCTTCCCTTAATTAAAATTCTAAGCTCGTAATCCAAGCTCTAAGAACACAACCATATTCTTGCTAAAATTTTGATAAACACATATATTTCAGCACCATTACATATTCCTTTAAGAATTCAGATATCAACCTTGCTCGAGGTTATATTGTTTTGTTTTTTTTTTTTTTATGAATTAAACAAAATTTTGTATATTTATGGGTTAAATTTAAAGCCACGAGCTTCTGCTCTGTGTCTGGAACTTTATTTATGAATGACTATATCGATATAAGTTAACATTTTGGCAATTGAATAAATTAGCATAATACTAAATTTGGTCTTTTAATATGACATATTCATCCATAATACCCTTCAATTTAAATTTCAGTCAGAGACAACAAAGGTTTTGCAAACCCTTGTTTGAAAATATGTATATATATAAACGACCTTATGACCGACCCCCTCCAACTATAGGTTATTGCCATTAAACGAAAAAAAAAAACAAGCCATATCACAATAGAGGTATCCATACAGATATTTTTTCCCAATCAATTAAATGATTCTTACATAATTTTTCGATAAAACTTAGAAATCATATACAATCAGCGACTACAGTTCCGCTTTTTTTCCATCGACTTGACTTGACATTAAGAAATTCCTTGTCATCTCTCGCAGCACACAATCAAATAAGCTCACTAAAATGGATGTACCAAAAAAAAAAAAAAATTCATTAACATAAATCGATATTTAACAGAGATTTTTGAAAAATAAAAAAACAATCCGCTAATGGCCTTGGGGCGCCTTCCGTGCGTCACATTTTCAAATCAGCAATTATAATGCGGATTCGATTAACATAAATTGTCAAAATTTGATAAATTTTCAAAAAAAAAAAAAAACATAAAACTGTTAGAAACTGAAAAACACATAAAACCATCTCCGCCAACATAACCTACAAAAGACCCAGACCGAGAGAGTCATAAATTTCCCGCATGTGGCTGAAGCTTGAAAGCTATATTTAATTCCACCAGCTATGTAAGCCAACCATAAGCAAAGCATAAGGACTAATAGTTTCACGTGCCTGAGGAATGGCCATTTTTGGGGGACAAGGCTCATGCCAGCAATGAATATTTTCTCCCAAGCATGAGGATACCTCTGCATCTCCATCTCCATCATCATAGAGTGCCATTTCTGGGGATGATGGTAAGTCCATCTCTAAGTGCAATTTAATTGAAAGATACAAATACAGCGCGCGCTTCTTTTTCACCTTGTTTGAGTACTGTTGAGTGTTAGATGATGCGGTTTTCTTGCCAAATAGCCTGAGCCTGAGCCTAAGCCAGAGTTGTACAGAATGTTTGTGCTGTTGTTGTGAGTTCGCTGATGGATATTGTTGATGGCATTATAAATGGTTTTGTCTACGAAGATGGTGCGATCGATTGGCCAGCCAGCATCTGGACGGATGATGGTCTGGCTGACCAAATTAGTTTGCTTCATCGCACCTTATTCGGAAAGTGTCTCATTATTCAAGCATCCGACGAGCAAATTAGGCAGAAGTATGTTTAGATGAACATTCTTTGCACCAGTTGGTCGTCACGTTGTCGGTTGTCACTGTCGTTGTCGCTGTTGTCTTCTTCTTCGTCGTCCTCGTCGTATGTCATCAGAAATGAGGAATGAATGAAGACGCGTTGATTGTGTGTTAGACTGGACACTGATAATGATGCTGTTGATTGCTGATGGCAATGTGATGGCATAAAAATGACCTCGCTGCTCTTCCATGAAGCGAATGGGTCATCATCACTATAAAACTATAGATGATGATGATGATGGTTCGAGTATTTATTGGGTCCACAAGGAAATCCAAACAAATAATGTCCAAAAAAAGGCAATTTGTGCGAAGTGAAAATTGTTAAGAACGTTAATTGGACAGGATATGGTTTTGGGAATCATCTCTTCGTATCATCAAATTGGAATTTAGATATCATAGGATTCTTGATATGGAAAGATTCTTTCCAGTATATGAAGTGATTTGGTAAATACAAAAAAAACCTCATTTATAGTTTGATTGATTGACAACATCCTTTGTATGGCCATCTAGATTGTTTTAAATTACAAAAAAAATAACGTCAATATAAAATATGACGTAGTTCTAATGCTACTGATTTATCAATTCTGGTAGGAAATTATCCAATTAAAAATGTATGCTATATTTATATCAGTGATTTGAAAATGTATGTATTCCAAAATTTTGATATTTTACACACAAAAAAACCATGGCCAGAATTAAAAAAAAAAAACACTGAATATAAGTGATGCAACACGAATTAGATAAAAATAATATTCACGACTAATCACATATAAATATGTATTCCTTTGGGATACACTGACAAAAAAAAGTCGAAGATATTTATAATTTTTTTTTTTTCAATATTTAGTTAAGGTAAAAAAATACATTTTAGCGCGCAGTAAAAATTTAAGAAATTAATTAGCCGTGTTTATATTCTTGTTTTAAATCGGAGCAGAACCTGAGGATTAGAAAAAATGCTTCTTGTAATAGTAAATGTCTTCAAAATAAATCTATGCAAAAAAGAAAGTTATGTCGTTTTCGAGTAGACGTTCGGAGTACTCCTTTTCCACTACTTTTTCACTGCAACTACTCCAAAAGCCTTCGATTGGCTGATGGTGCCAGTATAGTTTTTGGAGTGTTTTTCAGTTCCATATCTTATTAAAAAGCCATTTTGTTTAATTGCGACATTCACTAGTGCGTATGTGTAAATACGGTAAGCCGATGTTTTTATATTGGAATCAAATGGAGTAAAACAGCCAGAAAATCCAACCGAAAACGACATTGAGGAAAAATATGCTTGACTGGATCGCACAAACTTATACTCCTGTAGCTCAAGGCTTGACATTCAGGATGTAAGCCAGAGGGATAGATTTAATAATACAAAAACATTTTTAAACAAACGAAATATTTTGTATATATTTTTTATATGATGTAGGTATTTTATGTACTTTCTAGGAGTACCTGTATCGAAAATTGAAACACAACTTTTGTCCCGATTAATGAATAGTACCTACGAGACTATCCTGAAAATAAGACAATTTTCTTAATATTTGATTTTTTTTTCCCAAAACAACCTGTAACGCAGTTTTATTACAATAAGTTTCGAAATGTTAGGTAAAAAGTTTAATCGAAATATTTCAAGTCATTTTCAAGAATAGTAGAAAAAAACAAAATCTTTGTATGGCAGCTACTGTGAGCTAAAACAAAAATTCAATTTTCTCTTGTATATGGTATTTTGTACGAAGTTGTTTGCCAAATTTCAAATAAATTGGGTTATCAACTTCAGCACTTTTTTGGACTCCTCCATCATCGCCATGTTTATCTGATTTAAACCGATTTTTGTACTTGCTCTATATAGGGCAATTTGAAATTTGAATTTTTGTTTTAGCTCATCGAGAACTGGTAGCTGCCATACAAACATTTTGTTTTTATTAAATTTTCTCGAAAATGGCTCTAACGATTTGGATTAAATTTTGTACCCTAAATCAATTATATTCGTATAACTAAATCAATTATAAGAAAACTCCGTTTCAGGTTTTTAACAAAAAATTCACATAACGGAATTAGGTATTCCACGTTTTTTGAGAAAATGGTCTTATTTTTGGGTTATTCGCCTATATCTTTGCCATGGTTGGACCGATTTTGTTATAATCTTTTAGTCTGATGCTTCTCAATAGTGCATTTAAAAATGTTTAAAAAAACATTTGTTATAAACAAAAAAAAAAATCAATTTTTTAGTACTTTTGACTCTTTTAATATTTTCTCGTTAAATATATACAAAATTGCATCTTCAATGTGGGCTTACACACAGTATTTAACCACAAGAGCAAGTTCGTGCGATCCAGTCGTGCATATTTTTTTAAATAAATTCGCTGAATTTTGTTAGGGTAAGGTATGTAAGATTAAAATGAACGTTTACTGCTAAAATTAAGTAAATAAATTAGATCTTAAGAGAATTGTTAATTCTAGCTGTTTGTGTATTGTAATAATTTTAAATTTGTTGTATGGTCACCGTCATTATACAGCAAGTAGCTCATTGTAAGTATTTGAAAATTTCACTATGGCATTTCACTTTAGGAATTCGATTGAAAAAAATGTTCAATTGAGTTGAATCAACATACGAAAATGGAGAACTAAGTGAAAATCATACATGTGAGTATCGTTGATGTGACCATCTCTCTCAAAAATGTTGAAATTGCAAAAAAGTGAGGGAAAAACCACACAATTTCACAGTGTTCCGTGTGCAACCTGATGCATATGAATAAGTTTGATTTCATTTCATTTTGCGTTCATAATAATTTATTTTGCAGAATGTTTGTTGCTCTCTCGCTAGTGCACTCTTATGTAAGAATAATAAACTACGAATTTTGAAATTAGTAAAAATCAAAAT
Source organism: Leucozona laternaria (assembly GCA_932273885.2). Classification (NCBI taxonomy): domain Eukaryota; kingdom Metazoa; phylum Arthropoda; class Insecta; order Diptera; family Syrphidae; genus Leucozona; species Leucozona laternaria. The sequence goes on from OW026368.1 coordinate 7,562,192, forward strand.
AAATTCACTTAGGTTCACATGAGTACAAGAATATTCTCATAGGTATCTTTTTCTAAACTTTTAATTCAGTCTTCGCTTTTTTTTAATTCGATTTTATCAAACCGAAAAACCAACAATCAACGACCTTTTACAACTAAAAGTTCAAAGATCCCATCTTCATATCTCCCTTTGTTTTTCTTCATATACATACATACATAGATGCTATATTATAGACCCATAATCATAATTGTTCAATCTAGTTCAAATGACCAGAAGGCGTATCTCGTGAATTACCATATTAATCCATATCCAACTATATTATACTCGATCCAAGTAAGGGCATCTATTAGAGATTCTAATTAACCATGACAGTGATATTCCCGCGATAATTTTTACCCCATTTATATTGATGTTGTCTTTCATCGTTTTCCTTAATTAAAAACAATCTTTCAACTTCACTCTTTATTCTTCGCTGTCTCCTCTTGCCTTGGGGGTAAATTAAGGTGCATCGTCATAAATTTATTTTATTCGAGATTAAAAAAAAAACTCCACCTCTTTTCGATTTTTATTTTTTCTGTGTTTTTTTTTTTGTATCCATATAAGATACTTACTTTAGCCTGGCCGGAGTTATGCTTTTGCTGTGTCCACCTGATTTCTTATCACCATTCAAAACAATCTTATACACTGACCATGATCACATGGAGTCTTCCTTTTATTTTTTGAAGCCTTCCAGCATCAACGGTTTTGTGTTCCACAAGTACAATGGCGGTGAGGCCGCCGCTGCCTTGTACAATGTACAGTGTTCGACCGCTTAACCCGATTAACATATTTTCCACTTTTCGGATTTATTTTTTTTTGTGCTCCATACCTTTGTTGTAACCGTTTTTGTTATTAGGGTGTTGTTACTTTATTGAAGAGTTGGCACCACAGAATTAGTGAATTGTTCGTAGCATCAGTTCAATAAAAAATTAAATTCCAAGTAAAATTGTTAATAGAGTAGAATTTCGCAGAATTTTGTTGAATTTTGAAAAAATAACCTTCTGAAAGAAGACAGTTCTTTTTTCCTAAAATAAAATACCATGCTTCTGAGTTTGACTTCAGAGCCGCGAAGCTAGAACACTCGCACCTATCAAGGAATTTTTTCAGTGAAATGTCATGTTCACCATAGCCCAATCGAAATAATTTTTAAATGTTAGCGAGAATCCTTAGAAAGGAACGTAACTAACGTAACGTACTAACATTTGCTTAACATCGGAACCAATTTTTGTTTAAATGATTTTCAAATAATACATAATTTCATAGGGTACACCACATTAACTTCCGTATGATATGTAGCTTTCCCTCAGTGGTTCATGTTTCCTTAAGCTGACATTCAATATCGTAAGGGTGCGGGACAGTATTTATTACGTCCCGATCGGGCGTATTAAACGAATTTTCGATTGTTTGTCATTCAATAGTGGACCCAAGGCACGAAAAAGTTTAAAATCTAAAAATGAAAGTGCAGCCATGTACCTACAGAACCCAAAATCCTTGAGCAATCCCTGCGATGACACGGACACTTCGCACGCCCGACTGAGAAAGTGAAAGTCTAGAAATAAAAATCCTTCTCCGGTGCATAAGTATACATACATAAATATTCAAAAACCCCAAGTGATGGAGGAAGGCTTGAGAGATACGAGAAACCTACCGACGCGACACGACGAAGGTGATCTCCATTTAAAGGTTTTTTTTGTTTATATTTTCCATAACAAAAAAAAAACGTACATATATCTTTTTTATCCCTGATATTACTGCTGCTGCTGCAGTACAAATGCGGGAAAAGAAACAGATTTTTTCGGTTTTATTCTTTTCAAGACTTTATCCAGCAAATTTTACAGTCAATGCTGCTGTCGCAATTTATCACCTTCTTCTTCTTCTTGTTTTTCTGCGGTATGGGGTCGATGGTGAGTTTGTGTATTTTGATGGCACACCGCAGGAGGAGATGATGGGCACTTTGCTAATTGAGATCTTGTTAATAATGCGGTAATGATGTCGTGAATGATTACATTGTATGGTGACTTCAAGGCTGATGACGACTACGACGACCGCTACGAACGATGGTGCATTTTTATATGAATATGAATTTGTCTCCATGTTTGTTGGGAATCTGTTTTTTTTTTAATTTTTTTTTTCACCACAAAATCATTGAGTGTAGATATAAAATTTTTCCATCAGCTTTGTATGTACATGCACACATGCGGTGTTGTCAATTTTTAATCAGTAATGACATGCCGAAGATAAAAATGGCATGGTTTCTGAAATTTCGTCAAAATATGTAAAGTATCAGTGCAATCTGCACTAATGGAATTTAATTTAAGTAAAACAGGAAAAGTTAATTAATTTTAAAGCGATTTAATTCTTATACAGAATTTTTATGGAAACAATTTTTTTTAAGTCCACACATAAAAAAATGAAATATTTAATACCAACTTTAGAGATATCTTAGAGAGAGAAACGGTTTTATTGACAAACTTTCGTGTAGCAAAAAAAATATTAGTTATGTGATGGCTTATCTCACTCAAAATTTGAAATAATTAAACTTTGTCTTGGAACAAGAATTTTCATTGTATTGACGATACTTCAAAAACGTCTGATAAAAGTTGTTACCAATTTCTCTAATTCTGGCGTGGGTTTGGTATCCTTGAATCATTTCTTTGTTCGATTAGAAATCAAATTTCAGATTGTTCAAACCAAGTAGTAACGGCTGGTTTCAATTCCTAAACTAAAATTAGATGGTGTGCCCTAGGGCTCCGTTATGTCACCAGTTCTCTTACTCAATATGTATTTTATCAACCACATCTGCAACTTTTTATTCCTTAAATTGTTTTCCAGGCGCACGTAGATTTTTTTTTAAAACAGCTTACTCTCCAAACTTTGGACGTAATCTAAAATAAAGACATTTATCTTGCCACATTAATGCAGAATAAATGTCTGAGAGCCGTTCGCTGAAAGGAAACTTAAATATTTAAGTTCAACAAATGAGCTTATGTGACAATTTACGCTGAGGAAAAAGTAGATCATAAGCGCCTATGTTGAACTTAAATATTTAAATTTGGTGTCAGCAAATGGGCCTAAGTAAAGTTGGTTTTGTTTTTTTGATTCCAAATAGTCTCATTTTCCATACAGAATCACATTTCGAAACGAGGTATTTTTAAAAAGATTTGGATAGGAAATGTCAAGTTTTCTAAAAAAAAATAATTTTCTACATTACAAAAAAATGAATAGAACTTGCCAAATTTTAAACGAGTAATCATCGAAGTTACCCTTTAATGTTATTTTCTTTAATCAGAATAAAAACAAAAAACTGGTTTTTAAAAACAACATTTTTCTGAATATTTTTTGGATAGCCTGTACCAACTGAAATTAGCTGAATTATTTTAATAAACATCATTTTGAATAATATACCTTTAAGATTTTCCTTAACGGCTAAGCAATTGACAGGTAAAAAACTGAAAAAAAAAATTATCGGAAGAATTTGTCGGTACCCGAGAAAGGAAAGAAATTTTTGTTAAACCTTTTGGATACTGGATAGTGGTTTTAATGCATATACGCAAATGTTTAACGAAACGTTTAGTTACTCAGGAATTTTATTTAAATTAATTAAGTGTAAGTTCATATTTTTAATTAAAGCCCAGATAAAAAATAAACAGCAAACATTTATTTTTTGCAATATTTTCTACGTAATATTGTTACAGTCACCTGGAATCTTTTTATAAAAATTGATAGAAATAGGACAGGCCGTGTTAAAATTCAAAAATAAAAAAAATTGACGTTTTTATAAAATTATATATTATTTGTATTTATTTATTTATTTTTAATAAAAATGTTTATTGGAATTTGAATAGCATTTTTAAGCAATTTTTCATACAAAAACTTCTGGTAAGCAATTTTAATATTAGATACAATGAAGAAAGTATTTATTTGACTAAAATATATGTACTATTTTTATTTTTTTTGCAAATTCAATTTTTAGTGTGTTTGAAATTGAATTTTAAAGTGTGAGGTAGAACATAATTAAAAATTGCAAGGAATTCCATTCTGATTTTTTTTAATATAAAAAAATTCCCCCATCATTTTGATTTTGTCAAAATTCATTTAGGTTCAGGTTTCAAAGTTTTTGTTTTGTTGTTTGTGCTAAGATCAGTCCACTAAGTACCTAAGACTGCAAATGAAAAAATTAAATTGAAATATTTAAATAAAAATTAAACTAAGGGCTCGGCCACTCAGTGAACGACAAAAAATGACACAGAAACTAAGCTCAAGCGACACCTTAAAATACAAAGTTTCACAGGTTCAAGGTGGAAAATTAAATTATAAAATTTGACACATTTTTTTATTCAGTACATTTATAGTATCATGGACGATGCAATTGCCAAACAAATGTAGCAGACTTTAAAATTAAAAGTCAGTTTTAAATCAATTTATTGTGGAAACTTAAATTTAATTACAAAAAATTACTTACATACAGCCCAATTAATAAAAAAATGCTTAATCCACCCTTATTCCACGAGTTTACTAAACCATAGAATAAGAGTTAAGCTACGGCTTAAAATTTTAAAGGGTCCGCCAAATAACTTTTTTTTTTGAAAATGGCGCAAAACATCGAGTGTAGCTTCGGCTGTGTGGCACGTAGCGCCGTCCTGTTGAAACTAAATGTTGCCAATATCCTCCTCTTCAATTTTTGTGAACGAAAATTCGTTCAACATGGCTCGATAACGATCGCCATTGACTGTAACGGCCACTCCTTGCTCATTTTCGAAATATGGCCCAATTATGCCTCTGGACCGAAATCCGCAACAAACAGTGACTCGTTTTGGGTGTATCGGCTTTTCAATGTATGCGTGCGGGTTTTCTGTGCCCCAAATGCGACAATTCTTCTTGTTTACTACCCGCCAAGATCAAAACGAGCTTCATCTGAAAAGTTGATTTTTTTGGCAAAATCGGAATCTTCTCTAAGTCGAAAGAAGGCGCACTTAGCGAAGCGTATACACAACCATATTCGTTCAGCGGAAGGATAAAACTAATTATTTGTCAAATCAGACATGGGCTAAGTGTTACAATTCACGAAATAAGCACTAGTTGAAAAAAAAACGTTAGATGGCGGACTCTTTATTTTTCTTTTTATTGTCGTTGATGATTGATAATAATTGCAAATGGTTTAAGAACTCAATAAATCTAGTAAACATTATTATTTTTATTCAAAATTAAATTTGCAATCTCCACTTAATTTTTTTAAATTTAGAATAAATTTGACACATCTGGTTCTTATAAAATAAATAAAACATCAAAAGCGATTAGTGAAACAATGATTTAAATTTCATTCTTTTTGAACAGTTCTTCCTTCGAAAAAGGACACCAATTGATTCGCATCATTTATTTATTATTTATTCTTTAATATTTGGTAAACAAGAACGGTGGGTCTCACTAATTTTATTGTCTTTAACATTTTAATTTTAATAACGTTTCATATAACACGTAAAACGGAATAATCGACTTCTCTCCAATGTAAAATTAAAAATGGTGGTGAATATTCTTTTTCTCCTAAGAATTTAAATTAAATTATTTCTGAAATGATTCTTGCAAGTAGGTTTGTTTCTTTCTTTAGAAAATAACTGTTGAAGAAATATTCACTAAAATCCGCTTTATGAATAGAAGCTTTTGCAATGTGCTTTATTTCCTTCAATCAAAATATCTGTAGAAGTCTATTTTTGTAGAAAGAATATCCACACAATATCTGTTTTCAGAGGAGTTTTTGAAAATTACAATTCGTTTTCTATAAAAGGCCTTCTTAACGACTTTTCACCTGAATTACATTTTTTGTGGCTATACAGCATACATATTTATATCTTTCAAATCTTCCCAGCACTTAGGTACTATTTGCTGAGGAGACAATTTACTGAGGACATTCGAAAGAAAAATTAGATTTTCCCTGATTCCACCAGCAATATCACTTACAGCGCTACTTCCCCTCTTCCTTATGTTTCTTGTTAAAACACAGTTTTAAACTTACCACAATTTTCAATTATGTTTTTGGTGATAAGAATATTAATACTGCAATAAAAGAGTGATCTAGGATGTTGCAAGAAATAACTGCAATAATTCAATAATTTCAAATACCAAAACTATTAGTACACTTTCCATGTCAAAATGAAACAACTGTCATTAAAAATCAAATAAATTCCTCCCAAAATGGATACAAAACACAGTTTTCAATCTACTCAAATGGATTATTCACCTGTTGCACTTGTCAAAAAAAATGCACTTTACTACACCACCGCTTCGATATCGCCAACAGCTTTCTTCAATCATATCTCGCTGATGATGCTCAACACGAGATTTCCCCCCATTTCTGTCTTCAACGGTCTCCAGCTTCCTCCTCCAACTATATGGTCCATCATCTTACAAACTTCGTAAGAAAGATACCTACTCTCCTACAGCTCTAAAGTTAGTGCAGTTGCTGATGGTTCCATTCAAACTATCCCAAGCAACATCGAACAAATCCCAATCGAACACCAGCTTTGAAAATATAAAAAATAAATAATAATAATAAAAATCCAATATCCCAATAGTGCTGCACTTTGCAGCACCAACAAATCAAACACACTTATAGTTGTAGTTGTAGTTGTTGTATGTATCTCACCTGTAAAACCGCCACGCCACGCCAAACCAAGCCAAGTCGTCGTTTTCGTTGTCGTCGTCGTCGCGCAGTCGTGATGCTTGCTGTGATTCAAGATTCGATATATTCCTCCGCGACGACCACTTCGGTCCTATAGAAATTTCAAAGTTGTTTTCAGTTGATATCGGTTACTCACAAGGCTAACAACCCAGTGAATCACCTGCGTGTACCACTCTTCGAAGATATACTTGTTCACTTGTCTTGAGGTACTTTTTCCTTATACTTCACCTGTTTAACTGAAGGAGAAACAAATCAATGCGTGTGCGCGAAGTGCTGATATAAATACAATTTAATACAAAAATTGTATCTTATAATACAAAAAAAAAATATCTATACATTTTTTAAGGAGTGTCTTGTAGATAAATAGTGTTAGATACACATCAAAAGTGTTAGGTACGTCAACAAAATAAAAACACCAATTGATCGCAATTAATCCCGAAACGCGTAATTACCATTTTGAAGTCTCGTTACCTCACAAAAACCCCGCAATTCCCAAAACAAAATAGAAAAAAAAGTATCTTTTCGCGGTTAATGTGTATCTTTCGGTAGATTTGATGAATGAATTTGAAGAATGCGTATTCGGCTATGTTTAGAAGAATAACATAAACAAACCGATACAAAAAAATAAAGAAACAAGTTAATATCACACACTCTGACCGAAATCGAAAAGCAAAAAAAGGGTTGACTCCGAAAACTAGTTACGACTCTTAACAATCAAGTTTAACGAGAATAACCCGGGAAGAGTTTTTGATACGCGGTGGTGTCTTCGTCGACTCTGCTGCTGGTGCTGCGCCGGCCGAGGGTTTTAGAACTAGTTGCGTCGCACTATACACTACTGGATATTTTGCCCTAGTTTTTTTTTTTTCATTTTTTGAAGTGCCGGTGTCATTGAAAAAATATTGTGTTTAGGTCAGGTGTGATGGTGTAATAGATACTTTTGTATCTTAAACATGGAATAAACTGGATTCGTCCGATATTAAAAAAAAGGATTCAAATTGTTATTTAATTGCCTGCGAATAAGAATTTCTATAAGCAAGAGAGGATAATCATACAGCCTCAAACTGGATACAGGGGGAACATTTTCGATAGCCTATTCGGATTGGCTTACCGAACCACGGTAAATATCCAAGACTTTTTTTTCGAAAATACAACTAAAAATAGAAGAGAAAAAAAAAAACACAAAACACACAAATTTTCTATTTAATTTGGCCAATTGATGTGGTAACGCGCGACGTCGTCAATGTTGCGCCGCACCTTTTGCTTCACCCAAAAAAAAATAATCCAAACGAATCATTTGATGGTAATTTTCCTTCGTCACCATCACCACCACCGTATCAGCATCATCGTTTCTCGGGAAGTTTTTTCGACTTCTATTTTTAATCTCGATGTGTAAATTAGCTTTTTTCTTCTTCATTTTTTTCTTTTGAGAGATCTCACTTTTTATTGTCATCAAGCTTTGATTAGCACCGTACACAGGTAGACAGATGCAAACATTTAAAGCTTTCGGAAGAAACCACACCAGCACGCCATCGCCATCGCGATCGCCACCATGATCAACTTTAACGCTTTCTGCTAAAACAGACTTAAGCATTTTTTTTCGGTTGGTTTCTCCTGCTGTAAAATGATGATAAATAGCGATTTTGAAATTTTAACACCCCTCTCCCGGGAAGTGTGATACTTTGGTGAACATTTTCTCATAGCTACGACATTCTAGACTCTACGGTCAGCTGAATTTGCATAGTTTTCAACCCTTTTTCTTCGAGTTCAGTGTTTGTCCTTCCATCAACAAGCAAACAAAAAAATCCTTGCATTATTAAAGCAAATCAGAGCACAAACTCAACGAACGTAGAACGTGATGATGATCTCAGTCGAGGATAAATCAGAACCAAAGACAAAAAAAAAATAAATACAAAAACAAAATAACACCGAATCGCTGATGTGAAATTGATGTGGTTTTTGTTCTACCTACCTGTGTCCAGGTATGGAGAAGGACCGAAAGGATTTTTCACTTTTATTATATGAAGATCGTCCGCGTATTCAACGATGTACAAAGATATTTTTGTGAAAGGATGGGTCATTATCGTCCTTAAGGGATACCACTCACGGACGATGCATTAATGCGTAATGAGGCTAGACTATTTGGATGATGGTATATTCTTTCACTTTTGTTGTTGTTGTTGTTGTTCGTTCATATTTCCGCTATATAGCCGTTGTGTTGTTGGTTGTGTATATCTTCAACGTCTTTTGAATATCCTCTTGTGTCCTTTGGCCATTGCCATATCATTAATACAATTTTCATGCACATCATGCAAATGATTTTTTAAATGTCAGCTGTATTTATGTATTGTTTTGATGTTCTATGGCGACGCGACGGACAGACGGACATTAGGCGCGAAATTATATTTTATTCTTTCTCGTCGTTGTTAAAAAAGTGTCTTTAAATGAAGGTCAAATAGGTGGATAGATGGATGGATGGATGGATGGATTAACGACCGTTAGTGTGGATAATTAGGAGATGGAATTGGGTTCGTTATTTTTTTATTTTTTTTTTGGGAAAAAGGATTGTGTAATTTTGTGTGGAAGAGGCGTTAAGGATTTTTTTTTTCCTTCGAAGATGAAGAAATGTCTGAGGAAATATTTAGTTCCCATGAAAATGAGTATATAGGATTTTTTTTTGTATTTACTAAAACGTCCAGCCAGATGGCAATTGATTTATTTGGGATGTCAATCATAAGATAAGCAATTTTTTTTGAAATCCCCGAACAAAAATTTACAAGTGGTGGCTAATTAATAACACGAACAAAAAACAAGAGAACAAAGTAAGCCGTCGCGACGCTTCGTGTTGTTCAGAATAAATATTTTTGTATGAGATAAATGTGGGTTTAATATGCAGTGGTGTATTTTGTTTTAAGTTTTGATTTTTATTTTTATTTTCTTTCACACACCATTCAAAAGGATTTCAAATAAAAATTTAGAAAAATAAACTTAATGCTGATTATATTCATTTTTAGCAGTTGCTAAGATAAATGCACGTTAAATTGGAGTTTTTAATAGCAAATCGTTATTGATTTGCTCATTCCTATTCTTTGAACTATTTAAATTTAAACTACAGTTTGATTTTAGAAAACGTATCTGAATACATCACAATACAATCCGGTTACTGTTATGCCTTTTGGAAGTTATAATTTAGTTTGAATTTAATTAACATTGCAGTTCAGTTTCAGACCATCTTCAATTTTATATACAAGAAATTAAAAATAAAACTTTATTTTATTGATTCTGAATTATTTTTAAAGTGTATGCAGGTAGATAGTTTATTAAAAATTAAACAGCCAGTAGGTTCCTATATGGAATAAGTTTAAAATTTAAAAAAAGTATTTATCAGCTAAAACTATTTTTAATGATGACGTCGAATATGCAGATCTGTACCTAAAATTGTGATTTACAGACAAACATTAGTGAAAGTTTTTTTTTTTAGTAATATATTAAAGGAATTATAAATTTTACCCACATTTTTGGGCATACAAAAATTCCCTTGTAAAATTGTTTTCAACACCTGCGATAACGGTACCGAAATAGCTGCCATGCTCTAAATTTTCATATTCTTTCTTTCCCTACAAGTTTTAATTTTAAGAAGCTAAAACCTTACCAATTCGGTTTATTTATATAAAAATTATTATTATTTATTAAGAAAAAAAAATGTAAGCATATTAGGCCCTACCAATAACCAATCGCTAAACACGCGTTTAGATAAATGACATCACATTCAACTTCAAAGATGAGTTTTTTCATTATTTAGAATCCATTAAACATTTAAGTCATAGATTTCGAAGACTTAAAGTATCGGGTTGAACCGTCTCTTGTTTAAAATCGAATTTTATTGAATCTAAAAGATAAATTTTGTATTTAAAGATGTTTGCGCTGTGAGACACTTAGATGAAAACAATTTCCTTTACACAATTTGATAATATTATTCATATCAATTTGGAAACGAACGCAATCACTTACAAATTTGGTATTTCCGAAAATCCATAGAAATATTTCACATTAAGTGGAAGATCATAAATGAAAATAACAAACAAAAGTGGTTCAGAAGGATTACCTAGAAGAACTCAGTTTGGCTTAAGGATACCATTCCTTTTGATCATTAGAAGGAAGAAAGAGGTACAAGTTTGTGGTAGTTGAACAAATCATCACCTGAGTCCTGTCTTGTTCGAAAGACTGATTCTTTACGAAACGGAGTAAAATCTGCTGTCTTTATAAGATCTAACACAAATATTTGCAAATTTCATACATAAAGTGTGATTTATTCAAAAGTGTTTTAGCAGCTTATCAATTTTTTAATGAAAATAATAACAAAAACAAGTACTTTTTTTACTTTATTTATTGTACCTATATAATTTTCAATATTACCAAATTCAACTTATAAAACTTCCATTTTAATATTAAGAACTTTAAAACCAAAGTGCATCAGCAAATTCATTTTTATATATATCTATTTCATCCGACATTCAATCTTGCACTGCACATGACTCTCATAACTCCGGTTGCTTTTCCGCGTCAATTATTAGCCTTTCTGAATCCATCATTATTGTAATTCACAACAGCACTAAACACAAATTCTTCCTCATCCCAAGACCATCGCTTTAATTTACTTTTATCGCCCAATTGCAAACCGTCGGAAATTTCAATCGTTAAATTTACCGCGAGTAAAAAATTAAATTGGGAAGAATTAATAAAGCTTAGTGGGTCGAATAAAAATCATTCTAAGCTAAATCATAGCCTACAACAAGCAAACAAAGTTTGGTCTACCCCTTCCCTATTACCAGCAGCGAATTCTAAATATTTCTTTTTTCAGGCTTTTTGGAAACTTCGATATCCCCTATATCTTTTCGGGTGTAGGTACTAAAGGGTTCTTCAATAAGGGCAGGTAGATGTTGAAATTAAACATTCTGGCGTTCGGAGTGTGGCACGTAGCGTTTCAATTTGGATTCAACAAAAATTGGTTATCATCGTTATGTAGCGTTATTCTTTGATTCAGATGGCAATGACATCATCGTTTTCGAAGAACTATACGGACTCTAACAGACAGCGAAGATGTTTTCGGTTGATCTTGCGTTTGTTTGACGCAAGGGCGTTGGCTGATTTATTCTCACTGAATTGTTCGACTCAAATTTGACCACCAAACTTTGGATAATCAACTTGGAAGGACATAACAATGTAAACCGTAAAATGGGCGCAACGCACGTATCGTTGCCTCAAAAGATATTGGTATTAAAGTTTTATCATTTGGACGTGCTGTTCAATCGTGTAACTTGCCATGGTGATTTGGCATCAGTAGCTGAATAATAAACAACAAATTTCACCAAAACAATATGGCCGCCACAGGCCGCCAAAACCTACCCGCATCAATTGAAAAACCCTATATATTTTTCTCTTCGACAAAAAGATATCTAAAAAATTGTTAGTGCTTAAAAAAACAAGAAACAGTAAAATCAAAATTCCAATTTAAAATATTTATGACCTTGAAATTTTGTTTGACTGTAATAGTAATTTCAGAAGAAAATCAATTGACAGCTCCGAGGTATCTTTTTTTTCAATTCAAATAATTTACTGATTGGAATATTTTACCGACGGGATTTGTTTATTTCTTGGCTTGAGCAATTTTTTGTTGTAATTTTTTGACTTCTGTTTGTTTTTTATTGTTTGTTTTGTCAAGGAAACTAGAATTTTTCGGAATAAATATATACACATCTCAGATTATTCCTAAAAAAGTCTTCCAACTGTCGGTAAAGTGCCACCCAAATCGGCTCAATCGTGTTGAAGATAAGTTGGCTACGATATTTCGCAAATCAAAATCTCGCAAATAAAAAAATCCCGCTTTTCATAATCTCGCAATTTCAATATCTCGATTATACAAAAACACACAAAGTAAAATCTCGAAATTTCAAGATTTTGCCTGATATTTGCGAGATTCTTGGGTGCGAGAAGTAAAAGCGGAATAATTAATTCTCGAGATTTCGATATTTGTCCAGACAAATAGAATAGAATATTGCACAAAATAACACTAAATTAAATTATAAATTAAACTGGGCTTTTGCCTTACACCATTTCTACTATTATTTGGAAGCTTTCCACCATTGTAATTAGTTTTGGTGATTTTTTCGGTTACGGTCTGTAAAATCGTTAACATTTATTTATATTGTAATTATTATTTGATTTAATTATGATTTCACTTTATTTCACATTATACCTAACGAATAATTTTTTTAACTTTTATATTTTTGTATTTTATTGTGCGTCCGCTTAAGGTTTACAAAAAGCTATTTAACTGTGAAAGAATGCTTGAATCGGAATTCTAAATGAAATCTTTTCTTACTTTCTGAAGTTGTCAAATAAAATGTGTTTTAAAAGCGTGTTAAATTTGATTGCTTTTTCTGCAGTCGCCCACATATACCTTCTTAATCACGTTAAGTGTGCCGATTTTAACATATTTGATTATATATAATAAAATTATTTATTTTTTTTGGATCATGAATTTTTCTCATCCACTCTTTAAAAAACAGCAACAAATTTTCTTAATTAACGAATGAAAGGGTCACGGAAATTTATTACCTTCTCCAAAATACTAAACACTAAAAATGACCATGAAGATGTTTAGTTCTCTCTCTCTCTCTCTCTATCGAACTCTTTCAATAAACTCGGCGACTACAAGGTGCATTGTTAAGGGCTCTTTTCATGTGTGATGTTAAGTCTCTTATATATAGAATTTTGTTTTCGTTCTTTTTTTCTTTTCGTTTTCTTTATATATTGATACGATGAAGCCAAACCACGCAACATCACCTCTAATCAAAGTGCTTCGAGAATTTTTTAACACCAAAAATGCATCAGTTTTATGACCTCAATCGGTCTTTACGTTTTTCTTTTTTTATCAGAAAGCCCAAATGGCTAAAAGAAATACAGCTCCATTTATAGTGTATATATCTACCTACTCATTTGATTAAAGAAATCCTTTTCTCACACTTTAAACGAATCTAACACGCACACACACGCACACTTTTGGACAAATATAATAAAATTCAAAAATTGAACTTAGCAAACAAAGATCCATGGATGGTGTGTTTCGTGTCCATCATCTGGCCATGTCGTGAAGAGATATTTTAATCCTTATCCAACTTGGAATACCCTTTGGCTGAATAGTTATTTATTTTCCACATGAATATCTCCTGTAGGACCTTATATTGTTTTTTTTTTTACTTTACTTTTTATTCTTCATCATGTCGTCGTCGTCTTCAAATGGACATTAAAGATAAAGAAGGCACTTTGAAAGGATAAATGTTATTTGTAAGGGTTCGTTCCTTTGCTGCTAGATGAAGTCGAAGACGATGAAGAAGAACAACAACCAAGAAGAAGAAGATCCAAATAAATATCCTTTCGGACAAGGGTAAACAGAATGTTTACCCTCTGTAGGCTGTAGGGCTTTGTTCTTCCTGCGCGCCGCACAATGTACCATCGGACATCATCACTACCCTTTGCACAGTGTAGGGAATAGTCCGATCGGCCATCATCATTGGACAGGTATAAAGGAGTTGAGAAACAAATTAAATCCCTTTTTTATCGTTGCGCAATCTCATTTCCAACACTCAGTGCATGAGTGTGTGTGTGTTAGTTTGTGAGTTTGTGATTTAATAAAAAAAAAAGGGGTATCCCTATTATGACCGCATTAATTTGGACAGCGGACTAGGCGAGATGTCCAACCCTGCAGCACAATAGATGGGAACAATTGAATGGTCTTCTAACGTTCATATCTGAATGGCGCGACACAATAGAACGCAGATTTGGAAAGGATCATTATTCAAATGAGCCGAATGAGTTGACGCAAACAGGGGTGTTCTAGGAACGAAATTTATTTTGTTTGTCGTTCTTTAAGTCCGTCTGCGATATTTGAATATGTGATGTACCAACGAAGCAAAATGCCCAGAGGGGCAGGATAGTCAGAGATGTTTTTTTTTTTTTTTGTATTATTATTATTTCCTCAAGATGATGATAGATTTTATGTGTCTTGTCATTGAGATTTAACGGTCGAAAAGATGCAGATGCAAATAAAAGAGAAGATGCACAATTTTGTTTAGAGATGGATTCTTCGTTTATTTAATTTTTTCTCACGCCATCGCCAGCGTTAGAGATTGAGAAAGTATAATTTTTTTTTTTGTTGAATATAAAATTATCCGTACAAATGAAATACGGTTACCAAAGAGATTACCTAATCGAATTTAAATAGTTTAGCAAAATTTATAGTCAACAAATGTCAAATTTATAGACGGAAAAAAATGTTTCAGAGAAAACTTAATCTAACGCCTACCTACTTGAATTTGAATATTTTAACATTTTTTTTTTGTTTTTTTTTTTGGCGGTCATGGTTTTCAAAGAATAAGGCCAAAGCAGAGAATCGAGATAAACCTATTTGGAATTTTTCTTTTAAAATGAATAGATAAGAAAGTTTTTTTTTTTTTGGTTTTTAATTCAAAAGTGCTTCTGCTTAATATGACAAATTATTATTATTCACAAATATGGATTGGGATTTGTCACGCTGAGTTGTGTCAGTTTGCTTACTAAATGAAGATACCCAAATTTGAAATTATGGAGACCAGATGGTAACATAGGAAAAATATAGCTTGGAAGTGATTTATGACATTGGATATAGTTTTTTGAGTGATTTTAAATTTCTGCTTTATAAATAATTGTCCATGCAAATTATCGAATTTAATTTTTTTTTTTGGGATATATTTATCTTGTATTAATGGGGACTTTGCTGATTAATTGTTGTTGGTATTCCTGAGTCAACTAAATCACAAAAAAGTTGCTCTTTCGAAAATAATTAATCAATAATTTTGTTAAATTTTAAAACTTTTTTGAATTTTTTCCCCTTAAAATTATAGTTTTTAGATATAAGAACAAGCTGGAGTTGAGATGGAAAATAATTTTTAAATAGGTTAAAATGATAGTTCTCTTCACAATACACATGATTTGCAAGACAGGAGAAAGAGTGAGGAGAACTATTAAAGAATAATTCAGAGAATTTTCTCTTTATCCATACTTCTGAAACTGTCAAACTTTGTTAATCTTAACTGTGTTTTGGAAAGTCATAGAACAAAGTGTATGAAATTTTATTTAAATAAATTAATTTCTGGCCATAAGATATTAAGATTTCTTAAATTCATGCTTTAAGTTCGTGAATACAAATAAAACAAATCTAAAATTAAATACAACTGAAGAGAGAAAATTTAATTTATGAAAACAAAAAAAAAACATAAAAAAAGGTAGTAAATTGCAACTTGTAAAATGAAATGATCTAACACTGAAAATTAATAAAATTTATATAAAAAAACGTTGTCTGTGAATTTTAAAACTATCCGATCCTAACCTCTTAACCTACTTGCATAAATGTTCTAATGCATTAAAATAGGAAATGAAGCATTCGATCAACTTAGTAACAATATCATTATAAAAAAAAACTGAAAGCTTTCTGATCGCCACCTTTTTTTACAGCTTGGATAAAATCGTATCTTGAAAATAGATCATATCAGGTAAAATTCCGAAATACTCTTTCAACTCCATTCACAGCTCACTCCGGTGTTCCCCAAGGAAGTCAACTACCCCCGTTTCTATTCATCATCGCTATAAATGATGTAATATCATGTATACGTTCTAGTGACATTCTCATATTTGCTGATGATATGAAGATTTAAAAAAAAAAAATAAAACCTAGTCATGGCCACGTACTTCTGCAAGCCGATATTGAAAGCTTTTTTGTTTGGTGTGATAATAACGGACTTTCTCTTAACCCTTCCGAATGCCAAACAATTACGTTTTCAAGAAAGCGAGTTGCAAATGCTTTTGATTATTCCATCCATTTCGCAGCACAAACTTGGTCGTGTCTTTAGCTTCAAGGACTTAGGTGTTAACTTCAGCTCTAATTTGGAATTCACTGAAAACATAAATTACATTGTTAACAAAGCCAACTCCATGCTTGGATTTATTAAGCGCTGGGCAAAGGAATTTAACGACCCGTATGTTATACATTTTCCTTATACAACTGTTATATGTACGACCCCATCTTGAATATATGCCTCACAAGTTTGGACTCCTTTCTATGAAATTCATAAAAGTCGTTCACTTTGCTCTGAAAGGTTTTCCTTGGGCTGATCCGTTCAACCTGCCACCATACTAACATCGGATCCAGCTTCTGAAGGTTCAAACTTTATACCAAAGACGTGTTAATAATGATTTACTATTTCTTCACCAACTTATTAATGGTCAAATTGAAGCTACCGATTTGTTAGCCTGTATTGGCATAAACTACCGTGGAGGATCTCACCACTTCAGAAGATTCGATGTTTCACATGAGCCCTTTTAACCGTATGTGCAAGCTTTTTAATTTAATTGAATCCCTAGTTGATTTTAACACTAGTAAGATAGCATTAAAAAATTGTTTTAAATCAGTGCTCCACGATTGTGATTATTTTTTTCTTAATTCTTGACAATAGTAACTTTGAATGTTTTCTGTATAATTTCGTATTATTGTTTAATTAGATATATCTTATTTATTTATGACTATGCAAGTGTAAGTTAACAGTATTTGCTAATCTACTTACCAATAACACATGCACTTATGATGAGCCTCTGATTGTAGGTTGCAGCTTGCTCTTAGCTCACTACAACACAGAATGGACTAATTTATAAATAAAATTATCTAAATTCAGTTACTAAGGGTTTAAGTCCAAAAATTGGATTTTTCCTTGCGATAAAAATATATTAAAAATATCATCAATTTTCTCATTTTTTCTTACTATGTAAATACAATTTACCTTTTTTAAAAAAATCATGATCTCTGACCAAGAATTATTTTGTTTAAATATTAGAACCAACTTTTAATTTAATAAATTTTTTTTTTTTTAATATTTTCAACCAGCATAAGCTCAAAAGATTAAAATCCAAAGCACTAAAAGTGCAGAATCCGAAACAAAATTATCAAAAAACTTTCCATTATTTGTTGAACAATATTATTTGGGTTTCGGCTTGAAGATCTTCTCGTTGTCATTTGAACAATAAATATTGCAAAAATTATCTAAGATAAAAAAACATTCTAGAATATTCCAACACTTTATGATAAATCTAACTGTTTGACATTTTTTTTTCTTGTTTCAGATTGCAATTAATTTGCATTTTATTGCATTATTCTTACTCGTGTTTATTTGATAACACTTTAAAATGACAATTTTATCACTTTCGGAAAACATAAATAAAAATTAACATCATCACTGGAAGTAGTGTTTTTGTTTTTTGTACATTATTAAAAAAAATAAAAAAAAAGCAGCAAAGTCCTTGCTAACAATATAAATGTCTTAGCTAAGTTATGTTAATTTACACATAAATTTGTTCGAGAAAAAAAAAATTAAATTCATAAATAAAAAATGTTATTATAACTTTTATATAAGTGTTTTGGTTTATCATCTTAAGCAATCCACATCATCGTTTAAGAAAAAAGAAAAAAAAAAAAACAATCATTAGCATAGCAGCGTCTGCAACAAAATGACAAAAAAAAAAAGAAAGAACTTTTCAAAATTAAATTTTTTTTTTAGTACTTATTTTTTTTTACCAACGCTCGGCGTGATTAAGTAAAGTGTTTCAACGGTGAATCATATTTCACCACCACCAAATGACCTTGAATGAGATGATGATTTTATTCTTGCCTTTTGCTTTTTAGTTTTTTTTTTTTTTATGAAAGTATCTCTGTCTTGAAATAATTTTTTTGGAAATATCATCTTCTTTTCATCTTGGATTGTGGTTGAAAATTAGCAATGACTCATTAATCCTTATTAATTAAACAGTCGAGGAATTAAGTTAACAAAGATTAAAATTTTCAACTTTCATAAATTAAGTAGGTATAGTAAGACGGAGGGTAAAACAAAAGAACTGACGCCAAAACTTGATTTTACGCTGTTTGCATGCTTTTCGTTGTTTTGCATGCTCGGTTTTTATTTCACGTGATTATGACGCACGTTCTAACTAGCCAACAATTATTGTGAACAATTTTATCTCTGATTTTCCATATATGTATGTGTTGTTGGAATGAGATGACGTTTCATTTAAAAAAAAAAAAAAACAACATCTGTCGGCTAATTTATCAATTTTGTTCTTTTCGAGTTTGTGAGCGTTTTCTTGATCATTTACATACAACATTGTTTTTATTTTTTTCTCATTTTGCATTACACAGTGAAAAATTATACTTTAAAAGGTTAATTTTCTCTTTGAGCACGCCGGAGAAAGAATTGAAATTAAAATAAAAAAAAAGAAAAAAAAACAATCAACAGAAACGCTTAACAATCAATAATACGATCGTGCGACCATGTTTTAATGCACCTCGAGCAACTTCAAATTCAATTCTCCACCAAGTCATACCACACAGTGAACAGCACCACCGCACTGGTAATGGTGTATATATTATGTGTTGTCAGTCGGTAGTCCGTAGCTGACGGCATGACAAATGTCAAATATTTAACTTCAAACGTGAGGTGCTAAGAATGTAAGCAAATATTGAAAGTGAAAGAGTCGAGACTGTGAATATGGATTGTGTATGGTGAACAACTAACAGTTAAGAAGTAGAAAGAAGTCATCGTGCTACCGAAGAGCATTTGAGCATTTTGACGGGTCAGGCACAAGCGTATAGGAAGAAGCATATGCACATCAGAGAGAGCATTATGTAGTCACATGTGTTTGCACAAGCAGAGTTTATTTGTTTGGTAAATTGTTTGATTAGGAGTCATTAAAAAAGCTTTTGCCACCGTATTTTCTAATAATATATTATTTTTTGTTGTTTTTGTTGTGTTCCTTTATCAGCCCCCCTCTCTCTCTCTCTCTGTTTTTCTGCTCAATATTTTAAGTATTTGAATAAATATTGAAATTTTATTTGTTATTGTTATTTGAAGATAACAGCTCTACACACTGCGTGGTGAAAAATTTCACACTCAAACCAAATTGCTAATTAAAATTTTCCCATCGATTAGCTGAGAATTATTTATACAAAAATCATTGTCATCACGACTTTTAGTCAAGGCATGCAAAGATAATTATAGGTTACGCATGCGCACCATTTTAATTTGGAAAACTTCTCCCAACACAAAGCACTAAAAAGAGCCCACCAATAGATTTTGGCATTGTTAATGGAATTGAAAATCGTATAATTTCTTGGTTCTTGACCCCTATGATTACTTTATGGTTACACTTCCGTCAACACCCTTATTTTTATTTTTTTTGTGTTTCGTTCTTCCTGATTCTGTTGTTGGATTTTGGCACAATACCCTCAATTATTCCCGTATGGGACTCCTTGCAACAAGTATAACATTGTGCTACTGTATCGTTGGCACACCATCATCAAGGGGTGGAAATTGTTGGTAAATGCGAAAATTAGTTGAGTACACTTGAGTGAGTGGCTTTTTTGCTCGTGGGGATTGCGATGAGAAATACGTATGACTGCTTCCGGCTATTACATTTCTCGATCACATGTTGTGTGTGTGCGTATGTCATGTGGTGCAGGTTTAGTTCGGTTAGGATGAAAGAGTCACACACAGGTCGCTGTGGAATGTTTTTTCTTATTTTCTCCTTCTTCTTCCATCATCGGCACGATAAATGGATGAAAGAATCAATTTATTGCAGATGCAAAAAAAAAAGAAATAAATTTCATGTTGAACTTCCATAAATTTTAGTTATATTTAACACACATTTTTATTTTCATTCAACATCACAAAGCAGACACAAAGAAAAAAATGTTACAAAACTTTCGATTTCTATTTTGGTTAGTAGTGTGTCTACCGAAAAAAACTTAATAATAAAATAATTCGCTTTTATGATGCAAATTTTTAGTGTGTGTGCTTCACAATGTATGCTAATTTTATTATATTATTTTATTTTTGTCTATTTTCGGTGTTATGTTAGATGAGGTAACTTGATATACCCGCATAGGAGAGAATATTATACATAGGCCTAATTTAATTAGTTGCAAATGACAACGGATTGTGATGCTAATCCGTTGTTAGTTGTGGCTTAAAACGTGATTTTTCTAAACAAGACCATCACGATGATGCTTGCTGGTGTATCATTGATTTTTAATGAAATTTGTTTTGAATGTTTGGGTAGTAATTTAATAATAACAAAAATAAAATTAAATATCGGTTGACATTTTTATCGATACACGGAAATCTTACGCATTTAATGACTTTAAAGGTGCTCGTGCGGAAAAAAAATACATAATTTATTATTAATTTATTGAAACTTCAGTTCTATGTTTCAAAAAAATCAGACAAATTTATAAAATCAAATATATTTGAAGAATAATTTACATTTTTTTAAAAATAGCCTACATATGACTTAATGTATCTACGCAGGTTGGACGATTCTATAGATGTTTTTATTCATCTTGTTCAAACTTTGTGTAACGTCTAATATTTTGAATTAATTCAGTAAAAAACAATCTTAGATGTATTTTTTTAGCATTTCATAACATTCGTTAAACTAAAGTTATTGAAAGCATATTTGTAGCATCAGCTATTGAAAATAACAATTTGTTTGTGTTAAAATTTTCACATGAGGAGATAAATTTAATTTGCTCTCCTTAAATTTAAATTATCTTATTAAAATGTTTATCACGGAGGCATTTCCATAAAAATATACAAATATGGTAAATGACTGCTAAATATCATCTTAAATATAAAAAAATATAAATCGAAATTGAAAATTTGAATGATATCTTCAAGTCAACACTTAATTGATTCCATAAATAAGCAATCCATTATTGGAGGGTTTTGTTTTTTATTAAAAACAAAAAAAATAGTTGACATATTTTTTTTGGTTTGGAAATAAAATATTTATTTTGGTGCAAAGACAAATTAAAGCCATAAAAATATGGTTATTTATGTTTATTTTAAAATCAGTGAAACTATCAACTTCATGAAATTTTAAAAATTAATTATTGATAGGGTGTTCTTGAAAAAATATGATAAATTCAAAAGTGGCTTTGAAATGAATATAAAGGGTGTTTTTTTTAGACGTGTGGTTTTCAATCTAGCAATACTTTTTTCGAAGTTGGTCGTTTTGACAGCTGTCACTTGATGTATGCTCAATTTGGTTTGCCATTTTATAATTAATACATACACAACGTTTGCAAATCGTGCAAATTTATTACCAAAATAATGGTTCGGTTCACGCGACGCATTGCGCGCTGCGTCCAATTCAATTCGCATTCATAAATTCGAGCAACAATGGATCGGTTTCGCACCACGTTTACTCTACTGGATAATACGTATCCTCAGAGATGCTGCGGAGCAGAGTATCGAAGAAGACCCGAATGAGTCCATCCGCCATCGCGCGTAGCAATTGGAGCTGTCGAAAATTGGGCCTCTCGGCTGGAATCATTTTTAAAATATAATGGCAAACCATCATCTTTATAAAAAAAAGCTAAATTCCTGGCCATTACATTTAACTATATGCGTTTTATTTCTTTTTTAAAACACCACGTCTAAAAAAACACCTTTTATTAATTCAGAAAATTGAAAAAATGCGAATTTGTGAAATTCATTACATATGTGGATACTTTACGGAGAAATCCTGTTTTTGGGTTCCGATTTTCAGTGTTAAATTTGAGTTAAGACTCAAAATCTTCTGTTGGCTTAATAGAGACTACTTTCAAGTGGCTCGTGGATATGCCTCTTTTCAAAAATTATAATTTTTGTTAACAATATTTTTTGCAAAATGTTCTATTATTTTAGTATAATAATAATTTTGAGCGTCAAAGTACTATTTTTAAGCCATGCTGTAGTATGATAAAATTGCCTTAAATAATTGAACAATAAAAAAAAATAATACGAATAACTAACATTCATTTATGTGCCCTCTTGAACAAAAACTTTAAAAGAAAAATCTATCGTTAGTCAATTACAGAAACTATTTGACCTTTTTCTGACCTTTTAAATAGTTCTTTTGTTTTCGGAAATTATTGCAGACATGGTGAAATTTGAAAAACATAAATACATTGTACATTATGGTGGTTACATGTATATGAAAATAGATGTCAAAAGGACTTTTATGGCATATTGATAAGCTTTAATTTTTACACCCTGTATATACTCGTAAAACATATGTATCGGACACGTTGATTAATATTGTAATTTATTTTTCGAATTGCTTTCAATTCACTCTGTAATTTTTATTTCTGTCTTTGATAAAACAAATTTCTTCAATTCGTAATTAAATATGCAAATAATATAGCCGCGTATAGTAACAATATTTTTTCAAATTAAGTGCCTACAAAGAGTCTCAAATCGATTAACATTTAAAAAGAAAATTAATAACCATAAACCACGAAATAATTGCAATCAAATGAAATTATACAAAAATATATCTTAATAGGTACGCCATTTAATATTTTCAAACAGTTGAATTAAGGTGAATTTTAATTTTGTGTAAAGATAATCCTGTATTTAGTTTCTGATATTGTAAATTCTTAAAAATTGATGGTCTTAAATATTCATCATTTGAATTTAAAATCAACTTGAGTCACATTTATAATGAAACTAAATCAAATTTCTATATCGTTAATACTCGTAAAAAATAAAATTCTTTATAAGCAAATCATCAAGGAGCTTACGTCAAAAAATTCAAAAATTCACATTCTTAATCAAGACTCCAATGAAAGGGAAACCACTTAACAAATTTTAATTTTAATCATCTAAACGCTTCTTTTTGCAAAGCAAAAAATCTATAAATTTATAAATAAGAAGAAGAAAATAAAAATAAAAAATAAAAAAAAAATTTATTTCAGTGGTTGTAGTCATCAATTCAATTTTTTTTGTGTATGTTCTTTTTGTTATTATATCTTAACGACTACGATTAATTTGTGTAGCACATCAGTAGAAGAGTATAGAGACAAGATCTTGGTTAGCGTTTAATTTATGCAAATTCCAAAAGGCATACAAATAAATTAAAACAAAAAACAACACTAGAAAAGGTCAAAGTGAATTTCTGTCGCATTGTCATCATCTTTCTGCTGGAGACGGGACAGTTATAATTATTTTCTTATGAACAAACAGAATGAACAACAAATTAAAAAAAAAAAAAAATTATAATAAAATTGTGTTGATTTTTAGTCGAAGGACGTGCATTGACTTCACAAAATGGATGAAGTATCAGCGATCAAGCGACAACAGCAGCTGCAGCATCAGCATCAACATCAGACATCAGCAGTAGCACAGAAAAACTTCTGAATACTGAACCCATTCAAACTGTCGATGACTTTTGATATTGAAATTATGTTTGCTTTTTTATGTCCATTACGTACTTATAATGCACCATTTTCATGCTTATTGCTGCTTAGGTTCTTAATTAAATCTCATTTTATTGCATTTACACGTTTGTTGTTAATAATCGCCGTGAAATCTCCACTTTGATTTTATTACATTCTTTGATGCAAAAAGAATAAAACTAAATTAAAATTAAATGTAATCAAAATGAAATAAAAAATGGCACAATCACAAAGGTATGGTTTGGACAGTCATCGTGACTATTCGGTGTCCGTTCCTTCTAACCTCCTCCTCCTGCTCACCGCAAATGACGCAGTTGTCAAGTAGAAAATACCCTTGAAAATTATTCTCCTTTTTTTTTGTTTTAATCTACTTCAGGGTCAAATATGATGCCAAAAGCAATGTTAATTATATTATTGTGAGAGGATTTATCATCACTTACCTATGTCCTTGAAGAAGGATGGTGAATAATTGTTTTGGCGTGGAAAATTTCACGACATGTCTTTTTTCCCCAGTATCATCTACATGTTGATGATTTGTTGTTAACCTAAAACAGATTTCTTAAAATTAGCGATATAATTAATACAAAGCGATAGCATATATGTACAGTACATATATTTATGTATGAATTAATTGATGTTGACAGGGATAAGCGTGAAAAAGTGAGAGGAAATAACAACAACTTTAAAACTAAAACAATATAATTAATTACACAGAGAGGAAGGAATGCACTGATTGCACTACAAACGAAAGAGTTGAGTTGCGAACTTTAATTTGTCTCTGTTACGGTGCAATTTTGTTTATTCTGTGAGCATTAATGTGTGAAAATGAATTAAAAAATATAAATGAATAAGGTGTCAAAAGGGAAAGGTTTGAGTGGCATTTCAAGGGAAATTTATCTTTTGCAAAAAAAAACAACAAAGTCTTAAGGGTATTCATCTAGGTAGGTTATTTATCCATCAAGACGCCAACCATAAATCAATTGTTGATAGTCATACATGACTATTTTATTTACTTTTGACCAAGATATTTCCAGAGCATCAAAATCAAGTTTGTTTACAATGTTTTCAGGTTCTGGCGTCGCGTCGATAGTGATTTCGTATATTTTGGACATGATTAGAAACATTTTAATAAAATATTTTTTAATTTTTTATGTTAAGTCCGGCTGCTGTCACACACATTTTTCGTATATGTGAAATGTCTCCATATAGTTAATGCCATGTGTATTTTCTATTTACAATCACACCTATTTTTATTATACGGAAGATATCTTCCTTATTCGGAAGTTCAATTTTATATTTGAGATACGATCAATAGATGGCGCTGCGAAGCTTAGTAGGGTTCGCTTAGTTTAAAATAATATTGATTATCACGAACTGAATTAATATTTATTTTGAAAACTATCCATATATCTGGAAAAGTAGTAAATGAATTTATTTTAAATTAAGAAGTTTCTAAACACATAAAATTGGCACACCAAATCTAGGCAGCGTTATTAGTTTTTTAGTCCAGGAAAAATATCTTAATTTATGCTTTTAAACGTCTTTCATGTTCTAATACCTATATAAATCCTTAAGACCCCGATATATATATTTGGTTTCCGGCCGCCTAAGCAGCACTTCAACTCCGTCTGGAACATAGGGCAGCAACAAAATTCTCCCATCTGTCCCGATTAGAGGCAATGGGCTTCAGCTGTGACCTGGCTTCCACCAATACAGGTGTACTTCATGTTGTTTTCGGTCTTCCATCATGCCTTGCACCCTACGGATTCCATAAAAAAGACTCCTTCGCAATTTTCTTGTCTGGTTTTCTTAGTGAATGGCCAATCCACCCCCCCTTTTCGCTGAAAAATGTCTGCATCCAGTTTTGTTTTGACCGGTCCAATTCCAGAGTTCAACGTTGGATATGGTTTGTGGCCATAAGACCTTGAGAATGTACCATAGACACCGGTTAACGAAACCCTGTAACTTACTCAAGATGATGGTAGACCATTTCCATGTTTCACAGGTGTATATAAGCAGGGATTTTATGTTAGATTCGAAGAGTTTCAACTTGGTACGTAGTGATATTTTATTGGAGTTCCAGGCAGGAGATAGGATGCCAAATGCCCAACGGGTTTTGTTTATTCTATTGTGATCATCTAAGTCTGTTCCAACATCAATTGCTATTCAACTGTCAAGATGGCAACTCACTAGAAATATAAGAGAAAGTATGTGCGACCTGTCATGTTTTTCTTTATATAAAATAAAAATAAATATTATTAAATATTATTAGTATTAAAAATAAAAATTCTGTTAATACCGCAACGACGTTTGTTTCTCAGACTATCCGAAAATATTATGCTAAGAAGTAATCTGTGAACCTGATTAAAAGGTTAACATAATATCGGACAGAAACTTTGCTCCGAGTCCATATGATTCGGACGAAATATTGTTTAATCTTCAACTCTGAAGCTTAAATAACTGATTAAATCTGCTACTAGCTATTTTACTTGTTTTACGATATTGTATTTACCTATTTTTTTTTTAAATATTAAAAGGCAATTTATTTAGTTTCTTATTACTTTTTTGGCGCTATCACTATAACAAAGCGAATGTGAATTGAATTGCATTTGAGCTAATAATGAGCTATAAAAATTGATTAGCTTTTTTTAACGAAGATATTTAAAGAATAATAATAAAACCTGTCTAAAAAATATAAAATCATTCTTGGTTAATTATTTGTTCTTCTAAATTGTTCAATAAAAAAGAAAGATAAATGTCTTGATATTTATATAATTTGCATTTTTATTTAGCGAGACCAATTAAATAAAAAAAAAATAAATATCTTATAAAAAAAGATTCTATTTTTTTGTCAATACAAACAAATTGAATTGAAATAAATTGTTGCCAAATTTCAGTAAAATCTCTGATAACTAGAGTAAAACAAAAAATTCAAAAAATGTATTCAAACTAAAACATTTTTTACATGAAGTAATTTTGAATTAATTATTCTCAAAATAATAGTAATCATAGTTCTAGGAGCAAAAATAAGATCTCAAAAACTGCTTCCAAAGTTTTAATAATTAAATACCATTCGCCAAAATTTTTATTTGATTCCCTTCCACCTTAGATAAGTCAATGAATGGAAGTTTGAAACGCGTATTAAGAAAATAGAGAAGAAAACATCAGCTCTAATACGTTAATGAATAGTACTTCAATTCATATTGCAACTGAACAAAATACAGCTAAGTTTGATTGAACTATTCTATCCAAAACATTCAAACAAAAACGCCCATAAATACTTAATCAAACTACAATATTATCGCTAATTATTGAATTTTAATCTTAACCCTTCAAATTTAAATTAATTCTCAATTTGTTAGTTCGCTGCTCAGCTCTTTTGAATTTCTTCTAATCACTGCATTCATATTCTTTGAAATCTATGAAAATTTTATTGAATTCCAATAGTTTATCTCATCCATATGTCACACATATAATACCTCCACGTATAATAATCCATATTAAATGTCTAAAAATAGACAATCCTAATATAAAATTAAACCTCGTTTTAAAATTTATGTGAAAATTATGAAAATTTCTTAAAGCAAAAAAAAAAAAAAAAACTTCATCTGAGTCAATTATAATTCCCTTTCTTTTGAAGTCTATAATTTATTTCCTTGGCTTCATTTCTGTGGTGTGTTGTCTTCGTCCTACTGCGTTTATTCTTCTTGAGTTTTTTTTTTTTTTTCTTAGTTGAAATTATCTTCAGGTGATTAAGCAGGAGCCAAAATATTGTAACATGTGCGTTATGTTATTTTTTTTGTCTGTCTTATTTTGTGTATTTTGTCGATAGATGCAACTGAGAAAACGAAATGTTTTGTGCTGCCTGCTGTTGTTGCCATTTTACTCTTCAGATCGGATTTCACCCTTTTTTCTAAGGCCCAACTACTGCATTAGGGGAAGAAGAAGTCTACCTTATTGTTACCTTTTTTTCTGCTGCTGAAATAGGTACTTCCTCTTCAAGGATGTTTTGCATAATATCAGACAAAAAGTGCACTTCCCTTTCCTTATTACCTACTCAGGTACTTATTTAACTATATATACACTTCGGATATATTTATGACACTTTTTTTTGTTGTTTGATATTCAAATTTGCTGCAAACACACTAGCACATGTAGGTACATATTATCAAAGCGTGTGAAAGAAATATTTCCATACATTCTTTTTGAAACTTGAGTGTTGATTGGTAATTTAAAAACAACAAAAGTTTGAAACGGAAGGAAGTTACACCGATATTGATCGAAAACCGACATCAGGTGGCCAAATTAAGTTAGGAAATTTGTGTGTACTAAAATTTTGTTTGCATAATTTTGATTTTCTCCTTTTTTCAAACAAAATTAAGGAGACGAACGGTATTAACAAGCCAAGCTGATTCACCACCACCATCATTGCCATCAGCACCACAGGCACTGCCAATGTCGCTGGCGACATCTAGCAGTCCTGACCAAGTGATTATCCAAAATCATAGCTACCTTCCCACGTCTTCTGCTGCTTCAAGGTACTTTGAGCACCCGCTGAATATCTCGCCTGGACAAACCGTGCCGAACGATGATGATCACCACCAGCAGCAGCAGCACCAGCAACAGCAACAACAACAACAGCAGCATCACCAACATCACCAACAGCAGCAGCAGCAACATCCACATCAACAGCAGCATCATCATCATTTGGTACCATCACCGACTTCGGTGAATTTGGGTGCACTGTCCAACTCACACCAGGTCCATCAGGTGCAGAATGCGAATGGCAGCACGTCGTTTGTTTACGAATACTACAAAGTATCGGACAATAAGGACAATGACGAATTGCATTGGAGGTGAGTTTCAAAAAAAAAAAAAAAAAACAAAAATAGTGGAATCGAGAGAGTTGCATTTGGGTATTTGTCTGTGTGTACTCTCCAGCGACCCCCAGGTGGTATAATGGGAAAAATTTATTTGTTTCCAATTAAGTCCAGCAGCACCCGTATCGTCCGTCCGTGTCGGACGAGAGAATAGAGTTGAGTTATGAAATCCAGTGACAGGTTTTTTTAATGAACAAGTGCTGTACTGGTTGGTGCTCTGCGGTAGGCGATAGGCGGTGGGACTCAGCAGATGGGATGATAAATGTGGTTAAATCTCATGGTACGAGTATGCATGCCTAAGTTTATTGTCTCTGCAACGCCAGACTTAAATTGAATTTTTAATGCAAATTTTGGATTGGCATGCAAGTCACATTCGCATTCGAAGAGGGTAGGGGGGGGGGGGTGCGGGGGCTTGATTGTGTAAGATTTGTCAAGTTTTGTTGGCCTAAGGGTACAGAAATGATAATGGACATTTATAGCCTGAGAAGTATGCTATTGAGAAAGATTGATATGCATGTGATACCCATTCTAAGAAATATTACTGCAATTTGGAACATCATTTTCTAATAAATCTTCTTTTGAAGTTCTTACTCACTTTCTAATTTGGATCCAAAATTCGTTAGCAATTGTTCTAAATTAAAGAAGTCTGTGAACAAAAATAACTTCCACTAAAGGGCTCATTAAATTTTGGTCTTTTTATACAATTTTAATTGAACCGACAGTTAATGCATTGAATGTGTCCAAAATGTGATAGGATATCTCACTTTCTTAGAAAAAAAATCAGAATATATGTAGTTTGATTTTTCAAAAAAAAACTGGGGTTATTTCTGAGGACTCAAAATTTTCTAAATAACTTGAATAACTTCTGAAGCTATCCAATTATTGGAATATCGTCTTAAATTAAAAAAAAAAAATTAGAACACTAAGGTCCAGTTTTTCAGTGCATGAGTTAACTCCGAGTTAAATCCGAATACGAGTTAGTTAATCCTAGAAATACTTTAATGCCGATTAAGAGTACTTTTTCAGTGGAGAAGTAAATTTAACTCGTAGTTGTCAAAAATCTCGAAGTACAAAAGTATAGAAATCAATATTTCGCTATCGAATTCGAGATGGCACTAATATGAAAATCACCCTTTCCGTAGTGTCGTACCTCGATTTGAATAAATTTTTCACACGCTGACACGCATCTTTCGGAAATACCTATTCAGCTAATCCAGAGTTAACTCACCAAATTTGTTGAGTAAACTCGGGATCTAAATTGACTGAAAAACATGTTTCAAGATTTAACTCGGGTTTAACCCCGAAACTAGGATAATCTCGTAGGATTAACTAACTCTGATTTAACTCGGAGTTAACTCATGGACTGAAAAACTGAACCTTGAAAGCATATTAAATATAAATATTTTTAAAATCTGTGTGCACCGAGCTGCGATTCTTATGTGTATGATTTTCGTTCATTGCATACAACTCAGAAACTGCTCAAACTAAAGTTTTCAATAAAACACTTTTTTGATATTTATTTACCTACGATTCGAGCATATGTATATTTGATCACAGCTAATTGATTGTTTTGTTTCTCAGCACTCTGATCGAATCTATGCTCGAATCTTTTATCGAAGTTCCAACATCAACTACAAGCTACCACATTTTAATAATAACTAAAAAAATCTTAATCAACTTTAATTGTGATTTTTCCCGTTAAGTTAGCAAACCGGAATCAATTTATGAACTAAGAATTCCCCATCGCTTAAAGTACCTTTAAATAACATCCGAAATGTCTTTCCATTCAAAATTAAATTGAAACTTCAATTAGTTCTTGATATAACAGACAACACATTTTGTCGACTGTCACTACCATTAAGACAAATTATTTATTTTCGCCGCGCCAAGCTGACGTTGCGCTGCTGCCACCACCGCCTTCCATGGTCAGCCGAGAGGATTCTCTTCATTACATTACACTTAAAAATCAATTTGATTGCAATCACCATATGCAAAGGTATTTTCATTCCAACAACCAACACGATACGATGAAGAAAATGAAGACTTTGTTGCACACTAAGCCCACGGAATGTCATCAAGTTTGTAGCGAAACAAAAAGTTGAAAAAAAAAGAAATCAACGTTATTTCATTTATCTATCAAAGCAAGGCACAACATTCACCGTAAATCGGTTCGGAGTGTACATTGTACACTTCACATTCATATACCTTTAATAATCCCGGATTAATGAAATTGATTCTCTAGCGCTCTGACGGAAAACTATAAAAATCCGATCAACATATGACATAGACATGATGTTGATGTTATTTTGAAAATAAAATTAAAAATGAAAAAAAAAAAAAAACATTTGAAGATCAAAACAGCAAATCTGAGAATTTCCTTGTGCCTTTAACACTGTACACCAAGAGTAACAGAGATATCCTTAGTTCATTTAAATATGTTTGTGTATATGTGTGTTTAGCAATGATATTATGATGGTGTCAACCCCTTATTCGGAAATAAATTATAAATCTGTCAGTTTGGATTAAAAAGCGGGACTCTCTGACTTGAATGTTTGTTTTGTTCTCATTTTTCCTGCGTTACTTCGTTGTCGTCCTAGTTTTTGTCATCGTCATCTTCATCTTGCCTTGACTTAAGTTTTTCTTTTTATCCTCTACTTACTGTTTCATATTGATTCGACGGAAACGATCTTCGCATGGAATAAATAAATGAAAATTGAAAGAATCTTATGCAAAATACCCTCAGAAGAGGTGAAGCGATATATTTTTTTAACTGAATGCTGCTGCAGATCTTACACAAATTTGTCACCAGATAAACATCAAAAAAAGCTAAAGAACCGAAAAGAGAGAGATTGCCTCTTCATCAGATCAGATAAAGACAGTTGTTTTTTTTTATTTTGGATCTGAATGAAATGCAAACGATGATACTGTGTCGACATGAATCCTTAAGATAACAATCAACTAAATTTGTTACTTTTGCATGATGTGAGAAGAAGAATTATTACATAGTCAGAAAATTAAAGTCGGATGGTTTTGTTGTATTCTATATGGTGTACAACAAAAAAAAAAAAAACAAACAAATATATATATGGCAACTCTTTTTGAATGGATGAGGTTTAAATTTGAGTACGTATAACATTTTAAATCCTTGTTTGAATTTGTGGACTTATCTATATCAATGTTGCATCCTAGTAGGAGAATTTCCAAACTAATGATCTTGGGCCAACTATTCAAGAGAGTGGGCTTGTTTTCAAATTTAAAAAAAAGAAGAAATCCGCATTATCTAATGAACTTTTTTTTTCGAAAAGCAGCCACTTTCAAAGCTTAAATTAAAAAAATTACTTATACTTATAAAAATTAAGGTAGGTATAGTAATTATTATTTTTTTAAATAAAATGGATCGTGGTGTGTTCGAATGTTTAAAACTTGAAAACGACTGGACCAAATTGGATACTTCCTTCTACGGGTTTGTAATTGCTACTCGAAGGTTTAGGAAAAAAGAAAAGTCGGAAAATTCTCAACAGGTGTGGCGCTGTAGGCGCACATTTCGTTTTTCCGTTCTTTTTAATTACCGTTCAACAGGTGGCGCTGTGTATGGCTAGAAAATGGCTTTTGGGAAATTCTTTTTCACTTTTTGTTATTTGTAGGGTGAAATGGGGTTAAAATAAAATAATTTTCCGATTTAAGAAACTCTTTTTTTGTTTGAAAGGCATTTCTTAAGGCAGTATTATATTATCATATAAATATTTCAAGTTTGCCAAATAAATATGTCTCAAAAGTATCATATAAGTGTGATAGTCAAATTTATAAGCCACAAAATACATGGAGCCTATTACTACTTTGACATACAACAAACATGTTGTCATATCTTATATGGCATAGTGGGACATATATTTATATATGACAGTGTAATATCGCCTTTAGGAAATGGGCCTTAGAGATAATTTTTTTCAAATTTTTAATATTTGTAAGGTGAAATGGGGAACAAATAAAAAACTATCCGATTTAGGAATTTCTTTTGGTTTTTGAAAGGTTTATTTAACAAAAATTCCTATTTAGAGAGTGAAATGCGCTAAAAAGAAAAAAATTTGTTTTTGATATCCAAAAATTCCTTCCGTGTTGTGAAAGTAATAAAGGTTGGACTAAGAGGATCATGTTTTCACATATTAAGCCATTCATTACGTAAGTAGTAAGTAATTTTTATGCGAAGCTTAGGTTTGTCTACCCGTGCGAAGTCGGGTGGGCCAGCTAGTTTTGTACACAAGTTGTTTAAGAAACAATAAATTTGTACTTTTAAAATTTTCGAAAAAAATATATTTGTAGTAGTTAAGCGTTATTAATTTGGTCCTTTCTTTAAAATCATATTTTTTGTATTATAAAATGATTAGATCCTTAAATCGTTTTGTGTTAAGAAAAACAATAAGAATTACTTTATGTTGATTTTTTTATATTTGAGCATAGTATTTATACATTTTTAATTTAATTCAAAATATTAAGGGTATTTATGCAACGAGATAAGTTTACCAACTGCGCAAAAAGATAAGTTTACGCAAAAGTTTACGTGATTGCCTTTAATGATTAACTCATTTAAGAACTATTCGGAAAAAATGATGGTTTGTGCATTTTCTGTTACAAAAATAAAATCCTTCTAATTAACTTTTCAAAATAGATAAACAGAAAGAAAAAGAGTATGCAATTTTAGAAGATCTAACACTAACCATTGTTATGGCTGAGAGTTCTAGACACACGTCTAATTCTAGAAGTCACAATTTGAAGTTTATCCAAATAAATTTGTATAAGTTTCCGCAGCAAAATCCTAAGATAATTTTATCCAATCTGCCTAAACTATTTCCCATACAATATATGACAGTTCCTTTACCAAAAGATAAAATTATCTAAAAGATAAACTTATCTAGCGTTTTAAGACGTTGCATGAATCCCCTTATTAAGAAAAATTAATAAAATATTTAATTTAATATTTGATTTTAAAAAAAATATTACAGCTATATCAGTTCACATCTACTCCACTTGACCCTTTATTTAATCAAAATTAATTCGTATTTTTCTTTAAAAAAAACAACTCAATCAAAACAAATTCATATAAAATACATAAGTAAATATTTCAAAACCTACTATTTTTCGCTAATTTTCGATAACAGTCTTTGTGCTGCAGCACAAAATTGTTAAAGATAAAAAATAAAAATTCCTATGCAGATCAACATTAATATTATATTTAGTTAAACAAGAAGAGAAAATTACAGAATTACATATATTTTTTAATTTTAAAAAAATTCCCATAAATGTACTTATTCTTTTACGTTCCGCAATTAATGTTTACGGTTATCATCAGGTATTTTAAGTACAATTCAAACATATTTGCATTTGAATCGAATTAATAGCTGCAATTCACTGAAAGTTAACTTAAATATCCCCACATCAGGGCTTTATTTTGTGGAACTTCGAATATAACATTTATTTATACTCATTTAATACGATTAAATAAAAATTATACTACTTTTGTAATTGTCATTGACTTCAGAATGAATTTTAATTGGCATACAAAAATTAAATACAAAAACTTACCAATCATCATACAAATGAGAATTTTGATTGTGTTAGTTATTGAACATTACAAATTTAATTGTATTCATTTGAATTCAGTCATTAAAATTATGTTGTCCTTCAGTTTTTTTTTTTGTAGAAAACTGCACCTGCATCACGGATGTATCTTTCCTCATTGTGAATTTCAAAGGTTAAAAAAGAACAAATTCCCAACCACCATTAAGAAGACGAAAAACAGCATCATTATCTTCATATTCCACACTCGCTCTAAGGACCGTAATTCGATTTGTTTAATTGCAATAAATTTTCAAATTATGACACTCGTTTCAAATTTCGATTATGTATAACTATCATCCTATTATTTTCGTTTTTTTTTGCTTTTTGTTTCCCTTCTTTTTGTTAAGTTCACCCTGTGACATTGATGTAAAGAGAAACAAAAATAATAAAGGATCTTAACAGGGGGTCAGGTATAGGTATACACAACACATCCATATAGCTATATAGAAGAGGCTCTATTACATCGAATGAACAGACAGACTGCGCATTACAAAATGTGCTAAGGAAAAGAAATACAAAATAAAAAAAAAAAAAACTCAACACACACAAAGTTGGTATTAATTCCAATCCAAGCGTAAGTCTTTAATTTATTGACATGATCTTCAATCCGAGATACACATTATCTCTGAGATACATATAACTGTGCGCGTACTTCTACTTCTTTCAATCCAATTGCCTTTTGTTAAAAAAAATATATCTTGGAGTTGATTTCCACATCGCATCGTCTTCATCTTCTTCGTCTTCGTCTTAAACATTTTTTAATGGAATCGACACCTTTTGATTGGACTTCGATTGGTTGAATTGAATTTCGTTTCACCCTGAACTGTTAAAATAATAACGATGATTCACTCAGGCAATTCCCCCCGAAATTATAATCATAAAATGAAAAATATTCAATCTGCACTCAGAAAAAGCACTCAAATCAGAGTGTTTTTTTTTTTTAGCCAAAAATAAAAATAAAATAAAAGATACAAAAAAATACAAATCCGCACAAGAAAATATAAATTTCTACGAACTAAAAACTTTTATTACCACCACGGGAAGTGAAATAAAATTTAAAAAAATTCAAGGTTACGTAATTTATTTTTGTTTCTTTTTTTTTAACTTTGTTCTTTTATATTTTGTATCTCTTGTCACATATTGTGCTCGTGTCTGATACAAGAAACAGAAGGGAAGAATAAATATTGTTATGTGTGCTGTTGGATATTGGATTAACGTTCTAAGATAAAAACCATTACCCATCTAGACAGTGGCGGAATAACTTGATGAGACATATAAGTTCGTGTTTGAGGCCCCCTCAATTTCTTGAAGGGCCCAGTTTGTTTGGCTTTTGTAATTTTTATATTGAGGACTTTGAAAATCGTCAAATTCTATTTCACTATCAAAAATTATGATTACAAAAAGTATTTTATAAATTTAAATGACGTTTCTATAATAGATGGTCAGTTTACATCAAAAGCAGCATTTTTCATTTTATTCAACAAATAATAATTCTTTGAATTTTTTCAATAATCTTATGACAGGTATATCAGAAGTTTTTTTCTGTTTTTTCTGTGGATTTAACCTTTCCACTTTACCAAAAATAATAACTTATAATTTATAAGGAATTCTAGTAAAACGGGTTGAAACTATTCGGATTGAGGTCAGAACTCTTTTAAAAAAAAGCGGCTAACACGTTTGAGCGTTGCATTTTCAATACAAATGATTTTTTTATAATTCACGATAGACCTATAGGTCATCAAAATTAGACTTTCAATTCGAAAAAAACTTCGACAAAGCTGAAGGTTGGTGAAAAGCTTTATTTTTATGTGTTGAAAATTTGCAAAAAAATCCTCAGTTTTTAATAGGGGGTAGAATTTTTGTAAATAGCTTGAAATCTATGAATTTTTTGAATATATGTCAACTCAAAAATTGTAGCTTATAAAATTCTACACCCTTACATCAAATTCTTATTCTTGTTATACTTTTTTATAACAGCGGTATATTTTGAGAAAAACCATCGCAAACGTGAAAAAGTGCATTAAAACCAATTGATATGTTACGTTTGCACTTAAGTTTTACTTCAAATCTATTGATCTTACGAAAAAAAGTGTTAAGATTTTTTTTGTGAAAAATTTTATAAACTCCCAGTTATTAGAATAATTTTTAAGGATCGATGTGATTAAGACGTTAAAAAAAAGCTAAATCATACAATACAGAACACCAGAAGTCAACAAAAAGGCCCCCGATATCTTCAATTCAGCACTGCACATATTTATAACTATCTTCATCTTCACACTTTCAGCAAAGATCGTGTGGCGGTGTGATAATATCTTACACACTGTCAAAAAGCACGTATGGTTCAGTTTTTTTAGTATATCATAAATGTTGACAAGCAAAACAAAGATGATCGTGAGTTTTTAATTGCCTTTGACACATGCATTGAAGACATTAAGGAATGAAGGTAAAGGTATAGCTGCTTTTCATTCATTTCCGCAAAGAAGCGGTGCTAAAGGTATATGATACAAAGTTTAAGATTTTTTCGGAGAATCTAGACGAATTTCCTGGAAATATGAAAGGTTATCTAACATTTTATTATTACATAACTGACCTTACTTTTACTTACTTTTTTTAATCTTTACAATTTTTATCATCCCCATAGAATTACAAACGTTCCTCGGTATTCAAAGCTACTCCTTTAACCTAATAAGCAGATCACGCTAAATTTTAGCTTTCACACAAAATTCTCTCCTAAATTTAGCCTAGATTAAACTTAGCCTAACATTTCAGCCGAGTGAAACGCAGGTCCCGCTAAAAAATCAAATGTTTGTTTCTTACTGTACACCACTTATCTGTCAAAATTAAGCACACGAAATGATTGCTCGGCACATTAATTCTCGAACTAAATTTTGACAGATTCTATAATTCTTGAATTGTGAAGAAAAAGAATCCATTTTATTTGATTAAATTTACTTGAAATATTGAAAACAAAATCTTAAAAATGCCGGAGTATAATTTTGTCGGAGAAAAGCTGTTTTTTTGTGTGACATATTATCCACAACGCACTCATGTCAAAATGTATCCAGGGTTTTAGCTGATGTTTGTAGAGAAAAGTGGGAGCTTAAATTTAGCACGATCTGTGTACTAGGCTTTATACAGCCCTATGTGAGTTATTTACTACTAGTTTACTATTTACTACTAGTTCAAAACAACCATAGATGATATTTAGATCATTTTATTATCATAGCTCATTTTAAAAACAAATAAAACTGGTCCTAGGTGACTCCCTTTTGGGACACCACACCGAAAGGTGTGAAAAATAACTGTCTGAAACGTGCCTCTTATTTTCTGTTGGTGAGGTACAAATTGGTAAATTGGCAAATGATAGAGTCTGAAGTAGAATTATTAATATTTTTTTCAGGGTGGAGAGGGGTGTACTAAAGAAATGGATTTTTAAAACTGATTTTATTTTGTTAAAAAAAAAAAATGTTTATTCCAAAATTGTTGAACATTAAAAATAAAACAGTTTAGTTAAAAGAAAACCGGTCTATCTGTTATGGCAACTCCTTGTCCTTATGGTAATTGCTTATTAGGACAAAAGCCAGCAATAAAGTTTAAGTTTGTACATATGAACAAACAGAAACAACATTTAAAGATGAGTTTAGTTTCCTTACAAACGTGAAACTATAAGTTTTATTAAGTTCCCGATTTAAATATTTTATTTTAACAAATCCAAAACTTGATCTTTATATAGTTCCTAATATAACGAAATCAACAAAATGTATAAATTATGTATTTATATACACATAAATAATTTCTTTTTTTATGTTTTTTTGTTTTGCTTTGTTCTCCAAAACATTAATGAACTAGCCATTTATTTAAAATACACCTTCAATTAATGGATCGCATAAACATAAATGATTACGATTAAAGATATATCGAAACAAAAAACCATATAAAAATTGCTCTACGAGTAGGTATATGTTTTGTACTACATGCTTGACAATATGGCACAATCTGAATCCAAAATACTATAACACTCCACCTCGCATATACCTAGTAGGAAGTCCATTTGAATTTCAAATTCAAACTCAAATCGATTCGATCACTTTGTGTATATGGATGTGTGGTATTATTTATGCAAAGGTTTATATCGTAGAATTTACATCGCATTATGGCATCATTTGGTGTTGAATTCCTGGAACTGCGACAAATATTTTCTTACTTTTTTTCTTAAACAGTTAGATAAGTGGATCAAGCACGTGCCAAAATTCACCCTCAACCTCAATCGATTTCAATGCCTATTCTTTAGATTTCCTCTCGGGTGTTTTTTTTTTCTTGTTCTTGTTTAAATATGACACCCATAAACGTTTTTCATAATTCGATTAGAATCAATTGATTTTGTTACGAATTTATTGCCGCGCCCTTTTACTTGATGCATATCATGCAAGTATTGGTTTCATGTTAAAAAAAAACCATTTTCAAATCTTTTCATAATTTTTTTTTAAATATAACGTTTGTTTACATTTCTTTATAAAAACCGAGGTTAGTTTTAAAACACCACTGGCACTCAAAGTTTAACTTTTCTGAGGCATTTAATTTTTTGACCACTACGTTTGGCTTGAATCTCAAAAACTTCTTTGATATTGTTTGACGTCCCTATAGACTGGCACAATGGAGTAGTGCCTTGTTTGGAATGGTATAATGGTCATTAAGGATTGTGCCAGTATTGGTGCTGATTTCTATGTTTTATCGGTTAAACCCTATTTTCGAACCATTTGGGGGCTTAAGGTAACATAAATTAAATATATGCGGTGAAATAGCTATAAATCCGGCCTATAATGACTTAGTGGTAGATCAATCAAGTGGTTTTTGTTTCATTCAAACCGTCAATACTAAATATATACTGATTATTCCCACCGCAGACAAACGCATCAGAATTCCCAATTAACCCCACTGATTGCGTTGATATGGGTATCTTTGGAAAGGTGAGATCCTCTTAATATTTAAAGATCAAATAATGCATATGATCGAGTCAAAATTTCTGGGACATTTTCAATAACTCATCAAACTACTGAAATGTAAAAAATAAAATTTATTTTGAGAAAAAAAAACTGTTATCATTGTTATTTTGTATTTAATTTAAATGATTGGAAAGATTTTTTCTTTTAAAACGTACGCAGAGTATCAACTTTAGCTTAAAAAAATTAAGCAATGAATTTTTTTTTAAAGAAGTTTAAATATTGTATAATTTTCAAACGTCCAAATAGAGATTCTCTCAAAGTTTAGCTATCAATTTAATAAACAAAACCATGCGACCCAATATTCCACTTTATATTTCGGATAAGCCTTTTATACAAATTACCTTTCGATGTCAAGTGATTTGTCTTGACTTCGCAGACCACGTGTGGCATGGCTACCTCTATATCGCCACTATCATGATCATAACGAGATTAGAAACTTAATTGAAAAGAAAAAAAAATACAACCACCTCCTTGGGCGACCTTGGATGGGTTGGAAGCTTATGTTCAATTAATCTCAATCACTATAAATCTTAATAATATTTCCCAATGAATATCAATAATATTCGAGCAGAAAAGTACTTCGATTATGATGTTTATCTGCAAAAAAAAAAATAGTAGGGCACTGCAGGAGGCTGTATAAACAGTCAAGTGTATCTCTGTATAGGACTTATGGAACGTATTTTAACAATCACGTCTTTGACTATATTTAATTAAATATAAATTGTGCATGCAAAAATGCCAATTTGGTGAATTTAATTCAAACATGCACTATAGACCCTGATATCGTTGAATAAAAACGGTAGTTAG
This sequence comes from Leucozona laternaria, assembly GCA_932273885.2. Lineage (NCBI taxonomy): Eukaryota > Metazoa > Arthropoda > Insecta > Diptera > Syrphidae > Leucozona > Leucozona laternaria. The sequence goes on from OW026368.1 coordinate 7,602,548, forward strand.
TGGTTGAGCAGTGACGGCCGTGGCAGCGGCTGCAGCAGCAACGATGGTGGTCTCTTAATGGCCAAAAATTCATAAAACAAAAATAAAACAAAATAATTTCGCGTGAGATACTGGTCTACGAGATCAGGTGGTGGTGATTTTTTTTTAGTTTAAGTAAACGTAAATTGAATAAACTTCCCGGGGCACTAACCTCCTACCATACCAACCTGGGTCCTATAGGTAATTCGCCATCATCAACTACTGATAAAACTCAACAAAACAATAATAATTGTAAACTGCACAATTGAAAGGTGCTGGCTGGCTGCCTGCAATAAGTTTTATTTCACTTTGGTAAATAATTTTAATTAGCTTCAGATATTTGCTGATATTTTATTTTTGGTAAGCAATTTATTTTTGTTTTTTTTTTTTTTGGTATTTTTCAATTTGGATTTAAGTCAATGTGTGGTCGATTTAATTGCGAGAATAAAGACAGTAAATTTGATATGACTGGTTATGGTTTTTAAAAGTTGTATAGAATTTTTTTTCTTAAGGGATAATGCAATAGTGTATAGTATATGGACCGTTTTATATCTAGATGGAGTTGTTGTGGGTCTGTGCCACATGTTTTTATTTTTTTGGTCGAGATTGCGATAAGTTTGACTTCATTAAACCGCCACCTGAGTTGTCATGCAAATTTTGAATGGCTCTGGCATTTTTTGTGGATTTATTTGTGGTAAATGGTGATACCTAAATTTCAAATGAAAAAGTTGTAACAGATGGAAGATAAGGCTTTAAAAAATTCAAATTTCTGATGAAAAGCTAAGAAGATGATAAAAATAAATGTATAATAAACATCAAAGCTAAAGTTTTGTTTATGTTGTTTTGAAACTCTAATGGTTTTTGCTGATGATTTTGAAAAAAAACTCCAGTTTTCTTGCTTTCAAATCACAAGTACCTATATCTTTTTATAGAGATATTTTATAATCGGATAAAACAAACACAATTTAAGTTATACACAAGTGGATTTCTATTTGTTGAACTTAAACACCTGCTTCCGATTAATTTAAAATTTTATTACGACAACTTTCAGAACACATTTTATTATTATGGTTTTTCATATTTAATACTTACGACAACATACAAGTTATTTTAGACTTCAAGAGTGTTTCAAAATTACCCAACAGCCCAACCCTATTTTCTTCTATTTGAAAGGTAATAAGTAATGGGAATCAATAGACCTTGCCTTTACTACTGAAGCTAACTCCATACTGTATCTTTATGTGGATCTATTCTGTTAAGTTTTGAAAGTTTGTATCTTAAATGCTTTTAAAGAAGTCCTTTCTTTTAGACTTTGGACTTACTTTTGTACTTTAAACTATTTGTACATTTCTTTATCTAATCAGAACTTTCAAAAACAGTTTTTAAAATATAAATCGAAAAGTATTTGGTAAGCGAACTCTGGGGCTTAGTCATGTACTAAAAATGATCATCATAATAAACTTTTCTTTTAATTCACTGTATCTTGAAAATTTCTAAACAACGAATTTTTAAAATGTTAGTTTAACTTCTATTTAATGACAAAAACCTAGGTGTAATCTTAAAAAAAAACATCTCCTTTTCATCTACTAAAGTTGTATATAGCGTTCGTTTTATAAGAAAAAAATATCTTTTTTTATGAAAGGCTTTTAATCTAAAACACAATAAACAAATTATTTTTGGCTCTTAAAATGTTTAACGATGTTCTTTGCTATGGTTAATAAGGGTCTTTTTTCTTAAAAATACTTTTAAGGAGCTTAACCCAAACACCTTTAATTTGTTATTACATATTTATGGCCTTAAAAAAAATGGTTAAAACTTCTCAATAAATTTGTAAGTGGATAATATACAACTAAAGAGCAAAACATAATTTTTATTGAATCTAGTACTGATAGGAGAAAACTACTTGAGATTGAATTAGATAAACAAAAACGCAACCTATCAAAAATCTTGGCATGGGTTGTTTTTTTTTTACATCCTTGTTAGAAAAATCAAATTTTGGTTTCAGAAACACATAAAAGTTATTTAAATGTATTTTAATACTCTTCTCATTGTACATTTCTTATCTATTCTTCTTTCCAGTGTTATGCCCTTTTTAAAGAATTAAGATTTGAATTTAAAATATTTTGAGAGTAAATAAATTGGTTAAAGAAAGAACAGCATAAGAGTCATTGCAAACAAATTAAAAAAAAAAACTATGTAAGTTTGCCTATAAATAATGTTTTGCAATAAAGAGCTTTATGAACCATTTAGACATAAAAAGTCTTTTATAATTTTTTTTTTCCGAATTAATGAGTTATATTTTTGTATGTCTTAAAAATATAATACATTGTTCTTCCACACACCAATACAAGTAAATCTATAGAACTTCCATTACTAAAACAGCATTCATCTCCCGTTTTTTTGATCACATTAATTGAAATCATTACAAATCTAAAAGAATACAATTGGTTGGTATAGTGAACAAAAAAACAAAGAATTACCTTTTGTTACATTAACAGCTTGATAAAACATAAATTAACTCCTCTGCAATACAGCCCATCAATTCAAAGTAGCACCCACCTGAGAGATAATCACTGTGGTTAACCACAAAATCACACCAAGCCTCGCACTCTACATGTTTTTTTCTGGAATTGAATAGTTTGTTTAACAAAACCAAAACAATTACACCTGAACATTAAAATCAATGTAAAACAGAGAACAAAAAAAAATGCATCACGCTAAAGAAAATTGTAGACACGCGTCAACAATTTAATACCATCAGATCTATACCTTCGTCTACTACCTTATATATAAATTCAGGTCTGGCTACATCATCTGCATAGTCTCGCTGTGGTCTATTTACTGTTCTCCAATTCTGTGACTGCTGATGGTTCTTCTTTTCAAATTGAATCCTCACTTTGGAACCTGTATTTTGAATATATTTATATATATCGGGAGTATAATAAACAAAAGACCTGATGTGCAAGCTTTAAATACTAAACTCAATAGAATCGTTTGACTTTTGAAATCAAAAATTGTATTTCTGGAGGTTATCTATCTGAGTAAACACCAAAGATATACAAAATTACAAAAACAAATTGACTCATTCCACACGACCGGGACTGACAACAACAACAATAACAACAACGACGACGACCGACCACGACCGTGCCATCCATGTTTGGTGCTACTGCTATAATATAATCATGAAACATAATTGAATTGCCAATTGAATATTTCTATTTTAGCGATGGGCACAAGTGCACCACCAAACTATATAGAAAAACAGCAACAACAAAAATCCCCCTGACAGTTTTCTATTTACAAACATTAATAACGATTTTTTTTTCATTTTATTTTTTTTTTTTTCATTCACAGTGCCCCCACTACATCAAACAAATTAAACGGACAGACCACACCTCTAGATGTATCTGGCCTATCGCAAAATGAAATACAAGGCCTATTGCTAGGTTCACACCCATCATCAACATCATCGGCGTCAACTACGACAACATCACAATCATCGGTAGCTGGCGCTGCAACAGCTGTTGTTGTAACCACCGATCAACATCGCCAACAACAGCAACAGCAGCATCAGGCAATTAGCATTAAACGTGAACCCGAAGATCTGCGAAAGGATCCCAAATGCGGCAATAACGGTGCTGGCAACAATAATAACAACAACAACAGTAGCAATGGCAACGGCGCTGGTGGACACAGTCAAAAGGTGAGTTCGATTGATAAACTTCTTTTAAGTGTTTGTCTTCTTTTACTGAGATGCTTTTACCTGACTTACCACCTCCTTGTTGAATATACACAAATTGAAAATACACATTCACACACACACACTAATACTTATCAAGAGTGAAAAGAGCATTGCCGCAAAAATAAAAATACAAAATGAACACAAAATATTAATTGTCATATCCGGAGGGTTGTGGCATGTGTTATCTTTTTTTCTTTTATCCAACTGTCTTTTTGTTTCCCTCTAATTAACCACCAGACTCTCCTAAGTTCAGTTGCTCTTTTGCAAAAGATAGAAAACTGCATAGAAAGTTAGATGGTATTGCTTCAATGTTGATAGTGTGAGTTGCAGTGCTCTTTCTATTGGCTGAACCAAGTTGTTTTAACTGTTATACCAAGTATGTGTTCGTTGCGCATGCGCAAGCAACTCAGAAATTATATTTATACCTCATTACCAGTGGCTAGCTCTGTCTCGCTCGAGTAATGAGGGTCTCATTACGTCTCGTTGGTTGGTGTTTGCAATGGTTGTATCATTTTTATTTTCCTTCCCTTGTTACCATATGTTGGTGGTAGTGTGTTTGAGTTGAAGTTACAAGTTGCTTCGAACATGTTGTAAATTGGTTCGAAACTTTAATGTTCGATTGCCATTTCGAATGGGGTTTCCCCAAGATTTTGGGTAATTTTTCACAATTTTTTGAAACCAAGACCATTCTTTCTTCCCTAACAGTTAGCTGTTCTTGAGAACTGCGCACTCTCAGTCCACCTAAAGTCTCATATTCACCCTAATTCATCACTGGTATACAGATACAACCTTAAAAGTAACCCTCGTTTGTGTTTCGGTGGTTGTTGTTATGCTTGAGCGCCCAAAGTGCGCAATCAAGTTCGTTCCAATACAAAAAAACAGACAAGACAGCAAGAAGAAAAAAAAAGTGGTATACACCTCAAGATATAAACATTTCCATACCTGATTTTAGTCTGTCACAAAACACTGACGGAACAAGGTCGGTCGACTGAATAAGAAAATATCTCAAAGAACAAAAATAAATACGAACGTAGTATCTCGTCAGAAACACACATTTCGAACTCGACGAGGAAACGTAATAATATGAAAAGCTTTTAATTTTTGTTTTTGGATTTCTTAAGTGTGCGGTTAGATTGTCTGTTTCCCGTCTAACCTAATCAGTCGAATGTGATTTTGGATTACCACAGAGAACACACGACAGAAAATAATATTTATTTTGTTCCAAAGATTTATATACTTAGCGCCTACTACCAAAAAGAAAAAATTCAGACCAACACGTGTAGATATTTATTTTTTTTTTTTTCGTTTCTATTTTATTTATTCAACAATCTCTTCGGTGATCGGTATTTTTTTTTGTTCAATCATTTTTGGCGCGCGATTTATTTTTTTTTCAAAAATAATATCCCGGTTTTAGTGCAAAGTTCACAGTGATATTAAAATTATTTATTTATTTAAAAGCAAAAAAAATAACATACCAAGTTAAGTGTTCAATAAAAAAATTGTATCCAACCATCAAAACGAGAAGTGTTAAAAAATTTAAAAAAAATAAAATACAACCAAAATCTCCTGGATTACAAAAAATCAAACCGTTCAAAATTAATAGGATATATATGAAAGGTTAGTGGAATTGTATACAACAACAAAAAGAAACTAACATTTAGGATTATAAAAAGGTTTGCCGGATCCAAACAGATCTAAACAACAAAAAAATAAATACAAACATGAAATCTAACTCTTGTGGGTGTGTTTGCCTCTCTGCCAAGTTCGTTGCTCAACTCTTTTGTTTTCTACAGGAAATTGCCTTTTTTTTGTCTTTTCTTCTATTGTCGGTTAAATTTTGATTGATTGATTGTATATATACAACACATACAACCTAAGCTTACATTGTGATTAGAGAACTGTTTAGGTAATTGTTGGGTTATTTTGGATTGTAGAAACATTGAATCAAAACCCAAAGTGTAAGACGCGGTGAATTGGATTATGAATGGAACAGACAAATTATTTTGACTGCCAATTGAGAAAAATAAATAGATAAATAAAAAAAACGGCGAATTAGTTTTTATTAACCTTGTGAAGTTCAAATCAATTTCAGAAACTTGTTAAAGTAGAATCAAATTATTTGATGTCTTTTTTGCAATATTGCAAATCAATAGGAATATCTTAATTTATTATTTTTAATTGTTAAAAAATTCCTGCATAAATATTGTGAATTCCAATAATAAAAATTAATCAATTTACATTTTCAATCAGACTTGCATATTTCATGAGTAAGTTCATATTATAAATTTCATAGCAGCCACTATGACAAAAGAATTATATACAGTTATTTTTTGAGACTATAATAATAAATTGGCGTCAAGAATTTTGAGATTAAAAATGACATATTTCATAAATTAATTTTTTTTTTTCGAAATGTCAAGGAGAGTCAACAACACAGTCGGTGATAGGTATATTTTTGGAAAGGTGTCTGATGGTTCAATGAGTCAGTATAGAGTCTATTAGTCATGAAAGTTTGATGTTTGTAGAGATATAAACTAACAAACACTTGAGCTACAGTCTTATTAATTACTACATAATATTTTTTTATTTTGATGAAGTACACCTTAAAATTATATCGCATGAGATCATGAAATTATAATAAACTTTTTCAAGTCAAGTACTTGACATAGTAAAGATTTAAAATAACAGAGCAAGTTTTATAAACAGCTTTTGAAAAGCAGTTTTCTAATTTTCTTGTTTAAGCTTCATGTAAGCAAGAATTTTTGTAATTATGTTTTCCATTCATTACTCATCATTTAAAAGACCACTCCATTTTACTAAATGATATTTTCATTTAAAAATCTAAATCTTTCTTTTTCTTACTACAGGTTCAGGTTATGAATTTTTTCCACTTTAAGTGGCGACTTGGCAAGCTCTCAAATTATTTTTAATGTCTTTTTAATTTTGGCATCCTCTTAATTTTTACTCATAGAACAAATTTTAAACTAATAACCAAAATTTTTTTTATAAAATCTCATGTCAGACGTTTAAAAAAAATTTCTTCCGAATGTTTTGCCAAAATAAGTCCATTTGTTAATTCTTGTTTCAAAATAAATTTATGTTTCATTGTTGTCACCGAAATGATTGGAATTAATTTTATTTTTCAATCTTGGAAATAATTGGAATTCATTTTATTTTTCAATCTTGGAAATAAGTAATTTGTATAAGATTATTTCACTTAATTCAGGAAAATTGAATTATAATCTTGACCATACTTGTCTTTTTTCTCTCTAACAGTACCTATAACAATTTTTAATACAGTAAATAGACTTTTTATCACCAAAATAAAACATTTACAATAATATGCCAAACAAAAATTAAAAAATAAAAATAAGAAACAAATTATTTCAACACAAAACTCGGAAAAAGCATATTCAGAAACTCTCATTGTTACGTTTAAAACTAAAGAAACATAAAGTGACCTATTTGTTGGTTTTTAAATTAGGCTCCGGTTTTATAAAAGAACTGCGCGTGAATTTCTCTTATGAGTAAAATTCTTTGTTCATAGATACTTTTCTATTCATCTATTAACCCTAGTTATATAGTAAAACTAATTGAAATAAAAATCATAGTGAAACCTTTATATATCTCATCTTACGTCGAAAGCTTTCGAAAAAAAAAATATAAATTCATCGAATGTTTGCGCATTCAATTTAATTTCTTACAAAAATTTTAGCTTTGCTTGAACTTAGCATGAACATAAATAGTGTTATAATCAAAAATTTAATATCTGAAAAAAAAACAAAACAACAGCTCAAGTCGCAAGTTTTATTCTTACATTAAAATAATCACTGATTTTTCTTTCTAAACGTTTTAAAATTAACTATTCAAACTATAAGTGATGGTTTTTGGTTATAGTTATATATAACTCAATATAGTTAAAGCAGATAGGTATAATTCTAACAAGATTTTTTTGTGACAAATTTAAGTAACAAATTTATTGAGCGATAAAATAAAATGCATAGAATCAAATTTGTAAAAAATAAAATGGAATACTGGACTGCAAAAACTTCCTCCTAGGGTTCAAGACTGTAAAATTGCTCTGGTTAAGCGTTAAAGATATTTGTAGTTTATCAATTGAATAATTAATTAAAATGTTTTGAATAAATTCTAATAAAAATGATTAATTTTTTTTTTTTATTTTTTTTACAAACAAAATATATTTTTGTGAAAAATAATGATAGTTTTATACTAAAACTACTTTCATCGACTTTATACAAAATTGAATAAAATAATTCCAATCAGTGCGAGATTAATGTTAAACTACAGTTAACTCATCAAATTTGGTGGGTCAACTCAGGATTAACTGAACAGATCCGATTGATGTTTAAGCTATCGAGTTTTATTGTTCGTTCCACATGCATTCTCCACCTCGAAAAACAGCTTTCTCAGTTCAATGTGAGTTAATTTACTTCCATAGAGTAAGCTTTTACTCTGGTTTAGCTCACCACTGAAAAACTGAACCCAAAAATTAAAACAACTATGTAACTTCATTTTTAATTTATTTACCCATTTTAAAATGTTCATTATATTGAAATAGATCCAAATATATAGACAATCATTCGTATATTCTCCCTGATGCTAAATTGAAAATAATGGAAAATCTATAATAAAGTTCATACGGACAAACATTTAAGAACGTTGAAAACAAACAACATCCAGTGTTAGAAAAAAAAATAAAACATACTTGAAACTGCATTTTACTCTAATTTTGTTGCGAAATCGAAACGTAGTAGATACTTTAATTCACCTTTCCATAGTAAGAAAATAATATCAACTTTTTTTAATTGTATTTTCAAAAGTTTTAATTTTAATCACATTTCTTGAAAGTTCAAAAATACAACTTTAAAATGTTCAAATTTGGAATTTTTCAAGATGTAAAAAAAAATGTGGACATTAAATTTTTAAATAGTTTTAAAATATCAATAAAATAACGTAAATTCCAGGCTTTAAAACGTTTCATGTCCAAAAAAACATTGGTACACTTATTTTTTAGTCCTCCATGTAACATATGCTACAGTTGCAATTTTATTCTTGAAAACTTGAAATTTTTACAAATTTGATAAAAATAATAATTGTTACAATTAATATAAACTTTACTCTTTTTTACCCAATTGGTACATAAATTAAATAAATTTAGTATTTGCGTCATAGTTTGTGTTTTTTTTTTATTTTTAGATGTGGCATCATCCTAAAAAACAAAAAATAAATAATCTTATTAATTAGACAGCAATAAATTGTCTTTATTTAGTATTCATTATTTAAGCTTAAGTAAAATGTAATTAAACAAAAATAAACTGTGTTACTAAGTCAGAAACTAAGAAAAAACCCCTCAAAAATCCACATGAAATAACAAATTGAAAATAAAATATTAAGTGTATTAAAATTTTAAGCAATTCAAAATAATTCTTATACAGATAAAAAAAAAAAAAGTGGGCGAATAAATAATTTAATTTGCATTTCTTCAACAAAAAAAATAAAATAAAACACACACACACACAATAAACCAAGACTAAAGACAGATTATTAACATTTTAAAAATTGAACATGAGGATATTGGATTTGATTTTGCTTAACTTGAGTGTTTTCAATTTTATTTTAAAATGTCTCCAAAATTGAATAAATTTATTTTCAATTTATATACATTTATGTAGGTAAATGGCGAACAGATTTTTAATATAGATTCTTGTGATTACCTCTGTTTCGTATCGACTGTGAATATTGATTTATGTAATTTTCCTTCTGTTTTTTTTTTTTTTTGTTTTGTTTTTAAGTCGAACTGACTTTTTTGTCTCTACGAATATAGATTTTGCGTGAAATAAAATTAATTCATTGCGTAAAGGGGTATTCTGAATTAATAGAAAAAAAAATGCGTTTACCATATTAATTATTTCCTGGAAGTTTTTTTTTGTTTCTTTACATTTTGTTAACATTTTGATTAATAAAATTATTATTAATATGAAAAAAAGATACAAAACATGAATCTAAAAGGTGTCAACAAGTTTATTGAAATGACCATATTAGTTTGTTAACTAACGTTGTGTTTTGTTCCTAGAATATTAGTACCGACTAATTAGTGTAGGGAAATAGTTAGCTATTCATGAGATTGTTTTTAATTTAAAAATAGCATGGTTAGTCATAAAAAATAAGCGTTTATAAAAAATCTTTGAGGGATTAAGTGACGAAGAGGGAATTAATATTTTCCAACAGGTCGTGGTTATATTACAAAATAAATCTTCATGGTTCAGTGCCCTGATTTCTTGGCAAAGTATTCATCTAGCTGAGGATGTATTTCCTTCATTTATGATCCGTCTATAGTATAAGTGCCGCTCAATAGTCTTCTCAATTCATATATGTAGGTAAAAGCTTGTTTAAATTTGTCGATAAAATGTCGATCTAGTCTACGTAAGCCAGTATTTAAAATTGGAAGTCAAACTTTTTGACTTGCAAAAGTCATGGATAGCATTCGTTAGCATAATGTTGATGAGAGGGTACGACCGTCTACTTTTTGGAGTGCATTAAAGATACTGATTGGTCTGGATAGCAACACGAAGTCAACTTACTTAATCCTTTCAATAAATATTATTTCCCAGATTATATTTATGTAGTTTTACTTTAGTTGATGTTTGAAACTTAAGTAAGGACTGGTCATGAGGTGAAACATGCCGATAATTTTATAATTCTCGTTTCTGTCTTATTGAAATCGAAAAATTCAATATCGTCTAGAAATGGTTCTTGGTCTCGTACCTATTACTTATTCCCGTCTCGGTATCGTCTTGATTTCATCTCGGTCTCACCGTCTTTTTCGATTTGTTGTTGCAAAAATATATAACTTAAGTTTAAATCAAGAAGCTGTTTAATAATATACACTGAAAAATTTAGTTCAATCCAAATTTATATTTTATCTTTCCTGTCTAAAGCAAGACTCTCGGTAAAAAATTTAAAAAAAAACCGTTTCGACTAGGAGGTTCAGTATCTTCACCTTCATCTAAATCTTAATTAAAATTAGAAATATTATGTTCTCGTTTTAGAATTATGCAGTTTAATGACGACTCGATAGATATAATCCAATTTTTAAACACGCAATTGCCATTTGAATAGTAAGATTTTTCTTTAATAATTTTTTCACATACAGAGTGATCAACTTAGCCGTACCTTAATTTTAGCAACTGTTTCAATTCAGAAAACAAATATCTTCAATCAAATTCAAACTTATTCAAATAAGCGTATAAAAAGAAACCTCTTCTAATTAAATAACCACCATAAAAAATTAAATAATAATTCTTTTATTGATTACTCTGGAAAATGAAAAACATTTTTACAGAAGAACTAGATGACTAACTTATATTTTACCCACTAACCTTTTAAACCAGTTCCTTTTATTTTGATAAACCAGTACCTTCAAATAGCCTCAATTTTCATAAATGACTAACACTACAAATTATATCAAACGTTTTGGAATCATCATCAGTTTCACATAATTACACTAAAGTTGAAAAAAAAAGAAATAACTTTTAGTTTCATTATTCTGATGACTACATTATATCTACGTTTTAATATATCACGCATTTTCACACTTTATTGCCGTGTTCACACCAAATTCCAAAAATAATTATGTATATTTGCCTCTAGGGTAGTAATGGCAATCTTAAAATAGAATCTTTCAACCTGTCCAGGTCCACCTAAGGCATATAGTTTATATTATTAACTTTCAAACCTAAAAATCAAGGTTCTGAACGAAAACAAAAACAAAACCTGAAAATAATCGAAATAATAGTGAAACACGCATTCGATATTATAGACAAATAGTTTAGAAGAATTAACCTCCAATTGTTACAATCACTAATTACTTTCAAAATACCTATATTAAGCCTCTTTAATAAACCTATTTGAAACCAGAATTAGTCTCGCCATTTTATTGTAGTGATGTCAAACGGTAGCAATGTTAATTGAACTTTAATGTATTATTTTTTTTTCTTAAGAATTTGTTTTTATATTTCTTGAACTTCTCATAGAAGTGACAACACCAAAAATTGTAATAAATATAAATTAACATAAAACATGCGATGAGTAGATAGAGTTTATTTATATTTTGATACGTTCAAAACAAAAACAGAAAAAATTCCAAGAAACACACAGCAAACACCAAGGACATTCAAAATCTCCAACATCTAACTCCATCGTCAAAGTCTGACGAAGTCTGCAAAATTTCCGTAAATTTGGTTAATTAATTTTTATTTGCCAAAAACCATATCTCTCCTCTGTTTCTGTTTCTGTCTCTTCTGCTTTTTGTTGTATTTTGTTTAAAAAAAAGCTCTATTGGTATAATAAAATACAAAAAAAAAAACAATTTAATTCAGCTAATTTACACTTTTTGACCATTTCTCGATATATTGATGGTTGGCAGTTGCTTTTGACCAAACAAAAAATACACAAAAATAGAGAAAAAAAAACACAATTTCAACAATAAAACGGCGATGATAGGTTTTTGTGATTTCACTCTCTGTTTCTTGAGAGCCAATAAAAAAATACCATATACCTTAAGATGTTATGCACATACACTCAGACAGATGGTTTATATATTGTATATGTGAAACGGAACATCTTTATTGCACCCACTTGAAGATTTTATAACACTTTTTATTATGTTTTTTTTTTGCTTTGTATTCTTATTTTTATGTTTAGCAGCCAGTAAGTTCCAAAATGCCTGACACACAAAATTAGCTGATAATTGAATTCTGTAGAATATGGCTTTTACTTCATTTTGGTGTTATTATTTTATTTTTATTTTTTTTTTTCTGTTCAAAGCCCCTTATGACATTAAGTGTTTATTGTTGTTTGCATAGTGATAAAATGCATTAATGTTGAAACTGCTGTTGCATTTTTATTAAAATTTTGACATTTTGTCACTTAAGCTTTGTAGATCATAAATATATGCCCACTCAAGTGCTTCTACTGATAATTTTCAAACCTGAGGTTGCTTAAAATTATTAACTTTACTCACTTTGGTATGTCAAGCATTATTTGTGCAGACATATCAAACAAACGGCAATATTGTACTTTGATAGAAAAAAATATTTTTTTTTCTATTTGAATATCTATGGTAATTTTTTGTGTTTCCAAAGGTCAAATTGTTTTATTTAAATAATTATTTAGTTTGAAACTTTAATAAAACACGATTGAAATTTGCATAGTGTTTATTCTATGTTATCCAAACAAAACTATGAGCATTTCCTGCATAGCGTAGCAAAAGTGTGGTTTTAATTAAGGTTCAAAGAACAAACAAAAGCGGGTGTCTTTGGTTCAAGGTGCAAATAAAAATAATTATTAAATTTCATAGAAATGTCTATTCTTCTTCAATTTGTAACGTTTTAAAAAATGTTTAAATGATTTAATTTATTTTAATTTAATTTAATTTTTATTTATTTTATTTTTTTCTTAAATTAATATTATTTGAAGTTATTTCATTTTATTTTGCTTTGATTTACTTTATTTGACTTTATTTTATTTTATTTTATTTTATTTTATTTTATTTTATTTTATTTTATTTTATTTTATTTTATTTTATTTTATTTTATTTTATTTTATTTTATTTTATTTTATTCTCTTTTGATAATGATTTTTTAAATGACGCACACCTTCTTTGACTTGAAAGTTTTAATCAAACAATTATTACATTTTGAGTATGCTACCTACCCTGCCACCAAGTTTTAGCTGGAGTAATAGCTATTTCACGGAGACCAAGCTGATAATCAGACTCCTTTAAGTGGCCTAGTTGTTAGTATCCCGCTACCGAAGCCATGTTATCAGCTCGATTTCAACTCAAATTTTATTGTTTATCAATTGCACTAAGCCGACTCCAGCATTACTAGCCCACACATACAAGTTTGTTGCTGTTAATTCTGTTTCTTTCATTATTCTTCTTATCTACTCTATTTTTAACGATTCCAATTCATCGCAAATCTAAGTACTTCAAAATTGTGTGTTTCAGTGCCATTAACAGTACCAATTTTGAACTCATTTTCGCTCATTAAATCACTTTATTGTTATTTTAACGACTTCGAAATTGAAGAGAAAAAAACAATCGAACATTCCATTGGTTTTGTTTTTTTTTTTTGTAAATATAATTTTCTTCAATAACACGTTGTCGTTTATAATGTCTGAATTCGAATTGAAAAATTTATTTACCTTAAGATGCCAATTTTATCCCTGGTCCAAGGCTACACCTGCAATTTAAGCTCACCAAATCTCAAAAAAAAATAAAATAAAAATAAATATCAAACCACAAAGTAGATAATGTAGTGCCAAAAAAAAAATCAATCAAGTTCGCAACTCAGCTCTTTTGTTTAATTTTTCATCAGACATAACACATAATATTTCATTGAATATTCAATCTCCTTAAATCTTATATTGCTTTCAAAAGTCTGAGTACATTAAATAACAATTTGTTATAAAATTTCAACATTCTTAGGTACCTCGGGAGAAACCTATCAATGCAAAAAAAAATTATACCAACAAAGGTCAATTATCTAAAAATTTAATGTCTGTCTAAAATAATTGGCACGTGATAATGTATTGCCCGATCACAATCTTTGACCCTCAATAACATTAAACTTTATGACTTTGTGTCTTTGATATTTACTTATAATTCAATTAGCTACCTGAATTAACATTCATATATAAATATCGACAGAAAATTCACTCTTGGTAAGGAGGCAAACCCAAATCATAAAAATAAGAAACTCTTAAGAAGTCACAGTTTTGTCTGTTTGTTTGCATTATACGAGTATAAAACAAATATGATATCAATACATATTTTTATTTTAGGTATTAGTTGTACAATCACCTACGCCATCAATACAAATTAAAGATCCACCACCCAGTCCTGGAAGTCCAACAAACGAAACCATGTACGCTGCCGGCGGCAGCACCCAAATTTACCTCCAGGTAAGTCCAACACTTAACACACAGCATTTTTTTTTCGATTTAACTTCAGCTTAATTGCTCACAAAAAATTTGCACATACAAAAAAAAAGAAGAATTCGAATTTCAATGTAAAAACAAATAAAATAAATTAAATAGTCATAATATACGTTAACATGCATATATGTGTATATGTAACAGAAATTGTGATGGTGGTGGAATTTTGCTGACCAATATTTTCAAAATTTGGTTACCAAAAATTCTCTTAACATCTCATTAGTAAATCATTTCACTTTTCATATAATAACCAGATTTATAAAGTTTTTTTTATTTTTTTTTTTTTGTTTTTGTATATTAATTTCACTGTCTCTCTTTACATACTTCTTAATTCTTGTTTTGTATGTGTTTTTTGTTATTATTTTTGTCTTCTTATTTTGTGACGTGTTTAAACAAACAACAAAAAAACAAATTCCTTCCTTCTCCCCCAATTCTTCCACCATTCAGGGTCCACACCAGACAGGTTCTTCTGTAACAGGTGGATCAAATGTTAACACACACAGCCCCAGCCCTGGACCATACATCTCACCAGATAGCTATGGAATGTACACTACCCGACTTGCCACCACCGGACCGAATTCCACATTCATCTCAGAGCCATATTACCGAGAATACTTTGCTTCCGATGGACAAGGTGGCTATGCGCCCGCAACACGCACCGTCTATGGCGATAGTGAGGGACCACAACCGGGTACAACCTACGAGGGCCGCTTCACAACATCACACACTAAGAATGGTACACCTGTCTATGCAAAAACTGTTACAGCAGCCGGCCTCACAGTGGATTTACCAAGTCCCGATTCGGGAATTGGTGCGGATGCTATTACGCCGAGGGATCAAAATACTCTACAACAGGTGCGTGTGTATTGAGCGTAGATTGTTGAGCTCAACTTTCTTTCATCCCCTTCAATGTCCCGCCTTATAACTAGTATACCTATTTTAAATCCAAATTGTAGTTACCTAAACTTAACAACAACAAAAAACCAAAAATAAATATTCCATCCAATTGATTTCGTGTTTGAATGTTTAAAATAAAAAAAAAAAAAAAACATTGAAAAAAACTAACAAAATTTCACCACTTTATTCGCAATTGAACAAAAAAGAATTGTAATTTGTGTTATTTATTGTGTGTGCTTATTTATGTTTTGCTGAGTAGAGTGGAGATTTAAATCATATAAAGATCGAAGAAAACGACGACGATGATCACCACCACCACCACACCCTCTTCTAATAGTAGTTTGTTTGCCAATTAGTTAACCTTTCTCCTCTTTTAGTGCCTTTTAGATCATTTAATTGATTTTTTGTTCTCTATTTATTTGATCAATCTCTTATTATAAAACTCCTTTTTGTTTTCTTTATTTTTTATAATTTTTTTTTGCTCCTCTACAGTCATTCGATTACACGGAACTATGTCAGCCTGGTACATTATTGGACAGCAGCGGTGCAATACCAGTTTCAGTAACTAGCATGCAACGTGCTGTTAGTATTCATGGTGGTCAAAATAGTCCAACAACATCGTTGAGTGGTGGTACACCAGGGACACCAGGAACGACACGATCAAGGCCATGGCATGATTTTGGTCGGCAAAGTGATGCGGATAAAATTCAAATACCAAAAATGTAAGTTTGTTTGAATTTTATTTATTTTTATTTAAGATGTGATGGTAGTTAAAATAAACAAATTGCAAGGGGATTATATTTATAATCGAAATTTATTGAGTTCGATGTTCAAGTCTTTTTTGTTGTTGAAAGTTTTAAGTCACTAGGCCTACTCAAGGTCACGCCACGAAATTATTTTTTTTTTCATTTAGTTACATGATATTACCTATTAAACTAGAGTTTAAGCCATTTAAAACATTTTAAAGTTTCTGCGTCAACTCTTTGATTCATATAAATTTTTCAGTGATTTTAATTTCGAATATTTTTAAATCAATTTTTTAAGAATTTCATACTGATTTATAATCCACCCAAGGGGATTCAATGTTCATTGTGGACCTTTTTCCTGTGGGCTTATGACACTGTGCGTGCTAAAATATAAGCGTCTTTCCATTTTCGTACAGATTCCGTGAGTAGGTACATCATTTCTTTTGTACTTTGCGTTCGGGCATGTATCGCTGAGAACATTTGACTTACATACATTTAGATTTCGTGTATGTGTCACTTTATTTAATCACTTGTGTAACCTATATGCTTAGCTAAGCAAATGTGGTGGGTCAATTCCAATTTAACTTGAGATTTTAATCGACTGAAAAATATGCTTCAGCAGTCTATTTCAGCATGAAACCCGGATTTGATTTTACAATGAAAAAATTAAACTTATTCTTTAAACAAAAGGTTTACGACGATAAATTTTCTAAAAAAATCTAAATTGGTAAATGCTATTTTTAATAGAAATTGTTGGCCAACTCTTTTGTTTTAATAAAGGAGTTATAAATTAAGGAGTGATAAACATTCTCAGATTTCTATGAGAACGTGCAATGTGATGATTGTTATGAGTCCGACAAATATGTCCTGCTTACGAAAACTAAATGTCATTAAAAATTGTAAAATTCAAATAAGAATCTTATCCACAAGAAGGTTTCCATTTCCATCAAGTTCGTAGCTCAACTCTTTTGTTTGGATTAAAATCATAAAAAAAACATTGCAAATAGTGACATCGAACTTCCGGAAATATCTCATTTAAACAACAAAAACAACACAATATTCTGTGTTATAGAAAAAAAGACATTGCTTCTATCTTAACTGATTGTTCATCAATAACAAAAAAAAAAAAAAACTAAACTAAGGCACCGCATATACAATCAGTGATCTAAGAGGGCAAACACCAAATATATATACATACATATAAGTTGCAAATCTATATTCCCCTTTACAAATCTATTTCAACCGAGATGCGCAACGGTAGAATTGTGATCGCCAATCGTTGTTTGCAGTAACGTTTGTCTCTCCATCTATCAGACTTTGCAAAGACTCTTTCTTTCTTTTTTTTCTTTTTTTGCAATTTGAAACTGATTTCCTGGACACAAATGACAGCCAAGTTGAGGCTGAGTAGATAACGTTCATCCTACTTGTTATGGTGTATATACACATATATAAATAGATGTATAGTGGTCGGTGCTCCCATCTCTACCTACTCACGTCAAATAAATTGAATTTTCTTCTTCCAACTGCTGATGCTAGTTTGTTGGATGCACTGTATAGTCTGCCTCTGCCAAACGTTATCTCTCTGTTCGACCAACAAAACAAACAGAAAAAAAAAATAAAATAAAATCGACCGTACGACATGTGACATGCATTATATTAATAATGTATATGATTCGATTTCCTTCTAATAATAATGCGCGTCATCCCGCGAACCAACCACCCAACCAACCAACCAGCATATTTCTGGTTTCTTATTCATAACTTTTCATTTTTATTTTTTTTATTTTTGAAAGGTGCTCGCATGCACTCGTGTGCTCTGATACTTGTCAGCAAAAATGAAGAATCGGTGGCCAAACCACACCTTGTAATGGAATTTAATCTAACACTAAAGTTGTCTCTTTTATTTGTTTGTCTTTCTTACGTATATGTAAAATTGGAAAAGTGACATTTTTAGAATGCAATTCTTTTGTTTTAGATGGAATTTCAGACTTTCGGGCTATCAAAGCAATAAATCCCCAATTTCAACCTTGGTCTTGATTTAGCGGATTTTTTCGTGGCTACACTCAAACCAATTAGGTATTTTTGTCAATTTTCTAGGAATCTGCATTCTTTTGCCAAACAAAAAAAAAAACAAAAACATTACACACTTAAACAGCAGTCAAGATAATTTAAGAGAATGCTCCTATCTGGCTCAAGAGTTGAATAGTTTGTATAAAGAGGGTGGTTTGGGCTTCAAGTAAACATTTAACTACTTGAAATTTTGTACTCGCACTAAATCACGTGTGGCACTCGTTTATGTGTGTGCGCGCCCGATTCTTAACTTGATATAAAAATTACCAATAACATTCGAGACGAAAGCGCATGCGCGTTTTAACAATCCACCCCACCAATTGAAATTCTCTGTCTAAAAAAATGTCTGCCTGTTCGTCTATCTGTCTTTGGGTTGAAATGTGACCACGACTCTGTGACGACGATGGAGGAGAGACACGCGTTAACATGGTGCGCTGCCGACAAGACGACGAAGTGCGACGATGACGACGACGCGACGGTGGTAGGCAAAAGTTTGATAAAACAACACAAAAAAACTACCTATAGTTTTTTTTGTGAAATTGTATATGGGAGTTGTGGTGTGCACACGCGCGACACAGAAAACAAAATGAAAAACACACTTTTGTGGCAATACGCGGCAGAGAGTGCTATAAGAGTCAATCAATTTTATGTGAAAACTATATTGAATTGTGTGCGGGGGCTTTGGGGGCATGATTGGAGATATAAGGCACAGGTCTTATAATATGTCTATCCTGGCTTTGAGGTGTATTTTATTTGAATTGAAACATGAAACTTCAATCGAAGTGTGATGTATGGTCACTATATATGTAATTTGTGTATGTATGCACGAGGTGAACTACTTGCGAGATTTCGATAAACAGTGCGTTGAATTCTATGAAGCATGCATTTTATATTCTATACAATGGAATATATCGTGTCACAAATCACACAATATGGAATGTTGAGATATTAGTGCAATTTGCGTTTAATTTTCAATAAAACAGTTTATGGTAATCTTGCTCACATTTTACAGCAGTTGTAAAAATCCTATACATTTCTGTGAGCTAATTTTGTTGCTTCCGGAAAGCTGCTCTTTTAACAAAGAATTTGAAATGACATTGAAAATTGAAAAGTGTCGCTTTATTAAATGCCACAACTTCCATACCAATAATATATTTTTTTTTATTTACTCCGGATTGCCCTTGAGTAATTAGTTAGACTTCAGATCGAATTATTTGTGGTTATAAAATGTCAGTCTTAAGTTAAGTACAGACAGAATGTAAAGGGTCCGCCAAATAACTTCTTTTTTTTTGAAAATGGCGCAAAACATCGAGTGTAGCTTCGGCTGTGTGGCACGTAGCGCCGTCCTGTTGAAACCCAATGTTGCCAATATCCTCCTCTTCAATTTTTGTAAACAAAAATTCGTTCAACATGGCCCGATAACGATCGCCATTGACTGTAACGGCCACTCCTTGCTCATTTTCGAAAAATGGCCAAAAATTATGCCTCTGGACCAAAATCCGCACCAAACAGTGACTCGTTTTGGGTGTATCGGCTTTTCAATGTATGCGTGCGGGTTTTCTGTGCCCCAAATGCGACAATTTTGCTTGTTTACTACCCGCCAAGATCAAAATGAGCTTCATCTGAAAAGATGATTTTTTTGGCAAAATCGGCATCTTCTCTAAGTCGATCGAAGGCCCACTTAGCGAAGCGTATACACAACCATATTCGTACAGCGGAAGGATAAAACTAACTATCTGACATGAGCTAAGTGTTACCATTCACGACATAAGCACTAGTTGAAAAAAAACGTTATATTCATTTGGGAATATCAAAAATCGTTGATGAAATAGGGTTCAAGAAAATCACACAATTTACCTTTATTGGTTTTAATATTAAAGATATTTCTGACACCACTTAAAAAGCCAAGTAATAATATGTATATATATAGATTAGTCAATCCTACTATCAAAATTAAAAGCTAAAAAATCTTTGTTTGAAAATCAGTCACCAGAAACTCCAGTTTCCAATGCCTGATATTATTACATATTATTCTTACAAATAGAAGTAGTTTTTTTTCTTTTGAAAAAAAAAAAAATCTTTTTGCTCCCAAGGCCCACACCTTCTCTTCTCAAGAAAACGAATCTTTTATCAAATTTCTAAGTCCATCCTGGCTCTTAGTTACATCTGAAAACCTAAGAACAATCTTTTTTGATTAAGAAAATTCATATTTTCGGTTTCGTTGGAATGAAATTAGGAGCTCACCTGATAACTATTGACGAAGCTGATATATATGTCACTGCTTAAGACCTTAAGAAAAATTTTTATATTTTTGAAGATTTCTGGGCTTACCGAACACCAATTTGGCTACTTTAAGTTCTAATTCTTCTAAAAATAAATTTTTCTTTAAAAGCTTAAGATTTTGCAGATACTGATTCTTCATTATAATTTGAATCTCAAGTCAAAGTTAGTCGTTCTTTTTTAATCTTTTTGTTTTGCTCGCCTGCCTATCCTAATTTGTCCTCTCTTATGTCATATTGGCTTAAATGTAAATTATATATTTGTCTCATGAGCTACTTACAACTGACTTGCAGTAGTAACATTCAATTAAAAATAATTGCATGTTTAAATTTGAAAATTATTGGTTAGCTTTAATCTCTTTCAGGATTAAGGTGGATCATTATAACCACAACTTACAAGGCTTATCAAATTAGAAAATCTCAATTAAATTTATGATACTTAATTCTATACAGCAACACGATACGAATATATAAAAAAAAAACATTTATCTCTCCATTTAAAATTTGCTTAGTGTTTAAAAACTAAATTTAATCCTATCCCATATGGACTGGTTTTTTTGTTTTGTATTGAATATAAACCCACACACATTTGAAAATAAAAATACTAAAACAAAATATTTACACAATTTAATTACAAAATGCAATAACCTCTATCCAGGCAAAATGTACTTAATCCAAACTATGTGTCTGTTTATGACTCAAATGATATTAAAATTTTTTTTTATATTTTCTTTAAGTTGACTATAATAATAATAATTTTAATTTTTGTAATTTTTTTTTCAGATTCGTAAATGTAGGATTTAGATATCATCTAGAAAGTCCGATTAGTTCGTCACAACGACGAGAAGACGATCGAATAACATACATCAATAAAGGACAATTTTATGGCATCACATTGGAATACATTCCAGACCAAGATAAACCAATCAAAAATACCACAGTTAAGGTGAGTCTAACTACATATACAAACAAAAATAATCAGTTAGAAATTTGTCAGGGATTCGTTTCTTTTTTGTTGTTGGAATTTTCAAATGATACACACAAAAAAAAAAAAAAACAAAAATCTACAACAATTTGTTACGTACATTCAAAATCCTTAAAACTCATCAATCACCTCGATTCGACAAAAATTTGCATACAACCATACGTTACAAGAAAATTCTGCCCGTAAGATGATGCTGACGACGATGATGACGATCCTTTTGCGCGCAGATGCTCTAAAACAAACAAAGATTCGCCCGAGTGTAACACGTAACCCTTTCGCAAGGAACGTATATACCTTTTTTCAAGCCTTTGCTATAATCATTCATCATTATATTTATATTTCGAAAAGATATCGCCATCGCCGAAACAGAAATATCTGGGAGCAGAGACAAAAAAAAATCATCATTTTAATGTTGAATCATTTTCTTGCTTTTGATGAATCGTTTGCATAATCAAAAAAGACAAAACGCACTTATCATCGTCACAAGATCATCAACGTCATTCTTTCTTCTTTCTGAATTCATATACGACGACGACGACGATGATGTTGATGATGATCAGCATAATTGTGTGGTAAGAAGAATGTCTTGTGTTGTGTTGTGCTATATATGATGGCCCCTCAGGACTCTTCCTTCCGGGTATACCTCTTTCTAACTATACTACAAGGATTTACTTGCTCCTGTTTTTAGTTCTTGTGTGTTCAGTTCCTGTCATGTAATTCGACTCACCCTCAATTTACCATCATAGTAAGGCAGAGAATGACAGTCGTTGATGCAAGAAGGAATTTATTCTTCAAATAGGATTTATTTTATTTGATTGTTTCTGGATTTGTAGTGCTCTGCTCCCGTTTCAAAAAAAAAAAAAAAAAAAAAACGGGAAATGAGATGAGTGATGAAAGATAAGAACTCAAAAAAAAAAAAGAAGAAAGAATGATCTCTTGTATCAATTTTTTTGTTGTTAATAATGTTGTTTTGTTAGAATATGTGTGTGTTTGGATAAGAATCTATGTTCTAGATAAAGAGGGGGTTTCTTTCACCCATTATAGGGCGCCTGAGGTATTTTTGCTTTTATTTCTATGCAAATGAATTTTCCGATTTTATAATCATTTCAACAAATATGTAACGCAGAATTGTTTACTTTTGCAATTTTCACATGCAATTCATATGAATAAATTTACCTTTTAAAAGACTTTCAATTGGATGGGAAGATTTTGTAAAAAGTAAATAATAAAAATTTCTACACGGTAATTAGTTTTTTTTTTTTCTTCTAAGATTGTTTAAGATTTAACAGTAGATACTGTGGGATTTAGTTCTGAGACATTTTTGTAAAAACTGCATAACTTATTTTGCTCAAATTAGAAAATTAGTAAAAATTTAGTAAAAAATGAGTAACAATATTTGTTTGATTAATTTTTTATACGATTTTCTTAAATAACAATTCCAAACCTAATTTTATGGAATCGAATTGTTGGTGAAAAAATTAATTGTACTAAAAAAAAAACATTTTTGAAAATACAATTTCAATTTCTTTTATAAAATTGTTCTTTTTGAGTTTAAATAATTTATCAGAATATATAAATAGTCTAAGAGCTGATAGCAAATTTTGGATGTTTAAATATAACCTAAAATTGATACGCGGGCTTGTACAAAAGTCTGGAAGGTTCTTTTTTGGCACCGCCGGTGGTGAGGGTTTGAAAACAACGATTTTTACAATTTTTTTAGAAAAATTATCATTTAAATTATTTTTTTTTAAATAGAAAATGATGCTCTGTCGTTTTCCTTAAGTCTAAAGACTTTTTTTTTTGACAATCCAAATGACAGAACTCAAGTTATAACCTTTTCAACGAAACTTATCAGTTTTGTTTTGGAGATCTTATGCATAGCAAATCAACAAAAAAGTCTTTAAAAAAAATCCGAAAAGGTTCGCTTAAAAAGCATATACCTTGAGTTCTGTAAATCGGATCGTCAATATTAAAGTCCTAACACTTAAGGAAAATGAATTTAAGTGATAATACTTTTGTAAAAAAAAAAATGTAAAAACGATATTTTCAAAACATCACCCTCAAAATAACTGCGAGACTTTTGTTTTCGATATCCCGACGGACACAAACTCCCGTGCTCAATTTTTGGTTATATTTCCACACCCAAAATTTGCTGTCAGCTCAGATGCTTTTTTTAAACTTTTGAAATTGCTGAATTTTTTAAATTATTCTGTACAAAATTATGAACCATACGGAACTATATGACCTGGCCGAATATTAGAGTACAGAATTCAGATTTTGTATTATGATAATTTATGGCCCTAACCATCCTGCATAGAATTCTATTGCACTTTTCCTCAATTCATGCATTTAAAATTATAGTACTTGAAGACTATAAATTAAGAGATTTCTAGAATTTGAGTAAACTACTGAATTTTTGAAAATGTTTAAGTACAATTTTTTAAAACCATATTTAGGCACATGAAGTGTTATGATGTCTCTCAAGCTAGCAAACCAAGGTCAGCAGAACATATACGTTTAAAGATGGCATCATTCGTCATTATAGCACCTTGCACTTCCAATGGACAGACCAAAATGTTTCTTCAAATTGACCATTTAATTAATCAAAACATTTTATGCAAACAAAAATTTTTATTTAACAAATGGAATAAAACTTTTCTGTTATAAAAAACAGAATTATTTTATTTTACCTCTGATTTTTTAAAATATATATATAATATATGCGACTGGCTAAGAAAATGGTCTGATTGGCTTCAAATTTGGAGGTTTTCAAATATTTTTTTTAGTTCATCATACAACGATTTTGCACTATGAACGAAAATGTTAACAAAAAATCATTCATATGTTGGACGATGAAAAGAGCTTTAGAAAAAAAGTCACGTAGATCTGACAATACAACTCAGTTGAACAAAAATCATGTCGACAACACTCCTATTTGATCTTAAGTATAGGGTAACTTCACGGAAGTAATATAGTATATAAATACTCACAAATTTTTTTCTTGTTTTATATCAATGCACTTTAAAGAGTTTTTCAAAAATTTTCCATTTTTAATTAAAAATAACAACCACTCAAAGTATAAGTCAAATGCGACTTTAATTACAAGGCTTAAAGCTTTAAAATAATTCATGTATACAAACTGCGCAAATACCGTAATTATAAAAGTTCCAAAAACATTTCGAAATATCAACGGATTAAGAAACCAACGTAATAAACTATCAAAACAGCAAAACGCATTACATTAATATTATTACAACATCAGTTCTCATGAAGATGAGTTATAACAGCCTAATAAAAATTAAAAACAAAAAAAAAGCGGAACGTATGACAGACTTATGATCATACATAAGACACAGCAATAAACTCTTTGCGCTCATACGTATTTGAATGGCAATTAAGTAGCTTTAACCGTGAAGGCTTGAATACTATTTTTTCACACATTTTTCTCATTTTTCTTTGTCCATGTTGGTTGTGAATTTTAACAATAAAAATGGTTTTAATTACAATAAAAAAAAAAACATAAAGCACGGTCTCTGCTAGTACATTAAATGAATAAAATTTAGAAACACAAAAAAAAAACTAAATCCTTTCTGTTCCAGTTTTTGTGTTGTATGAAATATAAAACGCCGGCCGCCGATTCCCCTTTATATTTTTTTAGTTCTAGCGTTTGACTGTTTTATGGTCCAACGCCCTTTTGCTTGACTTTAAGAAGAAAAAAGCAGTTTTTTTTTGTTTGTATTGAAGGCCAAAAATAAGAAGCCAACTGCATCACGTCAGATTCGCCAGCATCTTTGTCGATGTATCCTTTTTATTTCTTTAAGTACTTCATCGTCCTTTTTTTGCATACAAATATTCTTCTTAAGTTTTCGTTACACCGTTTAATGATTTATGCAAAGTCTCCGTGAAAAAAGGGTCCACAATGACTTGGTCTACGTTAAATCACAAGCAGCAAAGGGATAAAAGATACAAGAAGAAGAATGAGAAAAAAAAATAAGGATCATATCCAAGGTTGATGATCCTTTTGTTCGATGCAGTGTGGAAGGCGCATTCGAAAACAAATATAAATTAATCTTGACACAGTTTCGGGACCAAAGTGTAATTAATTAGATTTTTATGTTAACAAGGTTTCTTGCTGCAACATTCACCACCGTCGTCATCGTCGTCTTTGTTGGAGAGGGAGAGAGGTAAAGAGTCACCCAGACAGAGGCTTAAGATGCAATAGACTGAACTTGAACTCATATATTCCTACATTGGCGATGCGCCTGCTTGAAAGTCAAAGAAAAAAACTAAAAAGAAAGTCTGCTGAAACTATTTTATTTATATAAATTTAAAGGAATTTTTCATAGAGCAGAGAATTGTTTAAAGGCGTATGCTACACTTAGTTTTATTATATATTTTTTTGTTGTTTTTCCTCTTCATATAAAGAGAGCTCAGTGTGATACCATTTCGCGCACTACCAAATGAGCTCCTCTAAGACTTCGTTGCTTTTTTCTGAGTGCTTGGAGCAGGTTTCTATTAAGTTCATTTTTTTGTTGCCTTTTTGTCGTCTCTAAACACGAAAGAAAAGTGATGCGAAAAGATGTGTACCAAAACGCAAGGAAAATAAGTTTAACATGTTAACAAGGTGTTCCGATGCCGATATAAATCTTAATTAAAATTGCCAAGCGTAACACAGCTCAGCACAACAACCTAGCATCAGCTACAGAGTGGTAGATCAAAGAGTTTATATAGACCTGATCTATTACTTAGCGCTTGCAAAGATATAGGGAGGCCAGAAAAAGAGGGAGCTGCTAGCAGTGAAATTATAAATGCATAGCATTCCTTTTGTTTTTATTAATATATATATATATTTTTTTTTATAAAACAATCATGGCTATGTGCTTGAATGTCTCGCGCCTTAAAATGGCAAACACTTTACCGTTAAAGGTTATTACTAACAGAAGCTGTTTTTTGAAGCCAATCATGGAGAAAATAATAAAACAAATAACTTTGATAGGTTTAAGGAATGCCATGTATATTGTATGAAAGGAGATAAGAAGACCAACGCGACAACAGCGGCGATAGGAAGGTTGAAGAATTGTGGGCTTCAATAAACAATTTTTTTTTTGGACATTGAAATTGGCGCGGAATGAATATTAAAAGGAAAATACAAAAAAATAAGGCGGCAAAACTTTGAAATGTTACAATGTTGCTTGATTAAAGTGACTGATTGGGATTTGTAAGATATCTTGATATTTAAGGCATTTTGTCATTGATATAAGACTTGTAAAAATATGCTGAGGTCTTAAAATAATTAGACGTTAAACAGAATAAGATAAAGTGGTAAAATGAGTGTGTCTACCTGAAAAAACACTGATGCTTAAATTTAGTGTAAAACTGTTTCCTCTTAGTCTATTTTAACATTAATTCTTTTGGGGAATTTATCACTACTACTACATAATATTACTATCCTTTTTGGAACTTTCTTTTGTTTATTCAAAATATTCCACTGTATAAACCATATTGTCCTTCATTTGTCCCAAAGCTATGTTTTTCATTTTCATTTTATTTGTGGGAAATCTTATCAATAGCAACAAAACAAAAGAGCTGACTTTTCGAACTTGATTTTATAAACAGATTAGTTCCTTATTATAAAACCCTTTCCTTTAAACGCTTATTTCCTTAAACATTTTTAAAACAAAAATATCAACTTTTTAATTTAATAAACGTTGTAGCTAATTTAATAATTGAACAGAAGAGTTGAAGTTCGATTTAAATTAGTTTTTTTTTGTATTTCACAAAAATATTTTTACCAACACTCTGTTATCACTTTTTTTTAAAAAAAAAAGCTCAAATATAATTAATGGAAATGTTTGCTAATTGGACCTCTATAATAATTATTTAAAAGTTTAGAATTCTACTCGCTGGCGTACTTCTCAATTAGAAAATTGCAACCTAATGTATATCGTAATCTTTTATTGAGTAGATAATGATGTGTGTGCTGCCCACTTTTAAATTTCCTCACACTTCAATTAGTTTGGACTTAGCCGACTTCCTGTTCAACTATTCCAATTAAGATGGTCTTCCTATGATTATTAATAATTTTTTTTTGCTCAATCTAATGCCGCTATTACTGTAAGTGGTAATTATTTAGATTGTGACCAATAGTTAACAAGTCAGAAAATCGCATCACTTTCCACTATTTTCCCACTTGATTCAAATGCCGCAGGCACCTATAACTATTTTATTTTTATTTTCTTCAACATACATACATACATGAGTGCACTCACACTGTAACTATGTACTGGCCAGCCTAATGTATGTTATGAATGACTGCAATTGCATTACCAATGCAAGAGTTCGAAGTAATTTTCTCTAAATGACCCTTATCTCATGAAATTGTTAGCAAAAAAAAAATAAGTTTTTTCTCCGATTGGTCTCTTGGAAAATACACTAACTTTTAAAGTGCCGTACAGTGGATATGCTATTTAACTCACTACTATGGATCGAAAATGATTGGCACTGAGATGAAACCAAAAACAGAGCAGCGATAGTAACTGCACCTGGTGTTTTTTTTTTTGTAGAATTTTATTATAATTGCATCTCTCTCTCTCTGAGTGCTGTGCTCTATTTAAAGTCCAATAATATTATAGAGATGAGAATTTGATATTTATGTAAAAACAATCTACCTACTTAATCTAATAGATATAAGAAAAAAAAATTGATAGTGATTATTTTTTTTCTATTTTTTTTCATTTGCAGAGTGTAATCATGTTAATGTTCCGAGAGGAAAAAAGTCCCGAAGATGAAATCAAAGCCTGGCAATTTTGGCATAGTAGACAACATTCTGTCAAACAGAGAATACTAGATGCTGGTAAGTAGTTTTTTTTTATTTTCAATTTTTTATTCATTTAACTAGTATGTTTGGAACAATTGTGATTATAGTCTCTCAAAAGTCAAAATTTTAAATGTTTATGAATTCATTATGTTTTCACAATATTTTTAAGATATATTATAGGGTATTTCTTGGGCTGATCTTTTTAATATTCTTACATAAATTAATTATAGATATAGTTTAATTTTCATATGTTTAATGTCTTTAGGGAAAGCTTCCAATTCGTATAAACACAAGATTTGAGTAAAGAACTTGATTTATTTCAATTTTATGATTAAGATTTCGATAACTTCATCATAATAGCATTGGCATAGTAAGCGGCAGAAAAATGTATTTCAAAAATGAAACTTATAGCAGAAGTTGATTCAATTTTTTTTTAGATATATGTAGATTAATCGATATTTACATCGATCGATGCAAAGCGATTAAAAGTTTGGCCTGAGAAAAGAACAACTTGGGTCGTGAAAATTGAAAATTCGTGAAAATAATCAATGAAATTATAAATGATCAATACAACTAAAACTAATTTGAAAACGGAAAGATACACCATACCGTTTCCTTCAATTTTTGGCGTATACACAACAATTTCCCTGTTCAAATGGGGATCCCTTATTATTTTACTTTAATTCCTTAACATTTTCTTTATTCAAATAGAAACAATATTTTCAATTAATTTTATTATGAATACCAAAAAAATGACATTATAATGTGGTTGCTTGAATTTTCGAATTCCAACAATGAATAAATAAGATTCTATTTTGTAACTTTTAAATAAATGTTTGAAGCATTATTCTTGTCATGATAATAATAATCTTCGATATCAATTTCTGTAGTTAAACAAAAAACTTGACATTTGGATTTACTTTTTTTTACTTTGAGATATTTCAACTTATCCAATTCTTTTAAAATCCAAACAATAAAAACGACTTTGCTGCTCATAATAGTTACAACGAACAAAAGAGTTGATATTCGAACTAGATGTAAGAAATATTTTTTTTTTAAATAGCTTTTTTCTCTTTTTCTACTGATTTAAATTAACTAAATGTTTGTGATTAATTTTTAAATTTATTTATGTTATTCTTGATCCAATCGAGTGAATCTATTTATTCAAACAAAAGATTTAAAGTTAAAATTTTAAATAATAACGAATTTCGGTTAATTATGAATTTGTTAACTCAAATTGAGTCAATTAGATAATGAATATAAAATAATACAAACATTAGCCGTATTTTTTTTCTATAACTCAGGCACTACTCGTTTTTTAAACTAAATTCTTATTTCAAAAAACGTTTGCAATGCTGGCTCCATAAACTGTTAATTTTTCTTCTTCGGAGAAATCTTTCTATGGATTCAATTATTCTTAGTGCAAATAAAATCACTTTAAATTAAATTTTTTCTACGCAAACGAATGCTTTAAGTTTTTTCTTAATTTATTTCATAAATCTCATCACCCATAATCAAATACTTCAATTTACAAGGCCATAAATATAAATCATGCAATATCGTCAGTTAATTTAATTTCCGTTCATCTTTTTTTGTCGAAAATATTTAAGTATTTAATTCATGTCCTCTCTACTTTTTTTTATTGTTTGATGGTTTATACAAAGAAAAAATATTTATATCTCTCAGAAAAAGACTGTTAATTTGCTTATTAACATATCGATAATCAATGCAATTAAGATTTGATTTTGATGTTTCGTTGACTATTTTTTTTTATTGAACGCTCTCATTAAAAACCAAAAACTGTCAAACGACGCACACCTCACAATATAAAGTCCATTCAAAATAACTTCTTTCATTATAATCACGCTTTCAACTAATGGCTAAGCATCGAAAGAGTAACATAATTTGAATCTTTTGTCCCATCATCATCAGCATCATCATCGTACGACCATTATACCGAAGTTAGTTTATCTATCATTTCGATCCAAAAGAACCCTTTGAATCTTAAATCTCTGCTGTAACAAAAGATACACATCTCTATCTTAGACATAGGTACGAATAAAATGACATTTTCACAGGTGAAACGACTATGAATGGAATCTTAAAAAAAGACAAAATAGTGTTTTCATTCAGTGCCAAGCTGCGAGCGCGCCACCAGAGTCTATTTGGTCTATGGTGCAATATTTTAATCGAATAAAAGTCATAAAACAAACAAAACATTCATGACATACACAAACTTTCAATGGTTTTGGGTGCTGCAGTGTATGTAACAAGTGTTTGTTATGTTGCTCTCTTCAAACAACGAAATATGAAACTGTTTGTTTTTGTTACAATATTATTTCTTCAATGACTCTTATTGTAATTCTATCCCTAACCTGCTCTCTTTCTCTCTCGAGTTGCTTTGAATGAATAACAATAAGAACTCGCACAAGTTCTTCCATTATACTTTTATGTATGTTCGTACATAATGTAGATGCGGTTCAAGAAAACTAGAGCGATTTCCGACTTTGAAAAACCGATGGCGCATAGCCCCGTGTCTGTCCGTCCGCTTTGAATTTATCCAACAAAAGTATAATGTGACAGAATGTTGCAAATTGTCCGATAACCATCGCAACATGCTAGCGTTTGCCATATGCAACTATGTGACAATTTTATCTCTGAACAAAAAAAAGCAGCAATTTCACGAAATTGATTTCACCTGTTATATTAATGCCTTGGGCGCACAGTGCACACACTCCTTGTGGTCATCGTTTGGTAATGATTCCTTTTTTTTGTTGTTGTTGGTATTCTAAACCTCTGGGAAAGGAAGAAAAAATCACCACGCCAAAGGACATTTAATGTTCAATCTACAGACGAGATACATTCGAAGCGATAAGTAATTAGTTGGATGTCGTGCTTAACGGCAAACGGCACAAAAAGATACACAAGAACCACTCTTAACAAAAAAAAAACAAAAAAAAAAGAAACAACCACGCGTTGCTTAGTTTATATATACATGTGTCTACACATATATTATATGCAATTGAACCTTGAGGGGGAGAGAATTCTTTATAGATCCAGATAGGACTTGTTTGTGGAGATTTTCGTTTTGTTTTTCATTTTAAATTTATATCAAAAGACAATTTATCTTGTAATTATTGGACGAAATATGCAGGTACACCCGGGACATACATATATATACATAGGTGCGCATTGAAGTAATAAATTGTATATTTTTATTTTTTTTTTTATATTTGGTTATATGATACTTATAGTTTGCGAGTTCAAGATTTTGTGTGAAATCTAAATTTATTGGTGGTATTAATTTTCTGATTCTTTTTTTTTTTGATTTATTAATTAAATTGTTTTATTTTGTTTGCTCATTTTAGATACAAAAAATTCCGTTGGTCTTGTAGGATGTATTGAAGAAGTCTCACATAATGCTATTGCAGTTTATTGGAATCCTTTGGAAAGTTCTGCAAAGGTAAGTTTTTTTTAAATTTTATGAATTTATTTTAGAAGAATTAGGTTTACTTAAATCTTTCAAAAACTTTATTATTTAACTTTATTCAAAGAGATTGCTGTAAAAGAAAAACATAAATACATACATAAACAAATTTTTGGGTGAGACTTTGTTGAAAAGCCCCATCTTCCTCACAGTTCATCAGAACAAAAAAACTGATGTCCGAACTTGATTTTGTAAAAAGATGTGTTTTCATCAATTTTTATGGTATTATTTTAAATAATGTAATACGTTTACTATATTACAATGTCTACATATGTTCAATAAATTGTGGTTTCTCTTCTCATTAATTACATCCTGTTGTGCAATTTACATATCTTGCAATCCTCCCCGTTGACCACTATACACGGGTATCACAAAAAAAAACCAACAAATGCAAATCTGTCACTGTCGTTTACAAAGTTAATAACTAAACTTACCTCATACTTCAAATTACCTTTTACAAACAAAACAACAGACACCTTACCATATTTTGAGACAAAAACTAAAACAAAAACACAACGCTTGCACTGGCACTGGCACTGGCACTGGCGCTGGACTAGATTAATTTTTGTTCCCCTATAGTTTGCAGTCAATGAATTTAATGATAATGAAAACTCATAAATATCAAAAACCGATTAAACCTAATCAAGCTTAATTGCAATTTGCAAAAAACCGATTGGCTAGGACAAAACGACCGACGAGACGAACGCCACAACGCCGCGCCAGCCGTTGCAGTTAGTCTTATAATATTTCTTTCTCGCTTATTCTGCTTCAAGAGAATACACTCCCCAAGGCGGTAGCACTACATCAGCAACAACTTCAAAATAATTAAATACAAAAACAAAAAAATGAGAGGAAAAAACAAAATTGTTTCGGATGGAAATTTATTATGCATACCCACATGTGCGCCTAAGTTATGAAAAATATCTCAATTTCCGTTTCTGGAATTACGTAGATCGAAAAAAGTACAAAATAAATACAGTTTTCTATATGTATATCTATCTTTAGATATACACTGGGAAGCCTCTTATAAAATATAACTCTTTAACTGGAAGGTATATTTTGTTTTTATTCTTTGCTGCAATGTGCACCTGGAGACTATAAAATACATTTTTCATTTTTATGTAGAACATATCTTTTGGAGGGCAAAAGGATACATTTTTTGTCGTTCTAGTGATATTTTTGCAATGTTGTGAATTTGGTGGACCAAAAAGGTTATTTTAGATGAATAATTAGCCACTAGGCTTGAAGCCAAGGAAATATGTATTAATTACGTCCTACTGAAATTACCAACTCATTTATTCTTGCATCTTGTGTATACAATATGTGACAACTGTCGTAATATGTTTCTCAGTTGAAATTATGTCAGAAAATCATGAAGTGCTTCCAGGTGTCGTGGAGGCGTTACACGATAGTATGAGGTTTATATGTTGTTATCGAACCAAGTGATCGGAATTAAGTTTGTATTGTTCTCGTGCTAAGTATCAATTCAAAATTTATGTTTTCTTTAAGATTAATGTTTCGGACAAAAAAAATAACAAAAATAACAAACTCGCAGTAGGACGTTGAACCCCTGAAGGTAATTGGTTATAGCTACACATTTACAGCTTATTCGTATTACCATTTCAATTTTTAATCCATAAAAAGATTGTGTCAGTCTAAGGTTGTTTGTTGGTTGTTTTTTTTTTATGGTCGGTGCCCGGAAATATACTTAAAAAACACTGTGAACAGATTTCAGCTTATTAACACATTAGTTGATGGTTGTTCATATACATAGAGGCTGAGTTAGCCAAAGACACAGACTTGAGAAAAACAACATTGATATCCATACTTACAGACATCTATATGAATGTTTGTTGTCTGTGAATTAATTAATAAATTGTGGACAGAAATTAATCGCGAATAGCTGTGTAATTGCTACCTCATGTCAATAATTGCATTTCATCGTCGCTCTCTGTCGTTGTTGTTGTCGTCATCGTCATCGCACTGTTGTAGGTTTTGTTTGGTTTGTGTCGCTCTAAAGCCGCACACAAAATATATGTGAAATTAAACTGTGTTGCATAAATTATTAATCACTCTATGATATAGCAACTTGAACAGTTTGTAAATCATTTTACTTAGATTTTTTTCCTCATTCATATGCCAAAGTGTATCTATTTCCCACAGACTATAACAACACTCTACGAAACCTCTACTCCAAGTACTTTATACACTGGTCAAGATTAAGAGTGCTTGTTTGTTTGTGTTTTTTTTTTTTTGTTTTTACGATTTCAAATAAAAAAAATTCTTATAGAAATTTAAATATTTAATGCAAATATTCAATGTCTTGTATTTGAGATGTAGGTATATAAATTCAATTTGTTTTAATGTTTTTTTTTTATTTTTATTTACATTATCTTTGATTGGACTTAATGACTTATTTAATTTCTTTTTTTTTTATTATTTTGTTGTTATTGATTTTTCAAGATTTTGTTTTTCTTCTTAATCAATTTAACTTATGCACACAAAATGTATGTAGATATTTACATATTGATTGGTTAGTTAAAAGGAGATTTATTTATATTTAGTTTCATCCCAATGGAAACGATTAAAACAACTAAATCATTAAATTTGAGTGTTATACTTGATTTGTTGTACGATGTTTTTTTTCTCGGTGATAACTTATACTATTATTTTATCAACAAAGAAGTAGCTACAAACAGTAGTCATTTTAATAGTTGGTAAAACCTTACGTTATATTTAACATAATATTTGTTCTGAAACCTTAAGGTTTAAATATTCTTTCATGGCAAAAATTTTACCATGATTTCCTTACAAACCCGGTGGATATTTATAAAAAAGTTGGTGCCTGTTATTTGAGTGATGCTTCTAACTACTCCATGTATGCATTTAAAAATCATATTAATCTTAATTGTTTTATGAATACAAAAATCAAACAAAAAAACTATTATTTAATATTATTAATTTTCGTTCAGTTTTTTGTTACATTCTTGACTGCATCCTCGATGTGCACAGCAAGAGACAGTTCATCTTATCCGGTCGTGCAATTTATTTAAAGCACCCTCTTGCTTTTATCATAATTCATAACTGTATATAATGTGTATGTACCTCTTTTATATAAGATTATGTTACAAAAATATCAATGATACTTGGTTGAGTTAGCCTTTAATTTGTAAAACAAAAGAGTTGATACACAAACTTGTTTTTCTATTATGCAAATTCGCCGATTAAAATTATCAAAATTAAAAAATAAAATGATTATTTTCAATTTTAATAACTAACTTAGAAGGGTTTATTTGCAAAAAATATATATACAATTTTTCACTCCACCAATTATACAGTTCACAGCACGAAAGATAAATTTTTTTGCGTCCGGCAAGCAAGTTATTTGAAAATTCCGATTCTATCGTTTTGCATTTTTTTTAAATGTAATATAAATGTGCATAGGACTTAAAAACTGCTAATTTGCTATTTATCACTTTATTCCCTGTGACTTTTCAACGGTATGAGCTTATTTTACAATAGAATTTCTTTCATTAATTAATTAAATTTTTCTTTACTCATTTGAAACTCATCCAATCCATGAAATAGTATCAGTCAATGATTTCGGGTAAAATCATAGCCAATTAAAAATTTGATACGTATAGTTATGCAAATATGGACATATTAGATGGAATGCCTTCCTACAACATTATTGATTTTAATCAAATCAAAATCTTAACTACATATATTCTCAAAATGTTCATAATAAACAACTGATTTAAATTAGATCAAGATAACAACAAAAACACAACAACAAAAATAAAATAAACAAAAAATGTTATATGTTAAATACATAACAACAAAATTAATTTACAATTCTTTGCCTACATGTTCTGTTTGAAGTCTTATCAAATTACATTCACCAATATTTATCACAAAATTATTGCAATAAATAACAACATTGATTCCATTTCGAGAGTAAACCAAATGCAACAGATGTAAATTGCCATAATAATGTAACACCGCACCACCTCTACCATTCACCACCTCACTCTTTGCACCATTAGAAGAGAAAAAAAATAACATCTCAGTATAATAAAGTATCGATTTTAAATTCACATAATCCACGTGCATTCATTTATTTATTCAAATTTTAAATTTAAAAAAAAAATGAAAATATTCCAAAAAGAAAAAATAGTGTATGAACAACAAGAGTGTTGGTGTTAAGTTATTTAATTTACCATATCCACCACTGTTAGACACACAAACACAACAACAGAGGAAAAAAAAACTCTCAGATATTATCAACATATTTCAACAATCGAATGCGATAAATCTCGAATTATAGGAAAAACTGCTTAACCAACGAGCAGCAGCAGCCAACCATTATCTAATAATCTGAAGGAAAACATAGACACAGTATATACATACATTTATGTTAACAAAGAGAGACCTCAAAACTTACGCGCGTTTTGACCAATATTTCGAAATCATACAACACACACAAAAACTTCATTAAATAATGCCAATATATTTCCTATCAAATATTCAAATATATCTCTAGCTCTACACACACATATAATTTTATTTTGTATAGACTAAAATATCCACCTGGTAAATGTCATACATTAGCAACAACAAGATGTATTCAAATTAGACACTCAATTCCATGGCGATTTCAATAAATTTATTTCTGTATCTTTGTATATATACTTTTTTTTTGACAAAGAGAAAATGAGACTTCTCAAAAGGGCTATTCTTTACGTAGGAAGATAGATAGATACACTAACCATACGGTGCGCACCTGAGCATCATCATCATCAGCGGCAGCATAATCATCGAGAAGGAAGTGATTTTTATTCAAAACTGAAAAAAAAAAAACAGCCTGTCTCATCTTTGATTCAGAATTCGGAATCAATACGAAATAAATACTGGAGTATATCTATGAATGTTTATCTTCGTATCTATTGTGGGTTTTGCGTTAATAGCTACGCACGTATGAAGTAATCCCAGCGATGGTTGGTATAAACCATCTCAGACGCAGCATCACTTTGATAAAAATCTCTGGATCTGAAAATTTATACAGCGAGCATTTTCTTACTGTTTCGTGTGATGCTGATAGCTGATGCTATAGAGTGCTGTTAGTGGTTGGTGGTGGCTGCTTCCATTTCCATCGATGGCCTCTTAGTTTAAGTCTCAGAATGTATTTGCCTAAATACCTAGGCGCACAAACGTTTTGCGGATTGAAAAATCTCTCAATAGATAGAAATCAATTGGCCGTTTTCAAGCGATGCCTATATACACCAATCGAAGAGATATCTTTGCTCGAAGAATAAAATATCTATCCATACGCCATTGATTACCACAATTTGATGTTGCTCTGTTCCTCCAGCCAGCGCAGTATACAGTGCGATCGGTGGTAGCATCATCGATCAGAGAGTTTGCACTGCAGTGGGCTATAGAACAGCATCAGGCTGTGTGCTGTGGTATTTTTGTGAAGAAATTGCGCAAAAATGCCTTAAACATTATTCCCATTTGGCGCTGCAAGAAAGCTCCTCAGGAGACAGCATATATCAGCCAGCTTCAGCAACGACCATAGTCTTCGTTGCTGAAATTCCTTCGAGAGTTTTCTTTTTCCAATTTTATTTTTTTCTTTCTATTTTCTGTGAGTTTTTGTTTGACTTCTTTGTAATCGAATGCAGTTGTAACTGCTTGATGCAACAGCAGCAGCAACAGTAACAGCAGCAGCATCAACAATGGCTAGCTACCACCATTAGACATATGTTTCGCATTATTTAAAACAAAAGACTTTTGCCCATCTACAGGTGTGGTATGTTGTGTTTTGGGTTGGCTGTTTTGTTGCTATTGCTATTGATGCTAAGGATTTCCTTCATTGCGAAAGCGGCCGGTGGTGGCTGGCGGTGCGATGCGTGATTATCATCATCATCCACATGGACACATCGTCGTCACATCCACATGACGAAGACAATTGTCCAACAACCAGAGAGCGAGAAAGACTTTGGCGAGGCTCCTCCTTGCGTATATCGCCATCATCATCATGATGGTGGAGTTCTTCTCGGAATGAACAATTTCTATATGTGTTTCCCTGTTTGTTTTATTTTTTTTTTATTTTTTTTTTCCTGTTCGCAATTTCATTGTTGGTCACATGGAATGTAATCGATTGTGAGAAGAATAGCAGATTCGATTTCGTGTTAATTACAGATTTTTTTTTTCTTATGAATTTTATTGTTTAAGGGAATCTCAAAGCAAATTCTTTCATTGGTAAATCATCAAAATGCATTCCATGTTATGTATAAATCATTTTTGCCAACATCTAAGTGACTGTATCTTGTTTATAGTGCGAAAATTGATGCAAGGAATGTTATAGATCTAGGCACATTATACAAGCATCTTAGTAAGGTATATATCAACAATGATAAAATACTATGCCTTTTCTGGTGGGTTATATTAACTTTCCAGAAGTCACAAACAACTTTTAGTGAATTTAGTAAATTCTTCGTTGGAGAGAAAAATATTAAGAATTGCTAGTGTTTTTTATAGGAAATACTTTATTGCTAAAAATACAGTTCAGAAACATATTTCTTGGAAAGCTCCAAGGTCATTTTTTCAATTTTGCAAAGCTGGATACTTTCAATCAAGTATTCCCCAAGGCAAAAAAATTGTTATTTGAAATAGTCAGTTGAACAATAACAAATAAAAATTATAAAAACTGCATCACAATAGTTTTTTGGTGATTTGGAATAAACACGAAATGAGTTAGGATTTCTTACCATAGAAGTTTAACAGCTTATTATAAATTGTATTGATAAATATTTAGTTACATAAATAAATTTATTTTAAACCTTCGCAAATAAACGTCAAAGTGGGTATTTTTGTAAAAAAAATGAATAAAAATAAAACATATCTTTGTTAAATAATATAAAAAATACCTAGCCGAAAAACTCTCTTCTCTTTCATTCTATTTTCTTTTTTTTTCATATTTAAAAAAAAAAATCTAATAATCGATTACTACTTTCTTTTTTTCAGATCAATATTGCCGTTCAGTGCCTGAGTACGGATTTCAGTAGCCAGAAAGGTGTAAAGGTAAGTCAAACAAATAAACAAACCAAAAAAAATATTTTCAATTCACTAACAGTCTTTTTGACAAAAAAAAATCCAATATCCATCTACAAGACCTCTCTATAAAAAATCCAACACAACAAAAGAAAAGAATTAAATTTAATTGTCATTTTCTATATCATTCTCTATCCAATTTCCACCATGTGATTGTATGTATAAGGTCGAAATACCAACAGAATGAACATAAAAAAGTTACATCCTTCCATTATCCTTTTTCATATCAAAAGAATCCACCGGTCGCCTTCGTCTACCATAGATAAATAAGTGTTTATACCTATGCAGTCCTCATTTTTAGTGCTATTTGGTGTTTCGATCACCTCTGCGTTTATAAAAATATCCCCACACTTTTTTTGTTGTTGTTCCTTGTTAAGTACGATTTCTCAACAGACAAAAAATAAGGTATCTTAATGTGGGAAGAATGAAAATAAAATAAAAAAAAAAAAAATCAAACAAACACCCTGCACGCATTTATAACTCCTTTGATTGAGTAAGAACGCAACGAAACACCTGTGCTCTCTCGCAGCATTCAGAATGGACCATATATACCAAAGTCGCTGTTATTCTTATTCCAATGCAGTTTACTTAAATAAGATTTATTACCACAGAATGTGGTAATAAATAAAAAGAATTCACGCGGCAGGTCATGATGGAGGTGCCTTGTGGGGAATGTGTTTACTTTTAATATATATTTTTATATTTTTTTCGATTACTATACACAGCCGTAGAGAGCCAAAGAGGCTGCTAAAAATTCTTGACTTTTATTTAAAAGT
The DNA here is from genome assembly GCA_932273885.2 of Leucozona laternaria. NCBI lineage: Eukaryota > Metazoa > Arthropoda > Insecta > Diptera > Syrphidae > Leucozona > Leucozona laternaria. The sequence goes on from OW026368.1 coordinate 7,642,500, forward strand.
TATTTCTTAAGGTTAGCAATATTTTTTTTGCTTGAAGGATTTTCAATATATACATAATTGAGTTTGTTGGAGTTTTTATTTTTATTTCTTAACTTAAATTAAAAAAATTAACATAATTTTATATTTCTTTAGATTTGTTAAGCTTGTTTTTTTTTTTTAATTTTATATTAAAAGAACACTGTTTATATCTTTAGGCTTTAAGTTCGAAACAATCACAAATATTTAACTCGAAATGGAACCATTTTGAAACGCTGTACACCGATATATACTTTATGCCCTTCTGATTATAAACATGAATAATAAAATCCGAAAATATTTTATTTCACGCATTTACTTGTAATTATGATGATAATTTGATTTTTTTATTAACACAAATAGGCCCAGTTTTTCAGTGGTGAGTTAAATCAGAGTTAGTTAACTCTAGAAGTAAAATTAACCCACAATTAACTGAGAAAGCGGTTTTTTAGTGGAGAATGCAGAACGGTGGATAAAACATCAAAAGCATCTGTTCAGTTAATCTTGAGTTAACTCACCAAATTTGATGAGATAACTCAGGTTTAACTTTAATATCACACTGAAAAACTGGACCTTAATAAATTATTTGTTTTTAATTTCAATAAAGTGCCACAAGCCACGTCTTCTGTTGTATAAACCTTTGTGAAGCACTGTCAATTTTATACTTTGTGGAAATTATTTTTCAAAAATCAAATAGAAACTAACAACATCCATCATGTTCCAAAATTTCAGACTTCTAAACGTACCTCTTTAACGGCTACAAACATATATAATTTATTTATTTTGTTCATTTCTGCATATCTGTGAGATAACTGCTTTCCAATGATATATAATTATGCCTATTCTTATAATAATAATACCGAAAGATTTGCGTTCACATACCTCCTCCTCCTAACTGAATTTTTGAATGTTTGTTTTTTTTTATAATTATTTTGCAAAATATTCCACTAAAATATTTCTAATGGCAATCAAAATACATTTAAACTTTCAGCTTTTTTCTAAATTGTTGTTTCTTATATAAGACTTCTGTCATAATTATTCTTTTACACAAATGAACTTTAAATAATAACCATAAACCAAAATGATTATTCAAATTGAAAACGTAAAAAAGCTTATCAGCCTTCCAAAACCATGTTTCATCATCATTATTTTAAGTCCCTTGATATCTTCGTTTTTAAATTGATTAAAAACAAACTCATTTTAACAAGCTCTATTTGACTATTAAATCTTTATCTAAATTTTGAATTAGGAGAAATTATTCCTTCTTTTTTTTTAAACACATGGTTACATAATGTTCATTAAATTACATCATTTACTGAAAACCATTAACTTAACCCTTCCTTGCCATAAAAAATATTCCAAATTCTTGATAAAAAAAGAAACAAAAACAGAAACTAATCACCAATAGCAATGGAACTAATCGTCCATCACACCTGTTCCAAATTTTTGTTACACTATATTCCATATAGTTTAACCATGAAATCAATTCCGCTAGTTTCGGATACAAAATAAAATTCAATTTACATGTCTTAGCAATAAAAACTACAAAATATATTTGTGTGTTTTTTTTTTTTTTGGTTGTTGTTTATGAAATAGGTATGTACTAAAAGCCTTTCAACACACACAAAAATTTGATTTTTAATTAGAAGATAAAATTTGTTCCCACCCAAAAGGCCTATTACGAGCTGCCAATGGCCCTATACATCTTTGTAGAAAGTATGCGAGACACTTTTGTTTCTTAAAAAAAAAAAAAAAAACATTTGTTGCCTTTATTTTAATTAAAATATACATGATATGCATAGCACCATCACTATCAGATACATTAGGCTAAGCTACTATAGCTCCATTGCATAGCTAGCGCCCACGTAAAACATAGACTTCTGTTGTGATGGTTTGTGCCTATAATCATCTGTACAACACCGACCAACCAACCAACGAGTGTCGCCTTCGATACCCACTAGCTATTAATAATAATGAGGGTTTTTGTATTTATTTATTTTTATTTGTATTTTTATTGCGACATGCAAAATTGAATAGGATTTTATTTTTAAACAAAAAAATAAATTTGTCCCATGGAAAAAGCCTCGTCGATAACCTACAAACAGATCGATTTATAAATTTAAAAAAAATATATATATGTAGGTATATACTAAAACGTTGACAGTGTAAAGATACTTGGCTTATACTTTTGAGAGTTTGTTGTCCATTTCCTAGACCACGTTATTCATCATAATTCTCGCTCTTTTTTTTTGTAGTGTTGCCTCTTTGCACTGAACAGACGATCTTGCAGACAAAAATATAAATAAAAATAAATCTAAAGATTAATGCACGCAATAGAGTTGACATGTTGTCATGTTATTTTGCGAATAAATTAATTTTCATTTTCGTTTCGCACGCACCTCTTCATGAAAATACACAACCAAAGCCAACCAACCAACGCAAAACAACGCGCAGCTAGAGAGAGAGAGAGTCCTGCCAACGCATTAGGGTGAAAGACAGCCGTATCTATGATTGATGGATAGTGATTTAATTAAAATCTATAATTGTCCACTACCACGGATACAAATTCGATGGTCAACAATTTTCATCTTATCGATATGGAAAGATACATTTTCTCATTCATTTTAAATTGGCTAAAAACAAGACCCCGCGCAGTAAAAAAAAAAAAACTATCTCAAGTATGACGGTCTGTCTACCTGAGTGTTCAATTAATGTTAAATACGCCTAATTTTAAATATATGTATGAAAAAAAAAGAAAAATATTAGCATTTAATTGATTTGCTCTGATCGTGCTGTGAGGAGATTTCTTTGAGAATATTTTATTTTTTTTTTGTAATTTTGATTTACGAGTGCAGTTAATTGCAGTGCAATAGCAACCCCGCATAAATTGCGAAATTAATTTCAATCGAATAACGAACGATTTGCGTATTTAGATTGCGCACACTGCTCCTATATATTTTTGTATTCGTTATTAGTTGGTGTGTAATTCTTGTTGAGCTTTTAATCTATTAATTGGACTTGTAAGGTTGATTTTTAATGTTTTGTTTTTGTCTTTTGCATAAATATGATTTTGTGTTTATTTAATTTCAGGGTCTACCACTGCATGTACAAATTGACACATTTGAGGATCCACGTGATACACAAGTTTTCCATCGAGGCTATTGCCAAATAAAAGTCTTCTGCGATAAGGTAAGTGCATTTATAGATTTTTAATTTATTTCTTTTTTATCATTTCAATGCAATTAAAAAATAAAAATAAAACCATGATTATATACCACTCAAAAAGATAGAGGTAGGCGTCAATCAATGACAGCCTACTTTAAGAGAGTCTCCATCAAAATAAACATACAGCATTATAAGCCAGGTGTTTTTTTTTTTGTTTTGCTTTTTATGTTAGCGAATCCTTAATTAGTAACACCACAAATCGTACACTCGCAAATGGAGAGAGAAAATATAAACTAAATTGGTTTTAAGCATTACAGTAATAACAAAATAAAAAAAAAGATCCAAAAACAGAAATACCAACTTCAATCTTCAACTGTCAGCTTATGGGGGATTACTCGTCTCACTGTACCAATATAAATTCCTTCTCTGTCAGAGACTTTGTGTTTTTTTTTTTTTGTTAACCTATACATACTTCTAAATGCAATGGCAATTTGCTTTTAATTTTTCAATTAAAATTTCTGAATATTCGATTTGATATTTGTTTTTAATCTAAAAATACAAAAAGAAAATAAGTAGTTGTTGTGTGATATGTTTTGTATTTTTTTCGTAACTTACTCACAGTTAGTTTTTTTTTAATAATATTATCGATAAAAGTATTGGTGTTTTTTTTTTTTTTTTGTTAAGGGTTATTATGGCATTAATTTGACAACCGTTATACAGGTTAATTAAAATGTATTTATTTTTATTTTATATATATTTTTTTTTGTATAATAATTGCTTCACTCAGAAGTGTAAACAATTTGTGATGTAATTTCTTGAAATAGTCAATCGAAATACTAACTATAAGCCATGACTGAATTTAATGAAATTCAATGAGTCAGACTAATCGGTTTAAGGTATTTTTATACAATCTGGGAAAAATAACTTCGTTTATTGCGTGTGAAACGATTTTTGTATACATAATCGAGTTAAACGAAAGAGCTGACGTCCGTACTTGATTATATTTCACATCAAATTTGAAGATAACATAGAACTCAGCTATCTTAAATCTATCGCCCAGTTTAAGCTTTTGCAAATAGCAAATGTATTTTTTTCGATTTAAATTATTTATTTAGTAGAATTTAATACATATTGGGTAATAGGTATTAATAAGTGTTCTTAGTCATTGCTTTTTTAAATAAAGTAAAAGTTTAAAAGTAAAGTAAGTTCAATTGAATTTTTCTGAGATTAATTTCTGCTTTTCTGGTTTATCATGTCAATGTTTAAGGCTATTTATATAATGGAACAATTTGTGAAAAAATAAATTCATAGTTAATATACAGTTAGCAATTTGGTTATGAATAGTAGTTGAATTTATTGAATTAATTGACACCTTAACTTGCATTTAGCAAACGGTTACTATAAATACAAAACATTAGTGTTCAGTTGCATTCGAACAGAAAATAAAAAATTAAGAAGCTGGGTTACGAATTTCTTTGAAATTATATTTCTTTATGTTTCAGGACGATTATAAAATGTGTAAAATAATCAACAAAAAAATCTGGATGCCCAAACTATTAAATTTTTTTTTCTCAAAGTCAATTAATAGGTTTTTTTTTTAAATAAATTGTCTATCCTGCCTTATGTCAAGGATTAACATATAAAAATCTTTGAAACAAAAAAACCCAACACGCCACCACACTATCCCCAATATGTTCATGTTAAGTTCATGTTCTTTTTTCTATTTATTTTTTTTTTTTTTTTTGATTTTGTACCTTTTTTATGCCGCTAGCACGCGCTTCAAAATAGTTCCAACGATCATTCTTTTTCAAATAAAAAAAAAAAAAAAATAAGACAACAAAACCAAAAAGGCTATACAGAACAAGCAAAGAAGTTGTAGCCGGCATGTAGCAACATCGTTTCCGATAGTTCCTCTCGCTAGTGTGTCTACACTTTACTTATACATATACCCTATGTAACATAGCTCTTACAAGACTTTTCCGTTTAAGATGGTTGTTGTGCTGTTGTTTTTGTTGTGTTGTGTTGTGTTGTTTGTTTTGGTTTTGTTTTTTTTTTTTTTATTTTTATTTCGTTGTCTAAGTCAATGTTAATCCTTTTTGTTTAATCGCAAATTTATGTGCGACTAGGTCATTGAGCGAACGAAGCATTTATACAAAACACCTTCCATCACTGCGCATTATATCGTGAAACTCTATTTTAACAACAAGAGACACAAAGATGACTTTACCGACACCTCTCTTTTAGAGGCGCTAAGAAAAACGAAAAAACTTCCTTTTTAGAAAGTTTTCATCTTCGCATTTGAAATAGATATATATATTTATAATAAATCCATTAGCGACACGAAAAAGAGGTTATTTTTTACCGCGCCATCTGGTAATATGCGGTGGGGTGGACTTAACAGTCCCACCGACCAACCGAACGACATGATGATGGTGAAAAACTAAATAAATTTTATGAATCGAGCGCGATATTGAAAGATCGATAAAGGTCAGAGTGGGTGGCTGATGATGGTGATGCAGTGGTTCTGGTATAAACCGAACATTTCTCTTCCTAGAGAGCATACAACAAAATGAATCATATTTCGATTCGATGGAGCGAATTAGACACTAAAAACCTTAGCGAGAGTTGCAAAAGAGGCATTTGTGGTGTTATAGAGTTACCCTCTGTGCGATGTTTGACTTTGATCTTTGCGCGATTAAAGTTGAAATTTTCGCTGTATGTTTTTTAAAAGTCGTGTTACGTAGTTGAGGTGAGTAGTATTACTTTCCTCACACTCTTTGTGATTAATGATGTGTTAAAGTTCAAGCGAAGAAAATCGCATCGTCTTCGAGATTCCTCTTAGACATTCAAAATTGCTTTTTCTCTAAAGAGGTATTTATGTGTATTCATTTTGATAAAAAAAAATGTCAACGTTTTAAACAAACTTAGCGTTACGATGATCGAAATGTCTAAAAAAAGTAGTTTTGCCATACCCCTCGTCGGTCTGACCAATTTGCTTACAATTTGGAAGAGAGAATTTTTTATTAGGTAAGTCCCTTGTAGAAATATTAGGTTTTTTGTTTTACTAATTTAGACAGAGTTGCTGCCATACATTTTGTTTTTTTTTTTACAATTTTTCTCGAAAATTGTTTAAACGATTATTTATTAAACTTCGTACAATTATTGTTCAAAGTGTTTACAATTAAACTGGTTTCAGATTTGGGGATGTGGCCTAGTTTTTGAGCTATTCCCGTACATCTCGTAAATGGCTGGACTGATTTTGCAAACATTTTGAAATTTGGTACTTCTAGGTAATATAACTAATTTTATATTTGAACATTCGAAAACAATCTTCTTATAACCAAAAAAATGACTTTAATAGTTTTGAACCACATAAGAGCAAGTTATCGTGGAATCTAGCAGTTAGTATTTTGTTCCTATTCTTAAATTAGTTCTTTCATTCCACATATTTCTTTTAAGTTACTGTATATAAATTCTTTGGTTTGTCTGGTAAGTTCCAATTTATTCTCATGTCTCTCCTAATATCTATTCAATCAATCAACAAAATTTCATTATATTTGCAGTTATTCTTATAGTCATTTTTAGCAGTTTGCCTTTATTTCCCATTACAAACCCGCTGTACATCTTATCTCTTCGGCTCATTACTCAAAAACTGGACTTTCTAATTAAATTGAATTGATTAAATCTTTGGACAGAAAAAAAAATACAACACACACACACAATCATATATAATTTACAGTATCTGATAAGCTTTGACAAACCCGCGCAATCGTAATTCGATACGCTCCAAAAATTCATCTCGATAAATTTCTCTTGATTGGATTCATTGCACCGCCACTACAAAAACAACAACAAAAAAATTAAGACAAGATTGCCAACGCATTGAATCTGATATATATTTTTAAGCGGTCAGAGCGCGCATATCACAAGAACAAATTTGCGATTACGATCAAAAACTTGTACACACACACTCTCCGCTCTCGAGAGTTAGGTACATACATTATTTTTAAAATGGATTTATTCCTTCATTTTGTCGTGTTTCTGTTTAAAGTGAACATTCGGATCACTTTACTGATCGATTTATCAAAAAAAAAAATGTTCTGTAAAATAAAAAAAATATGCAGGTAATAAAAGATAGGAAGGACGAGCCTAAGGCAGTTGATGAAAAACCAACACTCCCAGAGCAACAAAACTACTACCAAAAATAAGAAGGATAAAAATATGCCTTAATGATATGAAATGCCCACGAAATAATTTATTAAACGCGATTTTAAATTTTCTCCACAAACTCGAAACGAAAAAAAAATTCCCTTCGATAAGGAACAACGAACGGGTTGGGCGTATAATATTTACAACAAAAAAAACTATCCATTGAAAATGAAAAAGTGAGTGTAAAAGTGAAGGGCAGTGATGCATGTGATGCCAATTTACAGAATAACAAGGGCATAAGGGTGTAGGCTTTTATTCGCACAGATACAAACGCACATATATATAAAACAAAGTTATGACCAAAACACAAACCCGCTATCATTTTACATAAGATCAATGAGGTTCTGAGGCGATTTTTTTTTGTTCTCTGTTGATGTTGTTGTTGGTTTTTGTATCTTGTCGTTGTAACGCAACTTATATAAAATTCACAAGTAAGACATCGGGTATAGTGTGATCGAAGAATGGACTCTTTAAATAGGGGAAAGGGGGGCAGGAAGAAAAAACACAGCACAACAAGTGCGCGCGGCTTTTGATGCAATCGAAACTTTTTCGCAAAGTAATATGTCTTAAATTATGCTACGCTGGATTGGTTTTCTCATTCGAAAAGTAGGCATCATACACAAAACAACAACTACATACTACACTGATGCCTACTCTTTATCTTGACAGTTTTAATAAGTTTTTTTTGTTGTTGTTTTATTTTGTCCCTTAAAGTAAATCATAATGATGAAGAAAATGTATAGTGTGTATTACCACAGGGGACAACACTACTCCTACCGCTCAAGTTTTTCTGTCCCTCTTTCATAACACAACAACCAACAAAAAATGCAAAGAATAGGAAAAATATATTGGGTGCAGATGGGTTAAGTATTATGCGACAGAAAACCCTTTTTTACACCTCCGGATTAAAAGCGAAGTTGGTAAAGAGTATAACAAAAAAAATACCTGTTGACAGTGTTCGATCATCATACAAAAATATATACTGGCACAAAACAACAGCAAAGTGCACTCTGCACAAGGGTGTTTTGCATAATACGATGTGGCATACACGCTTACGCATTTTATAATACCATCTATATATAGTCTGATTGGGGATATAAGATGACGGTATTATAGCATCATTGTAATGCAGTCAATCGTATCGATTTCATAGTAATAATATCGGTATATATTTGTGTTCAAGATGATGATGACTATAGCCTATATCTGGATGAAATTATGTTGACAATCTCAAATGAGCTGTGAGGAAAATTGAAAGTAAAGAAGTCACAATTGATTTATTTTCCAGGAAGGTACTTTTTTTGTAACGTTGAAGATTAACTTTGGGAATTTGACTTAACGATTACTGTTTTTTTTTTATGGAGAGACGCAAACAAAAGCATTGAGTGAAAACCCTTTGATTAAAATTGTAGAATATATTTGTTCATTTAGACAAGCATGGATCCCCAATATTTGTCTCGGATTTTCTTGAACTTGGGCAACCTCTTTTTACATGCGATACATGTACTATAAGGCAAATTTTTCATTCGTAAAAAAAAATCTAACTTGAGATTATAATCAAACATGCCATTATGGTAATTGAGAACACGAAAAAAGTGGATCCCAAAACCCCATCTGTCTGTATGTCTGTTCTGTCTGTCTATACCTCGACCTATAGCGTTATAACCACTGAAGCGATTTTTTGGAAACTTGGAACTAAAGATTTGTACTCTTGATTCCTTAGAGCAGAAATTTAATTTTTTAGCACCCAAAAAATAACGGTACCTGCCATTCAACCGTTATCAAAAAGATAATTCATCGCAAAAAAGGCTCTAAAAATTTTGATTCAAAAAAATTATAGTTATGGTATGCATTTTGGTAAAAAAAATACCAAAAACCTTCTATATTACTGCTATTAACAGCACCAGCGGCTTTTTTTTATTTAACTTTCACGTGAACGGCTTAACCGATTTTGATCAAAATGTCAGAATTTTCTTTAAAATTGAAATAAGATTGCTTATAAAAAATTTCTTTGAATTTAAAATAACGGAACGGAATGTGTCCTATTTGCAATCGTTATTTTTTTACAAAGCTTTTTTAAACATAGAAAGCACGATGTCTTTACTTCGTAAACCCTTCTTCCTTGAAAGCATGCATTAAGCAGTTTTCTATTTAGCCTTTATTTTATATTTTAAAAATAGAAATTTTCAATTGCTTCAAACGAAACAAAAGAGCTGAGTAGAAAACCTGGACTTTGTCAAAAAAAAAGCCATACAAATATTATTGTTTTTTGTATGCAAAATAAATATTGACAATCCCTTTATGAAGAAATATCTTTCGAATAAAATTACTTGACCAATATGTAAACATATATGAATTGTTTTAAGATGATTTGTTTATTATTTTTGATTTTTTTTTAAATTAAAAATATAAAAAAATGTAAGATCTACAACTCCCATTGGAAAGAAACACCATATCTTTCTTGAATCACCACAGGATTCACCTTTAATATTCATGACATTTCAAAAATATACCCACCTAAATGCCGTCGTATTAACAAACCTACTCAAACCATAAAAGAATCAATTTGTCCTGCTAATCGATAAATATCTTCTTTTTTTTGCTCAAAGTACAACATCCCACCGCATATTCCTCCATGGATATAAAAAATCAATAAAATATCCAACGCACAACAAAACAGAAACACTACATCTTCATCTTGATGTTTTTATTTTCTTTTGATTTTTTTTTTTTGTTGCCAAGGAAAAGTCTCCTTTAGGGCAATTAGATACTTTTACGTGATTTATTTAACCCTGTACTTCACTTCTTTGTATGTTTCCTCTTACACACTACATATATATGTGAGGGAACATCTGTGTTATTTAGTTTCTTTCACTTAAACAGTTAGCAACACTGCCACTAACCGACCGTGACCGCTGCTAAGATGATCAGATAATTTGCAATAAGGCTCCAGTAATGCATCCTTTTTTTATACATAGATATACCTATACCGTTGTTATCGCTAAATTGACATGTTCTCCACACGTAAATTCATAGTGTTTTTCTACTGCTGTAATATGCCGGATAAAATTGTTAATGATAATCTGACATGTGATGGATATCCTCCACACACTGTTATAGCCAACGAACAGAAAAAAGCATATCCATTGAAATAAATAATAACAGCGATTCATCCATAAAAAAAGAAGGAATAAAGTGTAACATATGTATGATGTAGGACGCTGCATCTATATACCATTACCATCACCACTTTACCACCTTCTACGAAAAGGAGATAGAAGATATTTTTCCGCTTTTTATTGGCGATAGTAAATAATTCAAAATTAGATTTATTATCCATGGTATAAAGTATCTGTTTCTCTGCATATATGCAGATAGATATGCGGATTGTCTGCTCTAATTGCATTTAATTGAACAGACATACACACCACACACATTTATACGAGTATATGCAAAGGCACACAACACACAATTGTTTGAAACGGATTGATGATGAGATGTAATCTTGGTTTGGTTTTTTTTTGTTGCAATAGATAGATGAGATCTTGGCCATCGGTATCTTGGCATCTAATTACAAGGATCCATCTTAATCTCCACATGAAATAGACATAGATACATTTACTTCTCTAGACCCACAAATGAAGATGAATTTCAAGAGTAGATACATATAGATGCAGAAGCTGCCATACATCAGTAAAACCATATAACAGTCAGTGACAGTATAATTTGCACTCTCCAAACCATCACCTAACATCTGTATCTGTATCTTTATACTCAATCGCTAGTACTTCGAGTTCTAGGAAGTTGCATCCATCTTCATGGTAATTACAAACTATTGTCAATCAGTTGGCACGCGATATACCAATTTTCGTTTTTGCAACAAAAAAAAAAGCTGTGTGGTTTAATTTTCTATGATGGAATGCATAATATGTGTGCAATAGAAAAGTATCTTTGTCTATAATATACAAGAGATGTGCAGCAATCGACTATAAATGCCATTTGAACTTTACTTGGAAGTGAGTGGCGCGTATTAAATTGACCCCGTGACATTAGAAGTCGTTACAACCTCTTCGATTAGATTTTAATAAATTTTTTTTTGTTTTACTAAATTATCCAACAACCCCATCGCCTATCGGGGAATTTTACATCCATAGACAGCTAAGATGATAATGTGTTGCCAAACACACACGTGTAATCTAACAACAACAAAATGAAGGAAGTTGAAAACCAGGCATTTTTTGATTGATTGAAATTCCTATGCAAATTCATTGTAACTGTGACTAACTCAGCTTGAGACTGTTGCAAGTTTAATACGAAAACTTTCCACACTACTCAGCAATAAACTATAAAATATGAATATTCAATTGCTTCGATTATACCTACTATATATACCAATTAATTTATTGGCTGTATATTTTTATTTCATTTTTTTTTATTTACTTAATTTTAATCTCATTCCTTCCTCGTCTTCTTTCTAAGATATTTTTTTTTTTTCAATTTAATTGAAATGCGAACGCCTTTATATTTTTTTTTTTCCTGCGACAGTGACTCTCCTTATAGATACTGTATCTAGAACAGGATATGAATCATCTGTGTTTTGTATCTGCAAATGCTATGTTACAGTTAAATGTGCATAAATGGAATTTTCTTGCCCCACTATTAAGTGCACACTATAGTGACGTCGAGAAATATAACATGTCGAACATGGTATTTAATACTTCAAAAGAATTGCTCTTCTCCTATAGTTGTGTGAGCGAGTCAGTAAAAGTTAAACAAAAAAAAAAAACAACAACAGCGAAACAAACAAAAAAAAAACAGAAATCAAATTGAAGAAAGAAGTTCATCGAATGGTAATAAAATTGTCTATTAACGAGGAGTATCATGCAACTTATGTTATGCAGCGGCTAGGATATATAGTATTGTGGGATATATAATGTGGCAACCTGTCGTTTATCATGTTTTACGTGGGCACATTAACATTATCGGCGTGTCTGTCTTAACCATTCATGGTTTGGCGTTTTCCAACTCCTTTCTATGTGCTTATCCCCAGAGCACAACAACTTTACTTTCCACAAGCGAACTACCTTCTTCATAGAGTTACATCGTCTCTCTAACACAACACCTCTTCGCCGGTACATTTCTGACACCCTAGTGCATTTTTTTTTTGTCTTCTGCAATTTCAAAACATCCTCTCTCTGTTTCCCCTTGTGGGATTTTTAATGAATTGAAATTAAAAAAAAAAATCGATACGAATCCTAGATTTATTACAATTTCTTCACTCGCATTTAATTCCACACACTTTCATCTTTGCAATTATTTTTTGATTTTTTATTATTAATTTTATCGCATCAATTTCCCTCTTAATGAGTTTTTTTTGCTTAATCTCTTGACTGTCTTTATGGATAAAAACCTTTTTTGTAATGAGAATCTTGTTTGCAAGGAGTTCTTTTTTTTTTTGTATTCACGCACGCCTATTAGGCCTTTCATTAAGGTGATTTTGTTTTTGCTCCGCACAGTGATGATAATTATGAGATACTTCCAGGAGAAACTTATAGTATCTGCAATTTTAATTACACTACTCTGGCAGCCTTTATAATATCTTTGTAAATAAATATTCATATTTTGTTTTCTTGTTATTGCACAAGGTATTTAGTGTTTTTGTACTATTTGAGATCTTAGCTAAGTTATGAACAACGGTAGATTTGTATTTAGTTAACAAACACATAACTAGAGTTGTAGGAAATAATATAAGCTCTCATAAGAAACAAAAGAGTTGATGTACGAACTTGGGTCTTTGTACGACTAGGGTTTTCTTCCACGTCGAAGATGTTATAATGTATGTTATTGAGAAGAAATAAATTATAAAACTTCTTATGTAATACTAATAAATGTCACGAAAAAGGAATGAATAAAACTTCTTTAGCTTTGGGCTCATTAAACATAATTGATTTTGAACAAACTTCACTGATAAATATTTTAGAACCTTACAGACTTGCATGCTTCTTCACATAGATACACGTTCTTGAGTTTTAATAGAAGCTTTATAGACATTATGTACAAACAAGCTTCCATTAAACTTCTCTTCAAGTCTAATATGTTGGTAAAAAATTTCATCAATGTTCACGATGGTACGTTTTATTTTAATTCTTTCGTTTTAAGTATCTATACCAAAATAATTAAATAAATACTACAACATAAGGTTAGAAGACAGTATTAAACCGTTTAATTCCGCATCAGCTTCTTTTTTTTAATATAAATCTTCAACTTATACATAATTTCTTACCACTTACAACCCATCCATCCATCCATCACTATCATCTTCAAACAAATATCCAAACCATACATTAAATGATCAGTTAATTACGGAAGTGACTACTTGATTAAAATCAGATAACCACCCAATAAACTCTTTTAAGAGAAGCTCTTCCCATTAAAAACGTCTTCTTTTCATATATTTTTTTTTTTCGATTAATCCCAACAGTGAGTGTTCGTTTCTGGATATGACATGCCAATATAATAACGCAACTTACAGCCTATCTTGTACCTTTATAGTTATTAATTAATGAATACTTTGACCAATCAATCAATTAAGAATGATAGAAGAAGTATTCACTTCTTAAAAAATAACATACATATATATTCGATAAATAAAATTACATTATTGTTGTTAGTTTAACAAAAAAAAAAGTAGCAAGTCATTAGATTTGATGAATTGTTTACGCACGCAATAACACACTCAATTCATTTTATTTTTGTTTGTGTTGTATATGATGATGTGTTGTTTGCCATTTTGTTGGTTAATGATGACGCGCTGATGTTGAAGAGGACTTTCGTCATTTTCAGCGGCTTGTTTGATCAATTTATCGATATTTTTCAATCAATATGTGTTTTCCAATGTAGGGCAGAATAATAAAAATATTAATTTTACTTTTCATCTAAAAAAATCATGACCTTCAAATTTTAGAAAAATAACAATAACACCTTGGTGAAGCACTGAAAATCAATCGTTTGGACAAAAAAAAAATATAAAATGATCAATAGCTTCTGTGTTGCGGTTGAATTTTATTTTTTTTTTCTGTGACAATAATTCAATGCTTCATTATGAAATGTCCATTCTTTAACACAAACATCCATGGACTATGATTGAGTGTTTTTAATTTCTATTGATATGATCAGTGATTTACAAAAAAATAAATGAAGTGAGTGGCGGTGCTGTTAAGAATAGTGGAGGTGGAATGCGTGGGCTGTTTTAGATAAAGGAATATTAAGTGACATAAGAATCTATGATTTTCAAAAAAAAAATATTAATCCCAGTGACCGAAGAATTACTTGAATTAAAGGCATTTTTTGTTGCTTTAAAAAGAGTTTGAATTAAATTAATTCGAATGGACTTTTATCACAGCAGGCTTTTCATGAACAAATTTAAATTCGTATTGGTTTATCTATTAGAATAAAAAATTACTAATTTTGTGAATTAAATATTATACTAGGAGGTGTAATTCTAGTCTGGGAGGAAGTTTGAAGTTGGTTGCTTTCGTCCCAACTATTGCTTTACTTGTCTTGAGAATGGTCTTCGAGACAAATCGCTTAGCATTCAAAGAATGCAACAGTTTGAACCTCTGGCTAATGCACTCGAGGTTTTGCCCTTAGACTGTAACCAAGTATAGTCATTTTGAATGTTCTTTTAAGCTCGCAAGATTCACAAAAGAATAAATAAAGAAAAGACCTTTATTAGTTGGAGTTCAGTGAGGAAGACACTTTTATTTTCAAATACTATTGCTATATATACAGAAATTACGGGCTAGGGGCGAACGACCAGCTATCCTTAGTGGCATAGCTCGTTCGGCATAGTGCTGAGTTGACATATTTTGGTAGTCTAAGTAAATGACCACTGATCAACCAAATAACATTAAATGCACGTTGTTTACTTATACTCCGTTCGTGCCATCAGGGCAATATGATACTTATGGTTTTTTTTGTTGTTCATTGACTACTAGTCGGATATATGTGTATTTTGTCTTTTTATTACCCTGAAGTCGAAGGCAGAACAATGCTTTACATTATATTTTGATTGTTATGTATCTAGTGCAATGAAACAATTAATTAGGTGGTCACTATTGTACTCCCTTCACAGAATTAAATAACTTCACACAGCATATTTTAAGGCCATGTGTGAATTGGTTCAGAATCACGTTAAATTGTATCCAAAGTTTAGTTTTTGCCGACGTATTTGAAAACGTCTGAATAAAATTTCAGATGAGATTTAATTGACATTTTAATCCAATTGTAATAACAACGAATTTAATTTTGCATTGATGATGATTTTATAATATTTTAATTTTATTCATAATTTATTTGTTCCTATGCCAAACAGACGTTTAAAATGTTTATATTTTTTTTTTTGTCATTTTGTCTAGGGTGCTGAGCGCAAAACAAGAGATGAAGAAAGAAGAGCGGCCAAACGTAAAATGACCGCAACAGGAAGGAAAAAGCTCGATGAGCTCTACCATCCTGTAACAGATCGTTCAGAATTTTATGCAATGCAAGACATAAGCAAACCGCCTGTACTATTTACCCCCGCCGATGACATGGAGAAGGTAAATGAACAAACAATTAAATATTTCCATTTAGATACAAATTTTTCTAACCAAAAAAACAAAAAATTCTAGCAGAGCTTCTATGGCCATGAGACTGATTCATTATCTGGAACACCAGATCTTAAAGGTGCATCACCGTTTCTACTGCATGGACAAAAAGTCGGTACCCCAACATTAAAATTCCACAATCATTTTCCGCCCGATGTGCAGACGTGAGTATAGTAAAAATCGAAATTCCAAAAAACAAAGAAAAGATATTTGATTTAATTTTTCAAAGAACAAAACTTTGAACATTATTAACAAATTTTCCTTTTTTTTTTTGTTTGTATAATTTTAGTGATAAAAAAGATCACATTCTTGAACAAAGTTTAGTTTCTGGTTCAATGTCTGAATTTGGTCCACCAATTAAACGTGGCCGTATGTCACCTCCGATAAGTGAACGTGTGATGCTTTATGTGCGACAAGAAAACGAAGATGTTTATACGCCATTGCATGTTGTGCCACCGACGACAATCGGACTTTTAAATGCGGTAAGTCTAAATTAATATAAAACATCTAAAAAAATCCTCCCAAATCCCAGCATTCCCCTTCTTTTCCTCTAATTTAAAAATAAACAAATTCATTATACATTACTTTCATCTATTTAACTTTTTTTTGTTCATTTTGGAGAAAAAATTAGTAATACAATTTAATTGACAAAAAAAAATAAATCAACACAAAAAATCAATTAATATTTTTTAGTTTACAAAAGAAAAAACTTCTGCGCCAATAACAAACATCTTCAGTTTATTATTATTTACAAAAAATATATATTTTATTATTTATATTCTTAGTTTAAAATTTACATTTTTAAATTAATGTTTTTTTATTTTAAATAAGCAGCAATATGGAATTTTTTTTTTTAGAAGTTATTTAATAAGCATGAACAAAGGTATTTATTATGTGTGATTAATGCAGTAAGTGCTTATAGTTTAATAAACAAAAAATTCATCCATTTATAACGCTTTAAACAAATTAAATTTGAAATTCATTATCCCAGACAAGGAATCCATTCATTATTTTCACGGTTTTATTCAACTAATTTAACTATTTATTTGTTTTTAATAATTTTTGGATTGGTTGTGTTTTTAAGAAATATTAATAATTTTAACGGGATTTTATAGATTTTGTTAAATTTATTTTTTTGTGGATATTTTGATTGAATGAATTCAACTTATTGGAACCTGAAAAATAAACAACAAAAAACAGACCTTAATTTATTGGACTTTTGACAAATTAGATACACCTTGAAGACTTATAAGAAGACTTTTATCTACATGATAAAATAATAACAAGAAGGTCCTGAGCTTTATTTAACCTTTAGAATAAAAAAAAGTTGTTGTTTTTCGACATTTTATATGACTGACACACACTTTTAGGCTAAGAATAATCTTGAATTTTTATTTTGCGTCAGTGAACACAAATTTAAGCCAGGAAGATATAACTCTGGGTTCAAGTAATTGCTTCTAAAAAAAATGATTTTTTAACTTTATTTTCAAGTTCAAGTATCGATTTATTTGATCAAAAATAAGTATAGGTATGTAGAAATGGTAGCCTAGAGCAACCTAAGCTCAGTGACCCAATTTGATTGAGTGCGCTGCGCCGGCCGTTTTATATACTATAACTCGAATTGACCTTTGGATGGAAAGTGATTTTACTAGAGGGATTTTGTGGCTATAACCCTTTATGGATCTGAACTAAAAATATTTAACTGGCTAGAAATTTCAAGTAAAAGCTAAAAAAATATCAAATATCTAGCACTGTATATAGGAGCCTTTGAATTGTTGTTACTTGCAGAATAATCCTTATGGCCGCAGTTTCATAGTCGACACTTACCGAAATAAGTGGCACTTAAGTTTTCCATACTAGGACTTTAGGTTAAGTTTCATAGCCAGCGTAAGTTCAAATTAAGACACCAGCATTCGAAACTTAAGTGCCACTCATTCAGATAAGTGTGCACTATGATATTACGCCTCAATCATTCACATTGCCCACTTAAGTGCGACTTTTCCGACTGTGAAACTGGCCCTTAGTCTTAGGGCAAACATATTTTAGCAAAATCTTAATTTTACTAAAAAAATTGATGTTTAATTTAAATAGCAAATTGATTGTTCTATAACAATTTCTATAGAAAAAATTGAGAGTCAATTCTACCAAAGCTAACTTGAATTGATGTTATTAAAAGAAGAGTATTATTACTAAATAGCTAGTTTAAACTTGAATGAATGTAGTCAAAGCTAAAAAAAATATCAAAATTATAGTTTACAATTTATTTTCTATAAGTTTCTTTTCTAAAAGCGAGTTACAAATTTACGACAATTTTGTATCTATATAATTCTGATCGTTTATGATGTAGTTTAACCATTAGGGCTGTAATTTCCAAGCGATAATAAAATGAGGAAGCTCATCCACCTACTTATTTATGAGTGCTAATATGGCTTATTAGCTGTCATCAACACTCCTAACTTATGCGAGGGCTCTCCCGAAACATTTGTTCAAAATCTTTGGAAATAAACTGCATATAACACAGGAAATATTTGATTTATCAGCTTCATTGAGCTCTCGATAATGACCGCCCTTATAGTCATAACGACAACAATTAGTTACAGAATGGCAGCATTAGATATGTTTGGAGATTTTTCAGTTGTGCAAACTTAAAAGAATGTTTGAAAAAAAAAATAGAAAATATTTAATTTCTATTTTCGTGACTTTTATTACGATAAATCAAAGGGTAGCTAACCTTTCAGATTCCTTTTGAAGACAAAAATATCAATATATTTGTTCGGTGTTCATTGTTCATTCAATACTTTTCCATAAGAAAACCTTTTGCAACTTCATGGCCTTTTCTTGTAATTTGTCGCTTATAATTTTAAGATACATATATATCTTGTGTGAGGCATGATTTTTTTATCTGATATTTGTGTAGGATTGGAACAACTTTCGTTGAGTTGAATTTACACGACTGTCAAATTGCCACATTTTAACCCATTTTGTAGCCATTGTTTGTCATAAAACGCGATTATTGTCACATGTGTCTTAAATATGGCAAAAATAATGGCATTTTGTCATTTCATTAAATCGAGCATTTTTCTCCAAGAAAAAATTATTTTTCATATAAGGCTCCATTCATTCTAAATTAAAAGCTCATAACTTAGTATTGACATTTAAAACTGAAGTGACAACTTATTAAAACTGCATAATCATCATCTAAATATCTTATCTAATACACCCGCATTTAATTAACATAATCCATCCAAATTAGTCCAAATTTAATCACGCCCCCATAGAGCACAATCGGTATTTTATCTTTTATTATTTTTTTTTTTTTGTTTTTTCAATTTTATTTTATGTGTCTCGACTCTTTCATCACCGCAACTTATGAACTTAGTTCAAAATGAACGACCATAAAAAAATATTACTCAACTTATAAGATACATAGGTACAATTTAAAGCTTGACCAAAACTTTAAAAGAAATATGATCAGCTTATCTTATTAAAACATGAAGTAATAAGTTTGTAAAAAAAAAAAATGTAACTCAATTCAAATTTAAACAAATTCATTGCATTCCATTATTTTGTCATTTTGATTTTTTTTTTTGTTCAATGTCATTTGAATAATCACACAGACAAAAATAAACACAAACACACACACATACACCGGATACTACCGCCAACAAATACGAGTATGAATAAAAGAAATTAACAAAAAATAATATTAATAAACATTTCAAATAATAACCAATTTATTGATGGATAATAAATTAATGCTTTTTCGGAAAAAAAAAAATGGTGACAAATATGCAGCGAAAAGCAACAAAGGCAGACAAAATGTTAACTAATGAAGAAAAAAATTCAATCAGAGAATTAAGTTTATACAATTTTGTTGTTACATATAGATATTATATTTGTTTGTTTTGTTTTTTTTTATTATTATTGGCACAAAAGTTTTTTTTTTATTTTTGTTTTTAAATTTCGTACAAAAAAAAAATTAATCTGATGAACAGAAAGAAAAAGATAAATTAGATGAAATTTATTTTTTATATAAAAAGAAAAAAGAAAAAATTGAAAGGGAACAAAAAACAACATTGTGTTTATCTTAATTGCAGATCGAAAATAAATACAAAATCTCCACATCAAGTATAAATAATATTTATCGTACAAATAAAAAGGGGTAAGTACTAACAAAGAGAAAAAATACACATAATACTTATAGAGACTAAGACGAGTATTTAAATTTTTTTTTTTTTTTTTGATTTTGTAAACATTTTAAGTAAAATTTTAATACACAAAAACACAGAACACCGCATTTGCATCTGCACGATTCAATTTAACCCCTCAATCCTTGCATTATTTAAGTTTTATTAAAAAAAGGAAGAAACTAATGCATTGAAGTGCTTTTAATGTTTTTAATATTAAAATGAAACTAACAATAACTTTTAACTAAATTTAATATTAAAAATTGCCAAAAGGAATATATTTTTAGGAAATACTTAAGTTATCTTTGCAAAATTTGCAACGTTGTCACGTCTTGTCGCCGTAAAATTATAAATATAAGACACATGTTTCATGAACGGCCCTAAAACCATCTTTCGTATATATCCGTTTTGTTTTTTTAGGTGGCGAACTACTCCAGTGTAGATGGAAATGATAATCTAGTACCACCAACTTCTCATGAGCGAGAAGATGAGATTTGTAGGGACTCGGTTAATTAGTTAAGTGGGTTCCATTGAAAATTACTAAAAGTACTCGTGAGTATTTCACTATAACCACTTCCAAAGGAACACGGGTACGGCTTATGCGATGTGTTAAACCAACGCGCTGATTCAGCTGATGGCGCGCACCGGCGACGTCCATTTTATTTTTTTCACTCGGGGCTGTTCAGTGTTCAGTCAGCAATTTCAACTCTCTCTCTCTCTCGCTTAACCGTTTTATTTTTGTTTTTTAAGTTTTCCACGTTTATCATCGCATTTAAAATAGAAGTTTTAAAAGATTTCCCAAACAAATTTTGATAGTTCGTTTTTGACCACAACGTGCTTCGCCGTCATAAGCTTTTCTTACGTTGAAGTTTACTACTTTTACGATAGTTTTTCGACGTTTGCATGAATACCGTAAAAAGGGTATATTGAGGAAAAGAAGAATACTTTGTTATGAAGGTTGGGAACCTGTTTCGAAACATTTCGAACTGATTGATGTTTGGTTTCGAGCAGATTCTAAAGTATTCATAGAGGGGACAGCTTATTTAAGCCCGTTTCCTGATACAAATCTTGAACATATTAGTTCAACTCAAACGCTATTTGATGCGTTAACATCTCTAGGGGTTTTTCTTTTTTAGTTCAGAATAGAGCTCTGAACAGAGTCCGAGCATGTCGAGCATGTTCTGAACGTCCTCTGAACGAAGCGTGTTCTGAGTTCTGAGCACTCTGAACTATTTTTGAAACACACCTAAACACTTACAGCTGTCAAATGCTTGTGTTCAGCATTTAACTCTGTCTGCTTAGTTATTTTTTTCTGAGCTCATAGACCGCGCTCTGAACATGCTCTGAACATGGTCAGAGCGAAAAAAAGGAACACAAAATTGGAGCTCCGAATGCTCTGAGCTAAAAAAGAAACACAATTTTTGGTTTGACAGTTCAGGCTCTGCTCTGAACTAAAAAAGAAAAACGCCTAATGCCGGCGCAGTTGAGTGAAATAAAAACGTGCGACGTTACGAAAAGTCACACTTTACGATGTAGCCCGTTACGTTACGAAAATCTGCTTAGTAGGACATTGGGTACGTTCAGTGACAAAATGTAAAGATCCACGCAAACTATTCCGTTTTGGATCCGTGTACGTAGTTCACAACTTATATATGGACGAATTCTCATACGGATCCAAATATGGACACATAAGTTCTTGTATTTTATTTAAATGTTGCAGTTCCGTTTCTTTGTCTAAAAATAAACAAATGTGATTTGCCGGGAATAAAATTTTGCGGATTCATTAACGAGCATGATTTTAACCTCCGAAAAAAACAGCGGGACAGATTTTGGACAGACTTTTCTTCATTTTGCAAATATTTGTACCTGATACCCGACCAAAACTGTTGACTCCGCATCGTGATAGTCAGTGCTCTAACTTATTTCGCACGAATGCACGTCCAAGTCCATCACATCAGACCGACACCGAATTTTAATTCAAGTAGATATACTTGCCATGGCTGTTAATATTTGTTTAATTTATATTTTTTTTCGGATTTTGACTTATTTTATAATATTTAATATACATACATAGCTAGAATTTCAATGAAAACTCTTTTGTGTAGAATATCAATTAAATTATTCCGAAGCAATTTCAATAACTTATTTTAACATTTGTTTCTACATATAATTTCTCATAAATCGTTGAGATTAAATTTTTAACAAACTATTTTGCAGTTTGGACTCATTTCATTTTGCAAATGTTTTTAATCAATTTCTTTTTCCCTCTCGCAATGTTTTTACAAAATTTAATGAAATTAATTTCTAAAAGTCGAACCGAAAATTTCTTTCAAATCCTTTGCGTTCAATAATATAATAATAAATTATTTCGCAATTATTTGTATTAGTTTTTGTCTCTACTTTAAAGTTTATTTGTGTCGCATCAAATGCGATTTAGTGATTTTTTTTGCCATTATACCCACTACTTTTTTTAATTTCTTATTCGCACAATTTCAATTTCAAATATATTATATTAGCATTAATAAGGATTGTATCATTTGAGATATTTGTGATTATTAACTATGCACAAAAAATGCGATTCGCAAAGATTTATGTCTATTGATTTTTTTATTAATTCGCAACTTTAATTTTACAATTTCTTATTTTTCGTGAGTTTTTTTTTTCACATCAAAGCGAATAGCATTTTCAAGAAAGTTCGATGTCTTCTGCAAAAACTTATTTCGCAAATATTTACATATTTCTAAACTCTCTGAGTTAAATTTCCTTTTAAAATTCTTCATCTTTTCGAGATTTTTGTTCTTGTTTCACCAGTTTATTTACTTAATTTCTCGAATTAAAAATTAATTTCTCTATTTTGCACAACGATTAAATGGCCGTTGCATGTGAATCATTTAATTATTTTACTTTTGTTGTTTTACAATAATATTCTAGTAAAAAAATTGATAAGATTTCAATTTCGCATCGACATTTTCCTGTGCAATTTCCTTCGCAATTTTTGATTTCATCAATTTGAAGCCCAAATTCGATCATGAGCTATTTAGCATTTGTTATTTTAGATATTTATATTTAAGTTTTTGAATAAGAATGGATTTCTAATTCTATTCTAATAACTTATTTCTTTAAATAATAATAGCAGAGGACTTTTTGAAGTTGCGAAATTAGCAAAACTATAGTTTTGTAAATATTTTAAGCTTGAATATTTTTTTTTTAACTCGAGGATAGCAAAACGAAAAATTGCAAAAATTAACAAAACCAGGTTAACAGACGAAAGAAACGCTTACATTTTTTCAGAAAGTTAGGAATATTATATTTGACAAGAGACAGGCGACAAGAGCTATACATTTTGAAACGAAATGCCAAATCAGATATTAGCATGGAAATATTTCCGAATCGTTGTAGCGTGTTGCTAAGCAAGTTACCCAATTCGAGACAGTGCAATGTGTATGTTTCGGATTAAACCCTCTTTTTATACGATATCCGCAAGGAGAATTGTTATGGCAAGGAGAATTAATTTGTCCCCAAATAAAATATTTGCATAAATAATTGTCTACCATTATCATTTTATTCAATAAAATTTAAAGTTCTAAAATCTTATTGTTTTATCAATTTTTAATGCATTTTATTATTATTTCGATTTTATGCAATTTATGCATCAAATCTGTCTGATTAAATTAAACAACCAACGCCATCATTCTGTCTATATGAGTTAATTATGCAAATCAAATAATTTTATTTTCTTATTCCAAAAAAATATGCATTAGCGAATTAAGTTTAGCAATAAATATTTTAACATTAATTTTGTTAGAAAAAAACAAAATCAAGTTTTTTTTAATATTTATTTTTAGATATAGATCTAAAATAATGTTTATTTTTAAATATACTCATGGATGCTATTTTAATTCTTATAATTTCAGGATTACTGCGAAAATTGATGATGATATGTTATCATATTACTGCAACGAAGACATATTCCTGCTAGAAGTGCAACAAGTTGAAGATGACCTATATGATATAACCCTGACCGAGCTTCCAAATCATTGATGCAAAGCCATGACTTTTTTTTTTAAATAAATTCTCCTCCAAGACGTATCACAAGATTTAATTTAAAAAGAAAAATACGACAACACAACAGAACAAATCATATACAACAACAACAAAAACATAACATATAAGTGTTATTTAAGACCACACAAAAAAAAAATAATTTTATATAATTATATATACAATACATATATCTATTTTTATTTTATTTAAAAAAAAAAAAAAACAATAATAATTTTATTAAAAAAAAACAACTTAACTATAAATAATAATATATTTTGCGCTACAAGTGGACGTTTTAAAAGAAACATAAATATACTCTTTAAGTTAAAAATTTTGATTAAAATTCTTTTTTATATATACCTTTTTTTATGTTTTAAATATGTAATATTATTTTCGTGGTAAGAAGAAAAATAGTGTGTAAAACAATGTGTATGTTTTACAAGAGATTACATCCTTTATACATAAACAACCACAACAACAAAAAAGATTAAGTGCCTAGTTTTAAGTGTAAAAATTAAAAAAACAAAAAAAAAAACAAATTCTTAAACATGATGAAATTATAAAACTTTTAAAAACCATACAAATTAGCTATTTAAGAACGAAAAAAAAAAATAAATTGTTAATCGTTAAATATTATGTATGCTCCACTTTAAGGCTCTTCTTTTCTGTATAATTTAATTTTCAAAAACAAAATAAAAAAATATTTTATCTACAAAAATTTTAATATTAAATAATAATATTTAAAAAAAGAAAAAAACTAAATGTTATGTTTGGCTTGTAATTTTGTTTCAATAAAAAGAAAATCTTTAAAATTAAAAGAAAAAATTCAAAATTTATCTTTTTTTTATTTTTATTGCAAATAGAGAGATCTCAACAAAATTCTCTTTTTCACAAAATAAGACAACAACAAAAGAAATTAATTTTATATGAACATAACTGTCATACAATGAAGCTTATAATATTTGTTTTATATTTTTTTAATTTTATTTTTTTTTTATTTTTTTTATTTTATATTAAAGTTGACACAAAAAGCAATAACAATTCTAAATACTTATATTTAAAATAATGAGATGACGTGATGAAGATGAATTAATTTAATGGATTTGCTGTCAAACACAACATAATCAACAAAGCCGTTGATGAAAAATAAAATTGGAAACATTAAACAAAACATCATGTGATTTAAAACAAAACAAAAATAAAAAAAAACTTAAAATAACTTATTTCTTTAGTGAAGTTGTAAATAAAAATAAAAAATCCGCTTCGAGAGCATTCCAACAGCAGAACATAAATAATTTAAGTTTAAAATTAATGAAAAAAAAATGCATCTTCCGTAATTTTAAATTACAAAACAAAAATAAAATATATATTTTTTAACTTTATTGTCTTAGAGTTTAGTGCTGATTTTCTTAATTTAAAAATGAAACAAAAATCTTTTTTATTTTTATTTCTTTAAGATTCATAGTTCGATAGATTTTTGCTGCTAAATATTATTGTTTTTTTTTTTTTTGCAACTTTTTACTACAAAAAAATACACACACACACACATACATTTATTTTTTTTATTTTTTTTATACGTTTTTAGTTTTAAACTTAATATTTTGTATGTTATTTTCTAATTTTATTAAATTAGAATATTATTGCTATGTTAAAATTTGTTTTGTTAGATTTAATCGGAAATTGATGTTTCTTAGTAAGATTATTATTATTATTAATATTATTATTATTATTATTTTTATAGTTTCTAAGGACAATAACGTTTTTATCTTGCCGAACAATTTTATATATACATACATATATACAATCGAATACATTTACATTAAAAAACTTTTTTTACAAGTAGATAAATGTTGTAAGAGAGATAGATAAGAAGAAGTTACGATTTGAAAAGAAAATAAATTAAAAAAAAATGAAAAGTTTATTTTTAAACGTACCTATTTTGTAATGAAAACGAACAAAATATTTTTATATAGATATATATACATATATATAAATTTTATTATTATTTTATTATGATAGTAAAATAAATGTTTTATTCAAATGGAAATCTTTTCATTTTTGTTTAAAAAAAAATTTAGATTTGAATGATACTCCTCCTCTGAAATATGATTTTAAAAGCCAAAATATCCATGAATTTAATTTTGTATTCATTATTTCGTGGTGTGACCCGTTTGGCAGTTCATTGCTTCATATAAAATCCATGTTTTGTAAAAGCATTTCAGCACAATTGTGGCCATCAGCCCGAAATAGTGACATTGTGATTTACCGACGAAAAACAGAAATTCACGTTTTTGTAGTTGGCGCTTTCCTCCGGAATAATGATAAAGCCCCAAAAATTATCGGCTTATACCAAAGCCCGTAGGGATTTAGTTGTTTTTACATTTAACATGTGTATTTGTAAGCCCAAGCTTTATATATTTGCCTTACCGACTTGGAAAAAGGCACACCTACTATAAATCGCACAGTGTATTCACGTCACGAAAGTATTCAAAACCAAAAAGTTAACTTAATCGGTTGATATTAGTTCACTCTGAAGTTCCAATTGGAACACGATGGCGTGTTCGAGCCTTTCGTGTGGTAATTGGCCAATAACGGAACTAATGGTGGCTTCTAATTCTTCAATCATAGCCAGCTTATCCGCATTGACTTTGGACTTTACGTACTCCTAAAGGAAAAAGCCTAAAGATGTGCCTTGATGATCTGGCGGGCAATTCACCAGTTCACTCAATTATTCACGCAAAAGCCATGGTTTCACGGTCAAGTAACGCAGTCTTGTTAGCACTAAATGACGTCGAGGTCATGGGCTTCACTTTCAGGCATTAAAGTGATTGTAGTGGTAGGACTTCGCCGTCTGCATGTTTCTAGTATGTATTTTTTTTTTGTTTCAATATTCTTCCAGATATCATGGGATTTGAAAACGACTTTTTTCACCGCCTCAATTAAAAAAATATCCGATGTTTTTATGCTCGAACATCAAATTTATTTTTTATATTTAATAGGTAATAATTTATAATAGTTTTAATTTTTTTTTTATCTACACAACAATGGTTAAGCAAATATTTTATGCCAATTGAGTTGCCAGATCGTATCTGACAAACTTGTTCATTTGGAATGATTCATCTTCGTGATAATCTGAGTCGACAACAAAAACCTGCACCACATCGTCATATTCGTAGGTGCGTTTCAGGACGACATTTGTTAGAATTAAGTTGGTGACTTTTATCAGACCTAACTTAGCTGGACAAACAGTCAAGGGAAACTCTTTTCCCTGTCCTGGATCGAGATTTCCCAAATTGAATTCGGCCGAACCAGTGTAATCACAACCGAAACTGGTTTGTGTATCCAATTTGGCCATCAATTCCATTGGTCGATCCGAAGTGTTTGTCACTCGGCATATAAATGTGAAGGGTTCACCGATTTTAACGATGTTCTTGGCTTCAACAACATCCATTCGGACATCGGTGTATTCGAAGGGCTGGGGAGTGGAAAACAATATTATAAGGTTTCTTAAAGGGATAACAAAAAAAACTTACGATCCTTTGAAGTTGGCTCGTCTGCAAGCGGCCTTTCTCTCCCAAATTAGATCTCCAGACTATGTCGAGTTTGCCGATTGTGTTGGCAGCACGAAGGGCTTTGATATCCTTGGCTATTTCGGGAATTGGCTTAAAAAGGAGAGAGGTAATCAGTGGGAGTAGGATAAAATGATTTAGGTTACCTTGATGCAGTAAAGGAACTGGCAACTGTTGTTGGGCTGGAGCATGTTCTTCGAGGAGAACACAGACTCACCATTAGGTAGGGTGTTCAGAGGTGTCACTGTATACTGCTCCGAGCTGTCCAACTCAACCTTCTCCAAGCAGAACGGTCCAGTAGTGATATTTTGTATCTAAATCAAACTTTTTACTTAAATGCCTCTGAATATAACGGATTGTCTGTTACTAACGCACCTGAGCTTCTAAATAGATCTCATCCATTTCAACGTTATAAAACTTTGTTTTCACGTCCAGAGGCTTTAACACCTGGAACTTAAAATACTTGCGAAAATATTGCTGGAATCCAGCAGGAGTTGAATAGTTTACTTCACAGACTAATCTAAATATACAAAACCTAGAAGTATATTTGATTGTACAGGCAAACAGACTTACATATGAGCTCCAATCTCTTTGACTTCATAATGAATCACATCGTCTAGAGTGTCGTCTGCATTCAAGGTCGTTGGCTTATCATGCATTGGCAAATTAATCCTTGTTGTAATCGATTGTAGGTCCGCCTTGACTGTAACTCCTTCCACTGGATGTGTTGTGCAGTTATGTACACAAATGTAGCTAGAGAACGTCTCGCCCAAATAGATATTGCCAAAACTCTGTGGCAACAGCATAAACTGGCCAGCAGTTAGTGTTTCTGAGCCGGGAACTGCTGCGCCATCGTTTTCTAAGACTTTTTGAAAGCTATTCTGGGGAAGATCCCGAGATTCACTGGTAATAATTTGAGGACTCACCAAAGTGGGTCGAGTAAGGCGCATCACTGAAAAGGAAAATCATGTTTTTATTCAATTTAACCGGCAATGAATTATAAAGATATCTTACCTTTAAGAGCAAGAAGGTGCTCAGTTGGTTCGGGTACATTCATTTTTGCTAATAATATGTACTTTACTGCAGTTTATTGGAAGTTTTTAAATATTTTTTCATAAATCTAGTGAACTTTATGTTTTTTGTAGGCAGGAAATTTGGAATTTGACATTTGAAATGACAAATCTTTTTGTGCGCTGACGTTTTAAGGCTGAGCGAGCACTATTTCTATTTTTTACCAGGCCAATTCAAAAAAATGAATTCTAAAGATTAAGGTAGAACCGCACTAGGCGGAACTGCGCTTCAGCGACACCGTGCGCACTTTCGCACGAAACTGAACGAAACTTCACGTCGCGACACAGTTGGTCAGATTACCAACTTTGTCGCATAGTGTCGCGTCGTGAAGTGCAGTTGTCGCTTAGTGCGATATAGCTCATACAATTTCCCACAGATAAGTCGTGAAGTTCAGTTCCGCTGAAGTGCAGTTCCGCCGAGTGCGGTCCTAGCTTTGTGGTGCCGAATTCCGCAAGGGTGAATATTTCTTGTTCAAGTGCGGTATTCATACAACTGCTGTGGAGTGCTTTGTAGTGTCCCGCAGTTCAGCAGTTTAGATCAAATATAGATTTCTGCCACCAAATGTCAGAAGGGTCAGTGTGAAATAAAAAAAAAAAAAAAACATTCTGACAGCACTCCCTGGTTGGAAAACAAAACCAAATGCCGAAGGCACGAAGGCAAGCCAAAGAAGTCGTGTGTTTAATAATAGTGATTAATATGTAATAAAATTAGTTTTTTTGCATTAAACACTTGAAAAAATGTTCACTAAAATGTTTAAACATTAATTAATACGTAATTCGATTGCAAATTTAAGTTTTCAGTTCCAAATACAAAAAATAATCAAATGACCGGATTTTTAACACTGCCAAGAGCATGTAAATATTTTCCAACCAGGGACTATTTTTGTTGTTGTTTTTAGATGTCAAATTAGAAAGAGAAAAGACAAAGACTAATCTTGGAAGACCTCTATAGGGAATTGATTTGGCCGTTAATTGCTTGTTGCTGTTGTTTTCTCTTTCTGTTTATGTTTTTTTTTTTATATCGAGTTTTGACATTTGTAATGAATTACCTACACGTTAAATGAATTCACTTTTGGGTGTGTTCGTAAGGTTTCCTACCGAAATTTATGCAAATTTGGATGAAATCATGTTTGTTCGCGTACTGTCCAAACCTACTAATTTCTACGAATTTTTTTTCTATAGCTGCATTTTACTATCCTCCAGATCTGAACCGGATCAGATCATGATGATGATCAGGGTATTCATGCAAAGAAATAAATTTCCGCTTTGCAGAAAAATATAACTTTCCGCAGGCCGTTTGCATGAACACCCCTTCGAAATACTTGTGAAATGTCACATCAAACACACCACAAATGTGATTTCTAAATTTATCAGGTTATCTTTACGCTTTCCGCATCAAATTGATTAGATCTGCAGAAAAATATTCCCATACAAATTTTGACAGTTCGTTTCTGCGTAGATAAAACTATCTGGTTCATGAGGTTTAAGGCTGTCCCAAACCAACGCGAAACATTCGCGCAAATATGCGACGACTGAATAATGTTCGAAAATTCGCATCGTGCCGTGTGGGTGCTCCCATTAATCTCCATGTGAATAAGTTAAGATAGGCGAAAGTTTCGTCATCGTTCTGAAATATTCGCGTTGGTTTGGGAGAGCCTTTATCCGGGTTTTCCGCTGTTACATGAATACACTTATTATATCATTTCGCTAAGTGAATTTGTATGGGAAATAAGATGATTTGGAATCGAAATTTTCAACGAAATTACCTTTTACTTATTTTATTTACATGGAGATTAATGAGAGCACCCACACTGCTGCTATGAGAATCTTTGAACATTCTTATGTGGTCGGCGCATATATTCGCTGCGAATATATCTCAACGGTTCGGGAGTGCCTGAACTGCTTCGTCTATAAGAAGCAAATGTGGAAACATACTGTAAATACATTTACAGAAAGTGAGTATTACAAATTTCAATTAATTCTCAAATGTCCATAGGTACTTGAAAATGTTGATACCTACATCTCCAACGTTTTCATTTGTTCTAGTTGTAACTAACAACTTCCATACCTTCAGATACCTTTTCATCCAATATGTAACTATTACTTAAACAAATATTACATATAATTATATCACTATGTAGATAAAAATAGAAATAAACCGGGTTTTTTCTAACCACCGAAATTTACAACGCCCCAGTGGCCTAATGGATAAGGCATCGGCCTCCTAAGCCGGGGATTGTGGGTTCGAGTCCCATCTGGGGTACGAAAAGTTTTTTTTTTAATTTTTATCTACATCGTGTTTAAAATATGAAAACATAAATGATGTACGTAATACCTTTGTATATAGATTCTATATACAAAGGTAATACTCAAATTAAGCTTTGAAATAAAAACAATTGAGAAGTGTCATACAAAAATTTTACTTAATTTTCACTTCGAAAATGGAAGAGTTGATGAAAATTTTCAGAAATTTGAAAAATCAATTTTCTAGCAAGTTGTTGTCACAATTTTTCTCTTCAAAAATCTCTGCAGTCGTGCAGCAAGGATAAAGGCTGTCCCAAACCAACGCGAAACATTCGGCGCGACAACGAAACTTCCGCCTGTCTTAATTTATTTACATGGAGATTAATGGGAGCACCCACACTGGCGCGATGCGAATCTTCGAACATTATTCAGTCGTCGCATATTCGCGCGAATGTTTCGCGTTGGTTTGGGACAGCCTTAATTGCAACAGGCAAGATAGAATGCTGTAAAGAACTTAAGACTTATGTCTTAAGGCTGTCCCAAACCAATGCGAAACATTCGCGCGAATATGCGACGGCTGAATAAAGGCTGCCCCAAACCAACGCGAAACATTCGCGCGAATATGCGACGACTGAATAATGTTCGAAGATTCGCATCGCGCCAGTGTGGGTGCTCCCATTAATCTCCATGTAAATAAATTAAGACAGGCGAAAGTTTCGTCGTCGCTTTGAAATATTCGCGTTGGTTTGGGAGAGCCTTAAAGGCCAGGCGCGCACATGCAACTAAACAGTTTGGTTTCGATTTTGAGCACTCGGGATTATATGAGAGTCCGCCGTTTTATGTGCGCGGACTCTCATATAATCCCATAGTGCTCAAAATCGCAACCAAACTGTTTAGTTGCATGTGCGCGCCTGGCCTAAAGGTCGACAGCCGTATTTATATATACGTTTTTGACTTGTAAAACAGTATCTTTATAATTCGAATTAGGGGGAAATATGCTTTATTTGAATGAATAAAATGATACATTAATCAAGGTTTACACAAACGATTCAAATTAAAACTTGTAATTTTGAGGTTGAATCTTAATTTTTTAATGCCCAGTTGCACCAAAATGCACTAGAAACAGTTTTTGCTATGTCTGCTTAGTTTTATTGGTACGATAAATAAATCCGGGTATCACCGCAGTGTCTTTCACAGATTTCTTAGATAAAATGCAGTTTGCATACCATCCCTGCATTTTATGCTCTGCTTTCAAAACTGAGGAGCAAAAAAGCAGAACCAGAGATGTCAAATACATCAAATACAAATTTGGTGCGCTGGCGCTGCTGCTACCCGAACCTTCAGTTCGACTGATTGTGAAATATCAAAATTAGAAATTGAAAAATAAAATGTTATGTAATTTTTAGAGTTTTTGTTTGAATTTCTGTTATTCTATTATTCGTTTTTATTTAAATGTCATTGTTTTTCAAACAGTTTCACTCAAACTTCTGGAATACATTCTGTATTTCAAAAGCGAATTATTAATATAAAATAAAGGCTGTCCCAAACCAACGCGAAACATTCACGCGAATAGGCGACGACTGAATAATATTGGAAGATTCGCATCGCGATAGTGTGGGTGCTCGTTTCGCTAAAGTTTCGTCGTCGCTCTGAAGTATTCGCGTTGGTTTGGGAATCTCTTGCAGAATCTCAAAATTTGATGTGTACACCGATTTTTTTGCACACAGGGATAACTCACACTAGCAGAATTTGAGCCCCTGACCCAATGGTACAATCGTACAAATCAGAAGTGGTTGAATGGAAAACCACCTTAAACTGACTTTGGTCATCCATTATTTTTCGAGCAGTGTAAGTCCCCTTTCACACGAGGAAACAAGTTGCTGGAGATTTTTTTGACGTTTTCTTTTAATTTCCTTAAAAATCTCCTGTACCTTTCACACGAAGAAACAAAATCGTGGAAACTTTCTGTATTTTCCTTTTAAAATAGCTTGGTTGAACACACTCTACTGTGTGTGTGAAGAGGAATGTCAAAAAAATCTCCTCGAATCGTTGACCGGGGAGATTTCATTTTCCCCTCTTACTTCTTGCCCTTCTCACCGACAAACTGAATGTTGCTGGCAACTCAGTTTCCTCGTGTGAAAGGGGACTAACATAGGCTTATTGGTAGGTCCCTCTATTATTGCCTAGATGTACTATGTACACACATGTCAAAAACTTGAAACGCAAAACAACCATATGATATTGACAGGACAGATGAAGTTGTCAATTTTGGTCCGGTTAAATTTGGCATAAAATATTTCACAACTACTTTTTTTAAATTCTATCATTAAAATATACTAAATTTATAATAAAATGTTGCCAATAATTATGGGAATACTCCGCTCTAATGCCGTGCTGATAACATTACCCATTGCGTGTGTCGTTGGTGCTATTGGTTATAATTTGGAAAGCCTTCTATCGGACAAATATACGCCTTATAGCAGTAAGTATTCATCAAATAATAAGTATTTAATGTTAAGAGCAACTTCTTTTCGCTAATAGAATCTATCCAGGAAAACCGCGCCGAACGTTTGGCAAACGAAAACATTTTAGATAATCCAGCGATGGTGGAGAAACTGAGGCTAAGTGAAAATGTCCTCGAGAGGAACCTATCGCCTTCTCTTCAGAAAAAAGCAAATGCTTAAGAAATGAACAGTGAAGCTTTTTAATTTGGACAAGACTAGACACTAGAGATGTTTTGTGAAATTGTTTCGAAGGTAGTAAGATTGTGATGAAAAACTAAAAATACAGGCTTATAGTAGAAAAATACTCAATATTTGTTGTGTTATGTTTAATATTGGACGAATAGGAAATAACCGCCCCAGTGGCCTAATGGATAAGGCATCGGCCTCCTAAGCCGGGGATTGTGGGTTCGAGTCCCATCTGGGGTAAATTGATATCTTTTTTTGTATTCTTATTTTAAATAAATTTCTAAAGATTCGTAAATAGGTATCGTGTATATAAAACAATAGGCGTGTTTTTTTGCAAGTCCAAATGGATTTGTCGAAAAAAACGACATCGGGACTTAGGAACTTCTTACTTACAGTACGTAAGTCCCGATAATTATCTGGACTTAGCTAAGTCCATATGGATTTAAGTTGTTGTTGTATTTACGTGAAAACTATTAGTTCCGATGTCGTTTTTTTCGACAAATCCATATGGACTTGCAAAAAACAACACGCCTAATACTGTGGAATATCTTTTTTTGTATTCTTTTCTTTAAAATTAATCTCTAAATAGATTCGTAAATGTACATAGGTTCAATCGTACAATACAAATATAAATTTAAAGCTGTGGTTTTTTTTAAGTATATTTTTAAAGCCTGTTTTACATCTTGTTTTGGTAAAAAGCTTGACAAAACATAACATTTGTATATCCTTAAAGAGTAATTACGTATTGAATTGAACCGAAATGCTCAAAACCTGCAATTTCAATTAGCCTTAAGTAGTACAGGAAAATTAGGACATTCAAATGGAAAAAATATTAATTACTATACATTTTGACCAACACTTGATTTTGTGGTTTTAATAGGCCAAAATTTAGTTTTCCGTAAACTGCTCATCAAATTTCTAAGATTTTCTGTCAGCACCCATAGAAAAAAACGAGTTTTGGTTCACTTGGTTAAAATTTTAGTTACCGAACAAGTCGAGTCCACAAGACTGCGTTTTGACAGCAAAGCTTGAAAATTTGAGAAAAATATCATGTGACCAACAAGACCTACTGATAGTTACCCCCCATCCTTATGTCACGCTTTAAAATCCATATAAGTATATCTCACTTACACAATAAAAAGAATTTCATGATGAATCCGAGAATATTATTTGAACTCACGACAAACAGATTATGCTCATTAGAAACACCCAAGTCGCATTCTTGGCATTTTTATGATGTCTTTCAGTATTATATTCTTCTTTAAATGAAGGCTATAATTTAGAATTCAGCTTTTAAACAAATTAGTTTTAAGTGAACAAAAAAAAATAGAACAAATAAAAACAATCCAATGAAATGGGATTATATCTTTTTGCTCCCCGAACAAAACTAGATGATTCTGACGTTAGTGCCATATAGACCCATGCAGGGTCGTTTTACTGAAGAGCGCATCGGTGAGACAAGTAGATTTTATGAGCGTAAAAAAGAGAAGGAAGATTCCACCCAAATTTCACCGATGCGCCAGTTTCATTTAATATTTTCGGATTCAGCATGATTTTAAGGGTGTGAGATAGGGAAGGTAAGATTGAAATGAAGGGATTTTTCTTCACTGTGTAATCGCACGAGTTCAGTAAAACGACCTTCATTAAAAAGACCCATGTAATCAGGCACTTATAGGTTATACAGCTAATGAGCATATATTTTGTTATAAACCAAGTATAAGAAATGGAAGTGACTCTGACATGCCAATTATAACAGTTTTGGTTTCTAGAAGCACCTAATGTTTATGCGGCCCCACAGGTCCAGGGCCCTCCGCCTGTGGGCATACTTCAGGAATCCAGATTTTTTTATCAAGTCCCGCGAAGCGCGTTAACGCATGCCCACTTTTAATAGCAAAAAAACTGTTAAAACTGTTATAAATTGGTAGTTCTCTATAGTCCGAAAATAAAACACTCGAACAAATAAAGAAATTCACTAAGAAGAATGACCGAAAACTCTGTAGTTTTGTCAACTTCAATTGTGCTTACGCCTGCCACATATACACGTCCCTCGCCAACGTGCTTAAAAATGTCAAGAAGAAATTGTAAATTGTAAAAAAATTGTAAATGAACCTCGATAACAACACAGAACACATGATAACCTGTTGTTTTATCTCTTTTATTTACAACTTAAGCTCATTGAAAAACTACTGAACTGATTCAGCTGAATCATTTAGAATCAATTAAGACACCATAAATAATAAATTAAAATATTCCCAAAAAACTTTTGTTTAATATGCATTAGTCTTTAGTTTGAATTGAATGAGTTACAATAAAAAAAATTGCTTAAAATTCAAAATGGCGCCCAACGCAAATGGGCTAGAATTGCTGAAACAAAATATATATTCCGTATGGCACCGCTTAGAGATTGAGATTGATCAACTAACTTGACTCACAGTTAGAATTACAGTGAATATGTGTGTTTAATGAGTCCGTTCTACTCATAAATTAACAGAAAAGTCCAGGATTGTGTGTTCTTTGAGTAAAAAGCTTGTCCCATAATGTTCATTATTCTGTCACGTTGTGTTCCATTGAGTTTTCGAACAGTTTAGTACATTATTTTTTGCATCTACTTTTTAGGTTTAGCAAGTGAATGAGAAATGTCAAAGTGTTAGTTGATTTGTTTGGCAAAATAATAAAATAAACCTAAAATTTATTAAAGAAGTACATTTATTAAGTTTTTTTTGAAGTCTAAAGTACCTAATTTAGTATTTTTATTAGAACCGAAAAGACTGCAGTCTTTACTCTTAATAACTCTGCTCGGTATATAAAAAAAGACACTTACATAATACTTTAAAAAACATATTTGTAAGTTAGGAGCAGATAGAATTAGGGCGATTTTGTTCACTCGAAGTTGAAAACAACTTGAAGATTTTTGTTTCGACTTGAGAATTTGGTTATATTCACTCGAAATACTGTCTCAACTTTCGATATTCCAAAGTTGGGAGAATCCAAAGTTGATCAACTTTGGATTTTTTAAACTCCCGAAAACTGTAGAAGTTAAAGGACCAAACTTGGGATTTTGTTTGATTTTTATTTATTCACGTTAGTTGTTGTTCGATTTCTCTTGACATCGGATGTCGAAAATAAGTAAAAATAAAATAAACATATGAAAATAAAAATGTTCCGTAATAATTATTTCTGGGAGGATTGGCCATCATCTTCAAGCAGCCAAGATGAAGAAAATTATTTGTACCTTGAAAGTCAACAACTTCACCTTGGTTCGACAACAATGACTCATCTACTTGGTTTTCAACAGTCTGCAGTTGGACCGTTGCCTCACTGCTTGAAATTGGCCTATCCATATTTTCCAGCGCACTGCTACGAGCCTCCTCGAAGATTGTGATATTCACGTCCCCATCATTTAAACAATAGACGTGTTTTTTTGCAAGTCCATAAGGATTTGTCGAAAAAAACGACATCGGGACTTAGGAACTTCTTACTTACAGTGCGTAAGTCCCGATAATTATCTGGACTTAGCTAAGTCCATATGGATTTAAGTTGTTGTTGTATTTACGTGTAAAACTATTAGTTCCGATGTCGTTTTTTTCGACAATTCCAAATGGACTTGCAAAAAAAACACGCCTAATATAGATTCCGTATGGCACCGCCTAGAGATTGATCAACTAACTAATATGTGTGTTTAATGAGTCCGTTCTACTCATAAATTAACAGAAAAGTCCAGGATTGTGTGTTCTTTGACTAAAAAGCTTGTCCCATAATGTTCATTATTCTGTCACGTTGTGTTCCATTGAGTTTTCGAACAGTTTAGTACATTATTTTTTGCATCTACTTTTTAGGTTTAGCAAGTGAATGAGAAATGTCAAAGTGTTAGTTGATTTGTTTGGCAAAATAATAAAATAAACCTAAAATTTATTAAAGAAGTACATTTATTAAGTTTTTTTTGAAGTCTAAAGTACCTAATTTAGTATTTTTATTAGAACCGAAAAGACTGCAGTCTTTACTCTTAATAACTCTGCTCGGTATATAAAAAAAGACACTTACATAATACTTTAAAAAACATATTTGTAAGTTAGGAGCAGATAGAATTAGGGCGATTTTGTTCACTCGAAGTTGAAAACAACTTGAAGATTTTTGTTTCGACTTGAGAATTTGGTTATATTCACTCGAAATACTGTCTCAACTTTCGATATTCCAAAGTTGGGAGAATCCAAAGTTGATCAACTTTGGATTTTTTAAACTCCCGAAAACTGTAGAAGTTAAAGGACCAAACTTGGGATTTTGTTTGATTTTTATTTATTCACGTTAGTTGTTGTTCGATTTCTCTTGACATCGGATGTCGAAAATAAGTAAAAATAAAATAAACATATGAAAATAAAAATGTTCCGTAATAATTATTTCTGGGAGGATTGGCCATCATCTTCAAGCAGCCAAGATGAAGAAAATTATTTGTACCTTGAAAGTCAACAACTTCACCTTGGTTCGACAACAATGACTCATCTACTTGGTTTTCAACAGTCTGCAGTTGGACCGTTGCCTCACTGCTTGAAATTGGCCTATCCATATTTTCCAGCGCACTGCTACGAGCCTCCTCGAAGATTGTGATATTCACGTCCCCATCATTTAAACAATAGACGTGTTTTTTTGCAAGTCCATAAGGATTTGTCGAAAAAAACGACATCGGGACTTAGGAACTTCTTACTTACAGTGCGTAAGTCCCGATAATTATCTGGACTTAGCTAAGTCCATATGGATTTAAGTTGTTGTTGTATTTACGTGTAAAACTATTAGTTCCGATGTCGTTTTTTTCGACAATTCCAAATGGACTTGCAAAAAAAACACGCCTAATATAGATTCCGTATGGCACCGCCTAGAGATTGATCAACTAACTAATATGTGTGTTTAATGAGTCCGTTCTACTCATAAATTAACAGAAAAGTCCAGGATTGTGTGTTCTTTGACTAAAAAGCTTGTCCTATAATGTTCTTTATTCTGTTACGTTGTGTTCTATTAAGTTTTCGAACAGCTTAGTACATTATTTTCTGCATCTACTTTTTAGGTTTAGCAAGTGAATAAGAAATGTAAAAGCGTTAGTTGATTTGTTTGGCAAAATAATAAAATAAACCTAAAATTTATTAAAGAAGTACATTTATTAAGTTTTTTTTGAAGTCTTAAGTACCTAATTTAGTATTTTTATTAGAACCAAAAAGACTGCAGTCTTTACTCTTAATAACTCTGCTCGGTATATGAAAAAAGTCACAGTAAGGTAGGAGCAGATAGAATTAGGGCGATTTTGTTCACTCGAAGTTGAAAACAACTTGAAGATTTTTCTTTTCAACTTGAGAATTTGGTTTTATTCACTCGAAATACTGTCTCAACTTTCGATATTCTAAAGTTGGGAGAATCCAAAGTTGATCAACTTTGGATTTTTTAAACTCCCGAAAACTGTAGAAGTTAAAGGACCAAATACTTGGGATTATGTTTGATTTTTATTTATTCACGTTAGTTGTTGTTCGATTTCTCTTGACATCGGATGTCGAAAATAAGTAAAAATAAAATAAACATACTTAAATAAAAATGCTCCGTAATAATTATTTCTGGGAGGATTGGCCATAATCTTCAAGCAGCCAAGATGAAGAAAATTATTTGTACCTTGAAAGTCAACAACTGCACCTTGGTTCGACAACAATGACTCCTCTACTTGGTTTTCAACAGTCTGCAGTTGGACCGTTGCCTCACTGCTTGAAAATGGCTTATCCATATTTTCCAGCGCACTGCTACGAGCCTCCTCGAAGATTGTGACATTCACGTCCCCATCATTTAAACAATATGACACATCATCGGAGATGGCAAGATTCGTTTATATGCTTTCCACCACAGATATTCCTACAGATATGCTTTCAGAAGCATCATCAGCAGGCACTGAAAACGTCCGCTCTCAACGAACGTATTTTCAGCCAATGTTAGAAATAAATAAACAAAACAAATGATACTACTTTTTCCAGGCGGAGAAACATTGAATTCATTAACAATCTTCTACATATGCCTCGTCCTTTATAAATCATTTTTCAAATTTTAAAATAAGTGACAGTTTTTGAAAATCAAAAGTTAAGACTGACAAATTATTTTGCCATCTGCCATAAATATCCTAGGGAAATTTTCAAAACTGCTAGTTAGCCAATTTTTGAATATCAACTTCTAAGTTGAGAGTTGAAGTAGTGAATAAAACCAATTTTCAACTTGCTGATCAAATCTCGAGTTGAGACCAACTCTGGACTTAACCAACTTTGGATCAAAACAAAATCGTCCTTAATTGTTTTAATTTATATCCTTCTGTGTGCCAGCAAATGACTCAATCCCGTTCGCCCCAACATTTATGTTAACAAACCCCTTGGTTAACTTAACTCAATAGGTTGTAAAAAAGAGATTCGTAGATTATGTAATTAAACCAACTTTATAAAACAAAAACTTTCTTCGTTTTACTTTTAATTATCTGACGAAACAAGAAAAAGTTGTCTAGTGACATCCCTTGCGGGGATCGAACCCGCGACCTTTGGATTAGAAGTCCAACGCGCTATCCTCTGCGCCAAAGGGACAGGTGATGAACGGGGGACTATTTACTTATAAAACCCCATTCAAGTATCAATCAAACATAGTTTAATGATTTTTCTACCAAATTATATTTTATGAGTCATATTTTAACCTAAATACCTTCATCTTTTTATTTTCTTGATTTGATTTTATGATAATTTAAACGAAGTACACGAAATTGAAAAAAATTAAAATTCCTATACCTACATACTTAAGTTACTTTGGTACAAAATAAATATGTTTGGTTGTTTTAGAATTAGAGCCGGAAGCAATTTTTGGGGGTGCATGTTCATATTATGTAATGTGGAAGTTAGTACATAGTATAACCAAAATATGAACTTGAAGGGTTAAAGCTCGCAGGTTTTTTCGCAGCCTTTGGTGGGGTGGTGGATTCAAAATAACGAATTACCAATTCCGTAGTATATCCCATAAGGGATGTTGTATAAAATGAGTAAATATTGACGATTAGGTATATGAATTTTTATTTTCATGTTATATTCATTCATGTACTGAGTATTTTACCACGTCATCATAGCCTCGGTGGCGCAGTAGGCAGCGCGTAAGTCTCATAATCTTAAGGTCGTGAGTTCGAGCCTCACCCGGGGCATATCCTTTTTGTGCTATCAGTCCTTACTCAATTAATCAATAATCATAGATTTAATATAATCAAGAAACATTCCTATGGGATGAATCTTGTTTTGTTCCCTACGTAAAATACTGCTAGGTATTTATGACTTTTTTTTGGCAGAAACCTGAAACGCAGTTTTATTGAAATTATTTAAAAAAAAATATAGGTTGGTTTAATCAAAATCAGCCGTTTTCGAGAAAATTTAAATAAAATAATTGTATGACAGATTCTTGTTTTAGAAGTGCTAAAACGGGAATTCGGAATTACATACTAACATAACAATGCTCTGCTCTAAATCGGCCCACAAATTTAGGCTATAGCTCGATGTAGAGTGGACGTACAGACAAACAGTCTGACGGTATAGCGAAAACCACTTGTTTTTGCTTTGTAGAATGATTCTTTTATACGAAACCAATACTTACCCTATATAGCAAGTAAAAAACACACTTTTACACAATTTTAGGTAATTTACAAAAAAATAAAATATAAAATTCATCTATTTTTTTCTTAGCTACGCACAAAAAACCTGCGCTGCGCAGAAAATTTAACAAAGAATTTATGATTCGAAATTCACATGAACTTCAACATGCCTTTGATAGCCGTGATCGTCTAGTGGTTAGGACCCTACGTTGTGGCCGTAGTAACCCAGGTTCGAATCCTGGTCACGGCAATGTTCATAACATTGTCACGGAGAAGGCGATTTCTTTTTTTATATTTTGGGATAAAAATTAACTGTCAATTTTTCGTTTAACTAAATGAATTTAAAGGAGTTCTAGTAACCGATTGACAATTTGTCACTTGTTTTGTAAATAAGTCACAAATGCACTTTAAGAAGACTAAGGTAAAGTTTTCCAGTACTAGATTAAAGTTAAACTCGAGTTAACTCGTCGAATTTGGTGAGTTAACTCAGGATTAACTGAACGGATGCTTTTGATGTTTTATCCACCGAATTTGTTTAGTCGTTCCGCATGCATTCTCAGCCGAAAAACTGCTTCCTCAGTTCACTGTCGATTAATTTACTTCTAGAGTTAGTTAACTATCGTTTAACTCACCACTGAACGTAGTTCTTCTAAACTGAAGCAGATATTGAGATTGAGAAAAAAATCAAAATAGTAGATATATTTTGACAGTTTTTAAATATTTCTTATAAAAAAAGGTTTGTTCGTTTAATCCATAAAACTGCAAAATTTCTTCCAATTTTTGTCCAAAGTCGCTAGCATACGAATAACGTTTAAAACTGTT
Source organism: Leucozona laternaria (assembly GCA_932273885.2). NCBI lineage: Eukaryota > Metazoa > Arthropoda > Insecta > Diptera > Syrphidae > Leucozona > Leucozona laternaria. The sequence goes on from OW026368.1 coordinate 7,684,796, forward strand.
CCAGACAAACTAAATATGTAAAACCAACCACTTTAAGAATCGAAAAATTCTCAGTGAACTGTAACTTTCTGTTCCGAACAGTCCAGAACTGCTTCACTCACTGAATGAAGCTTATGTCAGTTACTAAGACATCTCCTTGACGTACTTTATTCCATACGACAATCCGTTCTTCTGATGCTGTAGAATGTCTTAAATATTTTTGATAAAGTAAGTGTAGGTGTATCCTTATTCATTCTACATAATTTTAATGCAAATAATGGTGTAACAAAACAGCAACCTGTCACCAACAAGTGTTTGCACCACAATCATTAACTTTATTCAATTCTGCTTTGTTCAAATAAAAAAAAATATATATAACAGATTAAAGAAAATAAAAAATTGAATTAAAACACTGCAATTCACTAGCGGCCATAACATTTAAATTTCATCTTTAATTCTAACCATAATCTCTCCGATGCAACTATAATAATTGTAAGTTAAATATTGCTATTTTGAATTGTAGAGTTTTTTGTTAACTTGCTATTAATAATTCTTTATAATATAATAAATTTTAATATTTTTTAATGAAGACATGGCGGCGGGTGCGCGCATGTGCAAAATTTCTATAACGGATTTGCTGAGATCATGCTGCAACGGTTTTGTTTTAAGTATCTCTCATTTGCCCATTCGTTGGATGGACCATTCTTGTTGGCACAATGGGCATCGGTTGTTCTGTTTCACCCACAATGACATGCAGCAATGATGGAAGGAGTGATTGCATTCGCCCCAGACTACAACACAATCCTGTCGACCGAGTACTTCACGTTTGTTTTCGGCTTGACAACGAAGGCAGGCGTCTGTAAAGAAAAGATTAACATCATGGCTTATTTGCTTGGAATAATTGTAGTAGATTTTGTAAGAAAATATTTCATTAATTAATCTATCTTTTATCTATATATATATAAAAATGCATCGTGGGGTGTTCGGATGCTTAAAACTTGAAACGACCGAACCAAATTAGATACTTCCTCCTGCGGGTTTGTTCGTAATTGCTACGCGAAGGTTAAGGAAAATAGAGAAGTCAGAAAAGTCTCAACAGGTGGCGCTGTAGGCACACATTTTATTTCTAGAGTCCATTCAATTACCGTTCAACAGGTGGCACTGTAAGCGGTTAGGTAATGGCTTTTGAGATATTCTTTTTCAACTTTTATTATTTGTAGGGGGAAATGCGCAAACGTAAAAAAAAAAATCAAATTTTGTTATTTGTAGGGTGAAATGGGGCAAGCATTTTACAAAAAGTTTTATTAATTTTCCACATTTCAATCAAATTAAAGAGAATTCACCCAGCGCTTCTAAAAAAAAACCTGAGACAAAAATTTAGTCATTTGCAATGAGTCTAAAAAACACCAGACTCAGCCAGGGTTAAATGAAAATCAAATAAGTAGGTACGCTACTTTTAATAGACCATCAGGATAAATCAAACAAACAATCGCCATCTTACAATTAAAGCGTTTCCATCAATCAACGAATCACTAAGAAAGTTTAATTGAAACCAAAACATACGACATAAAAGCACCTATCACTGGAACCTTTTAATGTTTCTTAACAAACAAGCCCCCTTCGTTAAGTTCTAACTGGATTGGCCTTCGAAAAATTGGCACAAATGACATACCTACCTATACGCTCGTGTTTAAAAAACATATTTTTGCACTTCGATTGTTTGTTTCCTCCGCAGTTAGCGAAAATGACGGCAGGCAATCAGGCATCTCTTTGGCTCGGTCAACAATCATCATTCAAAGATTCGCAAAGAACCTCAATAAAAAAAAATGATTCCATCGAGCCCCCATCATCTTTAATTATAATCAAACATTTTATGAGGCGTGACTTCAGTCACATAAATATTCTTCGCAGAAAATTTATTAATTATTTCGAATGATGCAAGTGTGACAGTTTTTACGTGAGGCCGTTAAAAACAATAACAATTGACATCGGATATCAATTTATTAGATATGAAGAAAAAATAAATAAAATCATTATCAGAGACCAGAGAGTTGTTCGCTTCTGTGATTTGCTGAGAATTGCTAAGGTCAAAAGAACAACAAACCTACATACAATTTTATAAATAGGGAGTCGACAAATACAATATACAAAGTACCAAACGACAATGACGCCAATCGAACGACAGTGCCATTTTAACGATATACCCGCTGATGACGATGATGCAAAAGGAACACACCTCCCTTCAAATTAAATTGGCACACGAGAAAAAAAGACTGTTTATTGTTGTTTCAGCGAAATATGTCACGTTTTGTTGAGAGATAGATATGTTTGCTATTTTTTGTGATGCAAACATAAGAAAAATGTTACATTTTTGGTTTATTTTTGTTTTAAGAAAAAGGTAGGAAAAATATTGAGAAACTCGAAATAAAGAATGTGTTTACGAACACCCTATTATTCTTACTTATATTTTAAACTTATGCTGGATTTACACGACGGACAAATTGTCAGTATTCTGGCATTTAATTGTCATAACAAATGACAGAATCTGCTCAATTTACACGACTGTCAGTAAGCTGTCAAAAAACTGGCAGAATAATAGAAAAATTCATTCTTTTGGCAGTTTGCTGACAAAAAACTGCCAATTTGTCACTCGTATAAATCCAGCATTACTCTATAGGGCAAAGATAGGTATCGCGTGAAACAAAATTTCGAGGTTTTTTGTCAAATCTTACATTTCCATGATGGAGAAGTCCAAAAACTTGGTTTTGTTTATATAGTCAGTCGATCTGTTTGTCAGTGCACTCAGGTGTACGTATACATCGAGCTATACTCTGTCCAACACAAATTGGCAGTATAGGCAAGATAGGACGTTTGCCCCTCAATCTGGCAGCCAATCGCCATTGGCCACAGCAATTCAGTGCACACTCAGATGTGCTTTGAATAGGACGTTGGGTTTGTGTCAGATGCTATTGGAAATTCACGGGCGGGCAAACACTTTTTGTGAAGGAGTTATTTCAATTGAATATGGTGCAAAAATATGGCACGCTACTGATTTTGAAAAAGCTTTCCCATAAGACGTGTACTGCCTAGTTTTGTTGGACAGAGTATAGAGCCTGATTTTTGGATGTGTACGATTTGCTCCAAATTAGGCACAAAGTATTGAAATTCCCTTGAGGAGAAATGTATTTTTGTTCGGATCCCCGAAAACGACTCCACCGATTTTGATTAAACTTCGAGAAAAATCCTTCTCATATTACAATTACTTTTTCTTGATAAAAAATAGTAACTGTTATAATTTCCGTAGACTTATTGTTTCTTATGAGCGACGAGCGACAAAATCTTAAGCGCAAGAAAAAATTTAAGCATGTATGAGATTGTATGGTTGAGGAGGCTATGAGATTTCTGAGAGAAGTCGCTCTGCTTTCAAATCTGTTCTATTTTTGTGTATTGAATCCTGAGCGACAAAGTTCTATTATGTCCTTCCGGCCATATTATTTACTTCAATGGAACGGAAAGAATTTAAATGGAGTTTGAATCCAGACTTATTAAATCCGGATTTATAAAATCTATGTACATTTAATCCTTGTTCAAAATAATCAAAACAAGCTGCTTAAGAGTATTGTCGCTCAATAAATAGTCAGTTGTAGTTAGATTTTGTTGCTCAGTCGCTTTGCCACTCTGTCGCTCTGTTGCTTCCCGCTCAATGCTTTTGCAAGCCATTAGTCTCTCCATTATAACTGCAGCTATTAAGCTGTTCAAACAATTTTATTATTATTAACTTTAGATTAATGAATGTACATATTTATGTGGAAAGAGTTGTTTAAATCTCAAATCCAACCCGATCAAGTCAGAGGTATAATAAAATGCAGCTATTCTTAGGCAACTTTTATCTTTGCTTGCTGTTGCTGTTAGCCTTTGACTATACCCTACAATTGCCAAAAGAATAAAAATACTAAAAAAAAGAGTATAAACGAAGAAAACTTCCGTTCGCTTTTTCAAAATAAAATAAAAACCGCAAATTTATCGGTGATCTTTCCGTATTGGATTTTGTTATTTGGTTTCGGTTATTTTTGGACCGCTGACAGTGGGTAAAATCGACTTAAATACTTTTAGTTTTTTTTTACAGCAAGTATTGTTTGGTATGTAAATACAAATAAAAAAAAAAACCTTTTTTGATTGCCAAAAAAAAATAAAAATAAAAATCTGCGTATCTTTATATTCGCAAATAAACCATTTCCCACGATTTTGCCCACATACGGAATTCAACACTCTCATCGATCGATCATTCGTTTAAACAAGTATTGTGGGTCACTGACGTTTAACCTTGCTCCCGGTTCAAATAACGTGTACGAATTATTTGTTTAACAATAAAACGGTTACCTACACCTAATTCACAATTCTTGGAATCGCTAGTCATGTTGGTGATGACATGACGATCGACACCTTTAACCACGTCAATATGGTAATGGACGAGTAAAAGCTCACAGAACAGTTCGGACGAATTTGCTGCGAAAGCGCAATTAAGACCTGTGGAGTCGCCCTATAAAAATACGTACCCAGTGACTGTCCCCATATACTATTGCAACCGGGACAACGTAATTCAATGCTTACAATCGCACTCAGAGCATTAGGTTTCGCTTTTGTCATGTCAGTGGAATTGACAGGTGCCGGCTAAAGTGTCAAATGGCCGAACCATGGGAACTCAACTCGAGATTATGTTTTGAAATTCTAATTAAAAACATTTTATAAGTCGGCTTCTTGACTTTGCTTTATTTTTTTTTTTTTGTGCAAATGCGTTTATCCGATGGATGAATGACCGAAGAATGTTCGTGCAATTAGTCAGGTGCACATATTCGTCATTTGGTATAGTATTTCATCATTCATGTTTCGAGCAAAATTTAATTTATGTATAGGTATGTTATGTTATGAACCACGTTCCATAGACGGCTCAATAACATAGAACCCCAGCATGAGAAGCTTTTGTGATGATTATAGACAGACGTAATTGGGTTGCGTCTGTTGACAAATTGTCGTGATGCTCAGGGTGGTCATGATACGACTTTTCTAGTATATAGAGGCACGCGTGTGGAGCGGGTCATTAATTGAGTCAATTGCTTGTTTGGTATAATTTTACTCTATATTTTATGATCTTGATCAAAACTAATATATTTTATGACGTCACCTCTTAGTTGACCCTCTTGATTGATCTGTTGAGGGGACTTTGAATTCTTTCCTCATTTTGACTTACGATTGAAGAAACTAAGGCATGTAATAGATTCGTTAAAAAAAAAGACGAACTAGAAATTTCAAAAAGTAATTTTTATGATTTGATTGTTCTTTTGTGTCACAGTTAACATATTAAAGGTAATGGGCGCGTTCAATGTATATCTGAATTTTCAGAATTCTGAATTATTGGGGCTTCTGATTGGCCAGCTGTCATAAAAAGTTCTGAAAATTCAGATGACATCTAACTTTTTGTGACAGCTGGCCAATCAGAAGCTCCAATAATTCAGAATTCTGAAAATTCAGATATGCGTTGAACGCGCACAATATCATTAGCGTTTTCATTATTGCTTAGTTCTGCGCATCTGTGAAAATGTCGGATCTGGAAGAGTGCCTCTTCAGTTGTCAAAATGTTAATATTTATTAGGCTTTTCCAGAAACTATCTTGTTACATGTTTTACTGTCAAACTATTGATTTTTTTTGCTTGTTTGACACTGACGTCTGGTTGAAGTTCCAAATTGTTGTTTCTACTAATGCCATGGGCGGTTTTCACATTGGACTGCCTCCTCCAATTTTTTTGAAGTCTCTGTGCTTTTGCTCACTCCGACTTCATGGTGAGAGAGAGAGAGAGAGAGAGAGATGGCCAGGAAAAGCATGATTTTTAATTTTTTTTTTAAATCAGTGCTGAACGTCACAGTGAGTCGGATGTGTTCACATTGCGGTTTGTGTCCGAACAAAACAAGTTAGATTCACGTCAAAAAAATCGGAGGAGCCAGTCTAATGTGAACACCATCATGTGCAGTTTTTGGGGACAATCGAGCAGCCATGTTTAATTTCTGACACTTTCAATTTTGACAACCTGGGCAATAGGTATATTACCTTAAATTTGTGTACTGGTAAATGAACTACATTCAGCAAATGAAAAACGAAATTCCAAGGTCGGTCATTTCTTTTTCCGCTCGGGTGAGTATGTATTTAAATACTCTGTGATATCCAGTTGCACTCAGATCAATCTGAGAGCAAGTTTGAGCGACCCAGCAGTGCATTTAAATTTATGTTCGATTTTACTGGAAAAAGGGGCTTGGCGGTGCCGGCAATCAGTAAATTATTGCTTACGACTGGAAAATTCCAATGAAATGAAAGCAAAGATGTGTATCTATATACATATATGTACATAAATGTATGTATGTACATTTATGCGATAAATTTGTCTTACACTCAATGCCAGATCGAATGTCAAATAAATGTTTAGAAAACAAAAGTTAAATTGTTAACATTTTTGCATTGGTTTTATTTTATTTTTTTTTATGTTCTATTAATTGTTTGTTTATTTGATTTTGCAAAAAACTCAATGATCAATTTAAAGAGGACGCACTGGAGAATATTTATATTAAAATGTGTGACATTTCTGTCAATTTGTTAATAGTGTGTGTTCGTTCAATTAAGTGAGCAATTAGGTACTTTATAAAGTGCTTTGTTTGAAGTAAACTTTCGAACATGGGCTATTATAATGACGTTTACAAATAAAACAGGAATATGTATCTAGCTTTAAAAAAGGCTACAGTTTTCGTTCTGAGCAATAAGCTTAATTGTATGCAAAAAGGTCCAAACTAGCCCATACATATTTATGTATACCGCCATTGAAAACGAACATTTAACAAGTGAATGTGTTGTTGTTTTCCCAATGGAAAAAAATGCCCATTTAATTATAAGACTTAGGTAACAGAACAGACGAGACTAGAAAATGCTACTTTTTAACTGTTATAACAGTTTATCTCCATTAAAAACATGAAATGTTAAGGCCCGTGGGTCTTAATTCCCAAAATAAAAGGAAAGTACACCCGAGGGTTTTCTTTCCTTTTTGAATAGCAATAATACCCACCACAAAAAAAGCATTAAGACCCGCTGGGGTTATTGCCTTTCTGAATTGGCATTAAGACCCGTACTTTGAGTACCATTCAATGATTCATTTAAGATATTTTGAATCAATTTTTGACTTTTTGTTTACTTTTTTTTGGGCCGACTTATTAAGTTTAACAGCTTCGCGGGTTCCAAGGAATTTGACTCTCATATCGCTCACGCAATTCCGTTGCCTAGTCGTCAGGCAGGCGCCTATGTCAACGTCGACGCCTGCTTCACGAACATACTCTAAGCGTATAGCAATGGACTTCCATGGGCGGGATGAGCACCCAAAAAAGGAAGTGAAAATATTTGCGGAAAATTCAACGAACACAATTCCGCTAAAAAAAAATAAAACTTAAAACAAGAAAATATAACATATTTGTAAACTTATAAACGGTGGTAAACTGGATTTTGTTTTTTTTTAATAGGTTTTGTTTCCATTTTTAATTGAAATAAAAACCCTCAAGAAAAAGGAACTTAAGGCCGCAGCTTTTGTTGCCAAATCAAAAAGGAAAGACAGCCCGCGGGTGTAGTTTCCTTTTATTTTGACCCGCGGGTCTTATTGCACTGTACCTCCTTTTAAATATCTTAACTTCAAGCAATTAATAATGGAAGTGACTCTACACATGCCAATTATAACAGTTTTGGTTTGTAAAAGTACTGTTTTTGCGGCCTCTCCACCGGTAGGCATACTTCAGGCACCCAAAGTTTTTTTTTCAAGTCGCGCGAAGCACGTTAAGATACGCCCACTTTTAATGGCGAAAAACTGTTATAACTGTTATAAATTGGCATGCCTCTAGTCTCATCCATTAATAATACATAATGTATGTACATTATACACATATGTGTATGTATAACTTTGTAAGTGAACTGAATTTAAGTGTCAACCAATTAAATCTTTATTGGTTAATGTGTTTGGTGGCCTTCAAACAAAATGCTGTGCGAAATAATTTTTTAAGATAAATATAATTATACCAAGCGCAATTTTCTTATTTGACAAAAAATGGGAACGTATTTTTTAAAATTAATTTTCTTTCAAAAAAGCATCCCATTCAAAGTGGCAAGTTAATAAATTTTATGAGCAAAAAGTTATCAGTCAACCACCCACCATCCATACCAACACATGCCACTGCTAAGATTTATAACTGAAAAGCTGGATATACAAAAATATTTTACGATCTTTACAAAAGGTTGATAACAATAAGTTCATATATGGTTATTAGAGGTATACTAAACAAAAGGACATCTCATATTCATAATTATGATAATTATATACTTCACTTTTTATTAATAAAAAAAAACCCCACCCTTCGAAATTAGTTTATTATTATTAATTGCGACAGCAGCTGTTGTTTGTTTATCTCTCTCAACAATCACTTTTTGGTGAAATAATTTGTATCTAATTATTGTATCTGCGTTTGCAAAGCTATACAGATGATTTATTTTAGATTTGTCCTTGGTGACGAATTTTTTGTTGTTTTTTTTTTTTTTTGTATTTCTTTTCTAAATATCTTAGGTCATCAAACGTTCGTTGATGCGGTAAGAGTGCCCTGCCCAGGTGGTGGCTTTTATCACGTGCATTTAATCAAATCCGAAAAAACAGACTTTAGAGAAATACATTTTATTTCAGATCCTATTTTAAGTTGTTGATATAGATGAAGCCAAATGTTGAACATCCATGTGAGAGTTAAATGTCTGATTAGTTCCACATAAATGGTTTTAACAAGTTTTGGCAGACAGAAATATGTTTTTAAATTTCCTTCAAAGAAAACAGGTTATGAAAAATAAAAATGTTGCCAAAAAGACACACCTACGTTTGTTTTAAGCGAATTAAAAAAAATGTAGGTATAGATAGAAACATATACATTTTTTTAGTGGAATGAAATATATGATGGCTGGCTTTTTTTTTTGTTGATATTTTTCGCGGTGTAATTATTTTTAATTTGTCTTCAGCCGATGATTTGGCGCAATGAAGAGTCGTTCATATATTTACATACATAAATGAAGCTCTTTATTAAACAACGAATATTTCGTTTTTCGTTGAGTCAGTGAATTTATTTCGTAAACTAACGTAAAACGCAGTCGTTGATTCAACGAATCCATATTCCATATTTTCATAGTAGAACATTCAAAAACAATATAATTATATGTAGCAACATTTTTGGACATTTATACTTCTGGTATGAAGAGACGATATGTTAAGTTTTATATATAAAATATATTATTTTATTTTTGTGTCAACGACGAGGAGAGAAAAAATTTGTTTCCGTGACCATTTTTCTTGAGGAACGCCAAGTCAACTGGCCATATCGCATGTGAACTTGAAAGAATAATATAACTTTGAGTTGTGTACCTAAAAGTATGCACTCCAAAATCATAGTTAAGTTGCTGAAATAAAATTGAATATTCTAGGACCATCATTTCTGATGCCTATCTGTGTTTCGAATAACCTAATATTTGGCATCTTTAATACAAAAAACAAAAAAATTAAAAGAGATAAGATAAGAGAGCCACCAGACGTTTAAATTATATTTAACGAGCTCAGTTTATTTAAAAATAATATAATAAGCAATGAAAGCTTATTCTTGTTGATTTTTAACACCACCGAGTCGCACGTTCGAATGCTTTGAGTATCAAGAAATACGTGATGTTGATGATGATTTAGTTTTTTTTTTTTCAGACGTGAGAAAATTCTGGTTATTTTTTTCATTTTTTAAATGTTTTTTTTTTTATATAACTTGAACATCAATTCAATAGTTTCCGATTAGATACGACGACTTCAATGTTTGAAGAAATCTTCGGTTGTGTGTGAGTAAAAGTTGAATTTAAAAAGACAAATGGACATAAGAGGCCATGAGACATATGAGATGTCAAGAAACTTACTATCAAGTCAAGGTTTATCAGTGGGTCTTCAGAAACCCATATTTTTTTCGTTTATTTCAATATCCATATAAATTATTAAAAAAATGCATTACAGCACGAGATCCTACTCTCTATCGGGATCAAGTTCCATGAACCAAAAATATAGTTTTTACTCATGCTTGGTACTCATGGTTAGGTAGTGTAGTTTAAAAAAAAGACATCGAATAAAAATGTAAAATACGAAAAGTTATGAAATGATAGGTATACAACACAGTGGCGCGTTTTGTTTTCATGAGGTGATCTATATGGATCATCAGCGATAAAAAAATGCGACTTACATGTGTTGCATTATATTTTTCGGTAATATCCAAATGATGTTCATTTGGAAAACAGAATTTACTGTCGACTTTGGCTTGTTTTTCAGTTGGGACTTATGTTTCGTATTGACAACGAAATGTGGATTTATGTCTCCAGAGAGTTAAACTATGTTTCTGCGCCAGTGGAGACGATTCATTGGTTAGACTTGTTCCAAATTTAAATCCCCGGGACTTATGTACATAGATAAATGTACTGGCAACGTGAAATATTCCAATATTTTAAAAATTCAAAAGGTTTAAAATTTTACCTTTACTTTTCAAAGCTCTTCATAAACAAAGACCTAAAGCTTGATGACTGCTTTAGCTTATATTTTTTGATTGTTTCTATTCGTCTAAGACTTTTTAAAAATCTTTGCTTTGATTTTTAGAAATAAAAGCAAATTTTTGAGGCTCCGGGATCTTAAAACCCCATGTGGGATATTCACAATAAAGTATGACATCTAAAAGGTCATTGTAATTGGTCAAAAAAGGTCAACTAGTTTCAGAAACTGGTCAGCAATAGGTTTATTTAATAGTTGTTTAATATGTTTTCCATAGTTGTAGAGATTTTAAGCACCTCATCTGTGGGATGTTCGCATATACTATCTGAAACGTCTCAATGACCTCATAAAATTTTAATTAGTTCCAGTAATTGATGGCCAGCCAATAATGGTTTATTTTTTAACTGCACCAGACAAACGCATTTTTTCATCAATTTTGAAAAGGAGTTACATACATATTATACTTTCACGTGAAGACTATGTCAAATAAAAACCATACACCTAACACTATTTTTGAAATATTCATTTGAGATTTAAATAAAAATTTACACATGTAGACTGTTTTGTTGTCAGGAGACCAAATTTCCAAAGCATATTTATACTATTTTCTCAGCTTTAAGATAAATTATCTCAGAATGGTCTATTCAAAAAAAAAAAACAATTTACCTAATGACATGATATACAAGTAGTCCATAATGATGCTCTATAAATCATTAATTCATTATTATTAGTTAACTCAAAATATCTTTCTTAATTATTTCCAGACTATCAATACATATTGTTTTGACAATAATACAAAAATAACCGTTAGATAAAAATAAAATTTAAATAAACTGTCTGGGATTTTAAAAAATTAAACAAAAATTGTAAAACAATTGTATTTAATGAGTCTTGCATTCATAAAGTCTTTTAGGACAGCTTTGACGAATAAGCACTTACAAATGTCTGTTTATGTCTCATACAAGACATTTGTTGTTCTATTAAGTAGCTGGTAAGCTTTTTCTACTGTGGTGTGTGTATCACATAGATACGAAGAATAAGGTACTTGAAATTATCATATTTTAATATGACGTATTTGGATGGAGTTTTACAGACTTTTGGTTAATTTTTATGTTAAGTTGCGATTGGGAAATTTTTTGGGTTGAAATATTAAATTTCGGCCGTACTTTCTGGAATTCACTTCAACACTTTTGCATCATCATTTTGATTGTCTCTCTAAGGATTTAAATTTAAGATTGGTGTAGATTGACAGGTGCTTTAAACAGTAAGGTCACCATATACTTAAAGAAGTATGTCTATAATGCAAATACAAAAAAATAATTCGAGAAATATCCAAATATACTGTATATACTATACTATGGTCTCTTTTTTGATATTAATTGCGATCTTTTCTAATAATACGCATATAATTTGCCCATAAAAAGAAATAAACAATATGGAGATGATTTAACGGTTGATCCTTTGATGTTAATCTGAATTTAATTTTTTTTAAATGTCGTCAAATCTTGTGTTTTTTGTATTTCATAAAACAGCAGAAAAAACATACAAGCAGGAATTAATTAAGTTTCTTTTAAAATATTAAATTATGATTAAAGATGTTCTATTGAAAACTTAAAAATTGCAGTCAATTAGATTTAATGAAAATTTAATACCTGGCGGCGCACTTTGAAGTTTTAAAGATTTGTGTCGCCAGAGACGTGACTATATTGCTTCTGTTTAGTTTGTTTAGAGGCATGTTTATAAATAATAATTTGATATTGCAAGCACATAAACAGATGTTAGAACTAATTAGTGAACACATTGATTCTCTTTCTGTTCTCATCTGTCACTATTTTTTTCGTATTGAACTTTTTACTCAAAATCAGTTTTTATATTAGGTAACTATTTCAATTTTTGGTGAAACGAAGAAATGCATTTTCGCGCCAGAGTACAAAGTTAAATCATTTTTAGTATATGATGCTAGTTTAAAAAGGGGATGATTTTCCAAACTTTAAACGAATTAGCGACGTTCTATCTTTTTAACATTTTAACAATTTCAAAATCACCAAATACCTATTTTATCTTTTTAGTATTTATGTATCATACTAACTCCATATGTCACTTTGACAGTTAAAAATGTGAAAAAGGTATGTTGCTTACTTTTTTGCACCAACTGTCACTGTTTTAGGTGTGTTAATCTGGAGTTTATTAAGACAACAGGCTTAGTATGATACTATAGTTAAAAATTGTTTAAAACTTAGAACATTTTAGTAAAGAGCTTTAAAGTTAGTAAATTGTTAACTAGTATCATGCTAACACGTGCGTTGATATTTTTTGTGATGTAGAAATAATTTTTGTGAAGAACTACCATAAAATAAAGGGTTTTCCAATTGGGACGGGTTGATTTTGACAGCGCGTGGCGGCCATATTGTTTCTTTTACTTTCTGTCAAAATATCGTCTTTTAATCAGATACTAAAGACAAATCATTATGGCAAGTTACAGCGTCGAGCAACAATTGAAAATGATAAAACGTTTTGGTTTTGAAGCAGTTGGAAGTTGATCCCAATTTTGGTCGAAAAATCATCTTTAGCGATGAGGCCCATTTTTGGATGAATGGGTACGTGAATAAGCAAAATTGCCGGATTTGGAACAACACCAATCCACCCGAGATTCACGAGCTGCCAATGCATCCAAATAAAGTTACTGTTTGGTGTGGATTTCGGGCTGGAGGCGTCATCGGTCCGTACTTCTTCGAAAATGATGCTGGCCAGGCCATAACCGTCAACGGCGATCGCTTTAGGTCGATGATCACCAACTTCTTGTGGCCTGAATTGGATCATATGGACACCGAAGACATATGGTTTCAACAGAATGGCGCTACGTGCCACACAGCTCAAGACACAATCGATATTCTGCACGAGCAGTTTCATGGCATGGTTATCTCGCACCGAGGCGACGTGAATTGGCCTCGAATAAGCCGAAAACCACCGCGGCCCTCAAAGACACCATAATCGATGTCATCGGTCAAATTTAGCATGATTTATGCGCCAGTCATCGAAAACTGGACCTTTAAAATCACCCAGCGAAGCCGCGGCGGCCATTTGAACGATGTTATGTTTCACACATAATGTCATTGATAGGGCTCTCAAATAAAGATGCAACCCTCTCATATATACAACTTGTTTTTATTCAATTTTAAAACCGACCCGCCTTTAATGAAAAACCCTTTAATTAATTCATCAAAATAATTTCATAATTTTTATTCATTTTTCTTATTAATAAAAAAATATTAAAAAAATTTTCTCCAGTACTAAAGTCATAGGTATCTTTGTCTTATAATGCATCATCAAAGATAAATCTAAGTGTATACTACCACTTTTGCTGGGTTATAACCTTTTGAACAAAAAAAAAAAGAAGACATTTAAAGGCTATTTTCAAATTAAGAAGTTGTTTCTATTTAATTGTTAATTGGTGCATGATTTTAAAATAAATGCATTAACTTAAGAATGTTTGGAATTTATATAAATCTCTATAGATAAAGTACAGTCGCAATTTATTTTGCAATTTAAAATAATATCTTAACTAACCCTTGAATCGTAAATAAAACAAGATTTCATCTTGTTGTATAAAACTTCAAGGCACCTAATGTCAAGCCTCATCAATTCCGTTCAACATTCATCCATAATAAACACTAAACAATCAACTTAATGCAAGCTCATCTCATTTTCAATTAACAAATCACTTGCTGCAAGCATCAATATTGTTTTGTTGCAGCTCATACATCAGTTAGGTATAGGATTGATGACTTTTGCACTTGAAACTACAACTTATTTCAAGGTGTCCATTGCTCAGATCATTCATCATTATATTATACGAATAACAACAACAGAGATCGTATATTCGCTAAACGCCACCAATTAGCATCGTAATGTGACACAATTACCGAACCTATTGTAATGTGCAACTTAAATGCAACACCCATTTTTTTTTTCTTCCAGATTTGTAAACTAAAGTCACCCGGTGTCAATCATCGTGTCGTCAAAATGCATTTTCCCAATGGAAATTTGTTTAATTAGTGCAGTGTATCGTGGCGTTAAAAACAAAAATTACCCTTCCCCCGAAAAAAAAAAATCAATCTCTGCCTGCAAAATAGAAAGAAGCTTGGGAGATATTTCAGATTTCACACTCTCACAATCCTCGTATCTAATTATAAAAAAAAAAGTTGCTTCTACACCGCAAATTACATGTTGGGAGCAGCTTGTTTAAAGACAACGAGCCAATCGCTCGACAGTATAGTTTGACGAACGTTGTCCGACCTTCAAATAACATTGGGAAGGAAAATTAAATATAGCCGGCCGGCGCGGCGTAGGGGCGAGGCGAAGAAGCGGTCTCTTTACTTACATATATCCACATCAGACAATCTACACCCAAGAAGGCTCGTCCATGCGTTCATTCATGTGACTCAATTCCGATACGATGAAAATTTAAATTAATTGTTGGCAAGTCTGTGCGCCTCTGTCTCTGCGCACACCCGTGACCAGAGCTCTGCGGCACGAACGGACACACCTCCCACCACCACATGTGATCCATGCCACACCGCCAATTGTTTTGGCGTATATATTCATTTGCCTTACGATAACCAGCCTGAGCATTGCATCATTTGAATTCGATAAATTTTTTACTTGCGATATAGTAAGGTACCTACTATACTTAAGCTTAAGGGCAAGTTATAAGATTCGTAAAAAAAAAAATTAGCTTAAGAAATTTTAAATAATCAAACCTGAAATTACGATTATTAGCAAAATACTGCAACTAGGTAGATACTGCCTTTTTCCATGCACCGGAAGTTAACCTGGGGCTTTTAAAATATTTGTTCTTAAAAACAATACCTGCAATGTTTAAATTTAAATTCTGTGGTACATTCTTAACGACGGCTAAATTTTTGTTAACATAATGTATGATATTTTTCAAACCATTGATTTATCTAGGAGAACACTTTGACGTGGGGGACCTGGCCTAAAACTTCACACCAGGGTATAATGGCACAGGACACAGCTATAGTGTCAAAAAGGGGAACATTTGACAGGTAAATAAATGTCACAAGAACAAATGTCAAATTTAAATAGTCTATAAGAATCTCATTCTATATATAAAGAGAGAATTGGATACGGTAGATAGACGTCAAAGTGCCGAAAATTAGACAGAAAAGCAAATGTCAATAAATAAATGTCAAATTTAAGTAGTAGGTACATATGGAGTGGGAGTGGAACGGTGGGGATAGACGTCAAAAAATGCCAGAGCGTTGGGAAGTTTCAGAAAATATTTGTTCAATAGAACGATTTCTCTTTTTTTTTCACTTTTATGGTTCCATATAGTTCATGAATCATGACTAATCTTAATTAAATATTGGCCGTGTTCCTTTGGAGCTGGCGAACTACTCATGAGTAGATCCAAACAATAATCTAGTAAAGGGTTTTCCAATAAGAGGTGTTATTTTGATATTCAAAGAAAAATGGTATTTTTTGAGATAAATGATCGGATGTTTATTTCATTATAAAGAGGAAGGTATGCCGTTAATAATGGAATACAACATGGCCGCCACGACCACGCTTACAGGACCATATCCTTTTCATGAAATTTTCCATAACCAAATCGCAAAGTGGCTGCCCTATGTCCTCGATAGCCTCACGAATTCCATCCACGAAGAAGTCGCAAGGTGTTAAATCACAAGATCTCGGTGGCCAATTGTGATCACCTCTTCGAAAGATAACACGGTCCGGAAACTTTTCCCGTAAAAGATCGTTTCATTGCTTGTGTGGCACGTAGCGCCGTCTTGTTGAAAGTAAACGTTGTCCAGATCAATACCATCCAATTCCGGCCATAAAAAATCATTAATCATCTCTCGATAGCGCAATCCATATGACCCCGCCGGACCATAAACCGCACCAAACAGTCACGCGTTGAGGATGGAGAGGCTTTTCAACAATAACTCTTGGGTTTTCCGAGCCCCAGATGCGACAGTTTTGCTTGTTGACGTAGCCTCCGAGGTGGAAATGGGCCTCATCAGTCAAGATGATTTTTCGATGAAATTCCGGATCATTTTCATGCATTTCAAGGACCCAATCAGCAAAGACACGACGTTGTTGATGATCAGCCGGCTTGAGTTCTTGTGTTAACTGAACTTTATAAGCCTTAAGACCCAAGTCTTTATGCAAAATACGGTGTAATGACGTTTGTGGAATGCCCAATTCCAAAGAACGACGAGGAATGGACAAACCTGGGTTTTCTTCAACACTTTGGGCTACAACAGCAATATTCTCAGTTGTTCTTGAGCGACGTGCACGGGTTTTATTCTTCACATCACTAACTTTTCTCAACAGCTCGAATTTGTCCACCAATTTCTGTATTTCGGTCCGACAAGGTGCTTCACGACGACCCAAAAATGTTTTAGTTTTACGAACCGTCTCTGCCAAATTTTCACCATTTTTATAGTGAATTTTAATAATTTCAATGCGTTGTTGAAGCGTGTATCGTTCCATTTTTATTAATGGCGTAGTTTCTACTTGTCAAATGTCAAAAAATGACAGCTTCAAAAGTGAAAGCTACCGAAATAGCGGGCTATTCAAAATAACACCTCTTATTGGAAAACCCTTTACTACCAACTACTCGTGCTTTCGAGTACGAGTAGATGAGATTTGTAGGCAAATTAAATCTGTGCGTTACATTGAAAATGGCTAGCAAAGTACTCGTGAATGCTTCGCCACCTTCAAAAGAACACGGCTATTAAAGAAGACTTAATAAAGTAACTAACTCTAAAGTAGTACAGGCCATTTCATACAACCCAATAGTGTCCTTTATTTTCCTTTAAGTTTTACAATAGTATTGATATAAATTTCCGACGAAGAAGGCAAATACTTTTACGTGTTGAGATTGTATGCGCATTTTATTATCTTAATTATGAAGCTTCTATAGATTCTTCATGATTCCCTTCTCATACGCATCCGAAAGATACAATTTAGATGAGGAAAAGTTTCGGAAGATGTTTGTATCTAAAAATGAATCATCAGCAGTGACTTCCAAGTGTCGAAAAAAGTCTAGCTGAGCAGACCTGCACGTCTAATATATATTTGGAACAAATTTTCTGATTAGAAACCCCATGATTTTTTTTAAATGTTTGGACAAACAATAACTGTACTATGAATAGATTATTATTATTGAGGAGTCTTAATACATATTTATCTACAATACTTGTCAATGCCAATTTTTTTTTTTAATTTTGTAAACTGACGTTCAAACTTTTGAGGACATATTTTTTGATGTTGTTTTTGAGTAGGTGTGTTTACAAATAATTTGGAATGTCAAAAAAAAGTTGTTATTTATGTTAAGATAAGTTCGCTTTTTAAATTTTATTTAAAATCAACAAAAACAAAAAAATGAAAACAGATGAAAGGAAACACATTTTGTTTTGAGAAGGAAATCATTTTAAATTTGTGTTGATATTTTTCATCTTTCCTCAAGAACACCACAGATATACATTAGGCTAGTACTTGAAACACCACAGATATACATTAGGCTAGTACTTAAAAAAATTGTGTGAGTGCCAGGACTCACGGTTAATATGTGTAAACATCAACAGCTGTGTTTGATTGGTAATTTATACCTAGCGCAATAATCAAGTACCAATAAAACGCTTTGGCTGTGTTAATAAAACGCTTAAGCAACTTTAGGCTGTGTTCGCTACAAATATCATAGTTCACGTCCATTTTGTCTCTAAAAAAACAACAAATATCTGAAATGAGCTTGGATTTGGCCACAGGGGCGACTTTGATGTTCCACTTTAGGACGGCGGCATGCTTGTCTTGGCTCAGCTAAGCTCGTCGGACGGGGTAGTTCTTGTCCTTAGCAAAAACACCTTTCGCTCAAAAATCATTTTTTTGTTTTCATGCCAAAATTAAAAAAAGCAAAGGAGAAGAAAACTAAGATAAACTAAATTGAAGATCAGACGGACATTGGACAGACTGTGTATATAAAGAAATCACATCCATTTTGTGAGTAAAAAACAACATTGAGGTTCAAGTCATGAATACTTTTCAAGAGTGCCATCTTCATCTTCAAAGTTCTAACTATGTATTACCACTTTTATATCCACTGTTTTACTGGCTAGTTTTTTGTTTGTTTTTGTATGCCAAGGGAAATTTTACTGCGCTGGCTATAAAATTACAAATAAAACACGACTAACGTGCGCGGATCCAAAACGGACTTGTTTTTGCTTGAAGGGGATCTTAAGATTTTTTTCACTGAACGCACCCATCCTAGTATGCAGATCGTAACGTTGCACACCGTAACGTTGCACGACGTAACGTTACACACGAACGTTCACGTTATTTTTTTCCCTCTACCGCCAGCATAGATGTTTACACATCAAAAAAAAAAAGAAAAGTAATATTACATTACAAAATATTACAACAATCAGAAAAAGTGACGTTTTTTACATGTCTTTCAAACTTTCTCAATAACTGTTTATTTTGTGGAAACTGCTCCAAATAATCTGCTATAATTTCGATTATCGAGTAAAGAACTGCAGAACGTTTATTTCGTTTATGACTCTCTGTGTATGGGAGTTTTTGTTTCAGCATCAGGGTACAAGGCTTAAAAACAAAAGTAATTAAACAGGTTTAATTAAAACCTCAAAACTATCTGCAACGTCATTTCAACAAAAAAAAAAAAAACAGTAGCGGGATTGTTTAAATAAAAAATATGCAAGACTGGGTCGCTTAAACTTGCTCTTATGTGCCATCACACTATGGTTCTATAGTACGAAATAAATTAGCTTTGGGAGCCTTTATTTTATCCATTTGCCAAAACTTAGTGTAGTTAAAGGTAGTATTATGTGAGTTTACAAAAATTAGCAATATACAGTCCCGTGTTACGCATTTATGCAATATGCATGCAAGTTAATTTTATTATTTAAACTGGAATATTGTCTAAATCAACAAAATTAGAAAGAAATTGATTAAAATACTTTGAATCTGTTTTAACCCAACGCGGTGTACACTATCTGATTTCTTATATAAATCTTAATTTATGAGAAAAGAATTTTGAAAATCGTAAGAGGGGTTTTAAAAATAATTAATTTTTTATAAATTTTTTTAACATTTCGTTAATATTTTTGAGAAAAAAAATTGGTACACGAATTTGAAGTACTTATTAACGTTGGGTTAAAAATTGAACTTCACAAAAAAATCTGTTACCCGTTTTCGAAATATTGAATTTTCAATAAAAATTATTTTGAATTTTTTTTTTTAAATCCAAAAAATTATTTTTTTAAGAGTTTTGATCGGTTGATCAGATATTGAGATAGTCGAAAATCAAAGAAACAATTCTATGAGAGGTACTGTTAATAAACGTAAAATATAAAATTTAAAAATTTTAAATGGTAGATCGTACTAATTTTAACACATAACAAAAAATTTTTCTCAAAATCGTAGGCTGAGTTGTTTTTGAGAAAAAAGAAATATTTTTCTTAACGATTTTTAACAGTTGTATGGGAGGCATCGTTATTTTTCGATATTAGAATAATTTTTGTCAAAAATCTTCTAGATAAAGTTAAAAAACTGCTTTTTACCAAGTTTAATAAAAATCGACAAAGTCGTTTTTGAAATATTGAGTTTTCAAACAAAAAATTTTGAACTTTTTTTAAAAATCAAAAAAATATCTTTTTGAAAATTTTTGTACACAATATAATTTAGAATGTGTCAATAATTCTTCGTAAAAAATTGATCAGAATCAGTTGAACCGTTTTAGAGAAAAGCGATAGTCAAAAAAATGGTTCTTTTGGAGGTACCATTAATAACCATTTTTCGGAACCATTTTTTTTTATTGGCAACTTATAACTATTTAAATTTTTTGAGTTTTTAAAAAAAAATTCTGTGCAGCCGATTTTGAGAAATAATAAGTTTTTCAGTTTTGGCCAAAAAAATGTGTATGATAGCGCTGCTGTTAGTTTTGGTCCTATAAAAAAACAGAAAAAAACAGGTGGGGGGAATGTCAAAAAAAATTCTATACCATGTTTAAAGAAAATCGATCCATCCGTTTAAGCTCTAGTCGAACAGACAGACGGACGTTGTTGCGAGACCCACTTTTTTCGCGTCTTTCCTATCAGCGTAATGTCAAGTTTGATCAAAATCTCGAGTTCGATTTTTTGTACGAATTCATAACTTGCCATTAGTACCTGTATTCGCAAGTAAAAAGACCATCATGTTTATTATAATGTCGAAAAAAAAAAAATTTCCCATACCGGGAATCGAACCCGGGCCTTCTGGGTGAAAGCCAGATATCCTAGCCACTAGACCATATGGGATATTGAAGAATTAACACGCTGCGAAGTGTAAAATGATACACAAAACAAAATGACATTGCTCAGCTCATGGTTTTTTTTTTGTGGGGTGAAGTAAATAAGATTCTTGTATTCAACACTCGACCTATTCAAATAGTGGTGTTTAAAACTCTCTTTGACTGTAGACCCAAGTGAAACAAGACTCAATCTCTTTTGATTAACCTAAGAGACATCGGTTCGAATCCGGTTTGCCTTTACTGTACAGCTGGAGTGGAGAAAGTTTGATATCACAATGTAAACTCTATCAAAACACACACACACCAACACACAACACAACTAACAATTATGATTTGGTTACAAGTTATATTTAATAGGTGTTGTTGATGGTGGTGGTTATGCTGATGCTGACGCTGACGCACAATCAAGAAACCCGTTGAGGACTACGTGCTGCTCTTTCGTAGCAATTTGAATATGCAGTGTTTGGTTTCGATGTTCCTAATGTTTGGAGGTCATTTCGTATTATGAAGCATGATTACGTGACGTCATTCACGGAGGCTCGTTTCGCTTTCAACCAATCAGCTGGGTGCAGTGTCGTTTTGGATTTGTGCGGTTGTGGTGAAACGATTTTCATTATATCGACAAGGCGACGCGACGCGGACGTGACTAAGGCTAAAGGAATGAATGAACGTCGGGTAGGTGTGGTGAGGTGAAGTGAAAGACTAGCATTTGTGGGGAATATACCATTTTTGTTTCACATTGTACATGTTGATCACCCCTTTGGTGTTGGTGCTGCTGTTGCTGTTGATGAATTGGTTTGCTAGTTTATATGGTGTCGTTTTGTCGCTTTCATTTCTGTCTTAAGATTTGAAACGTGAGCAACATGAGACAAAAATAGTGTGCTGCACACAACAGGTTCGGGTGACGAATGGAGTTAAACAATGAAGGGGGATATTTGTGGGAAGCCTTTTGGCCCTTGTTTGTGTTAAAAAAAAAAATAAAATAAAAACAATTAGAATGCTGTACAATATTTTTATGAGCACAATTTCAATCTTAGGTAGGTATACCTAAAGTAATCAAAACGAATGATGCAAGAGAGATACATTATTTTGACAGATAAGTACTATGGCTATAATATTTAATGTGTCTGGAAAAAAACAGGTTAACTACAGAACACAAGGTCATAACTCATAACCAAGGTCATATTGATGGGAATTGGAAGGGACATTAACCTAGGGACAACTTTTTATAATATCTTATTTTTGGAAATTTAATAGATATGATCTTTTAATTTTGACAGGAAAGATCATTTGAGAATGTTTGTTTAAGTTCGTCTTTAGCAATAGACAGCCTTGAGAAGGCTTACTTTAATAGATTGTTCGACAACAGCTTATGTCACAGAAACCAAACTTTACTTCTACCAAGTTTTTTGATGCCTTGAATTCGAAGGCCGATTCCGGAATTGTTCCATAGGGTTTCGTTCGACTCTTATCTATATATGGTTAATAAACCGCTTTTCGCTTTATAAAGGATCCGCCAAATAACTTTTTTTTTTTTGAAAATGGCGCAAAACATCGAGTGTAGCTTGGGCTGTGTGGCACGTAGCGCCGTCCTGTAACTTTTTTTTCGTGAAAACAAAATTTTCAATCACATTATCTCGAAATAAAAACTTTGAATTGTGCCGGCATTGTAGCATTGTTCGGAAATATCAATCACAATATGAAATACAGAAATCGACAATTGATAATAATCGAAAATTCCCGTTTATCAATCAATGAATTGATAACCGCATTCGGTGCCTAACAAATGTTAAGTGCACAAGCAAAATTGAAGAAAAAGAGATAAAAAGTACGCATACGCCCGAGTGCATCATTGTTTCACAAAATCACCTTCAAATTGTTTACCATCTTTATAAAGGATATTAAAAAATTCATGAACAGCATATGACAAACAAAATTCGAAGGGATAATTATTGTCATTGTTAAGAGCGAAACCCATACTGGATGATACAAAACGTTTTTGTTTCATAAGGCAAGAAAACGTGTTTTGTCTTAACACATCAATCGAAACATTTTTTTTTTGATTTTCTGTTTCGTTCCTTCCAAATAATTAAAGCGCGTCAGTGGCAAAAAAAAAAAACAACAACAACCAAATTTTGTTTTTGAAAAACAAAATTCTAGCCATCGTCCACGAAAAATGTTTTTTGTTCTGCCTGGTTAGTGTGGTTCATAAGAATCAATGGATTCTTCATTCAAAAGACAGAAAAAAACGTTGTGATTAGTCCGTTGTTTTTTTAGTCTTAGAGGTCCAGTTTTTCAGTGCGAGATTAAGGTTAAACTCGAGTTAACTCATCAAATTTGGTGAGTTAACTCAGTACTAACTGAAGAGATGCTTTTGATGTATTATCCATCGAGATTGTTTAGTCATTCCGCATGCATCCTCCACCGAAAAACTGCTTCCTCAGTTAACTGTGGGTTAATTTACTTCTATTATGTGCTAACTCTGGTTTAACTCGTCACTGAAAAACTGGGCCTAAGTGTTATTTCTCACCCGAAATAGCAAATCCTTTTCTTGGAAATTAAAGTCCAAAAGGAATAATGGAAAAAATATTCACTGAAAGTGAACTTAATTTTCAGTGATATTTCCGCAGAATTGTTTCCCGTTAAACCTACTCAAAACAAAATAAGTTGAAAAAAAACAAGACTTTTATTTTTTCTAAACTCAATCTATATCCACTATACTGATTAGCCAAATTACGTCAAAACGTGCTCTGAGTTTAGATACCTGATAGAAAAATGTGTACTGCGCTGAATTCCACAAACAATAACCAAACTGGTCAATTTATTAAAAAGATAGGTATACTTGAACTAAAAGCCGCAACAGTCTATTTACGTTATGGGATTTTTTTTTGTCAATCCATCGTAATCGGAATCTTTCCGAATCCCGAAAAAAAAACTATCATCGAATCCGTTCGTAATGGCAATTTGTATGAGATTTTCCACTACGATGGATTCTGTGATGCTTTTTTTCGGGATTCGTAATACGTCTCCGATTAAGATAGAATTCTTGAAAGGGCTGATTATTCCAAAGTCGTTGTAGGGCGGATACTCATTTTAGATAAGCTAAAACAAAAATTGGAAATTCTTCTACAGGAAATTGCATATACCAAATTTCAAGTAAATCCGTCCAGACGTTTAGGCTCCAGCTCGATGTACACCTGAACGAATGGACGAACAGACAAACAGACCGATGGAAGGCATGCCGAAAACCACATTTTTTGACTTCTCCATTCGTATTGTTAATTTTGATTAAAACCTCCCAAACCTCTTCAAGATGTTCACTTTAATTTCAAACAACTTTTACACATGTGTTACATAAAGCCTAAAACCTTTCCTACCAGACAACGTTCATGAACTTAAAAAGAATAAACCAATGAACTTGAAGTTCAAGTTTTATTTTAATTGTTTATATGAAGTGAATTTATGTAAAGAGACAACAAAAAAAAAAAAAAAACTTGTCAATTAGAGATAATCTAAACTAGATCTATTTTGTTGGTGCTATATTACACTCAATTAACATTGCACTGCAATAACAAAAAAAAAATTTTTCGTTGACAATAACAAAAGATAAGACCTAATCAGACGCTAATTGTAAACAAACCGACTAAATTAGTTGAACAACAAAATTCCTACTGGTTACATCAGATCAGAGTGCAAGCAATAACCATACGAAAAGCGGGTATAATATTTGACTAAATGATTTGGATTAAAACATAAATTGTCCAGCAATAAATAATTGGATTTTTTTATTAAGTATAGTATACAATAAAAATAAGTGTGACTTATCAGTTTTATATCACCTGTTTGTGGATTTATTTATTACATTGGGGGATCTAAAATCACTTAAGGGTAATTTATTGTCGTTGCAGATAGGGAGAGTTATTCTATTATTTATTAAATTATAGAGGGGCTCATGAAATGGGTATGAGGAGATTTAGACAGGTGTTTAACCTAGACGAAGTTAAGAAGTATAAGCAACAAAATTGTGGATAGTTTGATTAAAGGGATTCTTACCAAAATAAGAAAGCCAACTTAATAATTTCTTCAGGAATTTAAACTGGTGAATTAGGCTTTCTCAGAGAAAACTCAGCTTTGAAATATCTTGAAGAACGAAAACTTCTTTTTGATCATCAGTATGGCTTTCGTAGCAGTAGGTCCACTGGCGATTTGATGGTATGTGGCAAAAAATCTTTACATCGCTTTGATGAAAGAAAGATTACTGCACTTGATATTTCAAAGGCATTTGATAGACATCAAGCTCTCTTATCGAAAATGCATGCATTTAATATCGATGAATCTCTTCTTTGTTGGATTAGAAATTACCTTTCGGACCGATCAATACAAGTTGTATTAAGTCATAAACTCATCTAATAAACGCTGGTGTGCCCCAGGGCTCCGCTTTTTCTCCAACTTTCTTCTTAATATTCATAAATGATCTCTTGTCTGCAACTTCTAATCTATATTAAACTGTTTTGCTGACGACAGCACCGTCAGCTTTTCATATTCGTTTCTAGATTCACATCCTTTTTTATTCGGATGTGAAACTTCAACGGCAGCGTTTGGTAAGCTCTATGGAATTTAATGCTTCAAAAACACAATATTGCCTTCTGTCGTTAAAGCAGAACCCACCGCTGAAGCCGCTTTCCATGAGAGACACTTGCATGGAGGAAACTGAAAACCTTTCAGTTCTTGGAATGTGCATCACAGACCACCTTTTGTGGAGTGATCATATGATCGATTTCGTCAAAAACTCTGCTTAGTATTTGGGTTTTCTCCGTCGAAGTAAGAAATTTCTGTCCTGTTATCTATAAAGTCTTTATTCGTCCAAAAATGGATAAATAATTCTTATATTTGGGCCAGGTGCTCCAACAACCGACTTTAATCTATTAAATAAAGGGTCCGCCATCTAACGTTTTTTTTTTTTCAACTAGTGCTTATTTCGTGAATGGTAACACTTAGCTCATGTCTGATTTGACAGATAATTAGTTTTATCCTTCCGCTGAACGAATATGGTTGTGTATACGCTTCGCTAATTGGGCCTGCGATCGACTTAGAGAAGATGCCGATTTTGCCAAAAAAATCATCTTTTCAGATGAAGCTCATTTTGATCTTGGCGGGTAGTAAACAAGCAAAATTGTCGCATTTGGGGCACAGAAAACCCGCACGCATACATTGAAAAGCCGATGTTTGGTGCGGATTTTGGTCCAGAGGCATAATTTGGCCATTTTTCGAATATGAGCAGGGAGTGGCCATTACAGTCAATGGCGATCGTTATCGGGCCATGTTGAACGAATTTTTGTTCACAAAAATTGAAGAAGAGGATATTGGCAACATTTGGTTTCAACAGGACGGCGCTACGTGCCACACAGCCCAAGCTGCACTCGATGTTTTGCGCCATTTTCAAAAAAAAAAAAGAAGTTATTTGGCGGACCCTTTAGAATTCAAAAGAGAGCTTTAAGAATGACAGAGGCGATAAAACTATAAAGGAAGTAATTGCAACTCTCGAACACCGCCGCAATGGTTTATGTCTTTAATTATTTTATCGCTAGTTTACAAACAGTGTTCTAGTAAAATAGCCCAGTTGCATTCCTTCCCTAAAACAATTCAACCTTAATACTCGTACTTTAAGGAATGCGCATCAGTTTACCCTTGAGACCGACTTCGGACGTACTGTTAAGTATACAGAGATTCTTTCTTTAGTCGTACTACACGAATGTGGAATGCTTTACCCGGCTTAATTTCGATTTTCAGACATTTAAAACCAATGTGCCTCCTCCTTTCAAATCCTCTCCAACTTTCCTAAACGCTCACACTGTGTATTATCATTATAAGAGCATTCACAACCCCTTGAATGTGCGCAAAATAAAAAAAAAAAACAAAAAGAGGCTATTACATACATACATCTGTATATCTTCGATCTCTTGATGGATACAATTTTGAATCCATTGAACCCCATATTTTGAAGCAATACTTAAACATTCAAGTTCAACATATGGGCAAATAAACTATGTGACAGTTTACGCATAGGAAAAAATAGCACACACACATTTGAGATAGACAATCCTAAGATTCGTAAAATCAAACGGGTTTCAAATTCAATTAGTTCGCAGAAGACAGTATAGTCAGCTTTTTACAGTCGTTTTACGATCCACATCTTCCCAATTCCGAAGAATCTTCAGATGGAGACTAGACTAGAAAAAATTGATTCCACTTTATGATACACAAATATTTTATTTTTGCACCATCAATATAGATTTCATCATTCAGACTCAGTAGGTACAGTTTATTCTACAATTCATTATCTTATTCACATGTAAATTTTTAAACAGTCAACAAATTGTTGCTATCCTAATGCATTAATTTCAGTCAAGTTGTTATGGAAATTTTCCAAAATATACAAATTAAATAGATATACGTCACAGAAGCCGTGAGTGAATAAATTTATTATTTACGAACAAGTTTTGATCATCATAATATCCATATCCATATTCATTCCATACCCTACCACACTAAAATATAAACCTAAAAATAGAATAAAACTTGGATATGGAAATAAATTTTAATTTTTTTTTTTATAAACAATGTCATCATTGGCTTTGGATTTACTCTAAGAAATTAAATCCACCACTATAAGTCGTAGGTACTTGCTGTTTTCATTTACTAATGCCCGATTTCATAAAGGACTTTTAATTATTTAAAAGCCCATTTAGAGTTAAAATGGGATTTTTTGGTTTCACCAAGTGCTTTTAAATTTAAAATGCTTTTAAATTCCCTTATAAACTAAAAGCCCATTTTCGTCTTCAATAAATTTTAAAAGTGTGATCAGATGTCAGCTGACGAGTAAGAAAATTATAGATGATATTTGCAGTCACTTTTTTATTTAATTTCTTGCAAATATAAATTGTGAATAGGTCGAAACAAAAATATATTTAGTTTGTGTATAAATAATAATCTTTTAAGGCTCTCCCAAGCCAACGCGAATACTTCCGAACGACGACAAGACTTTCGCCTTTCTTAATTTATTTTCATGGAGATAAATGAGAGCACCTACATTGGCGCGATGTGAATCTTCAAACATTGTTCACTCATCGCATATTCGTTCCGAATGTTTCGCGTTGGTTTCGGAAAGCCTTCATAGTTTGTTTGTTTTTAGAATAATTGATTGTTCATCTGAGGATGATGAGCAACATATAGTAAGACGTCCAAGAATATTCCGTTCTTCAAATATACTTTTTTTCGTAGCATTTTTTTCTACATATAATGCTTTTTCACGTGCATTTCGAATGTGAGAGGGAAACAACCTTTTCCATATCCAGAGATGTGAGGCAAACCCAATTTTAACTAAAATTTCCCTAAAATTTCCTTTTTTTAGATGGTGAAACTGGAAATATTTAAAGGTCTGATAAAATTTAAGAGGACTTTAGATAAAAAGGATTTTAGTGTATTTTTATGAAATCGGGCATAAAGAACTTAACATTAAAACGAGCAAAGATTTCTTTACTTTTCAAAAAAAATATCAACAATACTACGTACAAAGGGAATTGAAGTCGCTTTTTTTATAACTTAGAAATAGAGTATTTCGATGCCCTACTGCAGCTTTATAATAACTTTTCAGAGCACTAACTGTTTCATCTTAATCCTTAACGATGCTCTGTCTTAACTCTTTCATTCAAACTTTTATATAAAACCAATTTCAATGAAAAACCTGTGTTTCGCCACCAATTATTTCATACAAAATAATAACAATATGGTGGTTATCAGTAGTAACCACCATAACTGTAGGAATGCAAAGAGAAGGCAAATAATTACATAAAATTATTATAAATATTTTTTTTTAAAAAACTTTAAGTAAATTTTATTTTATTTTTTTGAAAAGTCAAAAATCTTGGAAACATGTATTTTTTGTGTGATATGGACAAAGAAAAACTCTGGAAGTGCGGTACTGCCATATTAGTAATAGAATTGCAAGTTCTTTTCAATTTAATTTTTGTTGGTTGATTTTGGCTGATTTAAAGGCTTTTATCGGAATAGCCTTTACGTCCTAGATCCATTCTTGCAGCTGAACGTAAAACCGAGCTTACACTTGTTAGAGGTATCAGTTTTTGGTAAATGCTTCCTGCAAAATGACCTAAATTTTATTATAACTTTCTAATAAATCTTTTATAAACTAACAACCAACCAGTAAAAAAAAAATCACTATTGTAACGGTGGTTACCAAAACTAACCACCAATTAAATTCTGTAATATTTCAGACAAATAATATTATGATGAACGTATTTTTGCTTGGAATATATAAAGAATATACAAAATTTCATGGGTATGCTCAAATAGTAGGTATTTATAAGAAAACTTAATTTATTTTTATAATTTTTTTTTAGAAAGCTCACATGGAGGGAGTGAAGCTGGCTGTGGTTGGTAATCAACAAGCACCTTCGTCCTCTCGACCGTTGACTGCGCCATCTATGCGAAAATCATCGAACGCTATTAACTTCCATAAACAATAGGAAATTTCCGCCCTCTGCCAAAATATAATTATTAATTCTATTAATTTATCGATTGTTGCCTATAATATTACTGGCCTTAAGAGCAAACTTTTGCAAACCGATTTCTTTAACTATATTCTTAAATTCGATATTTTAATACTAATAGAAACTTTTTTAGAAAAAAAAAAAAAATGCACATATACCATACCTGCATGTGCTACGGTGTGCAGGCTTTTGGCGTAATCCCTTTTGAGGAATTCGAAGCTGTTCAAAGATTTTTCTTCAAGCGTGTTTTTCGACTACCGACCGTGACACCAACCTACGCTATACATGTGGAATCGGGCCTACCGCCCATTTACTTGCAAAACCTGAAAGCTCATTCAGATTATCTAACAAGAGTGATGAAAAGGAGCGTAAGCAGTCTTCACAGATCAATCTTAATAAGACTATTACAAAGCAATGCTTCACCTTTCAGAGATAAGAACCAGCTGGCGTTATCGCACGATCTCAGTATATCTTTCTCAGAGAGTAACGTTACTGAATGGCCGAATATCTTTGCAATGATCATCGCTAAAGTTGATGACAAAATATTTGATCAATATTTGACTAGATCATCTTCTTCAGCGTCCAGAATATTTTACAGAAACTTAAATCATCAAATGCTCTCTCAAGAAATCTATTTTAACACCGAATTCTCGTCGGAAATTATAAGCACCGTTTTTAGAGCCAGAGTTGAATTACTAAAGTTAAATTTTATTCCACATAGAGCTGATCTTCTACAAACTTGTAATCTATGCAACAGGAGAGACTCTGAAAATATCTACCACTTCATTGCGATTTGCCCTATTCTACAAGAAATCCGACGGCTATATTTCCAAGAAAGCTTTCTGTCCTTAGATAGTTTTTACGAAGTATTAAATGGAGCACGGGGCTGGCTCGCTTAGTATAAATACTGTAACCATGCCCTTACTTATCGGAATAGCTTTTGACAGCCTATCTTCATTAAGCGCTCTTCCAGCTACTTCTTTCTTATTTAAATCTTTATGTTTCAAATCATTTAAAATTGACCCTTTTTCTGTTTTAAATCAACCAAAATTACAAGTTTTTATGTTACAAATCATTAAAATTGCTCATGACCTTTCGCTAGCTCATTCTTTTATTGCATTTATTGCATTTCTAATATAAATATTTGAGTTCCTTTTGATAGTTCAATTTCTTATTTTTAATCTTAAGAATTATTGTAAAAAAAAAATAAAAAAAAAAAAAAAAATATATTCTCTTTATATGTTCTTTATCCATTTTTATTTAACTGAAATGTCATTTCCGGCAGACGGCATAGTAATTGCCAAGTCCGTATTTCTACTAAAACAAATAATGTAATTATCCTATTGAAATAAAGAAGAAAATCTCTCTAAAAGAAAATCTCTCTGGTAACACTAAAATTTTATATTTCAAATTAATTGGTATTGGCATCGACATAATTAGCTTAAATTTTTGCGACACTCTTAGGGCCCAGTTAAAGTTTTCGTTGAGACATAATTAAAACTCAAAGTCAGTGATTATTTTGATGCCACCATGACGGTTATTAATTAGTAATTCATTTTTATAAAATTTTTAATTTTTGTAAAAAATGAACGTTAGATAAGATGAAACAATAAGTAGGTACTCCAAAGAATTTAGATTCAAGCTGCTGGGCAGAATCGAAATATTGGGAAAACATTTTACTGCTAAAAAATCTTTCTCACATGTGTACAATCTGCAATAAAAAAAAGAAGAGATCTCACCTGCACAAGGGGGCAGAATAATACTCCAAAGTTGGTATCAATTCAGCTTTTAGAGCTACGAACATGAAATTTTGCACTTTTGCTTCTGAGACCCACTAAAACGCCATTTACTTACAGGGTGTTTCCAGGTTGTTGGAAATGATTTTTGAACATGTTTTTAGAAAAAATTTTATGCAAGGAGTTCTTATTCCTCTGATTTAGGCATGAGCTTCAGATATGCCAAACAGCTTCAAAAATAATGATGATCCTTGATGAACCAACATTATAATTTAACTTAAATCTATTATTAAATAAAATCTATATACATATGTACATATGCATGAAGATGGCTATATTTATATAGATAATTTGACCAATTCTTACATCTAGCATGAGACAGAATTATGTACAATAGACACCTTTACTTTGTGTCTTCATATTTTTTTTCAAAGAAATTCCTAACCTACCTTTAAAAAGTTTGTTTAGCTAAAGTTGAAATAAGATCATAAAATGTGTTTATGGAAATCTTGTATTGAAACAAATTTGCAATCATTCTGCTATATTTCAGCCTAGTCGTACTTACCTTCTTTTTTTTTTTTATGTTTGTGTCCAAGGTGCGACCCCAAAATTCCACATTTTTATTATTTCCTTTTATTTTGATAACGTTTTATCTTTAAAGTTGATTGATTGAGGGTGTGTCCGCCAAAAAAGTAATGCAGAAAAAGTTTATCTATACTATGTACATATATATGAAACCGGTGAGTCTTACTTTCTATGAAATTGCCAAAAAAAAAAATCAAAATGTATCTGAATCTTATCGGCATGATGTGGCAGTTAAGTATTTTAATGAGCTGCAAATGTTAAAGCTTTTTCGAGAAGCTCAACACATACTAAATTATACATATGCAAACATTTCGCTCTCTCTTTCGATCCGTGTATGTATACAAAACATTTACACACGCAAACAATTTGAAGTTCACATGTGCGTTGAGTCAAGGCAAAGGCACGTGAGACGTGAGAAAGCTAATTAGATTGTGGGCACAATGGAGGCGTACGGATACAGGGGGCTATGTGGCCGGCACCGCCACCACCATCCCGCCGGTCGGTCGTCACCGTGCGTCGACGCCGTCATCGTCACGCCAGCCAAATGAAATTCATATGCAAACAACTATACACTGCTAACTATACTTTGCTGAATCGCTTATAAGTTGTTCTGACCTTTTTTTTGTTGGCTGACGCGCACGCCGACATATCTTTTGAATTCATTTCTGATCAATTGGTTCAATTAACTTGCGACTATTTGTCAGAAACAAAAAAGAAAGGCGGATCGGACTATTTTATCTTTAAGCTTGGAAACGTTGAGACTTTTACTAGTTCTAACTTTTTTCTTTTTTTTTTTTTTTGAGGAACAAAGGTTTGTTGGCTGTCATCGATCAAATAAAGTTGAGCTTTAAAAGTGATTTGCGTAAGTATAACTTGTTGTATGGCGGCATGCTAACAGAACTTTTATATATACTATCGGTGCAAGGTATAGATAATGCCAATATAATCATCGACTCGTCAAACCGATGTGCATGATTGAAAATAGAAAAAAAAAGGAAAACTTATTCTGATAGGTATATTCCCTTACTATCAGTTGTCAGAGTGGAATTCGTGATTATCCCTTGGATTGTTGTTTTTTTTTTTTATACAATGCGGTTCACTCGGTTAGACGCTTGAAAAATTCCAAAATGTTTCATGTTAGAGATAATAACACTTGTGGCATTAGGCGCATTCAAGACAATGAAATCTGAGAGGTTCCGCTATGTTGCACATGTAGCAGAGATTTTGGAGGAACTTCTTAGGTACCAAGCTCTACGACCAAGAACTGAATGGTAAAATTTTGACCTGTTTTCATCAAACCATTCAAAAATTAAATAAAATCAATTGCTGGGTGACAAAATGTAATTAAATTTAAATCCATCTTCAAACTGTTTAATTTTATAAACGAATTCCTGGTAAGCTCTATTAATAAAATTAAAATAATCGACTTAACCGCAGTGTTTCTACGTCCTCTTCGTCTATAGATCTCTATAGAAAACGATGCGACAAAAGTGCTACTTCTCATGTGTCTCCTAAATCAATATACGCAGCGCACATCAATTAAGGTCACTTGTTATTGTCAGTCAGCTGTTGGATATGTAGCATATTATACATACATACATACACACACGGGAAGGGGACCGACTACATGGTGATGGAGAATGGAAGAAGATGAAAGTAGTCCTTTACGATCTTTATATTTTGTTTCGTTTTTTTTTTGTGTTCGATTTAATTTTGGAGTGGAAAATTTCCGAAAAGAAAGAATAATGAAAGATGAGAATTTTGATTCATTGGTGCAATGTGTATTTTTATTGAAAGAGTTTTGGGGATTTTCCATACGCGCAACCGGTCCAAGTGGATTGCATGCACCAAAACATATGGTTTTTCGTTGTTGAAGGGTGATCGTATGACTTTTAGTTTTTTTTTTTTTTTTTTTTTTTTTTTTTTAAGAAAAAAAGAATTAAGCCTCTACCTTTCTCTCTTAAAAAAAAAAAGAATCAGTTATATCAAGATATTTTTTTTTGGGAAATAGTAGGTATTTGGTTTATAAAAAATGAAAATAAAAACAACAACAATAAAAATAAGACGTTAAACGGGAAAAGTATTGGTTAGTTGATTGAAATGCGGAATGTTAGATTAAGACGAATATACAAAAACAAGATATTTTCTCTCATAAGGCATTAGGCGTGTTTTTTTCTAATCCCAAAGCTTACTGGGTGAAAAAAACGACATCGGAAATTAGAGACGCCATAACTGAAAAAAATTGTCATTTCCACACAAACTATCGATAGCAATTATGCAATTCGCGCCCTTAACACAGTTTTTCTCCGCGCTTAAGTTAAGCCCCAAAATTCATCTGGGCTTATAGCTAAGCCTGTATAGGGGATTATAGTAGTTGTTGCATTTAAAATGTAAATTGCTTATCACTGACATGCTTTTTCGTCCAGTTCCCTCGGGGATTGGAAAAAAAACAGCTATTAAAGCCAAGAAATGGCTAAAATATGGAAGCACTATTAACCTTTTTGAGTCTATGTTTATTTTCATAGATTACACAACCAACGAATTTTAAGAAATGAAATGACAACATTTTTATGTAAATGGTCTTCCAATAGGGACTTCCGAACTTTGACAGTTGATGGCAGCCATATTGTTGAAGCTACATCTGTCAAATTGGATGTCATTTATTCAGTCTGTTATGCTAAATCACCATGGTTGGATATAGCGTGAAAATGGGTGTTTTGTTCGGGCAACGGTCCTTGCCATTTACGGTCATCTTCAGCGATGAGGCCCATTTCTGGATGAATCGAAACGTCAACAAACAAAATTGTCGTATTTCGGACTATATCAATCCACATGGGATCCAAAAGTGTCCAATGCATCCCGAAAAAGTCACTGTTTGGAGTGTATTTTGGGCTGGCGGCGTCATCGGTCCATATTTCTTTGAGAACAACGTAGGCCATGCCATCACCATCAACGACGAGCGCTATACGTCGATGATTACAAACTCCTTTTGGCCTGAATTGGATGATATGGACACCAACGACATGTGATTTTAACAGGACGGCGCTATTAGAATTAGAATTTCTGTACGGTGAGCGATTCGAGGGCATGGTCATTGGTCATCATATATGTGGAGGTGATGTGAACTTGCCACCGAGATCGTGTGATTTGACCCCGTTAGACTTTTTGCTTGTGGGGTTTTCTGAAGTCGCAGGTCTATGCGAATAAGCCGCAAACCACAACGGCCCTGTAGTAGTGCTACGTTTCCACCGACTATACTAAACCAATATTCTTCAAATATGTTATACAAATTTATTTCCTTGGTCTATTAGATTAAACATCAATCTTGTATTAATCATATTAAACCAATAGTTTTCTAAATCGAAATTAACTTTTGCGCTGAACGTATTCATTCGAAACGCCAATTCCATTGTTTGACAGTAAACAAATGACATGTCAATTATGAAATTTTCTGTTTCCCTTTATTTCAATTTAACGTATACATGGCTTTCAAAGTTTTTTAATTGTTTTATGTGGTCCAAAAATACAATTAGTATAGGACTTAAATTGCTAGAAATTGGCAGTTTTGGGAAGTAAATGAACAGACCTACAGTTAAGCTCAAAACAAAGGCATTATAAGAATAATTACTATCGATATAACTATATAACTTTGTGTGTATTTTCACGAATTTAAGTCCATACGCATTCTATTTCACAAAAGATATCGGTCGCGACCATAAAATTATAAAGTTCAATTACTGGTTGATTTTTTTCTTTTTTGGATATATTAAAATACAATACAAAAATAAGAAACAAAACAAAAAAAATTAAAAACAAATTCTTTTAATTTTAAGCTGAACTAATTAATTTAAAAGCTTTTTTTTTATATGCGTCACAGAAAGGAAATGCCAAACAAATGTCTTTTTAAAAGAGTTGTGATAGCATACATTTTCTTGTATCTGACAATTTATTAGCGGCATTTGATTTGTTTTTGAATAAATCAAGTTCGTATGCAAATTTACTCTCGAACTTTTGAGTTAAAGGCTATTTGCATAAGCGTAAATCAGGTTCGTTGTGCCATTTTTTTTTTTTTTTCATTTCTTGTTTAAGGTGACATTTTTTTTATATTTTTTTGATCCTAAAATAAAAATGAAACTTAAAAAAAAGCGGTTTTATGACTTTGAAATTCTTGGAATAGAAGATTTTGTTTGTCAAACAAAACATGTTTTGTGCAAGAAAAAAAAAAATTGAACTTGTATGTATTCTCTTTTCTTTCTTTTCAGAAGATTATGATTCGGATTTTCTTTAAACAAAAATTAAATTTTGATTCCAAATCATCTTGTTTCGTACACATTTTGAGGAGAGATGATTTTCACCAAAGGACATAGAAATTACAAAATCAAACACACCTAAATTTGACAGCTTTTGAATAAGAATGTCGAAGTTTGATAAATGAAGTCATATTAAAAAAAATTAAGTTATTCGACGGCTTCTTGCAGCTTAATAGTATTTTCCGGAATGCTTTCTGATTCATCCTGTAAACTGTGAATTTCTCCAAACATGAAAAAAAGTGAATTTAGTGTGCTTTTTCCAAAACTTCAGTTCAGAGATTATTATTACACTTTAACCTTACTGAAGATGAAAATTCAATTAAGAATATTTTCCTAAAGCTAACTCTAGGAGCCAATACCGTAATTTTAATTAGTGCGTATAGGACTGTCATATCGGAGGTCGATGTTCGATTCCCAGCCTCGTCTACCTAAATAA
Source organism: Leucozona laternaria (assembly GCA_932273885.2). NCBI lineage: Eukaryota > Metazoa > Arthropoda > Insecta > Diptera > Syrphidae > Leucozona > Leucozona laternaria. Next base: position 7,721,367 of record OW026368.1, read on the forward strand.
ACGAGACAAAAACTACTACTGGCTCTGGCTATTTCGAGCAATTAACGAATGGTCGAAGAGTATCTCTTGTCATGACAAAGAATGACTCTTACCCAGGTTCGGCCGAACTGACACTTTTAAGAAATAGCTACATTCAGTGTTACCTCTGAAAATTTTCATAAAGTGTCAAAAAAGGTGTCTGAGAGGAAAAAAGGTGTCCATTAGAAATTTTAATTAAAACACAAGATCAAATTGAAATTTTTATGAACAAACTAGTATTTCAGATATTGCGTAAAAAGTTTTAAAAAAATCTTAAATTTCATCACATTATTTTTTTAATATAGTTTCTTAAGTTTCCTTTTTTGAACTAAAACTGTTCTATATTTTTAATTTCCAAATCAACATCATTGGATTTTAACTTCCGAGGTTTGTACTCTTTCTCGAGATTATAAATTCATTTTTTAAATTCAGAATCCAAATCAATCAATCAATTTTATAATTTCTGGGTCCAAGATCATTAATATTTATGGTAGCTGTGACTTGATCACATTTTTTTTGATAATATTTCACAATATTGGTTCTTATTAAAAGTACTTTAGGGCCTTTAATTTGTGATTTAGAGTATGAAAGATAGAACAAGAAATAGAAATGTGTGGTGTAGGTATTTTCATTTTTTGATTGATTGACAACGGGTTCCGTTCAATTTATCGAGCAAATTGTTTGTTTTATTTTCAAATAGTGTCCAAAGGGTTGCTAGATTTCTAAAAAGTGTCCAAAATCAATGTGTTTTTAAAAAGAGGTGTCCTGGTGTCCGGGTGCTGAAAAGGTGTCAAAATGACACTAAAGTGTCCCCGAAGGTAACCCTGGCTACATTTGTTACGTCTGCTACGTATTGAAGTAGTTAAATGGAGTTGATGTAGTTAATGAAACAAATTGTAGTTTCAAATGTCAAATGATCTGTAAACGTGACATGACAGCTGTCACTTTGAAGTTTGAACTCTTATTCATTTAAGACGGTGTTCACATTGGACTCACTCTGCGCGACTCATATTGACATTTCTTTGTTTTATTTCACTTTACTTCATGATGAGAAAGAGAGAGTCTAGTGAGGCAGGATTTTTTCAAAAATATTTAAAATCCTGCCTCACTTTCTCATTTAGTTGTGTAGAGTGAGATAAAAGAAAAAGATATCAAAATGAGTCGCGCGGAGTGAGTCCAATGTGAACACCGTCTTAGATTTAATTGCATCGAAGGCGAAGCTAAGCGAAATAAAAATAAAACTTTAAAGGAATGACTGGTCGGAAGATGCACAGCTACTGAGTTAAAGGTGGATTTTAAGTTAAGGAAGTTAAAATGGACAACAAACGAATTGGTGCACTCTGTGAAATGTGTGCAGTCCTTCTATTTATAACGGATATCCTGCAATAAAATATTAACAATTTTACTCGTTAAATAGATCTCGTTCAATTTTTCTTTTTAATTTTTGAATCTTGTTTTGATTTTTGTATTGTTTTTCTGTATATGTAGTTGACGTAAACCTAACTACGCGTAGTTATTGATGTAGAAAATGTAATGTAGTTAGTTCGGCCAAACCTGGTCTCACCATAGCCGTTCGGATTCGGCACAATATTCCTGCAAACACACAACACATTCACAGGAATGGTTGAGAGTTCTAAGTCACTAAAACCTGGCTTTCCACAAGCTGTCGCTCCCCCAAATTTATTTATTTATTTTAACTCTTAAAACAAATTGATGAATGACGTGACTAATATAGTGAATATCCCAGTGCCAAAATTAAGTAGATATTTTGTTTAGTATAAAGAGTCTTTCACGGAGTAGTATGTATGTACATACCTCAATTAGATTAAAATCACGTTAAATTTAAACCGAAATTTGAATTTTGATACCATTTATTGGTAGAAATGTCAAAAAAGGGACCAAATTTGAATCCAAATGGCACACCGCTCAAGAAGCCAAAATGTTCAAGAAAAAAAAGAAGCTTTAAAATATACTTATTCAGTCTGGTTCCAGATAACGAAGAAAAAAAAAAAAACCACAACATGCGTTGAATGTCTCATTAATTTTATTATTTTCATGAAACCAAATGGTCTCACTTCCTGTCGATTGATTTCTAGTGAAAAATAATAACAAACGAGTTAAGCAAATTCAACAATTTATGACATTTTAATGAAAAATCACTTTAGTGGTGTTCAACGCTTGACATTTCGATTTGTGCCATTATTTCACTTCATACCTATTCATGATCATGTGCGTTGACAAACAATTTTCATACAAAAATCAATTGATAGCGTGTAAACATTTCAATCAAAAATCCTAGGTATATAGTTTACAAAGCACATGCGATCCATTAGAATATGTAAAGCTTAACTCTTACCTAATTAGAAACCGATTTCATTCAGTACAAACTGCAAACTTTGTTAACACACATACGAATAGGTTGTTTGAATGTAAATATTATAGTTTATTACTTATTTATTTGAGTATAGTTTGTCCACTCAAAAAATTCATGTAAGCCATTCGTTGTACGAGTGACAGCGTCTTCTATTTGCCATAATAATAAACAATAACTTAATTCTACAATTCACAATATTATTCCTCTGTTTACATATTTCTCAGAGCTATTACATGTGAAAATCTACTCAACGCTTACTCCAGATTAACGTTTAATTGTCGGGGATGTTTTTTTTTTTTTTTGATTTAATCCCACGAGCTTACTGATAGTATTGTATAGCTACCGAACTACCATGTCTTGAGTATAATACTTTGCTGAAAACCTTAACATTACAGATATTACAAAGTCAAGTGGTAGATTATTGTAAACATTTGAATGAACACACCACAGAACATATCATGCAACCTTTAGTCAAGGTGGTAGGGCTAAATTTTTAACTGCATCACAAATGGAACTCGTGTCTATAAAAAGCAATTTTTCGCTAATATTTCTATAATTGAATGTTAATTTTGTATGAGGGAATGTCTAATGTGAAGCATCAATATAGTATAGGTACTTAGGAACGATCAAATATAACATCAGATATATTAATGGAACAGTCCTTGAAATAGCTGTAAGGTTGCGTGTTCTCACCATCAGCTATATGTAGTTGGCTGATAATTTTTCACCAAAGTCAATTTGAATTTATAATTTCAGAAGCAGAAGCAGACTATGAGACTACATGCAATCTGTTGTCTGACAGTTTCTATAATATAGTATTTCCGTAAACGCAAATAAACTGCATCGGAAATTGAGTTTTATAAGCTTTTCTTAAGAGTATATTTGAACTTGCTCACGATATGCAGTAAATTTATTAGGTAAAATAGAGAGAAAATCCATCTCCGTCATATTTTTCAAATATTATAAGCTCAAATGTATTCGGGTTGAAAAAAGCTTTTTTAATTCATAAAGAAGGGTAACAAAAGAACAATTTCAGAACTATCGTTGATATATTTTGCCGGGTGTCTTTTTTAGACGTGTGGTTTTCAATCTGGCAATACTTTTTTCGGAGTTGGTCTTTTCGACAGCTGTCACTTGATTTATGCTTGGTTTGATTTGCCATTTCATAATGAATATACTTACTCCTGTCAATAAGCAAAACTACTGCATTTGGAGTGTAGATAATCCTCAAGCCATAGTTCAGACGCCGTTACATCCAGAAAAAAACTGACAGTTTGGTGTGCTTTATGGGCTGGTGGGATCATTGGTCCTTACTTCTTTAAAAACGATGTCGGCCAGAGGGTTACATTTAATGGAGACCGTTATAGAGCCATGATTAATGAATTTTTCGTTCTTTAATTGAATCGCCTTGATGTGGGGGAGCTGTGGTTTCAACAAAACGGTGCAATATGTCACACAGCTCGTGCCACAATTGATTTGTTGAAGGAAGCGTTTGGTGAACGCATAATTTCGCGTTTTGGACCTGTGAGTTGGCCTCCAAGATCGTGCGATTTTAAATCGCTGGGCTATTTTTTGTGGGGAAGTCGCTTGTCTACGCAGATAAGCCCGAGATGATTGACGCTTTAGATAATGTTCGGAAGATATAATTATTGCTGACATACGGCCCCAATTGCTGCTGGTCGAAAATTTAGCCTCTCGGCTGGAATTTATTCGAGCTAGCCGCGGCGGCCACTTGCCCGAAATCATATTTAAAACATAATGACAAACCCTTATCTTTATAATAGAGCTAAATTCTAGGCCATAACATTAAATTTTATGCGTTTTATTTCTTCTTGAAAACCACACGTCTAAAATAAACACCCTATACCTACTTTTTTTTCATTTTTCATTGAGAACGCACAGCCATACAACTTTGAGACTTCATCAGAAAGATCGCAATCATTTTTTTCTATTTTACAGCATTCATTCATTCTTTGCTCTCCATTGACCTTACTTGTTCTAGACCTATTAATCTTTTTTCATGACAAGATCTCACCTACCCTACGCCTAGTATTCCAAACCATATGCGAAAGAATGCAAAAAACTGCATGAATTCCCAAAAGATTGCATTCAATTAATTGCTGTAAAATTATTGAGAAATTAAATTATTGCAATCTTGAATTGAAGTCTCAAAGCGAAGACAATGAATGCAATCTTTAAATTGAATTCAATGAATGATTTTTCAAGATTGCATTCACAAAAGATTTCATTCTTTTACAACCCCGTTCATAATAATTACTGTAAAACTAAATGGATGCTTGTAATAATTTTTGAAAGTTGCCTACGAAGTTGATTCAGTAAACTTTTGTCAGAACTTTTAGTTGTTTTTAAAGAAGCTCAGCATATAAGGACAGATATATAGGAAATAGTCTGTAATAATTGTTTTAGAAAAATTTTCTTTCCTTATAGTTGAAGTGTCGAACTTCCCCATTTTTATACAAGAGAGGTATATATTACGTCAAACTTATTATTTTGAAAAATTTCTTAACCCTCTTGTTCATATTAAAAGTGGCAATCGAGATAATTTTAAAATTAACGAGTACACACTTTTAACTTCTCGAGAACGCAAACATAATTTGAATGTAATGTATTTAGATAAGAAGATATTTTTGAGTGGATACACTTAGCAATACCATCCAGAGCTTGTTACTTCTAAGACTTGTCCATTAATTGTTGTTTTAACGAGGGACGTTTTTGATAAAAAAAATAAATTTGGTGTAACAATTTAGTTTAATCTTAAATTATTAATCTGTGTTTTTTTCTCGTGCTTTCAGCAATAACCTGCAGGGTTGACTGAATATTATAAATTATAAAATCAAAATATTTCGGACTTTAAATAAAAAATATTGCTGAAAAAATCTTGGTTTCACTGTAATTCTAGAATTTCTGGGTTTTTACAGTGACAAATATATGACATAATGGGGGCTATCGTGAATAAAATTTCCCTCGGAATGTTTCCCTCCTTCGAAAATTTGGAACGTGAATAATGGTTGGAAGTATTCATCGGAATCTAATGGTATCGGGAATAAATTTTCAAGGTGAATTTGGCTATCATTTCAATATGCCAAATTTGAGCTTACGAAGCGGAGTTGAAAAGTATTGGCGTTTCAAATTTTCGAGGATGGAAGACATTGTCAGGGAAATTTTATTCACGATAGCTCCTAATGACGTTTGAAGGGTTTTCCTATTAACGGTGCGAAGGTTTAAAAATTGGTTTCATTAAAATCTGCCCACTGACACGCTTACATTTCTTATATTGGAACATCCTGCACCCTCTCTCCGCATGAGTTTGTTGCTAAACATATATTCTACGTATTCAACCTCTTTAAAGCAAATTTTTTGTAGCTCAGCTCTCTGTAAAGATAAGCTAAGCATGTGTATATTTTTTTATTTGTCCCGCCCACTTTCATTTCCACTTTCACACCCACTACCACTCTTACTTTTCTTATATAGGGTGATTTTTAAGCTGGTTTGGTTTTGGCAACACTGGTTTTGACAGCTGACGTGTGTTTAGTACCTTGTGTCACTGTCAAACAGCTTCAGTTTGGTTTGCAATTTAACCATGGATCGTCTTACAAATGAACAACGCTTGCAAATTATTGAATTTTACTATCAAAATTCGTGCTCGGTTCGAAATGTTCATCGCGCGCTGCTTGTGTTCAGCGATGAGGCTCATTTTTGGTTGAATGGGTACGTAAATAAGCAAAATTGCCGCATTTGGAGTGAAGATCAGCCAGAAGCATTGCAACAGCTACCAATGCATCCCGAAAAAGCCACTGTTTGGTGCGGTTTATGGGCCGGCGGCATTATTGGGCCTATTTCTTCAAAGATGATGCGAATCGCAGCGTTACTGTCAATGGTGAACGCTACCGAGCGATGATAACAAACTTTTTTTTGCCCGAAATGGAAGTTCTTGACTTGCATGATATGTGGTTTCTACAAGACGGTGCCACATGCCACACAGCACGCGAAACAATGGCGCAATTGCGAGGCGAGTTTGGTGAACAGTTAATTTCACGTTTCTGGCCGGTCAATTGGCCGCCTAGATCGTGCGATTTGACACCATTAGATTATTTTTTGTGGGGGTATGTCAAGGCTAATGTCTATAGGGACAAGCCCGCTTTGATTGACGCACTGGAAGCCAACATCCATGCATTCATTCGTGAGATACCGGCCGATATGTGTGAAAGAGTATGCCAAAATTGGACTCAGCGGATGGGCTACCTGAGACGCAGCCGCGGTCAACATTTGCATGAAATTATCTTTAAACATTAAATTGCAAGGTTCAAACTATCGATTCAAATAAATATTTCATTCATTTTTTCGAATTTTTTGTGTTTTTTTTTTTTTTAAAGTTCTAAACCTCTTAAAAAATCACCCATTATTTGAGTTTCGACTTTTTAAAAAATTCCCTAGGAAGCTGAAAATTTGTAATTAAGATCTCTGAAACACTAAGTATGACGTGTAAAATTTTTTGAAATTCACCTGCTACCACGCCCACTTTTCTCTCTCTTTTAACGTATTTTTTCCGCTGACTAAAAACGATTCATCAAGCAAGGTACCTACAAGCATTAATGTTGCACCATGATTATCTGTAGATTTATATGTGTAATTTCAGTTCAGTGTAAAAACAATATGGCAGGCCCAGTGAAGGAGGGGGAAGATTTGATATTGCTACCAGTTCTGGATAGTTCTGGTGTTGCTGCATTCTACACGCATCATTTAATATTGAAATTACAAATCAAACAAAAATATTTAAAAAATGCGTTCTTAGTGGAAAGTCACTGCACATCTCTCATTGAGATTTTAGCTTAAAATTGAAACTTAGTTTTAGGTTTAGCTCAATTTGGCGAAGATTTATAAGTTCACAGGTCAAAAGTCCATTCTTGGACCACTTGGATGAGTTATAAGCCCACAAGTCCATTTTGAACTTTAAACCCATCTAATTGGGTCAGAAGTCCACAGAATTTTTTTTGTAGAATAATGACCCGCTGATTGTGGTCTCAAGGTTCACTTAGGTGGGTCATAAGCCCATAATTATTTGAAGTTGTCATCTTCGTGTAGAAACAACAAAATTCGCGCGAATTTTTCAGTATTCCTTTATAAATTTAAAAAAATTAATTTTATAATTCGACTAAAATAAATTTTAACTTAAAATAAGAAACCATAACTTTCAGCCAAATAAATTCTATATTTAGACAAACAAATAACGTTTACAGCATATAAACAGTGAGGAAGGTATAGGGAGGCATGCTGCTTCCCTACTTGGCTTCACTATAGGATTTGGATAAGATGCAAGGTTATATGCAAAGTTTTTTTTAAATTTAAATAAACCTCACTGTTTCAAGTAAATTGTTGATTTGAAGTAAAAGTTTTTTTTAAATTACTTTGACGATATTTCCATCGAATTGTATTAAACGAATTGTTTAAGTCGAATTTTCCGTAGACAATTTATTTATATTAAATTATTAACCTAAAAATATAATTAATTTTTTTTCCTAAAGGATTTTTTTTTATTTTTCATAAAACACATTTTGAAAATATAAATAAAAATATTTGTTAATATTTGGTTATATAGGTCACTACAATAATTCTGGACGAAAAGCCCACTTTCTTCCTAAAATTGTGGACTTACGATTCGAAATGTTGTGGGCTTTTGAGCCAATTGGTTGGGTTATAAGTTCACAATTGATTTGTGGACTTATAACTCATCCCCTATGAACTTTTGACCTGTTGGACTTCTAACCGCTCAACTTCAGCTTCAGACATTTGAAATTGTTGAAGATATGATTTATTTATTTATTCTTAGGTACCAGTGAAGTATGACTAAATCCGATAAAATGCATCAATCAAATATCATCACATATCGACTTCATAATTATCATGTTGCTCATTGAAATTCAATATTTCAGAGACATCTTCTTTGAACTAATGTTATTCTTACTACAACTTAGTGATGACCAAATGTTTGGGTTATTTAATTAAATTTTAAATAACAAGTCATTCTCAAAAAATCCATCAATCGTTTGTTGGTCTTGCTCGTAGGTACATAGGTATAGTTTAATATCTTATCTAATTTTAAACACAAAAATAAACTTTCCATTTCGTGAATTTCGTCGTGCATCTTCATACATTTTAAATTGATGCTTCTAAATATAATTAATTCCTCCACGGTTTCAAAGAGGGGGGATGTTTCATTTTAATAAAGAATTAAAAATTTAAAATTGCCGCGCAATTAATGACTAAACAAGTAAAAGAGATATACATATATGTATGTAACCACATACATACTCAATGTAGGCACATACATACATATGTATGTATATCTTTTCAGAAAGAGTATGAACTATAATTATAAGATTCTATAGGTATTATACTCGTATCTGTTGCACCTGTTCAGATATGCCAACTATTCAGCTTAATTTGTGTAAGACAAAATTACAAAAAAATGAGAAAAAAAAAATTAAAATAATTCAACAACACGTGACTTTAGAAAAGTTGTTATTCCTCTTAGTGTTGTTTGCACCATTTGGATATAGGGTGGTCTCTACCTAAATACCTACACACAGGAACACAGGTTGTCTTCACTATATCCCGCATACATAAACATGTTAGCCAAACAGATAAAAATATATATGTATCTTTAGGTGCTGGTTTTTTCTATGTATCAACATATATATTGTATTTATCGTATATATGCTTAGTTATATAACCCAGAAATGTATCGAAAGATAAATTTTTTTTTCTTCTGTTTTTAAAGGCAAACCAATCATTTTTAAATGAGTTGGTGTTGGTGAGAACTTGGAGGCTCGTCTCACTGTTAGTATACGACAAACCCACTTACGCTTATGCTAGTAGTTGTTGTAGTTTAACCGCTTAGCTGGCTGGCTGGCTGACTGACTGGGGCGATATGCAGCAGTAGCGTGGCATTCGATTTGATATAAACAAAAAAAGAAAGGGCATTTTTGCCATTATATTGCTTCTATATGACGTTGGAGTGTTACGGGGGCAGGGCGGGTAACTTGTTGAGTTGGAGTTTTGCCTTTCATGGAGGTAGACTGATGTTTTCTTTTTGAGTGTGCAAAAAAGGTAGACAGCAGTGTTGTGGAAGGAAGTCAATGACCTTGCCCAACAGAAATATACCTACACGCTTCGCTGTCAAATTAAACTTATATACCAACCAATTAGATCTTCAGTGCGAAAATAAATCCCCCAATTCACCACTGAAATTTGCTGATGTAACAATCGTTGCTTTTGAGTAATCAACGAAAGATATGAGATTTCTTGTTGTTGTTGAAGAAATGAATCAAAACATGCCCCCTCATGTACAGGGTGTATAACACCACTATTCGTTGGAAGTTATGTTTCATTTGCAATACAAAAAAAAAACTTTATCTATTGCCGGAATTCCCAGATAGGTATAGGTATACCTATGAATATTGGGGGCAGGGAGAATCTCTGAAAAACACGTAGGAAGGAAGGTATATCTAGGTATAAAAATAACATTTTGTATGTCTCATTCTATGATCAAAGCTCAAAGATAATCGAGTGGTGGCGATAAAACAATTTGGCGTTCATTGTGACTAATTCATATGGCAATAATGAGTATGTAATGTGGGTGTTGCAATAATTTGCATTTGTTTTTAATTTTTTCTGATTTTTTCTGTATGAAATTAATTTCAAGAGAAGAGTGGCAACTCTTATACGTACATACCTACCACAATACTAACGGGAAGTTGTGGTTTTTTTGTTTGGTTAGGTATATGAATGTTGGAGATGGTTTGGGAATATTCCACGACTTTTAGGTAGGGGAATCTTGAGAAGGAATGAAAAAGATGCTAAAAATGATTTAATGGTGCAAAATTTTAGACGATTTAGTAAAGTGTTAAATCATTTTAGAATGATACTATTTTAAAAAGAGGATTTTGCAAATTTTAAACGAGTTTAACATGATACTATCTCTTAACATTTTACTAATGTTAAAATCGCCAGATTACTGTTTTTTTAACATATTACTAAATCCATATGTCACTTAAACATAGAAACATTTTAAAAAGGTATGTTTACTTCACTTTTTTGCACGAAATGTCAATGTTTTAGGCGCGTTCAGCTTGATAGATAGATAGATTTTTACTTTCGGTATTTAGATATACATTTGGTAAGCTACCGCACAGTTTACACACAGAGATTTGATATGCTATAATAATATCTTTCTACTGAATAAGTATTTTAATTTAAATAAAGTTTACAAAAAAATAAAGAATTTACTTTGAAGGAAAGTACAAATAAAACCTTCAATACAAAATAAGAAAAAAAAATCAGGTACATTTGGACTCGAATTAAAAATTCAACTTCAAAACTAAAGTAATGAAGAAGGTTAGTATGAATTGGGTTAGTGAATAATAATAATAAATTAATTTATAAATGTATATTAGTACTTTGTTAGTAAATAGATGAATAAATATGCATATTTGAATGAAATATATAATTAAATAAATACAATAGTTAATTAATAAGAAAAACAAAAGAGTAAATAACTAAATAAATAAACAAATAATATGTAAATAAATAAATAAATAAATAAACCTATAAATATGAACGAGATACATGAATGAATCAACATATAAATAAATATGTAAAGAAAAGAGAAATAAATAGTTACAACAATAAATAAATAAGTAAATAAATAAATAAATAAAAAAAATAAATAAATAAATAAATAAGTACACGTAAACATGTAAACATATAAGGATCTTATAATAACAAGTAGATAACATCAAAAATATGGTTAAGAAAACAATTGATTAATTAATGGATTGTCAGGAATTTCACAATTTCGCAAAAATGAATTATTAAGTTTAACTATTCTTTCAGAGATCATTTCAACATTTGCTCTTGCATGTAAGTCCAGTGTAGAATGGTATCGAGAAAGATTAAGCATCATTTTAAGTAACTTGTTCTGTGAAATTTGAAGTTTTTTAAGATGACATTTGGAACAATTTCCCCACACTTGGCATCCATAGAGAAGGATTGCTTGGAATATTACCTCGTGAATTATTATTTTGTTAGTGTTGTTTAGGCATGACTTTCTATTTATGAATGGATATAGCATATTGATTGCTATGCTTACTTTGCGCAGCGTTTGAACAATATGTTCCTTAAATGTAAGTTTTTGGTCTAGATAAACCCCTAAATATTTCACACTCGAGTCCCATTTGACATTAACACAATTAACAATAATCTGATTACTGGGGAGATAGCAAGACTTTCTTTTTCGGCTGAAAAAGATAGCTTGTAATTTCTCAGCATTCAGCTTAATTTTCCACTTTTGATAATAATGCATCATCAGTTCAAGTGCATGTTGTAAATTTGTCTCAATGTTGAGACTAAATTCATGCGATGAAAAGATGCCAGTATCATCAGCGAATATGGCTATTTCACATTCTTGCAGTTTGGGAATATCAGATGTGTAGATGTTGTATAAAAAAGGACCCAATACTGATCCTTGCGGAACACCTGCATTAACATTATAAGAAATTGAAGGACAATTATTAACATAAACACTAAAACAACGGTTAGAGAGAAAACTTTGAATAATTTTGACCAGATACATGGGAAAGCCAAAATGTATCATCTTGTGGACAATCCCATCATGCCACACTGAGTCAAAAGCCTTTTCTATATCTAGTAAAACAAGGCCAGTTGATTTACCTAGAGAACGATTTTTCTTGACATGTTCACATACTCTTAAAATTTGATGAGAAGTGCTGTGATGCATCCTAAATCCAAATTGTTCATTTGGAAAAATATGTAAGTTTTCAACGATTTGCGTTCAGCTTGAGTTTCGTAAGAAAATGGATTTAGTATGATACTAGTTAAAAACAATTTAAAACTAAAAAGATTTTAGTAAAGAGCTTTGACGTTAGTAAGGTGTTACCTAGTATCATGCAAACACCTTAACATCAGGCTGTTTAAAATTTTGCCCCAATGTGTTTAATTGGTGAGTGTTAAATTAGCGAGTTAAAATGGTTCATATACCTATCACACATGGATATGTGTCCTTTATTGGCTAGCAACAGATTGAAGGTACAGAGAGTCTGAGAAACTGTAAAGGAAAGAAAACAGCTAAAATAAATAAATTAAATTTGGTGGCGCGAAAGGTATAATGGAGAGCCAGGGCCTAGTGACTTACAACTCCAAAGCATTCCTGTGTGCGCGTTGTCGGCAGGAATAGAGGGGACCTACAATTTTCTGCCAAATCCGAACGGCTAAGCACTAATTTTATAGCCTGACAGACGACTAAGAAATCGAGCCAGAATTTTAATTCCTGATATTTCTGAAAATTAAAAATATCTGAAATATGTAGGGCTTGTTTCACAATGTCTGATTAAAGTTTCAGTTAGGCTGTATGGAACTTACTATTCAATTATCAACCTCATTTGCGTTTCACAATATCTGAATAGGCAACCTTACAACTAAAGTTCTAAGTATTTTAATGGCCAGATGAAGTGTCGATTATCAAATTTACATGGCAACGAAAATATTTATCATTTTTTTTGAATTCTTCATCAATAAAAACAATCTTGTCTGCAAAACTAGAAAACTAATTGGCACATATGTACATATAATTAATTTAATTTTAAGATAAATTTGTGAAACGCAAAGTTTTTTACTGGAAGGATATAAGTTTCGGATAATTTAAATGTCGAGAACTTTACTAAGACATTGTGAAACATACCCTTAATGAAAATATATTTATTGATATTATAAAGTTCTCATTGCCAACAATAACAAAATTAGTAAGTCGGTATGCACTCTTATTTATCTGGTTACTTCACCGTGAACGTAAATTCTTGGAGAAAACTGATGAATCGAAATTTTTGTTGAATAATATTTTTTTATAAACAAAACAGGGTAATTACATGGTAACTCTTGATACTTTCTAATAATTGGTTTCTCAAAACTAAACATACCTACCTAACCAAAATTTACATTACAGAAATTGTTATATTAAATACGGTCTTTTCACTTAGCAAATTCAAAAAAATTAAAACTAAGCCTTTTTTATTTTTTTTTGTTTTTTTCAACCATATATTTAACACTTTTTGCTAACGGTTCTCAAGCCTGACATCTTTAGAAAATAATCTTCCAATTTATGCCTTACTCTATAAATTCTTCATTAACGAAAATTCTCAATTAACAAATATTAACTTACTCACATTTGACAGCAATTTTCTTGAAAGTTTACACAGGGTCGTTGGTATAAGATGCGACATTTTTGCCATGCGTCTATTTACAATCATTCAGATTGGACCGAGGGGTTACAATTTTCTCTAAATGCTTGTAAGAACACAGTAGAAAAATATCACAGTTAATAGCTCATCGAATAGCGTATAGGTCTGCAGAACAAATTTTTTCGTTTATGATTTCGTTGAGATGTTACGTAGGTAGATACAATTTTGGTAAACATAATTAAACATAATTTCTTTTCAATTTTATCATAAAAAATGTTAAGCTTAAAAAATAATTTTCCCTCTCTCATACAATTTTTTCTTGTCTTGAACATATCCTACTTTTCGTAGCATCTATAATATACGAATCACCCTGTTTAATGGTGACTATGAGAATCATTAAATCGATTAATCAATTAGTCATAATCTACCCTACGTAAGCATCAGCAATACATTTTTATTGTTGTGATAAAATTACCCAAAAAACAAAAAAATAACAACAAGTATATTATGAAAACAATATCAGCTTTTTAGTGGCTCATCAAAAAGAATGTAATTCTTCATGAAATAGAATCGACTTTGACATAACCGGGAGACGTGAAGTTGCAAAGTTTTATTACTCTTTCATACTTTTTTTTTTACGATATAGTGTAGGCACATAGCTTTTCTTATGGAAACTTATATCAATTTGGAAACAATAGTTTTGAATTTACAATAAAATATGAAGAAAATTTGAAAAGAAAAATTCTTCTGTTTAAGTAGAGTTGAGCTGACTAGATTAGATATCTGATTAGATATCCACATGTCTGTCTCTTAAACCAACTCCCTGCAGCTAAAAACGGTTCAGGTAATAAAGGGTGTTTTTTTTTAAGGTATAGAATTTTAAGTTGGCAACACTATTTTAACTGGCGGCCATTTTGTCAGCCGTCAAGTGATTTATTTGGTTTGGCATTTCAACATGAATAGACTGACGTCTGAACAACGCTTCCAAATTGTGCCCAAATGGGCCCAAAACAAGATTGCCGTTGATCCCAATTTTCATAAGCGAATTTTGTTTAGCGATGAAGCTCACTTTTGGTTCGATGGATACGTTAATAAACAAAACTACCGTATTTGGACTGATGATAATCCTCAAGTGTATGTTGAGACACCGTTACATCCACAAAAACTGTGACTGTTTGGTGTGCTTTATGGTTTGGTGGAATAATTGGTCCGTACTTCTTTAAAAACGATGCTGGCCAGAAGGTTACTATAGAGCCATGATTGCTGACTTTTTCTTTCATCAATTGAACAATCATGACGGCAGGAGCTGTGGTTTCAACAAGATGGCGCAACATGACACACAGCTCTTGTCACGATTGATTTATTGACGGAAACGTTTGGTAACCGCATAGTTTCACGTTACGGACCCGTAAATTGGCCTCCAAGATCGTGCAATTTAACGTCGCTTGACTATTTTCTGTGGGGATATGTGAAGTGGCTAGTCTACGCCGATAAGCCCAAAACGGTCATATGCCTTGTAGGACAACATTCGCTCCGTTATTGCCGATATACGGCCACAAATGTTGGAAAAAGTAATCGAAAATTGGACCTCCAGAATAGACTACGTCCGAGTCAGCCGTGGCGGTCATATGCCAGAATTCATATTTAAATTATAGTGCCAGAAGATTATCTTTCGAAAAATTTCATGTCAATTTAAAAAAATCATCTTTGTTATATTCCATTTCAAAGTTCTATAACTCTAAAAAAACACCCTTTATACCTAAATACTCGCCGGAAGTCTGGGGTTAAAATTGCAGCCTATTTCACCTAAAAACCAAACATGTCACGAGTACAGACTCTTGCAAGAAAGTTTCCAAAACACACTATAGCAACCAAACTGAACGGAAATCAACCTAGCCGTTAAGCCGAGCCAAAGACTGAATTGCGATAGATACACTTTTTCATCTCCTCTTTAATCTTAATACCAAGCTTTATAAAAATCTCCAGTACCTACAATATTTTTACAAGTGCAAAACATGCCACTTTAGTAGGTACATATATAATTTACTTTTTTCATATCGCATATTCACACATACAAAACTTATGACTTAATGTTACTCACCAATGAACTATTCCTTAAAATTTAAACGCAGAAACCATGGAAAATAGGTCATTTCAAGCTCAGTAGAAGTAGGTACAAGCCTTCCAATCTTTCTATTCCTCTTGTCATTATAAGAAAAAATCCAAAAAAATATTGGTGATGTTATCCATCGATGCAAATAATTATTAACTTTAAATTCGAAAAATTTAGTTTTCCAAATTTTATTCGGTTGCTCAACTAATTTTCAATGAGATCAAACAACTTGTCGGTATATGTACATAATATAGGTAAACAACATTAAACTCATAGTGCGTCGAATGGAAGACCCAATTTATGAATTATTTTTAGCAGAAAAAAAAAAATATCACGTGTTTGTTGAATATTTTATCATAGCATCATAGTTTCCAAAAAAAAAAAAAAATAAATACCTACGATTGTTTAGAGATCGTAAAAGAAGAAAAAAAAAAACAGCTGAATTTCCATTACCATTAAAAATGATTCACCAAAATTTAATAGATACCAAAAAAAAAAAAAATGTAAAAAATAAACAAAATCTGCTAATTATACACTCCATTGTATAAAAATAGATATTCCAACAGTAGATACATATATTTGGGTCAATAAGTAGGTACACAATAAAGACGGTAGAAAATTTGCAAAAAATAAACACCTACCTATTCAAAATTAATATAAAACACAAAAAAAAAAAAAACAAAATGTTCCCCTTCCCTATGAATTCTTCCATCCATCCAACAACCTCTTTTGCAAACACTCTCTCCCCCCTCTCTTTTTTTTTATTTTTATTTTACATACAAGACGAAGACACCTTCTCTGCGCTCTGCGCTCTGCAAATGCTTCTTCTATAAACCACCATACCTTTCCGCACTGCTGCCGTTTTAACCGACAATCAACTCGATACGATCGACTCGAAGAATCCTCTCTTCCCATTCCGACCGAAAACAAAGATACGATACCAAATACTGAATGAATTCGTTCTATTTCATAGTGTTGGTGTAACAAATTTTATCTCACTCATACATCGATACTAAAAATGTGTCCAAAAAGCTCTCAGCTGACTCGACTATATAAGTGACCCACGTTTGTATCTCGCGCTTTAGTTTAATAGTGGATATAAATTCAGAAAGGTTAAAAAACTAGCTCTGTGAGTCAAACAGTTGTATATGTATTTAAAAGAAAATCATATAGATACATACATACGTGATAAATGTTAAACAAAAATTTCGGAAAGCATCTAACATTATTTACGCAATAATTGCATTAGATTTTTTGACTTATAATTTGACAGTTGAAAAAATTAAAACAAATTCGAAATCGATTTAGGACGAAGAATCCGGTTTATCAAGATTTACCAAAAATTTGGAAAAAGAAGCTCGCACTTTATGTAACATTCGCGAATTTTTTTTTGTCGAATTTCTTGTGTGCAAAAATTAAAAAAAAAAAAACTCACTAAAGTGTAGATAGATGTATGTAGATGAATTTGTTTTTGAGGCCGTGATCCAAAATTAGAATATGCCTGAACGGATTATTTTTGGCGGGCATAATAAACAACATCAACAGCAACACATAAACGGTGTTCTTGAAATTTTCACTTCTACACAACAGGAGCACAAGCAATAGCCGCAACAACCTAGCGACTAGTTCGAGAAGTGCAACAAGCGCAAACTATAATAATAACCTTGATGCATATTAAGAGAGCAGCAAAATACATAGTGCAACATTAAATCATATTTACAAAAAAAAAAAAAAAACAAAAACTCTAAAGAGAGCAAAATAGAAGTTATTTGAAGGAAAATAATAATAACGGTGAAAGAGTATATTAGTTGAGACATAAACCAAGAAAAATCTTCAGGAGTGGTGAATTTTTGAAAATAAAAACATACGTTTAAATTGATTTTTTTTTGTGTCGTGGTAATTAAATTTATTTTAATTAATTTTCACAACGACGACAATAATTGACACAGTGAATACAAAATAAAGTAATTAATTCAAAATGAGTGGAAGAGACAATCGCCCAAGTGGGCAAATCACAAGCGCAATGGGGAAAATCAAGGATAAACTGAAGCGATCGGTTGCTGACACGGTAAGTAAAAAAGAAAAAACGAAACAAAAATCAAGGACATCAATGTTTTTGTTTTATTTTTAGAAATTGAGAAATTTAAAAAAAAATTAGTGCATTAATGAATACACGGTGATGAGAGAATGGAAAATAAGAATTGTTTCTTTTAAGGCAGATGAAAGACAAAAAATTGAATATTTCGTCTTACTTAGTTCAATGGAAGTCTATTTCATTTGCTTTGAGGTATTTGTATTTGTAAGGGATTTTTTGTATTGAAAATTATTGAGTATTTGTGAAATAACCCTCGTCATATCCAAAAAAAAATTGATTTATGCAAACCGAACAAAAAAAAAAAACAATAAAGATAAATGAAACTGCTTAGAAAATAAAGATTTTTAAATCTTTTATGTTATGATTTAAAGCAAAAAATATATTTATAATTCCGTTTTAAAGTTATTTAACAACTAAATTTGGTTATGAAGAGTTTTGCTAAAATGGATAAAGCGAGTTTTGGTTCTCATAAACTCAATTAAACAAAATTCGAATTTATTGAGTTAATAATTTAAATATGGATAGAATATAGAGCAAGAGAGTTTTGGTCTATTTATGAGAGGTATCTCTATTTCGAAAAAAAAAAAATGGCTTAGAGCCGATTTTTCGATCATCAGTTAAGCATTCAGTTAACTATAAGAGGAATAAATAGGAACAAATGTCTGATTTATCTGAAGAATAACCTACTTTTTAATCTTTAACTGACTATTGAAAAATTTGGACCTTAGGGATTTTTTTTTAATTGAACAACGCACAACGATATGAAGGTTTTGAATATTAAATCAACGTGGAAAACATTTTTTTTTGGAAAAAGCCTAAGGTGAAATTTCAATACTTTGCTATTCAAAATCGTGAAAATAATTTCGACCAAAAAAGTTCTAATTTTTTTTTGAGGGAACAAAAACATAAAGCTGTTTTTTTTAGAGTTTTTTAGAGTTCCTAATGAAGTTAGTCTTAAATTGTAGAAATTCTTTTAAAATATGTTACAAAGAAAGGTTGTTTTTTAACGATATTTCATTTGAAATTTTGAACCGATTTTGAGTTTGTTATCAAACAACAAATATTGAAACAAAATTATTAAAAAAAAAACAACACTTTTGTTAACTAATTTTGTTTCGATATTCAACACATCGAAGGTTAAAGTGCAGGACCTCGTAAGTCGAAAACTCTCAAAAATATTATAAATGGAAAAAATCCTAATAATCAGAGCCACCTTTTGGCGCATTTCAGAGCCACCTTTTGGCATTTTCAGCATAACAATATTGTTCAGATTAAAAGATAGCTCGGATCAATTTATTTGTTATTTTTTAATAGTAAAAAGTTGTTTTTTTAAAAAAAAAAAAAAAAAAACCATCACATAATAAATTATTTTCAAATTTTATTTTTAAAGCTTAGTGAAGTTAGGTTTATGTGAAATTTTCAAATTTTTTTTTATGAGAATATTTTTCTAACTGAACGTAATATACATATGTTCAAACATACAGCTGAGGTAAAAATAATAGTAGTGCGCTTTATGATACTACAAAATCGTTAAAAAAATAATCAATGGGATTTATAGTTTATACAAATAAATACTCATGTTTTTTTAGCTTTTAATTTCAGAAAAATACTGTTTTCGAATTAATCACTTGAGTTGATAATTTCAAATTTGTTCAAATGTATTTGAAAAGCGCGTTTAAAAAAATAGTAGTGCATTGAACATCTCTCTTTAAATTTAACAAAGAAGCATAGTTAATGTTGATTTTTTTTTCATTAGAAATAGCTTGTGTTTTAACCTTAAAATCTAATTTATTTGCATGTCCCTTGTTTGATATAGCAGTAGCACAATGACATTGCATTAAATTAATCATGTTTTCACACCTTTTAACGGGTATCGATCTCCGCGTTTGCTGTACAGCTTCACAATCACCGTATTATTAGTTTGTTATCAACTGGCAAACAAACTTTTTAACATCACACTAAAAGTTTTAAAGAGAGTTGAGATCGGAAGACAGTGCTGGCCGTTCCAACACATGAATCCTTTTTTTTTGGAAACCACTTCTTTGGGAGTTTGCTGGTATGCTTTGGGTCATTTTCTTGTTAAAGACCATGGGCCAAATTACTGATCTTGTGAGTGCCATCAGTGATCGAATGACCAAGTAAAGCCTATGGGGATGATTGCTCCATAACGTGGTGATCGGTAATGCCAAACTCATACATAAGTCAGTCACGTATTACTCGATGATGCGGTAATTCGGCCATATTATCAATGGTATTTCATCGTCATAATTATTGTAGCATTACTGCCTGCATGTTTTTGACATAGAGATGTTGATCCATGATGCCTTCAATTAGGTATAAGGAAACATCACCATACAAGGAAAAACATGCCTAAACCATTATGCTGGAACTTCCATGTTTTATTGTCTTAGCTTTGAAAAGAGGATAAAATTCTTTTTGAAAAGCCTTCTACCATATTAAAGAGAATCTTTTTTTTACCATACAGACCTGTTTTGGACTGATCTGATTCACTTTTTCGTAGGCCGCTTAAGGTGTATCTGCGAGTTTGATTCTTCTGCTCATATGCTTCGCCACTTCTTAAACGTCTAAAAAAAACGTTTAAACACTGACGTTAACGCAAACAACAGCTTTGATATTCACTAATGGCGTTAACAGATTAATTTTTGATTGTAGTTTTTTTTTTTTTAGTTTGTCAACATAACCAGTTTTTGCGCAATCGTTTTTTACTTTGGCCGGTAGTGGCATTTTTTACCGTTATTGATAAGCATCCAACTAAGTCAGTCTTTCATCTGCGAATAGATTTTTTCCTTCAAAATCAGTCTTCTAATCAGGGCACGATATTCAGGCGTGCAGTGCATGCCTCTACACATTGCTCACGAATATTTCACACAAATTTCAATACGTATACAATCTCTGAAAAATTAATATTAGCGCAAAAATTAACCTTTTCAAAATTTTCCGTTTCCAAATAATGAAAAGAAATATAAAATTTCTTCACAAAAGCCGATGCACTACTATTATTTTGACCACAACTGTAAGTTGGTAGATGCTTTAGGTCAAATTTTGAATTCTTAAAAAAAAAAAACTGAGTTTGACATTTTAATCAGAAATGGAAATTGTTTGGCTCAAAAAAATAAAGGATCCTGCCATACAACCGTCAAGTGTTCAAAATAAGCTTATTTATTTCGGAAACGGTTTTAATGATTATTTTTCTCTGAACTGTACATTATGTAGGTAGAGGTACATACCTATGCATATGTATGTTCTTCATTTTAGTAAAACGAGATTACCAGAAACTGTTATATGTAATGGGTGATTTTTTAAGAGGTTTAGAACTTTTTTTTAAAAAAAAACACAAAAAATTCGAAAAAATGAATGAAATATTTATTTGAATCGATAGTTTGAACCTTGCAATTTAATGTTTAAAGATAATTTCATGCAAATGTTGACCGCGGCTGCGTCTCAGGTAGCCCATCCGCTGAGTCCAATTTTGGCATACTCTTTCACACAAATCGGCCGGTATCTCACGAATGAATGCATGGATGTTGGCTTCCAGTGCGTCAATCGAAGCGGGCTTGTCCCTATAGACATTAGCCTTGACATACCCCCACACAAAATAATCTAATGGTGTCAAATCGCACGATCTAGGCGGCCAATTGACCGGCCCGAAACGTGAAATTAACTGTTCACCAAACTCGCCTCGCAATTGCGCCATTGTTTCGCGTGCTGTGTGGCATGTGGCACCGTCTTGTTGTAACCACATATCATGCAAGTCAAGAACTTCCATTTCGGGCAAAAAAAAGTTTGTTATCATCGCTCGGTAGCGTTCACCATTGACAGTAACGCTGCGATTCGCATCATCTTTGAAGAAACAGGCCCAATAATGCCGCCGGCCCATAAACCGCACCAAACAGTGGCTTTTTCGGGATGCATTGGTAGCTGTTGCAATGCTTCTGGCTGATCTTCACTCCAAATGCGGCAATTTTGCTTATTTACGTACCCATTCAACCAAAAATGAGCCTCATCGCTGAACACAAGCAGCGCGCGATGAACATTTCGAACCGAGCACGAATTTTGATAGTAAAATTCAATAATTTGCAAGCGTTGTTCATTTGCAAGACGATCCATGGTTAAATTGCAAACCAAACTGAAGCTGTTTGACAGTGCCATAAGGTACTAAACACACGTCAGCTGTCAAAACCAGTGTTGCCAAAACCAAACCAGCTAAAAAATCACCCGTTATAAGGTATAATGGTACTAATTTTTTTCAAACTGCTATGACCATTTTTTTAAAATATTCTTTTCACATCACATAATTTGTACAAGATATCAGACAGCATCTATTTTTTGAGCTCAATACCATTTTAGAAGCTGTTTTAGCTATTTAAATAACTAACTTCAAGCTTTCTTACATTTTTCTCTAATAACAAGCATTGTGTTATATTTTTTTTAAATTCTAAGCACCTTGAACTATAAGAGGGTGAAGATTTTTTTTTTAAAGATATTTAGTCAAAAAAATTTAAGGATAATTTTGCTAAAATAAAAATACTATGTAATTTCTAAAAGCGTCACGATAATACAAACATCCTAAAGATTTTTTTATGATTCAGTGTCATATGATGTCTAGCCATATAATTTAGAAAATAATGTTTTCCTAGCCTCAATTAATTAATAAACCAATTTAAAGACACCAAGGAAGGTATAATAAATTTATGTTCAAATGCCACACTAGATTTCGAATGAAAGATTTTATATTTCTCTTTCATCATGATCAAATAAGATCATATAATTGACAAGACTAAATAATAAATAAATAAAACATTGTATTTGTTCAAGTTATATAGGGTCTTTTCTTTCAAAAAAAAAAATTAGAGTAAATAGGAAATTAAAAAAATGTATCCTCCAATTCTAATGAAACTACAAATAAAGAAGACAAAAGACATACAGTTACTGCCGAAATCTTAAGTACATAGGTAATTCAATGATAAAGTTTCCTTTAATATTTTTTTATGAGCTTCAATTTTTAAGATGATATTTATAATCAAGGTCGGTGCCAAAGCATTGTAACAGATGTATAGGCACGTACTTATATGTGCTATGTATATTAGAAAAAGCATATCAAAAATTGGTAACCAATTTTTTATTACTTCCAGTTCTAAAAGAAAATACCGCGACATTTTTCTATAACTTTAAGGTTCAGGTTTTTCAGTGCGAGATTAAAGTTAATCCTGAGTTTACTCACCACTGAAAAACTGGCCATTAATATTTCAATAAAAAAAAATATCTTGAACATTTGAGGCAATTCACTTTTTGATGTACCCACATACAAACATACGTGACTACATCTGTTCCAATGGCGTAGCATGAAACCTTGATTATAAATCTCGCATCATCAAAATTGAAGCTCATAAACAAATTTTAATAAAACTTTTTAATTGATTTACTTAAGATTTCGGCAGTAATTGTATATTTTGTTTTATTTGTATAGGTTCGACTAGAATTGGAGGACATATTTTTATTTTATTTATGGTACTTTATTTTTGTATGAAATAATAACTTGATTTTTTTTTTTGTTTATTTATTAGTCTCTTGTCAATTATGATCTTATTTGATCATTAAAAAAAAAATATAAAATCTTTCACTCGAAAACTAATGTGACATTTGAACATAAATTAATTAGGTACCTTCCATGGTGTCTTTAAATTGGTTTATTAATTAATTGAGGCTAGGTAAATATTATTTACTAAATGACAGCTAGACATCATATGACATTAAATCATAATCAAATCTTTAAGATGTTTATAGTTATCGTGGGGCTTTTTTAATCTTACTATTTTTAATTTAGCAGAAACTTTCCTTAAATAACTGATATTTGCTTAAAATAAAAGTATTAAGTTAAGATGTCTATAGTTGATATTTTTGTATTTAAACAAATGATTAATTTATTAGGAATAAGTTACATCACGAGACATTTAGATTAGATATTGAAACATATTGTAGATTCTTTTCTTGAGTTAATGGAACTGACAATTCGAACTGACAAGTCGAAATCTGAATCTTCATTGGGGTCCAGTTTTTCAGTATGAATTTAAAGTTGAAACCGAGTTAACTCATCAAATATGGTGAGTTAACTCAGGATTAACTAAACAGATGCTATCGATGTTTTATCTACCGAGTTTGTTCAGTCGTTCCGCATGCATTCTCCACCGAAAAACTGCTTCCTTAGTTCACTGCGGGTTAATTTACTTGTTGAGCTAGCTTACTCTGGTTTAACTCACTACTGAAAAACTGGGCTTTAGGGTGAGTTATCCAAATGAACTGATTTTATCGATTCACACTGGGAATGGGCATCACGTTTTCACTGGTGGTGTGCTTTTGTTGTATTAATTTAATTGCTCCATCCATCACTACAGTGGTACACTCAAGCCCTCTCTCTAAAGGGTATTTTTTGAGACTGTTAGATCTTTCAATAGAAATAACTTTAAAATCGTTCTGTCACTTTTGACAGTTCTTTAACATTTATCTTCAGCATTGTTTTTTCAATTAACATGTATCGACCAACAGCAGTAGGAGGAATTCGCAGTTTGAAGTTTTGAGCAAACTTAAACTCGATCCATATTTGTAGCGTGTTTAGTGAAGCAGCTGACTTTTGAGTAGGAAAATAGTTTTTCAAACCAGAAAAATTGACGTTTCTTGACTGCAAATGTAATTTATATAAATAAAAAAATATAAATAAAGTTTTTATAAAATTGTACAATTTTGAGCTTTCCTTATTTTTGTATGTTTTTGAAATTTCGCAACGAAAACACTGCTGTGATACTATGTACTTCTTTTTGTTTGTTTATCGAAACAAAATTATCTTGAATAACTTTTGGCAAAGATCGAAGATAAATAGGTAGACAAATCTATGCCACAAACACTTCTCAATGTTGCAAACTATAAATTGTGTAAAAAGTTGCTTGACAATTTTATATGTCTAGGTACATATATTAAAGTGACAAGAGCAAAAATTTTTTGAATTCTACCGGTTTGTTTAGCTATTTTTATCACATTCTCTCAGCAATACGCGGCGTTTGCCAAAAAATTCAACAAGAAAAAGAAAAAAAAAACCCCAAAAGTAATTTATCAGGTTTTTTTTTTTACTCAACACGAACGATAAGACGAGACCACCAAATTGAGTGTTAGTATAGCACACAATATTCTTTTCAAATTTGATAAGCTCTCATGAGGCCGAAGAGGTCAAAATATGTACATCGCCCCGTAACTCAATCGTCCGATTGTATCAACAAAAAAATAAATAAAAAGAAAGAAATGCTTTCAAGCCTAGAGCAACATTTCCTGCTTTTCGATTGCGGAACTTTACTTTCAAGTTCAAAAGTACGATTGACTTGATTTGACTTATATATATGTATGTAGAGTAGATGTCAATTTAACGTGCTAAATAAAATATTAAAATATTTATTTATAAGTCGTCTAGAAAAGATAAAAAAAAAAAAACAAAAAGACGTATACAATTTGTATTTAAAAAAAAGAAATTATATATTTACATAGAAATGTATGTATGTGTGTATGTATATTTGTATACAAATCCATCCAGTTTTACAGAAGAAGGTGGATTGGTTGTGCAATGCAGATACTGCATAATCTCCATTTGATCGGCTGACTAGTTAAATATTTACAATTTACACGGGCAACGACGAACGAGACCGTCTGATGAGTGACGACGCTAAAAGTCAACAACACAACTTAACTCTTTGCAAATTTATTATTGGAGCTATAAGTGCGGGTATTTCTAATCAGAATGGCATTAGCACTCAAGATTTCGATTAGCATGGGAATTAAATAATATTAACAAATAAATTTTGTCTGTCTGAATTAGCATTGAAATATTGAACTATAAAAAAAAAATCAGTAAAATTCTATTTTTAGCTGACAAAATGAGTATAACTATACTTGAGATCATATAAAGGGTTTTCCAATAAGAGGTGTTATTTTGAATAGCCCGCTATTTCGGTAGCTGTCACTTTTGAAGCTGTCATTTTTTGACATTTGACAAGTAGAAACTACGCCATTAATAAAAATGGAACGATACACGCTTCAACAACGCATTGAAGTTATTAAATTCACTATAAAAATGGTGAAAATTTGGCAACCGGTTCGTAAAACTAAAACATTTTTGGGTCGTCGTGAAGCACCTTGTCGGACCGCAATACAGAAATTGGTGGACAAATTTGAGCTGTTGGGACAAGTTAGTGATGTGAAGAATAAAACCCGTGCACGTCGCTCAAGAACAACTGAGAATATTGCTGTTGTAGCCCAAAGTGTTGAAGAAAACCCAGGTTTGTCCATTCCTCGTCGTTCTTTGGAATTAGGCATTCCACAAACGTCATTACACCGTATTTTGCATAAAGACTTGGGTCTTAAGGCTTATAAAGTTCAGTTAACACAAGAACTCAAGCCGGCTGATCATCAACAACGTCGTGTCTTTGTTGATTGGGTCCTTGAAACGCATGACAATGTTCCGGAATTTCATCGAAAAATCATCTTGACTGATGAGGCCCATTTCCACCTCGGAGGCTACGTCAACAAGCAAAACTGTCGCATCTGGGGCTCGGAAAACAAAAGAGTTATTGTTGAAAAGCGGTTTATGGTCCGGCGGGGTCATTGGACCTTACTTTTTCGAAAATGAGGCTGGAGCAACAGTTACGGTCAATGGATTGCGCTATCGAGAGATGAATAATGATTTTTGATGGCCGGAATTGGATGGAATTGATCTGGACAACGTTTACTTTCAACAAGACGGCGCTACGTGCCACAAAAGCAATGAAACCATCGATCTTTTACGGGAAAAGTTTCCGGACCGTGTTATCTCTCGAAGAGGTGATCACAATTGGCCACCGAGATCTTGTGATTTAACACCTTGCGACTTCTTCCTTTGGGGCCACGTGAAAGATAAGGTCTACGCCAACAGCCCAGCGTTGATTCAAGACCTCAAAGATGGAATTCGTGAGGCTATCGAGGACATAGGGCAGCCACTTTGCGATTTGGTTATGGAAAATTTCATAAAAAGGATATGGTCCTGTAAGCGTGGTCCTGGCGGCCATTTGGCTGATGTTGTGTTCCATTATTAACGGCATACTTTCCTCTTTATAATGAAATAAACATCCGATCATTTATCTCAAAAAATGCCATTTTTCTTTGAATATCAAAATAACACCTCTTATTGGATAACCCTTTATTATGGTAGGTGATGAATTCGAATATCATTACTGTATTTTGATTCCTTTAGCATTATTTATCAATCGGTTTTAAGACCTTTTTGGGCTTTAGATATTTTTTAAATCGGTTCTTTGTGTTATTTGAACAATTTTATAAAGGGTTTTTCAATAAGGGCGGGAAGATGTTGAAATGGAACATTGTGGCGTTGACTGTGTGGAACTTAGCGCCGCGCCGCCGGCCGTTCTGTTGGAAGCACATGTCGTTCACATCTATATTTTTCGATTTGAGCCAGCAAAAATAGGTTATAATCGATCGGTGGTACTATCCGTTGATACTGCTCTCACAGACAGCTACGATGTTTTCAGTTGATCTTGCGTTTTGTGGACGCAAGGATATTGGCTGATTGTTCACTACCATATGTAAGCCGTTAAATCGGCGCAACGCATATATCGTTCCCCCAAAAGATTTTGATATTAAAGTTTTATCATTTGGACGTGCTGTGCAATCGTGTAACTTGCCGCCATAGTGATTTGGCATCAGTAACTTAATAATAAAAGACAGATTTGACAGATGTTACAATAACAACATGGTTGCCACATGCTGTCAAAATCTACCCGCACCAATTGAAAAACACTTTATATTCGACGATTGTTTGTAAAATTCGTTACTCCCGAGTTAAGGCTTTGAAGGGTTTTCTTACGAATTCATATTAAGATCAATGAAATATGAAACTGCTTCGCCTTAATTTTACAGAACAATATAACCACGACCACCTTTAGCTATAAGTGAATAAATAAACGTACAACATCTTATCAAGTGTCTAACCAAATTGATTTGAAATAGTTGCTTAATTCAATAAGTGATACTTTGGAAGGCTGTGTATAGTACTCGTATAATGTATTCACTTTAAAGTCGATTAATATATGTACATATATGTACAATCAACCAAATCCTAATGAATTTTAATTCATTAAACGAATTTATTACTTTCTTTTAATTATCAACTATTTGATTTTTTTGTTATTGGAATTTCTTCGTAAAAAAATACCCTTGAAAATTTTGAAGGACTTTTTTAAGACGCTTATTTCAACATTGGACGAAAATTTCTTTGAAATTCAACATGGTTAAATTTTGTTGGAATTTTATTTTACTTGCGAAAAATGATATGGATTAGGGTGCTTCCAAAAAAAAAAAATGTACGCTTTAAAATAACTTTTACAGTGTTAAATCACTTTTTTCGATTTTTAGGGGAATCAGCTTTAACGATTTTGATTAAATTTCGTATATGTGATTTTTGAAACTCCGTTTCAGGTTTTTGACTAATGGAAATTGCTTATTTATTTTGGGAAAATTTCTTTATTTTATTTTTTGTTTATTCCCAAAATCGCTCGATAATAGTTCAACCATTTTGGACGGAGATTTTTCTAACAAGTGCAGATGATTTAGTTTTCCAAAATTTTACTCATTTCTTAACTTTGTCACTGTGTTAGTTAATAAACCAATAACTAAACTCATCAAGGCGGGCTAAACTTTGAACCGTTCGTTCGTGAATTGGTTCTTTTGATTCAGTTGAGGATTTTTATGTTAAAAGAGTGATAGTTTGACTTTAATATCAACATAATGTCGCTATTTATGTAATTTAGTAGTAGTGGTTTAGCTGTAGATTAGCTGTCACTTTAAAACAGATGGGATTACGATACAACATCTCAATAAATTTTTTTTAAAGAACATTAAATTTGTCATATAGATTGTTAGCACGTCATTCGTGGGATTTACAATAAATAAGAATTATGCCATTTACATCATGCCAGGACATTAAGTGATTGAAAAAGTTCAACAAGTAACAAAAATTGGCAAACCTAGCCATTAAAAATTTGTATTTAAAGCTTTTTTCAATGTTCTGCTACTTTGAAACAAAGTTATAAATACCTTTCTATAAACATACATTTTTTTTGAAAATTCTAGAAATTTGGTGATGACACTCCTGTTTGAAAGAAAAAATCCAAAAAAAAAAAAAATTTATATGGAACACCTTAATGTGGACGGGCATTTTCTTTGTTTTTATTATTCACGTCTAAGCCCCATATAATAATATTTTTTTTTTTTTATTATTATGAGTAAACTTTGAGAACTAAAAATTAATTGAAATGTACTAGGTATATTGTATGTATACAATATAACTTTTTTTTATCGTCGGTTCTGTAATTAAAATAAAATTAAATTCAAAAAAAACTTAATGGGACGAAATGAATGACCAGTGAATTTGATATTTTAACGAACTAAGCGAGTCACTATATTAAAATGACGAGTTTTGAGTTAACCTCAATTATATCTTTAAGAGGATGGCAGACATGTTAATTTATTGTGATACGGGTTAAGCAAAGTTGCATCAACACATTTTACTGAGACACATAAATGTCCACAAAATTGCGTATAACGTCTCAAATTGAATCACAATAAAGTCCTGCAACCAGAAGTGTTGACATAAAATATTTAGTCAAGTCTGGCAGACATTGTGCTTCATCAGTCATCAAAATACTTCTTTAGTATGTACGTACACAATGGTTTAAATGCGATTTCGATGAAATTCTGTAAACTTATAAAATATCTTTTAAGGAGATAATTTGGAAATTGATTCATTGCAATCACATTTAATGCGGAGTCCAATAACTTAGCGAGAAATAACAATTTCCAACGATTTCAAAAATTTCATTGAACAATTCACTCGACTTGACTAATGAAAAAAAATCTTACTTCCAATAAATGATTATTTTTCAAATATTAATGAATGAGGTATCAAAAAAACGCTATAAGAAAAGTTATATCGACTCATACAAAAAAAAATACAACACTACTTTTTGAAAAAAATTAAAACTGATAAAAACTTGATAATACAGCGATAAATAGACACGAGAACTGGAAATTAGAATTTTATTGAATTTTTCAAATATTCATAGGTCGAAACGCTACTTATCTAATCACTGTTAGATCTCATTTTTAGCGCAACTTGGTAAATTGTCTTAACTCTAAACCCAAGGTGCCTTTCTGATTTGACTTCACTGCAATACGAAATGCCATTATGTTTAGACAAAGTAAAAAGGTACGTTGAAGGAGTTTTAAGATAGTTTAACAACGAGTATATATATACCTAGATAAGTCAAGAGAACGCAGCAGAGAGCCATTGGTAAAATCAATTTTATCTTTTTTATGCGTATACACAAATAACATGACCCCATTTTCACTTATTCTTATCTTGTTTCCAAGTTAAATGCTCAAATTTTATTTATAGCACATAACATGGTTCAAACGGATACGCTTTAAAACTAACGTCTCGCTTATAAATCGAGATTCATAGTTTCATTTATGTCACGTGTAATGCATTGCACGAGGTCTTTTTTTGCATATCTCGTTTTGCCAAATTTCTTTCAGAAACTGATAGAGAACTACACAATACACTGACTACTCATACCCAAGTTTTTTATTTAAAAAAAAAGCGTTTTATCGTTAAAAATTCATCATTTAATTTTGAATGAATTGGATTTTTACACATACATGACAAGGACTAATGCTGGGTGGCAATTTTTAGAAAAATCCCTTCACTTAGTCGGAAAATTCCCTTTTTTCCTAATTTTTTGTCTTGTTTCCTTGTTTATTTTCCACAGAATAAAAGGAATATATTTTTATTAAGAATATATAGCTGGAGATTTTCGATTAAATAAAATTCATTGCTAAAACAATAAATAGGATTTAAATTAATCCCAAAAGTCTTCGATACAGAAAAAAAATCTTAAAAAATAATCTTTTATTTTATTTTTTTATAATCACTTTTTCTGAGTAAAACTTTAAGTAGAAAATCTCACATATCGATTTGGTTTTCCCTTTGTCCCTTTATTCGTCAATATTCTCAGAGAAAGGGATTTTTCCCGTGATCTCTCAACACTAATAAGGGCAAAACAACGTTAATCAATATTGTTTTAATAATATGACATAATTAATGAGTTTATTATTATAGTTTATTTTTTTTTGGTTTTGAATACATTTATTAAAATTAATTCAATGCTTGAAAAAAAAATGTCATAATCTGAATCTGAATCACCCTGTATAGGTAAATGGCTATTTGGTATTAAATGAAAGTCTAATTCCTGTCAGACAAAATTAATTTGTTTGGTGTTGTCTCAGCTTCAAATTAAGACGCGGAAATGTATTCCTTTTCAATTCCTAATTTTCCATTTAAAAACTTAAAAAAAAAATATATAATAATAATACTAATAGTGGAATAATTAAGAAACAATTGGACGTATGATTATAATGTTTTCTTGTTTGAATGTCATTGCCAGGTTCTAATTATATACACAGACTATTTATACACTCACGCGTAACTATAACAAACAATAAATTAATACACACAACTAATTAAAAAAAGACATGAAAAATGTGTTTCTTTTTTAGTCGCACACATTTGACTCGTGGAGCAATTTAGCGATGCGACTGTGATGGAAACAAAATTTCGTGACGTGGGCGCATTCACGATGGGGCTGGTGTAATATAGTGTATAGTTTACATAAGTGCTAAGTTATTAATACTTTACTACGCATTTTCATTCAGACGTACTTGGTTGAGTGGCAACGCAAACGACAACACTTAATTGAAAATTAAAAAAAAAAAAAATTGAATTTGTTTTGAAAACTATATCGCAAATCCGAGATATTTGTTTAAACTAGAATTATTATACCCTTTGGTCTGACTTAGGACCCATGAAAAAAAATTAACAATATAGTTAGTTTTCAGTCACTGGTAATGAGGTAAGGCATAAAGGACATGTCGAACCCATCGCTAGTGTCTTTATCTGTTATCGATAACAGCGATATTTAGAGTCGATTTTATTCATGGCAGGCGGTAGAACTGAATTTTTCAGCAGCCTGCCTGACTATAACGCGGGGAATAGCCGGGACCTCCTTCAATCACTACTGATAGGGTGAAGCATCAAGAAAATGTAAAACGCCATCGCGAGTGACTATATCTGTTATCGATAAGAGCGATATTTAGACACGGTTTTACTGATGGCAGGCGGTAAAACTGAATTTTTCAGCTACCTGCTTGACTATAATGCGGGGAATAGCCGGGACCACCTTCAATTATTAGTGATGGGGCAAGTATCAAGAACATATGTCAAACCCATCTCTAGGGACTTAATCGATAAAAGCGATATCAAAACCCAATTTTATTGATGGCAAACGATGTGACTTTCTTTCAAGGGTTAGTTTTTGCGTTCCTTTGAAATTGTATGAACAATGTTGCTGAAATTTTACATGAATAATGCAGATGCACACAAGTTCAATTTCAAAACAGATAAGTTGATTTCAACATGCGTCGCCTGCTGCTGCCGCGCCGCCTCCGGTCTGGACAGTGTATTGTCTCTGTTTATCAATGGGTGACTTTGGATTAAGACGCCAGTCTGCAAGTGTGATGTGTGCGATGATTAGAGGTATTCACTGATTTTATTTAAATTTTCGAAGCGCAAAAGTTTTGATCCTCCTTTTTTTTGTATTGTAATCTGAAAATAAATTTGCTGACCCCATTTAGCTGGGGTCACCAAACACTCAATCCAGTGCCAACACAAATATTTGTGATGTCTCTGATGAAGCTTTTCAATTAACTCTCCTCGTCCGCAGAATGTAGTTATTCAATTGAAAGGAACGAAAATATGCCATGGAGATAATGGCCTGACAAAAGTGAATACAATTTTGGAACGCTCAGCTCGTCTTGAACAGTTATGTTGCACTTTTTTTGTATAAGCGGTATAAAAGATTCACACACGTTTTGATAAGATCATTATTTCAAGATATCTTGAATTGTACGGGTTTGATTAGACTAGAGATATAGGGACGCATATTTTAACCCAATGACTAATTAAGTTTTGTTGTTGTTTTTATTGCAGGATGATCAATTCGCTGGTTACGAACGTGTCCAAGGCGGAACACTATCAACATCAACAACAGCCACTAGTTTGGACACAATCCTGGTCGATGATACATTCTCATTCCAAGAACAAAGAAATAAGAGTCCAACGCTGCAATTTGCACCGATCTTGGAAGGTGATGATATCAATGAGCCGCCAAGGCAAGGGGCGGCGGGTCAACAACAAAAGTCTGGAAGCCAAAAGAAGCTGACAGGAAGCGCAACAGAACTCCAGCCAATACCACCGCCACCACAATCGACACACGGACATAGTCATCATCATCGTGGTGCTGTTTCCGATGCTGACCTTAATCGGAGTAAGACGTCGCTGAAAGGTTCAAAGGTTTCCTTCGAGAGAAAGAACGAAAGCAGTGATGAGGATAGTTTCGAGGACAGGCGGGATAAGTTCCAACAGCAAAAGACTATCAGTGTTGATCATAAAGGTATTTTAAAGGTAAGTTCATCTAACTTGATGTTTAACAAACAAAAAAAAAACAAACAATCTTTATCATTTTTAGGATCTTAAAAACATAATGGCCAATGACAATCGCAGACAATTTCAAGCCAAGAAACATGTCTCCCTAGACATCAGGGGTACGACATTCTTGGAAGATCTCCTGCGTGATTCCTCGTCTGAAGAAGATTTCCGGAAAACCCGCAAAGACTTCCAGGGTCGCAAACATCAAAGTCTTGATCCAAGAGTGAGTTTAAAGCTTAAAGGAAACTTAGCCAGTGGCTCAAGCACAGACAGTGAGGAGGAGAATTCACTCGAAAAGACAGTTCTCATCAAACGTTACAAGGATATCACAAAACCAGTGATTATTGATTTTAAGGATTTGGAAAGTGACGACGAAGATTATATGTTAGCGCGAACAGCTTATCAAGCACAAAGAGCAGCTAGCGTCGATAGTAGAAAAAAGTAAGCTATTATTTATACAAAATCATTATTCCAAAGCCACTAACAAAAACACTTATTAACAGTAGTTGCCGATTATATGAAATGGATGAAATGGGCAGCAAAAAGAGCGAAAATCTAAGGCATTCTGTACCTTTTGTGAGGCAAATCACAGAAGATGGTAAGCCAAAACTTGAAGTCTATCGGCCAACAACGAATCCCATTTACATT
Organism: Leucozona laternaria; assembly: GCA_932273885.2. Lineage (NCBI taxonomy): Eukaryota > Metazoa > Arthropoda > Insecta > Diptera > Syrphidae > Leucozona > Leucozona laternaria. The sequence continues at coordinate 7,755,543 of OW026368.1, forward strand.
TGGACTCAGGTGAGTGTGTGAAGTTTATTTTATTTTGTTTTACCTTTCAAGTGAAGGTAGTAGGTCAAAAAATGACAAACGAAAGCAAAACCTATATTTGAAATATTCAATATGAAGGCCATTTGGTCACAATGAACTGACTGAATCATTAAAAATTCGATTAGGTATATATGTATGTATATAGTTTTGCATAATTGGTGGAAATTTTAATAAATCACGTGGTTTTTACTTGACGTTATTAATTTGGTCAACTGGTCAGATATTTATATACATCACTAAGTAGGTCATAAATAAAATATGAGCTTTAGCATTTATTGTTTGGTTTTGAAGAAATCTGTTGATAGAAGAGGGTGGACCGCATAAAATTGAATGGGTTTAAAAAAAAAGAATAAAAAAAAAATTTCTGTGATGTATACATATTTAAATTTAAAATCAAATACGCGCATTTAAGTTTTTTTATTTTAATGACGTCATTCGGATGAAAATTGTCTCGACGCAAGCACTCAAAGTTTTGAAAACAATAAAAACTGCTGCCAATAACTCGTGAGTAGAAGCGTAAGTTCTTCACCTGTAAAACGCTCAGTAGCGGCAAAATTTCCAACAGCTATAAGCTATACAAATTGTACCCTGCTTGGAAAAACAAATCTAGTTTTAAATGAGGCCCTAGAAACGGCCGGGACAAATATTCTCCAGCTGCATATTTGCAAGGCCTTCAATAGTTAGGAGGTGATTCTAACTGAGATCACCATTTAAAATAAATTTAATTATTTCCAATATCATCGTTCCTTTGTTCCGAAATCGTAACATTATGATGTCATAGTCGTTCCTAAACTCAATGTTAAACATTTTGAACTTATTTACTCCTTGATATAGGTGTTGAAATGTTACTCTATATACCTAAGTCGCATATCGTGGTGTTTTGGGTCCAGTCCTATTTCTGATTAAATCTTAATCATTTAATTCGTCGATGTAATTTCTACTCATGTTGTATGAAAAAACTTTCCACTATTTTGTGTGACATATCAACAATTTATTTAACATTTGTAGAACAGGTGTCCTTCTAAAATCTTAATTTGCGAAGGTTCAAGACTGATTCGTTAAAAAAAAAAAAAACTTAAACACAAATTATTATCTAACTGAACTTAACTTCCCATTAAACTTTACATCTTGACATGATAGTGTCGCATAAAAACGCAGATACCCATCGTTAATTAAAAAAATAAACTTCCCTGACTTAAAAAAAAAGCTTAAAAATAAAATGTATAAGCCTAACAGAAAGAAAAAGCCTTTCAAATTTAATAAAATATCAAAATTCGGTTAGTACAAGGATTTCATAAAGATTTTCTTAAACAAAATTGACTCATAGCCGGTACAATATAGCCTTTTTATAGCAGATTAAATACCACTTCCAATTATTGTTTCCTTTCATAAAACTTATTACATCTTTGCTAAAAAAGTGGAAGATATTTCAATCTCTGTATACAAATGAAAACTGTGAGTGATTTATTTTATTTATTTATTGCACATTTGCCTCACATTTTTTTTTTAAATAAACATTCAGGCAGAACTATAATATTGTTTGACGCGGGCACTTAAATAAGTGCTCGTAACAAAAACAAGCGAATACAAGCAAATCATATGAAGTTACCAAAGTTTGCGGATTGATACTTTTCGTCTAGTTTCATTCAGAGATAGACGATTTCTTTCACTTAAGTGCAATATTAGAGTCTTCTCCTGAGCGTCCTGAGTCAACTCGGGTTTATCTTCAATCTCACACTAAAAAACTGGACCTAAATTTGTAAACAAATTGAACATAAATATAATTTCCATAAAAATCTCTTTACTTAAGCAAGTGCCCTCTAGCGGTTGTAGGGTGTTTAACTACTTTAGATGGTAATGGTAGTATTAGATTAAAGTTTTCGTCTACTCATGTCAAGAGTACTTTGCCATCCCCACAGGAAAGCAGCACAGGTAATATATCCAAAATTCTTCAACTAAAAACTACGCTTTGCAATGTCAAACTTATATAGTTTTTTTTTGAAGAAGCAAGAACAATTAATCCGAGTTAATTTATTTTTGGAAATCTCCCAGGAGATTTCAGGGATAGCAGTTAGAAAAGGTTTGATGACTGATATATATTTCGGGACTGCTTTCCACACCTATTCAAATATGTAATGACTAATATCATCAACATTTACATATATTACTTCAATCTTCAATTATCATAAAGATATTTTTGTTTACAAAAAAGAGTCCATATCGTTGACTTCTTTCCCAATTAAAGAATTAAACGAGCGTGTGCCAGTTGCATCATATGCACATGCAGCACTATCAAATTACATTATACCTTTCAGCTAGGTCAAGCAAATCACATCAATGGAGACGATGAAGGAATAAGAAATATAATACACCACACAGTGCAGCTCAAACTGCAATTCACTTTTAACCATCAATTTAATTAATAGCTATGCTACTTCGCCCGTGCAAGCCATCACCAAGCTACATACATACATAGTTGTTGCTAGTTGTTTATGACTAAACCTTCTTTAATGTTTAATTAAAACTATCAACAAACCACTAAGCACATAAGTTTCAAACACAACAACAACAGCAGCAGCAACAAAAAGAACTTGCACATGAAAACCTATATTTAAGTGTAGGTCTCCATCTCCATCACACACGGACATCACAGGGAAGACACACTTCGGCGAGTTATGCACGCCTATATTTATATTTTCCTATCGATAATATCAAAATTTATGCAGATAGATAGCTATAGTTATCCTGTTTAGCACCTTTAAGCCATTTATTTCAGTTATCCTTTGTGTGCGGTTTGTGTTACACCTTTGACTTAGCTAGCAGTGTAAACTGAAATAATCTTCTTTAGATGTTACAAAAAATAAAAAACAAATTCACAACATCTATTGGCATCGTGATCGAGTTTCTTTTAGACTTTTGTCGTCTTATCAGCATCTTTTTTTTTTCAAAATTTAGAAAATGCGAATTTTCGACCTTTGAACTTAAAATCTAATCACGTGTAATTCACAAAATAATATCAACAATAATATTACATTGCTAGTGATAAGAATTTCGAACTTAAACTCTCTCTCTCTCTTTTTAAATCAAACACTGATAGAACAGATATTCCCAAGGTGATCCTTTTCTCCTTCTACGAGTTTATAGATCGAAGAACAAAAAAAAAATAACAATAACTTCGAATAAAAACATGATAAGATGCTAGCTTGCGAAGATTTTAATCAAAAGAAAACATCTTTTCATAATTATTTCGAATAATAATATAATTATTACTCCTAAATTGAATCTGAAAGTGATTTGTGAATTTCAGTTGTTTGTGATCAGTCGGAGAAGTTCAATATTTTTAATTCCGTGTGTTCAAGCAATCAATAAAACTGTTAAATACCAAAAGTGACAAATTAAATAATAAATCAAGTCCTCCTTTAATTTTTTTTTCATATGAAATAGGAAGTCGCAGATGAATCTAGTCGAAAGTGTTTTTGTTGAATTTTGAAAAACTAAAGAACAAATTAATTGCTGAAAATTCTTTAGACCTATACACAAAATATAGTTAAAGCGTTTAAAACATGAAGATTAATAATTCCTTTAAGTTAAATAATCAGCATCATGAGGAAAAAATGTGTACCTACATAAATCTTATTTTAAACCCAAAACTGTTCGATTCTCCAATTATTACAAAAATACTTATTTTTATTTTCTAAAATAGCAGACCCCTTTTATTTGCTCAGGATCAACGGCAATTTCTTCTTCTAATCTGCAAATTGTCGACTTTAAGGTCTTTCTGCATCTGGGTGATACTTGTCTGTCAAAAATAAAGGTTTTAGAATCTTGATAGGTGGAAAAATTACCACTTCTGAAAGATGCCAAAACTACATACGTGCATATTCCATATGGCAGCACAGCCAAAATTATTCACTTATCATTCTCTATAGGTACCTATTTATTTACATATTTGGCGAATATTTTTAAATTTTGCGGTTTGACATAAAAGAAACTTTACCACAGAACTTTCATAACATAACTTTTTGCCTGACAGAAAAAAATGTACATATATGGATATTTTTCGACATATTACACTCTGAGAAGTTTTAAAAATTTAAAAATTCTACCTATAGAAAAATAATTCATTTATTCGTGGCAGCAGTATTCATTGAACAAATCGATTTTAAATTGTAGTTAACTATAGTGTAGTAAGCTACAATGAAAACGTTAATCTCAAAAAACAATTTCTGTTTCTATAAGAGGTAGATTATCTGCCTTATCTCTTAACAAAACTAATTTAACAATTTTCTTATCAATCGAAACGATTGAGTTTCATTTCAAAAATAAAATTGAAATTTATTCCAAATTAACAAATAGCCCAGGAAACAAACCATGTGTTTTTTTTAACCTTGTGTCTATGTCTCAGATAACTTTTTCAATAAAAAATAGTTTTCTTAAATTATACAATGTTAGTCATGTTCATACATACATACATACACTTATTTGGAGCTAACGCCTGGACTTGAGATTTAACAGAAACCTTGAGCCGATTAGAGTCAATAATTTTAACTCAGGTTAACAAAAACGAAACAACGTCCTTGTGGAGACCTTAGCCTATGGTTAATGACGATCAAGATCAAAAGTGTATCATATTAGTCTTGAGTGTTCGAATACAGTATTTTTTTGAAGAAGAATTATGGTTCTCCATGAAATTTCTATACTATCATGTCCGTTGATTATGGCATTGATGCTTCCCTCTAAAATATTGTTTTTAAAGATGTAAATTGTATTTTTTTGTAAAGGAATTTGTCATAGTATTACATATTTCCAAGCATAATGTTAAAATGTTGCATTACAGCTCGATACAGCAACCTTAAAGTTAAGATCGTTTTTTTTTTCATCTCTAATCTGAACACGTGCATCGTACAATCCTGTAATTAGAATAAGAACGTTAGATTGTCCCTTAGCAATTTGAACTACATTATATTAAGGAGAAACTGAAGTTGATTTCAATCAATACCGAAACTCGACCCTGCGACTCTTTATAAGTTCAAAATATGTATATTCATACGTCAAAAAGTCCATACAAATATTTATTTGATTCTGCATTAATGAGTACATGTGCAGATGCTCATTATTATTAGACAGAATCATTTATATTTTGTCTCAAGCTTAAGTTAAATTCTACCACGTGCCATACAACAATACAAGCATCCGCACACTCGTAATAATAATGATCTTATAAATCTTACGCCAATTAGCCAATTAAAAATATGAAAAATTTGTCTTACACTAACAAAAGATGAAGTCTTAGCTTTTTTAAACTAAGAATGAATGAGTTTTAATTAGAAAAAATATTCAAATCAGCAATTCATTATTGTTTCGTATCAATTTCTTTTTGAAAATCAAGCATTTAGTGCTTATCTCTGCAATAAATCCGCCTTTATCTAGAATATTTTGCTTCGATTCGATTAATTTGCTGTTTTCTTTTTTTTGTTGTCTCCTCCTTAAGCAGCAGCCATAACATCTTTGTATTATCTTGGACTGAGCCAATGATGCTATAAAGCAGACATGGCTTATCGAAACATAAGTTATTGTTTTCCTTTGTATTTAAGTCTTTTGTCTTATCTTTAGTGTTGTCTAACCTTTGATTCTGATAAGAATGTTCCTTCACAACTTTGTTGTCACACTCACACTGCAGCAATATGCACGTTTCTAAAATAAATGAGTACATATATGCATATAAGTTGCCTTCATTTTTAGTTCAAGTTCGGTGTCCTTTCTCTTTCAGCGAAATTCTAGCCTCCCAGACATACTAAAAATTGCCTGAATTATGCAAATGAACTTTCAGTCTCAATAAAAGAAGAATACAACAAAACAAAAAAAAAAAAGCTCTGTCCTTGTGACACACAAGTTGCTCCCTCAATTGTCATAATAATAGTCATCACCATCATCAGGACTATCACAGAATCAGTCACAAGTCCTGAATGAAAGTAATAGTCCTTCTTAGTCAGTCATTCGTCGGGCTATTTCTAATCGGTTGGTGGTGGTGCTGTGTGCTTAAGATTCTACAGAAGAAAAAAAAAATCAAGAATTAAGGACTCCAGATGGTATCAATGGAAAAATACTGTTGAATCAAATCCTTTTTGCTGTCAGTTCCATTGTGATTGCACTATTGGTGATGGCTAATCCTTTCTCGGAGCAGCAATGCAATTTGTCGCATTCGATTTTAAAATTTTCCAAATTGTCATTCAAGTGACGATACGTTTTTTATAGAAGCATGACAAATCAAATGAGCGACTCGGCTAGGAACAGTGTCCTTTTGACAATTTTTGGAATTTTATTTGGTGATCTTAGCACTGGTTTTGAGAATGAAGTAAGTTTTCTTTAATTTTTTTTTCTTCAGCTCCCTTGAGTGTCGTGTGAATTGTCTTATTTAAATTAAAACATTGAGGTCATTTGTAAGTGTGGGAGGACTCTAATGATTAAATGTAAAAGGGGAACTTGATTTGTTGACGCACGCCGTAGTGACGCAGTCTATCAGCAAGATAATGAAAGACCATAACAATCGAATCTATTATGTTTTTGATGATTTTTTTTTTTTTTAATTTTGAACATAAACAGGATACAAAACATAAACAAGTGTGAGATACGGTTTCTCTATAATTAAGACAAGATGAAAATTCTTATGCGCGCTGACACTCATGTGTCATTCTCGGTACCAGCTAGTACTCCTCAGGCCAAGTGTACATACTCACAGGTTGTCTTTCGTTTGTTAAACTAACTTCAATTCGTTTTTCAAATCCACAATTTATTCCCAAAAATATAATGCTTACATTTTTTTCCAGGTTCTCGCCGCTTTGACAGTGTCGTTAGGTTCTATGGTTGTTGGATTTTCGTCAGCTTATACGTCGCCTGCTCTAGTGTCCATGACAAATCAAAACCTGACAGATTTTGAAGTCACTCCACAAGCTGTAAGTTATATCATAATATAATTGTTATTTATTGGAACAATCGAGTGAAGTGAAAAAAGATCCACATGTCCCAAAATACTATTTGGTATACATTGTTTGATTTTTCAAGCAAACTTACAAAAACAACGTGCATAAGTTTGATACGAACATTTATCGCATCAAACGGATTCTATTGTTGTAGAAACGGAAATTCTTTACTTCACTACGAAAAAATATCAAAAACGAAACACACGTTACATTTTCTATGTTAAATCCTCATCTAATAAATTTAAATTTTAGGCTTCATGGGTTGGTGGTGTGATGCCTTTGGCTGGTTTAGCTGGAGGTATAGCTGGTGGACCGTTTATTGAGTACGTTGGCCGCAGGAATACAATCCTTCTAACAGCTGTTCCTTTCATTATCGCATGGCTTCTGATTGCATGCGCTAATAATGTTGGTATGGTTTTGGCCGGTCGTGCTTTGTCCGGTTTTTGCGTTGGTGTTGCTTCTTTATCGTTGCCTGTCTATTTGGGAGAAACTGTTCAGCCAGAAGTTCGCGGTACTTTGGGTCTGTTGCCAACTGCATTTGGTAACATTGGAATCTTAATTTGCTTCGTTGCTGGCACTTACATGGAATGGTCGGGTTTGGCATTCCTCGGTGGAGCTCTGCCAATTCCGTTCCTCATCTTGATGTTCTTGATTCCGGAAACTCCACGCTGGTATGTGTCAAAGAATCGTGAAGAACGGGCTCGCAAGGCTCTTATTTGGTTGAGAGGCAAGAAAGCTGATGTCGAGCCGGAATTGAAGGGTCTTTTGCGATCACAGGCTGATGCTGACCGATCTTCCGGACAGAATTCGATGTTTGAATTGCTAAAGAAGACTAATCTTAAACCATTGGGAATCTCACTTGGTCTCATGTTCTTCCAACAATGGAGCGGTATCAATGCTGTGGTGTTCTATACTGTAATGATTTTCAAAAATGCCGGCTCAACAATTGATGGAAATGTTTGCACCATTATTGTTGGTATTGTCAATTTCGCTGCGACTTTTGTTGCAACTATGTTGATTGATAGATTGGGTCGTAAGGTAAGATCAGATTGAATTTTTTTTATTGAACAATATTTTTAATCATGTACATACTTCAAATTTTCTCTTTTAGATTCTACTGTATATATCTGACATTTGTATGATCATTACTCTGTTCACACTTGGTGGCTTCTTTTATTGCAAATCGCACGGCATGGATGTTTCTTCATACGGATGGTTGCCTTTGGCTAGTTTTGTAGTCTTTGTTGTTGGTTTCTCACTTGGTTTCGGGCCAATTCCATGGCTGATGATGGGTGAGATCTTACCCTCCAAAATTCGTGGTTCGGCAGCTTCGGTGGCAACTGCTTTCAACTGGTCATGTACATTCGTCGTGACAAAGACCTTCCAGGATATGATAGGTAAGTTTTGTCAGAAATAAAACAAAGATAGATATATGTAGGAAAATGAAACTTTTAATTAAAAAAAAATCTTAAAAAAAGCTCATCCGGTGCAAATTTATTGTGCTTTTAATTTTAATTTAATTTTAAAATATGCGCGGATAACTTCTGATTATGCTGTGGAAGTGTAGATAGTATCTCTCAAGTCACATGTTGGCGATTTACATATATTCGTAGTTTTTTGTAATAGATTAGTAATAGATAGTAATAGATTTTTTTTTCCTAAAAATAATATTTTTGTTTATCTCTTTACAGATTCAATAGGAGAAAGTGGTGCCTTCTGGCTATTCGGTTCAATTTGTTTTGTAGGTTTGTTCTTTGTGATATTTTACGTTCCTGAAACCCAAGGCAAGAGTCTTGAAGATATCGAAAGAAAGATGTGCGGAAGAGTGCGGCGAATGTCCTCAGTGGCGAATATTAAACCATTGTCATTCAACATGTAAACAAATCAAGGACAAGCTACAAAAAGAAAACAAGAATAACACTCCAAGTGCCTGTCAACAACACAAACAAATAAAGTGCCCAGCCAAAATAACTAACCAAAAATTATTTTTTAAGAAAATACATAACATTGTATACTACTTTCCTTTTCTCCTAGAATTTTAAGAATATTTTTTGAGATCAAACTAGAAAAAGAAACAGAAAAAATGATCCCGTTAAGTAGTGCCAGGCATATGAAGAGTAGAACTTTTTCTACAACGCATTGTGATATGAAAGAAAAAAAAAAAAAAAACAAGAATATTAACATAATCGAGAAATAAAACGATTTAACGTCATTTGTTTGTGCGCAGACATTAGAATTTTGTATGTAAATAGTTTCAACTTTTTTTTTCATTTAATATTATTTTTTTTTTTAGCTAGAGACTTACTTTTTTAAATTAATTAAAAACAAAACACATTTTTAACTATCTTAGTTTGTAATTTATAGAATTTTAGGATTTATAATAAAAGTAATAATTATTTTTTGTTATTATAGAGAATGATTGCAAAATTCCGTTTTAATTGATATTTTAGGTTAGAATGATTAGATGAGAGATTGCTCGTTTTTGAATTCTTATATTGATTGTAATCTTCCATTGGAAGAAAACGATAGACGATTAAGACATTTATTTAAATGAGTCGTGTTTTTAAATAATTATGAATATTATTTATGTGTATGTAGATTATTATAATGATGTTGATAAAATGAATCCCTATTAGATGTAAGAAATTAAAAAAAAAAATACAAAAAACATGCAACAATAATTGTTGACCATATAAATATTGAATATTTTTGATTAAAATATACATTGATATTATAAATGTTATGTTTGATTTGTTTTATTAATGGTGAATGAATTCCTGCTGACTAACAATACGCACACATTAATGGTTGAGACTGAGAGTTGTAAGTCACTATGGTCCGGTTCTTTACGAGCTGACGCCCATATTTATTTATTTTATTCCAAGCGAAGGCGGTGAAAATGGGTTGTTATTGAAGACAAAAAAGTATAAGCGGCCGTCGAGACTCGGGCAAAACTTCCAATCTTTGAAAAGACTTTGTCTACTTGGGTTCACAAAATGACATCAGCCATTAGTGTATACCTAAATAAAACGAAAAATCACTCTGATAGCCGTTGGCTAGGAAGGATTTAAGCAACAAAGCCTTCTTACTTCTTAATCATAGGCCGTTACTTCACATGTACAAAGATTTTAAATTCACTTTTCCCAAGGGTTATTGAGGCCGTTAATTCGAATCCGACCTCAGATTTAATTAGACTTTCGATATGATCTTAATCTAAAATTGTAAAAGAAACTAATGATTGGCTATATTTAAGGTTATGTAGTCACGAATACATTTTTTTTCCACGAAACTCATTACAGCATCTGAACACAAAATCCATCACTTTCAAAATTAATTTTGAACCTTTCAAAACACAGGCGCGAAAAAGTATTAACAAAAATTTAAATTGGCATCACCCATTAAAATAATACTTTTTTGTTAAGATTTACACTGAGCTCACTGATTTCAATGGAATTCAGTTTGTTTTAAGATTTTTAATAATAAATTGATCAAAAGAATGTGTTTGCGGGCACAAAACCGCAAAGATATAAACCACAAGAAAAATGTTGTATTCTAAAATAGTCTCACGAAGTTTTAAATAGGATGTGTAAAAATTTGGCTTAGTATTTGCAGCGAATCTTTCAATGTGAAAATTTAACTGAAATGGGTACATAGTGCCAAAACACATCTATTATTTTGAATTTAGAAATTATTTAAATTAATCGAAAGTTCTCTGAACAGAATATTACGAACATCTATGTTTTTGGACTTTTATTTTGCGATTTCTACATGTGAACATGCCTTTGGATTTAATAATAATCGCATACTAAAACCAACTAATTTGTTTTTATATTTGATAAACAGATGTCACTAGTTGCTTATTCGCCCAACTCAGAACCTATTGTTTAAGCTAGTTACTTGATTTACTTTGCCAAACGAAATATTTTTTTTTTATTCACAAAACACAAAACTTACCCATAACTTGAACTCTGCAAATAGCACAAATATCACACTCAACATCCCAGCTCCACATAGCAACTGCATTCCATTTCTTTAAAGTGAACATCTTCTCCTCCGGTTTGCTAGAAGTTTCGGGGGTCTCTTCTAGTTTATCTGATGGATTTTCATTTTCTTCTGCCATATTTTGATTGTTTTTAATTGTGAACTTTAAAAGGCATTTAATTATTAATCAAAACACACTAAAATTTTCACGAAAGTACTCACAAATTAACAGGCAAATCACTGCACTGGGGAACAATTCCGTTTTATTTCTCGGTATTGTTGTTCGGTGTCTCACAAATTCACGCACAATGATGACAAGTGACAACAAAAAAATTTGCAATTCGCCAGCTAACTGTCAAATGCGGCGAAATGTCAAATTGATATATCTTGTAATAGAAAGCTAATTTAAATTTGTGGTTTCTGAATTCGATTTGTTCTGCTACAAAAAAAAGTGACATCTAGCAGGCGGTAGTAAAAAGGTAAACAGAGTTTGAGAGGCACTCCTTAGGTTCTGCTTCTACTTCGTACATTTCTATAAAGTATTTAATTCTGTTGAGTTCTCTGCCTACGCAAAATAAATACAAGGCTGTTTAATGCCATTATTAATAATTGTTGTATTTTTTCCAGCTCGAAGGGAAATTGATGAAAAAAACGAGGTCGGGGCTAAACAATTTACATATTCTGTTCAATCACTTAACAATTTATTACGAAATAAATTAATTTATTTGTCAGAAATAGTTTTTTTGGCTTGATTTATGTAGGTAGGTACTTCAATCACAAAGTTAACTTTTTATGATGCCTGTTTGGTAACTAAAACTTTAACCAAGTTCCTCAAAACTGGGTTTTGTGAAAATTGTGAAAAATTAGTACATTTTTTGGAAAAATTTCACAACCAAACAGACCTATATTTGTCAAAAATGTCATTAAGAGTGAACCGAACACTTCAAATTAATCTTTTTTTATTGGTGAAAACACTTCAAGATTAATTTTAAATCTCCTGCTTTAAATCCCGGATTGTCTTTTGGTGAAAACGTAGCAATAGATACTCATAAAGATACCATGTACATACATAGATGAGGCTATGTAAATTTATCACACGTATGAGATTAACAGAAAAGTTTTTATCAACCGTTTAACAAAAAGTGTACGTACATGCAGCTGGCTTGAGCTTACTACAATCTGAGTAACTAGGAAACAGGAGGATGGTCTGCTACAAATGAAAATAAAAACAAAAATGTTTGAGGGCCGAGAATCACGGACTCACGGTTAATATGTTGTGTAAACTAAACATCAACGTTTGTCCAAGCGCAGTTTTGAGGATCCATATTTGGATGCGTATGCGAAGTCGTCTATACGATTTTGACTACGTGCACGGATCCAAAACGAACTACCTAGTTTGCTTAAAGGGGATCTTCAATTTTTTGTCAATGAACGTTTCCAATATCCTACTATGCTGACTTCTGTAACGTAATGTGCTAAACCGTAAAGTGTGACCTCGTAACGTCGCACAAAGGAAAGTCCACGTTTTTATTTCACTCTATCGGCGCCATAGATGTTTACACATAAAAAACCTTATTTCCTATTCATTAACATGAAGATATTTTTATATTCCATTTAAAGAACAGTGGTGTACGCTGTACAGTTGAAAACGTGTTCAAGAGTGCTTAGAAATAACCTATAACCAAAGCTAATCGCAATGCATGGCCTCACTTGAACCACATATTTAGGTAGATACATAAAACGCATACATACCTATGTCTTAACCTATACAGACAAAAAAAAATTGCTCAATGAAATTGACAATTTCGGTTTATTTCTAGAGAGATAGACCAAACCGAACCGCATATCCTAAACAAATCCAATATGTTCTCGTTTGGGGTTTTAATTTTAACCTCCCATGTCTCTAGGTCCTAAATTACCACCGAACTGTATATAGGAGTTGCATGCATCAGGCCGAATTTTGGGACTGAAGTACTTTGCTGAAATAATAATAATTTGTCTCATGCATTTATTATGAAATTGAAACAGCCACCACCGCACCGGAGTCACCGCCATCATCACCAACTTTATAGATACACATCCATATATACACAAGCCGCAAAGCCCATACAATTCATATGTTGGAATTCATTTTGTGGATAGGGATACCGGCTGGCTGGGTGTTCTGCGGCATGAACCCTGGCAGGGATTCAGCAATGGATCGTTGCAAAAGCAACCGTGTAGTTTCAGGTGGATAAAGGATTTTCGTATATATGTAGGCACACAGAGAGCAGGAGTCGATATAAAGGTTAAGGGTGTAAAGCTATGGCGGGGGGAGCTATTTTTAAGTCTTACGTCATTTCCTCTCGTTCAGGTAAATATCAATAAATCAACAAAGCCAAAAAGTATCCCATTATGTCAAATTAAATCATGATAATCACTTTTAATGAAAAATAAAAAAAAAAATATTTTGTGGGAGTAGGTATCACTGTTCCTACGTCCTACCTACATAATGTACATATAAGTATAGTTAAACAATTTAATAGGATTACAGCAACAATTTTAAGCTGGTAAATGCCTTAATGATTATGACTTAGTCAGATTATTTTAAAGTAGGGTTTCGAACAATGATGCACTCAGGGGAATAAATAATATTATGTTTTTTGGTCTAAATCTGAAACACTTTTTTGACCTTTAAGCAGTGTATTTTTGAAAGCACAAAGAGAATTGGTTGACAAAAAAAAACGAACTCGACAATTTAACGACCCCATCATAAGCCGTGTTCCTTTGGAGGCGGCGAGTACTAGCAGTACCAGTAGTGAAAATTTACTGCATTTTTGTATCATCCTTCCACTTTGTTTATTTTACGGTCAAAAAATTTAATTTAAAAATACCTACCAATAAGACAAGATTCTTTATATGCATATTATTTTTTAACTAAATGCTTTCATCGCAAAAATCTAATCTGCAATAGCTGTCAAAAAGTGTCGTTCGTGATTTTGTTCAACAATGCAACTGTACCTACAGCTTTCTGACATTTTTGATGTTTTGATAGGTCTGTTTGGTAACGTGAAATTTTTCACAAATTTTCACAATTTGCTGTCAAAGTTCATAAGAATTTTGTGAAAATGAAGCTTTGAAGAGAGCTTGAAGCTCATTTCAACCCCTACATAAACACTCAGCGAGTTAAAATAGGCTTGGTTTGGTTCTCCTCTATCAATTTTGAAATGTCAAAGGTGTTGCACACAAAAGTTTAAAGCTGGTGAACTCTTGCCGCTTCAACTGCAGTTCCAGTTGCAGCTCCGTCTCTGTTGGTTATCACAGAGAAATCTGTAAAAGAAATATAGCCACAAATGATACACAAGGTAGTTTCGTAAGATACGAGAAGGAAGTGGATTGCATCCATCTTTATTTCATTAAGTGATGCCAATTTAATAGAAAATTATGTTTTTACTTCCAACAGTCTCCATTGTGTTCAGGGAGTTAGCCGTGCCATATTTTACCCTTCTCAGCAAAAACGAACTTTTTCCAAATGCCTAGCATAGTGAACAACGAAAATTCTTCACACAACTTTACCTCCATTTATCTACGCGCTCAGCTTATTTGATTCATTAAATGTGAATCATCCACATTATTCATTATTCGACGAAACTACCTCCCTCTATACTTCACCTGGTTTAATATGGAATCCTTACGGATCGGGACCTAGCTTCTCGAAATCCTCACACTTTCTCTGCATCTTACTTTTTCAATAGGATTGATATAATTAAATGTATTTATAAATTTAGTTGATTGTGGTCACAGGGTGAGCTCCATAAGCTAAAGAAAATCTTACATCACTTGGAACTGCGTTATGTACCTATACCGGAGTGGAAAAGCCCAAGACTAATGGCAACATCTCTATTTTCTTACATGAACAATCTTCCTGTATAGGTACTCAACAAAATAGCTTTAGTCTATAAATACTCTTCAAGGCCCTCGACCCTCCCTCTCCGCTCCCCCTGTTATCCTTGTGAACGAATATTGAAATGTTATTTATTGGTTCTGTTTCTCAGAATCTTGACCTCACATTCTGATATCCAATAACTCGTCGTGTCCTTCGAAAACACGTATTCAATGCTAACGACTTACAACATAACCTTCTTCTCTTCGTAGGTATATGTATTCATTCATGCCTTTCAAATAAATCCTTTGAGCAGAAAATCGTGCTGTGATAGGGATAAATTCTATACGAAGTCACGCCAAACATTCATAACGTTCGTACAGTTAATTATGATTCAGCCTCTATACCTCTGTGAATGAGATATCATCGGTAATTAAAAGCTAAGATACACACATGGTTTCCTTTTTGGCACACAGAACACCAATTGGCAAATAACCTTCAGAGTTATCTCTTGAAATTCAGAATATAGCATCTAGAACTTATCAAAGGGACATTCAAATGAAAGCCACTTTTTTACCGCACGAAAAATGTTGGCTGCACTCTCAGTGTCCTGGGAGAACACTAATTGCCCTACAAAAGGATTTGCATAATTAAAATGATGGAAATGGTCCACTCTTTTGGGATGCATTAAGCCCTCGCTCGATGTCCTTAGATGGGCGCCTTTTCATTCAGATCGCCAGGACACGATTGCAATTGCAATTTAATGAGATTCTAACAAGGCATATCTGGTGCTGCTTTTACTGTTTGTAATCCTAACATGCTGCCGACATTTATCCTTGCTCTCCCGATACCCACTCCGAATCGAATCTACACATAAGCATCGCACACCAACACGATTTATTCAACGAAATGCTGCAAAAGGACTTTTATCGGGTTTCCGCAATCGCAGCCAACATAAGAGATTACATTTAGAATCCTCCAAAGGACATTAGTTACAACTACAACAACTGCTTTCTAGAACAGAAGCAATGTGCTGCTGCAAAAAAAAAAGAACGACATCGGCAAACTCCACAAAAAAGGTCTTGAATTTAACAAGCATCCTTGACACCACTGAGAGTTGATAAAAGTGTTTGAAAGAAAGTTTTGCACTCGTGTTGGCACCTCTCCTTTTACCTAGCTTGTCCGAGAGTCTCTTTTTTCACTGTTGAAAAGATGAGGACAATTCCTTTTCCGTTATACGGTATACCTTACCTCACCCTTCCTTCACTCAGAGATGTTGGCACAAGGACACAAGTTGATTGATAAAGGAATACTACATAAATTCATATAATTTACAGTTTACTCTGAACTCCCAGTGGGGATTGTGAAAGGCTCGTGTATTTTTTCGTCCTTGCCCGAAGTGCGAGAGATGTGTGCTGGAAACATGAAAAAACCTTTGGGGCCAACTTACTTTCTTCAAGGAGTTTTTTTTTTTGTTTCAAGAAACGATGTGGTGAATTTGGGAGCTTTTGTGCGCATGTGACCATAAACTCAGAGTAAACGAGATGGGTTGGAAAAATTGCGCAATAAAGCAGAGATTGAAGAACCCTTAACAGAACAAAAGTTGGTCGAATGACATTTTATGAGATTTGAATTAGTCCTTAAATGACCGGCAATGAATTAAGATAGATTTGTCCATAATATAGTATATGTTGTTGTTTTGTCAAGAAAGCATGAATACCTACATCGAATTTCGTTTATACAACTCCAAGCTTCTAATGGTAACCTGTATCATACCTAAAGCTTGATAATAGTGCCTATGGTTAATTTACACTATACTAACTTATACTGATACAGATAAAGATTCAAAGAAGGTACTACAGAAAGTTATGCTTTTTTTTTGAAAAAAAAAAAATCAAACTCACTTTGGTGATCAAATTCTGTGCTTCCTGAGACATGGGGTCGGCCTGCACTCGCCCTGAAGTAGATAAGCTATAGGTTTGTTGATGTGGCGAGATGGATAATGAAAATGAAATGCCATAAGTCGTACGGCATTTGTTGTACTGCGGACCGTGGACTCTCGTGCTGTAATTGATTATTTTTGAAATAGATTTTGATTGAATCCCTAAAAAAATCTTATTTAATGAAAATAAATAGAAAATGGAAACCTTAGAAGTTTATTATATTAATTTGTAAAGTTAATTTTATAATTAATAGAGCACATAGCAAGTTTTTTTCTTACTTTAAATGTCAACAGCCTTCGGGTGTTGGAGTTGGGTCAACCCTAGCTAAAGTAATACATACATATATTTGAAACAATGGCGCAAAATTTTAGGCATATTTCGTAAATTGTTAAATCATTTTTAGTATGATACTAGGTTAAAAAGAGGATTTTGCTTACTTTAAACGAGTTTAACATGATACTATCTGTTAACATTTTACTAAAGTTAAAATCGCCAGATTGCTGTTTTATCTTTTTAGCAAATTACTAAATCCATATACCTACTGTCATACTTTGACATACAAAAACTTTAAAAAGGCATGTTTGCTTAGGTTTAGTATGATACCAGTTAAAAAGTGTTTAAAAATAAGAACATTTTAGTAAAGAGCTTTAAAGTTAGTAAAGTGTTAACTAGTATCATGCTAACACCTTAACATATCAGGCTGTTGAAAATTTTGCGCCAATTATTTTACACAAAATGTCAAACCTCCCAAAACAAATATCGGCGATTTGACATTTTGTTTCTTTTTTGACAATTCCTTTTTAAATTCCGGTATCTACATTAAAATTTCTCCCAGAAAAATGTTTGGTCCATTTTCCATAATGATTTCCGGGCAGTTTCCGAGAACTGCCATACACCCTTACCTACTTTGAAGAACTGGACCCCCTCTCTCTATAAAGCCTAGTACGTTGCTGAATGCTGATGAGAAACGAAAATCCCATATACAAAAAAAGACACAACGAAATCAAAAACGAAAAATTTCGTCCTCTTTTTCGTTTTACAGTTTGTACTGTTCGATGAGTGAAATTGATAATTGTAGCAGATTATTTGGAGTAGAGGTCTCCGTTCTTTTTTCGCGCTCAATTAATTTCCCGGACCATTAATTGTGTGCGGAAAAGTGACATTCGAGTTTTATTCGTGGTTATTTTGTTGTTTCTTTCATTAATCATTACAGAATGGCTTTCTGTGATTTGTTTGCGTTTGCTTTTTTCTGCAATAATTGGTGATACTGTGATTTTGTCGCTATGGTTTTCGTAAGCATTTCGCTGCGGTGTTGGAGACCATAGAAAAAATTTGTTTCGCTTCAGCAACTTAGGTGCTAGACTTTAGTACCAAATATTTACGAAAATCTACTACAATCAAGAAGAAATCTGTTAGGGTTAGCCGTGTTCTTTTGGAGGTGGCAAAAGTAGATGCAAACAATAATCTAGTACTCTCAAAAATACTCGTGCTCTCATGGCTGGTTTTAGATGAGGAAAAATAATTTTATACGTTCCATTCAAAATGGCTAGCAAAGTACTCATGAGTACTTCTCCACCTCCAAAGTAACACAGCCAGCGATTGTTGCCAAAGATTATTAAAAATAGCAGTGTTCCTTTGGAGGGGGTGAATACTCATGAGCACAGATTAGCCACATGAAGATGAGAATCCCCGGCAGCCATTTTAATTTGCCTACAAGCTTGAACTGGCAGTTATCAGATAAAAAATGAGAATGTGTGCATAAAAACCTCACACATAGACAGTAGGGATCTTCACACACCTGGTTAAATTGTTGTTGCAATTCACATCTATTCATCGACGCGGGAAGAAATTACAAATACAACAATGTTAACAAATGGGTTGTGGAGGGTGAAACGTACGAAACATTCTCATCTTCATATGGCTAATCTGTGCTCATGAGTATAAAGATACAAACGCTAATCTAGTACTATACCAACTACCCATGCTCTCTCATGTGCGAGTTGATGCGATTTGTATCAGGAGATCAATTCTGTGCGTTCCGTTGAAAATGGCTAGCAAAGAAGGTACTTCTGAGTACTTCGCTACCTCCAAAGGAACACTTACCTAAGTAGTCTGCACATACACAGCATCTCTTCGCTTCCTTTTTAAAACTGGGAATACTTACCTACAAATTTAACAATTTGTTATAATCTATGGCAGTTATGGTGGTAAATCCTAGTTGTTGATTAGCGATTATAAAACATACGGCTTGAATTTTTTATAAACCTCTTTGTGTGTAGATATTTCTGTAGATAATACACTCTTTCAATTATATACATACATAACCAATATGTGTTGTTTGCATTTAAGAACAACAAAAACACTCTAACACACTACGATGTAGTAACTTCACCTATAGCAAAGCCTCAAATAACTTCTAACAGCTCTTAACATCTTCATAAGTGAAGCATCCTTCTACATCTTTCCACGTATGTACTGTACATATACATGCCTTCCTATATTCCCAACAACATGAGAAGTAGAGTTATAAAAAAGTTTATATGGACCTCTCCTGCAGATTTACAACTCGCATCGTTCAAGTAAGCGTTAAATTAAATAACAGGCTGTTAGGGAAACGCTCGTTCCATATCGTTTACTCGTTTTTTATCCTCTCAGCTCACACTCACTTTGTTGCTCTAAGCCCATAGCATCGCATCGCCAAGAGTGCGCCTCTTGTATATTCCCAGAAAGGAGTTTTGTGTGTGTGTACTTTACTCGTAGTTCTTACTCCTATCCTCTAAGTACTTTAGGATACACGATGTTCAAGCAATAAACTCAAGTTGGGTGTAAAAAGTACAATAAAAAAGAGTGTAAGACTTCCTCAAAAAAAAAAAAAAAAAATAAAAATAAATAAATAAACAGGAATTCCATCGCCATCACCATCCCTGCTCCTGCTGACACAACATAAAATCCCTGTGAGATGCCCCAAGTAGGCGCCATGAAAACAGAGCTTTCCATAATGTTTCTGCTGTACCCCAGTTATCCTCTAACAATGAACAAATAGAATAGAAAATACGAACCCTTTCCCTACTTCTGGTTTTCTGTTTATTGTGTTGCTATTGCAACCCAGCTCCTTTCATATCCTGGAATGCAATTACATTTTCATGGGCGAATTGTTGCGGAAAGCACTTGAAAAGATGATTGTTATTAATGTTTTCGACAAGATTTAGGGGCGTGGTTGGGAGCGGGATGATTGTTTTGTAAAATCCTAAATGATGGGCATGACCGAGTTTATTAATTTTATTTCTTTTCCAAACGGTTCACAAGGAAATTTCGATTGAGGAACAAAGGAAGCCCCTTCCTGACCTGATGGTCACAGACAATGCACCTTCTTTGCATAATTATCCCATCTTTCGGGTCTTCAAGACTTCGAGCTACGGCGAGTTCAGTTAAAGTTCATAAAATGTTTAACTTCATCGGAAAGTACCTAAACTCTACTCTACCCTCTTGCGTCTATCCTGCCTGACAGAAATGTTTGTCCATTTTCATTGAAATTGTGCGGTGTTGTTCGTTTTTATTATTTGGGAAAATAACTTTGACGTTGTCGCAGAGAATTGCAGCAAATGACTCGTGGAAGATGACACAACTTCGAAGAGGATATTATCTCTAAACGACTACAACACCCCCATTAAAAGACTCGAAATAAATTCGAAGGATATACTCGTTCGTATAGTCAAGCCAAACCAAGCCAAGTGAAGGCACTGCGGATGGCGGATGCGGATGGACGATGGAGTCTTACAACATCGATTTCCTCTTTTTTATGTGACAGGACTTCCCTCTCTTTGCACTCTGTGTGTATAGGTACTGGTGTGTGTGTCGACAGTGTTAGTTTTATTGGTCTTTTATCCACTAAACCCTAAGTATACATTCAGGAGTCACTATGGGACGATGTGGCGAAGGCGATGACAAGGATGAAGACGTGTCGGTGCCGTTGTTGCTTTACGACTTTGTGGGCAATAAAAGTTTTAGTGGGCAATATACAGCGACGTTAATTTACTTAATTTAGCGCAAATGGCTTAATTGCTTCAATGTAGAAGTGCGACATGAGTTTTGGTATTGGATTTTTAGTGAGAAATAAGATGACATATGGCTTTCTTAATTAGGACTTTTATGACTCATATATACGATAGGATCGTAAAAGATATAATTTAAAAAAAATATGCATTTAGCTAGGCGATGTTATCATCAATCTTCCAAAAAGTAACAAATTATGAATAACTATTTCGATGAAATATAATATGGCATTTAATAGGTCATAACAACATACTGAGAAAAAACTTAGTAAAAATCATTACAGAAATGCCATCAAAAACCTTGAAAAAATAAACTTAGCAAAGTAAGCCACCATCAAGAGAATATGAAACAACTTACAGATCATATATTATCGCTTACACCACCATGGACACTGCAGACTCAGAAGACACAATATAATATTCTTGGTCTAGAAGACAGCTCCACCCGCAGATTCTGCAATACTTATGAGGAAACGCCGGACCACATTCTAGGCGAATGTGATGCACTCATGCATCAAAGAAGAAAGCACCTGGGACTTGGGACAGTACCAGATAGAATTAGAGAGCCAATTTTCCTTTCTGAAAGTACTCCAGATCATAGGCGCCCGGATGTAGGGGCAAGGGATGACACTTGCCCCCCATGGCTCTGGGCAATACCACACAACTAACAAATTTTTCATTTTTTACTATAAATTTTAACAAATACTTGTCTTCTCTCCATGATTTGACCCCCCCCCATATTGTTGGAAAATATGGATATTTTCTTCACAGCTTATTTATGGAGTTCATGGTTTTGCCCCCCCTCCGGACACAATCCTGCGGGCGCCTATGCTCCAGATACTCAAATTCTTTAAAGGTGTAAATGTGGAGGAAGAGCTATAGAATAAGCAAGACCATCTAGCTCTATATGGGGGCACAATAGATCTTAAGGTTGCAGGTTAAGGTTCTTTCAAACACAAACTATAGCTTGCTCCCTAGCTAGCTGTCTCCAGTTTAACAGGACAAATTGATAAGTATCTCCTTCCCATTGCCCTCAGTCGTTGAGCTTTTACTTCAATCACCTTCACCGGCATATACGTATGAAGACAGGACCAAAAATTACCCCGGAAATTTTCCTCTCGAAAAAGCCTAAGGCGTTCTTTTTCACGTTTGACAAATACCATATTTAAGCCTCTCCACAGCAGGACCGGTATAATAACTGTCCTCTAAAGGGATACGTTAGTTGCATTTACTACTCAACCTACATGCTATAGCTTTTTGTCGCATCTTAGGTGAATGATATATACTGATGTATATATGATACTGTAAACCCCCGGATTGGTCAAAATTTACCAGTAAACTGTTACCATATTTCATTCCGTACTTACGATCCAATCACGGCATGGAATATGGAATAAAAGGATTTTTTTAACTTTCGCCAAGGCTCTGAAGTAACAGTTGTAGATATGTTTGTTTTGCAGGTCTGGGGGTTTACAGTAACAGATACGTATGTATCTACACATTCTTTCGAGCTTGAAAGGCTTTATGGCTGAGATTAATTTTTGTTTTAATTTAAAATAATTTTTTTTTCAAAAATTGATTTTATTTTATTTTCAAGCTCGGCTTTGTTTTTTAAAATATCAGTCGACCACATCTTAAATTTAATAATAGATATCATTTGACTTATTTTTAAAACCTCCATCACAAAACAAAAAACATTTACTTTTCCGATATAAATGTACCTATTGTTAGATTTTTCTTTGTCAACAAAAGGCAAAAAAGTCCTTGAACATCTCCATTTCTTCGTATAAGTAGATTTACAAATCAACAACATTATCATTTCAAAAACAAGAAAACGCCCTCTGGCCTTACTGTGTGTGCTACATTATTTGGAGGCTGTTTTTTTTTTTTTTTTTTTTTGTTTGTGTTGCCAAACAAAAGAACAACCACCAAGCCGCCGAGAATAGTGCTGGCTGAACACAAACTCATTAAAAAATATCCTTGCCACATAAATTTCCATCACCATCATCGCACATCGCACTTAATTTTTGCATGAATGGAAAATATGTTGTGCCTCCATCTCTCCCAATTCATATCCTTGGAAAAGCTTGAGTCAAACAATTGGTTCGCATCGCAGCGACACTGATGGGACGGGTAGAGAAGGTGCTGAATAAAATTTGCAATTCAAATACGCGAGAACAAAAAATTCCTTTAAAAGGCTGGCTGGTGGAAAACAAAGAAATCAGAAACAACCTTGTCTGAAAAGTCTTCAAAAGCTTGAAAAAAAAAACACATAGCTTCAATATCTTAGAAAAAAAAAATTAACAAAAAAAGACTACTCATCCTTGGGCAACATTTTCACTTTTGTTTGTATAAAAAAGAAGACAAGTTTCAAGGACGTAAAGAAGAATATTTTTTAACGCTGCAGGTGCAACGCTCAACGCACACGTTAAATAACAAAACAAAAAACAAAAGAAAGTAAAGGTGCGAAGCAACTACTAGATAGATACTTTTTTAAGGGGGCGATTCATGTTTCGGTGCCGAAAATTAAAACAAGAATTTTTATACGCTATAGGTATGGGTGATTGGCATAAGGTGTGAGCGTATAGGATGGGTCGAGACAAGAAAAAAAAATCGTATTGGGGGGGGGGGGGTCTTTTCCCCCCGTTTAACCAGAGGGGGCAATTTTCTAAAAAAAAATGATTTAAAACAGAAAAAGAATTATTACAAACTTACGGTAAGATTTACAATGGCATGCTAAACCTTTTCTTTAATTTTATTTTAAAAATAAGTTGTTCTATACTCTGTTAAATTTGAATGTGTAGTACAGGGAAGATAGCATATTTGCCTTTCACCCATACTATTATGGATTTCAATAAGCTATCTCCACGCTAAGCTCTCACTTGGTTGCCGTAGTGAGCATTTAAAATTGCCGCAAAATCTCACAAAAATATTGCTACCAAAAGCTCTAAAAAGCTAAAATCCTGAAAGTTACATAGCAAAAACCAAAGAAAATGCCATATGACTTCCCAGCAACTATGCAATGGTTACTCTGATTCAACACAATGTCGATCGATAAGGGTTGGTTGCAAATTGGCGATCAGTCTCCTTCTCCTTACAGCTTTCACCCGGGGAGCAGATAGGTCATGGTGGGATGTACGTGAGCTCAAAGAAGATTACACAAACAATTTAAATGTAGGTAAGTCAGTGATTTTGTTTCTTGTTTCAGTGGCAATTTCTTAAGTTAAGGTGCCGTGCAAGCAGCAGCAGGCACCAGTGTGTTTGAAAAAGCTCTCCCATAAGGCCTGTACTGCATATTCAAATTGAACAGAGTATAGTGAACAATTTTTGAAAAATTAATTTTCTAACTGAAAACTTAAAGAAAAATTTCAAATTATTTTTAAA
Organism: Leucozona laternaria; assembly: GCA_932273885.2. Taxonomy (NCBI): domain Eukaryota; kingdom Metazoa; phylum Arthropoda; class Insecta; order Diptera; family Syrphidae; genus Leucozona; species Leucozona laternaria. The sequence continues at coordinate 7,779,784 of OW026368.1, forward strand.
TTAAGGGATTTGCCTTGAATATTAAAAAAAAATACTAATTAATATTGTAATGTACAGAATTTTGACTTTGAAAATTTATTTTTCAAAAAAACTGTTAACTAAATCAACTTAATTTAAAAAGAAAATAAAAGAAAAGATTTCTGGCCTTACAGAAAGGTAAGGAATGCTATTGTCAGCGTGACAGTTATTTTTTATATTATTTTTATACACTCTAGCTTTTTGTCTCACCTTATGCGAACCACCCTGTATACTATACAATTTGGAAGTGACTCTTGACATGCCAATTATTTATAAAACAAATTGTCTATAAAACTACTGCTTACGCGCACCTGCAGGGCCAGGTCCAGTTATATTGGGAGATCAAGGTTTTCTATTCCAGTGACGTGAAGCACGTTGATGCACACTTACTTTCAAATGTGAAAAACTGTTATAACTGTTATAAACTGTCTCTTATATAGTCTCGTCCAAATATAAAACCTGTACCTACTTATCTAAAAGTTTGGGATAAGGCAGATATTACCACCTGCTGCAGCCCTGAGTTAAGAGAAATTATTGAAGATGAATAACTATTTTACTATTGTATGGTAATACACACTGTTGCAGCTCTTGCTTCAACCTTTGCTAATGCTGAATAGGTACAGTAAAGGATGACAGGAAACATCTTATTATTTATTCGATGCATAATCTATAGTCTCGTTATAAAAATTAAGAGATGACAATTTGCTGCCGTTTGCAATTTAAGTTTATTCGCAAGAGGGTGAAAGTAAAAAAATAAAGGCGAACATTACACATTCAACCCCGTTTATGCGAAATATGTTTTTCTGAAAAAAAAATATGTTTTTTACCATTATAAATTGTTTCTCTTAACTGAAAACCACTGAATCACGCACGTACCTACATTGCATGCAATTGTGATTTCCAATAAGCGGAATCTACTGTAAATGAACGATATATAGGGATAGACACAACCAAGCCAAAAGCAGTTAAATAATTTAAAAACAACCCCTAAGGAGCCGGAGACCTCTGAACCCTAGGGCATTAATGTGCATGTATTACAATAATCGATCCCTTGTCGGTGTTTATCTCTTTGATGATTGTCTTTTGGCTGGCACGTGTCTTCTAGGTCTATATAGTCTATGGTCGGCCCTTCACTTCGAAAACTCATCGAAATCAAACAGAAAAAAGAAAATTACAATTTTATAAGAATCAAATTTCCTCGATTTTCTTTTTCTTCTTCTTCTTCAAGAGCCCTTGCTCCCTGACGTTGAGTCATATTGCATTTCCAATTTTGATCCACTTGGTTATATCTTCCCTTTTTGCACTCTCACTTATAGCTAGCGTCATACAAAGTTACCTATTATTGTCCCTGTGACATTTTCATCATTGTCTCTCGTGTTTTTTTTTTCTTTTTTTCCATTTTATTTAGAAGTCCTTAGTCCTTTACAAACACCTTATCCATGCCATCAACCGGTGTCACATTTATTTTCCATCATGACAAGGACACCTGTCACTGGTTGGGTTTCCCGCGTTTTTTTTTTTTTTTTTTTTTTTTTTTTCAAATTTTCGACGACCGACGATGACGAGGACACAAAATGGAAATGGAATGAAAAGAGTAAAATAAAACACATTTTATGAATGAATGCCTTGCAAAACGGAAATACCTCATTTTCTAACAAATGTCCTTTTCGCCATATACCTATACCTAGAGGAAAAGGAGTGAAGTTGGTTGGTCGCTTTTGGGTTGTCGTTTGCCAAAAAGTGGTATATATACCGCATAGTTGAAGTTATTCTGAGTGGGTATTTGTCGATGTCCACTAACATGTTAGAGTCCAGGGAATGAATAATATATTGAACAAATGCAGATTTTCCTGGTTGTAACAAGCGAAATATGAATACAAATATACAAAGTACCTACCTACCTAGTGTGTAAGTTTTAATTAAACTTTGGTATTACAGAGTGGTACCTATACTTTTATATTAAAAATAAATACTTAGTTATAATTAGTTTCACCAATTTGTATACAAAAAAAAACTTTTTTGATCCTTCATATAACCAGGTTATTACCTGAACTTTGTGAAGTTGTGAACAATTTAATAAAAACTTGGTGATTTTTCAACTTTTTGCAACTTGACTTTGTCAACTTTTCCTGTTACATTTTTTCATAGATTTTTCAAACCATTAGCTTTGATAGAAAATCTAATTTTCTACAAAAAGTCTTACGGCCAATTTCTTCACAGAGTTCTAATGCTAATACCGGTACTTGTCCCAAAATTAGTACTCAAATCGGTATCAACTCATTTCTTCACACAAGTCCTTGTCCCTAGTCCTGTCAATTTGGTACCGAGTATCAGTTAGGACTTGGTACTAGCTGATTCCTCAAAATCAGCTAGTACCTGGTTATTATACCAGTTGTTAGTACTCAAATCGGTACCAAATGATTTCTTCACATAAGTACTAAGCCCCAGTTCTGTCAAGTTGGTACCGAGTACTATTTAGGACTCGGTTTTGGCCTGGAGTTTCGAATCGGCAGTCTGGTGGCGCTAATACCTGAATCAGAGAAATTTGATTCATTTTCTGCAATGAATTCGTTGCTGATTTTTGATAGTTTTTTGGTTGTTGTTTATTAAATAGGTAATAAATTTTAAAATGCATTGCATGAGCCGAACATAAAATGCACATAATAAAGGTAATTTCTCCAAGACTGTCACACACATACCTACACAGAAAAATGTCCAAAACTCCACTAAAAAAACAACACACAATGTTCAACTTAAATCAAACGCTTCATCTGGAAGCTGATTCAGAACAGAGCACCACGGATCACTCCTGTAAATAGAGGTAGGACTTCATTGGCATTCGTCATCTTCCAACTCTCTATCTAGCAACGACGACCGTTTTGCTATTAACTTCGTAAATCAAAGCCTGGAAAATTGTTGAAGTCACTTCGGATATTATGTCCTCTTTTTGTTAATATACACATAATGAATTCGAAATTAAAATTAAATAAAAATCTCTGTCAAATAAATATCAAAATAAAATTTGAAATGCCAAATTATTGTAAAAATTTGAATTAGACCAGTTTTAGACGTATTAAGTCCTAGTAAGGCTGGTTGTATTTGGATCCGGTACTAGTGATGTGAAGAAATTCTCAGGTACTTACTTTTAGTTAGGACCGAGTACCAGAGCTAGTACCTGGTCTAGCTGGACTGGATACTAGGCTGGCTTAGTACTTTTTTGAAGAAATTGGGCGTTATAAAAGTTTAACCATCAAATTTGGCTTAGTTTTCGAATTACATATCTAAAAAAAGTTTAATTTGTATAGTCACAATGTTCGTACTTAATAAAAATTAGTTTAAAAATCAAAACCACTCAAGTTCCCATACCCCTGGATGTTATCTTATCTAGCAGATAGATATCTGACATTCTATAATTTTTGTATTTTATCGCTTTTTACTTTTTTTTTTATAATACCTATTGTATTCATATTATCTTGAAAGAATTTCCATAAATAAAAAAAAAAAAACAATCACCGGCTCATTAAATTTATTATAATTTTTGAGATTATGACTCAGCGATAGATTAAAAATACTAATTCAAAAAAAAACATTATAATCATTTGGGCTTGAAATTAACGGTCATGCCTTGACTCTTCACGTTAACAATTTTGTTACCTAGTCATTGTATTATTATTGTTTTTTTTTTTGTTAATAGCTTGTAAAGTCAATTGTTATCCAAAATTGGTAGGGAGAAGAGGAATAAGGTTCCTCAAAGTCTTAAATACAAACAAAAATGTTTCCCTATATATATGTACGCAGCTTATATCTCCGATTTGGCTGAACACATACCTACTCATAGTCATAATGGAGCTGTGAGTAGAGCGAATCGCCTATCGAAGCTCCAACATAAAGACACCCTTAAATACAATCGATATATTTTCAGAGAGAAAATGTTCACCTATGTATACTATAGTCAGAAATTATTATAAGCTTAAAGTTTTGAGCAATTCTTGTCTGAAGGAAAAACATCTGTAGTTAGAGATATAGATAGATAGATGGCATCAGGTAAGCTCAGATGACTAATAAGCAAATTGTGTTTTTTCCCCATGTCAAGTTTATCCAACAAAGTTAAGAGGGGGCCAATGGCGCAAATGTATGTATTTCTTGACTGCAAGCTCTAAGGTCCAGTTTTTAAGTGCGTAATTTAAACCCGAGTTAACTCATCAAATTTAGTGAGTTAACTCAAGATTAACTAAACAGATGCTTTTGATGTTTTATCCGCCGAGTTTATTTGGTAATTCGGCATGCATTCTCCAACAAAAAACTGCTCCCTCATTTAACTGTGGGTTAATTTACTTCTATAGTTAGTAGAATTAACTTATCACTGAAAAAATAGTCCTAAGCGCTTGTACAATGTATTTATATTTTTGCATCTATGTTTCAAACACAGATCGAATTTATTAATTATGTTTTATTGATATAACCTTAAAAAAGATAAAGCCAACATATATCTTAAAAAAAAACTATGCACCTAACAATCTAAGTACAGATAAGGTAGTTCAAATGTATTCTTTTCTTGATTTAATTATTTTATCAATTTATAGTTACTTAAGATTAGATAACTCAATCTATTGCTTCTTGACTTTTTGGGCTTTTGAATATTTCCAAGCAAAGAATTTCTTCAGCACAAAACGAGCTGGAATAGTAACTAACTTATAGACTAAGAATGCCACCAAAAGAAGAAAACCAATCACATCTATACTAAAAAGTTGGAAAGAATTTAAATGCACGGCAGGACTCTGCATGTGGTATGCTCCTTTATGTCTGATCACATACTCGATCCAAAATACTGCTGTTTCTCTGGCATTCATTGGTCTATCGCGGTAAAGAGTTGAGAATTCTTTGACATTATTTCTATATGTCGGATTCTCCAGAACGTCCAGAATCGCAGCTTTCAAAATCTCCACCGTCATGGTCTTCTGATTGATTTTTACTCCAAAACCACTTCTGCTGACTAGGTCAGCATTACCCTCTTGATCAGCAAACATGGGAAGAGCAACCATTGGCACTCCATGGAATTGTGATTCAGCGGTGCTTCCTTTACCAGCATGGGTGATGAAAAGCTTTACATTGGGATTGGCCAGGAGATCATCTTGGGGCAGCCATTTGCGATAGTGGATATTTGGAGAATCACCAGGGATCTTCTTGCCGTCCCATTTCCACAACACAGTCTGTTTTAGACTAGACAGGGCTTTGAAAATGATTCCAAAAAGCTCCGGATTAAGATCATCACCTTTGATGTTCGACCCAAAACTGAGATATATCACACCGTGTTCTGAGGAGGCGTTAAAGATTTTTTGCAGATCCTTTCAACAATAAATAAGAAATATTAAATTATGTTGACCGAAAAATTGTTTGTTCATTCAACTTTTACCTCTGGTAAGGGATCAGGCTTTTCCTTGATTTGGATTCCACCACATTCGATAACAGCAGGTACATTTGGACGGATAATTCCGTCTGTGAAATGGTAGTTCAACAAAAGTAGTGAAACTTTCTTTTTGGCTTCTTCAAATGAGGGATATTCAGTAGGCGGGAATATATCACTGCAAAGAAATTATAATTTATTTAAAACAATTTCTTACCAGAATATTACCATACCTACTTATATATTGTTTCCATTTGGTTGTCGATTAAAAGTCCTAACAACTTGAAAATAATTTTTTGAAATATATTAGTAAGACGTCCTGTGAATTTTGTCAAATCTGATAAACCAAACATTGTCGATGCTGGGACATATGCTATTTCTGGAGGATTTCCAACAAATTTGTCCACCATGTCATATGACGAACCTGGCCAACTTACAATAATTGGACATCTAAAATGAGCTCCAAGACCAACATGAAAATCATTGAAGAAATAACCCACAATCAGCACATCGAATTTATTGTCGGGGTTTTTCATGAACTCTTGAAAACGCTCGTCTTTTAGGGCAAAACTTTGTATTTCACCAAGCGACATTATACTCTTAATACCGCCTTGAAAGGATTTTATGAAACCTTGCGGTTTGTTCATTTCAGTTTTCATATCATCCATCTCCTTGACTTTGGCCTCACTTGGAGGAATTAGTAGATGGTGATACTTGGGATTTTTGTCTTTTAACGGTATAGTTGATAGCACTGTTACATTGTGTCCACGTTCTATCAGAGCTTTAATATATGACATATGAACAATTTGATGCGATGGACTGCTGCTGGTGAAGACACCGAGAATATTTGCCGACTCGCTTCCCCCGACGAGGACGGCAAGTACACATAACAGAGTTACGAACTTGTAGCTTGCTCCCATGGTTACCGTTACAACCTATTCGAATGCTTGTTTAGAACTAACTACTCGCAAAATGTCTAGATCGGGAGTTATGTATATAAATTACTATTCAAGCTGCGTGCACACCAAAGTTCAGAAAGAACAAACAAATATGATTTCCTGATGGTATCTTAAATTAATGAAAGAGAGAAAAAAAAAACTCAAAACGAAATTGATAATGATATCTCTAGGTATGGTAAAAGCTTTAATACAAGGCGATATATCGATCATCACAATCTTTCTTTTATTTCTTTTACCTAAACTGCGTATCAGATTAATATACATAAGCATATGTATATATTTTTTTTATTGTTAAGTGGCTAAAGTGTGCTCTCTTAAGTATGAAATATTTTTGAATCCAGCTTCTATATGTCTAAGGTAAACTGTAGAAGTGTAGAGGTACCTTCAATTTGTTCAGAAAACAAATATTTTTGACTTGCTTCAGTTAAAGTGCCAGCGCTAATCGTTGAAAGTTTTTTTTTTTTTTTTTAAGAGAACATAAATAAATTTCATCATATTATAACAAAAGCTTCTGAAGTGTCAAGTCAATTGAAATTTAAGTCTAGTCATGCTGCATGACAAGCTTCGTTCCTATATGATTTGACAAAATAGTAATGTACATCAGCAAGCTAAGCAGCGTCATTATCGAAATTTTAGCTTTTAGACAAGAAGAGAGAACCAATTCTCTTTGTGTTTTCTTCTTCTATGAAACAACGATAATAATATCACACACTTGGAGCTTTTTTCCTCTTCTCTCTAGCAGATCCGTTGACAGAAATTATTCTCCCTAGTTCAAGTGGGCTGTATGTATAAGTCAATAAAAAAATATTTGTATTACATCATTTACATATTTGTCTATTTGATTATGTTGTTCATGAGGCCATTATTTTGATTGATAGAATTATATATCTACAATTATAGAAAATATAAATACACTGCGCGTCACTTGAATAGAAACAAGCATTATTTTTACTAGCAATATTGTAAATCCATTTATCCATTTAGGATAGAACTCGAAATACACTCTTGGGTCCACATTTCACAGAATTAAGGACAAACAAATTGAAGCTATCGCGACACTATGACGAAAATTATTTCTCGATTTCTCCATCACTGTTCTGGTAATTTTAATTAAAGCCTAACAATTTGTTTGTGCAGAAAACCAATAAAATTCTTCATATGAGCAATTTAAAATGCAAAGTCACCTCAAATTTCAGTGAAATCCACCCACCGTAACGTCCATTGCCAAAAATAATTCTCGGATCGCCTCATTGGGGAGAAAAGTCAGGCTTTTTTCACGACTCGTTTAACGTAAAAAACTTCAATTTTTGTTTTATACTCGTAGTAATTGATGAAGCTTATGATCTTATTGAAACTTATTCAACATAACATTACTCACTCACGTGAATGTCATAATATGTGGGTAGATATAATAATTAATCTTTTTTTTTTAATGATTATTTTTTCTTTGAGTTTACAATACGGGTCCACTAAATAGGTATATAAACTATATAAGCACTGAGGATGATTTCTTTATAACTGTCGTGTCTCTAGTCTCGTTCACTAAAAAAAATCGACTTTTATTAATTTGTTAGTACAAACTATGTTTTTTTTTTAAATATGTAACTTAAATATATTTTGAGAGTCATATATAAGTAAAGTACCTAACTGTTTAAATAGCCTTGTGGTTTCGAGGTTTTTTTTTCAATAAACAACCGGACAAGAGGCGTAAGCTACATGTTTTCGACACAGCACACAAGCTACAAATTGCTAAGCGTATAGCAGTAGTAGTCACCAGGCGTACAGTTTGAACTATGTATTTACTTAACATTTTGGTGAAATGCTGGAAACATAGAAGAAATGTGTGAAATTGAGTGAAAATGTTCTGTGTTTTGTCTAAAACGTGAACACTACGTGTGCAAAAGTCTAATCATGGAGGAATTGTCACTGCATGTCGAATCTTGAAGGCCTAATTCTTTCTTTTTGTTTTGCGTTTAAACTGAAAAATGGGAATCATTGGTCTTTGTACAGCCCGGTACGCAGATCACGCTTAATTTTCTCTCTAAGTATCAACCAAACCCTAACTAAATTTTGATATAAGAGCGTTGTGGAAAATATGTCACAGAAAACAACTGTCAAATAAATAACATTTTTTCCTGTAACTGAGTTAAATCGCATGTTTCCAAGTATTTCGTCATTTCGATTTTTTTTTTTCACAAAGCAAAGTTTACACAAAATTCAATAATTATAGAATCTGTAAATATTTAGCTCGAGAATAAATGTATGAACCAATTATTTCGAGGGGTAAATTTTGTCATATAAGTGATGAACAGAAAGAAACAAAAATTTGATTTTTTAGATGCAGCTGTGTACCACTCGGTTAAAATTCTTGTCTAAATTTACGCTTGGCTAAATTGTTTAAAGAATTTTGTATGGAAGCTTAAAATTAGCGCTATCTAAGTTACATGTACCAATTCAGTTGAACTGGAGTGTATATTTGTGTAAAACAACAATTAAATCTTTTTCTTCAGCGAAAATAATTTTGATTCTGAGTTATATGACATATGAGTAGGAATTCGCAGTCAGTTGAAAGTTGAACTCATCCAGCTCACGAATTTTGTGTGTAGGTAGTTTGGATTTTGAAAGCTCGCCGCACAATCCAAATCAAAGTTTTTAAAAAACTTAAATCGTTTTCAATGATGACATCAGATTGTTGATAGGTGCCTTCGAACACGAACAGTTTAAAGATAAACTGCTGATTTATTTTTAGTACATATATTAGATACCTTCGGACTTGAAGAACGAATAAAAGAGATTTGGCGTTACTTATCGTTGGAAAATATTGCCCCCGGTATTTTACAATACCGTTTTAGTGTTTACAAAAATTTTAAAATAACTCAGGATTAACTGAACAGATTCTCTTGATGTTTTATCAACGAAGTTTTTCAGTCGTTCCGCGTGCATCCTTCACCGGAAAACTACTTCCTTAGTTAACTGTGGGTTAACTAACTCTGGTTTAAATCACCACTGAATAATTGGGCCTAAGTGTTTTCTTTACTTAATACGAAGTCTTGTGATGAAAAGTAGGTAAAAATTCCTCATTCGAGAGAAGAGACCTTGGCACAAATTTATGCTCCATCAATTATGTGCCTACTCAAGAAAGGTGAAACATCTATAAATTTCCCGATTAAATCTTTCAAACAGAGTTATTTAGTGAAAATCAATTATGGTTGCAAAATTATTCTAGGAAATAACTTGCAAGACGTTCTGAGAGAACATATTATTATTGGTTGTAAAGATTTATAAATTAGCTACTTATTTTGTTTTTTCCTCCTTAGAGGAAAAATTCGAATTTTTGATTTAGCTCATCTGTATAACGGCTAGCTGCTAGCTGCTATATGCAACGATTTCGGGTTTTTTTATTTATCTCGAAAACGACTCTTACAATTTTGATAAAACAACGTTTCTACAGTTTTCAAAACAGTTTCAGTAAAACCATAAATATCATATGTTTATGGTTTTTTGAAAAAAAATTGTTTTATGGTTATTCAGGACTATACATAAATTTGTACTATTTTTATATATAAATTTGTACTATTTTTTTGGACTTCTCCATCATCGTAGTTTTATTTTTGATTAAGGTCCAATTTATCAATAGTCATTTAAACATCAGTTAGTGTCTACTTATTCTTCAGATAAATCAAAAATTTGTTCCTATTTATTCCTCTGATAGTTAACTAAATGTTTAATTTATGATCGGCTCTAAAAATGCTAATTTTTTTAAAAGGGGGATATTAGTGTCTGCCTTCTTCATTTTCAGTTTTGGTGGATACAATTATTTTTGAGATGAAAAATGGGGCCGCTGTCCCTCCAAATGGGGTTTGTATAATACGGATACACCTACAAAGAAATACGGGGGCCAAATTACCGCATCGGTGACTGATCGAGTTGGTGCCATCAGTGATCGAATGAACCAGTAAAACCTGTGGGGATGATGACTCCATAACGTGAGAAGTCACGTATTACTCGATAACTGATATGGTAATTCGGCCCGGGTTTTAAATGTACAAGACGATACCTGAAGATTCAGAAAAACGACGCTTCATGCAAGCTTATACGATAGCGGAAAGTGCAAAAACTTCGATTTAAAACACAGGTATGTGACGTGCAAAATTGTTCCTTCTATCGTATTGCTCCCACTTAAGAAGGTGTTTTAGTTGTTCCAGAGTAGAACTTTACCTTCCATCTTTGGAGATATTTCATCTTCTTACATTTTCATTCCGAAAACAACAGTCTTCAACCTACAGCGCCTTCACATTCTTAAATCGTTAATACAAACGCGAAAATTTGGATGATAAGCCAAAAGCTTTTGTGGGAAAAGCCTGAAAATAATTTTGATAGTAAAATGACTGGCAGAATACAAACCGAAATATAAAAACAACAGCAGAATGATTTCTAGTTTAGTAAAAATTTTAACAACGACGAAGATTGTTTACTCTACAATCATGGATAAGAAATGCAAAATGATCGCCATATTGGGATTGCTTGGCGCTGTCGTCGGTACAAGTGAATCAGCAAATATTCTTGGGATATTTCCTAGCATCAGTCCATCACACAATATAGTTCACATGTCATATGTGAAAGCATTGATTGAACGTGGACACAATTTGACAGTGATAAGTTCCCTTCCTCTGAAGGACAAAAATCCCAAATATCATCACATACTGATTCCTCCAACCGAGGCCCGAACCCAACAAATCGCTGAAATGAAAACTCAAATCTCCAAAAAATCCAGTATTTTGAAAACAGTTCGGTCAAGTGTTGAAAATATTTTATCATTCGGTCCAATGCTAGTTGATCCTCTCAAGGACCAACGCTTCCAGGATCTTTTACAAAATCCGGACAACAAATTCGACTTGGTAATTGTTGGTTATTTCTTGAATCCCTTCTACGTGGGAGTTGGAGCCCATTTCAGATGTCCTACTGTTCTAAGTTATGGCAATGGGCCAGATTCCTTTAACAATCATTTAATTGGCAATCCGGCAGAACTATCATATGTGCCAGTTTCGCCACTTTTTGGATTACCTGATTTCTCGACGTTCAAAGGAAGACTTACTAACTTTATGATAAACCTACCTGTGAGCATATTCACCAGCGTCATGGAAATTCAAATGGAAGGAATATATAAGTAAGGTTTGTGTTTCCTATCTAATTAAGAGATTTTCTTAGTTAATGACTTTGCAGTGATATCTTCTCGCCCACTAATTATCCGTCATACGTAGAAGCCAAAAAGAAGATTTCGTTGATTTTGTTCAACTATCACTTCACAGATGGTATAGTTCGCCCTAATGTTCCAGCTGCTGTTGAATGCGGCGGGATTCAAATCAAGGACAAGCCAGATCCCTTACCAGCAGTGAGTAGCTATATAAATCCTTTTGCTTTTGTTACTGACTAACGATTTCAAACAGAATCTTCAACAACTTTTCAACGCCTCTTCAGAGCATGGTGTAATCTACGTCAGCTTCGGATCTAATTTAGGAATAAACGATATTAGTCCCGTGGTTCTGAATGCGATGTTTACAGTTCTTTCTGGTCTAAAGCAAACAATTCTCTGGAAATGGTCAGATTCGAAAACACCAGGCACTGCTTCGAATATCCACTATAGTAGTTGGCTTCCACAAGATGACCTCCTGCAACATCCAAACCTGAAGCTTTTCATCACCCATGCTGGCAAAGGAGGTTGCACTGAGGCAGCCCATCACGGAGTTACAATGGTAGCAGTGCCAATGGCGGCCGATCAGCTCGGAAATGCTGCTCAGATGGTAAAAGATGGATTCGGACTTAGTGTCGATCCGAAGACAATCACTGTGGATTTATTTAAAGATGCAGTATTAGATGTCCTAAATAATCCAAAGTACGCAGAGAACGTGGAACGCTTTTCGAATATTACTAAGGACAGACCAATGACTCCTAAACAAACAGCAGTCTTCTGGCTGGAGTATGTAATGAGGCATAAAGGGGCTTATCATATGCAGAGTCCTGCTGTGCATTTAAATACTCTGCAGCTTTATAGTTTAGATGTTATTGGCTTTCTGATTTTGATGGCGTTCTTAGGTTATAAGCTCCAGCAAAATTCGTCATCAGGAAACTCATTGCTATGAAGTATTCAAAAGTTCAAAAAATTAAGGATCATGCAAAAAAAAATCATTAAAAAATTAGTTTTTGTCATACAAATAAAATCTGAGGAATTCAAAAATAAATCAATAAGGCCGTTTATGCATAATCATTTTTAAACTGTTCCTACGTTAAAAGTAGGTTAAAATCGAATAATTCAATAAACAAAACAGAATGGAATTTGGTTATAGATTGGACCTAGAGTCTTTCATTGTTCTATTGATCTTAAACATCAGTTTAGTAAAACATGATTTAATTAATCGATTATTAATACGCCCCAAAGTATAACGTATTATTGAGTTTTTGGCATTTTTTTCACGATAAGATATTAAAATTTGTAGGTATAGGTAGGTATGTTATGTAGGTATCTTTAAAGGTAATCATGTTCGATGAAGATCTTTTTTTAATGGTACTTGAAACTTGAAAAGCCAACGTGTGATCCGATTAAGGTTTCTTATATATAACTAAGATTGTTAAGTAGAAGATTAAGTTACTTTTCAAGGAGAATTAATTATGGATAGGTTTGTTATTTTGTGTTTCTGTCAAAAGAAGCAATATAACTAGAAAAATTAGAAAATTTAACTCGGGGCATTTGTTGGCTTCGATTTAAGGACGATAATAAATTATTGTCTAAGCGATGGTAGTGAATGAGATTTGATTCACTCAGTTTCATATACTTTGGGCCTTACTAATAACCAAATTTAGAGATGACTTAAATATTTAAGTGGATTCTAAAAAAACGAACCATACTAATAATCAATTTAATAGTCAGCTTACCACATAAATCAAGAAGTATTTAAAGTTTAAAGTGGCGTTTATCTAAACGTTTGTTTAGCGATTGGTTATTGGTAAGGCCCTTTGTGAATAGTCCAGGTATACTTAAACAAAATTGGAGAAAAGTTTAAAATTTTTTAAAATGATTTTTTGCCTTTTATTCTGATTTCTGTCATTTACCTACACCACAAAATTCAAGCTTAAGCATCTTCGAGTATTTTTTTGGAAAAAAAAAAATACAGCTACTTTAATCAATGATTAAGCTAGGTGCTATCCAATATCTCGACCTTAAAAGATGTAGGAACGATTCTTGTATTAAAAAAAAAAAAATTGTTATTTGTGTCAACCGACTCCGTGTGCTTTTAAGGGGGTAAATTGTTTGAATGAACAAACGAATGAATTTTCCATTGTTCTGCCAGTTTTTTTGAGAGTTTTCTGACAGAATACTGCAAATTTGTCAGTTGTGTAAATCCAGAAACAGTATCTACCTGATTACGCCAGTTGGCAGAGATAAAATGCTTGTAAGTGCAGTGTTGGATTTAGGCTTAGGCTTAGGCCCGTGAGGCAAAATCTTTGGGGGCGCAGAAAAATAATTGCTTCTCAAAGTAAGCGACGATGCCTGTTGGCGCTAGTGGGCCACAGGGGGGCGGCAACAGACCTGAGAATATTTTGTATTGATAAAGTAGTTTAGGAGGACTATGGATTGTTTATTGAGAAAGTTCAATTTTATTGAAAAAATGGCAAAATAATATTTTATATTTTATCTCTTTCTTTGGGGGCGCTGAAAAATAATTGATTCTCAAAGTGGGAATATGACATGTCGTTTATTTATTTAAATTATTTTTTTGAGCGTTTTTATATTAGATTCAATAATAAAAACCATAATAATTATATACACAGGTTTTCCTATTTTAATTTTAGAAAAAAAGGTTTGTTTTTCGTTTTTTTAACAAAAATTTTTATATCCATCTCTAAGCAATATGAACATGTAAGAAAAAACCAATTGAATGTAAGAATATTTTTACTTGTAATATATATAGGTACATTATGGCAAGTTATGGATTCGTAAAAAAAAATCGAACTCGAGATTTTGATAAAACTTGACATTACGATTATAGCAACGTCGAAAAAAATGGGTCTCGTAATTCTGTCCGTCTGTCTGTCCTTTATATTGCAGCCTAAACGAGTGGGTTCTTAAAACGTTTTGCGTTTTTTTCGGCATTCCTCCACACGTTTTTTTCATTTTTCGTTAAAATAAAATAACGGTATCTGCGGTAAAAATATACGAAAAATGCAGTAGGTAGTTACCTCCCATAGGACAGTTTTTTTTTATTTCCGATTTTCTCAAAAACATATCAACTGATTTTGATCATTTTTTATGGAGAGTGTTACAAAAAGTTGTAAATGAATTGTATATACCAAAATATTGATTTTTTTTTTGATTAAATTGAAATTTTTTCTTTTGAGAATTAATTAATTCAAAAACTGCTGATGTATTTTTACTAAACTTGACACCCAAACATTTTTTAAGATTATTTAGCAAATTTGAAATTAAAAAAAAAATCAAGATCATCCTATTCTTTTCCTAATGTAGCTTTGTCTAAAAAATAGATATTTATAAATCACAACAAAATAGGTAGGTATATACGCCTACAAAGGTTGTTATTGATTTGTGTTTCCCCAATATACCTGCACCTACCTGCTCTGCAAGAACGAATCAAAATAAAGGCAATTAAAAGAATTTAGTTAAAACAAAAATAAGGGGGGCGGCAGAAAACCTAAATCCACCACTGTGTAAGTGTTGTGCTTCAGTCGCCATTTAAAAAAAAAACACATTTTTACCAAGATCTAGATAATGACTCATCGTACAAGTTTCCACCAATATCTCGAGAATGAATTATCGTACGAAAAAGATCTTTTTGATTAAAATTTTTATTTTATTTCGTTTGGTAAAAACATTTTTTTTATAGAAATAAGGTATACTTTCAGAGTAAAAGCGCCGAAAGATATGCATTTTTTTAGATTTTGCTTTATAATTTACTAATAGTTGCTTATACAGGGTGATTCGCATAAGGTGTGACAAAAAAACCAGAACGTATAGGTTGGACGAGTAAAGAAAAAAATCGTACAGGAAAGGGGTGCTATTCCCCCCCCCCCCTCCCGTTAAGCCGGGAGGGTAATTTTCTAACAAAATTGACATAAGACAGAAGAACAATTATTAAAATACACCGGTTTAACTCACAATGCCATGCTATACCTTTTTGTAAAGCCGCAGAAATCTCTTCTTTTATTTTCTTTTTAAATTTAGTTGGTTTTGTGAATAGTTTTTGAAAAAATAAATCTCAAAACTAATAAGAGCATTGAATTTTGAAAACATAATTAGTACTTAATTACGAAAATAATTAGGTAGGTGGATTATAGTTTGAATTTTTTTTTTTTCAAAATTTCGAGTTTGAAAATTCATTTTTCAAAAGCTATTTCATACAACAGCTTTATTTTAAAACAAAATAAAAGAAGAGATTTTCTGGCCTTACGAAAAGGTATATCTTGCATGGCATTGTGAGTGTAACAGTTGTTTTTCAATAATTTTTTCTGTTTTAAATTAATTTTCTTAGAATTGCCCCTCCTGGCTAAACGGGGTGAATAGACCCCCTCCCATATGATTTTTTTCTTGGAACGACCCAACCTGCACGCTATAGCCAAGTTAGTGCTACTCCAGTCGTATTCAGCTTATCCAATTCTAGAGATTAAAAACGGATCAAAACCTGATTGTTGCTATTAGTGATTATATTCGCATTTTGAAATATCCATTAAAAATTCAAATTTATAACACTCTAGCTTTTTGAATTAACCTTGGGTAAGTAGATACTTGTTTAACATTAAATAAAAAAATGTAATCTAATGCGTATCTAGAGCATGATTTTGAAAATTATCTTATCACAAAAAAATTCAAAACATATTATTCTTACTTTATCACTATTTACGTTTCGATTTAAATTTTACCTAAGAGTTAGCAAAATTGAAGGTGCATTTTTGCTGATAAAGCATGACCAGAGAAGAATAGTTTCCTTGAAACTTTTGTTTGTGTTTGTCATGAAGTTTTCTCATCAAGACTTGTCATTCAATGAGTCTAATGTTTCATAAGGTTCCTGCTTATCAAAGTTTTGCGGTGATAAAAGATTAGAAATAAAAATAAACTAATCATATACATACATTATCACCAAAATATTTTAGGTAAAAAGTTCAAAACTTCGACAAGATAAAAGCTTCAATATAAATAAACCATCAACTACCAAACTTTTTTAGTGTCAATATACATCCAAGTAAGTTCAATCACGGCAATCATGACAGGAAGCTACAAGTTCGTAGCCCTTGTGGGTATATTGGCTTTGTTTGTTGGAGCAGGTGAAACTGCAAATATTCTTGGTGTCTTCACTACCACTAGTCCATCACATAATATTATACACATGACCTATATCAAGGCCATGGTCGAACGTGGTCATAATGTGACAGTCGTAACTGCACTCCCTACAAAGGACAAAAACCCAAAGTACCATCATATTCTCATTCCCCAAACCGAACAAAGACTCAAGGAAATAGCTGATTCCAAGGCAAGACAGACAAAACCACGAGGTATTATTGAATCGATCAAGGATGGACTTGGCGGTATATTTAGTTTTGGAGAAATGCAAGCTGACCCACTCAAAGATCAACGCTTCCAAGATTTTATGCATAACCCGGACAATAAGTTCGACCTTGTAATAGTTGGATATTTTTTCAATGACTTCCATATTGGTCTTGCTGCACACTTTAAGTGTCCTGTTGTCATAAGTTTTATGAGTTCAACAAATAATTTCCTTAACTCTTTCATTGGCAATCCGCCAGAAGTAGCTTATGTCCCAGCTTCACCATTGTTTGCGGCTCCGGATCCAATGAAATTCACTGAAAGATTAAAAAACTTCTTCATCAATTTCTTATTCAGGACTTTGGGATATTTCTTGAACCGGCAATCGTCGAATTTGTATAAGTAAGATTAGAATGCTTGTGAAATTTTGAAATAAGAAATGACTAATATGTATCTTTTTTTTTTTAGTGAAATCTTCCCGCCTTCGAAATATCCATCGTTTGAAGAAACAAGGAAAAAGGTGTCATTGGTGTTGTGCAACTATCACTTTACCGAAGGAATCATTCGTCCAAACGTGCCTGCCCTCATTGATGTTGGTGGAATTCAGATCAAGCCGAAGCCTGATCCATTGCCAGAGGTAAGCTGAAGAAGTCAATCAGAACGAACTCAATCATTCTCAACAATTTTTCCATAATTTAGAATCTTCAAAAAATCTTCAACGCTTCGTCAGAGCATGGAGTTATCTATCTTAGCTTCGGATCTAATATCAAAAGCAAAGACATGAACCCTAAACTTTATGAAATTATCTTTAAGGCACTTGCTGGCCTTAAGCAAACGGTTCTCTGGAAATGGGACGCTGTTGAGAAACCGGGCAATGCTCCCAACATTTTCTATGAAAAATGGCTACCTCAAGATGATCTTCTGACCAATCCCAATGTGAAAATCTTCATCACTCATGCTGGCAAGGGTAGTGTGACTGAATCCACTTACCATGGAGTTCCAATGGTAGCCATTCCATTTGGTGCAGATCAAGTTTCAAATGCTGCCGTAGTCGAAAGAGACGGATTTGGAATACAACTCGATCAAAAGACAATGACGCCGGAAGATTTAAGAGCTGCAGTTATAGACGTGCTGGAGAGTCCAAAGTATGTTCAAAATGTTAAACAGTTTTCGACGCTCTACCGAGATAGACCAATGCATGCTAGGGATACTGCTGTTTTCTGGTTGGAATATGTGCTAAGGCACAAAGGAGCTTATCACATGCAGAGTCCTATGGTGCATTTAAGCGGGATTCAGTATTTAAGTTTGGATGTAATAGGTTTTATACTGTTGGTTGTATTTTTAGTCTATAAGGCAATCACGATTCCAATGAAGTTCGTTTACAGAAAAGTATTCTCAAAGAAATCAAAAACAAAAACACAATAAAAGAATTATTTGATTCTAAAAATGTATTCAAATGTTATTAGATATTATAATGCCTTGAAACTAATCAGGTGCAAGATGCAAAGGATTAAATTGGCAACGGGGCTCAACTTTAGCACTCAAGTAACACGTTTTTCGTAGTTTGACCGTAGATAGTGATAGAGCAAGAATATGTTTTGCGTGTTTTTTCTGATAAGATAACTAGTTGATCTTTTATCAGGTGCGGATCCAAGATTTCGTATGTAACATATTGAGTGCGTACGCTGAATACGTTTTTCTCCGTCAAATAGGCAGTTTCCTGATGATATCGCTTTTGTGATAGTGTTTAAAAATCCCGACTATTTCGGATTGTTTTCGGATGTTTGAACGCATAGCATACGTACGACTAACTTGCACGCAGTGTGCGTGTGCGCGCTTCCAAAGTACTTAGAAGGTATGGATTGTTCGTGCGTGTTCGTAAGTGTCTAATTCGTACGAAAATGCGTCCAATACTCCAATGTGCGGCCAGCCTTAGTATACGAATACGAGACCGAAACGACTATAAGATCTTAAATTCGCCTGAACGAAAATATTTTCGTGTGACATGATAAACATGAAAAACCCCAGACAGTTTTGTTGGCAAAATTAATTTAATTTTAAGTTTCATTAAAATTTCTTCAGAAGTTCTTAAAGGGTGGGACAAAGGTTCTTCAAAAATTCTTCTTTGCCAGATATTTTGTTAAAGTTCTGGATCTGCGACAAAGGTTTTTGAGGTGGATCTGGAACCGGGACAGATGTTCTGGAGGTGACTCTGGAACTTGGATAAAGGTCCATTTTTTTTTTTGTTGAAACAAGGTTCTGAAGTTGGATCTGGAACCAGGACAAAAGTGCTGGAGGTGGGTCTGGAACTGGAATCATTACAAAAGTTCTGGAGGCGGGTCTGGAACTTCGACAAAGGTTACATTTTTTTTTTGAAAACATAACTTTTTTACAAATTCAAAAAAAAATTCGGGAAGTGGGTCTGGAACTTGGACAAAGGAAAAAATTTTTTTTGGGAAACAAAACATTTTACATAAACTTTGTTTTACAAATAGAAATGCTTTGTTAACTCCCTTTATTGGTTTTCTAAGCCGAGCGCCGTTCAGTAGCCAGGCAGGCGTCTATCTCAACAGTTTTCTTGCGCAATAGTGTCTTGGGTGGCCCGCTGAGCGGGTTTTAAGGATTTGAACTACCTTTTTCGGGTGGTCATCCCACTCCGCTTAGGGTATGTTCAGTTGCCTGGCAGGCGCCAATGTCAACAGATTTCAACTAAAATTAAACGTTTGTCAATTTTTTTTACTCTTTTTTAATTATTTTTTCAAAAAAGAAACAAATCTCATTTTTGTTTGTCAAAAAAAAAAACAAAAGAAAAAAATAGGTTAGGAAGAAAGATATATTTTACAAGTTATTTTTTTGAAATAATTAAAAAAAAAAATCCATCTCTGTCCAGGTCCAGAAAAACATTATATTATTCGAAATCGCCAACATTCTTCCAATGTATTGTATTACTTTATTCGAAATCACCATCAATATTCTTCCAATCGTATTTTGTCAAAAAGTATTGAAAACCCCGCAGCGTACTTTCTTGCGGGGGATGGTGATGTTGTATTTGTAATCTGCGGGATTATGTGCTGCGGGATGTCGTAACGATCCCAAAAAAATGTTAATATTTCCCGAAGCCTCCAGAATTGTAAAACACTTTTAAATTTAACATTTCATACAAGAAACAACTACCAACTAAAAACTGTCATGCATTGATTAGCCATATGAAGATGAGAATGTTTCGTACGTTTCACCCTCCAAAACCCATTTGTTTACATTGTTGTATTTGTAATTTCTTCCCGCGTCGATGAATAGATGTGAATTGCAACAACAATTTAACCGGTGTCTGAAGATCCCTACTGTCTATGTGTGAGGTTTTTATACACACATTCTCATTTTTTATCTGATATCTGACAGCCGAAGCTTGTAGGCAAATTTAAATGGCTGCCGGGGATTTTCATCTTCATGTGGCTAATCTGTGCTGTCATGTATGTGACAGATAATGAATGCGTTCGAAGGTTTATTCAGTGGGTGTGTTCAAGACTGCATTATTTGTATGGAATTTGAGCTCTGTTTACATTGCCGTCTGATTATATTACCCCACATTACCCACACCACCAGATGTTATAAAAGTGGCGTCCCCCAATGGTATGCGTTCATCTGCCTATGCCTACAGGCTTAACGGATGTGCGGATTAAGGTAAAGAACTTTTTTAGCTAATTCCAATCTCTCAATAGCCGCATTTTACTATAGCTCATGATCCATGCAGATCATATTATGAAAAAAAAACTATGCGGATTGTTGTGACAAACAGTGTTGCATACCTACTTATCTCTTTTGTCCGTATTTTTGTTTACTTTTCATATATTTGTTGTCTTTTTTCTTTACTCTACCTTACCGTTTCCATAAGTAAAAAGCCATCTACCCGCCAGAGTAAAAACTAAATTTTTGGTTCATGAAACGTGATCATCCCGATAGAGAGCATAATCACGAGTTGTTTTTGCAATGCATGTTTTTTGATGATGTACCTATATGGATCCTTTCTGCTAATGAACAAAGGGAAAGGCTAATATAATCGAGTTGAAGCCAAGTTCCCTAATAAAAGTTTATATGAAGGGCAATAGCGAAAAAGCACTAGAATTTTACTAGACAAATGTATTAGAAGTGTTTTATTTGAAGATTTAATAAAAGCGAATTTTGAAGATATTTTTATGTAGAGTGCGATTTAGTTATTGATGTGTAAACATCTATGCCGGCGCGGCGGTAGAGTAAATTAAAAAATTGTGTGAGTGCCGGGACTCACGGTTAATACATATGTGTAAACATCAACGTGCGCGGATCCAAAACGGACTTGTTTTTGCTTGAAGGGGATCTTAAGATTTTTTTCACTGAACGCACCCATCCTAGTATGCAGATCGTAACGTTGCACACGAACGTTCACGTTTTTTTTTTCACTCTACCGCCAGCATAGATGTTTACACATCAAAAACGTGGACTTTTCTCTGTGGAACGTTAAGAGGTCGCACTTTACGAAGCAGCACGTTACGTTACGAAAATCTGCATAGTAGGGTATTGGGTACGTTCAATGACAAAAATCTGAAGATCCCCTTCAAGCAAACTAGTCCGTTTTGGATCCATAAACGTAGTCAACAACGTATGGACAACTTCGCATACGGATCCAAATATGGATCCTCAAAACTGCACTTGGTTAAACGTTGATGCTTACATGTTTTAACCATGAGTCCCGGCACTCACACAATTTTTTTAACACCAAACATGAAAAACACTTATATTTTCGAAAAATAATTAATTGACAATTTATACAGAAATGTTTTTAGGGAGATTACCGTACTTTTTTGTTTGTTCAGACACTCGTAATAGTACGAAAAACCGTGGACATTACGCTTATGTTTGTTTATTTATATTTATTTTTGAAAGATAGATAACACATTTTCCCAATTACATAAGCGTCGAGATTATGAAACGGCGAGATAACAAATCATGAGTAATCAGTTAGCAAAAGAATCTCTGGCAAAAAAAAAAAACTGCCACCTTATATTAGAAACGATATAAATGAGAGAACACCCTTAAATTATTGATATAAAATGAGCAGACTAAGTAGCTTTATAGCTTTAGTAATTATTTAATTTAAAGTACCTAAATGTTTTTGTTTTTAATGTGTTAACACACTTGGACCACATTTTTTAAATTTGAAACCGCATAGTTATAGGTACCGTTCAAAGAAAGGCCAGAACAACTTTCAATTATCAATTATTTTTCTCCTTATCCGATTTGAATTTATTACTGAACATTAACATCAACATGAAATGTAGCAGCTTTAGTATTTTTCTCATGATCACAAAACTTGCAAACAAGATAATTACTAAGAAAACTATGACATCTAGACCAGTTTTCTCAAAAAAGTTCAGATGAACTACTGGACTCTGCATGTGTTTAGCTCCCCGATGGCGAATCACATACTCTGTCCAGTAGACGACACTCTCCCGCGGTGTCAATGGTCGATCCCTGTACATTTTTGAAAATTTCGAAACAACTCCCATATATTTGGGATTTTCAAGAATCTCACATAGTTGTTTGCGGAAACTTTGTTCTGTTACATTTCGATGGTTTACTATCAGTCCATAGCCCATCATTACAATTTCATCTGCATTTCCAAACTGATCTCCATAAACTGGAATGGCTAGGATTGGAACACCATGATATTGGGCCTCTGCCGAGCTGCCTTTTCCCGCATGAGTAATGAATAGTTTGAGTTCTGGATGTGCAAGAAGATCGTCTTGAGGAAACCACTTTCGGAACATAATATTCGGTGCTGTGCCTGGAAGATCAACACTATCCCATTTCCAAAGAACTTTATATTTCGATTTTGACAAGACTTTAAATATAGCTGAAGTGGCATTTGGTGACAGATCTATGCTCTTGATGTTCGTGCCCAGGCTAAAGAAAATGAAGCCATCTTTGGCAGTATTGATAAAATCCCCAACGTCCTATGAAACACACATATGATCATGATCAGGTGTCAATGTTTTAAAAGAATTTTATTTGTACCTTTGGTAGTGGGTCTGGTTTATCCTTGACCTGAATTCCTCCAATTTCTATAAAACCCGGAGTCAGTGCTCGAACTCTTCCTTCGCTAAAATGAGAAGCGCAAAACACAAGGGATACATTTTTCTTCATGTCATCAAACGAAGGATATCGCTCCGCTGAGAAGTATTCTCTGAAAAAAAGTGAACCTATAGTAATTACGATTTTCTTAAACTTCACTCACTCATAGTATTGTGCCATTTTATATTCTCCAAATTCCTCAAACATAGTCCAGAAGAAAAATTCAAAGAGATTGCTCACTCTATTCTTGAAGTAAGCCATATCATAGGAGTTTACAAATAAGGGGACACTAGATAAAGAGAGGGGGCTACCAACTAGAGACAATAAAAATTTGGTTGGACGGTTGATAAAAGTCACGATGACCGGACACTTAAAATGTGCTGCAACTCCAAGTTGATAAGTATTAAATACCCATCCTAAGATCACGGCATCGAAATGGTTGCCCGGATTTTCCAAAAGCTCCTTGAATCGAAGACTCTTAAAAGCCTTATCCTGTATTCGAACCCGTTCTACATTCGCCCAGAACATATGTTTATACGCATTCCATTTGTTAGACTTCGATGCTGCGACACTCAGCAATCTATGATATTCAGCATAATCTTCGTCCGCTGGCGGCAGGAAGATATGATTATATTTTGGATTTTGGTCCTTTAGTGCCATGGTTGTCACTATTGTCACATTATGACCCCTCTCGACTAGTGTCTTGGCAATTGCCATATAAATTATAATATGCGATTGACCTGGACTTGTAAAGAGGCACAGAATATTGGCCGCATTGCTGCTGCTGATGCAGCAAAGTACGAGAAGTAAGACCGAAGCTGCTATTGAGGTTCGCATCGTTTTCGGCGAAGGAACAACTTTAACTGATAATTATATTTTAGGAAATCGCTGTGGAAGTCAATAATCGAAAAATTAACTTATCTTTTGGGTAAAGTTGATAACATGAATATTTTATTATATGGTATACCTTCTCCATTAGATTTATGAAATAATCATTGAGCTATGGACACACAGAATTCAACGCACTCAGAATCGAAGCAAAAATATCTTTAAGACAGTGAATGAATCAAAGTCAATTAATAAACTTGACATTACGATGATAGGGAAGTCGAAAAAAGTGGGTCTCATCTGTTGATTCGGCTACAACCTAATTGGCTTGATGGTGTCTAGTAAACACTGCCTTCAGATGTTTTTTTTTTTTTTTTTTTTAATAATTTATGGTTCAGGACCAAAAATAATGCTACCTGCCAAACCAACTTTTGCGAATATTAAAAATTTCAGTTAATTATTAGGTATAAGCTAGCTTTTGGTAACCTTTTTTTTATTTCATCATCAAGTTTTGTGTATGCATTAGCTGCAAAAAAGTTGTAATGATATTGTGTACTTAAATTTTAAAAGAAAATATTTGGTGATTTAAAAAAACTGTAATTTGTTATGTCGAGAAAACAACTTGGTTGATTTTTTGAAACTTGGCACCTAACGGTTATTGCTATCAGTTTCAGTTTCAAATTATTTGTTATAATTATTTATTACTACCTACTAGATCTTGTGAGGAACTGAAACATCGTCTAAGGCCCAGTTTTTCAGTAAGAGATAAAAGTTAAACCAGAGTTCACTCATAAAATTTGGTGAGTTAACTCAGGATTAACTCAACAGATGTCTTATACACCGAGTTTGTTTAGTCGTTCTGCATGCATTCTATACCAAAAAACTGCTTCCTCAGTTCACTGTGGGTTAATTTACTTCTAGAGTTAGCCAACTCTAGTTTAAGACATTACCGAAAAACTGGGCCTAATCTTGTCATGATAAGTGTCACATTAAGACGTTAATGTGAAGTTAAATGTTAAGGTATTTTCTGCCAGCAACACAAAGTCATCCGAAGAAGGACCTTCAAGACATTTCCAAAAAAGCTTACGCCACCCAAAAGAATATCAGCTACATCTTCAATGAACAGTAGATACAAATATATTAGGACCTAAGATGTATCCCTGTGGGATACCAGACATTTGCAGAGGTATCTCATGTTTGTGTTTTTTTTTTATAAAAACGTTTTATTTGAAACGGATATAATATTTTTTCTGAGTGTAAAAATACATCCAAGTTGTTATTTATTCAATGAAAATAAATGTTTGAAATCATTCAATAGTAAATCAATAAAGCTGAGTGTTATTATTTTTATTATAATTGAATGAATTCTAAAGATAAAACTTTAAACAATATGTTGTTAATAATTTTTGTGTGGCTACGTTTTATCTATAGAATTCAATATCACCTCGAATATTTGGGTTTTAAAATCAACCTCGATTAATACGGACATGACTTTTAGCTTTTTTAATAACTAAAGATTCTAGCTGTTATCAAGATCAGCTATTGATAGGAGAGTAGCGGAACTGTGAAAGTGATTGGGGTTCTTTGTTTGCACATGAAAGCTATACCTATACGATTATCGTCCGGCGATAACGTTTTGACCATTGACGTATTATGCTAGTAATTTGTCATTTCCATTTGTTTCTTTCGCAGAAAATTCTTCCAAGAAATCACAGCGCTGTTGGGCTAGAGCGGCCACACTGGTTACTTAAAAAACGCCAAATGCTAAAAAAAAACGTTAAAATTTAAATAGTCACTTAATGTTTTGAAATTTCGTGAATCCTTCCGGAACAAAAGAAGTAAAAAAACTAAAGCAAATTGTCATTATGACATTTCATAACCACCGAACGTTTGAGAATCTCTGAAAGATACCAAGCACTATCAAATTGTATTCTTAAAATAAAAACCATAGACGAGTCGACAGTGATTGCGTTACGTTTACATGAAGTAAACTATTGACGATAAAATTGTTTTGTGGATTATTTGTTGGTTTGGATTTGTGAATTTGGATATGGTTAATCATGGTTGTTGTTGGCAGAAAATATATCAACTAACTATTTAAACGAAGTTCGAGCATTTTTTTTTGGAACTCTTGGTAAAAAATTGTTTTCAATTTTGTCTTCCGAAAATTGACGAAGATTTTATTGGATATACAAACGACTAAACGTATAGACGGATTGAATAATGTGTTTGGCCTAATCGGTTATTTTTGAATAACTGTTACAGTTATTTCATGGTAACAGTCATTCTTGTCAGTTATAGGGTAACGGTTATTTTGAATCTTGAAATTCAAAATGATAAGCTGGTCATAAATGATCGATCCATGTGTCTCGTGGATTTTCGACTTGGTGAAAATTAAGACACATAACAATATCTGAATAATCTGAAAATTGATTACAAAGCCTCTAAAAATCCAAAAATATGAACTTTTGAGGGTGTTGACATTGACCTATCTCCTCTTACCTTCGATTTGTTGTTGTTTTTCACTTTTCTGAACCTATGGTGAACGGCAAATGTGAACACCTTCCTTAATTTTTTGTTCCGGAAAATTGCGATCGGATGATATTTGGATAGAAGTATTGTCTACACTCAAAAATAAAATTTGTCTCCTGTCTAACATACCATAAACTGTCAAATTCTATCGAAGGATGGCTACAATGACGACGGATGACAAAAAAACTACCAAAAAATGTTTGCTTTTTAGCATTTGATCCAGAAAAATGCGATTCCAGGACAATTGGTTGACATTTGAAAAAAAGTTTCTCTTTACGTCGAATAACATATTCGATATCTGTCAGGCTATTAACTGTCAAATTCCATCGAAGGATTGCTACTATGACGATGGATTAAAAACCCTCTGAAAAATTAAAAAAAAAAAATCTATTTTATTTTCTGCTCCGGGAAAAATGCATTTTCAGGGCAATTGGCTGAAATTTGGAACAAAATATTCTCGATACGATCAAATATGATTTGTCCCCTATCTGTCAAGCTATCAACTGTAAAATTCCATAGAAGGATGGCTACGATGACGATGGATTAAAAAATTGTGTGAGTGCCGGGAATCACGGTTAATATGTGTAAACATCAACGTGCGCGGATCCAAAACGGACTTGTTTTTGCTTGAAGGGGATCTTAAGATTTTTTTCACTGAACGCACCCATCCTAGTATGCAGATCGTAACGTTGCACACCGTAACGTTGCACGACGTAACGTTGCACACGAACGTTCACTTTTTTTCACTCTACCGCCAGCATAGATGTTTACATATCAAAAATCTCTGAAAAACTTGAAAAATTTTCCGTTTTATTTTCTGCTCCGGAAAAATGAATTTTCAGTGCAATGGAACGAAATATTGTCGAATTAAAATATCAGTTCATTGCCCAACATACGCACATCATTTTTATTAAAAACCGACTTTATCGTAAAGTGCAACTTACTAACACGAATTGCAACCTTTAGCGGCACAAAGTTAAATATACTTTCAAAAATGAGCTTGTACTAACTAATGAGCAAAACTCATTTTCTCTTTTTACTTGCTGTCTAGGTTTTGGTTTGCCTTGAGTATAAATAATTTTAGTTCTATACTTCTAAAAATAATTAATTGTGGAATTGTGCAGTAGTTAAAAGCGTTTGTCATTTCATTGATATGAAAATATATTTAATATTAATTTGTATGAATTTATCACTTGCAATGCAATGTGGGACAGTGAACTTTATTTTGTTTACCAACCAAAACGTCTAAAATTAAATATTTACAATTCTTAGATTTTTATTTAAATGAGAAAACACTCAGCGATAAAGGAACAAAACAAAACAAAAATATCAACAAAATATTACAAATAAAGTATCAATGGAAATAAACAATCATGAGATAAGATAATCTACTATTGTCTTCGAGTTTTATTCATATTTTTCCTTTAGCATGGAATATAAATAAGCTCCTTAGTTGTGTTTCTAAGCCCGTTCAAGATGCAGCAGCTGTCATTTTTAACTGCAACAATATTCTTACTGGCACTTTGCATTACCAAAGGCAACTGCGCAAATATCCTTGGCGTATTCACCAGTACCAGTCCATCTCATATAATTATTCATATGGCAACTGTCAAAGCTCTAATGGACAAGGGCCATAATGTGACAGTTGTCACAATTCTTCCCCTCAAAGAAGCCAGACCCAAATACCATCACATTTACGTTCCGCCATTCGAGGAAGATTATGCGGAATATAAGAAAAAGTTGAGTAACGCAGCATCAGGTATCGGTGGTATATTTGGCTCGATGAAAAATCTGTTTGCCTCCAAAATACAAAGCGTTCGTATGCAAGACAAGGCCTTGAGACATCCAGATTTTCATGAGCTTTTCGAAAACAAAGCAAATCATTTCGATGTTGTCATACTGGGTTGGTCAGTTAATACTTTTCAACTGGGAGTTGCTGCACATTTTAAATGTCCGGTAATAGTGAGTGTGATAAACTATCCGCCGGAGCATTTGCTATCGGCTATTGGCAACTCTGTAGATGCTGCTACTACTCCAATGGTGTTGGTCAATTCAATGGAATTGTTGTCATTTAAATTGAGGCTGCTTAATATGCTGGTTTATGCGAGTTTAACTACAATGGATTGGTTCATTGATTACAAAATGGCACAGTATTATGAGTGAGTATAAGGTTCAAAAAATGCCGAACACTACTTTTTTTTAAGATGGTTTTAATTTTTTCTTTTAGAGAGCACTTCCCAGGGGAAATGTCCTACGATGAAGTGAAACGAAATATCTCTTTGATATTTAGTACCACCCATTTTAGCGATGGTGTTATAAGACCTATGGTCCCTGGATTTGTAGAAATCGGAGGTATTCAGATTAATGAACGACCGAATCCACTTCCGAGGGTTTGTGAATTCCTTCTGTTAAAAATACCTTTGTTGACATGTTTTTTTCTTCATCAGGACATCAATGTATTCCTTCGAACAGCGGACAATGGGTTTATATTGTTCAGTCTGGGAACGAATGCTGAAATTACCGATTTGTCAGCCAACACAATTCAGGCAATTTTCAAGGTTCTATCTGAACTGGAATATAAAGTTCTTTGGAAATGGAATGGTTCTAAGCCTCCAGGTGAATCTCCAAATATCATGTTTCGAAAATGGCTTCCCCAAGATGACCTCTTAACTCATCCCAAACTCCTACTGTTTATTACACATGCTGGAAAGGGTAGTGTTGATGAGGCAGAATACCATGGTGTTCCAATGCTCGCCATTCCACTGTACGGCGATCAACTAGGTATTGCAACGAAGATTGAAAAACAAGGTTTTGGCTTGATTGTGGATCATCAGAAAGTAACAGAGGAGAGCTTTCGAGAATCACTCTTGGAGGTTATTGTCAACACTAAGTACTTGGAAGCTGTTTGGAGGTATTCGATGTTGTGCAGGGATCGACCAATATCACCAAAGCAAACTGTAGTTTTCTGGACGGAGTATGTGATTCGTCATGGTGGTGCAAGCCACATACAGAGCCTAGCTGTGTTTATGAATTTTTGGCAAAAGAATTCTCTGGATGTCTTTGTGTTTCTGGGGATAATTTTGTTTTGTATGTATTTTTTTGTCAAGAGACTTGCTAAGTGGTTTCTAAGGATCTTAACTAAGGGAAAATCCAAGACTGATTAGGCTACGCACACATCTCACAATTTGTACATTATTCCAAAATCGACGATATTAGAGAAATGCCAATTTATAACAGTTTTTCGGCATAAAAAGTTGGTGTGCGTGCATCAACGCGTCATTCAAAGAAAACAAACTATGGGTGCCATTACTCTGCGGGGATATAACTTTAGGGCGAGACTAGAGACATGCCAGTTTATAACAGTTATAACAGTTTTTCGCCATTAAAAGTGGGTGTGCGTTAACGCGCTTCGCGCGGCCCTGCGAGCCCTCATAAACAGTACTTTTTTAAACCAAAACTGTTATAATTGGCATGTCTAGAGTTACTTCCATAACTCTAACAAACAAAACTGTTATAAACTGGCATGTTTCCTCCAAATTTTAAATTTATTTTCTATAATAAAGACATAACACTTCGGTTTATTTAAACAAAAAAAAAAAACAATTATATACAAATTATGATTAAAAGTTAATTTTTAAAAATGTGGCAAGTCTTTTAAGTAATTTCAGCTTGATTTACAGCTGAAATTACTTAAAAGACTTACCACATTGTCATTTCATTTCACATAATGCGACGACAACTGTCACAGTTGTTCTCAGATAAAACAAAAGTAGGTAAATAATCCCTCGCTTTCAGCGCAATGAAAATGATCTCAGCTCTGAATATGATTATCCTCCACTATGTCACACATACATATCTACTTCACATAAGTAGGTGGGTATACAGGTGAGGTTATTCTTTTTTCCGCTTATCTCTTGCTCACTATACAAATATCACCCATAGTATTCCAGAAAACTGTGTATTGACTCCGCATATACATATACACAACATGTATAGGTAGGCACCTTCATAAATATACACTTCTCTCCTCTGATATTGCGACAACATGAATCTGATAATCCTTGCAGATAAATTATTATCCTTAGAGATGATTAAATGGCAATTTCGAGAGCATATTCCCTTGTCACACGGCTTATACCACTATACGGCAGGGAACGACCCTATATACCGAACGAACGACAACGACACGACGGCGACGACGTCACACAATAGCGGAGGACTTGCAAATTTTCCATGTCAAATTAAATATCCTTTAATCTCGCATTGTGTAAGAGCAGAACAATATTCCTGCTCATATTATAAGAGGACGACCTCAACTCAAAATCCCGAAAGGTGAATTATGTAATGGAACTTTGTGGATGAAATAAAAGATATCCTTCCACAATAAACTCCCTATGGTCGTCATTATTTCCATGTAAAAGTATGTCACCATCATTTTCTGAATATGCAAATTCATATCGCGAGGATGGAGGATTCAATGCCATGTGATGAGGGTATTTTAATTCATGAGTTACCTACCGCACAAGTATACATATACAATTGAATACACACAAGATGTTAATGACCCAAAGTCCTAAAAATGAACCTTCTCCTCGAATTCGAATGTCCAGCATGGCTAAGATAGTTAAACTAACATGCTGCTGAGTGGGAGTAGATATGCTTTTGCGAAAACCATTATAAATGATAATGTTTGCAATGGGAAAAGGACTCTCTGTATACCTATTAGGAATATGCGGTGTGACCGTAAACTATAAAATAGTACTAGAAGATGTGTCCTTAATAAATTTTCTAGGAGCTTATAGAATTCGTAAGGTTATCTTTTTGGTCGTTTTGCTTATGTGCATCTTCTGCTTAAAAATTAAATTTAAAAAAATTGTTTAAATCCAGTTTCTATTTGGTATTGCGGTTAGATCATTTTATACCAATTATCGAAGTAATACTTAAACAAATAAGTATAGTAAATGTTCGCCAACTTTACAACAGATGACGCTGATGCTTTGCATTTAACCGTGTTAAATGTAGGTACTTATATTCGACACATTTTGTGATGCAGCAAGTCAATTTATCGACGCACATAGAAATCATATGGACGAGACTAGATACGTGCCAATTTATAACTGTTATACCAGTTTTTCGCCATTTAAAGTGGGCGTACATGAACGCGCTTCGCGTGACTTGAAAAAAAAACTCTGAATGCTTGAAGTATGCCCACCGGCGGAGGGCCCTGGCCCTGCAGGGTTGCATAAACAATACTTTTAAGGGAAGTGACTCTAGACATGCCAATTATAACAGTTTTGGTTTATAAAAGTATACTTTTTATGCGGCCCGCAGGGTCAGGGCCCTCCGCCTGTGGGCATACTTCAGGCACCTAGAGTTTTTTTTTCAAGTCAAGCGAAGTCATGTACGCCCACTTTTGCTGGCGAGAAGCTGATATAACTATTATAAATGGGCATGTATCTAGTCTCTTCCACTTTTAGAAGCCAAAACTGTTATAATTGGCATGGGTAGAGTCACTTCCAAATTATATAGCTACCTAAGGCCCATTTGCTGAAACGAAACTTAAGAGTTTATGTTCTACATAAGATCTTATGTGACAGTTTACGATGAGGAAAAAGTAGAACATAAGCGTTTAAGTAGAACATAAATATTTATGTTTCGTATCAGCAAACGGCCCTAAGTAACACAAATCTTATATATATTTTAAAATATTTCTTATATCAAATTCAAAATTTTTGCAGTTTCAAACAGAATATGGTCACTCTAGTTTTCATCTTCAACTACTGTAACTATAAATTGAACACTGAATATCCAAAAAAGCATTTCGCTTTTGCAAACAGGGCAGGAACAACGAACATTAAAAAAAAAAAACAATATAAACCTAAATTTCAGCAAAACTCTGCTGGCTGAAATCGATTGGCAATAATATTTAATAGTATATGGATTTTCAATTATTGTCCTCCAGGAACAACAACCATGAGTTAGTATACAACTGGAAGTTGGAAGTTGGTTGGTATAGGTATTGTAGTAAAAGAGTATGCGCTAGGTTCCGTCTCTCTGTGGTGCAAGTAATAATTTTGCTATCTTTCATTTATAGAAAATTGAACGTTTGCATGCAATAATTCGGCCAGTTTATGGCTAATTGAAGTTCTGATTTAATTGGAAACTAGATACTGCTGTGGACAGAAATGGTTTTTTACTCTTGTGCAGCATAGTATTCGATGAAACTTGCATAGACAATTTTGCTATGATAACATTTAATTGATGACTTTTAAGTTAAAACGTTGCTTTCATTGTAGCCGAAGTTGTAGTTAAGGAACAACAAACAAAAAAAGCAATTGTATTTACTAAATATATTTTAGTGTCCATTGGGCATAGGGAACATTTTGTTGTAGATAAAGGTATTCATTAATTTTGAAATCAAAGAGGAGTAACTTTTATGGTATTCTATTCCTTCGAAGACTTGTAAGTTGTTTGGCTTTGTTTCAGATACAAAAAAAAAAATTTTATATATCTCTGAGTGTTATCAAGTCTTCAAATTTAAGGCCTGTTATTTGCCGTACCGAGCTAAATTTTTATAAACAATTGTCATTTTCCTTTTTGTGTTATAATCTCCATTACAAAATACTTCGCAGTAGTAAGTGAGAATAGGCAAGAGTAATGCTTTTATAAGAATCATAAATGAAGAACAAAAGTGGTCAAAGTACAGACCCTTGGGGAACACCGGATTTCATTCGAAGGAATAAAGACAGTCTACTACCCACTGCCACGCATTGTTGGCGGTCAGTTAAATAAGAGTACAATAATTTCACTGGAAATGAGGAGAGACTGAAATCATTCAGTAGTTTTTACCAGAGCACATAATGGTTAACAGTGTCAAAAGCTTTTGAAAAATCAAGCAATGTTAAAAAAGTACAACAATTCTCATCCAATAGGTTTACGAATATCATCAACAACAAGCAACCATGCGGTTTTACAACTTCTTTACGCACGGAAGCCGGACTGAACGGAGCTTAAAAGATTATTTGTGGAAAGATATCCCTGCAACTGCTTGAGTATGGCCTTTTCAAAAACTTTCGACAAAAACGGCAAGATAGAGATAGGTCGGTATTCTGTTTTCAAACAGGTTTGGGATTGAAGAATTGGAATTATCTTAGCTTTTTTTCATGAAAGAGGGTATTCACAAGTGTAGTTAGTATGTTATTAAAAATGTAGGTAATGTTTTTTAGAATAAACGGAAGAAGTAGCTTACAAAAATTTTAATTTATGTCATCCATCTATATATATCTCTTCGGCCTCCCCAAAGCTCAAGACTATTTGCAGCAATCTTCATTTAACAACTTTACTTACTTACTTATTAATGGCGAAACAAATATTTATAAAAATCGGAGCAAGTGCGATATAAAGGGTTTTCCAATAAGAGGTGTTATTTTGATATTCAAAGAAAAAAGACATTTTTTGAGATAAATGATCGGATGTTTATTTCATTATAAAGAAAAAGGTATGCCGTTAATAACGGAACACAACATCAGCCAAATGGCCGCCACGACCACGCTTACAGGACCATATCCTTTTCATGAAATTTTCCATAACCAAATCGCAAAGTGGCTGCCGTATGTCCTCGAAAGCCTCACGAATTCCATCTTTGAGGTCTTGAATCGACGCTGGGCTGTTGGCGTAAACCTTATCTTTCACGTGGCCCCAAAGGAAGAAGTCGCAAGGTGTTAAATCACAGCATCTCGGTGGCCAATTGTGATCACCTCTTCGAGAGATAACACGGTCCGGAAACTTTTCCCGTAAAAGATCGATGGTTTCATTGCTTGTGTGGCACGTAGCGCCGTCTTGTTGAAAGTAAACGTTGTCCAGATCAATACCATCCAATTCCGGCCATAAAAAATCATTAATCATCTCTCGATAGCACAATCCATTGACCGTAACTGTTGCTCCAGCCTCATTTTCGAAAAAGTAAGGTCCAATGACCCCGCTGGACCATAAACCGCACCAAACAGTCACGCGTTGAGGATGGAGAGGCTTTTCAACAATAACTCTTGGGTTTTCCGAGCCCCAGATGCGACAGTTTTGCTTGTTGACGTAGCCTCCGAGGTGGAAATGGGCCTCATCAGTCAAGATGATTTTTCGATGAAATTCCGGATCATTTTCATGCATTTCAAGGACCCAATCAGCAAAGACACGACGTTGTTGATGATCAGCCGGCTTGAGTTCTTGTGTTAACTGAACTTTATAAGCCTTAAGACCCAAGTCTTTATGCAAAATACGGTGTAATGACGTTTGTGGAATGCCTAATTCCAAAGAACGACGAGGAATGGACAAACCTGGGTTTTCTTCAACACTTTGGGCTACAACAGCAATATTCTCAGTTGTTCTTGAGCGACGTGCACGGGTTTTACTCTTCACATCACTAACTTGTCCCAACAGCTCGAATTTGTCCACCAATTTATGTATTGCGGTCCGACAAGGTGCTTCACGACGACCCAAAAATGTTTTAGTTTTACGAACCGTCTCTGCCAAATTTTCACCATTTTTATAGTGAATTTTAATAATTTCAATGCGTTGTTGAAGCGTGTATCGTTCCATTTTTGTTAATGGCGTAGTTTCTACTTGTCAAATGTCAAAAAATGACAGCTTCAAAAGTGACAGCTACCGAAATAGCGGGCTATTCAAAATAACACCTCTTATTGTTATTTTTATTATCATTTTTCCATTTTTCAAACCAACAACTTCTAGGTGGGGCTTTGACTCATACACTTCAAACCTCCCAGAAGATTTAAAAATAAGGTATTTCTTCAACTATTGAGTTTGAAAAAAAGACTAATTTTCTTATTAAGAACCACCCTGATGTAAAAAATATCGTACAAATGTACTTTATTCATAGAGCGTTTCCAATTGTTACCTACCTTCCCAGTGTAACTACTACTTTATTTTGTTTGGGAAAGAAGGGTTTTCTTACTAAAATTGATTTCCTTCTTTATCCCAGGATTGTTATAGTTTTAACATATCTTCTAAGACCAACTCACTGAGACCTCTAACAAAGATCCTTTGGAGAGCTACAACCCCAACAAATTTAAAAATAAAACTTAAACCAAATCGCCCTTTCGAGATACCTACCCTAATTAAGGCTCATAAAAGGAGGTATGTTGTTAGCACTTGTCACATTCCTCTTCTCTCAACAAAAGTATTTTATCTCATAATTCTCTTTAATAAATTAAGCTTAATTTTGAATTCTTTTGTCTCACAAAATATGTATTTTCTTCATAAGAAATTTTGTTAGTGAAATTAAAAATGCTGACCTCACTTTGCGGTTAACCTGAATTATTGTGCAACCATCTGTTAGTTCCTTCTACCAAGCAAAAGGCGTATTATACAAGACTTGTTAAGTTCAAAAGGACCATCCAATCGAAGAAACTGTGAACTTAACACAAAGTGAGGAATACAAAAATAAAAAAAATTATAAAAACCACGAACTACTATGATGAAGTTGCACAGAATTTGAAGTCAGAAGAAGTTCTCTGCAAGCGCAAACACCACTCCCTCTCTCCTTTGACCAAAGAAAAGTTATAGGAGAAAAATTAAAAATTTTAGTGTACGTTAACTTTAGCTAGGGACTCTAAAGTTCCCCATCTCCATACTCAACGCTTTGTCGCACAGCTTGACAAAGGATACAGCAAATAGCCAAGAAAGGATACAAATGCCAAGCACAGCACATGCTGTTTGATGATATTGAAAAGTCGATTCAGCAAAAGTTCATTGGCGTCCTCCTACGCTCGTTTGACACACGAGAGCAGGAGTAGCGTTTATATTATTGCCACAGTCTAGTCGCCTTTTTTTAGCCAATCCTCCCTGTCGCTTCGCTATTTCTCACAGTCACAGCAGGAGATCCCCCATGCGCCATGCCTCATGCCCCACCATCATCATCATCCGCATTCGATGATGAAAATAAAGCGAGGAAACTGTATTTTCGCAACAACTGTTTCCTTTGATGGTAGCAGTCAATCAAGTCGAGTTTTTCACGGTTCAGATAATTTTATTTTTCATATTATATTTATATACGTTTGCAGGAAAAAAGAGGACCTCTCGTTGGTGGAGGGATGTGTAAGGTGACGGAAGCACGACAGCTGATTGCCTGCTGCAGGTTT
This sequence comes from Leucozona laternaria, assembly GCA_932273885.2. Classification (NCBI taxonomy): domain Eukaryota; kingdom Metazoa; phylum Arthropoda; class Insecta; order Diptera; family Syrphidae; genus Leucozona; species Leucozona laternaria. The sequence goes on from OW026368.1 coordinate 7,816,336, forward strand.
ATGCGAGATGGCAAACAGATTTAAACGCACAATCAAAGTTTGTCTCGTGATGTGATGATATGCGGAAAAAGTTCTGTCGCAGGAAATTTAAGTTGCAGCATGGTGAGGTGTGAGACTGTTTGTCTTGGGATATTGGTTTTGGTTTTGAACTTTGCTAAGGTCATTCATACCTATAATGCTGCAAAATTGTTTTCCACAAAAGCTATATGCTTCGGAAGCTGTTCGATAAAGGGCAGTGGTCTTTGGGGGTTGTATTAACGTTCAACCCTTAGCTTATGATTTTCACGACAGATAAAACAGTCAAGTAAGTGTAATTCTGAATTTTTGATATTTTGTATTTCATATTCTGATAATAGACTCATATAATTTCACTATTCAGATTTAAATTTCCTTTTTAACATGAACAAGAGCAACTTGTAAAATATCTTCAATAATCTTCTTAGAACCCAATAAATAAGATACAGAACTATTCCCAAAGCTGCTATTACATCGACACTATTTTTCTGTAAAAAGTTCATATGGACTACCGGACTCTGCATGTGTTTGGCACCACGATGGCGTATAATATACTCCGTCCAGTAGATCACACTCTGTCTAGGTGACAATGGTCGATCTCGGTAAAGCTTTGAAAATTTCGAAATGGCACTCGAGTAGCTGGGATTTTCAAGAATTTCATCAAAATCTTTTCGGAAACTAAGTTCGGTTACATTTCGATGATCGACTATCAATCCATAGCCCATTTCTGCAATTTCCTTGGCATTTCCAGACTGATCCCCGAAAAATGGAATGGCTAACATTGGAACACCATGATATTGAGCTTCGACCGCGCTGCCTTTTCCCGCATGGGTCATGAATAGTTTGAGTTTTGGATGCGCAAGAAGATCGTCCTGAGGAAACCACTTTCGGAACATGATATTAGGTGATTCACCTGGATGATCAGCACTATCCCATTTCCAAAGAACTTTATATTTTGATTGCGACAAGACTTTGAACATAGCTGAAGTGGCATTAGAGGACATATCGTTGGTCTTGATATTCGTACCCAAGCTAAAGAGGACGAAACCTTCATTGGCAATTTTGAGGAAATCTTCAATGTCCTAAAAATAATTTAGCTCGAAGTTAAATCGATTTGAAGATGGACAAATAGTAGGTATTACCTTTGGAAGTGGGTCTGGTTTTTCTTTGACCTGAATTCCACCAATTTCTACAAAACCTGGGGTCAGCGGGCGTATTCTTCCCTCGCTAAAATGAGAAGCACTAAAGACCAGAGATACATTTTTCTTCATTTCATCAAAGGAAGGATATCTCTTCGCTGAGAAGTGATCACTGAAATAGAAATAGAAATTAATCATTAGAAAAATGTCCATCAGATGTCATTCATGGAGTTTTTCATTAATTTAAAGTTCGACTATAAAATAAAATTTTATTTACTTCAACTCACTCATAATACTGTGCCATTTTGTGTTCAGAAAACTCTTCGATTGCAACAACGATGGCAGCACTTAAAAAATTCCTCAATCTGTGCCTAAAATTCACCAGATCAGAAGACCCAAAAAACGAAATGGGAACACTAGATATTGACCAGGGACTTCCAACGTAGCCTAATAAATCCCGGGTGGGTTGATTTACCCAACTCAGGATGACCGGACAATTAAAATGGGCTGCTACTCCAATCTGATAGGTATTGAATACCATTCCCAATATCACTAGATCAAAATGGTTTCCCGGGTTCCTCAGAAGTTCTTGAAAACGAGGATTTCTCATCGCTCTCTCCTGTATTCGTACTCGTTCCACGTTGGCCCAGAAAAGACGCTTAGTTGAGTCCCACCAATTGGTTCCCGTTACCGCTGTACTTAGAATTTGACGAAATTTGGCAAAATCTTCCTCTTCAGGTGGCAGAAAAATATGATTGTATTTTGGATATTCGTCTTTGAGTGGCAAAATTGTTACTACCGTTACATTATGACCCCTATCGGCGAGTGCTCTGGCAATAGCCATATGAATTATAAGGTGTGAATGACCAGTACTGGTGAAAATGCAAAGAATATTCGATGAAAGCGTTGAACTTATGCAAATTGAAAGAATCAACAATTCCACTATTTTTGATGCGTTCATATTGCTTGAGTTTACAAGTCACAAAATACAACTAAATGCTGAAAATAAAATTGATGAGTGTTTTAATATTAACACGACACACGAGGAACTAATGCAAGTAAAATTATCTTATCTCCAACTCAAAGCAGATATATAATTCTTTTGTTTTTAAGATTACCTACCTATACCTACTCATAAGTTAAAAGTCTGATTTCTAAACTACGATAAGAGTACATATTTTATTCAATCCCACTGCTAACGGTGATTATAAAAAAATATGAAAAATATTTTATTGGGTTTAAACTTATTTGGATTCCGGCAATAATAAAATTGCAACTTTGGGCGAGCCAGTGGGGGGTGTTCTATTTGGTTACAAGAAGAGCATAGAAATATCACACCAACTTAAATTCATAAACTGCAACGAAACATTAATATTGCAAGCTACTTTTGGTGGATTTAGAATCAACTTTGTTCCTGTTTACCTCAACTGCAATCACTGGAGAGCCGAATTTGACAAGCTAAAGACGTTTTTTGCTGAAACGGACCTTGATAAGTTTATCCTTTTTGGTGACATGAACGTTAGAACAGGAACAAGAGGCTCTGAGGACATCAGTCCTACAGCTTTAACTTCGGTTGCAGAAACAAGATGCTCTAAAGATACTACCTGTGACAACAACTCTAACTTATTTCTGGAACTTCTTGAAGATGCGGGAGCTTTTATTTTAAATGGTCGTAGCTTCAATGATAAAAATGGCGAGTATACCTTTGTTAGTAGCAGAGGTTCTTCTGTAATTGATTACTGCTGCCCATCATATGCTACAGCACATCTGATTGAAGACTTCTTTGTTGGTACCGAAACTTTTTCGGACCACATGCCCGTTATTTTCTCCTTGAAAAATGTTAATGACAGTGACATAGAAAAGTATTCGAATTATCTTCCCCAGCTTAAATGGACTGAGAATTGATGTCACACCTATGTAAAAAATCTCGAAACAGCCTTAAGAAAGAGAACATTTACATCTTCTTCAATCGAAAATAAAGGGTTTTCCAATAAGAGGTGTTATTTTGATATTAAAAGAAAAATGGCATTTTTTGAGATCAGTGATGGGATGTTTATTTCATTATAAAGAAAAAGGTAGGCCGTTAATAACGGAATACAACATCAGCCAAATGGCCGCCACGACCACGCTTACAGGACCATATCCTTTTCATGAAATTTTCCATAACCAAATCGCAAAGTGGCTGCCCTATGTCCTCGATAGCCTCACGAATTCCATCTTTGAGGTCTTGAATCGACGCTGGGCTGTTGGCGTAGACCTTATCTTTCACTTGGCCCCAAGGGAAGAAGTCGCAAGGTGTTAAATCACAGCATCTCGGTGGCCAATTGTGATCACCTCTTCGAGAGATAACACGGTCCGGAAACTTTTCCCGTAAAAGATCGATGGTTTCATTGCTTGTGTGGCACGTAGCGCCGTCTTGTTGAAAGTAAACGTTGTCCAGATCAATATCATCCAATTCCGGCCATAAAAAATCATTAATCATCTTTCCATAGCGCAATCCATTGACCGTAACTGTCGCTCCAGCCTCATTTTCGAAAAAGTAAGGTCCAATGACCCCGCCGGACCATAAACCGCACCAAACAGTCACGCGTTGAGGATGGAGAGGCTTTTCAACAATAAACTCTTGGGTTTTCCGAGCCTTAGATGCGACAGTTTTGCTTGTTGACGTAACCTCCGAGGTGGAAATGGGCCTCATCAGTGAAGATGATATTTCGATGAAATTCCGGATCATTTTCATGCATTTCAAGGACCCAATCAGGCAAGACACGATCAGCCGGCTTGAGTTCTTGTGTTAACTAAACTTTATAAGCCTTAAGACCCAAGCTTTATGCAAAATACGGTGTAATGACGTTTGTGGAATGCCTAATTCCAAAGAACGACGAGGAATGGACAAACCTGGGTTTTCTTCAACACTTTGGCCTACAACAGCAATATTCTCAGTTGTTCTTGAGCGACGTGCACGGGTTTTATTCTTCACATCACTAACTTGTCCCAACAGCCCGAATTTGTCCACCAATTTCTGTATTGCGGTCCGACAAGGTGTTTCACGACGACCCAAAAATGTTTTAGTTTTACGAACCGTCTCTGCCAAATTTTCACCATTTTTATAGTGAATTTTAATAATTTCAATGCGTTGTTGAAGCGTGTATCGTTCCATTTTTATTAATGGCGTAGGTTCTACTTGTCAAATGTCAAAAAATGACAGCTTCAAAAGCGACAGCTACCGGAATAGCGGCCTATTCAAAATAACACCTCTTATTGGAAAATCCTTTAGCTGCAATGCGATTAAGGACTGCATCTATAAAGCCAACGGAAGCGTTTGTGGTCAAAAGATTAAGTGTGTTCCAAAAAAGCCATGGTTTGACCTTGCTTGTAATGTAGCCCGAAAAACAACCTTTACAAATTTAAAGATGTTCCGAAAATTTAATCTTGATGTGTTTCGGATGAAATATACTGCCGCAAAAAAATATTACCAGAACCTATGTAAAAGGAAAAAAACGTGTATATTATTAGAATATTAACACTCAACTGCATATGGTAAGCACTTCAAAGGAATGTTGGAGACTGGCAAAAGTAATTCCTGGAGACAAACCAAATTCAATCATCCAGTTAACTGCGGAAATCTATAAAACACATTTTCAGATACTTCTTTCAGAACCAGCAGAGTCAATATTACCGTTTCCGGATTTACCCGTAATTAACGAATCGCAACTGGATCGACGTAGAGAGATGGACGAAATTCGTTTAGCTATCACAACATCTAAAAACAAAAAAGCTCCTGGTATAGATGGGATACCGTATGAATTTTATAAAAATGCCAGCCCTGCACTGATTGATGAAGTTAATAGGTTATTCAGCGATATTTTTGAAACAGTTACCATTCCTACCTCGTTCAAACAATCGATTATTATATCCCTAATTCAAAAAGGGCAACGCTAATGATGTAATAAACTATCGTGGACTTTCCTTCTTGGATACGCTATATAAAATGTTTACGTTTGTGCTTCTGAATAGGCTTACAGTTTGGGTTGAAGAAAACAACATTCTGAATGAATATCAAGCTGCATATCGCAATAATTACTCCACAGTTGACCAGATATACAACTTAACTTGTCTTATCCAGCTGCAGTTGAGCCAAAAGAAGAAAGTTTACGCGTTTTTTGTTGATCTAAAAGCTGCATTTGATAACTTAAACAGAAATGCTCTTTTTTACAAATTAGCTAAACTTGGTATCTCCTCAAAAATGATTAACATCTTAAGATCAATCTATAGAGACACTGCAGCTGCTGTATGGGATGGCAAAAGTAGATCAGACTTTTTTCCGACAAACACAAAGGTGTCAAACAAGGATGTGTTTTGAGTGCATTGCTTTTTATCCTCTTTTTTAATGACTTATATACTGTGCTGCCAGCATTAATGTTCCTAGAGAGTCTAAAGATCAACGAACTTTTATATTTCGATGACAAAGTTCTACTTTCTGACAGTCCATCTAATCTGCAAGTTTTTAAAGATAGTTTCATTGCTTACTGTACTAAATGAAGAATAACAGTCAACCTTGATAAGTCAGAAATAGTTATCTTTCGCAATGGCGGCCGTAGAGCAGCTCAAGAAAAATGGTTTTTCAGTGGTGTAGAGATATCTGTTACAAACCCATACAAATATCTTGGAGTTATTTTGAATGACAATGTGTCTTGGACGGAACACCTTAATAACAGACTAACAATTTCAAGGAATTCCATTAATTCTACATGGTCTTTGTTTCTACGGAATAAAACGATTCGACATTTAGCGAAATTCAAAATTCATGATGCGGCTTCAAGGACAATAATGCTGTACTGCGCTCAAGTGTGGGGCTATAAGGAATATGTTCAGGTAGAAAAGCTTCAACGTTTGTTATTGAAAAGATGTTTCCATTTGCCTAACAACACGCCAAACTATGTTCTACATATAGAAACCGGACTGCCAAAATCTTTCTTCTCAACACTCAAACTGCACTTTTCCTTTACATCCCGAGTCATGGAACTACCGAATAATAGACTTCCCAAAATACTATCGGAAATTATAATTCGGAGGAACATCTACTGGGCCAATGAATGGATGGAGCTTTTTTCAGAAGCCGCCTCAATTGCATATTCCTTTTCATCTAGTAAGTATATCGGTGACACGTAACGCACAAAATATGCTACTAAAGTAAGCTTAGAGAGCAACACTGGAGTATATTCATAAACAATGCACAGCAGTCACAGTTCCATGACGAATACATCAACTTATCCTACTGCTATGTCCCTAACTACTTTTCAGATACGAAATCACAAGAGATGATTAGCCTTTTACTAAAAGCACGCTGTGGATTACTCAATTTGAATGCTAGAGTCTTTCAAAGCCACACCATTGGCTTATGTACGATGTGTAATCTCGATGCATCTGAGAACACATTCAACTTTGTCAGAGTTTGCCCCATGTTCAGCGGATGCAGGAAGCTATTTTTCGGAAGCCATCAGTTAAAAAGATCCCAGTTCCTCGATAACTTAAATGGTCAATGCTATTCAAATTTATATCAGTTTCTAAAATCTGCACTTAAGAACGTAAGCTCACAATGTATTAAATTATTAAAGCCTTTTTAACCTGAAAGGCAACTTATATAAGTTATGTACTGTTTTTGTACAATTATAATGGAAATAAAATTATTTACTTACTTACTTACTTACTTAATGGCAAAAATCCGAAATGTTAATTTTTCATATCTAATGCCGGACCTATACATCGAGAGAGCCAAGCACAAGTGCACACACACACAAGCTGCACTCAATTGTGCCAGTGCCGTCGAAACAGTATTAAAGTACATAATAATATTTAAATATTTTCGCAAAGCTTAGTATGCAAAATGTCGTCCAAAGAACGATAAATTATTTGGAACTATAGCTTAAGATATTCGAATTAATATTAGTAATTATTATATAAATACTAAAGAGTGTTTTTTTAGACGTGTAGTTTTCAAGTAGAAATAAAACACATATAATAATTGGGGCCGTATGTCAGCAATAACGAGCGGAATAGTCTCTTTCGATTCTTCAATCGTCTCAGGCTTATCTGCATAGACAAGCGATTACGCATAAACCCACAAAAAATAGTCCAGCAGGGTTAAATCGCACGATCTCGCAGGCCACGCCAAAGGCCCACGACTCGAGATAATGCACCTACCAAAAGTTTGCTTCAATAAATTGATTGTTTCGTATGGCATGTAGCGCCGTATTGTTGGAACCAAAGATCGTCCACACCAACATCCTTCAATTCAGGCACGAAAAAGTCATTAATCATGGCTCTATAGCGCTCCCCATTGACTGTAACATTATGACCGGCTTCATTTTTGAAAACACACCAAACAGTGACTTTTTGAGGATGTAACGGCGTCTCAACAATGGCTTGTGGATTATGATCCCTCCAAATACGACAATTTAGCTTATAAAAGTAACCATTCAACCAAAAGTGAGCTTCATCGCTAAACAAAATTTGCTTATGAAAATTGGGATCAACGGAAATCTTGTTTTGAACCCAATTTGCACAATTTGGAAGCGTTGTTCAGGAGTATGTCTATTTATATTGAAATGGCAAATCAAACTGAGCATAAATCAAGTAACAGCTGCCAAAAACACTAACTTCGAAAAAAGTATTGCCAGATGGAAAACCACACGTCTAAAAATAAACACCCGTTACTTCAAATGTACCTTAATTAAAATTACTCCGAATTTTTGTGTGAATACTTTTGACCCTTTAATACAAAATTAATAAAAATTGTTTTTTTTTTGTTTTGCTTCGAATCATTTAATCACAAATCCTTTCAACTCATCCTATTATTGCAGAAAAAAATAAAAACTTGACAATCAGTTGTGATTTTAGAATAAACTCTCTTTGTTATAAAAAATAGCCAACTACAAAACCCGATAACTCTCATTGCAGTTCAATAAAAGTTGTTTTTTTGTTATATTTCTAACACAATGCGAATCCACTTGCAGTTTAATTTTAATTCGAATGTTACAACTATTGTCGTTCGTTATAGAGGGTGTGTTCACAGAGTATACCTACCTACATATGTACCTACCATAAAATGAAGGACTCGGCGAACTCTGGAATCAGTTATCGAATTATCGATGCGATTAATTGGATATCCAATTTGTCCATCCAATTATCGCAAATTTACATTTCACCGAACCCAAATTGGAAATCAATTGCATACTCGGAATTCTACCACCGACCGTCACCAGTCACCACCATCAGCAGCAACATCAGTGTTAGCAGTGTATAAACCGAAACCCCTTCTACCCCCTCTCAGAACCCAGAGAGGAACACCAAAAGTTTCCTTGGCGAAGCTTTATACCCATTTTCTTTTTTTTTTATTTTTTGTTGCGTTTCGGGTGTGATTCGATTTGCCTGCTGTGAAAGATCAAAGTCTATACAAAATGGGATTTGTGTATTTAAATTATAAAATAAATAAAGGCCACATAGCAACTACCTTTTTCTGTTTCGAATGTAAAAGAAAAAAAAAAAGAAGTTTGAAACCATCAAACGAACAGCCAAATTATAAAGACCGGATGCATGCAGCCGAAGTTGCCAATCAGTAGCCAGTTAGCAACGTAAACTTAGCTAAGAAGTTTTACAGCAGTTTGAAAGAACTTTCTTTTTTAACTTGCGTCAAAGGTGATTATATGTACCTACTCTTGGGATAAGGATTCATAAAAAAAATTTTAAACGTAGTTTGAGTACATTTTTGACATTACGATGATAGGGAATTTGACTATCCGCCAGAGGTCTACCTGATTTTTTTTCTAGTGTACTGTCTCTTAAGAAGAAGACAAATTCTAAAGTATATATAACCTATCATGCGATAAAATGTCTCTCATCATAGCTGTTTGAATTCGGTTCCTACCATTCCCGCCGACTATCAACAATCAGACAGGAATGGTTGAGAGCGTAACTCACTTTGTCTCTGGTTCTCTACGATGTATCATTCATTTATTTAGATATATTTTATTTTATTTTGTTTTGTGTTGTTTTGTTTTATTTTATTTTATTTAATTTTATTTTATTTTATTTTATTTTATTTTATTTTATTTAAGTTTATTTTATTTTATTTTATTTTATTTTATTTTATTTTATTTTATTTTATTTTATTTTATTTAATTTAATTTAATTTTATTTTATTTTATTTTATTTAATTTTATTTTATTTTATTTTGTTTTATTTTATTTTATTTTATTTTATTTTATTTTATTTTATTTTATTTTATTTTATTTTATTTTACTTCATTTTATTTCATTTTATTTTATTTTATTTTATTTTATTTTATTTTATTTTATTTTATTTTATTTTATTTTATTTTATTTTATTTTATTTTATTTTATTTTATTTTATTTTATTTTATTTTATTTTATTTTATTTTATTTTCTTTTATTTTATTTTATTTTATTTTATTTTATTTTATTTTATTTTATTTTATTTTATTTTATTTTATGTTATTTTATTTTATATTATTTTATTTTATTTTATTTTATTTTATTTTATTTTATTTTATTTTATTTTATTTTATTTTATTTTATTTTATTTTATTTTATTTTATTTTATTTTATTTTATTTTATTTTATTTTATTTTATTTTATTTTATTTGATTTTATTTTATTTTATTTTATTTTATTTTATTTTATTTTATTTTATTTTATTTTATTTCATTTTATTTTATTTTATTTTATTTTATTTTATTTTATTTTATTTTATTTTATTTTATTTTATTTTATTTTATTTCATTTTATTTTATTTTATTTTATTTTATTTTATTTTATTTTATTTTATTTTACTAAGTCTTCTAAAAGAAAGGACAAGATTAATTTGCATTAGTTATAAAGCAATGCATGTGTAGGTACCTGCGACCCCAGTCGTTGACTTAATATTTCTTTAAAAAAAAAAAAAAAACAAATCTACACCTTGTTCTATACTTTCTAACTTATCTTAAGAAGGAAATGGAAAATTATTTCACAAGTCGATAAGAACGGGAGTTCGAAATTAGAGCTCACCTCCAACAGTGTTTGCAGTTTAAAAGCGTTTCCGCTGGCGTTCAGCCATCAGGCCTTTTATATTTTCAACTGTTTTATGTTTTCTGATTTTTTTTTCTTCGTTGTTGTGTGACGTGTTTTCTTTTACAGATTATATTGCATGAGTGCCTTGCCGTGAAAATTGAAAATCGCATAAAAGTTTTGTAAATAACAGAAATAACTATAGAAGGTACAAAGAAAGAAGAGAATATCATTATGAAAAGCTGCTATAAGAACTTTTAGAAAAAGATTCTCCCCAAACAAAAAAGTTTCCTTCTTCTTCTTATGGGGCAAGTAAATTTTTCTATAGGATCTTTGAAGAAATTTTCAATGCGAATTGTTATTTGTATTATGAAACAGATGTTTCTACGGGAAAGTTTATGGAAAAACTATGGAACTATGGAAAAAAAGATGCATAATAATGTTGGCATTCATTAGGGAAATTTGAAACTAAACATTATTAATTAAGGATTGTATGCTGTGATAAAATTATATAAGACAATAAAGAATAACACACAAGAAACATAGATAAATTGGGTAGATACCGGGGTACGGCAACGCTCGCACATAAAACGCTCTCTCATAAAACGCTCTCAGATCATATTTTGCTTCAAAGGCTCGCGAGCGGGAGCACGAGTGCAAAAACTCAATAGCGAAAGGCTCGCTCCTGGGCGAGAACGAAAGGAGAATTAAAGAAAACCCCGGTCATGGGCAAGAGCCGGCCCATGGTTCGCGGGCGAGCGTAAGCGGTTGTGAGCGCTCTTGATCACTGGTGAGCATAGTGGGTTTTCCTTTTTCAATATTTAGGATTTAGGAGGTGGATATTACCTAATGTCACGATACACGTTCTGGGTCCACTAGAACACTTTAAGTTTGACAGGTGTCAAAATTTGGCAACATTTTTGGTACGGATCGAAAAACGGAGTACGTCAATCGATTTAGGAGGTGGATATTACCGAGTATCACACCCGACCGACGTTCTGGGTCCACTAGAACACTTTTAGTTTGACAGGTGCCAAAATGTCAAATCAGAATTCCGAGAATACGCGCTACCGAACGTTTAATATTTAATGTGTTTCTATTTTTCTAAATTCTAAAAGGCTCGCGAGCGCTAAATTGCCCCGCTCTCGTCTGACGCTCATGAGCGATCGCACATAATGAGAGCAATCTTGACGTGAGCGTTTATAAATCGAACGCTCGCGAGCGCGACCAAACTAAAAGTACTAACACCTGATGTCTCATGGGCAAGTAAATCTGATCAGCGCTCATTTGTATAGGCACGCTTGCGAGCCGCTCGTGAGCGTGCGTTTCTGAACCCTGGTAGATACTACTACTATTTTTATATCAATTTCAATTGTCATATAGATAAGTAGACCGTTTTATAGATATCAACATCTTTTTAGGGGTAACGTACCTAATTTTGTAAAAATCGTATAAAACAGAGGTTGAGTTCCCTTTTTAAGGCGGGAGAGGCGATTGTACTAAAAAAATTCTTAAAATGGAAGCAAAAATATTAAAAAAATCGACAGTACATGTTGAGGTAAATGATAGCACCTGAGGTTTTTTACATCTTCCGGCCCATAAATTAAGGCTTTCCCAAGAAACTGGAGTTTAAGATTGGCCAGTTTTTGCAACGAATATTTCTGTGACAAAAGTTTTAATACTTCCTGAGATGAGGTATTAGTAAATCGGTTGCTAAAGCTCTCCGTCTAATAATTCCTTCCGATTTAAATTTTTTTGCCCTACTAATTTTGTTTAAATTTTGAAAATATAAAACTGAATACCAACTATTTTCTATTATTATTATTTAATTTACCATTATAGAAACCCCATTCGTGAATACTTATTTGCCAACCAATTAGCAAAACTTCACAACCAAACCAACAACTGCATAGCATCAGAATCAGAAGCACAGGTGCATTCGCAGACAACACAAACTGCATTAAGCTTTCTGTTCCACTGAGCAACCTACAGGCTCTGCTCAGCACAGTACAGCAAAGAGTAAACAATCTAATTGCTTCAGCAAACAGGAATCCATCATCAAAGGGCAGGCACACACACTCGCACAGCACATAAATATACGCGAAGCTAAATGAGAGCACTAAGTTTACCCCTGCTGATGGTGTAGAGCAAAGCAAGTACACCTACACAGATACCCCTGTCGCAATCCCAGCACCCAACTCGGAACCCCTTGACCCTTTCGCAAGTACTATACTACCGCACTCTTGTACACAGGATGCGATGCATTATTATTAGGTTAAGCATAGGAGAACCAGAACTGAAGAGAAGACCGTGATGCGAGCTCGAGCGGCACTGCCATAGCCATTAATTGCATTAAAATTGTCTGTGAAAAATGGAGGTTAAAATGCTTTCGAGTGATGCAGGAGGGGGAGTTTCTCTGCGATGATGAAAAGGGACGACGAAGTGCAGCGAAAAAAGGATATAATTCAATAACATAACTACGGACCCTTTAATGTGTTCTCCTGATTGGTGTCTACATCTACATTTAGCTTCATCTTCCAGAGGCCAGTTTTTCAGTTTTTTTTTTGTTGCCTGGACGATTGATTGCATGGGTGATGAAGAGTGGGTAAAGGACTTTTGCTTAAACTATATTTCAATCACTTTAACTAGGACTATCGAAAGGGCAAAGTGAATTTTAGTTGGGACAATCAGTCAATTGGAAAAATGGACAATTTGAGCAGGTATACATATAGGCGAAATTTTAAAATGCTCTCAAATAAAGGAGAAAGGCTATTTCTTGATTAGGGATACAACTTGTCACTTTTCATTTAAACAAATGTACAGCGACCAACAAAAAGGGTTGACTTAAAGGTTTACATCATAATTGCCACCATTCACAAAAATATTTTGTGTACTAGGCTGGGCCAAACAAAATCACCATTTTGTTCTGTTTCATCTATTGCCTACTGAAAAGTTGTTTGCTTGGGGCTTAAGTTATTTTTAAAGCCCTGAATTTATAAAGGGTGTTTTTTTTAGACGTGTGGTTTTGAAGAAGAAATAAAACGAATATTATTATTATTTATTGTACTATTCATACTAGAATGTCAGTTTATTAGACTTGACCATTATTTATTCCGTCAATTTCATTGAATTTTTGAACAAAAACAACAACTTTAAGGTGCTACCACCAATTGTTTACGAATTAATTTATAATTCTTCCAACCTCTACCCCTTTGATTCGTACTACGAATTGTAGTCTATCGAAACAAGGTATGGAGAAAATGGAGGCGTAACAAGACAGTACCTATACTTAAAGGCGCTTAGAAAAATGCTGATGCTCCAAATGCATTTGATAAACAAAAACAACCCATTTTCGATCTGTGACGTCAGTGGTCTCAAGTGGCGGAATGCGTAGTACATACGGCTTCTAAGACTGAGCAAATCTGATATCAGGGGTTCGATCGCTATGGTGGGCATGCAGAAAGTTTTTCATAATAAAACTGGATTAAAGCTCAGCACCACTAATAAAGAGGAGACCGATGATAGATGGCTTGGCACCCCTTGAAACAGCTGTATCTCTAGCCAAAATAAACGAATTATAAATTAATTCGTAAACAATTGGTGGTAGCACCTTTAAGTTGTTGTTGTTGTTGTTCAAAAATTCAATAAAACGCATATAATAAGATGTTATGACCAAGAATCTAGCTTTATTATAAAGCTAAGGATTTGCCATTAGCTATAATTTTTGACAGCTCCAATTGTTGCGCGCGATGGTGGATGGACTCATTCGGGTCTTCTTCGATACTCTGCTCCACAGCAGCAATAGCGTCTTCGGTGCACACTAAACGGCGTCTCTGAGGATGGGCATTATCCACTAGAGTAAAAGTAGCGAAACCGATCCATGGTTGCTCGAATTTATGCGATTTTGCGATTATGTCGACCGAATATTGAACATAGCGCGCGATGCGTCGCGCGAACCGAACCATTATTTTATAAATTTGAACAATTTGCACAATTTCCAAGCGTTATTCAGGAATAAGTCTATTTATTATAAAATGGCAAACCAAATTGAGCATAAATCAAGTGCAAGTGATAAATGTCAAAAAGACCAACTTTGAAAAAAGTATTGCTAGACTGAAAATCAAACGGCTTAAAGAAACACCCTTAATAAACCGCAATTTCTAAGAAAAGAAATGTTAACTACTACAATTTTAAGGATTTATTAATATGGAGTTAAAAGTTGAATTTTTATAAAAATCGTGATTTTTGTAATACCGAATTTTCAAAAAATATTTTCTTTTGAAAATTTTGAAGAGCAATATTATTTAAAGTAATTACAAGCTTGTAAAGGGTCCGCCAAATAACTTTTTTTTTTTTGAAAATGGCGCAAAACATCGAGTGTAGCTTCGGCTGTGTGGCACGTAGTGCCGTCCTGTTGAAACCAAATGTTGCCAATATCCTCCTCTTCAATTTTTGTGAACGAAAATTCGTTCAACATGGCCCGATAACGATCGCCATCGACTGTAACGGCCACTCCTTGCTCATTTTCGAAGAAAAATGGCCCATTTATGCATCTGGACCAAAATCCGCACCAAACAGTGAGTCGTTTTGGATGTATCGGCTTTTCAATGTATGCGTGCGGGTTTTCTGTGCCCCAAATGCGATAGTTTTGCTTGTTTACTACTCGCCAAGATCAAAATGAGCTTCATCTGAAAAGATGATTTTTTTTGGCAAAATCGGCATCTTCTCTGAACCATATTCGTTCAGCGGAAAGATAAAACTAATTAGCTGTCAAATCAGACATGAGCTAAGTGTTACCATTCACGAAATAAGCACTAGTTGAAAAAAAAACGTTAGATGGCGGACGCTTTATAGTTATAATCTTTTTTTAATCGGGTAATCGGATAATGAGATAGTCGAAAATCAAAATAAACCGTTCTAAAGGGTTTTCCAATAAGAGGTGTTATTTTGATATTCAAAGAAAAATGGCATTTTTTGAGATAAATGATCGGATGTTTATTTCATTATAAAGAGGAAGGTATGCCGTTAATAATGAAACACAACATCAGCCAAATGGCCGCCACGACCACGCTTACATGACCATAACCAAATCGCAAAGTGGCTGCCCTATGTCCTCGATAGCCTCACGAATTCCATCTTTGAGGTCTTGAAAATCGACGCTGGGCTATTGGCGTAGACCTTACCTTTCACGTGGCCCCAAAGGAAGAAGTCGCAAGGTGTTAAATCACAAGATCTCGGTGGCCAATTGTGATCACCTCTTCGAGAGATAACACGGTCCGGAAACTTTTCCCGTAAAAGATCGATGGTTTCATTGCTTGTGTGGCACGTAGCGCCATCTTGTTGAAAGTAAACGTTGTCCAGATCAATACCATCCAATTCCAGCCATAAAAAATCATTAATCATCTCTCGATAGCGCAATCCATTGACCGTAACTGTTGCTCCAGCCTCATTTTCGAAAAGTAAGGTCCAATGACCCCGCCGGACCATAAACTGCACCAAACAGTCACGCGTTGAGGATGGAGAGGCTTTTCAACAATAACTCTTGGGTTTTCCGAGCCCCAGATGCGACAGTTTTGCTTGTTGACGTAGCCTCCGAGGTGGAAATGGGCCTCATCAGTCAAGATGATTTTTCGATGAAATTCCGGATCATTTTCATGCATTTCAAGCACCCAATCAGCAAAGACACGACGTTGTTGATGATCAGCCGACTTGAGTTCTTGTGTCAACTGAACTTTATTAGCCTTAAGACCCAAGTCTTTATGCAAAATACGGTGTAATAACGTTTGTGGAATGCCTAATTCCAAAGAACGACGAGGAATTGACAAACCTGGGTTTTCTTCAACACTTTGGGCTACAACAGCAATATTCTCAGTTGTTCTTGAGCGACGTGCACGGGTTTTATTCTTCACATCACTAACTTGTCCCAACAGCTCGAATTTGTCCACCAATTTCTGTATTGCGGTCCGACAAGGTGCTTCACGACGACCCAAAAATGTTTTAGTTTTACGAACCGTCTCTGCCAAATTTTCACCATTTTTATAGTGAATTTTAATAATTTCAATGCGTTGTTGAAGCGTGTATCGTTCCATTTTTATTAATGGCGTAGTTTCTACTCCTCAAATGTCAAAAAATCAAAAGTGACAGCTACCGAAATAGCAGGCTATTCAAAATAACACCTCTTATTGGAAAACCCTTTATAAGAGGTACCTCTGCTCTTAATAATGGTTAAATGGTCCATTGCATAGATTGTACTAATTTCGACGAACAGAAAAATTTGTATCAAAATCCTTAAAGCCTTTTTTTAGCAAAGTAAGATTTTTCTATCTATGGATATCATTCATCAGAAAAGCAAAAAAAATAATGGTACTTCGGGAAGTGGCATTAATAACCATTTTTTTTACTAGAATAAATTTAACTGAATACAACAAAAAAAATCTGTGGAGTTGATTTTGAGAAAAGGAAAATTTTCTGCCCAAAAATTTTGTATAACAGTTAGAGTTATTTCTGGTCCTAAAAAATGAAAAAACGTGTCGGGGGAATGTCCAAAAATCGCTTTGTATCAAGTTTAAAGAAAATTAACCCAACCGTTTAGGCTGTAGCCAAGCACAGGCAGACAGATAGACCTACAGGCAGACGGACTCACTTTTTCTTCTTCCCTACTATCGTGATGTTAAGTTTGATCATAATATCGAGTTCGATTTTTTTACGAATCTATAACTTGCCTGAGAGCTGACAGCTAATTTTGGGTGAAAAATATACAAAAGTGTGTACGAGGGCCTAAAAGTCTTCGAAAATCCGACAAGGTTCTCTTAAAAAGCTTACAACTTGAGTCCTATTAATCGGATTGTCAATTTAAAAGTCTTTATACATTTAGGGAAGATGACAGAGCATCATTTTCTATTTAAAAAAAATGAATTTAAGTGATAATGCTTCTGAAAAAAAAATGGTAAAATCGCTATTTTTAAACCCCACCACCGCACAGGCGCCAACAAAAACTGCCAGAGTTTTTTTTTTTTTTTTCAATTTATAAGTTTGAAAATTTATTTTTCAAAAACTATTCTCTAAAAGAACTTTGTTTAAAAACACAATAAAAGAAGAGATTTTTGGCTTTACAAAAAAGTGTATCACGGCATTGTATGTGTAACTGTTGATTTTTAATATATTTTTTTTCTGTTTTAATTTAATTTTTCTTAGAAAATTGCCCCTTCTGGCTAAACGGAGTCCAATAGACACCCCCTCCTACCGATTTTTTTCTTGTCTCAACCCAACCTACACGCTCTAGGTGCTCTATTGTGAGACGGAGCCTTAATATCAGATGAATGAAATTTTAAAACCACAGTGTGATCGTATATAAGATCAATTACGTGCGACCCAGTCGTGACTCGTGAACTTTATATATTTTATCCTAACTATACTAACGCGCATTGCAACTATCTACTTCTTCTGATAGTCCTCATGCAGGAAATACATAATGATGAAGATATTTTGTTCGATATACTTTCTTGTTGTCTTCTGTTTCTTATTTAGATTCCAATATTCTACTAGTAAGCAAACAATATAATATATAAAAAAAGCAATCAATAAAATACTCCTCAACTCAACGCGGATCAAATTTATTTCTTCTTCAAAGGAAATGCCTAAAGGCAGGCAAAAGTATAAAGGAGATGATATGTTTGTTTGTTTATTTGTTAGTTGTAAACAGGATCCTTATTTGAAATATGTTTGTTCCTCTTATTGGTATAGGTATGGTACATATAATATCCTTGAACTAGGAATTTCGAGAAAAGAAATCGTATCCGCTTGCAAACAGGATGCAATGTTACACCAAAATTGAATGATTTTCTAGGAAGTGTGCGTTAAAGAGGGTGGGTTTTTGCTGTTGAAGTTCTTTTTCTTTTTCTTCTACTTTTATGTTATAATTTTTGTTGTTGTTGTTGAGAATTCCAATAATAACCATTCGAAATATTATCAAAGAGAAATTAATTCATCTTAGTTCAAATTAATCACACACTTGACTGGATGACTAGCTTTGTGTGTTCACTTCTTCATAACTAGGTCAACCAATAGAACGCTTATCGTCGGCCGTCGCTGCTCCCATTGATTAAGGATGATGTTCTATACTCAAACTATTCACATATAGCTACCTACGAACCGATGACGATGAAGACAATGATAAATTACAACGGGCCGGCATTGTGCACTCTGAGTCTATAAATTTGTCCTAGATTGCACAGTGGGGAAGCGAATGTGATTGATTGCCCTTTTGCCAGGAAGAAAAATCAAAAGGTGCCATCATGCATCTGGAGCATGTTATATGTGTGTGTACAAATAACCTTGATGTCTTCATGCGCTTCCCGAAAACCTGTGAACTTAAGGAAGGTACTTTAATTGAATTGAATGAATTAAAATGTGAAACTGGGACTCAATCATATAAAGGGTGTTTTTTTAGACGTGTTGTTTTCAATCTGGCAATACTTTTTTCGTAGTTGGTCTTTTTGACAGCTGTCAGTCGATTTATGCTCATTTTATAATTAAAAGACTTTACTCCTGATCAACATTTGCAAATCGTGCTAATTTATTACCAAAATAATGGTTCGGTTCGCGCTACTCATCGCGCGCTGCGTCCAATATTGGATGAAGCACATTTTTGGTTGAATGTGTACGTTAGTAAGCAAAATTTTTGTATTTGGAGGGATTATAATCCACAAGCCATTGTTGAGACGCCCACCGTTACTTCCTCAAAATGTCACTGTTTGGTGTGCTATGGGCAGATGAATCATTGGTCCATATTTCTTAAAAAATGAAGCCGGATATAATGTTACAGCCAATGGGGAACGCTATAGAGCCATTATTAATGACTCTTTCGTGTCTGAATTGAAGGATGTTGGTGTTGACGGCTTTTGGTTCCAACAAAAAGGCGCTACATGCCATACAGCCAACGAAACAATCATTTTATTGAAGGAATCTTTTGGTGAGCGCATTTTCTCGCGTCGTGGGCCTGTGGTGTGGCCTCCAAGATCGTGCGATTATAGACTAATTTTTGTGGGGTTATGTGAAGTCGCTTATCTACGCAGATAAGTTCGAGACGATTGTAGCCTTGGAAGAGAATATTCGGCGCACTATTGCTGACATACGGCCCCAATTGCTGCAAAAAGTGGTCGAAAATTGGGCCTCTCGGCTGGAATTTATTCGAGCCAGCCGTGGCGGCCAAACGAATTATAAATGAATATTATAATAATTACAACATATATGCTAATTTAAAAATAAATAACTTTATTTTGGATAACTCGAATCAATTATTTTTTCTAGCAATTTAATTATTTATCATCTCCAAGTTTTGTTTTACCTTCTTTCTTCATTTTTCACAATAAAAACTTCTTTCATTTCGACATCCATTTTCTGATCGTGATCGTGATTGCCCTTTGCCTTTATTCCAGTTCGAAAATATTCTTCGATTTCCAAAAAAGTCTTACCCTTAGTTTCTGGGATGAAGATCATTATAAATAAAGCCGTCAGTGTTGCCATTGTACCATAAAATGCAAAGACATTCCCATTCCCCATCCAATCTACCATCCAAGAGTATGATTTTATAGCACAAAATGACATTGAATAAGCAATGCCCATTATTATCCCACAGCAAGTACCTCGAAATTTTTGAGGAAAGATTTCGGGAAGAATTAAGGACGGTATGGCCCATAAGCCTGCGGATGCAAAAACGAAAATAATCACAGCTACCGCAGGAAGTAAAGATATCTGCAACCAAGTGAACCAACTTGAGCCAGCTAGCAATAACATGGAACAAGCCATGCTTGAAGCAGAAAAAATTCCAACTTGTTTTCGGCCCCATTTTTCGAGTTCCCATGTCATTAAAAAAGTTGCAACGAAAAATCTGGCCATTCCAATGTAAACAGCACACAGCAATGGATCTACGAGCATACCGTCTTTGTTGAGAATTTGAACAGCATACACGATGACAACGAATGTTCCAGAAAATTGTTGCATGGTAAAAAAGACAATGGATAGGATGAAAGGCTTTCGGACCTCGGGTAGGCTAAATGATTTTCGCAACGATGCTTTTTTCTCTCCGGCCTTAAGTTGAACTGATTTTGATAGTTCTTCAAATTCCATTTCTACCTCCTCATGGACTTGTCCTATAAGTTTTGTTTTTGTATGTAAAAAGGCCGATGGATATCATGTTCATCTTTAAAACCTACCCGGATCAAGGCCTCTGAAGAACGATAACGAAGCCTTAGCTTCTTCAACTCGTCCCTTGGATAGAAGCCAGCCGGGAGTTTCTTTCACTAGATTCAACGGAAGGAAACAAATAATCTGGTATCCAAACATTATCATTCCTATAAGTCTCCAGTCATTCTAAAAAAGAGGTTCAGATATAAAAGCTTCGTTATAATCTTTGAAAAACACTATATACCTACCCTTATAAAGTACCCAACAGTGTAGATGAACAAAACTCCAGCAGCAACGGCCATGGATGTGGCCATAGTGAGTCTAGCTCGAATCTTCGGCAAACATACCTCTGCTCCATAAACAACAGCTGGTAAGACTCCCAACCCAGTAGCTATGCCAGAAATAAATCGAGAAGCTATCAGCTGTACAAATACAAAACTAAGTTCTTCACTCAATTGAAAACCCATCAAAGCCCATGAGATTACAGCTACACCATTTGTCACAGCTATTGTTTTCTTTCTTCCAAGCCTATCAATCATAACAGCACTTAAAAAAGATCCAACTGGACATGCTATAAAACTGGCTGAAGCTGTTTAAAGAAGAAGGTAAATATATTAGACAAAAAGGTCAAGAACAATTAAAGGGGTTATCTCTTACCAAACCAAGATGACTGTGATTTATCCAAGTGCACATCTCCTTCAGGATTGGTGAGTTGATCAAGTGTAACAGCTGGCAGGGCCAAACTCGTTCCACCAACCAGCATTCCAATGTTTATCGAAAAGACCATAAGTTGCTGGAATGTAGGATTTTAAAAGTTCAATTATTCTATATTTGGGTTTAAAATTGTATATACTAACTTGTCTTAAAACAGCCTTTGATTGGCCACCCAAGGGAATTGAATCGATGGGTTTACCCATTCCGGAAACAATTTTCGGTTTTAGAGAACCATTAAGAAGGCTCTCGAAATTATTGTTGTTGTTGGTCATTTCTGCTTGGTGCAGGCAATACTTTAATAAAAAAAAAATTATTAAAAAAGAAAATTGTTTTTTTAAAAGGCAACTCATTATAATTCAACCTCGGATGTGTACCGGACTTGGCAAAGGTTCTATAAGTCAATTAAATTCTTTAAAGAATGCAGTTCATTTTTCTTTTCTCTAAAAGATATTTAAACTCTCAATCAATCGATCCAAAACTTCGGCTAAGAGAGTTAACTACACGGTCAAAATGTTTAAGAATGGGAAAGTGCGTCAACTCACTGAAATCCTCACTATCTTAAGCTAAAGCTTGAAATTTTATAAAGGGTCCGCCATCTAACGTGTTTTTTATTTCAACTAGTGCTTATTTCGTGAATGGTAACACTAAGCTCATGTCTGATTTGACAGATAATTAGTTTTATCCTTCCGCTGAACGAATATTGTTGTGTATACGCTTCGATAAGTGGGCCTGCGATCGACTTAGAGAAGATGCCGATTTTGCCAAAAAAATCATCTTTTCAGATGAAGCTCATTTTGATCTTGGCGGGTAGTAAACAAGCAAAATTATCGCATTTGGGGCACAGAAAACCCGCACGCATACATTGAAAAGCCGATACACCCAAAACTAGTCACTGTTTGGTGCGGATTTTGGTCCAGAGGCATAATTGGGCCATTTTTCGAAAATGAGCAAGGAGTGGCCGTTACACAGTCAATGGCGATAGTTATCGGGCCATTTTGAACGAATTTTTGTTCACAAAAATTGAAGAGGAGGATATTGGCAACATTTGGTTTCAACAGGACGGCTCTACGTGCCACACAGCCGAAGCTTCACTCGATGTTTTGCGCCATTTTCAAAAAAAAGAAAAGTTATTTGGCGGACCCTTTATATTATTAATCAAATATTAAATGCATCCTCTGGATCTCCAGCTAAGTTTATATATATACTTCAGGAATTACTACACTTGTGTCAAGTTAGCAGTACACTTTTAGAAATTAAATAAACTAAGTACATAGTTAATTGTAGCTTTTTTGTTGTAAATTAGTTGTGGAGAGAAAAAAAATTTTTTTTGACGAAGTTTTCATACGAAAACTGGGTAGGTAATGCTAAGTTGACACTCGAAGTCCAGGCATTAGAAAATTAAATCAGAAAATCTACAGACGGCATTAATTTTAGATTTTTTGTTGTAAATTATTTGTGGAGAGAAAAAAATTCTAAAAATATTCTTTTGGGCTCCCAGTTTTTGTTGAAAACTACGTCAACAAAATTTTTAGAATTTTTTTCTCTCCACAACTAATTTACAACAAAAAGATACAATTAATTGCTTACTTCGTTTTTTTTTTAATTTCCCAAAGTGTAGGTGCTAACTTGATATCAAGTTAGCACTACATAGCATTTTTTTTTTAATAGTACGTAGAGCTAAATTTTTTTTCCACAACTTATTTACTACTAAAAAGCTACAATTGATTATGTACAAATACCACAAGTATTCAGATAAAAATAAACACTTTTTTGTAAAAGGATAACACAACATAATAAAACTATATCTAAAAATAATTAATTTATTAAATCTAATCACACTTTTTACTGATTTCCCGCACTAAACATTTATTCACTGTGCATCCAGTTTTGTCCAATTCAGGCCTCGAAATGATCTGCCAACATAATGAGCCTTTAGAATGTCTTCATAATTTTAGACATTAACTTAATGATCTGATGAAATGATGATGAAAGCCTTTTCTTTTTAAATACTAATTATTAACCTAAATTGTACAAACTAGAAAAAAAAGTACACTTTGTTTTAATATGCCTATGTTTTGAAATCAATAAATACAACTACAAATAGAAATGAATAATATCAAAATTGGCATAAGGTATACACGCTAATTATGTTTACAAACAATAAAAACATGTATATCTATAGATTCCAAAATTTATCAGACCTTGAGCAAACAAAATTAGATCTACTTATATAAAATTTTTGCCAGCTACATGTGCTTTGCAATCTAAATATATAACTAGCTTAAATAGTTTTTATTTCAGATTTTCGGAAGTGGTGTTATATTGATTTAAATATTTATTTGTATACATTGTACAAACAATAGCAAAAAAAAAAAACAACAACCACACGTATTGTTAAATTGTGTTTTGTTTATTTTTTCGTATGTTTTATAGTTGTAATCATTTGTCATATTGACATAATGGTTCAACAATTTAGAACCCACACTATTCTAAATCTGGATTAATATAGTTAAAAGGTTATTTCATCAATAAAGTCGAATTGATTTTGGTCCAGTTTTTTCAGTGCGAGAGATTAAAGTTAAACCCGTGTTAACTCATCAAATTTTGTGATTTAACTCAGGATTAACTGAACAAATGCTTTTGATAATTTTACCACCGAGTTTGATTAGTCGTTCCGCATGCATTCTCAACCGAAATACTGCTTTCTCAGTTAAATTTGGGTTAATTTCTTCTCCGGTTTAACTCCCAAGGAAAAAATAGACCTAAGTCTTTATGATATAAAAACATATGCTATAGATTTGTTAAAATGCTTAGCATTCCATTATCTCAGAACGTTTAGGACGGATAATTGTTACGCCACTGACGGCTAAAGCGCCGGAGGTATTAGATTAAATCTCATAAGCTTATTAAAATGGGTGTTTTTTTTTTAAACGTGTGGTTTTCAAGAAGAAAGAAAACGCATTTAATTTAATGTTATAGCCAAGAATTTAGCTTTTTTATAAAGATAAGGGTTTGCCATTATGTTTTGAAAATGATTTCGGGCAAGTGGAAGTCATGGCTGGCTCGAATATATTCCAGCCGAGAGGCTCAATTTTCGACCTCTTTTTGCAGCAATTGGGGCCGTATATGTCAGCAATAACGCCCCGAATATTCTCTTCCAAGGTGTAAATCGTCTCTGGCTTATCTGCGTAGACAAGCGACTTCACATAACCCCACAAAAAATAGTCCAGCGGTGTTAAACCTCACGATCTTGGAGGCCACGCCACAGGCCCACGACGCGAGATAATGCACTCACCAAAAGTTTCCTTCAACAAATTGATTGATTCGTTGGCTGTATGGCATGTAGCGCCGTCTTGTTGGAACCAAAAGGCGTCCACATGAACATCTTCCAATTCAGGCACGAAAAAGTCATTAATCATGGCTCTATAGCGTTCCCTATTGACTGTAACATTATATCCGGCTTCATTTTGTGGATTTAACGGTGTCTCAACATACACTTGAGGATTATCATCACTCCAAATACGGCAGTGTTGTTTATTGACGTATCCATTCAACCAAAAGTGAGCTTCATCGCTAAACAAAATTCTCTCATGAAAATTGGGATCAACGGCAATCTTGTTTGGGCCCATTTGGGCACGATTTGCAAACGTCGTTCAGGAGTAAGTTTTTTAATTACGAAATGGCAAACCAAATTGAGCATAAATCAAGTAACAGCTGTCAAAAGGACCAACCCCGAAAAAAGTATTGCCAGATTGAAAGCCACACGTCTAAAAAAAAACACCCGTTACCTTGAATGTTCTTATAAAGGGTCTCTCCTCTTGCAAAGGCATGACAAATCTTCCAGAGTTTCTCTTGGCATGATAAACTGCCTCTTATATCTTAGCCCTTCAGATTTGGTATTAAATTGGAAGTTTCTCCATTCCTGCAAACTAAAAATATGCACACGGAATATGGCTGAAAGTGTTTAAGTCCACGATAGAACCATGGTTCTTACGATCTGCCAATTTTCTGTAAACTTGATTGATTGATTTTGGTACAATAAGTTTTGCTTTATATTCTATTTTTTTATCAATTTTTTTCCCAGGCATTATCCCGGACTTTGAAGAGAAGTATAGTCACACCTCAAGAAAACTGCTTACTCCGTTAAAGCAGAAGTCGCCTCCCCGGTGCGAAGGTTACCTTCATCGTATCGATGAACAAAGGGGAGCCGGCTCGAAAAACCTTTTGGAGTGCAGCTTAACAATTTTCCCTTTCTTGTAACGACCGACGGTGAAGGCCGTCAGGACTCCGTAGGCTTTAAGGAGTCCAGCTGGATAACATTGGTTCCCTCTAAATCACAATTGATAGAGAAACTCTTTGAAGGAGTCAAGAACAGTAGGGTCAGAGCGAATGTAGTGCCTTTGATGAAAAATTTGCATACCTATACATTTTCAATTTGAGTTTCTGGAATTTTTTTTCTAGACTTTCCTATACTCTAGCAATATAAAAGCCTTTGATCCCACAGCCACAGCATTTGCTAAAATCAAATAACGCACTCTTCATCCAATAAAAGTGTTTCCTTTGTCATATATGTATGTACGTGTTAGACTTGCAAAACAGAATTAAATGTTGAATATTGTTTGGATATCTTGTATGCAAACTTCTATATACCAAAAGGATAAAGGTAGATATAAAAAAGGTAGCAGTTTCATATATTCAAAATCCAACTCAATAAACGAAACCAATTAATTCATTGACAGTCCAATATAAAATTCAAAAGCAAAAGCAATATTCTTATAGTGAATGACTTCACTTCCGGTGAATTGATGTCAATATCAGAGAATCCATTTTCAGACCCAGAGTATAGGTATACAGGTAAGGTATATATATTGATTTTTGACTCTTATAGGATTTAGAAATGTTGAGAATAAACATTTATACACCACAGCGACGACGATGCTGTTGCTTTGCTAAACCATTTAATTGCATATTTCACCTCATTGTTGTCTCTGAAATGGGAAGTCCCGCAAAAGGATATCACACACCACACACAAACATCAATAAACCATCAAGAGGTTGCAGAAGGGTATGGTAGTGGCAGAACAGAACACTATGGAAACTTGCCACAAAGGAGACTTTTGCGGTTTCACACAATCAACTTGCGGTCGGGTCGATTTCAAAAACCAATCATTGTCAGGACAACAGGACAAAATTGAATCTTGGACGCGCACAACAGAGCAAGGCATTCGATAAAGGCATATCATATACATACATATATTGCCGAAAGGTGATATCTTCAATTATTGTGGTTTAAGAGTTTTTTTTTTTTTTTAATTTTGGATAGTGTGACAACAAAGAGGTAAGGATATTTGTTTCTTGGTTATGACAGTGTGGTTTGTTCCCGTTCTGTTTCCTCCTTCTGATGTCAAAGCCACATTTAGATTCAATTAATAAGTTTTTTGGAATTTGTTGGATCTGAATTAAATGGATAAAATAGAGATTTGCATTAACTTGTCATAAGCGGCTACCAGTAGTTAATTCGTTCACAGCTAGTCTAAATTAATAACCCCATATATTTAATATGAAACGTATTGAAATACCGTATACTTAGTCCCCCTGCACAAGAAGCGTCGTCTCGTCATAGACGCATACGGCAATTATTTGTGGTTTTGTTGCAGTTGCTGCTTGTGTGTAGCTTACGTTTAGTGAAATAGACAACCGCTACTGCATCCAAGGCTTAACCTGCGCATTTTCATCGCAGCACAAATAAGTTGCAAATTACAGTGCCTATGCCTATAGCCGTGTAAGCAGGGCTGTCGTTTAATTTTTTGAGAAAGCAGTACCTACTTCAAGAAAAAAAAGCAGTACCTACATGGCAGTACGCCAATAAAATAAATTTTGTTTCATATAATTATTTGTATTTCAAAAATAAGGAACACCAAAATCAGTCCAATTGTTATTCTCTAGATATTTATAAGTCTATAAAGGGTTCCACTCAGATTCCAGATCCTCAATGCTTATGTTCTCCAAAATGTTTTTTTTTCTAGCACCATCTCTGATTCTTAAGAAGCACATGCTCTGAGTATTTGCTCCGTTTTATTCATATCACCCTATGTGCTCATCACCGTATGGATTCTGGGGTTTTCTTTTCTTTGTTAGTCAAGCATATTTTATTTGTAGAATTTAGTTAAATATTATAATAGCTTCTGCTAGGTCACAATCTGCTTCGAACCCAGTAAGAAGAAAAAAGTGTTTTAGAGACACCTTTTGCTCTTAAACTCTGTTGACAATGCCTTCAAGATTTTTTTTGATTTTTCACTTGGAAACACTCTTGAATTTTTTTTTTTAATCTGTTGGATTTTTTGAGCGTTCAGAGAGCATTACGAATAATGCAAATGAATGGTTTGAAGTTTTGTAGTTGTTCAAGAAAAAAGCAGTACTTTGGCCGTGTTAGCATTACGGCAGTACGGGGTTTCTAAAAGCAGTACAAATACTGCAATTGCAGTACTTCGACAGCCCTGCGTGTAAGTAGTCAGGCGTCCTTTTTCAAGTATTTATTAAATATTTTGGTGACAAATGTAAAATTCTTTGCAAAAATGTGTGAAATTGCAATGAAAATTGTAAATGTGTTGGCTATGGCCTGAAGCTTCGTATGCTTTAACCGAATCCTGACTTTAAGTCCGATTGGATTTTATGCTCGGAACAAATTAAATGTTTTTTATTCTAAATTTTAGCGCTAAATTTGGCTCGCTCTCATCTCACAATAATGAGCGTGCGGTTTTACTATTGCACATAATGAGGGCACTCTTCAAGTGAGCGTTTATAAATCGAACGCTCGCGAGCACGAGCCAAACTATAATAGTGCTCAAACCTGATGGCTCATGAGCGAACGTATATGGTAAGTGCTCATTTGAAAAGCCACGTTCACGAGCCGCTCCTGAGCGTGTGTTTACGAACACTGCTAAATATTGTATTTAATTTTCTTTTGATGTTCACGAATGAGATTTGTTGAGCTCTATTGGAGTTCTTTGGGGCAAAATTATAAGAACCTAACTACGTTAAAACACCCTAAATCTTCAATGCTTAACTACTCCATAGGTGTGAACGTTCTATAGAAACCCAGAGAAGTTACAATATATTATCCGTCGTTTGCCTAGATCGCATGAATAAATTTCATCTTTAATTAAATTCCCATATTAAAAGTTTATTTTTTATTAATTTACCTAATAGCGTAAGATGACTATGTGCAACATCATTTCCTCTTCGCCAAATTGATTCCGGCATCCTATATGGTATATATCTATTATTTATTTATATACACATGTGTGTTGCATTCATTATTAATGGTGGTTCTTTCACACATCGTTAGATTAATAAAATCACTTGGACCATCCATGTTTATTTCCGGGATTACGTATACACATACATATAAATGTATTACTAATGGCACAACAACATGCAATGATTTTGCAATGAGTTGCGTATTTTGGCTTTATGATGCAGATGAAATAAAAACCAATTAAGAGGACCAACGAAAATATGTAGATATACCTACTCAATGGGCAAATTTTGAAATCAAATGTTTTATGGTGAAGCGACCAAAGGATTATTGTGGTGCATATAGTATAGATTTCAAAAATACATTATTATGGTCAGTTAAATGAATTTTAAATTGCACTATGGAGGCTATAAGCCTTTGCTATGTTTTATAGTGAAATTCATTTACCTAAATGGTTAAATTTGTTTGTAGCTAGAAATAATAATTTTGGTTTGAAATTTTAGATTGCTGATTTTGAGCTATAAATTTAAGGGTAATACATACATAATAGTCCAACTTTTTGTAAAAAATATTGTTTCCGGTATTCAGTAAAACCAATGAATCATGAAAAATTTATTAGAATAATCTTATAATGAAAATGAATTTATTAA
This sequence comes from Leucozona laternaria, assembly GCA_932273885.2. Classification (NCBI taxonomy): domain Eukaryota; kingdom Metazoa; phylum Arthropoda; class Insecta; order Diptera; family Syrphidae; genus Leucozona; species Leucozona laternaria. The sequence continues at coordinate 7,845,362 of OW026368.1, forward strand.
CTTTAATAATAGTAAATCCATGCAATCCGAGTTTTGTGTAAAAATAAAAATACAATTTTTGTTTGCATAATAAAAATCAGATTTGTGAGAAACTGTAATGTCCTCGTTGAAATCTGTTTTTAATTTTGTACACCTAAAAAATGTTCGCTGTTAATTTTACAAAATAAGGCAGTCAAACTTACAATTATGTACTTCTGAATTTCTGTATTTTACATGAAAATGGTCACAATTGCTTGTTGTAAAATTGACAGTGGATTGTCAATTTTGGTTGTTAAATATATATAAATAAGTAAAATGAACAAAGCGAAATTGTAAAATCTACAATCAATTACAACAGGTTGTAGAAACTGATGTAGAAAGACTGTGTTTTTTTTAGACGTTTGGTTTTCAATCTGGCAATACTTTTTTCGGAGTTGGTCTTTTTGACAGTTGTCACTAGATTTATGCTCAGTTTCATTTTCCATTTTATAATGAATAGACTTACTCCTGAACAACGTTTGCAAATCGTGCAAATTTATTACCAAAACAATGGTTCGGTTCGCGCAACGCATCGCACGCTGCATCATTTTCGGTCGGCATAATCGCAAAATCGCATAAATTCGAGCAACCATGAATCGGTTTCGCACCAGGTTTACTCTAGTAAACGGTGCGCCGTACAGTGCGCACCGAAGACGCTATTGCTGCTGTAGAGCAGAGTATCGAAGAAGACCCGAATGAGTCCATCCGCCATCGCGCGCAACAATTATATGCATTTTATTTTTTCTTGAAATTCACACGTTTAAAAAAAACACCCTTCATTTACAACATTTTGTGAAAATACAAGAAAAGTGTGTATTCGAGCCTTAGTGATCTCAATGATGATTGTCAACGAGGATCTGATGGCACTCAAACAATTGTATTGAAAAACTGTGCTGTTGCCTATTCTGGGCCATTAACTCTACTGATCAATATTTCTCTTGAAAAGTGTCTTTTTCTTGCCCATTGGAAAATTTCATACATTAATTTGGCTCCAAACAAGATGTTTCTATAATTACCGTTTGAGAAAATAAAAATTGTGTATGAAAAACTAACCTTTATTCCTCAAGAAACGATTTCGCCATCTCAACTTGGATGTGTATAGGTGGTAGATCCACTACGACAAACTAAGGAATTTTTTGTAACCAAATCACTATAGAAATCTTAAAAATGGTTTTCAAACTGATTTACGAACTCTTCGAAGGCTTTCCATAGGGTCAACCTTTTTTTATTAATGAAAAAGATGGAGTCCAGCGGCTTCTATTCAGGTATTCTAAAGTGGTGTTCATCCTATCTCAACGGTAGAACACAGTTTATCGGCATTAATGATTTATTTTCTGAAGTATTTAAGGTAACCTCTGGTGTCCCTCAAGGTAGTCACTTGGGGCCCCTTCTATTTCTTATGTTGAGCAATGACATACCAACTTTTATCAACTGTCTGATGTCTGCGGATGATATCAAAATTTTCGGTTGTATCAAATCGTTATACATGATTGCCTTCTACTTCAAAGTGATCTGGAGTGCTTATCTGAATGGTGAATTGCTAACCAGCTCTTTTTAAATGTCTTCAAATGCAAATCTTTCTCTGGTAGTTTTAGACCAATTGATTTTGAACATGAAATCAATAAAACAAAACTTAATAAGTTTAGAGAAAAGAAAGACCTTGGGGTTTGGTGTGATATTCGATTCCAAACTAAGTTTCACCTCTCAAAATGATTTTGTAGTTGCTAAAGCTAATTGTATACTGGGATTTGTGGTTCGCTACTTAAAAGAGTTTAAGGATCCATTTACCCTTCGCTCACCATTCGAATACTGCTTAGTAATTTGGAATCCCTTTTATAAAACTCACTGTTGAGGAATGGAAAAGATTCAGAGAAATTTTTCGCAAATCGTAGTTCACCGTCTAATCTGGAGTATTGCAATCTCTCCGTCCTAGGGCTATGTCAATCAGGAACGATTCGATTTTTTTGATCCGATCATCGAGAAGTATTGATGATTGAAATCACAAATTTTTGCTCCAATCAATCCCAATCTCAATCATTGCGATGATTCTCGATTTTCCATCCCAATCTCAATCATTTTGATGATTCTCGATTTTCCATCCCAATCTCAATCATTTTAATGAATCTCGATTGTCGTTATCAATCTGTATTGAATTATTAATATATTTTATCGGAGAAAAGATATATAGGTCAGATTGGATTCGATCAAAATCGGTCAGTATTCGTCAAATTCGGAGATTGAATTTCATCGAGACCGAAATAAAAAAATTGTCTAAGTGCCGGGTCTCATGGTTAATATGTGTAAACATCAACGTTTGTTCTGCCTTCTAGCTCCAGTGGAAACCCGAAAATTTGCACTTCCAGAATTTTAGTACAGCCGGCGGGCCGAAAAACGGAGTACGCCAATCGATTTAGGAGGTGGATATTACCATAGTGTCTCGGCTGACATGCTGGGTCCACTAGAACACTTAGTTTGACAGGTGTCAAAATATGCCAACATTTTTTGTACGGCGGATCGAAAAACGGAGTACGCCAATCGATTTAGGAGACGGAAATTACTTTATATCAACCAGATCTCTAGGTCCATTAGAACACTTTTAATTCAAAAAGTGTCAAAATGTCAAATCATTTCCGAAAATACGCACTACGTAACGTGGTACATCGTAACGTGCGTCGCACAAGGAAAGTCCACGTTTTTATTTCACTCTACCGATGCCGGCATAGGTGTTTATACATCAAAAATCTAATCGGAACAGTATGAAATAATAAATTGAGTGGAATGAAAATGATGATTAATCGATTCTTGAACGATTCCATCATTCGAAATGAACGATTTACACAGCTCTACTCCGTCGTTATGTAATCAGATGCAAACTGGTTGCACTACAACCGCTTGATATTCGATAGTTGATATTAATATGCTCCGTATAGGCAAACGCGATCATGTGTTTCTATTTCATGAATCTTATGATCGAGTAAACTATGGTTCCAATGAGCCTCTAACTAGAAGCATTAGATAAACAAATAATTGTAATCGCTTTAAATTCTTGTCTTTTCCTACACTGGTGGTTTACGTTTCTAGTCTTAGTTAAATGCATTTATTTATGTTTTCACGTTTCTTTATTGTTAAGTTATAAACCTTATTCTGTAGTCTGTAAGATTATATTTTATTTGTTAATAATATTATATCAATCTGCTTGATCAAATTTCTTCACATTTTTACCAATGGCTTGCGTAGTCGGTCGATTATGACAACCATAATCATGGCGTAATACGCGAAAAGTTTCTACGTTTGAATCACCAATTTTGAAGCAAGTTTTAATAATTTGAATGCGTTGTTCTATTGTTAAGCGATCCTTTGTCATAAAATACAAACATTCAACGAATATTATGATACTTCAATTGACAGTTGAGTTTGACAGGTGTCAAATGCCAGCGCTACCAACTTGAAACAACGAACTGAATGACTGTTCCTATAGCAAAAACTCTTTCAATTTCCATGTTTATTTATGAGCCATCTAGCTTGTTTAGTGATTTAACCATTACCCTTTAAAAAATCTAATAAACTGGTTTCTTTCTAAATCTTCTTCAATTTTATATCCATTCCTACGTACCTACCAATAACTTTTAAACTTTTCCCTGAGATATTCAAACTTTACTAGCTATTATCTTAACTCTTATTCTACTTCAAGCCATAACTACCGTTATCTTCCGGCATAACCCTACCCCCATGCCTTTTGCTTAATCGCTCAAATCGTGTTGTCGTTGTAAAAGTTATGATCTGGCTTTTTGCTTCCCATCACCATAAGAAAATTAAAGTACAATTTGGTGAAACGGTTCATTGAGTTGTTTAGCAATATAAATGTAGGTATATGATATATACATTATATGTACCTATGAACATATATATTCATGTAGTAAGGTTTATCTTCATTCCTATATCTTGATACCCCGACCCCCTTTAAACTTATATCACACAAAGTTTATGTATGTCTAACCTAACACAAAACGAGCAACACCATTTTCTCCTACCCCATCATATACTAAATATATTTAAAGTGAACACACACTGCCATTTGTCTGCTGTAACAGGCAGACGGAAATGGAAATGACTCCCAAGGGAAGAAAAGCCTCGAGGACACGTTTCAAGAAAGTTACATTTATTAAATTGGGAGAACTTGAAATGGGGCACTGTGGAGAAGTTGTACGTCATTGTGTTATAGAATTTCCGATTTTCGCGGCTTGTTCATTCAACTTCAAACAAAGATACCTACCACGCCAACTGTTACTTTTACTATACTTTTTGACTTGACGTAGGTACAAATCTATACTTGTGGTGTGTGTGGTGTGGTTACACGAAATAATAATTAAGGACTTCATAATACATACTATGTCGTGGGGTAAAGTTCATCAATACTCACTTACCATTCAATGGAGATGGTAAAGGATATGGGGGTTTCAAAATAAATGTTGGAACTTTTGAAACTTGGGAAATGGTTCAGTAATGATACTTTGGGTGGATACTGACTTTGAATCAGTTTTTTGTAGAGAAAAATTCACAATTTTAAAAATTCAGTTAACAATGCTGAAGATCTTGTAAAAACATTTTCTGAGACATTAAGAAATAAGATTATGTAAGCACAATCGTTAAAGTGGTTTTCTAAAAAAGTCAAAAAAAATCTAAATAGTTATATGGAAGCCACAGCCGTTCTAGATGAGCTTAAACATAGATTCCAAATATCCATCTAGGGAATCACACAAACAATCTCTCTCTACCTACTAAATTTAAAATAAAAATCGGTTCATCCGTTTCGGGTCTAACTCAAGTTACGCACGTTTGTTATATGACGAAATCTATTTTTTAGACTTCTCCAGTATCTCAGTGATAACCTGGATTAAAACCTTGAAATGATTGTCTGCTCGAAACCAGTCCTTGACCTTTAGAGCATGGACAAAGGTAAATCAATTTCTATCAAAGAAAAAAAATAAATAATGATTTTTTAGCTGGTTTGGTTTTGGCAACACTGGTTTTGACAGCTGACGTGTGGTTAGTACCTTGTGTCACTGTCAAACAGCTTCAGTTTGGTTTGCAATTTAACCATGGATCGTCTTACAAATGAACAACGCTTGCAAATTATTAAATTTTACTATCAAAATTCGTGCTCGGTTCGAAATGTTCATCGCGCGCTGCTTCCATTTATGATCGGCATTCTCGACCTTCTGAGCAGTCTATTCGGAAGATTGTGACCAAATTTCGCACCAAATTTACTTTGTTGGACATTAAACCACCAACACGTTTACGTACTGTGCGAAGTGAAGAAAATATTGCGGCCGTATCAGCTAGTGTGACAGAAGACCGCGAAATGTGGATTCGGCGCCGTTCCCAGCAGTTAGGCCTTTGTTACAGCACTACGTGGAAAATTTTGCGGAAGGATTTGGGCGTAAAGCCTTTTAAGATACAGCTGGTGCAAGAACTAAAGCCAGCCGACCTACCAAAACGCCGAATTTTTGGTGAATGGGCTCTTGGAAAGCTGGCCGAGGATCCGCTTTTTTATCGAAAAATTGTGTTCAGCGATGAGGCTCATTTTTGGTTGAATGGGTACGTAAATAAGCAAAATTGCCGCATTTGGAGTGAAGATCAGCCAGAAGCATTGCAACAGCTACCAATGCATCCCGAAAAAGCCACTGTTTGGTGCGGTTTATGGGCCGGCGGCATTATTGGGCCATATTTCTTCAAAGATGATGCGAATCGCAGCGTTACTGTCAATGGTGAACGCTACCGAGCGATGATAACAAACTTTTTTTTGCCCGAAATGGAAGTTCTTGACTTGCATGATATGTGGTTTCAACAAGCCGGTGCCACATGCCACACAGCACGCGAAACAATGGCGCAATTGCGAGGCGAGTTTGGTGAACAGTTAATTTCACGTTTCGGGCCGGTCAATTGGCCGCCTAGATCGTGCGATTTGACACCATTAGATTATTTTTTGTGGGGGTATGTCAAGGCTAATGTCTATAGGGACGAGCCCGCTTCGATTGACGCACTGGAAGGCGACATCCATGCATTCATTCGTGAGATACCGGCCGATATGTGTGAAAGAGTATGCCAAAATTGGACTCAGCGGATGGGCTACCTGAGACGCAGCCGCGGTCAACATTTGCATGAAATTATCTTTAAACATTAAATTGCAAGGTTCAAACTATCGATTCAAATAAATATTTCATTCATTTTTTCGAATTTTTTGTGTTTTTTTTTTAAAAAAAAGTTCTAAACCTCTTAAAAAATCACCCATTAGTATGGTTAAGGTTTATTCGAACATTAAAAAAAAACTTTCTTTAAGCACAAAAGGCTAATTTTCTATTAAAAAATGTATAATGTAATGTTGTATTTAACATTTGAACGGTTAACGATATTTCTTCAATGGTTCCCGCGTGAAAAATTCGCGAATGAATCAAATTTCTCAGATCCTAATTTAATTTGTTCGTGAAATTGAATTTTATTTTAAAGTAATCAAAAATTGCCTTTTGAATGATTCGCAAAATCAATGAATCAAACAAAAAATTGCCTTTTCAATTGTTCGTGAGAGAATGAATAAAAATTTATCATTTTCGGAACTTTGATGCTTACTCTTTATATTCTTCATTCTCACTTATGGTGGTATAACGTTTTCGCCAAGTTTCATTGGCGACGAAAAAAAAATTATATTTTGTCAAATCTCAGGATAACCACAATTTTCAAAATAAACAAACATACAAGCCCATATACATAAATGGTGTTTTTTTTTTAGACGTGTGGTTTTCAAGAAGAAATAAAACGTATATAGTTTAATGTTATGGCCAAGAATTAAGCTTTATTATAAAAATAAGGGTTTGCCATTATGTTTTAAAAATGATTTCGGCCAAGTGAACCCGCGGCTGGCTCAAATAAATTCCAGCCCAGGGCCGAATTTTCGACAGCTCAAATTGGTCAGCGCGATGGCGGATGGACTCATTCGGGACTTCTTCGATACTCTGCTCTACAGCAGCAATAGCGTCTTCGGTGCGCACTGTACGGCGCACCGTTTACTAGAGTAAACCTGGTGCGAAACCGATCCATGGTTGCTCGAATTTATGCGATTTTGCGATTATGTCGACCGAATATTGGACGCAGCGTGCGATGTGTCGCGCGAACTGAACCATTATTTTGGTAATAAATTTGCACAATTTGCAAACGTTGTTCAGGAGTAAGTCTATCAATTAGGAAATGGCAAGCCAAATTGAGCATAAATCAAGTGACAGCTGTCAAAAAAAAAAACAAACTCCGAAAAAAGTATTGCTAGATTGAAAACCACACGTCTTAAAAAAACACCCTTTATAACCAAATACCTAAGTAAAATAATATGACAGTGTCGTCTACTTAATTTGAGTTTCAAAAGTGGTTAGACTTAAAACCTCACAGAAAACATGTGTTCTTAATCCTATCAGCAGCACCTGTTAAGTTTATTTGTGCAACAAAAAAAAGAAATCTCCTTCAATTTTATTCAACTTGTCAGGACAATACATACATAATATCCAACCTTATTAAAACTTAACAAGAATAAAAACTATAACTTTGCTTCAAAAAGTGCACTCTCCTTGTTGACGTTAAAGTTTGCATATAGTCTTCTTTTTTTTTTGAGAAAACTATATACGATGCAGCTTTTGGTTATTTATGTACAGGTACACATAGATGTTACCATGATAGTCGCGCCAGTTTTCACGTAATTTACGTAAAACTTTATGAGATTTTACATTTTGGCCATCAAAATAAAGTATAGCAGGTAACTATCAACTTTTAGTGAAGCATTGTTTTCCCGTTAAGTCGAGAAAGCCTGAATGAAGTTTGGACGAACTTGAAGTAGCTGCTGTAGGTACTCTGTATACTCCCGTTGGGAAATACTGGCACGTTTTTCTAGTACATATGAAAGATTAACAAGATGATGATGATAGTGAAACTTTGTTTGCTGCTTTTAGAAATATGAGCTTGTATATGTGTAGCTACACACATCCATGTATTTTGTATTTTGTTAAAAATATTGGACAGTCAATGAAAGTATTGGGCCATAGCATAAATCGGTAAAGGAGAAATTTTGATTAATAGCAGTTGAAATTATAATCACAGCTAAGGGATTGCAGATATTTGCTTAAAATATTTAAAAAAAAAATAAAAAAAAACTGGAAGAAGGTATCAAATTTAAATTCCTAGATTTATCTTTCGCACTTCAGAGAGATAATTTTGGGTACCCACATAAAATCAAAAAAATTGTTCCTTTTCACTTTATTTTTCAAAAATAACTTAATAGTCCACAGACAATATACATAGATTCCTATGGGAAGTAAGAGTTTCCCTCATCTTAGTTTAAATAATATCATAGATATAACAAACAAAAAATCGGACAGATCTATAAGGATTGATATGAACGTTTAAAAGTCGAAAATGGGAAAGTATACGTTTAAGGGATAATTTGCAATAAATCAGGATAATGTCTGATGGTATAGTAAATTGTAAATTTTTAGAAAAGTGTTAGACAAATTGTTTACCCATGTTTGAGAAATTTTTTACTTACCTACACACTTGATTTTATTTGCGTAGAGATTTTTTTTTTGAAAGCACACAATTTTCCAGATCAAATTCTAGACTCCGGGATTTTGGCAATCCGCATAGGTGGGATATTCGCAAAAAAAATGTATACCATCTGAAAAATCACTAAATCCTCATAAAAGGTCGACTAGTTTCAGAAATTTGTCAGCTATAGATTTTTTTATGAATTCATTAAGTTTAAATTTTTTAAACATCGTACAGAGATTTTTCACACCTCATTTGTGGGATGTTCCCAAAAAAAGTATACAATCTGAAAGAGGTGTTAGTGTTAGTAACCTCATAAGCTTAACTTGCTTTAGAAATTAGATTGTGACCTTGAAAAAAATATTCAAAAGTTACCATACCATTTTATGAAACTCGTCAACTTTTTCTTAGGTTACTAACATTTATCAGATGGTATACTTTTTTTTCGAACATCCCACAAATAAGATGCTTAAAATGTCTACGACCTTGAAAACATACCTTAATTTATTTATTTATTTAACTCTAACAAGTGCATTTGACTTTCTTAGAATATCTTACAGACTAATCTTAAATCTAATTAATTAAATATTATTTAAAAGTAAAACTTTACATTCATTTCGACTTAAATGGAATTCTAATATATCTTCAAATTGATTGAAACAGGAAGCCGCATTACATATTGGATTGTTCAAACCATAATTAGTATTATGTCTACGTATATAAAAGAAGTCGTTCTCTCTAAGACGTAAGGAACGCATAGGAACATACATATTAAATAACGACAGCAATTTTGGGCTGTCAATGTGGCTGCAAAGAATATCCCTAGCAAACATTGCAAAATTATATAATCTTCTGCTATGCAGAGGTTTTAGCTGAATTAATTGGCATCTGATGTTATAAGAAGGCAAGTCTGAATGCAGATAAGTTTTACGCAGAGCAAACCTTGTGAACCTTTTCTGAATACGTTCAACCCGTAATGATCCTCTGTTGTAGAACGGTGACCATATTATGGAGCAATATTCAAGGTTAGACCGAACCAAAGAGACAAACAAACATTTCAGAGTATAAGGGTCACTAAATTGTTTGGAATTTCTAAAAAGAAAACCAAGCATAGCATTAGCTTTTGAAATTAAAAAGTCAACATGCAGCGCAAAACTCAATTGAGAATCGAAAATAACTCCCAAATCCTTTTGCATCGAGACCCGAATGAGATCGTTTTGTGATATTTTATACTCGAATATAATTGGATTTTTAGATCTGGTAAATGTCATAATAGAGCATTTACGAATATTAAGATGTAAACAGTTAACAACACACCAACCCGTTAGCCTTTCAATATCTTGTTGAAGTTTCATACAATCCGTCACAATTTTAATTTGCCTATACAATTTAAAATCATCTGCAAAAAGTAAACCACTTGAGTCCAAAATAAAATTTGGTAAGTCATTTATAAAGAAGAGGAAAAAGAGGGGACCCAAATGGCTTCCTTGTGGAACTCCTGAGTGATTTAAAATAGCTTTTGAAAAATGAGATCCTAATTTAACATACTGCTTACGATTTCTTAAGTAGCTCATTATCCAGTTAAGTAGGGCAGAGTGAAATCCAAAGCTAACCAACTTACACTCTAAAATATCAAACTGAACACGGTCAAAAGCTTTAGCAATCAGCTTTCCATACTGTTAAGGCAAAAGTTAGTGAAAATTGCCAAATTTGTTGCAGTAGATCTACCACTAACAAATCCGTGTTGATCCTCAGATATAAACGATCGGGTAAGATTGGATAGTTTACGCTTGACAATTGCTTCAAAAACTTTAGGGATCAATTGTAATTTAGCTATAGGCCTATAATTTTCAATATCCTACTTGGAGCCAGATTTATGAATTGGTGTGATAAAGGAATACTTCCAGCAATCCAAGAATAAACCTTTAGACAGCGAGAGATTAAACATTCTATGAAGCGGTATGAGCAAATTATTTTTACAATTTTTTACAAATAAGGCAGGAATATTGTCAGGTGGAAGAGTATGAGAACTATCAAGAGATGAAAGTTCACTTAATATGTCCTCTTCAGAGATATAAAGACTTCCCAAATTAATAAAAGAGTTATCACGAATAGATTCTAAATAAGACTTTGGTTCGGCAACATAGTTAGATTGAAAGTAATTTGCAAACATATTACAAATACCTTTTAAATCGCTACTTATATCGTCTTTGTACTTCATAGTAAGCGGAATACCGATTGATTGACTTCCCAAATTAATAAAAGAGTTATCACGAATAGATTCTAAATTAGACTTTGGTTCGGCAACATAGTTAGATTGAAAGTAATTTGCAAACATATTACAAATACCTTTTAAATCGCTACTTATATCGTCTTTGTACTTCATAGTAAGCGGAATACCGATTGATTTTCTTTTAGTATTCAGAAAGGTCCAAAAAGCCTTAGGGTTGTTTTTTATTTTAGATTCCACGGATAAAATATGCTGATGATATAGAAATCTTTTTAAAAATTCATATTCTTTTCTCAAACGACAAAAAGTTGCATGAAACGATGATTCATACAAACTTTTTCTATACATCCGTTTCATTTCACTTTTTAAGTTAGTCAAACGTTTGTTAAACCAGATTGGCTTATTCCAATTCAAGACTTTTTTAAAAGGAACACACTTAGAGAAAACATCTTCCATTACATGAACAAACAAATCATAGACATCCTCCAAACTAGATAATCCCGATAAACTTAAATTCCAATCAATCAAAGATAAATAATAATAATAAATAATAAATAATAATAATTTAAAGACTCTATAAACAAAATTATACGACTGAGCAATTTATGAAACTCTCCAACCTTTTAAATGAGGTCAGAAGGAGCTTTTTAGATGATATACTTTTTTGCGAATATTCCACACATAGGGTATATACGTTATTAAGATTCCGAAGCCCGGTTTTGAACATTAAGTGAACGCAGAGAGCTGAAATCAAACATTACGATCATCATTCATCAACCCCTTCCAGGGTACCGTTTTTTTTTGTAAATTAAAAATGTTTTTTTTTTGTATATTTAACGAGTAATTAAGGTTGTTTTTATTAAAAAAGGTAAATCAAAAATTGTGCTAGTGTGGTGTCGTGAAAAAAAACGAAAACTTCTTGAATTCAAGGTAGCGGCAATCCTGAAAGGGGTTGATGGTCGAAATATTTGATTTAATTTCTCTATACACTTTAAACTTTGGCAGCAAGAAATTCTGATAAAAGCTGCCTATATTATAATTATTCCTAATGAACTCTAAAAAAATATGCCTTTCCCAATGAAATATTAAAGAAAAACACCCAAAATAACCTAGGCTATATGTATGAAGAAGCATTTTTCAGGGGGCTTCTCATCACCGTTATCAACTAAAACCTATCAAAGTTTGCAATGGTATATGTGTATGGGGAACGATGCCTTTTAGATGCCTAGATCGGTTCACGAATCCATACGCCACAAAGTTAACAATCAAGCACTACATTCACTATTGCATTGCCACCCACATAAATATATCAATGAAGGCAATCATTAAAAAAATTTCTACGTAAGTAGGTACTCAATGTCCTTTAAACAGTTCGTCGTAAAAGCTTAATTCTAACCCAAATACATTAAAAAAATCAATTCAAATTTAACCAATTCCAATTTGTTGTCAGTGTCAATATTTAATTTATGCAAATTAATAAAACAAAAAAACTACACACATATGTATACTAATATGTACCTACGTGCAAATTGAATCAAAGCAAACTAATTAAAAATAACAAAATTAAATTTTAAAACAAAAACCTTCCTAACTACCTCCATACATAGCAACTTCTGTGACGAGAATTTAATAAAATAACATTAAATCGATTTTGTTAAAATTAGATTAAGTTAAGTATTTAAAAATGCAACAAAAAAAAGTGAATAGGCTTCACACATGTACCTATACAAAGAAAAAAATTAATAAAATTTCAAACCTGTTTAATCCACCAATTAAAACAAAACGGGGAAACAATTCAAAACCTCTTGCGCCATGAATTGTATTTTTTGTCATAATTTAATTCATGTTTTTTTGTTGTTAGTTATTAAAATAAAAATAAAAAAAAAATCACAGACAAAAATCAAACTTCAATATTTATTATTTTGTTATGAGAAAATATTGAGTTTCATTGAAAAACAAATTAAATTGCCACCCACTCTGGTATGCAAATATTTAATCAACGTGACAACAGAGTGTTGGAAGGATTGCACACACGTATATGAAAACATTGGAAACATCATCGTTGTAACTGCCACCTTTTACCATCATCATACTTCATACACCCTGTGAAGCAATAACTCATTTTGTTTTCAGGATCCCCTGTTGGTTTTTTTTTTAAATCTTTTTTTTTGTGTCGTGTCTCGTTGTTGCATACGGTACGGTCGTATGGTAGGTAGGTAAAGCTTAGCACCTTTTTGCATGAACCACGGCTACGCGTGTCCTGTTGCATAGCCAATTTAAACTGATAATTAAAACTGCAATGGTAGGTGTAGTGTCGCTATCGTGGCGCTATCTCATCGCCAGCTCCTGATTTCGAAAAACAATAACATTTAAAATTTATAGTGCAGCAAGTGTATTTAAAAGGATGATACAAAAAGGAAAACGAATTATTTTTTGCCACGCATATTGGCTTAACACAATTAATAGCATTTCAATGGGATGGTCCTTTTTTATCTGTCCATATATAGGTATATGTATACGTTCATATACCGCACTTCGAAACAGTCCTCATCGTCGATGGACCAGAATCCAATTTTGGACACCAGCTGGAAAGTTTCTCCTTCGATAAGTGGTCACATTTTTGCGCCTTCAATGACACTTTGTTAAGTAAAATTGGGTGGCACAGCTATATGTAGGTATGTATATAGTTTCATGCTGCATAAGTTGGTTGTAGAAAAATAATTCCCAAAGGACAACAGCGAGGACTTGCAAAAACGCAATATAAGAATGGTATCATCATTTTACAAAAAATAAATATATATAGGTAGGTATCTTGTTTTTTTTTTATTTTTCATTTTCAACAACTTGAAACATCATTTTGGAGGGTGGATTTTAATTGAATCAAGTTTTAATTAAATTTTGGAGTCTGTTATATGAAGCAATAAGCCTTCAGCGTCGATTTTAAATTAAATGAATTCAATAAAATACGTACATATGTATATCTATACTTATACTCGTTTATACATTTTAGTTGTGATATAAAAAGATATAGTAATACCCGCTGAGATTCAGTTACCCACAATTGGTATCCGGACAGAGAAATTTTCTTCAGGGCCAAAAACTTCCCCAAAGCGAATTCATTTCGCCTTGAAAATAACAATCTGTGTGTATAAACCATGTCTTACTGTAGATAAAGGTCCAACTTCAAAAAGTTAAAAAAAAAACAAATTTGTCATTGTTGTCTATGAGTTGTCTCTTGTCTAACATATAGAAAACATAAAATTGGTATAATAAAGAGTGTTTTTTTAGACGTGTGGTTTTCAGGAAGAGATAAAACGCATATAATTTACTGTTATTGCCAAGAATTTAGCTTTATTTTAAAGATAAGGGTTTTCCAATATGTTTTAAACATGATTTCGTGCAAGTGGTCACCGCGGCTGGCTCGAATAAATTCCAGCCGAGAGGCCCAATTGTCGACCACTTTTTGCAGCGATTGGGGCCGTATGTCAGCAATAACGAGCCGAATATTCTCTTCCAAGGCGTCAATCGTCTCGGGCTTATCTGCGTTGACAAGGGACTTCACATAACCCCACAAAAAAAAGTCCAGCGGTGTTAAATCGCACGATCTTGGAGGCCACGCCACAGGCGACGCGAGATAATGCGCTCACCAAATGTTCCCTTCAATAAATAGATTTTTTCGTTGGCTGTATGGCATTTAACACCGTCTTGTTGGAACCAAAGGTCGTCCATTTGTGAAAATCGGGATCGGTGGCCATCTCGTTTTGGGCCCATTTGGGCATTTTTTGGAAGCGTTAATCAGGAGTCAGTCTATTCATTATGGCAAACCAAACTGAGCATAAATCAAGTGACAGCTGTCAAAAAGACCAACTTCGAAAAAAGTACTTCCAGATTGAAAACCACACTTCTAAAAAAAACACCCTGTAATAACAGATATGTACAGGTTTAATACACATATAAATACTAGAACGTACCCACCTTATAGGTTCTACGTATAGGATTAAGAGAAAGCCTTTCCAATATTAGGTAGAGGTACTTATATTGACTATAATGACTCATCAACTGTATGCTAATTTAATTCCATTTCACTGGTCCTATAAAAACCCAATTATATCTATGTATTCATATCACTTAAAACCGGCAATATTAATTCTATACCTATATCTACTTATATCTGCATAAAAAGGACAAAAATAAAACAAATCCAAGAACCCATAGTTATAAGGTAAATGGATGGAAATTTCACTAAATAAATCTTCTGCTCCATCATAACAATAGAATTGCCTTCAATCCATTTAGCTCTGCATTCAGCAAAATTTATATTTCGCGGTCTATCTGAGAGGCAAACAATACAAAAAGCCACCGAGATCGAGCCTGTGTTCTGCAACTATACATCCTCCATACCTCACCGTCAAAAACACACAAAATTACCATTTTGAAAACAAGTCTATTGCCCCAGTCCCAGCCTCTACCGGAGATTGTCGAGGAACAAAAAGTGAGGGGAACATTATACACATCTATACCCACAACTACAACTCGTTGGAAAAGGAAAGCAACCTTGCGACGAGCACCCGCTGCTTTTGTTTGCCTATGAGTGCTTTAGTTTCTCAAAATCAACAAAAGAACATCCACCGCAGCACAATGTTTCAATTCAAAAACATACAAAGCAAAGTAGGTAGGTGGATCCCGTTATTCCGCCTTAAATCCGCCATCCATACTGCTTCCGTCGTTGCGTCGCGTCGCGTCATCTTCCTCGTTCTTTTATCGGTCGTTCGTTGTTCGTCGTTAGTCATCGCATGAATCAAACCAAAACCTTCCTGCTGCATGAATTTAATTCTTCTACCATCTCATTGTGCTGAATATTTGCATAACGGAATTTCATCCGCCAAACATAGATCTCATCGTGACGCAACCCGTCAACCAAGCATCCGCATCTGCACCGCGTCCCAGTACCTAAAAATGACATGCAAGCGGGCGTGGGTAACATATACCCTCACCATCAGTCTCATACCACATCCCATTTTCCCATCGCATGGCAGCTCAAACTCCAACTCCAACTTCCAAACTCAGTCTCTCTGCAATTCTGCAATTGCATAAATTTGCAAGTCAGACACGCGATAACAAAATTTCATTATGCGGACTGAATGAGGAAAAATATGCAAAATAACAAAAAAAAATACATAAAACTAGACACAATCAGTGGAATGAGAGGTTCACTATACCTAGAACCTACTGGCTGAAATTAGCGCACGTCCTTGGCAGGCGAAAGAGGCTTTTATGGAAGCACTTTCCAGCGGAAACAATATCCGCACCATTGCACTTTTTGAATAAAGGACTTTCCCGGCGGATGCACTAGGACTGGGACTGGGAGCTTATTCACATACTCATGTGGTGCTCTATTTCTATGCATACTTATCTGATGTACGAGATGAGCGCATATCTTATCTCTCTATAGACTTTCATCAGCATACAGACGAATTTAATCATTCAACTTGTATATCTTTTCAGACATTCTTTTTTCAGAATGCAAAAAAGTAGAAGGTATGTCTCTTCGATAGAAAACAGAAATTTTTATGATCTTGAAATTGTTAAATAAACAAAAAAAATTATGTAAGTTCCAGGACTCACGGTTAATATGTGTAATATCAACGTTTGTCCAAGCGAAGTTTTGAGAAAGCGAAGTCGTCCATACGTTGTTGACTACGTGCACGGATCCAAAACGGACTAGTTTGCTTGAAGGGGATCTGCAGAAAATTTAGTCACTGAACGTACCCAATATCCTACTATGCAGATTTCCGTAACGTAAGGTGCTACATAGTAAAGTGTGACCTCGTAACGTCACACAGAGGAAAGTCCACGTTTTTATTTTACTCTACCGCCCGCCGGCATAGACGTTTACAAATCAAAAACAAACTCCATAATTAAATGTGGATACATTTTAGTTTTAGACAGTTTTTACAGCCCATAAACAGAGTGTAAATTGTAAGAATCTTAATAAAAATTAGTAAAAAAAAACTTAGGTGCTAGTCATAATGCTATTCAATTAGTACTATTACTTGTCAATTGCTTTGCAGCCTTACACGCATCTTAACATTTTACCTTCATTTTGAGACGTCAATCATACAGGTAAGACTACTAAAACAGAAGTTATGGGTTCGTTCAGGCAAGCACCACCGACTATGTACTTTAGATTTACATTTTTATTTTCACTCCTTGACAATTGACACCTTGACTACGTACATAATTATTATACTATCTTACATTATTTATATTTTTTTTTTATTTTGTTATTTTTCTTCACTTCTTTTTTGAAAGTATGTAGGTACGTCATTACTATGATTTTTTGCTTGACATTTCACCTTAAATTAAAGGCCTTAACATTTATAATCCGATAGTTCGAACCACCGCAACTAAATGATATCTTGATACGTTGCTAAGTGATTATCAATAAATTGTTGGTGCGATGGTGTCCAAGTACAAATTTAAAACTATTGACTTTTAACGGAGCATTTATGTATGTGGTCTACCTGGATTGCACTGTCAAAGTTGTGCTCGGAGATGAAAAAAGAAGACACCATCGGCAGATTAGTTAGTATGCACGTCGCACAGCTTTCACGAAACGCCAACAGATCACGGCTTCTGACTGATAGACTTTGCAGCTGTTAATAATAATGTGGTCGCATTAGTATACGTTCCCAAGGCTAACGGGCGCTCTCTAGACAATTGAACCCCCAAATTAATCGATCATCTGCTAACTGACGTAAGGCACGTATTTAACCCCTTAGAAGTGCGCACGTAGATTCAGGCAGTTTCTTTATTCGGCGAAAGAGCTTGGATTTCGAATAAAAATAAGTTGTGAGCTATCCAGAAGAAAAAGATTGATGTTGATCATGTAAGCACACCTTAAGTTGCCAGAATCTGCAGAAAATGAATCTTAGTGAGAAGCTCTCTTCTGTGTATTCACCTATCAGGTATGTCATTGACAGGGCCGCACCAACCTGTGTGCAAAATGTGCAAATACACAGGGCGCGAAATTCTTGGGGCGCAATACCAGGAGCAAGAAAATGTTATCTGATCTTGCGCAAACAAATATGAACTACCAGTTACATTTTAACCACAAAACTTGTTCAAATAATCCCTGTGTCACTAACTAACATCACTAACATTGTGGCATTCAAGGAAAATTTAGCTCAAAATATCGTTAGATTAAAGACCCCACTAGAACTTCACATTGAAAGTGTACCTCCTGGGTAATGTGGAAAAGTCTTATGCATGTGTATCAGTGTATGTACATATGTATGGATGCAAATATAAAAAAGGGCCACTTTCTACAAATCTTGCATAGGACCCAAGTTTGGCTGGGGCCGGCCCTGTTCATTGATCACTGGTCCCCAGAAAAAGTATGATTATGAATGCGTTTTTATACCGGAAAATGATGACAGAAGATTATAATGCTGGATTTACACGACTGACAAATTGGCATTTTTCTGTCACCATTTTTTATGACAGTTAAATGCCAGAATGCTGTCAATTTGCCAGTGGTATCGACAAGAAATATGGTGGATGATAATGTTCTTCAGCTGTGTCTTATGACATTAGAAAATACGCGGTGAACAAAAATTTGCTAAACGAGTAGAACTAACCGTTAGATACGGTTGATAGCTGCATCGTTGGGGTAGTTAAGCAGTTTATCTAGCTTTTCAAAGGACATATCTATGTGTCATTACCCTAGGAAACTAGTGTTACTTTGATTTAGCAAAACAAAGTGCTTAAAAACTCTTTACCCGAAAGACGAAATCCATATGCTCTAAATAGAACCCTAATCCTGGCAGTCCAGCGAAGAAGATCATCGAGTCCTATCTCCCGCTTCGATAGGACTGAAGAAAACTGAACCTCAGTTGTAAAGCCTAAATCTACACGGTTGTTAGAAAACTTCCCTTGGATGACTGAAAGATGCATGTTTGATAAAACTCCAGAAGATAAAGGAAACAAACGACAATTTTTAAGTTACTAATGTTCGATTACACAAATATTTAACAGGCTTTTAAATTTTTAAACGACGTATTTCGTATGGAAACACACACGTCAATTTAAGATTTAAAAGACTGTTAAATAGTTAAATGGGCTTTATGAAATCGGCCATAAATCCTGTTAAAAGGTTTTTTTTAATCGATAATTTTTCCAAGGGTTGCTCTTTGCTGATTTTGAGTTTTTCATATCAGGGTGATATAAAACTGGAAACACGAATTTGGTATTTGACTCGGTTGATGATTGAAATTCCTTAAATTTTAAGCAAAAGTGAAGTGCGTCAAACATTTGATGATCTACAAATCTAGCCTGTCATAAGGCTATACGAGATATTTATTGATATCATATTCCGCAGTCCACCTAACTTGTTTTATCGTTTTCTTCAAAATTATTGTTTTTTTTTGGATTTACAGGGGCAATTAAAGCCTCTCTATTTTATATACTAGAGATAATATAATTTTTTGGAAGACTCAAAGGTACTAAATCTGAAATTTTCCAAAATTTAAACACAATTTAGCGAATTTTAACACATATATAATCAAACCGAATCAATATCTATCAAAATTACTCGTCAACTCATGGCTGAAACTAAAGGTGTTTCCGTTAACTCTGCACTTCTATCAATATTGTTGCAATAACTATGAACAATGAGATGGAAATGACAATACGCGTTATTCAAAGTTTCATCTTTCTCTGACAATCATTCTTGTTCTATTTCCCATTCGAGTTTGATTGAAAATATATTTATACAAAAAAAAGTCCTATTTCTCATCAAACTTTTTTGTGAAACTTCTACACACAATTTGAGTTCAGCAACTCACGCTGACTGTTAAAATTCAATAAATCACTCAGTGGCTTCCACCATCATCAGTCAGTGGTTCAGTGCTTCGCTTTGCTTCGTATTTCGTATCATATGAAAATGGCGCCACCATCGCTTTGTCGGTATAGTTCACTGAGTGAACAGAGAATATTGTATTTGGCTTCGTCCGTCGTCCATTGTATAGGACAAGTTTTACAATTCCAATTCGGTTCGAATCAAGTTCGAGTCTATTGTTTCACTTTGAGTAGCAGTGGCAGTGGCAATGCCAATGTCGTCCGATGAAACTGGTTGTATTGTGTGTCGATGGAGTCGGAAATTGTATCCGTTTCAGGCCTGGGAATCGAGAATTGACACACAGGGAGTCCAACGATATGACGACGACGATGAGGATGACGCCAGTGCCAGCTATGAGAATTCAAATTCAATTCGTGTGTGCATCAGACAGTGCATTCCAATTAAAAGCGCACTTAACAATGCACTCTTTCAACACAGAGCTATATACAACGTCCGAGTGCCGTGTACCTACACGCGAATGACATGACACATGTACAACTCTTCAAAAGTGTCATTTTAAACATTTTAAGCGCGCGTTAATGCAGTTTT
Source organism: Leucozona laternaria (assembly GCA_932273885.2). NCBI lineage: Eukaryota > Metazoa > Arthropoda > Insecta > Diptera > Syrphidae > Leucozona > Leucozona laternaria. Next base: position 7,865,641 of record OW026368.1, read on the forward strand.
CGATATACCTACATTTAAGTTTGTATAAGTATTGACAGCACTCCCTGTCGGGAGATTTGTGAACCGGGGGTTTTGTTCAATTACGAGTATGCAAACGATACACTGACTTTTTAATGCTGTGATAGAACATACTGCTGGGAAAGACCGAATTCCTGGTTTAAATTAAAGAGATGATTTGAAGCCCTTTTTAAGTTGTTCATTTTATTATTAAAGATTTAAGGAAAGATTTGATTAATCTGGATGATGCTACGTAGCATTCTTGGAGGATCTATAAATGCATTTTTGAAGTGAAGCTTCCTTAACCAAGACTCTCAGATAAAGAGTTAACACAAAAAATCCGGCCATCACAAACGAAGTAACATCACACCAAACAGATTTAGTTTATCTTCACAAACAATCCAAATCAAGAACAAGTTGTCTGCTTGTTCGTTTAACAACGACAATAGCTTTTCAGTTGATAAATCCCGTTAATTTTTGCAATCTCGTATGAATCTTTGTTGATAAGATTCTCTTTATAAGCCTTTAACTTCAGTTCTAATAGCTGGATCCTTAAGGTTAACATGTTAAAATCGAGAAAGATGTTATGAGCTACATTTTGGTTTAAAATTTGTTTGTTGCGTTTCAAATAATTTGTATACATTGCGGAGGAATGTTGATTTAGCTAAAGGCAACCGTATCGATAGGTTTGGAATATTTTGCTTAACAGGCTCTATTCCCTGGAACTCGTCAATATTAAACGATCAAGCCGACATTTTTTTTCTATTTTTTTTTGTTTCGGTTTTTCTGTGTTAACTCCCCTTCCCACAAGCTTACCTATAATTAAAAGCTTTAATCGATTTGTATGCCAAATTTCATTAGAATCTGTCCAGCTGTTCGAGTGTGATTTAAGAACAAAAACATGAAACAATCTTACTTACTTAAGGTGGGGCTTTGGTCCGGAGTGTAACAGGGCCTCAACAAACAAGCTTCTTCCAGCCAGATCGGTCCCTATCTAGCTTTCTCCAGATTCACACGCCAAGTTGCTTGACGTCCTCTTCCACTTGCGTGCTGAGTCACAGTCTTTCTCTACTGCGCCGTGGCGCCGTCCCTCCGGATTGGAGTCAAAGACTTTTCATGCTAGAGCTTTGGTGTCCATTCACTCTAAATGACCCCAGCCATCTCAGTCGTTGTTCTTTTTCTCTTTCGGCTAGGTCAGTGTCGCTATACAGTCACTACAGTATGTTGTTGTACCTTCTCCTCCACTCCCTGTTATACAGACGTAACTAAAATCACTCGGAGAATCTTTCTCTCAAAACATCATAAAGTGTTCTCATCCGCCTGTTATAAGATCCATGCCTCTGCACCATATGGCAAGACCGGGACTTCTAAATTTCAGACTTAGCTAATATTTAAAATTCATCCTCTTTAACTAGTTGTAAATAGAAGCAGCTCCATGATCTTCTGATTGGATATTTTTTAAAAAAAAAAAAAAAAAATAATAATAAGAAAACGTTCCTATGATTTCGCACGTATTAAGTTTACAACTTCCGCAATATAGTCAACCCCCTATCGTTTAATACAACATTGAAATAATCCTGAACCTGATGCCTTCTGTCAAAACACAAACAGAACGTGGTCTGGGGAGAGAGAAGCCATAAACTTCCACTCACACATAATTGAACGCACGTTAAACCATATCGTCTGCTAAGTTCAGCAAAGTATAAGTGGCATCAAAATACTTTCCAAAACCGACAAACGAATATGTTCCTTAAATGGCAAACTTTGCAGACCCAATATGTTGTGGCCCCGTCTGGTTGTTTACTGATTTTTATTTTTATTATTCTTATTATCCTTTACCATCGTGTTTTCTTTTGCTACATAACAACGAAACGAAAACAAAAAATAAAAATAAGAAAGAAGGAATGAAGGAATGAAGGCAAAAAGAAAACTCCTAGCAGTTTGCTTCCCTTTTTCAGACTATTAGCTGCGGCACTTACAACCATCAAACTGAATTTTTACGTCATTTTCGACGCCCCGAGTCGTACGTATCGGAACAAATTGACACACACTAATAAAAAAAAAGGAAAAAAATATAAATAAACATTTTTGGAAGTTTTCCAGGACACAAATGCTGTAGCGAAACACCCTCTTTTACGTTAATAATATGTTGGTTCTTCTTTTTTTTTGTCAGACAGCCCGGAATATGAAGTTCAAAAGGAGATAATAATGCGCCAACACTTTGTACGGAAATGCCATTTGGCATTGTGCTACAAATTCATACTCCTCCACACCTCACTTTTGAGTCTCGATTGTGGCATAATGAAATTCTTTAAAAAGGAATTTCCTATGATGACTTGCATACATTTATGTATATGATAACAGGATGTGTGAATTGGAGTTTGATTTAAAAATCAGAAAAGTCATATCCGACGTAGTTAAGGATGAACTATACACAGATGTTAGAATGAAATTTGAAGAGATGTCATAAGTTTGGCGCCAGAGCCAGACGGCTTTATTACCATCAGTTCAATCCACTTACATTTTTATCTCTGCCTGCGTGCATATAATTTTGCCATAATATAAATATAAACATGATCCTACATATGTAAATACTCCATACACAAACGATAGCCACATCACATACACTTTTCTTATTCCCACGTTGGGCGCCAATCTCATGAGAGCTCTCATGTGTTGGAAGTTAATTGAATTTCGTATGTGTTAGACTAATAAATTGCCCCAGAGACTATGTGATACATAAACAAAAGAGAAAACGATTAGAGCCTTGAAATACAATTTACTTAAGGGATATTGTTGTCTAAGGACGCCACGCCTGCCGGCCGCAGCCATTTTATAGCCTCTCAAGGGAGAATTCGTATAAAAGAAGCAATCTTGGGAAAAATAAGGAACAATCTCAGATAATGGACCACAAGCTAAGATGTTAATATCGTCGTTAGTTTCGTTTAGCGTTAGTATTTCATGAATTCATATAAATGGACTATGAATAAATAAAAGGTGGAGAAGGGGCAGAATAATACCCGTACTTACATTATGACCGCACCGTTTTTGGGTAAAATGCTACAAATTTTTCGAGCAGGCCATAAATACACTCACTTCATTAAGTCTTAAACAAAATATGTATGTAATATGTATGTTGGTATTTCCTTGTATATTTAACAACAAATAAATTTCCTTTAAAAGGTTGTTTAGTAGGAGTTTGAGGTCAGGGAGTTATTTTCCTGGAAATGAATAAAATTCAGATTCACTGTAAAATAGGGAACCAATAACATTAGGTATACCTAAGCAAAAACATCAACCTTAACGTTTACTCTGTAATCTGATCGAAATGGGCTCTGAAATGATTTTTTTTTTTTTCTAAGTAAGATTGGGAATACAGTGCTTGTGTTGTGTATGGGAATTTATTTGCTTTCAAAATGTTTATTGTTATTGTTATTTTGTCAATTGAAATTCACATTCTTCAAAAACAATAGGTACCTACATGGGTCGTAACTCGTAACCGTTGGAGCAATAATTCCCTTGAGGGTGCGTTGAGAGTGACGGTGTTTAGATTAAAATCATTAATGCGTAAATTTGCTAACCATTTATGTAAAAGTAGAAGTCATGCATGAATTTGTTTGTTATTTCAGTTATTGAAATGCGAGTGTGAGTAATTTGTAAATATTTAAATAGAAGGAGGTTTATCCATCACAAAAGGATGATGAATCATTATTGTTATGATTTATGATAAAAACCTCCCCACACAAATATCTTTAAAAATAGTTAAACACTAATTGAAGGGTCCTATTTTTTTAGAGCTTTAAGAATGATCTGGAATATAAAGTGAGGAAAAATAGTGAGACTTTTTAATAGAAATGAGTGAGATTTTTTCAAGAAAGTTAGCAACAATTAAAAAAAGTAAAGTAGCAATTGCTTGCATTGAAGAGCTATGTCTTCTTTTAAAGTGTGAAGTGTCAAATAAAGGGTGTTTTTTTTAGACGTGTGGTTTTCAAGAAGAAATAAAACGCATATAATTTAATGTTATGCCCAAGAATTTTGCTTTATTATAAAGATAAGGGTTTGGTATTATGTTTTAAAAATGATTTCGGGCAAGTAGCCGCGCGGCTGGCTCGAATAAATTCCAGCCGAGAGGCCCAATTTTCGACAGCTCCAATTGTTGCGCGCGATGGCGAATAGACTAATTCGCGTCTTCTTCGATACTCCACTCCACAGCAGCAATAGCGAGGATGCGCATTATCCACTAGAGTAAACGTGCTGCGAAACCGATCCATGGTTGCTCAAATTTATGCGATTTTGCGATTATGTCGAACGAGTATTGGATGCAGCACGCGATTTGCAAACGTTGTTCAGGAGTAAGTCTCTTAATTATAAAATGGCAAACGAAACTGAGCATAAATCAAGTGACAACTGTCAAAAAGACCAACTCCGAACAAAGTATTGGCAGATTGAAAATTACACGTCTAGAAAAAAAACACCCTTTACATTATTTCAAACAACCATTTTGCTTTATTGGCTCGAATTGTCCTAATGGCTGAGTGCTTGGTCCATATCAAGTATACGAACAAAAATTCAAATAAGAAAAGCCCCATATGGCTTTTCTAGATTTTTAATGAGTTTTCAAAATTTAGGGATACTATATAATTTTTGTTATGCTTCATGCATCTGAAAATTTTAATATTTTGTTGTCCAAAAGGAATCAGATTTGGGTTAATGAAGTTTAACAAAGAGCCCTCTCATAAGGTCAATACGTTGATTTTACATGGTGCTGAACCTGCCTATAGGTAAAACAGGCAATTGTCTAGGGCGGCAAAATCAGTACAATAGTTTCAAAGCCGAAAAAAGGTAACACATTCGTCTACTTTACAATTACTTCTTCCTTGTACTTTTTTCGTTCTTATTTGTTGTCTGTTTTATATGTAAGATTTTCGCAGATGCATATTAAATATCTTTACTTTTTACTATATCAATCTGAACAATCTCTTGAAATTTAAAGCTGATTTCTTTTTTTACATTATCGATGTGCTGCTAAATTCTCTCGATGAGCGCTATGCGCATCAGTATCAATTTTTCAGCCAAAATTTCGGATTCCTTTTAGATATTTCACGGAAGGTGGAGATAAAAGACTGCGAACAACTTGAAGAAATATTATCAGCAACAATTGACAACGAAGTTCAAAAGGATATTATAGCTAAAGACCTCTTCAATGAAATAAATATTATGTACCTATATTCAACCAAACTTCTGCTGTTGTTAATAATTTTAAACTATTAAGGTTATCACTTCTTACTTGAATTGTATCCAAAATTATTATTGGAATTTAAGATACTATTAACCATCAGAGGCGTGGCTACCGCGGTATCAGGCATATCAATGATATGGGGCTCCTTAAACATAGGGGCCCCGAGATTGACAGAAATACAAATACGAATCACAATGTCAGTCATTTAAAATGTACCTACTTATTAAAAGATTCTTTAACTTTTGTTGGCCAATTTCGGAGTTGTTCTCAACTCGAGATTTGATCGGCAGGTTGAAAATTGTTTTTTTTTTTTACTACTTCAACTCTCAATTTAGAAGTTGAAAGTAAAAAGTTAGGTAACTTGTAGTTTTGAAAATTTCCCTAAAATATCATGAGAAAATAATTTGTCAGTCTCAACTCAATTTCAAGCAATGAGGCAACAGTCGAAATGCAGACTGTTGAAAATCAAGTAGACGAGTTGAAAACGACAAAACACACAAACATAGAGTCAATTTTGTCGAACGGAGGTGTATTTACTGACCGTACTTGGGAGAAGTCGAATCCTGCAAAACTGCAGAAGCCTTTAAATGCTCTATTGCACAACCTACCGTCGATGTAAAATGATAACGGAAGAAATCCCAATTAAAATTCATAAATTATTTGAAGAAAAGCAGCGAAATTCCGTGAGAAAATTGAAACTTTAGTAAACGATAAAGAACGTTTCAAATTTGAACGCAAAAAGCCGCCTACGATTTCAAACAGGCTGCAATTGAGTGTGAACGGGCAGAGGTAGATCGGGACCGTTTGGCCATTGAGCTGCAGTGGGCAAAAAATCAACTTCTCTATGATAAGGAATTTAATTACTTTTGTCTATCCACTTTTTAAACTGGATCCGATCACAATATAACCAAACAATAACACCAAAAACGATAGATGAATTCGTGCTCATCTCATATTTGTTGAATTTGACACGTTGAAGAACTTTGGTATTGGCGTCTTTTAATATAGAAATTTTCTTTATCTTCGCTGCTCGAAGATGATGGCCAATTCTGCCTAGAGTGAACGAACAAAAGTCAAACAAAGTTCCAAGTTTGCATCTTTAACTCGTACAACTTTAGAATGTCGAGTGAATAAAATCCTCAGGCCGATTTTATTCACTCAAAGTTGAACACAACTTGAGGATTTTTGTTTTCAACTTTAGATTTCTCAACTAATGGGAAAAGTAGAAGTTGGTCGAGCAAACTTGAGAGTTTACGTTAGAAAGTTGTTTTTTTTCTTTTTTATTTGTGATTTAAATTGAATTATCGCAACAAAAAAATGTAAAAAAATATACATGTTCAGAAGTTATTATTTTTGGCAAAATTGGCCGTCATCTTCTGCGAGCAGTGAAAGTGAAAAATATGGAACTGCCGAGCCTTTATGTTTTGAGAGAAGGCAGTACAAGATGTGAACATAAAAATAAAAGTTTTTTATGTTTTTATTCAATAAAAAAACTTATTTACTACTAAAACTTACCTTTAGCTTGAAAATTCTTGCCTTGCAGCTATCGGGTCAGCCAAGCGAACTCTTTGGATTTCTTTTTTGAACTCAAGTTGATTCTTGGATCTCTGTAGATCAGCGAGTTGATAGTTCTTCTCTTCAAAAATTAATGCATCAAGTTAAGATATTCAATTAACAATGATTCATGCTGCAACTAACTGGAATGGTGGTGCAGCTTTGAAAGCATTCTTTATTTTCTCCCACGCTTTATCCTTGTCGCGTTTCGTAAGACCATCGTTTTTATTATTTTCAAATACTTCACGGTATAGCAGACCATTTTTAAATAACCAATCATCCTCTTCCAGGGAATAAATTACTTTGAGAAGTTTGAGATCCTTGTTGTTTATTTCAGCCATTATTTTCCAATTTATTTGTTGGCAGTTTAACACAATTTAACAGAATTTAACACGAAATAACACACAAATATGACATCGAAATATGTAATTGACAGATTCAAATTTGAATTTGAAAATGACAGTTTTTGTTTTATATTTCACAAATATCCCAGGGATATTTTTAAAACTGGAAGTTTCTTCAACTCGAGAGTTAAGAAAATAATTAGTGAATAAAATGAAATTTCAATTTGCGTTTCAACTCTCGAGTCGAAGTCAACTCTTCAGTTGGACAACTTGAGAGTTTGCCTCAAGTTGAGCAATAGTGAATAAAATGGCCCTTAATCAATTTGAATCAAAAAATACAAAAAGTTTCAAATTGAGAATCGTTGATGCTTAAATCATTTTCATTTTTAGTTTTACAAATCAAATGCATCCACCTATGTAAATTGCACTTATTATCCAATATGCAGATGCAAGTGTTAAAGTCTATTTAGTAAAAAAAAATAATTATAGAGGCAGTATTACATTATCATATAAATATGACAAGTTTGAGAAATAAATATGTCTCAAAAGTGTCATATAAGTGTGATTGTCAAATTCATGTGACACAATATACATGGAGCCTTATACTACTTTGACATACAAAAAATATGTTGTCATATATTATATGGCATATACATACATACATACATACAGACATATATATATGACAGTGTAATATCGCCTTAAGACTCTGTCCTAGTCAGGAAAAAGGTGCCCCCAAAAAATCTTTGATAAGTGGCCCCCAAAGGGCAAAGGACATTTACAGAATGTCACCAAAAACCTATTCCACGACACACGCAATATACCTACTATATTTAGCGACACCGGAACGAAAAATCAAAAGATTTTCATTATCTCGAGACACCATGTTCTACACAGAAATGTCAGATATCGGTGATGCAGATTCCAGTCCAAACATACTCACACTTTTAAACTCACACAAGTGGTGTATTATGGGCCGCTTAAAAAAATGCTTAGCAGAATTGAATGACATTATGCTATTGTTTTATCTAAAAAATTAAAATTTTAAGAAAGCTTTAGAAATATAATATAATTTTGCTCACATCTACTTCATGCATACCTTTGCAAAAGTTCGTTTAAAGGAAGAAAAAAAAATCACATTATTTTTTTTTAATCCTAACCTTTCCTTGATTGCATGTTGTTGTAAGCGTGTGCAATATTAAGCCAATTATTTTCCAATGTTGGCTAAATACAGTTCTACTAGCTGTTGCTTTGCAGTAATTGAGTTGTTAACTCACTTTAGCTTGTGCTTCAACACTTGTACACACTCACACTCGAGTTATGCAAATTGTTTGCATTAAATTCAGTTTTGCGATTTTATGATGCCAAGACATGAAAGTCCTGGTGCAATGTATTCTATCAAGGATATGCATGTAGACGAGGTGACGCCAATTATATACCCACTACCAACACCCGATCGACAACAACACAAACAAGAAAAACAACTAGTAATACACAAAGCATTGTCGCCAGCACGAAAATCATGTCCTCATCACTTTTATTATAAATAAAAACACTTTTCCTATTTTGTTGGTTGGTTGGTTGATTCGTATATACACCGTATGCCGTCTACCTAGGTAAATTGAGAAATTTACGCAGAAAGATTAAATAAATTCAAAAATAATGTTGTTTTGCATGCAAGAAACTTGTTCGAGGTAATTTCAGTAATTAAAAATGCCAATAACAGCATATAGTTAGCTTGTTTTCTTACTTTTTATGTATTTAGCTCTTATAGAATTTTCAAGCAAAAATTGTTTTGGCAACATTCAGATGTTCATGTCGCCATTTTTAAAAAGCTACCCCTAAAGTAGATTTCTATATCAAAACATATATGTCGCACCTCCGGTGCAATATCGACGTAAGTACAAAAGTGTCATAAAATCTAACTCACAGAATAGTAAGCGATTTTAAGGACTCTCGAAGTTAGTTCTGTTGGCCTATTTTAAGGCGAAATTGTATTTTAAATAAGGAAGCAAACTTTAAACGTGATTGCTCAACATTTAAGAAAATAGCACTTACGTCGTTATTGCACCGGAGGTACGATATATTTGTTGAAAAAACTTATCTGTTGTGAAGTCTGAAGTAGGATTTTACACACACAAATTTCTAAATTATCAGCACAGCATCCCTCATACTTTTTAAATTAAACTGAAGGTTTAAAACTGAAGGAATACAACAGAAATTATGTTTTTTGTTGCATGAAAACCACTTTTTTGATAACCACATTTTTCGGTGAAATTTTGATGAATTAATGAAACAATGCAGAACATTGTATTTTCGCGTGAGAATTAAAACGTTTTTGTCTGTCTTATGAAAAATATATATTGCTTCGTGGTTGTCGTATATAAATACATGGCTTTGCTCACGGCCAACACATACCGAATGCTGAAGGACATGTTTGTTTTGAATCTATACCCCCATTAAAATATAATCACATTTTGGTCCAGATCTTTTAAGAGTGCATTATAGGTTCACAAATAAATTCAGCTGCTCAAAAATAACACAAAAGGTTTTAATACAAAACTATGAACTTTTTCGAAATTGCAGTTGGAAAACAAAATGAAATGCGCGATTTAAGCAAAATTAATCGATTTTATTTTGTAGATAATGGGATTTTCACTCATTAGCAATTACTTATGATATCGAGAAGAAGAAATGTTATCCATATCAGTACCAACAGTATATCTTGTTTAATAAGGATAAAAAGTGGTGAAAATTCACCGATTAAGATATACGATAATGTATTTTACTTAGAGGTTGGTATCATAGAGAACTATTTGAAATTAAGATTCGTAATCAGCGCGTATTTTTTCACTAAAAATTGGTCTTTGTCAATTATTTTCGGGTAAAAAAAAATGAGAATTTCAGCAGAATTAAGGACTTTAATGGGAACTTTAAAACGCTGAGTCCTAAAAAACGTGTTTTGCAAAATGTCTCCACCTCATAGACTCAATATTAAAATTGTTTAATCAATGTTTTATTTGTTTATAGATGTAGAAATATCGTTAAAGTTGATGATCAAAATGTATTCCTAACTAACTATTATCAACTATCATGACATAAATAATTCTGTAAAACAATGGTACCTGGGACGTATGCGCACTTTTTTTTATATATAGTTTTGTTTACTGTTTTTCTCATTTTCAATTTCAAAAATAATTTTATTATTTTAAATAAACTAATAATTACCAAATCAAATTGCACGGTCGCCATTTCGTGAAATATGTAAATTGTTTGTCAGATGTTTCTTTCAGTAAACTATAAAAGAAATTGATGTAAAATTTCAAAGGCCAAGAACAGTTAACCGTCGAAAAAATCGCTCAAATCACCCTTCATCAACTGCAATCTAATTTTGGAAGAGATCGCTCTTGATTCCCTATTTGGATTTCTTGAACGTAGATTCAAAGAAGAAAACCTACCAGCTATTTGCTATTTGTTTTGCATCCAGCAAATTTGTTGAAAATGAACATAAATGAATTCAAAGAAAAATCAAAAACATGTTTGCTAGTTCTATATACAACATTTTATTAGAGAAGAATTGTGGTACAATCTTTGGAAAAAAAAGAATGTCCGCTGGAGATCTTCAAGAACTTGAACTAAATAAATAAAAAGTCATCTAAATTGTTTATTGGTCGGAATATGGAGTTTAGGATTTTTTAAGATTTTGACTTTTATATGCACACAAAGTCCAATGCGTTTTTAGATAAAAAAAAAAATGTGTGAGTGCCTGGACTCACGGTTTATATGTGTGAATATCAACAGTGGTGAACTGTCCAACGAACGGTGTAGGTTCGCTACTGAAAGGTCCTGCTTCGTAGTTCACTCCCAACTTTAAGATGATTACACATTACACATGGTTATTGTTTATGAGCATCACTCTCTGAGCATCGACAAAACCAAACAACTACTGTCAGCGAAAAGCTTCAATTTAATGACACCGTAGCCTAATTCCAAAGGAATTTGGCACTTAATGGTTTGACTGACAGGGGAAGAATTAAAGTATCCCGTTCGAACTGTCAACGAACTTCCTCCCCTTATGAAACTTCATCTTTCCATCGAGTAAAACTTACACAAAGTTCAGTCTTAATGTTATACTGAACGAACCTTAAATAGTTATTTGTCACTGTAAGATAGCCGGCGAATTATATATTTTGACGTTTTGAGAATATTTAGTTGCAGTTGTCAGTGGAAATCACTAAAATCGCAGTTTAAATCGATTGACACCGCAGCCAACCGCCTATGGAATTGGACGCTGAGATTTTTAATAAATGTTAGCTTTGTGCAAATGCAAAAGTAGCCGTGTGTTTTTGCAAGCCCGCAGGGATTTGGTTCAAAAAAAGACATCGGGGATTAGGGACGCCATTACAGAAACAAAGTGGAGTTTCCATGTACAAACTATCGATAGCAAGTATGCAATTCACGCAGCCGGTAGCACAGTTTTTCTCCGTGCTTAAATAAGACCGAACGGTATTAGTTGTTGTTGCTTTCAACATGTAAATTACCTAGCCCCTATGTCTTTTTTCGGCCAATTTCCTAGGGGCTTTGCAAAAAAACACGGCTTATATCATCTCTCTGCACTCTTTACTCTACTTGATTAAGCGAAGTTTTCTGAGTGGAATACGAATGAATGCGGAAAGAAAACCGATAATTGCAACTTGTTCAACTTGTTCAATTTTGTGTACCCCAAACACTTATTTCCTTCGCCATCGTGCTTTAAAAGCAGTATATGTAAAGATAGAATTAAAGTTCAGGGGCCGAATTACCGCATCAGTTATCGAGTAATACGTGACTGAAGTATGTGAGTTTGGCATTACCGCTCACGTTATGGAGTCATCATCCCCATAGATTTTACTCGTTCATTCAATCACTGATGGCACTCACTCGATCAGTCACTGATGCCGTAATTTGGCCCCAGATTTTTATCACTGAACGCACCCGATATCCTATCATACCTACTGCCATTGAATTACCATACCTACAGTCAATTATCAATCCCTACAGCTGATTATTATTGTTATTATTTTTGTGTTGATTTTGTTTTCTTTATAGTTTCTAGTGACGCATCCATTTTGTTCGGTTTATTATTAATAATAAAAGAATAAAATATACAAAAAGTGTTAAAAAATGTATCGGTAAAAAAAAATATTAATTTAACCGTCGGTCGCGCTAAAAACAATTTGCTTTCGTCGCTGGCAAAAAAAAAAAAACAATTTAGCAGCCGAACGGGGGCAGAGTAGATTTGCGTAACGTAACGTGCTGCAACGGAACGTGCTACTCCGTAACGTTGCACAGAGGAAAGTCCACGTTTTTATTTCACTCTACCGCCAGCATAGATGTTTACACATCAATAATTGTTTTTGTAATTATCAGTTTTCCCACAACTAAAATTCATACAACAATCTTGCTATTGGCTTTTAACTAAAAATTTATAGGAGCATCGAAAATTAGAAGGACGTTTGTGAATTCAAAAATCATCTTAAATTTTCCAAATTTTGTAAATTGTTTTGTATTTTCACAAATTACCCTAAATTTGGACCAGGCAGGGGCAAAAGGCTTCTGTAGCGTGCTAAAAATCATCAGCATTTCTGCAAAATTAAAAGTTTTTCGTGCATCCAAATAGACCGCATTTTTCACATAACACTCTTTCAAAACAAAATTGGTAGTGACAAAAAAAAAAGAACCATAAGGGTACTTTTTCAGGAAATGCCTTTTAGAACATAGGTACTCGTAAAATAAAGCGCTCCATCAAAATTCAGCTTTTTGGGTTCGTTTTCGATTTTTGGACTTTATTTTTGTCGAATTTACCTGGGATAGTATTCAAATTCAAAATAATTCGATTTTTAAATAATTTGTTTTCATTTTAAGGAAATTGCCCTTTCCATTTACTTAAAGCTTGTATTAAGCTTACTAAAATTACATAAACGTAGATAAATCTAGCGTACCGTTCCATCCTAAGCAAATCAGCTTGTATAATATAATTTCACTAACTTGCTTGAAATTGTTCCTACCATACTTATATGTTATTCCACTAACACCATGCATCTCCTATTTTCATGTTAAGTCCTTTCTAAATTGAACTTCTTCGTCTATATGCAATGCTGCTGGTTGTCAATTATGGTCGTATATTAGTCTTTAGTTCCTTGATTTGATTAAACGAAACTTCCCTATAGCCACTTAGGAGACCAAAGCACTTAAGAGCAACCATCCTCCCTTTACATAAATATATTATAATGCAGCATCAACAATCCTGGCAATGTTATTCAATTTCAGGACCGTATCTTGCGCCCTTCTTTTATCATCTTTCCTTTCCGGTATATGGTCGCGGTTTGCCACCCAATTATTAGCCCATTTATGGACGTTTGTCTCAAAGAGATGCGGTTCAGTGTGGTAGAACAAAAGCCAATTTACCCAACGTAATTGCATTGTAAATGTTTTGATGTTTCGTTGATGCTTGCTGCTGCGGATTGGAGCAGCGACAGTGGCAGCGCTCGTTGGTGCGGTATCACTTCTCTTCATCATAATTCAATCAGCAACATGATCAAAGTCAAATATACATTCAAAACGTTTCACTCTCCACACCTGTTTTGCATGAGGAAACATATTTGTATTATAATACCTCCGATGTAAAAAAGTTTTATCAACCCTCAAAGGGTGGTGGAGGTTGCTTGAATATAGAATACACAATCTAACTTTCACTTTATTGCGGTAAAAGATGAAATTTTCACGCTCTAGGGAAAACAATTTCAACACACTCACGCTGAGAGAATTTTTAAAATGTGCGGCGGTACCATCCAAGAACCTAGATATACGCATACATAGAAGCCGCATGGATATGTTTCGTAGACAAAAGACGATTTGAAAGATTGAAAAGTTCTTCTTCTTATTTTTAAAATGAGAAAAGAATATGTTTTCCATTTTAAAAATTTAAAATGATTTGAAAATGTTTTTTTTTTTTTTTTTTTGCGAGAGGAATGGGAGAGTGAAAAAGGATATCCCCGAGGAAGTGGTATTCTTTCGACAAATATAAAAAGTAGGGTTATACAACAACGTTAACAGAAAATGAAGTTCAGATGGAATATTGGATAGAAGTTTATTTTTTTGCACTCATTTTAGATATTATGTATATGTGGATAAGTTGTTATCCATAACTCAAGAGATTGACGTTTTAATCTTTCAATTTTATCAAAAAGGACCGCGAAGTATTCATCGCAATATTGTATACCAACATTTTTAAAACAAATACTTTTTTGATTGAATAAAAAAATTTAAAATTAATATTTTAAAACTCGATGTTTCTTAAAAATATTTACAAAATATTACAACAATTTTTAAATATTTCCTCAAGTTTGAATTTTTTAAAGAAATTCTGTCGAAATAATTTCAGAAGGTGTTTCAGCAATGATGTATAGTATAGTTGACAAGAATACAACTTTGTTATATATGTTTTGAAAGAGCATAAATATACGTTTATTTTGCGAGAAAAAAAAATGACTCTGAAAACTTACCGTCATTGTGATAAGTTGAGTAGACGAACCTCATTCAAAAATATAAGTTACATTTTTGGCTCATTTGAATATGTTCACCAAGTTTGAAGCAATAAAACAGTAAAATTTGTTGTTCATCATAATTTTATTTTGTATCACTGTATTGGTATATCTATGAATATTACAAAATTTATTAATATTGAGTACACCAACCTTTTTCAACTATGAATTATACAAATTTGCAATGGTTTGAAGTAAAATTTCAGACCAAGCTTTTTTAAGTGCTTCTATGAATGAAATACTGTCTTTCAACTGTCGCCCTGCCTCATAAATCTGGCGTGAGAGAAGCCCCTTATACATTCTCTATGATTTTGGGGTCAGGAGAGCATAGAATCCATTCCAATAAAGTCACTTTTTTGTCCTCAATCCACTGTTTTACTGTCGTCGCAGTATATGAATAGGGGCATTATCATGTTGATTAATCCAAGGAATTGGTGCAACCAAATCAAAAATTTGTGTGAAAGTCTATTCTAAATATTACACTTTTATGAATCTTTTAATTCATTCTTGATGTTAATAAAAATTGAAAATCGAAGCTGCGGTATAGAAGGAAATACCGCCCCACACTTTTACGCTACCTTCACAGCTATGAAGCCGACTCGAATAATGCTCCTCTTTTCTGAGGTCGTGAAAATAATAGTTGTAGCCCCTATAAGTCAAATTTTTTCTCGTCTGAGAAAACAACAAGTAGCCATTCGGTTTTCCAAGACATATAATTTCGGCAGAACAGGAGGCGAATCTCTTTTCGGGAAGAATTAAGTGGTGATTTTTTCTTCACTTTCATTCTCTTTAGATATTTAGCACCTGCAGCCACTGCAGCCAAACTGAAATTTAGACCGTTTTAATTATTGACGCAGAATCAAGTGAGTTTGATGCAACTCGTAAAATTGCTCGTCTGTCTGTGTCTGTTATTGGTAGTGGCTCTGTAAGTTCCACCTTTCATGTGTTTTCCATAGTTTTTTTGAATTTTGCAAAAAATTGATCTCCAAATTTTGACTTCTACTTAAGTTTTTCGTTTTACATCGATGGTTCAATCCTAACTCTCTAAAGGCTTTTGTTTGGTCTTCTTCGTCCTCTGTTGAGGCTTTACCGTGACCCATATTTAATGCAAATCGTGAAAAACATTTTAAAAAATGTATTTACAAAAAAAAAATAGACGCTAGGCCAACACAATCAAACGTAAACTAAAAATATCACTATTAAACCTATTCTAAAGAGCCAGAAATTAAACTTAATTTTTTCAATGAGTTTGGTGTAGTCAACTTATCACAATAATGGCAAGTTTTCAGGGTCACTTTAAGCGTATGTTTATGTTGTCCCAATACATTATAAAGTGTGTTTTTTTTAGACGTGTGGTTTTCAAGAAGAAATAAAACGCACATAATTTTATGTTATGGCCAAGAATTTAGCTTTATTATAAAGATAAGGGTTTTCTATTATGTTCTAAAAATGATTTCGGGCAAGTTGCCACCGCGGGTGGATCGAATAAATTTCAGCCGAGAGGCCCAATTTTTGACCACTTTTTGCAGATATTGGGGCCATATGTCAGCAATAACGCTTATGGGGCTTATCTGCGTAGACTAGCGACTTCACATATCCCCACAAAACATAGTCCAGGTTTGTTAAATCATACGTTCTTGGAGGCCACACCACAGGGGCACAGGCCCACTACACGAGATAATTCGCTCACCAAAAGTTTCCTTCAATAAATTGATTGTTTCGTTATCTGTATGACATGTAACGCTATCATGTTGGAACCAAATTAACATCCTCCAATTCAGGCACGGCTTCATTTTTGAAGAAATATGGACTAATGATTCCCTCTCCACATAGAGCACACCAAACAGTGACTTTTTGAGGGTGTAACGGCGTCTCAATAAAGGCTTGTGGAGTATGATCACTCCAAATACGACAATTTTGATAATTAACGTACCCTTTCAACCAAAAATGAGCTTCATCGCTGAACAAAATTTTCTTGTGAAAATTGCGCGAACCGAACCATTATTTTGGTAATAAATTTGAACAATTTGCAAACATTGTTCGGGAATAAGTCTATTCATTATGAAATGGCAAACCAAACTAAGCATAAATCATCTAACAGCTGTCACAAAGACAAACTCTGAAAAAAAGCATTGCCATATTGGAAACCACACGTTTAAAAAAAAAAAACACACTTTATTTATTCTAAAACATTATATAGATCATCAGATAAGGCCCTTTTTAAAAAAATATGCATCACTTGATCGCACGAACTTGCTCTTGTGGTTAACAACTGTGTGTAAACACACATTGAAGACGAATGATGTATATATTTACCGACAAAAATATTAAAAGAGTCAAAAGTACTATAAAAATTATTTTTTGTTTGATGTTTTTTTTGTTTATAAAGAATATTTTACAAAGTTTTTAAATGCATTATTGTTTATAATATTGAGAAGCATCAGATTGTTTAATTAAAACAAAGTCAGTTTAACCGTGGCAAAGGTATACGCAAATAACCCAAACATAAGGCAATTTACTTGGTTATTACAGGTACGAAGTTTAATCAAAATCGTTAGAGCCGTTTTTGAGAAAAATTGAAGAAACCAAAATATTTGTATGGCATCTATACCCGTTCTAGATGAGCTAAAACAAAATTTCGAATTTCCCCTCTAGGGAATCATATAAAAATGCTTTGTCCAAAATTTCATGCAAATCGCTCCACCCGTTTAGGCTCTAGCTCAAATTACAGTGGTCGCACCGACGCACAGACGCACAGAAGCACAGACCGACAGACGGCATGACGAAACCCACTTTTTCGGACTTCTCGATTATCGTACTCTTAGTTTTGATTATAACCTCGAAATTTGTTTTTTACACGAAACCAATACTTGCCCTATAGAACAAGTAAAAAAATAGAATGGTAAAAGTAAAAACAATGTTTTTTTTTGGACTAATAAAAGCTTTAACGCTTTTATGCTCGTCGTCGTCATTTTCTATTATGCTATCTTAAATTCAAATATGAAGTCGAACTAGTCAAAGATTAGATAATGGGTCTAACCCACGGCCACTCTGCCCTCAGCTAATCATATCTTATCAATAAATATAAATGATTTGGTTTTTTTTTGTTAAACTTTTTTGAATATTATTTCAGTGTTTAGTAAGTAGTTTTAGTTCAATGTTCATTGGAGTCGGATCGGTTTCGGCATCAGACAATATGAGTGGGGTATATAATTTTGTGAAAATTCTAGGCCTCCTCGCCACCTTAGTCGTAGCAGTTGAGCCGGCAAATATTCTTGGTATCTTCACCAGTAGCAGTCCATCACATCAAATCATTCACATGTCCCATGTGAAAGCTTTGATTGAACGCGGGCATAATGTTACAGTTGTAACAACGCATGCCTTGAAAGATGTAAATCCACGCTACCACCATATACTTATTCCACAAACCGAAGCCAGAACTAAAATAATTACCGAACAACAGAAGTCACTGAAAGGCGACAATACCAAAACCGTTTGGCACTACTTAAGGTTTGCCACTGCAAACTTGAAGGCCGTCGGAGCTGGTCAATATGATGCACTTAAATCGCCGCAATTTCAGCAGTTTATGAATAATCCCGACAATAAATTCGATCTCATTCTCTTGGGATACTTCTTTAGTGATTATCAGTTTGGGTTAGGTGAGCATTTTAACTGTCCCATTATCATTAGTTGGACTTCGGCATCACATGAGTTTTTGGATCGTGCTATCGGCAACCCACCTGAGATTTCTTATATCCCGAGTGCACTTACAATGACAAAACCAGACCCCAAGAAGTTCCTGGGAAGGCTTGAATATTTCTATGGTCGAGTTCTGTCACAATATTGGATGTTCAGTATGGACCAACAATGGTCTGAACTTTACAAGTAAGCTATCTGTAGCTTTGAGTATAATAGATAGATTTGTACTAATTTGAATTCTCTTTGCAGTGATCTTTTTCCTGCCCCGAAATACCCACCACTTGAAGTAGCCGCCAAGAGAGTATCGCTGTTATTGCTCAATACTCATTTATCTGAAAAAATCGCTCGTCCAAATGCTCCTGCTGTCATCGAAGTTGGCGGAATTCAAATCAAGGAAAAGTCAGATCCTTTGCCTAAGGTACAGTAATGATTTTGGTTTCTAGATCTTGACCTTCACTAAAAGTCATTTATGATTTCTTTAAAGAACATTCAAGATATAATAAACTCCTCAAAACACGGTGTGATCTACATTAGCTTTGGATCGAATATAGGAAGTAAAGAACTAGGTCCCCAAATAATAGGCAACCTCTACAAGGCCCTTTCGAGTCTCAAGCAAACTGTTATTTGGAAATGGGATGACTTGGAGAAGCCAGGAAATTCTTCAAATATCAACTTTCTGAAATGGCTTCCACAGGATGACCTCCTAGCTCAAGAGAATATCAAACTTTTCATAACTCACGCCGGCAAGGGGGGTATATCTGAGTCTCAATTCCATGGAGTACCCATGCTCGCTATACCATATTTCGCTGATCAGCCATTGAATGCTATAAAACTTACTAATGACGGTTTTGGTCTTCAGCTTGATAAAAACACCATGACAGAGGAATCGATTAGGAGCACTGTTTTGGAAATACTAGAGAATCCAAAATACACAGAAAATGTTAAGAAATTTTCGAAACTCTACAGGGATAGACCAATGACTGCCAAACAAACAGCCGTATTTTGGATCGAGTATGTTCTCAGGCACAAAGGAGCCTATCACATGCAGAGTCCTGCAGTACATTTGAATGGTTTCCAATACTTTTCCTTAGATGTTATTGCATTCTTGCTTTTGGTTGCCTTTATAGTTTTTAAATCAATATCACTTTCGGTGAAATTTGTGTTCCGAAAAATCTTTCGGCGAAAGTCCAGTTCCAAGGACGAAAAACTAAAACGACAGTAAAATATTGTATTTGTGCTATATAGTAAAATAAATAAAATTTATATACCTATAACTGTTTTCTTTAAATCGACACAGTTATCATTGTGTCTATATCAAATATAAGGTCTGCAAATGCAAATCTCGAGACATCTAGACATATTTATCGGATCTAGGATCGATTCCTAAATAAAAATAGATAAGAAAAATATTATTTTTTAAATCTATTTTAATCATTCTTTGATCTTTTATCGACAGATTGAATCCAATTATTTTAACCATTTTGTCAATCAGTAGATAAAATGAAACAAATTCAGTAGGAACACATACTAGTAAAAGCAAATAGGTAATAAAAGCTTATAAGTTGATTAAAAGTTTAATTTTTTTAATAGCCAAATAGGAGTACTCTTTAGAGCGTTTAGTTGGTCTACAAACTAAAAGCTTTAGATATTGACGGATTTACTGATGATTTTATCTTTAAGCTGACTTTTTTCGAAGTGCATAGATCTGTGGTACTTTAAACTGTAATAACTATTCGAACTGTTATATCCTAAGTTGGTTTTTTTTTTTTGCGATGACACACTCGCAGTTTAGGCTGCAAAGCTTACGCACCGTCAATGTTATAGTCTTTACTGGTTTAATCTTGACGAAAATGATAAATTATTTGGTTTTCAATCTGGCAATACTTTTTTCGGAGTTGGTCTTTTTGACATTTGTCACTTAATTTATGCTCAATTTGGTTTGCCATTAAAAGACTTACTCCTGAACAACATTTGCAAATCGTGCAAATTTAATACCAAAATAATAGTTCGGTTCGCGCGACGCATCGCGCGCTGCGTCCAATATTCGGTCGACATAATCGCATAAATTCGAGCAACCATGGATCGATTTCACACCACGTTTACTCTAGTGGATAATGTGCATCCTCAGAGACACCGTACAGTGCGCACCGAAGACGCTATTGCTGCTGTGGAGCAGAGTATCGAAGAAGACCCGAATGAGTCCATCCGCCATTGCGCGCAACAATTGGAGCTGTCGAAAATTGGGCTTCTCGGCTGGAATTTATTCGAGCCAGCCGCGGCGGCCACTTGTCCGAAATCATTATTTAAACATAATGGCAAGCCCTTATCTTTATAATAAAGCTTAATTCTTGGCCATAACATTAAATTATATGCATTTTATTTCTTCTTGAAAACCACACAACTAAAAAAAACACCCTTCAGGTAATTCTATCGCAGTTTCCTTAAAGTATTCACCGAAGCTAAAATTTCTGAGCATTTCAAAAAATAACTGACCATATTATGAAATTTATATCACCTTGAAGATTACAACACATCTACCCAACTAACAATTTAACTTGTATAAGTTTCTAAACAAGCTATTTTCAGACTGCTATAGAAACAGTAAAAGGTCTTATGCAAGTAATTTTGGCGCACATTACCCAAGCTATTTAACTGCTATAAGACTTTTGTTGACAGGTGTTATAACAGCAAATAGCTTGTCATTAAATGCAATTAGCTTGGCGCAGCAGGGTATTTTATGACAGCTAATGCTAATAGCTTGCTTTGGATGTTATAAAAAGGCCCTAAAAAAGCCATTTGATGACAGTTATTGTTAAAAGCTTGCTTAAGATGTTATAAAAAGGCTTTAACCAAGCCTTTTTTGTATTGTCTAAGTATTGGGTTTTTATTTCATTATTTTTTTTTTGTATTGTAGTTTTAGATATATTCCTCTTCCCAGTAAGCTCCCGAAACCTTTTCCTTTGCACTCTATAATGATTGAAGTCATATTTTAATTATAAAAATTTTTATTTACCTGGGTTTGAACTCGAGACCTTCCGCGTACCACTCCAGCACTCTACCACTACACAACTTCGTTGTTGAGAAAAATGTCATCAAATTGGAACTACTTGATAGCATATTAATTTAGTTTGCATAAGGCCTTTATTGGCAAGCCTTACACAAGTTGTTTGCTTTGACTTGTAGTGGAGAGCCTTATAGCAGCTATTATAGCTTTAATTTTCTGTAAACAACTTCGGAAGGCCTTATACAGGCAATTTTTAAACTTTATCTACAAGCCTTGTATAGAACTTGCCAAACTTACTTTAAAAGGCCTTAAAGCAGCTATTTTCTAATTGTAAAAGTGTGAAATGTGTAGCTTGCGAAAATATGCTTTATGCAAGCTCTATACAAGCTATTACTTTCCAAATTCGAAAAATTGGACCTTATACAAGCTAAATTGTTAGTTGGGTAGTGCTGATGGTTCACCAGCTTTTCATCGTCCAAAAGCTTAACTGTCGGCTATTCCAATGCTCTTCGAAGCATTAACCTTTTACGGAAAATACTTTATTGTTCCTAAACAACATGGGGTTTCTAAGGGCCCGGCTGTTCGAGTGTCAATTTTCTGATGAAGTTAGCGGAGTTTTGTAATGATATAGCCATTGGATTATGTTCCCAAGTGAATTATAAGGTATTGGAAAAAAATATCATATAAAGTCTTATAAAGGGTTTTCCAATAAGAGGTGTTATTTTGAATAGCCCGCTATTTCGGTAGCTGTCACTTTTGAAGCTGTCATTTTTTGACATTTGACAAGTAGAAACTACGCCATTAATAAAAATGGAACCATACACGCTTCAACAACGCACTGAAATTATTAAA
Organism: Leucozona laternaria; assembly: GCA_932273885.2. Classification (NCBI taxonomy): domain Eukaryota; kingdom Metazoa; phylum Arthropoda; class Insecta; order Diptera; family Syrphidae; genus Leucozona; species Leucozona laternaria. The sequence goes on from OW026368.1 coordinate 7,887,913, forward strand.
ATTCACTATAAAAATGGTGAAAATTTGGCAGAGACGGTTCGTAAAACTAAAACATTTTTGGGTCGTCGTGAAGCACTTTGTCGGACCGCAATACAGAAATTGGTGGACAAATTCGAGCTGTTGGGACAAGTTAGTGATGTGAAGAATAAAACCCGTGCACATCGCTCAAGAACAACTGAGAATATTGCTGTTGTAGCCCAAAGTGTTGAAGAAAACCCAGGTTTGTCCATTCCTCGTCGTTCTTTGGAATTAGGCATTCCACAAACGTCATTACACCGTATTTTGCATAAAGACTTGGGTCTTAAGGCTTATAAAGTTCAGTTAACACAAGAACTCAAGCCGGCTGATCATCAACAACGTCGTGTCTTTGCTGATTGGGTCCTTGAAATGCATGAAAATGATCCGGAATTTCATCGAAAAATCATCTTGACTGATGAGGACCATTTCTACCTCGGAGGCTACGTCAACAAGCAAAACTGTCGCATCTGGGGCTCGGAAAACCCAAGAGTTATTCTTGAAAAGCCTTTCCATCCTCAACGCGTGACTGTTTGGTGCGGTTTATGGTCCGGCGGGGTCATTGGACCTTACTTTTTCGAAAATGAGGCTGGAGCAACAGTTACGGTCAATGGATTGCGCTATCGAGAGATGATTAATGATTTTTGATGGCCGGAATTGGATGGAATTGATCTGGACAACGTTTACTTTCAACAAGACGGCGCTACGTGCCACACAAGCAATGAAACCATCGATCTTTTACGGGAAAAGTTTCCGGACCGTGTTATCTCTCGAAGAGGTGATCACAATTGGCCACCGAGATCTTGTGATTTAACACCTTGCGACTTCTTGAAAGATAAGGTCTACGCCAACAGCCCAGCGTCGATTCAAGACCTCAAAGATGGAATTCGTGAGGCTATCGAGGACATAGGGCAGCCACTTTGCGATTTGGTTATGGAAAATTTCATAAAAAGGATATGGTCCTGTAAGCGTGGTCGTGGCGGCCATTTGGCTGATGTTGTGTTCCATTAATAACGGCATACCTTCCTCTTTATAATGAAATAAACATCCGATCATTTATCTCAAAAAATGCCATTTTTCTTTGAATATCAAAATAACACCTCTTATTGGAAAACCCTTTACTTAAAAAAATGAGTTCGAAGGTTTTTCATAGCTTGGCTCAAATCTTATTTACTAGACAGAATCTATTCTCTGAATTTTAATGGCTATTATTCAAAAAGTTTTATAGTGACTTCTGAATTAGCACTATTTAATTGTTGAATTATTGATTCAAAACAACTTTTAACGTATATCAAAACTGATGAGTCCAAACGAAATCGCCGCCACCAAGAGCCAATTTGTGTGGGCTTGACTACGTTAAAAGCTTTTTTGAATATTTTTTTAGTATAACGTCGTTCAATCCATCATTTTTGATGAACAAAATTTGAACTTTACCGCCTATTAAATCATAAACTCATATCTTCCCCGTTCATGACTTCTCCTTAACCAACAAAACAATGTTTATTCTTTTTCAACACCGTCCACTCGAAATTCGCAAAGTCATCATTCTAACTTTATCTCATTTACATTTTTTTTGGATATCTGATTTTGTGATAAGATTGATAAGATTTTTGTAGATATTCACTGTTCTTTGGCACAATCTCAAACACGACTAACTATATAGGTACCTTATTTAAGGAAAAAAAAATTAAAAAATTAATCAAATAAATTTAGTGGCGCGACAGCAGAATCAAGGCCTAGTGACTCTCAAACAACCCTGCGTGCGTGTCTAGAGGAATGGAGCGGATCTAATACAATTTACTGCCGAATCGTAATGGCTAAGGTAAGAGGGACTTTTCCATGGCAAAAAATGATTTCTGTTTTTAGGTGGCAGAGGCTGAGATTCGATCACATGACTTAAGGGCACTTGCCGCAACTTTTCCAGCGTTAATCCCACTCTTTGCTCATCACACTTCCTTCAGGGATTTCAAATTTGTATGAAGAATAGACAGCCCCAGCCCTCTATCTAAACGCCAAGTCCAATAGAAATGTTTTTTTTACACAAATTTTGAGTCTTTTTGCCTTGTGGGCCGGAGCTGAGTTTCCATATTATACAGCCAAAAAACTTAGGCAATTAACTTTTTTTTATTGATTTTTGATTTTTTGACGATTTTAGCTACCATGGTCTGTCATACAAATTTTCATATAACAAAGTTTGCTCCAAGAGTTGGATCAAATTACGCTGGACTAGCTGCGGCCCATGACGAAAAATCTTGCACAATAATTTAAGCTTTGTTTTCACGCTAAAACCAAGGAACTGAAACATTGCACTACTACCCTTTATCATTCATTTAAAATTTTCAATAAAATAAATAAAATACAATAAAATAAAATAAAATAAAATAAAGTAAAATAAAATAAAATAAAATAAAATAAAATAAAATAAAATAAAATAAAATAAAATAATATAAAATAAAATATACAAAAATAAATACATCCGTGTTATTACATTTTTCAGATATTTTTTATTCGATTGTTACCAAATTTAGCTGGTAGCTCGAAGTACAGACAGGAAGACAGAGTTGTAATTCGTATTCTATATCATTTTAAAGTCAAGTTTGATTAAAATTTCGTGTTCAATTTTTGTTACCAATCGAACGATGTAATCACCACATTCAGCAGCAATTCCGTCGAACTTTTGGTACAACCCTTGTAGCGATAGTATTCCCTGCTTAACACCTCATATGTCGGACCACGTATACTATATTGAAAATGTTTCTTTTTCTGCCAATTGGATGCTGATTCAATTTTCATATATTCCGCACGTAGACGTAATAAGAATAACCGCCACAAATTTCACCCTAAGTATCTCATTTGAGAGCAATTTTCAGAAATTATTCAAAGAAACAACAATGGCAATATAGCAAATAGCTTGTCTAGCTTTGTTGGTGCGATTTATAAAACTACATACACAAAAATTTCAAAGCATTCTGGAAGAAGTAACAGCACGTACAGAGAAATGAAAATGAAGGCATAACGCGTGACGTGATGTTTGCCAAATTTGACTCCTTGCTCTCTGTGAGGCCATCAAAAATGAAATGAAATTGGCTGCCATAGATACCTACTACAACCTTATGTATAGGTGTGTGTGAGTTTTTCTGAATTGTCTAGTATTTTAAATGTATGATACACAAAATAGATATCCTGGTCCTGGAAGAGGAGAGAATTTTGCGTTGCCATGAAACCGATACCTATTACTTCAACTTGGATTCATCATATTAATCTCAACTCTTTCTTGGGTAGAGGTACTCTACGTTACGTATACCTGTCACAGTAAAAGAGTTTTCTAACAAATGTTTGATTTTACTTAATTCATAAGGACCTAACTTCATACAAGGGTATAACCAGAATTCGTATACACAAATTTTATTTGAGGAGGGAAGTCAACACAAGCATAAGTGGTTCATAAAGGGATGAATCTATTTTCATTTCAAATAAAAAATTGATGTTTGAACATAATAAAGCTTCATACAAAGAGTAAGTATCAAACGTTGATCCACAACAGTGGGAAATAAATAATATGAACATTTATATGTATTTTTTTGTTTTTTTTTACTTAAATCAATGAAAAGGACTCAAACAACGTAAGCATGACATATTGTCCAGCTAAAGTAGCACATTTCTGACACCCATAGTTTGTCTTCTTTAACGTTGTGTTGTGACAACCAAAAATGAAAAAAAACTGGTAAACTACATAAAGTTTCTAAAATAAGAACGGTGACGTCAAAATGATAGTGAAAATGATTTATATCACTGCAAACGATAAAGGATACACGAAAAACTGTTCAAATAGTAAAAACGACAGGGCACGACACCAGAGAAAATATTTTTTTTTCCTTCTGAGATTGCCACGATATATAGAAAGTGTTTCTCAATTGAAAAACTATATTTATATATGAAAATTATCTCATAGATACAAGTTAGTATATAGGAATAGGTTTATGTTCAGGCAAAACTGAAGTTTTTTGTGCTGGTGTAAAGAATTTTTTGTCGCCCTTATAACCATTTGGTAAATAAGGACACACTGTTCAAAGGAAAGCCAAATAATTCAGGAGGAAAAGAAGACTACTTGTCGAGCAAACCTTTGAGTCAAAGAGCCTACAGAAAATTTGTTGGTGTGAAAGTTAACCAAAAACTAAGCCTATATGAGTCAAAAGCTGGGGTAAAGTTTATGGCAAAATTATAAGTCTTGCGATCCATGGTCCCAGCTTTAGTGAGCAATAGTACGATGAAATTACTTTAGGGATAATTGTATGTATGCACCAAAATTTGTTATTACCCCTTCCCAGATAATTTGACGGCGGTTTCTGCTCTGCCAGTCCCTTTGAAAAATCCTAAATGATCGCCAAAGTAGCTTATTTTTGGCTTTTCACCGTACTTAATTAATAAATTAATTGAAATAAAATTGACTTTATTTGAAAGATAATTCTTTGCCATTTTTATTTGTATATTATTTCTGGCATATGGCCTCGGCGGCTGGCTCCTATGTAATCCAATCTTGAGGTCCAATTTTCTTTCACTCTTTGCAGCATTTGGGGTCGTATATCGGCAATAACGTGGCGAATGTTGTCAATCTTCTCTGGTTTATCCACAGAAAATAGTCTAGCGGTGTTAAATCGCACGATCTTGGAGGCTAACTCACAGGTCCAAAATGCGAAATTATGAGCTCACCAAACGCTTCCTTCACCATATCAATCGAGCCACTCACTCTGTGAAATGTTGCCACATCTTGTTGAAACCAAAGCTGGGCCACATCAAGGCAATACAATGCAGGAACGAAAAAGTCATTGATCTTGGCTCTATAATGGTCTTCATTGACTGCAACCCTCTGGCTGGCATCGTTTTTAAAGAAGTAAGGACCAATGATTCCACCAGCCCATAAAGCACACCAAACTGTCAGTTTTTCTCGATGTAACGGCGCGGCGGCGGAGTTTCATCGCTGAACAAAATCTTGTGAAAATCGGGATCAACAGCAATCTCGTTGCGAAATGAATCTGCACAATTTGCGTGCGTGCAATAGCAAATCAAACGTAAGATAAATCACATGGCAGATGACATAATGGCTGTCAAATAAAACAATGCTGCCAACTTAAAGTTCTATACCTCTAAAAAAAAAACACCTTTTATATGATGAAATTGAAGAATCGATTGGTCCTCATCTTCAAAATTCCCGGTAAACTTTCCTGGTAAAACTCTCAAATACTGACTATTTATATAGTGTTACCCTATTTCCAACTCTTGCCTCATACATTTTGGTCAATTCGTTGAGCTTGTTTGCTTAGTATTACGAAAAATAATTTCGATTCCCAGTTCGTACAGAATTATTTCTGTAAAGCAATTCGTAAGTAAATTCGTAAATGTATGTTTCTGAAAACTTAACAGTTGCCTTTTTTAGCAAGCGCATTTATCAACAGTTGTCTATAGTAAACACAGAATTGGATCATTTATAGGTTTCATATTTGATTTTCTATTCAATAAGATTATTTAATATCAAATTAGCAATTATCACTCCTTCTCTTTGGCAATCCAATATAAATAATAAGCCTAGAGGAACTTTAATTCCCGATAAAAAGCATTTTGATGATTGCACGAATCAATTTCACATAAATTTCCTCCTCACCATCCGTTCATCCTTTTTTGTGAGAATAGGAGCTGAAAAAGAGTATATTGCAATCAGCGCCTATTCATTGATGGTATCAAAGGATTAAGGGATGTAACTGTGGAGACTGGAAAGAGAAGTAAGTCTATATGCAATTAGCCATCGATTGTGATTGCAGACAAAATAAAATCGTATCATAAATCCTTTATTTTCTAGTGAATGGTGATATTACTGTGTACAAATTGTACAAATCAATAAATTACGAGCAAATTAGCTGGTGTTAAGATTTAATATTTGGATTTAAACTATCGAGCTTAAAAAAAAAAAAAAACAATTTATAAGAATAAAACATTTTCTATATATTTATTTTATTACATTTTCTATGTTTAGCCCCAAGTGCTACCGTTTAAAATGAGAAGCCGTGACGACGTTGGTTACAATCTGAACACTGATTTGACTTTGAAACTTTGATAATACACTAGATAGTAAAAAACTACAACAAACATAAACAGAACGAAGGAAAAAGCTTTCATCCTTCTCATTTCGATATTGGAAAGCTTTAGGCGCGAGTGAATCCATTTCAATGGGACGTCCCGATCGCCAAAAAATAATAGTTGATTCGTTCGTTAGATTGCATTCATATGCGTTACTAAAAATACAAATTGAATAAATTGTTGTTTGATCACAGTATGGAAAATCTTTACACATTGCATACACATTAAATTCACAGGACAGCGTGAGGAAAAAAAATCAATGTGATTCTTGGGATTTTTAATTGAAAAGTTGAGGAAGAGTTTTGGATTTAAAAAAAAAAAACTACTGTAAAGTTTTTGATACAGTCCTTTCCTTAAATATTGACAACAAGTGAAAGACACACGAAAATATATCATATATAAAGTTATGCATGTATTTGTTTTAGTAATCAAGCGAAATCTCGCACTAAGCATCAGTGATAGCTTCTATTAAGGCATCCTTATGTTCAACTGCCCAAACGATTTCGATGATGTTATATTTTCTTCTTCTTGACTTTTCTAAAGCATTTGATTCAGTTGACTCAACTATACTTTGTAAAAAACTCTCCGAAATTTTCAACTTCTCATGTAGAACTACTCAACTTATTTTTTCATATCTGAATCATCGCTCACAGAGGCTGTCTTCAACAAAGGTAGGCTTTCATCGATTCTTTACCTAGAAAAGCGAGTGCCACAGGGCTCAATTCTTGGACCTCTGCTTTTCTCGCTATTTATAAATGACCTTCCAGGTGCCTTGAGGTACTGCTCATATCATATATCTTCGCTGACGACGTTCAATTATACTTTAGCTTCCCTCTAGTCTAGAAGATGCGATAGTTAAAATTAACGAAGACCTTGTGTCCCTTTTGGAATGGTCATCACAAAATCAACTTTTATTAAATCTTACTAAAACAAAATGTAAACCGATCAGCACACAACAACTTTTTCCAGAAGACTTCCCAAACATAATTTTGAATGACCAGGTGGTTGAAATGGTCTCTAAAGTTCGTAACTTTGGAGAAATCTTTAATAATAGTCTGACTTGGAGAGACCACATTAACTATTTGGTAGCAAAAGTGACACTTTCTTCCCACTGAAGCAAAAATGAAGTTGGTTAAGTCTTTAATTTTACCAGTTTTTACCTTTGGATGTAAAATATTTTCAAATTTAGACTTCGAATCACATCGTACATTAAACATGCCATTGAACTCCGTTACCAGATATGTGTACAATCTGCGAAAATATGACCATGTATCAACTTTTTCACTTCAAATTCTTGGATGCAATCTTCGCTCATTTTTGTATCACAAAAAGTTTGGTTCAACTCATCAATTTAATAAAAAATAAAACGTCTTTGTGTCTCTTTGAAAAATTATGCTTTTCGTCGTCGACACGAAGTTTAACAATACGACCCAAGACATATAACTGCACTGCATCACGTCGCCAGTTTTTTATTCATATTCTGTTGAATTATTATGGAATCATCTTCCTTTGTCAATTAGGACAAAAATAGAAAACAAACAAATAGCCTTTTCATTTTTTTTCACAGGAAATTTCTCATTAAAGTTTTTATAACCTAATTTATACTTTATATTATATTTAGTTGACTACATAGTGTAAACAATTTAAAAACACAACTTATTGTATTTTTCTACCTGTACCTACTATCTATAAGAATTTATTCTAACTGTACAGCGATTTCTGAATTAAATTAATACTAAAATACTAAATACTAATAATAGGGTGGCCCTGGCCATGGTAAAAGTTCTAATTCTTCCAACTTAATCCAGAAGAAAAAACTTTAAAATCTTTTGAACATTTTACAATGATAGTTTCCTAAATTTCATTTTATTTTGTTAGTATTTAGTGTCTTTTTAAACCCAAAATAGTTCGTTAGCCTCCTATAATTCAACCTAAATGATTTAAACATATAGGTATACAACAATCTAGATACTCTATAAGCTATAAACGCCCACATATGCATCATGTTCTATTCTCACAATCGATAAACAAAACTCATAACATAACTCCTCATGCCAATGTCCTGTGAATATTGTTATCAAGACCACTCATTCATTCTGTGTGTCCCACAATTCTACTTTATTATATCGGCTTCTACTATACAAATGCACTACAGGATACTCTAAAATTTCTCGTAATATTAAATTGGAAAGGCTGACGGGAGGCAAAACCATGTTGTTCTATACCTAAACATTGGCATCGATTTTTGCAGCAGTGTTCGACCAAATGTTGCTATGGTTAGAAATTATTTAAGGTACCTACAACAATATAGTGAACATAAACATATCTATATTCGGAAACAGGAGGCTCCATTTTCGTGTTATCAAATTTTGGCAATAGCTTTACCAGAAATGTACAAAAAAAAAAAAATACAACTAAACAAGAACGCCTCTGCCTGCATGTTCACTAAATATTTTGTGAAAAGGATTTGCAAAAAAAAAAAGAAGGAAGGACCTTCCTTTGGAATGGAGTTTCGTGCAACAAACAAAAGGTTTGATGAGCAATAATTTTAAATATTTTGATTGAAATTTTTTAAAAAAAATTTTAATGTTTCTTCCAAAATAAATCAATTAGAATTTAAATATCTAAATGTTAAAAAAAAGTTCAATTAACTTTTAAAAAAATATAGAATTTTATTTTGAACTTATGTCAGGAACTTCAGGCACAGTGATAAAAATTATTTGAAGAAATTTCGCTAGAAAAGCTTTAGTATTTATGTTTTTGTTTATTAACCAGTTGAACACGCCTAAGACAGTGACAGTTGACATTGCAAAAACTCCTTTTTGACATTTATAAATGTCAAATCGGCATATATAGGGTCCGCCATCTAACGTTTTTTTGTTCAACTTGTGCTTATTTCGTGAAGGTAACACTTAGCTCATGTCTAATTTGACAGATAATTAGTTTTATCCTTCCGCTGAACGAATATGGTTGTGTATACGCTTCGCTAAGTGGGCCTGCGATCGACATAGAGAACATGCCGATTTTGCCAAAAAAATCATCTTTTCAGATGAAGCTCATTTTGATCTTGGCGGGTAGTAAACAAGCAAAATTGTCGCATTTGGGGCACAGAAAACCCGCGCGCATACATTGAACAGCCGATACACCCAAGACGAGTCACTGTTTGGTGCGGATTTTGGTCCAGAGGCATAATTGGGCCAATTTTCGAAAATGAGCAAGGAGTGGCCGTTACAGTCAATGGCGATCGTTCTCGGGCCATGTTGAACGAATTTTTGTTCACAAAAATTGAAGAGGAGGATATTGGCAACATTTGGTTTCAACAAGACGGCGCTTCGTGCCACACAGCCTAAGCTAGACTCGATGTTTTGCGCCATTTTCAAAAAAAAAAGAAGTTATTTGGCGGACCCTTTACATAATGTGTTAAGTATGAAAAGATAAAATAAGCATTTGGTGATCTTAGCATTAATATAATGTAAAAAAGATAGCACGATGCTAAAAATTGTTCTATATAAATGCTTTAAAATCGACTAAATTTATAACAAGGCGATTTAATTATAATATGATTCCCCAGAGTCAAGAATCTAATTTGTTTTACAAAAAAATCATACAACTATATTTTTTATTTTTATTTAACGAACATTTACTGAAAATATATTCTGTCAAAAGTGAAAATGATTCCAGTTGACATGATATCATGTTTAAAATCAACCGATTTTTTTTGTAACAAAAGCAAAAAAAAAAGACAAGAGTTTGAAAGTAAATCTCATTCTTATCATCGTACACTGACAATCACGACAAAGTTACCTTTTTTGATGTTCAGAGCATCATGGTGGTGACATCTTGACAAATCTAGGAATAAACCCAAGTGTCACTTTTTAAATATTATCTATGTATAAGTACATGAAATGAGAGTGGTTGATATTTTAACATTGTCGGTTGTGAAATGATGCCTCATCTTGTGGTGACAGGAGATTGAAAAGAAAATAGATGAAACAAAAAAAAAAAAAAAAATATACCTTAACACAAAACCTTAAATTGTGACGTGTAAATAATTTGAATTGCAAATCAGTTTGACAGTTATCTTTGACACTTGCGATTATATAGAGACAATTCAATGCGATAGAATCAAACAGTTCTTATGTAAATGAGAACAACCACCCGTCTGACTGGGATACAGGATTAAATGTTTCAATAATCCTGCCAATGTGACTATTGTGGAGTGGGCTATCACTATATAAGTTTCAACAGGACTACTTACTTGTATTTAAGAGTTTAAGAGACGCATATAGTTCTTGGTTGTGATATAAATATACTTTTGTATATTGTACGATATGTACCTTTACCTAAAAGAACATTTTATCCTTTGAACTTTGCTGTTTCAAACAGGGGTTGGAAGTTGGAATGTGATTTCAGAAATAAAAGTCTCAGAAAGTATAACTTATAAAGGGTGTTCCATAATTCCACAAAATTTAATTTTGATAAAAATACAAATTTTTAATTATTGGAAAGCTTAAATTTTGTATCGATTAAAAGCGTGTACAAATTGGGATGGCCAATTACACAAGATAGCAAAAACGGCCAATAACACAATTAGAAAATGACTCATGCAGTAATTGAATTGTTTCTCTGTCTGTATATGGCATGTGGCACCGTTTTGTTGAAACCACATGTTGGTCACATTCATACCTTGTGATTAAGGCACTAAAAACTGGGTTATCATGTCACAATAACGAACACCATTAATTGTTACTGCCTGACCAGCCGAATTTTCGAAGAAGAATAGTCCAATAATGCCTCCAACCCAAAATCCACACCAAACAGTCACGCGTTGTGGATGCATTTGTATCTCAATAATTACTCGTTGGGTTTCTGAAATCCAAATGCGACAATTTTGACGATTAACGAAGCCATTAAGATGAAAATTAGCTTCATCATTTTGTTCGTAAAATCAGCATCCATACTTGTTGTTGTTCCAAAATCTATTCAAAGAACTTTGTTCATGCTGCATGGTCAGTAGTCTTCAGTTCTTGAGTCAATTGAACTTTGTATAAGTATGAAGTTTTAAGTGTTTCTTGAGAGTTCGCTGTAGAGCTTCAAGAAATGCCCAATTCTTGACTACGGTGCCTAATTAATGTTCCTGGACTGTCAGCAATACTCTCGCGAACTACTTCGATGTTTTTTTGTTGAACGACTTGTTACCAGGGTTGTCATTTTGCTGCAATTGTAGTAGATCTACTGAATTTTTTTAAATAATCCATAAAAAAAATTTTCAATTCTGGTCATTGAATGCAGTCATTATTATGAAACCCATCCTTTATGGTTTATGGATACAGCTTTCGATTATCGGGCTTTGTTTGGATGACAATTGACAGCTGTCACAGCAAAAATCTGTCAACGTAACTTTTTTATTTATTTGAGTTTGTTTTTATTGTGAGAAAAAGGGGAAAGGATGGAAAAATTTTTGATTAAATCTACAAGGAAAAGGTAAAATTGTTTTAAGTGGTTGAAAATATATACATAATATATAAGTTTATTTGTATTTATTCAGGTGTGATTCACAAAAAAAACGGACTGCAGAAGAGGAAAATCAGTGCTTTGATCAAGTTTGTAAGTTTATATTTCTAAGTACTTTTAACATGATAATATGCAGGCATATTTCCTTGGTTAGATTTTTAAAAAACTAAAAATGACACAGTCGAATACTTTGAGGAGAAATTTCAAGACCTAACACATCAAAATTTGTTCCCTGAAAATATAAATCTACTGCAAAAAAATTGAATCTACTGCACTTTTTTTACAAATCTACTTCGGAATTTTTTTTTCAAAAGGTGGCAACCCTGCTTGTGACAGGGCATACAGAGTGTTTAAGATCACTAATTGATCCAGTCTCCCTGAATTTTTCAATTATTCTCTTCACAGTTGATGGTTTTAAATCACTATGACGGCCATATTTTGTATAAGAAAATTGCGGACTGTAGCTGTCAAACCTTCTGTTATGTCCTTAGAGAAATGAAAACACGTGACACTTTATGCTGGAACAGTTCAATTCATTATAATCCAAGAGCTTAACTACAATACCTATACTTAGATATTTAGTTTTTTGAACAGATTTTCACTGTTTTAGGTGTGTTCAGCTGCAGTTTATTAAAAACAAAGTTTTAGCGCATGACACCAGATAAAATATTTTTAAAATTAAAAAATAATTAGCAAACTATTTCTTAAAATTTGAAAATTATTACGGATGTTGAATCGTACAAAAATACCTTACAATTATGCAAGAATTTTGAGTTTCTAACGGTAGCCAAGAAATTCAAAGATCCTAAGATCCGCCACTTGCCATTTTTTACCCTTGAAGCTTGAACCATTAAAGAATTCGGTAAATATGAATTATATATTTTGCTCGCTAGGATTATGAATCCTAGTCCTTGCATCTTAATTAGTTCTCAATAAAAAAAAAACCAACAAATCGATGAAAGTATAGGTACATGCAAAATACAATAAATGTTTAGCTATACCTAGATACATTCTAGTAAATTTGCAAGAATTCTTTTTTTGCAGGTTGTTTCACTTGATAACCAAAAAAAAAACCATCCCCAAAGAGTAATGTGTTTCATTAATATCTGCATCCTTCTAGAATTTCGTCTAAATAATCATCAGAAGTTGCTATAAAAGCTACATACATATATCTACAAATAAATGAAAAAAAAAAAAAATATACACACATACAAATTTTTTGCAATGGCAACTAGTTTGTGTATTCGCAAAAATATATGTTGGCATCACTTTTATTATTCAACTTGCAGTATTCGAATTTTGCACATAATGCATCAAAGCATTATACGAAAGTTTCATCAAGGATAAAATGAGAGGAAATTTATTATTGTTTGCGCTATTTTCCATGAAACTATACAAAATCCGGATCCGGTATGAGAAGAAGTTTGTCTTTTTTTTTTACAGAAAAAAAAAACAAAACTTTTCGATATCTAGGGTAGAAATTATATTTTACATCCGGTAAAAATAAAATAAAACAGAAAAACTTATCAGGGATTTAACTTTCAATGGCAATTTTGTTTAAAACAAAAATGCAATTGTTATAAATAAGAAAAGAATTTGAAAAGTTAAGAGAAAAAGTTTATACTCGTTTCACATCCGTTCTAGTTATATTTATTGGGAAATATCTTTTCCAGTGGCGGATTGAATATTGAAGAAGGAAAAATTAAAATTATAATGCAATCAAGTCAATATCCGTCGGTCTGTGCGTCCACTGTAATTTGAGCAAGAGCCTAAACGGGTAGAGCAATTTGTTTAAAACTTTGTACAGAGCATTTTTATGTGATTCCCTACAGGATAAATTTGACTATTTGTTTTAGCTCATCTGGAACGGGTAGCTGTCATACAAATATTTTACTTTTTTTCAAATTTTTTCGAAAACGACTCTAACGATTTTGATTAAAATTCTACAATAACCTAGTCTATTAGGTATAAGAAAACTGCGTTTAAAGTATTTCTCAAAAAATTCCCATAACGGAATTAGGTATTCCACGTTTTTTGAGAAAATAGTCTTATTTTGTTGGGTTTCGTGTGTATCTCTTCCATTGTAAGATGGATTTTGTTATAATTTCGCAATCTGGTATTTCTCAACAGTTTAAACAATATTGCATTTAAAAATTTTGAAAAATGTTGTTTTATAAACAAAAAAATTTAAACAAAAAATCAATTTTTTAGTTAAATATATACATCGTGCATCTTCAATGTGCATGGTTACACACAGTCGTTAACCACAAGAGCAAGTTCGTGCGATCAAGTCGTGCATATTTCCTTCTTTCCTTTTTGAAAAAATGTTAAAAAGTGCGCGCTTTTTAACTTTAACTAGCAGAATGATGGTCTTAGATCCAGTTTTTTAGTGCGAGATTTAAGTTAAACCAGAGTTAACTCATCGAATTCACTGAACAGATGCTTTTGACGTTTTATCCACCGAGTTTGTTTAGTGGTTTCGCATGCATTCTCCACCGAAAAACTGCTTTCTCAGTTCACTTTGGGTTAAGAAATATTTAAACAAAAAATAAAATACAAGAAATTTTTCCTTACAAGTGAGAATTTTGTAAACCAGAATTTTGAAAAATAGAATTCTGAAAAGCAGAATTTTGAAGAGCAGAATTTTGAAGAGCAGAATTTTGAATGTAGAATTTTGTAAGGCAGAATTTTGAAAGTAGAATTTTGTAAAAAAAAATTTTGACCCAGTCAGAATTTTGACCCCTACCCTGAATCATCTTACGAAGTTAATACTCACCAAGTTGGCTGGGCAGTCTCCTCCGAGTGTACCCGAGGTTTATAATGGCTCAAAACATGTTTTTATAGTCTAACCTCACGTGAAACTTGGCTTTAGACAACGCGATTAAATACATTGCTGTAATTTTTGTAATTATAAATTATATAATTTTAGACGTGTGGTTTTCAATCTGGCAAGACCTTTTCGAAGTTGGTCTTTTTGACAGCTGTCACTTGATTTATACTCAGTTTGGTTTGCCATTTTATAATTTATGGACTTAGTCCTAAACAACGTTTGCAAATCGTGCAAATTTATTACCAAAATAATAGTTCGGTTCGCGCGACGCATCGCGCGCTGCGTCCAATATTCAGTCGACATAATCGCAAAATCGCATAATTCGAGCAACCATGGATCGGTTTCGGACCACGTTTACTCTAGTAGATAATTCGCATCCTCAGAGACGCCGTATAGTGCGCACCGAAGACGCTATTGCTGCCGTGAAGCAGAGTATCGAAGAAGACCCGAATGAGTCCATCCGCCATCGCGCGCAACAATTGGAGCTGTCGAAAATTGGGCCTCTCGGCTGGAATTAATTTGAACCAGCCGCTGCAGCCACTTGCCCGAAATCATTTTAAAAATATAATGGCAAATCCTTATCTTTATAATAAAGCTAAATTCTCGGCCATAACATTAAATTATATGCGTTTTATTTCTTCTTGAAAATCACACGTCTAAAAAAAAACAACCTTAAGGTAAAATATACCTAATTATAGGTAAATTTAAATAAATGTGTGAAGCCCTGCACTTGTTTTTATCCATGAGTGTTTGCAAATTATGGGAACAAAGTGGTATTGCTATTGCTACCCCTATCATTATGAGTATATTCCTATATAACTGCCAATTATAAGGTCTTACATCACTTTCAACCTCGCAGTCTTGCATTAGTAAGTCAAGTTTTACAATTCTACATTAATAATAAAGACCCTTATTAAATCGCAATTTGCATCTCAAATTTATCGTACAAAGACTTACATTATAAGACACTCTTTAATCAGAAACAATAAAATTAAGTCGAAAATGAGCTTAATTGTTTCATCGCTTATTTTAAACTCTAAAGGATGTTTTTGTTTAACTTTTTTTCACACTTAAACTTGTCTGGATGGACAAGGACATGGACAATGTATAATAAATTTAAGCTGGTTATTAATTAACACTCACAGCGGAGATCAAATTCTTTTGTAATCTCAGATGATAAATTAACTAGTATAGGTGGGTATAGAAACTGGAGATATAATTTTGATGATTTACTCCCACGGTTGAATGCTTTTGTATACTTATACCTACATATACAAACATAATGTACAGCAGAGAATCCATGGCCATGGCAATTACTCTTCGTGAATGTGAAATTTTAGCCTTATTTAGGATTCTTCGTTTATCAAGTTAAAATGCATTTTCACCTAAAGAGGCAGACATAGCATCAGGTTTCAGACGTTACTATAAAGTAAATGTGTCCCCAAAATGTATTAAGATAGTCCGCACGTTCACGAAATAAATTTTCTGAGACTTGAGCTTGATGCGGTGGTGTAGTAAGAGCCTTTGTTATCCTAAATGGTGTTCAGGATTCTCCAAGAATTTTCTCCACTATACAACATTAACTTGGTTGTTATTTATTATATAGTTTATCAGATGCATTGCTTGCTAGTATATTCCACATATTTTCGTCGTCTGATGTGGACGCGTGAATACATATAATGTAAGCCATAAATAAGTATGTATGTTATCTAAGAAAATCCTGAACTTAAAATATTTGTAAGGTGTTAGATTTAAAGAGGGTTAAGTTCTACCTAAAAAAGAAAAGAATACAAAATATTTTTCAATGTGTCGTTTATAGGTTTTGTTACCTGATGTCACTGTATAGATAGGTCAATAACCTATTCTAAAATCTTAGGCACTTACTTTTAGGGAACTTCTTATCAGAAATTAAAAAGTAAATATAAAAGCTTTAAACTAAAAATGTGAACTGGGATGCAGCCAACGAATAAAATTAAATATTTCTGTGACAACGGTCGTTGGCTATATCCCACTTCTGAATTTGTGTACAGGGTGATTTTTTAGACGTGTGGTTTTCAATCTGATGGCAATACTTTTTTCTGAGTTAGTCTTTTTGACAGCTGTCACTTGACTTATACTCGGTTTGGTTTGCCATTTTATTATGAATAGACTTACATCTGAACAGCGTTTGCAAATTGTGCAAATTTATTACCAACATAATGGCTCAGCTTGCGCGACTTATCGCGCGCACTGTCCAATGTGCGGTCTACATAATCGCCCAGCAGAGTCGGTATTTCGAGCAAACATGGAACGGTTTCGCACCACGTTTACTCTAGTGGATTATGTGCATCCTCAGAGCCGCTGCTGTGGAGCAGAGTATCGAAGAAGACCCGAATGAGTCCATACGCTATCGCACGCCATAATTAATGACTTTTTCGTGCCTGAATTGGAGGATGTTCATGTGGAAGCCTTGGTTCCAACAAGATGGCGCTGCATGCCATACAGCCAAGGAATCAATCAATTTGTTGAAGGAAACTTTCGGTGAGCGCATTATCTCGCGTCGTGGGCCTGTGGCGTAGCCTTCAAGATCGTACGATTTAACACCGTTGGACTATTTTGTGTGGGGTTATGTGAAGTCGCTTGTCTACGTAGATAAGCCTGAGACGATTTACACCTTGGAAGGGAATATTCGGCGCCTGTTATTGCTGACATACGGCCCCAATCGCTGCAAAAAGTGGTCGAAAATTGAGCCTCTCGGCTGGAGTCTATTCGAGCAGGTCACTTGCCCGAAATCATTTTTAAAACATAATGGCAAACCCTTATATTTATAATAAAGCTAAATATTTAGCCATAACATTAAATCATATGCGTTTTATTTCTCCTTGAAAACCACACGTCTTAAAAAAACACCCTTTAATATTCTTGTTTTTAATATACAATGGTCATATAAATTTAGTCAAACACTTCAAACCAGATGCTTTAAAAGTCTTCTTCTTCTTCTTTGAGAAAATTTAAAATAACTGAATCTACTTTACTACTTACTGAGGCCCAGTTTTTCAGTGCGAGATTATCCTAGTTTCAGGGTTGAACCCGAGTTAACTCTTTAAACATGTTTTTCAGTCAATTTAGCTTCCAAGTTAACTCAATAAATGTGGTGAGTTAACTCTGGACTTGCTGAATAGATATTTCTGAAAGTTGCTTATGTCAAAAATCTATTCAAATCGAGGTACCAGCGATACTATGGAAAAGTTGATTTTCATAGTGGCGAATTTGATAGAGAAACATTGATTTCTATACTGTCGTACTTCGATAGACTTTTGACAACTAGTAGTTAAAATTAAACTGAAAAAAACTACTTTTGATTCAAAATAGCTTTTAACGGCCTTTAGTTGGAGTTTCGTCCCTACTACTACTTTTGAATTAACTCGGGATTAAAGTATTTACAGGATTAATGAACTCTGATTTTTCTCGGAGGTAACTCATGCATTCAAAAACTTTCTGTTATAGCGAAAATGTTTGTTTTGTGTACTTTTTTGTAGCTTTCCGCTAATTTTCCGCAAATTTAAAACGTTTCAAGCCCACAATATCGAATAGAAATTGAGTTAATTAAAGCAAATCAATTTTCCAATATATTTTTAAATTCTACTGTCTTTCTCTTTTCGAACAATTTAAAAAAAAAAAAACAAATTACAAAATACAAAATGTCAAAATGAAACTAATACACGACCCTCTTCTCCATTTATCTGACAAAATGTTCAAAGTTTTGCAATAAAACTGCTTTCATTTCTGTGTCTCTGAAGTTCTCAATATACACTCCCTCCTTATCCAAAGTTACAGATTTTTAATTGATATCTTTCGAAAGAAAAGAAAAATACATCTCTCTCACTCCAGTTGATTGAAAAATATACAAAAAAAAAAAAAAAAACACCCATAAAGGAAAATGAAATTTAATTACTGTTTGGGCATTTTCAGTTTAAAAATCCTCCCCCATTCCTATATTATGAACAATTTTCTTATCGTGTCCATAACGAAAAAGGGCGTCATAATTTAATTTAAAAGTTTATGTTTCTAGTTTGCTTTATACTTTTAACATTTCAAGATGACATCAAAAGCAATGATGGCGATGGAGACGCCGGCCGCCGACGCGACGGAACAATGAAGGCGCGATAGCAACGCACCAATTTTAAAAGTGTCGCTTGTAATTTTCAAATTTTAATGAGAATTTTCTTTTAGTATTTTTTTTTTTTATATTTACTTCTTTTCTATTTTATTATTTTTTTTTTTTTGCAAGAATCCTGGGTGGAGAAGAAAAAAGACTTGATGTTTTTTTTTCTGGAACGTAAATTTGGAGAATTTTCTTTTCATCCCTGTTTATTTTTTTTTCATCTGATGCGTTTGATCCTATTAGTGGAGGACTGGAGGGTAAGGAGGGCTGATGGAGAATATCAAAATTGCTATAGGAGAAACAAAATAGGTACATAAAACAAATTCGACATTCAATTAGGGGTACCAAGGATACATTCGAGGGAGGAGGTGTGTTAATTAGAATTTTGAGCATTGATGAAGTCCACCGACATTATCGCAAGCGTTAACACTTAACATGAATCTGGCGACTGTAAGTATGAGAATGAGGGCCTTGTGAAGTGTTTAATAGAAAATTCTAATTTTTCCACACTTTGCTTTTATCAATTTTCAAAAGAATTAAGTTTTTATAAAATAGATCAAAGCTTTTTTCAGGCATATTTGATATTTTTTGCAATATGATTATTTTCATGTCATTTAAGCTTGTTTTATTTAGAACAAGCAATTACACCAGTAGTTACTGTGTCATCTCACTTTGAGATAATATATAACAACTTTGTTCAATACTTACCATCGAGGCTACTGCTTATATCTTCAAGTTATATCGTCCTATTGGAACCACATGTCCTCCAAGTCCATATCATCCAATTGGGGACAAAAATATTCGGTTATCACTGAACGGTAGTGATCCCCATTCACAGTAACGTGCCGGTCTTGATCATCACCGAAGAAGTACGGCCCAATGAAGCCGCCAGCCTATAAACCACACCAAACCGTAATTTTTGTCGGCATGCAATTGCTGCCTGACCAATACCGCATATTTTGTTTATTGACGAAGCCATTCAGCCAGAAATGAGCCTCATCGCTGAAGATGATTTTTCGATGAAAATCCGAATCATTTTCGAATCAATTCACGAACATACGACGCTTCTGGTGGTCAAGCGGCTTCAGCTCTTGCGTCAATTTAATCTTGTAAGGATGTAGGCCAAGATCTTTTCGCAAAATTCGCCACAACGACGTCACAGAGATGCCCAACGCTTGAGAAAGACGTGTGAGAGACATATTTGGGCTTTCTGCAACTGAAGCCTCAGCGGCAGCAATATTCTCGACACTACGGGCACTTCTTTGTCTCACTGGCACGGGAACACTGTGCCTGTGGATTCAAATTTTTCCACTAGACGCTCAATTGTTGATCTGCTAGGACGATTATGGCGACCATAAAATGGACGTAGCGCTCTTAACGTTGAGGCCACTGTCTCCGAATTTCGGTCACAGATTAGCCACATGAAGATGAGAATCCCCGGCAGCCATTTTAATTTGCCTACAAGCTTGAGCTGTCAGATATCAGATAAAAAATGAGAATGTGTGTATAAAAACCTCACACACAGACAGTAGGGATCTTCACACACCTGGTTTAATTGTTGTTGCATTTCACATCTATTCATCGACGCGGGAAGAAATTACAAATACAATAATGTAAACAAATGGGTTTTGGAGGGTGAAACGTACGAAAGATTCTCATCTTCATGTGGCTAATCTGTGAATTCGGTAATAATCAAAGCAAATCTTACTGAAGAGAAATGTCAAAAGGGCGACAAGAAATATGGCGTTGTTTGCTGTCCCTGTTGCTCTACTTTTGTAGCGTCCCTGTTGAAAAACAATTTACATGTGTTCGTTTGTATGCAAGTATGTAGATATATACAAATTTAAACAAAACACACACACACATTTAATTAACTGTAACCCTTTTGTTTTGTTTATTTATAAAATTTTTGTGTGAAACGTTTTTCTAGCTTCTACAAACTATTTAAAAACGAAAAGCTTAAAATATCCCAAGTAATCCTTTTTGGGTAAAACGAAAACCTATACCTACCTATACACTGTTTTTATAACTTTATGTCGGATTTTTCTTTAGACTGACGCATGCATGGTATCGTGTTGTCGGTCGAGTGGCTGTTCATTGTCCGAGAATAACATTACATCGTAAATCTACTAAAGCAATTCCTTGTTATACAAAGGACTTTAGCCTTTTTTAATTTACGATACTATCACTGAAGTAATTTTATTGGCAGACAACCCTTTTATTATACCTTCAGACAATTTGAGTGTGAGAAAACAACAAATAAATTTAACCAAAGAATTTAATTTGATAGAGGAGAGACAAGCGTTTCTCTTTTAAAAAAAATAATAAAAAGGGTAACCTATAGCAAAAATTGCATGTTATCACTACCGGCACGAAAGTTTTTCGGCACTCAAGTTATCACTTATAAGACAATGATTTATGCTGTCAAAATGTGTGAGTGCCGGAACTCACGGTAAAAATGTGTAAACATCAACAGTTTGTCCAAGAGCAGTTTAGAGGATCCACATATTTGGATCCGTATGCGAAGTCGTCCATCCGTTGTTGACTACGTGCACGGATCAAAAACGGACTAGTTTGCTTGAAGGGGATCTTCAGATTTGTTTCACTTAACGTATGCAGATTCATAACGTGCTACATCGTAAAGTGTGACGTCGTAAAGTCGCCCCGAAGAAAGACCACGTTTTTATTTCACCCATAGATGTTTACACATCAGAAACTTGCGTGTAATTTCTTTCTTAACAATTTTCTTGGAAATGCTGCCAATAACGGCACCAACGCCATCTATCGGTGAAATAATTTAACCAGATTTTCTGCAAAGAAGATGACAAATATGTATTTATATTTACAAATATTTTTTTAAACAACCTTCTTGAAGTTATCTTCCTTTTTTATCTTTCTTATTTGTGATTTGACGAAGCCAACATCTGCGTTAAAAAATTTTACATATTTTCTTTCATATCTATGACGGTGTTCACATTGGACTCACTCCACGCGACTCATATTGACATTTCTTTGTTTTATCTCACTCTTGCTCATGATGAAAAAGAGATAGTCTAGTGAGGCAGGATTTTTTCAAAAAAAATCAAAAAATCCTGCCTCACTTTCTCATATAGTGAGCTGAAGTGAGATAAAAGAAAGAGATGTCAAAATGAGTCGCGCGGAGTGAGTCCAATGTGAACACCGTCTATTATTTAAATAAATAATAATTGAATATCCAAACTGAAAGCGAATACCAACCTGCTATTATTTTTTGATTTTTAAATGATTAAAAACTAACACTTAATTGTTTAACAAAACAATTAAGACAAAATAATTAACGAAAGGAACATGTCCCCAATTTCGTGTCTACACTTCTATAATTTTCAAAAAAAAATATCAAAAAAGCTTAATTGAAATATTAAAATTCTTCTTCATTCATTCTTGCTTATATATAACATTAACATATAATGCATGACTTTATAAAGGGTGAAACGAGATGCAATAAATTCACCTTATTGCAGCACGAGTTTTAGGTAACAACAAACCAAGAACGGTGCACCACACCACATACGTATTCAGCAAGACAATATAAAATGGTGTATAAGTGGATTAGGTTGCAAGAAGATAAATTACCTCTATAAAAATAAGCATTTGTCCTGGCCAATTGAATTATCTCGTAGAGTTTCATGGTATTTGCGGTTCAGCACGCAGGCCATATCCATTCAATATACAATATGAATCCGTGGAAACTTAAAGGTTTTTCGTGCTTTATGTAAACATTTATTTTATGTTTCTTAATTTTTTTTTTGTAAAAAAGGTTAAAGGAAAAGGTTAAGTTTTTAAACACGTTTTTAAATCGAACTAAAAAGTATAAAATAATTTGTTTTCGGTCCCGTACATTTAAAACAAAGATTGAATTGAATTGATGCATCAATATATTCATAAAACCAAAGCATATGAGCTGTTGTGTAAGTTTTCTCAACAAAAGAGAATCGCTGTACACTCCTAACATTTATCTATTGCATGCACCCTACGTTTTTTGCTTTTAATCTTTGGAGCTAGAAATTATTTATCTATGCATTTAAAATTGTGGTGTATTAATTTAGTTATATTTTCTAACACTTTCGAATAAATTATCTAAAACAAATTGAAAAGCAAGCAACAAGGCCAAAGTAAAGGCACTCCAAATCAAAAAAAAAACAACAACATTTTAAATACCTTTAACTGAAAAATCCCTAAAACACAAAATTTTGAAAAATAAAAGCTACAAAATTAATTTTTCAGTCAATAAATTCACATTTTAAAAGCTACAGTTTTGAACACCGCACGTAATTTAAAAATTAAATTAAAAATTCAAACTTATTTTATCGGAAACTTGAATTTTAAATTAAATATTTGAGCTACAAAATAGAGGTTTTAGCAACTCAGGAGAATTTTAAAAGTTTAACATTTGGGCGCCAATCATTCTTTAAAACTCGAATTATTTTCGATTTCGTCCGGTAACTTCAGACTTATTATGTCGGAAATTTAAACAACTAAGAAACTAGCTATTAACAAAAAACATAATCCGTAATCCTAGCACCCCATATGTGGGATATTCGCAAAAAAAAAATAACCCATCTAAAAGGTAAAAAATTGTTCAAAAACAGTCAACTAATTTCCATAATTGGTCCGCCATAGAAAATTGTTAGATATTCAATGGTTAAAGTTTCTCAAGGTCTTCAGCGATTTTAAGCACTTCATTTGTGGGATATTCGTAAAAACAGGACACCATCTGAAAAGTATTAGTGACCTCATAAATGGTCAATTAGTTTTAGTAATTTTTAAGCAATAGGATTTTTTTTAATGAACTTTTAAAGATTTTTAACGAAGTTGTCAAATTACTACAACTAGTTGACCGAGGATTCGAATAACTCACAAATGAGGTCCTTAAAATCAGTGACGACCTTTATAAAATTAAACCATTGATTCAAAAAAATGGATGACTTATTTCTGAAACTAGGTTACCTTTTGAAAAATTACAATTACCGACCTTTTGGAAAGCGTCCTGTTATTCGTGAATATCCCACATATGGGGTTATAAGATCCTGGAGCCCAAATCCATATACATATACCAAAATTTGTTGATTCCCTAAAAATGTCCGCCAAAGTATGGGATGTCTTAAAATGCACATGCATATATGCATATAGCGAGTACCTACATATATGCCTTGTGCGACTTGCTCCTTTCTAATGTTATGATTTCTTCGTTTTTATTTGTTCGTTCATAAAGCATTGTGAAATCTAACCTTCATTCTCATTAATTGCATGTCTTCTAAATTAATTTTATCCGCCCTCAACTAAAATTTCATCTGTCTCTTTTACGTAATTAGTAATACTGGGGTAACATTAAACCAACTTATAGTATAGCAGACTTACTTAATTTATATTGCTAAAGGCCAGTGAGAGTTCTCTGAGTAATAAATGACAGGGTGGAAGATTATTCAAACTTTAGTGTTACTCTCTCTGGCTAAGTAATTATTTCTGCTTCACGTTGAAAAGGTTCAAAACCTTAACCTCAGAAATGGTTACCACCTCTACACAATATATAATAAATTGCTTTAGGTGACTTGATTCTGTTCTCTATCATTTCTTTTTGGTCCTCTGGGGCTTAGCTACCTATATATATGCATATACCAACTTCTCTCTAATTATAATCAAAGCGGGAAATTAATGAGATTTCAGGTGGTGGTTGGGACTATGGCCATGAGGTATGTGCATAGTTTGTGGATAAATAATATCCTTTTTGTCACTACTTCTCCCTCTCTATTTATACCTATAGAGGTTTCAAAGGACATATTGTTAATGGACCAATTCTTTTTGTGAAAATTTTAATTACAAGCTTGTATAATTTTGTTCCTGCCATAAGGAGTCTCAGTCTCATAAAGTTGATGACTGAAACTTTGTTATAAATATAATGATGGAAAGAATATAATGCACATTAAAGGTGACTTGATATAACAATGGAAGTAAATGAATTCGAAATAAAATCCTATGTGTTGGCTCTCAAAAACATCCTGTCGGTAGCTGTAGGCAGTTTTTTTTTCGAAGAACCAATCTGATTGACTCTACTTGACGGGATGAAAATCATAAAAAAAAGTGGAAAAATAAAGCAAAATTGTTTATCCTCTTTTGCTAAAGTGCCTTTCTAAGTGAGTTATCTCCACAAGGACGTGTTGCACTCAATTGACTGTACATTATGCTTTTTTTATTATTTTTTTTTTAAGTCCTGCCTTGTCTACTTTTCGTCGCAAAGATCTTCAAAGATTTATGTGGGCCATAGACAAAAAAAAAAAAAAAAACAAGTTTATAAATAGTTTATTTTAGTATGCATTCTGAGAGGAAGTGGCTTCCTTTTTCATATTTTTTGTTGTTGTTGATTATATCCTTTGTGCTAAATAAGGACTAGAAAAAACTGTCTGAAAATTTTGTTTATGCAAAATATATTGGTCTTTTATGCAAATCATGATGGAACCGAAAAAGGCGTTATTTTTGTCATTAGTTTAATTCGAAAATGGCGATGGCGTCCATGTGAATGGGATTCTTAATAGCCTCAGTCGATTTTTTCATATGCTGTCTTTCGGCTTCGGTGAATAAAAAACCAATATGGTTTCTTTGAAAAAGGTTTAAAGTTGACTTACATATTATTTTAAAGTTTTTTTTTTTAAAGATATTAGAGTAACCTACTGAAACGACGTAATTATTCTAGCTATTAATGATGAGAAGCAATCACGTATTCGTATTTTAAATTTAAATTTTCAACTTGCAGAATGTCAATTTGATTACCACAAATCGGTTTAATCTGCAGACAATCTTGGGATATTCGCAAAAAACAGCATATACCATCTGATAGGTCTTAATGATTTTGTGAAAAGGTTCCATAGGTTTTTAATGAATTTTTCCAGTTTTATAAATTTTTAGCATCTCATATACAATCTGAAAAGGTCACTCAATCCTCGGTCAACTAGTGTTAGTTTTTGTTGCGATTTTTTTAAGTTTCTTAAATGTCGTGTACATATTATCTATGTATTAACACTTGTCAAAAATGTGTGAAAAAACATAAATAACATTGTGAAAAACAGTTTGAGAATCCTCATGTCACACGATTTGACGTGTGTTCATACATGAAAAGTTTTAATTTATGCACTGATTTCAAACTCGAAACTGTTTCCCAAAATCAAATATTTTTCGATAAATATTGTATTTATTATCATCTTCATTCAAAATAGATAAATAAATGATTTTCAATTCTCAAACATTCCTTCGTGGTGTTATCAGCAGGAACAGGGGCGGCCTACAATTTTCTGATGAAACCAATCGACTAAGATGAGCAGCACTTATTCATTACAAGAGATATCTACTCTTAGTAGATTTTTCACTTCCCCGCAAGAGGCAGTAGATAATTTTAAATTTAGGTGAGGCTGGGAATCGAACCCAGACCTCCGGCATGACAGTCCTACGCTCTAACCGTTACGCCATCGGCTACTACTCCTCATCACCGTAAGATATCGAAATAATGGGCTGTAAACTGGGTTCCGGTCCTGGGATTCTTTAACAGGTCTCTCCACCTTTTCATACTTCCAGTCTATGTCATCATGTTGCTTGTTTCACTTCTCAGAGCTTCCTATCAAAACCTCTAATGGATACCAAAGTATCAAAAATATTAAATTTCCCTCTTTTAATATGAGAATTATAGAAATTAAACGGTATTTTCCTTAAATGTTGCTGCCCTATCAAAAAACAAATCCTTTTCTTCAGTAGCATTCAAATTTCCAACAAAATAGGTCACTTTATACTTATATAGAACCTTTAAATTGTCAACCCTAATCTAACCCCAGCCATCGCATAATCCTTGCCTTCCAATCAATCAATTCTCCTTTTTACCATGTGAACAGTGACATTCCAGATAATTAAATTGTCATTATGTGGACTGAAGCCCGACAGAATGGCTTAGCTTCTTTAATCCCGCATGAGTTTGGACTTTTCCTAAACAGAAACTTTTCAACACTGACGACGCTGATCCCCCCATGGTATTAGCGCACTGTGTTATGGGTATACCGTATACCTACCAACTTGCCCCCACCGCGCACCGTGACCCAACCTAACGCAACCCAACAACACCGACTCCGACACAACCGACGACTACTTTGCATTTCCCTAATTTGACAAACAATGAAAAAGCAATTTCATCTTAGCTCAGCGGTTTTGTCTATGCGATGCGAAGAAGGAAAAACCGTGTGGCGAAAATACGAAAATGAGAGGACGAAGATGACGACTCTGAGATGGAAAAGAAACTTATTTCACAAACATTCACATGAAATTTTCTGCCAGCTTTCCTGCTATCATCATTCCAGTCACTCTGGCAGCACTATCCTGACTTATAACAACTGCATTATCCTGCATCACTCCAGAGTTTATATACGTTCCTTACCTATATGTGTACGTTGGACTGATAAACCGTCCCAACAACGACACGACCCGTGCTGAAAAGCAATGCCAAAAGTTCGTCGAGAAGAAATTTCCAAGTGTCTGCCATATAATGAGCCAATCTACATTAATGCCAAGGCAAGCCGTTTCTTCATAAAAATAACCCTCGCCCCCAAACCGGTATACCTACCCTTTTGCCGTATATACGCCTTCGGTTTGCCTCCTTGAGCTTTATATCATCTTCGGTCGGTCGTCTAGCTTTGGCAATGGATAATATAATGTTCCAGGTCCCAATCCCATTCCCATTCCCATTCCCATACCAAACGCGGCAGCATCAAGTTTTAGCAATAATGCTGGAAGAATTATACGGAAGTATATATTCCACGGATGTTGGACTATCTCCGACATTGGGCGCCACCTTCCTGCCGGCAAAAGGTGGAGAGAATAATGGCGACTATGAACTGTTTTTGAGGTGAACTGGAAACAGAAGTTTATCAGCATCATCCTTGCAATCAGTAAACATCTACGAACATCCAGGGGAAAGAGTTCTTTTTTTCTGACATTGGATGCTTGACTTGTTGTTCTGCAGGGTATGATGCTGCCAGATGAGAAAATAAATTGACGGAAATTAACAAAAAACCTGATATTTCACATGAAATATTATAGAGGTAAGAAACAATACCAAATAAATACATGGTGGAGCGCAAAAGATGCTTTACGAATTACGATATAACTAAAGGGCGTTCTTTTAGACGTGTGGTTTTCAAGAAGATATAAAGCGCATATAATTTAATGTTATGGCCAAGAATTAAGCATAATTATAAAGATAAGCGCTTGCAATTATATTTTAAAAATGATCTCAGGCAAGTGGCCGCCGCGGCTGGCTCGAATAAATTCCAGCCGAGAGGCCCAATTTTCGACAGCTCCAATTGTTGCGCGCTATGGCGGATGGACTCATTCGGGTCTTCTTCGATACTCTGCTTCACGGCAGCAATAGCGTCTTCAGTGCGCACTGTACGACGTCTTTGAGGATGCGCATTATCTACTAGAGTAAACGTGGTGCGAAACCGATACATGGTTGCTCAAATTTATGCGATTTTGCGATTATGTCGACCGAATATTGGACGCAGCGTGCGATGTGATATTTTGGTAATGAATTTGCACGATTTTCAAATGTTGTTCAGGAATAAGTCTATTAATTATAAAATGGCAAACCAAAGTGAGCATAAATCAAGTGACAGCTGTCAAAAAAACCAACTCCGAAAAAAGTATTGCCAGATTGAAAAAAAAACGTCTAAAAAAACACCCTTTATAATTTTTGTGGAACCTTGGTTTACATAGATTTAAATCAAGGAAGTGACTCAAGTTATGCCAATTATAACAGTTTTGGATTATAACAGTACTGTTTATGCGCCCCCGCAGGGCCAGGGCCCTCCGCCGTTGGGCATACATTGGACACCCAGTTTTATTTTTTCAAGTTGCGGGAAGCGCGTTAATGCACGCTTACTTTTAATACCGATAAACTGTTATCAGTTGGCATTTCTCTAGTCTCGTCCTTAAATCAAATGAGGACCTCCAGAGCCCATAAACTCCCAAAGTCTTTTTTCAAGTTTTTCGTGCACTCATTCGAGCATTTTGATCAAAATATTGGTGATTTCGGTCAGGATGTATTTTCTTAGACCTAACAGGTAGCCCCACAAGCATAAATCACATGGGGTCGTGTGCTTGCCGTAGCCCTTCCTCGAAGGAACTTAAATTTAAGGGGGCCCCTCCCCCCTACCACCACCAACAGTCAAAAATCTTGCGTGACTCACTGAATTGCGTTCACCAAAGTCCGCCCTACAATTTCAAAATTACTTGAGATTTTGATTCCCAAAAGTCAATTATAACCTTTATAATTGAAAATACTAAGGGGTAAGCCATTTCTAATCAACTGACAGTTTTAATGTCAGATTTTTTACTTCTATAATAAATCCTCTTATCTTATAGTACATGGCAATACTGTATTGCAACCCCAATTCAGCCAAGCGAACTTGGTTAAGCTAAAAAGAGTTGGATTTTCGGATTTGTTTGCTGATAAAACTTTGTATTTCCTATGTTTCGGTGGCAAGACGGATTCCCATCAGATGATGTTGTTTACACATAGCTCAGGATAATATTATAGGTAGTCTTCTATGGTCAAGTGGAAATCTTGGAATTTAATCCCTGGCAATGAATTTGTAATGAAAACCTTATTTATAATGTGTGTGTATAGTTGTAGGTGTATTGCTACCATCATTATACCCTAATGTTGACACTTCTTAAAGGAATCGGAAACCTTATCCTTCGGGTAATGCTATACTGCTATAGTTGCTACTGCTACTGCTCCTGCTATACTCTCTGTTATGTTGTTTTGATGATGGATGATAGTATATACTTTCCGGTGGACTAATTAAGAGGACAAACGGCCGCTAGCAGCAAATTATAATAAGGATCTTTTTTGGAATGATGTTGTGTGTTTTCTGGTTGGGTTGTCTTCTTTTTTGGGGGGCTTATCTTAAGAGATATCTCATTTTGCTATGACACCTAATTATACTGAAAAAAATATTCCTTCCGTTTTGTTCATTAAAGTCTGCATTTCAATCAAGATATAATGAAGAATACACCAAAATAGGTAAAAAAAAGAATTTATGTTTTTGAATTAAGTTGGGCTTATTATAGAGACTTAATGTGAAAATGTATACTTAATTTAATGGTTGCAATATGACAGAGAGTAGAATTAATGTTCTTTTATTTAATTTATAATATTTTAATGCAACAATTAATCAATGTCATGTCATGTTAGATTAGGTACTTATACCTACCTATGTATATAGAGAAATCATTGTGGTCAACAAATTTAAATTTTCACACTGAGTGTAGATACCTACCCAAATTATGAATGATAAGAAGCTTTGAAGAAAATGATCAATGAAGAATACCTCAGATACAACTTTAAACTCTAACAACAAATTCTAACTCATAGTACCTATTAAACATTTTTTTTCGAAAAAAAATCACATTCAGTTTGTCAAAATTTAATTTTCATCTGCGAAGTTCTTTGCCAAAAATGTATAAAACACAAACAACTCACATATTCCTGATATAGTCCCTGAAAAAATCCAAACAAAAAAAAATCAAAAAAACCTTATTCAAAAATCAAGTGCCGTTTTAACATCCCTCCAAAATGCTAATGTAAACAATTGAAGACAATCGATTTAAGAATACCTTCGAACCTGAAAAATATACCTTTTTTGCTTTGGGTTATATGTATGTATGTATGTAGAAAGGACGAAAATGTAAAACTTGTGAAAACAAATTCTTATACCTATACCTATGTTAGCTTTGGCTATACCTATACTAGAGCAACCTCTGGAGGGAAGAAAAACCTTACAATTTTCCGGTACCTTGAAGCATGATATCTGCACGAGTGAAGCCTGCCATTGTGTTTTCTATTCTTTTCTGTCCAGAATTGTATATTCACACACATATGACGCTAGCGTATGGAAAGCTTTCACTTTTTTTTTAAGAGAAAACGATGGTAACAGAAAAATATTTTTCCTTTTCTATGTTATTCACTTGAATGAAGGGAAAAGTCAATAGACGATCCAGGATGAAGACGATGTTGATGATGATGATGATGATGGGAGAGTTTGTCTATTACTATGTCAACCTGATTTTCAAAACTCAAAAAGTCTAACATGGTTATTCAAACACAAGATGGAATGTGTCCTTCTCTGTCAGTAGGACTAGGGCACTTAATACAAAGAAGAAAAAAAACTGCTGAATTTCACCTTTTAACTTCTAAACTTTCTATTAATAATCGGCGCACAACAGCGTGATAGAACTAACACATCTTTCAACTTCCAAATAACTATGTATTTTAAATTGATATTTATAAATGTGGAATGGTTTATGACATGTGATAGCAAGCGGCTAACATTAACTCACTAAATTTTGCGTTTACGGCACAGTTTTTCAGCGGGGAGTTAAACCAGAGTTAGCTAACTCTAGAAGTATAAATAAAGCCACAGTTAACTGAGGAAGCAGTTTTTCGGTGAAGAATGCATGCGGAAAGTCTATAAACAAACTCCGTGGATAAAATATCTTCAGTTAATCCTAAGTTAACTTTCAAAATTTGATCAGTTAAATCGGGTTTAACTTTAATCTTGCACTGAAAAACTGGACCTAAGAGGTGAATAACTTCTTAACCAATACATTCATACATCTCATACATAAATATGTTACCTGATAAGAAAAGTTATGAAGCCGATAAGTAGGTACCCTATTTTTGTGCCAGTTAACACGTGTGTTAAGGAGCGGATAGAGTTTTTTTTATTAATAGGGTGGTAAGTACATATGTTGAGGTAAAAATACCATATGAGTATTTTTATGTTACTCTGTATTCATCGTATAGTTACCTAACTTTAAGACTAAAAACGTCTTTTTTTGATAAATTATGTAGACTTGTCAGTAGAACGTTTCATTGATAATGGTAAGTATACTGACCTGTCATGCTAGTTGTCTGGCGTTCAAATCCCAGTTCATGCCACCTAATAACAAACAAAAAATAGTCAAAAAAATTTTGTAAGTTGCGTATCAGCAAGACCCTCACTCAGGGCCGGCCCCAGCTACATACATACACTGATAAACATGCATAAGACTTTTTCACACTACCCAGCAGGTAGAAATTCAATGCGTAGGTCTAGTGGGATCTTTAGTTTTACGATATTTTGAGTTAAATTCTCTTTGAATGCAACAATGAAAGTGAATTTAGTTAGTGCGGGCAAGAATTAACTTAGCACAGTTGTGATGGATGTTATATTGGGATTATTTAAACAAGTTTTGTGGTTAAAATGCAAATGGCAGTACATATTTGTTTGCGCAAGTTCAGATTACATTTTCTTGCTCCTCGTAATGCGCCCCCCAGAATGTTGAGCCCTTTGCATTTGCACATCTTGCACATATGGGTGGTCCGGCCCTGCCCTCACTAGTCAACTCTTCTCCAGAGGCAGTGGACTAATCTCCAAGCGTATCTCCTGTCATATAAAAGTGCCTCCGACCGTAGCCGTTCGGATTCGACAGAAAAATGTAGGTCCCCTCAATTCCTATTGACTTACAACATTCATGGCGTCTAAATCGGTCATAACTTAGCACATTGTGTTGAAGGCTAAAACTTCTAGTCTAGCTTCACTAACTGCATCACATCAGGAAATATTTGGCCTATGTATGATAGGTGCTGGACGAGTGGCCTCGTATTATGAGGAAGCTTTATTTCGGCAACAATTGGAAGTGTTCCATATAATTGAAAATAATTCGAAGAAAGACTTTGCAACGCAACCTGAATGGAAAACCTCATACCTTTGACCTACGGTAGAGTGAAAAAACAAGGTTCTACGGTGTCGGTAAGTGTTCTGTGATGTTGATCATCTGTCAGTCAGTGAGACAGTGAATCAGTGAGTCGTATATAGTCAGTTACGGTTTTATCGATTTTTGAAGTTCTATAACTCAGAAACCACTAATGAAAGGAAATTGAAATTTGGTAAGACACTTTTGCTTCCTCCTATTAGCAAATATTGTGGATTTGAAGTTTCTGACTTTATTGGTACTGAAGTTATATGGGTGTAAAAAACCGTCTGAGTTTGTTCCTGTAAAAAGAGGATATGCCGAAAACATTGGCTAGTCACTACCATGTCCTTTGAACAGGTTGATTTTTACGGGACTAATCCATTTCCGTTCTTTATGTTATGTCATGTTTATTACATAGCTTTGCACAGGTAAAAAAGGAGCATTTTTTTATATCTATGTTTTAAACAAAAAATCAAATATAGTTTAGCTATGAAGATGGAGAAATTCTCCCCAGGCGTACACCCATCTATACCTGCTTCTGATTTTTCAAATCCTCATTTTCCAGGCTAAACATATTTATATATAATTATAATTATATATGTGTGCAATTTGGCACATATTCGTTTAAGTATGTTGGTAGGTAGAGCGCAAAACTAGAACTCTCCTGGACCTCAATCATTTGAAATAGCATATATAGAGTAAATCTATATCTAACTTCTATAAAGGTAGGTAAGCATTGTGTATATTTGCACTTGGAAATTAGATTCCCACTTGGATGACAGGACACGAATAAGGTGAGGTTGGTAAATATAATGTGCGAAATAGAAGCCCTTACGTCCTTCATCAAGGATCTCTTGAGCGCGGGCAGACTATTTACTTTGATAATATTTGCAGCTTCAATGGATAAAAGGTATACGGCGCTATGATATATTAATACCTTCCAGGAAAGACCAAAAAAAACAATTCAAAGGACACCCTCCATGTGTATGCGGACATTGGAGGACATTCCAAAATGAAGAGAACGTGCTTTTTAATGGCCATCCTGTCCTAAGTTGTGTACATTTCTACCAGGCGAAATCTGTTAACGGATATTGTCACGTTCTATTAAAACGTGAAAAGATTTCAGAACCATCGCGTCGCGTCGGCATGATGATAAGGCGCAGAGGTTGAGGATAATATGATGGCGTAGTATTGTGCAGCCCTAGGGCAACATGGAAAAGGATTAAAAACTTGTTGGGCTGGTTGTTGTGCTAGACAATGGACCACGAAGACAATTTTTCCTTTTTTTTTTTTTTGTTTTTGGTGGCTAAGAAAGAAAGAGGTTGATGGCGAGCGCATAAAATATCGTGCAGATTAACTTAAAAGCTTTTGTGTGGCTTTCCGCTCAGCTGGTAGCTGTTGGTGGCGATGGTGATGGTGATGAAACAAAGAGATCTCTTTTGCAATTCTCATCGTTCGTCGTGGAATAGCTAGCTCATGATGCGGTGTGCATCAGTGTGCACTTCACTTTGCCTTGGCCGCAAGTGGCAATGTTAAGTGGATCTGGAAGCTCAGCTAGTTATCTATGATGATTATAAATATTTTTTTTTATGAACTTCATTTTGCGTTTTGCGATGCTCTTAAACAGTTTGCAGTGCTGGGATTTTTTTTCTCATAATAATACTCAGCTCTTGCAAGTTGGAAGCTCTTACTTAGTAGACCCGAATCAACTGCTTAATAAGACCTGCACTACAATTTTGAAAAGGAATTCAACTATTGGATTCATTTAATTATATCTAATCTTAGAAACTCTATAATCTTATAAGCAAAGTCGGTTTAGTTACAACATTTATAGCTAACTCAAGAACGACTGAATCTATTTTAATGATCTTTGATTTTTTGGATTTGTCTCCGCCCCGAATAGGAGAACAACTATACAAAATACAGGAAAAAATCACTTTGTAGGGGATAATGGGGTAAAATGAAAATGATGTACACGATGGACCTCTACCACCAAATGCCATATGTGTCAGTGTAAAAAAAAAAAAATCTGACAGCACAAAAAACAAAACAAAACCAAATATCAAAGGTACGAAGGCGGGCCAAAAAAGTCGTGTTTTCAATATAATAATGTACTAAAATTAGTTTTTTTTCAAATACTTGAAAAAATGTTCACTAAAGTGTATAGAACCTAATTAATAGATAACTCGGTCGTAAATTTAAGTTTTCACTTCCAAATACAAAAAATAATCAAATTACCTGATTTTTAACACTGCCAAGAATATGTAAATATTTTCCACCCAGGGACTTTTTTTGTTTTTGTTTTTAGACGTCAAATTACAAAGAGAAAAGACAAAGACAAATCTTGGAACAGCTCTATTTAAGAAACTCTACCTATGTGCTTGAAAGGTTATTCTTAGGAAATGGCTTCAAGAATATATTTTTTAATTTTTAATTTGTAAGGTAAAATGGGGTAAAAATAAAAAAAATTATCCTATTTAAGAAATTATTCTTTCGTTTAAAAGGTTTTTCTCAGGAAATGGCTCTTGGGATATTTTTTACAAATTTTAATATTTGTAGGGTGAAATAGGGTAAAAATAATGTCAGATTTAAGAAATTCTTTTCGTGTTTGAAAGATTATTTTGACTGGATAACTTAAGGGATATTTTTTTCAATAATTTGATATTTGTAGGGTGGAATGGGGTAACAACGAAAAGTGGGATCAGATTAAATTCTTTTTGTGTTTGAAAGGTTTTTTTGAGTGGATTTGAAGAAACACAAAAATGGGATATCCGATTTCAAAAATTCTGTTTGTGCTAGAAAAGTTATTTAAAAAATGCTATTTATGGAGTGAAATAGCAAATAGGATAAAAATAAAACAGTGGTTTTCTGTTTTGGACTTAAAGGATAATATTTTTGCAAATTTGTTCATTCATAAGGTGAAGTGGGTTAGAACCCAGAAAGAAGTATTCAATTACAAAAAGAAGTTTAAAAATATATTTATACATATGTATTTTCTTTTGTAATTTTTATGCGAAGCTTAGGTTTGTCTACCCGTGAGAAGCCGGGCGGGCCAGCTAGTTATGTATGAAATAAAAATAAATACATTTGGTGCTTATAATAATAACTCTTACTTATAATTATAACTCTCAACTATTTCTGTGAGCGCGTTGTTTCTTGCAGAAATCGAGGAGTCCTACAGTTTTCTAAAAAAAATCTTTATTTAATATACACATTTTTGTAACCTAATTTTTTTATTTGGTAAATTTTATAGTTTTTTTAAAAATGTACATCTAAAAAACAATTTCAAAATAAATAACAAGCCCTTTTTCAAGATATTGATTTTTCAAAATAAAAAAATGATAACAAATTTGGTATAGCTTATTGTTACTGAAGACCAAGGACGAAAAATAAACAACTTTTTAGGTTTTTTTTATTTTAGGACATCAGAATTCATAAAAGTGTTCGTAAATAATTTAAATTGTTTTTCTATTTGATTTGTCAGCAAAACAAAAACATTTGTTCATTTAAATTCATGTCCTTCTTTTAATTGTAATTTATTTTAAAGTACCATAAAGGCACATTAGGTTAGGTTAGGTTAGGTATTAAGGGGTGTGCACAGCATGAAGCCGTTGCGTACACGGGGGCCTACTGGTCCATTGTGATCCCCTGTAAAAGTAAAAATTTAGCATCGATGCCCCTCAATTCTGTTGATTAGCGTAGACTGGCTCGTTAACGAACCAGCCTGTGCTATCTATAAATTTCCTCATGCTTGCCATTGAGACCTGTGCTAGATCATCCAGTTCTCCAACGAACCTGTTTCCGAAATGACGGAGTCGGCTGGTTTGGAGGTTCGGACAGTCGCAGAGCAGGTGTTTAATGGTCTCCATTTCCTCCTCATCCTGACAGCTCCTACAAAAATCGGGTGCAAATGCCCCTATTCTGTTAGCCATTATGCCAATGGCGCAATGACCTGTTAGTACACCTATCAAGATTTTAATGTTCTTTTTACTCAGCGATAAGATATACCGAGTTTCCTTTTCATTTGTGTTAGGCCATAAACTTCTAGAGATTACACAATCGTTCCTGGATTTCCAGGAGATATTGATTTTCTCTTTTAGTTTAAGGTCTATCTTCCTCTTGAGTACCCCAATCGGGACGAGTGGTCCCCTAACTGAATGGTCGCTACTACTTGTGTCTGCTTCTGACCCTTTCCTGGCTAGTTCATCTACTATATCATTCCCTTCTATATTGCTATGTCCGGGAACCCAGCAGAGCTTTACCTGGTTAGTGTGGCAGATCTTGTTTAATTCCTTTCTACAGTTTAAAACTGCTTTTGATCTTATGGTCTCACTGGCTAAGGCTTTGATAGCAGCCTGGCTGTCCACGAAAAAAGTAATCTCCGAAGAGCTTAGCTTTTCGTGATGTGCCAATTCAGCTGCTTTTCCAATGGCAAAAATCTCGGCCTGAAAGACACTACAGTCAGCCGGGAGTGTATATGACGCTCTGATGTTGAGAGATTGGCAAAACACTCCAGCACCTGTTCCCGATTCCATTTTTGAACCATCAGTGTAGAAAGGGATACCCTGTTTACTTATAAGTGAATTGGGATCCCAACCCTGTCTTTCTGGTATGAAAATAGAAAATTTCCTATCGAAATCTAGTAAAGGGGGGATGTAATCGGTGGTCTCCCTCAGTCCTGGAATCGTGTCATATCTTTGTAAGATTGACCCGTGGCCATAAGTGCTGTGCCTCCAAAAACTCAGTTCTCTTAAGCGAATTGCAGTTTTGGCTGCCGTGCACTTTATGAACTCATCCAGAGCCGGGAGGTCCAAGATCATTTCCAATCCAGCTTGTGGTGTGGTTCTTTGAGCCCCTGTTATTCCTACACAGGCTAGTCTCTGTACCTTATTCAGGTTCTTGAGATAGCTTGATTTTTCCACCGCCTTCCACCATACAATAGAGCCATAGGTAAGAATGGGTCTGACAATCGCTGTGTACATCCATTGGATGACTTGCGGTCGCATACCCCAACGTACACCGAAGGTCTTTTTGCATGTGTAGAATGCACATAGTGCTTTTTTCATTCTTTCCTCAGTATTACGCTTCCATGTAAGCTTGGAGTCAAGGATTACTCCTAGAAATTTAGCTTCCTTAGAAGGTATTAGAGGAATGCCATTTAGTTTGGGAGGGTTGAAGCCCTCCAGTTTCCTTTTCTTCGTGAACAAAACTAGCTCTGTCTTGGTGGGGTTGACCCCGAGACCATTCTTAGTTGCCCAAGAAGATAAATCCTTTAATGCATTTTCCATAATGCTTTCGATGATGGTAAGAAACTTGCCCGATACCAAAACCACTATGTCATCTGCATATGCTACTATTTTAATGCCCTGATCTTTGAGCTTTGTGAGAATTTTGTTGACTACGAGGATCCAGAGCAGGGGTGAGATGACTCCTCCCTGTGGTGTGCCTCTTGTAACTGTTTTCTCAATAGTGCTAACTCCTATTTGAGAGTTGATAATTCTGCCATTTAACATGGTGAAGATCCAATCGACCATGACAGATTCAACCCCAACTTCAACTAAGGCAGTCTTGATCGATTCCGTTTTAACGTTATTAAACGCACCCTCGATATCAAGAAATGCTGCCAGGGTATATTCTTTATGTTCAAGACTTTTCTCTATATGTGAAACTACTTCGTGCAAAGCAGTCTCCACTGATTTACCTTTAAGGTAAGCGTGTTGGTAGTTGCACAAATTGTTTTCGTTGAGAAGTTCTCTTACATGTAGATCAATTATCCTCTCTAGTGTCTTAAGGAGAAACGAAGAGAGACTTATTGGTCTATAATCCTGAGCGGTCGAGTGAGTCGGTTTCCCTGCTTTTGGGATAAAGACTACCTTGACCTTTTTCCAGTTATTAGGGACGTATCTAAGTTTGATACAACTTATGAAGATTACCCTAAGCCACGGAGTTATTACTTTGAGAGCATTTTGAAGAAGAGCTGGAAAAATCTCGTCTGGTCCCGCTAATTTATAGGGTTTGAACGAGTTTATTGCCCAGATAATCTTCTGCTCTGTAATAACCTGATTTAGTTCTAAATTTGATTCTGTGTGAGTAAAATCCAGCGTGCTCGATTGCAAGCAATCAGAGCTTTCTGGGTTTTTACAACCGGGGAAATGAGTTTCCATGAAGAGTTCAAGCGTTTCTAGGCTCGAGTTCGACCATGATCCATCAGAGTGTTTTATGTACCCCGGGATCGTGGGATTAAGGGCCAGGGTTCTACGGAGCCTTGCCGCCTCGCTTGTTTTTTCAATGGATTCACAATGTTTAGCCCACGAATCCTTTTTGGCCTTTCTTAACTCTTTGGTGTAAGTGTTAAGTGCGGCTCTATAAGACTTTAAGTCCTCTTCTAATTTACTCAGTTTAGCTTTATTGAAAAGTTTTCTAACCTCTGTTCTACGTTTCTTTAGTACACCACTCCACCAGGGTGGTTTAGTGGAGTTATTGGAACGAGATAAAGGGCAGTGTTTTTCAAAAGACATTCTCATTTTGCTGGACAAGTTTTGGACAACAGTGTCAATGGTTGAAATACTTAGACTTGTATTGTCCTCTGGTGGATCAATACAGTCTTTCAGCCATTTTTCGTACTCTGTCCAATTCGTCCTAGTTGGGTTCCTGTAAGGTTTCTTTTCGGTAAAGTTCCTGTCTATAGAGAAGAGTATCCTAAAGTGATCCGAAAAAGATTCTTTAGGTGAGACTCTCCAGTCTTCAACTGAAATTTTACTATTATTGTTAATAAGAGTTAAATCTATGATTTCCTCCCTGTTTTTGTTTCGAAAGGTAGGGTGATTGCCCCTATTACATAACGATAAATTAGAACAGAGAATATATTCAAAAATTGACTCACCCCTTTTATTGATATCCTTTGAGCCCCATTGGGTGTGGTGAGCGTTGGCATCACATCCTACCACCAAAGGTGTATCGCTTGCTTTGGCATGGACCACAAGATCGCGGACAGTTTTTGATGGTGGGCTCTCCTCCTCGTACGGCATGTACGTCGACGCTAAAATGAAGTTTCCTTCATTCGATTCGACGCTGATTGCCGTGTTGTCCTTGTTGCTGTACCTAGATAGGAAGAAAGCGTTAATTGATTTTTTCACTAGTATACAACTTCTAATATCACCTTCATCTGACGTGGAATGAAAAAGGTTGTAGTGTTTTGACCTCAACCCACGGATTCGGTTTTTGCCTAACCATGGTTCCTGGATCAAGGCCACATCCACGTTCTCGTGAGACATGTAGAGCGTAAGGTCGTACGTTGCTGCTTTAGCGTGGTGCAGGTTTATTTGCACCACTTGCAGCTTTTGACTCCCCTTTGCCTTCATGCCTCTTAACCTTTACGGTTCCGAGACCATACCTCAACACGTCTTTCCTTTCTCTCAGCAGAAGGTCAGATTTCTTGTCTGCCACAAACAAGAGGTCCTTCCCTTCGCCTCCATGACTCTTTCTTGAGTGTTGGAGCTTCCATTCCAAAATGGGAAGCTCTTTGTTCTGCTTCGCCAACAGCTTAAGAATGGCTGCGTCCTCATGTTCTGCAGGAGGGGGGATCCATATGCTAAACTGCTGGCGGAGTGGTAGAGCTGCGGCGGGTAGAACCTCAAGGGAGGAACCTTCCCATAGTTCGCCAATGTTGGCGATTGTACGGTTCAGGAACTCCCGTGATTTCTGGTCACCGCAGCAGACCACTTTAACTCCTCGCCGCCATCCGGCACCATCAAAGATATAGTCTTCAGAACTATCGTTCTCTGATGCTGCCATCATAGCTTTGAGGATCTCATTTTCCACGAGAAGCCAGTTTTTTGCCGAGATTTTCCCATCTGGGTCGTCACGGCTTATGATGGCAATTTGTAGGTCAATCGGGGTGGTGTCGAAGCTGTTGGTTTTTTGTTTCTTGGCACCGTCTTGCTTGACTGTCTCCTCCGATCTTTGTCTCTTGGACGTTCCTGGTTTCCTTCCAGAAGAGGTGCTTGCCGGTGCTTGGTCTTTCCTAGCGTTGGCTAGCTGTTTCTTGCTGGAAGTCGCCTGAAC
This sequence comes from Leucozona laternaria, assembly GCA_932273885.2. Lineage (NCBI taxonomy): Eukaryota > Metazoa > Arthropoda > Insecta > Diptera > Syrphidae > Leucozona > Leucozona laternaria. The sequence goes on from OW026368.1 coordinate 7,928,424, forward strand.
TTTTCCCTTGTCGTTCCGAGCGGTCGAGTTATTGCCAGCCTGTTCACGGTTTGCCTTTTTAGGGACAGACCTAGATTTGGCAGCATCTACTCCTTTGCTCTCCGACTCTTCGGCATTCACTTGCCCTGTTGTTCCCCTGGGTCCAGTGGCAGTCTCTGCCAGCTGCCGCTCAAAGTTCCTAACTAGCTTTCTATGCTTTTTTAGGAGAGCTTTATCTCTCGAACTGAGCGTCGCAGGGTCTTTCAACTCGGTCTTTTCCACGAATCTTTTAGAGGATCTGTAGTTGCTGCGTTGCCTCGAAGCTTTGAGGGGTGCAGCAGACTTCAGCATAGTCTCTTCTTGACTCGGTTCCATCAGTAGCTCGTCCTCGGTTTGACTACCTATGGAAGGAGGTCTGTCCGAGGTCTCCGTACCTTTGATAGTTAAACTATCTAAGTCGGGAAGGAGATCTACTGAGAGAATGACCGGTTGTCTTTTTAGCTCTCGTTTTTCTTCTCTGAAGTTTACTTTTGTCACTGGCGACTTAGCCTCTTGCGAAGCCAAGCCCTCGCCGGCAGCCGTGACTTCTGCCGACTCTTGAACGTATATCCCCGTTCGATTTTTTTCTTTTCGTAAACTTTGGTCCATTATTTTAGATTAACATCTCTGCTTTTGTTGGTTTTCTTAGTTGTCTTACTCCGCAGCTGGATTGCTGGAGAGTTAGACGTAAGCCCCCTCGCCACAACAAGGCGAAAACCGTGAGGGGGAAAAAGGCACATTATATATTCGTAAAAAAAATTCTTTTCTATAGATTTAAAGTTTGACGTTGGATTTAAATTGACTTTAAATCCACATTTATTAAACCTATGTACAATGTACATCTTATCCTTGTCCAAAACAATCTGGATTTAAGTCTTGAACTGAATCAGTTTAGATTTAAGCGAGTGAATAATATGGACGTTATTGTCTGCAACAGTTTTGTAGAACTTTGTAAATTTTATGTTCGTTTAAATATGTCGTATTTTTAAAGGACGAAGCGAAAGACCTGCCAAGACACTGCATTTATAGTATTTCAGTTCAACTATATGAACAAGACGATGCGACCCGATTGGGGATTATATTTTTTTAATTTTTAACTATCAAACTAAATCACTGTTTACACTCTGAATTGACGGTCGTGCTATGTTAATTAAAAACAACAATAAACGATGGAAAGTGGCGATGTGACATGAATAGATGTTTATCTCTGCATTTAAATAGAAATATGTACCCACTCGGTTATACATATACAATACATACATACTTACAGATAGATACCAGAGTGTATCTATATAGTTGATAAAAGGACTGTCTCTCAATCCCTCAGCTGCGTTTGGTTTTTGGAATAATTTGGTATGAGAATGAAGTTGAAATTGTAGCCTGAGTTGTTTGCTCGTTTTAATGAAAACACACAAATTGAATTTGCTGGGCTGGGCCAACGTTGGGAGATTATGTTGTGATGACAACAAAGCTGAAACAGGAATGCCATCATCATCATCATCAGTGATGAAGGAAGATAATGAAAGGTAAACAGTTCTAGTCAGGTTGATTATTTTATTTTTTTTTTTTGCAATCTTTATCAAATAATGTTTAAATTTAATATTTAAGGACTTAATTTTGTTTCAAAACTGAAGTTTTTAAAAAATATTTGTTAGTCCAGGATATTTTTAGTCATGACTCGTAAAAAGGAATTGTTTATGGAAATGGGGAAGACATGTGTGTTTTGCCATCGAAAGAGTTACTTTAGGGAAGATTGCAGTCAGTTTTCAATATTTTCTAAACGAGGTAGAGAATTAATTTTGTAAATATGTACAAGAAATTTAACACAAATTTTGGAAAAATCTAGACTTCGAGATGTGAACTTTTAAAAGTGAAAAACAGAATGAAAGAGGTTTCAGAAATATAATTTTCATTTTTGGATAGATAATAAACCCACGCTTGTATATACGTTAGCTTCTAGTTCTCAGCCAGTCAAACGGGCTCTGTATTGATTACATTTTTTAGTAAGGTAAAATTGCGTAGGTACATAAGTCAACATTCTGAACGTCTAAATCCTGAATTATACAAAATATAGTAAGTTAGAAAATATTTACCATTTCTTCTCATAAAACTTAACTATAACCTAGATAAATATTTAACACAACGCGACGGTTAGAAAAATCTTAATTAGTAAATATTAAGTATACGTAAAGATTTTTTTATTGTGGCAGGTTTTAGGCAGATACCAACTAAAGTTAAAATTTTGGATTCGTAAGAAAACTCGAACAGCAGGTTTATATTAAAAATGACGTCTGTACCACGACAAACAATAATTTTTTTTTTGAAAATACGATAACTCTTAAACTGTTTGATTAACTTTTTGAATTATTGTTTTTTAGGTAAAAAAATATTTTTAAATACGTAGAATTGGTAGTTTTTTTTTTTTTGAAAAACTGCTCAAAGGAATAAAAAAAAGAAGCTAAAATGGTGTATTTACTGGTGTAACTGCTTTATTTAATGTTCAGTTGACTTTTCAATAATGATTTCCAAGAGTTGTTTTCCTTTTTTTTTTAATTTAAAATTTACTATTTAAAATATAATTTTCATTATATTGTTGAACATTCGTACTGTTTTCATTTTAAATAAGAAAATATTTTTGCAAAACCAAATAAAACGGTACATATATACATATGCTCACTACAAAGTAAGTATAGGTAGGTACGTCTCTAGGTTTTGGCTTGTGTTCAACCCTCCATAACCCATCACTTGTGGGAGTAAGCTGAGTATTTAATATTCGAAGAGTTACACTGATGGAAAATTTAGACAAAACTCTTTTGTTTGATCAAAAGTTGTAGTTTTGTATAAAATAATTCCTGTCTGATTTAATAAATTACGAATAAATTAAAAAAAAAAAAATCTTATTCTCGTGTAAAATTTATTATTTATTAGAGTTTTGGAGATTTTTATATTTCATCTTCAGACTATAGCAATTAGCATGACTAAAAAATATTTTTTAATTGACAAAAATTCGTTTTTAAATCATATTTTTTAAATATCTTAAAATTCTCTCAAACATTTACTAAATAAATAAAAAATTTTACACGAGAATAAGAGTTTTTGTAATTTATTCGTAAAGCACGGGTAGACAAACCTACGCTTCGAAAATATTATTTCTTGACTTTTTGTAATCAAACACTTCGTTCAGGGTTTACACCCACTTCAAGTAATTAGAGGCTAAATTTGTATAAATATGATCCTCTAAGTCAAACCTTTATGCTTTCCGAACACTTACAGATTTTTTGCATTTGAAAACCACTGTTTTATTTTTATCCCATTTCACTCTATTAATATCATTTTTTTAAAAATAATCTTTCAAACACAAACAGAATTTTTGAAATAGGATACCACTTTTCACCCCCTTTCACATTATAAATACCAAGTTTTTTGAAAAAAAAAATATTCCTAAAGCCATCCACTCAAAATATCCTTCCAAACACAAAAGGAATTTTTTAAATCGGACAATTTTTATTCTTTTTTTCTTATTTTTACCCCATAATAACAAAATTTGAAAATGAATATACCTAAAGCCATTTCCTAAGAAAAACCTTTCAAACAAATGAAGAATTTCTTAAATCGGACATTTCTTTATTTTTACCGAATTTCACCATACAAAAGCAAAATTAAAAAAAAAATATCCATGCAGACATTTCAATTCTACGAAGGTAGAGTTTCTTCAATTGGATACGTCTTCCATTTCACCCTACAAAGTGAATTTTTCCGAAAATAGTTATTCTGCTATTCGGGGCGAAGACGAATCCAAAAAATCAAAGATCATTAAAATCGGTCCAGCCGTTCTTGAGTTATAAGTGTTGTAACTAAACCGACTTTGTTTTAAAATTTAACCATCAAGTTTTTTTTTTTCAGTGTAGATACAATACAAAAATGTCCTTTTATTAAAAATAAAACAATTTGTCCGCACTTTTCTGGATTCTCTCTCAACAGAATAATATTCCTGTCACCATCACTGTCCTTTTGAAATCGTATCTCTTTCTCGGCCCTTGAAATGTGGTTTGAGTCTGAAAACGCCACTAACAGAGACAGAGATCCTTTTCGTTTGCGCAACGCATACATATACAATATGTACATAATTTGTTACTTGCAACCAATTTGCAGTTTGTCCCTCTTCATTTCTTTCAGTTTACACTATAAAACTCAATTTTTAATTGATTTTGTGAATTTATTTCATGTTGATTAAACATATCCAATGAAGTCGAGCGAAAAAAAAATGAAAATGAGAAACACCAGAACGATGACCAGACGACCAGAACGAAAGGACACAAGTCGAATTTTACGGTTGCATCATCAAGTTCCAACATGACAGTATTTTATTTAATAAATAATTTTTATGAGTTTATTATTTTTTTTTTCGGGTGCGAATGTCAGTTTTAATTTGTATATATGTAGCTAGCTACATATCTGTGTTCTCTGATTCGAATGATCCTTTTGCTGTTTTCTGTCAAAATGTTATTTGTTAATTTGAAAAGAGTTCATGAGTTGGTTTTCGGCTTAAATTGGTCATTTTTTTTTGGTTTGGGATTCGTTTTTTTTTTTTTTTTTTTTGATATTTTGTATGAAAGGCTGGTTTTTTATTTTAATTTTTGAAATGTGGTTGCAATGTGGTGCTTGTTATTTTAGTTTTTAGTTTCATTATTCTGTTCTTATAAATTATTTACTTTTGCGTTGGCGTTGGTCAAAAGGACATTACCTATATGTAAATTATGATTGATTAAATGCTATTTTTAACTGATTTTTTACTTTTTTTCATTTAGCCAGTGGAAATTGGGCCTACATAGAAATATTATCAGTTTTGATATTTATATGGCTATGGTGCTTTATAAATTTTATAAATAAAATGCACGACACAAAAGAATGCTATAGATATATGCAAGTAAACTGAAATGTCCTTAAATTTTAAAGATGTAAACATGTACAGACAAAATGCATACCTAACATTTGATCTTTAAAATAGCTTAAAGAACTTCCAAATTAACTTCCAAACGTTTGATTTGTTTTTAAAAAATATGCACGACTTGATGGCACGAACTTGCTCTTGTAGTCAAATAGGTACTGTATGTAACCCAACTTTGAAGATGCTTGATGTACATATATATATTTAACGAGTAAATATTAAAAGAGTCAAAAGCACTAAAAAATTGATTCTTCGTTTGATTTTTTTTTTTGTTTATATAAAATAATGTTTTTAAGAATTTTCAAATTCGTTATTGTTTAAATAATTGAGGAGCATCTGATTGGATTGCAAAATTATAACAAAATCGATCCAACCATGTCAAAGATATACGCGAATAAGCCAAAAATAAGACTATTTTCTCAAAAAAACTGGAATTCCTAATTCCGTAAAGTGAATTTCTTAAAATTGACTTAGTTATTATAGATACGAAGTTTAATCAAAATCGTTAGAGCCGTTTTCGCGAAAATTTGAAGAAACCAAAATATTTGTATGGCAGCTCTACCCGTTCGAATTTCCTCTTTAGGGAATCACATAAAAAATGCTCTGTACCAAATTTAATGCAAATCGGTTCACCCGTTGAGGCTCTAGCTCAAATTACAGTGGACGCACCGACCGACGCACAGACGCACAGACCGACGGACGGCATGACGAAACCCACTTTTTCGGACTTCTCGATTATCGTAGTGTTAGTTTTGATTATAACATCGACATTTTTTTTTTACACGAAACCATTTGCTGAAACAGAACTTATAATTTAAGTTCTACATAAGCGCACATGTAACAGTTCAAGCTGTGGAAAAATTAGTTCCTACTCAGAACTTTACTCAGACAATTTGAAACAGCCACTAAAAGTTATAATTTATGTATGGGAGACTAAGCCTATACCTATATTTCATACCTGCCTTAGCCAAAAGCAAAGTTAAGTTAAGGGTATTATATCTTGTGAATAGGAATATACAAATTAACAAAACACCTTGTTGCATAACTTTAAGTATTTTTGGTTAGCTGACGACACCTAGATAATTTTTTTTACCATAATTTGTACCAATAGCTAAATAATGTCAAACATTGTTGGCCATATTCCGTTCCGCTTAATATTCAAAATTTTTGTATCGATTGGGTCAATATACTTAAGTGTTTTTTTTTCAAAACGATGACGCTCACGATTTTTACATTTAATTTTCTATTTATTTTATTATTTATATTCTACGCCATCAATCCATCACTTGATGCTTTTATTTGCATTTTTTATAGAGGTCAACCACCATAAGCCCCAAAAGGCCAACCCGATTAATTAAGGAAAATTAATAACAAGATTGACATACATATTGTATATGGTCTTTAAATAGTGAATTTTATCTGCGCGTCTGCAATTCTACAGACATAAACTGCGATGCCAACCATAACCATTATTATAATGCAATCTAGAATCTACCAATTTCATTTTGTGGTTGGGTAGAATTAAAATTTATAATTGCATTCCATTGTGCGCGCTACTATATATTTAAATATACCTAGAGCTATATGATTTGGGGGTTAATCAGCCGAGCAAAATGTGGGGTTTCTTTTCATACAATTTCGAACACAGATTCCCACAGTGAAAATCTATTTAACATGCAATTTTAACACTCTGCTTCCTTCCCACCAATTCAGAGGACCGCAATAGAGCGAATCCAAAAGAACTTTTTAGCCGAACAACATTCTACTTTTTTGTGGTTTCACAACAATTCGAAAGGATTTAATATAAGAAAAAAAAAACAAGAAGTTAAGTTCAAGATAGAAAAAGGGAGAATCTGTTTCATGATGCCATTTTCTTTTTGTGATGGTGGGAATATTGTTAAGGAGCATAATTACAGTGAAATAAGAGCTACGATATGGAATTTTTTTTTAGATTAAATAAACTATATTAAATACAACTTTTTTTTCTTAATTGTATCAGGACAATGGTAATTCATTAAAAAGAACCCTATTGAATCAAGTATTTCAGTTTTTTTATTCACTTGGAATGATATGGTTTTTCTTTTTTAAAATTTGTGACTAAAAAGCATGTATGTAACATGTATCTGCATCTGCAAATTTGAAGAAAAGTAGAGCGGGATGGATTTATGCCAAAAAACGAGTGACTGAAAGAGTATACCATGAAGATGAACATGTACGTCTTCATATCTGCATTATGACACTTCCGATAATCTTCATCTATGAAGATCTCTGTATTTTGGTCATCTCCCTCTGTCTCTATTCAACAAATGTAACTTTTATATCTTAAGGACTATTCACATGAGAGCGACCAACGACCAACGAATGAACGAATATTCGTCCATTTTGACATATCTTTCACATGGCTTTTTTTTCGTAGCGAATGACGACCACCAAGAAAACAAAACAAAAAGAAATGTTGAGGTTAACCGCTCGCGAACAATTTGTTGGTTGAAGTGTGGACCGCATGTGGAACGCGAATAGAGTTTGACAGTTCGTAACAATCAGATTGCAATTCGCGACGACCAATTTGTTTTCTCAAATATATCTTATTTTAGCAATTAAAAAGCGGATTTTAGTATCTAAACATTAAAATAAATTATATTTCTACGATTTTGATTAGAATTTGTGAAGAATTTATGTTTATAAATTGTTTTAGTTCACATTTATTCGTTCATTCGTCGGTCGTTGGTCGTTCTCATGTGAATAGTCCTTTAGAGCCCTGTTTTTTGCAGAGCTCGCATCAAGATCAATGCATATCCACCATTAGAACTTGTAATTTCGATGTAAGACTTTGTAAGAATTTCATTTATGAGTTTGATTGAGCGAATATTTTCTATTTATTTATTTACATAGCTAAAGCCTAGCTCAAATATACATAAATACGTACATAGGTCTATAATACTTAATTAAATAATTGAATACACAAATTATATTTGAACTTAGCTGAATAATTTACTGATTGATCAAATAAGTATATAATTACGTCTATTATTAAGAAGATTAATTAATTTAAACATTTTATTTAAAGGAGAATATCGTTCATAATATTAGTACGCAAGTTTAAAATATTTATGCAGTTGGGTATATTTCTCAAGTTTCATTGAGGAACAAAAAAATTTATTTGGGTAAAAAGAGTCAATATTCCCATTAATTATTTTAACAATAAAAACGAAACTTAAATAAGAGTGCCTGTTCTCCAGATTAGGTAAGTCAATGAGTTTTAGTCTATTGATTTATACGGGAAGCTTGTAGGGATTATGACAGCCTAAGCCTCTTAAGGCAAACTGCAAACATTTTGACACTCATAATAAGGTGACCAAACCTGGCAAGCATATTCAAGAATAGGTCGAGCAAATGTTATAAAAAGCTCTCTTATAACACATAGTGGTCTGAAAATTGCTGTGACTCTCCATCTTAATCCATCCAAGAAGTGAATTGGGTCTATTTGATATTGAGTTGATGTGTTGAACGAATTCAAGCTTATACCATCAAATAAGATGCCAAGAACAGTTTTCCACACATATGGCAAGTAAACTCCATTTTAAAAATAATTAAAAGGAGTGACTGACAGCTGTTTTGTTAAGCTCATAAGACTATATTTACTGATATTAAGAGACAAACAGTTTCTTACACCCCAGTCAAAAAATGAATTAAGGACGCATTGTAATATTTCACAATCACAAATAAAGGGTTTTCCAATAAGAGGTGTTATTTTGATATTCAAAGAAAAATGGCATTTTTTGAGATAAATGATCGGATGTTTATTTCATTATAAAGAGGAAGGTATGCCGTTAATAATGGAACACAACATCAGCCAAATGGCCGCCACGACCACGCTTACAGGACCATATCCTTTTCATAAAATTTTCCATAACCAAATCGCAAAGTGGCTGCCCTATGTCCTCGATAGCCTCACGAATTCCATCTTTGAGGTCTTGAATCGACGCTGGGCTGTTGGCGTAGACCTTATCTTTCACGTGGCCGCAAAGGAAGAATACGTAAGGTGTTAAATCACAAGATCTCGGTGGCCAATTGTGATCACCTCTTCGAGAGATAACACGGTCCGGAAACTTTTCCCGTAAAAGATCGATGGTTTCATTGCTTGTGTGGCACGTAGCGCCGTCTTGTTGAAAGTAAACGTTGTCCAGATCAATACCATCCAATTCCGGCCATAAAAAATCATTAATCATCTTTCCATAGCGCAATCCATTGACCGTAACTGTTGCTCCAGCCTCATTTTCGAAAAAGTAAGGTCCAATGACGCCGCCGGACCATAAACCGCACCAAACAGTCACGTGTTGAGGATGAAGAGGCTTTTCAACAATAACTCTTGGGTTTTCCGAGCCCCAGATGCGACAGTTTTGCTTGTTGACGTAGCCTCCGAGGTGGAAATGGGCCTCATCAGTCAAGATGATTTTTCGATGAAATTCCGGATCATTTTCATACATTTCAAAGACCCAATCAGCAAAGACACGACGTTGTTGATGATCAGCCGGCTTGAGTTCTTGTGTTAACTGAACTTTATAAGCCTTAAGACCCAAGTCTTCATGCAAAATACGGTGTAATGACGTTTCTGGAATGCCTAATTCCAAAGAACGACGAGGAATGGACAAACCTGGGTTTTCTTCAACACTTTGGGCTACAACAGCAATATTCTCAGTTGTTCTTGAGCGACGTGCACGGGTTTTATTCTTCACATCACTAACTTGTCCCAACAGCTCCAATTTGTCCACCAACTTCTGTATTGCGGTCCGACAAGGTGCTTCACGACGACCCAAAAATGTTTTAGTTTTACAAACCGTCTCTGCCAAATTTTCACCATTTTTATAGTGAATTTTAATCATTTCAATGCGTTGTTGAAGCGTGTATCGTTCCATTTTTATTAATGGCGTAGTTTCTACTTGTCAAATGTCAAAAAATGACAGCTTCAAAAGTGACAGCTACCGAAATAGCGGGCTATTCAAAATAACACCTCTTATTGGAAAACCCTTTATATATAAGATTAAGGTTATGAACGTGTATGTGAAAGTATGGAACGATACCTCAGGCTTTAATATACCAAATATCGTTAACCCTTCTAGAAACCAACTAGATCTGTTATTATAACGTAGCCGCACATTCAAAGGTTAACATTGGAGGTGGCAGGAAATACGATATGTAAATGTCTAAAAAAATACTGAATATAATTTAAAAATCGAGTGAATAATATGGCTGTTGGAGACAAAAAATTAAAAAAATCAGTTTAAACAAAATGACATATAAAACCCATGTGACAATAAATTATGGGTGAATTACTCTTGCGTAAGGCTCTGCCAGGACCTACCATAAAAAAAAATTAAAAAAAAACTTTACAAACATCTCCATCATTGCTAAATACATAAGAATCTATGTATGTGACTGGATTTCATAAACTCAAGTGTTAGCAATTTATGTCGAGGACGCAAAACGTGTCCAAAATTTTTAATCAGTTTGCATTTGTATACTTTACACATTCCTGGACGGTGTTCCGCAAAGTTCCATTATGAGTTCGAGTTCGAGTTCGAGGATATGCGGGCCACCCCAGCACGTGCTGTATGCAATTGCATTTAAAAAGGATCAAGTACTTTTGGTACAATTAAACCGGAATTACACTTGATAGTGTGTATAGAAGAATGGATGCCATTTAAAGTATAGAATTTGTGGCTTATGGGAAAAAAAAACATTTTGTTTTTGTTTCCTAGACAGTTTTTGTTTGGCAAAACTATGTGTTGTACTTCAGCTCCATTTTAAATAGTGAAAAACTAATTTTTATGAAAACGTATGCGGAATTATTTGATTCATTTTTTTTAATAAGTTTAATCACGTCACATCGTGTGAGTGACATTATTATTTCATTTATGGTGAAGTATAACATAATTTAGCAAGTTGACATTTTAATAACAAATATAAGTGCACAAATACATATACCCATACCTCTTGTTAAAGCCATTTGATTCACTTTAGAAAGGTAAAGTTTATTTTTTCACATATTATGTATTATACCTATATGCAACAGTGTGATCAGGGGTGAAAATGTGACATTCTCTTTCATATTCCTAACATGCAGTCGCAGTGAATGTCGAGTGCATTTGACAGAAATTTGCTATTATTCTTGGCATTTTAGTTCTATGAATTATAATTGAAGGTTGTGTGGGAGCTTTGTTCGGTTTCCCAACTGTTTTATAATAATATATATGGACTTTCAGGTTATGAATATAAGAACAGCGATTTATTTTGTATTTAGTTTTTGCATTTGTGTGCATAAGGAGGGGGACAATTGGTCATTAGATATTCATTAGGGTCAATGATCTATAAAAGCGGAGGGTTTACTTTAGCATACATATCAAAAGTGGTTTTTTATACAGGGTCTTTTTTCTTAGAGTGTGGTTTTCAATCTGACAATACTTTTTTCGGAGTTGGTCATTTTGGCAGCTGTCACTTGATTTATGCTCATTTTGGTTTGCTATTTGATAATGGCCGAGTTCAACGCACATCTGAATATTCAGAATTCTGAATTTTTGAAGCTCTTGATTGGCCAGCTGTCAGAAGTCATCTGAATTTTCAGAACTTTTTCTGACAGCTGGCCAATCAAGAGCTTCAAAAATTCAGAATTCTGAATATTCAGATGTGCGTTGAACTCGGCCAATGAACAGACTTACTTCTGAAAAACGTTTGCAAATCGTGCAAAATGGGCTCGAAATGAGATGAATCCACAAGCCATTGTTGAGACACCGTAACATACTCAAAAAGTCACTGTTTGGTGTGCTCTAAGCGCAGAGGGAATCATTGGACCATATTTCTTCAAAAATGAAGCCGGCCATAATATTACAGTCAATGGGGAACGCTATAGAGCCATGATTAATGAATTTTTCGTGCCTGAATTGGAGGATGTTGATGTGGACGACCTTTAGTTCCAACAAGACGGCGCTACATGCTATACAGGCAACGAAACAATCAATTTATTGAAGGAAACTTTTGGTGATCGCATTATCTCGCGTCGGTCGTGGGGAAGTGACGTGGCCTCCAAGACCGTGCGATTTAACACCGCTGGACTATTTTGTGTGGGGTTATTTGAAGTCGCTTGTCTACGTAAATAAGCCTGAGACGATTTACACCTTGGAAGAGAATATTTGGCGCGTTATTGCTGACATACGGCCGAAACTGCTGAAAAAAGTTGTCGAAAATTGAGCCTCTCGGCTGGAATTTATTCGAGCCAGCCGCGGCTGCCACTTGCCCGAAATCATTTTTAAAACATAACGGCAAACTCTTATCTTTATAATAAAGCTAAATTCTTGGCCATAACATGAAACAATATGCGTTTTATTTCTTCTTGAAAATCACACACGTCTAAAAAAAACACACTTTATTTAATCTTAAAATCAAAAATCACCAAAAATTTATGAGTGTAAATAATAATAAATATATCGAAATATAATTTCGAATTTGTGTTACCACGTTTTCTATGTTTTTTTTTTTGAAGCTTCGCTAAGTTGATATCATCAACAGTCTAAAAACGGCTAAAAACCGTTTGCCGTTTCGGTATAGTTTTTAATTATTTGTGACAATTTAAATTGTGTCGTGCTATGTTTTCCATGTTTTTTTTGCTACTTTGCTAACTTGTTGTCAACTTAGCGAAGCACCCTCTCAATAACGGGTAGAAACTTCTTGCATTGAATGGTTTACTGCTCAACAATTTGCCGTTCATAAGTTGTGAATTAGTTGTAACGATTTAAATTTTGTGGTGCGATGTTTTCTATGTTTTTTTGTTATTTCATATGAAATTTTTTTGAAGTTATTTAGCGCATCAAAAAGTGTTAAAAACTTGTTATTTTGAATATTTGATTGCTCAAGTTATCCACCTAACCACTTTTCGATCGGTGAATATTGTTTCGCTAATTTAACTCTCATCAAAAACTAAGGTAACAAGAATGTTTATGGGTGCAAACTAATGATATACACGACTGGGTCAAAGTAACTTTCTCTTTAAGCCCGAAACCGATAAAATATTTCGTATCGATTAACTCTCTGTAACATCTGTAAATCGGCCCTTTTGACATTCAACTCCCGATGTTCTTGAAAAAAGCCCGATGACGAGCAGGAACATCGTGTAGTATGTATAGCCAACTTTGCTCACAAATTTAAGGAGACAATAATAATTAAAAAAATCTTTACATACATTTTTATTAATATTTTAAAATATCAAGCCCAAGACAAGAGCTCGATAAGTTCCAAATATTAAACTAGAACTTTTTCTGGCCTAAATTGTAGACTAGGTATGTTGATTTGTGACAATTATTTTATCCTGGACTGGCGGACGCAACGATATATTTTACTATTTTTTTCTGAAACATTTCTTGAAATTTTATAAATCAATCGGTATTTATTGAAATTGTTTAATATCGTCTTCTTAGTTTCCCTCCTCTTGAATTGAATCATTTACTTCCTTTTTAGGATTATTTTTAAATTAAGTTAAAATTAACATTAAACTTTATACCACTAATCTGCTAATTAAATTATATAAATTCTTCTTTTGATATCTCTTTTTCTTCATACTGAAACAACATTCAAAGCAAGGATCAACCGAGAACCCACAAAAATAATCCAAGTTTATTGAATTATTTTTTCATAAATAAAATCTCAGTTCGTCCTTTTTCTAGTTACAACTTAAGAAAATATATTGCACACTTTCAAGTACTTAGGTACCTACATATATATACACTTAACGAAACAGAAAAAAAAAATAAAACATTTTACGAGCTGCAATCAAATAAATTAAGTTTATTACACAAAGTTGTGCACAGCTAAACTCAGTAAGGAAAAAGGAAAAGGATGCACATTTCACTTTGCACAAAAACACATATACAGGATATGCAACCATACTATTTAAGGCGGACATGACTACGAGTATACAAATACATATATGACTCTTATAAGTGTACTTGAGGACAAATAATAAAAAGCTAAGAAGTGGATTACCCGCAAGAGCCAGGATAAATTTCTACAATAAAAATGGCAATTTGTCCCGATGGAACAGAATTGCCCTATTTAGTAGGTGAATAGGAAGAGGTACTCCTATAGCTTCACCTTATAGCTTATAGCCAAATGGGAGGACTTTTTTGTGTGTGCTCTATGCAAGGATAGCTATTAAAGTAAATTGCGGGGAGGATTGGTTCATTTTGCTTTTATCGATTTTATCAGTATTCTATTAAGGTAGGTAATAGAAGATGGCTCCTTGACCTAATAGTCATCTGGTCAATATCGTATAGGACAAATGATGTTCATAGGAATCATAGGTTTCTTAAAAAACTCTTAGCTTATTGAATTTAATTTTAATAAATTCGATTTTATCCTTGAATTTACTTGAAGAGCATATTTATTCAAAGCACTTTTTACCTGAGAAATCTACGGAGATTATTTCTAGAAATATTTCGAAGGCCAACACTATTTTCACAGTGTGCATCAATATAGCAAGGGGATTGAAGAAGATGAAATATAATGATGAAATTGAGGTGCAGTAAGGGTATAGCTGTTATTCATAATTCAATATTTTTAGAATTGGACTGTCTTTGAGGAAATACAGAGTGAAGTGTGGTAGACGTCACTCGTTTTGAATTTTAATGAAACTAGAACTAGAAATTTATAATTATTAATCGCCACTAAAAGGGCGCGTGTGTTAACTTGAAAAATATCATCCTACACAAAATCCCTACCAAAAGTACATCATTTCTTACGGAATAAGTCAAAAAAATAAAACAAAATCGCTACCAAAAGTACATCATTTCCCTCGGAATAAGTCTTATTTCCCTTGGAATTAGTCTTGGGCATATTCCTAAAGTTTCCTTCCTGACTCACTTCTTTTTAAGTGAATGTCATAGGCTGACTCTACTCTTGTAGCCATGATGGACTATGACCTCAACCAAACAGCCCTTTAAACCAGGGTCTTCCTTTGCTGCCCAGAAAATAATGGGTAGGTAGATTCGAAGACTTGTCAGCGTTACGCGTTGCCGCCTCCAAGCCATCCTATAATCGCTGTTTTCTTTCAGGTAAACGTCTTCGATACACACCGGAACAAAAATTAACCCTTGGATATTAACTTGGTCTTAAGTTTTTCATAATTCTGAGCTGTCATGTTATGTTCCTACATTATTTTTCCCAAGCTGAACAATAACGGGTCATTCATTTTGTGGTTTCAAGTTGGTAACGCTGGCATTTGACACCTGTAAAATTCAGCTGTCATTTGAAGTGTCATTATATTAGTTGACTGTTTGTCATTTACGATAATTGATCGCTTAACAATCGAACAACGCTTTGCGATGATTATGGACGTCATAATCGACCGACTACGCAAGCAATCGGGATAATTGTGAAGAAATAAGGAGAGAGTAGAAGCTTTACTGATGTCTTAAGGCCTGTGCATTATCGGAATGCACGCTCAGTAGAAAATATTGCTGCTGCAAGTGCAAGTGTTGCTGATGATGAGAATTTATCGATTTTCCGGCGTTCGCAGCAATTGGTCGAATAGTAGTTGATTTTTTTGGTCGGCGATTAAAGATTATGACTTGGACGATATGTGGTTTTAACAAGACGGGACAACAAGCCACACAACACGACCATTTATGGCTTTATCGCGTGAGAAGTTTCCTGGTAACGTATTTTCACGTTTTGGCGACGTCAATTGGCTACTAATATCATGCGATTTGACACCGTTAGATTTCTTTCTGTGGGGCTACGCAAGAGACCATGTTTACGCGAATAATTCCCGAACTCTAGAAGCATTAAAAACCAACATTACTCAAGCTATGGCCGAGATACCGCCCGAAATGTGCGAAAAAGTAGTTAAAAATTACCTCAAAAGAATCGCATGGTGCGAATCTTCCCCAGGTGGCCATTTGAATGATATTGTTTTTCACACTTAATGGCAAAGTCCAAACTTTAAAATGAAATAAAATTTTTATCAACAATGTATCGCTGTGTGTGTTTTATTTAGCTTTTACTTACGAAACCGAAAAATTAATGACCCTATACAATTACATATGTATGTCTTCATTGAATTTGTAACCCATTTTCAACTTTGTTTCCATAATAAAACAACAATCTTTCTTAAGTTTCAAAATATCAAGTTTCATTATCAAACAATTTTGTCTTTTTTTTACCAATTTGATTTTTGGCTCATTTTTGAAGCAATAGTTTCAAACTTTGAATACAAAAAATAGTTATTAATATTTTATGAAACCAACTGCCCGATTCACTGTGTCGTGACATTCCTCGATTGTAATAGTTCGCATATATCCCAAAAGTCAGCAAATCCTCAGAGGCGCTTGAGAGGGTGTATTTGACGTACTGTATTTTTCTAAGAAAAGAAAACAAAATTTTAACGCCTTGATCGATAAGTCTAGTTTATATTAAAGTGGTCTCAGAATTTAGGATTTTGTCTGAGAAATATCTGAAAATTGTAAGTGACAACATATAGGGGCAAAGGACGGAGGACATTTTGTGGGTTCAGGAAAGCAAATAACTTGTACCACACTTACTTTTCATCCTTAATATCAAATTCAAAACGGTCAGTTGTCAGAGGCATCAGATTTTGGTCCAAGCTATTTGGCATTATCAAAACTGCACCGGTCTTTGGAAAATCACCTTCAATTGATATCTTTTCAAAAACCAATTCAGGCCTAACTTCAATATTTTCATCAAAAACTCTTCCACAAGAGTCCAAATTTGTATCAGTGCAAGCGTAGACTGCACAAAGCTTATATTTCGTATATCCAAAGCCAGAGTATTTGCGGTCTCCATCAAATACAGCCATATGATATTTATACGATGATGTACCAACAGGTGGTGAATTCTTTTTCATTGTTAAATTAAATTGACAACAAAATGACTCATGACATAACTCTTTTTCAACTGTCAGACTATCATTTGAATCTACAAGTTCTGATGTAAAAGCCTCCATGCGATATTCGCGCATCAGTCGAATGCCCCGGGTAAGTTTGTTTTCTTTATGCTGGCTATCATTTCTTGAAACTAAAGCCACTGATGTTGTCTTCCAATGAGAACTTTTGGTCACGTTAGCAATGTATAATTTTCGTTCGGGAGTTTTTGCCATAACTGATACCAGAGCACCTTGTCTCCCGGAGTAAATACCAGAGCCTGTGGTTCCTCCAGAAGGAGAACTTGATCCTGCGGCGAGCAAGTTCACATTATTTGCATATGCCCAAGACTCCTGGAGTTGTACACCTGTAAAATAAAGAATAATTATTTCAAACTCAAGGGTATATTTTTAACAACAACTCAAACTTCAAACTTGTAAGACATATTGTTCAATTTTTTTACAAACCTGTCAAAAATGGCAGTTCTGAAAACCAAAACGAACTGAATACAAAGTCCTTCACACCCATTTCCACCAATTCCTTGGCTGGTGAATAGAAGTTTATATCGAAACAAATAAACATCCCAAACTTGACACCAAAGTCGGTATCAAAAGTTGACAGCTCTGGCAGATAAGTGACATTTGTTAACAAATCGTAGGAATTGTATTTTCTGTATCGGGCTATCACCATACCATAACGATTGAATACCACATTTGTGTTAAAGTTATTCAAACCATTCGTGGAACATGGTCTTGGGTCATTTTTCTGCACTTGAGATTCTGCAGTGCAATCTTCTTTTTCCAGCAAATTTACTACAATATATTTTCCGGTATATTTGGCAGCACAAGAAAGTTCTCGAAGAAATATTTCATAATTTGTATTGTTACATGGAACGACTTGATCTTTAGGTTCTGGGATGTATGTTAAATGTTGCGGATTATTAAGGGTTAATTCGGGAAAGACAATTATGTCTGTACTTGCAGCTTCGTCTGAATTTATAATTCGAATGTAATCGCGAAGATTGTTGTTAAGCTGGTCCAATGTTGACCCGTGGTATTTTGCTGGTTCGAATTCAACGACCCCAGCTGTGTAGAATGAGTTAGCTGGAGATGAATCCTTAAAAGACAAAGACATACATTGTAATAAAAAATAAATACATTTGGTGCACTAGAAACACCAGGACAGGGGGGAAGGGGACCGAAAATTTTCGGCCAAATTCGAATGTCGAAAGGAGGATTTTTCAATTCTTTGTATAAGAAGCAGCGCCTGTGACCGTCTAAATTAAAAATATGTTTTTAGGTGACAAGGCTAGGATTCGTAAATAAGACCCTCTGTGTTCGCTGTGACAGTCAGTCCGAAGCATATCTACGAACAAATCATTTCGCCATGGGCTGCTACATAGAAGGGGGTCATACTCATAATTGATCAGATTTTAAAGCTTAAAGTTTTTTTTATAAAATTCACTATAGCAATCTTGAACGACTAATGAAACTGACTTACTTTATTTGATTATACACCAGCAAAATTTCTGCCCAATCATTGGGTTCGTAAAGAAAAAAGCCTTTTATCACGTTTTCATTAGAATAAATGAGGTTATTTCGGTGAAAATTTCCAAATTCGACTCCAAATTATCTCATTTCCCATACAAATTCAAATTTCAAAATGAGGTAATTTCAACCAAATTTGCTCGAAATTAGGTTGGAAAGTTCATGCCAACCTTACGAACGCACCCAATTAGAATCCGTTTTAAAAGCTTTGAAAAGATTTTGTATGTCAAAGTCGGTGTATGAAAAAAACAGAAAGAGAATGCAACAAAAACAAGTGAGAAACTACTCTTAAACGAAATTAGCAAACTTGAGATGAAAGTAAATTTTCTCTAATTTACCTCCTTTCAACTCTAATGAAATTGCAGTAATACACTCAGAGAAAAATAGCAGGTACAAATATATCATATTTTATGATAAAGGCTAAACTAGTGGGGATTGTTAAAATTATAGCTTGCCGTGTTAATTCATCTCTGTCCTCTCGCAAACGTAACACGGTTACTGGTTCAATCGAAACTGGAGTCATTTAAATTACACCGTCATCGTCAGTGCTGTCACTTTAATAGCAAACCTAATTTTTACAGATTTTCATGTTAATTTAACAAGATTATTTATTTTTGGGTAGTGTAAAGCTTACAAGGTGTCCTGTTGATTTTACAATTATTTTGTTTTGTTTCAACACGTCAAAATCTTAGATGATATATCTTCTTAGATATATCAACTTGATAATTGGTTAACTTCAGGTAAATTTTTGATGATATTTTCTCTGAGTGCGTAGCTTTAATTCGACACCCCATCGTTTATAGAACTTCCTCGTTGGATAGTTATTCTAGGCCAGAATTGTCTGACCCTGTTTTGTAAATAATTATAACATTAAGCTATGTTGTTATGGTCTCCTCCCTGGCGAAGAAGTATATAATCTGGAAATGACTCTAGCAATTTATAGCAGATCTGTTTATAAAAGTACTGGTTCTGTGGCTCCGTAAGACCATTGCCCTTTGCCTGTCAGCTTACTCCGGGCACACAGTTTAATTAAGTCGCGCGAAACACGTTCTCGAACGCCCACTTTTAATGGCGATTAATTGTTATTAATTGGCATTTCTCTAGACTCGTCCAAAAAATCTACATCATATATATTATACCTATCACAACGAGAATGATCAAAGTCTTGTTTCTTATTTTTTTTTTTATTATAGGTATCTATCTCAATAAACAACTAAATATGCAATTTAAATGACACTTTTTTCAAAGCCCAAGGCACAATAGAATCTTACTAAGGTGTGCCCGCAAACCACAGTCATAAATAATTAAATAAACCTAATATATGAAGGTAAGTATTTAATTCATTTTAGTTAAAAATCATTTAATTAAATCTCATTTAATGCTCCTCTTTGACATTATACAGAACAAGATACCCGAACCCTACCCATACTTGCTGTCTGTGTAAAGTTATTTTAAAGATATAGATACCTTTATTTGTTTTAAGCTTTTATAATTTACATCATCATCTTAAACGAGTAATAAACGGTTGTTGTAAACAAAAAACATTAGTCCAAACACAAATAAAAAAGGTGGTATAATACTAACCTTAACCTGAACCTGAAATGACCAAGTATGAGCAGCCGAACCAAAGAGAAACAATACACAAAAGAAACACAAATAACTCATTGTATAGCCGTTTACAATTTTACGAAAACTGAGAGCCAATTGAGAGAGACGTTCGTTTTATACACAACGTGTTTAAAAAAAAAAAACGTGGAGAAAACTCTCTGCAACAAATGTTAATTTATTGATAAAATGATAAAGAATATAATGATGGCATTAATCCCATAATCACATAAAGTGGATAGCCAGTAATATACACTATGCAACCTCATTTGCCATTTTATGGACAGGGTGTTCTTCTATAATGCAAAAAAAAAAAAAATTTGTGTGAGTGCCGGGACTCACGGTTAATATGTGTAAACATCAACATGCCCGGATCCAAAACGGACTTGGTTTTGCTTGAAGGGGATCTTAAGATTTTTTTCACTGAACGCACCCATCCTAGTATGCAGATCGTAACGTTGCACACCGTAACGTTGCACGACGTAACGTTGCACACGAACGTTCACGTTTTTTGTTCACTCTACCGTCAGCATAGATGTTTACACATCAAAAATAGTTCTTTCAATATCCCAAATAATTCCTATTTGTGTTACATTTTGTTTAGAATTCCGCCCTAAGAAAAAACCGCACAAACACCAGATCACAAAAATTGCTTTGCTTTATTCATGTGGGAAGCTCATCTTTATAACTGCATATGACTCAAAATTGTAAAAGCAGATTTCATTACAAGTTTAAGAAATTACTGAAACTTCCATATAAATACTTACCTGTAATAAAATAAAATAATTTTTATTATTAAGAAATTATTTTAAAAAAAATTTTAAAATTAATATTTGAAGGCGCGTAAAACAAAAACATTAAAATGCATTTATCTCATAATTATTTACTAAAGTCAAGATGCGCCCTAGTCTATGATATGCAGTTAACTAAACAAGCTTATCTTAGAATTACAGACTGAGAGTCTGTGCGAACTATTCAGCTTATTGATGTTATGTATGAAAGCTTTCAAATGTCTCTACTACTATTATGTTACAAATAAAGGGTGTTTTTTTTAGACGTGTGGTTTTCAATCTGGCAATACTTTTTTCGGAATTGGTGTTTTTGACAGCTGTCACTTGATTTATGCTCAATTTGGTTTGTCATTTCATAATTAATAGACTTATTCCTGAACAGCGTTTGCAAATCGTGCAAATTTTTTACCAACAAAATTGTTGGGTTCGCGCCACGCATCGCGCGCTGTGTCCAATATTCGGTAGACATAATCGCAATATCGCATAAATTCGAGCAACCATGGATAGGTTTCGCACCACGTTAACTCTAGTGGATAATGCGCATCCTCAGAGTTGCCGTACAGTGCGCACCGAAGACGCTATTGCTGGTGTGGAGCAGAGTATCGAAGAAGACCCGAACGAGTCCATCCGCCATCGCGGGCAACAATTGTCCTCTGGGCCCCATCATTTTTAAAACAAAATGGCAAACCCTTATCTTTATAATAAATTTTTGGCCATAAGATTAAATTATATGCGTTTTATTTCTTCTTGAAAACCAAACGTCTAAAAAACACCCTTTACTACTTCTTTTTGGCCTCGGTTCTACTTTTGTGCATTACTCTCCGGCAACGCTGACCATCATCATCATCATGGATCTTAGATTCTCATAGTCCGATCTTCACGTACACGTCCCATTGTCCCATATGCCATATCGGTTAATTGCATTATCGTTGTTGATAATGTTCAGCTTCTCGATAAGATAATCTCTTTTTCTTTGCATGATGTTTCTCTGTCAGCAAAATTCTTAATTTGTTATCCAAATCTTGTTAATGGTTCTCTTTTAAACATTTATGGCCGATTTCCAATGCCGCGTTGGGCGTCGCTTTGAAAGATTCTTCTGTCAACGCGAAAGTTCAGACATAGAAATTTATGTATAGTGTTTACAATGACGCGTTGGACAATAATGTTACGATTTGGCATATATTAGCAGGTACACAAACCAACGTAACACAAGCGACCTCAGCGCAAAAGTTGAAAAATATCTAATTACTTCTGCGTGCGTTTTGACAGTAATGTTCGTTAATATGTATGTATCTTGTGTGTGTTCAAAAAAATTTGAATTTGTTTTCAAGAGGTAAGAATATAATTAGATTTTGAAATATTTGTAAATAAATTTGAAGTTATAGAATAAAAATTGTTTTATAGGATTTCTTTTGAAGAGAAATGTATTATTTTAGGGTTGACGACACATCCTTGTTGTTTTGAAAAAAAAATGTTCCGGGTCTTTTGCTTTCATTTTATCAAAATTTAAGGCAAATAATCATTTATCTATTCTAAGATGGAACTCCGGTACCTACCAACGCCGTTTTGGTTTTTCTTCTTAAACCTCTTCATAGGCTGAAACAGCAGCAAAGACTGCTTTAGCAACTATTTCTACTCTCGACAACTGATTTATTGTTGTTCATTTTAAATTTAAAGACCTTCGCAAAATATTTACATTTGATTTGCAGAATGACACTACAATTGTTTTTAATCAGCTGATTCTCTTAAATTCATCTGCATGTCGACGCGTCCGTAATGCTTGTAAACGTATACGAACGCATCACTAACGCGAACGCGTTGGAAATCAGCCATTAATTGTGAGCGCTGCAAATCTCTCTGGGGCCAACCTTTTAATAATTTGTTTAGCGATTTCAATGACTGTAACAACTTTTGAAATTTAAGATGCCAGATCATGTGTTTCCGATGGAAATTAACTTTTAATTTTAATAACTTTAATAATTGCTCTAAAACAAAATGTTTTGTTAAAAATTCATCAAATAATGCTAAATATGTGTTGGAATTTCCCTCGAACAAGTTGTAAGAGAGTCGGGGTTAAATTGTTCAAAATATCTCTTTATATTTATAATAAAATAATAACTGAGTATAAGAACCTTTAAAACTCACTGAACTGTAAATGAGAAATACCATTAAATTTCCTAATGGCGCACGCTATAAGGTGTAACAAATAAGAATAAAGGGCCTTCATTCAATTAAGCTTTTGTGCGTGAAAGGAAATCGCGTCAACAAAATTGTATTCAAAAAATAAGTAAGACATTATTTTACGCCATCAAAATGCTATGTGTGTGTGTGTGTGTGTAGGAGTGTGTATTTATGTATGCAAATTTGAAAATTGAATTGTTTTTTAAAACACTTGACAACGAGAAGGACCATAAAGGAGGGTTGTTCTTCTTGATGATATAATACTTCGTCGTGGGCTTAATTCAAAAGTTTTACACGGATGAGCACGCTCATAATATCATATTCGGGTATTATTATATTTTTGAGAGCAGCTAACGCATTGTTTCGTAATCATATACTTTACTAAACATAAAATTTTGTTTTAACTAGAGTGGAAGGAATAATTTTGAAGTTATATACTTTATCAAATGTTATATACAGTTTCTGATCGAAGACTGTAGAATGTGGAGTTCGGTCGTAGTTTACATTGCAGAATTTTAACTATAGAAATAGTGTGCCAAGCTTACGAATAGATGTTGAAATTTGTGACATGTGAAACATTGGCCGTGTTCCTTTCGAAGTGGTGAAGCACTTACGAGTACTTTGCTAGCCATTTTCAAAGGAACGCATAGAATCAACTTCCATACAAATCTCATCTACTCGCCATGAAAGTTCGAGTAGTTGGTATTGGTAGTACTAGATTATCGTTTGGATGTACTCATGAGTAGTTCGCCATGTGGAAAGGAACACGGGTATTATCAACGTATTTTCCGTGCATTTATTTGTTGTTAAATTCATTTAAAAACTTGATTTTAAATTTCTAGGTTAGCTAAATATCCATGACATGATAATTAGAATTCTGACTTTCAAAATGTTAAAATTCTATAAAATGAATATTCAATGCTGTTCGTTGAGAACAGCTGGACGGATTTGGCTAAGTTTTTGAAGTATAAACATTTATGCCTGCAGTAGGGTAGGGTAGGTAAAAAACGTGAGCTTTACGAATAATACATTCCGTGTAACAAGTTACGTTTAGCTCGTTACGCATATTACAGTAAGTGCTACAAATTTGGCGCATGTTCGTAATATGGCCCACCTTAATATTTCATTACCGCGAGATCGTAGGTTGCCCGCTGGGCAGTAATTTCGATGATACCCTTAATAGTTTGGATATATTAAAAAGTGGTGACTCATTTTGTACATTATTCATATAATTTTTTCGTAAATATTTGTAAGTGTTTTTACACTTAATATTGCGCCAATATTTTAATATTATTATGTGTGAAACCAACATTTTAAATATATTTTTAAACTGCATTAAAATTAAAAGAACAACGAAAAGGCTATGTGTGGGTAATATGACCCATCATATGTGTCATATACACCACCTTGGTCCATATATCTATCACAAGGCGGTCCATATTAGCAGCACTTTTTTGAAAAGTGTTAAAATGAGTTTTTTTTTAGTTTTTATTTAAAAAAAAATATTTGAATCAATGGGCGTAAAATATGATAAAAACTATGAATATAATAAAGATGAATGGCTGGTTCCCCCCATTGCTTAAATTGACTCCAAAAATTTATTTTAGTTAAAGCTCTCTTAGATTAAAGTCAAACCTTAGAAAATAAAGGAGAAGAAACGAATTGAATCCTTTTACACTGAGGATAGAATGACTTTTTGTTAAAAAAAATATTTGACTAAAATGCAAAAGACTAAAAAATCCCTTGATTAATACAGACGGCTTTCATGAAAACTTAATGTAGGAACGTCTATGGGCTCATAAATCCATCAAATCATATAATTACTGTATCGCTCTGCTGGTTTTATTACTTTGCTTGTCTACCAAATCACATCATATTGCAGTCTTAAACATTTGTGACCCAAATCATATCTGATATCCTATCACTTTACTTTAACTCAAGATGGTTCCATTAGCTACTTAACAATTTCCAAATAACTACACTATTGCGTGCATGAGCACTTGTGTGCCCATCCCTTTATCGCGTTCAGATTGTAATATGTTCCGAATCAGATCAACTCGGTTGCCTTACTTTGGATAACAATATGTCCTTATCGTTGCCCTGCATCTGACATCATGAGTGATTAATTGATTTTCACTTTTACTGCTGCGCGCTTCCTGCTATGGTAAACTGAGAACCCCTTCCTTATAGTATCTGCAGCTGCATGGGGATATATAAATTCTCAATTAGGTAACTGATTTTCAGCTCGATGTAATAAGAACGGACAAGCCACACCGCCATCAACCATCAGACATCATCAACCTTCGCAGCCACCACAGCACACCAAGCCACACCATATACCGCCACAGAGAAGCCCCACAAGCAATTTCCTGAGTTATGGCACCTGAGTAATCTTTGGAACGTCATTTTCATCTTCGCCCTCGTCCGGGATCATCTAGCGCCGCGCCCGCCAGTGGTGTAGTCATATCGTCTAGGTGAATAGTTTGCATACCAATGCATACATTCTGCAACAACTTCGGCAATGTTATGCCAGGGATTTTCTTCTTCACTAAATCGCATCAGGTGTGCACTGTGCAGTGTGCACGGTGCAATGATGGGGATTAAATTTTCACAGCAGCCATAGTATCATGCTTCTACCGTATACGTACCTATACTTTCAGATACACCAGATACTCCTGTCCCGCTGCATGTTGAAGATACCAAGTCTCATAAAATTATGCCAAGAATTTCAAAGAAGTTACTCAGTCTCTATAGCTTCTATCTCTCCACAGATTTTATGGTTCAGCGTTTGAAAATATCTATGCATAGGGAAAATATTATATTATCTCCTGGAAATTCGAGAGAACATCCTAATTGGGTGTTAAATTAAGCAAAACAGCAAATTGTTTGAGGAGAAAATAACTTGCAAGAACTTAGTGAACCATTAACATAACAATAAGCTTTGATTTAAATACCTTATAGCTTATGCGCTGGTACATGAAATGGAAGTTGGGTTAAGTGAACGAATTTAAAGAAAATACCATGGAGCTCTTCTCAAACTTCAAAGTTGCTTTGATTTATTTTTAACTTTAAGCCTCTTAATTCTTAGATCAATAATTGTTCTTACGAGAAAACCTGTTAAAAGCGCCATTTTAACAAAAGCCCATACAATAACAATCATTACAACAATTACATCAATATTCCATCGTTTGATAAAATTCAAATGCACCAGAGGGCTCTGCATGTGAGGGGCACCACGGTGCCGTATTACATATTCCAGCCAAAAAGCTGCGGTTTCTCGGGCAGTGTTTGGTCGATCGCGGAAAAGTTGAGAAAACTCTTTAACTTTTCGACCATAATATGGACTCTCCAGGGCTCTCTTCAATGACTCATTCAACGTCTTCTCAGTTATATTGTTGACATCTAACGAGGATCCAAAACCATTATTTGTCATTTCGGCCACGGCGTATATTTCTTCGCCAAATAGGGGCAATGCAAACATTGGAACTCCATGGTATGTGGCTTCTTGAATAGCTAATGGTCTTCCATCTGTGATGTATAGTTTGAGATTTCGATGGGGTAGAATTGCATTTGGCGTAATTGAAGAAGAAAATAGGATATTCGAGAATTCATTTGGAGGACTCTCTAGTCGTTCCCATTCCCAAATTGTCCTCTGATCAAGTTTTGATAGAACATTAAGGATTATCTTAAGTTGATCCGGCTTTAATTCAGTACCCCTAGCTAATGATCCAACTTTGAATAGGATTGATCCATTATGCGATGCATCAAGGAATTCCTTGATATCCTGTCGGTAAAAATATTTGCAATCAATTTAAATGCTAGAGTCTTGGTTTGAAGCGAAAACTTACTTGGGGTAGAAAATCTGATTGATCTTCGACTTGAATTCCTCCAATTTCAACGAGAGCCGGAACTAATGGACGAATTGGCATTTCCGAAAAATGTCTGTTGAACAACACCAGTGAGATGTTTGATATCATATCAGAATAAAGTGGATAGGAGTCATCTGTAAATAAGTTTCTATCAAGTTTTTCATTAAGTTTTTGAAGGAATTTCACTTTTTGATACAAAGATGGATAGTTTTAAAAAGATTCACTGTGATTAAAAAAATGAGTTGTTGAGGGAATAATGAGAGAAGTTTAAATAATTGCATCCCTGTCAATAGTGTTGTTTAAATTTTAACGTGAACAGCTTGACCAATTTCGATCAAAATCCCATGAAGATAATATTTGCAAAAAAATTAGTTTTCTTCAAATTGCCTTTTGACTTTTGTTTGCTCCAGAAAGGAGTAATAGGCAAAAGATTAAAAAAAAGGTGTTGGGTACAAAATCCCAAATGTCAAAATCCCAATTCGGGATTTTGACATTCAGGATTTTGGGTATTCGGGATAATGGAATTGGGGATTCTCATTTTCTAGCATTTAGGAATTTAGAATTCGGAATTCTGTCATTCGCGATTATGGCATTAGGGATTTTAGCCCAAATTTGTTGCAAGTATTGCCACTGTACTGGCAATAGCACATTTCGTTTGTTTAAATCAATTGATTAAAAAACGATAAAAATCTATTTGTATTTCTCGATCATTTGTCGACCACTGAACTCAGCTCAGCTGAGCACTCGCTTTTATAAAGGAGCCACAGTTATTGCACTTTTTCTTTAGTCGTTTTTTTTAAGTGAAGTTATCGAATCATTCGTGAGTTGAATTGTCGTGCAAGGTAAACGTTCCTTTTTTGTTTTTTAAATAATCTATTCACGGTTTCCAACTCCGAGTTTCGAATTTAATAGTTAATAATCAGGAGTTAGCTATCAAGATTTCTCAAGGAACTTGGATAAGTTGAGAAGGTTTTTCATAATATTTCGTAAGCTCATTCTATTTTATTACAACACTACTTCCAGGATCGTGGCTTCGTTTTTCTAACTTATTACATATTCCTGGGATTGCTTATTGGAGTTTTATAGTTTTTCACAATAGAAATAATAGTGATTTAAGCTCAATTCTAAAAAAAAGTTTCAAACTGAATGCACAATCTATCGAGTTTTTATTCGTCTAAATTATTAAATCAATAATATTCACCTGTATATTCTGAGTAAATATATACAAAATGGTCAATCGCATCCAGAAAAAAATTCTGAAATCTTTCCATAAAATTCATCACTTGGCTTCTGCCAGTAAAAGAAACTTGCACAGACGACGTCGCCGATGGATTTGAAAATAATCTCATCGAAGGTTCTGATTCATTGTACATTGCAAGATGCAAATTTTTAAGTATTCGTATCCTTTCAATTGGAATCTCCAAGTGAATATGGTGGAATTTATTTCGAGGAAAAACTTGTACAGGAATGGGAATCGATGTTACAATTGTTACGTTATGACCGCGTTCGATAAGGGTATTGGCTATACTGCCATAAAGTTTGGTTGAACACAATCCGTAAAAATACACAATACATTTGCGGAATAATTTATCGAAAAAAGGCCTATTAAAACCACAATGAAAAGAGCGGAACCTTTCCACAACATGTTGAGTACTTCACGGCTTTCTTAAGTAAACTGAACTTCTTATCAATTCTATTGATAACGAAATGTAATCAAAAAAATAAAAATGATAGATATCGTACTTTATCAGAAAAAAACATATCTAGCTAAGCCCTAAGTAATGTCCTGATAATATTTTACATTTTTTTAATTAATTCAAGTACATCACCTAAGGTAAAAAATTAATTTGCATTTGCAATACAACAACGTGAACGTACCGTGCTTTAGAGCTAAAGCTGGCTCAAAAAATAAAAACAAAACTAGGGTGCGCAATCTTTTGGTTTAATTTTAAAAAGGCTATAAAAACACAGTAGGTATATATACACTGCCCGACAACCGATCAGCGGCCCCTCTAATCTTTCAGTGTAAATGCAAATAAGTCGTAACCAAAATAAAGGCTTATAGTGAGTGTGGCCAATCAATCCATCAAATTTCCAAAAAAAATTATCCGCAGCTGTAAAGTTATTTCCTCATTTTTACGCAATGAGCAAAACTATGGAAAGAATATGAAGGGCCGGACATCTTCTGTGACTACAGCAGCTGACGCGTCCAATTTGCACGACTCTGCAGTCAAAATTAAATAAAAAACCGGTGTAAAAGCATGAGTGCGGACCGTGCAAAAAATTGTTACTAATGATAACAATTATAACTTCTCTATCCACACCTCTAAGCTCGTAAAGTCTTGGGTTGAGCTCCAAAAGGTGCCCCTACTGACCTGGCCGTCATACTCGCCCCCGACCTTAACATTATAGAAAATGTTTGGGGGTTGTTTCAAACGTTTTATTCGATTGGCTGATATTAAGCCCCAAAGACAAGAAGCGGCGCTAATCGGTTTTCGGCCAGTGTACTTTAAATTTTTCAATGATTTTTGCGTTATTGAAAAAATGTATGTACCTTTCGACTAATAATAGAACATTATTTTGTTCAAGTGACGAACTCGCTGCTAAATTAGCAGTAGCAACCCAAATTTTGAATACATTTTCGATGGTTTCGGTCCCTATTTCACCGAGGGCAGCAACGTCCCCAAATCGACGGTTATTGAACTTAGTGTGTACAATAAATCGAACTTCTAGGCACGTAGTCTCATTTTGCTGGAACTATATAGCTCGATCAAGTTGAAATTCTTAACTTCTGACCAAACAAAATCGGTTATCAAGAATCTGTAGTGCATTCTAAAAAATGGGCCAATAATATCAATAATCCAATAAACCACACCAACTGCAATATTCTCCGTTGAGAATACAGGATGGGTTGTCAACCAGCAAACCAGTCTCACAAACTTGTTGAAGTTGGTGCATTATTTTGATCGAAATTCTTGTTCGAAATTTTTCGGCAATATAGCATTTACTATGGATAAGTGACTCTGAAAATGTTTTCCAACGTTGTTCAAGCGTAAATCGATCCAGTTCGTACCGTGGACAGATGATACTGAGTTTCTGTAAAATTTTTGAGTGCATAAGAACTGGCAGTTTCCATATAACATACCTATTATCCTACCCGATGTAAATTACCGCCTCTTTTTTGTAGAATTTTAAATCCACTCCTATTGTATCACTGAATAATTAAAAACACAGAACTAAATATTACAGAGAAATAAATTTTACATTATCAGTTCAGAAGCACTCAAGGCTCAACCTGTTTATCACTTTGTCAATATTATAGATTCTTCGGTGTTTGTTTTAGCGCTTATCATATTCAACTACAAAACAATTATTGTTTTATTTACCCATAAATTTGTTCCATTCCAAAATTCACATACATGTGCACTAAAGGCTCCACTGCTGACCAGAGAAAATTATTTGCCCTCTCCACAAAACTCATCGGCTGACTCTTACCAAAAAATGGTATTTGCACATAGGATGTCTCGGCAGGATTACCAACCATTCGATTAATTGTGCCAAAGGGTGCCGCTAGGCTTACAACGGCCACAGGACACCTATATCTTGCAGCCACACCCACCATGAAGTCATTGTGAAAATATCCCAGCAGCATCAAATCGAAGTGGTTATCCTCTTTGAAAAATGAACGAAAGAGTTCCCATTCGAGTGCGTTCTTTTGAGTGATCGTAAATAAATTCGTGGTTAGAAGAATATTCTTCATGATTTTGAACTTTGATAAAGTTCCGTTATTTATTTCCACCATGTACTCATTTAATGTCCTAATTGTTTCCGGATGTGATTTAAGGAAAACATGACGAAATGGTTTTTTAGGAATCGATTGCTGGGGAATTGGGAGAATTGTAACAATTGTTACATTGTGTCCTCTTTCGATGAGTGTGTTGGCTACTGCCATAAAAATGACAAGTTGATTCTTAACTGGGCTTGTGAACATACACAAAATATTTGCCGAATAATTTACGCGCACGAGTGCAAAAAAAATTACAATTAATTGAAATGCAAAACACTTGGACATGCTGAACCTGCCACTGATTTTGTAAACTATAACTAACTGAATTCCAGATAAGCTCTGTTCATGTTTTTCAATTATCTACTAACTAACAATTATATTTATACTCAATATCATTATCAATAAAACTGTTAATGATAAGAGATAGCATGCTAGATATTAATGGCTCCTAAATTCAGAAACGCATAGTTTATTGATAAAACAAACCAAGTAGGGGAGAGTGGGAGCAGAAGTTACATTTTTGGTATTTCCAGCAGTAGTTTGAAAAGTGATGAATATTATATACCAAAGTGAAACAGCAGTATGCATAAATGTTAAAAAGGGAACATTTTAACCCGTTAAATAATTTTTTGATTTCAAACTTTATCTTTTGACCCAAGTTTCCAAAAGCTATTTTATAAAAGTCGGGGGAATTAAAACGTTACAAGTCAATAACTTTCCTTACCCGTGTATTGGGTCGGTTGTAACACGATAAAAAGGAGGTCTAGAAGTGTCGGCATCAGTAATTTTTTTCAACTATGTTATATTAAATTTGTATTCACACTTTATTTCACTTCGAACCGTTTTTATTACCTATTCATCATTCAGATTAGTACGCAATTTAAAAATCACTTCCGGATATACCTTTTTACCTCGTACTTTATGCTATGACTTTCAGAATTTAACTGTGTCTATTCGCTCGAAAAACTTCCCTTTTATAACAAAGTGCATAGTTCTAATCTCCACTAGAATATTCTGCTATCTCCTTCTAGTATCTTCCATTCCAGTTGTTGAAAAATGGCGGACTGGAATTCTTGTTTATCTGATCACAAGATGGCGGTGTAAACAGTTACAGGATTGGTGTTTAGCTATATCACAAAGATGGCGCAGTAAACAGTTGGTGGATTTCATTTTGTTTCAAAAGTAGTAATGTATCTGATATTCTTTGGAGTGGCGTAAGCTTCGGTGGTAATCTCCTAAAAGAGTCCTTCTCTGTGGTGTTGGTACAGCGAAAAATCCCGTTACGCTTCAAATAAAAATAAATAGGCAACAAACTTACTGTGAAACATGGCATCTTTATATCAATATCGCGTCACATGAAAATTAAGATATTGATCTTCGAAAACCAACAGAGAAGAACAGTGTTGTCGTTCTAGCAACTTTTTCGCTATATCGATCAGAATTTTCACTCAGTTATAGAGACAGCAAAATTTTCAATGCTGCTTCTTTATTTATAAAGTGACTTTTTTAGCGGTAATTTGGGCAAGCATTTGTGGAAAAAAAGAATAATTAAGATTCAAAATGCATTAATATCTATAAAAAATCGATCTATACTATCTACTGATCATTTGTATACTAATGGATTAACAACCGATGACGGAGTTGGTGGAGGAGAGTACTCAGGCTTTCTAAACTTTGGTCTGTCATTTCACCTTTATTATCATTGTAGCGTGTTCCCAGCAGAACTCTTAGCATTCAAAGAAGTTTTATCTTGGCTTAAAGAAAACGTGATATCAACAACTGATATCCGTATCTTCCCAGACAACCAAGTTGCTCATAAATCTCTGGACTCAGTCTCTACAAACTCTAGAACAGCCCTTAACTGTCGATCATCTCTCGTTAAGATGGCGGGCGCAGCAGTTAAACCTTCACTTTAGCTGGGTCCAAGTCATAGGGACATTCCAGGAAACTGTAAGGCTGATGAACTCGCTGAACAGGGAACTACATTACTTATTTCTACTCATAGGACAGATATTGGAATATCCATCCCAACATGTAAACTTATGCTAAAACAAGATGCTATAAAGAGAGAAAACCTTAGGTGGGACAACATCACAGTACACAAATCTAAGATAATAGATATATTGCGCAGGTTGTCAGTTAGAAATTAAACATGGCGCCACGAGTGCCCACGAAAACTGCACATGACATTACTAGAAACAACAACAAATAATAGCATCTTGACAAGTAAAGAGACACTGGATGCGCCATTTTCACGCAGATGCGCAGAACTGAACAAAAATGAAAAGGCTAGTGATATTACCTTTAATATGTGTACTGTGGACAATATCACCACTTGCTTGGCTACAAAACAGACCAACTCTTGACATGAAGCGCTCTAAGTGTGATTTCTTTAAGCATATTGCACATCATAGAGTACCTATATTACCTAGAGAACCGACCGGTACCCCTCTTGCCTTAAACACCCGCAAATTTTATTTGAGGTGAGTAAGTGAAAACTCTCTTAGTTTACTCTTTTTTCCTTATCCGTGAATCCGTGTGAATGGTGGATATAAAAACAAATTGGCGCATTAGTTCAAAAAGGTACGTGTCTATGGTTTAATTGTGAACAAAGTGGTGCCATTAGCTCAAAAAGGTGCGTGTCTACGATTTGCACACCTAAATCGTAGACACGTACCTTTTTGAGCTAAGAAACTAGAGTGCGCTTCCAATTTTCGGTAGGTGTTTTTGTTTTTTTTTTAAACATAAATATTCAAAAATATTATTTAATTTATTACCCGGGAGCAACAATGACCGATATTCTTCATAGTTTAGGTTGACAAAAGGTTAAAATAAGAAATTTGACTACGAAATTAATAAATTTCTCAATTTTTGAATTTAACGGATTTTTTTTTTGAATCCCTGGGCGGTCTTATCTACCTTATTGAGCACTTTGAGCAATTTGAGCGAAGTCCTTTCAATTGAAGCCATGTTGGTTCGGTCCCACTTAAAATGCATTGGACAACAACCCCATACAAAACTTAATGGGCATTTTCCTCTCAGTACAGCTTGTAGGGTGGAAATGAACGACCGCCTAAGTCGGTTCTCTAGGTAATATAGGTACTCTATGTTGCACATTAGCTCCGTTATAAGTGTTGTCACAGGACACTGTCTAATAGGTAGGCACACCACGAGACTGGGCGTCCGCTCAAACGGTTTTTTGCAGAAGCTGTAGGTATGGAAGAAAGGAAGAGCAGACGTGTACATGTCGTTCTGTATCCCAAAGAAGTAGAAGATATGACGTATAGATTTGTAGAAGATGAAGTTTTTGTACGTTGCAAAAAGTTTCATGACAGTAAACAAAAATTTTGGTGAAAAGTTTGTTTGTTTATTTTAACACAAAAAGAAAATTTTGTTCAAAGCCAATTTTGAATCAACCGCCCGCCATTTTTCTGGTGAATTCTATCGAATTAAAAATTTTAACTAATCTAGCCACGACTTTTTGATGTTTGCCTAAAGACATTTTATTTCTGGTTGCGGCAACACTGGAGAAGAACACTTCGTATGAAGAAACAATATGGCCGCTAAGCAACGAGCGGATAGATGAAGTACGTGAATTTTTATCATCTAATTCAAAATGTAGGAAATATGCGGGAGAAAAGAGTACTAAAGCTATGAGTTAGCATTAAACATGATGTATCTAACAAAACATTTTCAAATTCAATTGTTGACCTTTCATCTAAATATGAAGTTTTTTTTATTCATTTTTAGTCATCGTCTGTGTGTGTTATGAAGCACAGATGAAGGAAGATGTGCCAATAAGATATTAAAGTACAGTTTCCAAAGAAATTCTGCATTTAAAATTGAGTCAATCGATTCCGATCTTTTGCATTTACTTGCAAATAAACGGAACTATATTTACATAAAAGGCTATTCAACATTAAGACAGTACCTATAGACACCTTCTATCTTTTTAGGAAGGTGGGCAAAGAGTTGGATCATGTGGTGCGGTTCATATTTTGTCCACACAATTATTAGAAAATCAATTAAGTAAATTCATTTGTTTTAAGGGGGAGGGAAGACACTACTAATTGTACTTTAGACTTTGAGGAACAATGCAATTCAACATCAAACCTAAAACAAACTTATGTGATATTAAATAATAATTTGTCTGCAATAATGCCCTATCGAAAATAAGAAAGCTAAATACAAACATTATGGGCACATTTTCCCTCAAAGTAGGTACCTACCAACAATAATTTGCACAACTACTGTCAGCCTTACAAATATTTATGTACATCATCTTTAAATGAAACATTTCTCTGCATAGCTACAGTTTTGCTTGATCTCAAAGTAAATGAAATAACATTTAACATTAATAACTAACTCTATCCTCAAGGAAGCCGGAACCGGAAAGAAACTGTTTCAAAAGTTTAATTTCTAATTTGACCACAATCCAGACGACAGCGTCCTTTCTCGCTTCGTCTTCTTTTTTTGGGAAATCGTTTTTCCCCCGTTGTTGAAACTAATAACAAAACTTATAAATGAAGTTAAATTGTTTTGCGAAACTTTATTTTTGTCTGGAAGTCACTTTTCATGGAACAAAAGTGCCACACAGATTTACTTTGACAATAATTGAGAACAGAGTTAGGTATGACAAGAAAAGCCAACACAACCATCACACTTTTTGGTTTCAATGTTTATTTATGTTAAAATTGCATACTTTTAGGCCGATACAAAACAAAAATGGTTCAGTGGAAGCCAGGGGATACCATTTCGGAGAAATTGTTTCTTTTTTTTTATCCACATCAGAGTGGATGGAAATTGATTCTATTTAGCTTTCACTCAAAGCAACAGCAAAACACCGTATTTTTCACACACACAAATGTTAAAGTGAAATAATAAAAGCCTAAGCTTATACACTGAAAATCAATTTGCACCAAATTCAATAGCCCCATCATCAGTTCAAATAGAGTTACTGCACGTTTCAGTCTAAGCTGTCTCTGGCAGAAGTGTTTTCATTTTCATACATGAAAACTAGGCGGGAGGGTGTTAAATAAAAAATCTATATGCTTCTCAGTGTGGAATGTGTTGTTGGTGAATTACAGTTTCCAAAAATATCCTTCACAAAAACCCATGTAATGGTACACACACATGGTGCATGAAATAAAAAAAATCCTTTTTGGACAATAACAAAAAAATAAAATCAATTTCACTCCACCAAATCTGGGGGGTTAACTTTTTTGTTGTAAGCCTTGGCTAACAACAACGGCTTTTATGGCACATTGCTTCGAGCATCCCGCAGAGTATGCTTCATTATCCGAACAAGAAGGATATTCAACCGCATCACATCCAACACAAATACTTTTGCTCTATGGATATATATGTCCTTACTACACATAGAGGGGACGTCACGTCGGCGTCGTCGGTCGGTCGGTCGGCAGAAAATCTTCGTCAAGCAAATCCGATTTGGGGATGATAGGTCTTTAAGACACCTTTTCAGAGAAGAACACGCAACAAGCAATGACCACCTTTTGCAGAACCGCACAAAACAACAAAACACGTCTGGAAAAGAAAGGAAATCCTGCGTTGAAGGATAAACCTACCTACCTATACCTACTTAATGTAAGGCAAAGTTCTTACAAATTCAATTTGGTATTAATATTGAGGTTCATCGGTCAACGATAGAGTTGGAGCTATAGATGTCTTAAGATAAGATAAATATTGACAATCTGTGGTTAATTCTAAATTGGATTTTTTTTTGGGAAATAGATATCTACCTACTTCTTATCGGTGTTTTGAAGTCTAAGGGCAAACACAATAAAGGTATTAGTCGAGCATGAAAATTGCATATATCTTACCTATGGGTTAATAATATGCTGATCTCATATAATCTAATGGGTGATTCATTTTATGGTATTTTTTTTCCAAAAATAAAAAAATATGCACGAATGAATCGCACGAACTTTCATTTATGGTTAAGAATTTATTGTAACACAGCAACACATTGAAGGAAGATGCATGTTAATGGTAACTAATGTTATGCAATATTTTACGAGAAAATGTAAAAAAACGTCAGAAGTAGGTACGTCATAAAAAAAATAGATTTTTTGTTTGATATTTTTCATTTTAAAAACCATTAATACCAAAAATCTGATGAAACGCATTTTTATTTCAATTACTTTGATCAATACAGGTAGGTATACGAAGTTTAATCAACATCCTTAGGTTATAGGTTAGGCAGAAGGGCTAACAGTTGATCCGTCACACTTAGATCTATGTAGATCCGTTGTGATACCCTAGGAAGTTGTATCCCACTTAATTTAAAAACCTATGTGTTCTGTTAGCAGTCAAGCCATTTAGAGGCGTTGACGAAGCTCAGAAGGCTGTTCGCCGAAGTTCTAGAAAGATCTTCTAAGTCATCAAAGAAATGATTTCCTATTTGTTTCTTTCTTAAGTGACATAGTGCTGGGCAGTGACAAAGAAAGTGTAAGGTTTCCTTATGTGCTTCTCCATCGCTGAACCCTCTGCAAAGGTCGTCAGTACTGAGCCTCATGTTCTTTTTGTGGTATCCCAGTAAGTTGTGTCCGGTGATTCTGATTATGCTGACAAGGGAACGAAGATGTTTTTTGTTCATTTGCATTATTTTGTCTGTCCTCTGCTTATTGAAATTTGGCCAAAATTTTCTAGTTGTGAAGCATGTTTAAAGCAGGTTCCATCTTTCATTGGTTTTTTCTGAAATTTTGTTACCAATTTCCTGTTTGATGTTACAGTTTGGTACTTTAATATGTCATTCGGTTTGACTTGAATCAAGCGACGATCCCGTTCTTGCCAGTTCATCAGCTCTTTCGTTTCCCTGTACATTACTGTGATCAGGAACCCAGCAGAGTCTAATGTTATGCTGCATGCTTAGAACCCTTAGCTCTTCGCGGCAGCAAGTTACAAGCTTCGAATGTATCTCTGTGGCAGAAATTGCTTTAATTGCTGCTTGGTTATCAATAAAGAGGGTGATGTCTGCTCGTGGTATCGCCATCGTTGATATTTGAGTAGCTGCTTTGGTCACTGCCAAGACCTCAGCTTGGACGACGCTGCAAAAGTCCGGAAGGAGCTAGCTGGTTCCAGAGTTTCCGACAAAATTTCTGCACCAACTCCAGTGTCCATCTTAGAACCATCAGTGAAGACAGTTATCGTAGATTTCTTACTGAGAGGTTGCTAGTTTTTTTCAACTTCTCTCTATTAGGAAAAGAAGCAGTGAATGGTCTGTTGAAGTTTAAATGGGCTGTTGTGTAGTCTGTGTAAACATTAATTCCCACATGCCTCTGAAGGATCTGAGTATGTCCCACTGTGCTTTGTTTCCAGCAGTTAGTCTGGCTTAGTTTCAAAGCACTGTATGCTGCTGATTCTTCTTCTTCAACACCCTTAAAGAGCTAAAATAAAAATTCGAGTTTCGACTCGAGGGAATTACATAAAAATGCTCTGTATACAAAGTTTGAACCAAATCGGCCTACCCATTTAGGTTCTAACTTAAATTACAGTGGATGCACGGAGGCCGAATCGATGCAATTTATGACGTATTAGCTTATACTTTTTTACACGAAATCAATACTTGCCTATTGAGCAAGTATTAAAAACTCGAAAACCAGTTGGGTTGGCAACTCTCTTTTTCTCATATTATTTTTACACTTTTCAAGATCGCTCATTATTATATTAAACAATGGTACCTATGTACTTATACCTGTTGAACTATAAGCTTACATTTTCATCTTCAAAACTGTCCCTAATAATTAAGGAGAGTAAAAAAGATTTCCTAGCGTAATTCCATATCCTCATCTCACAAACATAAAGACAACGAGAATCTGCTCAGCTATAAAGCACATAATTGCTTGCAATTTGGATTTTAATTGTCACACTTAATGCCATAAACTCAGGACGGCCTTAGACAATAATGCGCAACGTCTGATTGCAACCCCAACTCCAACTCCAACTTATATACTATAGCTCTTTATTCGTTGCTACAATAATTAAGTCATTAGCGAGATAAATTTATACGACTTTTCCCACTGAATTCAACTGCGTGGCTTGCAAAAAATTTATTAGAGCCATAGAGACGCAGTCAGTAAATAATAAAAAAAAAAAAAAACTTTTTTATTGGCCACAAATGGGACTTGAAGGTTAAAAAAATGAAAATTCAACTCTTTTCATGGTGCTCTTTTATAAGGGTTATAAAACTCCATTGGATTGTACCTATGGAAGATAAGATTCTATAGTAGTTAAAGGTTCAGATTGCACATGAGCTTTGAACAATCTACCCCTCCTCGCTCCCCCCCCCCCCCCCCACAAGCACACAAGGACTTGGTAGTTTTTCTCGTCAAAAGATTTCCGCAGTAAATGTTCAAGTTGTGAAAAACTTTCAATAAAAATGTCTTGAGAGATAGCGGGGTGATTGCAGTTAAATCGTCGAGTCTTGCACATTGCCAATGGAGCGTTGCATATTATCCCATTTGGGTCATTTGGTAAACCTTTATAAAGTGTGCATTTAATGAACCATTTTGCAGACCGCAATCAGTGTGCAACATTCACCAACTTTTAATTGCACCCTAGACACTACCCATATAAATATATATGTACCTAAGTCTTGATGAACTTGCACGATATTGGCCATTTGGAAGCTCATAAAAGGCCAGCTAAATGGTGTTATAGTTTTCTGGCTTGTGTGCAATCTGCGAATTGGTTCATTTGGAGCATTCTTGCATCGTCTCGTCTGGGTATATAAAGCAGGTCAACTGGCAAATTGTGTCTGAAATAAAACTCACGTGCATACCTATACCGTGTGGATTTTATATACAAGGGTTTTAGTCGCTGAAGAATTTCACCAGCAATATGTACTTGCTTAAATGAACAATGACACATTTTGTAGGTATATTTATTAAATTTTTAAGAAAGTTAAATACGGTCCCTTACACCCCTATTACGACTATCAATTTATCAATTGATAGTTGATAAATATTGAAAATCGATATTTAACAACCCAATTGATAAAAGTTTTATCATTGAGTAGTCTCGAATTGCCGAGAAATATCACCGAATAGTTGTTCAGTTTTTTAATAAATTAAGTTTTAATGTACCGAATGTCAATAGGGCTCATACTCTCTTAGGCAGGTGTACCTATATAAATAGTGTAATTTGAAAATTCTTTATTCTAATTTTTACTTTTTTAGTAGATCCACAAATTTCGAGGTTAAAGTCTTAGCATTACCTAGGAAAAGTCCAAAAAAGAGCTATTTTTGTATGTGTTATGCCTCTTATCCAGGATGTTAAATACGTTTTTTAACGGCTACTACCTCTTGAGAGTAGGTGACAGATTCTTCATGATAAATCGCCTCTCAACTTAGCTGTTCGGATTCGACAGAATATTGTAGGTCCCATGCATTCTTGCCGTAAACAGGCGTACGCCTGAATGGTTGAGTGTTGTAAAAGTCACGAGCTGTCGCACTACCAAAATTTAATTTATTCTTTTACCTATTGGATATTTAAAAAAAAAAAAACAATCAGAAACAAATAATAAGTTGGCGAACTTTCAGGGCTTTTTAACTAAAACTCTTGCAAATTTGAAACCAGGTCGCACCTCCTATATATGTATTGTATAATTTGTAGGTAGAAACTTTCTTACTTAATTTCTCAAGAGATTTCTGTAAAGAAAAAGAAATAGAACAACAGGACAATAGAATAGAACGCAAACCTTTCATAGGATACCCTGGGAAATTTAAGACAAAAAGAGAACACATCATTGCTATTGTACAAGCTGGCGCTAAATTAATCACCTTATCGGAAGATGTTATAATTTTTGCAAATGGCATCGTACGTCTGTCAAACAGACAAGCAATGAAGCGCTATAATCTGTTGTCAAGCCATCCTCAATCTCAATAACGAAGAGGACAATTTTGTGACGAAAATCATAATGAGTGACGAGGAGCATTTCCACTTAAGCGGTTACGTCAGTAAGGAAAATCTTTGTTTCTGGGGCACTTAAAATCCGCGTGTGATGCACGGAGAGCCATAACATCCACTCATAGCCACTATGTGTGTGGTGCGTCGTTCACGCGGGAGGAGTGATTGGGCCGAGGACGCCATCGGCAATATGGTCACTGTTACTGGGCCACGATAAACCACTTCTTACTATCGGAATTGGATGAGCGGGGCTTGTTGAACATGTGGTTTCAACAAGCGATGGTGCAACCGCACATACATCAGCACGAGCCACAATGGATATAATGAAGGAAGCGTTTCCCTGGTCGCATAATCTAACTTTTTGGTGATTTGGCATGGCCATCAGCAAGATCGCCCGATTTAACCATCCCAGACTTTTTTCTTTGCGGCTACTTAAAGTCGCGGGCTTATGCCAACAAGCCTCAGACAATCGCATCCCTTAAGGAGAATAGTCGACAGGAATGCGAACAGAATCACCGGAAATCTTTCGGAAAGTCATGGAAAATGCGATAAAACGGGCACAAATGTGTATCAACACTGGCGGCAGCCACTTTGACGGATATCATCTTTTCCACTCAACAGACAAAATTGTAATATAAAGATTTCCATCACTCATAGTCATTTTTTTAAGTAAAAAAAATAATTCAAAAACAAAATTTGATAATTCATTTTGAGCCACCTTGTATAATAAAGACGAAACAAAAATTTACTTTGTCACGCATAATCTCAGAAAGTAAATAACTGATTTCCTTGAAATGTTTGTGTAATAATTGTTACTTTTATAAGAATGTTTAAGATTATTTTTTGGTTTGTTTAATTTGTTTGTTGAATAAGATTATTATTTTTTGTTTAATTTTGTGTCCACTTTGAGGTTGACCCACAAATTCAATTATATTTTTAAAATAAATATTAAATATTTGTTTAGAAAAATAAGAGTGGTTTTATGAAGTCAAAAGTTTTACGCCAGTTTTGTATTTATGTATCTAGGAATTCGATTTAATCGCAATCACTGGGTCGTTGCTTTGTTCCATTTCACTTAATTCTTTACTTTTGATGCACGATATCTAGATGTGTAGGTTTTATTTTTCTTTCTTCTTTTGCATAATGAGGAACTGTGAGAGTAATTGGTAAAAATAGCAGTTAGCCATTGCACAATATTTTGATATGTTGAGTTAAACAAATTATTCTTAAAATTTGGCGAAGTAAAGCGAGCACGGGTCTGCTAGTTTATAATAAAAAAATTATTGCTAGAATTTTGGGAAGCAACGCGAGCATGGGTCTGCTAGTTAGAAATAAATTTGAATTTTTCCCATTTTAGGTCATAAAATCAACAGTTTTTGGCGAAATATATCAAGTCAAGCTATAGGTATAGGTATATCTACCTAAAATAAAACTCTCCACTAAAATGAAATTTTGTTTACAATCTTATTTTCCTGGGACAAAAAAATTCTTCCCTCTGGGAAAATTTAGTTGAAGTCACTTCGTTAAACTATTTCTTATAGGTGTTTCGTTTCTTTCTAACCTCTCAGGTAGGGACAATATAAAAAAGTAACTTAAAAGAATGTAAAACATCAGTTAGTAAAAGATATAATATTCTACAAAGAAAAAGAAAACTCAAATAAAAAACTAAAAGAGTACGCAATATCTACAAATTGCAAAACGGCATTCCATTCTTTTTTGTCCAGGAAACAAGACGTTTCTATAAGTTAAGTGAAAGACTTTTCTTTTCTGTAAGAAACCATCGGAACGTCAAAAGAAACAGCAATGAAATAAATACAAAAAAAAAAAAAAAAAACAAATTGAATAAAAACAACAACTAAATTGGAAATGCAATATGACTCAAGAACATAGGAATCTTGAGATCACAAAGGCGGAATAAAAATAGAAACGCACAGAGAAACCGGATGCCGAGCTTTTGTTTCAAGGCGATATATTATGGCAAGATTTAATCAGATGGGTTTGAGAAGATGGCATCAACAAAAACATTCGGAGTTGTGGAGGAGGGTGAAGATATTTTTTTTGTTGCCTTCGTCTTTGTCTATATAAGAAACTAGAAACGCACGTGCCGTCGAGGGCAATCATCAAAGAGATAAACACCGACAAGGGACCGATTACAGCAATTTATATTAATGCCTCAAGCAGAAGCTCTTTCGAATTAAGGAATTACTTAAATTGTATATATTTTTGTCTTGCTATTCTTCTAAAACAGAATATGATAAATATCTAAATTCTAAATATGAACAAGGATACCTTAAGTGCGCGAGTGCATGAATTAGTTTCTTCAGGATGTATAGGTATTAGATACGCAGTTATGTAAATAGAAAGCTTGTCATATAGATTATGTACATATACGGTTAATTTTTTACTTATTCCTAACCACTAGTTTGAAAAAAATTATAAAATAGTCCGCCGGCGCCGCCGCTTCTCTGGGTGGTGCACATCCGAAATGTCCCATTTTCCAAGACTCTGGCACATAAATCTGGCTGAATTTCACTGATGGCATGGGTTATGATGGCTTTGAGCACCTCTGTTGTTTGTGGCTTATTTGCTTTGACCTCCAACTTCAGAAAACCCTAAAAGAAAAAAAAGTCTAACGGGGTCAAATCGCACGATCTTAATATGGCTTGTTTACATCACCTCCATGTGAGATGGCCATGCCCTCGAATCGCTCGGGAAGAATTGCCAATGTGGGTTGAGCTGTGTGGCACGTAGTGGCGGCGACCGTCTGGTGAAACCACATGTCGTCGGTGTCCATATCATCCATAATTGAGGGCAACACAAGTTGGTAATCATCGACCTATAGCGCTCGCCGTTGATGGTGATATGGCCTGATGGCCAACGTCGTTCTCAAAGAAATCAACAAAATCAACCGAATTCGTTACGTCACTGAAATAATTCGGCAAACAAAATCAAACTAAGTAAACGAACAATTATACACATACCGCAAAACTTCAATAATTATACAATATATCAACTTATCACAAAGTCAAAATTAATTATTTCACAATTAAATTTATTCAACTTTAAATTATTTCACTCCAACACAATAATTTATTTATTTTTTTTTTTTTTTTTTATTTTGAGTAATTTCTGTTAATCACTTTCACTCAAAACTCAACCAAAATGGAAACCGTACTCAATTGAACTCCGTTTAAAATTCCAACTGGAAACACTCAATTGTCGGCTGTTATATACCAAAACCAACCCTGCTTGTATATAAGCAACCGACGCCACTTTAAATGTATGTACATTATGTACAATATTGAATTTCAATTAATATTAATCGCCAACCCCAACCGATTATTTACAGGGTGTCCGCCGGGAAGGTATACTACTTTGTTTTGCCGCCATTTTGGTAAACATTAGTCTTGGCAGTTCATGTTTGGCAGTCGTGAAGTAGAAGTAGACACGAGGCAAAAAATTCGATA
Source organism: Leucozona laternaria (assembly GCA_932273885.2). Taxonomy (NCBI): domain Eukaryota; kingdom Metazoa; phylum Arthropoda; class Insecta; order Diptera; family Syrphidae; genus Leucozona; species Leucozona laternaria. The sequence continues at coordinate 7,972,491 of OW026368.1, forward strand.
AACCAACGTGTTTTAATCGTTAAAACATTTTATCAAAATCAATCATCGATTACTGTGACGATGAGAAAGTTACGTGAAATTTTTGGGAGAAACAACGTGCCAACAAAACGAACTATTTATCGTGTAGTGAATGATTTCGAAGAAAGAGGGTCTGTAAGTGATAGGCTCAAGCATGGACCACAACGTACTGCAAAATCGGCTGAAAACATTACTGCAGCTCAAGGAAGTGTTCAAAACAATCCATCAACCTCAAATCGACGCCGTGCTCAGGACCTTGGTCTTCAAAGACTAACTTTGGCCACAATTTTGCACTGAAAAGCAAGGCTTATGCAAACAAACCAGAAACGCTTGAGCAAATCAAACAAAATATTCGTAATGAAATTAATGAAATACCGCGTGAAATGAGTGAGAATGGAATGAAAAATTTGCTCAAAAGGTCTCGCATTTGTGAGACTAAAGGCATTATTACATTATCATATAAATATGGCAAGTTTGCCAAATAAATATGTCTCAAAAGTGTCATATAAGTGTGATAGTCAAATTTATATGGCACATCAGGTGAAATCTAACTTCTCTTTTTTACTCACATAAAATCTACCTGTCTCATGCGATGCACTCTTCAGTAAAACGACCCATGTAATCAGGCACATAGTCTACCACACAGCAGTGATGCCAAGCTGCAATTATTGCAACAGCAATGCGGACTTACAGCAGGCGTTATGTTCGGACAAATGGTCGTTTACACTGGATGTTAACTGGACGTTTACATGAGACGATACATTTGCGTTGCAGACACATTCGGGCGATGGAGTTGATAGTTTATTGCGAGGCGGGAGAATATACGAATGTACAAGGATACAAAATTCAAACATATCAACGAAGCGAACATACCTTTACGTTATAATTACAATCCACACTGAGCTATTCATGCCGATTATGGAATTCGCAATAATGGATTCGCGGTGATTTGCAGTGCTGTGTTCTCTTTTCTTTTCATTGCAAATCAGTAAGGAGGAACGAGTGCACTGCACTGCGAATCCAGAATTGCGAATTCCATAATCGGCATGATTGATCAATGATCAGTTGAAATGTCAAAAATTGATGTAACTAATCGACTATACAGGAGGTCATATGACAAAATAAATTACTTTTTCAAGAGTTTTTAATAAAATTGGTTGACTTTTGTTTCTTACGGAAAATATAATTGATTTTTTGCTAATTTTTTACGATAAAAAAAAAATCTAGAAGTATTCAGGGCCTCATCGCTGAAGATGAACGTAGATGGGTGAATCTCACGGAACGTTGTACGAATAGAACACCCATTTTGATAAAAACAATTTTATCATTTGCACGTGTTGTTGAACGCTTTATGCGTCCATGGTGATTTGGAAAAACAGACTGAATAAATGACAGGCAATTAGACGGATCTAGCTTCAACTATATGGCCGCTATCAACGGTCAAAGTTCAGAAAACCACGTGTGTCAAGTTAGCACTACACTTTTAGAAATTAAATGAACACAGTTAATTGTAGCTTTTTAGTAGTAAACTAGTTGTTAAAAAAAAAAATTGTAGCTCTACTATTAAAAAAAAATTGGTATGTAGTGAAAATAAAAATACAAAGTACGCAATTAATTGTTGTTTTTTTGTTGTAAATTTGTTGTGGAGAGAAAAAAATTCTAAAATTTTTTTTGACGAAGTTTTCAAACCTAAACTTGGTAGGTAGTGCTAACTTGACACACGACAGAAATCCCTATTGGAACAATCTTTATAAGAAAAAGTAAAACCTAAAAATGCATATTTTAATATATATCATTTATAAATCCAGAGCCGTAAGAATTTCAAAATATCCATTAATCAACGTTTGTAGTAATACAGACTTTTTGAAAAAATATGGCCAAATTGATTTAAATAAAGCTTTCAAAGAAGATTCCAAAACAAAAGTTAACAAAACGTTCGATACAAATTCAAAGAAGCAGGAGTGTAGCAAGTAGTGAATATTTTAAAAATGTTTCTTTCTTCTTGTAACCACAAGTTAACTGACCTTATTTAATCACTGGTCCCATTGTGGTGATAAAGACGTCCTAAGAATGTCTTTTGGACGTAATTCAAGCCTATTTCTATAACCAAATAGTTAAATAGCTACGGTTACGAAATGGTTTATTAGCCGTATTCTAACTTCAAATTGATATTTGGGAAGCTGAATTGATTATCACCATTATTTAAACGGGTGTTAGGCTATCGTTTATTCTTATATTATTTTACGTGATAATTATTTTTTTTTAGAGGAGATATGTTAGTATGCATGCCCCACTAGGTAGGATATCCACGCGTACATAACTTCATTACCAATTTAAAACATAATCTGTGTTTATAAAAAAAAATCTCCTTGCCAAATGAAATGGTACGATCGATCTCTGTCAAAGGATAAATCTTTAACTCTGTATCACTTATCTACATAGCTATGTCAATTATATGTCAATCAGCATATTATTCTATCTTTCTATATAAAGTTTAATGAACTTTCGAATCATCTGTCCTCTTATTCAAACTACCTATCTACCTACCTCATATGCTGTTCAGAAATTTAAATTGAAATTCCATCCTGTTAAATAGCTATCCTTTCTTGGAAAAAGCTCATCCTGCTGTCAGCACTCTTTACCAGAAAAATACAAAAATGAGACAGGTGTTTAAATGCAAAGTTTATCCTCTGACAGGTTAATTCTCAACAACAACATCACAAAAAATACATCTTTTTTTGTTGTTGTTGTTAGGAGGTACATATGTATATATATCAGTACCAGCATCATCATCCCCACCTTACCTTTACAAACATTTTAAAGAGAAAATATATTTTCCTGATTTAAAATATGTAGATATATTTTTTTTTATTTTGCAAATTTTTATACATACATTCAAACATATCCTTTGCTCGTATCCTTTTCAAAAATTCTATTTGGATACACATCGTTTTTTTACGTGCTTGCCTTCGTATATAAACGCCACCCTATTAAGCCTTTTTTCGGGTTTGCTCTTTCATATTATTCTATACATCCCTACTAACACCATATTCAATTTTCGTTGCACCATTTTGGTCCGTCCATATACAGAGAAAATACTTTTTGGCTTAGAGTGTAAGAGTGAAACGTGAACAGGAATTTAAATGTTTAAGTTGATACAATCCAAATGGAAGCAGATTTACATTATATTTCTTTTTATTTACGTTCCTTATTTTTTGTCCTTCTTTATTTGTTCATATTTCGTCCATGACCTATAGCACTCTGTTGCTACGGTGACCGACCATGGTATTTCTATGGTCAAACTTTAGAACACAGCTTGTATGTTTTTCTATATAGGTATTTTTTAAAAATCATATTTCATCCATTTAAAATAATTTTAAGAGTTGTTTTAGAAATTGTTAGAACGAGTTTCATAATTCTTTACCATTTCCTCTAATTTATCATTAATGCATGCTTTATAATAACGGGTGATTTTTAAGCTGGTTTGGTTTTGGCAACAGTGGTTTTGACAGCTGACGTGTGTTTAGTACATTTTGTCACTGTCAAACAGCTTCAGTTTGGTTTGCAATTTAACCATGGATCGTCTTACAAATGAACAACGCTTGCAAATTATTGAATTTTACTATCAAAATTCGTGCTCGGTTCGAAATGTTCATCGCGCGCTGCTTGTGTTCAGCGATGAGGCTCATTTTTGGTTGAATGGGTACGTAAATAAGCAAAATTGCCGCATTTGGAGTGAAGATCGGCCAGAAGCATTGCAACAGCTACCAATGCATCCCGAAAAAGCCACTGTTTGGTGCGGTTTATGGGCCGGCGGCATTATTGGGCCTATTTCTTCAAAGATGATGCGAATCGCAGCGTTACTGTCAATGGTGAACGCTACCGAGCGATGATAACAAACTTTTTTTTGCCCGAAATGGAAGTTCTTGACTTGCATGATATGTGGTTTCAACAAGACGGTGCCACATGCCACACAGCACGCGAAACAATGGCGCAATTGCGAGGCGAGTTTGGTGAACAGTTAATTTCACGTTTCGGGCCGGTCAATTGGCCGCCTAGATCGTGCGATTTGACACCATTAGATTATTTTTTGTGGGGGTATGTCAAGGCTAATGTCTATAGGGACAAGCCCGCTTCGATTGACGCACTGGAAGCCAACATCCATGCATTCATTCGTGAGATACCGGCCGATATGTGTGAAAGAGTATGCCAAAATTGGACTCAGGGGATGGGCTACCTGAGACGCATTCGCGGTCAACATTTGCATGAAATTATCTTTAAACATTAAATTGCAAGGTTCAAACTATCGATTCAAATAAATATTTCATTCATTTTTTCAAATTTTTTGTGTTTTTTTTTTAAAAAAAGTTCTAAACCTCTTAAAAAATCACCATATATAACATCATTCAAATTCTAATAACCGGTGTTTTTTTTTTCAGACCTGTGGTTTTCAATCTGGCAATATTTTTTTCGGAGTTAGTCTCTTTGACAGCTGTCACTTGATTTATGCTCAGTTTGGTGTGTCATTTCATAATAAATAGACTTACTCCTGAACAACGTTCGCAAATCGTGCCCAAATGGGCCCAAAACAAGGTTGCCGTTGATTCCAATTTTCATAAGCGATTTTTTTTAGAGATGAAGCTTGTTGTATGGATACGTTAATAAGCAAAATTGTCGTATTTGGAGTGATCATAATCCACAAGCCATTGTTGAGACGCCACCGTTACATCCTCAAAAATTCACTGTTTGGTGTGCTCTAAGCACAGAGGGAATCATTGGACCATATTTCTTCAAAAATGAAGCCGGCCATAATGTTACAGTCAATGGGGAACGCTATAGAGCCATGATTAGTGAATTTTTCGTGCCTGAATTGGAGGATGTTCATGTGGACGACCTTTAGTTCCAACAAGACGGCGCTACATGTCATACAGCCAACTAAACAATCAATTTATTGAAGGAAACTTTTGGTGAGCGCATTATCTTGTGTCGTGGGCCTGTGGCATGGCCTCCAAGATCATGCGAATTAACAGCGCTGGACTATTTTGTGGGCTTATGTGAAGTCGCTGGTCTATACACCGAAAAGCCAGAGATGATTAAAAACTTGGAAAACAACATTCGGACTGTTATTGTGATCAAAAATGGACATTTTATGGCAGTTAATACAATCTTATTGTGTTTTATTTAATTTTATAGTTCTTTACCTAAACAAAAACATAAAGGGTGTTTTTTTAGCAAATATGTTTTGTTTTATAAACAAATTATGACCTGTTAGGGCTTACTTCATTTTTTTTTTTTTATTTTAAATAATGGTTAAACTTTGATTAAAAAGGGTGGCTTACGTAAAACCTTTAAAAATTATCAAAACGACCTCTTAAATCCTGTTATTGAGGGCGGGATTATTCGATTTTCGGAGCTAAATCGTGAAGAATGTTTTCCAGTTTATGTAACTCAGAAAAAACCCACTAAATTCGGTGACTGAAATGTGAAGCGATATATGTATGTGAAATAAATATGCAATTAAAAATTAACCGACTCTGATAGAACTCAGAGTTAGCTCATTACTGATAAACTTTGTGTAGTATTAGATTGGTTAAAGAATGAAAATTACAACTTAGCTGTCATCCCGTCATACTTTCAATCTTTTGCACTGTCCTGCACTGCTTCACTTTCACATATCACACTTGGTACGTTTTCGCCAATTTTGATTTTTTGTTTACTAAAATTTAAAAAAAAGGTCAAATTCCTAAAATAATAACAAAAATTAAACAATAATTATTACATATTAAGTGACCGATAGCAATTTACTCACATTGTCATTGAACAACCTGTATTTAATTTTCATTTTATTTATTTATCGGACATTCTTATCAATTTACACATTGCAATTGATTAAATCTATTTATTTTTAATATTTCGTAATAAAGTAATAAATTTATGATATATCAGAATTTAATATTATGTATGTTGTTTTGGATGCTCACATTGAGTATTAGTTTTAGTTGAACCGCTTTGCTATCAACACCTATATATACATTATGGATCTTTCAACAAAGCTGGCTTTCGGTTTGATATGTGTGGCTTCCGTTTTGAGTGCGTCAGATTCTGCAAGAATTCTTGGTTTATTCCCAACACATTCCAAAAGTCATCTTATAATTCACAGTGCAATAGCTGAAGCTTTAGCTGAACGTGGTCATAATGTTACCGTTGTAAGCACACACGCATCAATCAAAAAGAATCTTCCATACCGTTATATACACCTGGATGTCCCATCGATTGCGGGGGAAATTTTTTCGGAAGCTGTCAGCAAACGACCGCCAATTTACAAAGCCTTGAACAATTTCATGAGAGTTAATTCGGAACTTTCAAATGCAAGCTTACACCATCCACTTATGCAGAAATTAATGGATGAAGAGTCGTTCGACTTGGTTTTGCAAGGATATTTTTTGAATGATTTCTTATTCGGTGTAGCCGCACATTTCAAGTGTCCCATTGTTTTGTCATTTTCAATGGGGCCCTTTACCAACGTGAACGACTTGGTGGGTAATCCACAGGAATTCGCTTATGTTCCAACCACGTTTACCAGCAAAGAAATCAAAAAGGGATTTTTTGAAAGAGTTGCATATTTTGTTAAAAATGCCATAGGAATAGAATTGGCTTATCGTCCTTACTTGTGGTGGTGTCAGGAGATGTATTACAGGTAAGGATACTCTTAGAAATTTGGTTCGAGTCAAGAACTAAAATTATTCTCTTAATTTAAGGGCAAATTTTCCATCGGATAAATATCCTTCGCTAGATGCCATGAAGAAAAACGTATCACTTATTTTTACGGCCCACCATTTTAGCCAGGGTGCTATTCGTCCAAATGTCCCGGCTATGGTGGAAATCGGTGGCATTCAAATCAAGGAAAAGCCACATCCTTTACCTGAGGTTTGAGCTCTCACTTTCATTTAAACAGTCGTTGTTGTTGACTCACAAATGTTTTTTTTTTTTTCAAGGATATACAATCAATTTTGGACAATTCCACTCAAAACGGAGTTATTTACTTTAGTCTTGGGACCAATATTTTCAAAAATCATCTGGAGGCTTCCAAACTCAAGATCATATTCGAAGTTCTATCGCAACTGCCGCAAACTATTTTGTGCAAATGGAGTAATCCGGAACTGCCATTAGAATCTTCGAATTTATTTTACAAAAACTGGCTGCCGCAAGATGACGTTCTGCACCATCCGAACGTCAAGCTTTTCATTACTCATGGAGGTTTGGGTGGTATTGCCGAATCACAATACCATGGTGTTCCCATGGTGGGTATTCCACTCTTAAACGATCAACATGGAAATATGAAGAACGTCCAAAATTCTGGCTTCGGCTTGACCTTGGATTATGCAACTCTAAACGAAAAGAGTGTGCGCAATACGATCGAAGAAGTCTTGTCAAATCAAACGTATACGGATAATGTTAGACGATTTGCTAGACTTTACAAGGATCGGCCTTTGACTGCTAGGCAAACTGCTGTCTTTTGGGTGGAGTATGTATTGCGGCATCACGGTGCTCCCCATTTGCAAAGCCCTGCAATGCACATGTACCAATTTCAGCTAATGTCGCTGGATGTTATTGGATTTTTGATTGTTGTTGTTTATATTATTTTTAAGGTGGCGAATATGATCTATTTAGTGCTCAAGCGAATTTGCTGTAGGAATAAATTGAAGAATGAATAAATTATGGAAATAAATTTAGTTTTAAGACAGGAAAAAAAATTCATGAAACTATGTAGAAGTTATGAAACTTGTTTAAGAGCTTTCAAGTCTGAAACACTTTGTAATGTAAGAAATACTCCTGAGATTTGTATATGCTGTTTAAAAAAAAAAAATGAGACTGATGTTCTTGAATTGATAATTAGTATTGTAAACTTTATTAAAATAATGGAAGGTCCATAAAATGCTGTGCAGCTGCATTGTCCGTGCACTTAAAAGAGTGACTCGTAGAGCCTTGAAACTATTTCTAAGTCTGTGTCTACACCTTATAGAACTTTGAAAACTTAATTAAAATGTTAAAGAATATGTAGATGGCTGTTTCTAGAGACTTAAGTTGAACCAAATACGAAATCTTTTTGTTGGATTTTTGCACGATTGCAGTAGTTTCGTATAGGTTCTGATGATGATGTTAAAAATACGTATATATTTTGCAGCAGCCCAAACAATTTTGATGCAGCTTCTGGGCAAGATTCAGCTGTCAATGAACCGATAATGTTCAAAGAGTGTGCGGCGCAAGGTACGTATGTTGTATGCTGACATTTTTCTTTAATCTTAGCCTGATTAAGGCCAGTATATACTGCCCAGACATATTGCTTGCATTATCATAAGATTGACCTCTGCAATTCTCAATTATTATTGTCAATATTCAATGTTTTGATGGTTGCCATAACGACTAGCAATATGTCTTCTGATTTGTGAACAGTGTTTGACAGATAGAAAAGGAATCGTCCAACATACATTGTCTTGAATAAATCCCACAATTAGAGAAAGCTGATCTACATTTTGTAATATCAGAAGTAGAATCTACACTGAATGAAAAGTTTTTATCTATTTTGAAGTGGTTCCAATATTGTTGTTGTGACTTTTATTATTTTCTCATAGGTTGTTTAAAATAAATAAAACGAGTTTCCTTTCCCAGGATTGCCGAGACTTTGAATATGTTCTGAAAGAAATGGATTAAATTCGAAAACTGCTTCTATCATTATCATGAATTTTCCATTACAATAAGAGTTACACTTCATTGGATATGTATAATCTTTCTCCACTGATTTTTTTTGAAATATCGGTGTGGCAAGGACCGCGCAAGAAAAAGAGCTTTTCTAGAAGACAAAACTCAATAGGTACCTCAAAATGTGTTTAACATATCAAAAAAACTTTGTTACTTTAACTAAAGGCGAGAAAAATACCGTTCATTTGATATCAATATCATTTCTCTATGTCAATTATTTCACCTGTTATGGACAATTATTTGGAACAAAAACTGGAAATCATTATTTTGCAATCGGCAACTTCAAGCCCAAATATCTCTAAACTTTACGCTGCAACGCAAATTACAAAATTAGAAGTCGATTGAGATAGAAAAACATGTTCCTTTTTCTATCAAATACGAGTATCTATGGAAGACTGGGAAGGTATCGATTTTAAAGGCAGTCCCTCTCAGTCCGTCGCCCCAGACTATGTCACTAGGGTGAATACACTACTGACTGCCATATACATGTTAGAGGTGCAAACCACTTTGTACTAAATAACTTAATATAATTGTATTTAATATGATCGAGTGTATCATTGAGTTATATTAATTTTATGAGAATGTCATTTAATAATATAAAAAGGAGTTTCTGTTCTTCTGGAGTTCATTCTAGTTTGGACTGTGAAGGAAGTTAGATAATGGAGAATTTGGCACAGAATTTAAGTCCTTTAATATACATATTATATATGTACTACCTATGTACAAAGCAAAAATGAGTTGCATCAAATTACAGATTTATAAGTAGATATAGTTGTGACTCAATAACTGTTCCACAGTAACTCTTACTCGAAATTATTCTCTACTAATTAATAGTTTCCCAAAACTGTCAGTCCATTGAATATTGATCATATCCCAAATTGACAGCAAAAAAAAAAGAATATCTTATCCATGTCACGTATTCCACAAATCCATAAAAGCGAGAAGGAAATAATATTCAATGGATAAAAAGAAAATGAAGACAGCGTTGTGACAGTATAAACGAACACATATGAGAAAAGATTGAATTACTACATAATATGTACCAAACATTCCCTCTCTCACTATACTGTAAGGGCCAAAGCCTTATGAATATAAAAGCTGAATATTTTATTCAGCATCGGCACATATCAGCAATAATTATTATGGAAATGAACTCGGTTATGATTCGAAAAGTAATCTGTTTGTCACAGCTTATTTCATTGATATGGTTCTTGGTCTTTATTTTTTTTTTTCGGGGGAAAATATTAGTTTCATATATTATATAGATTGATAATTTATCGCTGATATGAAACAAAATAAATATCCTTCAATAAATTAGATTAAAAACCTTATGAAAATTAACTATGGGGTTTTTCAATTGGTGCGGGTAGATTTTTGGCGGCCTGTGGTGGCCATATTGTTTTCGTGACATCTGTCAAATCTGTTGTTTATTATTCATTTACTGATGCCAAATCACCATGGCAATTTACACGATTCAAGAGCAGGTTCACATGATAAAACTTTGCTTTGTGCCCATTTTACGGTTTACATGGTTGTCCTTCCAAGTTGACTGCCCAAAGTTTTGTGGCCAAATTTGAGTCTACCGATTCATTGAACAATCAGCCAACGCTCTTGTGTCAACGAAAAGCAAGTTCAGCCGAAATCGTCGCTGTCTGTGAGAGTCCGTGATTTCTTCGAATATTTTGAGAATAACTTGTGTTTTTAAACCCAATTATAACTTCAAATAATTATATCTGTCAAACCAATTCTCAGATTTCAAACTGGCAGTTTCATGTTTATTCAGTAGTCTTTGCAATTTTATGTCGAATTCCTTTGAACAAAGAAATCGATTTTTTTCTAAACCGAATCGATTTTTTTCTGTCAATTGAAAGGAATTCGTAAAAGAATCGACTTCTTTGTGTCATTGAGTGTTACTAGACAGCTGAAATTAATTATTTATATTTGACTTAAAATATTGTTTAATGTTTTGTTAAATTATGTAGAATTCGTTGCAACGAAAAAAAAAAGCAGTTTCTATTCCCAAGTTGAGCGACTTTCAATTTGAAGTATAAGAAATGTCAAATCTTTATAATGTGTGGAAAAATCGGTGTTAAATCTTACTAAAAATTCAAGATTTGTATTGACAGAAAAAGATCGATTTTGTCAGACCAAAATTGAGAGGAAGTCCACATATTAATTTTTATTTCACAACTTTAGTTCCAAAATTATTGTGAATGGGTCCGAAATTAAGTGGTATTGGCTCCGCTGTTTTATCAGCAGTTCATTTTGGCGCAATGGGTATTTCAATAAACAAAATTGTCACATTTGGAAAAAATTCACAAGAGATTATTGAAACGCCCGCCGGCCATTACATCCCGAAAAATGCATTTTGGGACAGACTGTGGCTTGGTGGGGGCATCGGACCATGCTTTGTTTTTTAATTATTGTGGCTGGTAGATGCTCCAGAACAACAGACTTTACAACAAGGGCCCTTGTGAAATTTTCAATACAAATCCTTTTATAATTCTAGATTATTTTAAGACTAAGAAATATTAAAGTTAACACAGACTTCCTATAGAATTACATTTTTAAATAAAAACTCAGGAATTTAATAACATTTTGCTACCGAAATAAAATTGGTTTGTGGCATTTTCTCTCTAAATATCGTTATCTTTTTCCAAACCAAAAAAATAATAAAAAAAAACAATTTTACAAATTTTATTGGAATTCCTTTCGCATTCAAAAAAAAAAGAAAAAAAGTTAGATACCTCATTTCGAGCACCCTGTGGCTTCCAATTGACATTGAGAACTTTAAAACCATATCCATTAACCTTTTCAATTTTATTTTCTCATTTGGAAGTCTTTTATTTCCATTTCCCAGTTTCCACATGCAACCGCACTCCTTTGTATTTCTACCACTGAAAGCTAAAAGTCGATTAAGAATGGGGCATCATGGTGGAGAACCAGCCCTGTTCAAGCTCCCAGATTTCTGTATACCCATCAGGAATAATGCAAAAACTTTTCTCCCTTCTTGCGTGTCGAGAACAATTTCGATTTGCATTTGTTTTTATTAAAAACTGCAGTTGAAAGTTATCCACTTTGTTTTTTGTTTTTTTCTGGGTTAGTTTAGTTTGGGTTTGGGCTATGGACTGCTATTTTTGTTCCTCGACAAAAATACATAAAAAACGAAAAGGAAACTCAAACTTTTTCGCTAGAGTCAAGTTGAAAAATCAACTACCAAGTGGAATTGGAAAAAGAGAGATTTTTGACATGCAAATTACAGTACACACGATGATGCTTGAAACAGTAGTTGCAAACTATTATAATATTTCTTCAATTAATTAAACAGTAAAAACTTGTTGGCAGCTAATTTCATCGTTTAAATTTTACAAATTCAGCGACAGACAGCTTGGAAAACTTTTAGAGGACTCTACACTTGGCAGCAGTTGCTACTATATAAAATTGAGAAAATCTGGTGGTTTCATAAATTTTTCATTTTTGGTAACGTTTTTGAAAAAAATATTTGTCTTCATCTGGCTTCATAGATGCACTTTTAATTTTTGTAGCCAATTTTTTCATGCTTTTAATTTGAAACTATGCGTTAAGCTTACCATTGTAGGTTTTTTAAAAATTTAATTATCCAATGGTAACTTTTTTTTTTTTTTTTAGACACAATTCAATCTTAATTTCGTATGCCAAATGAACCTAGAATTATCAAACAGAACTTTCTCTTTATAAAAAACTGGATCAGTCGCCAAATGATCATACGATACTTCATTTTTGGCGCCCAACGTGGGGCACGAACCCACGACTGTGAGGTAAATATTCTCATTCTCTGAGCTAGCCGTAGTTGTTCGGAATACACAAAGCATTATCATTACGTATAGTAGGCAGGTTAACTTCTAAAGGGACTTCCAATAGAGACTTCCGAATTTTGACAGTTGATAGCAGCCATATTGTTTAAGCTATCTACATTTGTCAAATTGGCTGTCATTTATTCGGTCAGCAACACGGGTGTTCTGTTCTGTTCCACTCTCTTCACCCATTTTACACACGTCATCTCACTCAAATATTTCGTATTTTATTTTTATTACATTTTACTCGCTTGCCTATAACTGGGAAAACTTATTTACATATCTCTCAGAATTTAGTTTATCAAAGGCTTCATAAGCAGCTACAGTTTATTTTGTCGATCTTAATTAACCAACCATTTATTTTTTCAACCACCCAGGTATTTTGAAAAGACTTTCAGCATTTAATTTTAAACTTCACACCATGGTTTACACCAAACAAACATCAGTTAGTGTACAACGTATATGCTTGTGAAAGTTGTAAGTGAAAACTGTAACAAAATTGAGTCTCAGAGGCTATAGCCATTAGGTATAGCTCATAACAAAACCTTAAAAGTTCAAACTATCCTCATTTTGGCCGAAACGGAAATCGATGCGCAGCACATGTTCATCTCAAACTTTAAGATTGCTCTCTTATGGATTCCACTGCAGTGCCTGCAGGGACATTTGAGGATTAGACAAGAACACGAGCTCCCATCGCATAGTTTGAACTAAATAGATACAACACAAAGTAGTGAATTTCAAACGTCTTCATTCAACCGCCCTTCTTGCTCAAAAAAAAAACAACAAAAACAAACACTTGTTAAATAAAAAATCATAAACTTAATAAAAATTCCAATCAAACAAGAAATAAGAAAAGACTTTAAATAAAACTGCGAGGTTTATTGAGAAGTACATTTATTTTATTCCGTCCATAATGATCCTTAACATGACGATAGTCTTTGCTAACCACAATCTAGACCATCGTCCCTAGTTGAAAAGAAAACAAATACCAAATTATGTTCGGCGTAGTTGTTTGTTTATGCACGCTTTTATGGAATTGGCACGCATTAAACTTTTATGGCATCGAACGCTGCCTCCCTTGGTTCGCGTCGTGTCGGTCGCCTTCGGTTCGTCATCATCGGCATTGTCCCTCCCTATCGAAGTTTTTGGTTGGTGTGTGCTCCATGTCTTGTCGAAGCTGTAATGATGTTGTATCATCGTTTTAAATTGTTTTTATTTTTGTTTGCTCGGTTTTATTGGAGCAATTTTCGGTTCCCTTTGTCGTTGATGCCGCGGGGGTGGTGGAAAGCCTGAGAAACAAGGATGAACTGAAATTGGGGTAGTGACATTCCATCGATTTTCGACACAAAAGATTGACTTTTATGTTCTGTCATTTATGTCGATGTTGTTTGGGGCAAAATCAGGGCTATATATAGCGCCTTTGGGTGTCGGTGTTGGTGGTGAAAATTATATGAATTCCCTTTGGATATTGCGTGGGCTGGTTTATGCCTTTAAGTAGGTTCCTATCACAACTTTAAATATTTGGTCTTCGTAACTCATAGTCAAATGAGAAACACTTGTGTACAAAACACACTCCGCATTTCAAATGCTGTGAGACGTTATCGTTGCATAAATTGTAAGAGATGTTTGGTTCACAGCTTAATTACATATAAACTCTTAAGGTGAACCTCAGTTACAGCAGGATATCGCAAAAAGAATTAAGAGCAGCAGCAGTAGTATACAGAGAGTGATGTGCATATGGCCGCACTTAAGCTGATGAGTGCTGCGATTTCCCTCAGGGAAATTCCCGAAGAAATTTTTTAAGACCTCACTGTACATATCCCTTAGAAAAGACCTTCTAAGGTCTCTCTTCTCCTCCATTTCAACCATTTTAACATTTTACCGCAGAGGAATAATTTTTGTCTCAAAAGAAAGTCACAAATTAAGTATCGGAGCCACATTTGTCTCGTGTGGTTTGTTGTGGAGTTGAATGGTGTCATTTTGGCTCCACAGATCAATCAAGTGCACACTGTGTTGCAAACTGTCATTACTTTCTTTCACTCTTTATTGAACATAGTATTGTTTCTCTTCCGGCGGGCACTGTCTTCTCTTTTCTACACATATAAAAAATGTCTCGGTCGTAGAACTAGATCATACTGAAACGAAGAGTTTGTCAACTAGTTTGTAAAACTCAAATTTTGAATAAGGTCCTAACTTACAATTGAAAGGAAAATGAGTTGAATGGCGCAATGAAGTTTGTAAAAATGTTTTAATCTCACACCTCTTTGTAAATCCAGCCATGCATTAAAGGAACTTATCACTTCTGCAAGCATTACATTTTACACATTCATACATCATACACAAGTTAGTCCTAGTCCTTTTGTGTCCTTTTTGGTACAAACTAAGTCATCTGGCGCTGCTGTTGTTGATGCCAAGATATGAAATAGCACACCAAGGACCACAAGAGTGCCAAGGAGGCGGGGGAGTAAGTAGAAGCCTTTGCATTCGTTTCATGCATTTGATGGCATATAGAACTTGTTCTTGTGCAAGTGAAATTGTTCCTTTTGCTCCTCTGTCTACTCAGAGAACATGAAAATAATTTTGTTAGAAACACGATAATATATGAACAGCAGAGTAGCATAAGCATTTTATTGTTTGAGCCTGACTAGGTAATTCCTTAATTTGCTAGAGTTTTAGACAGGATATTAATTATTGCTACATTTTGGACAAATTTTCATAAATGGAATAAGGTGACAAACCTGCAACAAAAGTGTAGATGTGTTGGGTATATGCATATATATTAGGGTGATTTAAATAAGTGGTTTAAATTTCAGTAGTACATTAATCTATGAAAGTGAGTTATAGTTATAGAAGAGATATGTATGTATGAATGTATAAAGCATAATAGTTAAGAGTTTCGTTGAGATTTCGATATTGCAATATTACCTAACATACGGTGTGATTGCGGGACTTAATACTCGACCCTACTATTCGATCTGATACATTTCAAATTCATAACATATTGACATGAAATATAAATATGTACTAAGTAAAATGACAATTTTGTCAGATAAAACTATTTTTGTCATTAGACAAATGTGTTTTTATCAGCTTTGGAAAAATTTCTCACGACTTTTTGGTACTTTCTTCACTTTGACAAATTTTGTATGACCTTCACAAAATTTGATTCATTTGAAACATTTTATTAAAAAGGAAATTATTTGTTTTCAAACGAGAGAATACATTCTGCAACTAGTTTAGAAACACAACTTCGGGCTTATGCCCACCATCACAGCTGGATCTGATGAATATAACCCTTCAGACAAAGCCTTTGACAACCTTTTCAAACACTTGTGGCCGTTTGTCCTCACCTCAATAACACGAGTTAAATTGGCTTCCAATGCGTCGATTGTTATTGTTAGATTGTCAGCGTATATAGACTAGCGAATTTACGTTTTATTTTCCCAGTGAAAATAATCAAGATCAACAGGCGCAAGATCACAAGTTCTTGGAAACGAATTACCATATACGTTGCGCGAATTTTTCCCTAAATAAGTTGGTTGTTTCGTTTGCCGTAGGCTTCGTAGAGCTATCCTGCTGGAACAGGATTTCTTCCACAATGATGGCTCCTTAAGAAGAAGTGGATAAGTCGGCGTGGTCGGCGGCGCTTCGATAATCTAAATGATCTTTACTCCAAATTTGACAAACTTCTTTATTGACATCCCCATTGAACCAAAATGACCCTCATGCCTGAACAAAGAATTTTTCGATAAAACATCGGATCCAAATGCCAGTTGATTTTGGGCGCATTCAACATAATTTTAGAACCAAATTCTTAAAATTTAGTAACGTTGATGAAGCTCGTACCAATATTTGCTGGATTAAAATGAAGAGACTGACTGACCGTATAACCCTTGAACGGTTTTGTTAATAACATTTAAACAAAATTTATTATAAAATTGTTGGTTTTATTATATAGGGCTCTCTGTTAACACTCGAACATTCTGCAATAAACTTTTCAACAAAAATTGGCAGTATAGGGATACAGGGAAGATAGGACTTTTTCCTCTCAGTCTGGTTATATTGGCTTGCATAAACCTATCCCTCTTTAAAGCTCTCAAAGGGTTTCCATAGTTTAAATTATAAATAACACTTCAAAATTCAAATACTCAACTTTACAAATTTGTTCTCAAAAGCTTCAAATCCCAAAAGTTCCTTAGTAAAATCCACAGAAAAAGCTCTTGAATTTGCTTACAATTGGGAAAGGTCAAGAGGTAACTCTGTTTGGATGAGCACAATTTCAATACACACATCGTACGTAGATGACGAGGACGAGCGCACGATCGTTCATCAGTATCCCTTCACTAACAGGATCCAATGGTCATGGTGGAGTGTGCGACTTTTTGCGGAGAATTACAACAACAATTCGTATATACGTAAGTCAGTTTCTTGCTAATTTGTTTAGTATGGTACTTTTCCCAATTCAGTGTCGTGAGCATATGCATCAGGCATCACTGCTTTGGACAAAGCTCGCCCATAAGCCCTGTACTGACAATAAACATGGTTCTGGTACAAAGTTCAAGTTGATTTTACTTGTCTGCGGGACAGTTCGAATACTAAAGTATTACCAACATCAAACGGGTTTTGATATCTATCTGAATGTCGTGCTAAGTTCGACGGTCTGCGGGGTGGTCATGTCAGTTAAGTTTTGACTTAGAAATACCTACAATAATACAAATAATTTTGTACATGCAAATATTCCGAGCCGATTTAAGATCTTAGTTTAAAATCATCGACTGTCGTCTAGGCCGAAATCGAAATAATATAAAGTCGACGACGACTCGTTTTCGTATCATCATAATTCCTGTTTGATCAAAAAATCGAGTTCGATTTTTTTTAAGAAATCTATAATAATCCATTATTAGTTCTCACATACAACACGTGACATGTTCCATTGTAAAAAGGTATACCTAACGATTTTATAAAATTACTCAAACATTTTTGAAACAAAAGGAAATCCTCTAACTGTGTACAGCCCCATCTTTGTGATATAGCTAAACACCAATCCTTTAGCTGTTTACAGCGCCATCTTGTGTTTCAGCTAAATGCCAATTCCATCTGTCTAAGACTGGAAGGAAATACTAGAATTTTCTAGCGGAGACTAGAACCGTTCACTGTGTTATAAAAGGGAAGTTTTTCGAGCAAATAGACATAGTTTAGTTTTGGAAGTGACAGCATAAAGTACGAGGCAGAAGTTTAACCGGAAGTATGATTTTCAAATTGCATACAATATAGAGATGGATGGACTAATGGATATAGCAAGCAAAAATTTTGTAAACAAAAAATTCGAAAGGTTTTACCAACCCTTAACGGCCTGTTTTGCAAGATTTCAAAAATCACAAGTTGGCTTCTTCGTTTTTGCAAAATCTGAACAAAGAACTATTTCGTTTTCCAGCTCACCTGATATCATGCCTCCATAAATTGGCACCCACTTGAATGGGCACTTGAATTACTGGTGCTTGTAGCTAGATACGAGTATATCGGCTGCTAGAACTATGATGGGGTCCACAGAAGTGCGATTGCACGTATATTTCGTTCTGAAAAACCGTTGTACCATCTTTTGGTATGAATATCTCGCTATGTCTGCATTTTAATTCACTGCTCTCTGGCACCTGAGAAACAGAAATCGACAAACTCACACTACTTCTCTAGTACATTGTCATTTCCACCATATACATAGCTCTCGATAAAACCCTGGATTTTTTTGTCACTGCCTTGCCTACCTTTTTTTGAATCGGATTTTCACAATTTGCAGTCCTTTTTAATTGAAACTCGGATTTTAATTGAATTTTTGAATTTATTTCATGTTGATTGAGCATTTATGCAGTGAAGCGAAAATAAAAACATACATACAGGCCGCTTCCGCCTCCTTTATAAACCCGTCGGTGGGGTATTCGTGTTATGGTAGCACAGCAGTGGTAGAGTGGCAGAATGGCATCGTGTCCAGGCATAACTTCTGCAGATAACATGACAATATATTTGATTTGGAATTTATCTCATGTGGGAAACTTTTTTTTTTCTTGCGTTTGGAAATCAGCAAAAGCCACATAGATATTTTTGTTTGTCATTTTTTTGTTTTGCTTATTGAATGGTGTAATCCAAACTGATCTGACGGGTAGGGTATTGACGATATGTTATTTATTTTAATTAGGAAAACTATGCTGTCCGATTTCTAAGGTTTTTTTTTTTTTTGTTGCGTTGTTGCTACAAAATGACATCCTTTTTGATGGAAATATTATAAATTTGTATGTTTTGAAAACCTCTTTGTGGTCAACAGCAATTAGTTCAGCAATCATTTGATTGTGAATTGCACTGTAAATTGTCTCTTTTTTTATCTGTCAAATAGATACATAAACTTTGATCAACCTTTTTGATGTTTAGATTGAAATGACAAGAATTATTTCAAATAACCATAATAACATTTTATATTTGGAAGTTTTATAAAAATAAAGGTCAAAGTTTATCTACCTCTACAATAAAAAAAAAAAATTTGCCGAGTATTAAGTGAAAATAAGGGCCAGCTTAGGCCACAGTTGAACATTTTAGCGTAATATCACAGTGCAGACTGAACTGAAAAAGTAACACTTCAGTGTCCGATGTTAGTAACTTAAGTGTCTTTACTCAGACAATGAAACTGAGCCTAAAGTTGAAATATGCAAGGCTTAAGTGCCACTTATTCCGGTAATGGTGCACTGTGAAACCGGCCCTTATGTTTGATGCGCAAGATTATAAAGATGTGGAAGAGGCATTAAATAAGTTAGAGAAATTTGGGAGAGCCGGGGCCTAGTGACTAAGAACTCTCAACCGTATTTTTTTGTGAGTGTTGTTTGTTTGCAGGAATGGAGGGGACCTACAATTTTCTGCCAAATCCGGATAAAGTGAGACGCACTTTTTCATTTTCAAGAGATACTGTTCGAGAATTTGTAGAGGCAAAAGCCGATTTATTTTTGAATAAAACCCAGACCTCCAGCATGACAGTCCCATCCGTACTATATAACCATTACGCCACGGGCTACTTCAGGAGGCATTATCTTGTGTTATTAAATTATAGTTTTTAAATATTTCCATATGATTGGTTAAAAATTACTTATTATGCAACTTCCATATTAAATTATAAAGGGTATGTAGTTTTCAATCTGGCAATACTTTTTTCGCAGTTGGTCTTTTTGAAAGTTATCACTTGATTTATGGTCAGTTTGGCTTACCATTTCATAATTAATAGACTTACTCCTGAACAAAGATTGCAAATCGTGCAAATTTATTGCCAAAATAATGGTTCGGTTCGTCCGACGCATCGTGCGCTGCGTCCAATATTCGGTCGACATAATCGCATAAATTCGAGCAACCATGGATTGGTTTCGCACCACGTTTACTCTAGTGGAAAATGTGCATCCTCATAGTCACCGTACGGTGCGCAGCGAAGACGCTATTGCTGCTGTCGAGCAGAGTATCGAAGAAGACCCGAATGAGTCCATCCGGCATCGCATGCAACAATTTCGCAAATTGGGCCTCTCGGCTGGAATGTATTCGAGCCAGCCACGGAGGCCACTTGCCCGAAATCATTTTTTTAAATTAATGACAAACCTTTATCTTTATAATAAAGCTTAATTCTTGGCCATTAAATTAAATAAAATGCGTTTTATTGCTTCTTAAAAACCACACGTTTAAAAAAAACACCCTGTAGTTTTTCATTATTGGGAATGCATTTTTAATATTTGTGAGATGTATTCCAGCTGATGTTGTTGAAATTATCCATTTTATTCAAATTAAAAAGAATATAGAATAGTGAGGATTAAATTGCAGATCATAATAATCAAAACAGCTGGCAGTGATTGTGCTTTGCTAAAAGACTTTCTCTTCATATATACTTACTTCCAAACCGTGCCATTCCTGGGGGCATTTTTCTATATTTATCCGCCGCAAATAGAATTGAATTGCGCTATGGAAAAAAAACCTCAAATTACTTCTATATTCATCAGAATTATAAATATGGCAATCGAGTCTCTAGCTAAAGTGGACGGCCCGGCAGGATTGATTTTGGACTTTTGCTCCACTTTGAATAATTTAAACAAAAACCATAACTATCTAGCTCAACATTTCCAAATGATGCACATTCATTATTTGAAGATACAAAATTTTGGGGGTGGGGTGGAGTTGTTGCAGCTCAAGTCACTTTAAAGAAAATATCTTTTAAGCCATTTCCTGTCAAATGTCTGCCTTCTATTGATCGACGGTTATTATAAAAATAAAACAGTGGGCATGCAATGTGAATCTCATACTTTCAGGTTTTCGGAAATAGAAAATGCCCTATCTGATGGAATCGATTTTTCGTGTTCATCATCAGGCTGTAGCATAAACATCAAGCTTATCTTCCCGCATCAGCATTTTACACATACTTATCAACGGATTCATGAAGCTCAAATTGTCAATCCTAACCACGCAACAGCACCAAGGGGAATTTTTAAAATTCATTTCACTGAAAATTGGCATTTTTTTGGTCAGCCCCGAAAAGCTGGCTAATGTCGATCACTCATCCCCATTTCGTCTGGATCAGCCCTCTGATATTGCTTTGCGCTTCTTCCTGTGTTGTTTTGCACCACCATCCCAGAGAACACATCGAATTTTTTTTTTTGAATTTCATTTCATGCAGCTTGCGTTGTCAAAATCCAATGTGTGTCAGAAGAATCCTTTCAGTTTGTTGTCTCTCTTTGCATATACATTTTTGCTATACAAGGGGTGGATAATATTAGCCAACTTATTTGAGAGGGTGTCACCATGGAAGCACATCTCGCCAGAGAAAAGCTGTCACTGATTTAAACTTTATTTGAATTTTTTTAAAGCAAAATCATGGATGGATAAAATTCATTCGAAGGGCTCTGCAATGGATATCCACATCCGCATCTACACACAAAATTGGCATTTTTACAACCGAAAAGGTTTCAGCTTGTATAATGGGGCGACAGAGGGCGCTCACAGAGTTGTGATATAATGCCCATCACGTCCCCCCCCCATCACATCATTCGTAAAAGGAGTGAATTATATTATTTGCATGTTCTGTGCGAGTTTGACGCGAAGTGCTTAATGGTGGTTCTCGAAAATCTTCCTTGTAATCGGATTACTTTAATTAAATTTAGTTCTAGGGGGACCTTTATTCACAGCTCACAGCTCAACTGGGCATGTTAACAAGATTTTTTTGTTCGCTTTATTTATTTTTTCTTTGTTTTCAACATCGTACAAACTGTGTGAAGCTTTATTGAATTTTAACTAATTCTGTCTATTAAAAAGCACTTAGGGTAATTTGAATTTGAAATTTATTTACCACTCACATCTTGTGTATTTTTGAAAATAAAGTGGAACTGACAGTGTTTCTTTCGTAAAATGAAAAGCTTTGTCATTCCTTTTATTTTAAAAGGAACAAAAATAAGGGGGATTTTATATCACATATAAACTTCAAGAGTTCAAGTCGTTCAAGAGCTAAAAAGGATTGTGTGAATTATAACGCAAAGCAATCGGAGTTTTATTAAAAATACAGCTGTTATTTATTGTTTAAATAATAGGCAGTTTGCACGTTTCTGAGACCTCAGAGATTAAGCTCCAATAAAGTCATTGAAGAGGAAGAGAAGCTTTTGATATTTTTTGTATTTTAAACTAAATATTTCGTTGTAACTGATAGGTTTTTAGATAAATGCTGCTACCAAATTAATATGGAGTTATGGCTGTTTTTTTGGAACACATTCATTTATCAAAGCTCCTTTTTGTGATGCTATGTTCGTTTTTAATTGAAAAATTAAGGCCTTATTTGAGGGTTTGAACACTCAGATTTAAGGTGTTATTTCTTACAAGCCGCGTACCTTGCTTCAAAGCAATTTACAAGTGAGCCCAAGTAAAAGTTAAAACTGGATTTTCGTTATGGTGTACGTTATTGCCCGAACTCATTTGCCTTAATCAGATACATTTTTAATGAAGTCAGAGGCAATAAACCTGTAATTACTACTAAGGTCATATTGAATTGCACGAACTTGCTTTTGTAATTTAAGCGGTTTTGAATTTTAAAGATTTATTATAAAAAGTTGAAAATAAGGTAATAAAAAATTGGAAACGACTTAAACAACTCCTAAAAACATTTGAACTCAAATAAAAGAAATTCTTAAAAATATGCAACTTTACATATATGTAGGTAGGTACCTATTTAAAACAAAATCCAAAATTTAAAAACTAATTACAGATTGAACGAGTTGCATCGTTCATTTTGTTCACTTCGTAATAGAACTGTAGCTGAAATACATTCAGTAAAATCCCAACATTTATCTCATCAGCTAAGCGCATCTTTAAACAGGCGTCAGCTTTGGAAAAACCTACACAACATTGCCATTGGTAAGCCAAGAATCTGGACAGCTGAGGATATTGATAGTAACTTTCTCAACAAAACATTTGCTTCTGCTAGCTGGGACAGGTCCCATATCACTTAGCTTAGAAAGCTCTCTGTTTCATTTAATGTTCAATGTGATCGAGAAGGCCCTAGTTATGGTTTTGGTTTTTCCACAGAAGAAAGTGCCAATGTTGTCGAAAGTGTCTCAATGGTATTCACCCTTCCTTTTTGTGTATGATTCTGCCAATTGTGTTGCCATATATTACTTTTGCTTTTAATACCATTTTGATGTCTGGATTGTACCAGGACTTAAAGAAAGTAGCCAAAAGCAAACCACTTCCCAAAAATGCTAAAGAAGATGAATTTATGCCTATCTCCGTACTGCCCTTTTTGTCTAAAGTCTTTGAGAGGATTCTACAAAAACAAATCAATGATTATCTCGCTACGAAGTCATTGCTTAGCAGATCAAAACAGTCTCGGTTTCGTATCACTGTACTTTTGAGTGTTACTGACGATATTAAGCAAGCATTGGATAAAGATGAGGTTACTTTTTGGATTTACTTGACTTCTCCAAGGCTTTTGATACTGTCAATCACGTCAATTTATGTAGAAAGCGCATGCGAAATTTCAATTTTTCACCTTATGCAACAAAATAAATTTTTCTAACTTGACTAATAGAAAGCAAGCAGTTCAAGTTGGATACAGCTTGTCTAATTTTTTGCTGAATGTTATTGCTGTGCCTCAGGATTCCATTCTTGGGCCCCTTTTGTTGTAATTGAGCATGGAGCATTTTGTTTAAATGAAGAATTGGAGAAAGTGGTAAATTGGTCTGGGTCCAAAACGGTCTTATTTAAAACACTTCAAAATTTACATGCCTTGTAGAATCATAGATCTAGCTTGTATTATACGGTGAAACAGCAAACAATCTTGGTGTGACCTTCAACCGCTTTTTGACCTGGGATCAGTAGCGGATCCAGAGAGGGGACGGGGGGTGTCTTCCCACGCAATGTCTATCTAAAGAATCAAATATAATGCAATGCGCATAAGTTAGCTAAACTCGAATTCGAAACAAAATCGTTATAGATTTTCTGTAGTTTCCTTATAAATATGAATGCTCTTGGTTGAACGCACGCTACGTAATGTAAAAAGCAATGTCAAAAAAATCTCCGCAACTTTTACTGGGGAATTTTGATCACTACCTTTACTTCGTGCCCTTCTCGACCAAAAACTGAAAGTTGCGGGAAACTTAGTTCCGTCTTGTGATAGGGACATATAATCACACTAGGACCTTCTGACTGACCAGCTGTCATAAAAAATTTTCACATGAAAATTCAGGTGACAAGATGAAAATTCATTGTGACGAATTTTCCACGACCGCTTCCATCTGCACTATCCTCACAACTTCCATCTGCATCAACCACCACTCCTCGATGTATCCACCTAACCTAAAAAGACCAAAGAACAAAATGATTGAAGGCTCTAATGAAAACCAGTTCAAATACACACCTGAACTGAATTAAGTTCCACAGAATCCAGCACTCGCTGAATAAAGAGGAAATGAGGCGAAGAGGCTGAACAGGTGTCTGGAACCGTTCAGGTGGACGGATAGTTATGAGTTCTAGAAACAATTAATTTCAGGTGTAAATCCAAATTGAGTCAACGTGTGGACGAATCTAAGAGTATGACACATCAAATTAAATGAAATTTCACGGCTATTTTAATGAAACTAAATACAACCCGATTAAAAGTGACACCAACAAATCGAATTGGTTGATATTTATTAAGAAGATGGCCGCGGTGGGAAAACTTCCAGGAATGTATAGAAGTGGAGACTGCAACACTTTGGAAATCCTTGAATTTGCTATAAAAAGCCGGTCCAAAATCAACTAGGGGCAGTTTACAAGTTGTTCATAGCAGAAAGTTTTTTTTTTTTTAGAAAAAAGGAAGAAAGTCAAAAAAAAACAAAAAAAAAATCTTTAAAATAAATAAACCCTCTCGGGAAGCAGTTATCAAAACTTAATTGTTTCTTTTTTTTTCTCTGCTATTCTATTATTGGCATAGGTCCGCTTTCGTTACAATATGTATTCAGGTAATATATTCAGTCGTTCTCCTTTTTCTTGAATACAAGAAAACAAAATATTAGCTATTTGTCCAAAAACAAACAAAACAATATTAATTGAAAAAGTTTTAGAAGCCCCAAAGAAGCTTCAAGCTAAAGAATAAGAAAGAAGTGCCCCCATTTATATACCTAACCTATGTACATATTTAAAAACAACATTATGCTGGAATAACAAAATCAATTTAATATAAGCAAAAAAGGACTTAACGACTTATGACTTTCTTTTTTTTTTGTTATAGCTTCCGTTTTTGTTTAGTGTTGTTTTGTCTATAACACCAGAATATAGACCATGAAATATCTTCTGCTCTGTGAAAGCCTAAAAGTAGGCAATTGTTAAAGTTTTGTGTTTGGGAAAGGGACAAATAACGTTTTTGTGATGCTTACTGATCCATCTTTGGTTAGCAACGTCATTTACTTAGATTAAAGTTTTTTGTTTTCTGTTTCCCAATAAGATATTGGGGGTACATAACCTAATGAACTTTTATAAAGAAGCCACAGTTTACTATACTCGTATATGTATTCCACTACACCAAATTAAATCTATGCAAATAAAATTTCGATTGAGTATTTAAATTTTAACAAAAGAGAGTTTACATTACACAAATTATAATTAATTTAGGCCCCGTTTTTCAGTTGTGATTTAAACCAGAGTTAGTTAACTATAGAATTAAAATAACCCACAGTTAACTGAGGAAACAGTTTTCTTATGAAGAATGCATGCAGAACGACTAAACAATTTCGGTGGATAAAACATCAAAAGCATTTGTGCAATTACTACTGAGTTAACTCACGAAATTTGATGAGTTAACTCAAGTTAAACATTAATCTCACCCTGAAAAACTGATCCTAAAAGTTAATTCATTGCTCTTATTTTTGAGTAACTATTATTTAGTATGTATATTGTTAAGAAACATAAAACCTTACACCCATATAATGCAGTTTTGTACCTTCACCCCTACCACATGGTGTTTACCATTCATTTTCTCGAAAATGACTAAAATCAAGGACGAACTTTATTCCATAGGTACCTACGAGTAGGTACCTACCTAAAGTTTATGAAACCTTATTATGTATGCATGCAGCTTGTTTTTAGTTCCGCATATGTGTTCTTTATTATGAGGAATCATAAAACTGCATGCATTCTATACAAAAAAAAGAACCATTTTCGACAAATCATTAAATATGAGTATTTTTTCATTCATAATAAATTATTATGTCTTCTTTGTTTTTAAACCCGTATGAAAGTTAAATATGAAAAAGACAAGAGATACACTTTTTCCAAGCACTTTTTTTAACTTAAATCTGTTCCTAACCTACGTATACGTTTATAGTTAGACATTTTTGATGAGATCATAATTTTCTTTCATTTTGAGGAACTTTTAAAAAACTGATTCAAAATAGCTTTTGAATGGCTTTTATCTACGAAAGTTGGAGTTCCGGCAGGCTGGAGCTGGACTTACGGATTACTATACAAATATTATTTTGTTTGTGTTTTATTGTAACATCCAAAAATATTGTTAGAATAGTTCCCCCATAGGAAAAAGTATGTCAGAAATGGAAACAACAAACAAACTCGCACTAAAAACACTTCCTTGCGGAACACCATCATTTATTTTCTTAAATACCGAATATTTCATTCTTAGTTAAATGCGAAATATATATTATGCAGTCTATTTAAAAGGTAAGAAACATACATATACATACGTATAAATAGTATATAGGTATCTGTCTCTGAAACATCTATCGTAATTTGAACTCCAAGCCGTTGTGCTAGTTCTATAACCAAGGTCTTCTAAAGCGTAAACTATAATTGAATGGGAATTTAACCAGCTTAAGAAGCATTTTTTTGTTTCAATTAAGCGAAACAAATATAAGCCTAATGCTGCAGTGATATTACGTTAAAGGTTAACTTTGTTAGTCGCATAATTTAGGGAAAAGCCGATTACGACGGTGCTAGGAAAACCGTGGAAAACCGATGTTTTGACACTTAATATTGGATTATTATATATGATAAATAAATGAAAAAAGTCGAAAAAGCTTAAAAAATTTTAAACGTCCCTTTTGACTATAGACTGACTAATACTAATATTAGTTTTTGTCTGCATATATTTCTTTTAGTTTTCTTATTATTTTTTTTTTCTAAATAAGCATTTCACTGACTCATTCACTTTCTTATAAGCTCGGCAAAAATTTACATTTCAATTTGCTATAAATCTTCTATACTGTCGCCGGAAACACTTATGGAATTAGAAGGGTTAACACTACATTCATGTAGAACTATCAACATGACAGTCATTGGACTGCAACAATATTACCAAGGGAATTATACTAACAAAAGAAAGAAGAAGTAAATTCATGTTGGCGCCAAGACTTTTTTTCTCCAATCAATGCAAATGATAAAATGTAAAAAAAAAAATTAAATAAATCTACCACTATGCTGTCACATGTGAACAATATACTTTTTCGGTTGACAAGAATTTACATAAAAGTCCAATTTTTCTGGCAACATAGACAAGCAGCACATTTTCTTGGAAAGAAAAAAAAAAAAACAGAAAAATATAAAAACGGATAGCTACTCTGGAATATCCACCCTTCATGTAGGTTTTATTAACCATATAGGTATATGTACTATGGCAAGTTTATTCATTGTCAACCGTAAGAAAAATGATTTTATTTGACAAAAAAATAAAACTAAAGTTCTTAGAATTATATGCACGATCTTATAAAGACTTCTGGAAGTATAGTGTGGGTGATATTCACAGAAACTATGGCATTACTTGGAAAAAATTGATGTAAATGCATAGGAGGAAATCCAGGATTAAGATTTTGTTCAGTGTCCTGAATGAAAGATACCAATAACCTGTCTACAGCTGGACTGAAAACCTTAAGTGTGTGCATTCACCTCTACCATCACTTAAAATAGTAACCCAGACTACATGATGTTTTGCATTTTTTTGACATATCATCAGAAATAGCCTTCCAAAAAAAAAACCGATAAGGTTCGCTTAGTTAGCTTATATCCTGAGTTTTATTAATAGACATTATAGTCAAGATAAAGTTTTTGAATTAATGACAGAGTATCAGTTCCAATTTTGAGAAAAATGAATTCAAGTATTGGAGTTTAGAAACAAAAATTGAAAATTTTGATAAAATGTCAGAGGTTTTTACTCAAGACCCATATAGCTAAATTCGTTCATACTTGAATTTTGCTACATATGCAAAATACCTTATGCATTCCCAAAATTTAAAATTAGATGTGACCTGTGAGCTATCTGATTTTTCTGACGCAGTAAACGTTATCATTTTCGTGCTCGAAAGTAATCGTCGAAAGGCCAATAACGCCAAAATAGCTGAGTCATTGAAAATAGAGATTACGAAACCTAGAACTAGCTTTTGATGTGGAGGAATAAACTGTCAGAAAAGTATTTATTTAATACAGAAGACACTCGATATATGTAGTGAAATAATTAAAACCAGTCGTCGTCGTGTTCACTATATCGAGACTGTTCACTATTTCGAGACAGAAGATTAAATAAGGTTTTTCAAAGTACAATTTGATTAAAAATGTATATTTTGTCCGGTGTGTAAGGTAAACAAAAATTTTAAAACAAAACACTTCACATCAAACATATATGTAGGTAGATTCTCCACGTAGAATTTTTTTTTTTTAAATAAAAATTTAATTTTAGAAAAATAATCTGTCATTTTTGATTTCACACAAAAATTGATTTCTACTGCTTTTTTCTCCAAAAGTTTCATAACTAATGATATCAAAAAAATCTAAATTCTTATGTCCGGATTCCTACCCATAATAACCTTATCAACAAAACTAACAGCATCCTTATTTGAAACTGAGCACGCTGAAGAATCCCAATTCGCAAGCAACCAATTGCACATCTTCAGCAGATAAATTTTCAGTCGAAAAAGTTCTGAAAAAAATGTGTGTTCACTATATCGAGATTTAGAGTAGGTTGTATAAAAAATTGGATAGTTCAATCTACCGAAATTCACTATATCGAGCATCTACTGTACCTACCTTTTACTAGACGGTATTTTACAGTGGTGGAGCCAGTGGAGGGGGGTCCAACTATACTCAACTTTTTTTCAACCGGTAAATAAAAGAAAAAAAGGATTTCTTGGAACGTTGTTCTGTGCGCTGCATCACTGCATCAAAACCATTAGGAAAAGTTTAATTTATTGATCCATCACATTGTATTTAAAATTTTATTGGTTTTTGCTTCCACATCACACATTTCGAACACAAAAAAAAAGGGCAGATTGCCACGCCAATTCATGAATCATTTGAAACGCTTCTTTAAACCATCATTAGGACTAAAAATCTCTCTTAAAAGAAGAAAAATAAATCAATTTCTCAAAACCCTTTGTATTTCCATAAGTCGATCTTTTTTGCAAGAAATCTAACACACTTCTCTACCAACTGCGGTCACTATAAGTATGAAGTTTAATAAAAATCATTAGAGCTGTTTTCACAAAACAAAATTTAAAATAACTGATAGCATAGTAATGGGAGCTATTCGTTTTAGATAAGTTAAACAAAAGTTCCAATTTCTCCTCTAGGGAATCCCATAAAAATGGTCTGTATAAAATGTAAAGCAAATAAGCTCTAGCTCAAATATCAAATTTTAGTGAACACAGACTTAGAAACCAACCGACGGACGGACGGTTTGACAAAACTCAAATACAAATTTCAAAACGAATAATTTTTCATTTTACGCGGAATCTTGACAGTGAGAGGTTATCGGAAGTTTTAATTTAAATACACATTATATTTTTATAAAATAGTAGGACTAATAGTAAGCCATGCAAAAATTTCTGGTTTCATAGGGGAAAGGGGGGTCCGAACCCGAAAACCACCCCCGTATTTTAAATGGTTTAAAAGGAGTTATAGGCAATAACGCCCAAAGAAATAACGCGGAAATATCACCCAAATTTTGTATCGCCCCAAAAAAAAGAAAAAAAATTGGAATTATCGCCCAAATGATTTCAATGTAAATTGTGTTGTAAAATTTGGGTGTTATTTCCTCAATTTTGGGCGATATTTCCAAACAGCGATATTTCCAATTTTTGGCGTTATTTCCCATTTCCCATTTAACTTTTAAAATTTTTATTTTAGGCGTTTTTTCCTTTAAATAAAAATTTAAAAAAAATGGAAATAACGCCAAAATCGAGAAAAAAATCAACAACAATTGTTCAGAATTTTGTTGGGCGATATTTCTAAATCGATTTGGGCGTCATTTCCTTGGGCGTTATTGCTGCCAAACACCGATTTAAAAACTCACCTCTGGCAAGTAGTTTTAAGAAAATATGATCTTCCATTATTTACCTGTACTTATGTACAGTAATGCATATGAACTCAGCTGGCTTTGAAGAAAATAAGGACATTTTAGAGCATTAGGTGGAACTTTTGGAGAAATCGGTTCCGAGGAATACATAAATGAAAGTTGAGGTGAACGTAAGAACAAATATTATATATTATTAATATTATCGATTTGTGTTTTGTATGTAAACTTTGTTTTTTGTGTATTATTTACTCTTTGATCTGGAAATTTTGTGATTCTTTTTCATTTTGCAATGACTGTTTCGCAATTCCTTGTCTTGCAGTTTCAATATTTGGTAAATGGCAAGTTTTGTTTGTTTTACAAAATCATAACTTTGCATTGGAAATTGTATCTTGGATTTCATTATTTCGCATTATATTAGTATCACTTCACAATTTTTTCGCAATTTTTGTTTTCCATCTTGTTTAGCCAGAAAGCTTAATTTCCAAACTTATTTTGTAATTGTTTTTTAATTACATTCAAATTTTTGTTATTATTAAATTAAACACTTTATATAAAAAAAACAATATTACATCATTTATTATTTTTGATATTGAACAAATAACTAAACTTTTACTTCTTTTTGTTGTCTTCCAATTTTTGAACAAGGAAGTTCTTCAATAACTTGGCACCTTCTCCGTTGCATTTCTCATAATATGGCAACGCTGACATACGCTCAACCCATGCAAATAAATTTGGGAAAGCCTTCTTATCAATAGGAGCCACATCATTTGCAGTAGAAATCGAAGCAATGCAGCAAAGATCTGCAATGGTCATGTGCTCCCCACACACATATGGATGACCAGTTAGACAGTACTCCATATTATCGTAGGCCTTTTGAATATATTCAATGGTTTCTTGAGGAATAATAGCACGTCCAAAGTAGAAGACCGGCTCAACTGCCATACGAACTCGGGGGAAGAGATGGCCACAATCGAAGAAGAGACGCGCCATCACGTTGTTGCGTGCAACCAGTTCTTTTGGGTAGAGATTGTCGTTCTTGGAGTATTTGTCGGCGAGGTAGGCACAGATTACGTGGCTGTCGGTAATAACAACGCCATTGTCATCCAGCACGGGAATGGTGTGTTGTGGATTGAGTTTCAAGAATTCCGGTGTCTTGTGTTCGCCTTGTAATAGATTCATTGGACTATTTTTTTTACGAATAAACAAAGATACTTTTTATGAAAATCACAAAGAGAATATTTTTTTCTTTTTGCTTACCGAAGATCCAATTCTAAGCCTATCTCTGCGGCGGCTAGAAGTACGGCTCGGCAAGGGGGGCTTCGAGCTGCATAGTATAAAATTGGTTGCTTCGAAGACATTGTTCAACCGGTTTATTTAACTTGAACGTACACAAATATTGTAGTAACTCTCGACTGAGTATAGGTGCTGAGGGTTTGGAATTGGAAGTTCTACTGAAGTTGAATATGTTGCCAACTTCTGAGAGAGCTGTTGCTTACCTCATTTATTATTGGAATTTATCAGCTGATCGTAGAAAAATAAAAAAAAGCTTTATCTCTGCTTTCAACTGTGAAGATTAATTTGTTGTTTATAATTTTTTTATTTTTCAGTATGACCATCAATTTTGATATGAACTTAGAAATAAAGCTTATATGCGGGGTGTGAAAAGTAGGTTGTATTTATTTTTATCTTGTGTGACGTATGAAGTAATGGTACAGATACATAATTTATGTTTATGGTATTTGTCATGAAAATTTAAAATGGAAAAATTGTCCTAAGTTTTTCGAACTTTGTTGACTTGGAAAGTTTAAGCTTTTTGTATTATATAAACAATTCTCTTAAAACCAAAATTAGTTACTGTTGGGTTTTACTGATCTTACTTCAGATAAAGGTACTAAAGGCCAAGTATAGGCTTCGTAAAAAAAAATCGACCTCTTGATTTTAATTACGATGACACAGAACACGAGTGTCTGGCAATTCTGTATTTATATATGGCTGTGTGTACCTCGAACTACAGCCTTAAACCTTAATTTTTGAGCTTAAGGTTTTTTTTTAAGTGATAGAGGGGAATCCGAATTTTGTTTTAAGCTCCAAAAATAATGGTACTTTCCACACACGTATCTGTTATGGAGGAGGTTATTCATCTCTGAAACGTTAGTTACGCATCGAATACAAATGTTTGTGCGTACAAATGTAGGAATGATTTGTATTTTAGTTAACAAATAACTAGAAAAACTGATTAAAACGGTATCTAGTCATAGAATCGGACGGACCTAAAGTTTCATATTTTATCAGAAATTTTCACCTTCAATTTTTTAAAAATCGAAGTATTAAATAACGTTCTTTTTGATAAGAAATTTTGTATAAGCTGATCACGACATTCAACGAAAACCTCATTGATTCCTTCATTTAATGCGAGTATTTTAAGGAGCGCAAGCTATTCCGCTATACTGACAGAAAACAGTCAGGCAGTTGTTAAAGCCATTGATTCGGTAATGTTATCCACTAATTTGATTCAGCAGTTTCGGTAAGAATTCTCAAGCATTATTGTTAACCTCAAGGTCACTCTTTTATGGATTCCAGGTTATTGTGAGATTGAGTGAAATGAGCGGGCTGACGAACTGGCCAGGCAAGTATCAGATCATAGCTCACTTGAGGAAAGAGTTAACATTTCGCTTGGAGCTATGAAGGGCAATATATTCTCAATTTGTCTTCCTAAGTCAAATCGTAGGTGGCGAAGTTTAACAAACTGCGTTATATCCAAAAAGATACTGCCCATCTATAATAACTCGCGAACAACTGACCTGATATTCATGTTGACCCAGGCGAAACATAGCCAGAGTCGTTGCAACCTGTTCTGGTCACTGGACAATATGAGACCATGTGGCGAAACTGGGCATTCCCTACAATACTTATTGTCGTTGTTGTGGGGACCAGCCGGAAAAGGAAACAGTCGTTTATTTCCTCTGTAAATTCTCAGCTCTGGTCGGAATGAGAGCGAAAATCATTTGGAAAGGCTTTTCTTGAAGACTTGAACGAACTTTCTGAGATAAAGATCAAAGACATGACGAAGTGGATCTAGGATTAACTTCGCTTTTCTAATTCCCATACTGCATCCGTGGGGCTCCTTGAATCCCAACATAAAGGAAATACAACTCTAAAATGAAAAGAATAAAACGCGTGCAAATTCCCTCCTTCTTTTCTGACAAAAAATGTATGCTTTACCCAGGAAAATATGGAATTTCTTAAACCTAAACTTATTAACTCAACCATGCACCTGTTCACCTCTTGTTTTGCAGAATTATCCTACTTAAAAACTCCATGCGCTTGCACCCTGGCCTGGGCAAAGGATAACAATTACAAAATAAATAAGCCTCATGAAGCCAGACCATACCAGACCACACCAGACTAGACCCTTTTTACTGGAAAAAACGACCACTTTAACCCAGTTCCAGAGCATATCTCGCCCTTTCATAAATTCACGTGTTAGTAATTCTTGGCCAGAACCGGAACGTGTCTAAAATTCAAATCAGATTCCATTAGCTCGTGTTCTCCCATTCAATGTTATGAGCTGCCGTGCGTCGGTCGTCGTAGTTGGTTAATTTTGTTCTAAGCGAGTGGAGTGCATGAAAATCGAAAGAGAATGCAATCACATTTAAAAAGGATCAGGGTTCTGCTTCTGTTATACAATTAAAATGGAATCACATTATATGTTCGTAGGTAATATTTTATAAAAGAACCCGACACGGGTTGGATAAAATTAAATAAAATATGTCGGTTAGTCGGGGTTAGTTTTAGATAAGAGCCTTAGCCCATCAGGCAACACCAATTGTTTAGAAAACTTTTTTATAATTCAATTTACATAAGAAAAAGTGCTGGTTGTCAAAACAGCGTGATCGAGGTATTCAAATTTATATTATGTAGCATTGAAAAAAACATTTCCCCACTATATTTTCGTCTTTGATACATCTTGATATAAATCTATTTGAAAAGGAAGTGACTCTAGACATGCCAATTATAACAGTTTTGGTAAAAGTACTGTTTATGCGGCCCCTCAGGGACAGGGTCCTCCGCCGGTGGGCATACTTCAGACACCCAGAGTTTTTTTTTCAAGTCGCGCAAAGCGCGTTAACGCAAGTCCACTTTTATAGTCGAAAAACTGTTATAACTGTTATAAATTGGCATGTCTCTAGTCTCTTCCATTTCAAAAACGCATCATAGCACTCAGGGCTATTAGGGCCTTCCCCCGGTGCCAGTATTAGGCATATTTCGAGCACGAATAGTTTTTTTGAATATTTCAAATTTTAATGCTGAAAAACTGTTATAAATTGGTATTTCCCTAGTCTTGATCTAACAGTATATACCTACAAACTAGATAAAAAGTTTTACTAGCTAACTAAGGGCCGGTTTGTTCACACAGTGAGTTAAATCTGTTTCATCTGTTTTTTTTCTCAGGTTCTGAGTGAGGGAAGAAACTATGGCATCATTGTAACGGGTGATTTTTTAAGAGGTTTAGAAATTTAAAAAAAAAAAAAACACAAAAAATTCGAAAAAATGAATGAAATATTTATTTGAATCGATAGTTTGAACCTTGCAATTTAATGTTTAAAGATAATTTCATGCAAATGTTGACCGCGGCTGCGTCTCAGGTAGCCCATCCCCTGAGTCCAATTTTGGCATACTCTTTCACACTTATCGGCCGGTATCTCACGAATGAATGCATGGATGTTGGCTTCCAGTGCGTCAATCGAAGCGGGCTTGTCCCTATAGACATTAGCCTTGACATACCCCCACAAAAAATAATCTAATGGTGTCAAATCGCACGATCTAGGCGGCCAATTGACCGGCCCGAAACGTGAAATTAACTGTTCACCAAACTCGCCTCGCAATTACGCCATTGTTTCGCGTGCTGTGTGGCATGTGGCACCGTCTTGTTGAAACCACATATCATGCAAGTCAAGAACTTCCATTTCGGGCAAAAAAAGTTTGTTATCATCGCTCGGTAGCGTTCACCATTGACAGTAACGCTGCGATTCGCATCATCTTTGAAGAAATAGGCCCAATAATGCCGCCGGCCCATAAACCGCACCAAACAGTGGCTTTTTCGGGATGCATTGGTAGCTGTTGCAATGCTTCTGGCTGATCTTCACTCCAAATGCGGCAATTTTGCTTATTTACGTACCCATTCAACCGAAAATGAGCCTCATCGCTGAACACAAGCAGCGCGCGATGAACATTTCGAACCGAGCACGAATTTTGATAGTAAAATTCAATAATTTGCAAGCGTTGTTCATTTGTAAGACGATCCATGGTTAAATTGCAAACCAAACTGAAGCTGTTTGACAGTGACACAAGGTACTAAACACACGTCAGCTGTCAAAACCAGTGTTGCCAAAACCAAACCAGCTTAAAAATCACCCGTTATATAAAACCTATAGTAATATCATCGAGTCGTTTTTTTTTACGTTCTTGGGAGCTACTATGTGGCGTTATAAACGCCACAAATTTGACAATGGAGAGAATCAAAAAGGAATCGAGAACAGGTAGTAGGAGCGAGAGGAGTGTATTATATTGGTTCTGGCAACCATAATGCGGCAAAGGGAGATATCCGAAATAGCTTTTTGCGTCACGGCAACGACGATAATTTGGGCGAGAAAATAGAAAAAAATGTTTGTGTGTATGCGTTTGTCAAGGTTTTTTCCTTTTTTTCCCAAATGATTTTTTCAATGGATTTTTTGCTTCAAGGCATATATGTTTATATAGATATAGCTATATTGTCATTATCAACTATAGTTTCATGCAAAACTTGGTATTTATTTTTGATTTTGAATTTTTGTTTGAAATAAATTATAAAAACAACGTTGCAGGTTATTTTTTTCTATGCACTGATTGTCTGACATCATTGCCACATTTTGGGTTAGGTTATTTATTTTTCTTTAAAATAATTTTCTTTATTTTATAAATGTATATAACAAGAGATTAAAAATTATTGCACGATATTCAAGATGTTGCTGTTATTTTTATATATATTATGTCTGTTTGGTAATTTATTAGAAACAAATTTTTAAAATCGTAGGAGTGGTTTTAAAAATAATCATTTTTTATATATCTGTATGCATAATTTCGTCAACAATTTAAGAAAATTAATTGGTAAGTCAATTATAAGAATGTATTAAAGTGGAGTTAAAAACTTATTTTAAAAAAAAAATCTTCCACCTGTTTTCGAAATTATATCAAATTTTTAACAAATAATTAAAATTTTTTTTTTTTTAATCCGAAAATTACTTTTTTGAAAATTTTGATACGCAATATTATTTAAACTAATTACAAGCTTCTGTTTAAAAACTTAAGTTTTAATCGGTAAATCCGGTAATGAGATACCTAGTTGAAAATAAAAAAAAAATATATTCTATGGGAGGTGCTGTTATTAACCGCCATATTATTCACTAGATACACCCAGATTAAAACTTAAATCCAGATGTATTTACATTGAATTTGTATGCTTTTCACCTGGATTTAAATTTTTAATCTGGATGAATCGAGTGAATAATATGGCCGTAATTGTTCAATATGAAATTTGATAATTTAAAATGCTAAACAATACTAATTACCTACGCTACTTAAAAAAACTTATCAAAATCGTAGGAGTCGTTTTTAAAAAAAAAAAGTTTTCCTTAACGGTTTTTAAACATTTGTATGGGAGGTAGCGTTATTTTTAATTATAAGAATAATTATTGTCTCAAATCTTCTATATAGTGTTAAAGAAATGCGAGAAAATAAGCAAATTATGACTTTGATAGCAGCTGTACGATATTCTAAGACTCTATCTAAACCGAAATAGCGCCCCCTATCAAGGGCCCAGGCGTTACAATGCATAAGGGATAGAAACGAGCTGTCCATATTTTATATCCTCTAAGGAATATATTCATTCATGCCTACCCAAAAATTTCAACGTAAGCAAAAAAAAAATACAAATCCACAGCTCCTATACATATCAAAGCACAAAACTTCTTGTCCCCCTTGAAATCTCAATAAAGTCGTAGCAAAGTTCTCGTTCTTCTATTATCTTGTGTTGTCATTTTATTGTTTTCTATACAAAATCGTTGTTTTTTTTCTCTCCCTCGAACTCTCATAAATTTAGTATACGGTATTCTCGTTCTACTATTATCGGTTAATCCTTCTCTATTAGCATATTCCTGAACCTAGAATGTCTCCAAAGAGAAATTGCACTTTGGGAAGTTGCGGTGGCGCCCTGGTAGTTCCTCATCATGATAGTACTATAGAAATATATATACAATGATGGCATCACGCTGAGCATGAGCACTTGGCTCCTATATAGTATTTATGGAGCTTTCCCATTTACCAGCAAAGACAAATTTCGAATTGATTGAAAACATTAGTTCTATCGTTAAATAAATGAGAATGACTTTAGATATGCCAAATTATAACAGTTTTTTTTTTTATAAAAGTACTATTCATGCGCCCTGGCAGGGCCAGGGCTCTCCGCTGGTGAGCATGCTTCGGGCAGCCAGAGTTTTGTTTTCAAGTGACGCGAAGCTCGTTAACGCACGCTCACTTTTAATGGCGGTAAACTGTTATAACTGTTATTTCATTTATCTAGTCCCGTCCTAAGCAAAACTTGAATGACGCATTTTATGTCATAGATTGAAACAAATTTAAATAGGAAAAACTGTAGAAGCAAGAACCACTTCATTTTTAATGAAATCTACCCGGGCGCCATTTAGTGTATTTCAGCTCTGGAAGTACTGATTGCTTGTTATAATAAATTTTGAACAAATTCAATAAACAATAAATGAAAACGGCTGTTTTTATATTGTTCTATTCAATAGATATTTAACTAAATTCTTCCTCGCCACCGGTCTATGTCTATTTGCAGTTTACACACACACACACACAAGGAAGGCAGTTAGGAAATGATTTCTAAGATAAGTCAATATGCAAATTGAGATAAAGGAACTAGCCTGAAGGCTATAATGAAGAGAAATAGCTTCAATCTGCAGTTGACAAGTTAATAATTTTGCTCTAAGCATTCCGTAAAGTTTTTGGACAAAACTATGATGTAGATTGTACATTAGAGTGAAGAATGATTCAATAGACAATTTGTTATGATAAATATATTTGTGTATAGGTATTTATGTATACTTTTATCAAATGGAACTGTTTCATATATTAATAATGTGACAAAATATGTCCTTTGGAAGGATAACAATTAATATTTTCGAATTGACTTATGTAGATATGTGCTTATGACAGGGGTTTTCGATTATTTCCGAAATATAATTATTGTGTAAGGCACATGAAGAATAATGTTCATTTTATGAATGTCGAAGAAAAGACAATGATGTACAAGGGGTGTGAAACGATAACTGTTCTGGATTGCAATATGTTCTCGTAAACTATTTTTTCGAGTTTAATTAAAGTCTGTTATATGAGACATACCAACAGAGTGAGAATGTGTCAGTGTGAGAGTGTGACAGTGTTACAATAATGTGACAGTGTGACAATGTGGCAGTGTGACAGAGTGAAAGTATGACAGTGAGACAGTGTGACTATGCGACAGTATCACTGTAGTGAGAACATGATCTTTGTTTTGGTCAGAAGTATTTTTTACCAAAAACTGTTATTACCTAAAGGTACTGACCTTCTATAGAATCGTTGTTTTTAGTCTTGACAATCACATTTCCATCAAACCTTTTTCTCGATAATTGAAACTAGCTGCCTCATTTCATTCTATATCTACTAGCAATTCGGACAGTAAATGTTTGCTTTCATTCCGACATCATCCTAAACAAACATTTAAATCATTTCCATTATCCAATTTTTTTTTCTATTTTTCATACAAATTTGAATCTTCTGGATGAAAACAGAAAAGGATTCTCTATTTCACCACCTCAATTCACTATGTGTCCCAAACAGTGTTTAAAATAAACAGCCTATAGGGTTTTTATAGTTAAATAGCTTATTTGATACAGTGGTTATTTTAAGATGGGCGAGATCCTATTTGCCCAAAAAACCTCAAACCTATCTTGAAAATATTGCCATTATTATATCTCCACCACATTGCTTACACAACAACACAAATATTAGATAAAAGGACGACAGAAATTAATATATTTTTGCTGTGCGGCTGCTGTTGCTGCTGGAACTCATATGTTGTGTTATTTTTGTAAGCTTTTGTACAGCCTATCCTTGAGGGTAATTGGTTCCCGAAAACATCATATTCGTATAGTATAGGTACATATGATATGATGTGCAACCAGAAGCATAATAATGGTCTCTTCATCAAAATGAAATCGTTTTACCCGAAAGTCTGGACTGACGGCTACCGACGATGGGGGGTTTGACTTTGGCGGCAGCGGCGGCACGTTCAATGCTGTTGTATTTGGCAGGGAATGTTATCATTGAGCTTTTGCGTTGGTTGCCCCTAGTGCTTTCGTCGTCCTTTATGATGATGTTGCTGATGGTAATAATGCTGGTGCATATGTCGATGCTGCGATCATTAGTGGCGAAGCTATTAAGGTCTGTTTTTATTTCGTCGTGATTACATGCGAAATAATGTCCTGAAGCCGTACAGATAAACATAATTTAACACCCGTGGGCTTGGGTGGACAAAGTCATGGCGAACGGCTTATACCAGCTCGTCAACAAATTGGCTTGTGCGAGCAACAACATTGATGGTAATAAAACGATAGTGGTCAGATGTCCTTTTTCGCAGTCTGGTCATAATTTAAATGGTTTCGTGTGGTAATTCTTTTTGAGCGAGGGGGCCTTTTGGAGCTTGTATGGTAGGTATCGGATGT
Source organism: Leucozona laternaria (assembly GCA_932273885.2). Lineage (NCBI taxonomy): Eukaryota > Metazoa > Arthropoda > Insecta > Diptera > Syrphidae > Leucozona > Leucozona laternaria. Next base: position 8,012,750 of record OW026368.1, read on the forward strand.
TATAATATAGTTCTGCTGTTGTTGTTGTTTTAGTTGTTGTTAACATGCATGGATGAATTTTTTGGCAAACCATCATTGGGATTTTATTGATTTTAAACATTTTGTATTTGGAATATTTTGAAATATCCTCTTTCGCTCTTCCAACTTGCATCGTTGTAAAGAATATATTAATTGATATAGACGAATTACCTCAAATTCCAAAAAGTCATTCCATACATCCAATTGCAATTATCGTAAATCATAGCTACTTGCCTAATTGATACAAATTGATATTTACTCTCTCGGTTATTACTGGTTGGTTGGCTGTGGAATTTGTTGGGATGCTCCTGTCAGTCGATGGTATTTCCGTAAATATATCCTTTGTCTGGTGAAATGGAAAGTGATGGCTAAGCTCTGCAATCGAAAGGTATGCAAATGATTTACAAATATGCACTCAGCTCATAGAACTCAATATATACACACTATAGGAGTTGATGCATTAATTTGGAATGTTATGTTCAAGGAACTGTGATAAGTTCCATAACACATCAAATAGTAAAAGGAAGTTTTAAACACACACATGACTTTGCCCAAGAATTATAATGATATTGTAGGTAAGTACTTTGAATGAGTAGAAATGAAACAAAATGCATTCTAATCATATAGGTTTCTTTAAAGGGAACCTTGTGGTAGCTATAAGTCCGATTCTATAATATAACTTCAATTTTCGATATTTTGTTCAATTTCTCCGTAAAAGAGGCAATACTAAGTAGGAGTAGGTAGATTTTCTTCTATTTGGATTTGGAAGGAGGCCATACATAAGAAATTAAAGTTTTTAAAATGATCAGCATGCGCATTAGTTAATTTATCAAATAAAGTTAAAATATTAAGATCACTCATAGAAAGATCTTCATAATCGTAAGCTTTTCTAGGCCCTAGTGTTTTAGAGGTGAGTTAAACCACAGTTTACTAACTTCCTTGAAGTAAATTAACCCACATTGAACCGAGGAAGCAGTTTTTCGGTGGAAAATTCATGCGGCATGACTTAACAAATAAGGTGGAATAAACATCAAAAGCATTTGTTCAGTTAATATTGAGCTAACTCGCCAAATTTGATTAGCTAGCTCAGGTTTTACATTAATCTTGGACTGAAATGCTGATGGATTAAGGCTTATAATTTTATCCTGGATCTAAAACTAAGGCTCTTCGTGAGGGCTTAAACTACCAAGGCTATAATTTAACTTACAAACTTTTTTAGATTGCGATTACAGTCAGGAAAGACCATATCATAAACTAATAAGCCTCTTTTATAGCCAGCTCGGTGTTTAGGAACCTAACACATACATAGTTGATTGAGGTTGTTCTCCACTTCTTAATTTGGAGTCTTTCTTTGCTGCTTATTATATCAGACTTAGATTCGCTAAGCAGCACCCTCAGTTGCAGTATTTTCAATTTTTTGACGGTCAACGTCACTGTATATTCTCTACCACCTATTGAGGTGGTATAGGTGGTAGAGAAAAGACAACAACGCGAGCTGTACGAGCTATACAGTAACGTTGACCGTCAAAAAGTTGAAAATACTGCAACTGAGATTGTGTGCACTGTACAGTGACACACCAATTAGCGAATCTAAGTCTGATAGAATAAGCAGGAAAGAAAGACTCCAAATTAAGAAGTGGAGAACAACCTCAAGCTGGACCAAATATTCCCCGAAGAATATTCCAAGCCAATTTGAATCTCTTCTTGACAAGGCTCATTTTTCTTTCCCTTGGCGTTTGCACCACATACATTTTTTTTGAGGGGAACTGCTTCTCCCCTGAGTATCTTTTTCCATGATAAACTGTCTCTCATCTTAGCTCTTGTAGGTCCCTCTCTCGCCTCCATTCTTACCGACAACACGCACATTAAACTGAAAAAGTTGACAGTCGCTAAACCACTAGGGTCTGGTTTTTTACAAGTTATCGCGCCACTAATGTTTTCGTTATCATGTGCCCCATACAGCAGGACCGAATGGTCTTGACCTCGTGTAGAGTTTTCTCGTTTCTCTGATAGAAGGCTTTTTCTGTGGTTTATGCATGAGATATAGGACTTCTGTTGGCAAATTCAGGCCTGCTATCAACTTTTGTATGACGTTAGAGGATAAAAATGAAAGTATTCAGCACCATAATTCTCGGCTCTACAACCAACGTTTGGCATTGGTCTCAATCAACAAGTCTAGGTCGCACTTACGAGCCAGGAATAGCCGTAATGGTTATATAGCGTATAATTTCCACACCGGAGATCTGGGTTTGATTCCCAGCCTCGTCCATCTCAAATCTAAAAAAAAAAACGGCTACTTTCTAGCCCTTTCTCTGTATATTAAATCGGCATTCCGTCACAGAAAAATCTACTTCCCGCACATTAAAACATGCTTGCCCTTTTGCGGAATTCTCTTACTTTGAAATCGCAATCCCTGTCACCTCAAGTTAATTTGATTCAATCCCAGAATATCCAGGACCAGATTCAAATCTATCTTCAACTTACACTTCAAGATGTAAACACGTGATTTCAAAATTTACTCTTCCAACCCTCATTACCTATGTAGAAGCAGAAGAAGAAGATATAAATGTCACTATGTTAGAGAGTTGCTCAGAGTTGTCTCCTCGTCACATTTAATTTCGCATTTTGAATCCCTTACAGACGGGTGTGCCTCTATACACCCAAGTGCATACATATAGATTAAGTCCTACTTCAGGTATAAATGACAGCGTCGTCATCACTATATTATACTCTTAGTGACTTAATGCACCTTTAGAGTTAGTTCTCTATATGAGTCAGAGAATGTGCAAAGTTGGGGAATGTGCTCCAGGTAAACATAGAAAATGCAATGTCAATAGAAATCCAATCAAGTTAGTTTGCCAAAAGACAACAGGATCCATTAAAACTTTTGCTGATTGTTTTAAAGTGCTTTTGCGCAAAATTCACCCGAGGATTGCCTTTATAGCCACCGAACGCCACCACATATTCATCCATTCCATTCTGTGTGTGTGTATGTGGATGAAGATCCTGTGTCTCGGGCTACCTGTTCAAGTTTGTGCATTATATCACATAGCGTATGAAGGGGCGGGGGAAAGGCGATTCACCAGCGCCCCCAAAGCAATTAAAGTTTTCACAAACGTCAGAGAGATGCCTTTGAAGATAACTTTGGTATTTGGCTAGAATCAGCAGTTTGAGAAAAAAAAAAAAAAAAAAACAGGACCAGAACCAGAAAACATGAAGACCATCAAGAGAAACTGACGTGAGTTGATGTTTTTTACACTTTTTTGGTCCATCATCATCCACATCCCTCATGACTATACAGAATGATTTAGGTGTGAGTGTCCTTGTTTTCATTTGACACCTTTGTGTTTAGCATATACAAACCAACCCACCGACATGTTGTGGGACTTACTCTTTAAAAATATTCAGTTTTGTAGTTAAGCCGCTATAGTACGCTACTGATGCAAAACGAAATTTTTCTGAGGTCTCCAACTCTATCAATACACATAACAATAAGGAGTGTAGAGATTGGCATGCATTCGCTTTTTGGGAGTTAGTTTAAGGTCAATTGTAAAATGTATACCCATCAGACGGAAAGGGCGTTAGGAAAAGAAATAACGCCCAAATCGATTTGGAAATATCGGCCCAATTTTACAACAACAATTTATGTTGAAGTCATTTGGGCGATGTTTCCAGTTTCATTGTTTTTTTTTTTTTGAGCGATAAAAAAATTTGGGTAATATTTCCAAATCGATTTGGGCGTTATTTCTTTGGGCGTTATTGCCTAAAGCCAGAAAGAGAAGAATGGAAGTTATTTAAAACGCTTAAAAAATACTTCCCCAACACCCACCCGATTGTATTGGTTGCAAAACAAAATGTAGAAAATGCAATTTGAAGGTCATACAATTTTCTACAAGATTGATTATGAAGACTTTGGCAATAAAATCACAAGTTTACGAGTAATTGTGCTGTAAATTGGGATGAAACTGAGAATTTTAGCGTTCGTTGCAAGCGTGTCGTTGGTATTGGTTTAAAAAAAAAATACTTTTGAGAACATATTTGTAGAATCACCTCTTTTCTGGACCTAAGGACTATTAAGAGCCTAATTTTCGTTAAAGGTATTTATATGATTGTGTGGCAGCTAGCGTTATTTTCGTACAAAAGAAGTTACCCTATTGAACAAATCAAAATAACGTTTTATATTTATGTATTTAATACAAATTAAGACAAATAGAAGTTTGGGACAAACTTCTGTCCATATTCGCTGTCATATCGAGTTCAATTTTATGTCCAAATCCATTGATATATCTTATATCTTTGCATGGTAAGGGCAAACCAACCAAATCAACATCGATTTCTGAAATCCATATGCACCTATACCTACAGGTAAAACCTTTTATTTTTAATCGGACATAAATCCCTTGAATAAAGTTGAAATAAACTATATTGACTAAAGCTTATTTCCTGTTTTACTTTTACTCCAACACCTGAATGTAACAAAATAAAATAAAAAATAAAGAAAAATGAACATATAATATGATTAACTGAACAAATGTGTTTCACAATTGGATTTTTTATTATTTTTGAATCCTTAACCCTGATGTGCTCCTGTCAATTGCCATTATTTTGCCGACAAACAGCGCAGAGAAATTCAATTTGAAGTTAAAAAGGTTGTGAAAGCGAATTCTCTTTTATTCGAACTCAAAACAGACGCGGCTGTTCCGCTCTCTATATGTAGGTATATACACCTATAATACAATATCGTCGTTATCACTTCACCACGCCCCACCGCACTGCTCCAACCGTCGCCGTCGTTGATCCTGCCATACTCATAGCAACTCCTATAACAATATATGTATATATACAACATATAGAGCTTTTATGATGTGAATGTTTGTATCCTTCGGAAAAGTGTCGAAAATCCAGTTCTCACACACAAAAGAAATTAATTTCATGCACCGTAGAACTTAAATTGAAAATAATTGTTTGAAACTTCAACGAAGTGTATAATGGTTTAACTGCTTTTTTGAAGGTAGGAAGAGTTTTGTGGTGTATACGACGTCGTAGTCGTATAGGTTTCGACTTTAGAAAGTTCATGTACCTATTTTATCGTAGAGTCAAAGCTAGAGCGCACCTATTGTATATCGGAGCAAGTTGAAATTAAGTCTACAAAAATGTACCTCCCCCTTTGCAAAGGTAAATTATGAATTAAACTCAAAAACTAAATTAAAGAAATAGTATAGAGGGGTGCGGCGGATGGTTCAGAAACCATATATTTGTCGCTTTATTTATTCAATATTTATTTATTATTATTTATTTCAATATTAAAATGGTAGAATGAATAAGCATTTAAGCATATCCATTTTCCAAGAGTCGTGTTTTGTTTCAGAATGAAATTAAATAAGAAAAATATCTTAAAGAACATTTGCCACTCTTGGCTATTTATTTTTTTTTCATTTTAAGTACTTTTAAGACAAGGTTTAACAACTCTCTGACGTCTCTGTACTTTATCTCACTCACACATCATGGTGAGAAAGTGATGGCAACGAAAGGCAGGATTTTTAGTGTGTGGTTCTCAATCTGGCAATACTTTTTTCAGAGTTGGTCTTTTTGACAGCTGTCACTTGATTTATGCTCAGTTTGGTTTGTCATTTTATAATGAATAGAATTACTCCGTAGCACGTTCGGTGAATGGGCCCAACACGAGATGGCCACCGATCCCGATTTTCACAAGAAAATTTTGTTCAGCAATGAAGCTCAGTTTTGGTTGAATGGGTACGTTAATAAGCAAAATTGTCGTCTTTGGAGTGATCATAATCCACAAGCCATTGTTGAGACGCCGTTATATCCTCAAAAAGTCCATGTTTGGTGTGCTCTATGGGCAGAGGGAATCATTAGTCCATATTTCTTCAAAAATGAAGCCGGCCATAATGTTACAGTCATTGGGGAACGCTATATAATTAGAACCATGATTAATGACTTTTTCGTGCCTGAATTAGAGGATGTTGATGTCGACGACCTTTGGTTCCAACAAGACGGCGCTACATGCCACACAACCAACGCAACAATCAATTTATTGAAGGGAACTTTTGGTGAGCGTATTATCTCACGTCGTGTGCCTGTGGCGTGGCCTCCAAGATCGTGCGATTTAACATTGCTGGCCTATTTTTTGTGGGGTTATGTGAAGTCGCTTGTCTACGAAGATAAACCCGAGACAATTGACGCCTTGGAAGAGAATATTCGGCGCGTTATTGGTGACATACGGCCCCAATTTCTGCAAAAAGTGGTTGAAAATTAGGCTTTTCTACTGGAATTTATTCGATCCAGCTGCGGCAGCTACTTGCCCGAAATCATTTTTAAAACATAATGGCAAGCCCTAAGCTTTATAATAAAGCTAAATTCTTGGCCATAACATTAAATTATATGCGTTTTATTTCTTCCTGAAAACCATACGTCTAAAAAAAAACCCTTTACAAACAACAAAGCGCTTGATAATTTGAACATTTTTTGTCATAGGGTGCTATTCCGATTGTCAATCATCAATTGCTTGAGAACAGTGCAGACCATTGTGAATTGTGATTCAACCACAAGAGCTACCTCATGTGGATCACGAGTTTGAGTTGCGTTCATATTATATTTATAAAGCTTATCAAAAGCACACAGGTTATCCGATGTCCTAAAAAAACCAGTTGTAGGACTATACAACGTGTGCCGAGCTCCACTAGAATAATTAATATCATCGTCGAACATTATTTCTCACCAAAACTAATCAAGGGTCAAATCACTGGTCATCCAGTTTCGTGTTGAAATTTTTTACAAAGGCTTGATCAACCTTTAAACGTTTACAATTCTCCTATTTTCATGGAAGAAGTTGAGTAATTTTTATTCGGGCTATAGTTGTATAATTGTTGTTCAGCCTTGATTTTAGGTTTTTAACTCACTGGATCTACTGAGGTTTAACTCTGATTGAAGCTTGATCCTTTACCACCGTTGAACTTCTGTTAATCGGCCAAAATCGGCGGTTTAAAAATGATGAATCATAGTTTGCACAACTGGGCTTTAGTTTTCAATATGTTTTTCAATAAACCTCGAAATGCTTGTTTTATAATTGGTTAACGAGCATTTAAAAAGTTCTGATGTACAAACACCTCACATTATCCCCCACCCACTTCGATTTGATCTTGACTACGTGTGTGAATAATAATTAATCTTGGCAATGTATACATATTTTTATTAATAACCAATATAACCATTAATGCATATAAGTTCTTGAACTAAAGCTTCTCTCTGCCAAGCCACAAACCCAACCTCGTTTCTTTAATCGGTAAATCAGGACCGCAACCTTTGGAAAGTCTCACATATTCAATAGTGCAACCTCATAAATCTTTGATTCTCACATTGCTTTATTATTAAGCATCCTTCTTTTAGAACGTCCAGTAGCAGTAGGTAGTATAGGTATCCATGGGAAAGCTCTTCGACTGAAGTGAAACACGGAAAAGGATACTCATATAGTCTATTGAAATAGCTGCACCCACAAAAAAATGTTGCTTCATAATGAATTACCTTTTAAATCCTACCAAGTGATACTCAAATGCAAAGTTATCCGAGAAGCCAACTCCCTGTGCCAATTTATGAGGCTATATCCTTGGCGAGCATTCTTTTATTACCCACAATTTCCGTTTCGAAAAAGTCAACCAATAGAGGTGAAGAACTCTCTATATAGGTTCTTACCTAAACGTATATATGAAATTCGAAACTAAAAGGACATAGGAGACTCCTCTGCACATGGAATCGTCCTTTGCGAGGCTCACAATAACATAGATAAGAGATCCTCCCTCAAAAGCAAAAGTAATAAAGACAGTTGTGATTTTTATGACATCCAATCCGCAGAGATAGATATTCGTACGGTGTTTTTTTTCTCCATCAGTTATATTGCAATTTTTCCAATGCGGTATAAAAGATGAGAAACGATCCTTTGCACAGGACGTTATTAAAACCAATAATACGCCGCCTAATGAAATATGGACCTACAGCCAAGAATATAGTTTTCTCTATGATTGTTGTTGTAGCGATTGAATGGAAATTCTTTTGGAAGTTTTTTTTTTTTTTTCTAAATAATGTCCTTGCTCCGGTGCACACTTTCCCCATGAATAAATCCGCAATCCTTGAGAAGGAAAAACAGAAGAGAAGTGAAAAAAAAAACAATATATGAAGCATAAAAGTCCATTCTAGATACTAATGTGATTAAAAGAAAAAATTCCGATGTGCGGGAAAACAATAAACGAAAGGGATTTGTCTGGGCAAATTAATGATGGAACCTGTCAAAGGACATTTTTGTCCATCTAGCATAATTATTCAGTTTTTCTCTGGAGGGTTTTTATCTTGATTTTTTTTTTTTTTTTGTTTCATTTTTCTCGATTTGTGCGGCAAAGTTTAGCTCATAAACAGGATAATGGTCGACATCATTAATCAATGTAATCCTGTATATAACCAGTGAGCGTGCACTGATTATATGGGAAGCGATGAAATAGTTTGTGCTGTAAATGCGGACCTTTTTTCTAAATGACATCTTCTGTCTTGATTGCGGACACACAGAGCAACTATTTAATTTAATCAGCACTAAAGAGATTCTTTTTTTATGGACGAAATCTTGATCCTAGATGAAGATGATGTATTAAAAGAAGAAGGAGTTGTAAAAATGCAAGCTTTGGTTTGTGATTTGTGGAATAAACTGATGCAGGATTTGCATATTTTATAAGTTAATTCCAACTTTTGACAAAATTAAATAATTTATTCTGAATTTAAAAGGGTTATTTAATTCAAAAGAAAATATGTTAGTACGATTTGCTTGGCAGTTGAAGTTGAAGGATATAAGACTGTTTTCTACTAGGCAGTAGTTATTATTGTTTTTTTTTTATATCAGTTCTTAGTTTATATAAAGTAAGTCTTACCCACAAAATATTGACAAACAAAACTGATATCTATTAGCTATAGTGGGTCACAGATGGTATTATTTATCTACCGAATTGATTTCAATATAAAAATTAAATTGGTGGTGCTACAGCTTGTGGAGAACCATGGCTTAGCGACTTATAACTCTCAATCATTACTGTGTTGTTAGATAGCAGGAACCCCCTGCAGTAGGCTGGGATTTGATTCCCATATCTCAAGTGTGACAGACAAACACACACAAAGCTAAATTAAACTAACTCATTCTTGATAAATGAACACATTTTGCATTGTATGTGTTTAAACATATATCAGCTGTCAATTTTATCTCATGAGATGATAATATGGGTAGGGTATATAAGGAAAAAGTAAGCACTACCATTATAATACTATAACTGTTACTATGTAATTAAATTTTAGATAACAATGAAGTAAAAAGATAATAATTCAGTTAAATAAAAAAAAGTGCGTATACGACCGAGTGTATATGAACTAAATCGAACGAACTTCATCTTGTGGTAGTAAGATTTTAGGTAGTAAGTAATAAAAATTTAAATTTATTTCAAAGTCATAAAATATTGGATTTCAGTTCTAGAATTTCAAGTTATTTTGTTTATTTATTTAACACATTTAAAAAAAAAATTAGGTACAACAGAACGACCTAGTTAAGCTAGGAATACACAACACATTCAATCGAACGATTGTTTATTCGTATGTGGGTTCCTAGCATTTGCGTTACTTGCCTCACAAAGAAATATATTAATGCAAGAAAAGGAATATAGTCCATAAGGTTAAATTGATATATCACTCTATTTTACTTTTCCTTTTTCGGCAAAGGATAAGAACTAATGAAAACAGAAGTTTGATAACCCTGAAACTAATGTAAAGAACAGCCAACAAGAATCCAATAACATCCAGTGACAGCAATTGGAAAGTGTTCAAATGAACTGCAGGACTTTGCATATGTGGAGCACCATGATGTCTCAAGACATATTCCACCCAAAAAACAGCTGTTTCCTTCGCTGTCATCGGGCGGTCTTTGTAGAGCTTAGCAAATGTCCGCACATTGTCGGTGTATTTTTTGTTTGACAAAACCTCATTAACTGCATTATTGAAATCCTTCTCGGTCAGAGTTCGATAATTCACCGATAAACCAAAACCTTCCAAGACAACGTTTCGCATATTTGAAAACTGTTCACTAAACAAGGGAATACCAACCATTGGTACGCCATGATATTGGGACTCGACGACGCTACCCTGACCACCGTGAGTGACAAAAAGTTTCACATTTTTGTGATTCAAGATGTCGTCTTGAGGCAACCAGTTTTTGTAGATGATGTTTGGTGATTTTCCCGGAACTTCTGAATCACCCCATTTCCAGAGAACAGTTTGTGGAAGTTTTGAGAGGACATCGAACATTATCTTGACTTTTGAGCTATCTAGAAAGCTTCCTTGGACGTTCGATCCGAGACTGAAATAAACTACTCCGTGTTTAGTGGAATTGTCTAAAATGCTTTTGAGATCCTGAAAAACATCAAATTAGACTCATAAAAAATTTCGAAGTAAATGGCTTCATATATGTACTTACCTCAGGCAGTGGATCAGGCTTTTCTTTGATTTGAATACCACCAATTTCTACCATAGCTGGAACATTTGGACGAATCGGAGTTTGACTGAAGTGATGGTTTGTCAAAATCAGTGACACATTTTTTTTCACTTCATCGAAAGATGGATATTTGTCTGGCGGGAAGTTGGATCTGAAAATAATGTACAAAATAAATAACTGATTATAAAAATATTAATCCGAAGAACTCAATTAAAACACAACGTTAAAGAAGGTATTTTACCTACATATATATACCTATATTGCAAAATAAACCAGTGAATTGAGGCCATGAAAAGCAGATAGTGACCTATTTGATTTTTGCACTTATTTTTAAAAATACAAAATCTTAAGTTTTAATAACACAGATCTATTGATTGATGAAGCATCAATGTCTTTAAAAATTAAGGTTTTATAAAACTTATTGTCTTTTTTAAAACACTGAGTGCAAAAATCAGAAAGGCCGCAATGGTTTTTATGGCCTCAATTGACTTCCGAGATCTTGCCTTTTGACACCACTAGAAAGCATCCTAAGCGATATTACAAATCCAGTATTTTAATTTCTAATTATAGGAATTATTAAATGACCTCTTAAATGTACACAATTTTATAGCAACAATATAACAATAACAATATAATGTCAGTAAAGTATTTTCTAAAAATGTTTCAAACTGGGTCGTTTGACTAAAAAATCATTTAAGTCTTAAATCTTATAAACCTGAACATGTACTAGCAAGCAAAGCCACGGTGGACATTTGAAAACGACGTTATCTTCCATAGTTCCATAGTTCTTTTAAATTTTGAAAAAAAGGCGCTTCCAACCTCTACAACAATAATACAATTAAATATAAGTCTGCCCCCATGATCCAAATCCTGCGTTCGCCCTTAAAATCTCACGCAGAACTTGATTTAATTTTCTGTACTATTGTTCTTATTGTTCAAATAAATCTAAACTTGTTTTAATAAAATTTGAAAATCGAGCATAACACCAGCACACAGTGAGTACATTCATATTTAATTTACATTTGCAACTTTGTATTTTTTTTTCACTGTCTATCAAATTTTATTGTTATATTAAAAAATACTCACTTATAAGCATCTGATTGATACCAATGGCAAAATTGCGTGAGCAACACATCTTCTATAAATTTGATGTACATGAAATTCGAAAGTCTATCTAGGAATCCCAAGGGTTGTTTATCACCACTCAGCAAACTCGGGACATAAGCCACTTCCTGGGGATTTCCCACAAGTCCATTTATGCTTCCAAGTTGCCGCACCACCATTGATATTACAACCGGACATTTAAAATGAGCTTGAAGACCCAAAAGGAATTCATTAAATAAATAACCTTGAATTATCAGATCGAATGATTCTTCTTCCATTAGTTTCCTCATTTGTGGGGTATTAATGGCGGCGTTAGAGTAATAAGTTGAAACATCTACATTTTTAAAAACTCTCTCATACCATGGAGGAGGATTATTTATCATTTCAGTAAACCAATTTGGTAACGATAGATCAACTTCTATCTGAATGTGTCGGAAACGAGTATTGTTTGTGACCAATGGAATTGTTGTTAAAATTGTTACATCATGGCCTCGTTCTACCAATGCACTCATTATTGCTGTGTGAATCATAAGATGGCTTTTACAAGGCGTAAAAAAAACTCCAAGGATGCGAGCTGAATCACTAAAGTCTAAATACGATGATAGAAGAGCACACCCGAGTACAATAGACCTGAAGGAAGGCGACATGATCACCACAAAATATTCCTTTCAACTGATTATAATATAGGCTTGGAAATTCGATTTTATTTAAATTGTTTTTAACTACTTTCATCCCGATGTATTGTATGTTTTGTTATTAGTTTTTGATAAGCAAAATAATCAAAAAATTATAACAATCGCTTGATCATCGATAACATAGACGAATTATCAAATATTGAATTTCAATGAGTTGTCATAGTTATCGGGGAGGACAAAATTACAGTTATCAAACTAAGTTTTATAGAAGAATATATTTCCAAATGAAACTTTTATATGAATAATTAAATGACACTGCAAAATATTATCAGTCATGAATACCAACAACGGATATCCTACGATAAACCTTTTTTGGGGTTTCTCCAAATCAAATTTTTAGTTATTTAATTGCTCTTTCATATAGGATCATTAATATTTCGGTTTCGAAAGTAAAGCTAAATAAAACACACACAACAATACATTTTTGATAAAATATTTTATTTCATTTTAAAGTTTGGACCTTGCCATTAAATTTGAAAAACAATATCAGTCAAATGGCCGCCTTGGGAAGATTCACAGCATGCGATTCTTTTGAAGTAATTTCTAATCACTTTTTCGCACATTTCGGGCGGTATCTCGGCCATAACTTGCGTAATGTTGGTTTTTAATGCTTCTAGAGTTCATTGATTTTTCGCGTAAACACAGTTTTTTGAGTAGCTCCAAAGAATAATTCTATAATATATAAATCGACCAATTGCTGCGAACGCCGGGAAATCGATAAATTCTCATCATCAGCAACACTTGCAGCAGCAATATCTTCGACTGAGCGTGTATTACGATGATTCACAGGCCTTACGGCATCAGATACCCTTCCATTCTCTTCAAATTTCTTCAAAATTTAACCGATTGCTTGCGTAGTCGCTCGATTATGACGACCACAATCATCGCATAGTGCGCAAAAAGGGGCTACGTTTGAATCACTGCTTTTGTTGTAAGTAAGTTTTAATAATTTTATAACTGTTCGATTGCTAAGCGATCCACTATCGTTAATGACAAACATTCAACTAATAGTATGACATTTAAAATGACAAATAAGTTTGACAGGTGTCAAATTCCAGCGGAAGTTAAAATTCATTTTATAAAAAATTGAAATTAATTTTATATTCTATAAGGGCTCTGCCACGTAGTCAATTGAATTATGTTATCAAATATAAGAGCAAGTAAGTGCGATGCAGTTGTATACTTTCTACATTTTAAAAAAATATTGAATTATGATATCAGCAGATGATTTTTTTTTATTTTGTGGATAGTAAAATATATAAACAAATAAGTAACATCTTATGTGTGTTTCTTATGTCATGAAATTAAACATTACCTACGTTGTTTCTAAGAAAAAAGTCATCAAAAAATATTATATGTGCACCTCATCTTATTAATTTCACCAAAAAAAGACAGATCAGTGCCGATTTCTCTAATTGAAATGAGTTTTTTGTGTATTGTAAATACACTCGCAGTAAAGACTGCAGAACTTTCGCACCATCAAACTAATATCGAAAGTTTTGAATGAAACAACAACCACTTGAGTGAGCTACTACAGTTATTGGTATTTCACTACTGCCAGGTCAGATGATTATCTGGCCAATACACTAGTTGTTTGTAAGTTGGCTTAGGCACCCAATGAAAGCTCATGGATATAGATTAAATAACTCATTTACATATTTAGTAGAAAAATTGTTGCCGCTCCTCAAAAATTTAGTTTGACATTTGTTCTTTATTTTAAGGCCCTTATCTTGAAGATCCGACCATAAGAACCGAAGTTATAAGAGAATCACATTTTACAAAAAAAATTGTGTGAGTTCCGGAACTCACGGTTAATATGTGTAAACATCAACGTTCGTCCAAGCCCAGTTTTGAAGATCAATATTTGGATCCGTATGCGAAGTCGCCAATATGTTGTTGACTACGTACACGGATCCCAAACGGACTAGTTTGCTTAAAGGGGATCTTCAGACTCTTGTCACTAAACGTACCCAATATCCTACTGTACAGATTTTCATAACGTTAAGTGCTATATCGTAAAGTATGACCTTGTATTTATTTCACTCTACTGCGCCGTCATAGATGTTTACACATCAAAAATTTTCATAATTAAGGAATCAACGAGAGTTTTTCCCACGGTTGGCAATTGTTGGCAATGAACCAAGCACGCAATTTCAATTTCATTCATCCGACCTCCTGATAAGTTTGAAAAACAGATAGTGACGCTTGTATAACTTGTGCCTACTGTAGCAAATGAGGTATCAAAATAATTGTTGTTTTATTGATAGAAAAAAGGAATTTGAAAAAACTAAAGTTATCAAAGTTATGCATGCATATTGTGTTTAAGATTTATGAGCTGATAAACGAATACTTTAATTTTATCGATATATTTTCACTCAATGGTAGGTAATTTAAAAATTCAAAATTAGAAGTTATACTTCCCGCTGACGTGATACACAAATTATTATCTTCATCCCTGCCATATATATCTCCCATGTTTTAGCATTTTTATCCGAAGTTGACGACGGAGATTCATTTAATGACATTTTACCTTAATTAATGACTTTATACGCTTGAAGATCTGCCCATTAGAACTTAAGATATAAATCTTACCAATTTTCCCATCTAATCCACTTTCTGGACTAACAACAACTTTGTTCATATAGGTTGACATTTTACCCCCATTTAAAGATGTCAAACTTTAAGATCAGTTTATTAAAACATAAGTTATTGGCTTCCAAAGGCAACCACCATCGACTGTTTTCGATTAGTTTGTATTTTTATTTTAACAAACTACTTTTTAAACTGACAGGAACCATTTTCTCTATAGAGTTACTATGACGTCTACTGTCTTAATATCAGTATATTATCTCGCTCCCAAATTCTATGTACATTTTGGTTAATATTTCTGTTCTGTACTTGTGCATGTGGTTGGTTTTATTGAAGATATAGCAGAAGCAATTTTCCTACCAATTAAATAATATAGCTATTTTTTAAATCTTTTATTTAGTTTCATAAGAATTTAGAAATAAATGACTAACAAAAACCATTCATACGACATTAGAGATACAAAAAAGTCAAACCCAACACTCTCCATCAATTTGCTATAATTAATTTTATTTACATAGTTTTTAGAGATGTGTCCAGATTGGTACTCAAATTGCATAAGACAGCATTAACATAAATTAACAAAAAGTCTGAACAATTAAACGGATAAAGAAATCGATGTAATAAAAAAAATTTTACAACTGCAGAGTAATTATCCTATAAGAATTGGAAAGACAATTGACAATTTAAAACTATAGGGTGAGTAGATAAACGTTTGGCAAAGTGTGGAACTAAACTAATTTTTTTACTGAATTGATATAAATTAATGAATAATTAAAATAACAAGTAAGAAAGTTAATATTTTGTAAGCATAAATATTAAACAATATCTACATACATACATAATTTTCTAAGATATAAATTAAGCACCAATAATTACTCTAAAATATTATGGGAAACTACATTAATAAACATTTTTTTTCGGGTTGATACATTACCATTGGTTTTCTATAGGAGCATATGTCTTTATCCACTCTTACTTTATTTTAATTTTTTACCTACATACTTAGTTATAATAAAAAAAGAAAATATTGAATATTACAACTTTAATAATAAGTATTACTTTGATTCATTGTTTTCTTTAAACAAATTGCCTTTTACCAAAAATTGAACTCAAAAGGACAAATTTAATACTACTAATACCTTCTTTGGATCCTTTCCATCAATTTTTCATAAAATCGAAAAAAGGACGAAGAAACTATTAAGAATGCTCCACATACATTTCATAGCTTAAATCGAAAACTTTACTCTATTTTACTTTTACTTTTCCGGCACAGTCCAAGTATTAATGAAAACAGAAGTTTGATAACCCTGAAACTAATGTAAAGAACAGCCAACAACAATCCAATAACATCTAGTGACAGTAATTGGAAAGTGTTCAAATGAACCGCAGGACTTTGCATATGCGGAGCACCATGATGTCTCAAAACATATTCCACCCAGAAAACAGCTGTTTCCTTAGCTGTCATCGGCCGGTCTTTGTAGAGCTTAGCAAATGTCCGAACATTATCGGTGTATTTTCTGTTTGACAAAACCTCATGTACAGCATTGTTGAAATCCTTCTCGGTCAGTGTTAGATAATCCACGGATAAGCCGAAACCCTCCTTGACAACATTTTCCATGTTTGAAGATTGTTCGCCGAAGAGAGGAATACCAACCATTGGTACGCCATGATATTGGGACTCGACGACGCTACCCTGACCACCGTGAGTGACAAAAAGTTTCACATTTTTATGATTCAAGATGTCGTCTTGAGGCAACCAGTTTTTGTAGATGATGTTTGGTGATTTTCCCGGAACTTCTGAATCACCCCATTTCCAGAGAACAGTTTGTGGAAGTTTTGAGAGGACATCGAACATTATCTTGACTTTTGAGCTATCTAGAAAGCTTCCTTGGACGTTCGATCCTAAACTGAAATAAACTACTCCGTGTTTAGTGGAATTGTCTAAAATGCTTTTGAGATCCTGAAAAACATCAAATAAGACTCATAAAAAATTTCGAAGTAAATGGCTTTCATATATGTACTTACCTCAGGCAAAGGATCAGGCTTTTCTTTGATTTGAATACCACCAATTTCTACCATAGCTGGAACATTTGGACGAATCGGAGTTTGACTGAAGTGATGGTTTGTCAAAATCAGTGACACATTTTTCTTTGCTTCATCGAATGATGGATATTTGTCTGGTGGGAAGTTTAATCTGAAAAAGAGAAAAAAGTTAAGTAAAAACTGCAAATTTATTTCTTAAAAAAATTCAAATATATTCACCCGGAGATATAATGACTTGATTAACTATACTAGCCAAGTTAAAAAGAACCTCTAAACATTTAATATCTCGTTTCATGGGAGGCTTATAAGGACTAAATACTAAGCTTATAATGTATTATAAAACAAATATGCTTACTTATAAAGATCCGCCTGATACCAATGATAAAAGTGCGTGAACAACAAATTGTCTATAAGGTTAATGTACATGATATTTTTAAGTCTACCAAGGAATCCCAAGGGTTGTTTATCTCCACTCATCAAACTCGGAACATAAGCCACTTCCTGGGGATTTCCAACAAGCCCATTTAAACTACCAATTGGCCGCACCACCATTGATATTACAACCGGACATTTAAAATGAGCTTGAAGACCCAAAAGGAATTCATTAAAAAAATATCCATGAACTATCAGATCGAATGATTCTTCTTCCATTATTTTCCTCATTTCTGAGGTATTGAGAGCCGACTTAGAGCAATTATTTGTCAACCCTATGTGATTGAAAACTCTCTCATACAATGGCTGAGGATCATTTATGGCGTTGGAAAAAAAATCTGGTGGGGGACTAGGAATTTTTAAATGTATGTGTCGGAAACGAGTATTTTTTGTTATCAATGGAATTGTTGTAACAACTGTTACATCATGGCCCTGTTCTGCCAGTGCATTTGCTATTGCAGCGTGAATTATGAGATGACTTTTAGAAGGTGTAAAAAAAACTCCAAGGATGCGAGCGGATTCACTGATGGCTAAATACGATGATAGAAGAACACACGCGAATAGAAAAGACTTCAAGGACGGCGGCGACATGATCACGACTGAATATTCTTTGTATAACTGATCATCGCATTGGGTTTGAAATTCGATTTTTACTTTCATCTCAGCATATTTAAGTTATTTATTGTTAGTTCTTGATAAGAGAAATAATCATTAAAATAATAATCACACGTTCAGACTATCGATAACATAGACGCACTAGATCAGTTTTTGGAACGATAAAAATACAGCTATGAGCTACCTATCAAATAAAATCATATTGTGAAAAACAATTAACGTCTAGGGTATACATTTATTGACTTTGTCTTTAGCAAGGCAAGTATTGGTTTCGTGTAAAAAAAACAAAATTTTCAACATGGAAATGTTTGTTCATGTTTCGATTACATATTTTTTGTGAGTTCATTTTGTTTGAAATATTTTTTTTATTGGTTGAGATAAAAACTGTGTTAGGCTTGGTGCACACATGCAGCTTAACCGCATCTAAATAGTTTAATCACTTGTTGCTTAATAAATGCGCACATGAACGACTGCCCAAGCAATCATCGAAATATACAAACACACACACACATGAATGCAAAGTGAAATTATTGTATATCCCTTCGTTTGACCGCTCATTGCATTTTGAATTTTATCTGGCTTGCTTTTGTTGTTTTCTATTTTCCATTACAGAAAAAATGAACGTTTCCATCTAAATACTTATTATCGATAGCAAGCATTTAATTCACGTCGATAACACAGTTTTTTTTTCAAATTTAGCACCGATTCATTTTTACTTGCGAATATAGGTATCTACTAAATGGAAAGTTATGAATTCTTACACAAAATCGAACTCAAGATTTTGATCAAACTTAACATTACGATGATAGGAAAGACGAAGTGGATCTCGCAAAAACGTCCGCCTGTCTGTCTGTCTGTATGTCTGTTCGACTACAGCCTAAACGGATAGGTCAATTTTATTTAAACTTACTACCTAGCGTTTTTTGGACATTCCCCCACCCATTGTTTTCTTTTTTTGTTTAGGACCAAAACTAACAGTAACTATCATACAAATTTTTTTGGCCAAAAAGGAAAAACTTATATTTTTCTCCAAAACGGTACAATATATTTTGATGATTTTTTTTAATGAAAAAGAACCAATACATTTTAAATAAAAAATTGTGTACCGAAATTTTCAAAAAAATATTATTTGAATTTTTAAAAAAAAAGTTTGAAAACTTTTTTTTTTTTTGAAACTCGATATTTCAAAAACGACTTGGTCGATTTTTATTAAACTCCGCAAAAAGCATTTTTATCACACTTTCTAAAATATTTAAGACAAAAATTATTAATTTAATTAAAAATAACGGTACCTTCATACTTTATACATTAATTTGTTTTTCTCAAAAACAACTCCTACTCCTACGAAGGTCTAGCATATAAGATTTTAAAATTTCACATTGAACAATTAATAACAGCACTTCCTATAGAACGCTTTTTGATTTGCGACTATCTCATTATCTGATTTACCTTTAAATAGAAGCTTGTAATAAGTTGAAATAATATTGCGTATCAATATTTTCAAAAAAAACTAATTTTCGGATTTAAAACAAAAAATATTTTTTTGAAAATTCGATTTTTCGAAAACGGTTGGAATTTTTTTTTTTAATTAAGTATTTAACTTCACATTAATAGGTTCTTATAATTGACGTACCAATTTTTTTTTTCTTAAAAATTTTAAAATTTTTTTTCTAATAAATTAAGATTTGTATATGAAATTCGATATGGTACATCGCGTTTTTGACTAAAAACTAATAAGAGCATTGAATTTTGAAAATAAAATTTGAAAAAAAATTAGTTTGAAATTTTTTTTGTTTCAAAATTTAAATTTTGAAAATTAATTTTTCAAAAACTAATCTTTAAGACAATTTTATTTAAAAAACAATAGAAGAACCGATATCTGGCTTTGCAAAAAAGCATATCATTGAATTGTAAGTATAACCGGTGTTTTAATATTTTAGTTTTCTGTTTTAAGTGATTTTTTTTAGAAAATGGCTCCTCCTGACTAAACGGGGTGAATAGACCACCCCCTCCTATACGAATTTTTGTTTGTCTCAACCCAACCTACACGCTTTAGTTTTTTGTCACACCATATGCGAATCACCCTGTATAAATACACCGCTGTTTTTTAATTGGATTATTGCGCGAAAAATCTGTTGTTGTTTTGAGAAAATTTTGATAACAATAATATTTTAAACAATAATCTTATCTTAGATATAAATTCGTTAAAATGGATAATCAATTAAAAATCAATTTGCATATGTATGGCTGTATACTGTATGTACCTACATTACATATACATATTTAAACAACTATAAAGATTACAATAATTTATTGGTTTACAATTTTAACATAATATATCGAAACGAAGAATTTTACTCACTTATAAGATTCCACTTGATACCAATGAATCAATTTTCCTAACAGTATTTTTTCGATAACGTTAACAAATAGGAAATTTTTCAATCTATCCATAAATCCCATGGGCTGCTTTAAGCCAAGAATCAAACTCGGAACATAACTTACTTCGTGGGGATTGCCAACGAAGTCATTTGTTATACTAATGGTTTGAATCACATATATCATCACAATGGGACATTTAAAATGAACAGCAACCCCGAACAGGAGATCATTCATACAATACCCATGCAGAACAAGATCAAAAGACTCTTCGTCCATTAGTTTCCTCATTTTTGTGTGATTTAAGGTTTTTTTGCCGTAGTCCGTCATATATTCAGCCAAATTTGTAACTCTCTTGTACCATGGTGGCCGATTGTTTATCGCGGTGGACAAAAAACTATCCATATTTACGGAAACTTCCAGTTGAATATGGCGAAATCGATGGTTTTTCTTAATCAGGGGAATGGTGGAGACCACTGTGACGTCATGTCCATGCTCTGCCAATGCATCGGCTACTGCAGTATGAATGATCAGATGGCTTTTAGACATTGTCGAAAATAGACCGAGAATGCGCGCGGAATCACTAGTTGCAATTAAAGTAATCAGTATGCAAAAAGCGCATACAAATCGTTCCAAGTATGACATGCTGCGACTATTAAGTTAGACGACTGTGACTAGTTTGACGTATGTTTTGAAACTAAATCGAATTCGAGAGTTTTCATTTTGAATAGCGTAGGAGCATTTTTAAACAAATTGTTTTTCAAAATGTTTGACGTAACTCGGTATATTGTTTGTAGTGCAGACAGTGCTGGGGGATCGTGGGAAAAATTCCTATCTCCGGGAATTTTTACTTCTAAAGGGACAAAAGAAAAACCTACTCATTTTGTGGGAATTTACCTTGTTTATAAAATTTTACTCGGAAAAAGAGATTATCAACAAAACTAGCTATGATCGGTTCTTTTAGAATTATAGGAAAAAAAAAACAAATAAGGTAAAAGAAGTAGGTATACCTGATTGATTTAAATTTTTGATGTGTAACCATCTATGCTGGCGGTAGAGTGAAAAAAAAAGTGAACGTTCGTGTACAACGTTACGTCGTGCACTTTACGTTGTAGCACGTTACGTTACGAAATCTGATTTGCCCCGACCAAAACAAATTGATTTTAACGCGACCGACAATTACATTTTACTTTATCCCGACCACTCATTTACATATATTGTTTTTGCCAACGACGAAAGCAAATTGTTTTTTAGCGCGACCGACGATTTTATCATTTTAACACTTATATTTTTATATTTTTTTCTTTAATTTTTAATTATTCCCCGAACAAAATGGACGCGACACTAGTAATTAAAAAGAAAACAAAATCAAAACAAAAATAATAATAGACAGCTGTAGGGATTGACAATTGACTGTAGGTATGGTAGGTCAATGGCTGTAGGTATGGTAGGATATCGGTAGCGTTCAGTGATACAAATCTGAACTTAAATTCTGCGTTTACATTATGCTGCTTTTAAACGATGCAAAAACGTGCCTTGCAATCTTTAGGCACGTAGGCGAGGGACGTGTGGCTGGGATATACAATATAGCTGAGGTTGAACAAATTGCAGAGTTATCGGCTACTTTTGTACTTGCACGATGTTAACATTCATTAAAAATCACAGCGTCCAATTCCATAGGCGATTGATGGTGTCAATCGATTGAAACTGCGATTTTAGTGATTTCCACTGACAACAACTGCAACTAAATATTCTAAAAACTCAAGATATATACTTCGCCGGCTATCTCATAGTGACATTCATTTGAGGTTCGTTCAGTATAAAATTAAGATTGAACTTTTTGTAAGTTTACTCGATGGAAAGATGGAGTTTCATAAGGGTTGCAAGTTCACCACCAGCCTTTTAGTGCTTGGAAATTTCGTTACAGCGGTTCCCCCACTGGGGATTTCGCTGCCGTTCTTTCAACACTAAGCTTTTTAAGCACTGCCTACAGATAGGTAATGTAGTGTTAATTAGTCAATATGTTTCTTTTGATGACGTTCAGTAACAAAAATTAGGCACTTGGACAAACGTTGATGTTTACACATATTTAACCGTGAGTCCCGGCACTCACATATTTTTTATAATAATTGATAAATTAGACAATATAAGATGAATGAAGTATCACTTATGATTTTCTTAGCAGATATGCATACGTATTAATATTTAAGTCCAATAATTGAATAATTATTTGAAGATAATTACATGATTAACAAGACAAGCAATTACTGATGCCAACATTTTTATAAAACAGTTTTTAAAGAAATTGAAAATATATTTCCTCTAAAAGATCCCTTAAATAAGTCTTTAAATCAACTGAAAAATAAACACTAAAAATAGAAAAAAATAAACTTACAAAATTTGTATATTCGTATTGAAACGTAAAAGATAATATCAAAGACTTCTGGGTTAAATTGAATCCTATTTCATTTTTAGGAAGGAATTATATTAAATACTAGCTAGCCCGCCGAGCTTCAAACGGTAAGACAAACCTAAGCTTCGCATACAAATTTCAAACGAAACTATAAATAAATATTTAAGCTAATTTTTGTAATCAAATATTATGTACTTTACGTCTACGAGTTTTAACCTGCTGCACGTTATGAATGCCTTAGTATGTAAAAACATGATTATCTTTGTCAAACCTTTATTACCCAACACAAAAAGAAATATTTGTCATCAAAACCCCCTTTTTTTCTCCCATTTCACTCTATAAATAGCAATTTTTTTTTGAATAACCTTTCTAAAAAAGAAGATGATAAAGGGTCCGCCAAATAACTTTTTTTTTTGAAAATGGCGCAAAACATCGAGTGTAGCTTCGGCTGTGTGGCACGTAGCGCCAGCCGTCCTGTTGAAACCAAATGTTGCCAATATCCTCCTCTTCAATTTTTGTGAACAAAAATCGTTCAACATGGCCCGATAACGATCGCCATTGACTGTAACGGCCACTCCTTGCTCATTTTCGAAGAAAAATGGCCCAATTATGCCTCTGGACCAAAATCCGCACCAAACAGTGACTCGTTTTGGGTGTATGTACGCGTGCGGATTTTCTGTGCCCCAAATGCTACAATTTTGCTTGTTTACTACCCGCCAAGATCAAAATGAGCTTCATCTGAAAAGATGATTTTTTTGGAAAAATCGGCATCTTCTCTAAGTCGATCGCAGGCCCATTTAGCGAAGTGTATACACAACTATATTCGTTCAGCGGAAGGATAAAACTAATTATTTGTCAAATCAGACATGAGCTAAGTGTTACCATTCACGAAATAAGCACTAGTTGAAAAAAAAACATTAGATGGGGGACCCTTTACGTTTCGTTTTACTCCATTTATCCTATAAATGCCAATTTTCTGAAAAAAAAATCTCTAAAGCCATCAACTTAAAAACAACCATTCAAATCGGTTATTTTTATTTTTACACCATATCACCCTACAAATGACAACATTTGAAAAAGAATATTATCTAAGGTATTTTCCAAGAATTCCTATTTAACCATAATAAAGAATTTCCAAAATCGGACTATTTTTATTTTTACCTCATTTCACCTTACAAATATTAAAATTTTGAAAAAGAATATCCCTAAAGCTATTTCCTAAGAAAACCCTTCTTAACAAAAAGAGAATTTCCTAAACCGGGCAATTATTTTATTTTGACCCCATTTCACCCTACAAATTACAAACATTTCCTAACCGCCTACAGCGCTACCTGTTGAACAGTAATTGAATTTAACTAAAGTACAAAATGTGTGCCTACAGTGCCACCTATTGAGAATTTTCTGACTTTCATTTTTTCTTAAGCCTTCGCGTGGCAATTACGAACAAACCCGCTGAAGGAACTATCCAATTTGGTCCAATCGTTTTCAAGTTTTAAGCATCCGAACACACCACGATCCATTTTTATTTATATAGATTCCAATTACGTTAATGCTCAATAAATACTTTTTCTGTAGGACATAAAAAGGAAAAAAAGAAATGATTTTTGAGACACAGGGGAGTTTTTCGACTTTCTGAAGGGATTTCTCTTAAAAATGCCCCCCCA
This sequence comes from Leucozona laternaria, assembly GCA_932273885.2. Lineage (NCBI taxonomy): Eukaryota > Metazoa > Arthropoda > Insecta > Diptera > Syrphidae > Leucozona > Leucozona laternaria. Next base: position 8,037,236 of record OW026368.1, read on the forward strand.
GCACTTACAATTAGTGTAGATAATATTAATTTAATTATTCTTATTGGCGGCCGGCGGGGTAGGTATTTCATTATTTACTTCTTGCTCAACAGATTCTCGATATAATAAGCAGTTATAAATAATAAATATTATAATTATTAACTTAGGTCGGTTTCCGCCTTTAGGTTGTGTTTTAGATTCCGCTTGTGCAGAAAAATAATATCAGTAAGATATTATATGTACTTCAAATAAATATGTAGGTTCAAAAATACCTAATTATATGACAACAATTATTATCAACATTTTGATCTTATAATGAAGGTCTATTATACAAGCCCATATGGTGTAATTGGAAGCACATTGGACTAAAACGCTCGCCAATGATCTGGTGATTGAATCCCAACACTCTACCTAAAAACAAAAAAAGTAATGGATTCGTAAAAAAAGACGAACCAATTGGATCTTGCAATTCTTCCCATCTTTCTGGCTATCAATGCGGCTTCAGACTTGACGGAAAGGTCAATTAAATTTAAACTAAGTAAGTACCTAGTGTTTTTCGGAAACTCTCCCAATACTTTTTTTTTACATACATATGTACCAAACATTATTGTACATACAAGATTGTCAAGGAAAATTAATATTTTTTTCAAAAAAGATCAGTTAATTTGAAAAGTCTATTCTTTTTAGAAAAACAGACTTCCGAAAAATGGTTATTAACAGCATCTATTATATTTTCTTTTCGCTTTTCTCGAAAAATGTTCAATTGATTCTAGAATGTACCTGCATGTTAGTTGCATCAAAATCAGCTACAGCAGTGTGTATGATCACATATACGTAAATATTAATAAAACAAAATGCGGATATAAAAAATGATTGGCTGCAAGTAAGATGGTGATAGAAAGATTAATATTTTTAAACCAATTGCTATAATTCAATTGGTTGTAAATTGTAAATTGTAAATTTATTGAAAATAGTTGATGTGATGAATTAATTAATTTGATTAATTAAAGGTATCTTTTGGGTTGTAATGTAATATTTTAAAATTTGCACGAATGTTTCAATAATGTTATGACATCTTTAACAAGAATTCATGTTAAGAAGTCAAAAGTACTTAAAAATTTATTCTTTGATTAATTTTTTTTTTCTTTAAACAATTTTTATGTTAAAATTTTTAAATACAATATTGTTGAATGATTTATAAATAATAGATTGCGAAATAATAAAAAGTCGGTCCAGCAATTAAGGAGATATATCAAATAACCCAAAAATAAGATCATTTTCTCAAAAAGTAGTAGAATGCCGTTACCTATGTGAATTTTTGTGATAATTTTCTTACAATCGTTTGAGTCATTACAGGTGCAAAGTTAAGTCGTTTTAGAGCCGTTTCGAGAATATAATAAAATTCTTGTATGGCAGCTACCTGTTATAGGTTAGCTTAAAAAAAAATTTGAATTTCAATCACATAGAAACGCTCTGTACCAAATTTAATGTAAATCGGCCCGACCGTTTAGATTTTAGCTCAAATTACAGTGGACGCATGGGCCGACACACGGACGGTATGACGAAAAACACTACCTGTTTGGTCTTCTGCATCATCGATCGCAATATTATTTTTTTATTGTTGTATGCGAAATGAGCTAGCTATAGAGCAAGTCAAAATACAGGGTCATTAATTTATAGGTTTACAAGTTGTTAGCGCTGGCATTTGACACCTGTAAAACCCAGCTGCCATTTGAAGTGTCATATAATATAAGATGAATGTTTGTCATTTAACAAAAGTGGTGATTTAAACGTAGCCATCACTTTTCGCGCATTACGCGATGATTATGGTCGTCATAATCAACCGATTGGTAAAACTGTGAAGAAATTTGAAGAAAAAAAAAAAAAATAAATAAAAAAACAAGACAATAAAGCCAAAGAAAATAAATTTTAGCCAGTCAACTTGCATATAATCAAACTCAAACAAATATATAACTTCTTCACAAAGGGAAAAGAGGCGACCATTTTTTTTTTGTTGGCTTAATCAAAACTTTTGCAATTTAACAATTAAAATTGTCAATTTAACATTTGAAATTTGTGTATTTAACAATTACAATTCTTCAAATTGAAAACTGATAAAATAAATGTTGGTTAAGATAAAGTTATTAGAATGACAATTTTTCTTATCATTTTAAACATTTACAGTTGTTTTAAACATCAGCAATTGAGAGTAAGTAAAACGACTTATATTATGTTCAGTGTAGAGATTATCTACGTACCTAAGGGGAGGGAGGAGAACCTGTGACTTGCTTTGCCTAGGGGGCTCTATGTAGCTTAATCGGGCCCTCAAAATAACCTATTTATCTTTTGTAAGTCTGTTCATTTCTAATGGAAGTTCTAACGCAAATCCTAGCGCATGCGAGTGTTTTGTTTCGTCAAATCCAAAGTATATATACAAAGTATGTATACTTTGAAGGCGACAAAATAAATATTAACGAATACATGAACATTTACTATTTTATTTAACAATTCAAGATATTTTTTTACAAAATGTAATCCGTGATTTATCTCAACGCGGAATAATGATTTCCCAAACAGATTTCGCCGAAATTCGATGTTGAAATATATAAAGTGGTAAAGCAAAAAGATTAACAGGTAAAATGAACTCAAAAAAACCACCACCGACCGGTTTATATGAAAAGTTCATTCATAATATTTTTGTAAGCATTTAAAATGTTCACAATTAGCTTTTACAATAATGAAAAATATCCGAATTATTTTTTTTCCTCATTTAAATCCCTCGAGGGGCTATACAGTTAGTGAGTAGCAGTTCAGTGAGTTTCAACGCCATCGCCGCGCCGACCGCCGCGCCGGTTAAAAATAAATGTGTTGCATTAACTCGATTCACTATTACAATCATTATTATGCTTTTAATGGTTATATTGCCAGCGGCGGCGGGATTGGGGATGAATGAGCTGAGTTGAGTTCAGTTGAGTTGGGTTGAAAGTCCCAATGCACTAGGGGCTGTAATTACAGCATTTATAAGAGTGTTATAAACATCAGCACATCATCGTGGTGGTTATCACTATCACATGGGGCTACTTAGTGAGTTTAAGGGAGTGAATATGTGGAATCAAAAATTTATTATGATGCAATATAAATGCACTCTACTGCGCTCTGCTACTAACATACGAGTGTAGTAGTACTTGAAATGTGAACAAGCCAGACCATTTATAACCTGTTGTAGTAACTACGAGAAATATTTGTATGAAGCACTTTGCAACGGGGAGGTGTTTAATCAGATTTAAATAATTCATTAAGGGTTATTATCATAAATATACGTTTTTAGGATGATTTATATTAAATTGATAAGCTTTCGGTTTTAATCATATTTTACTCTGTAACATTAAGAAAGGCTATCTTTGTATGCTTCACAATTCTTCATCTATACAAAAAAGGCAATTCTATGTGTTGCAACAACTAAAGGGTCCGCCAAATAACTTCTTTTTTTTTTTTGAAAATGGCGCAAAACATCGAGTGTAGCTTCGGTTGTGTGGCACGTAGCGCCGTCCTGTTGAAACCAAATGTTGCTAATATCCTCCTCTTCAATTTTTGTGAACAAAAATTCGTTCAACATGGCCCGATAACGATCGCCATTGACTGTAACGGCTACTCCTTGCTCTTTTTCGAAAAATGGCCATATTATGCCTCTGGACCAAAATCCGCACCAAACAGTGACTCGTTTTGGGTGTATCGGCTTTTCAATGTATGCGTGCGGGTTTTATGTGCCCCAAATGCGACAATTTTGCTTGTTTACTACCCGCCAAGATCAAAATGAGCTTCATCTCAAAAGATGATTTTTTTTGGCAAAATCGGCATCTTCTCTAAGTCGATCGCAGGCCCACTTAGCGAAGCGTATACACAACCATATTCGTTCAGCGGAAGGATAAAACTAATTATCTATCAAATCAGACATGAGCTAAGTGTTACCATTCACGAAATAAGCACTAGTTGGAAAAAAAACGTTAGATGGCGGACCCTTTATATAGGGTGCTAAACTTCGCATATAAGTTCCTTTCTACCTGTTCCTGGTACAACGTACTGTGTGAGAGTCTTAAGCTGTTCTACAACATTTTAATCGGTAGGTGACACACATAAACCCGAGACGATTGACGCCTTGGAAGAGAATATTCGGCCCGTTATTGATGACATACGGCCGCAATTTGTGCAAAAAGTTGTCGAAAAATGGGCCTCTCGGCTGGAATTTATTCGAGCCAGCCGCGGCAGCCACTTGCCTGAAATCATTTTTAATACATAATGGCAAACTCTTTTCTTTATAATAAAGCTTAATTCTTGGCTATAACATTAAATTATATGCGTTTTATTTCTTCTTGAAAACCACACGTCTAAAAAAAAAACACCCTTTATTAAATAATTTTTAATCATTTATATGATGCTTTGCTTTTATTAAATAGGTTGAGGTATAGATACTCAAAAATGATTTGAATTGTCTATTTGATTGCTTCTTTATTTAAAGAGGCTTATCTGTCGATGGAACTTATAATTAGTATCCTGTCAGATATACAAACATGATACAAACATATACATATATGGTTTGTCTATTTGCATTTTGAAACCAAATATTTCATATTCAAGAATGTTATGGTATCGTTATTTGAGAATCACCTACCAAAAGCAACCCTGTACAAGCTTGAATGACGACGCACGATAGGAACTTTCTTCCATAAATATAATATTTATTTTTTTTATTTTCAAAAACCTTATAAGAGTCTGAGTGTCCTCCTCGATTTTCCTCTTCCTGAATGGATGAGTTGGCAGGTTCGTTTGTTTATTTGAGTAAAGTGCACTCCGATAACATATCTCTCCATCTATTTTCTGTCTGTATCTCTCTGAGTAGGTATAATATTGAATATTGCCACTTGAAGGCCAACTCTTAATCAATTTACCATTCGTTCGATTACTGTTGGTTGCATTGGCAACCTTATACTTCAGGATTCATAAAACAAGGCAGATATAGACGAGAATTAGAGATGTTGTCTATCTATCATTCTCCATCTCCATATTTGAACGTGAATGTGTTGATGTTGATATTATGTGTGTTCATGAATAAAGACGACGCACGATACGATGATTATGATGATGATGATGATAAGTTGTTGATGTGAAGAGAGCTCTTCTGGATATGAACTTCATTTAAAATGAGAGCCTCCTTGAAATTGGATATTCTTCTTGATGTGGAAAATTAAATTTTGTATAGGTACCTATGTATATCTTGATTCGTTAAGGATTTCAGTTTGGAGATATTTCTATTTGTATTTGTATTTGTATGTCTTTTTTTTTTTTTGAATATTGTCTCAAAATTATTTACTAATATTAAATTTTGGATATAGGGTCCTTCGGAAATAATTGAAAGGATCGACAAGAAAGTTTAGTGAACATTAAGAACACAGAAGATGAAATTGATTTTAAATTTATTTCAAATATTTATTTTTGTTTTCTTTGTTTTGTCTTTAATTTAATTACTTTTTATGAAAATCCTTCTATGCTTAAAAATTATTCTGTACCAGAGAGAGAAACACATGTTTCCCTTTCAAAATATCGATTACAATTTTCCATTTATGAACTTACTTTTATATTATAATAAACGGCGAATAACGACGTCAGTCAACATGTAATGTGTGACACCATTTTAACTGTCAAATTTGGTGTTGAAGAGACGGATAACTTTTTAACACACATGCATGCATCTCATAGAACCGTTCAGTACTAAATCAGTGGATGCATGTGTCCCACGTATTGGAATGTCGCTACATGTTGATGAAGTGTTGCCCGGCTTCCAGTATTGAATGAAATGAAAAGATATCATAAAGCAAAAATAGGTTTATTTATAAGAAAAATCATCAAGCGGACAAGCTCGCTATCCGTTGCCTGATGGTAACACGTGTGTTAAGGAGTGGCAAGTGTTTTTGTATTAATAGGGCTGTAAGAAAGTGTGCCATCAATGATTGTGATACTTTACGACAGGGTTCGGACTTCATAAATCGCATTTCGAAGTAGATTGAAACAAAAATCGCAGTGACCCCAACATTTTCGAAGTAGAATTTTAATTTCATATTGAAGGGTGGTAGAAAGTGAAAAAATGAAAAACAAAAACTCTAGAGATGCCTGTTTTCGAAAAAATTGTTCTTCATCTGTCAAATCAATCTGAAATGACAGATCAAAACCGCTTTTACACACACACAGGCATCTCAAAAGGTTTGTTTTTGTTCTATACTTTTACACTTTCGAGCAAAAAGTCTTGAATGTAGTTAGTAACAAACCAAATTTGTTCTCAATTGAATCGAAATCGAAAATAAAAGTAGATTGTTAGCAAAGCGCAGTAGTGCAGTAGATTTGATAATGTTTGAAAAAGCGAAGTAAATCTACTGCTTTCGCAGTAAAGTCCGAACGCTGCTTTTAGGTTGTTTACTGAGTGCTTTATAAGTATACCTGCTCTGCGGCAGATATGAAGGACAATGCAATGAATTCTGGGTCTCAAGTAAGAAATCGGGTTGAACTAGATAAATGATCTCTTGTGCGGTCCTTTTACATTTCGATGCAACTCAGCAATATTGCGATGAGACTTTTGTAAGTCTCGTTCTCATTAAAATCGAACATTTTTATTATCGGTCTCGTAGCTAAATTCCACTTCTTGACAATGTCTTGGTTCGGTCTCGTCAAATTTATATTGTGTTTTTGTGTAGAAGTTTGAATCTATAGAAGCTGTTAAATATTTAAGTTAAAAAATTCAACTAAAAAAATTAGTATGCACCTTTTCTGTCCAAACCACCGCAGCCAACGGAATAATCAGTAAATTTCAGTGCAAAAAAATACGGTGTCGTCTCGGATGCTTTGGAGGTAATATCGTTTCTCGTTATCCGATATCCCAAGAGGAGACTGAGACTTCTCCCTCGAAGCAGCACTCTAGTACCAATGCATTATACTTTACGGAAGTGACTGATTATGCGGACCCACAGGCATAGGCGCCCGCTGGATTTTGTCCAGGGGGGGGGCAAACCATGAACTCCATAAAGAAACTGTGAATAAAATATCCATATTTTCTAACAATATTGAAAATAAGGACATTTTCAGATACATTTTTGGCACGGTCCAGAGCCAGGGGGGGGGGACAAATCATGGAGAGAAGACAAGTATTTATCAAAATGCAGTTATAACAGTTTTTCTCCATTAAAAGTGGGTGTGCAACGCGCTTCGTGCGCCTTGAAAAAAAACTCTGGGTGCCTGAAGTATGCACACCGGTGGAGCGCCCTGGCCCTGTGGGGCGTCATAAACAGTACTTTTATAAATTAAAACTTTTATTATTGGCATGTCACTTCTCTTCTTTTAATGGCGATAAACTGTTAGAACTGTTATAAATTTAAAATTATTTCAGTCTCATAAATATTTTGCATGTTAGTTTTCGGCTCCGTTCATCTTCCACTTATCTAACGATCGCTTTGTGGAAGAATAGACAGAAGAACTTCAGGTATTTAGCTGAATAAGCAACTATTCATAACATTGAAAGAAGGAACCCTTGGCTATACGAAAGCTTCCCTACTTTCCCTTACATTTGTTTTGGCGAAAAATTCAGGTGAGTTTCTGTGTGTTTTTAACTGTGGATATGACAAGGGTACTTTTTATTAATGCATTTCCATTCCATTTAACACGATATACCATAATTCCTCGTTAGCTAATTGAATTTTATATAAAAACAAAATTTGTCCAAACCATATAAGAGGAAAGAGGCCTCCGACATTGCCATTATGGGTACTTAAAGTCGTAAACCAAAGCTCATTTCTCATTATTTTTTGGTTACTTCTCGCACATCGATCGAAAACTATACCTTAATTGCTGACGTTTTAATGAATTTGTTATGAGCATATAATTCAATTAAAAGGCATTCGTATGTTAACGATTATTAATTGCGAATTCTCTGAAGGATAACGTCGTCGTCGTGATGCTGAGGGAAATTAATGTGACTGGCAATTCTTGTTTGCAATTAACAATAGTGGAACACTCATAATATAAGCAATTCAAGTTTAACGCAGTGTTTCCCTTTCTTCCTCATTCGCTCCTATAACACCATAAATAAGCCTACACACACATACATACGCCGACAAGTCCATGTTTGGTGTAGATATATCCGGATAGTGCTTTAATAATGGAAAAAGGACTTTGGAGCAGCACCAACTAAGCATAGCTGATAGTTTCTATAATTTATTGCTTCATTTTATGAAATCAAGAGATGAAATCCCTTTGTATTTGTACGTAATTTAAGGCACCATCAAGTGTCAACACATACCCGATCAACTAAAATTGGTAATATTTTCCAATTGTTTAAAGATGCAATGAGAGACAAGATAAATCTAATATAGCAAGGCAATATTCAGCCTCTCTCCCTTTATTCTTTTTTACCCTTGGGCTTCGTCTTCCAAAGCTTCGATTTCACAAACAAAAAGATGATCTTATTAACTTTGAATACAATATAAATACAAGCCAATAAAAGTCCAATAACATCAAGCGAGTGCAATTGGAAGAAATTCAAATGCACTGCAGGACTTTGCATATGAGCAGCACCATGATGCCTGAGGACATACTCCGTCCAGAATACAGCTGTTTCCTGGGCAGTCATCGGTCGGTCCTTGTAGAGTGTGGCGAACGCTTGAATGTTGCTTTTGTATTTTTTATTATTTATAACTTCGTTAATCGATTTACTGAGGGCCTCTTCGGTTAATGTACTGTAATCTACTTTCAAGCCGAATCCTTGCTTGACAATACCCTCCATGTTCATAATTTGATCACCAAAGAAAGGTATACCAACCATAGGTACACCATGGAACGTTGACTCAACAACACTCCCCTGACCGGCGTGGGTAATGAAAAGCCTTACATTTGGATGGGGCAGGATATCATCCTGGGGCATCCAACTCTTGAAGATAATATTCGGAGATTTTCCTGGGAAATTTGAGTCATTCCATTTCCAGAGAACTTTTTGTGGAACTTTTGAGAGAGCATTGAACATGGCTTGTAGTTTGGCAGGTTCGAGACTGCTTCCCTGAACGTTTGATCCAAGGCTGAAGTAAATAACTCCGTGTTCGGTGGCATTATCCAAAATTGACTTGATATCCTTAAAAATCAATTTAAAATTTAGGATACTCAATGAATATACATATAGCTGACAAAAAGGAGCTTACCTCTGGTAATGGATCTGGTTTGGGCTTGATCTGAATTCCACCAATCTCAACCAAAGCAGGAACATGTGGACGAATTGGACCATGGATAAAGTGATGGTTGCTCATAATGAGTGAAACATTCTTGAGGACGTCCTGGAAAGATGGGTACTTATCGGCAGGGAAGTTTTTACTGAAAAAAAATAAAATAAAATCACCATTTTAATATAACAGCTTTACACAATATCAATAAGTACTAAATGCAATATATAATTTTGTATACAAAATTAAATCGTGTTAAATAGATTTTGAGTAAAATGCACGACTGGATGGCATGAACTTGCTCTTGTGGTTCAAATGGCTTGAAATATCAATCTTATATACATTTATATGGAGCCATTGAGAAGCTTGTTGTATTCAATCAAAAATTAATAGACGTAACGTAAACGTAGTGAGTACCAAAAGGGAATTTAGAACTTAGTTTTTAAAATTTTGAAACAATCAGTATTCAATTTTTTGTTTCTTACCATTTTTTAGTTTGAAAGTAATTTTTTCGAAAACTATTAATACGAAAAAGTTGATTTAAAAATAAAATAAAAGAGCTGACTCCTAGTTTTCAAAAAAAAAATAAAACACTTTTTAGGAAGTTATTTTTTTAATATTTTTTTTTTCCAATTTGAATACTTTTTTTTATAAAAAGCGCCAAAACATCATTTTCGCGCTCGATTTCAATTAAGCTGCCATATAATGAAATAAAGTACTCTACATAAGATTTCAAATAACATAAGTTCTATGAATATGCATAGAAATCAAAGGGATATTTTAACAGAAAATAAATTAAATAATTATGAAAAACTTTTAAAATTATTAAAAATGTTTACAGACAGAAAATTATTAACTTTTTAAAAATCAATTGATGGCGTTTGGGTTAGGTTAGGTAGGAGGGCTGACAGTTGATGTTGTTACCGTCACACTTAGATCTATGTAGATCCGTTGTGATACCCTAAAAATTTGTATCCCACTTAATGTAAAAACCCATGTGTTCTGTTAGCAGTCAAGCCATTTAGAGGCGTTGACGAAGTTCAGAAGGCTGTTCGCCGAAGTTTTAGAAAGATCCTCTAAGTCATCAAAGAAATGATTTCCTAGGTGTTTTTTTCTTAAGTGACAGTGTTCTTAAGTGACAGTGTGCTGGGCAGTGACAAAGGAAGTGTAAGGTATCCTCATATGCTTCTTCATCGCTGAACCATCTGCAAAGGTCGTCAGTACTGAGCCTCATGTTCTTTTTGTGGTATCCCAGTAAGTTGTGTCCGGTGATTCTGATTATTCTGACAAGGGAACGAAGATGTTTTTTGTTCATTTGCATAATTTTGTCTGTCCTCTGCTCATTGAAATTTGGCCATAATTTTCTAGTTGTGGCGCATGTTTCGAGCCAGGTTCCATCTTTCATTGTTTTTTTTTCTGATATTTTGTTACCAATATCCTGTTTGATGCTATACAGTTTGGTCCTTCAATATGTCGTTCGGCCTAACTTGAATCAAGCGACGATCCCGTTCTCGCCAACTCATCAGCTTTTTTTTTTACCTGTACATTACTGTGACCAGGAACCCAGCAGATTCTAATGTTATGCTGCTTGCCAAGAACCCTAAGCTCTTCGAGACAGCAAGTTACAAGCTTCGAATGTATCTCGGTGGCAAAAATTGCTTTAACTGCTGCTTGGCTATCGATAAAGAGGATGATGTCAGTTTGTGGTATCGCCATCATTGATATTTGCGTAGCTGTTGTGGTCACTGCCAAGACCTCAGCTTGGAAGACGCTGCAAAAGTCCGGAAGTCTGAAGGAAGTTTGGATTAAAATTTGCCCAGTTTTACAAGAGTTTATGTTTTATTTTCTCACACTCATATGGTAATAACCATATGGGAAGAACTAAATAATCTTTCCGGATCCGGAAGTTGAAGAAGTTTATATTGGGATCTATATGGCTCGCGAAAAAATTTAAGTGCGTGAAATTGAACTGAAATTTGCTTAAAGCTCAATGACTCACTACCGGTGAGGCAAAAGTTATGTAAAAGTTTGTCAAACCCTGCTCTGTCGATCGGTGTATGTGCTTGGCTGCTTGGTCTGGCGTGCGAATGAGCATTGAGTGGTGAGCCGGAGCGGTACCTAAACGTGTTTTTGGCGAACTAGAACCCATAACCGTACGAGAATGATATGTAAACCATGTCAAAACTTTCTGCAAGCAATACATGTTCTCAGCATTGGCTCCTATTGTCATAATCGACTATCATAGCTTCTGTATGTGATACCTATTCTTCGATCAACTTCCTCTTTCATTGACGCTCTTCTCGACTCTCGCATCTCCGCTCTGCTCGTAGCTCCAGTATGCGTTAAGCCTAAGCTCTATTGTATCTGTATCTCAAGTAAAAATAGAAGTCTTGAACTTTAATCGGTTGAAATAGTTACATCGCTTTTATACACGGGTGTATTCAACGACTTTGGTGACTTGTGAAGGTGAAATATGACGAACACTTAAAATAAACCTGATGTTTATTTACATATGATAAATATATTATCAATTTGATCTTGTTGATAATCATAATTATTTTATTAGTTTGTTATAGAAAAAATAATCATCTTATCCTTTCCTGACTGTTTTAAATTAATTTAGTTTTTATGTTTCTGTTACTGTTTCTATTTTAATTTAATCTATTATCAATGGAGCGATCTACCATTTAAAAAATTAATGAATTTATTTTAAACTTATCTGTTTCATACAAGTAATCTATAAAATATCTTCTAAAATTCAACATACCTATAAAACTTTGGTGAATGAGATATGGATATACATATATCAATTTTGCAGGCCAGTTAAATAAGAATTATTTGAAGACAATATTCAATTTATTAACAAGTCCAAAAATATCAAAAATATTTTTATGAAACCATATTTAACGAAACTAAAACACAAACTCTCTCTTTTAAAAAAATACCAAAAAACTAAAAACCTACATATTTTATAATTTATTTTTTTGAGTTCTTAAAGCAAACAATTCTTTGAATTAAATCGTAAACTTCTAGCATAAAATTTAGTTAAATTTTCACAAAAAAATCCAATGATGTAAATACTTGGTGTCTTTCTTTTATCCTGTGGGAAATAAAAAGTTGAAAAAGAAATGATTTGTGCGGAAAAAAATGGAATTTTCCGACTGACTCTCTTAAAATTGGGGCTCAGCACTGGTTTTGTTCCTTATGAAACGTCACTAAAAAATTAAAACCTTGTTTTTTTTTCAAAATAAAATCACCTACTTCCACACCCACTTTTTCATATTTCTTTTGATAAATTTTAGATAAATATAAAAAGTAAAAAAATGACCCAAAGCCCACAAAGGGGTACCTTTAATTCTATTGCATATTTCAAGCAATTTGTTTAGCTGCCTATTCTAAGCAAAAAAGTCGCAACTCCATTTTAATAATTGCTGAAACTTATGCGTACGTTTAAATAACATAATTTTTTTTTATTAAAATAAAATTATTTAATTTGAAGGCGCGAAAAGCAAAAACATTAAAATACATTTTTTATCTCAAAACTATTGCAATGGAATTAAAATGGAAATGAGCCCCATTTTCTTAAGATGGCATTGTAAAACTTTATTATAAGTGAAAGTTCAGAGTATGAAATTATGTACACCATAAAATATATGCAATATTATGATGAAAAAAAAATTAATATAAAACAAAATACATACATGTATTAGTTAGGTTTATTGAACTTACTTGTATAAATCAGCCTGGCAATACATTTTATAATTCTGCGTCAAGAATTTTTCAAGCACATGCACAGTTAGAAAATTTACAACCCTTTCAAAGAATCCCAATGGTTGTTTGCTCTGAGATAATACACTTGGAACATATGCGACCTCCTCAGGATTGCCAATCAAATGATTTAGATCCGTTACCGGACGGATCATGAATGACAATATAACGGGACATTTGAAATGAGCCGGAACTCCCAATAAAAATTCATTAAAGAAATACCCCAGAATGACCAAATCGAAGGATTCTTCTGCCATGAGTTTTTGCATCCCTGGTTGATTCAAACTTGTATTCGCATAGTTATTCAAAAGATCGTTGAGCACAAAATATCTTTTGTAAAATGGCGGCGGATCGGTAATAAATTTTGAGAATTCACTTGCAGAAAATCCGGGCACATCTACTTTAATATAGCGGTAAGGAGGATTTTTGTGAATCGATTTGTGTGTGGAGACAACTGTGACATCGTGACCTTGATCGGCTAAAGCCTTGGCAATTGAACTATGGATGATCAGATGGCTTTTTGAGGGAGTTGGAAAGAAGCCAAGAATACGTGCGGATTCATTGGCTGCTATTAGCGTCGCTACTAAAAAACACGCAAACACTAGTTTTCGTCCGGACAACATGTTTGTCGTATTAATCAAAAAAAAAAAAACTTCCTCTTCACGCGTTGAATTTGGCAATACTGAAGATTAAACGTTAAGTTGAATAGCTTTTATTTGAAAAGATAAGTGAATTTTCATATCATTATAACTTGATACAGTATCTTATCAATACCTATACCACACATTGAGTTTTCATTCTTCTTTCAATCTAATTCTTAATCTCAAATTGAACATTGAACATGAACGCTGGCTCCTCAATGTTTAACTTAACGTTTACGAATCTGTCTGATTTACTGACAAAAATATAAAAGACATATATCGAAATTGGTTAAGTCGTTAACAACAAGGTAGAAAGTTTAAAAAACAACAATTCGATGGCAGGTACAGTTAGTTTCAATTTTTGGTAATTTTTGTTCACCAAAATTCATATACCTTACCTACAAATTTTAATCAAAAACGTAAGAGCCGTTCCCGAGAAAAATTCTCTTTTGATAACAGTTTGCAGGACACCGTTATATTTGGTACTAAAATAAAATCAACTTGAATGCTTAACAATCAATAATACTCCAGGAAATCTAGAGATTTTTGTTTGGAGAAAATAGAAAATATTAGCAGGCTGGAATTTTGCAGATTGGTTCTGGTGATATTAAAGAACTTAAATCTCAGTTTTCGTATTCGAAACTCTTGCAGAAAAAAGTAAGTGCGGCGACGAGCACTTTTACCTCCATTTTCCATTTATCCTTGTTTCTCAGAAATGGCTTCAATGATTTAGATGACATTTTTAACATTTGTTTATATCAGCACGAAAAAAATTACAAAAATACTTTTAGTAAAATCCACCCACTGGCACGCCCACTTTTTGCTTGCTCTATAGGTCAAGTATTGGTTTAGTGTAGAAAAAAATTTCGAGGTTATAATTAAAACTAACACTACTATAATCGAGAAGTCCGAAAAAGTGGGTTTTGTCATGCCGTCCGTCGGTCTCTGCGTCTGTGCGTCGGTGCGTCCACTGTAATTTGAGCTAGAGCCTAAACGGGTGGAACGATTTGCATGAAATTATGTACAAAGCATTTTTATATGATTCCCTAGAGGGGAAATTCGAATTTTTGTTTTAGCTCATCTAGAACGGGTAGCTGCCATACAAATAATTTATTTTCTTCAAATTTTCCCAAAAACGGTTCTAAGGATTTTGATTAAACTTCGTACCTGTAATAACCAAGTAAATTTTAAGAAAACTGCATTTCAGGTTTTTCTCAAAAAATTCACATTACGGAATTAGGTACTGCACATTTTTTGAGAAATTGTCTTATTTTTGGGTTATTTGCGTATACCTTTGCCACTGTTAAACTTCTCAATATTATAAACAATAATGCATTTAAAAACTTTCAACAATATTTTTTATAAACAAAAATAAAATCAAACAAAAAATAATTTTTATAGTACTTTTGGCTCTTTTAATATTTTTGTCGGTAAATATATACCTACATCATGCGTCTTCAATGTGTGTTTACACACAGTTGTTAACCACAAGAGCAAGTTCGTGCAATCAAGTATGTATGTCTAAAAAGCCCGTTTGCGAATAAAAAGTTGTTCAATATCAACTGTCAGAACTACATGCATAAGTTTTGAATCAAATTTTGAATAGTTTAAGCTATTTAAAAGTATCGGATTTCAAAATTTTAACAAAATCGGTGAAGCTATTAAAAAGATACTTGTGAAGTGGATATCCCAAAACCAATGGAAATATCTCTAAATTTGTTTCAAAAAAATTTGGCAAAAAACCGAAATGCAGTAGTACTTCAATATTGCTTTAGATATACATGAAATACGTCAATTCGTTACTTCTCTTTGGACTACGTGGAAGTGACAAATCCTACGAGAGCATCGCATTTCATGCAAGAAGGTTCCACCCGCCTTATCCGTTCGAATTGGGCACAAAAAGTATATGTCCCCTCAATTCCTGCTGACTCACATGGCACTTAGACAGTAATGATTGAGAGTTGTAAGTCAAAAGGTATTGGTTTTCCACGAGCTATCGCTTTTAAATAATTAATTAATTGTAGTGAAATATATTCATTTTTGTTATTTTTATTTTTTGCCTCGTCACTAAATTGAATTTGCCATGTCATTCCTACACAGACATTTATACATTTATCTCGAAGTTCAATAAACAAAACAAATAAGAACCCCGATTAACATTGATTAATTATTCTCTTATAGATTAAATAATAATATTTTTTAGGAATATGATTTTTCCTTTAAAATGGAAAAAAAAGAATACAAACCTATAGTTAATTTAGTATCAGCACAAAATTCAATATTAATAGTAAGAAATTAATTAAACTCAACGGACCTGATGATGTTGCTATTGTTTAAGTTTGTATTTTCGTGTGTTCTATTAACAACCCTTCTAATCGCCAGTTGTGATTCTAAGAGAATTCTCGGATTCTTTCCTACCCCCTCAAAAAGCCATCTGATCATTCATAGTGCGATTGTCGAAGCATTGGCCGATAATGGACATGACGTAACAGTTGTCACATCGATTCCATGGAAAAAGAGGCATCCCCAAATCCGCCATATTCAACTTAAAACTGTGCCGAAGTTTTCAAATGATCTCTTCACACAAGCTGCTGACAATCCATTGCCGTGGTATAGACGTTTGACCCAATTCATCGAATTGATGACCGATTACGCCCAGAACAGCTTACAAGATAATGATATGCAGAAATTAATGAGAGATGAATCCTTCGACATTGTGATATTGGGTTATTTTAGCAATGATTTTCTATTGGGTGTGGCAGCACATTTCAAATGTCCCATAGTTTTGTCCTTCCAAGTGCGTCCAGTTGGACAGGTAAATGATTTATTGGGCAATCCTCAAGAGATGAGCTATGTACCTAGCTTGATGGGTGGCGGAACACAGCCGATGGGATTCGTTGACAGACTTAAGAATTTCATCTTTGTTGGTTTTGTGGAAGGTGTTGTGCTTAAAAATCTGATAGACTGGTTTCAAGCGGATGCTTACAAGTGAGTTTTTGTTTTTAATAAAAAAAAGTGTCGTAGTATTAAGATATATGACGTCATTGTCTGCCATCAAGAAATAAGCGCTATATGGTTTTTGAAAGACAAAGTTTCGACAAAAAATAGTTGTAAGCTGATGATCTCAAGAAGCATGGTATCTTCGAAAAGAGCAGACGGTGCTGTTCTTTCACTAGTGGTGGGGGCGATTGAATTTTAAAACTGGTTTCTGGACAAACATTTAAGAAAAGCTGAATTATGGTTCAATGCTTCTATTTTATATTCTCAAGAACTGTAGGATATGAGTGGCGCTTACAATTATTTTGTTTGGGGTCAAAGTCCCGCAAAACTATTTTCCCATGAATATAGCTGAATTTTGGTATGTACAGCTTGCATTTTCAGTTCCCAAGAAACTTTTAAGAAATTCATATCGATATGAGTGCTCCCTATGATTTTAGAGGGGGGGGGGGGTCAAAGGTCCCAAAACTGTTTTCAAGTGAATATAGCTGAATTTTGGTATATAGCTTCATTTTTATGTTCTTCATAAATTGTAAAAAAAATCAAATCAATTTGAGCAGTGCTTACAATTTTTCAAGGGGTAACAAGCCTCTGAAACAGTTTTTTTTTCATGAATATACATAGCTGAATTTTGGTATGTTGCTTCATTTTGATGTTCTTAAGAAACTTTAAAAAAAAGTCATATGGATTCGAAATCTGCTTAAAAGTTTTCAAGGGGTCAAAGGCCCCAAAACTGTTTTTCCGGTGAATAAAGCTGAATTTTGGTATATAGCTTCATTTTTATGTTCTTCATAAATTGTAAAAAAAATCAAATCAATTTGAGCAGTGCTTACAATTTTTCAAGGGGTCACAAGCCTCTGAAACAGTTTTTTTTCATGAATATACAAAGCTGAATTGTGGTATGTTGCTTCATTTTGATGTTCTTAAGAAACTTTAAAAAAGTCATATGGATTAGAAATCTGCTTACAAGTTCTCAAGGGGTCAAAGGATCCCAAAAATGATTTCGGTCGAATATACCTGAATTTCGGTATATAACATCGATGTTTAATATTTCGGTGGACATTGTTGTCTACTGATTTTCCATCAATAATTACTACAACTTTATTAAAATTGCTAGTAAAAGAATTCCGGTGTCAGCTGATTAAACGATTTCAGTAAATTGTAAGAAGATTTTTATTTTTGATAAAGTTCCATAGACAGGAGCTTGAGATTTTAAGCAGGCATAACAAAACGATGATAAATATCGTGAAAACGTAAGCCATTGCCCTGCAGCCTCAACCTAAACCGCTAAGGGTATGTGTTTTTAAACTTGGAAATTTAGGTTTTAAGGGGATATAACTTTTTTTTAAAGCTACAAAAATAACGGTACCTACTCTAAAGACGAAAACCTACATTATATATACCTATCCAACTTGTATTCAGGTGTTGGTAAAAACCCGCGATAACCATGAAAATGTTTCAGCATTTTTTGTTTTTTTTTTTGCCTTATCACTCAATTTTATTTCCAATGTCATTCCTCCATATCAACAATAAAAATACGTGTAGGTGTAAATTTCATAAAAGTTAAATCTTACTTAAGTCATATCATTTAGGTTGTAACACAAAACATTTTACATTTTCAAACATGAATACAGAAAATTTGTTTGATGGCTCTGTAATTCGGAAGTGAGAGGCTCTTCGACATATTCTCTCAGTAATCCCAGAAATCTTGTATGCTAGTAAATACATTTTGGAAGTATTTTAATAAGTTTTTCAATCAGAAATCAATTTTTCAGATCTGCATTTTTCAGCAAATGCAGCACCACTATTATACGTCAGTGCAATTGACAGCTTCCAGCTCTAGAGACATACATATATGAATATAGACTAATACTATAACAAAAAAAAATCAATCTATTGAAATCCATCCCCAAAGACACAAATTGAAGTCAACTCAATTGTTATCCATTAAAAGCTAATATTTCTATTATAAACAAATGTCATTAAAATTGTTTGAATTAAATTATTTTTATCAAATTTAATGCTTTCTTCAAAAGTTCTATTTACACAATCAAAAAATTTAATCACGAAAAAAACATATCAAATCTATTGAAATGTCAATTTTTGTAATCCAGCCATGGTGTGTCAATTACGGCCCTGATTAATCAACAAAAAATTAAATAATATTATGTGTGGGTATAGGTGCTAAAAGATAATCATATAAAAGCAATTTTAAGATTATATCTATCACGCAGCGACCCAACCCATACATATCAACATCAATGGTTGATAAGAAACGAGTTTCGTATTGTGCATAGCATATGGCACCGAGTAATCTCTTTAAGAAGGAGTAAATGTTCCAGGGTTGCCAGTTTATAGGTTTTCCCCCTAGATTTAGGGGCTTTTTTGTCAATGGGGGGTTATCTGGGGGCAAGAGATGTTTGGGGGGAAATCTGGGAGGATTAATTCAGAGCTAAAAGGTTGAGAAATCGTATAGATATTGAAACAGCTGACAGTATTCTACGAGTTAGATATTCCTTACATTCTGGGTGTCAGAATTTTACACCAACAGAAAAAATGCTGAAAACTTTCACAAGTGAGAAAATGTATCAAACCGACGCGACAGCCAAAACAGAGATGACTATAATGTATTAGAACTTTTTTTAAATGCAAAAAAAAAAAAATTTTAATTCTTTTATATATTAATTTTCATATTTATTTCTGGTAATTTAAACCAGAGTTAGCTAACTTTAGAACTAAATTAACCCACAGTGAACTAAGGAAGAAGTTTTTCGGTGGAGAATGTATGCGGTATAACTTAACAAACTCGTTGCATAAAACATGAAAAGCATCTGTTCAGTTAATCCTGAGTTAACCAACAAAATATGATGATTTAACTGGGGTTTAACTTTAATCGCGCTCTGAAAAACTGGACCTGAGGGCTTGTTTCACAATGTCTGATTAAAGCTCTAAATAAACAATTTGAAACTTATTAGTTAATTATCAACCTCCCTTATGTTTCACAACATCTGAATAGTATCACTTATAATTAAAGTTCAAAGTATTTTAATGGCCCGATGAAGTGTTGATTAGCAAATTAACTTTGCAATTTAAATATTATTAATTTTTTTTTTTCTAGTTTTCATCAGTCAAAACTATTTCTTCTGGAAAACTGGAACATCTCATTGACACTTACATTTATTATTTCGAAAAAATGTGAAACGCTAAGTCTTTACATTTTTTTTAATTTGCGGATAATTTAAATTTCTAGTAAATAATCAGAACTTTACACAGAAATTGTTAAGAAAACCCTAAACAAATTTTCTTTTACTACCCAGTACCTTTTTTACAAATGTTTTTTTTTTTTATTGTAGTTGTGTGAATTAATTTAATTTTAAATTAAAAACAAATTAAGGAGCTGTGTATAAAAATAAAAAGTTGAACAAAAATTTAGGGGTTTTTGCTGATAAAATGTGGTAATCATGGGGGTTTCTAAATTTTTCTGTGGGGAGATTTTTTTTTTCATCTGGCAACACTGAACTGTTCTAAAAATCAACAGAATCAAACAAGTTCTCGAGTTAAACGGACATCGGTAGCTATACTTGACACTACCACCGGGAGTGCTATCATGTTGTGCGGAATAAAATTAGTGTGCACGAGTTCTCGGTTTCTTTCCAACACCGTCAAAAAGTCACTTGATCATCCATAGTGCCGTTGCGAATGCCTTAGCCGAACAAGGTCATGACGTCACAGTTGTTTCAACACACAAATCGGTGCAAAAAAATCCACCATACGCCTGGGTTTTCCGAAAAAGGCTTCCCACAAACTGTTACCAATCTACCGCCATGGTATAAGCACTATACAATGTTGATGGACATGATGATGATGAATAACTATGCCAACTCAAGTTTGCATCACCCAGAGATGCAAAAGCTTATGGCAGAAGAATCCTTTGATATGGTTATTTTGGGATATTTTTTCAATGATTTCTTTTTGGGTGTTCCGGCTCATTTTAAATGTCCCGTTGTATTGTCCATCATGATTCAAACTGTTCCAGCTGTAAATATGATGGTGGGAAATCCTGATTTTGCCTACATCGGTTTCTTTGGAAGAGTTGTGAATTTCTTATATTTGAACGTTTTCGAGAGATAAATTCTGAAAAATATGACTTGGTGGTACCAGTCTGATTTATACAAGTAAGTTTGTGTTATTAGTAATTTTATTTTAAATTCAAACTAACTGACATGTTTGAATACGTATAATAGTAAACCAGTCCGCAGACAGTCGAACATGGTACATACATGTATGAGAAACGAGTAGTCCCGCCCTGAAAAATCAAAGTTCTTTTGATTTTGGTGAAAACTATGTTTAGGTTTGGTGGAACAAAGAAATTGGGATTCGAACCAGATTAAGTAAAATCAACTAGAACATAGTAGTCAAGCATGTTCGATCACAACATGTTCGATTGTTTACAGAGCTCTTTAAATATTTGTTACATTGTGATAACATTTAAGACTTACTTTTTTACTGATGAGTTCCTGGGATCCTTTGGGGAAGATAGTGCTGAAACAATTGAGAACTTCTATTTGAGTTCCATGGCTTTGGTAACAAGACTAAATAGGATGCCTTTACTAATCTTCCTCCAAACCTAAGTTATAAAAATAATTTATTTACCTTTGATACTTAAACGATTTGACGTCACGAAAATTATTCTTCAAATTTCAGTAAAAATTTCCCTGCCGATAAGTATCCATCATTCGAGGACATGAAGAAAAATGTTTCCCTTGTTTTGACCAACCATCATTTTAGCCAAGGTCCAATTCGTCCAAATGTTCCAGCTTTAGTCGAGATTGGTGGAATCCAGATCAAAAATAAACCAGATCCATTGCCAGAGGTATGTAAATATTTTGTTTCTATATCAAAAATGATTTATTTTTTTCAAATTTTTAAACCTTAATTGCAGGATATCAGGCCAATTTTGGACAATTCCACCGAACACGGAGTCATTTACTTCAGTCTTGGATCAAATGTTCAAGGAAATACCCTCGATAGTAAGAAAATCAAAGCCATATTCAACGTTCTCTCTAAATTACCACAAACCGTTCTCTGGAAATGGGGTGATTCCGATTATCCAGGTCAATCTAAAAATATATTCTTCAAAAATTGGCTTCCCCAAGATGATATACTGCCCCATCCGAATGTTAAGCTTTTCATTACCCATGGTGGCCAGGGAAGTGTTGTTGAATCTTCGTTCCATGGTGTTCCCATGGTTGGTATTCCACTATTTGCCGATCAAAGTTCAAATATGGAAAATGTTGTCAAGCAAGGCTTTGGTCTTACAGTCGAATACTCAAATTTAACCGAGGAAACACTAAGTCGATCGGTAAATGAAGTTCTGACCAATAAGAAGTACACAGAAAATGTTCTAAAGTTCTCCACACTCTATAAGGACCGACCGAAGACTGCCAAGGAAACAGCTGTATTCTGGCTAGAGTATGTCCTCAGGCATCACGGTGCACCACATATGCAGAGTCCTGCAGTGCATATGAATAGCTTTCAATTGATGTCACTCGATGTTATTGGATTCTTATTGGCTTGCATTTATGTTGTATTCAAAGTAAACAAGATCATATTTTTGTTTGTGAAATCCAAGATCGTAAAGAGAAAAAACAAAATAGAATAAAATGCGAGGAACTATGAAATTTGCATTGTGTTATTTGAATGCCCTTTACTTTTATTGCAGATTTTTAAATATGCGTCAATTATTGCTGGTCGAATCTAATATCTAGAAATTTTTCTTGTGGGGTTACTTGAGATCACAGGTCTTACGATAAACAAAACAATCAATCGATGCCCTTAAAGTGAACACAGGCAATCACTCAAATTCAGCCGGATCTATGAGGAATAGTCATTGAAAATTGGACCACTTGAATCCATGTCACCGTAAGAAGCCGAGGCGGGCATTTCAACGATGTCATATTCCATACATACTGGCATACATAGGCCTTTCAAATAAAGGGTGTTTTTTTTAGACGTGTGGTTTTCAAGAAGAAATAAAACGCATATAATTTAATGTTATGGCCAAGAAAGTAGCTTTATTATAAAGATAAAGGTTTGCCATTATGTTTTAAAAATGATTTCGGGCAAACGGCCACCGCGGCTGGCTCGAATAAATTCCAGCAGAGAAGCCCAATTTTCGACAGCTACAATTGTTGCGCGCGATGGTGGATGGACTCATTCGGGTCTTCTTCGATACCCATGCTCCACAGCAGCAATAGCGTCTTTGGTGCGCACTGTACGGCGTCTCTAGAAGAAATACGCGGGCGGCTTCTCAAATCCAACAGAGCCTACTATAGTCTTTCAAAGCTCTTCAAATCCAGAAATCTCACCATAACTTCAAAACTGCTGCTGTACAGGACCATGGTCCTGCCAGTACTCACATATGGATCCGAGACTTGGGTGCTTAGCAAAAGGCACTCCGACCTTTTAGACGCGTTCGAGAGAAAAGTCTTGAGGAGAATTGTTGGCCCCATATGTGAGGAAGGACGATTCCGGAGACGGTACAATCATGAATTGTACGCAATCTACCTTGAAGCAGATATCGTGACAAAAATTAAGCTCGGTAGACTCCGGTGGGCAGGGCACCTAGCTCGCATGAGCGAAGAGGAACCTGCTCGGAAAGTTCTTTGTGGTACATTCTATGGTAGACGACAGCGTGGTAGACCATGCTTGCGCTGGAGAGATGGCGTAGACCAGGACGCCCGCAGCCTTGGGGTGCGCAACTGGATGGCGGCGGCTCGAGACCGAGATGGGTGGAGAGACTTGTTGAAGGAGGCCAGGACCGGACCCCGGTTGTCGAGCCGACGATGATGATGTACGGCGTCTCTGAGGATGCGCATTATCCACTAGAGTAAACGTGGTGCGAAATCGATCCATGGTTGCTCGAATTTATGCGATTATGTCGACCGAATATTGGACGCAGCGCGCGGTGCGTCGCGCGAACCGAACCATTATTTTGGTAATAAATTTGCACAGTTTGCAAATGTTGTTCAGGAATAAATCTATTAATTATGAAATGGCAAACCAAACTGAGCACAAATCAAGTGACAGCTGTCAAAAAGACTTGCCAGATTGAAAATTACACGTCTACAAAAAACACCCATTATTAAAACTAAAAACTCGCACATAGCTTGTTTTGTCCCATTTCAAAATCTATACCCATCCTTTATATGCTTATATTGATGGAGGGCATAACAGTATTTTTATGAACAAAACTGTCATAAATTGGCATCTCTAGAGTCACTTCCTTATTTATTTCTTAAAACGAACAAGTCCAAGGTGCGGTAGTCTCCAAAAAAAAGTTAAGACAAGACAAAATCGATTAGACTTTTAAGAACAGGTGATTTTCTTTCATTCTTTACAATCTCATTCAGTCCCTCCTTTCCAACCGACTCGACTGTCAAAGTCACTGTCGCGTCGACATCCTTTCAAAATTGATTGCATTCAATTATTTTTTCATTCGTTTTGTTTCTTTTATTATAAAGTCTCCTCATCCCATCCCACCATATCAGGCTTCTATTAGTCATTAAGGATGTCGTCCGGGAACAAACAATCTCTGTTAGATTTTCAATTAAAAAAATTCAAAGCTATAGGAAAACGCCAAAAGCCGAAAAGAGGGCCAAAACCGAAGCAATTTTATTAGAAAACTTTCAATCGACCATTTTTATTGTACCCATGGCCATAGCCATCTCATACATATACAACATACATACTTCTATATTTTATATATACGAACTATAGAATAATTGAAGTTGAAGTATTTTGTGTGTGTGTTGTGCATCAAAAGTACCGAGCTCCCAAAAAGTGACCAACCAAGCAGACTGCGGGGATGACTAACCGAAAATATATTGAAATTATTTTGGCAGGAAGTTTTTCGTCGAACAAAAAGCCTTATCGAAGGCAAGAACAGTAGTGTCAGCCTAGAGCTGTCAAGATTGAGTGACATATATTTTCGATTTTGAAACTAGCGAGTCTAATTGAAATTCCGGAAATTCTTTCCTTCCTTCATTCATTTTGTTTATGTAGGTAGGTAGGTATGGGTAAAGCTGGTTTGAGGTACTTTTTGAGGGAATACTTTATGTTACCCTAGTACTACTTTCCAATAAAGGTTGTTAGAAATGGTTTTGTCTTCTTTTTGTTAAATTTGCTTGAAACGAGAGATAAGTTTGTGAAAAAAGATTTATCTTGATATTTAATTTGGTTATGAGTCGCATGATTGAGTTGTTATTATCATGTGCATGTAGCACCGTATAAGACTTAATTTATGGGACAAAATTTTTAATAAATGCACAACCACTCAACTTGAAATTTATCCCTCAAGATATGTAAAAGCTTTTTTAGCGAACCTTGTCCTATTTTTTTTCTTGAGACTTGAGAGAGAAGAAAAGGCCAATTGGAGTCGCTTGAAAGCTAAATATTGAGTTTAATTAATCGGATCGCTGAAATTGGGCCCTACGAACTAACTCCCAAATGAATAACCATCCAATGAACTAACTCCTAGCGAAAATCGCAACTTAGGAACTAAAGCCCAAGGTAAAATGAACTAAGTCCCAATAGTTTCAATAGAACGGAATGGTTGGTGCGGAGAGAGAGGAGCAAGAACCGCACCGTGGTGCTCCTTTTCTATCAACCCAAAACCTTGGAGTAGAGACAGTTGTTTCTTGCAATGGGTGTTTTTTTTAAACGTGTGGCTTTCAATCTGGCAATACTTTTTTAAACAGTTTTTTTTTTACATCTGTCACTTGATTTATGAATAGATTTACTCTTGAACAACGCATGCAAATTGTGCAAAATGGGCTCGAAACAAGACCGTTGTTGATCCCGATTTTCACAAGAAAATGTTCACTGTTTTTTGTGATGTTATGTGAAATCGCTTATCTACGCAGATAAGCCCGAGACGATTGACGCCTTGGAAGAGATATTCTGCGCGTTATTGCTGATATACGGCCCCAATTGCTGCAAAAATCGGTCGAAAATTGGGCCTCTCGGAATTTATTTAGAGCCAGCCGCGGTGGCTACTTGCCTGAAATCATTTTTAAAACATAATGGCAAACTGTTATGTTTATAATAAAGCTAAATAAAGGGTCCGCCTTTGAAAATGGCGCAAAACATCGAATGTAGCTTCGGCTGTGTGGCACGTAGCGCCGTCCTGTTGAAACCAAATGTTGCCAATATCCTTCTCTTCAATTTTTGTGAACAAAAATTTGTTCAACATGGCCCGATAACGGCCACTCCTTGCTCATTTTCAAAAAATGGCCCAATTATGCCTCTGGACCAAAACCCGCACCAAACAGTGACTCGTTTTGGGTGTATCGGCTTTTCAATGTATGCGTGCGGGTTTTCTGTGCCCCAAATGCGACAATTTTGCTTGTTTACTACCAGCCAAGATCAAAATGAGCTTCATCTGAAAATATGATTTTTTTGGCAAAATCGGCATCTTCTCTAAGTCGATCGCAGGCCCACTTAGCGACGAGTATACACAACCATATTCAGCGGAAGGATAAAACTAATTATCTGTCAAATCAGACATGAGCTAAGTGTTACCATTCACGAAATAAGCACTAGTTGAAAAAAAAAACGTTAGATGGCGGACCCTTTACTTGGCCATAAAATTAAATTATATGCATTCTATTTCTTTTTGAAAACCACATGTCTAAAAAAAACATCCTTTACCAGAAAATATTTTTTTATAATGAGCTAAGCCCCAACTAAAGTAACTCTCAAATGTATGAACTATAAGTCTCACTGACAAATTTGGTAGGAGTAAGTTAACTTCGGCTAACTGATGGGAGTTAGCACTTTTAGGAATTATGTCGAAGGACCTCATTTTAAATCCACCAGCCCCACCTGAGGCGTAGAAAAAAATCTTCCAGACTTTTGTAAACTCTCGAAGCATTCTTCCCATTGCCAACACCCCATTTATGTGCATAAAATCATTAAGTCCTTTTCAAAGAGAAACTCAACCAAATTACTATACTTTAACACATTTTATTGCCACGCCCCTTAACTCGACAAGTAAAAAATTAAATTTGTCACCATTTTCAATTGCCAACTTAATAAATGCACACAAAAGAATGAAAATCCCGAATGAACTCTCAAGTGACTCTTACAGAACGAGAAACTATATATCGAGGAAGGTAGGCGTTTCTGTGATAGTATATAGGCATCGCATAAGAGGAAAGGAAAATGCGCCTGAAACGGACAGATAAACCCTTAGGAGTGGTGTTAAGTTATCCATTTATCCGATTCAAAGGAGAATTTTGCACACAAAAGATTTGCTTTTTCCCATTTCCATCACCCATATAACGAGAAGTGTCCTAACCAATTCGACATTCTAGACAAAAAACAAAAAAAAAAGAAGAATGTCAACTCACCCTTAACTTAGTTTCTGTTTTTTCTTAGCATGCACCACCCTTCGAATGGAAATTTAATTGAATTTCAAGAATCTCTCCTTTCTCCCATCACAGAACTGTGATGATGATGATGCTCCGGCATCAGAACTAGGTACAATTGTCCGGGAATTGCGAATAGCTAAAGTGATGGTATAAAAAAAATAAACCAAAGAACCAAACTTCGAACACTCCCAAAAGCTGAAGAAGTGAAATAAACACATTCAACCCTCGTCACGTCCTTATTTGCATAAGGAGGACTTTATTCATTTTGTGTGTGAGTGTCATCTTGAGTGGCAAAGATTACTGTCAAACAGTTCTGCAATTCGAATTATTCACACGTCAAGCCCAGCAGCCCATCCTCACCTCTCGATGTTCCATCCAGGACAATCAACCATCATATATAGTAGAAAGGATATGACGACGACTAGAGACATCCATCGGGGACAGGCGCTACTAGTGACATTTAGCTTATTTTCAGATTTGTCATCAAAAAGCAGCAAAAGGTCTCAAGCTCTCGAATAAAAAAAAAAAAAACTTGTTCTTGTGGTGGCGCATATAATGACATTCAGGCTATATCGGAACGGAAACTAGGAGTAGAGACATTTTGTTTAAATTATGTCGGCTTATCATATACCTTTTTGGACCTACTTTTGTCGTCGTGTTTTATTGAATTCTGTAAAATGTATCCGAAAACCACCACCACTGCTGATATACCTCTGCTGCTGCTGCTGCTGTTATGCCGACAAACAAAAAGGACTTAAGTATTCTTCCAGTCTTTTGAACACGTAAGAGCCTTAGGGACTTGTCAAGTTCAAATGTCAATGAATTCAACAACAAAGCTCCAAAAGAAACAGGAAAATAGGAAACAAAAGGGGAGAGAGAGGTTCTTCGATCCCAAAGGTCTTCTCTGAAGAACAAGCTTCCACCTCTGTGTAACCATCATGCAGTTAAGTGGTTGTTGAGGAGTTCTCTAGAGGGTACTTTAAAAAAAAACTTGTTCGCAAGAAGAGCATTATCATTTTTATTCGCAGGCCCAAATTGTTTTTAATGTGTCATCATCAATATGACTTTTAGGTATAGGTAACCAACAACCTGTTAGCGCGAGATAGCTTATTGATTTGTTAGTTGATATTAAGAAAATGGAAGGTAAAAACTGACCAGACTACTCATGCAAGCAGATTTGAAAATAAATTGGTTGCTTATGAGTTTAATAGTCGGAAGCTCTTTAGCTATATCTTGTCAATAGAAGGCGAGAAAATAACTCGTAGTTTCAGGAGCTAAAAAAAAATTTCGATTTAAGTTCAAAATTTCAAGAAAATCGCTCTAGTGATTTGGTCTTTAGGGTGAGACCGAATTGTGGGGGCCACCTAAAGTTGTTATAAAATATTATTTAATTAAAAAAAAAATAAATAAGAATCATTCATTCGTGGTCATAATTTTCAAGTAGGTATTTGAGGAAAAGCGTACTTTTTTGAAACAAGAAACATAACATAGAAAACACATATCGTCGGCCTCATAAGCAGACCTCGTAACTCACAAATTTCAAATTTTACAGAAACCACGAAAATGTCTCACGCAGCTTATTTTAAGCATATCTTAATGTTTTTTTTTTTTATATTTAAAGAAATAACGTGCTTAATATAAGAACATTTTCAAAACGAAAATAACTATACTTTTTATTTTATTGGAGTTACGAGGTATTCCCTCTGGTTTCATTTCATGTTACGAGGTTTTCTGAAAAATTTAATAGTCAGCCTTTGTAAATAAATTAAATTAAAACTAAGTTACACCACAGATATCTTTTTAATAGGTTTTTATTGTTTTAAGCAGAAAGATCTGGAAACGGTTTAGATTGGAAATTCACCATCAGATTTTCCGGAACCTTCGAAACCTTCTAGTGAAGAAAATAAGAGCTGCAAAAACTAACTTATACAAGAAAAAGCCTAGTCCCACGATGAACGGACGAACACTATGGAATAACCTGAAAGCTTAAGGTATAGGCAAACAACCCACAATTCAAGAAAAAGTTGATGTCAACTCAATCAACCAGAGTTTTATCCCCTTACCTCTTCCAACCCTACCAAGGGTATCTGAGATCTCAGAGAACAGCCGCTATCGATGCTTATCGCAATTGTTTGAGTTTTCTCGTGTTGAAAGTACTGACATAGTGCAAAGCCTGTTAGCAATTAAATCCAATGCTGCAGGTATTGATGGAGTTTACCCAAAATTTCTAAAGATTAATTTACCGATTGTCTTACATACTCTCACTCATATATTTATTACTATCATTATGACGGGTTTAAATCCAAATCAGTGGAAATTCGCTAAAGTACTTACTATCCCTAAAAGTGGTATTAACAGTGAGTTTAGACCTATCTCAGGCCTTCCATTTCTATCTAAGGTTTTCGAAAGAGTAATCCAAAAACAATTAAATGTTCACTTAGTTTCTCGAAAAATCCTGTCAAATAATCAATTTGGCTTCCGTTAGAAGCACAGCTGCACCACTGCTGTTACAAACATTGTTGAAGACGTCAGACGAGCTATTTATGATGATCAAGTTACCTTTATGGTTCTACTTGACTTTTCCAAAGCGTTTGATACCGTTCATTATGACAATTTGTGTTACAAACTTGCAAATATATATGGTCTAGCACCTGCTGCAGTGACTCTAATTTCATCGTATCTCCGTGATCGAAAGCAATGTGTGAGTGTTGGCAATCAAACATCTTGCCTTCTGCCAATTTCAAGAGGTGTACCCCAAGGCTCGATTTTAGGATCTTTACTTTTCTCATTACATATAAACGAACTACCTGAAACAGTGAGTAGATCATCCATTCAAATGTACGCCGATGATGTTGAACTCAATAAAAGTTGTGCTCTAGGCCTGATCGAGGACTGCGCAATTCGCATACATGATTAACAAAGACCTCGAAGAAGCTAAGAATGCCTTAAGCTTAGATTATTTTCCTAACCTGTATCTAAATAATTTCCCACTCACCTATGCCCCAAACGCGCGAAATCTTGGCATGCTGTTCAACAACAGATTATTCTGGGATACCACCTTCTCCGCGGACAAAATGAATGTTATAGAATTTAGATAATTAGAAAAAACGACAGAAATGATCAGAAATTGATTCCTCTTTTAATAGTTTTTTGGCAGTTTTCCAACGCGGTGGCAATTTACAATGAGTTAAATGGAGTTACGAGTTTTGATAACCACGAATAAAAGATACGAGGTTTTCTGAGAAAACTTTTTGTTGAAGTTACGAGGTCTGCCAGACATCAGAGTAGCAATGGAGTTACGTGCTATGCAAAATTTAAATTTAAGTTTATTTAGAGTTTTAAGAGGGATAAGAAATTTTCTAGGTTGCTGCGCTGACCAATTTTCTATAAAATGGCATTCAAAAGTCATTTTTGCTAAAAGGTGGAGTTACAAGGTCTGCTTATGAGGCCGACGATATGGGATATAATATATTTCAATTTAATTGTTTTTGTCTGAAAGGTCTTAAAGCCCGCGACATTCTAATTGTTCATCAGAAATCCTACGAATTTACATGGAAATATACCTTCCAGTTCAATTTTAATACCTCTTCACAATTTTATACATTGGTAGGTTGTATAGTTTGGGATCATTACGAAATCCCGCATCACGAAATCCCGCAGATAACAAATACAACAAAATCCCGCAGAAAAGTACGCTGCGGGATTTTCAATACTTTTTAATAAAATACGATTGGGAAAGTATTGATGGTGATTTCGAATAAAATAATACAATTGGAAGAATGTTGGAGATTTCGAATATAATATTTTTTTGGACTTCTGGACCTGGACAAAGGTGGTTCTGGACCTCGACAGAGATGGACATTTTTTTTTTTTAATATTTAACCACCTAAAGTACTGTTGCTCAAGAAAATTGTTGACATAGGCACCTGCCTGGCGACTGAACATACCCTAAGCGGAGCAATGGAGTTGCAATGGAGGGGTACAAAGTCCCCCAAAGAAGGAGTTAAAATCCTTAGAACCCGTGAAGCGGTTATTTTTTAAATTTTTAAAAAAGTTGTTTCAAAAAAAAAATCTGTCCTTTGTCCAAGTTCCAGAGCCACGTCCAGAAATTCCCCCGTCAAACCGACCTGATCCAAACACCAGACCATAGTCGTTGGTCCAGGAAACATCGTTCTTCGTTTTTGACTTTTCATAATCGAATACTACTTTCTGGGTCTTAACCCACTTCACGTTATGAGAGGCTTAATTTTGAAAATATGATCCTCTAAGTCCAACCTTAATTGCTTTCCCAACACAGAAAGAATGTTTGTATTCGAAAACCACTGTATTATTTTTATCGCGTTTCACTCTATAAATAGCATTTTTTGAAATAACCTTTCAAACACAAAAAGAATTTTTGAAATTGGATACCTACCACTTTTCGTTCTTACCCCCTTTCTCCCTATAAATATCAAATTTTTGAAAAAAAAAATATTCCTTGAGCCATCCACTCAAAATAACCTTTTCAAACACAAAATGAATTTCTTAAAATGGACATTTTTTATTTTTACCCTATTTCACAATAAAAATAACAAAATTTTGAATATAATAAAGCCCCCAAAGCAATTTCCGTGAAATGCCATTTCGAACACCAACAGAATTCTTTAAATCGGGTATTTTTTTTCAGTTAACCCCATTTCACCCTTCAAATAACAAAATTTGAAAAGGAATATCAGTAGAGCCATTTAATATGAAAAACCTTTCAAACAAAAGGAGAATTTCTTGAATCGGACAATTTTAAAACGCACGTTGAGTTTTTTGAATCACATACGTCTTTTTCATTTTACCCCATTTCACCCTAAGACGTGAATTTTTCCGATTTAATAGATTTTACTAGTTACTCTGCTATTCGGGGCGGAGACGAATCCAACAAATCAGAAATCATTAAAATCGGTCTAGCCGTTCTTGATTTACAAATGGTGTAACTAAACCTACTTTGCTATATATGTTAAGGCCCAGTTTTTCAGTGGTGGGTTAAACCAGAGTTAGCTAACTCTAGAATACAAATATAATCCACAGCTTACTCAAGAAGCAGTTTTTAGGGAAGGATGCGTGCGGAACGACTGAGAAAATTCGGTTGATAAAACATCAAAAGCATCTGTTCGGTTATAATCCTGAGTTAACTCACCAAATTTGATGAGTTAACTAGGATTTTACTTTAATCTCGCACTGAAAAAAACTGGACCAAAGATAACATTACTTCGGAATAGAAAGTCTATACCAGGCCTTAAATCTGGTGTAGACTGAAGAGCATTTAGATCGATAGAGTCCTTAGATTTGTAGACATTAAAATAATATAAGATCCTGCAGGTTATACAGAAAGATTCACTATTCACTATTAAGAACCGCAGTACCTGCGCTGCATAAGTTGTCCCTTCAAAAAAAAAATAGATTTCCATTTAGTATATCTAACCGCCAACTCTTTCATGTAACGAATGAAGAACCCACACCATAAACTCCTTCCGATTGAACTTAAATAAATGAATGAATTCCAAAATGCCTACTTCTGCACTTCACCATTCTTTCTACCACAATCATATTGCAGTACGTTTTCCTTTACCTATCCTTTAACTATAGGTATTTTTATGAATACATTGATGTAAGTATAGTCCCAGCATTCATGTCCAGCCATATGGTACAGTGGTTAAACAAAATTTTCAGTCTGTGCCTCGCCAAACACTATACTATAGCCCAGCCATGTTACCATGTTGCAATTTTTGGCAAATTTTGCACAAAAAGATTAAATAAAATCAACCATCATAATAAGAACCCAACTCACACAAAATTCCCCAGACAGAACCGGAGGCAGGATGGAACCCATCTGGATGCTTCCTGCGGTTTTTTTAAATGATGGAAATCATGGCCACTATATCTAACCTACATATATGGTATGTACCTATACCTATACACAAGGACGAAGTAGGCGGACAAAAAAAAAAAAAAAAAAAAACTTATTTATGACGCCCCGACAAAAATTTCAATCTCAAAAGGTTGATTTATTATTGCACTTTCAAAAGATGGACTTTCGTCCTTTTGTCCTCATGCGAATGGAACAGAAAAAATAAAAACGAAAAAAAAAAAAAACTTCATCATGAATGGACCAGGAAATTCATAAAAAACAACAACTTAAAGAGGACGGACCATCGATGCTCTATCTGGTGGTGCGTGAATTGATGAGTGTATTGTGTTTTGTGTGTGTTGCGTGCGAAGAAAAGGCCAGTCTAGATTTTTGGTCATAAATCAAAGATTTCACATGCCAAACAAACAGGAACACTCCGCATTTGAACAGTGATACCAATAAACAATCGACCTGATTTTCGTCCTTCTCTATAATAGCATTTGTGTTTGTGGCCTTCCTATATCGATTGGCAATCAATTACAACCCACAAGACACTTTGTCCGAAATGGTCAATATATATATTAGTCTGTATCTATATCTATGCATGTCCTTGTCCATTGAGGATACGAATAAGTGATGTTGAATATACAAAAACCAACATCTTTATCTTTCGTCCTTTTGGATCTAAGTCATCGCCTTAAGCAATGTCTATAATCTATATTATATACAGAAGCCACAACTTGTTTGCTTTAAGAAGAAATTAATTGAAAAAGTTTTCTGTTAACAGCCGCAGAAGAAAAACCATAGAATAGGCAAAGAGCCTATAGATTTAAAAAAAAAAAAACGGATCCGGAAAATACAAAACAAATCCAAAGAAAACTTACTAAGAAGAGGTTTTTTTTTGTTTTTGTATTTTTTTGTTTTTTGTTTTTTATCTATTTTTCGGGCTTAGTTGAGGATAAGACTTCCCGCTACGAAACGGATCATGGCAAAGATGGAAGACAAAGGAAATGATACAATGCCAATGGTTGTAAAAAGGATTTTCCGTTTTCAAAGAGCTTGAGCTTTGTAATGTTGACAAATAGTCCCTAAGTGTAAGGCTATTATTCTTTCCTAGAAAGATAATACATACATATACATGTAGGGAGTAGAATTGTGTGTATATTGGCAAATAAATGCAAAATTATATAATTAAGAAATTAGAATCTGTAGTTCAAATAGAAGTTCATAAAAAAATCAATATAGATTTATAGAAAAAAAATCAAAAATTGGAAACATTACAAAAAATATGCACGACTGGGTCGCACGAACTTGCTCTTATGCGCGATCACATTGTGGTTCTATAGTCTGAAATAAATTAGCTATAGGAGTATATATGTAGGAGTAAATGAAATGAAAGGCCGCTTTGTAATAATTAACAAATTTATTTAAATAACGATTTAAGAATTAATATTTTTATATGAGAACTGCTTGCTTTGACTGCTGAATTCAGAATGAATAAATAAATTATTTAGAAAATTAAAATACATTAAAAGTATATGTTGATTCGATTTGAGTTACTGAATTGATATTATACAAAGTAGAAAGTTCAAACGTGCAGATAAGTATAGTACATGTTATGTTGTACTTCTACACCCAGCCATCCTTTTTTTTTTTCATTCGCCCCGAATGATAGATTATATAGAATTTATACATGTTCTTTCTCGATTTCACTTTCACTTTGATCCTCGTTTTGCCATGGTTTCATATAATCGCATCTAGTTGTCGTCTGGTTAGGTCCCTCATGCGGTGATACTTTCTTTACTTTATATCTTCCGGATCTATTCTTTGAGACAATTTTGTATGGACCTAAAAAATCAGAAAAAAGTTTGTTACCAGCAGCAAATTGTGTTCTTTTAATTGCAACAAGATCTCCAATTTCATATTCCGTCGCCGGTTTTCGCTTTCGATTATAAGTTTTAATGTTTTCCTCTTGTAATTTTTGTATCTGTTTGCGTGCATCACTTCGAATGTTTTTCCTTTCTTCGTCATATTGATTTAAGAGTTCCTGCTTGACTATATCAAATATTTCGATATCATCTTTCTTCCTCATAGAAATTCCAAAAAGAACTTCGTAAGGCGTACGATTAATAGCCCTTTGCAGCGTACTATTCAGCACCATTTGAACCCTAGGAACCAACTTATACCACTTTTCAGGTGAATTCTGTGATAATCTTTTCAAAATCTCAATGACAATTCGGTTAGATCTTTCAGCCTGTCCATTTCCTCTTGGTACTCCAGTCGTAATCAATATGTGTTCAATATTTTCTTCTAAACAATACTCTTGAAAAATATTTGATACAAAAGCGCTCCCTCTATCAGTTATCATTCTTTTTGGGTTTCCGAAATGTTGTTGTAGTTCCTTGATTCTTCTAATCGTTTCTTCAGCTGCTACAGTTTTCGTTGGAAATAACCAAATATATTTTGAGAATCCATCTGTTATTGTCAAAATATATTTATATAGCTTGCTAGTAAGATCCATTGGACCGATGTGGTCAAGATGGTATGTATCAAATGGTTTGTCGCCTTTTTCAAGTTGATTAATGAGACCTTCTTGTTTTCCGGCTTTTCTATTGGCAAGAATACAACTTACACAGTTTGAAATACGACGTTCGACCTTATCCTTTATTTTGGGAATATAGAATTCTGACGATATGAGATGCGTTGTCTTAAGAGAACCAAAATGTCCCTCCTCATGTTTCATTTTTATAATTTCAGCTTCCATACTTCGAGGAACGACCAACAGTATTTTACCATCATCATCTTTAAACAATAACTCACCTTTGATGAAAAATTGTTCGTAAGGTTTTTCCCTCAGTATTTCCTTAACAGATGTAATGAATTCGTCTGAATCTTGAGCTCTTTTGATTCTAGCAAGAACTTCTTGTTGAACAATATATACTACAGGTGATCGGCTAAGAGCATCGACATGAGTCATTTTTGTTCCAGGTCGGTGTTCAACATCGTAATCGTAATCTTGCATGTACAGAATCCACCTTCTTACTGCGTTTGGAAGTTCCCGCTTGTTAATGGTTTGTTTAAAGGCTACACAGTCTGTGACTATCTTAAATTTGGTTCCCAGCAAATAAATCCTAAATTTTTCGAAAGCTTTAAATACCGCAAAAACTTCTAATACATAACTATGCCATTTTTCTTCTGTAGGATTGTTCTTTCGACTATAGTAGTATATTGGATGAAGTTGGTTATCGATACTTCTCTGGAATAATATTGCAGCTATTCCCTGCTGACTGGCATCCGTATGAAGTTCCGTTTCTGCTCCCTGACAATAGATGTGTACAACCGGACTGCTTGTAAGAGACTGCTTCAATTCGTCGATGGCTTTTCTTTGTGGGCCCGCAATTACAAATTTTGCGCCCTTTTTGGTAAGATCAGTTAGAGGTTTAGCAATAATTGAATAAGATTTTATAAATCTTCTAAAGAACCCAGTAAGACCCAAGAATTCTTGAAGTTTTTTGAGGTTTTTAGGTTCTGTAAATTTAGCAACCGAGTTAATTTTTTCATCAGATGGACTTAGCTTACCATCTTCTATTATATGACCCAGAAAAGTTACCTTCGTTTGAAAAAATTTACATTTTTTCCAATTAAAATTCAGTCCGTGACTTTCAGCTTTTTTAATGACAATCAACACTTTTTGGAGACAATCCTCAACAGTCTTACCATGAATAATAAGATCGTCTACGTATATTGATAGAATTTTTTGACTTACCAATTCTCTGTATATCATATGAGTGTTTCGATTAAATATTGCTTGCGAGTTGGTTAATCCAAAAGGTACAAAATTAAATTCATATAGTCCATTTTCCGTACTAAAAGCTGTATATTTGCGGCTATTTTCATCAACTGGAATATGAAAGTATGCGTTTTTAAGATCCAATGTCGTGAAAACTTTTCCCTTCTGTAAATTATCTAAAACACTTTCAATTGTTTCAAGAGGATAGGGGTCCTTAATTGTCTTTGAATTGAGTCGTCTGTAATCAATGCAAATTCTGGGCGAACCATCCTTTTTCTTCACGACAACCACTTGGCTTGCAAACGGCGAAAACGATGGACGGATTATCCCATCTCTAAGCCATTGTTCAACTTGTTGTCTGACAGCTTCTTTCTCATTGATAGGTAACCGGCGAGGAGAAAAATGAAAAGATATTTCGTCGTTCAAAACTATTGACATACTTATAGGACAACTACTTACTTTTGATGGGTTATAGTTTTTGATTATTTCAGCAACTTTTGGTACAAGATGAAGAGGTGCATTCACTTCAGTAATTTCTTCTACATTGATATTCATGATACTTTTTTCTTCGTCGTCTTCGCCATGAAATGTTGGATTACCATTATGGAAGACAACTTTCGTTTTGGAAATGACATCGTTTCCTATGATTACGTCAACACGAATAACATTATCAGCAACTACATTAATCTCTGTATTCAGTTTAAAATCATCAATATTCAGCAATGGTTCGAATACACCCAAAGTACTACATGTATTTGAAGTAATACCAATTAACTGGGTGGTTTTATTTCGCATGTTCGGATATTGCTTCATTTTTTTAAAACAAGATTCTCGAATCAAAGAGATTTGTGCCCCCGTATCAATCAAAGCATTTACGGCTACCCCATCAATAAAAACCTGTTTCGAGTTAACTACGGAATAAGTATTTGTTTCTTGTTGTCTCAAATTAGTTGGACAGTTTTTTGACATATGTCCTGATCCGTTACATTTGAAACACTTCAAATCAGCTTGGCAATCGCGACGTTGATGCTCTGAAGATCCGCAATTAAAACAATTATATGTATCACGTCGTGTCTTACCGATTGATTGTTCATTATATCTCAGGGTTTGGCGACTACTCCCGCTTGCATCGCTTACTCTGGTGTTCATCCTGTGATAGTTAGATTTTTCATTTAATCGGACGAATATATCGTATTTTTCCATTAGCTCAGACAAATTTTTCACGCCGTACAAAATTAATTTATGCTGTTCATTTCCGGTCACTCCGTCAATAATAAATTGAATGAGCGATTTTTCATCAACATCTGCATACTGCCCGATCTCTTTCATTTTATAAACGTACTCACGAAAGTTTTCTTCCCGTTTCATTTTCCGATTTTGAAGTCGATGATAAATGTCGGCCTTGCATATTGTTTTTTCGAATTCAGACGATAATACATTTTTAAATTCTTTGTACGACCGACATGAACACGTTCTCATAAAACATCTAGCAGATCCTGATAATTGCTTTCGAGCAACTAAAAGTTTTTCCATATCCGACCAGTTCAGCAGACTACAGATTTCGTCAAATTCCAGCAGCCAGGATCTAACAGAAAGCCCGTCGTCTCCACTGAATTTCGAAACTAAACTTTCAATGTCTTGTAAGGAAAATCGAATCATCTGCTGAGCAGCCATCCTTTCGTTCTGTGCAATAGCTTCAATAGAAAAATTATTATTCTGCGTATTACCTAGTCCCAATAATCCACTTCCGTTTGCTACATTATCTTGTTGTAAATCCTTTGGTTTCTGCTTTTTTGCTTCTAAAAGCCTCGCCAACAGCACAGCTTTTACTCCACTTGTATCCAATTTCAGCTTCGATAGTTCGGCTTTCAACTGCTCTACAGATAAATTTTCCATTTCAAGCAATTTAATTTAATTAAAATTAACGGTTTGGTTGAGCCCCCAAATATGTAGGAGTAAATGAAATGAAAGGCCGCTTTGTAATAATTAACAAATTTATTTAAATAACGATTTAAGAATTAATATTTTTATATGAGAACTGCTTGCTTTGACTGCTGAATTCAGAATGAATAAATAAATTATTTAGAAAATTAAAATACATTAAAAGTATATGTTGATTCGATTTGAGTTACTGAATTGATATTATACAAAGTAGAAAGTTCAAACGTACAGATAAGTATAGTACATGTTATGTTGTACTTCTACATATATGTTATCCATTTGCCAAATCTTAGTTTAGTTTCAGGTGGTATTATGTGAGTATACAAAAATTGACAATATAGGCTAGTGTTGCACATTTGCAATATGCATAAAAGGAAATTATACTATTTAAACTGGTAAATTGTTTTAAATCAGCAAAATTAGAAAGAAATTGATTAAAATACTTTGAATCCGTTTTAACCCAACGCGATGTACACCATCTGATTTCTTATATAAATCTTTATTTATGAGAAAAAAATTTTGAATATCGTAGGAGCGGTTTTAAAAATAATTAATTTTTTATATATAAAATTTCGTTAACATTTTTGAGAAAAATAATTGGTACGCCAATTTAAAGCATTTATTAATGTTGCGTTAAAAATTGAACTTCATAAAAAAATCTGCTACCAGTTTTCGAAATATCGAATTTTCAAAAAATAATTTTGATTTTTTTTTTTTTAAATCCAAAAATCGGTTTTTAGAAAATTTTGATACGCACTTTTATTTATATTTGTTACAAGCTTCTGTATACAATATCTAATTTTATTCGGTTGATCAGATGTTGAGATAGTCGAAAATCAAAGAAACCGTTCTATGAGAGGTACTGTTAATAAACCTAAAACATAAACTTTAAAAATTTTAAATGGTAGATCGTACTAATTTTAACACACAAAAAAACTTTTATGAAAATCGTAGGAGTCGTTTTTGAGAAACAAAATATTTTTCATAACGGTTTTTTAACATTTGTATGGGAGGCACCGTTATTTTTGAGTATTAGAATAATTTTTGTCAAAAATCTTCTAGATAAAGTTAAAAAACTGTTATTTACCAAGTTTAATGAAAATCGACCAAGTCGTTTTTGAAATATTGAGTTTTCAAAAAAAAATATTAAAACTTTTTTTAAAAATCTAAAAAATATTTTTTTGAAAATTTTGGTACATAATAATATTTAGAATGTGTCAATACTTCTTCATAAAAAAATTGATCAGAATCTGTTTAACCGTTTTCGAGAAAAGCGAAAATCAAAAAAATGGTTCTTTGGGAGGTACCATTAATAACCATTTTTCGGAACCATTTTTTTTTATTAAACAGCAACTTATAACTATTTAAATTTATGGAGTTCTTAAAAACAAATTCGGTAGCGCTGGATTTGAGAAAAATAAGTTTTTCCTTTTTGGCCAAGAAATTTTGTATGACAGCTACTGTTTATTTTGGTCCTAAAAAAAAAGAGAAAAAAACGGTTGGGGGGAATGTCCAAAAAACGCTAGGTACCAAGTTTAAAGAAAATCGACCCATCCGTTTAGGCTGTAGTCGAACCGACAGACAGACAGACAGACAGACAGACAGACAGACGGACGTTTTTGCGAGACCCACTTTTTTTGACTTCTCTATCATCGTAATGTAAAGTTTGATCAAAATCTCGAGTTCGATTTTTTGTACGAATCCATAACTTCCCATATAGTACCTATATCGCAAGTAAAAATTAGGTATGTCTATTTAAGAATACATCTTGAACATTGCTCCACTTATTTTCAAAAAAAATATAGAAAACAGTTTTTTCGTGTGAAATAAAAAATCTTTGTAGGGGATGAGGGCGTAGGACCGTAGGTACATTGATACAGATGGGATCATTGATACAGTCCTTGTGTGTTTTGGCTGGAAGTATTTCAAATATTCTTATATATGGGCAGGTAGGTAGAGATGGCGGCCCAGAGCAAACTCGCTCCATGACCCAATTAGCGCTAGAGTGCGCCGTTTTGACACCATAACTCGTATTGACCTGTTGGGTGAAAAGCGGTTTTATTTTTAATTTTTAATTTTTGTTTTAATATTATTGGAGGGGTTTGCACATATACCCTCTTACGGGTCCTTTAAGCGCCCTTATTCAGCTTACGCGCTGTCTAAAGGAGTCCGAAGGGTGAGGTGAAGGAATTAAGGTCGAAGCTTGACCTAGATCCATTTTGTAGCGTTGAGAAAAGCAATCAAATCTTAGATCTCAAAAAGTTCGTTTAGATCTTCAAGAAAAGTATTTCCAAAAGATTTCGCTCTCGATCTGGCCAGAGCAGGGCATTTGCAGAGGAAGTGGGCCACTGTTTCCTTCTCCTGATGGTCCCCACAACTGCGACAAAAAGTATTGTACGGAATGCCCAGCTTCGCCACAAGTTCTCCTATAGGCCAGAACATGTCGCAACAACCCTGGCTATATCTCGCCTGGGCCTAAAAATCAGATCAGTTGTTCGAGATTTATTATAGATATGGGCCATATCTTTCTGGATATGACGCAGTTTGTTAAACTTTCCCACCTGCGGTTTGATTCAATAAGAAAACATGACAATAAATTGCCCTTCATAACTCCAAGCGGAATATTAACTCTTTCCGCAAGTGAGCTATGAAGGGCTGATCCTTGCCTGGCAAATTCGTCAGCCCGCTCATTTCCCTCAATGCCACAATGACCTGGAACCCAGATAAGAGTGACCCTGAGGTTGACATTAAGGCTAAGTAGTTCATCTCGGCATTGCTGGACCAATTTAGATGATGTTATAGCCGAATCAATTGCTTTCACAGCTGCTTGACTGTCTGTCAGGATAGCAGTGTTCCGGTTTTGGTTGGTATCTTTTTTGAGTATCTTGCATGCTTCCCTGATTGCTAGTAATTCAGCTTGAAATACGCTTGTGAAGTCAGGTAGCCGAAAGGACCTAGAGATGTTCAAGGATTCGGAAAAAATTCCTGAACCAACACCACACTCCATCTTGGAACCGTCAGTAAAAATAGTAGTGTCGAAGTCTCTCGTCACGAAATTATCCTTCCAATCTTTTCTGGATGGAAATTTGAATCAAAGAGTCCCATTTTCACATCAATCTATACCGTATAAGGAGTACATTGATAGGGTGAATGTGGGTATAATTGTAAGCA
Source organism: Leucozona laternaria (assembly GCA_932273885.2). Lineage (NCBI taxonomy): Eukaryota > Metazoa > Arthropoda > Insecta > Diptera > Syrphidae > Leucozona > Leucozona laternaria. The sequence goes on from OW026368.1 coordinate 8,079,085, forward strand.
ATTTCATATATTTTTTTTGGAAAATTTAAGTTAGAACTTTTTTAATTTTTGTAATTGAAAATTTAACGAAAAACTATTAATTATAACGTGAAAAAACAATATTTCTGTATTGAAGAATTAAAAATTACTTTAAAAATTTCAAAATAACGGTTAATATTATTATGTTTACATTTACCCACTTCTGTTTTTACTTTAATTCTAATTTATGAGGTAAATGTGAACAACAATGTAAATCTTCTTGAAGTTTTGGAACAGAGGCTTTAATTAGTTATAAACAAAGTATTGTGCATTCAAAACTAGGCAATCTTCTTTAATTCAGAGGCAACCATTCGATGATAGGTAAAGGATACGCATACAATTTGAAGATCATGATTTTGTTTTTCTCAGCATTGCTTCGATTGGCAACGTCATTCAATGAGTATGAATATAAATTTCGAAGAATATTTCCAAAAGAAATGTAATTCGGAACAAATCATTGAAAATATCGCACTAAAATTTTTACAAATTTTAATTTTCAACTAAAATATTGGGGCATATTCATAGTCACGTTTATAAAGTCCAGTTTATCTTAGACCATGGGCTTACCCTATCTAAATAACATTTAATAAACCCCAGTCTAAGATTTACTGCAGTTAAAAAGTGACTATGAATATGCCCCATTATGTTTACAATTACCCCAAAAATTTGTTTACATTTACCCTCATCATAGAATTTTCTAGAGTAACTTAAAACAAGTAAGAAAAGATAAATCCCTCCAAGACATTGGATTGGATTTTTTTTTCTTTTAAATAAATGTCAGTCAAATTTTATAACTAAAAAGCATATTAAAAAAAAAACTTACGCCTGAATTTTGATTAAAAAAATATTAATATTTCCCGAAGCCTCTAGACTTGTAAAACACTTTAAAATTGAACATTTCACAAAAAAAAAAAAACAACTGCCAACCGAAAACTGTATATACACGAATGAGTGACATGTATGTGACCGATAGTAATTAATACATTATTTGTTTGGAATTTGGGCTCTGTTTACATTTGCCGTTGTTTACATTTACCCACATTGACCCTTCAATTTTTGTGATTTTTTTTTTCTTATGTAGAAAAACATCAACTCCAAACAAGAAGATAAATAGTAAGTATTTAAAATTGATCTATTACGTTACCTTGAACTCAAGTGAATCACTATTTTTTTCATTACCTAATGAAAATCGAAACAATGTACCTCCTCTCCCCCTGCTAGGTAACGACTAGATCGCAAAAGAAGTCTTGTGGTTTAACTGGAAAATGGGAAAGAACCATGAAACTCGTTCTTTATTATGCTAAAACAACTCTTAAAAAACCTTTGCGATCAATAAAAAATAACAACAACTAAATTATTAAAAAAAACATGAATTTTAGTAAACAAATTATAAAATTGTTACAGTCGTTTTTTTAAAAATATATTTTGTGCATGTATAGATACAATTTTATATGCTAATTTTAACTTCTTGAATACAAAATTTTATCGAAATCGGTTGAACCACCAACTAAATAGTCGAAAATAACAGGAATCAGGAGTAACAATTCAATTACAATTACAATTCTTGGTAATAAAGGGTTTTCCAATAAGAGGTGTTATTTTGATATTCAAAGAAAAATGGCATTTTTTGAGATAAATGATCGGATGTTTATTTCATTATAAAGAGGAAGGTATGCCGTTAAATGGAACACAACTTCAGCCAAATGGCCGCCACGACCACGCTTACAGGACCATATCCTTTTCATGAAATTTTCCATAACCAAATCGCAAAGTGGCTGCCCTATGTCCTCCATAGCCTCACGAATTCCATCTTTGAGGTCTTGAATCGACGCTGGGCAGTTGGCGTAGACCTTATCTTTCACGTGGCCTCAAAGGAAGAAGTCGCAAGGTGTTAAATCACAAGATCTCGGTGGCCAATTGTGATCACCTCTTCGAGAGATAACACGGTCCGGAAACTTTTCCCGTAAAAGATCGATGGTTTCATTGCTTGTGTGTGGCAGCGCCGTCTTGTTGAAAGTAAACGTTGTCCAGATCAATACCATCCAGTTCCAGCCATAAAAAATCATTAATCATCTCTCGATAGCGCAATCCATTGACCGTAACTGTTGCTCCAGCCTCATTTTCGAAAAAGTAAGGTCCAATGACCCCGCCGGACCATAAACCGCACCAAACAGTCACGCGTTGAGGATGGAGAGGCTTTTCAACAATAACTCTTGGGTTTTCCGAGCCCCAGATGCGACAGTTTTGCTTGTTGACGTAGCCTCCGAGGTGGAAATGGGCCTCATCAGTCAAGATGATTTTTCGATGAAATTCCGGATCATTTTCATGCATTTCAAGGACCCAATCAGCAAAGACACGACGTTGTTGATGATCAGCCGGCTTGAGTTCTTGTGTTAACTGAACTTTATAAGCCTTAAGACCCAAGTCTTTATGCAAGATACGGTGTAATGACGTTGTGGAATGCCTAATTCCAAAGAACGACGAGGAATGGACAAACCTGGGTTTTCTTCAACACTTTGGGCTACAACAGCAATATTCTCAGTTGTGCTTGAGCGACGTGCACGGGTTTTATTCTTCACATCACTAACTTGTCCCAACAGCTCGAATTTGTCCACCAATTTCTGTATTGCGGTCCGAAAAGGTGCTTCACGACGACCCAAAAATGTTTTAGTTTTACGAACCGTATCTGCCAAATTTTCACCATTTTTATAGTGAATTTTAATAATTTCAATGCATTGTTGAAGCGTGTATCGTTCCATTTTTATTAATGGCGTAGTTTCTACTTGTCAAATGCCAAAAAATGACAGCTTCAAAAGTGACAGCTACCGAAATAGCGGGCTGTTCAAAATAACACCTATTATTGGAAAACCCTTTATCATATTTTTTTTTATTAAAATGCAGCCCATAAACTTTTGTTCCTGTAACTACCCGTACTAAGACTTCAGCAAATAGCGAAACGGTTTACTTACCAAAAAATTGAAGCCTCTACCAATGCAGAAGAAGAAGACTCAATACTGCCAACACCAAACATAATAAGATACTGAATGAAGGTTATAAGAATGCTGAAAACGAACAAAGCTTATAAAACATGATGGAGAGTCAATTTTCCATACACCAGTGGTATCGAATATTATCTAATAAACTTTCTGTAAGATTCAATTTTATTTGTTAGGTGGCTAACCATTCCTCATGTCATCTCTTCTATTGTTGCTAATGAAAATTTCAAAAGTTGCCAATAATTGTGCACTAGTTTGATAGTGCATTTATTGATTACTTTGTCAATGTAACAAACACTTTGCAGTCTTCTTTTTCTTCTACATGTACTTCTTGCAGATCTGCTATTATTTGTGGTGATCCTTTGACCCGAAATTCGTTGTTGTTTGAACCCATAACTGGTTTAGAGCTCCTTAAATATATTGGAAGTCTTTGAAATTCGAATTCTTGTGGACCTGATGGAATTTCATCAATGGTGCTAAAAAATATTGCTTGTTTCATAGTAGATGTTTTAGCCTTTATATTTAATAGAAGCATCTTATCAGGGATATTTCCTGAAGCATTCAAATGTGCAGATATTGTTCCAATCTTTTAAAAAGTATCGGACAAAGAAGTAAGCAATTACAGACCCATTTCAATTCTTCTTCACTAAGCAAAATTTTCGAAAAAAGTATTAAAAAAAAAAACAATTTTAAATCCCCTGCAATTCGGTTTTCAGCAAAAAAAATCTACGGAAGATGCTCCTCTGAAATTTTGCACCGATATCTTTAATTACTTAGATAATAAGAAGTTCACAGCTGGGCTTTACGTTGATATCACTAAAGCGTTCGATATGGTGAACCATGATATAATGGTTACTAAACTTGAAAATCTGGGTCTACGAAGCTTTATGAGTGACTGGTTTAGATCCTACCTTAATAATGGACCACAACGAGTTAGAATTGGCAATGTTAGGAGTGGATTCAAATTTACTAATATAGGGGTTCCACAAGGTTCAGTGCTAGGACCAATTTTGTTCCTTATATATATTAATTCTTTGTTCAGTTGAAAACTTAAATCAAATGTTACTGCTTTTGCGGATGACGTTGGTTGTGCATTTGGTGCTGAAAGTCTCCTTGATCTAGTTTGTGAAATTAACTGGGATTTACATATTCTTAGGTCATGGTTCGCGGAACATAAGTTAGTCATAAGTGCTAAAACCAAAATTATGTTCTTTAGTCTTACCCAACAGAACTTCGTGGAACCAGATATCCTTTTTCATGAGCCTGAATGCCAAAGATTCAAATTGGTAAATTGCCATTGTACAAATTATCCAACCTCGATTACCTACTCTCACAACTTCAACTGTAGTGATTATTGTTTCAAAATTGAGAAAGTTCATGTTTTTCAATATCTAGGTCTATTAATCGATTCTAAGATGTCATTTAGGAATCAATCATCAGGCATTTTTTCTACCTCCAAAAAGTATGCTCACCTGTTCTGCTTAAAAAAATTTACTATGTGTATCTTTCAATCTAAATTACAATATGGTATATCATGTTGGGGTGGAATGTTTTTAAACAAAATCAAACCGATTTTGACGCTACAAAAATATGTCATCAGAAAAATAAGCAGAAAACATCGATTGTACCGTAGTTTTTCACTATTCACAGGGTTGAAAATTCTTCCAGTTCGACACTTATACTGCTATAAAGTCCTTAAAACTTTCTTTAAGCGCTCAGGAAAACTTAATTTCAGAATATTAGATAACCATATCCTTCGTGGTAGCATGCAATGTATGGCTCATGTTCCTATCTTCCGCACTACCGCCTTCCGCAATTTCTATTCAGTTGCGTCTCCACGTTTATTTAATAAACTTCCTATTATGATAAGATCACTTATATTACCAAATCGTTTTGAGAAACTTGTAAAGGACTGGTTGTTTGGTTTTAACTTTAAAGAGTTAGAAGAGATGTTGTCCCCTGTCATATAAAAGACTGTCGTCTATATCTTCTGCTGTTTTCAAGGAGAGTTTGTTCCCTGGTCTTTTTTACTTTGCAAATGAATTAAATTTATCTGGGTTTTTTTATAATTACTTTGAATTGTTAACACTTTTTTATTTTTAAAATGTACTTATTTTTCTTGAATAAGGGTCACCCCACCCAAATTACTATTTTTGATAACTTTGTATAACTTAAAGTGACATTTATCACTGTTTATTCTTTAAATATAAAATGCCACTACTTTATTTCTATTATTAATTTATTTAATGTAATTTGAATTGTTGTATTTTCATTTCCAAGAAATAAATGTAAAGGGTGATTTTTTAAGAGGTTTAGAACTTTTTTTAAAATTAAAACACAAAAAATTCAAAAAAATGAATGAAATATTTATTTGAATCGATAGTTTGAACCTTGCAATTTAATGTTTAAGGATAATTTCATGCAAATGTTGACCGCGGCTGCGTCTCAGGTAGCCCATCCGCTAAGTCCAATTTTGGCATACACTTTCACACATATCGGCCGGTATCTCACGAATGAATGCATGGATGTTGGCTTCCAGTGCGTCAATCGAAGCGGGCTTGTCCCTATAGACATTAGCCTTGACATAACCCCACAAAAAATAATCTAATGGTGTCAAATCGCACGATCTAGGCGGCCAATTGACCGGCCCGAAACGTGAAATTAACTGTTCACCAAACTCGCCTCGCAATTGCGCCATTGTTTCGCGTGCTGTGTGGCATGTGGCACCGTCTTGTTGAAACCACATATCATGCAAGTGAAGAACTTCCATTTCGGGCAAAAAAAAGTTTGATATCATCGCTCGGTAGCGTTCACCATTGACAGTAACGCTGCGATTCGCATCATCTTTGAAGAAATAGGCCCAATAATGCCGCCGGCCCATAAACCGCACCAAACAGTGGCTTTTTCGGGATGCATTGGTAGCTGTTGCAATGCTTCTGGCTGATCTTCACTCCAAATGCGGCAATTTTGCTTATTTACGTACCCATTCAACCAAAAATGAGCCTCATCGCTGAACACAAGCAGCGCGCGATGAACATTTCGAACCGAGCACGAATTTTGATAGTAAAATTCAATAATTTGCCAGCGTTGTTCATTTGTAAGACGATCCATGGTTAAATTGCAAACCAAACTGAAGCTGTTTGACAATGACACAAGGTACTAAACACACGTCAGCTGTCAAAACCAGTGTTGCCAAAACCAAACCAGCCAAAAAATCACCCGTTATTTACAAATCTAAATCAAATCTTTTGCATGCCAGTTTATAATGGTCCCACCTATGTTAACTGAAGCTTAAATAACTTTGCTCGTTCAAACGTATATGAAGGTAATCAAAATTAACACATCACTTGTACCTACATAGAAAACAACTTAAACCACAAACTTGCAACCATATTTATTCCAAACCAACCCAATTAGTTCACATCTTGCCTCTGTTCTCGAAACGAAACGAAACAAAAAATCTACTTAAATCGTTTCGTTGATGCGTTTCTAAACGAAAACTAATTGGCAGAGTTGCGGGCGGGTTTCTACGGAAACACACGGAACACTTTTCACCACAAACTCAAACTCATTCGAGTCTTGTCGGAGGAATACAAGTTTTGTAGTAATTAACACGTCTGCAACTACCGCATTCATAAATAAAATAAAATTTGCCATCCTCAATTTTATAAATGAAAACAGTCGCACCGACATTAAACAACATCACTTCACCATCAGCAGAAATGTTGCTCCTCGCCTTATACCTGGAACCCGGAGCCTTGGCATCATGTTTGAATGTAGGAAGGGGCGGGAGGAATATGTATTGTGCCAAGGACCACTTTTCAAGGAAATTTCATTTAAATCTCATTTTCTCTGTCGTCTCGTCAACACACCAATATTATCGCACTCTCAACTTGAACTTTTTTTTTTTGCCATTTCACATCGTTATTTAGATGAAAATAACCAGTAGAACCACAGTTGGAGACCATTTTTGTCACCAAATAAATCTGCCCTCCAGCCCCTTCTATAATAACACACCATCCCTCCTGCAGCTAACTATAGGGAAGGAGAATAATTATGTCGCTACTTTGCTCCGAGTGCTCGGTAAACAATATTCCATTTCCGGTTTTAATTAAAATTGAATTATTTATGCAAACAAAATCGGGAATTGTATACACCCGAGGACGAAATAGGACGAACGAGGCAACGAATAGCGGCAACTTGGCGATGCGTTGGTGATGATGATGGCCCGGGTAACGAAGTTTAATTGCGATGCGAACCCCGCGCTTTGTGCGAATCAATTTCCCAACACAACGACGACAACTTGACATGAATCCGAGTTTCGAGTCATGGTTTTCTCTATTTGCGCAGAGGGCAAAAACAAGGATATTATATCTCTGTTCGTTGTGCAATCATATTCCTCCACTCTGACTCTCCACAACACATAAATTTATTCCATTCCAATTCCAGAGGACATTATGTTACGTGCGTTTTAAAATGCTAAACAGGAAAATTATAAATTTTGGAACGTGACTGAAGCCCAATCTACCCTTAGCCTTAACCCTTTCGTTTGTCTGATCCACCATGTTTGCAGTTTTTTTTTTTCTGTCAAAGAGATAACAACAACACAGGAGTAGGGGGCAACACACGCGGCCAGTACAATTAAATTGGCCACCATATAAATGCTTATAATCGTTTTTATCGTAACGGTATTTTTTGTTTGTTGTTTGAAAACGTAAAAATGAATTTTCAACGCTTGTCTGCAGGGAGGGGTTGGTTTGGTTGCTCTATCTCTGTCCCAGGGTGATGGGTGGCATTATGGGGGATAAGAACTTATGAAAGCGATGGCATGTGCTGAGGCCATTTAATTAAATTAGTTTATGTTTTTTTTTTTTTTTTCAGTATCAACCTGGCAATGATGAGATAAGGTGATTTAAATTTTTTTGAATTTTTATTTAAAAAAAAAAAATATTACTAAAATTGTGTCTGACTATGAATTAGATAAAAATGGACAGACATTGCCTGGGTATTAGTGAAATTATGGGAAATGGTTAATGTCAAGTTTGAGGGTAGATATAATTAAAATAATAATAATTTGTCTATAATGATGATGATTCTCTCTCTACTCGTAGACGTAAAATAAATATTATCTTTGTTGTAGGAAAATTTAGAATTAAAAAATTGCAATTTAGGTTAAATTTTAAAGCGTGAGGCTATTTTTAAGCTAGTTTTATGATAGCTAGCTCAGCAAATTTGAAGTCGTTAATATAGTAACAAAGCTTAAGGTAAGAATAATTGAGGTCAATAGGTATCTACCTAATTAGAAGAGAAAAAAAATATTTCCTAAGAGATTTACAGTGGGACTTGTGTTCTAAAATTTCTCATTTTCTCATTCTCTTTGACACAATAAATTGTGGTAAAGTCAATGGGGGATATTCATAGTCACTTTTAAACTCCAGTTTATCTTAGACCTGGGTTTATCCTATCTAAATAACATTGAATAAACCCCAGTCTAAGATAAACTGGAGCTTAAAAGTGAGTATGAATATGCCCCATTATATTTCAAATCCAAAGCCTTATGAGTAAAAGATATTTTTGTATGGGGTGTTTTTCTTTAGACGTGTGGTTTTCAATCTGGCAATAATTTTTTTGGAGTTGGTTTTTTTGACAGCTGTCACTTGATTTATGCTCAATTTGGTTTGCAATTTCATAATAATTAGACTTACTTCTGAACAACGTTTGAAAATCGTGCAAATTTATTACCAATATAATGTCCGCTCGACGCATCACGCGGTGCGTCCAATATTCGATGAAGCTCATTTTTGGTTGAATTGGTACGTTAATATGCAAAATTGTCATATTTGGAGTGATCATAATTCGCAAGCTATTGTTGAGATTCCATTTGATCCTCAAAAAAGTCGCTGTTTGGTGTGCTCTATGGGCAGAGGGAATCATTGGTGCATATTTTTTCAAAAATGAAGCCGGCCATAATGTTACAATTCAATCGGGAACGCTAAGAGCCTTGATTAATCAATATATTGAAGGAAACTTTTGGTGAGCGCATTATCTCTTATTATCGGGCCTGTGGCGTGGCCTCCAAGATCGTGAGGTTATGTGAAGTCGCTTGTCTACGCAGATAAGTCCAAGACGATTGACGCCTTGTAAAGAATATTCGGCGCGTTATTGCTGACATACGGCCCCAATTTCTGCAAAAAGTGGTCGAAAATTGGGCCTCTCGGCTGGAATTTATTCGAGCCAGCCGCGGCGTCTAATTGCCCGAAATCATTTTTAAAACATAATGGCAAACCCTTATCTTTATAATAAAGCTAAATTTTTGTCCATTTCATTTAATACTATGCGTTTTATTTCTTCTTGAAAACCACACGTCTAAAAAAAACACCCTTTATAATTAAAAAAACACATGATTTTAAGCATTTTTAGTTTTTTTATGAACAAAGAACACAGACAATTATAGACAAAAAGAAAATGCTGAATTTTAGTCCAGACACTTTTACCTATTTTATAAAAGGCCAAAATAATTTTAATGTAGAAATAGTCGATTCCCTGTAAGCCGAACCTCCTCAAAGTCGAATTTCCCTTTTACTCGAATTTGCTTGCCATTTTTTTCCATTCCTCTCAATTTTTTCATAAAAATATCATCCTTTAAGTCGAAACTCCCTCTAACTTCAACAAATTAGGGGTTTTTCTTTTTTCGTTCCAATTAGAGTCTGATCTATCAAAACAATTTTGTGTTTCTTTTTTTGCTCAGTGCGTTCAGAGTCTCAAAGTTGTGTATATTTTATCCGTTCAGAGAATGATCAGAGTTTGTTGAGACACCGAACTAAGAGCTCAGAAAAAATCGGCTGAAAATTCTGAGCACAGATTAGCCACATGAATATGAGAATCTTTCTTACGTTTCACCCTCCAAAACCCATTTGTTTACATTGTTGTAAAGGGTTTTCCAATAAGAGGTGTTATTTTGAATAGCCCGCTATTTCGGTAGCTGTCACTTTTGAAGCTGTTATTTTTTGACATTTGACAAGTAAAAAGTACGCCATTAATAAAAATGGAACCATACACGCTTCAACAACGCATTGAAATTATTAAAATTCACTATAAAAATGGTGAAAATTTGACAGAGACGGTTCGTAAAACTAAAACATTTTTGGGTCGTCGTGAAGCACCTTGTCGGACCGCAATACAGAAATTGGTGGACAAATTCGAGCTGTTGGGACAAGTTAGTGATGTGAAGAATAAAACCCGTGCACGTCGCTCAAGAACAACTGAGAATATTGCTGTTGTAGCCCAAAGTGTTGAAGAAAACCCAGGTTTGTCCATTCCTCGTCGTTCTTTGGAATTAGGCATTCCACAAACGTCATTACACCGTATTTTGCATAAAGACTTGGGTCTTAAGGCTTATAAAGTTCAGTTAACACAAGAACTCAAGCCGGCTGATCATCAACAACGTCGTGTCTTTGCTGATTGGGTCCTTGAAATGCATGAAAATGATCCGGAATTTCATCGAAAAATCATCTTGACTGATGAGGCCCATTTCCACCTCGGAGGCTACGTCAACAAGCAAAACTGTCGCATCTGGGGCTCGGAAAACCCAAGAGTTATTGTTGAAAAGCCTCTCCATCCTCAACGCGTGACTGGTTGGTGCGGTTTATGGTCCGGCGGGGTCATTGGACCTTACTTTTTCGAAAATGAGGCTGGAGCAACAGTTACGGTCAATGGATTGCGCTATTGAGAGATGATTAATGATTTTTTATGGCCGGAATTGGATGGTATTGATCTTGACAACGTTTACTTTCAACAAGACGGCGCTACGTGCCACTCAAGCAATGAAACCATCGATCTTTTACGGGAAAAGTTTCCGGACCGTGTTATCTCTCGAAGAGGTGATCACAATTGGCCACCGAGATCTTGTGATTCAACACCTTGCGACTTCTTCCTTTGAGGCCACGTGAAAGATAAGGTCTACGCCAACAGCCCAGCGTTGATTCAAGACCTCAAAGATGGAATTCGTGAGGCTATCGACGACATAGGGCAGCCACTTTGCGATTTGGTTATGGAAAATTTCATGAAAAGGATATGGTCCTGTAAGCGTGGTCGTGGAGGCCATTTGGCTGATGTTGTGTTCCATTATTAACGGCATACCTTCCTCTTTATAATGAAATAAACAACCGATCATTTATCTCAAAAAATGCCATTTTTCTTTGAATATCAAAATAACACCTCTTATTGGAAAACCCTTTATTTGTAATTTCATCCCGCGTCAATGAATAGATGTGGATTGCAACAGCAATTTAACCTGGTGTGTGAAGATCCCTACTGCCTATCTGTGAAGTTTTTATTTTGTTTCTGATATCTGGCAGTTCAAGCTTATAGGCAAACTAAAATGGCTGCCGTTGATTCTCATCATCATGTGGCTAATCTGTGATTCTGAGTAGAAAGCTGAACACTAAATGTCATGTGTGAAAAGAGGAAACAAAAAAAGAAAAGAAATACGCAAACAAATTAAAATGGCGGGTGAATCGGTCGGCACTCGTGTGGAAGGTAAGTTTTATTAATAAATTACAAAGAATTTTGATATTTTTTAATGCATAGAAACTTATTTCAGTGTTCTTAAAATTATCAAATGTCATTAGTTGACAGTTTGGTTCTCAAATGTGTTTCTAAAATATATCTGAGCCCTCAGAACTCGTTCAGTTCATCAAAATATGTTCAGAGCTTGTTCAACATGCTCGAGCTCTGTTCAGAGCTTTCTTCTGAATGAAAAAAAGAAAAATGCTGAATAAATTAAACGAAAAATCATAAAAGCAAGAAGTTGTTTTTTTCAAACTATTATCACTCTATAATTATTTTTTTGTTTAAATAAAAACATCAACAAATAATCACTTCAGCGGTGTTGACTGTTGGTAGGTTATTAACTACTAAAAAAATGTATAAAGCTAAAATTGCATATACGTACAGGTACATGTATATTTATTAATATGAAGGTTACTTTTTAATAACGGGATTTAATCTCTATTTTTTAGCAACGTGTTTGACATTACTGTGTATAAAAATCGGAAAATATAACCTTTGATATTGTTCAAACGTTGCTATTAATTTTTAATTCGCCTCGAGTACCTTCCTATATTCAGTATCAGTTTCAATTGAATAGTTCTACTATTAAGACTGAAACATGGACATTTCCATTAAAATTGCATTTGGGTTTCTTTGTATCGCGTCAGTTTTGAGTGTGATGATTGATTCAGCGAGAATCCTCGGTCTTTTTCCAACACATTCCAAAAGCCACCTTATAATTCACAGTGCCATAGCTGAAGCCTTAGCTGAACGAGGTCATAATGTTACTGTTGTAACAACACACGCCCAATTCAAGAAGAATCTTCCATTCCGTTATTTACACTTGGATGTACCACCAATTCCAAGTGAAATTTTTTCAGAAGCTATCAAACAGCCACAAATTTACAACACCGACACCGCCCTTAACATTATAAGAGAAAATTCAGAGCTGTCAAATGCAAGTCTTCATCATCCACTCATGAGGAAATTAATGGACGAGGAGTCCTTTGATCTAGTTCTGCATGGATATTTTATGAATGAATTCCTCTTCGGTGTAGCAGCACATTTTAAATGTCCGCTTGTTTTGTCGGTCACAACGCCACCGACTACCAACTTGAACGACTTGGTGGGCAATCCACAGGAATTCTCTTATGTTCCAGCCGTGTTGACCAGTGCAAAGCAACCAATTGGATTTTTTGATAGAGTTGCAAATTTCATAATCGTAACAATAGGAAGAGAATGGATCTTAATGCCTTATTTGAGACTGAAGCAGGAGCTGTATTACAGGTAAATAACTGATTTTTTAAGAGGCTTAGAACTTTTTTTTAAAAAAAAACACAAAAAATTCGAAAAAATGAATGAAATATTTATTTGAATCGATAGTTTGAACCTTGCAATTTAATGTTTAAAGATAATTTCATGCAAATGTTGACCGCGGCCGCGTCTCAGGTAGCCCATCCGCTGAGTCCAATTTTGGCATACTCTTTCACACATATCGGCCGGTATCTCACGAATGAATGCATGGATGTTGGCTTCCAGTGCGTCAATCGAAGCGGGCTTGTCCCTATAGACATTAGCCTTGACATACCCCCACAAAAAATAATCTAATGGTGTCAAATCGCACGATCTAGGCGGCCAATTGACCGGCCCGAAACGTAAAATTAACTGTTCACCAAACTCGCCTCGCAATTGCGCCATTGTTTCGCGTGCTGTGTGGCATGTGGCACCGTCTTGTTGAAACCACATATCATGCAAGTCAAGAACTTCCATTTCGGGCAAAAAAAAGTTTGTTATAATCGCTCGGTAGCGTTCACCATTGACAGTAACGCTGCGATTCGCATCATCTTTGAAGAAATAGGCCCAATAATGCCGCCGGCCCATAAACCACACCAAACAGTGGCTTTTTCGGGATGCATTGGTAGCTGTTGCAATGCTTCTGGCTGATCTTCACTCCAAATGCGGCAATTTTGCTTATTTACGTACCCATTCAACCAAAAATGAGCCTCATCGCTGAACACAAGCAGCGCGCGATGAACATTTCGAACCGAGCACGAATTTTGATAGTAAAATTCAATAATTTGCCAGCGTTGTTCATTTGTAAGACGATCCATGGTTAAATTGCAAACCAAACTGAAGCTGTTTGACAGTGACACAAGGTACTAAACACACGTCAGCTGTCAAAACCAGTGTTGCCAAAACCAAACCAGCTGAAAAATCACCCATTATATGCTTTTAAGCTATTCATTGTCTGTAACTCTTGTTTCATATAATTTCTCCTAATTTAAGGGCCAATTTCCCATCAGATAAATATCCATCTCTAGATGCCATGATGAAGAATGTTTCACTTGTTTTAACGGCCCACCATTTTAGCCAGACTCCGATTCGTCCAAATGTCCCGGCTATGATAGAAATCGGAGGCATTCAAATCAACGATAAGCCTGATCCTCTGCCTGAGGTAAGTCCGCCATTAAAATGTTGATAGTTTGCTTTGCACAGCATAATTTTTCTTTCAAGGACATTCGATCAATTTTAGATGATTCCATTCAAAACGGAGCTATATACTTCAGTCTTGGGACAAATGTTCGAAAGAACCATTTGAATGATTCCAAAGTCAAAATCATATTTGAAGGTCTCTCCAAACTACCACAGACGGTTTTGTGCAAATGGAGTGATCATGAACTTCCTTTAGAATCTCCGAACATATTCTACAAAAAATGGTTGCCGCAGGATGACGTTCTGCGCCATCGAAATGTTAAACTATTTATTACCCATGGAGGCTTGGGTAGCATTGCTGAAGCACAATATCATGGAGTTGCAATGGTGGCAGTTCCGCTATTCACCGATCAATATTCAAATGCGCAGACGGTTAAGCATGCTGGCATAGGCTTGATATTGGACTATGGAACTCTTACGGAGGAGAGTGTGCGCAATACGATCGTAGAAGTTTTAACAAATCGAACCTATACCGATAATGTTCGACGGTTCTCTAAACTGTATAGGGATCGACCATTGACAGCTAAACAATCGGCAGTGTATTGGGTGGAATATGTGCTGCGGCATCATGGTGCCCCACACTTGCAGAGTCCTGCAATACACCTAAATTTCTTTCAGCTGTTGTCGCTGGATGTTATTGGATTTTTGGTTGTTATTTCTTTTATTATTTTTAAGATTGTGAACCTTTTTTTTTCGCTGCTAACAGGAATGTTATGGAGTGAAAAATTCAAAGAAGAATGAATATTTTAACTGTCTTATCTAGTCAAATAAAAATAAATAAATAAAGGATGTTTTTTTTTTAACATTTCAAGAAGGAATAAAACGCATATAATTTAATGTTAATGCCAAGAATTTAGCTTAATTATAAAGATGAGGGTTTTTCATTATGTCTTAAAAATGATTTCGGGCAAGTGATCGCCGCGGCTGGCTCAAATAAATTCCAGCCGAGAGGCTCAATTTTCGACCACTTTTGCAGCACTAGGGGCCGTATGTCAGCAATAACGCACCGAATATTCTCTTCGAAGGCGTCATTCGTCTCGGGCTTATCTGCGTAGACAAGCGACTTCACATAACTCCACAAAAAATAGGCCAGCGGTGTTAAATCGCACGATCTGTGAGGGCAAGCCACAGGCCCACGACCGACGAGAGATAATGCGCTCACCAAAAGTTTCCTTTAATAAATTGATTGTTTCGTTAGCTGTATGGCCGTCTTGTTGGAACCAAATGTCGTCAACATCCTCCAATTCAAGCACGAAAAAGTCATTAATCATGGCTCTATATAGCGTTCCCCATTGACTGTAACATTATGGCCGGCTTCATTTTTGAAGAAATATGGACCAATGATTCCCTCTGCCCATAGAGCACACCAAACAGTGACTTTTTGAGGATGTAACGGCGTCTCAACAATCAACACTGGTTTGTGGATTATGATCACTCTAAATATGACAATTTTGCTTATTAACGTACCTATTCAACCAAATATGAGCTTCATCGCTGAACAAAATTTCCCTCTGAAAATCGGGATCGGTGGCCATCTCGTTTTGGGCCCATTCATCGAACGTGCGAAGCGCTTGATGGTCATTCGGCATTCATTCATTATGAAATGGCAAACCAAACTTAGTATAAATCAAGTGACAGCTGTCAAAAAGACCAACTCCGAAAAAAGTATTGCCAGATTCAAAACTACACATACAAAAAAACCCTTAAAAATGGAAAGTGACTGGAAATCGAAAATAAACCTCCGACATGATAGTCCTAGCATATTCCAAAACCTCTAGATTGTATGTGGCCTGTAACTATTAAGTTCAAACCTTTCAAGTTAAAATTATCAAAGTGTATAGAAATAGATCCCCACCCCCAAAAATGGCGCTTTTCTTATACTGAAATGCGCTTGCGGCGCACGACGTAATTTCAATTTGAATATTGAACCTCTTCAAATAAATATTTTGTATTTGGGGGAATCAGGAAATCGCTGCGAGACACCCGGAAGAATACACTTAATTCCCCGATCGCAATATTACCCTTATTTCCAACCCTTAGGTATATCATTGAGATTTTTCTTTAGTCTGAAGCTTTTCAATATTCTTAAACTTTTAAAAACATTGGGGTTGCATCAAGCCATCAAGTCATACAAATTTGTAAAAATGTATTGCACATAAGACCGTTTTTTAAAGGGGGGCTGTGTATATACAATATAGATTGTATTCGGCAAGCTTGATTAACGAGAGGATTTTTATTTTTTCAAAAGTGAATCCCCTCAAGGCACACTTTTTTTTAAATAGAAAATGGTTCAAACTTAACTCGGTAGCGGGGGGAGGGGTACCTAATAACTTGCATGAAATGAATATTAATTGAGGGGGGCTCTGTAATATATATATATGCGAAGACAAGGGTTCTGACAAAATGTCATTCCTTCTATAGAGTCGATGCATCAATATCTGTATACGACTCTTCGAAAGAAAAAAACTCCAAATCGAAATGGAAAATTGGAAAATTACCAATTTTCCAATGCTCGAGGGGTTGCTTTTCAAAAGTGACATATAAACAAATATCTGTCTCCGTTTGAACTGTAGTTTGTATCTTTAAATGACATCCGCTTTTGATTCAAAAATTAGGGTGATTTTGTCAAGCAACCCTTAGACAGCTAAATAAGCTCCAACACCGAACACCCTCTTACTCCCCGCTTGCCGGCCCAGCGAAAGACTTATAGAGTGACTCAAAAAGCGATTTCCAAGAATAATATTGATGGCTGGATGGAGATTATACAAAAGTACAACCAACAACAATTTGCATTTTACTGTAGATAGCTGTTACATTTTATACCACGATTTTAGTTCAGCGGTCAAAGCTTAATGTTTGAGAGGAGGGTTGGTTTTTCTTAAGTTTTATTTCGGTATGTCTCATCGCCATATCGTTGGGAATTAGTTTTGACTTTCATTGTTCGATATTTTATTGCAGTGTCGGAACCAAAAGGGACAGTTTTCTTTTTGTTTTGCAGGAAAGGACTGTGTTTTTCCTTTTTAATATCTAGCAAAGGAATATTATTTTTTTTTTTATGAGGAGACTAAGGAGAAAAGAAAAAACTATTGTTGCGTTTTGATAGTAAAGTTGGGAAAGTTTTTATAGAGTTCTGTCGTCGACGGACACATAAATCATTTCGATAACACTTGGAAGACGCCAACGCCAATGCCACCGCCAAAACCAAAACCAAATGAGTCTCCCTCTGACTAATTTAGTTTCAAAGTTCAAAATTATGGTGGGTTTTTAATGTTAATTTTGTAAGCTCCATCATAACTGAAAATAAAGATTTTTTGTTGGTAAGAATTTGTTCGTGGAAGAACCCATTTCCATTGGATCAATTATTATACAGTGGGCTCTCGTTAACTTGAACACACGATAACTTGAACAAATAATTTTTCCCTATATGCATATGCATTCTTCAACTTGAACAGACCATTTGTAAGAATCGATATCTCGATACTTTGATACCTTGATACCTTGATACCTTGATACCTTGATTCCTTGATACCTTGATACTTTGATACCTTGTTACCTTGATACCTTGATACCTTGATACCTTGATACCTTGATACCTTGATACCTTGATACCTTGATACCTTAATACCTTAATACCTTGATACCTTGATTTGAACAAAGAAAATCTGTTTTATTTTGAAAAAATAAAGGGTCCGCCCAAAAACTTCTTTTTTCTTTGAAAATGGCGCAAAACATCGAGTGTAGCTTCGGCTGTGTGGCACGTAGCACCGCCGTTCTGTTGAAACCAAATGTTGCCAATATCCTCCTCTTCAATTTTTGTGAACAAAAATTCTTTAACATGGCCCGATAACGATCGCCATTGACTGTAACGGCCACTCCTTGCTCATTTTCGAAGAAAAATGGCCCAATTATGCCTCTGGACCAAAATCCGCACCAAACAGTGACTCGTTTTGGGTGTATCGGCTTTTCAATGTATGCGTGCGGGTTTTCTGTGCCCCAAATGCGACAATTTTGCTTGTTTACTACCCGCCAAGATCAAAATGAGCTTCATCTGAAAAGATGATTTTTTTGGCAAAATCGGAATCTTCTCTAAGTCGATCGCAGGCCCACTTAGCAAACCCTATACACAACCATATTCGTTCAGCGGAAGGATAAAACTAATTATCTGTCAAATCAGACATGAGCTAAGTGTTACCATTCACGAAATAAGCACTAGTTGATAAAAAAAACGTTAGATGGAGGACCCTTTATAACGAATTATTTTCCAAGACGTCTTAAAACATCTCATTTCAAATAATTATCTATATATTATTTACGTTTTAAAATCATTAAAATTAATTCCGACAACAATTTTGCTTCTTGATCCAGCAACTTGAACAACCCTGTAGCTTGAATTTGAATACCCCTGGATTCGTACGTGTGCAATTTAACGATTATCCACTTTATTTTTAATATGAAGCCTGGATTAATATCCAAATTTTCAATTTTCTCAAAACCTAGAACACATTGAATATTAAAAACAAAAATAGTAGCTATTAAAGTTAAATTTCAAGTTAAAAGTTCAAGTGAGCTCAACTCCATAAATGCGTTTCGCCCAGGTACGATAGTTGGGCTCATCAGTTAGATGACTATCGTATACCCTTATAAGACGCATATTTGTATCGATGTTTACCGACTAATAATTATAAAAATCACAGCATTGAGATACTGTTTTTCTATTCTAAGGGAATATGTTTAAATTCAGACAATTAATTTTAAATACCCATGCTCAGGCTTTTTATAATAGAATATGAAGAAAATTTGAAAAGAAAAATTCTTCTGTTTAAGTGGAGTGATTGAATAAAATTCACTTGAACTTTTAACTGGAATTTTATGCAGTCACTCCACTTAAACAGAAGAATTTTTCTTTTCAAATTTTCTTCATATTCTATTAAAGTTACATTTTGAAAAAAAAGAATAAGTTTAAACCAATTTTTTCTCATTTTTTTTTTTCTGAATTTTAAGTTTTTTTTCAATTTTTCAAAAACAATCGGTTAAAACAGCTAGCTTTGTTGTAGTAATATATTTTAAGTGTTGCCATTGTTTTTTTTTAATAATATTTTTTATTTTTATTAAGATTGTTTTTTTTTTTTAAATTGCCCCTCCCGCTTAAATGGGGGCAATAGACCTCACCCTCCTGTATACGATTTGTTTCTTTTCTTGACCCAACTGTGACCCGTTCTAGGTGTTTGTCGCATCTTATGCGAATCACGCTGTATAGTATATTAATATAGCTTCAGATTTGTAGGCCTATAGGTTTCTAGTTTCTCTTTTAGCCCCAGAATAGCTTTAAATCCTTTCATTCATTCTTCTTCTCCTTTATCGACGACAGTCATGATCTCGGATGCGATCACAACTCTTCCACTCTTCTGCTTCACATTATGGCTCCGCATGTTGGGTTCACTGAGTTGACCTCAGGAAACGTCGGCCAGGCCTCTAGGTTTTGAATTGTTCCATGTCTTAGGCCAAGTGAATGCAGTTGTCGTTGCATTTGTTTTCTCCATGAGTTTTTGGGCCTGCCTCTTCTTCGCGAATGTCTTGGAACGTCGAATGCTACCGCCTTTTAAACTGGGTTCTCAGGGTTTCTTCTTTGTACATGACAGTACCAGCTTAGCCGGTCGTGCTGTATTTTATCCAAGACGTTATTTTTGACGTGAACCCTTTTATTCATTATTCTACCTAAAATTCCATAATTAGATTTGAAGCCCTAAACCTCTTGCTATGGATTTTGAGTTTCAGGGCTGTGCATCTAGGAAATAGGGCTACGAGTATAAATAATGTAGGACTAGAATATATATCTTATATAAAAAGGACTACTTGAGAATAAGGATGCAGTTCTACTTAAGGACTTTTATTTTCATATTTAAGTTAAATTATTCCAACCATATATTTATATGAAAGGCAATTTATAAATTTTATCTTATTTACAGAACAAGAAATATTCTCTGTGGTTACAATAAATATCCAATTTTCCGGCACATTGCACTCGTAATCACTATACTTTAACCACATGCGAAAGTGCATTGAAATGCAAGCTGCAAGCGAACCTGAAGTAATACGATTTTCCATACTAACTAACTTATATATACGTTTAGAAGTAGGTACAGAAACTACATTTGAAATGAACCAGCTTGCTTTATGAGGGCATCACCAAACTGCTTTTAAGCAACGTTTAATTATTCACAGAGCTCAAAAGAATGAGCGTGTATTCCGAGTCCCTCTTGAGTAACCCAATTGCTTTTCAAAATTCGATAATTTCACGCTGATGCTCATGATGATGTTGTCGATGAATAAAGAAGAAGATGCATTCATCCAGTTTTATCCACAAAGTTCATATTCCAACTTCATATATGAAAGAGTTAAAACATTGAAAATCCTTCATGTGCATGGAATTGTGTAGTTTACTCGTCAGTGAGACTCCATCCAGAGAACAGACATAGGTACAGACCTATAGGTACGAGTAGTGTTTCTCGTATAAGGGAAGAAGAACCCTTAAGCGTTCTCTAAACATTATCGTCTTACTGGAATAAATAATTTTCTAAAATTGAAATATTCGTACATAGATACAAACAGAGAACAAGAGAAATTCGGTGAATTTCATATATAGGGTTGCCAGAAAAGCTTCTTTACAGGCAATCGCAGATTTGCCTTAAATTTCAATGGCTACAGCTCAATTATTTTGCTTTAGTCCTCTTAGAAAAATTCAGCAACCCTGGTAGTTCCATATGATGCTCCTGCTTTATCCCCAATGCCAACAGAACAACAGCTCACAAAATGTTCCTAGACCTAAAGCCTTCTAACGTTAACTATGTTTATCTGGGTAAATTGCTTCTGAACTTCAGGATCAGGGCTAAAATGTTTGTTATTGCCACTTGAGCGGCAACTTTCATCCAATATTGGCGGTTGTGTTGGTTACAACGTCAATTTGCTACAACAGTTAACTCAAATATGGTATGAGGGATGATGCATATTCCTGTATACATATATGTATACATATGTGCGGGCGAACCTATTCTATCTATATGGAAATGGAGATCCAAACGTTTATCTAGTTTACTACTTCAAGAAGATATAAAATTGTATTCCATATTTTCGTAGATATACTTGAGTGGATTTAAGAACTTGTTTAAACATTCTAAGCTCTGTAAAGGATAAAAGCTGAATGGGAATCCTCTTTTAGCTCATATTAGAATTAAAGTGTTTTGCAAAGCTGTATCTGTATTCGTATATAAATCAAAAGAAGCAAACTAGTTTGAAGCAGTTACGTATCAAGAAAATGAAAAATTGTATACAGAAGTATACCAAAGTTATTTCGGACACTCAACAATAAGATCTATTAATATCTTGTATACTTTTTTAATGATTAAAAATTCATTTTATTTAGACATATAGCTTATGAACTTGTTTTATCTTTTTGCAGATATTATTATATTAAATTTTGACCTTGTTTTTTTATCTTAGAACTGGTCTGACCATCGGTATCAACAATTAATCGTCTGATTTCTCGCTTTCCACTGCAAGGCAGTGTAGACCACAAACAACTCGCACTGAAGAAAACTGAAGAGAGTGTGAACGGAATTCCAACAACTTCACCAGGGAGACTTTCAACTTATTTCGTGTTCTCGCGGAGATCGATTCAAAAGTATTTAGCCGAATTTAAGCTGTTTTCTTACAAAGTGTAGCTTGTTAACGAGATAAAACCTTTATAGTGAGGCAAACCATTGCCCAATAGACGGCGAACTAATTATAGAAAAAAACGGAGTGATCGAGCGATACCACCTGAAATTTTGGGTTAACCCATAGAGAAATTCTTGAAAAGAGGGCAACTCTGCGAAGCTGAAAATAGAAACCATTTACATTCATGACCTAGAATTCTATCCTACGCCCATGCTCTGCATTTCAGACTGAATCGAATTGAAATCGATTTTCAATTTCAAGTGAAATGAAATTCCTTGTTCCACAATTCGTTCGTTTGCGAAAATTTCGTAATTACTTCGAACTGTCAAAATTGAAAGTACGCATCCATTTTTAGTTGTTTTATGAAGTGAAATTACACTGTGGATGAAAATGGATTCAATATTATTGGCCTTTTCAAGGAAAAAAAAAATAGGCGGAACTCTAGAGAAATAATTAGACGAATAAATAAGCGAAATCTAACATATTAGATATGCCTGCCATAGCGTGAGTATACCTTAGGTTAGGTAAGGTAGAAGGGCTGACAGTTGATCTTGTTACCGTCACACTTAGATCTATGCAGATCCATTGTGATACTCTAGGAAGTTGTATATCACGTAATGTGAAAGCCTATATGTTCTGTTAGCAGTCAAGTCATTTAGAGGCGTTGACGAAGTTCAGAAGGCTATTCGCCGAAGTTCTAGGAAGATCCTCTAAGTCGTCAAAGAAATGATCTCCTAGGTGATTCTTTCTTAAGTGAGAGAGTGCTGCGCAGTGACAAAAGAAGTGTAAGGTATCCTCATGTGCTTCTTCATCGCTGAACCCTCTGCAAAGGTCGTCAGTATTGAGCCTCATTTTCTTTTTGTGGTATCCCATTAGTTTGTGTCCGGGGTGATTATGCTGACAAGGGAACGAAGATATTTTTTGTTCATTTGTCTGTTTTCTGCTTATTGAAATTCGGCGGTTGTAACGCATGTTTCAAGTAGGTTCCATCTTTCATTGGTTTTTTCTGAAACTTTGTCAACAATTTCCTGTTTGATGTTACAGTTTGGTACTTTAATATGTCGTCCAGCTTGACTTGAATCAAGCGACGATCCCGTTTTCGCCTACTGTGTTCATTACTGTGTTCATTACTGTGACCAGGAACCCAGCAGATTATAATGTTATGCTGCTTGCCAAGAACCCTAAGCTCTTCGCGGCAGCAAGTCACAAGCTTCGAATGTATCTCGGTGGCAGAAATTGATTTAATTGCTGCTTGGCTATCAATAAATAGGGTGATGCAAGCTCATGGTATCGCCATCATTGATATTTGCGTAGCTGCTTTGGTAAATACCTTAAAAGGAAGTATTGTTCGAATGAATTGTTTATTCCTTTTTGTTGTAAGTCTTAAAATTAGTTTCAGATTGAGCAAAGATGCATTCTTATATGTCTTAAGGGCAATCATACCAACCATAATGATGGAAATAACTGCAACTGTGTCAATTCCACAATAATTCACAAAGCATTAACAAAGTGAATTTGATTACGTTCAGAAAACGGAATGAACCGAAATACAGAACACCAATTTTTATTTTCGAAATTCAAATTCACTATTAGCTTTTCCAACGAATTGTGGAACACCCGAATTTACTTTCGTCATAAGAATTCACAATAAGTGAAATGCGCAGAACATGGCCAAATATGAAACTTTTGTAAAGCCACGATTAGATATAGACAGTTGACGGAAATAACCATCGCGTTGACTCTAATACGTCAAATTTTCGTCATAGTCTGGCCCAATAAAATGTCAATTCGTCAACGCAGAACGCTTTCACCTGTCAACACAAGCTACACTTTATTGCACCAGTATGCCGCCGAATACATATTAAAATTATAATATTTTAGAATTTAAATACAAAAAGAGTAATAAAAATAAAAATTTTAATTGATAGATCAATGTGGCATGTTTTCTATTTTATTTACTGTTTTTTTTTGGGATTTTTGGTATACATTCATGAATTTGCCAAAATACTCAAAAAGTATGTCTGATCGCTATACTACTATATTTTTAAAATTTTTTACTAGAGTTAAAATCACCAAATGGCAAAATTAGCATTTTAGTATCATATTAACTCCATAAGTCATTTTGACAATACAAAATGTGAAAAAGGTATGTTTGCTTACTTTTTTGCACGATCTGTCACTGTTTTACTAAGAGTTTATGGAGTTTATTAAGAAAACAGTCTTAGTATGATACTTTAGTGAAAAATGTTGAAAACTAAGAACATTTTAGTAAAGAGCTTTAAAGTTAGTAAATTGTAAACTATACTCTGTTCAATTTCGAATGTGCAGTAGAGGGAAGATAGGATATTTGCCTTTCACCCATCCCATTATGGATTTCAATAAGCTATCTCCATTTTAAAGCTCTCACATGGTTGCCGTAGGTTAGGTTAGGTTAGTTTAGGTTGATGGGCTGACAGTGAATCTTGTTCCCTTCACACTTAGATCAATATAGATCCATTGTGGTACCCTGATGGATTGGACCATCCCTTTAAATATATAACCTATGAAATCCTATGGAGTATCAAGCCATTTGGAGGCGTTGATGAAGTTCATTAAATTTAAGATGTTATCACCTGTTGACTTCGAGATTTCTGCTAGGTCGTTGAAGAAATAGCTACCCAAAAATGTTGTCCTTATATTGCAGAGTGCCGGACAATGACCTAGGTAGTGAAGGGTATCCTCCTCCACTTCTTCGTCTCCGCAGCCTCTGCAAATGTCTGCAGTACTTAGTCTCATCTTCTTTCTATGATAACCTAAGTGAATATGCCCTGTGATAATTCCTATCAAAAGATTCAGGGATCTTTTTGTCAGGTTCATAATTTTGTCCATTTTTTTCTTATTGTAGCTAGGCCACAGTTTCTTTGTAGTGGTACAAGTTACGAGTGAGTTCCATCTGTCATTGGAAAGTTCTATTATCTTCTTACCAATTTCCTGTTTAATGGCACAGGGTGGAATTTTAACACCGGAGTCTGTTAGGTTTGGTTCTAATGATGAACCAGTCCTTGCCAGTTCATCTGCTTTTTCATTTCCTATAATTCCACTGTGTCCAGGGACCCAGCAGAGTCTGATATTGTGCTGCGTGGCAAGAACTTTTAGCTCCTCGCGACAGCATGAAACCAGCTTGGATCTTATTTCTGTGGCAGAGATAGCTTTGATCGCTGCTTGGCTGTCAATGTAAAAGGTGATATCAATCTGTGGTATCGCCAGCATTGAGACCTGTTCAGCAGCCTTAATCACTGCCAGAACCTCTGCTTGGAAGACACTGCTGTAATCAGGGAGCCTATAAGAGTTGGCTTAAACGAGGGACTCTGAGAAGAAGTCCGCACCTACTCATATATCCATCTTCTATCCGTCGGTGTAAATTTCTACCATCGGTTTATCTGATTGTTGTAAACCAGCATCCCATTCCTCCCTTGTGGGGATGGAGACAGAAAATGGTTTTTCAAAATCTGTACGGGGGGTTGTGTAGTCTGTGCATGCATACCCCTCCGTAAATTTGTTGATAATCTGTGCATGACCCATGGAGATCTTTTTCCAGCTATTGGTCTGGCTTAGTCTTCGAGCACTGTAGGCTGCAGCCTCTTGCACGAATAGATCTAGGGGTCTTAAGTTGAGTATGGTTTCCATTCCCACAGTGGGTGTGGACCTCATTGCCCCTGTGATTCCAATGCACGCTAGTCTTTGAACTTTGTTAAGAGTTTTATAATTAGTTGATTTATCCATCGCGCTCCACCAAACCAGGCTACCATATGTAAGGATCGGTCGTATAATGGCCGTGTACATCCACATTATGATTTTAGGGTTTGGACCCCAGGTCTTACCAAAGATCCTGTTGCAGGAGTAAAAAGCGATCATGGCCTTCTTGGCTCTTTCTTTAACGTTCATGCTCCAGTTTAGCTTTTTGGTTGCCGTAGTGAGCATCTAAAAATACCGCAAATCTCAAAAAAATATTGCTATCAAAAGCTCTAAAAAAGCTTAAATCCTGAAAGTTACATAGCAAAAACCAAAGAAAATGCCATATGAATTTCCATCACCTAGGCAATGGTACTTCTGATTCTTAAGCTAAGGTGCCGTGCAGGCAGCAGCAGGCAGGTGTGTTTGAAAAAGCTCTGCCATATGGCCTGTATTGCACATTCAAATTGAACAGAGTATATAGTACCATGGCTTCACCTTAACATCAGGCTTTCTAACATTTTGTGTCATAGAAACTATTGAACTAACATTTTAAATTATAACAACGACAAATTATCCACCTTTCAACTTTTCGATAAGCTATTCTTGCTTTGCAAAACTTTACGATCATCTTTCTATCTTTCGTTGTATGACATGTGTCTGTACCTTTAAACTTTTCTTGAACTTGCAGATGCAGACACATTTAAATCAACAATTTACAGTTTAGGTGGTCCCAGTAACACATTATATAGCATCGTCCAAAAAATCCACTTAAATGCCTCTTCTCATCATTCCCTTGATTATTGCTTGCCTCGCAAAAAAAAAAAAACAAATACTCTTCAATAATTCCAAACAAACCTCAACTTTGACAACATTTTACACGATGTAAATCAAAGCTAAAACAAGTGAAAATTTACGTTTCTGCGGTTGTAAATATAGAAGTTGCTCCCAAAAGGCACTAAGGAAGAAAGAAATTCAATTGCGAAAAGGACATTTTTTGCTTTCATTTTTCTCTATGCTTATTTACTTCCTCTTGTTGCTTAAACCAGAAACAAACTTTACATAAACTTTTCCTAGAACTGTCGTCCTTATACCTACTTCTCTATTTATATACATTTATACTGACATTTTTTTTATCACAAAATAAAATGTAGAATAAAGGAAGAAAAAAAAAAAAAAAAAGAAAATATCACAAGACCCCCGTGGTGGTTGTAACCATTTCGAAAGGAAACAAACTTGGTGTTGAAATTAGCATCGTACACTATACTACTGCTGCTGTGGTGCGATGCGGTGGGATCTGGGATCTGGGGTGGGTTAGGGCATGGAATTTCAAAAGTCCATGAAAGGCAAATCATTTCCTTATTCAAGATTTCCGCTAGAACGATAGATGAAAAGAAATCACAGAGCCGCATCTCTCACCCATAAAGTAAAAGAAAAGTTTGGTGTTTAACTGAATTTTGTTTCACAAGCTTTAACTTCATTTATGGTTTGGTGACTCCTCTCTGAGGTCCTTGGAATTTGTCCTTTCGCAAGTGTTGATTTTTTTTTTCTTTTTTTTTTTTTTTTAGCTTATATGCAAAAGAAAAGCAGTGAAATGTGTGCGGGTGTACAGCAATGAATGTACATTATGTAGCTAATAGTTGAAATCTCAATGCTACATTTCTTTAAAATACGAGTTAATTATATCTTAATTAAATTAAAGTCCGTTCGCTCAAACGATTCATTAATATTTGAGTTCCACATAATTACAACCCTTTGTTTATAAATACAAGGTCTTTCATTAAGCATTTCCTATCTTTAAATTTAAATAAAACCAAGTGTGTTTGAGATATCATCGAAATTTTGTATTCCTTTGAAAGGCCTATCATACCATTAGGTATGGAATATAAATCGTTCAAATGTCCGCCAACGCTTCTCTGGGGTGGCGTGCATCTGAAATGTCCAATTTTTCATGACTCTGGCGCTTAAATCAGGCTGAATTTGACCGAAGGCATTAGTTATGTTGGCTTTGAGGGCCGCTGTGGTTTGTGGCTTAAATTAGTATAGACCTGTGAATTCAGAAACCCCCACAAGGAAAAGTCTAACGGGGTCAAATCGCACGATCTCGGTGTCCAGTTCCCATCACCTCCACGTGACATGACCATGCCCTCGAATCACTCGTGCTGAATTTAAAATGTGGCGTGAGCTGTGTTTCACGTAGCCCCAGCCGTCCTGTTAAAACCACATGTCGTTAGAGTCCATATCATCCCATTCAGGCCAAAAGAAGTTGGTAATCATTGACTTTAAGCGATCGCCGTTGACGGTGATTGGACGCTCTTGGATCTCATGTAGATTTCTATTGTCGCAAATTCGACAATTTTGTTTGTTGAAGTACCCATTCACCCGGAAATGGGCCTCATCGCTGAAGATGAATTTTTTATGAAAATAAGGGTCAGTTTCCAACTGCTCCAGAGGCCATTCAGCGAACACACGTCGTTGTCTATGATCGTTTACCTTCAGCTTCTGGGTAAGTTGAATTTTGTAAGGGTGCAGGCCCAAGTCACGATACAGAATTCGCTAAGTTGTGATCTGCGAAGCCGAGTTCTTGTGAGCTACGCGAAACCGACTGTCTCGGATTCTCCTGCACACTCTCACGTAAAATGGCGATGTTTTCAGCAGATCTTGCGTTTTTTCGACGTACGGGTGTTGGTTGATCGTTAACTGAACCAGTGAACTCAAATTAATCCACCATACTGCAAAAAGTCCTCTCGGTAGGACGATTATGGCGACCGTATAATATGTGAAGCGCGCGGAACGTTGCCCGAACAGAACACCCATTTTGATAAAATAATTTTATCATTTGCACGTGTTGTTGAACGCTATATCCGTCCGTGGTGATTTGGCAAAACAGACTGAATAAATGACAGCCAATTTGACAGATGCAACTTCAACAATATGGCCGCCATCAACTGTCAAAATTCAGGAGTCCTTATTGGAAGACCGTTTATATATTAATTTGTCCTATAGCTAGGTCATTCAAGTGTCAAATTGACCAGTATAGCTATGAGTATAGGTATATTTTTTTGACATTATTTCTAATAAATTTTCGATCCGCCAATTAGTTCTGTCATAACGATGAGCTTCCCTAAATTGACAAATCGTTTCACAGTGGCACTATCTAGTCTCGCAACTGCAACACTATTTGCTCTCGCACTTAAGTGAAATTGACAATTGGGATACCTACTCGGAATAACAAAAAGAGTAAAGCTATATGATTAGACGGTCAATGTTAATGATTAACGCATTGACTCGCTGACGTCACCAAAAAAGTCATCAAAACACTGCCAATGGCCCGTCATGGTTGACCAATGACCATGTCAACGCATAACACATTGACGATCACACGATCACACGAATGACGCTAGTCCGTCAATGTCACACGAAAGTCAACGCAGACTACATTGACGTGGCAGAAAATTATGCAATGTCAACGTTGAAATTATGGTTAACGCTTTGCGTAAATGTGTCCAAACATTTGCTCAGGGTGATTACACGTTCAACGAAAAAAGTCAATGCGTTGAAGGTTAAAACAATGTCAACGTATGTAGGTGTGTTAGCGATCACACGACAAGACAACTTTGGGATGGGATTTGAAGTCATTTTGACGTCAGAGAGTCAACGCGTTGACCATTTTCGTTGACCGTCTAATCGTAGCTTAAGATAATTAGTGTTTCGTTTAATTAGTGACTGCAGGAATCGCTGCATTTTATGGGGTGACAAGAAGAATTTTACAAGTTATTTGTCAAATCAAAAATAAAAATGAACTTACTTATGCTGGATTTACACGTCTGTCAAAATTTAAATATTACTGCAATATAAAAGCCATTTTGTTGTCATAATCTTAGTTATAATGGCAAACAAATATGGTACAAAATGGCACCAAAATATGGCGATCTTTCAGTCGAGTAAATCCAACATAACTAATAATTCTTCTCTGACAGATTGAAACTGCTAACTGCCAGAAAAGATATTGCATAGCTTCAGCGCACTACTTGTCATAAGTATAAACTCGACATAAATAATTAGTGTTGAGCTTAAATAATTCTCAATTTACTTATTTGCTATGTTTTGATTTCAGAATGTTTGATTCCTAGGATGGATTTAGGTCTTTTTTGATTGAATTTTTATAAATTTAAAATATAAGATCAAAGTTTTTTAATTTTCTTTATAAAAAATGTTATTTAAAAAATAATTTAAAAAAAGTAATTAAAATTAA
Source organism: Leucozona laternaria (assembly GCA_932273885.2). Lineage (NCBI taxonomy): Eukaryota > Metazoa > Arthropoda > Insecta > Diptera > Syrphidae > Leucozona > Leucozona laternaria. Next base: position 8,108,821 of record OW026368.1, read on the forward strand.
ATTAAATTTTCCAAAAATTTCTAATTCTTATTTAAAACTTCTACATCAAAAGCCTGTAATTAGTCAAAGCAAAAAATTTCATATAACTAACTTAGATTTTGCTTTCAGCATCCGGAGCCTCTTCCAATTATTTTTGAGAACCCACAACTCAAACACTGCCATTTGTGTATAAAATGTCGATTTTTTTTTTGTTGTTCGGTTATTGTTGGTTGATTTTTGTTTGTTTGTTTGTAAAGTGCACAAAACAAAGCCACCAAATTGTGAGCCTTTTCTATATGGGAAAACCCAATTTTGGCTCCATTGACATATCCATTATAAAATTAATTTGAAAATCTCACTTGACGCAGTTTCCTCAACGTCCCGCAATATTTCAATTTAATGACAATGATGGTGATGATGTTGACGTTGTTGGGCTCCATCAAACTTTGTTTCGCACCATAACAGCATCATCCAAGCCGCATATATACACAAAACCTCTGCCATAGCATAAATTCTGACACCCCTTCTCTATAAAGTGCCTGGTGCCTGATGCTGGTAGCTGTTTGGCTTTTGTATAATGTATATATGTGTGTGGGTGCCATTATGTCACACACTATAATAGACACGTACACACCTCTACATTCATACATTTTACCATTGAAGAGAGGAAATTAATTTCTCGGTTGAAGGGATGGTAAGCGAAAATGAAATTTTAACACTTTTCCTTCCAAACCAACCGAGTGACACACAGAACCAGCCATCACAGGCAAAAAAACCGTACGAAAATTGGTCCGGGACCTTTATTATAAATTTATGTAGACGTAACTTTACACCTACATAGTATAGTCGAGAATTTGAAAATGATTTGGTTAGCAAAACGCACCCAGCGCCACCTTGTTCGCCTTTGTGATTTATAATTATGACAGCAGCAGAAGAGTTTTCGAACAATTTATTCCAACTTTTTGTTTTTTTGTGTTTTGAGGCTTCTTTTCGTTACTAAATTAATGATGGTAATTATTATATTTCCCTTATAACAAAAACTCAAAGGCATTATTACAAAAACTGCGAATCAGAGACATTCGCAGGAAATAGATTTGCCAAATCCTTTGAAATTATAGAAAGGATAGACGGAAAACTTTCGGCTCATCAATCACGTTCGGGAAGTCTTTTGAGGTGTAAAGTTACATCTTAATTTGCCTAAACAGATAGGGTTGGTATTTGTATATGCACCTCATCTGGAAGCAATGATGAAGCTAACATGGGGCTTCTCAAATACGAATTTATAAAGGCGAATATTTTTTTTGATAATAAGTTCCTACTAACCAATAATATTGATATTTAGAACTGTATTTCAAATTCATCGGTATACATGAAGGAAACTTTGTGCACAGAAAGATTTATGGACTTCAAACAATGGGTTTTTCAATTGGAGTGGGTAGATTTTGGCGGCCTGTGGTGGTTATGTTGTTTTGTTGACATCTCTGTCAAATCTATTGTTTTTTATTGGCCAAATGATAAAACTGTAATAAAAAGTGTTTTTTTGGAGGTATTTAGAACTTTGAAATAGAATAAAACAAAGATGATTTTTTTTAAATTGACATGAAATTTACTTTATTCGAAAAATAATCTTTTGGCATTATAATTTTAATATGATTTCTAGCATACGACCGCCACGTCTGGCTCGGACGTAGTCTAATCTGGAGGTCTAATTTTCGATGACTTGCTCCAACATTTGTGGCCCTATATCGGCAATACGCGGTCAATCGTTTCGAGCTTTTCGACGTAGAATAGCGACTCCACATATCCCCACAGAAAATTATCAAGCGGCGTTAAGTCGCACTATCTTGGAGGCCAATTCACGCGGGTCCGTAACGTGAAACTATGCGGTTACCAAACGTTTCCTTCAATAAATCAATTGTGGCACGAGCTGTGTGACAGGTTGCGCAGTCTTGTTGAAACAACAGCTCCTGCATATCATGGTTGTTCAATTAATAAACGAAAAAATCAGTAATCATGGCTCTAAAGCGGTCACCATTGACTGTAACGTTCTGGCCAGCATCGTTTTTAAAGAAGTACGGACCAATTATTCCACCAAACCACACTAAACGTCAGTTTTTGTGGATGTAAAGGTGTCTCAACAAACATTTGAGGATTATCATCACTAGAAATACGGCAGTTTTGGTAATTGACGTAGCCATTCAACCAAAAATGAGCTTCACCGCTGAACAAAATTTTCTTGTGAAAATCGGAATCAACAGCAATCTCGTTTCAAGTCCATTCACCGAATGTACGCCACCGCGCCGGCCGTGCCCCTGCCCAGTGGTGATCGTCGATTCATAATCAAATGCCAAACAGCTGACAAAATGGCCGCCAAAGTTCTATACCTATAAAAAAAAACACCCGGTATAAACATTTTTTGGAACAACGCAACGATACGTGCGTTGCACCCATTTAAAGTGTTAGATATGGGTTTCCTTCCAAGTCGATTATCGAAAGTTTGGTGGCCAAAATTGAGTCGACCGATTCAGTGAACAATCATCCAACGCCCTTGCGTTAACGAAACGCAAGATCAACCGAAAACATCGTCGCTATCTGTGAGAGTCCGGACTTTTTCCAAAACGACGATAGCTTTGCCATCATCATCAACGGAGAACGCTACCGATCGATGATAAACAATTTATTTTTGCCCAAAATTGGATGGCATAGATACATGTGAACGACATGTGGTTCCAACGGAACGGTGCTACGTGCCACACAGCAAACACCACAATTAACATTCTGCATGAACGATTTGAGGGTAAAGCTAACTCTCGCAGTGGTGACGCAAATTGGCTACCAAGATCGTGTGATTTGATCCCGTTAGACTTTTACTTTTTGGGTTTCCTGACGTCGCAGGTATATGCGAATAAACCACAATCCACACTGATGGCCTTAAGGTGAACATAAGCAAAGGCCATCGCTCAAATTTTGCCGCGATCTATGCGGAAGAGTCATTGAAAATTGGACCACTCGAATCCATGCCACCGTATAAGAAGCCGAGGCGGGCATTTCAACGATGTCATATTCCATATGTATCGAACTGCATGAGTCTGGCAACTCTGTAGTCGATGTTTGAGATTCAGTCTACCATCAAATTATAACTTAAGCCATAATAGTAAGAAAAGAGACAGAAAGAGATCATGTAAAAGACTGCCAATCGGCAGATTCCGTTTTTCCCTAAGCTATCGAAACATCATACACACTGGCATACATGGGCCTTTCAAATAAAAACCTCAAGTCTTACAATCCGGTCTTATTCCTAAAGACCTTATCGTCCAACCGGATACGTATTTGATAGCCATATGACTCCGCTATCAAATGTCACAAGCCATACGGCATTTATTAATAAGAATTACAAACTGACAGATGTGTAAGAACTATCACGCCGTTGTTCGCCGTTTATTAATAGAGGGTTGGGTGTTTTACTATGAATTTCCCTTGAAAGTAATTCGGATTTGTTCACTTTATTATGTATTTCTTTATGAAAACCACTAAATTTTCTATATAAGTGCTTTGTAATTACAAAATTCCACTTTGACTTGCAAACACAAAAGCACATCAAAACTGTGTATAATGTTGAGTTGCATATGCAAATTAGAAAATGATTGATCAAACGTGTGAACGTGATTAGATGAAAGAAGTTCCCCTCTGTTTTTTGGTTCCTATGTTCATCAAATAATAATTGTTCTAAAAGCTTTCATCTAGAATTTGATTAATTATATCCGTAGAATCGCTTTTGGCGATAAACTAAAACTACAAAGTCTATTTTCCATTACTCACTCCTTAATAATTTTGAAAGTTGCATATATTGTTCAAAACATTAATCACTGACATTGCTATACACGACAATTCACTTTTCACGCAACGCCGCGCCGCTACCGCCGCCGCCGCCGGCAATACTCCCAGCAGCTTAGCTTCTTTTTAGGTTTCATTTAATTTCTTAATAAGCTCGAGAGGACGTCCAGGAATAAGAAAAACAAAAAGAGCTTGTCGCGTTGAGACAACAGCTTACACATTTGGCGTCACTATGTATGGGATGTGGTCTGCGTGCCTAACTGCGGATGTTGCATTTTAGTCCAGACCTTCATGTTGAGTGGTCATAACACAAAAGGAAATGATTTCCATACAAATGATAATTTGCATAAGTCAGGTGTCGTAGATGGGGGCATAAAGCGCTCCTATATCGCTGACTCGACCACTTCTAACGTCGTGTCGCCGCTGAAGGCAGGCGGCAGCTTACAACTTTACAACTCAATTACCCAAAGCAACTTCAATTTATGTTTTGTTTTATTTCTTTTTCGTTTTTGTATTTTGCTTGCAAGCTAAGCATCGAAAAGGTGTGGATTATGAGCTGAATAATTGAGCTGTTTGCACGCTACTTACATACATGGAGTTTTTGCCTTAGGACATACAAAAAATACTTTTCTATACAAGATTATGGAAGGAGAGTTTGCGAGTTTCGACGACTTCTTGTGGATGCAATTTATTTTGTGTATATATAGGTACGTTAACAAACGCTTTTGTGGAAGACGAGCAATATTGCTGCTATCATCATCAACATCAAGGCGAAAATGATGAAAAATGTTACTTGTGAGTTATGAACTTTAAGGATGATTTTTCTTGTCTTGTCAGTTTTTGACAAGATGTTTGAATAAATAGCCATCATCGTTAAGGGCATTGTTCTGTGGCAAGATGTAATTGCATGGAGGATGTAAAAAGTTATGGATATTGTTTTTAACTTGCTAAACTTAAGCTTTTCATGTGATACCTTAAAGGGTAGAGATGGCTCGTATAGAAAAAAGTATCATAATCTACAAATCTTAATACATTATAAAACAAAGATTTAATTACACCATTTATAACTCAAGAACTGATATGTTGGATTTGTCTCCGCCTCGAATAGCAGAATAACTATTTAAATATCGGAAAAATTCACTTTGTAGGGTGAAGTGGGGTAAAATGAAAAAGACGTTGGTATCCGAATGAAAAAACTCCACCTGAGTCTAAAAGGTTATTTTTAGGAAATGACTACATCGATATTTTTTTTTAAATTCTGATATATATAGGGTGAAATGGGGTAAAAATAAAAAAATCCCGATTTAAGAAATTGTTCTTTCCTTTGAAAGGTTTTTCTTAGGAAATGCCTTTAGAGGTTTTCTTTGTCAAAATTTTAATATTTGTAAGGTGAAATGGGGTAAAATGAAAAAATGTATCAGATTTAAAAAAAATCTTTTGGTGTTTGAAAGAGGGCATTCCTACGGAAGTTAATGTTAGGGTATTCTTTCATTCCAAATGTTTTTCTCTTGAAATATCTTTAGAGATGTTCTTTTTTAAAATTTTAATATATGTAGGGTGAAATGAAGTAAAAATAAAAACAAAGTTGTCCGATTTAAGAATTTCTTCCTTTTTTGAAGGATTTTACTTAGGAAATTGCTCTAGGGTATTTTTTTTTTGAAATTTGTTATTTGTAGGGTGAAATAGGGTAAAAATGAAGAAAAAAGCCAGTTTAAGAAATTCTTTTTGTGTTTAGAAGGTTATTTTGAGTCGATGGCTTTAAGAATATTTTGTTTTTAATTTTTTTTTTATTTTTAGGGTGAAAGGGGGTAAGAACGAAAAGTGGTATCCGATTTCAAAAATTCTGTTTGTGTTGGAAAGGTTATTTAAAAAAAAAAAATGCTATTTATTGAGTGAAATGGGATAAAAATAAAACAGTGGTTTTCGAATATAAAAATTCTTTCTGTGTTGGAAAAGCAACAAAGCTTGGACTTAGAGGATCATATTTTTACAAATTTAGCCTTTCAAAACGTGAAGTGGGTTAGAACCCAAAAAGTAGTATCTCAAAATATGTTAAACATATCAAAATTTTTTTTTTTTTTTTGGATTATTTTTAATACCTTTAATTTGATAGCAATATCATTTTTTTATGTCAATTATTTCGCCCGTTATGGACAATTATTTGGAACAAAAACTGAAATCATTATTTTGCAATCAGCGACTTCAAGTCCAAATATCTCGACATTCCTATGAACGATTTCGAAAATATTTTATTCATTTATCGAGCTTCACGCGATCTTTCATTTGGTAAGCTCGTTCGTGTACACTCTGGGCCAAAGCTCCATAATAAAATGGGCATTTCCTTTAGCCTTTATCTCTTTTTTCGGAATCTCAAACATTCTTCCACCATCAGTTCTAAGTGTAGGAATTTTTCAGCAGGACTCATTACACAAAAATCTATAAATCCCTTTCACTTTAGAATGCATACAAAAGCCTTATGATGCTAAAAATTATATTTTTTTTTGTTTAACCATGTAAAATACCCCATAAAAGACATCATTTTAAAGTTTAAAGATTCTCCGAAAACTGCTTCTTTGAAACTTGCAGTGTTAATGCACCATGTGTGCTGCATACATTCCTGTGATGCAAACACAAGTCATTGTGTATACATGTTGTGCTGTCCGATCTTATATTTGATGAACGTTAAAAGCATTCAATGTTAAAGCACCGAAGACAATGCGCGTCTGTCTACCCTTTGCCTTTGTCGCCATCGAAAATTTATGGCGTGATATTTAGCTAAGGGCGAAGTATCCCTGTTTGATGGGTCGGGAGAGAAGTTCACGTCCCACTAGGACTTGATGGCATCATGGCGTTTCCCACTATACCACTACCAGACTACCACACCACACCCACCGATGATGATGATGATGGCAACGAGGCGACGTAGATGGAGATGGTCCTAATTCAAGATGCATGTGTACATTTTATTAAGTAACATCTATCAGAGCAGAAGTTTACGTAAACTGAAAATATAGCCGAAATAATGAGAAATTCCATCGAGCAAGAGAAGAGAAAGCAACACAAAAAAACAACAAACTATTTATACCCATTCATCGAATGGATGCTATTAATTAAAGACTCAGCGAGAGGTTCGGAAGTGGCAGACAGGGTTGTTATACTGGGTCAATCGGATAGAATCCAGCTAAACCAAAAGGGACTCTTCGCACAAAAAAAAAATACTCGTTGTGTTTGGCCAAATCCAGCAGCTGGCTAATAACGCACATGGAATCAACATTTTCAAAAGATCTGTTTTGGAATATAGGACCCACCTGTTTTTTGGACCTCTGCACCATTTTCCAAGGAAAATGAGACTGTGGCTTCGAAAAAAATTTTGACAAAGCTTTTGGTGGAGGGCTTTGTTTCCACTGAGGATTTTGTTTTGGAATTTTTTTATGCTTTCTGCATATGTTTTCTTTTTACGGCCCCAAAGTTAGATGGACGGGTTTCAATTTTTGAGTATATTCTTGTACTTGTATAGCGCTTTTTTGTTCTGGATATATAGGTCAGAGTTCAGAGTTCTTATCCAGTAACCAACAGAATTTTCAATATTTTAGGTATAGTTCTTCTCTTTTATTTTTGATGTGCTCTTTCCATTTTATTATTTATTTAGGATCCAAGGTCATTGTAAGATATTTTCTTGTATTGGCATAATTTACAGCTTTACCGTTGATAAGAATTGGAACATTGTTAATCTTTTCGTTTGCAAAGTTTATGTGAGTTGATTTTGTTTCATTTAGTTTGATACGCCATTGTTGCGTCCACTCTCCTACTTTACCGATTTCATTTTGTAATTTTTCTGTTGCCTTCACAACGCATTTATCATGCACTAATATCGCAGTATCAGCTGAAAAAGTGGCCTGATAACATTGTTGTCCACTGGAATATCCCTTGTATATAACTAATACAAGGTTGGTCCGAGGATACTTCCTTGTGGTACACCAGCTTCAATTTTCTGAAGTTCCAAATACTCTTCATTGTACCGTACTCTAAGGAGTCGGTCAGTTACATTAGACTTAAGTATTTCGAAGTACTGTATTGGAAGACCCCTATGCACTTTGTACTTAAGTCCCAGATGCCATATACCTTTTAAAAAGCTTAAGTAACATTAAAAAAAATAGAGCGGATGATGTGGCTCATATTGGAGCTTAAAGCATACGATTATTATAAATTGGAGTTATTTGAATGCAGTTGATAGCATTTCTTTAAAAATCTGAGCAATACTTATGTGACCTGAAGCGCTCGAAGAGTTTAATATCTCTAAGCAGACTGCATATCAGCTCCGTCATAGGTGTCATCACCGGTCACTGCTTGATAGGCAAGCACGCAACGAGGCTTGGAGTATTCTCAAATGATTTCTGCAGAAGCTGTATGGATGAAGAAGAGGAAGAATCGATTCCTCATCTCCTCTGCACTTGCCCTGCTCTATCCCAACGACGTAAACTCCATCTCGGAGAATACTACTTCAACGATCCTAATGATCTGGTAAATGTTGACATAATTGATCTCGCACGCTTCGTAAGGAGCTCTAAGTGGTTCAACGAATAGGAAGAAAAGTTTCAAGATTCCTGTGGTATCACAATGGCTCGACAGCCACCTTAACCTAACCTAACCTAGGTGCTTTTTTGTTTGATAACTTGTGTAAGCACATGCTTCTTACTTCTTTAAGCAATAACAAAAGTGTAAGAGAATAGCTTAAAAACATTCAAAAGATATTCTGCCAAGAAGTCAGCCTATTGTTCTAATAAAAAAAAAAATTTAACACAAGATTAAAATCTTATCAGCTTCAATTTTTAGTTTATACCTACTTCTGAGATATTTACAAAAAATTAAAGTTTTTCCCAACATCAAATGCAATTGTTTAAATTTAGGATACTTAATTACTTAAGAATAGGCTTCACAAAAAAAAAAACAAAGTTCTTCGCTAAAATGTCTATTTATGCGTCCCCGCAGGGCCAGGGCGCTGCGCCGGTTGGCATACTTCAGACACCCGGAGTTTTTTTCAAGTCGCGCGAAGCGGGTTAATGCAAGCCCACTTTTAATTGCGAATAACTGTTATAACCGTTATAAATTGGCATGTCTCTAGTTTCGTCTGTTTTATAAAGCAAAACTGTTATAATTGGCATGTCTAGGTCTAGAGTAACTTCCATTTAAAATATGTGCATAATATTAAAACAACCCTGTCCTTTTTAACAGCCCCATCAACAGCTATAGGATTCCAAATTGTGTTGCTCTGTCGCTCTGTGCCTTGTGCTGTTTGGTGTGTTAGATCCACCACATACAAACACATTTTCCCCCAGGGAGTGCATCAGTTCTACTTTCTACTACATAAACGTCCTCGAAGAAAAAACAACAAGACAAAGCAAAACAAAAAAAAAAAAAAAAACAATGAAAAAAGGATGCTAAAATTGCCTCGCACAGTGGGATATTGTTATGGTTATGTGACGCGTTTTGAGCTCCATATCCTGTGGATGAGATGTTCAGAATTTAATGTCGAATGTTTCGCATAGTTAATTACACACACTCATATGTAAGGGCATCAGAATATGCGAAGCGAGTGGGTAATAATTTCTACTTGGGACTCGTTGTGCCCTTGAAATACCCCATCAGCCATTAGAGAGTATGTATATAGAAGAGGGAAAGATGGAAATCCCACATTGCAATTAATATCAATTAATTAAAACGATTTAATTGAATTAATAGGCTCATAACGAATTCATTAGGCTTTGCATGAAGTCACATTCTTCTTATATATGTATGTATATATTTTGGCAGACTTGGCATTTGCTGTCAAATAAGCAAGATGTCATTAAAATTTGTGCTGTAACAACCCTCTAAAATATTGTTATAGCCTTATCGACTCTCTATATCTCTCCATAGGACGTACCTACCCTACATATAGACTACATATTTGGCTTTGGTATTTAACTGAAATTGATGCAGTTCGGTGTTCGGGGTTAAATGGAACGAAAAATGCACGTCACCCTTTGAATTGGCTTCGCTATTCGATTTACGCTATGTACACTTGGAATTGCACGAAATGTTTGGATGGTTAATGTGCGATTGGTTGCAATGCAACAAAAGAATCTGAAGTGTTTGACGGGGAGATTAACTCGAGTGGCTTATGTCCTGCCAAGCATTGTCGAGTAAAAAAAATATCAGAGTTTTTTTTGTTGGTTGTTGTTGTTGTTTGTGAACATAAATTTCATTCCTCGTGAAAGAGGATGCCTACCTATTCAACGTTAATCCAAATGAAGTGGTCTTTCGTGTAAATTTACTGGAAGTCTGATGCTGAAAACAATTCAAAGGATGTGCCTGTCGTAATTGTAAAGAACTGTTACAAACGGGACTGGGTACATAGGTTTATTGCAAGGGAAAATACTCGCAATGAGGAAAATGTAGAGTGATTTCATTGAAAGTTATAGTGCATGGATAAGCGAGTGTTTGTTTTAATTTTTCTTTTATTAATGAGTGTATTACCTACAAGGAAAAATACTCAACACAGCTAACTTCTTGGGTTGATAATAAATCTGCCAAGTATTGTAATAAAACAGTGATTGATATTACTAGCAAGTCCCAGTCCTCAAAATTCAAGTTCCACCTTCTTACAAAGGGTGTTTTTTTTTTAGACGTGTGGTTTTCAATCTGGCAATACTTTTTTCGGAGTTGGTCTTTTTGACAGCTGTCACTTGATTTATGCTCAGTTTGGTTTGCCATTTCATAATAAATAGACTTACTCTTGAAAAACATTTGCAAATCGTGCAAATTTATTACCAAAATAATGGTTCGGTTAGAGCGATTTTCACAAGAAAATTTTGTTCAGCGATGAAGCTCATTTTTGGCTGAATGGTAACGTTAATAAGCAAAATTGTCGTATTTGTAGTGATCATAGTCCACAAGCCATTGTTGAGACGCCGCCGTTACATCCTCAAAAGGTCACTGTTTGGTGTGCTCTATGGGCAGAGGGAATCATTGGTCCATATTTCTTCAAAAATGAAGCCGGCCATAATGTTACAGTCAATGGGGAACGCTATAGAGCCATGATTAATGACTTTTTCGTGCTTGACTTGGAGGATGTTGATGTGGACAACCTTTGGTTCCAACAAGACGGCGCTACATGCCATATAGCCAACGAAACTATCAATTTATTGAAGGAAACTTTTGGTGAGCGCATTATCTCGGGTCGTGGGCCTGTGGCGTGGCCTCCAAGTTGCTTGCTTACGCAGATAAGCGCGAGACGATTGACGCTTTGGAAGAGAATATTCGGTGCGTTATTGCTGACATACGGCTTAAATTGGGCCTCTCGGCTGGAATTTATTCGAGCCACTCGACCGAAATCATTTTTAAAACATAATCTTTATATCTTTATAATAAAGCTAAATTCTTGGCCATACCATTTAATAATATGCATATTATTTCTTCTTGAAAACCACACGTTTAAAAAAACACCCTTTTTTATTCTGGAATTCATCAAAAATTCCAAAAAATTCATCATGATTTTGTCAAAATCTGTGGGATGAAACGTTAACAAAGACAAAGTATATATTTATAAAGCCCCTCCCACTAAATTAGGTAAACGTTACAAAGTTTATACTTTGTTAACATTCACTTATTCTCTTTTATTTTTCAACCTCGGTACAAATTTGGAAAAAATAAAAATTACAATCATTTTAATAAACCTAAATACTAAGTAGATAACAACAATTAAAAATCCAATAACATCCAACGACAGTAGTTGGAATTTATTCAAATGGACTGCTGGACTCTGCATACGGGGGGCGCCGCGATGTCTCAAAACATACTCAACCCAAAAGACAGCAGTTTCTTTTGCACTCATCGGTCGATCTTTGTACAACTTGGCAAACTTATGAACATTATCACGGTACTTTGTGTTTGTCAGGACGTCATTAACAGCACTACCAAAAGATTCATGGGTCATAGTCACATATTCTACATGTCGACCATATCCCTTTTTTTCAATATTCACCATATTAGCATGCTGCTCTCCAAATAACGGAACTCCAACCATTGGAATTCCATGATACAGAGACTCCACAACACTTCCCTGACCGCCATGGGTGATAAAAAGTCTGACATTAGGATGGGCTAGAACATCATCTTGGGGTAGCCAGGTTTTATAGATGACATTCGAAGCCTCACCAGGTAGATCGGTTTTACCCCATTTCCAGAGAACTGTATATGGAAGCTTCGATAGTATGTCAAACATAATTTTTGATTTGCTTTTATCCAAGGCATCACCTTGAATGTTGGAACCAAAACTGAAATAGATTACTCCATTTTTAGCATTGTCCATGATCGATTTGATGTCCTGGTATAAGAATGTTATCGATAAAGTATTTATTTATTTTAATTACAAATTCTCACCTCTGGCAACGGGTTGGACTTTTCTTTAATTTGAATTCCACCAATTTCCACTAAACCAGGAACATTTGGTCGGATAGGTCCTTGGCTGAAATGATGATTAACGAGGACAAGTGAAACATTTTTTTTGACTTCATCCCATGAAGGGTACATTGTACGTGGGAAATTGTGTCTGAAAATAGAAACCATTGATTATGATGGAAATATTAATTTTTACTTTAATAAAGATTTTTGATAGCGCAAGACAAAAAGAGAAAAGAGTAGGATCTTAGCTTGGAGAATATTTTTCCAAAGTTCCCTTTCAAAACTTGAGAGAATAATGAGTTGATTATTATTATAAGCTCTAAGGGGAATATTCTGCATTCGAGATAGTAAAAGAGTGGTTTTCTTAGACGTGTGGTTTTCAAGATGAAATAAAGTGCTTATAGTTTAATGCTATGGCCAAGAATTTAGCTTTATTATATAAAGATAAGGGTTGGCCATTATGTTCTAAAAATGATTTCGGGCAAGTGGCCGCCGCGGCTGGCTCGAATTGTTGCGCGCGATGGCGGATGGACTTATTCGGGTTTTCTTCGATACTCTGCTCCACAGCAGCAATAGCGTCTTCGATGCGCACTGCACGGTGTCACTGAGGATGCGCATTATCCACTAGAGTAAACGTGGTGCGAAACCGATCCATGGTTACTCGAATTTATGCGATTTTGCAATTATATCGACCGAATATTGGACGCAGCGCGCGATGCGTCGAATCATTATTTTGGTAATAAATTTGCACGATTTGCAAAAATTGTTCAGGAATAAATCTATTTATTATGAAATGGCAAACCAAACTGAGCATAAATCCAGTGGCAGCTGTCAAAAAGACCAACTACGAAAAAAGTATTACCAGATTGAAAACCACACGTCTAAAAAAAAAATCCTTCATAATAACATGATGGAGAATAGGGCACAAAATGGATATACAACTTCCTCCATTTGCTTATCTCGTCTATTAGCAGTTGAAGTGATAGTTTTCTCAAATTAAATTTTGTATTTTGTGGCCAAATTTTAATTACCATCAATCTTCTAACTCACTCGTATAGTGTTTTTTGCTGATCTGTCATAAAGATTTTTATCATAATCGGTTCAAAGGCTTCAACTAGAACAAAATTCTTTAACCTCTGCCAGAAGTTCATTGGTTGATCAGACCCACTCAACAAATTCGGAACATAAGCTACTTCCATTGGATTACCAACAAACTGATTAATCTGGCGGATGGGTTGCACCATAAAAGAAACCACAATCGGACACTTAAAATGGGCTGCAAGTCCCAACTGAAAGTCGTTGAAAAAATAACCCAAAATCACCAAGTCAAATTTCTCCTCCGCCATCAATTTCCTCATTTTTGTTTGTTGCAAGGTATGATTGGAGCAGTTGTTGATCTCTTGGGTTATTGTAACGAATTGTTGGTAGAACGGATGACCTTCGTTGATCGTCTTAGAAAAATAATCATTTGGAATCGGACATCCATCAAGTAGAATGTGACGATAACGTGGATTTTCTTTGATCAGTGGAATAATTGTTAGCAAAGTGATGTTGTGGCCACGCTCAGCTAATGCATCCGTGATAGCAGTGTGAACAATCAAATGACTTTTGACTGGGGCAGGAAAGAAGGCCAGAATTCGAGCACTTTCACCACACCGAACCCGAATAACAAAATACAGAAGTACAGGCAAAATCAATGACTTTAGATTCATTATGGTTGAAGTTTAACGATGAATGAACTGCCTCTGGTGTCTAACACGCTCAGTTTTTAACTAAAATCTCGCACTTAAATAATATAAGAACTTGAATTGAGTGTTGTGAACTATATGCGCATATAAAATAAGTTGGTATTTATGTACAGTATTTTACGGATATTGGAAACTCTCATTAAATAGAAAAACTATAGAAAACCTATCAAAAACCGTATCTTCTCTTTATTTTTTTGTCTTTGAAATGAGAGGTACCTTTTAGAAAAATCAACCACATTCATTTTGAAATATTAAGTGTTTCAAATAAAATCAATAATGAAAATTTTACTGTTAGTAAGCATTTTTTGGAAAATTTCTTGGAAAAAAATTAGTGAAATCATTTTTTGATAAATAAAAAGATTTTCCTTAAGGCTAACACATTTTTGCTCCTAAAACAAATTGAAAAACGTAAACTGAAATGCCAACAACACCCTTAATATTAAGTTTAAAGAATTTCGACCAATCTGTTAAGATAGCAGCCCGAATTGCGAAGACGAACTTCGTTATTATCGTTAGAGTCACGTTTGATCAACATTTCGAGATCAATTTTTTAGATAGACGAAGTTCCCAAAAACTAAATTTTCATGTTTTGACCTCAAAGGCAATTACATAATTTCAAATTAAAATATTTAGATATCAAAACAATAATTTATTTTGTGCCACTAATACTACACTATCACAATACCCCTCTCTCTCTCTCTCTCTCTCTCTCTCTCTCTCTCTCTCTCTCTCACACCTGAAAGAATTTAGACAGAATTTTCTTCTTGCTGTGAAGACATGATTTCGAATAAATATATCACACTGAAGAAAGAAATAGTAATATTGGGATTGTACTTTGTTTAATATTAATTATTAGGAAATATAACAATTTATTAAACGTTGCATTAATGTGAAGTATAATAAATAAAGAACAGCACTATAATAGCTACCATGGCTTGGAGCTTTTGTTTATTAGTTCTATGGCTTTAAACATGCAACAAGATTTAATCTTGCAGTTCGAAAAGCTATTTCCCTCAATATAAATACTATAATTACTATTATTTTATGATTTCCGGAAAAATTAATTTGGCATTTTTAGAGTGATCGTGACCTCTTAACTTGAACAAAGTACGCAGGAACTTGTTCACATTTATAGATAAGCCCGGGTGACTGGCCTTATTCAATTTTTTAAGTTTATAGGAGGTTTTTCACGGTGAGAAGATTGTAAGGATGCCACGGTGCCAATGGACTTTGGTATAGAATATAGGACTATTTATCGTGAATGGGCTTGACAAACATCTGATCGTGCGACTGACGATGTATTGGAGATATTTTGAAAGACCCTATCATCCTTTCGACTGCCTCACACGAATGGTTATTTTTTTAAGTTTGTAATGAGTGATTTTTTAAGAGGTTTAGAACTTTTTTAAAAAAAAAAACACAAAAAATTCGAAAAAATGAATGAAATATTTATTTGAATCGATAGTTTGAACCTTGCAATTTAATGTTTAAAGATAATTTCATGCAAATGTTGACCGCGGCTGCGTCTCAGGTAGCCCATCCGCTGAGTCAAATTTTGGCATACTCTTTCACACATATCGGCCGGTATCTCACGAATGAATGCATGGATGTTGGCTTCCAGTGCGTCAATCGAAGCGGGCTTGTCCCTATAGACATTAGCCTTGACATACCCCCACAAAAAATAATCTAATGGTGTCAAATCGCACGATCTAGGCGGCCAATTGACCGGCCCGAAACGTGAAATTAACTGTTCACCAAACTCGCCTCGCAATTGCGCCATTGTTTCGCGTGCTGTGTGGCATGTGGCACCGTCTTGTTGAAACCACATATCATGCAAGTCAAGAACTTCCATTTCGGGCAAAAAAAAGTTTGTTATCATCGCTCGGTAGCGTTCACCATTGACAGTAACGCTGCGATTCGCATCATCTTTGAAGAAATAGGCCCAATAATGCCGCCGGCCCATAAACCGCACCAAACAGTGGCTTTTTCGGGATGCATTGGTAGCTGTTGCAATGCTTCTGGCTGATCTTCACTCCAAATGCGGCAATTTTGCTTATTTACGTACCCATTCAACCAAAAATGAGCCTCATCGCTGAACACAATTTTTCGATAAAAAAGCGGATCCTCGGCCAGCTTTCCAAGAGCCCATTCACCAAAAATTCGGCGTTGTGGTAGGTCGGCTGGCTTTAGTTCTTGCACCAGCTGTATCTTAAAAGGCTTTACGCCCAAATCCTTCCGCAAAATTTTCCACGTAGTGCTGTAACAAAGGCCTAACTGCTGGGAACGGCGCCGAATCGACATTTCGCGGTCTTCTGTCACACTAGCTGATACGGTCGCAATATTTTCTTCACTACGCACAGTACGTAAACGTGTTGGTGGTTTAATGTCCAACAAAGTAAATTCGGTGCAAAATTTGGTCACAATCTTCCGAATAGACTGCTCATAAGGTCGAGAATGCCGATCATAAAATGGAAGCAGCGCGCGATGAACATTTCGAACCGAGCACGAATTTTGATAGTAAAATTCAATAATTTGCAAGCATTGTTCATTTGTAAGACGATCCACGGTTAAATTGCAAACCAAACTGAAGCTGTTTGACAGTGACACAAGGTACTAAACACACGTCAGCTGTCAAAACCAGTGTTGCCAAAACCAAACCAGCTAAAAAATCACCCGTTATAACTCATTTTAAACCAGATATATTAAATCAGTTTAACACCTAATAAAAAAAATTGATTGTGTTGACAGCCTTCCCAAAAATGCTGGAATTGTTTTCCACAAATTCACGTTAATGATGGCTCAACCGATTTCGTTTATATTTTGTACAGATGTGCTGAAAATGAAATACTAATTCCTCTCCTCGAGAACCACATGCATAAAACAATGACCTTTGTCTACTTTCTAGCAGCTCGTGGCCAGAGCTGCCAGCACAGGCTATATGTCTTGTTACCACTTCAAGACTAACCAATTTATGAGAATGGCTTCGTTTTTTTTTTTTATTTATGTGACCTATTTGAACTTTCTTTAGGTACGGAACTCTGGAAAGAATAATATTAACTTTTCTTAAGAAGTAAATTGTTTTATTCGTCCAACAAAATGTTGTAAAGATTTTTAGAAATAATTTCAAATTTAAACCTATTTTTATAAATTTTTAAGAAAGTTGTAAATTGTAATTGTGGAATGTTTATTTTTTTCTTAACTTTCATATAAATCGATAAGAAATTGTAAATGTTTTTTTTTTTAATTTATGCAAGCAAACCTCAATTTAATACAAGAGTAAATTTGTTTGATTTTGAAAAACATAGGTTTATATATACATACATTATATTGATTTAATATATTTTTTTTTTAATCTGTTCTTTTATAGCTGTTAAGAACAAAGGTTTTTAAAATATAGAATAATCAAAACAATTTTTTTAAATCCATAAACTATACAATTGATTGAAAAAGTCGAAAATAAAGAAAAAACCTTCTATGACTGGTACCGTTAAAATTGAAATTGAAAATTGAGCGTTTTTCTTAAAAAATAAAATATTATATTTTTATTTAACATCTCCTAATCATTAAAAAAAAGTATGCTATTTTTAAGTATTAAAAAGTATACCTACACCTAATATCGTTATTTCAAAAAAAAATATATTAACAGTTTTTTTTTTCAATGGATAACTAGAATTTCTTTATAAATCCAAAACATTTTTATTTGAAAATTTGTGTATGCAAAATTATTAAGACTTTTAAAATAAAATTATTAAGAAATTTAAAATCGAATATAGGGAAAATGGTTGAGTTTAGAGGTTGAGAGTTTTTTTTGTAATTTTCTTATTCACCTAAATGTAGACCACCTACAATAGTACGCAAGCAAATTTGTATCAAAATCATTAGAGCCGTTTCCGAGATACCTCCTTCATAACGGTTGTTTTTCGAACTAAAAAAAAATCAATTTTTTTCGCCGGCAGGAAATTACTTAAAAAAAGTTGAGTTTAAAAATTTCAACGAAATCGCTTCAATCCCTAGGCTGTTGATCGAGGTACAGACAGACAGAATTGCGGGAACCATTTTGTTCGTGTTCTATTTCATCTTTAAATCAGATTTGATTAAAATAACGAGGACGTTTTTTTGTACGAATCCTAAACTTGCTCTTTATTACCCTGGTATTGTACGTACGTATATTCCAAGTCAAAATCAAAACATTCCTCCTTTTTATATTAAAAACAGCTTCATTCACGCCTGGCTTATATTGTCCTCATGTGAAAGAGGTCTTAGTCATTAATGCTTTTCTTCGCAAATCAAGTTTCAGTTCAATTTAATTTGTACCTGCAGTTACTTATATATATTTAGTTATAGTGAACTTCAACTGAAATTACAGATCTGGGGTTTTCACAAAATCGATTCATTCTAGATTAGCACAAAGCAATTATAAAAAATATGCACGACTTGATCGCACGAACTTGCTGTTTTGGTTAACAACTGTGTGTAAACACTCATTGAAGACGCATGATGTACATAATATATTTACCGAAGAAATATTAAAAGAGTCAAAAGTACTATAGAGATTATTCTTTGTTTAATTTTTTTTTTGTTTATAAAAAAATATTTTTAAAAATTTTTAAATTCATTATTGTTTAAAGTATTGAGAAACATCGGATTGAAAAATAAGAACAAAATCCGTCCAACCATGGCAAAGATATACGCAAATAACCCAAAAATAAGACCATTTTCTCAAAAAAACGTGCAATACCTAATTTTGTATTGGGAATTTTTTGAGAAAAACCTGAAATGCAGTTTTTATACAATTGACTTCATTATTACAGGTACGAAGTCTAATCAAAATCATAAAGAGCCGTTTTCGAGAAAATTTGAAGAAACCAAAATATTTGTATGGCAGCTACCCGTTCTAGATGAGCTAAAATAAAAATTCGAATTTCCACTCTAGGGAATCAAATAAAAATGCTCTGTACCTAATTTCATACAAATCGGTCCACCCGTTTAAACTTTATCTCAAATTACAGTGGACGCACCGAAGCGACGCACGCACAGACCGACGGACGGTATGACGAAACCCACTTTTTCGGACTTCTCGACTATCGTAGGGTTAGTTTTGATTATAACCCCAAATTTTTTTTTCTTCACGAAACCAATACTTGCCCTATAGAGCAAGTAAAAAGCAAAACGAATAACAATCTCAATCTCAGCTTGTAAGATAAAGAAGTATACTTACTCGTATAGTAGTTTCTGCTGATCCGTCATAAGCAATCGCATCATAATCGGTTCAAAGGCTTCACCTAGAACAAAATTCTTTAACCTCTGCCGGAAGTTCATTGGTTGATCAGACCCACTCAACAGACCCACTCAACAGACCCACTCAACAGACCCACTCAACAGACCCACTCAACAAACCAATTAATCTGACGGATGGGTTGCACCATAAAAGAAACCACAATCGGACACTTAAAACTGGGCTGCAAGTCCCAACTGAAAGTCGTTGAAAAAAATAGGCCAGAATCACCAAGTCGAATTTCTCCTGCACCATCAGATTCCTCATTTTTTAATCTTTTGGAATTGAACATCCATCGATCTGAATGTGATGATAACGTGGATTTTTGTTGATCGGTGGAATAGATGTCCACGTTCAGCTAATGCATCGGTGACGGCAGTGTGAATAATCAGATGACTTTTGACTGGGACAGGAAAGAAGCCAGAATTCGAGCACTTTCACCACAGACAATTTGAATAAGAAATACCACAAGAACTGGAAAGATCAGTAGATGCTTCGCAAACATTTTTCCTCTACTTTCTTTCAAGTCTCACACGCTTGAAATCACGTTTTGAACTAAAATACAATTCAATCATACAAATTTTCTTATATTTTATATTTTAAATTGTGAACAGCGTTGCCAACAGTGCACATTTAAATTGATTGATGAAATCATCAAATCTGCACTGCAGATTTTGTCTGCCTAATGTGCCTTAAGAAAATATTTCGTTCTTCTTTTGTTCTCTTTTTGTTCGTTTTTTTACATTGATTCATCGGGACTGTATCCTGGTGATGTTTTTCATTCAGTTCTATTTTAATAATGATTTTTTTTTTCAAATTTTTTAATCAAATTGAGACAGATGACTGCCAAAATAAGATCTCGTTTTCTCAAACAAAAAAACAATATAATTATAATGATTTAAATGAAAATTTGTGATCTTAATCAATAACATTAACATTGTGATCTAATTAATTTTAATTTTTATTTATGGAATTTTTAAGTTATATTTCTTGTTTTTGTTTTTTTTTTTTTATAAAATACATTTTTAATATTTTTTAATTATAATCATTTTTTTTTTGTATAAGAAATCTGCATTACAGATTTTTTTCGTCATTATTGCAGATTTCTGAAAATATCAACTTGGCAACACTGATTTTGAATTACTAAAGTTGATACACTTCTCATATCAAGTAGTTTTACTTATCTCCTGTGTGTAGCAGATAGGAAGTTATATAGTTTCTTTTTATTTAAATGTTGTTTTATTTAATCTTTGAACTAAGATTATGAATGATGATAGTTAGGTCTATTCATAAGCACCCGCAAGAGGTGACCACTTATGCACCTGGCTCCAGGTCATTACTATCCCACCAATATAGTTTAATTTTATTTTTCTTATTTTGCAATCAGCCGTTTTGATAGTTAACCAAAGTGGTTAGTGACATCGCCGGGACGAAACGTCAATTTTTATGGACTAAAGGCCGTTAAAAGCTTTTTTGAATTAATAATTCAACAAGTGCAATTAAATAGTGGTAAGTCTTCTACTTGGCTGATGCATTTCAGTAGTATATAGAATTTGTTTTATAAAACCTTCATACAAAGAGGTTGAAATTGCTGTTCTTTCAATAATAAAAGTTGAAAAATAATTAATTGAATAAAAATAAATGTTCAATGTAACATGTTTTTTTATAATGACCTAAAATGTATAAAATAATTTCACCTGGTCCCATACATTTACTGTTCAATACAGAGATTCTTTCTTCAGCCGCACAACACGAATGTGGAATGCTTTACTCGGCTCAATGTTTCCCTCCCATTGGTTTATTCATACAGTTCAGACCTTCCAAACCAATGTGCATCGGTATCACTTTTTGCCATTTTCCTAAATGCTCGGCACTGCGTTTAAGAATTTCAAGGCTAAAATCAAGGTCAAAACCGTTCATCAACAATAATAGAGCAACTCAGTTGGAAAAACATAGCTATCTGAATTAGGCTCTACATATTGTCGAGGTATATTATTATCTCTATCTACAGACCAGAATATCAACTTTTTCAATCTTTTCTCGAATTTTTTCTTATGCTACCCAACAGTTCCTGTGTATTACGAGTATAAAATTGAAATCCGTCATTATTTTCTTACGCCTCCTATAATAAAAGCTAAAATAATAATTAGTACTGTGATGTAATTTGCTAATTAAACTCCACTTTCATAAATTAGTCTGAACACATGCGTTGCCATCAGCCGCCGCGGTCGCTCTGCACACCAAAGCCACAAAACATATCACATCGGGAATAGCCAGCAAAAATTTCCGAAAATACCATCGAAAATTCTTTTCACATCTAAAACCACCCTCTGTCGTGCAAGGGCTGGTGACGATGAGGGAGTGGTAGGGGGACGCATTCAAATACACCATTTGCGCCCACCCCGCATACATAAACAGGAGTGAATTCCAAACACAATGCATCACCAGCAAATGGCTCGCTCATCGTAGCGGCAGCGGCGGCGACGACGACCCGAACAGATGGGGGTTGTAAAATTCACTTGATAGTGTGGTAATTTTGTGCGGTTTAAGGGTTCATTAACACCCCCAACCACGACATCTATACCTTATAGAGAGTAAGCGGCGACAAACGACAAACGATGGCCAAAAATATTTTCATTGCTCAGCTCAGTGTGTTGTAGCCGTTTATGATCCACTCGCTAGCTGAATGTAATCTCTAGGCTTAATGTTAGGGCTGCACTTGCACCATATTATATACATATAGAGCAATATAATATCTCTGGAATCACCCTTCACAACGACCGCACCATTGTCATTCAACAGTAATGGCGACAACAACGACGGCGTTAATTTCTCTGCGGGAACTAGAGTGTGATTTATGGATTTTGGTTTTAGGAAACGGGATAGTAATTATTATTCCTCTTCTCATTATTTTCATCAATAAAATTTCCATTAGACAAAGTAGGTATGCTTAGAACATGCGAGAGGGCGATGCGACGCGACCCAACGACGCACGTATGTATACCCCCAAAAACCCCTTATGGAAATGGCATGAGCATGACCAAACCGCCCTGCTTGGCTGAGGAGGAAGTATAATGACTTTGTGGTTTCTTTAAAGTAATATGGGGTGAAGTATGAAGATTGATTCATTATGCGGGTTGGGGACTTCCTATGGCTTCGAGAAGTTCAAGTTGTTTAACATAAATCCTTTGTGACGCACTGTTTATGGGCTGGGGACGGGACCTTACTGGAACTTTATGATTTTGTAGGTTTTCATGACTATACGAGTAACAAGTTTTGCGACGCATCATCTAATGATTCAAGGCTGAGTATGATTACTTGTAGGTATGATCCTGAGAAGCTGCGATTATTATGGAATTCCCTAAAGCAATGCTTTGATGTCTTATAGTCATAGTGAAACTCAATATCTACATTTTTGTAACTTTTAACAATAGTGACTGGGAAAAGTTTTCCGATCGTTTTTGGTTTTAGTAAAATTTTCTTCTGTTTTTTTGATAAAAAGGTTCGCCTTTTGTTGCTGACTATGATAAGGTATACTAAGGGCCAGTCTCACAGTTTTGACACATACTTGAAAAAGTTGGACTTCAGTTTCCTATATTATAGGACTTTAGGCTAAGGGCCAGTTTCACAGTCGACACTTACCGGAATAAGTGGCACTTAAGTTTCCCATATTAGGACTTTAGGCTTAGTTTCATAGCCAGCGTAAGTGGAATTTAAGTCACCATCATCGGAGACTTAAGTGCCACTTGTTCGGGTAAGTATGCACTGTGATATTGCGCCTTAATCTTTCACATTGCCCACTTAAGTGTCACTATTCTGACTGTGAAACTGGCCCTAATGCTTATACTACTCCAATTTAATGATTGGCACTGGTAGGTAAGTCGTCTACCAGTAAGTGCTTAGGCCGGCGCCATTTTGGAAAAAATTGTTTTAACCAATAATGTTGAGATTCTTTTTTAAAGGATTCAGACTTTCAAATTGAAAACTTCAAAAAGTATGACATAAATTCGCTAATATAAAAAATACATTCTGGATACTTTTTGGCGTTTTACTCTGAAAGTATAAATTCTAAAAAAAAATATTTATACTCTTGGTAATTTTCTATACATTTTATTTTATTCAATAACATAAATAAAATTTGTGAAAGTTTCATCCTGATTTCAATGCAGGCGTAACATATAGCCACTGAGTTAATATAGCAAAGGGTCAGGTTAATTATACTGGTGAGATTTGTTAAAATTACATGTTCAACAAGTTAATTCATTCTTACTAACGTGCATACTAAACACGACTTCTGATTCAATTAAAGATTACAACGTGTAAATTACACAGACAAGTGCTGTCAATTTAACAAGTTAATTTACCAAAACAACACCATTAGTTTTTTAAGGTAGTGAAAAGCTTAGAATGGAGATTTTTCAAGATTGTTTTCACTAAACAAGACACGCGTTAATTTTGTATCTAAAGGGTTTTGCAATTGTCGGGAGGAAATTTTGTTGGCCTGTGGAGGCCATGTTTATTTGGTGACATCTGCAAATTCTATTGAAAAGAATTTTAACAGCCATATTATTGACTTGTTGCAAAACTAGTCTCATAGCAAAATTAGTTTTATAGAAGTTTGGAGTAAAAATTTTTAACGGTGGTGTTATTAATTTAGAGTTGTATCCGGAGCTAAAGGGTTTTTCAACAGAGACGCTACAAATGTAGAGCAACAGGGACAGCAAACGACGACATATATCTTGCCGCTCTTTTGACATTTCTCTTCAGTAAGGTTTGCCATTTCATGATGGAAAGATATACGAGCCAACAACGAGTCAAAATTATTAAAATTTACTACCGAAATTCGGAGTAAGTGGCCTCAACGTTAAGAGCGCTAAAAATCGAAAAATCATCTCCAGCGATGAGACTCATTTCTGGCTGAATGGTTTCGTCAAAAAACAAAATATGCGGTATTGGTCAGGCAGCAATCCACATCTACTCTATGAGTCATCATTGCATCCCGAAAAAATTACGGTTTGGTGTGGTTTATGGGCCGGCGGCGGCGTCATTGGGCCGTACTTCTTCCGTGATGATCAAGACCGGCACGTTGCTGTGAATAAGGATCGCTACCGTTCAATGATAACCGAATATTTTTGGCCCCAATTGGATGATATGGACTTGGAGGACATGTGGTTCCAACACAGCGAATGTCACAATCAATTTATTGGAAACCAAGTTTGGAGAACGTGTTATCTCACGAAATGGTCCAGTCGCTTGGCCGCCTCGGTCGTGCGATTTGACACCGTTAGACTATTTCCTGTGAGGCTACGTCAAGTCTATGGTCTATGCCAACAAGCCAGCGACGATTGATGAACTTCCTACGAATATCGAACGTGAAATTGCAGCAGCATCGGCCGATTTATGCTTGAAAACCGTCAAAAATTGGGTTCAGCGTCTGGACTTCTGCAAGCGTGCCCGTGGTGGCCACGCAAAAGATATCGAATTCCATACATAATGGCGTCAAACGCACTTTCACAGGAATAAAGAACTTTATTAATATCAAAAACCGTTTTTGTTTTTTTTAAAAAAACTTTTGTAGCGCTCTTATTGAAAAACCCGATACTTCCAATAATTTTTCGAGTTCTACGTAGGTATCAAAATATTTTTGAATAATACCGATTTGAACACCTAAAAACATCTATAAAACTAGTTTTGTCATGAAACTAGTTTTTAAACAAGTCAATAATATGGCTGTAAGTAAAATGTACAGTTGTTTCTTTCTGAGAGTGATAATTTAAGAGATATTTTAGTATTATTTTTAAAATTTGGTCAAAAGCAAAAATGTTAATTCTCACGACACTAAATTATAAAGCAAATCTTGTAATATATCTTCTGTTGGATTCCAAGTTCCAAGTGATACATCGACTCACAACAACAATCTATGCAGTTAGAACAAGTACTATCCCAAATGCTAGCACAAACAACACACCGGTACAATCTTCACACAAGAAGAAATAAGCGACAAAACAACAGCCATCCATAAGCCATCAGTAAACCTGTGACCACATACCACGACAAGTGTAACCCTGTCGAAACTCGAAACGTCGGGCAGTCAATCGTATACTATTAAAAAAATGTCTCAGAACCGCGATTAACAAAGTCTTAAATCAACAATTCCAAGAGAAGACCAAAAAAATACAAAAGACAAGTTCATGGAATTAATCTTTCAATTTTTAAACATGAGTATTGAGTATCTATACAAAAAATAGGTACATAATTTCTACATTAAAAACAAAAATAATACCTTAAACTTAGATACTATTTTTTTTACAAATTACCTATTTGAGTGTTATTCTTTCTTGCTTTTCTTATTTTTCCTCGCACAACATTTAGAACAAATAAATAAAATTGCAATCTTCAACACCTTAAACACAATATAAATAACAGCCAATAAAAATCCAATTACATCCAAAGACGCCAATTGCAAGCCATTCATATGCACAGCTGGACTCTGCATATGTGGTGCTCCGTGATGCCTCAGGACATATTCCGTCCAGAAAACAACAGTTTGCTTCGCTGTCATTGGGCGATCCTTGTACAATTTGGAAAACCGTTGAACATTATCGCGATAGATATTGTTCGATAGCAGTTCATGAACAGCTTTGCCAAAAGTCTCAGCACAGATGGTGGAAAAGTCGACACTAACCCCGAAACCAGCCTTCTCCATTGTTCCAACATTGGAATGTTGTTCGGCAAAGAGTGGTATACCGATCATTGGCACTCCATGGTACTGAGATTCGACCACACTTCCGGCACCGCCGTGAGTGATAAAGAGCTTCACATTGGGATGGGCCAAGATGTCATCTTGTGGCAACCAAGTCTTGTAAATTATGTTGGGCGATTTGCCAGGCGGTTCGGAATCGTCCCATTTCCAGAGAACGGTTTGTGAAAGTTTGGATAAGGTGTCAAAAATAAGTTTGGCTTTTGTTTTGTCTATGTATTTCCCTTGAATGTTCGAGCCGAAACTGAAGTAAACTACTCCATTCTTAGCATTGTCTAAGATGTTCTTTAAGTCCTGAAATAAAAGAATAACTGTAAGGAAATACACAAAAAAATATATTTTCTCTTTTATATACCTCAGGAAGCGGATATGGGGTATCTTTTATTTGAATACCTCCTATTTCAACCATAGCTGGCACATTTGGTCGAATAGGTCCCTGACTGAAATGATGGTTAGCAAACACAAGAGATATATTCTTCTTCATCTCATCGAAAGAAGGATACTTGTCTGCTGGAAAATTTTCACTAGAAAATAAAATTAAAAAGAAATATATTAAAAAATAAATTAAAACTTAAAAATAATTTAAAATTTCTTCCTGGCAACTCTACCCTAGTTTTACATAAAAAAAACTCGATACCTTATTTGTGTAATGTGAATTTGTAATTAAAAAAAAAAGAAATTTTGTGTGTTTGTTATAGGGTATCATATTGGAAGCTTAATTTCGACAATCATCTTCTTGTAGGGTTGCCACTTTTTTTAATTAAAGTTGTGTTGGTTTTTCGCAATAGACATCCACCTTCTTTTTTCTGATAAGAAGAATTAGTTCTACAAAATGGTATATGAGTTATTTTAACATGTTTTTTGTTTTTAACGAGGCATAACAAATTATAAAATTTGGGAAAGTGCTTAGCAAAATATTTACTAAAAATAATTCAATATCCGAAACATTAAAATTCATCATAATTTCAAAATTATAAAACTCAAATTTCACATCATCAGTATATATTTATTGAAAAATAATTTTTGAAATGTCTTCTTTTCAGGTTTTTGTCTTTTAAAAGGTCACATCGCGATTTCTGACTCCAGTGGAAAGCCGAAAATTTGCACTTACCAGAATTTTACTGCGGTGGATCGAAAAACAGAGTATAGTAATAGATCTAGGAGGTGGATGTAGCCTACTATCACGCCTGACGTTCTCGGTCTATACTAAAACACTACTTTTAGTGTGACAGGTGCCAAAATTTGCCAAAATGTTTGGTACAGCGAATCGAAAAACGGAGTACGCCAATCGATTTAGGAGGTAGAAGTTACCTATTGTCACGCCCAGATCTCTAGGTCCATTCGAACACTTTTAATTTGACAGGTGTCAAAATGTCAAATCCGAATTCCGAGAATACACTCTACGTAACGTGCTTCATTGTAACGTTACACAGAGGAAAGTCCACGTTTTTATTTCACTCTACCGCCGGAATAGATGTTTACACATCAAAAAATATTTCTCTGCTTTTCGTTTCTTCTTTAAATCAAGATGGCGGGAACCCTGTTTAACGCCCTATTGTTGCCACCTTTCTCCTCAATGATTGACACTTATGGTGGAAAGATAGTGTTTTGAAGTTAATTTTTTTAATTTCTCAAGAATATTTCTGTGAAGTTTGTGTAACAGTGCAACAAGAAAGATGCTGTCAAAAACTATGAACAAATATGGAGAACAGTGTAGTACAGAGTGATTGTTACTCATAATAAAGAAAAGATCGAATCGATTTATTTTAATATTTAAATATTTTTAAGGGGTGTTAGCCATTTGGGTTGAAAAGCGATGACTAAGCAAGTAATTTGCACATGCCAATCATTGGTAAAAGTGCCAATCATTGGAATGACTGACACATATGCCAATCATTGGCTTCAACTGCGTTTTATTTCAACTCTTACATATTTTATTATGCTATCATATAATTGAGGCTAAAAGAACTCACTTGTATAAAATCTTTTGTTTCCGATCAATAAGCAGCGGTGATATAACACAATCGAAGAACAAGGTATACGCAAAAGTCTTCAACCGTGCCCAGAAGTTCATAGGTTGCTCTCCACCAAGCATCAAGTTTGGCACATACGCCAGCTCCTTCGGATTCCCAATTAAATCATTTATTAACGTCACGGGACGATTGGTGAATGAAATTATCACCGGACACTTGAAATGTGCGGCCACTCCTAACTGAAACTCGTTTACGAAATATCCCAAAATCACCAAGTCGAAGGTTTCATTTGCCATTATATCCTTCATTGCGGGTTGATGGAGGCTTACATTGGCACAGGTTGTCACATAGTCTACCATTTCACCAACTTTCCTGTAAAGAGGACGTGGGTCTCGGATAAGCTTTGCTTGATAATCGGGTGGAAAACCGGGAACGTCAAGTTTCACATGTCGATACTTGATGGTCTTTTTGAGAATCGGAGCTGTTGTAACAACAGTTAAATCATGACCCTTCTCTACTAGAGCATCAGCGATGGCCGTGTGAATGAGCAAGTGACTCTTCGAGGGCGCTGTGAACAGACCCAGAATTCGCGCAGAGTCACATTGTGACGCAAATAACAGTACCGATATCAAAAACACGAAACTTAAGGTGTGTGCTGCCATTATGGAAATAAAATCCATCCAATACTTCGGATGTCTGGCCGAGAACTAGAGAAAAAGCATAAATAACAACTCTTGCTATAAAAAGTTACGAGTACGAGAAATAAATTTGTTCGCTTCAAAAAGCTCAAATACAAAAGAATGCGATTGTCATCAAATAAGCTTTAATATTGCGTATCCACGATATAGAGAACTTTATTTATACTATTTTTAAGCATTTCTACATTAACGTTTTCGGATACTCTGATCTTTCGTTATCACAATGACAAATCAGTTTTTTTTGTGTATCAAAAATATATGTTGTTACCCAGTGTGTGCATGGAATGCTAATTTAAATAGATTTGGCCTCGCAGTTTTTGTGAATAGGTAGTAATTTTGTTTTAATAAATTTATTTTAAAGGGCCTAGGAAGATCACAGTTGATCAATGGAAATTTAAGTTAATTGAGTTAAAATACCTCAGCAATTTGAGTTTAAGAATCTTTTTGCTTATTTATGTGGGTAATAAATGCACCTAATGAACAGTCGACACCGCTTGGTTGAAATTTGCTTGCACACACCCTCTGATTTCTTTGATAAATCTTAATTTGTGGAAAACAAATTTAAAAACCGGTAGAGTGGTTTTATAATAAATTAATTTTTTATAGGTATATAAAATTTTGTAAATATTTTTAAGAAAAAAAAAATTGGTTCGTCAATTTAAAGTATATTTATTAATGTGGAGTTGAAACTTGAATTTTCCAAAAAAAATCTTTCACTCGTTTTCCAAATATCAAAAATCTAAAAATATTTTTTTTGAAAATTTTAATATGCAATCTTATTTAAGCTTATTACAAGTTTATGTATATATAAATATAGTTTTAATCAGTTAACCAGATAATAAGATAGTGAAAATAAAAAAAATGATATGTAAGTATACTGAATAGTGAAATGTAAAATTTAATAATTTTCTATATTAGAAGATCGTACTATGTAATTTTGATACAGACAAATTTTCTCAACAAAATCATAGGAGTCGTTTTTGACCAAAAAAATTATTTTCCATAACGGTTTTTAAACATTTGTATGGGAGGTACCTTTTTGTTTGGTTATAAAAATAATTTTTGTAAAAAGCCAGCTTTTTGTCAAGTTTAATAAAAATCGAGAGAGTCGTTTTTGAAATATTAATATTTTTTCTAAAATAATCCAAAAAAGATTTTTTTGAAAATTTTGACACACAATATTATTAAGAATGTATATATATCATTCTTCACAAAAAAAAATTATCAAAATATGTTGAACTGAAATTTGTATGACAGGTTGTACCGTGAATTTGGATCTGAAAAGAATTTTAAAAAAACCTGTATGCCATTAATAACGAGTTTTGTGAATCATTTTTTTTTTTATTGAAAGGCAGCTTATGCCTATTAAAATTAATTGATTTTTTTTTTATCTGTGAAAACGATTTTGAGAAAAATAAGTTGCCTTTTTGACCAAAAAAAATCGTATGACAGCTAGTACCTACCGTTATTTTTGATCTTAAAAAAATTAAAAAACGTGTGGGGGAATTTCCGTTTAGGCTATAGCCGAACAGACAGAAGCCCACTTTTTTCGTTTTCCCTATATTATCGTAATGTCAAGTTTGAACAAAATCTCGAATTCGATTTTTTTACGAATCCATTACTTGCCGCATAATATCTTAACCTTTGTATATATGGTATATGTATATCGCAAACAAAAACGCTGATTGATTAGTGTTTCGTTTTAGTTTACCGATTTTTTTTATTTTACTAAGCTGAATACCAATAAGCGGAATTGACTGTATTCAACCATTATATTCATGTATTAAATTTTATTAAATCATTTCTGCTTCAATTATTCACAACATTATCGCTCTGTGAGTATCTTTTGTAAAGTAATGCTAATTCTGTAAACTTGTGTAGAGAAGTGCCTTCGATTTTGATTTCTTTTCAAGGGCATGTCGTTATTGAAATTACATACGATAATATCAATAAACTTAGTAAAGTGTAAGCAAGCTGGATGAAATATGTGCACAGGAAAATAATATGATTTAAGATGATTTGAGACAGAGGTACGACCTTACAAGATATATTTTTTTAAGCGAGAAGATCGTACCACTACACTGTACATACATAGTTGAGATGAAATCTTCTGCAAATGAGCAAGAATTAGAGTTAGACAAAAGGTATCCCCAGAGGTGAGGTACAGACTACAAGATATGGACACAAAATATCTTTTCGGTGCGATCGGTTTTCTTTTTTAAACATCTCCTTTACCAACTAGTAATTCAAATTTGTACGTACAGTCATGAAAAAGGCAATACCAATAATAATAGGTATCTGCATATATCCTCTAGCAATACTTTTTAGCTTTGTACGTGCGACCCATCACTTGTTTTGTTTTTGACAACCAAAATTAAAAATGAATATTCCAAAAATGTAAATTATGATGTGTATTGATTTTTGTTTATGGGCAGTCCTTTGTCTCCTAATTAAGCAGATAACTTATTTAAGCAGAAATTAACTCATGCGTCATTATAATCATTAAAAAATATGTAGATGATATAAATATTTTGTATTCTCTACTAAAGTGAGGTCAATTTAGCTTTAAAAGCACGAAATATGATTTTCCTATAACATGATTTTTATAAATAATACAAATTCTTTAAGCTACCGAAACAGATAAGGTAAGTTGAAGACTTAGCACTATAATAAAATGAGCTTGCTGAATTTGCTTATTCAAAATAGCTTTCAGTGAGCTTAAGTCCACAAAAATTGCCGTTACTCACATAGGGTAATCAGAAGGCTTGAGAGAACTTTGTTAAAGCCTAGTACGCAGATCGCGATAAACTAAATTTTATCTCTACTATTTTTATCTCTACAAACGTTTGCTAAAAGATTCGATAAAAAATAAAGCGAACAGAGATTATCCACTCCACATCAAGACGAGAATACTAGGGGCAGCCATTTCAATTTGCCTACATAAAGGGTTTTCCAATAAGAGGTGTTATTTTGAATAGCCCGCTATTTCGGTAGCTGTCACTTTTGAAGTTGATTGGGTCCTTGAAATGCATGAAAATGATCCGGAATTTCATCGAAAAATCATCTTGACTGATGAGGCCCATTTCCACCTCGGAGGCTACGTCAACAAGCAAAACTGTCACATCTGGGGCTCGGAAAACCCAAGAGTTATTGTTGAAAAGCCTCTCCATCCTCAACGCGTGACTGTTTGGTGCGGTTTATGATCCGGCGGGGTCATTGGACCTTGCTTTTTCGAAAATGAGGCTGGTTACGGTCAATGGATTGCGCTATCGAGAGATGATTAATGATTTTTTATGGCCGGAATTGGATGGTATCGATCTGGACAACGTTTACTTTCAACAAAACGGCGCTACGTGCCACACAAGCAATGAAACCATCGATCTTTTACGGGAAAAGTTTCCGGACCGTGTTATCTCTCGAAGAGGTGATCACAATTGGCCACCGAGATCTTGTGATTTAACACCTTGCGACTTCTTCCTTTGCGGCCACGTGAAAGATAAGGTCTACGCCAACAGCCCAGCGTCGATTCAAGACCTCAAAGATGGAATTCGTGAGGCTATCGAGGACATAGGGCAGCCACTTTGCGATTTGGTTATGGAAAATTTCATGAAAAGGATATGGTCCTGTAAGCGTGGTCGTGGCGGCCATTTGGCTGATGTTGTGTTCCATTATTAACGGCATACCTTCCTTTTTATAATGAAATAAACATCCGATCATTTATCTCAAAAAATGCCATTTTTCTTTGAATATCAAAATAACACCTCTTATTGGAAAACCCTTTACTTAAAATATCTGTTTGCAGATTCAAAATGAGAATGAATGTATAAAAACCTCACACATTTACATCAGGGTTCTTCACACTCTCGTTTAATTGTTGTTGCAATTTACATCTATTCGTCGACATCACGAGACGAAATTACAAAAACAGTAGATTTTGCAAGGTGAAACTTAAAAAAACATTCTCATTTCTAAATATATTGAGTATCGTTGGTCTTGATTCACAAATGTCAAAAATTATCTGTGAAAGAATGTGTTCAGCATTATTTTGATAAAGTACTAGATGAGTGTTGGAATTTAGCTCGTGAACTGCGTACTGCTCGGCTAAGAATCCGCACTAAAATTTATCTTTGGAGGAAATTTGTATGGAAGATAAATGTTAGCGCGATCTGCGTACTAAGCTTAACAATTCAATTGATCAGTTGCGATCAAAAATCAGGTAGATATGTATTTTGGAAAACACTAAATGTAAAGGTTTGTATTTTCCCAAAGGGCACTCGATGCAGCAGCCCAGTTCCGTTGCCCTTAACAGTAGATATTTTAATAAAAAAAACTCATTCATTATTTATTAATTCCCATTCACAAAATAAATTTGTTTGTATAATTTTTAAATGCAAAATTATTTTAACAAAATTGGAAGAGCCATTAAAGAGGTATAAGATAGTAAGACATTTTTTTTCAAAAATCGACGTTATTTATTTTACATAGTAGCTATGTAATGGGAATTTTGTTCCCGAAAAAAAAAGAAATGCAGTTTTATTACAGGAACTTTGGACATAACAAGTACAAATTTCAATCTAAAGCGTTTATACTTATTTCGATAAAATTTGCAAACAAAAATACTTAAATGATAGCTACTAGTTCTGGATGAGTCTAAACATAATTTCGATTCTGTGTTCTTTAGAGAATCATACTTAAATGCTCTGTACCAAATTTGAAGCATATCCATCCACCTATTTAGCCTCTACCTCGATGAATACCTGTGAAAAACTAGTTTCCACATATTCAGAAGTGGGATAGGTAATTAAAATAACGAGTAAACTGCACCGCAGCAGGTGGAAAATACCCAAATTCCTTAAAACTAAAATCATACAATCAAACATAAAACAAGAGTTTTGACTTGTTGTAAGACTTCCAATTAATAATTGCCAATATGAACGCATTTGCACAAAAGGACATGCTCAGATTCTTCACAAATATTCGAGTGATAGTATCATTACAGACTATAAAACACCCGAATTTGACTTTCATAAGCCATTTAAAACTGCCTTTCCAGGCAGAGGAGAATGGTTGAATAACCAACCCTACACCAGTGAATCCGCAATAGCGATCTATACTGATGGCTCCAAAATGGACACGGGTGTTGGTGCAGGCTTTTTCTCAGAACCTCTTGAGCTAAACAACTCACTTAGGCTCCCAGATTATAGTAGTGTCTTCCAAGCGGAGGTCCTGGCAGTGACAACAGCTGCTAGACAGGTATCAATGATGGCGATACCACGGGCTGATATCACCTTTTACATTGATAGCCAAGCGGCAATAAAAGCGATTTCTGCCAATGTGATTAAATCGATGCTTGTTTCTTGCTGTCGCGAAGATCTTAAGGTTCT
The DNA here is from genome assembly GCA_932273885.2 of Leucozona laternaria. Taxonomy (NCBI): domain Eukaryota; kingdom Metazoa; phylum Arthropoda; class Insecta; order Diptera; family Syrphidae; genus Leucozona; species Leucozona laternaria. The sequence continues at coordinate 8,142,914 of OW026368.1, forward strand.
TGGCGCGCAGCACAATATTAGACTCTGCTGGGTCCCGGGACACAGCGGGATACCGGGTAACGAAAATGCCGATGAGTTGGCAAGACAGGGATCAGCGCTTGACGCTAGTCAAGCAGAGCTGGTCAACATCCCGCCCTGTAACATTAAACGGAAAATTTCAGACTTAATCCTAGAGAAATCCAATGAAAGGTGGAATCTACTTGACACCTGTGATACTACTTGGAAAATATGGCCTTGCTTTAATAAGCAGAGAACAGAAAAATTATGCAACTTAGTAAGAAGTGCCTTCGCTCTCTTACAAGCATAATCACCGGACATAATTTAGTAAAATATAATAAATGTAGGGGATGTGGTGATGAAGAGGTGCATGAAGACACATCGCACTTTCTCTGTCACTGCCCTGCACTCTGCCACCAAAGAATGAAATTTCTTGGTAGTTACTTCTTTGATAATCTAGAAGATCTATCAAATATTTCGGAAACTAAAATATTGAACTTCGTCAATGCCTCAAAATGGCTTGACTGATTAAAGAACACATAGGTTTTTATCACAATAGAGTGATTACACTCATGGGTAGCACAACGGATCTACATTGATCTAAGTGTGACAATAACAACACCAATTTGTCAGCCCAACAACCTAACCTAACCTAACCTAACGCATTTGCTGTTAAATACATGCATTTTGGAAGTAATTGTAAATTTTACTGCGAAAATTTACAGTAAGTAACTGCTGATGTGAAGCGAAATTTGTCTGTGGTTTCCAAAAAAAGACACATGAAAATATCTATTTAGTAAACTAATTGCGAAAAAAAACACAATCAACGAACAATGAAAGAGACACTAAAAACCAAACCCAAAAAAAATTCAAATGTTTTTTTTTCGCATACAATTAATAGTTCGGGCAAACAAATTCAGTGCGAAAATATAGTGGACACTGCTCCAAATTTCAATTTCACTCATCCAACTACGTACCACAGAACAATCATGATTCCCTTGCGACAATTTTGTGTGAGATTTTTCGTTCCGCAACAACATCAGCGTATACTAGGCTCTAATCATGTTTTATCTTTCTATCGCAATTTAGTCTCTTAATCTCTAATTGTAATGTATTTTGGCTATTCGTCAACGTTACTATATTCTATTTTCAACTCAATAAAAAAAAAAAAACATGAAACCAAACAATAACAATACAGGGGTGTGCTTTTATAGGTATCTATGTAATATACACATATGTACTTATACATACTGAGTAATTTCTTTTTTTTTTCAAGAGCTTTTGGTATGCGTAGAATAAAAATGAAGAAACAATAACAAAACAATTTGTAAGCCTTACGTAGTAGGTATACTCACTCATATAAAGCAGCTTGTTGTCGTTCCGATATCAATGGATACCCAATTTCGTCAAATAATAAGGTAGACAAAAAATTCTGCACTCTTGAAAAGAATCCCAATGGCGATGTGCCGCTCAGAAACAAATTCGGAACATAAGCCATCTCCCTGGGGTTCCCTACCATGCCATTCAACGGTGTGATGGGCTGCGTCATAAAAGAAATTACCACAGGGCATTTAAAATGCGCCGCTACTCCCAATTGGAATTCATTGAAGAAATAACCCAGAATCACCAAATCGAAGGTTTCCTTCTCCATCAGCTGTTTCATAGCCGGATGCTTTACACTTGAATTAGCAACTCCAGTGACAGTCTTTATGAAACCCATAAAGTCCGCATACGATGGTTTGCCTTTGTTCAAAGATTTCATCATGTGATCGGGTGAGAAGCCGGGTATGTCGAGGTTAATATGGCGGTAGTTTATGTTTTGCTTCATAATCGGTCCACTTGTAACAACAGTGGCTTCATGACCTCTTTCAACTAGTGCATCAATTATGGCCGTGTGAATGAGCAAATGGCTTTTTGACGGAGCCGTAAAGAGACCGAGTATACGAGCGCCATTTGATTGAGACGTAGACGTTAATATCAACAAGAATAGAAGAGAACAAATGCAAAGACGGATGCCGGACATATCGGACGGGCGGCAACCAACAAGTCTAAATGATAACTGAGAAAGAGAATACGATATTTTTAGTTTTGTGCCAAAAGCTTTCAGTGGCATGGCGATCGCGATAGCAGTGGACTTCGTTCTTGATATATTTAATTTTATTTAAAAAATGTTTATGCTTAATGTTTCTCAATTTAGGAGTTTGTTTTAGTGAGTGGATGTCGTTGTTGTTTTTCTATTTTGTAGGGTAGAATCGTTTAGTATCAGTAAAATGACTCAACGGAGAGTATATAATGATCATGATGATGAAATCAGTGTTGCCACAATGTTACATAAGTGTTCCACTTTGATAAGATATTATTCTTGAATTTTGTTTGTTTATAATTTTTGTTTTTTTTTTTGAAATACAACTGGCACACTTTTCTTGTTTGTGGTTTTTATTTAACATCACTAATAGATATGTACACTACTTTTATATCCAGTGTTTATGGGAAATTTGTGTACTTAAGCATTGAATTAAAATAAATTGGCTTGTTTTGAATCGATTGCAATCTTGTTATATCGATGATAGTAGTGAAGAAGAAGGAAACATCAAACTTAAAATGTTTACAACTATCAAAATAGATTTAATTTTAACAGCGAATCATTACAAAAAATTTCACTTGCAGGTCAAAACAGATTTGATATACCTATATTTTTGTTTAAATATTTCTGTTTGAATTTTTACTTTTGTTGCCTATGGCAACGCTGATCGTGATGACAGAAGGTAAAGCTTTTTATTTTGAAAACAAATGAAAATGAAAGCATTAAAATTTTTGCTCAAATTATAACGTTTATTGTGTTATAATGATTTTGAAGCTTTTAAGAGAATACAAAAACATGGAACAACTTTGTTAGTCAAAATGATAACGTAAAATGGTATCGAAAAATAGCTAGAGAATTTGTGAAATAAATATGAATGTAAAAATAAAAATGCATTCATAGATAAAATCATGACTTAGTCGCACGAACGTGCTCTTATAATTCAAGTAGCTCAGAAATAAAAAGATTTTATATATAAAATATAAATGCATTACAAAAAAATGCACGACTCGGTCGCACGAACTTGCTCTTATGTGCGATTACACTGTGGTTTTAAAGTCTAAAATAAATTAGTTATATGGAATTATATATTGTATCAATTTGTCAAACCTTAGTTAAGTTGCAGGCAGTATTATGTGAGCATTCAAAAATTAACAATATTGCCCCAATTTGCACATACCTATGCAATATGCATGTAAGAAAATTATATTATTTAAACTGGGAAATTGTTTAAAATCAACAAAATTAGATATTGATTAAAATGCTTTTGAAACTGTTTTGAACCCAACGCGATGTACACCATCTGATTTATTATGTAAAACTTAATTAATAAGAACAAAATTTAAAAAATCGTAGGAGTGGCTTTAAAAATAATTAATATTTTTATTTATAAAATTTTGTTAACATTTCTAAGAAAAAAAAATTGGTACGCCAATTTGAATTATTTATTAATGTGGAGTAAAGAATTGAATTTTACAAAAAAATGTTTAAACAATTTTCGAAATATCAGATTAAAAAAAAATGAAATATTTTTTAAAAATCCAAAAATATTTTTTTTTGAAAGTTTTGATATGCAATATTATTTAAATTTATTACAAGCTTCTGTACAAAAAAAATAAATTTTAAACAGTAAGTTAGATTATGAGATAGTCGAAAATAAGAAAAAAAAATAGGAACCGTTAATTATAGATCAATAAATAGATTTAAATGCTATAACTTTCTAATTTCGACACACAAAAAAATGTTATTAAAATCGTAGGAGTCGTTTTTGAGAAAAAAAAAAGATTTTCCTTAGTGGTTTTTAAACATTTGTATGAGATAGGTACCGTTAGTTTTGGCTATAGGAATATTTTTTTTATAAAATCTTCTAGATAATGTTAAAGAACTGCTTTTTGATAAGTTTAATAAAAATCGACAGAGTCGTTTTTGAAATATTGAGTTTTCAACAAAAAAATTAAAATTTTTTTTAAAAATCCAAAAAGTATCTTTTTGAAAATTTTGGTACACAGTATTATTAAGAATGTGTCAATAATTCTTTATAAATAAATTGATCAGAATCAGTTAAACCGTTTTTGAGAAAAGCGAAAATCAAAAAAAATTGTTTTTTGGGAGGTAGCATTAATAACCTTTTTTCGGAATCATTTTTTTTACTAAACGGCAGCATATAACAATTTAAATTTATTGAAGTTTTTTTTTTTAAATCTGTTGAACCGATTTTGAGAAAAATAAAATTTTCTATTTTGGCCAAAAAATTTTTGTGATAAAAAAAATTAAACGTTTAGGGGGAAATGTTTAAAAAACGCTAAATACCAAGTTTAAAGAAAATCAACCCATCCGTTTAGGCTGTAGCCGAACAGACAGACAGACAGACGGACGTTTTGGAGAGACCCACTTTTTTCGTCTTCTCTATCATCAATTGCAAGTTTGATCAAAATCTCGAGTTCGATTTTTTGTACGAATCCATAACTTGTCATATAGTACCTACCTATGTATATTCGCAAGTTAAAACTGTAATGAAGCATAACACTTTTCCTTTATAGGTAAAGGTATTGCTACAAAATAGCCCAGGGAATTTATAATTTCACTTTGAAAAAATTCCAAAATGACTGAATTTTGGTTGACTCCTTAATTTTTATGTTAAAAGCATTTTCTAAAAAGGATCCTTAATTTGGACCAGGGGTTTTGATTTATAGGGTGAAATAGTCAAAATTTAAGTTGCTCGGAAACAATCTTTTTTTTTAACGAAATATCCGTCAAATATTTTAGCTTATATAATTCTACACAAAAAAAATACGACATATCTTTTGGTAAGAACAAAAAAAAATTGAGAAAAAAGTACACAAAAGGGCCCAGTATTTTGAAAAAAAAAAAAATTCTTGAGATATTTACGAAAAAAATAATTTCTCCCATTTCACCCTACAAAATGAAAAGATAGGGTACTTTTTAGAATGCGCTTAAAACGTCAAAAAAAAACTATCCACCCATATTCAATTTTGTACCAATTTTTTCGAAGTTTATATTTTTTGTTATCTAATTTTCCTCATTTTGTTCTTCCTTTTTTAAATAAAAATCTCGTACACCAATATTAACTAAATACAGATTTACTAATTTACCCTTTAAAAGTGTTTCTCAAAAAATGCATAAACTTGTTTTAGAAAACGTAAGTGGCCATTTTTTTTTTTAATTTTTTTTATCAATTTTTTTCTCATTTTTCTTCTTCCTATTAGAAACCTGCATAAATTATTCCCACCAAACAACTTATAGAGCACGAAAATTCCAATATTTCCATATTGTAGCGTAAAGTTATGTAACTCGGTAAAATCTACTTCGTGATAAGATAAACAATCCGCATACCAATTGTTTCGATATGCGTGTTCTAAAAAAGCTGACGATGGATGTGGAGACGCTTTGATTATTTTAAGCTTTCATTTTATACAGATAAAAGTTGCTTAGTGATATCACCCCTTAACAAATTGGTACAAAACCACAGTCAAAAATATTATCATTAGCTTTCCAAAAACACTTTCCATAGCTATAACTTCGGACTCCGATATTGCACCATATTTAAATAGTAAATACCTATGTATGAAATATCAAACTGCAAATGTTTTGGCAACATAAATTTATGTAACATTCATAGGGAACCAGAAAAATGCGAAAACATACAAAAAACAGAGTAAAAACGATCTAAGCGACAAAAAAAATTATACAAATAATTTGAATGTCCACAAAATTAGTGTTGACAACTTTCTTACTAAAATTAATTCACGTTTTCCAATATGGTTTATTTCGAGAGAGTGTTCACCCTCCAAATATCGATCTTAAAGGTTCTCTAATAGCCTCCTTTCAGAAATGAATAAAATCAGCCCTGCTCTATTCTGTTCCACAAAAGTTGTATGCGCCAATATTTTAGAATAGAGTTGCAAAGGCAGGATTTAACACAGGGTTTAACTTGGGAACAAACCGGTGTGGCACTGCTGATGACAAAAAAGGTAGAAATCAAAAGATTTCATTTAAAATGTCGGCTAGTTTCATTAAAGACTTGAATCGTGTCGCATTCAAAAACTGAAGCTAACGTGATTAAACAACAATTTTTTTACGATCGTTCTGTCCGATAGGTAGAAATGGCGACCCAGAGCAATATATCTCCGTGACTCAATTAGTGCTGGAGTGCGCCGTTTTGATATCAACATTTTTTTTTGGTAAGAATATTTTTGATCGCGTGCATTGCGATAGTTCGGGGTTATTAAAAAAACTAAAAAATATTTCTAAAAAATAATTACTTTTGATTTACTTATCTGCTTCTGCATAAATGATGAGTACTTACTCATATAAGGTTTGTTGTTTCCCATGTGTTAGCAAAGGTATCATGACTTCATCGAAAAATGTTGAAACTACTGTATTTACTAATCGTTTCCAAAATCCAAGTGGCTGCTTTCCTCCAAGCAAAACGTTCGGAACATAGGCCGACTCAACGGGGTTGCCAACAAATTTGTTGATAATTGTCAAAGGTTGATTCATAAACGATACTACGACGGGACACTTAAAATGGGCAGCGACTCCGAGTTGAAATTCATTAAAGAAATATCCCAACACTACCAAGTCAAACGATTCATTATCCATCAATTGTCTAAAGTCAGGATGGTTAAGACTTTCATTTGCAGTAGCTGTCACTTTTTCTATAAGGTTGCCAAACCGTTTGTATATTGGACCAGTATCGGTGATAAGTTTTGCATGGTAATCAGATTCCAATCCAGTTACGTTGAGATGGATATGACGATACGTCTTGTGTTTCTTTAAAATCGGTACGGTTGTTACAACTGTAGCATCATGACCCTGCTCAACCAAAGCATCAATAACTGACGTATGAACTAGAATGTGGCTTTTTGATGGCGATGTAAAAAGACCGAGAATTCGCGCACTGTCACAGTGTGATACCAAGATCACAGCGAGGAAACAAAGTCCAAAGTAGCGAACCATTGAAAAAGGTACTTTTGTTGTTACGTTTTGTTATAAGTCAAATGGGTAACTGCACATCATCGTCCGCATGGTTTTATATTATTTATAATATTTTTGCTAGTCATGATTAGTATGAGCTTTTCATGGAACCATAAAACAATCATGGTATTTATAGAGTGATTTTCATATCTTGACACTCGAGATAAAGTTTTGATTAATGTTCAATAACTCTAATTTATATTTCACTGATAATGATGAAGGTACATTGTGTACACTTGCGGTGATATCAGTCATGACCAGGCGGAATTTTGGAGTTGAATTTTGTTCAACCTCTCCGGTGGTAAAGGTAATTCTTAAAATACAAATTTCAAATTTTATTTACCACTGTTTTGTACATATTATATTATAATTTAGATATTTTCAATTTCAATGTTATAGGTAATGTAATGCAACAACAGGTATCTTCCCTTCGCAATGGAAGTCTGCTAAAGTTATACCCGTCCCCAAAACACCCAAAGGTAATAAATTCAGACTAATTTACATGATTCCTTTCTTGTCAAAGGTATATTTGAAAAGGTTTTGCAAAAGCAAATTAATCACCATCTTTCTAGGCATAGCCTTCTCTACCCAAGACAATCTGGATTTCGACAGAAACACAGCTGTATTACCGCGGTAATAGGTGTTTCTGAAGAAATACGTCATGCTCTCAATGATGGTCAGGTGTCTTTCTTGGTCTTACTAGACTTTTCTAAGTCATTTGATATGGTGAACCATACTTTTTTGTGTCACAAGTTTTCTTCATTATAAAATTTTTCCCCATGTGCCGTTAAACATATTCGGTCTTATCTCACAGATAGGAAACAAGCAGTTGCCATAAATGAGAACTTGTCGGACTGGTGTTCTACAAAGATCCATTCTGGGACCCCTTCTCTTTGCATTGTAAAGGGTTTTTCAACAGGGACGCTACAAAAGTAGAGCAACAGGGACAGCAAAAGACGCCATATTTCTTGCCGCTCTTTTGACATTTCTCTTTAGTAAGGTTTACCATTTCATGATGGAAAGATATACGAGCCAACAAAGAGTCAAAATTATTAAAATTTACTACCGAAATTCGGAGTAAGTGGCCTCAACGTTAAGAGCGCTAAAAATCGAAAAATCATCTTCAGCGATGAGGTTCATTTCTGGCTGAATGGTTTCGTCAATAAACAAAATATGCGGTATGGGTCTGGCAGCAATCCTCAAGTACTCCATGAGTCATCATTGCATCCCGAAAATATTACGGTTTGGTGTGGTTTATGGGCCGGCGGCGTCATTGGGCCGTACTTCTTCCGTGATGATCAAGACCGGCAGGTTATTGTGAAGGGGGATCGCTACCGTTCAATGATAACCGAATATTTTTGGCCCTAATTGGATGATATGGACTTGGAGGACATGTGGTTCCAACAGGACAGCGCCACAAGCCACACAGCGAATGTCACAATCAATTTATTGGAAACCAAGTTTGGAGAACGTGTTATCTCACGAAATGGTCCAGTCGCTTGGCCACCTCGGTCGTGCGATTTGATGCCGTTAGACTATTTCCTGTGAGGCTACGTTAAGTCTATGGTCTGTGCTAACAAGCCCGCGACGATTGATGAACTTCGTACGAATATCGAACGTGAAATTGCAGCAGTATCGGCCGATTTATGCTTGAAAACCGTCGAAAATAGGGTTCAGCGTCTGGACTTCTGCAAGCGTGCCCGTGGTGGCCATGCAAAAGAAATCGAATTCCATACATAATGGCATCGAACGCACTTTCACAGGAATAGAGAACTTTATTGATATCCAAAACCGTTTTTGTTTTATTTAACAAAAACTTTTGTAGCGCTCTTATTGAAAAACCCGATAAATTAATGAGAATATGTATGCTGACGATTTTAAACTTGTTTTGAGTTGTCCATTGGGTTTAATTGAGCACGGTGTTTCCTGTATGAATGAAGACCTTGCAGAAATAGCACACTGGTCAAATTATAGCAGTCTCGTTTTGAACCCTAAAAAATCTAATTGTATAGTTCTTTCGAAAAAGCTTTTAGACCTATCTTACTTTCCATCCATCTTTCTTAATAAAGACGAAATTAATTATGTGGATACTGCTAAGAACCTTGGTGTTACCTTCAATAGGAACTTAGCCTGGGACAATCATATTAATTAATCCGTTGGAAAGACGTATGGTGTATTCGTTTACTCCATTTGTAACCCGGTATTTTCTGGCAAAATCGCTTGCTGCACCCATCCTCACCTATGGCTGTGAGATATTTCATAATTTTAGCTATGCTTGTAAACGCAAACTGAATACTGCTTTTAACAGCATAGTACGTTATGTTTTTGGGCTGCGACGTTTCACTCGCGTTTCAAATTACGCTAATTTTTTATATAATATGTCATTCGATATCCTACTACAGTTTCGTGTATATTGAGCCTCTTTTCAAACATTCTCCTATCCCATTAACCTTCATATCTTAAAATTAGCTGTACCTTTTCAATCAGATCTGCTCTGTTAATTCATCCTCGGTTCTCTTGCTTGACCTCGACAGTTTTTTATTAATTCGATTTGGCTGTGGAATTCCTTGCCACGGAATATTAGAAGGATATCAATGCAAACAACAAATTTTAGAAGCAAGCTACTATTGTACTATTTTATAAAATATGTAAATACATAAAGGGTTTTCCAATAAGAGGTGTTATTTTGAAATTCAAAGAAAAATGGCATTTTTTGAGATAAATGATCAAATGTTTATTTCATTATAAAGAGGAAGGTATGCCGTTAATAATGAAACACAACATCAGCCAAATGGCCGCCACGACCATGCTTACAGGACCATATCCTTTTCATGAAATTTTCCATAACCAAATCGCAAAGTGGCTGCCCTATGTCCTCGATAGCCTCACGAATTCCATTTTTGAGGTCTTAAATCGACGCTGGGCTGTTGGCGTAGACCTTATCTTTCACGTGGCCCCAAAGGAAGAAGTCGCAAGGCATTAAATCACAAGATCTCGGTGGCCAATTGTGATCACCTCTTCGAGAGATAACACGGTCCGGAAACTTTTCCCGTAAAAGATCGATGGTTTCATTGCTTGTGTGGCACGTAGCGCCGTCTTGTTGAAAGTAAACGTTGTCCAGATCAATACCATCCAATTCCGGCCATAAAAAATCATTAATCATCTCTCGATAGCGCAATCCATTGACCGTAACTGTTGCTCCAGCCTCATTTTCGAAAAAGTAAGGTCCAATGACCCCGCCGGACCATAAACCGCACCAAACAGTCACGCGTTGAGGATGGAGAGGCTTTTCAACAATAACTCTTGGGTTTTCCGAGCCCCAGATGCGACAGTTTTGCTTGTTGACGTAGCCTCCGAGGTGGAAATGGCCCTCATCAGTCAAGATGATTTTTCGATGAAATTCCGGATCATTTTCATGCATTTCAAGGACCCAATCAGCAAAGACACGACGTTGTTGATGATCAGCCGGCTTGAGTTCTTGTGTTAACTGAACTTTATAAGCCTTAAGACCCAAGTGTTTATGCAAAATACGGTGTAATGACGTTTGTGGAATGCCTAATTCCAAAGAACGACGAGGAATGGACAAACCTGGGTTTTCTTCAACACTTTGGGCTACAACAGCAATATTCTCAGTTGTTCTTGAGCGACGTGCACGGGTTTTATTCTTCACATCACTAACTTGTCCCAACAGCTCGAATTTGTCCACCAATTTCTGTATTGCGGTCCGACAAGGTGCTTCACGACGAACCAAAAATGTTTTAGTTTTACGAACCGTCTCTGCCAAATTTTCACAATTTTTATAGTGAATTTTAATAATTTCAATGCGTTCTTGAAGCGTGTATCGTTCCATTTTTATTAATGGCGTAGTTTCTACTTGTCAAATATCAAAAAATGACAGCTTCAAAAGTGACAGCTACCGAAATAGCGGGCTATTCAAAATAACACCTCTTATTGGAAAACCCTTTATTTTACTGCTATTCATTGAAATAAAATAAATAAAATTAAATAGGGATTCTTTAAATGAATATTAACAAACAAGTATTCTAATTTATAAACGAAACAAAAAAGATATGGTTTTATTCAAAAATCAAAAACTTTAAAAATACTATTCAGATATTGTATATTAAAATTTTAAAATGGTGCCATTACCTACAACCAACATCATTTTGTCTTGTACCTTCATTTTCACACCCCATAGCTTCAAAAGGCATTTCTCCAATGCAAAACAAAAAAAAAAAAAACCAATGCTTAACAACAACGCTACAATTAACTTCTTTACGTTCGGAGTCCCTCCCCGTTATTTCCTTTGCCTGGTTTCCGATTAAAAATGAAAGCAATTAGACCTCGAGTCTTTAATTTTTCCTATTTTCGAAAACGTAATGGCTTTTGGCAATCAGCCAATTTTCATTAAAATGCTAATAAAGTCAACACACGCTCGATTAGAATAGAAATTGATTATAACTAACATTGGCATATATATGTATGTATTTTCTTTGTATAAGCATAAAATAAAGGCATGCACTCTCTTATTTTGGGGTTTTTTCGTTTTTCCTAGCTGGAGGCATGAATTTTGTTTTCTCTTTAACTAGAAATCTTCCTTGAACCCCAAAGAACAACTGAGGCAAAACTTCTGGCTCTGCTATTATGTCTTAACCTTAAAATTCAATACTTAATTAAAACTTACAATCTTAATACACAACACCAACAACAACAACAACAAAAACGAAAACCAATTACTTGCTTTGGATGAGCAAACAAACGAACAGAAAAAAAAAAATTAAAAAGCTATCCTGTCAGGATGTTTTTCGGAGGAAGAGTCGAGCCGAGCCGAGCCAAAGGAGGAGGGTTATGCTCCCTTAGTTTAGCTTCTAAGTACATTTATAATGGCAAATTCATTGCAGATCTCCGTGCCGCCATAGAACTCCACGTTTTCACTTCTGTTTTCGCACGACACGGTGACAACGTCTCTCGTGTTTAATTAAAAATTTAAATGAACAAATTATGGTTGATAGAAAATTAGTGAGAACGCTCAGAAAATAGAAGACACGCCATAATCAAAGGTGTTTGCAAGATTGAAAGCATCATAAATGAAATAGACGTTATAAAACACAAGGCGGAGAGTCTCCAGCATCGACTCTGTGATGGGTGTGGTGAGGGGTGTCGAGTCGATACAGTGTTTCGGTGTTTCTTTAACTGTGCCAGGGGCTCTAATCGAATTTTCTGTGTCAAAAGGAATCCCGTTCTTATACTTCGCTTAATATTATGAGAGACAAGCAAGTCACTTTCATATTCACATCACCAACACTATACTTGCTGATTGAGCTTTCCTAGAGATTACATAAAATCACTTGTGTGCATTTTACTCGCAAAACCCAGATTCAATGTAATCCGGGATTATCCTATGCTCCTCTCATTTCAACTGCACAGCATCAAATTGACGTGGTGCTGCAACAGTGTGATATGCCAATGCCACTATGCCACTGCCAAATCCAGTGCTTTTCTAGTGATGACAGGAGAGGATAAGAATGAAATGAAGAAGAGTGATTTTGTTGATGAGGGATTTTAAATTGCAACCGTGATTGTTAGAGTGAACTATACGTAGGTATAAGGACAGTGCGCTTTATCTATATTTCCACGATTAAGCAATTCAATATTAAATTAAATGCTAACCGTGACCGTGAGTCAAAAACAAAAGAAAGTGTAGGTAAAAATAAATTATTTATTGACAGTTTTTGTAGCTATAAAACTTATAACATATCGATTGTAATTTTTTAGTTTATAATGGGTGTTTTTTTAAGACGTGTGGTTTTCAAGAAGAAAAAAAAACGCATATAATTTAATGTTAAGGCCAAGAATTCAGCTTTATTATAAAGATAAGGCTTGGCCATTATGTTCTAAAAATGATTTCGGGCAAGTGGCCTTCGCTGCTGGCTCGAATAAATTCCAGCCGAGAGGCCCAATTTTCGACAGCTCCAATTGTTGCGCGCGATGGCGGATGGACTCCTTCGGGTCTTCTTCGATACTCTGCTCCACAGCAGCAATAGCGTCTTCGGTGCGCACTGTACAGCCTCTCTGAGGATGCGCTTTATCCACTAGAGTAAAGGTGGTGCAAAACCGATCCATGGTTGCTCGAATTTATGCGATTTTGCGATTATGTCGACAGAATATTGGACGCAGCGTGCGATGTGTCTCCCGAACCGAACCATTATTTTGGTAATAAATTTGCACTATTTGCAAACGTTGTTCAGGAATAAGTCTAGTAATTATGGCAAACCAAACTGAGCATAAATCAAGTGACAACTGTCAAAAAGACCAACTCCGAAAAAGGTATTGCCGGATTGAAAAACATATACGTCTAAAAAAAACACCCTTTATTTAACTGCAAGCTAACCACCTCATCTGCTATAAACAATTTTTTAATTGTGATACAAATAGTTATCTACTTCCAGTTTTGGGGGTTTTCGGGGCCCGACTCGCTGATGAAAGCACAATTTTTTCTGGCGATATCGTAAATATGGATTCGTACAAAAAATTGAACTCGAGATTTTCATCAAACTTCATATTTCATGAAAGGGAAGACGAGAAAAGTCCGTATGTCTGTCTTCTCTGTTTCACCCTTAACGAATGGGTCGATTTTATTTTGCTATCAACCATTTTTTTTTTTGAATATTTCCCCAACATATTTTAGATTTTTATAACGGTACCTTTGTACCATACAAAATTTTGAGGTCGATAAGGAAAATATTATTTTCCTCACAAAAGTCTCCAAAAGTTTAATCAAAATTCAGTTAATTATCTTTAAGTAAAAAAATTCCAAAAAATTAGACTAATTTAGGGCAAATATATTTAGATATTGGTTTCGTGCAGTTTTAAATTTCGAGGTTTTAATCAAAACTAACACTACGATGACCGAGAAGTCCAAAAATAGGGTTTCGTCATACCATCCATCGGTATGTGCGTCTATACGTCAACTGTTATTTGAACTAGAGCCGAAACGGGTAAGCTGATTTGCTTCAAATTAAGTACAGAACATTTGTTATGTGATTCTTTAGAGGAGAAATTCGAATTTTTATTTTAGCTCATCTGAAACGGGAATAGCTGCCATACAATTTTTTTTTTTTTAATTTTCCCAAAAACAGCTTTAAAGATTTTGATTAAACTTCGTACCTGCTATGACCGAATTATTTTTAGGAAAACTGCGTTTCAGGTTTTTGTGCAAAAAACTCACATAACGAAAATAGCCATTCCATGTTTATTGTGGAAAATGCTTCCATTTTTGGTTTATTTCCGTATCTACATATGTATATATATCTTTTCAATGATTGGACCGATCTTGTTCAAATTTTGCTATCTTGTGACCATAAATAGTTCAAAAATCTCAAGTCTATTTAATTGCATTTAATTTAATTTTAGCTTTTTCGCTTGGGAATTTCACTTCACTTTTTCGGATTACATTACATTGTCTTAGTAAGGTTAAGATTAGTTATCTAATACATTTATTTAGGGATCGGGTCACAAACCCTTAGGCCAAGAGTAATAATTTGTAGACTTTAGTCTTCATTCTATAGTGCAGGTCAAAAGACAATTTTGAACTTTGTACCTGTAAACTTATGAGCCCGCGACAATATTTATGTGTCGGATAACACTAATAGTAACTTTACTTAAAAATATGAAACAAGTCTTAAATGAACGTGAGCGAAAAAAAAATATTGATACAAAAGTTGTAGAAAATTTCACATTAGACGAGAGTATGATTTATTTAAAACAAACAGGGTGATTCGCATAAGGTGTGACAAAAAGCTAGACCGTGTTAAGACAAGAAAAAATCGTATCGGAGTAGGGGGTCTATTCAGACCCGTTAAGCCAAAAGGGGCCATTTTCTAAAAAAATTGACTTAAAAAAAAGAAATATATTAAAAAACAATGGTTACCTATACTAACAATGCATGATATCTCATTTTGTAAATGCAGAAAACTCTTCCTTCATTGTGTTTTTTTAAGTAATTTCGTTTAAGAGAATAGTTTTTGAAAAACTAATTTTCAAATTCAAAACTTTGAAAAAAAATTAGTTTTTAGTTAAAAACAGAAATTGACAATAACTAAATCTACTCTACTAGCTAGAGCAACTTAAGCAACGGATTGAAATTTTTTAAATTTGTTTTTCAAAATTTTAAGTTTGAAAATTAATTTTTCAAAAACTATTTTCTAAAACAACTTTATTTAAAAACACAATACAAGAAAAGATTTTAAACTTTACAAAAAAAGTATATTATGTCATTGTTAGTGTAACCGTTTGTTTTTAATAATTTTGTTTCAGTTTTCATTAATTTTTTTGAAAAATTGCCCATACTGGCTTAACGGAGGGGAATAGACCCCCCCTCCAGCACGATTTTTTTCTTTTATTGACCCAAGCTTCACGTTCTAGCTTTTTGTCACACCTTATGCGAATCACCCTGTACTGCGAGACACGAACGCTTGTTCCACTAAGCCGTATTTAGTGATAAAATATCTAACACATCACCGTCAAAAAACAACACCAAGAAAGCATGTAAATTAGCTGGCTGCTCTACTTTCCACAGGAGCTTATCCTAAGCTCTTTCTCACCCAGCAGCTATGTGGTCTGCTAGCCACAGGTATACCTTAGTGAAATATTCTATACATTCACCATATTATGCACGCAGTGCAATTCTCTGTCTCTCTCTCTATTACCAAATTATATCACTGCCATAAACTAACTGATGGTGTGTCCATTTAACAAAGATACTTACACTCGTTTCCCGTTGCTAATGGTGTGGCAGTTCAGGTGCAGTTGCTGGGCAGGTGCATCGTGCATCGTGCATCGTGCATGGTAAGTGTGTCCATTACCTTTTGGTATAATTTTCTTACTAACTTTTAAACTGGCTTAGGAAAGAATGAATGAGCTTGCATTGAAACACTTCCATTGACACCTGTATCTATATAACCGTATCTCGTAGGGCATGGCATTCAGTGAGAACGAACATAAAGTTTTTTTAATTCGTTGGTTTTCACAGTTTTTTGTGTCACTGCCAGGGGACTCGAGGTGAGCCACAAATGAATGTCTAATGCACAACAACAACGAAAACGCAAGGATACTTTTGGTATAGTGGATGCTATTGGTAGGTTTGGACGGAAGGAAGGACGGGGCTATGTGTATTGCTTACAATAGGGGGTAACATTTACCTTCTGTCCCAGAGTTTTGCTTTTGCTAGCACACTCTCCACCAAAAAGGATTCACGCTATTTCTCCATCGTGGGCGTCGTCGTCGTTGTCGACAGGATAACATAACGCAAACTATACCTAAGTGGATTATGGTGGCCATAAACAAGGATGTTTAGCTCGAGTCGTTGTAATTCCTTCCTAAAAGGCTGAAGTTTTATTACGAATGTAAATTGGGATGATGTTGGTTTCATTATAATTATAGAGGATCATCATCATGGGAGGATGCGGTTGGTTTTAGGCAAAGCTATCTTCACTCTCTGATATGTTATATAGGTAGGTACATTTGCGTTGGTTGGAGAAATAGCTTGCTGTATGGAGAGGACTGTGGTATTTGCGGTAGCATGAATCTATGAAAATCTATATATGATGCCATCCATATATCCTTGTCACCATATTTCGACCTCTTGCGATTGATACTTTGCACTTGTATGTATATTTGCGGATGGTGGTGTTTATGGTGAGGGGAGTTTGTGGCGATTGTCAAGTGGAGCTTAAATATATGTATGTATGTATGCACATATACTCTGTAGTGTGGCCTCATATTTGAGGTAACCGCAGTCCCATCGTAATTTGTTTTCACCTTTGATTTATTGATATGAGTGCCAGGCTTGAGTGCAAATGCGTGCAGGTGACAATGGTAAATTTATACCTACATATATATGTATACACACCATAATGCGTTGGTATGGGATCTTGGTGAAGGTCTTAAAACGACCACCCGCATACTCTGCGCGAATGGGCTGTAAAACCGATTAATCTTTCAGAATTTAAGGATACATAATTTGAAAATTTAAACTGCAGACTTTCTTAAATTTGATTAATTTATTGCATGGTATTCCAAACCAATCAACATCTTTAATGGACTCCGACAAGGGGATGGTTTGGCCTGCCTCCTCTCCAACCTGGCGTTGGAGAAAGCAATCCGTGACTCTGGCACGGCAACAACAGGGACCATCGTCAACAGGTCCAGCCAGATACTGGCTTACGCAGACGATATCGACATCATCGGAAGAACCGAGCAAGCTGTACTTGATTCCTTCATCCAGATCGAGCAGGCGGCACAAAATCTGGGGCTGCACATTAGTGAAGGTAAAACAAAGTACATGGTGGCGTCGAATGCGAGAGGAACAGTTGGTCAAACAATCAAGGTAGCGGAGCACGAATTTGAAGTGGTGCAATCCTTTAAATACCTTGGGTCAATAGTAGCAGCCGATAACAATATAGAAGAAGAAATACGCGGGCGGCTTCTCAAATCCAACAGAGCCTATTATAGTCTGTCAAAGCTCTTCAAATCCAGAAATCTCACCATAACTTCAAAACTGCTGCTGTACAGGACCATGGTCCTGCCAGTACTCACATATGGATCCGAGACTTGGGTGCTTAGCAAAAGGCACTCCGACTTTTTAGACGCGTTCGAGAGAAAAGTCATGAGGAGAATTGTTGGCCCCATGTGTCAGGAAGGACGATTCCGGAGACAGTACAATCATGAATTGTACGCAATCTACCTTGAAGCAGATATCGTGATAAATATTAAGCTCGGTAGACTCCGGTGGGCAGGGCACCTAGCTCGCATGAGCAAAGAGGAACCTGCTCGGAAAGTTCTTTGTGGTAAATTCTATGGTAGACGACAGCGTGCTAGACCATGCTTGCGCTGAAGAGATGGCGTAGACCACGACGACCGGAGCCTTGGGGTGCGCAACTGGATGGCGGCGGCTCGAGACCGGGATGGGTGGAGAGATTTGTTGAAGGAGGCCAGGACCGGACCCCGGTTGTCGAGCCGACGATGATGACGATGGTGATTCCTTTGCTTGCACGCTTATTAAGATGCACAAAAAAACTAAAGCCGATATTCGCTTAGTTAATGAAAATAAATATTCCCGCTTACAAGCTTAGTCGGTAAAACACTTATAACTTTAAATGGAGAAGTTGTATAAATCAATATTTGACAGGGTGTTTTGCAAAATATGTGACAAAAGGTTAGAGGGTGTATATGTTAGATCAAAACAAGTTTGTTTGGTAAAAAGTTTTTACAAAAATTAATTTCAAAACCCAAATTTGTTCAAACTAATTTTTTTTTCATTTTACAATATTTTTTGTAATATTCAAAGCTCTTATCAGCTTTAGTAAGAACGTTCTAGTTCTTTTTGTTTCTGAGAAAATGGAAAGTAACAATAATATTTGGAAACAAATTTTTTTTTTTTAATTTTTAGCTTGGAAATTATTATTTTTAAATTTTTTAAAAAGAAAATTTAAGAAACAAATCTTTACGTTTTCAAAATTAAAAAGTACAAATTAATTTTTTTCAAATAAAAGATTAACAAAGGCTTGACTTAAAAAGCCGTCTGCAGGATGAAATTCAAAAACTAAATACAATGTAAATTTAGACAGAAAATTATTTTGAACAAAAAGTTTTATTTAAATAATACAAAAGTGTAAAAAATATTTTTTTTTTTATAATTTATTATTATTTTAAAATTAAATACGTTTTAAATAAAAGAAAATTTCATAATAATGAAACTTTTAGCTTAGTCAAAACAAAAAAAAGTATTATAAAGCCACTAGAATATTTTTAATATAAGTGTACATACAAATAACTATAAACATGTTTTTTAAAAAAAATGTACTTTTATTTTTTCTAAGTTTGAATGAAGAAAATTACAATGTTGAATACTTAAGGAAAGTGTTTTTATTTTTTTTTTTTTTTTATTTTTTTTATTGGTGTGACTTTTAGTTTAGCCAAAACAAATAAGTTAAAATGCTTTTAGTTTAATTAAAACAGAAATAATCGATATTTATATAAATGTATTTCTTTATGTTGTTGATGAAAGAATTGCGTGCAATTTTTTATATTTATTTCAATAGAGAGACTTTGAAACTCAAAACATATACAAATAATTATTTCGAAATTTTCTTGCATAGGCAACGTAAAGTACTAGAATTTTCCACCCATGATCTCCATTAAGAACTCTGACACATTCGTCCAACGAAAGAAAACTGGAACAAAAATAAAGTCTTTGGATTTCCTGTAGAATTGGACAAAGTGCTAAGAAATGGATGACATCTTCGTTTTGACCAAGGTTTGCAAAGTGACCAAACAGCATTCAGATCTTTTCTATGCGGTCTAAAATTCAAATTAACCATTTTTTGAAAATCAAACTCATTTCAGATACTTTAAACTCATTTCTTAAATAATTGTTCTGGCCTAGTTTGAGGTTGAGTTGCCTATATATACTCCTGGAGATCGATTGCCTTCCTCGCAGAAGACACAGTCCATACATTGTATCATGTATGATGGAGATACATTCATACAACGTATTCTTCAATCCTTCAAGATTGTCCACAGCCAGTGATATTGCAAAGTTATGATTAATAGCAAGATCATACCAGTTTTTAATTGGACTATAGCCACATCTAAAACAAACTAACAGAATTAGTTTTTTGCAAGTTTTGATCAGATCGCTTCATAATTTTGACAAAGTAATCTGCATTTGCCTTTAAGTTTTTGAGAAATATTTGTGGAAATCCTGATTCAAGATGAATAGCGTAATTATAGGTGTTAATGCATAGCAGAAGCAACTATTCACTATAGCGTTAAAAACTTTAAATTTTTATACTGGATCCACGTGTCTGTTGCTAAATCGTCTGCGTAAAACAAGATTTTAACAGTTACATCTCCAAAGAGAATGCCACCTTTGATGTTGTTGTCAATATCATTGATAAATAGTGAAAAGAAAAGTAGACTTAGTACGCAGCCCTGGGGGACACCTGTTTCTCATATGAAATACCTCGACTTTGAATTAAAGTAAAACATTTCCGTGGTTCTTAAATAGTAAATTTTTTTCTATATTAAATCCATTTTTTTGGAAATTGCCTCTTCTGTACACCCATATTGATACGATTTTCAGTTTTCTCAAAAACTATAACCAATTTAAGCATATGATTTTGAATTTTTGACTTAAAATTAGTAAGAGGATTAAATGTTAAAAAAAAAAAAAACAAACCAACAACGTACAATTAAAAGCAAAACATTGCTTTGAAAAAAATTTGTTTTATTTATATTTTCAAAATTTTAAGTTTAAAAATTAATTTTTCCAAAACTATTTACTAGTACAATTTTATGTTGAAACAGAATTAAAGAGTGAATTCTGGCTTTGAAAAAAGGTTGGTTCAACACGACATTGTAAAAGTTTTGCGATGGTTTTTCAATAATTTATTTTATATTTTCAATAATTTTTTTTTTAAGAAAATTGTCCTTTCTGCTAAAAAGGGGAAAATAGGCCACCCCTTCCTTTTTTCTTGATCCTACACGCTAAAGCCTTTTTGTCACATCTTACGCAAAACACCCTGTCGAAAAATTCTATATAAAAAATTTTTAAAGAATCTTTATTAAAATTCGAACAAACATAGATTTTTGTTTGAAAATTTAATAGGTTGGAAGATGGTAAAGTTGAGTATAACTCGAAAACCATTTTCTTAATGGAAGGCTGGAAGAGTGGTTTATTGAAGAACGTTTCTTAATCGTCTGATTGGAAAATAAATTGAGAAAAAAAAGTATTTTAGATACAAATTAAATATATCTCTATTCAAAGTATCACCATATCTATACTAACAGCTCTTATTGCCTTCATGATTATATCATTAATCTGAAATATTCAATAATACAGCATATAGAAATGACAAGTTGGATAAAAGGTAACAGCTAGGAACAAAGGATAAATACAAAATAATAACAAAAAAAAAAAATAAATCGGATTTGATCCCCAGTCGGACGGATTTATAGAAAATATATTCTTCTATCCTTTAAAAAAAAAAAAGTGATGGCAGTAGTTCTGGCGCATCCATCCAATCCATTGCAAAAGCCTCGGTAAATATCAAGTATCGATGGGAGAGTAAATCTTGTATATCTCTAACGATGTTTTATTGAAAAATAAGGACACTTTACGCTACAGCAGCGCAGCGCAGCGTCGTCGGTCGGTCGGCGGGCGGGCGTTTGATCTAGGAACTTGAGCAAGGCATCAAATAGATGTATGTGTCTCGTTGTGTGAATTAAAATACTATGCACATGGCTTGTCTGGGCTGATGGGCTAGGAATCATAGCCCTCCTCTAACTCCTCTCCGATGCTTTTGTTGTTTGTTTATTCACGTTCGTGTGAGCCTGTGGGTGTCAGCTTAGGAGTGGTGTCAACATACATCATTTGAATATTGGATTTCATCCTTGATATATAATTCAATAAAATTTTCTGTTTTACTATGTATGTTGTTGTAAAAGAAAAAAAAAAAAAAGTTTGAAAAACATCCAGGGATTGGGATGTCTGTTTGAATGATTCAATGCAAAAAAAAAGAATTAAATAGAAACAACAAAAAAAGTAAAAACAATTCTGGTAATATCGTGGAGATGTTGTTTTTTCTTTGCTGTAAAATCCTTTTAACTTAATTCAATTGAAAAAGAATATTTTCCGAAAATAAAATTACCTACGATACATTTGCTTGATAAATGAATTATAATGAAATGTCTAAAGTGCATGTCAGTGTCCCACGAAATTACTCTTCTAACCAGATTGATATAAGCCATTAAGGCCCATTTGCTGCAACGAAACTTAAAACTTCCACATAAGCCGAGCGCTTCTGCTCTACTTTTTCCTCAGCGTACACTGTCACATAAGCTCGTATGTTGAACTTAAATTTTTAAGTTCCGTTGCAGTAAATGGGCCAAGAATTTATAAGTTTATCTTTAAAAAAATAAGGGTTCACAACAGCGATTTTTAAAATTTTATTTTCAGAAACATTATCAATTAAATTCATTTTTTTAAACATTTATTAATTAATAAAAATCAAGATATGTATAAGCCTTTTAAGCTTACCTCATCGGTTTTATTTTGGAGATCTTATGCATAGCACAAGATCAACAAAAAACTCTCCAAAATAAAAGCCGATATGATTTTTAAGCTTTTCGACTTATTTTGGAGATTTTATAAATAGCAAAATAAAAACCAATAAAAAAAAGTCTCCAATAAAAAGCAGATAAGTTTGGCTTTAAAAGCCTCTATCTTGAGTTTTATTGTTCGGATCGTCGAGATTAAAGTCTGTGGAATTAGATTTATTCTTTCAGCATAGACAAATCGTTGAAAAATATTGAACAGTGATTGATTATAACCAAGTAACCTTAGATTATAGATAAGAGACCAACAGATGGCGTACCCTTTCCATGCATGGATCTTACAGTATAAACTGGAAAACCGTGGAATAATTAATGTAAAGGGTGTTTTTTTTTTAGACGAGTGGTTTTCAAGAGGAAATAAAACGCATATAATTTAATGTTATGGCCAAGAATTTAGCTTTATTATAAAGATAAGGGTTTGCTATTATGTTTTAAAAATGATTTCGGGCTAGTTGAAACCGCGGCTGGCTCGAATAAATTCCAGCCGAGAGGCCCAATTTTCGAATTTTTTGCAGCAATTGGGGCCGTATGTCAGCAATAACGCGCCGAATATTCTCTTCCAGGGCATCAATCGTCTCGGGCTTATATATCCACATAACCCCACAAAAAATAGTCCAGCGGTGTCAAATCGCACCATCTGGGAGGCCACGCCACAGACCCACGACGCGAGATAATGCACTCACCAAAAGTTACCATCAATAAATTGATTGTTTAGTTTGCTGTATGGCATGTAGCGCCGTCCTGTTGGAACTAAAGGTCATCCACATCCTCCAATTCAGCCACGAAAAAGTCATTAAACATGGCTCTATAACGTTCCCCATTGACTGTAACATTATGGCCGTCTTCATTTTTGAAGAAATATGGACCAATGATTCCCCCTGCCAAAAGAGCACACCAAACAGTGACTTTTTGAGGATATAACGGTGTCTCAACCATGGCTTGTGGATTATGATAACTCCAAATACAACTATTTTGCTTATTAACGTACCCATTCAACCAAAAAATGAGCTTCATCGAATATTGGACGCAGCGCGCGATGCTTCAAGTGAACCGAACCATTATTTTGGTAATAAATTTGCACGATTTGCAAACGTTGTTCAGAAGTAAGTCTATTCATTATGAAATGCACACCAAACTGAGCGAAAATCAAGTGACAGCTGTCAAAAAGACCAACTCCTAAAAAAGTATTGCCAGATTGAAAACCACACGTATAAAAAAAACACTCTTTTTTAAATTGATTATAGAACTTCTGAAGTAGTTTTGATCTTGCGTCTTAGCTTTAAATACCCTCAAAATTTGTATTTCAATTAACAAAAATACAGGAACCTGCATCTGCTTTTATCAAAAAAAAAAAATTCTTAACTTACTTATCTACTGAGTTAAATGAGCCCTTTCATTGTTTATAGAAGCACTTTCCACTTCAAGCCAAGGTAAGAGTGCCTTAAAGTAATATATCTTTTGTCTACCTGTTAATTGAACGCATCGAACGGGAGAGAGTGAGGATACAATTCTGTATTTCGTCCACAGCAATTATTTTACTCCTGAGAAAATCTACGGTTACACTTGAAAGCTTTTATCTGTAACAGTACACTCACTGAAAGTCCAAAATTACCGAATTTACGAGGGGAGTTGTTTTTATGGTATTGGTCTAATGCTCTAAATGGAATGTCCTGTTAGCTATGTACTGCTTTTATAGAAGTGAATTAATGAAGTGTATATTTTTGGAAAATCGCACAGCACAAAATTAATAGAAAATACCAATCTTTATACAGGTGCTACATACACATACATACATACCTATAATAGTTGTTTATATAATTTCAAATATTTATCAAAATGATTATTGGAAAAAGCTGTCAAGTATAGGCAAAGGGCTCGTGTTGGTATTTGCACAATATTCTTCCTGCCACCTTCCATTAAACCATATTTGAAACATGAATGAAACATGAGAAATATGGGTAACCCTTCTTTTATTTTCAGCTGTATTCTTGATGTAATTCATTTTGAATCCATCAACAACTAATACCTAGACTATAGACATACGTCAAAATGGATTGGGAGACGATACCTAAAGTGTGGAAAAGGACCTCTTTACACAACCATATGAATATTCAAAGTTATCGATAGTAAGTTTCCATGCTTAGTATGTATATCGATTTACTTTACATTTAATTTTGTTTTTATTTTCTCCATCTGTCTTGAGGGATCGACTCGTCCTTTTTTTGGTATTTTATTTTTGATATAATGCATGCTTTTTGCAGAATGTTTAGATATAAATTTGGTACCTCATAATAATTTCGATTGGTTTATTTCCCCAGGGATTTTCTCGGTGTTTTTGAAGTTGCTGTTTAGTCGTTTTTTTTTTTTTTTTTTTTTTCTTAAAACACCAAGAAGAAAATGTTTCGCAAAACGCTATTCAAAGTTGCATATAAAAAGTAGGAAACATAGGAAACAAGAGGAAAGGCAAAATATTAGGAAAAATAAAATGAAAAGTCTGCATACACATGAAAAAATATAAAAACAAGAATTGGGTAAAAATAAATAAAAATAAAAAAAAACATCGTTTTCGCACTGCCCAAGGACATGAAGATGATGTTGATGGCATAGGATGTAGAAATAAAGCGAATAAAAATAGAAGAGTCTTGGGTTGTATACTCTTGTATGTGTTCACTATACACAGTAGGTATACATTTATAGCATTTATATGGGGGAAAAGTTTTTATTTATATACATACATACATATTTTTTTTTTTTTTTATTTTACTTTAACTTTGCGGATGCAGATAATATTTGTTCCGCGTCATCTTCGTTTGAAGAGACAAATTTCTCATTTGGTTTGTTAAGGACAGTTATATTGGGTATGATTTCACAATTTACCCAAAGGATGTTTTTTAAATAAAGAAAAAAAATTCTTATGTGAAAAAGTGATATAAAGGCAGATACACAAGTACAGACATTTATACTCGTATACATTATATCAACAAGGAAAGCAACACTGAATCAATAAATAAACAACGTTAAAGGATAAATAAAAATACAATTTCATTATTTCCGACTCTGTAGACGTTCATGTCGTTTGGTTGTTATGGAGTTCCGGATGTCCTTGCGGTCGTTTTTTTTTTGTGTTTGTAAAGGTGTGGATTTATTTTTTACTTAAAAATCTGTTATTGAATTGTATAGTTTTGTCAGTTGAGTTTTATTATTGATTATTTTATTTTTATTTTTCTATTTCCTCTACAACACGTGTGGATATTGACGCAGTGCAATTACGCAGAAATTAAGCCTACAGACATTGGCTAAATGGTTTTTAATTATAGGTTGCAATTCTAAGAGCGAACGGAAATAAACCGCATTTACTAAATATTAAAAACAAATTCAACTCTCAAGACTCAAGACTCCAATTGAATCCTTTTGACTTTGTCAACAGTTTTCTTGGAGAACATTCCCTTGGGTGGCTCCCTTCGCGGGTTCAAAGAATTTTAACTTCCTCTTTCGGTTTCCGTCCCGCTCTCATTACTCCGTTGCTCTGCTTATGTTCAATTGTCAGGCAGGCGCTTATATCAAAAGTTTTCTTGGACAACGATTCATATTAAAAACCAAAGTATTTACTATCTTTAGATTCTAGAGAACCCGAAGGTTTCATTCCCTTTCAGCCTATAAGCTGCACTGAAAGGATTTCCTAAGTTAGACTGAGTATGGGGTATTTGTCCTGTGCAAAAAAAGGTATCCGTTAAATTTAAAAACTAAAATAAGTAATCTAAATATAAATAAATTAATTGGGGTTATGTTCCCACGAGCATAACTCGAGCGAAAATCAAACAATTTTCATGGAGTTTTTTTGTTCAATTAGTATTGAACCAGGTGAGCACGCTACGGAGTCGAAAATTGGAAATTTAGATCGGAAAAGTCGCAAATCCTGAAAACGGAAAATTGCATACTTTTCAGGGGTGAGTGGTGGTGATATCTGAAAATTCCATTTTGTAAGGGAAGAAGAAGATAATATTGATTCTAATGAATGACAAACACCATGGAATTGGCAATCCGCAAAATTTTGTCCCTGACGAAAATGGGATAGCCATCCGATGGTGTTACACTCTCAGATTCATGTTTGACAGCTGAGTAGTATCTCCGATCTTTCCTCATTGACGATTGATTCGAAGCGGTTGTGTTTCGATATAGTAAGCAAATTATCGATATTTTTCACTTTTAAATTGACGAAAGTACATATTTACTCAGTGTTCAGTGACCCAGTGAAATTATGTGGATTGGTGTGGAATTTTTGTGATTTTTTTTCCAGAAAATTGTGATTTCCAAAAGTGAGGTTATCAGCAAATCGAGTCTGGAGGAGGCATCAACACAAATCCTCTTTATTCACGCTCTATTTGTCTATGATTTGATAATTTAAATTTTTTATTGTGGAGAACGAATTTTGATAAGGCATGACCAATTCGGGTTAAAAAACAATTTTCATCCAGGACTTTTCTATGTGCGTGAAGTTAGCATCACCATTTTCGATTTACAAAAAAAATCTGTTGTAATATGCACAATTTTTCGCTCTAAGAATCGAAAAGAGATCAAAAAAAAAATCGCATATTTGAAACGTTTATGGCCGATACTAAATTTTGCGGAGCCCCATTGCGTGAAGTTAGTATCGCAATTTTGGATTTTCAAAAACAAAAATGTGTGCTATAATGTTGTAAAATTCGCAATTTCAAATTTTTAATTCAAATAACATTTACTTCGAGAAACAACAACAGCTAACAGTTGGTGTAAAAACGAAGTCAGGGGCGTAGGGAATATTTTAAAAACACGAATTGTTTAATTTTTTGATTTCATAAAATGTATTTGTTTTAAAAATAGTATTTTTCGGAATGGTTGAATATTTTTTCTTAAATTAATTTTCTTGAGTGTCAATTTTCGGTTTCGGCTTGAGATTAATTAATTTTTTATCTTACAAAGCGAAAGTATTCCCTTATTAAGAGGACGTTTTATTCGTAAGGAGGTAACTTATACTGTTTTCCGAAGGTAGGTACTCTAATTGAAAACAAAAACAGTTTTTACTGTAGAAATTTTTTTGTTATCTTTTCGGCTTTTAGCAGCACAAACCAAGCACAAAACTAATTTTGCAAAAAAATGTATCAGTAAAATTTTTCAAGGTTAGGTCATTTTTTTGTATAGATATGTATTTTGACTGGACTATTTCACCCGCTTATGTACGATCTAGTGACTCTATTTTGCTGCTATAAAAATTGGCATCCACGAATGGTTTAAAAAGAAAGAATTTTTCACAAAAAACATTCATTTAATTCAGACAGACGACATTATATGTCATGTCTTTTTTATATTATTCAAGAAACTGTTAA
The DNA here is from genome assembly GCA_932273885.2 of Leucozona laternaria. Classification (NCBI taxonomy): domain Eukaryota; kingdom Metazoa; phylum Arthropoda; class Insecta; order Diptera; family Syrphidae; genus Leucozona; species Leucozona laternaria. Next base: position 8,170,529 of record OW026368.1, read on the forward strand.
ATTTATTACCTTATTTTTTTTTTTTTTTTTTTAATTTAACGCGCACTAAAGGGATTGTGACTACCCTTAATATGATATACACAGCACGAGCGATTAGGTAGATTGGAGGGGATTGAAAAGGAGATACTGATGCACATTGGTTTTAAATGTCTGAAGATCACAATGGGAGGGGAAAACTGGGGTTGGGTAGAGCATTCCACATTCGTGTAGTGCGACTAAGGAAAGAATCTCTGTACTTAACAGTACGTCCGAAGTTGGGCTCAAGGGTAAACTGATGGGCATTCCTAGAAGCGCGAGTATTACGGTTGAATTGTTTAAGTGGAGGAATGCAACTGGCTATTTCACTAGAACACTGTATATAGAAATAGCGGTAAAACAATGATAGACATGAAACATTGCGACGGTGCTCAATAGATGTAAATGTTTCCGTTATAGTTCTTTCACCTATCATTTTCAGAGCTCTCTTTTGTATTCTATCCAATAGGCTCAACTGAGTTTTTGGTGCACCTGCCCAAATATGGGAGTTGTACTCAAGTTTTGGACGAATAAATCCTTTGTAGATCACAGCCAGATCAGAAGGGGAGAAAAATTTCTTGCATCGACGGAGGAAACCTAAACACTTAGCAGCGTTTTTGGCTATGTCAAATATGTGGTCGTTCCACAAAAGGTGGTCTGTGACACACATACCGAGTACTGAAAGCTGTTCAGTTTCCTCTTTGCAAGTACCGCTCATGGATAGCGGCATTGGGGACGGGTTCCGCTTACAGGTACCTTATGTAAGCAGATTTAAAGAATAAACAAAATCTAATCTAATACCGTTAGACGACGGTCCACATTCACGGATATCGATGATTAGCTCAAAACTCTCTTTGGGTATAAGCCACGAGTCTTGATATAGAAACTTTGAAAATGTTGCAATTCAACATTTATTTTCTGCAACTTTAAAATATGCCAATTCATCAGTAATTCAAAAAGTATATAGAAAGCACTGCAAACATCGTCTGATTTCAATCTTCCAAAAGAAAAAAAACCATGATCACAAATCATGAATTTATACACAAAGAAAAACAAGTGTGTCCATAAATCTAATTTAATGCGGCACTTAATGTACTTTAAAGTGAATATCTTACACAATTCTGATTTATATAAGAAAATAAAAAAAAAAAAAAACACAAAATTCTTGGAAACTCTCCAAATAATAATAGAACACCATCACAATTGCGACAGTCATTTCGACGGTAAATATGAACTCCGGACACCCCGATAGAGATAATAATGCCCAAAATGCCCTCACACTTTATAAAAAAAAAACATAGTATATTTTTTGAAAAAAAAAAATATAGTATATTTTTTGGCTTCGAGTTCTGTTTTTCAGGGAGCAACTGCTGTAGCTTTAGCTGCACCGTCATCTACCGCCCGCCTTCTTATATTGACGGTAATAAAAATCATGTTAAAATTTTCATTTTGATGATGCCCTTAAGTTTGTGTTGGCAAAAAGATTTCAGGACCAGGACTCTGTTCCTTATTCTTCTTGTTGTTGTTTTTCCCAAACTTGATCGTTTTTATTGTGTGTACTTTTCATTCCATTCAGGGTGTCAACAATCGTCTGGAATTTACAGACTCACTCATGTATGCGCCGTATGAAAGTCAAAGCCATAAACAGCAAAAGTTATAACCGCATTTGTTCATCTTTTTTCCTATACACAGTCATACATATATAGCATAATAGGAATAACAACAAAAACAACTGTAGAGGAGTGGAGTGGAGTATGGAGTAAAGTACGCCCACAGGATTCTATATGACGAGAAGTTTTCTAATGGAATTTGCAAATGTCATAGAGCTGGCGCCAGACGGGTTTATTAGCATCAGTCAGCGGCGGCTGCTGGCATGACAGTGTGTTCAAATACTTTTCGGTCTTCGGGTTTTCAAAAGATGCAACACAAACCATATACATACATACATACACATATTGTGGGGTAGTAATGTATCCTTAATAGAGTTGTGCAAAAGTGAACAACACTCACACACACACACATAAAGCCATTAACTTGGGCATGTTTGTTCATCATAAAAGAGTGTCATCGTTGTCCCCACATTGGGCGCCATTTGCAGATGAGTATCAGTTAATTGAATTCCTTGGGCGTTATTCTGATGAATTGCTGACGGAAAAATCGAAACAATTAGCAATATGAATAGAATTATGTATCTATATTGAATACAATAGATAAATGGATAGTCATTCCTTCTTTCTTAGCCCACAATTTTATCGATTGGCAATGCTTCAGCAACTCTCGATTGATATAATATATGTATAGCCGATATTAAAAGATACAACAATATCTAATTAAAGTTTTGGAAGAGTAACGAGGTTTCTTGATAAGATCAAGTTACTTTGTGGCAAGTAAAGCTCTCCGCATTTAACACAACAATGCTCTTACACAATATTCCCTGGGGGTTGTGAGTGATGTCAATCTGATAGCCTGAGAGTCAATTCTGTTGACTCATTGCACCCTGACTGACACCCATCATGCAATCATGCACATGGAATTAATCTGAAATTCTTATCACAGTTCGAAATTTGTTTCCTTCTTATTAACGCGGGGCAAAGTTATCAATTAATTTGGTAACTTTATGGTGAGTCACCCTCTCCCATATATCCTTTTAACCTTATGCATAGGTTGTTACATGAAAACAGTGTTATCCTATGCGATGAAAGAGAATCCATAAAACAAATTGAGTTCTCGACCAAAAACGAAATGACAAAAAAAGAAACATGTTCGCTTTCCATACACGGATGATGAAGGAATCAAATTACCAATGCTACCGTTCGTTTTCATTCTAAGGAATAAACCCTAGGGGCAGATAAGCGTCGTTATCCTGGACATTTGGCAATGGTATTGAGTATGACTTTACAAACAGATACCTACTTACATACATAGACTTGCATAACAAGGTTCGAACTAAAATTCGATACTCAAAATCTCTCCATATATATGTACATACTCCTCTTGCTATAAGGACCACCCCCACGTGACTTTATGACGTGACTGAAAGAGAGATAAAATGGGGTCGTACGTATCTGATGTGGTGCAGGAACAGAATACCACTCCTGCATCAATTCTGCGTGCATGACAAGAATGCCCGATATTCGATAACTGACCCCCGTTTGATGGAATTCATTCCACGCCACGCATTGACTATTGTGTGCCGATCCAAATCCACAACCAACGTCATCATTCTCATGTAATCAGCTCTAGGACAAGCTGCTTGCTCCGGGGCTTTATTTTCGAAACGTTTGTTATAGCGGTGCATCGGTACACTGTGAATGTGGATTGGTAATCGGAGATATCGAAAAAGTATCGAAAAACAATTTCCTCACATGAATGACCTTTGATTAGTATACCGAAGTCCAAGTGTTTGGGTTGCGATAAAGGTGTGGCTATATCCGTTCTGAGTTCAAAGAAATGGAAATCGATCAAGAGTATTGGTGAATGTTTTATAAGGAAATAGACAAAAATCCGAAAGTTGGTCCTTTTTTGTTATATCGATGCTTTTCTCTTTGTAAATGAAGGAAAAACTTCATTTTTTTTTATCAGTAGCTAGTCTTGGAATAATTACTTTCTATCCATGAAGCTCAATTGTTTGAAACGACTTCAAAGAGTTGTGGTTGTGATTTTTGATAGAAAAATTAGTATTAAAACCTCGACAGAAGACTTAAAAAGTTAGTCGCGACAGGGCCGTATTTTTTGGGCCAACATTTACCGAAATTCCTCGATTTTTCCGGCAGAAAAGTACAAATATACATAAACGTACAATACAAAAAGTTAGATGACAAAGTTGAAATTTCAATTTCTTCCATAAAAACACAAAAAAATTCGAATGAAGCCCAAGGAATTCCATTAACCGATAGTCATCTGCAAATGGCGCCCAACGTGAGGATAGCAATGACACTTTCTGTATGATAAACAAATACCGAGATGATATCGAGACGGGATCGAGACAAGACTGAGACCATACGTTATAAAGGTACTGAAGTACTTAGATTTCAGCAAAACCAAGAAGAATCTTGAAGAGACCATTAAAACCTCGTAAATTTCAACCTACACCGGCGAAAAACTATTTAACAAATTTCAAATTAATGTAGGTTCTTCGTAAAAGCAAATTAGTTCATGTAAGTTTGAGTACCGAACATGAGCTGAGGAATGAAAAAAAAAACACGCAGCTCATTGAAAAGTAAGCTCATTTAAGGTAGAAGTTTTAATCCCATCTGAGTAATTATTTGCGGAACAACACGCCCATTACAACCGCCTGAGTTCCGGCATTTGTTCATGATTAAAATCCCTCGGAAACGCAAATAAACAAAATACACTGTTTTCCCCTAAGGGCGACGTACATATATATATCATCAGTGAACTTGAACTTATTCTGATTCATTGCTTCAATTTGTATTCAAATGTTGGCTTCCAGTAGGTATAGTCCATAGTTAACTACTCGCCCACAGGACAATTAGTCAACTAATTTAACTAAATCCACAGAACACACATAAAAAGTTTCATTGCCATATTAAAATTAACACCAACATCCGGTCGAATATTTGGATATTGCCTCAAAGAACAAGTTAACACAAAACCATCAAGAACATCTTGGAATATTTTTATACTTAATGGTTCATTGGCTAATATACACCAGCTGAGTGTTCCAGGATTTCCTCGGACAACCTTAATTCTGGACAGAAACAGAAATACCTATACCTACATACCTACTAAAAACAAGTCGCATTAGACCCTGCGATTTAGAAGAAGTATTCAATCATTTATAATCGTGGTCAGGGATAATTATCTTTCCGGTCTGGTGGTATATAGTATTACAGTAGGCATTATCATGTTTAGGAGTCGTTTAGTTTTAGGTTTGGCCATTGGCCCATTCCGGGTCTCTATATTGAAGTTTCTGTGTATATCAAGAGGGAAAATCTCTTGTTTGGGTAATCATTGAACAGCTAAGGCTATTTCAATGTAAATAAAGCAAATTAGGTCATCGATTGGAGAGAGAGAGGACAAATACTATACACTAGACACTCCCACCTTGACAAAGAATTTCAGATCAATCAGGGATATCTTTTAATGCTTTCATTCCATCGTGTCTTCGCAAATGTGAGTTTTATGGACATGTTTGGCCCCAATAGAATTATTGATGATCACACAGACTGAAAAGCTCTCTATAAAATCGGTTTTTGGGGCAAACTGCATACATACCTATCTACGTAAATATATCGCGGTTGGTGAAAAGTGAAAATTTATGATGGCGTGCTGGCGTCTGTGCGGCAGCATACGGTGTGCTGTTTTAACTTCTTTCATTTTTTTTTCGCTGTGCTAGTTTTTCTTTTTGGGGCCATCAGATACCGGCTGAAGTTGCAATAGTGATTTGGAATAGTTACCTACTAAGTACCTATGTATGTATATACAGGGTGATTCACTTAAGGTGTTACAAATAGCTAGAGCATGTTGACTGGGTCGAGACAAGAAAAAAATCGTAGAGGAGTGAGGGTGCATTTCCATCCGTTTAGCCAGGAGAGGCAATTTTCTAAGAAACTGACTTAAACAGAAAAAAATATTAAAAAACAGTGACAGCTTTTTGTAAAGCTAGAAATCTCCTCTTCTATTTTTTAAAACAGTTGTTTTAGCGAACTGTTTTTGAAAAATTAATCAAACTCCAAATTTTGGAAAAAAAAATTTAAAAAAATTTAAAACAATTTTTTTTTTTAATTTTACGTCATTAAGTACTAAAGAGTGTTTTTTTTTTAGACGTGTGCTTTTCAAGAAGAAATAAAACCCATATAATTTAAAGTTATGGCCAAGAATTCAGCTTTATTATAAAGATAAGGGTTTGCCATTATGTTTAAGAAATGATTTCGGGCAAGTGGCCGCCGCGGGTGGCTCGAATAAATTCCAGCCGAGAGGCCCAATTTTCGATAGCTCCAGTTGTTGCGCGCGATGGCGGATGGACTCATTCGGGTCTTCTTCCATACTCTGCTCAGCAGCAGCAATAGCGTCTTCGGTGCACACTGTACGGCGCGTCTCTGAGGATGCGCATTTTCCATGGATGGATGCTCGAATTTATGTGATTTTGTGATTATGTCGACCGAATATTGGACGCAGCGCGCTATGCGGAGCTCGAACCGAACCATTATTTTGGTAATAAATTTGCAAGGTTTGCAAACGTTGTTCAGGAATAAGTCTATTAATTATGGCAAACCAAACTGAGCATAAATCAAGTGACAGCTGTCAAAAAGACCAACTTCGAAAGAAGTATTGCCAAATTGAAAACCACACGACTAAAAAAAACACCATTTATTTTTGTTTTCAAAATTCAATGCTTTTATAAATTTTTAGTCAAAAACCGGATGATTAAATGTCTTGTATTTTTTGATAAAATTGAAAATAACTTTATCTACTTTACTTCTTACGTAGTAGTGGAAATAGGATCTTTAGAGCAAATTAAGCAACGGATTGGAGTCAAATTAAGATAATTATATTTCTTGTGTTTTCAATTTTCTAAAGAACTTTAAGAGATTTTAGCATTTGGTTTTTGATGTTTAACTAAAAACTAATAAGAACATCGAATACTAAAAACAAAAATACTACTTAATAAAGTAAAATTTTGAACAAAATTAGTTTTAAAAAAATTAAAAAAAAAAAATTTCAAAATTTTGAGTTTCAAAATTAATTTTTCAAAAACTGATCACTAAAACAACTTTATTTTAATATAAAATAAAAGAATTGATTTCTGGATTTACAAAAAAGTATAACATTGCATTGTAAGTGTAGCCGTTGTTTTTTTTAGATTATTTTTCTGTCAAAGTCACTTTTTTTTAGAAAATTGCATCTACAGTCTAAACGGGGGGATGGGGTTAATAGACCCCCTTTCCAGTACTAGTTTTTTTCTTGTTTTGACCCAACCTATATGTTCTAACTTTTTGTCACACCTTATGCGAATCACCCTGTATATTTCAGCACCGAATAGAATGAGTGTGCATATTGCTTGAATAGACTAGGTAGATAGTTTTTGCGATAACTAAAAAGTATTGGATGGTAAAGGTTTTCTTTAGATATATATCTACAAACTGCCTAAATCTTTTTTAATGAAAGTCTATTTTGGAGCTATTTTTGGAGCTAAACAATCAATTCCCTCTCTAAAGAATCACCTGCGAACCTTAAGTCCAAAGTTTTAAGAAAATCCCTCCAACGGCTTAGGCTAGAGGTCAAGGTACATACAGACAGGCAGCCAGACAGAACGGATGGATTCACCTTTCTCGGTTTTTTTTTTAACTTCGCAATGTCAGGATTAATTAAAATCTATAGAGTTCGATTTTTAAACAAGCTATCTAACACTTATTTCAATAGCTGGGCTGAAACGTCGCCTCATCCTTCACAATTGTTTTTGTGGCTTAAGTTTGAATACGGCTATCACCTCTTGTTGTATGTTTTTTTAAGAAGATGTGCTTCATCATATAAGTTAATCTTAAATAGATTTGTATGTTTTTTTTTTTGCTTCTTAGCAATTCATACAATATTTGTTTCTGCTCATCCTCAGCAGCAGTCATTAGCTTTCTTTGACCAGATTTGTTAATTTTTAGTCCGAACCTGTTTCAAAAATTGTGCTTTTATTTATTAAAGAAAGTGCTCACATGAGTTTAAGCATTTCCCTCCATTTACCAGTTTTAGTCCAAGAAATTTAATCTGGCTATTTCTTGAATTTTGATTCTTGAAAACGTTGACCAAGGTTTATCATTATGATCTGCGGTTACTCTAATCGAGTATAATTTTTAACGTTTGGTCCGAATTAGTACAAATTAGTGGGCAAACCGTTCCCGACATTTTGACAGTGTTCCTTCTCTCTGAGAGCATTTCATTCCCACACTCCTCGAAATTTGTCATTTAGCCAGATTTAGTGCGAAAAATCTTTCGAACAGACCTACTGTGGATCTACTTTCATCTTTGCACTTTCATGGTTTGAGGATTTGGCCCTCAATTGAAAAGACCGTCCGGGTGTCCTTTCGTTAATTTGTTTGTGAGAAGTCGATGTTCATTCCATTTAACATTTTTAATAGCTGAATTTCTAAACATTTTTTCGGATAAACGTGAGAAGATTTAATGTCACTTTCTAAGCTACAACGTTGATATTGTATACTATGATAGATATAAATCTATAAGATTGTTTTACTTTTAAACATAAAGAACAATCAATATAAAAAATGTTTCAAAATCATTAAAATACTTCACTGATTTTGCATTTTGTCCCTTTTTTTTTTGTATAAATGTAAAAAAAGCTCACCCTTTAAATCAATTTATTCCATTGAAGTCCGCCCAATGATCCTTAATTAGATGCTAAATCTACCAAAATAGGGTTCACTCCCAAAAATTCCTTTCATCGTAGCAAAACATCGTAGTAAAACAACATCTTATCACAACACGCACAAAAAAAAAAAGAAAACAACCCCATACCATCGTTCTCTATTAGTGATTTTATTCAACATCACAAAAAAGGGACCCTTTGACGCGTACCATACGAACAGAGAATAAATTATACCAAATTACCGTTTGCTCAATTGACCTTTTCATGACAAATTTACTCCATGAAATTTTAATTTCCTGTTAAAATCTCTTTTCTTTGTTGTTGCTGCTGCTGCTGCTCCTAAAAACAAAATCCAACCCTTATGATGTATAAATCGAAAGTCCGCCCCCTGTGGGTCCTTTTTTCCTATAGCTGTAATTAAGAAACTTTTAAATTCTTAATTGATTCCTGCCAATGCCAAAATGCCCGCAACATTGCTGGAGCCGGCGAACGATGATTTTTAGTCCCGAAAAGGCAGAAAAAAAAAATGTTTAGAAAGTTTTCATATTTCTTATTCTCGTTCCAGTTGAATATTAAAATTCAATTATCCTTTTAGGTCTAAAAACCAGAAAGAAGAATAATGCAACCCTTATTAATTTAGTCCCTATTCTGAGTTGAAAAAAAGAAGAATTTCAAGGACTCTCTGTCAACACCACCAACAACCGTCGTTCAGTGTGACAGAAAAAAAAATATGAGAAAGTAAAAATCTGTCACTTAAACTGTGGTTAAACAAAGTGACAAAAGTCCCCGCCACGTGACGGAAAACTTAATTAATTCTGCCTGTCTGTCTTATACCTTTGGTGATTCATATAGGAGATACCTTGCTATACTATAACACCTACACCACCAACTAATAGCACTTTGAACTAAGTGGCAATGGTACGAAACGAAAGTCATTAAGATCCATTAATCCACCCCTAACTACACACCCATCTATATACCATTTATATACATACACGTATCCTGCCAAACACCCACCACGCACCACCAAAACAAATCGACTGCAAATCCTTTTCTTCAACAAAACGCACATACGCTCAAAGTGCAATATTTCACACCAACCCTCAATGAATAACGGTGAAAAAAATCCAAACCTTGTCACTTGGGCAAATATAGAAAATCCCTGGCTCTTATCCAGTGTAAACAAATCGTCTTACAATTGCACGTGCTCGGCGTCCTTTGACCGGTTGGACGAGCCCAACAGACATCGACCTTTTTTTTTAACAATCTTTAGGTCTTTTCAAAAACCTAATCTGTGTATCCTTGTTCGAGGAGTGCTTCTTAGAGGGAGTGCCAGTCAAACGTGTAAATCAAATAAAAAAATGCACTCGAATGCGAACAAAATCGTGCAATAATCGTCCTTCTTCACACCACTCATACACCCACACACACACGCTACACTAAACTTCACACAGTAACACAAAAGTACGCATCCTGTTCGCTAACGATAAGTTATTCAATGGGGGTTCGTAACGGGGTTGGTTGCGAAATGATTGACACTCATCCCACCGTTCAACGGAAATTAAAACTCTAGGAATGTTGGTCTTCTACTCAAAATGCAACAGTTGAATCCTGATGTGTAAGGACATTCGCGAGTAAGTACAGAGAGACTTTCCTCTCGCCCAAGGCCGATGACAAAACAGAGAGACGAACTCCACAGCGCATGTGACCTCACGTAAAAAGGGGAAACACGGTCTCGAGCCATTATTGAGAACCATATATAGCGTGCGGCCAAAAATGTATCAACTTAACGGTTTGTCGCTATCCATCCAAGGTTTCAGGATTCAGTTTGTCGCGAATATCTGCTCAATACGGTTGTATACATGGCCAGTTAGTTCAAAAAAAAAAAAACAAAATATCACCCCCTATACATGTAGAACCCCTTTTTCGATCCCTCATAACAATCTCCTTTAGCCTTATTTTGAATGTCTGTGAAAAACTGTCGTGCGATTACTTAACTTTTTAGTCCTTTTTCGTCCTTCGAAAACGTTTCACCCGTCAAATAATGTGTCTGACGTGAAAGTTGGCAATAACGCTTAAGACCGAAGTGCAAAAGGAGTGTGTGCTATACCTACTATGTGTTCGTTTAGTTCGTGTGTACGCCAAAGGTACCAGCGAAAAATAAAAGTTATTAATTAAGGATATTCATGCTATCATTCGTCATCCGGTTACAATTGCCGACTCTACACAGACCAAAGCCACCTAAATACTACGTTGTGTGTAGCATTTTGTCCTGGATTTAATTAAGTGGGTCTTTTATGGAGTTAGTGTAATCCGAGATGGTATCCGTGTATCCTTCTTGTTCGTGTGTTTAAAGATTGGTGATGAAAAATGATCCTTTAAAGTAAAGTAAAAGGGTGAAAAAATTATTATTATTAAAAGGATATCCCAAAAATAAGGAGGCAGAAAAATAAAATGAAAGTGCGTGATATATATTTTGTCGGTGTCAAATTGAAAAGGGATAACGTTGTTGTTTTTTTTAGTATCCTCGCAAAACAAATACAGTTATGTATGGGAGCAAATATAAAAAGGATATAAAGGAGGTGGCAGTTAATGTGTAAGGATATTATACAAATGATTTTTTTACTTTTTTTTTTGTAAGAGAAAAAAGATACCTACCCACCCAAACAATTGTCTTTATTTATATATTTTGAAGGATATACTCTGACTAATGGTGTTAACCCACATCGCATGTTATTGTCCTTTTTTAAGTTCTTTTGTTCCTACATGAATTGAGTTCGTGAACTCTGATTTGAATAAGATTGTATTGGTTTTGACATTGTGATGATGGGAGAGTTTAAATAAGTAGATGGGTGTTTTTCTTTAGAATTTGCTAGTCTTGTTATCAAGTTTGAATTTTAAATGAATTTCGTTTCGAAGAAGATCAATCAAAAACAGTTATTGTGAGAGGTAAAAATTTGCCGTCAACAGGTTGACATGCGATGACAAGGTTGATTTGATCTAAATGCACAGCCATTAAAAGACTTTATGGTTATGACACAATAGCTAGAAAGAGACTTGTTTTAATTTTGTGTACAATCTATCAGTAAAATAGTGGAATAAAGGTTCTAGATTTGCGTTTAATCCATTGAAATTTTAACTAAAGGCAGTTGAGAGGTATCACCGCAATAATTAGGGCTAGGTGGCTACAATCTTGAATAACATTTACTTTAGGAGTGATGTCATATGTCAATTACCTACTACTGTAGGTACATACATATATAGGTTTTACGTAAAAAATATTTTGAAAAAAACCCACATACAACAATATAGGGTGATGGCATGTAAGGTCAGCCCCCTCCAGTAGTCAGCCACTTCGTTATAAAATACAGGAAAATAGTAACGGTTTTAGTTTATTTACCAGGAAATTTTTTTTTTCCAAAAGCCTAACTTGTCTTCTGCCTCGATCCAAAATTTTGTGCCAATGCAGCTGCTCGTTTTCTTGTTAAAAATGCATGTTTGCTTCAAGTTCTTCTCAATATCGATTGGGTGATTTTTTTAACTATAATTACCAAAATATTGAAGTTAGCTGCTTTATATATGATTATTTATAGGTTATTTATAGTTTAATTTAAACTTTTTAAACTAAAAATATTGTAAAATATTGTTAAATAGATATTTACAAGGGGGGCTGCCATTAGGAGACAACATTTTTTTAATTCCCCTAAGGTCAGCCTCCCCCGGCTGACTATCGAAAATCACTTTTTATTTTTCTTTTTAAAATGAGTATGCAAAGTGAATGGTATTATTATTCATTTTTGATTTTTGCCAGAAGAATTAAAAAAAAAAACCTTATTTTCAGTAGTCAGCCTCCCCCGGCTGACTGTAAATTTGAAGGTAGAATGGACGGCTGACTACAGGAGACACATAATTTTGTGGTCAGTCGCTTATATTATAGTGACTTTATTGGGGGCTGACTACTGGATACTTCAAGTGGCCGATCACTGGAACTTAAGGGGCTGACTACTTAAGAATCACAATTTCATCTCAATAAAATTAAATAACTTATTTTGGGTAGAAAATTAACTAAAAACGTTTAAAATTTTATAATCTACACAATCCCAATAATCAGATAATCTAAATACTCTATTCCGCAATTGAATATTTGATTTTTAAGGACCAGTTGAAAATAAAAAAAAAAGTTAAAGGGCCGACTATTAGTGCCATCACCCTATATATTTCCATATTAACAGCACAATTTTCTTCTTTTTTCTTATTGCTTTTATTGCATTATGCATTTTTTAATGTTTCATATAGGTCCTTACGGCCTTTTAGTGCTAAATTTTTTTACCACTTACCTAAACAATTTGCTTTGTTTTTAGACAAATATAGATTTATCGCATGTTCATTACAATGATCAATTTTTACAGCGAAGTCAATTTGAATATAAATTTTCAAATCTGAAGTTGAAACAAGTAGTCTAATGATCTTATTCGACAAAAAAAAAACTCCTCACATCAAACACATTATGTTGTAAACAGTTAATTTTGTTCTTTATTGAATTTTAAAGCAACATTTTTCTATATTTGAATATTAACGTAATATTTTTCTATTTCAAACCAAACATTGTATAATATACCCTATAAAGTTTTCCTTTATACTGTTTTTTCTTATGAGGACAGATTTCCATTCTTCCTATTTTTATTTGCGATATAGGCATACGAGTATGTAGGCTCTATTTTTTATTACTATTTATCGACACATTTTTTTATGACCAAAAATAAGTGAATTTTTCGGGCCTTAAAGTTAAATACTGTTTTTCTCAAAATCGGCTTTACAGATATTTTCAAAAAGTATTAGTAAAATTAAATAGGTGTAGGCTGTGCTTTAGTAGGTGCCTCCCAAAGTTCCATATATTTTTTTTTTTTTTCTCAAAAACGGTTGAACTGATTTTGATCAATTTATTTATGATGAATAAATACCTTGTACATTTTAAATAATATAGCGTACCAAAATATTTAAAAATAAGTTTTTTGATTAAAAAAAAAAAATTATTTTTTTTTTAATGAAAACCCACTATTTTTAAAAGCTATCAGTTCATTTCTATTAAACTTGGCAAAAAGTGATTTTATATAATAATTTAAACAATTTAAAAAAAAAAAATATAACTATTTCTTTAAAAATCGTTGGTAAAAATCTTATTTTATGTTGCTCAGAAATGAATCCTAAAATGTTCATACAAAAAAATTCTATATGTCAAAATTAGTATGGTCTAGTAGTTAATATTATTAAATTTTACGTTTTTTTTTTTTTTGGAATTTTACTTGCTTTATAGGGCAAGTATTGGTTTCGTGTAAAACAAAACATTGAGAACGTAATCAAAACTAACACTACGATAATCGAGAAGTCCAAAAAAGTGAGTTTCGTCATACTGTCCGTCTGTACGTCCACTGAAATTTGAGCTACAGCCTAAACGGGTGGACCGATTTGCTTCAATGATGGTACTGAGTTTATTGTTAGTTAAGAATAAAGAAAAAGGTCACTAAAACAAATTATATTTGGTACATTATGGCATTTTTATGTGATTCCTTAGAGGGAAAATTCGAATTTTTATCTTAACTCATCTAGAACGGGTAGCTGCGATACAAATATTTTGGTTATTTGAAATTTTCTCAAAAACGGCTATAACGATATTGATTACACTTCGTATTTGTAATAACAAATTCAATTGTAAGAAAACTACATTTCAGGTTTTTCTCAAAAAATTCACATAACTGAATTAGATATTCCACCTTTTTTTTAGAAAATAGTCTTACTTTTTAGTTATTCAAGTATATCTTCTTGCTGGTTCTACTGATTTTGTTATTATTTTGCAATCTAATGCTTCTCAATAGTTTAAACAATAATGCATTTAAAAATTTTGTATAAACAAAAAAGTCATCAAACAAAAATTCAATTTTTTAGTACTTTTGACTTAATATTTTCTCGTTAAATATATACATCATGCATCTTCAATGAGTGGTTACACACAGTTGTTAGCCACAAGAGCAAGTTCGTGCGATCAAGTCAAGCATAGTTTTTTGTATCTAATTACTTTTTATCCAATAAACCGATACAAATTAATTTGAGTGCACAGAAGCTTGTAATAAACTTAAATAAAGTTGCAAATGAAAATTTTCAAAAAGAAAGATTTCTTGAAAATTCGATTTTTTATTAAAATTCAATTTTAACTCCACATTAATATATACTTAAAATTAACGTACCAATATTTTTTTTTTCTTAAACATACTTATACAAAATTAATATTCTTTTAAACCACCCCTACGATTTTTAAATTCATGTTCAAAACAATTTCAGAAGTATTTTAATAAATTTATTTCTAATTTTCTTGACTTAAGACAATTTATCGGTGTAAATGTGAACACGGGCATTACTGTTAATTTTTGTATACTCACATAATACAACCTTCCACTAAACTAAGGGTCCGCCAAATAACTTTTTTTTTTGAAAATGGTGCAAGACATCTAGTGTAGCTTCGGCTGTGTGGCACATAGCGCCGTCCTGTTAAAACCAAATGTTGCCAATATCCTCCTCTTCAATTTTTGTGAACAAAAATTCGTTCAACATGGCCCGATAACGATCGCCATTGACTGTAACGGCAAATCATGGAGAGAAGACAAGTATTTGCTGAAATTCATAGTAAAAAATTAAAAATTTATTAGTTGTGAAGTATTTTCCAGAGCCAGAGGGGGCAAGTGCCCCCCCCCTTGCCCCTACCTCCGGGCGCCTATGGTGTCTACAACATTTAAGTTATTTTTGTATTTAATGATTTGAAAATGAAGGCAATCATTCATAGCAATACATTCAAGATTATATCAGATGCACAGGATGATATCCTGATAAGAAGAACTAAGTGCCATTTTATTCACTACTCCTCAACTTGAAGCAAACTGTCAACTTGGCCAACTTAAGAGTTGACTTCAACTCGAGAGTTGAAACGCAATTTGAAATTCCTTTTTATTCACTAATTATTTTTCTCAACTTTTCTAATGTTGGCCAACTTCCAGTTGGAAAAATACCCCTTATATATTTGTGAAATATAAAACAAAACTTGTAATTTTCAAATTTAAATTTAATAATCTGTCAATCATATCGATATCATATTTGTGTGTTATTTTGTGTTGAATTGAGAAGAAAATATTGGAAAATAATGTCTGAAAAAACAACAAGGATCTCAAACTTCAAAAAGTAATTTATTAGCTGGAAGAGGAAGATTGGTTAGTCAAATTGGTTGGTTAGTGAAATTATTGAAGATGAAAAAAATCCGTCTACAATTGTTAAGTTCCTTAGTTCGAGCGCATAAAATCGTAATGCTACAAACAATAGTGTAAATGGGAGCAATTCACGTGAACTGTTTAAAAAGGAACGTGAGTTTTGAAGTACATATTCAAGTTAAACCCATACCGTCTCCCGTGACAAGGGAGTGAATCTTTAATCAAATCAATTAAAATCATTGTTGTCGGCTTTGAAAGTCGAAAACGATAAACAAGGTCACGGTTGTCCGAAATTTCAATCCCAATGCGCTGCATCTTGTACTGCCTTCTCTTAAAACAAAAAATGTTCGTCAGTTCCAGTTGAAAACGTACACTTTGAAAACAAAAATCCTCAAGTTGTGTTTCAACTTTGTGTGAATAAAATCAGCCTAAATACAGGGTCATTCATTTAGTGGTTTCAAGTTGTTAGCGCTGGCATTTGACACCTGTCAAATTCAGCTGTCATTTGAAGTGTCATAATATTAGTTTAATGTTTGCCATTTACGATACTGGATCCCTTAACAATCGAACAACGCGTTAAAATTATTAAAACGCGCACTTTTCGAACAACATTTTCTTCAGCTATAAGGCACATATCTCACTCAGTGGGTATGCAAACAAACAAAATTGCTTCATATGGGGCTCAGAAAACCCACAACTGATCTAAGAGTGGTGCTGTTTCATTCAGACAAAGTGACAGTTTAGTGTGCCATAGAGCACAAAGGTGTCATTGGTCCGTATTTCTTCGAAAATGCCAATGGGCAGACGGTTACAGTCAATTCGGAGTGATATGATTGAATGATAACCGAGTTTTTTGTCGGTTATTGAAGATCATGACTCAGACAATATGTGTTTCCAACAAGCCAATTATGACTTTATTGCGTGAGAAGTTTCCTGGTCGCGTAAATTTATGTTTTGGTGACGCCAATTGGCCACCAAGATCATGCTATTTGACACTGTTAGATTTTTTTTTCTGTGGGGCTACACAAAAGACCGTGTTTACGCGAATAATCCCCGAACTCTAGACGCATTAAAAACCAATATTACTCAAGTAATGGCCGAGATATCTTCACGCCATTTAAAAAAGCTTTTAAATAGTGCTTTATAGTTCTTAATTAAAATTTCTTTTCGTTTTCGCCGTTCAGATTCGGCAAAAAATTGTAGGTCTGTTCCATTCCTGCTGACTAACAAAACGCACACAGAAATGATTGAGAGTTGTAAGTTACTACGCCTTGAACCCTATCTCATAAACATTGACAATTGCAACAGGTGACAGGGAACAATTTGCTAATTTATAATTTGACAATTGTCAAAATCTGTTCCATAGACAATTTTGTAGAACTGTTGTAAAATACCCGACAATTGTCAACTTTTCTGTTCATAAACAAAATTGTCATGACAGTGAATTGTCAAGTACTTTTCGACAATTGTCAGGAATTTTCTGATAAATTTGTACTGAAAATTCTTTTATGAGATGAAAAAAAATATACAATTACATATCTGTCAGTATTTAATTGACAATTGTGACAGGAGGAAACTCAATTACATGTCAAGTGTTAACAATGAAAAGACAGAAGTTGAAGTAAAATGCTAAATAATATATTTTTCAAGTGAGAGTGATGACGATTCTTAGTTGGAACTCCGTGTAATATTCCGGTCGGAGCCCTCGACATTTTAAACGGAGAAAAAATAATGATTTTGATGCGTTAAATGGCTATTTTATGAACTTCGCTTTTTAAATACGACTTCGAGAACTGGGACATTTTAAATTTGGAAGAGTGCCTGCGTTCTGTAATTTCTAACATCAAGAAAATCAGTCGAGAAACGATGAAAATTGAAACAAAATGCATAGGTTTTGTTCCATTTTTCATCGTTTTTCGACGTGGGCACTCATATAGTAGTAAAGGGTCCGCCATCTAATTTTTTTTGTAAACTTGTGCTTATTTCGTGAATGGTAACACTTAGCTCATGTCTGATTTGACAGACAATTAGTTTTATCCTTCCGCTGAACGAATATGGTTGTGTATACGCTTCGCTAAGTGGGCCTGCGATCGACTTATGTAGAGAAGATGCCGATTTTGCCAAAAAAATCATCTTTTCAGATGAAGCTCATTTTGATCTTGGCGGGTAGTAAACAAGCAAAATTGTGTTATTTGGGGCACAAAAAACGCGCACGCATACATTGAAAAGCCGATACACCCAAAACGAGTCACTGTTTTGTGCTGATTTTCTTCCAGAGGCATAATTGGGCCATTTTTCTTCGAAAATGAGCAAGGAGTGGCCGTTACAGTCAATAACGATCGTTATCGGGCCATGTTGAATGAATTTTTGTTCACAAAAATTGAAGAGGAGGATATTGGCAACATTTGGTTTCAACAGGACGGCGCTACGTGCGACACAGCCGAAGCTACACTCGATGTTTTGCGCCATTTTCAAAAAAAAAGGAAAAGTTATTTGGCGGACACTTTATGTAGGCTATGTCAGCCTTCAACATTATACAGTGACAAAATTGTGAAGACAAATATGTGTCAGAATAATTATGACAGTGACAAAATTGCCATGACAAATTTGTCATTGTATTTTTCTAACAAATTTGTTGCTTGCCAATATTTTATTAAATACAAATTTGTCAGACAAGTGATAAATTTGTAGAATTGTCACCTGTCGATTTTTATGAAATAGGGCCCTGATGGTTCTCTACGACCTATCACGCCAGCAAATGTTTTTATTTATTCGTAGAAAACATGCCACAATGTAACTGTTTTATGTTTCAAAAAAAATGATTGGATATTATATATGTAAGTATTTCTTTGTAGCATTTACTTTTTACTCATTCGATGTATACACATTTAATAATGAATTAATTTTCATTTTTTTTAATTTTAAATCAAGAAACAGTATACTGGACTGAAATTAAAGCTTAAAAAACATGAATTTAATTGTATGTAATATTTTTCTATAATATCTGAAAATGAAATAAATTCCCAATAATATATATGAGAGCAAAAACAAGCGACCGATATTATGTGTTTCAATATTTTTTTTTTTTTTTTTATATTCACGAATATATCTATGTATGCTTTATCTTTTCGGTTCTCCATTGTGAAGGCTTGAATTTCATTTTAATAACCAGAGGCTATAAATCAAAATTATTATTGCATCTTTCCAGTGATATATGTATTTATATTCGGGCGGGTGGCGCTCGAATGTATGTATTTTTTAATGTATACATATAATACATCTCCCGACGAGCACGACACAAAGGGTCCTTGGCTGGGTAAATTTTGAGCCTCAAGTGGATGCTGCCACTGTCTGCCGTGCCTACATTCACACTGTTGATTTGTACCTTTTTGCTCCTGATGATGATAGCTGGGATCATCTTTCTCTTAGGAAGGGACACTTTTTTTTCCTGCTTTGCTTTCTGTTGTGATTTATGTTTCCAACAAACACACCTGTATACCTATACACACATTTTTCCCTGTTTTACACACAGTTGCAAAGTCAATAGGGAGGATGATGGTTTCTATTTTTTTTTTGAAAATTTGTGGCAGCAAAATGTCGATTTATTTTAGGACAACCAAGTATTGTTTGGGTTGTGGGGGGTTGTGGCTTTAATAACATGATTTGGCTTTAAAATTATTTGTGCATAAATATTCAGCAGGACCCATACCATCAGCCCACGGGCACATTCCATTGCTGTTGATGTTATATTTGTGAGTTAAAACTGTGGATGGTTTTTCGGTTTTTTTGTTGAAAGGCTGAAAGGATCGTTTTATTGGTCGGAGACACCCCCCGGAAACACTGAATGGTCGTTAGTTTTAATTTATGAAAAATTTATTGCATAATAATTTTATGGCTGAGAACTTACTGTTTCCTGGCTTTGTGTTGTTCGCCGTTTGTTCGGGTGCCAGGGTTGGTCCCCCCTTTGGATAGCTTGTGCGTGTGACATTATGCACCTGGGGTTTTGCACCCCAGCACAGTTCGAAAATTCAGAGTCCCCCATAAATGCGTTGGGGTGGTGTTATATAAATTTGTTGAAAATTAATTGAGATTAAACTGAAAGAGTGGGGCCTTTTAATGGGCCTTTATAAAATGGACAAATAAATATAAATATATAGATATGTGTTTGTGTATAATATATGTATTGTGCCAAAGGACCATAACAGGTCCAGTCAGTCGTGAAATTGCCAGCGAATATGAGCATTTCTGTGTCATTTTGCGGCGAATGCCTTACTGGCCGAATATGGATGGAGGTATTTTTATGACGTTTAATGTTCTCAATTTCAATTATAATGACCACAAACAGGATATGGAGAAACTGGGAATGGGCATGCTTTATGGACACAAAAATAAAAACGGGATGTTTACAAAGTGCATTGCACACGAAAGCGCTTTCGGCATTCGATTCTTTTGGGTAAATGAAAAACCACTAATGGCTCATAATGGCAAATCAATTTTTTTGTTTGTGATTACTTTTTTCTTAGAATGATAATAAAAATAAATTATTGACAGGCTATAAAAAATTAATAATTTTGCCAATTCGATTGTTGAAAGAAATTTTATTGTATTTAGCGTTTTTATCTGACTTTGAAATTGCATGTAATTACATTTATTTTATGGTCATAGTCTTAAATAATAAATATTTAAAGAGTTGGAGATAAATTTATCATTTAGCCAATCAACTGATTTGTTTTAATCAACCTATGAAGAGTCTTCTCCATCTGAGTGCTATTTCCGGTGTACTTTAACAGCCTTGGCTTTCAAGATCACTCTTGATTTTGCTGCTAAAATCATTGAACATGAATTATCCTAATCCTATAATTAGTTTAAGGTTTCGCTTGGTGGTTGTTGCGGCGTGGATACGTAAAGATTGGCAGATCTCTCGGTTTTGAATTGTTTTATAATTTCTGGAACCAACAGAATGCTGCTGGGAAGAAGGGAAACCTTATGAAACTTGCATATTAACCAGAGTCACAGCTTTTTCAATAGTAGATAAAGACTGTGAATTAGGTAACGCTTGCCAACTTTTGGAGTGTGAAACAGGAGTAGACAACCAGCTACGCACCGAGCTGGTTGAAAGAAGGTTGTTGGTTGAAGCCCTGGTCCACTCTTTAGAGTTCGGCATCACATATAGATAGAACAGAACTGCTCACGAGCTTAGCGAACAGCATAAGAGAAATCAACGCCAGCATCTCAGAAGGAAAGAGAAGCATTTGTGCAGGATGACTAGCACCAGATTAACAATCTTGCAATGATTCTTCCAATTACTCGTATACGCCAACGGCATTGACGTTATTGAATGAATACAGCGAGCGTGCTCAGTGGTGCTTTTGTGAGTATTGAGAGGGAGCCAATAAAGATGCGTTTAATGATTGATGAGGGCCAGAACTAAGAGTTTATACTTACATATCAAGGAAGGACAACCATCACTAATGGTAACGTCTAACACAGAACGTTACATTTGACAAAAGCTACGATATTAATTGATAACAATGAAACAAGTGCTGAGATCAAATGAAGAATAACTCGCTGCTATTTGGAGATGAAAAGTAAAGCTCTCTCTCGAACAAAGAGAAACTCTCTTTATAGGACACTTATACTCTAGGTCCTGCTTTATGGCGAAGAGGTATTAACCGTGTCAAAAATAAATACAGACACTTAAGATTGCTTTGAGATTAAAATTCTCCAGAAGACAGTGAGTGTACACAATAATACTGACGTGTACGAAAGGGTAATAGCTATATAATGTGTGTTTTTTTTTAGACGTATGATTTTCAAGAAGAAATAAAACGCATATCATTTGATGTTATGGCCAAGAATTAAGCTTTTTTATAAAGATAAGGGTTTGCCATTATATTTTAAAAATGATTTCGGGCAAGTGGCCGCCGCGACTGGCTCGAATGAATTCCAGCCGAGAGGCCCAATTTTTGACCACTTTTTGCAGCTATTTGGCAGCAATAACGCCCCGAATATTCTCTTACAAATCGTCAATCGTCTCAAGCTTATCTGCGTAGACAAACAACTTCACATAACCCCACAGAAAATAGTGCAGCGGTGTTTAATCGCACGATCTTGAAGGCAACGCCACAGGCCCACAACGCGAGATAATGCTCTCACCAAAAGTTTCCTTCAATAAAATGATTTTTTCGTCGACTGTATGACATGTAGCGCGGTCTTGTTGCAAACAAAGTCGTCCACATCAACATCCTCCAATTCAGGTACGAAAAAGACATTAATCATGGCTCTATAGCGTTCCCCATTGTCTGTAACATTATGGACGGCTTCATTTTTAAAGAAATATGGACCAATGATTCTCTCTGGACATAGAGCACGCACCAAACAGTGACTTTTTGAGGATATAACGGCGTCTCAACAATGGCTTGTGGATTATGATCACTTCAAATACGACAATTTTGCTTATTAACGTACCCATTCAACCAAAAATGAGCTTCATCGCTGAACAAAAGTTTCTGGTTAAAATCGGGATCAACAACGATCTCATTTCGATCCCATTTTGCATAATTTGCATGCGTTGTTCAGAAGTAAGTCGATTTATTATGAAATGGCGAACCAAATTGAGTATAAATCAAGTGACAGCTGTCAAAAAGACCAACTCCGAAAAAAGTATTGCCAGATTGATGACCACACGTCTGGGAGAGAGGGAGCCAATAAAGATGCGTTTAATGATCTATGAAGGCCAGAACTAAGAGTTTATACTGATATCAGGGAAGGACCTCACTAATGGTAACGTCTAACACATAACGTTACATTTGACAAAAGCTACGAAATCAATTGATAACAATGAAACAAGTGCTGAGATCAAATCAAAAATAACTCGCTGCTATTTGGGGATGAAAAGTAAAGCGCTCTCTCGAACAAAGAGACACTCTCTTTGTAGAACACTTATCATCTAGGTTATGCTTTATGGCGAAGAGGTATTAACCGTGTCAAAAATTAATACAGACACTTTAGATTGCTTTGAGATTAAAATTCTAACCATATAACTATACAGGAATACTGACATATACGAAAGGGTAATAGGTCAATAGCTATATAATGGGTGTTTTTTTTAGACGTATGATTTTCAAGGAGAAATGAAACGGATATCATTTGATGTTATGGCCAAGAATTATATTATATTATATTTTAAAAATGATTTCGGGCAAGTGGCCGACGCGACTGGCTCGAATGATTTCCAGCCGAGAGGCCCAATTTTCGACCATTTATTGCAGCTTTGGGGCCGTATGTCAGCAATAACGCGCCGAATATTCTCTTCCAAGGCGTCAATCGTCTCAAGCTTATCTGCTTAGACAAGCAACTTCACATAACCCCACAGAAAAAAAAAACAGCGGTGTTTAATCGCACGATCTTGAAGGCAACGCTACAGGCCTACGACGCGAGATAATGCTCTCATCAAAAAATTCCTTCAATAAATTGATTTTTTCGTCGACTGTATGACATGTAGCGCCGTCTTGTTGCAAACAAAGTCGTCCACATCAACATTCTCCAATTCAGGTACGAAAGAGACATTAATCATGGCTCTTTAGTGTTCCCCATTGTCTGTAACATTATGGCCGGCTTCATTTTTGAAGAAATATGGACCAATGATTCTCTCTGCCCATAAAGCACACCAAACAGTGACTTTTTGAGGATGTTATGGCGTCTCAAAAATGGCTTGTGGATTATGATCACTTCAAATATGACAATTTTGCATATTAACGTATCCATTCAACCAAAAATGACCTTCATCGTTAAACAAAAGTTTCTGGTTAAAATCGGGATCAACAACGATCTCATTTCGAGCCCATTTTGCATAATTTGCATGCGTTGTTCAGAAGTAAGTCGATTTATTATGAAATGGCAAACCAAATTGAGCATAAATCAAGTGACAGCTGTCAAAAAGACCAACTCCGAAAAAAGTATTGCCAGATCGATAACCACACGTCTGTATAATGAATAATGTTTAGAGCAAATAAATACCATCCCTCCGGTTTTGAAAATCTTTGAGTCCCATTTCCAAACGATGTCACATTGTCGCATAAGAGGAAGCCAACTGGGAGCTGGGCTTGGAAAGGCTGTTGAGCTTCAGGTCCACACCCTGCACTATTAGTTGCGCCAAGCAAGAAGATTCTTTTATTTCTTATTTATTATTGTATACCCATTGTTCTAGGACATTAGAAAATCTAGTTCAAACTTACTATTTGATAAATCAACTCATTCAACCTACAATTTTCGCTGCCACTAGATATATACAAATTTTTGAAAACTATTTCAAAATTATTTCCAAGATTATGTGGAAACCCCTTTTTTGAATTTATTTATTGCAATCCACCGAGAGTTTGAAGAACTCTGAAATTTGAATATAAAATTCTTTTATTTTCAAAAACTTCGACGGCATAATTCTTCTCTCCAAAATCTTCACTTAAAACCCCTTTAAAACTTGTCACTCTAATAGTTTTCCTCATCGCATATGAATTCCAAAATAAAACTGTTATAAACGACCCACAAAATAGTCTGTTCTACTTCCGAAAATCCTCTATCAAAATACTTAAAGTTTTCGATATGCAATATAATTTTAAAACTTCTTTTCTAGCACGCAATCTAAGCAACTTTCAAATTCCCAAACTTTCTCGCACTCAAACTATTTTCCAAACTCTGATGGCAAGTGGCACAGCATTTGAATCTGACATACCTTTTTAATACATAATAAGCACCTACACTTGTGTATGTGTGTTTGCGGTCACATTTCAAGGACCAGCAGCCGAACGATTACTATGACGACGACCGACAAAGACGACGTGCCTAGAATTGAAGAGCAACATTTAAACAATGGAATAATGCACCTTGCTTGCTGTATACATTCCAAAAATGTCAGCATTGTTTGTACCTTGTACCGCAACACAAGGACAATAATATTGTGGAATAAAAAGTAAAAAAAAAAATAACAAAATAAAAATAAAAGTTTTATTGTTCTCCGTGAATTGATGACATTTATGTGTTTATCCATTTCCACCCTCTCATGGTCTCAAAACAAATAGAATCCCGTAGAAACTTCTCAGCTATAAAATCATACAACTTTGTCCACAGCCAAATTCGAAATTTTAGACCCAAAAGTTGAATAGAAAATAAAAGGTTTTTCCACGGCTGACCGACCGATCGACGCTACGCGACGACGAAGCGACAGAGGGACACCAGAACTGCTTACGGTACCATACAAACGAAACGATTTGTGAAGGTTGACAACCGTTTTAAATAAACAAAAACATTCCTCTGAAGCCTGAACGATTCTGGCTGAAAACAGAGGAAATTTTAGTAATCGAACGGCCCACTTTAAAGAAGCTCCAAACATCCGGGTGCGCGCCATGCTGCCATGAATAGTTAAGGTTACGTCCTTCCGTTTGCCTCTGTGAATTTATTTACATTGTTTTTCTTTGTGTCTGCTCCTCGTCGTCACCGTCTCGTCGTCCTCGTTGGCAAATGTATTATTTGCACTGTTTTTGCTGATTTAATGTCGAAACCGTTGTTTTCGTCGCTTGGTGGAGAATAAATCGCGAAAGTACCGTTCCTGAGGAACTAATTAAAAAAAAAAATCATTCTTTTAGGATTTTTCTCTTTCATTTTGTAGAAACTTTAGTGGCGATGGCTATGATGATGGCGACGAAGACGTAGACGACGACTAGGTAGGTAGGAACGTGGGCAAATTATTTATTCGGCTTTTTGTTTGTAGTTCTTGTCCTTACACTTGGGGCCTTGTAGCCTCCTCGAACTTAGTGCAGAACATCTCCGGCAAAAAAAAAGTAGAATCAACTTTTTTTTTATTGGAAAATGGTTGAACTAGACAAACGGGATGCAGTAGAACAAGATATCCCAATGGAGATGCTGATGATGATTTAAAGAAGAGAAAAAAAAAGAAGTTATTCTTCATTTCGGAAGCCGACCCTTGTATAATATGGCCTCACTCATATTGAAAGACGTTATTTATTTATGCTGTAGCTCTATCGAAGGAAGAATTATTTATTGCTCTGAGCCTTTGGAGTTTTCATTCATTCACAACTCACTCGCCCTGAACCGGAAGAGAAAAAACTATACACCGAACCGAAGGACGAATAAAGTCTGGCCATCTGTGACTAAGGTTGTGCTTGTGATGAGGCTTGTGCCATCAAGCAGGCCAGAAGATAATAAGTATCTGTGTGATGTCTGATGTCGCATAAACAACAATGAATCTATTTATTCATCGAGATGATGTATGTATATCTTTTCCTTGATATCTGAATCTGTATCTGAATATTGCTGTTTAAATATTTAGTGGCAGAGGGAGATGGTGATAGGGTGAATAGAAATGTTTAGACTAATAAAGTCGTCACAAAGAGGAAAACTTTGCCAATTTCAATGCGTCGTTGAGTAGTTCTTCGTATTTTATGCGGGGCGGGGGGGAATGTTTAAAAACACATAAATGTCAGAGACTTAATTTCGATGAGTAAAATGAAACATCAGCCGCAGTTAGGGTCTTTTGGAGCATTTAGAAGTCAATTATTGAGTTTATAGTATTATTTTGAAGTGCTAACTTAGAATATGGTATATAAGCAATTTCTTTAAAGTTAAAAGTGGTTTAATGTTTTCAAAACGTTTATTTTCATTTGAGACTAAACGAACTAGATATATTTGGTAGAAAAACAAATTTTTTTTGAAAGATGTTTTTTCACTCTCAACACTGCGTAAATACTTGAGACATATTTTCGTAGTTTTTGGTTCCTAGAATATTCCCGGTTTTAAGGACTGTCTTATTCCAAAATTTTTTAAAGCTGAAATTTGTAAATTTTAAAGGTTCATTTGAGAGTGAAATCACTGAGAGTATCTCTCATATGCCACTTTCGAGAGCAAACTCGCAAATGAACACAGTCTTGGGAATAAAAGGATCTCGCTAAATTCCAACACGCTTCATATTTTATGAGTAGCTCTTGATCTACAGTTTATATGGCGAAACTGTGGTCTTCTGAGGAAACAACCTAATCAGTAGAAAGTTTATAAAATTTTACCTATTGCGGAACCCAGTTAAAGGGAATGTCTTTTGAATGATCGTGGTTTTTAGAGTTTCGAATATTTATTCTCGAAAGCTCTAGAGTAATTTACGTGCTATTGGTGTTGGTAGAAAGGATCCTAATCCTGATCCTAATGAATTGAATAACACTTTTTTTTATCGGATTGTGTACATCTTTCTAACTTTGAACCCAATTAAAACATCATATAAGGAGTTTCTAGTGAATTTGATTTTGAAGTTGTCTCTGAGTGCGAAGTGCTTATGAGTATTCTTTCTCTTAAGTATAATTCCTTAGGTGAAGATGGAGTAAAATGATACAAACACAAATAATTTCCGCTTTTACGAACCTTATTAATTATTGTATTACCAGTTCATCGTTCCCTGATTGCTGGAAGTTTGGAAAAGTTGTTCCTGTTCCCAAAAAGCCGCATCCAACATCTTGTGCTGATTTCCGACCTATAAGTATTTTACCCTGCCTGTCAAAGGTCTTTGAAAAAGTCCTAACTAATCAGATATCTTAACACGTTAGCATGAATAATTTGTTTACTTCAGTAAAATCCGGTTTCCGACCTGATCATAGTTGTTCCACTGCAATGGTTAAGGTTCTTGACGATATTAGAATTCAGTATGATCAGGATAAGTTGACTATATTGACAGAGTTGAACTTATACTTTGACAGAGTTGAACTTATAATTTGACAGAGTTGAACTTATACTTTGGTTTCAGTAGGAGATCCGTACGATTAATCAAAAACTACTTAGAACACCGTAGTCAAAGAGTTATAGTTGGTGATACTTTTTTCTGAGTCAATAAATTTGCTTGCTGGTGTACCACAAGGTTCAATGTTGGGCCCTATGTTATTTTGCATGTTCATCAATGATCTCCCCAAAGTACTCCAAGCATATCTCTCTAGACCACTTAACTTGTTAGAGGACCTTATCTGTAGAGTAAATGAAGATCTTTCTGGTATCTACAACTGGTCTTTATGCAATGGGTTGACACTAAATCCTGCTTAATCGCAATTAATTGCAATATCTAAAAAGAAATTTGACCTATCTAATCTTCCTTCTGTTTTCTACTCAACTTTACTGATAGGTACTGTCACTAGTTTAGGCTTTAAAATAAATCGCACCCTTTTAGCTAACGATCATGTCAATCTTTCTGTCGGCCAAATCTATGGTGGTCTCCATAAGATTAACCTTTTCTCTACCTTAACTCCTGTTGATACTAAGATGGGGCTCATTAAATCTTTGTTACTATACCTATCATTGATTATGCTACAGTTGCTTACTGTAGACCTAATTCACACTCGCAACAAAAACTAGTCGTTGCTTTCAATGTTTATGGTTTGCGAAGGTTTGACCATGTATCCCAATACCATCGACTTGTCCTTGGATATTCGTTCCTGCAATTTCTTGATTCGAGATGTTGCTTATTTTTACATAAGATAATCCAAAGAAAAACACCATCATATCTTTTTGATAAGATTCATTTCGCGCAGTCTGTCTGAACTTTGAACCTTATAACCCATTCCTGTAATTATTTAAACTCATCAAGACTTGTTTTTCTTCATGCCATTATAGACTCTGGAACTCTCTGCCTGTAACTTTAAGTAAAATAATCGGAAGAAATGGGTTCAAAAAAAGCACTATTTTTGAACTTTTGTTAAAATTTGTATATGTAGAAGAGCAGCAATTTGAAAAAAAAAATTTGAATTAATTATTTTATTGTTTTTTGTAACTAACTAGTTTTCGCGTAGTAAATTATTTTTGTTTGATTAATTTTCTTAGTTTTATGAAGTAATTATTGTTTAGTTATTTCTATTCTTCTTTTTTTTGTTTTAATTTGATTTTTTAACCGAACTTGTATTAGAGTAAGGTACTATAAAAGACAATGTATTATTTGTACGCCATTTTCTTAAATAAAAATTGAATTGAATTGAAATTGAATTGAACGTTGAGCAATCAAATGAGCTAACTCACAAATAGGAGCAGGTGCTCCTCTTGACGGAGTACGTGCTTTGCTTTATTCATACCTTATAATGGAGCAGGTGCTTATTTTGAGGAGGTGCTAATTAAACACTTAGATTCAAAATCCTTAAGCACCTTCTCAAGTGTTTTCTTCATACCAAATGGAGCACCTGCTCTTAAAAGTTGAGTTTTGAGCAGTTGCTCCTTTTCATTCATACCACCCAATGTCTTAAGTAAAAAGAAAACTCTCTGCGAGCTACTCTCAAGGCTGTGTTCACTTGTGAGATAACTCTCGAGTGTTTTTATTTTCAAATGGACACATATGTACCTTAACAAGTGAATTTACGATATTAAAATTTCTAAAAGAAAATAACTCTTATATGAACAGGAACCCAAGAGTTATTCTCGAGAGTTTACTAATAAAATTACTTTCAAACGGGCAGGCACCTTAAAGCTGTCTGAAAGCTGCTCGTAGTATTTTCTAAATAAGTTCGCTCATAAATATAGGTGAATTAATAAACTTCCAGGGCCTTCGAAATGAAGGGAAATTCCGTTAAGAAAGCTGAATTATTAATATAACGAGAATATTGACAGACAAATTATTTTCAATCGAAAAAATAAGAAAGTGTGATTAATATAATTAATATCTGAGGCTTAAATATTCAATTAAATATACTAAACCCTATTTCAATACCATTAGACAGCATATACCTACAATCTACATAAGTAAAACCACCCTTTAAAACCATTGGTATTTGGTTAGTCAAAATTAATTGAAATAAATCAGCATCTTGCTAATCAAACAAAACCACAAAAAAAAATTCGATTATTTTCCAAATTCCATAATCAGCATATTCCTTTATGACCCAAATTCACAAGCTTTGCATCATCAATTAGGGATAATATTTCCCGCATCTTAATAACCCATTACCCCATTTATCTTGTCAAGTCATCTTTTTTTTTGTTGCTAAACAAAAAAGTAAAAGAATCCCCAATGAATAATTCTATCATTTCACCAAGAAACAAAAGAAAAACCAACCCAAATAGAACAAAAAAAAAAAAAAATCTCGGTAAAATCTCTGCCTTATTTTTCCCAAAAGACAATTTTTCAGCATTGGATGTTAGGATTGAGGATGGGACGAAGCTCGGTGCTAGAAGAAAAAAACAAACGAGATTCTCCTTAATCTACAAAAATGGCAGCAGACAGAGGCAATATGATTCAATTCAATCACGAGATATCACCATTCCATTGTTCAGAGCTTTTGCTTGCGACTGCGACACAAGGGGAGCCTGTTCTCTTCTCAAATCCTGCCACCCCCTCCTAACTCACCATTAGACCCACAATCATTACACAATCGATCATCCTTGTCACACATACACATAGCTATACAAAAAACATAGAAAGTCCCCACAGAAAAAATGAGAAAGAGGCAGCCTCACTCTGCAAAATTTCATTAATAATTCAAAAGACAAATTGCACAACCATCAGCAAGCAGGCAAGCAGACAGCCTTTATTCCCATCCATAATATCAGGAACACAAATACCATCACCACGAACCCGGTGTCCTCAATTCACCGTTCAACGGTCTTAACTCCAATGAATTGCGGAACTTTACCAGCGAAGCTATTGATTAACCATTTAGGACAGCACTTGCAGTCTTTAATTATCTTCGCGCACAGTCTGCTTTCGTCGTTTTCCAAAAATTAAGGGATGAATTACTGCCGAGGGTGGTGCGGGTGTAGCATCGGGGGGAGAGGTTGGAGTAGAAAGTTTCAATCCAATTTGGTTACTTTCAACATAACCGGTAGATGGCATGGCGGCTGCAGAGTGAATGTTGCAAAAAGCCCCTTGGGGGTGATATTAAGCGTTTTGTGTTTAGGTTTAGTATAGGTATGGTAGTGTATAACGCTCATTTATGCATGACTGTAGCTCATATGCATGATATAGGTATAGCGAGTGGGGGAGTCCTTGAAGTTTATCGCTTTAACAACTCAATGAACTGCTCGAAATTTGCTCAAATTACTTTGCCGGCACTGGCACTTTTGGAAGCATCGAAAGGGGAGCGTATAACTACTATGGGGTGGGTTTAAAGCAAACGGTCGCTATAAAGACAAGGCCACAACCTTTAGACAAAGTAAGAGAATATTCCTTTACTCTTCAATGGCAGCAGTTCCCGGAATTGCGCAGGGAAACGCTCAGGGAATACCACCATCTACCATCTCTGTTATTGCGCTCAGATCGGTTCTATTGTGTGGTGCAGGGAGCTGCGGTAAGCCCCTCAGGGTGTCTTTCATATTTCTTTAATAGGATGTGGCGCACCCTTGTAGTTGTCCTGGGTTACTCTCTATAGTGATAATTGTGATATCAACCCTGCGGTGTTTGCAGGTTACCTAGATGTTGCAAGCCTGGTGGATTTATGATTGCGTTTTTTTGGTGAAATTCTACCATTCATTTGGCACGGACGCAAACTGTGCCCCCAAGGACTTTCGAACTAGGACAGGGTGGTGCGGGTGCTGTTTGTAAGAAGCACTCCCGTTCTGCACTGTGCGTTCCTATTACGGCTGGACGAAATTATGTAAATTGTTGTTGATTGCAATGAAAGATGTATGTTTGTGTACTATGCCAGGTCTCGTGTTTGGTTTTCGTGGACAGAAGGAAGGGACTTCCAGCTACGTGGAAATCTTCTTTCTGTTACTGAAGTGTTTTATTTTTTTTTTTACTCCTCTTGCCCTCTGAGTTAATGATGATGATGAAGAAGTAGGTAACTTTCTCTCTGACCGTGTTCATTGCTCGGAAAAAAAGAAAAAAAACAAGCAAACAAAGCAAAGTGTAAAATGCCCTTTTGATTTTCCTGTTCAACAGTTAACTTATTGTTGTTACTTTTGATTTATTTTGTAATTTTTTTTCTATTTACTACGATTTTCTTCTTCTTTGTGAAGTTTGGATTTGGAGCAGGGTTTCCGCAGGGACAAGGGGGACTCTCAAGTGCTTATTTTCAATTTATATGTTTACTTGCTTTTGTTACTTTTTGGTAACTTGTAAAAGTCTGTGTGTTTTGTTGTATTTGTGAAAAGTTCTGTTTGTTCTTGGAAAATTTATGTCAAGGCATTTAAAAGACAATTATTCTTGGAAACAAATATTATTTTTGTTTTTTTTTTTCAAACGTTTTGCATGGGACAAAAGGAATGAGGGTCCATGTAGGTAGCTCTTGGTGTTCAATGACAATACCCAGGAATAAAAGAATTCATCTTGATGATTTGCAAGTACTAATGGTTAACATTACTTCAAAGAAAAAAGTTCGTTCGCAGAAATTTAATTGGAAATTTTTCCTTATCGCTTTAAGTTGATTCTTTTTTATAAAACAAGTCTGGGAGAATTCAAGCGGAAAATAAATTGTTTTTTTTTTTAGAATATTCATTAATAGTCAGAGTTGAGTACTATAGGCACATGAAAGTCGATTATTTGCACGAAATATATCACGCGAAAAAAATATCATGCAACAAATATGTCATGCGAGAAAAATGTCATGCGAAAAATATATCATGCGAGAAAAATGTCATGTGAGAAATATATCTTGCGAGAAATATATCATGCGAACAAAATATCATGACCGAAATCTATCATGCGAAAAAATTGTCATGCGAAAAAAATATACTTCGTGAGAAATATATCATGCGAGAAAAATTTCCTGAGAGAAAAATATGATGTGAGAAATATATCATGCGAGAAAAATGTCATGCGAAAAATATACTACGTGAGAAATATGTCATGCGATAAATATATCATGCTAGAAAAATTTCGTGAGAGAAATATATGATGCGAAAAAAAAGTCACGCGAATAATATACTATGTGAGAAAAATGTCATGCGAGAAAAATATCTTGAGAGAAATTTATGCCATGCGAGAAATATATCATGCAAGACACATATCATGTGAGCAAAATGTCATGCAAAAAATATGCTATGTGAGAAAAATGTTATACGGAAAACATATCATGCAACAAATATGTCATGCGAGAAAAATGTCATGTGAAAAATATATCATGCGAGAAAAGTATCAAGCGAGAAAAATGTCATGTGAGAAATATATCTTGCGAGAAATATATCATGCTAGATAAATGGCATGTGAGAAATATATCTTGCGAGAAATATATCATGTGAGAAAAATGTCATGCGAAAAATATACTATGTGACAAATATATCATGCGAGAAAAATTTCATGAGAAAAAAAAATGATGTGAGAAATATATCATGCGAGAAATATATCTCGAGAGAAAAATTTCAAGTAATAATTGCTCTTTTTTTCAAGTTTATTATGGGTTTTGAATTATAAAATTAATATTTTAAACTTTTTTTAATTTATGACTATATTTGTAAATATTGGTAAATAGGTATTGATCTGTGTCGTACTTTTGACTTTAAATTCTTGTATTCAATATGTTAAGTACATCTATTTACTCCGCTTCATCTCAAAAATTATTTAACTTACCTCAACCATTTAATTCACCAACAATTCAAATATTTACACAAATTATTTAAAAATTCGATAAGCTTATACTTGTTATCTCTCTTGAAAAAAAAAAAACAAATAATAACAACATATTTTCTTTCTATATGTCCCCTTTAGGTCGTCAACACTATTACCATAAGGAAATCATTAAAATACATGAAAACCATTCGTCACAACGCTTTTCGAAAATGCAAAACCAAATAATTCCATTGCTTTCACTGACAGACGTGCCTTCTTTAAAAAACTTAATAAAAAAACAACAACAACAACAACTCAAACATAACACACAGTAGAAGCAACGACAGCAGCAAGCAGAGATGAAAAATTGCAAATATTTCAAAAAATCCCAGCGTGTCCAGTGGTCAGACAGACAGAAAGACTGCGGTTGTCATCCGTGTCAGTGAAGAAGATGAGGTGAACCCTATACACAACTGCCATATCCAGGAGAGACAAATCGAAAGAAAAAAAAAACGAAAAACAGGAAAAATAAACATTAACAAAAAATCTATCCACGATACACACAGTTTTACATATGATGTTTGCACGGACAAAATTCACAAACAAGCACCACCGACACCATATCCAGCCATTGCCGGATGGCCTGAGGATATTGCGAAATCAAACGGAACGAACCCCAAATTTAAGCGAGACACAGGCAGAAACAAACTCAGAGGCACAGCACTGCACCAGGCAGCAACCGTGTTCTGCATAAGGATATATGTATACCAGAGCTTGTGTGGGTCAATAAATCGCAAAAAGATATCCACTGCTGATGTGCATATCTGTTACTGTATTCCCCCTGCTAACCAGAGGATAGTGCAACAAAATCAAACGAACAACTCTGACAAAGAAATCAAACCGTTCCTAGAGCTTAACCACTACACAACCACCACTGGCTATCTCTGTAGCCAAGCTGTGTCTATATCATTGCAGCCGAGAAATGTAATTCCTAAGTTTGCACAGGATGACACTCACACACACATTCGTATATTCACCATAAGCCAGGTGGAAGTGAAACTCAAATAGCAGCAATCCTGCATCCTGCGAAAGTTTGCACAAAGTTTGAATCAGGACAAGCGGAAGGATAAACAAAGGAAGAGCCTTATCGTAAACCGCACACATAAGCTCACACTATACCTATCCGGCGACAACGATACACATATAAGGAATAAATTGGCTATAAAGTTCATCGGGCTTCGTAGTAGTCGTAGTCATAGTCATAGTCATAGTCGTCTTCATCGTCATCGTCGATTAACTATCAGAAAACCCTCCTTGCAACATGACCAAATTTTGGATTTACTTTTGGGGCACCATGGTAACGTGGTATCCATGCTTATCCAATGGATATCTTAACGTGTTCATTAGTCACAAGGAGGTCATGAAGCTTATGGGTGAGTTTGTTTTGTTTATTCTATGAATTATTAGTGAACCTTCTGAAAAATCTTGTCCTCCTGCCTCAAGTCTTTTACAAAAGAGATTGACTCTTTGATATTTGTTTAATAAAATTGAAGAAAAAAAGTACGTATACGCCACCGGCACCATATTGCGTTTTAATGTTTTTCCAAGAAATACCGCAGTCGCCAGAGGCTTTGTTTTGCAAAACTATAGGTACCGTTAAATTTTTATGAAGTGATTTTGTAGGTAAGGAACGTGTTCTCCAGCCGCCATTTTGGAAAACGCGTTTTAACGACAAGAGCGACTCATCGAATTCAAATTTGTTAAAATCCTTGTGATGGAAATTGTATAGGTTGTTTTTTTTAGACGTGTAGTTTTCAAGAAGAAATAAAACTCATATTATTGAAGATTATGACCAAGCATTTAGCTTTATTACAAAGATAAGGGTTTGCCATTATGCTTTAAAAAAAATTTCACCAAAAGTTTCCTTCAATAAATTGATTTTTTCGTTGGCTGTATGGCTTGTAGCACCGTCTTGTTGGAACCAAAGGTTGTCCACATCAACAACCTCCAATTCAGGCACAAAAAAGTCATTAATCATGGCTCTATAGCGTTCCCCATTGACTCTAACATTATGACCGGCTTCATTTTTGAAGAAATATGGACCAATGATTCTCTCTGGACATAGAGCACACCAAACAGTGACTTTTTGAGGATGTAACGGCGTCTCAAAAATGGCTTGTGGATTATGATCACTTCAAATACGACAATTTTGCTTATTAACGTACCCATTCAACCAAAACTGCGCTTCATCGCTGGTTACTGGGACTCACGGTTAATATGTGTAAACATCTACGGTTGTTCAAGCGCAGTTTTGAGGATCCAAATTTGGATCCGTATGGGAAGTCGTCCATACGTTGTTGACTACGTGTACAGATCCAAAAGAGACTATTTTGCTTGAAGGGGATCTTCAGATTTTTGTCACTGAACGTACCCAATATACTCCTATGCAGATTTTCGTAACGTAACGTGGTACATCGTAGAGTGTGATCTCGTCGCACAGAGGAAAGTCTACGTTTTTATTTCACTCTACCGCCGGCATAGATGTTTACACATCAAAAACAGAAACAAAATCAAACCAAACCAATCACGCCAGATGCAAATGACAATAGCTGTCATTCAAGAGGAAAATTTAAGGCTGTCATTTAAGGCTTAACTAAAGTAAGGAATAAGATTTTTTTTTGATTTTGATGAAGTAAACTTCGTTTGCTAAAATTTTTAACCTTGAAATTTAAATATTAACAAAAAAGAGTTTTTTAACAACAGCATGTTCCTTGGATATGCGAGTTTCTACAATATTGTATATTAAAAATTGTATTTACATTTAAACAATCATTTGTTTGCTATTCTGTTTATGGTGACATGAATTTTTCAATCGATATTACATTTCCTACTGCGATTTCGACAGAGACACGTGTCAAATTTTAGATCTGTACATCTTGGAATCGATTTTATGCTTACATCTGAAAATGAGCTTAAAGTTCCGATACGCTTCTTCATAATCACATGAAATTTCTTATCTAAACATGGGGAACACATCTCAACAAATGAATTTTCTCTGATTTAAAGATAATTCAAGTTAGGGTTGGCATTCATGCCTCCCTTAATTGCACTTTAAATTTTCTCATTTGTAAATTTTAAGCCTCCAACAACGTTCCGTCATTAGAACACATCCATTACCTGAATTAGTATTCCGAATGTGAACCGGACAAAATTAAATGCTAATCGATTTAGTTAAAAAGCAAAGTTCCATCAAACACCATCACCATCAGCAGCTCACTCCCCTTGATAGAATTCCCTTCAGCTCAACTTGTTTCCCGATATCATTTCCCAGATAAGTAGTTTTCCAAATCCCACATTTGACCCAATTTCTCTTGTCCTTATAACGCAATCACTGGCCTTGTGTCACGTCTCAGTAATTAGCTAATCACAGTTATATAAGAATGAGAACTAAACTACACACTACTCATGACTTCATGCTTAGGGTGTATAACACTGTATAAGTGTACAGCATAAATAAATTAGTAGATAGATTTGGATTTGCTGGATTTAACTTTGTATAACTAAGAAAGGTTTTGATTATGGAAGCTGATGTAAACAAAAAAAAAAAAAAACTCCATGTTCGCTACTGCACTCACCATAATATTTATGTGAACTCACTTATTTTTCGTAACAAACTTTTTATGTAAAGAAAATTCTTAAGCAGATAATTAGTGTAATCAGGAAAGTTAGGAAAGTTACTTAGCGCTCTAGAGGATTAAGTTTCTGGAATATATAGGATCACACTTGTGTCGCTATGACACCAACACTTGTTAAAACATTATAGAAAACATTCATGTGTGTAGTTTCAATGCACAGGAGGTGATATTAGAGATAAGGTGCTCATAAAAGAAAATAAAAACAAAAAAGGAGAAAATACATTTTCTTGAGAGTTTTACTGGCATGAGAAAGTTTTTTTTTTTCTTAAAAACACCTAAGGGGTTTATGGTGAGGTAGTTTAATACTCAAACACACGAGCTGCAAAAATACCTGCATATATCAAGTTGAAAAATTAAACTAACGACGCACGCGGACGTATATTATGTTCTATAAGAACCATAATATCATTTACCTTCGCGTACTTAAAAAACAAAATTATTGTTTTGATGAGCAGATGCCTGTTAGTTTCGATATGCAAAATCAAAGATTTATACTTTTGTTGAAAACTATGGGTGGGCCATCTGCTGGTTTCTTTTTAATAATATTTTGTTTTGAAACTAACAGAATTTACGCGCTCAAAAAATTGCAATGTTGTTCTTAAGTGATGCCAAAACAGACCTTTGGAGTGCGTGACAGTCTAACGATACAAACTCCGGTCCTACTCGAAACCAAAGGCACAAATAACTTAAATGCGATAGAGTCCCCGGCCCTAGCCAAAACCAAAGGCGCAAATACTTTGGTGGGAGAGGATCCCTGGGCCTGATTGGAATCAAAGGCTCAAATACTACGGTGGGATAGAGTCCCCGGCCCTGGTCGAAACCAAAGGCGTAAGTACTACGGTGGGATAGAGGCCGCAGCCTTATTCGAAACCGAAGGCTCAAATACTTAAAATGCCTTACAATAGGATAGAGTATCCGGCCCCAGTTGAAACTGAAGGCACAAAATAATTTCACAGCCCGAAAGCCAAAAACTTCGAAGCTATACTTTATAACGCACTCAGCAGTGTGTTTTTAGGTTTTTCTGCTTTCGTAATCGAGAATGGTACGCACAACACTGGTAAAACCAGAAGACGATTTCTCTTTTCTCATACAAATTACACTTTCACTTATAATATCTGATGGAAGGAGTAAGTGTGAACTATAAAAGTGCAGAAAAACTCGTCCAACATTTAATCATATTATATGTGCGTATATCACCGGTCGTTATTATTTGAATTGAAAATTCAATAATAGTTGAAGTGATAGTTGGGTCGTTCTTGAGGGCGATGTGTGGTGGTAGGTAGAATGATGGTTTGTAGATGGAGAAAAATATGCAACTTCGTTACAATACCATACAATTTATTTCCAAGACAAACAGTTACCACTTTTGTGTAAAAAAAAATCTGTTTGATTCGATAACACCAAAGTTTTGATCATTAAATTAACAGATAGAGTGGGAATCGGTTAGTTGAAAACCAATGATTTGGTATTCAAACTGTAAATAAAAATGTGACCAAACGCTCTCAGTTAGGAAAGTTTAGATGTCTATGGAAATCTAATATTTTATTGGGGAAGCAGTTTAAATTACTTTAGAGGAAGTTTAAATCCGAGTTTTCGACCACTAATCCAATGCACTACTGCCGCTATCTTAATCAGAAGAGATAACTCGTTTTTTTATTTTGTATCACATTCTCGAATATTGAACGTGTTGCTGTTGCTCTAAATCAGAAGAAAAAACCCGAGAAAGCTGCAACGCACCAGCAAGACAGCACAGAAAAATTATAATTTTCAGACAAGAGATCATTGAGGAAGATTAGAAAGAGAATTGGAGACAAAACGGAACCCTGGGGCACCCCAGCTTTGATTTCGTTGTTTCAAAATCGAAAATGTCTACTAAAGATTGTATTATATATTGATTGGTCTAAAAGGTTCTTTATCAATCCAATTAAGAAAAATCAAGTCAATTCACTCATTTTCGATAAAATGTCAAATGCTATAGAAATATCGAGCGCAATAAAGTTACTTATTTCTTTAAAACGATGTAAACACTTGTTAGATCTTCGATGAGCTCAAGATTTATCAGAAAGGCTAGTAAACAATTGATCTGGTTATTAGAGGAGGAATAATACCAACTTTTTTAAGGAATTGGTTGGAAAAATGTTAGTTTTCTTCCAATATTAAAGTGCCCTCTGCAAATTAAGATGGATAGAAACCCTACGAAGTGGAGACAGCTAGCTAGAGACTGAGAACCGAGAAGAGACTGGAAGAGGCTTTCTGGTTGAGACCCTGGTCAACACCGGACTGTAGCACCACCAGTAAGTGGTTTCGCCAACACCTCTTTAAGACTATGAGTAAAATATATTCTTGGCCATCGGTATTATGTGGTTTACAAGGCCATTGAGCACTTCAGTAGCTGTACGAGTGCGAAAATATATATATGAGACCCATTGAAAAATGTATAGGGTAGGCCAAAACTAAATATTTTTGCAAAACTTTTATTTGTAATTTATTTCATTAGTTTTATATTTTCGTTAAAAGGTTCTTCTTACAAATTTGCATAAGAAAGGGACTTTTGGTGCACTCTTTAGGCACAAATAGAAGTGGGTTCATGTCGCTATCTACGGCAGCGTAGAATTTGCTGCCAATTTTTCTACAAACACATTGACCTTTTCTATATAACTACCAATTAATGAAACTTTTATGACCATCTTCTGACCTTTTACCACGTTATATACCCTCCAGTTTTGTTTTTAAATTCCACAAATGAGGTGCTAAGATCTCATATTCATACATATAAGTCTAATATTTATAGAAAACCGAAACAAAACCAATTTTCAATGGAAAATGAAATGAGCTTAATGAAAATTAAGGTGACTATAAATTTAAACCCCCTAAAAACTCTTGCGATTACAAAACCAAAATAAACTTTTTTATAGCCCGTCAAATACACCTCATAACCCTTTAAAGACCGCACTCAATTAAAACTCGCATAACCCTACATTCTCTACATTCGCCGCTCAAAAGGGATTCGTTTAATTATTTTTTTTATTTTTTAATCTCAAAGTGTTTCTTTACAGTCCATTATTTCTTTGGCCTAACAATAGCCTTGGAAACTTCCCATTCAAAGCTATTCAGGTTTTCTCTTAATTTTCACCGGAAAATATTTATCGTTGCAACACTGGGTAGGTTAGAGTATTTTGTTTGTCCTCTTTGGGATATTTTCGTGAAACTCAAAAACATTTATATTATTCATAATTATGTTTTCATAATTACTTCTTCACTTAATTTGTATACAAAATTTTTTTTTCTGTTGTGGTTAGGGGTAACGAAAAGGGGTTTATAAGAGGCTTGCATTGGCCAGAATATAAGGTTTGCTTTTTTGCACTTTGTTTGGCATTTTTCATTTTTTGTATGTCAGTATAATTTCCCTTGGGGCAAATCGTCTACCTTTCTCTCCCCCTCTCTGTGGATATAGAGAAAATCAAAAAACGATTCTTTTCCGATACAATTTTTTTTGTTTTCCATCTCCTTTGATATGGAATGGGGGTAACATCAAAGAAATTGAAATGTGGTCTATTTTTTAGGTACTTTTCATTGTAAACTAGGAACAGAAACAAAACAAAAAAAAAACCTTTTAGCCAACATCAAACAATCCTCATCATTATCGATTTGTGTTCCCTCTTCCGATTGGCAAATAATAATTACTTTGCAATGATTGCACAATTTTAATCCTGAGGACGGTGACGCTACTCTGACGACAGCAACTACGCACGTCTCCTGAACATAGAAAACTCCCGGGGCCTGCAAAAGAACTGCACGGGCACGTTCCATTGCTTTTCTTGCTGCCGTTTCCATTTTGACAATCCATATTCCTATTTTTTGTTTTAGTGCAAAGAGAAAAGAGGAAATCGTTTGATTTTCCTCAATCTGCAAGTAGAGTTTGTTCTTTCCATTTGTACACAACTTTCCTTCTATATTTAATGGGAAATTATTTCCTGCATCTCGGGACCACAGACTTCCGCATCCTTGAAGTGCGGCGCGCGCGTTTACTCAAACCCGCGACGCTAATGTGCCGTTTGCTTTCATCTCTTACACCGGGACGGGAATTTGTCTCTCGTTCTGCGGGGTGTTTTTCTTCGCCTGATTCCATTTTTCTTCTTTGCGGGTTTCTTCGGATTCTTCATATAGATTCCTATAGATTCCTATATATTCCTCCGCCCTTTGCATGTATTATGTCCTTAAACCTATTTGAAGTAGGTACTTATGTGCAAAAGTTCTGAGGGTTTTGAGTGGAAACAAGGAGCAACAAACACAATATTATATTCTATAAGAAGTATGTATATATGTACAGTCTCATTCCAAATGATCAGAGAAGTGGAAGAGTAAGTGTTATGGCAACATTATTGGTTTAAGCGGAAAATATTGAAAACATGTTTTCTGTGTCACGACACGATATACGAAAGGAAGCGCGACAGGACAACAGGGCACGGTAGGGCAGGGCAGGGCAGGGATGTTATGGTATGAATGCTTTTGCTGTGTTGGGTAATTGGATTTTAAAATTCCAGAAAAAAATAAAAAAAAAAGTTACAGTCGGCACGAGCTCACCGGAGAATCATATTGAGTGTATGAGGATTGTACAGGATGTTTTTCTTTGTGAGGATTAAATTATGATCCCAGGGAATGTGAATGTGCCTCACTTGATGACAATATGTAAACAAAACTCACACATATATCTATAAATAGGATGTTTTTTTTTGGGCTAAAATTGAATGACATTGTTGG
Organism: Leucozona laternaria; assembly: GCA_932273885.2. Lineage (NCBI taxonomy): Eukaryota > Metazoa > Arthropoda > Insecta > Diptera > Syrphidae > Leucozona > Leucozona laternaria. Next base: position 8,212,106 of record OW026368.1, read on the forward strand.
TTGTGCGGGAAGAGATAATGATTTGAGGGAAAAAAATAGATGAAGATAGATTTATGAGTTACACACACAAACATGTGCCAACATTTTTTGAAAATAAATCATTTTTGAATGAAGTTATTCAACTCCTGAGAGTTTGGCCTTTAAAAATAGTTGGTTAAAATATTGTATATTATTTAACAAATTTCATGACTAAGGGTACAGTTAATTTCCACTAAATACATACCATAAAATTGATACAGTTAAAATTTTAATTTTTAAAAACGAATAAATCAAACGTAGGCTATGATTTTTTCCGTGGTTTTAACATCTCGATCTTAAAGATCTGACAGTCAAAACCTAAGTTATAAGTTTTTAACGGGAGAAAGCCGCCTTATTCCGTCCTATTATTTAAGTGTGTGTTAAACGAAGAAGAGTAAATTACAATACAATACAAATGTATTTTAATATTTTTGTGCATTGAACAAAGAAGAGTAAAATGCAATGCAATACAAATGTAATGTATGATTTTCGCGTGATTTTAAATTTTCAATCTTAAAGATCCGACTATCAGAACTCAAGTTATTAACTTCTAATGAGCATGGATGTAATTTAAGACTGAGAAAAGTTTTTTTTACTATCTCACCAGCACCACAGAGCGGCTGATAGTAAAATAAAAGTATTTCATGTCACCCTAAGGATGTCTTGCTCCTAAGTCGCAATACAGTTTCACGTACAGTTTTTTGTAAATGTGGAATAATTTTGTTTACATATTTCTAAAGCAAGAAGGAAAAATCTGTATTTTCTTTTTTAACTCTGAGAAGATCACGGAACTGTCAAAAGAAAACTATGTTTTTTTTTTAGCTCAGACATATCAGAGCATAAAAAGTGTATTTCTTTTTTCCATCGGAGTTAGCTCAGAGCTTGTTCAATTAGCTCAGAATAAAATGACAGAGCAAATCGAGCGAAACGCTGAGCGAAGCCAACTTCACCGGGTTGGGTACGAACTCCCGCATCTGGAACTTGGACAAAGAACAATTTGTTTTTTGAAAGAAGGTTCTGGAGGTGGATCTGGGACCAGGACAAAAGTTCTGGAGGTGGGTCTGGAACTTGAACAAAGAACAATTTGTTTTTTTTTTTTTTAAGATGGTTCTGGAGGTGGATCTGGACCTGGCTCTGGACCTTGGACAAAGGACACATTTTTTTGTTGTTAAAAACAACTTTTTTTACAATTTAAATAAAAAATTCTAGAGGTGGTCTGGAACTTGGACAAAGGAGAAAAATTTTTTTTTTGGAAACAACTTTTTTTATTAATTTACAAATTTAAAAAAAATTGCGTTATTGCCAGATATTCTAGAGGTGGTCTGGAACTTGGACAAAGGAGAAAACAATTTTTTTGGAAACAACTTTTTTTATTAATTTACAAATTTAAAAAAAAATGCCTTATTGCCAGATATTTTGGTAAGGTTCTGGAGGTGGATCTGGAACTGGGACAAAAGTTCTGAAGGTGACTCTGGAACTTGGACAAATCACATTTTTTTTGTTTTTGGAAACAACTTTTTTACAATTTAAAAAAAAAAATATGGAGTTGGGTCTAGAACTTGGACAAAGAAAATTTTTTTTTGGGAAATAAAACCATTTTCCAAGAGAAAAGTTAATTTTTGTTTTAAATATTTTTTCCAAAAAAAAAATTCCATCTCTGTCCAGGTCCAGAACTACTTTTGTCTAGGTCCAGAAATCCAGAAAAATATTATATTCGAAAACACCAACATGCTGCGGGATTTCCTAACGATCCCCAACTTTACACATAACTAAAAATTAAAAATGGATTCCTTATGAAATGACAGTTCAGTGCTCAAGTGTGTTTCATAATTATATCTGAGGACTCTAATCATATCTGCTCAGAGCTCTGCTCTGATTGCTCAGCCTCTGCTCAGAGCTTTGCTCAGAGCCAAAAAAAAAACGCCAAATATTAATTTTAAAAGGTCAAACATTCTTCGCCCATGCTCTACCATAATATCTCTCTTGAAAGAACCTTGCCCTCATTAACCCTACACGCCCACAGCTCAATTATATGCAATTCCTTTCTCTTAGGTTTCAAAATTCACTAAATCAATTAATACCAGCAAGACTTCTTCTCCTATACACTTTTTGTGACAAACATAATTCACTAAATTCCACCCACGATTTCTCGAACAAAAAAAAAAAAAAAAACAAACAAAAAACTTGAAATGAATAGAAAAACTATAAAATGAGGGTTCGAAGAAAAAGTCAGAACAAATTAATATGTCATATCCTTTCTCAGCAGGAGGACCAACTTATTGAACCAACCACCCAGCAGGAGGATAATCGAAAAAACATTGCACAGTTCCGGGATCGAAACACAGACCCCAGCTCGGCGATCAACACCGCCGTTATACGGATTGAACTCTGCATGTGGGCTAACATTATATAAACATAGGTTGTGAGGGGGAAGGGGGAGGGGGCTGGAAGGAATACTTAAAATTCGCTTAAGTCACAAAGTACAAAAAGAGTAAAGTCACGGAAAATCCATTAAACGATTTTCAAAGTACCTTCCTAATGGAACGAGCAAACAAACGAACAAACCAACCACTGCTCCCGACAACAACGCACTGAAAGTGGACGGGGGTTCGCCTTCGGATTGAGGCAGATGAAGGAGGTTCTATCCACTTTACCTTATAGTCATTGAAAAATAGAAAAGAGTGTACCTACCAACGTTATGCGTTCACACAGCAAGAGGAACGTTCAAAAACTTTTAGCCTTAATTTTGAGGATAATAGGATGCCACAAAAAAGCTTTTTCTTAAGTTTATATTTTTTTTTTCTTCTTCCTCTTCTGTGATGTGAACTTTACAATGCACTACTCAACCTAACTCAGGCTTGATGGGATTCACTGAGAATAAAAAAAAAAAAGTCGAGCAAGAAGAAAAAAACCTTTATCCAAGTTTATAATCAAATAAAGTTGAAAGGAAGGGAAAAGGCAAAAAGGGTCCTTTAAAATAGCATCAACTTTGGCTAACGAATATACATATGTATCTATATTGGGTATATCTACCCAGTATATACGAAAAGAGTTTGATACATCGCATTTGATCCAAACAGATTGTGTCTTAACCTCTCAGCGTGAGAGCTCTATGGTAAAATGAAAATCAATTGTGTCTTGCACCATCATCCTTATCGTATGTCAGAACAAAATAGGAAGAAGCCTTATGATTGAGATATACAGTCAGTAGCAGGAGTTTGCTAACACTCTGAGTAGAATTTAAGACTTTATAATCCAGGTAAAAAAGGCGACTTTAAGTATCTTTAAAGCTCAGAATAATTTTGGCGACTGTTACCTAGAACTGAAGCAGCGTCGTTTTGGATGCAGAGGATGCGTAGAGGAGAAGGAAGACTTAGTGTTACTTTCAACTATGTGAACATGTTTTTTTCGCCTCTCATTTTAACCGTCAGGATTCGACACAAAACTGTAGGAACTATCGATTTCTGCCACATATACCCAGGAATGACTGAGATTTGTAAGTTACTAGACCCTTGTTCGAAAGCTATCGAACTAATAAATGTATTTATTAATGTTTATCGATCTCCTCATGACAATTATTAGCATCAAAGCAAAATTTTCCAACATTAGCCTCGCATACGCTTTCATTCTTCTAACAGAGGAGAAACGTGATGACACCAAAGACAGTTCTACGATATTACAGTGCCCACTTACCTGAATAAGTGGCACTTAAGTCAGCGATGTTAGTGACTTAAGTTCCATTTACGCTGGCTATGAAACTTTATCCTAAAGTCCTAATATGGGAAACTTTAGTGCCACTTATATTCCGGTAAGTGTCGACTGTGAAACTGGCCCTTAAACTGTCCAAAAGTTGTAAAATTTAGCTAAGTTACAAGTAGATTTAATTTTTCTAAACTAAAATTTTATTAAATAAAGTTTGACGTAAAAAATAAAACACTAAGCTCAAAGGGTTTTCGACATCAAGGCCAATAAAAAAAATTCAAGATTTATATTTATATTATTTTAATAAGGTTTTGTTTCTAAAAATTGAAAATAAAGATTTTTTTTATAAGCCAACCGCTTATTCAAGTAAGTGTGTTCTGTGATATTTAGCCTTGGGCTCTCATATTAGTCACAAAAGTGCCACTTCCTCCGACTGTGGACCTCTTTTCTCCTTCTCTCTCTCTCCCTCTATCTCTCTCTCTCTCTCTCTCTCTCTCTCACTCTCTCTCTCTCTCTCTCTCACTCTCTCTCATTTTTTAAGCTACTAGTTATTAAATTTAGTTTTTAAGAGTTTGTCACTTTCCAATATTTGCTATGTTCCTTTGGAGGTGGCAAAACACTCAAGACTACTTTTCTATCCATTTTTATTGGAACGCACAAACTTGATTTTTCTACAAATCTCATCTACTCGCACTGAGAGCACGAGTAGTGGGAGTACTAGATGGTCGTTTGCATCTACTCATGAGTACTCCACCACCTCCAAAGGAACACGGCTATTAAAGCTTTCCAACTGCTCTCAGAGTAAAATACCACGTATAACTTTAACAGGAAGTGTCTTGAACAATTAACAAGGTGCAGAAAACTCATAAACTGACAATATTTTAATATCAATATATTCATGGTTATATTAACACGGCACTATTTTAATACAATTGTAGTTGATTTAGAAAGATTCCATGTCATTTCAAAATAAAATGCTTTTTAATGCAAAATTGGCAAGATTTGTGCATGGTCACAGTGTTAGTTTAAATCAAAATCGTGCTATTTTAACATGTTTTTAGTTAATTTTACTAAATATCATGTTAACTTAACGTTTCATATATTTATTTTAATAATTTGCTGATGAATTTAACCTGGTTTTGAGTCAATTTAGCACTGTGCTTGTTCATATAAAAATATAATCTTACTGCTAATATTCTATAATTGTATAGGTTTAGGTTTCTATATAAAAAATATTGTTTTTTTTTGTTTGTGAAAAATTGAAAGTATTTTGAGACGAATAATGTTCACATCCCCTGTTCTGCCTTTTCCAAGGCATGATTCATTTTGTATTATTCTTTTAAAAAATGCTTGAGAGATATTTCACCTTAATACACAAACATTCGTTGGCAGAAATTATACCAAATTGCGAAATAATGTTTATTTTTTCATTTAATTTTACATTTAATAAGAATATATTTCTGCTATAGTTTCATTATTATTCTTCTCTCTTTCTCTCTCTCTCTCTCTCTCAACAGGCCTTGAAGCAGATTTATTTTATGTTCACGAGGGCGCTATAAACATATATGCGATGCAATTCACAGTACCTGTTCCGGCAGATGTGCACGACTTGGAATTCTCATGGCAGAGTCTAACAACATATCCGGTGAGTATTCGACCCAGAGAGCCTCCTTTCAACCCTTCCTTTTGTCCATATTTACACTTGTATATTCAGGATGAGAAACATAAAAAAAAATAAAAACACGGCATGCACTTGACAGGAACTACACACATATGTAGCTACAGATACAAGTGCTCCACATATGTCTATCTTTTGAGTGTGTGTGTGTGCCAAATTAACTTGCTCTCAAATCCATTTGTACAATTCCCATCTTCCTGACGTCCGTCTCTCTGCATAGCTGCTATATAATGCTGCTACGTGAGAGAACCCTTGTTTCATAACCTAATTTGCTTTCGTTCTTCCTGCACTCTACCCTTTGGAACATCACTTAGCTGCCATATATAATCACCATTGAATATAAATCCGACCTGGGTGCGCTGGCAGCGCCCACCCTCAGTATACCGCCCAAGGGCTATGTTCCACAAGCTATAGAGACATTCACCGTTCATCTGCCGTGCACGGGAAATGCAACCGATCAAGTACCACTTAGCATCAATATGCATGTTCGGGGTCCGCCCAGGACGAATGACACTAAATTGGGTTTCAAGCGCAATAAAATTTGCCTAAAAGGTAAGGATCTAAGGATGCTGCGGATCCCGGTGATGCTCCGGGGAGATTGACTTAATTCAATTTGTTTGTCTGTTTTATTTCTTCATTTTTTTTTGGTCTGTTCTTTTCGTTTCTAGGTCTCTATCCAGCGCCCAATCAATCACCGGCTCCAGCTCAGGCCCCATCCCAAGGTCCGGCGTTGCTAGGTGCGGCAGCTTGTGCTCTCGGTTTGGTTTTGGTTGTTGGGCTGATTGCCAGTGCTATGTACGTTCGGGCGAGAAAACAAATTCGTCAGGATTCTTTGCAGTGAGTATTTTAATTGGCAAAAAGGTGTCTACGTTAGACTTAGGTACCTATATATTTTTAGACAAGATGTTTCCTATAACAACGGGAACTTTTAAGTGAACCAGGAATTCCTGCTATTTTGTAGCTATATTTAAAGAAAAAAACGAGTTAATAGGGGAATTCATTCAGCTGGCTACTTGTGGATAGAATTTGGGTGTCTATAGTATATTGTAAAGGGTGTTTTTATTAGACATGTGGTTTTTAATATGGCAATACTTTTTTCGGAGTTGGTCTTTTTGACAGCTGTCACTTGATTTATGCTCAGTTTGGTTTGCCATTACATAAATAAGAGACTTACTCCTGAACAACGTGTGTAAATCGTGCAAATTTATTACCAAAATAATGGTTCGGTTCGGCTTTGTCCAATATTCTGTCAACATAATCGCAAAATCGAATAAATTCGATCAACCTTCAATCGGTTTCGCACCACGTTTACTCTAGTGGATAATGCGCATCCTCAGAGACGGTATACAGTGCGCACCGAAGACGGTATTGCTGCTGTGGAGCAGAGTATCGAAGAAGACCCGAATGAGTCCATCCGCCATCGCGCTCAAAAATTGGAGCTGTCGAAAATTGGGCCTCTCGGCTGGAATTTATTCGAGCCAGCCGCGACGGCCATTTGCCCGAAATCATTTTCAAAACATAATGCCAAACCCTTATCTTTATAATAAAGCTAAATTCTTGGCCAACAAACCACACGTCTAAAAAAACACCCTTTATTAGAAATCTTTTAAAATGTCTCAAAATGTCGTAAGAATTTTTTTTTAGTGGTTCTAATCATATTGAACTGAGACTGCCCCAAAAAGTGGGCGCAAAAAAAATGTTGTAAGGGCGAATTGTTATACAAGGTGTTCCATAGTCACAACTGCAAGCAAAAACCATGGGTTCTTGAAATAATTCGAAAGTCGAAAAACTTAAGCGATAATTTTCTCGTTTTTGCTTTCTTTTCGAAAGATAACGGGTAATATGATTTTTGATCTTGTTTCCTTTAAAAGGCTCTAACTTTGCCAAACTTTAACCGATTATTAATGTTGTTTTTATTTGTACACAAGAGCAGTTAGCAGTTTTTACCTGCCTTACAACTTTTGTCTATGCGATTAACGGATTTCCCGCAGCAGCCTGCTGTGAATCGTTTTTTTTTTTTTTTGGAAATACCGCTATAGTCAATTACAGGAAAAAAATCATTCATTAAATTTTCATAAATTAAAAACTAGTTGTTTCAATACGAAATTCCAAACTCTTAAATTCACTGGTGAAATGTATCTTTTTGGTATTTAAAGTTAACTATGCATTTGGTATTCATGGTGTTGCTCTTCGTGTTACCGTTGTATAAATACCCTCAATTAAACCGGATTTCTTTCGCTCAGCTTCTTCTACTGATAGTCACGACAACGACAGCGACAACGACAATGGATGGATGAGTTCACCTCCCGCTGTTGCTGGCAGGATATATACGAAAACATGAAGGACGTGAGCGGAAATTTAAAATTCAAATGGAAAAGGTTCCATTTTGCAGGTTCAACAAAAAAAAATAAAAAAAAAAATATGTTACAGTTTTTGGTGAATTTTCTTCTTTTTTTTTGGATAATATCTACTTCCACTATATGTATTGCATCACCAACCAACAGCCTGAGGTGAAGAGAAACCGTCCTTAACCATTTTCATTGTGACTATACAAAAAAGGATTGAGAAAGTGCTAGTTGTAGGACATGTAATAAAGTGCGAAGATATCAGGATTTAAATTCCTTCTCTGACAACTTTACAATGTCTGACAGGTGTATTTTCAGGCAAAAAGATAAAAAGTTTTCGGTAGCTGACAGGCAATATACTCAGGAAAAAGATAGGACTAGGGCTCTTTTTTTATTGATATACCGAAGGATGTTTTTTTTTTTTACAAAGAAAAGTCATTTCATTTTGGGCTTATTTCTATTACTCTTGTTCTTTTTTTTTATTATACTTTATAGTACAAGCTTTACAACTGCCGCCTACGGAAGCCACCAAAATGTGTTTATACGATTGGATCCTCTAGGACGGCCACCGAGTGTGAACAGCGGATCATATGCGACGATTGCCAGCCTGAATAAGTTCCCGCTGACAGAGTCAAAAAAGTCATGTAATATATTTGATAGTAGGTGGTCTATATTTATGCAACAGAAAAAAAATACAAAAAAAAAAAAAATGAACAGCATGCGATGTTATGGAGGAAATTGAATATTTCTCTCATCCATATATATCCGCGTGCCATTCGCAGGACATTCGAATGTGTCACTAAGATGTGTGGTTTATTTTACAGGATTTCGTGGTTCACCTACACCATCACCATATGCGACAGCTCTATTGCCAATGGGTGACCAGATAGCAGAGACGATATACTCGAAACCCGAATCAGTGTGTCCCTCGAGGATTTCGTATTATGCCTCATCGCAGCTTACTCAGGTGAGTTTTGTATATATTTGGGTATATTATCTTTTTTGTCATGTTTTAAAAAATCTCATTTCACTGTGCATGGGGGTTACGAAATTTAGATGATTTTTATATTTGAATACGCCTGTAAATTTGGAAGAAACGAAACCAAAAAAAATATGCACGACTGGGTCGCACGAACTTGCTCTTATGCGCGATCACATTGTGGTTCTATATTCTGAAAAAAATTAGTTATAAGAGTATATATTTTATCCATTTGCTAAATCTTAGTTTAGTTTCAGGTGGTATTATGTGAGTATACAAAAATTAACAATATAGCCTAGTGTTGCACATGTGCAATATGCATAAAAGGAAATTATACTATTAGAAAGAAATTGATTAAAATACTTTGAATCCGTTTTAACCCAACGCGATGTACACCATCTGATTTCTTATATAAATCTTTATTTATGAGAAAAAAATTTTGAAAATCGTAGGAGCGGTTTTAAAAATAATTAATTTTTTATATATAAAATTTCGTTAACATTTTTGAGAAAAATAATTGGTACGCCAATTTAAAGCATTTATTAATGTTGCGTTAAAAATTGAACTTCACAAAAAAATCTGCTACCAGTTTTCGAAATATCGAATTTTCAAAAAATAATTTTGATTTTTTTTTTAAATCCAAAAATTATTTTTTAGAAAATTTTGATACGCACTTTTATTTATATATGTTACAAGCTTCTGTATAAAAAATCTAATTTTATTCGGTTGATCAGATGTTGAGATAGTCGAAAATCAAAGAAAACGTTCTATGAGAGGTACTGTTAATAAAAGTAAAATATAAACTTTAAAATTTTTAAATGGTAGATTGTTCTAATTTTAACACACAAAAAAACTTTTATGAAAATCGTAGCAGTCGTTTTTGAGAAACAAGATATTTTTCTTAACGGTTTTTTAACATTTGTATGGGAGGCACCGTTATTTTTTTGATTTTTTTGTCAAAAATCTTCTATATAAAGTTAAAAAACTGCTATTTACCTAGTTTAATAAAAATCGACCAAGTCGTTTTTGAAATATTGAGTTTTCAAAAAAAAATATTAAAACTTTTTTAAAAATCTAAAAAATATTTTTTTTTGAAAATTTTGGTACACAATATTATTAAGAATGTGTCAATACTTCTTCATAAAAAAATTAATCAGAATCAGTTTAACCGTTTTCGAGAAAAATGAAAATCAAAAAATGGTTCTTTGGGAGGTACCATTAATAACCATTTTTCGGAACCATTTTTTTTATTAAACGGCAACTTATAACTATTTAAATTTATTGGCGCAAAATTTTAAACATTTAAAACCTACTCTAAATCAATTTTAAATTGGACACCAACTCTAAAAATGAGTTTTAGAATGAGAGTCGACGCTTTGATAATTTTAAACCATGTAAAGTATACTTTAACGCTAAAGCACTCGTCTAACTTCTTCTTCTCTTCTTTTTTAAAGTATACTTTATCCATTCAACGTTTGTAATTTCATAACAAAAATTTAAAGAAAAATGTTTGATGAAGATTTCAAGCATGTAAATCAACAATCACGAAAACTGTCTCAGCTTTAATTTTAGGTGCATGCACCCAGTAACCATAACCACTACAAAACAACACCATCTCCACCCCCCTATTCAATAGACTACGACACCAAACAATATACAATACAAACTACCGCCGCAACAAAAACAAAAAAACATGTGGTGCATAGTGTTGGACTACCATATCGTGGCAAATCATTTTCTGCTCACAAAATCGCCTGTCATCTTAGCTGGAAAGGTGAAATAGCTATAGGGGAGTTAAAAAAAGAAAAAAAAAATTACATACAAATTTAATTTTCAAAGGGGACACCCGGATTTGAAACGGGGACCTCTCGATCTGCAGTCGAATGCTCTACCAAAAATCATAACAAAACCCTACAAATGCGCTAAAAACCCTACAAATGCGCTAAAAACACTTCATTAGTTAGAAGACTTGTTTAAAGTGTTTAAAATTAAGAAAAGGTTAGACAAGGACTCGCAACTAAACGACTGCGTTAACTAGAGTTGGTTTCATGCCTTAAACGAGGACTGTTTAAAAATTTGCGCCATTGAGTTCTTAAAAAAAAATTCGGAAGCGCTGGATTTGAGAAAAATAAGTTTTTCCTTTTTGGCCAAGAAATTTTGTATGACAGCTACTGTTAATTTTGGTCCTAAAAAAAAAAGAGAAAAAAACGGTTGGGGTAAAAAAACGCTAGGTACCAAGTTTAAAGAAAATCGACCCATCCCTTTAGGCTGTAGTCGAACCGACAGACAGACAGACGGACGTTTTTGCGAGACCCACTTTTTTTGACTTCTCTATCATCGTAATTTAAAGTTTGATCAAAATCTCGAGTTCGATTTTTTGTACGAATCCATAACTTCCCATATAGTACCTATATCGCAAGTAAAAATCTGTTTTTTTTTACAATAATTAGATATGTAATGGATGGTTCATTTATTAGTACCTACTTAAATTAAATTTTTCTTTATCACTCAAAAGAACCATTCTTAAAATATTGACCGCGTGATGCCTGCGGCAAATATGGTCCATTCTAAAGTTCCAAATTTCTTCAAAAAGATCGATTGTTTTCGACAAAAATTCCGTTTAGCGATGAGGCCCATTTGTGGCTTAATGGCTCGGGGGGTGTAAGCAAAATTGCCCTATTTGGGCTGACGAGCATCCCAAAGAGGTTTAAGAGAAGCCCGTAATCGATATTTGGTACCAACACGACGGCATTACTTTCGAGAGCTATTCGGTGTACAGTAAGTATCAAGATTGGATCTTAAATTGGGTGCCCAGATCATTTGTTATAACACCTCCAGATTTGTTCTTTTGGGGTTAAGTAAAGTCCAAAGTCTGCATGGATTGAAAAATTTAATTGTTTGCATTTTTGTTTTATTGTAAGAAAAGTACCTTTGACCAACAATGTTACAATAATGTAAAACATTAAAAATGCATCCATTAATATCCTTCATTTGTTATATAAGGCAGGCCGCGCTCCACCCTGTATACTGTTGAAAAAAAGTAATCTTCATGATTCTTTTGACGATAAGTATATCCTTTTTTTTTTTAATGAACATAAAACGAGAAAATAGCTCAAAACTCCGCCCCAAACAAGCCCAAGCCTTGGAAGTCGTCATACGATTAAGAAGCTTTACAGATTGCTATATTTTAATAAGAATATTACTGATTTTATCAATAGACTTTCTGGTTGGCGATAACTGTTTCGATAACGTGAATGTTAAACGAAAAGAAAGCTGACTTGTGCCGGCCTCTAACCGATTCCTTTAATCTAACAGTCAAATAATCCTTTGCCTCCCACCTCCCGCCTCCCGCATATATTAAAGAAATGTAATCAAAAAAAAATAAAATTTAAAAAGAGTAAACATCAAAAATATTAGCAAAAGCTTGATCAAGACGGCAATCAGTCATAATCTTTAATATTGATAAATAAAAACAATATCAAGGTTACTATAGAGAACTAAAGTTAATTAAATGCAAAGGCATCAAGATTATAATACGTCTTAAAATTTTATTGAAAAAAAAATGGAATTTATGGAGGTTGAAAAATTTTTATTAACCTGGGTTCTTACAAAGTTGACAATCCATTAAAAAAAAAAAAAAAGACACACGATATTTACTGTATATTCTTTTGAAATTTTACTGTGTGAAACTTGACGGGCGTAATTTAATCCTGTAAATAATAAAAATTGGACTGACTCCTAAAAAATTCATCGGGCAGAACTTGGCACCAAATTATACAATTTTGTTTTCACTAGCGCTCATCACTCACGATGAGCAATGATGACAATAGCATGCAATGCCCCTCCCCCCTACCATGAATTTTTTTTTAGGAAATCGCATGGAGATATGGAGCAGGGTTGCCATATTGGGATGTTTATTGTAAATTGGGTTATTCTCAATTTCTAAAAACAAAATTATTTTAGAATTCACAATTTCACATTCTGCACTTAAAAAAGCCTGAAACATTTTATTTTATTAAATTTTGTTTTGTTGTTTTTTGTATATCCACTAAAATGTTTTCTTTTTTTTTTTGTTAATTTAAAAAATTTTAAATGAAAGAGGAACAGATTTTGGGCTACAATTCTGAGATTAGGTTATTAAAAAGCTTCCATGGTCCAGACCTGGCAACCCTGCGATGTAATAATAAATTTCACTATTTCCTGTTTGCAAGCTCAATTGAGTTGTAGTGAGATAGCACTATGAGAGCCAAAAAAATTGGTAGTGACTCTAGACATGCCAATTATAATAGTTTTGGTTTATAAACGAACTGTTTATGCAGCCCCGCAGGGCCAGGGCCCTCCGCCGGTGGGCATAGAGTTTTTTTCAAGTCACGCGAAGCGCGTTAACGCACGCCCACTGTTAATGGCTTAAATTGTTATAACTATTATAAATTGGCATTTCTCTAGTCTAGTCCAAAAAAATTACCCTCCATTGAAAAACCTTTAAGTTTCTGTTACACAAAAAAGAGTCGGTCCGTTGCGCTTTCCTTATTTTGAATTTTTGTGATTATCTGTGAATTTCTTTCTCAATCCGTTTCCGTGCTAAAAAAATCGTATATTTGTTCACAGAAGCTTTGTGAAAAAGTAAAAATGTCTGTGATTTTCTGTCCGAGAAATTTCTGTGGGCAGTAGATCATATTTCAATATGAGAGTGAAAGAATGAAACCCAAATAAGAGTCCGTTCTACATTTTTTGCTGTTTCGAAATTTTTTAAAGAATTTTATCCTGAAGCAGTAATCAGATCGGACTAAATTTAAGCTCCCATATAGTAATTTCTTTCCAATATTTAGCCATGGCTGGGAGATAAACAGTTTCAGTTAAAAATTCAAATGTTTGATTCTTACTGTTCATAACTCATCTGTTATAGTTTAGCACATAAAATAATTGGTCGGCACACTTTAGTTCTGTTCGCGGACTATCTAATACTGCGAATTTTAGTCCAAAATTCTTCAAAATTCATAAATAAAAAAAAAAAAAGAATTTCGTAGTTTTGGACAGTACTCGAACAGACATATTAATTCAGAGGCTAAATTTTTGACAGATTCTCTGTAACTGTTGAAATTTTCCTCAACTTTGCTTTGTGAAAACAAAAATCGCAATGGAAGAATATTTTTGAGCGAATGATTTATCGCAATCAAAATTTAGCTTCAAAATCAAAACCAAGTAGTTCAAATTTTGAGTTAGACCAATTTATACCAATCAGAGTATTAGAGTATTCAATTCCGTCGTCTACAATTCAGTAGATATAAATTTCCAATTGCTTGATATTAAAAATTGTAAGTATTGTTAACAAACAAACATTTATTTTCTACACTATTTTTATGGTTTAATCAGTCTTTTTATATTTATACCAGTCAGACCCACAAACCGAATAATTGCGACACCAACCATAATGAAAATAAAATATGTGATTCTCATTTAAATTTAACTTTTAATCTCCCTTTTTCTTACCTTTTCCAATTTTAAAAATGAACTTAGCCATCGCCTTTAAGAGAAAAATGAAAATCTTATAACAAATAAAAATTACTAAAACCAGAAATCCAATAACATCCAGTGACATCAGCTGGATTCGATTCAAATGTATTGCAGGACTTTGCATATGAGCAGCTCCATGATGTCTCAAAACATACTCCACCCAATAGACAACTGTTTGCTTCGCAGTCATTGGTCGATCTTTGTAGATTTTGGCAAAGCGTTGCACATTATCCTTATACAAGTTATTCGTCAGAACTTCATTTATTGTTTCGTTAAGCTCATCGTGCGAGAATGTGGCATAGTCTATGCTCAAGCCAAAACCTTCCTTGACTAGGTTCTCTACATTTGTACTTTGATCGTTGAACAGGGGTATACCAACCATTGGAACTCCATGGTATTGAGATTCAACAACACTGCCTTGACCACCATGGGTGATGAAGAGCCGCACATTTGGATGGGGCAGGATGTCATCTTGAGGTAGCCATTTCTTGTAAATTATGTTCGGAGATTCACCTGGGACATCTGAATCGCCCCACTTCCAAAGAATCGTTTGTGAAAGTTTCGAAAGAACATCGAATATGATTTTCACTTTGGAGCTATCTAGATGGCTTTTGTGAATATTTGTTCCCAGGCTGAAGTAAATCACTCCATATTGAGTCGAATTGTCCAATATGGCTTTAATGTCCTTAAAATCACAGGGTCTATCTTGTTATACGTATTCACGTTTTGATCAATTTGATAACTCTTACCTCTGGTATTGGATCTGGTTTGCTTTTGATCTGAATTCCACCAATATCAACCAAAGCCGGTACATCGGGACGAATTGGTCTCTGGCTGAAGTGATGGTTCGTCATAATGAGTGAAACGTTCTTCTTCATTTTATCAAATGATGGATATTTGTCCGATGGGAAGTTAGCGCTAGAAGAAAGCACAGAAATTTCTCATTCAAGGTTTGATTTAGTCCAGCAAAAGGCTTTCGTTGGGACATTTAAGAGTTTAAACTATACTGCTGTTTAACTATTGTGACACAAGGCCACTAGTATCTTTCACACTGCTTCAGTTAATTAAACAACAAGAAAAAAAACTCACTTATACAGCTTCGATTGAGCCCAATACAAATACATCTCCAAGGCAAATTCCTCTACCATACCCACATAGACGAAGTTCTTGACTCTATCAATGAATCCCAATGGCTGTTTTCCGCCGGCCATCACAGTTGGAACATAAGCTTTCTCCTGCGGGTTTCCAAACATAAAGTTGATATTCGGTACAGTTCGAATTGTCAAGGACATCACAACAGGACATTTAAAATGAGCTGCAACACCCAACAGAAATTCATTGAAGAAATATCCATGAACAACCAAGTCAAAGGATTCCTCTTTCATCAATTTCTGCAGGGCCGGCTGATGCAAACTCGCATTAGCAAAGCGATTCATGGAGTCCAAGAATATGAAAATCCGTTTATACCATGGCGGTGGATTATTAACCGCCTCTGCCAAAAGACTTGATGAGATACCCGGAACATTCAATTGAATATACCGGTAGGGCAGATTCGTTTTTATTGGTGGATGTGATGAAACAACTGTGACGTCATGACCCCGTTCGGCTAAAGCTTCGGCCACAGCACTGTGGATAATCAAATGGCTTTTCATGGGTGTGGGAAATAGTCCAAGGATTCGTGCTGAATCGGCTGTGACAAAAAAAGTCACCAAAATAACAGCACAGGTTTGTAAGAGATTACGTGATGGATACAGCATGATTGTTGGGTTTAATGAACTAATATCAACTGAACTAGAATAGTTTTCTAAAAATGTGTTTAGCTTATGAAAGTGCTAATTTATTAATTTGGAATTTATGGTGTAATCTTATCTTTTTATTGGGGTTTTTAGATTTTCAAATAAATTAGTTATTTAGAGAGATAAGATTAAGATCTCTAAGTAATAGCAGGAATCTTACAGAATGGTAACACACAAAATTTTGATAAGCTTTGCTGACTGTCTGTACCTTTATTTAAAGGCCTCAATCTTAAAGATCCGATTATAAGAACTCAAGTTATTGGCTATCTTATCCGATCAAATCACCTTTTTTTAAGAATATAATTTTATTAATTTCAAATCAATTTTTTACTAATCCTAGCAAAGGCGAATTTTCCAACAGTGCTCCCTGTGGCTATATGACTTAACCGTTTTCTTCTTGTACTTGTGGTTTGCAATAATTTGTATGTACCTTTGTACAGTGATAATCCGACAATAAGAACCAAAGTTATAGGCTTTCAAGTGCACTCCTATCGACTGATTTTCGGATTTTGCCATACTCCACTGAAGCTTGTCGGTTCTCGTTGAACAACTACCCATTTTTACTTGCGATATAAGTAACGAAACGAAAATTGACCTCCAGATTTTAATCAGACCTGGCATTACATTACAATGATAGAGAACATGCGTAAAAAGTGGATCCGGTAATGTCGTCTGTCTGTCTGTGCCTCAACTTACAGCCTAAACGACTTAAGCGGTTTTCTTAAAACTTTTAACTTAAGGATTTTTAGTGGTTCATTAGAAGGGAAAGTCAGATTTTATTTAAGTTCCAAAAATATCGGTAGCTGCTATACTTAGGGCTGGCCCCAGCCCAACTTGCGCCCTATGCAAGATTTGTAGAAAGCGCCCCTTTTTATATTTGCATTCATACGTAGATACACTGATACACATGCATAAGACTTTTCCACAAAACCCAGGAGGTAGACTTTCAATGCGTTGTTCTAGTGTGATCTTTAATTTTAAGATATTTGGAGCTAAATTCTCCTTGAATGCAACAATGAATGTGATGTCAGTTAGGGTGCAAGAAATAACTTAGCACCGGGATTATCTGAACAAGTTTTGTGGTATGTACATATTTGCTTGCGCAAGATCAGATTACGATTTCTAACTCCTGGTAATGCGCCCCCAGAATCTCGCGCCCTGTGCATTTGCACATCTTGCACATATGGTTGGTCTGGCCCTGGCTATACTTACAGCCGTTATGAACGAAATAATTTATTTCGGAAACGACTGTAACGATTTTGACTAACAATTTTTTGTCAACTAAGTATTGTTGCTATAACATGAATTTTGGTTAACAAAAATTATACAGAAAACTGTTATTAACGGTACCTGCCATAAAGCCGTGTTTTTGATTTCGATTTTCTCGTTAACGACTTAACCGATTTCGATAACAAAATTATACAGGAAGTCCTTTTTATTTGAATTATTGCATGTACAAATTTTCAACAAAAAAAAAATAGTATAGTTCCTTGTGCTCTTGGCTCTGTTTCAGGTGTCATATTAATTTACAACTTCAAAGCATATCTGCATCCTCGTTAGGTTTAGTTTCAATAATATGAAAATCTGCATATAAATATGTACTTCTCAAAAATTTTATCGAATCCTTTATCTCCCTCTTACTCATACATATATAATTTTGATATGGTTGATATTGACTCCTGTTTTGAATTTAAATTTAAGGGATACCATTTAATTGCAACCAGTGGTTGTGGGTAACTCCTGGGGGCATAATTCATTTATGAAAACAAGCACCCTTATGAAGCTATTTCAATTTGAATTTACATCTATATTTATGTCTATGTCTATGTCTATATTTAAGTTGTGAATGTATTCCTAAGTCATTTTCCTTACATAAGCCATGAGTTGAGTGCAGCTTCTTGTCCAAAGTATATAGTCTATATAATTAAGTTAAATAAAATTATATTGAACAGTTTTCGAATATTATAATATATCATATCGAGGTACATTCATTTATAAGGACTGCACAATTAATCGACTACAAACATTGGGAAATTTAATATGAAATGTGTTTAACAAAACCCAAACGAAGATTTAGATTTCTAAAAACAAGGATTTTATAAAGGACAGTTTAATGTTAAAGGGATGGCATGGCATGTATACAAGAAAGCAGCATGTAAATTGAGCATAGAAATTGATTTATTTTGTCTAAGAGCTTCAAGTGATTTTGTATGTTTTAGAAATAAGTGTTAGTATAAGAGCAAAGCCAGTAGTCCCTTATTATTTTTAGACTAGAATCCTTGTATTTAAAAAAAGGTACATAAATGCTTGCTTATTACATAAATCGTTAATCGTTAAATCTTAGCCCGACGAAACAGTGATTGCCAAGAGTGATTTTTTTTTTTTTTTTTTAATTTAGCGCGCACTGAAGGGGTTGTGACTACCCTTAATATGATATACACAGCACGAGCGATTAGGTAGATTGGAGGGGATTGAAAAGGAGATACCGATGCACATTGGTTTTAAATGTCTGAAGATCACAATGGGAGGGGAAAATCGGGCTGGGTAGACCATTCCACATTCGTGTAGTGCGACTAAGGAAAGAATCTCTGTACTTAACAGTTTCTTCGTTAAATCTCTTCACTAATGACATTCTTCGAGGTTATAGTGGAGGGTTGAGCACAGGTAGACTTATTCCTTGACAAATATTATCCATCGTAACATTGAGGACCCTTACATCTGCCTTGTTCTTCTCCATCGCGACTACTATACTCGCATAACAAGGTTTGGCCTCTAGGTAAGGCAGTAATAGTGAACATAATATTTAAAGCCAAAACCCTAAAAAGCAGATTTATTCTATCTGTTAATCAATTTGTTGAAACTGATCAAATAAATCACATACACGAAGATTGATCAAAATTCTAAAAATCGTTTTCAAGATAATTTGGAAAAAAAAAACGCCTTTCCCTACCTGTTATTTTCAAGGAGAGCTAAAATAAAAGTTCCATAATTTCATCTAGAGGAAAGTACATAAAAATGCTTTGTACCAAATTTATGAAGATATATACATATAAAGAACCCTTAAAGCATTTTCAAACTTTTAATTTTATACATAAATCCAAATATAATTAAAATTTCTTCATTTAAACAAATGTTTAAAGTTAAGTCTTTCTTCTTCCATTAAGAGCTTATCATAAACCTCCTAAGGAAGAAGAATAGGTATTAAAGCCGTGTAGTAGGTAGATTTGCCTTAAGAAAACAACAAAATTAACTGTGTTGCCTTGTTCTCATTAAATTGGTTTTATTTTTTTCTTATACAAGTACAAGTAGCAACAAAATAAATATAAGAAGAATTAAGTATAATATTAGAATTTATCTGAATTCCAGTCAACCAAAATGTATTTTTCGTAATTGATTTTGCCTTTATAATTTGCCGCTCTTGTTTTTCCATTATCATCTTTTACGCTTCAAGTAATTTTCCTTGCGCCAAGAATTACACTGATGATGTGTATTTGCAGTAGCCTATGTTTTCCAAATGGAAATTCTAATTACAAAACCCGCACAGAAACAGAGATAACAAAGAAAAATGGCCTACATTTCATTTTAACCTCAAATCCCCAACCCCAACCCCACCACACCACAAGACACACGACTCACAAAAACCAAAACCAAAGGGAACAAAAAAAGAATAGAAAAAAATTATTATGCCGATTCATAACCCAAATAAACTGCGGCATCGCAAGCTTGGATCTTGCATAGCATTAGTCCTAATTCACTGAAGCAGCAGCAGCGATTCCTTGGAAAATCCAATTAAATTGTTCCCATGGGTGGATGTGGTGTGGGTGGGTTGGTTTCCAGTTAGAGTTAGTGTTAGAGTGGAACTGGAGATGACAAAGACCCTTGCCTAACTTTTTATTCCGCACTTAAATGAATGAACAAACTCAAAAAACAAAAGGACTCTTCTAGTTTATCGTCTCTGGAGAACTGCGGAGGCAACGGTACTCAACCTCAGCATCAGCATCAGCATCGCATCGCATATCGCTATTTCATCAAGGTAAACCTCCCCGACACGCCGAGTTAGCTAGATAAAGGTATCCAAGGAAGGTGACATTACAAAACGAATACAAAAGACAGATAGCAGATAGCAGATACGAGTTCAAAGATAAATCCCTCGCGGGGAGATGCTTCTAGCTCAAGATCACATTCACATGTAGTATCTCATGTTATTCACTGTAACTGAACACCATGTGGTGAGAAGTAGGCTGTCTGGAACATAATAGCAAAGCGGATAGAATGTATGGCAAGGAAATGAAATACGGCGATGCTTGTTCTTTATTTCCATTAAATCTAACTTAACACAGAAGCAATTGGTTTAATGTACCAAGGTACACAAGAATCGTAAAGGGTGAGTGCAGTTGGTAGGAGGAAGGGCACCATGTTACCGGAGGACTTATTGTTTTCATGTTTGAATTGCCTTTTCCTCCCCAATAGATGTAGGGTACTGTGAGGTTTCATATGATTTTCAAACGCAAAGAAACACTCAACTCGAGCAGCCCTGAGGAGTGTAATTTTTGTTGTTAATAGTTACGAAAGTTTGGAACTTTTAGGCTGTTTAAAACAGAGATTCATTTTTAATTGCGATAAAAAAATAAAAGAAAATAATCAGCCTTATTGTAAGTTTCACCCGAAAAATGTTTCACCTTAAAATTTTTTGGATTGATAATTTGGTGGAAACCCATGTGCGTGAGTGAGTGAGTGAGTGAGTGAGTGAGTGAGTGAGTGAGTGAGTGAGTGAGTGAGTGAGTGAGTGAGTGAGTGAGTGAGTGAGTGAGTGAGTGAGTGAGTGAGTGAGTGAGTGAGTGAGTGAGTGAGTGAGTGAGTGAGTGAGTGAGTGAGTGATTGAGTGAGTGAGTGATTGAGTGAGTGAGTGAGTGAGTGAGTGAGTGAGTGAGTGAGTGAGTGAGTGAGTGAGTGAGTGAGTGAGTGAGTGAGTGAGTGAGTGAGTGAGTGAGTGAGTGAGTGAGTGAGTGAGTGAGTGAGTGAGTGAGTGAGTGAGTGAGTGA
The DNA here is from genome assembly GCA_932273885.2 of Leucozona laternaria. NCBI lineage: Eukaryota > Metazoa > Arthropoda > Insecta > Diptera > Syrphidae > Leucozona > Leucozona laternaria. Next base: position 8,233,180 of record OW026368.1, read on the forward strand.
GTGAGTGAGTGAGTGAGTGAGTGAGTGAGTGAGTGAGTGAGTGAGTGAGTGAGTGAGTGAGTGAGTGAGTGAGTGAGTGAGTGAGTGAGTGATGATGTGACAAGATGTTGTTTTCGACGTTTATTTCGAACTTATAGACGATGCTCTTGTAACAACTGGAGGCTTCTTCCCTTACCTATTCTGGCACTTCTTTTCTCTTTCTACGATACAGAATTTTGAGGTAATTCCTCTCTTCTTTTCAGGCTGCTGGAACTTGATAGAATACCATTCTTCGATCCGTCTCCAAGGGCCCAATTACCGCATCAGTTATCGAGTAATAAGTGACTGAATTATGTGAGTTTGGCATTAACGCTCACGTTATGGAGTCGTCATCCCCATAGGTTTTACTCGATCATTCGATCACTGATGGCACTCACTCGATCAGTCACTGATGCGGTAATTTGGCCCCTGTTGTAGCTAGCCAAACTAGTTCTGAAAATCCAAAATTCTGGAACAAAATTTTGCATTTCGAAATTCTGTAAAAAATTGAAAAATTGTCTTGATAAAAACTGTGCACATGCAGAACAAATAACGAAACCAATACTTTGTTCTTGTTCTCAATCAACTGAATTAAATCTCGACTAACATTTTTTTTTGCGATTCCAAAAATTACCCTATGTTTGTCGCAGGTATAAAAATAGGGTGTTATACGAAATCCATATTTCTGATGAATCCTTTTATCTTTACCTATTGTGTTTTCCCCTTAAAGATAAATTCAAGAAAAGTAGAGAGTCAACTCGCTTGGTTTGAATTTGAAGATAATAGAAGAACCACCGAGCACAACTTCGCCGCTAGGGGCATTAGATAAATTAATTTAACGAGGGATGAAAACTTTCCGTTTGTCATCACATATGAGAAGGGTGGATTAAGAATGGAAATAGGTGATTGGGGTTGAGAGTTAAGTCTGAGGTTGGAATTGTATGTATACTCTATCCAGTATGTGTGCAATCCTTTTCACACCAACTTCGGCAACAACTTGCATCCGTTTGTCTTCGTACTCTACGTCGCATCGGTCGGTCGATCGTGAGTGTACATAAATGAGGATTTGAGCTTCTCTATACTACAACTACTGTCTTTATGGCTAGTCCCGATTTTCCGACCCTTTAGAATGTGTTAAACCCTCTTGGCATATAGTCATGTTGGAGGAAACTTCATTTTTTATTTCTATATCCGTCTTTTGTCCAACTGTATACGAGTATACTATACGACTATGAGGAGATACTTATATCGACGAGTGTTCATTGTTTCTTCGAATCCTTTTTGGCATAACGACTATTGCTATGGACGTCCCGCTGAAGTCAGTTCTATATATCTATAACAATATATGTATATAAAAGTGTACGTAGGAATTCGGAAGGGAAAATATTGGCCCATTATGGTCGAGATATATTTACGGAAACCATTAGATGGACATGAAGTAATTCTTCCTTATCCTCAGCTATACAAGTTATTGTGTCCAGAATCGGGACTTGGATACATTTGCTATATATGCATGTAAGAGGTGGAGCCGTATGGGGACATGGATTTAATGGTCTGCCCTTGGTTTTGTATTGTTGTGGCTTTTATTGTCACAGAGAGCTCTTCGTCTGGAAATATAGAAGCCGGCTTCTGGCTTCTATTGCAGTCGGTCATCCATGATGATCATGATTATGATGATGATGACGACGAAGGATGAAGGACGAAGGACGACCATAGGACGATGATGGTGATGGGTTTCCTGTTTTGCGGTTTGTTGGTCGAAATTGAAGTGAGCGACACTTTTACGATTGACCCCAAACCATATCAACCTTACCGCCCTCACCCCAAAAAATTGACCCTGATTGTAGTTGTTTGTCGGTCCAGGACTTCTATGTGGATGACCTATCAGGCATAGGGATGTGTATCCGTGTACACTGTGATGTGTTGAATGTGTTTGTTTGGTGTTGTTTTAGCTGCCGATGTCATTGTTATAACATGTAGACCGCAAAACTATGTGTTGTTAGTGAAAAACATGATTTTGAGGGCGACAAATCTGCTATTTCTGTTGCTGGTTGCCAAGAGACAACACTTCAGGACGCAGAGATGACAAAGAGTCCTTATAGACGTGCAAATAGTAAGTTTGGATACAAAGAAAAAATTGGGTCAGACAGAGGGTGGGACACCTAATGCCGGCAGTTAGATTTTTTTTTTCTTCCGTTTCTTCGATTTGTTTCCTTTGACAAATGAACAATCAGGATGAGGAGAAATAACGGATAAGGATAGGTTTTGAAAAGTCTCAAGTAGTTATGGTGATGGGTACTTAACACACAAACTTATACCTTCCCACGCACACCCCGACAATTATTTGACAAATTCAATCCCATATAGTAGGAGTGATGATTCTTAAGAGCAATCTTTTCAAGGAGTCTGATGGGTTTTATTGTTTGGATATACCTACATGGAATATATGGTGTCATGGAATCTTTGCTGAAATCTTTTTGTGAACACATTTCAAGGAGGAAATGTTGTTTTCGTTTATTTAACTCTGATGGTTAAAAGGAAAAGGATATTTTTATGCTGAAGTTGATGAAGTGAACAACCTTTAATCAGGAATTTGGGTAGACTTGGTAAAAATAAAGAAAAAGGTTTGTTATTTTGTATAGCACTGATGGGGGCATTCAGTTTTGTGGAATTAGTCACTCTGGAAAAGTAGAAAGAAGTATTCAAGTTGGATTTTTAATAAGGAAACTCTTGATTGGTCCTTATAAACCACTTCATTTTTCATAACATAAAGAAAGCCCATCAGCGCTCCAATTATCTTTAAGGCAGGGTTGTAAAAGAATGCAATCATTTGAGAATGCCAATAACAAGATTGCATTCATTCACTCCACTCTGAGACTTCGACTTTAAAATATGCAATCACCATTCATTTGACATTAAAATGATTTTGTTCCTCCCTTCATTTTACAGCAATCAATAGAATGCAATCTTTTGCGAATTCTTGCTCTGCAGGAAAATTCAGCTTCGTCGGAACTTTTTCGAAGTCAAACTCTTATTTTACTGGGGTACTAGAGAATCACAGAAAACCAGGACATCGTTCAACTGCCGATAATTAACACGATCGTACAATAAATGTAACAGGAAAACAGCGAAAGCCTTTTTTTTTTAAATTACATTTAGCAGTAAACTTTTGGAAGATTCATTGCAGTAAAAATAAGGTAAGAGCTCCTCAGAAAAATTATTTAAAAACGTGTTGAATTCAAAAAGGAAAGGAATCGTTTCAGTTATGTATATCAAGCTTTCCCATCAGCAAGATGGATACATTTACTTGCCCTTTAAAAAAAATTAAAATGCATAGCACAATGCTTCAGCTCATTAAGGCAACTCTACATTTTTCAACAAACATCTTGTTATTTTTTATATTATGTTCATTAGAACGGGGGCGGAATTGGGTGAGAAGACAGACTACCGACGAGACGCGACGCAACGCTACGACTCCCCTTTTTTCTGGGAGACTATAAGACCATCACAAGATATACTTTACTGCTTTGGATCCCATTCCATCAAGGACTTGTTGGAATTCTAACGAAAAAAATACTCATAGATATACAAAACTGCCTTCGTGCCGTATCCTTGTACCTTTGAACTCAATTCAAAAAGCTATAGTATTTTCCTATGATTTTCCTTCGACAACCGAACTTCGCATAACTTCTAGGCATAACTTCCCCCCATCAGCTGATGGTTGAGGAGAAGTTAATTGCGTCCATTAAGCTAATCTGAAAGAAAAGAATGATCAACTATTTGTTTCTCCAGCATTCGTTAGTCCCCCGTAGCTCCGTCCGTTGCTTCGCGTCGTCATTCTATTTCTATTAAAAGAGGCAAACAAATTCTTAAGATTTTATCATCTTTATAAGTCGAAGAAGAACAAGCTTGGCGATAAAAACAAGGACGTGATAATTGACATCGAAGAGTGGAAAACACCTCCTTGTTTTTCAATAACATTCTATATCCTCTCTTAAATTATCCTGAGGGGATTTGATTTTACTTTTCTTTTGCAATCTTGTTTAGTCTGCACGCGAACAAGTGACACCTCTCATCCTGCGTGCTTGTGAAACGTCAACACATAAAATTAAACTCATGGTAGAAACATGACAGCACAAAAACCACCCGTTTGGTTTGGTTTGGTTTGGTTTGGTTTGGTTTGGATTGGTGGCATGTCATCTTTTCGCAGCTCAAAATGAAACTTTTCAAAAAGGTATAAGTGCTTACGGCATGTGTGTGCCATGTTATAACACACCGAAATCGGACATGGGACACTGACGCTCTTAAGTGCGCTTTAATTGTGATGTACCTACCTACTGTCAGATGCAGTTTATGATATGGTTGCCAAGTAGAGTTATTGAGTTACTTAATGGTTTGGAGCGTATGACTGATGTCACGCGAGACGATTAAGGATCGAATTGTAGCCTCTTTCACTTTGCGAGGAAGTGGTAAGGCCTTCAAGAGCATATACCTTTACCTTGTCAAGAAACAGTGCATCCCATCTTAGTGGTTTGGATCCGGCAGAAAATTTCAGGTCTCCTTAATTCCAGCCAACATCACGCACACGAGAAATGGTTGATTGTTAGTGACTTAGTGGCATTGGTTCTACGCGAGATGTCACGCCGCCAAATTTATTTTATTTTATTTTATTTTATTTTATTTTATTTTATTTTATTTTATTTTATTTAATTTTATTTTATTTAATTTTATTTTATTTGTTTTATTTTTATTTAAATTTTTAGGAACTTTATTAAACCTTTCTGTTTACTTGGCAACCATGCTACAAAATGCATTGAAGAGACTTATTTAAAAGTTGCGTTGGAATTGCATTTCTCGGAAGAGTTTCTTCGTCATCGTCGTCGTATGTATTGCATGCATGTCCTTCTTCATGCTCTGACCAAAACGCTTTAGCACACAGAAAACAAGGCTCTCACTTCACGTTCATCACGCGTATAATCGTCACCATTGTTGTCGTCGTCGTCGTCAAATTGCATCGCCCATGACATGCTAGTCGAATTGAAACAATAGGCTTGGTTCCGGTCGCTAGGGAAACATTCATTTGGAAGCTGAAATTGTGTAACACAACGCTGCCGGCCGGGCTTTGACGAGCTAGCTAGATGGCTGGCTGGCTAGATGACTATAAACACAGTGTGCCTACATATATACAAAGAAGTGATTTATTGAATTTTAATTGTCACTTGGTCCCGGCACTGTTTCGTGCTTGCCCTATAGTTGCTCAATCCTTCTGTGTGGTCGGTAAATGGGTGGAATTTCAAATTTCCCGTCATCGTTGTGTAAATGCACTTCCGCTGCAGCAGCAGCACAGCACTTAAGCATCCTGTTAGAACGACACACACATACACCCACACAAACATAGAAAAAGAGCTTCGCTTTGATGCAACGGGAAAGCAGGAATGCCACTCCATATACTCACTGTGGGATTATTCTCTATGCTCTCCGTTATATGTTAGCTCGCTGAACAAGATTTATCGCTTTGGTTCAGCGCAGTGACGTTTCGCTTTTAATTGAAAATTTCTTTGCTTTTGGGTAAAATTTTGTTTGATGTTTCCGCTTTCCGCTTTTAGCTGTTTCACTGTTTCGCTTAAACCAGATCTCTTCCCTCTATAGGTATATACGCGCAACCCACCCACACCCATCCGCCCCCAACTGTTTGGTGCGGTTTAACGCAAATAAATCTCCATATAGTGCATATAGTGGTTGCGTTCTCTGTTTAATAAATTAAAATCTTGTCAATGTTTTGGACTTATTTCTTCCGCTTTAGCTTTTCTTGTTTTTTTTTCGCCATTGATTTTTTTTTTTTCCTTGTTTTTGGCCAAGAGGAGGAGAACTAGGCCCCGATGTAATTAATTCCATAGCACATAAGTGCTTGTCACTGTAACGGGCGGGCGTGGGAACGGCTTTCTATACCACCAGCCAAATATTTATAAAGAAAACGACGAAGAAGGCTCGTCCTGGCGATGGCGAACGAGCCGAGGAAGAAAAGTGTATTTTTAAGCCGCCCGCCGTGATTTATTGCTGTTTGTATTGATTAATTTTCGGGGATAAGATTGTATAATAAATTTGAATTGATTTAGTAGAGCAGGCAGGAAATCCTGCAGAAAGGAAACGTGCTCTTATTTCGGGTGGTTATATTTAGGTTCGTTAAGAAGGCGCAAAATGTTTTGTAATATACCTAACTAATACCACCTCGCACGGATATTAGCTTTTTACATAACCATATCTATCAAGCAAGCACATTATTTCAAGAACCTTAACGCATAAATGGATAGCATTTAATAACGGAACCTCTTTTCTTTTCTGTTCTTGTGTGCGAGTTAAAGTCAAGAATAAGGAAGAGAATGAGTCTAACCTACATATAACCATTTGCGAAAGAAGGAGTGTCGAGGAATAATATAGATTGGAGAAGGTAAAGAATCAAGATTATCCGAAGTGAAAGCGTGGTATTTTGGCTTTAATTTTGTTTAAGAATTTGAAGAGATGGAATTTGTATACTAAGAATAGATTAAAGTCGATCAGGTAGTCGTTTATAGTAAATTTAAATGAATTTGTCAAACGCTTGATAAGGCTGTACAACGCTACTTTAGTTTTGTAACTCCCAAGGCAATTTTTAACCTGGCCTTCACCTTGGATAGTAAGTTATTCCCATAGTTTGTGTCACTCTAACTACTCTTCGATTTCAATTTGCTATACAAAACAGGTCAAGGTCAAATTAAGGGCATATTTTTACTAAGGAATTTGCCCCGTTATAAGCTTCAAGTCAGTTTAGTTTGGCACCTAGATTCAATTAAGGATATAATGGATAGTTTTTGCTTAAGGCAGTTCATATAAGACATAGAAAGCGAAGACAAAGGGTTAGATGGGCAGCTGAACTATGGCCCAGTTTTTCAGTAGTGAGTTAAACCAGAAGTGAAACTAGAAGTGAAATTACCCACAGTTGATTGTGGAAGCATTTTTTCGGTGGACAATACACGTGGAACGACTAAACAGACTCACTAGATAAAACATTAAACGCATCTGTCCAGTTAATCCTGAGTTAACTCACCCAATTTGATGAGTTAACTCGGTTTTAACTTTAATCTCGCATTGAAAAACTTGACCGAAGTGAAACGTTTTTCATAAAGTCCATGTCAATAAATTAGGTTGTCGGATGTTTTTATTCACCAATAGCTGGGTTCTTACGATTTCTAAACTGTTCTTGATGTTATACAACTGAATATATATATATGCTTACAGTTATGAACATTTATAAAGGGTTTTTCAACAAGGACGCTACAAAAGTAGAGCAACAGGGACAGCAAACGACGAAATATTTCTTGCCGCTCTTTTGACATTTCTCTTCAATAAGGTTTGCCATTTCATGATAGAAAGATATACGAGCCAACAACGAGTCGAAATTATTAAAATTTACTACCGAAATTAGGAGTCAGTGGCCTCTACGTTAAGAGCGCTACGTCCAATTAATGGTCGTCATAATCGTCCTAGCAGATCAACAATTGAGCGTCTAGTTGAAAAATTTGAATCCACAGGCACAGTATAAAATGTTCCCGTGCCAGTGAGACAAAGATGTGGCCGTAGTGTCGAGAATATTGCTGCCGCTGAGGCTCAGTTCACCTACATCCTTACAAGATTAAATTGACGCAAGAACTGAAGCTGCTTGACCACCAGAAGCGTCGTATGTTCGTGAATTGGGTTGAGCAACAACTTGAAAATGATTATGATTTTCATCGAAAAATCATCTTCAGCGATGAGGCTCATTTCTGGCTGAATGGCTTCGTCAATAAACAAAATATGCGGTATTGGTCAGACAGCAATCCACACGTACTCCATGAGTCATCATTGCATCCCGAAAAAATTACGCTTTTGTGTGGTTTATGGGCCGTCGGCGTCATTGGGCCGTACTTCTTCCGTGATGATCAAGACCGGCACGTTAATGTGAATTAGGATCGCTACCGTTCAATGATAACCGAATATTTTTGGCCCCAATTGGATGATATTAACTTGGAGGACATGTGGTTCCAACAGGACGGCGCCACAAGCCACACAGCGAATGTCACAATCAATTTATTGGAAACCAAGTTTGGAGAACGTGTTATCTCACGAAATGGTCCAGTCGCTTGGCCGCCTCGGTCGTGCGATTTGGAGCTACGTCAAGTCTATGGTCTATGCCAACAAGCCAGCGACGATTGATGAACTTTGTGCGAATATCGAACGTGAAATTGGAGCAGTATCGGCCGATTTATGCTTGAAAACCGTCGAAAATTGGGTTCAGCGTCTGGACTTCTGCAAGCCTACCCGTGGTGGCCATGCAAAAGAAATCGAATTCCATACATAATGGCATCGAACGTACTTTCACAGAAATAAAGAATTTCATTGATATCCAAAAAAAAATGTAGCGCTCTTATTGAAAAACCCGATATATGCTTATAGCTTAGATTTATACAACTCAAATGTTTAGCAGTTTCTCCTAACTTACCGTTTGAGATAGCAGACGTCACTAAATTACAGTCTGAGATAGCAGACGTCACTAAATTACAGTCTGAGATAGCAGACGTTACTCTAACTGCTTAAGACCTGGGCTTCCACTGTCTTTTCTGGAACCTTAGTCCTTCAAAATGGAGACTCACCAAGTACTTGGTACTGATTTCTACTGTGGCAGAGCTCGATTTTATAGTGCTCATCCACGGTCTCTTATGTATATTTCGGTTTGAACCAACTGTGAACTATAATTTCACAAACAAAAACTAATATTAATATTTTCTAATAATAATGATTGGCTGTTTTCTAGAGTCGTTGGTAACGGTGATTCGGGATTACTTTGTATGCAATTTAATAAACGGTGGTGGTGAAGGAAGGTTTAGGTATCAATGAAGCGCTTACTGAAAAGAACTTAAGTCTTTATTTCAGATCAAAATATAACAGGAAACGTGATCGTCCGTCTAAATTTTTGGAAAATTATAGGGCGTGTTTTAGTGAGAAATGTACCTACCTATAGCTAGCGCATCAAAATTTTCCCAGATAAATCAATAACACAACAAAAAGCTATCTACTTATTTACTGAGAGAGTCTTGGTTTTGTTGTTTTTTACCGCTGGCAATTTTCCTGTGCTAGTTACAGCTTCCCAATAAAACGTACCTTTATATTTCATCTGAGTTGTTTTACAGCAAGATCGAAAATATTTTGTAGGGAAATAAAAACTGAAGAAGAAATAAAAGCCTGTATATTAGTGCTGATCCTAGTTTAACTGCTTCAAAATATTAACCGATTTTGCTTTTCAAATGTCTCAAATTGAAATTTTCAATTTTGATTTTCCATAACTGCTATAATTAGCCCCCAAGAGCTATAAAAAAAAAGATGACCCAAGTTAATTATATTAAAAGTTTCAATTCTTTTTTTGAAATCAGGGGTTCCTTCAAAATCTTTCGAAACTTAAAATCAATTCTATGCCATTTTCTCCTCGATAAAGAATAACCTGCGGCACCATAAATTCCCAACAAAAATTGAAAAAAAAATTCAATCATCTGAGTAAACTGACCCAAACAACATTAACAGTACACTCAAAATGTTTGCCTTAGGGACACGATCCTACGAAAATGTTGTCTTAGGAATCCTTTCCACTCCAATACTACTAAAAGAGTTGTATTAACATACGACCCCCAATTCCAACTCTTGTGTGAACCCAATTCTGCCTGCACTACCCCAACGCCTATATAATACTCTTCCATTAAAATTACCAAATTAAACCATTCAATACCTCATTTACAGCGGTATATATGCAAGTTCTCTATATCTATCTGTTCCTTATGAATTATTCACATATTTCTCCCCTTAAAGAGGACTATGACGGACGAACAAATGAAACCCAAAAGAAAATTAAACCAACCCGCAGGATACAAATGTGAAAAGTCCCTTCCCATTACACAAGCATTTTCCTGATTCTAAGTATCGAAAACCCATCATTTGGAGTTCGGGTTCGAGCATCGAGGGCGCAAAACTGCAAATCAATGATAAAAATTTTCTAAAAAGGGATTATTCCATAAATCTCCCCTGACTTACCACTACTCTTTGTCTGCTTTTGTAGAAATATCGTTCCTAAGTCCTTAACAAAAAACGAACAAGACGAAGAAATCCCCCGAGATTCGAATTGACATTCGGGGATTGCTCAACATTATAAAGACACCAAATATGTTGAACTCTTTGTTAGGCGGAGAGAGTAAAGAGTGTACGCATCAGAGAAGGTGTGAGAAACTAACATGTGTATCTGTGAGGGGGGAAAAGAAGATTCATAGTCTATATTTTCACCCTTACTTGCATTTGTCACTACCTCGATTATCATAATTTTATTTGTCAAGGGAATCCGCATCCTCCATGGTGCTTGTGCCAATGACGGAGCGCACACCCCCTTTTTACTTCTGTTGGCTTCTAATATAATAATTTGACAATTCTCAATTTGTTCCCATTCCAGGTATACAGCATGTCGACACCGAAGAGTACTCGGGGTAGTGGCAACGATTCGAAGGAGAAGCTTCGACGAATTCCTAGCGTTCAACCGGGAACTCTCCTTTGTCAACATTTGATCAAGGAGGGAACGTACGGCCGGATTTATGCCGGCAGGATAGGCGATTCCTGTGATATACTTATAAAAACTGTTGTGGATGGTGCTTCTTTGACACAGGTCGCCTGTTTGCTGCAAGACGCATCAATGCTGATCGGTGTGAGCCATCAGAATATTCTGGCACCAATGATGGCGAATACTGAACTGCCAGGCCCACCTGAAATTGCTTATCCCAATCCAGCTAAGGGCAATTTAAAAATGTAAGTTACATGTATACGTTTATATAGATTCCGTTTGACCTAGTTCGAAGCCTTTTCGTCAAACTTTTATATTCATTTGAATATTTCTTGCAGATTTCTTCAAAAATCGAGAGAAACAAACTCTCCACTCAGTACGCGAACGCTTGTCGAGTTTGGATTGCATGTTACTAAGGGCTTGGCCCATTTACACTCTTTAGGAATCTTACACAAGGATATAGCTACCCGAAACTGCTAGTGAGTATACACGAATTAGATATCAATTAAAATAAAATTCTTCAATAACGCCCAGGAAAATTCCACTTTGATTTCGAAAAAATTACGATAAAGCTGAATTTTGTTGAAGAATTTCATTCTTGTATGTTTTAAGTATTTCTTAAAAAGTATATATGTAACTACCCTAAATTTGGTGCAAGGGGAAATATTAAGTTTTTTTGAAAATTGCTTTAAAACTGAAAGTTGTTTATTTTGGAAGATGTCAGAAATGTCAAGGCTTATAAAATTCTACACAATAGATTTTGACCTTTTTTTAGCAAGAGGGTAATAGATTTTAACAAAACCGATTTTTGCTTATTTTATCCTCTAAAATTATTCAGCAGTGATTCAAATTTTAGATTCTTTTTTTGGATGTAGAAAATTACGACGTCATTATAAAAACTGATAAGCCAATTCTCCCTAGCACCGTCAACCTATTTCTCGTGGAGAACAAATTAAACCAACTCATTGATGAATTCTCCCCAGGTCCAGACGGCCTCCCAGCTATTCTCTTAAAGAAATGTTCCTCATCGATTTCTCTTCCTCTCTCAAAAATCTTCAATTTATCCCTTACTCAAGGAGAATTTCCTGAGGTTTGGAAAACTTCTTTTATAATACCAATACACAAAAAGGGTCCGAAAGGTGATGTTAACAATTATCGTCCTATTGCTAAACTCTCATGTATACCCAAACTCTTCGAAAGCATTTTGTATGAAACTTTGAGTTTTCGCTGTAAGTCTCTCATTTCCCCTAGACAACATGGCTTTCTCAAATGCCGATCAACAACCACTAATCTTGTTGAATTTGTGTCTTTTATCCTGTCAGCTTTAGAGCATGGAAAGGAAGTCGATGTTATATCCACCGATTTTAGTAAGGCCTTCGATAAAATCTGCCATAGACTTATACTTTTCAAACTATCCACCTTCGGTTTTGAACTCATTTTATTGAGATGGATCTCGTCCTATCTAGAAAACCGTTACTATAGTGTTCGTTTCTTACAATTAACGATATTGAATTTGTTATTAAATATTCTCAAATTTCTCTCTACGCCGACGATACCAAATTCTTCAAGACCATCTCTCCTTCACAGGACTCTGCTCATATCCAACTCGATCTCGATAATTTTTCAGTTTGGTGTCTCAAAAACTGCTTATATTTAAATATTGCCAAATGCCATTCAATAACTTTTTCACGTAAACGTTTTAAGTCTTTTCCCCGTTCTTATCTCCTTCACGATCAGCCCCTATCTGTCGTCGAATCTATACGTGACCTTGGTATATTATGCAATCAGGAGCTTAATTTCATCTCCCATTATGACGACATAATTCTTAAGGCCAATTCAGCACTTGGGTTCGTTAAACGTTGGTCCAAGGAATTCTCCGACCCATACGTGACCCCGTCCCTCTATATAACATTTTTCCGTCCGTTGCTCGAATATGCCTGTCAAGTATGGTCCCCTTACCAACAAATTCACATTGCCAGAATCGAGAGCATTCAACGTCGTTTCCTTCGTTTTGCTCTTCGAGGTCTGTCCTGGAATAATCCCTTGATCCTTCCTCCCTATCAAAACTGCCTTAAACTTATCCACCTTAACTCACTAGAAGAACGAAGCAAAATTCATGAAATTCTCTACATTCATCGACTTCTTACAGGTTCAGTTGACTGCATTACTCTTTACAACTCTATCTTTTTTAATACCAATCCTCGTAACATACGAAATCCCCTTCTTTTCTATATATCTCCCCACCGTACGTCTTATGGCTCTAATGAACCAATCTCCCGTATGCTGCGGAGAGTTAACTTATACGCAAGCAACTTCGATTTTAATCTCAGCACCCCTTGTCTAAAACTCCGTCTCCTGAATCATCCTCCTCACTAACCACAAAACGTAGCTATAAGTTTCATAGTTCTTAAGTTAGATTAAGCATTAGCTTGTAATTAAGCCGAATAAATGGGGGTACTACCCCCACCAAAATTTAAATTTAAAATTTAGATATTTAGAAGTTCACCCCCTTTTATCCCTCTTCATAAATAACATAAATTGCTTAGGGGACTAGGTTACGGTTTTTCCGCAGCCCTAAAAGAGAACAAAGCTCACAACTGTGTGCTAGGTGGTTCCGGTAAGGTCGAGATCCGACCATATCGCCCTTCACCGGATCTACTCGTGGCTGAGCCTGTTCTAAGGAAGGTAATACCTACTCTAGGTATAATTATGTGAATGCTTTAAGGCTTGTGCCAATCATAGAGTAAGTGATTCTCCGAAAGTTAATTACGAATTGATTGAAAGGGACTAGGTTTTGGTCAGTGCCCGTAACCTCAAGGGACTGCTAAGCTCACACTGTGTGCTAAATATTTCCATTCGGGTTGAGAGCCGGCCGTATAACCTATCACTAGATCTACTTTTCTAGCTTTTTCAAAGTCAAGGCAAATCCACCTAAGTTTTGGCAAAGCTTTAAGCCCGCCCTTCACCAGTTATAGATTAAGTGGTTGTCAGAAAAGTTAGTGACGATTTATGTATTAGAATTTTATATTTGTAGTGTTATTACCTAAACTTATAAGGCCAGCAAAAGTCTATCGCGAATCGGCTCGATACAACTCTCCACCATTTTTGTGTACGCATTTTTTGTAAGCAGGAATGGAGGGGACCTATAACTTTCAGCCGAATCCGAACGGCCAAGTCGAGAGGCACTCATTTATGACAAAAGATACTACTCTTAGAGGATTTGTCACTTCCTCGCAAGAGGCATCAGTAGCCATTTTTTTTATTTTATTTATTTAGGTGAAAGAGGCTTGGAATTGAATTTTTCAAGTCTGTTACATAAATATAGATCCATTTTCATTCTGGTTTATCCAGTCTTGTATGTGAAAAATAAGAATGTATTCGAATCTTTTGAATCTTCCTGTTTGGCAATCTCTGTAGTTTCTTCGGATTGTGATTAGTATGCACTTCCTGGATGGCAACAAAATCCTTTTGTTCTTGAAAGGTGCTCTAATGTATGGGTAATCTTACTCACACTTCTCGAGAATAACAGACAATGAATTTGAATTTCAATACAGGTTTCTTTTAAAGGGTGTTTTTTTAGACGTGTGGTTTTCGAGAAGAAATAAAACGCTTATAATTTAATGTTATGGCCAAGAATTTAGCTTTATAATATAAAGCTGAGAGTTTGCCATTGTGTTTTAAAAATGATTTCGGCAAGTGGCCACCACGGATGGCTCGAATAAATTCCAGCCGAGAGGCACAATTTTCGACAGGACTCATTCGGGTCTTCTTCTATACTCAGCTCCACAGCAGCAATAGTGTCTTCGGTGCGCACTGTACGGCGTCTCTGAAGATGCGCATTATCCAATAGAGTAAACGCCATACCGATCCATGGTTGCTCGAATTTATGCGATTTTGCGATTATGTTGAATGAATCTTGGACGCAGCGCGCGATGCGTCGCGCGAACCGAACCATTATTTTGGTAATAAATTTGCACGTTTTGCAAACGTTGTTCAGGAGTTAGTTAATTATGAAATGGCAAACCAAACTTAACATAAATCAAGTGACAGCAGTCAAAAAAGAGCAACTCCGAAAAAAGTATTGCCAGATTGAAAACTACACGTCTAAAACAAAAAAATACCCTTTAAAATATTGATTCTCCTATTCATGTATCAGCTGAGAAGTATTTCTCTCCACCTTGCTACTTCACCTTCAGCGTTTATTTGTCATCTCATGTTAATGCCTTTTTCTTAATAACGCACAATTCTAATAAATTTCCATAATTAATTTATTATTCATACACAAATTTGACCTTTAAAAGTCGATCATGATGCGATAAACAAAAAAAAACTCAGAATGCTTATTTCAACACATTAATGTAAATCGTTGGTATAGACATAGATCTTATACATTCTGTCTTCCATCGACGTCGGTAAGGACATTTTTCTATTTTAAAACTCACAATTAGTCTTTATTGTGGAACAGGACATACGATTTCTTCGTTACACCTGTCCATGTAACTTATTATTGCATATAAAGACACATAAAATGTCCATGTCCCCAAATTACAACTATCATTATAAATGTACCAAGTTCTTGGTACTCATATACTTGCGTCGTACACGTACATACTTCAGATAATAACAACTGTGTGTCCATGGGACCTTGTGATTGTCTTCACAAAATGACACTTAATTATCTCTGAATTCAATTAGTCGCCCTACAGTATTGTTTATATACCCCCCCTCCCTCTATCTCTTTCCTCTTGTATAAATATAGAATATTTAGAACCTATACGACAAGTGTAAACAAATCGAAGACAATTTGGAAACATCAATCGCAGGATATTCTCCCTATACCTACATACATATACACAGAGAAGTACCACTTCTGTATAAACAATCAACTCTATACTTCTCTATATGCATACACACAGGCACACATATCAATTTAACTATACCCTCAACCCATCACAATCAACTATGAAACCACCCTGAAGCCATTAAATGCCATTAAAATCATCAATCAACCGAAAATGTTAAATATCGAATAAAAGAAGAAGAGAAAATTTATGTGCCCGTTGATATGTTCCAATGACTGACCATTCGCAATTTGCCTATCCGGTTTCTGTCTCTGTTCGAAATGGGCCTCGATTATCCCCAATACACATACATATATACAACACCCCGAATCGAACGGCATACCCATATATGACCATTTATATCACCCATCAACCCACGCACCAATCAACCCTGAATCCTTTTCTATATGTATATACGTACTATATATGTATGTATGTGAAGCACGGAGGCACTGAATGCCACAAATGGGTTATTATACCAGGATGTAGGGGTGGCAATGGCCGACTATTAGTGAAATCATTCGAACCGTGATGTCAGTTCCACACCATCAATAAAACTTTTGTCAATATTAAATTTTGTGTGGATACTAACAAGCTATAAGTATAAATCGGGTCATTAATTGAGGGTCCTTCCACCACCCAAATTGTCGAATTTAGTTCTATACAATATCGGGTTATTGAAAACAAAAATTTTCTTCTCATGCGCTTTATGCGGGCAGATCAATGCACCGAGGTTCTAGTTGAATTTAAAGGCCATCTAAAATCTATCCACCACCCCGAATTACATCCATTAACGGACACGCCCACTTTTATGAATAAATTATGTTCTAGCAAACAGTTTGAAAAACAATATTTTATTCCTATCAAATTTTATATGCGGAAACATTTAATGAAATTCCAATAAAATTAGATTTATGGTTGTGGATTTGTATAGGTAAACCCGCTTTTGACGTCAAATTGAAATCAAAATAACATCGAATTTTGTTTTAATATTTTCAATGTGGTGACGGATACACTGACACCCGCATTGACACGACTTTTTGGTTTATCGTCTTGATGATTGTCGTTAACCGTATAATCATCCTGTCATACAAGTTAGGACACGTTGGAAGACTTCTCTACAGGGCCTTGACTATGTTTCAACTTTGACGTACCAACACTTTCTGTCGCGTCAACGCAATCTGTGTTGATCTGCTTGTTGATCATAATTTGAAGTGTTCGATGATGGATATTTATGGCGTACTAGCTGGCCCGTCCGGCTTCGCACGGGTAGACAAACCTACTCTTCGCATAAAAATTACAAAAAGAAAATATAAATAAATATTTTAGCTAATTTTTGTAATCGGAAATGTAGATACTACTTTATGGGTTCCAACCTACTTAACGTTTTAAATCTTAAAACATGGTTCTCTAAGTTCAACCTTTATCACTTTCCCAACACAGAAAGAATTTTTGTTATCAAAAACCACTTTTTTGTTTTTATCCTATTTCACTCAATATATTATATGCCAATTTACTGAAAAAAATCTCTAAGGCCCTCCACTAAAAAAAAAAACCATTCAAACACCAAAAGATTTTCTTAAATCGGATATATTTTTATTTCTACCCCATTTCACCCTATAAATAACAAAATTTGAAGCCATTTCCTAAGAAAAACCTTTCAAACAAAAAACGAAATTCTTAAATCGAACGATTACTTATTTTAATTTGACCCCATTTCACCCTACAAATAACAAAAGTTGAAAAGATTATCCCTGTTGAATGGTAATTGAAATGCATTGAAAAACTAAATGTACTCCTGCAGCGCCACCTATTGAGAATTTTCCGACTTTTCTTTTTTCCTAAACCTTCGCGGAGCAATTACAAACAAACCCGCAGAAGGAAGTATCCAATTTGGTCCAGTCGTTTTCAAAATAGATTTGATAGGTCATTCACAAGCTTTCGGAACCTTTAACAACGAGCGTTCTTTTTCAGAAAAAAATAGCAACTGCTTTAGGATTTGATTTCAGATTGAAAGACCAATCGAAAACGCCAGTGGTTCGAATTGTTACTTGAAAGAACTAAACTTGACATATTCTGTAGCGATAAATAAATGTCACTATTTTTTTCCATTGACATCGCAGTCCTCCTGATAGTAAATGACTTGTCAGTAGACAAATTGTCAGATATATGGGATAAACATTTTTTTTGACAGATGTAGAGTATTTTCATAGTTCAAAATGCCACTCAAAAGCCCTAAAATCGCCTTTTTTCGCAGCAATTCATTTGATCTCCCATTTTGTTTACAATTTATTTAATCAGCCGATATGCTAGCCTATGGAATTTCACATTCTATAACTTGACAGATAGAGGAAATTCTTTTTGATGTGTAAACATCTATGCCGGCGTGCGGCAGTGAAATAAAGTCGTGGATTTTCTTCTGTGCAACGTTACGAGCTCTTACTTTACGATGCAGGACGTAACGTTACGAAAATCTGCATAGTAAGATATTGGATACGTTCAGTGACAACAATCTGAAGATTCCCTTCAAGCAAACTAGTCCGTTTTGGATCCGTGCACGTATAGTCAACAACGTATGAACGACTTCCCATATACGGATATGGATCCTCAAAACTGCGCTTGAACAAACGTTGATGTTTACACATATTAACCGTGAGTCCCGGCACTCACACAATTTTGACGTGCATAGAGTATTTTGTTCCAACTGTCACCGCAAGACACTCTCACATTCCTTTTTTTTCGGATCGAAAAATCAAATTTCAATTTTGGATATTTTCAGATGTATTTAATTCATTATCATCTAAGCCATTCTTTCGGTAGATTCTATTCTACCATTGACAACTGATGTCGATGGATCTGACGGAGAAGGAAGTTCAGCTGCTTTTTCCGTTGCGTTCGACGCATGATGATTTTCCTATATACGATTCGATTTTTTTGGTCCGATCATCGAAAAGTATTGATGATTGAAATCCACAAATTTTCGTTTCAATCGATCCCAATCTCAATAATTTCGATGAATCTCGATTTTCGATATCAATCTTTATTGAATTATTAATATTTATTTTATCGGATAATAAAACTATGGGGCAAATTGAATTCGATCAAAATCGGTACAGTATTCGTCATATTCGGAGATTGAATTTCATCGAAACCGAAATAAAAAATTGTTTGAGTGCCGGGTCTCATGGTTAATATGTGTAAACATCAACGTTTGTTTTTACATACTGTCACAGCCAGCCCTCTAGCTCCAGTGGAAACCTGAAAATTTTAGTATGGTGGATCGAAAAACGGAGTACGCCAATCGATTAAGGAGGTGGAAATTAGCTAACGTTACGGCCTAGAGAGCTAGGTCCATTAGAACACTTTTAATTTGACAGGTGGTGTCAAAATGTCAAATCATTTCCGAGAATACGAGCTACGTAACGTGTTACATCGTAACGTCGCACAGAGGAAAGTCCACGTTTTTATTTCACTCTACCGCCGCCGCCACGCCGGCATAGAAATGTTTACACATCAAAAATTGAATCGGAATAGTATGAAATCATGAATTGAGTGGAATGAAAATTATCGAATGATCGATTGATTAAAATCATTTTGGTAATTGATTTTTGAACGATTCGATCATTTGAAACGAACGATTTACACAGCTCTAATAAGCACATGTGTATTTAATTGAGCTGTCAGTTGTATATCTAGATAGACACAAAGCATGCAACGAAGGTCGGCCCCTTCAAATTGTTTATCATTTGCGCTGACCGACTAACAAGTATTTACATAGATTTTAGTAAGGTAACATTTTTCTTTCCGGTTTTATGAGGGTGGTAACACTGTTCACGTTTCAACATTTTTGATATGAGTGAATTTTATAGTACCAGTAGATCTAACAGTAACATATTAAATTATAAGAACCCTTTACGCAATTTTTTTTCCTCTCTTATGCTTATTTTCCGGTGGACCAAAAGTCTCTTTCCTATGTACAAGGTGGGCTAAAGTCTCTCTCCGATGATGAAAAATACTGTACAAAATGTCCGTGAAATAACTTTTAATTTGTAATTTATTTTATTATAGTTTTCTTATTTTCGTTCAAAAGTTATTACAGATTTACATAAAAAAAGAGACTTTTGACCCACACTGCAGTATCTATAGTCAAACGGAGATACAAATTTTATAAAACAAATATTAAGCTTGAAATCCTCAATATTTCTGGATTCCAGCGACTCTCTGTATATCTTTAGAACCCAAAAGGATAATGGCCACAAAAGTTTAAGGTTTTCTGCGAAGAGTTATGATTAAATTTTTGTTTTTTTTTGTTTCTTTTCAGTCTGGACTCGGAATCCTATGTGAAAATTTGTGATAGCGCGTTATCGCGTGACCTATTTCCCGATGATTACCATTGCCTGGGTGACAACGAAAACCGCCCCCTCAAATGGATGGCCCTAGAGACGCTTCAGAAAAAATACTACTCCGGCACTAGTGACATTTGGAGTTTGGGAGTGCTTTTCTGGGAATTGGCAACTCTGGCAACGATTCCATTTGAAGAAGTGGACATCTTTGAACTAACGCCATACCTCATGGATGGTTTTCGACTTGGACAGCCTATTAATTGTCCCGATGAGTTGTAAGTACTTTCAAAAAAAAAAACCAAGATTATATCAGCAAGTCTTAGTGCGTGCTTTCTGTTTCGATTAGCTTCACTGTGATGTCATGCTGCTGGCTGACCGATCCGAAGCAGAGGCCTTCATTTCCACAGCTTTTGGCCTATTTGCAGGATTTTCACGAGGACTTGGGCAAATATATTTAGAAAATCTAGCATTGGTTTCTTTTTTTCGTTAAAGAAAAAAAAGATATAGCGTGCGCTCACAAAATGTTAACTTAAAAAAAAAAAAAATAATAATAATAGTATTTCTTTAAAAATATGAAATGGACTGAACTGCAGGCACTTAAAACAAGGAAATTCTGCACACTTATTGTTATGAAAATGTGAATTATAAAATTACATACTTATAAACATCGTGGAATATAAAACAAAAGTTTAGTTTAAAAAAAAAAAATTCAACTAAACTAACGTTCGATTTAATTAAACAAACAAAATAGAAGAAAAATTTGATCTTGATCAGCTAAATAAGATATATATATATTTATTGTAGATTATAAAGTTATTACTAATTTTTAATTTTAATTAGATAGATTTACTAGGAACGAAATGAAATAAAAAACAAAAAAAAAACTATATTAAATATTTATAAATATAAAATAATTAAATTAAATGTAGTTACATTTTATACTTAAGATTGAGAGTAAATTCTGTAAAAAAAAAAAAAAACTAAAATAGTTTTTGGTAGAAAATTAAAAAAAAAAATAAATCGAACAATATTACGAAGATGAAGAAACAAACAAATTAAATTATAATCAATAATTGCAAATGGTAGATAGGAGAAAATCAAAAATTAATAATTTATAAAAATAAAAATAATAAACAAAATTAATTCGGCTGTCAGACATTAAAATGTTTTTTAAAACAAGGACATGATCCTTGTCCGATTATACATATACAGATTTCTAGGTCATTAGTTCCTAAAGAATAGTTGTTTTTTTTTTTTTTAATTTTGTATGCAATTGGAGCTGAACAGGGCATGAGGATTTTATGCTTTCACTCATGAGGTAGTTTTTTTCGACAGCTCTCCACTGATGGGAACAATTGTAGGACGTAGTCAAAGCCTTATTTTAGTTTTTTTTTTTTTTTATATTTGGAGCGCACTCAAGGGGTTATGAATACCCTTAAAATGTTTTCATACAGTCCGAGCGTTTAGGAAATAGAGGGAGAATGGAGTAGGAGATAGCGATGTAAATTTGCTTTAAATGTTTGGATATTGAAATGGGAAGGAAAAACAGAGTTGGGTAAGGAATTCCACATTCGTGTAGTACGGCTAAAGAAAGATTCTCTATATTTAACGGTACGTCTGAAGTTAGGCTCAAGGGTATACTGATGAGCATTCCTATTCCTAGCAGAGCGGGTATTACGTTGAAATTGTTTAAGGGGAAGAATACAGCTAGCTATTTCAACAGAGCAAAGTTTAAAAAAGTAGCTATAAAACAGAGATAAGCAAGAAACATTTCGTCGGTGTTCCAATGAAACAAATGTTTCCGAAATTGCTCTGTCACCTATCAGTTTTTTAAAGCTCTATTTTGGATTATATTCAGTAGCTGCAGTGATGTTTTGGAATCTCCTGACCAGATATGAGAGTTATACTCTAGCTTCGGCCGTATATATGCCTTATATATAGTAGCTAGATCAGAAGGGGAGAACAAGTTCTTACATCGTCTAAGGAAACCTAGGCATTTCGCAGAATTTTTAGCAATATCTTGTATATGGTCGCTCCACAAGAGTTGATCAGTAACGCACATTCCAAGAATCGAAAGCTTTTCAGTTATCTCGATGCAAGTTCCATTCATGTAACAATGGTAAATGTCCGCTTTAACGACAGAAGACAACTATGAGTTTTGGATGCATTAAACTCTACACAATTATTAAAACCCCATTTGACAATGCTGTTTAAATCTGAGTGTAATGAGCTCAACATATTCTGTCGCTGCTGCTCCACGTTTGAAGAACCGGGAGGTGAATCTGGAAAGGAGTATGAAAAGCTAAGTGATCATTTATGAAAATAAGAAACAGTGTCGGAGACAAAACGGAGCCTTGGGGTACACCAGCCATAATTTTGTGAACTTCAGACTTGAAACCGTCCAAAACAACTTGGATGGCAATATAAATACAAATCCAGGGAAGGGGTGATTCGTTAATACCAAAAGAATGCATTTTCGATATAAAAGAGCTTGATGCCAAACTCTATCAAATGCTTTTGAAATACCGAGGGCCACAATTTTACTTTCACCACAACGATGCAATGATTGATTCCACTTTTCGGTGAGAAAAGCCATCAAATCATCAGTGGATCTGTTGCAACGAAAGCCGTACTGACGGTCATTGAGAAGCTCCAGTTGTTCAAGATAATTCATTAGCTGACGATTAATCAGCGTTTCCATAACCTTGGAAAGAATGGATGTCAGAGCAATTGGTAGGTAATTTGAAGAAGAAGATGAATCGCCTTTTTTAGGAGTTGGCTGCACAAATGCTTTTTTCCACCCAGAGGGAAAGTGGCCTAAGGAATAGGAAAAGTAAAAAATCTTACGCAGTGGTTTCGCTAAAGTGGAAGAACAAATCTTCAAGACAATAGGTGAAATACCGTCAGGGCCGGCTGATTTCCGAATGTCGAGATCTTTAAGTACTCTGGCAACTGTGCGGGTACGAAAATGTGTTGGTCCCAAAGAGTAATGGGCGTTCTCAAGTACAGGTGGGACCCTGGCGCTATATGGTAGCGTAGAGTTTGCGTGAATTGTTCTACAAACACATTGGCCTTGTCTTTAGAGCTAACGACACGATTATCATTGACGATGAGCGTGGGAACCGATGAAGTGTTGAATTTCTTATATTCTTAACGAATGACCAAACATTTTTACCGCCCTTAGGACATTGCAGAATTTTTAGCCTAAGTTTTTGCTCATGTAAGAATTTAGTTCTTAGAATCAAGGCGTTACAGGGATTTCTGGCTTGTAGTATTATCTTTACAAGAAGTTTCTTCCTTTTCCGACGACATTTACAATATCGCCTCCCCCCCTTCTCCCTCCAACGTGCCATAATATAGTCCTGAACGGCGATTGAATAACTAGTTGGCCTTGATCTATACGAGTATAAGAACAAATACATGTTTTCAGCAAACAAACAGATTTCTCTTCACCGCATAGGACAAAAGCTTAAAATTGATAGCCAGTATTTTTTTGATAGTAAAGGAGTTCATCCAAATTTAAAGTCCACGAATAACACCTTAAGGACACTTGGCAACAATTATTCTAGGGATATGTGCGGTTCTGAGTTCAAGGAAGGCTGTTCCAACATTTGGATAAGTCAGAAAAGTCAACTCAAAAGTCGAGACGTTAATACTTAAGCCCAGTCCCCGGTTCGAGGCAAAAAGGAAGGATGAACCTCTGGTTTAAAATTCAAGCCATTACGGATACCAGAGCGCTCACTCTAGATACCTGGAAGCAGCTTTCTCGGACTCATAGAGGATGCAAAGCAACCAGCATGTATCAGGTAGAGAAACTTTTCAATTATGGTTGTTACTAATCGAAGTTATTGATACTCCATTTATTCCTTTTAATCTAAAACCGTTCCTCTAGTCTGTCCCAGAAGTCCTGAATTTGGAAAAAGTCTTTGTTCCTATTATGGGCTTCAGCTCAACAATAATTTTTTTGTAGTTACAGCTGTAAGGTTTTGGGTGTGTTTTTCAGCATTCTGCAGAAAACTGACTACCTTCATGTATCTGCATCTTCGAATTTCAAGAAAACCAGAGTGGGATGAGGTTTTTTGGCATTCTTAAAAACAAATTAAAAAAAGGATATTTTTTTAAAAATCTTAAAAAAGACGTTTCCATTGGAATTTTTTTTTAATTTCTATAATTATTGAACTAAACACACTGTCTCTAATCAAAGAATAAAATATTTCCATCCTGTTTAGCTCATACCTTTTGTCTTTCTTTTATGTGCAACCATTCCTCTTCTATACTACAACAAATCTTCATCTACCTATGAATAAACATTTACAAAAAAAACACATCAGAGTTAAATTTTATAAATTCTTACACTAAATCTTCAACAAAGGACGAAACACAGGGTGACACTTATTTATTTTTTTATAAAGTTTTCTATAATTGTAAATCTTATAATGTATGTAAATTTATCAATAAAATTTGTATAGAAAAAAAGTAGTGCCTACTTCAAAAAGTAGGTAGGTACATGCTTTATATGTTTATGTTTTTATTTATTTTTTTAATTAAGTAATATTATTGTTAAATGTTTGTAGTACTATTTGTTTAATTTTTATTTAAAATTTTTAAACTCATCAACAGATAAATTTAATAAAAAAAACAGAGAAAAGAAGAATGTTATAATGGAAAGATAGTGTTATGTCTGTGTATGTTTCAATGTCATTTTTACTATAAAACTAAATGTCTTTAAAACTGTTACTTATGTAGATGTTTTTCACCAAACCAATTTGAGAAAAAAAATAAAATTTTAAACAAAAAAAAATACAAATACATGATAAATAACAAATAAATTGACTACAATCCCAAAACTAAAGAAAAAAAATACTTAAATCTGTAGCAAACTTTCTTATTCTCCTAAAAATACTACCTACTACATAAATACTTACTAACTAAACTACATTCACTTACACACACTTTTTATCCTATACTCAATGTGCAATAGAGAACTCATAGTTTAATCGAGTACAAAACGAAAATAAAATAAAAATCAAACCCAGAAAACATAAATTAAATTTAAATTTAAACAAAAAAACAGAAAAAAACATATATTTTGTAAATAAAAAAAAAAAAAACAAGCCAAGGATGGAAAACAAAACTAATAGAATATACGTATGTATGTAAATGTGAAACTCAATTAATGTTTTTTATTGTATTTTTCTCTAACTAAAAACAAAACATTAAAAAAAAAAAAAAAACACTTTTAAACAAAATGGTTGCATGGAATTTGGCCAGAATATCAAACGATGACAAATTATTATTATTATAATTACTATACACATATGTATGTATATGATGGTGACGATTTAGCATTAAAATGGTTCGAATGAATAAAGATTATATTATTTTGAAAAAAATCTAAACCAGTTGTTTTTTTAATTGAAATAAGTTAAAAAAAGAAGTTTAAAAATGTAGTCCCGAAATCCACCATATTGGAAAATGCTCATTGATCTTTATCTTCGAAACTATGGGTTTTAGCAGGAAAAGAAGATGGCCCATGTTCCAAGGAAGCCTGGGCCTGGTGCTTTCACTTATGAATGTGGTATCAAATGAAAGGTGAAGTTGAGGACATTATGTGAGCCAAATATTATTTTGTTTCAATCAAATTCAATATTTAAATGATGGTGCGTAAGCTTTGCAGCCTAACTTCTAAAACCCAACTTTCTATTTCTATTTTTGAAATACAGGGTGTTTTTTTTTATACGTGTGGTTTTAAATCTGGCAATACTTTTTTTGAAAATTGGTCTTTTTTGACAGCTGTAACTTTAATTATGCTCAGTTTGGTTTGCCATTTCATAATGAATAGACTTACTCCTGAACAACGTTTGCAAGTCGTGCAAATTTACCACCAAAATAATGGTTAGCGCGCTGCGTCCAATATTCGATGAAGCTCATTTTTGGTTGAATGGGTACGTAAGTAAGCAAAATTGTCGTATTTGGAGTGATCATAATCCACAAACCATTGTTGGGACGCCGTTACATCCTCAAAAAGTCACTGTTTGGTGTGCGCTATGAGCAGAGGGAATCATTGGTCCATATTTCTTCAAAAATGAAGCCGGTCATAATGTCGCAGTCAATGGGGAACGCTATAGAGCCATGATTAATGACTTTTTCGTGCCTGAATTGGAGGATGTTGATGTGGACGACCTTTGGCTCCAACAAGACAGCACTACATGTCATACAACCAAACAGCCAACGAAATAATCAATTTATTGAAGGAAACTTTTGGTGCGCGCATTATCTCACGTCTTGGGCCTGTGGCGTGGCCTCCAAGATCGTGCGACTTAACACCGCTGGACTATTTTTTGTGGGGTTATGTGAAGTCGCTTGTCTACGCAGATAAGCCCGAGACGATTGACGCCATGGAAGAGAATATTCGACGAATAGTCGCCTGACATACGGCCCCAATTGCTGAAAAAAGTGGTCGAAAATTTAGACTCTCGGTTGGAATTTATTCGAGCCAGCCACGGCGGCCACTTGCCCGAAATCATTTTTAAAAGATAATAGCAAACCCTTATCTTTATAATAAAGCTAAATTCTTGGGCATAACATTAAATTACATGCGTTTTATTTCTTCTTGAAAACCACACGTCTAAAAGAAACACTCTTTATTTGAGCTTGATGAAGTTGGCAAATTCAGAAAAAGAATTTCAGTTATTTTTCCGAAAAAAAAACTGCTTATAAAGGGTCCGCCAAATAACTTTCTTTTTTTTTGAAAATGGCGCAAAACATCGAGTGTAGCTTCGGCTGTGTGCCGTCCTGTTGAAACCAAATGCTGCCAATATCCTCCTCTTCAATTTTTGTGAACAAAAATTCGTTCAACATGGCCCGATAACGATCGCCTTTGACTGCAACGGCCACTCCTTGCTCATTTTCTAAAAATGGCCCTATTACGCCTCTGGACCAAAATCCGCACCAAACAGTGACTCGTTTTGGGTGTATCGGCTTTTCAATGTATGCGTGCCCCAAATGCGACAATTTTGCTTGTTTACTACCCGAAAAGATCAAAATGAGCTTCATCTGAAAAGATGATTTTTTTTGCAAAATCGCCATCTTCTCTAAGTCGATCGCAGGCCCACTTTGCGAACCGTATACACAACCATATTCATTCAGCGGAAGGATAAAACTAATTATCTGTCAAATCAGACATGAGCTAAGTGTTACCATTCACGAAATAAGCACTTTAGTTGAAAAAAAAACGTTAGATGGCGGACCCTTTATCTTGCGATATAAGGAACGTAGGATAATGATTTTGGTATCAAATGAAAGGTATTTCCTTTATTATGTTATATTTAAATTATTTTTCTACATACAATATATTTTCAAATCTTTAGTTTTAACTTCTTGGAAATCAAGTTTTTTTTTTTTACTTACCTTTTAAACGCCAATATCTTAAAAATATCAAAGATGATATATATTTTCTTAGCACCACTTTAAGTATGAATTCCTTCTACTTAAATGTCTTGTACTTTTGGATAAAATTTAAAATAACTAAATCTATTTACTAGCTACGTAGTGGATATAGGATCTTTAGAGCAACTTAAGCAACGGATTGGATTAAAATTAAGCGAATTTTATTTCTGTTATTTTCAATTTTCTAAAGAACTAGAAGAGATTTTAGCATCCGGTTTTTAGTGTGCGACTAAAATTTTATAAAAGCATTGAATATTAAAAACAAAAATATTACTTAATTACGTAAAATATTTTCAATTTTCTTTTTTCAAAAAGTTGAAAAGGACCTCAACCAACTTAGGGTCTGAAACTGGAGATATCCAGCTCGGGACCAAGCTAGCTGGAAGAAGCTTGTTTGTTGAGGTCCTTTTCCAAGCCAAACTGTGACATCCCCTTAAGTAAGTGGTGGTAGGTGGTAAGATTGTCTTCATTATTTTAGATGCAATTAATGAGGCCTTCATTTCATCAACCCTCAGGCCGTCCGCGCATCCCAGCATCGCGCCAATTGACCTTCACAAGTCTTCTCTGAAACTGGCTAGAACAACTGTTTAACACGTATTCTGACAAACTTTTTCAATAATAACCGAGCAATAACAAATTCCAAAACAATATGCTCTGCATGCTTCAACATCTTCCATTCCCCCATCGCATAAGCCTCGCACGCTCTCGACCTGGATGGAAGGCAACAATGAATGTAGTATAGTTATTGCACCAACAGCAACAGCGCATATATACATACAAAAACAGCAGCATAAAAGTCAAACGATTTAATTAAACGGTCATTAAGTCGACAATCAACAGCAACAAAACATAGCTGCGAGCTATGAAAATCCCAAAAGCTCACCCTTCTGTTTCTGCTATGCTGTGCCTTGAATCGAGAACGAGATATTGTTCTCGAGCTATGAGTGCTGGTTTTGAACGCGACGTCCTTCGAATTAACGCAGCGCGACACAATTGTTTTCGATTAATTTCACGCTGCAGTAGTGTTGTGCCCTGATCCACTTTACCTTCCCCATGCCGAAGCATTCATTCCTCACGCAACAGGGGGTGGATTGGAGTATCAACTTATCGCCCCGGATGTAAAAAAAAAAAAAAATAAAAAAGAAAACACACATAAAAGGCTAAACACCGCCGAAGGATGAGGAGGGAAATTGATTGAAATTGTTTTTCTTCTTTTATTTTTTTTTTTGTAATTGAAAAGAAAAAATCGCATGTTAAGCGTCGTGTCACTCCCAGCCGGGCGTGTGGAGCAGCAGCGAAATCACAAGCAAGAAAAAACTAAACACTTTCAACGAAAGGAAACACATTTAACCCCAGAAGAAGGGTTGATTTCACTGTGTCACAAGTTGACATGTTGTTGCACCCTTATTGCTCTTTAATAAAAAAAAAAATAAGAAACTGCTATCCATAGCGAGCGACCGAACCCTAAACGTGGCGAAGAACTGCAAATACACCATCACAAATCCGCCGTCGTCCGTTCGACCGATGCCCATTTTTTTTTTCGTCCATTCCGGCTGACATGTGTTCCATGGGTTTAATTGGAAATATCGATAAAAGTAATAACGCTGCAGTTAAGTACATGTGGAGCAAGGGCACTCCTGAAGTAGCAACAGAGGCGTACAATCACGAAATGGTCCCTCTTGCTCGATATGTCCTCATTTCAGTCCGATAGAACTTTAATGCTAACGAGACTTTCGAGGTGGTCGCAATTTATAAAAGACAGAGACAAGGTTTTGCCTCTTTCATTGGGCCAGGACATTAAAGCCTTGGGTTTTGAAGAAATTGAGGAAATTATGCCAGCCATAAAAGCCGCATGGGGCTTCTTTGTTTCTTACACTACTCTCACCACTTTATACGGGTTCTTATAGTTGTGTATGGCTCTTAATGGTGTCTTTTGTGTTACCCAGATGTGTTGAATTGTCAAAGCTCTCTATGATAAGAATCTTTATAATGTTCTTCCTTTGGGGTCGATTAAGTTGTTGCATTTGGGGACCCATTTATCGAGGCCAGTCATTTAAGACATTCTATGCTATACTTTTCTACGAAAGGGTATGTTCATGATTTTAGAAAAAATTATTTTAGATTTTAAACAAATTATAAAACCTAAGAAATACAATAATTTATTTTTCATATTTTGAATTAACTGTTTAGCATATTTTCTGAAATATTGAAGAGTGGGGGAATTAAGTAAATTTATAGTCAAAAAGGAGTACATATTTTGAATCCTTTTTGATTTTTTTTGGAGAGAATTGCTTTCGCCCTGGTAAACGGGTACAAAAAAAAACAACAAATTAAAATGAACAAATCCTAGAGGGAAAACTTTGATTTGTGCTGGGTGAGTTCGCTGGTTGGTGTAGATTTGTGCCACTATCGATTTATCGTTTGCATAGCCTGATGACGATTTATTTTTTTTTTTATTATTCTAACTTATTTCTGGCTTTTGACGCTTTCAAAGTTGAATGTGTTTAGATACACATTTTTTAGCTGGTTTGGTTTTGGCAACACTGGTTTTGACAGCTGACGTGTGTTTAGTACCTTGTGTCACTGTCAAACAGCTTCAGTTTGGTTTGCAATTTAACCATGGATCGTCTTACAAATGAACAACGCTTGCAAATTATTGAATTTTACTATCAAAATTCGTGCTCGGTTCGAAATGTTCATCGCGCGCTGCTTCCATTTTATGATCGGCATTCTCGACCTTCTGAGCAGTCTATTCGGAAGATTGTGACCAAATTTCGCACCAAATTTACTTTGTTGGACATTAAACCACCAACACGTTTACGTACTGTGCGTAGTGAAGAAAATATTGCGACCGTATCAGCTAGTGTGACAGAAGACCGCGAAATGTCGATTCGGCGCCGTTCCCAGCAGTTAGGCCTTTGTTACAGCACTACGTGGAAAATTTTGCGGAAGGATTTGGGCGTAAAGCCTTTTAAGATACAGCTGGTGCAAGAACTAAAGCCAGCCGACCTACCACAACGCCGAATTTTTGGTGAATGGGCTCTTGGAAAGCTGGCCGAGGATCCGCTTTTTTATCGCGAAATTGTGTTCAGCGATGAGGCTCATTTTTGGTTGAATGGGTACGTAAATAAGCAAAATTGCCGCATTTGGAGTGAAGATCAGCCAGAAGCATTGCAACAGCTACCAATGCATCCCGAAAAAGCCACTGTTCGGTGCGGTTTATGGGCCGGCGGCATTATTGGGCATATTTCTTCAAAGATGATGCGAATCGCAGCGTTACTGTCAATGGTGAACGCTACCGAGCGATGATAACAAACTTTTTTTTGCCCGAAATGGAAGTTCTTGACTTGCATGATATGTGGTTTCAACAAGACGGTGCCACATGCCACACAGCACGCGAAACAATGGCGCAATTGCGAGGCGAGTTTGGTGAACAGTTAATTTCACGTTTCGGGCCGGTCAATTGGCCGCCTATATCGTGCGATTTGACACCATTAGATTATTTTTTGTGGGGGTATGTCAAGGCTAATGTCTATAGGGACAAGCCCGCTTCGATTGACGCACTGGAAGCCAACATCCATGCATTCATTCTTGAGATACCGGCCGATATGTGTGAAAGAGTATGCCAAAATTGGACTCAGCGGATGGGCTACCTGAGACGCAGCCGCGGTCAACATTTGCATGAAATTATCTTCAAACATTAAATTGCAAGGTTCAAACTATCGATTCAAATAAATATTTCATTAATTTTTTGGAATTTTTTGTGTTTTTTTTTTTAAAAAAGTTCTAAACCTCTTAAAAAATCACCCATTAGTTGGTGTTAGGTATGCCAAAGACTAAAGTTAAATAGATGCCGATTTTTTGTAGTTGCTTGAAATAGTTTTGAAAAGTTTTCTACAATTTGAAAAACCAACATTTTTGTATGGGAGCTAACTAAGCCAATTGGTTGGCCCGTTTATGCTCTAAAGCACCTGTTATATCTGCTTTCGTACATAAAATACAAATTATCTTTAGCCACACAAAATCGTTTGGACGTTTGGAGCTTAAACCAATTTTACCTGCTGAAGGTTTCCCCAAGTATCATACAATCTATGGGTTTTTCGCACACTCGTTGCTGATTTTTATTAAAAATCTGTTGTTTTTGTCAGTTTTTAATGACAACAATATTCGAAGATTTCAGAAAATCTTAATATTGAAAAAGCGCCACATTGTCCGATACTTTAAATTCAATTTTTGTCATTAAAGCACGATATGATCACATTTTGTAAATTTTATAAAAACAGACTTATACGGCTGTTCTGATATTCGGTCGAATTTGAAAACGGAAACGAAAATTGAATCCGAGCGGATTGAAAACGATTGTTTTGATTTCCAGCCGGATTTACTTTTAAGTTTTACTAACTTCATCAACAAAAAAAATTCGAAATCAGCTGTTATGTTTATATTCAAGAGCTGTCAAAAACAAAATTGTAATCCGCCAACAAAAGGATAACCGAATTTAAAACGTCAATTTGGCGGATTGTAGATCAGTTCGTTTTGCCGAATCCGCAAAACGTTTTCCAATACGGAATTTGGAACAGCGAAAATTCGAAAACGTGAGGATATAGAATTCGAATGAAAATTAGAACAGCCGTGTTATTGATTTAATCACCCAAAAAAATATTAATGGTAACCCTTTTTCTTGTTGTAATTAAAAAAAAAAAATAATATGCATTATTTTGGAAGCGCGTTGTTATTTTTCGAAGCAAAATGTAGAAATTAATAGATGCAATTTTAATTGCAACAAGAATTTAGACTACATATGCCATGATTTTCACAAATATAATAGGTGTGTTCGCGTACTAGTCCGAAACTACCCATTTTTACCATTTTTAGTCCAATTTAATTTTTTTTATATGGACTTTGACAGAACTTTGGATTAAAACTGGCAGGTTTGGAAAGTAAACGAACAGAGGTAATATGTCAATTAACTTGTGAGATAAATTCCAACTTGGAAAATCTTTTCCAACTCACTACGGCTGATTAGCAGGTACTATTTTTTACTTCAGCAAGTTTGTTCGTAATGGCTACGCGAAGGTTTACGATTACTCGCACCAAAAAATACATTATTTTTTACCCATGAGAGAATCACGAACACACATTAAAACTATTAGCCTTCCTTCTTCTAAAAGAAATAAAAAATGCGAAAGATACATAATATGTATGTTTTTTTTCTAAGTTTACACACACCCGTTCTCTTTTCAACAACTTCTGTAGGAAGAGTTCCAGAGAGCTTTACTAGATTTTGAAAGCGGCGTCTATATTCGCATAAGAAGAATAAAACACTTGCTATAGGATCAAGAGGCTCCCATAACTAGACCATTTAAGTCTTTTAACAATCTTATAAGCATCTAGAAGAACTCCTCAAGACTCCATTTAGCTCCTTTAAATAAGTCTAGTTATAGGCTTTCGGAGCATCTTATGAGATGAAAAATGTTACTTGGGATTCAAGTTGTTTCATTCAAACCTTCAATATTAATAAATGATGGTGCGTAAGCCTTGCAACCTTAATGCGAGTGTGTTATCACACAAAAACAAGTTTTCAAAGTTTATACCATTACCTAGTACCTATTACCAAAGCAATTTCTATAACCTGGGTCAGGGTACACCAAAGTAAGCCTTTTTCTTAAATCCCCGAATCATGATGTCAGCTTTGGAGATAACGTAAAACGATTATTTTCTTAAAATATAACTAAAAATCTTTTCCAAATTATACTTAGCGAATTAGGGGACACTCTGTATATTGCGATTATAAATAATTAAGCGTGCTGGACCAAGAACACTTCCTTGCGGAATAGCAGCATTTATTTTTTTAAACCCCGAAAATACCACTACACCACCATATTTTCTTCAGACTGGTTGATGTAAATGGGACCTTCAAACCACCTTTCATAACTTCGTCAAGTTCTTAATATTCCCTGAAGTCGAATAATCGCATTAAGTATAGAAATCTCACGAGACTTTGAGTCTGGGTTTTCTTCTTTCAGCTTTTACCCAGAGAGCGTGCATTTGAAATAGTTATTTGTATGAATTATCGGGATGAGATTTTTTAAGAGCTCTCTATTTTTTCTCTGGCGAAATAAATATCCGTAGACTTCCTACACTACACAGGCCTGCGTTACTTAAACAAAAAAAAAAGACTCTTCGAAAAAGGCTGCATAAACAGAACTTTATTTAACTAAACTCTTAGGGTCAAAGTGGGTAAATGTATAAACAGAGGAAAATTTAAACAGAGCTCAAATTCCATACAAATAATGCAGTCATGAACGCACCCGCTGAATAAATCTTCGGATGCATTTACAAGTCTGGAGGCTTCGGGAAATATTAATATTTTTTTTTACAAACTTCAGAGATAATTTTTTTTTTTAATAGACTTCTTAGTTATTAAATTTGATTGGCATTAAATTTAAGGAAAACAAATTTCAAAATTTGTAAGGGACTTATCTTCTTTTTTTTTGTTTAAATTTACCTTGGGAAATGTCATGATGAGGGTTAAACTTAAACAAATTTTTGGGGTAGTTGTAAACATAATATTTTGATTGAAAATTAAAATTGATAAAAATTTAAGTGTGTTAATTTAAATGATTTGATTTGTTGCGAATTACATTTCATTCGGAAATATCCTTTCAAATTATTATTCATACTCATTGGATGACGTTGCCAAACCATGCAATGCTGGAGAATAACATAATCATGACCTTCAAATCTTATGCGTATTGTGTATCCTACAACTATCAGCGAATCGTCGCCCCTGAAATAAAGAAGATTTACGAGTTTTTAAAGCCTCTGTTCCAAAAATTCAAGATCATTCACATTGCTGTTTACAGTTTTTAACCCCATTAAAACAGAACTGGGTAAGTGTAAACATGATAATATTAACCGTCATTTAAAAACTTTTAAGGTAATTTTTAAAAAAATTTGTATTGTATTTTCACATTATCCATTCATAGTTTTTCGTTAAATTTTCAATTACAAAAGTTATAAAAAAGTTATAACTTAAATTTTTCAAAAAAAAAATAAGAAATTGTATCATGTCTAGAGTCACTTCCACAAAAAAAACATTGAAAGCTATTTCTGAAGTTTTGAGGCTTCATATGGAGCACCATTATTTGTGTCTTTTTAAATATTGTTAGATTATATCCTAAAAGATCACAAAACATTAAGTAAGCAAAAAATATTCTTTAAATCCTTGTTGAAAGCTTCGTAACAGAGATTATGATACAATTATTATGATATCATTCTTATTGCTTCATTGCCACATTGAACAAAAATAAAAAATAAAAAAAAAAAACAAAGAATTTGCAAATTTTCAAAAACCATACCAACGACATGATTGATTGTTATCTCTTTTAGTGTATAACATACACATATACGTACCGTACTTTAAAGTAGCAATCGTGACCAAACAGAAAAATCCTTTATATTCTCTATATATAGTATAGAGGATATACGCAACGCAGTAACATACACCCCAAAAGCATAGATGTGTAATCTTTAAAATTGCCGCAATTTATTTAAATTCCCTTGTAAATTCATTGAGTAATATACGGATGTTCGTCCTTTTTATTTTATTTTTTTTTTTGTTTTGTTTTTTTTTTGTATAAAAAAGAAACAATCTCCATCATGAAAAAATCTCGGATTATTCAACAGAAAGAGAGGTAGAGAGAGAAAAAAAAGGACCTCCATCAGAATATCCTATCCATGTCCATTTTGTCAGTAGGTATACTGTAAATAGGAATTTGGGATCCATGGGAATGGGCTATTCATTCAAAGGCGCCTACCAAGCATGTAAAATTTCCCTAAAATGGCCAAAATGGCAAATGAAACAACTCTTTGTCGCACACCAAACCAAATATACATTTCTATGGTAAACGCTGGATGGCTCCGACTATTTATATAGATAAACCCCCTCTCCGACCGCACCACCTTAATGGTTAACCCAGAAAAATCAGCAGCTCCTCAGAAAGCCATTCAAACATATACCGACCCATATGCATATGCATGTATATACGAATATAGAACGAAGGAAAGGTTCCTTTTGGACATTTGATTTTTGAAGTTGTGTTACTTTCGTTTTGGCTCAATAGTGCTCCTTTTCCCTAACTCTGGCTAAATCATGGCTACAAGACCATTATCTCTAATCAAAGGTATTTCATCGCCGCTGCCGCCACAGTTCTATACAATAATTCTCCTTCCTCCCAAAGCAGAAACGGAGGAGCTGTGGATGTCAATGGCAAGGATTTCCGGAATTTTTCTCTCCGACACAATTCTATTGTGTGCGGGTGTGGTGTTGGTTCTCGGTTCGAATTTTATATGATGTTTCTTCTTTTTATTTTTTGCTGCTCATCGACTACCTACTGCTAACCAACATCGAATCAAGGATATGATCTCGAATTTTATCCGCAAATTCAATGGTCAAGCAAAAGAAGCAGAGTAGCAGCTTTATATAGCCATACACACACAGTTATGGTTAGGCAGCGTTCACAAATGTTGTATGTAGGTGGGTATATATCCTTTTTATGACCATGTCTCCAGCATCAGAATAGGTACTGTTCAGTTAGGTGCGGTTGGTGTGGATTTGAAAAGGACGTGTAACAATAAAGAGACAAATTTCAATGGGTTACGCTTGAATGATTTTTATTTTTCAATCGACCTTTCGTCTGCAAGTCTTTGATTCTTTAATCTTACACTCCGAAAAAAAAAGTTCGGTCGATATTTTTGTTTAAGTTTTTTTTTTCAAGCAATACCTTCCTACTGCTGATGTAGTGTAGTGTAGTAGTGTTATTACAAATTAATTTGGTATCGATTATTGATATTAAAACGTTTGATTGAAACAATGACTAAACTTATGTATCCTTACATAACCAAACAGAGAAGACTGGAAATTAGCTTCAAACACCTGCTCGTGTAAAAGTGTAGAGTTGGCGATAAGTACATTCCAACCTTTTAAACCTCCAGGTGTAGATGGCATCTTCACAGCCCTTCTGCAGAAGGTTAAAGAAGATCTTATGCCACATTTCATTAGCATACTTCAAAGTAGCATAGCTCTTGGGTACATACCAAGTCTATGGAGAAGAGCTAAGGTAATCTGTAACTCTCGCATCGATAAAATCGGTCGAGAAACGATGAAAATTGAAAGAAATCGTATGAGTTTTGTTCCATTTTTTATCGTTTCTCGACCAATTTTACTCATGCGAGAGCTACAGAACGTAGGCACTGTATACCTAAAATAGGGAAAAAAGATAAAGTCTTTCAGGCCTATAAGCTTAACATACTTTATACTGAAAACTTTGGAAAAAATAGTTGACAGCATCATACGATATAAGTATAAGCATAAGTGTTAAAAAATAGGTCTCTTAATGAGGCAGATCTACAGAAACCGCCCTGTTTGAACTCACAAATATGTATCTTACAAAAGGCTTCAGAAGCAAAGGAAACGGTATTATCTGCCTTCTTAGTTATAGAGGGAGCTTTCGACAATACCTCCCATGAAGCAGTTAACAGAGCTCTTGTAAAAAAGTATGTGCCCATCACCTTAACTAGATGGATTGGTGAGATGCTGGGCAGCAAGATCAAATTTACAGAAAGTATCCACAACACCACACATGAAACTTCTCTGGTTAACCGGATGAAGTAATTGAAACAAAAAGGAAGGTATAATATCTACGATTAACACAAGATAGTAAACTCCTCTGGAATATAATTATAAGCACGTTGAAATTACCGTCGGGAAAGCCACAAAGGCCCTTATGATATGCAAAAGACTCGCAGGAAGATCATGGGGTTGCAAACCAAACATCCTCAGGTGAATGTATACACCATGATGGTAAGACCAATTACTATACCTATGGTGCAGTTGCGTGGCACAAAAGAACCGAATTAGCAACAACTAGGAAAGCGCTAGAAAAAATTTAAAGGCTCGCATGTATATGCATTACGGGAGCAATGAGAACTTGCCCTATACACCTATACAGCAGCGATGGAGGTTATTCTCCATCTGTTCCCCTAACACTACATCATCGTAAGTATGAGTATGAGGGAGGCATTATGAGATTTGTCAAGGAGGGAACTGGGTCTGGCAAGTGTATAAGTCTTAGAGAAAGAGACTGCATTGTAAAGTCGACAGTTACATACCTTATTGGCATTCCAAGAGATGATTAAAAAATATATAAAATTCCATTGGGTACCTGGTCACATGGGGGTCCAGGGTAATGAGGACGCAGACTTCCTAGCAACAACCCTTGTAAGAGGAGAAAATGTGAATAAAAACACCTTAATATTCTTAGTCTAGAAAGCCCAACTTGCTGATTCTGCAGTTCTTATGAGTTATGAAGAAACACCGGTCCACATTCTAGGCAAATGCGATGCTCTCAAGGATAGAAAAAAAAAACACCTGGGACGCTACCAGGTAGAAGAGATCGAATTTTCCTCTCTGAAAGTACTCCAGATGTCCAGATACACAAACTCCTTAAAGGTGTAAATCTAGAGGAAGAGCTATAGAATGAGCAAGATAACCTTCTAACTCTAGATGGGGCATAATAGATCTTTATGATGAAAATTACCAAAAATTCAAATACAGCTTGAAAAAGAGATTTAAGAGTGGACTCCGAGTTTAAAAATGTTTTAGGGCTAGTTTCACAGTCGATAATTACCGGAATAAGTGGCACTTAAGTTTCCCATATTAGGACTTTATAGGCTAAGTTTCATAGCCAGCGTAAGTGGAACTTAAGTCACCAACATCTGAGACTAAAGTGCCACTTATTTAGGTGATATCGTGCCTTAATATTTGACATTGCACACTTAAGTGCCATTTTTCTCACTGTGAAACTGGTCCTTAGAGTAGCAAATGTTTAAAATTTTGCTCATTTTGTTAAAATATACTATTACTATAAATCGAAAGAAGAATTTTGTTTTGGTTTGATACTTTTTAGTTTTGTTCACTCTTCATACATGTTTAAGCAAACCAATAATATTAAACCATTAGAGCAAGTCAAAATGTACGACAAAGTTTTTTCTTAAAGTGTAGCAGCGCATTCTCATCATCGTATGTGTGTGAATAGTATATGTGACAGGACAATAGAAATGTAAATTCATACAATTTACGAGCAGAAAATATTTTCTTACTCACAGAACGAAGAAGAATCTTCGTTTCTCTGAGATTTATCACTAAGTATGGATATGATGCCATAAGGCAAGAGTAGACAGAACTTACAGGAAGAAATACCTCCAATGACCTGAGAAAATATTATCCTACATCGCCATCACCATGTGTTGAATCCTTTTTTCTCGACACAGTAGTAGTCGCCAACTGTCATTCTCATTGGAATTGCTCAATTGTACGTGATGAGGCGTACAGAATGATCTGTTAGTCCGATAAAGTATAAACCTAGTATGATAACAAGGAAGAAAAAAAACAGATGTATACCCATCAGGACTAAATCTCGCTTCTTCGTTGTAAACGATTAAAGGAACGCGATGCCAAGGCATTTCTTTTGCACATTTACGAGTATTCTCTTCCACAAACTCATCCCCATACGCACTTTGTTTGCATTCGGATTGAATGACTCTGTCTGTGTCCATTAAAGCGAGAACAACAACCTCCAACCGAAACAAATAGAGCAGAGATATTTATATACCTATGGTCCTATGGGTATGAAAAATCCCATCCATGATGGTATAGTTAATGCAAACAATGTGTTTGACAACATTTCGCTGTCGCAAAACATTGCCGATGATGATCCTATGGACCGTGCCCAATGCTCGTCCCTATATTCTCGTCATCAACTCTGCCTTCCTCGGCCGGCTGGCGTGGTGTGGTGCGTCAAATCACAGTGGCTATACATTTCACATGCAACCGTTCTACCAAAGTCTCGCACCCCCTTCATCAGAGAGAGAATCGATTTTTAATAAATTTGTATAAGATGGACACAATGTCACTTGGAATGGGTATTTATGCTTTTCTCCTATTGAAGCTATATATGCATCCCTTTGGGCCCCCATATATCACATAGGTATAACAGAGAAATGGTGATGGACGATGGAATTCCTAGCTCGGAGATTGGTGTGGGAGGGGTGTGTGTGACATTTTATGAAAACGATGTCCCTTCCGGATGAGTTGGCTTACCCCAACTACCAAAGTATCCTCATTAGGGAAAGTGGATTTTGATGCGAGTTGAATTGAAAACATTGTTGTTCTTCACCATCCTAATATCTAGTATTGAAAGGTTTAGATTTTTTAGGGATAAAAAGAGCTGCTTTACGATGGCTTTAGCAGCTAAATTAATTAAAACATCATTGGTAAATCTTTAAAATGAAAAGAAAACACTTTGCAGACATGAAATTCTTTGAGTTGAAATCGTCCCTTTTATATAAAATTTATTAAGTATTAGGTACCTCTTGTTCATTAAGTATTTTTAATATTTTTTTAATCATTTATTTTATCGAAAGTAGAGATGCACCTACTGTTT
The DNA here is from genome assembly GCA_932273885.2 of Leucozona laternaria. Classification (NCBI taxonomy): domain Eukaryota; kingdom Metazoa; phylum Arthropoda; class Insecta; order Diptera; family Syrphidae; genus Leucozona; species Leucozona laternaria. The sequence goes on from OW026368.1 coordinate 8,272,946, forward strand.
TTTCATAGTATAGCATTAACTCCACACAGATAAACGTATAAGCGTCTACTCTTGATTCTCTCTCCTTACAGATTTTTAGTCCCAATGAAATAGTCAAAAGTATCCGTATGACGTTTAGTTATTTTTTTCGAATTTCGAAAAAAAAAAATTAAAAGTGAATAAGTGAATGTTTTTGGAGTTTCATTCCTTTATTCTGAAGCATCCCAATATAAAGAACAAAAATCTAAAACTTGGCTAGTTTAAAAAAAAGTAATAAAATGTGTTTTCCTTTTTAAAATGAATATGATAAAAAAGTGAATCTTATGTACAGCAGAAGGTAAACAAATTCCCTTAGTCACGATTTACTTGGTAAAGTTCTTTACGGTGCGTACTACCTACACATACACATTTGCATTTCTCATCCGCAAACATTAATAAAATTAGCGAAATTGTTGAGCATACCGAAAGGTGAAACTTTATAATATCATTCATCAATGAATTGAAAAATATATAAATATTGTAAAGCACGACTACAGTGATAAGTAAAAAAAAAAACTAAAACATTGAAAAAAGAAGAATCAGGTTCTACACATTTTAGTCATAAAATATTGCTGTTTCTGGTTTTAAATTCAAAAATAACTGCTTGCCTTCAGTCATTTCCGTTTGAAATAAATAATGATGGCTTCACAACTTCCTTTCCGACTGTACCATCCATGTTTTACGAAACAATCTACATTGCCATCTATCTTTCAGCAGTGAATACATTTTGGCATTTGTAGGTTTTTTTTTTGCAGTTCAGACAACAAGCAACTGCAATAATTTTCTAGCAAAGTTTTCATCTTTCTTTGTTGGTTTGTGCAGTGACTACAATTGAAGTTGTGACATCTAGAGTTGAGTAGTGTCATTAAAGCTTCCGGCGTTGCACACAAGATGGCTTTCTTTTAAGAAAATCAAAAGCATTTTTATAGTGTGACGTCATCATGTTGTATTGGTTGTGCTGGTGGTTGTTTTCAAGTAGGTCCATATTTTAAATTTTCTCCGTCCACTCACCAGTCACAGATTTCATTTTTAATTACTTTTTAGAATTAAATCAAACAAACGCTTCCACACTTGCATCAAAATCAAAACTCACCATAGGTAGGTAGGTACATAGGTAGGTATATGCCTACCTAACTCCAATTTGTCGAAGGGGATTAAATGTGTGTTGGTTAAAGAACCAATCTTGAAAATGTTCAAATAAATTGTTTGAAATGCTTCAAGTCGTGTGAGATGAAATTTAAAATTTTGCTACCATTCCACAATGACCGAATTACCAGTAGCGTACGCAGGATTGTTTTTTTTTTGGGGGGGGGGGGCTCAGTCTCAATTATGGTAGAAATTTTTTTTAAAGTTTGGCTGAAACTACCACAAAAATGAGAGCCTTTCTTATTATTAACTACCTCATATGAAAAAGAAGTAAAATTTCAATAAGAAAACGAAAAATGAAAAAAAAACTCTAGTTTTAAAATGAATTTTATTCATATTTTTTCGTTTACTAAGCAATAGTTTTAAATGATTGTAGCCGTTTTTATGTTGATTTTGTATAAGATGATCCATATTTAGATATCATCCTGCCCTCTATCGGGATCACGTTTTATGACAAATACCGAATTTCAAAATCCCGAACGAAAAAATCCTGTCAAAATTATTATTATAATTTTTCTATTGTTTGTGTTGTGTCTGTTGTGAGTTATAACCACCTCTTGTATCCCCATTAAGGTTATCTTCACAAATTGCTATGAATTTTCTCATATTTCTTCCCAAAATCCTCCTCACTAAGCACTTGCATTGGATTTTATCTGGTTTTGTATATTTTTCTTTTTCTTGTCGTTGGTGGCAAATAGTTTAAGAACTCAATAAATCTAGTAGAAATCATTATTTTTATGTAAAACTTAAATTTGCAATCTTCACTTATATTTTTTTTTTTAATTTTAGAATAAATTTGACACATAGTTCTTATTCCTTCGCTAAGTCATCACCTACTTCGGTGGTTTAGCTTAGTAAACGTCACTTAATAGAAATTTTGTTTTAACACTTTGCACTTAGTCCAAGGAATAAGGCCTAAACCTTCGCTATTCCACGTTTATTAATTTGGCTGTTAGAGGATATATAATTTGGAGTGCTTGTTTTTATTCGAATGCGTACTTTCATAGGGTCCACTGTTTGAAGTTTCGGTCTGAGTTTTCTGCACATTGGAGAAAAAAACTAATAAAAAAAAATTGAAATCTTTAAAATAATAAACAAACAATTATTAATTTCAAGAATTACTTCAAATTAGAACAATTTAGATAGAAAATAAGTAAATTATGACTTTGATAGCAGCTGTACGATATTCTAAGACTTTATCTAAACCCAAATATCGCCCCCTATCAAGGGCCCAGGCGTTACCATGCATTAGGGACAGAAACGAGAACTTCATATTATATATCCTCAAAGGGTAGACCTCATAAACAAATACATATGTGTACCTAGTGTGGAATGGCTTAGCACTTGTCTTGGTATTGAAACTCTTGGAATTTTTTCCAAATGTTCAATCTCGGTGATGCTTAATTTTTAAATGATATCTACATTTGCATTTTTGAATATAAGATTCGAGTTCCAAATCTTTTAAAATGCAATTTAAAGACTACTTAAGTAGATACCTAGTACCTACTGTCTATACTGGTGATAAAATTCTATCAAATTTCGACCCTAACTTTTTGAAATTTTGAACTCTCCAAAAGCTTTAAACGTTTTACGAAAGCGGTTTTTCGGGTGTAGTCTGTAGTTCTTATTTAACTATTCGAATTTCATAAGCAAATCTGTAAGAGAAAAATACTAGATCTTCAAGATTTCGAAGATTATTTCATAAAATAAAACAAATTAGTGACTTTTCAAAAACCTGTCGATTTCGTTAATAAGTGATACCTACCTTAGAGGGAAAATTGAAATTTTTTGTTTAGCCCTAAAAATAACGGCACCAGCCATAAAACCGTTATGAAAGATATTATTTTCCTCGGAAACGGCTCTAATAACGAGTTTAAATAAAAAAGAATTATTTAATTTTTGAACAACAACTTAAAGGTGTTACCACCAAAATTGTTTACGAATTAATTTATAATTCGTTTATTTTGGCTAGAGATACAGCTGTTTCAAGGGGTGCCAAGCCACCTATCATCAGTCTCCTCTTATTAGTGGTGCTGAGCTTTAATCCAATTTTATTATGAAAAACTTTCTACATGCCCATCATAGGGATCGAACCCACGATATCAGATTTGCTTAGTCTTAGAAGCCGTATGAACTACACATTCCGCCGCCTGAGACCACTGACGTCACATACCGAAAATGGGATGTTATTGTTTATCAAATGCATTTGGAGCATCAGCATTTTTCTAAGCGCCTTTAAAGAATTATATCTACTACCTACCTCTATTATGTATTATTAACGACCACGTTACCTGTTTTTATATTTTCAATTTTCTCGCTAACGACTTAAATGATTTCTATAAAAATTTGTTTACAAAAGCTCCTATTAAGTTTTGATAATATTAGATACATATAAAATTTTTCCAAAAATATTTTCTGGATTTAAAAAAAATGAAAATCTGTCTATTGGTAAATACCTACTTAAAAATAGGTTCCAACTTTTTTTTAAAAGAAGGTACCTATTTTAAAAAATTTAAATTTAATAAAATTTTTCTTAAGAAAACTGCTCCAACGATTTTTTAAATCTTTTTTTCAGTAAATTTATTTCAGTAATAACTATAACTATTAATTAAATGATGCATTAATGTACGTTTAACAATATTTGAATTTCCAAGACCGCAAGATCAAGTTCCTCCGATCCAGTCGTGCATTATTCATTTATGTACGGCTTTTCCCTATATAGGCTCGACCGATTTTTATCAATTTGTTTTATGCTGAAGCATGTCGCGAAACGGACAATACAAAAAAAAAGGTAGGTAGTTAGGTACTTATAAATAAATTGGTTACACAACAGCTAGGCAAAACCAGAGCCTAGAGATTTACAAGTCTCAACTATTCCTGTGTGCATGTTTTAAGTCGGCAGGAATGATGGGACCTATAGTTTTCTGCCGATTACCAACGGCTATGATCAGAGGCTTTAAATTATAGTAAAAGTAGGTTTTGGAAAGGCAGTGTTTCCCTAAAAATCACTTATTTCGTTCGTAGGTGAAATCCCTTCGCCCTTCGCTCCGCTGTGACACCCTAACACACAGGCCATTACGCCATGGGATAGTTACCTACTATATACAATTTTTGTCTTAAAGATGATAAATAATCCTAAAACAATAAATAGTGGTTAAGATATAAATAAACAAACAGACTAACAATCCTAAATCAATTAACAAAATGAGTTATAGCTTGTATAATCCACGCCAGCACACACCATATAGGACAGCTTACCTTCTAAATAGGTAACTATTTACTTAAAGGAAGGTTTGTATACCTTAAACTAAATGAAATAATTCACGATGTGTCTGTTCATTATAATGAATTAATGGAAACAATCGAAAAAGACGAACATCAAACGATATATTTACCTACTTTCTAACTATCAATTTCCTCCGATAACAGAAAAGACTGTCTGTCAGTCAACAGGAACTAAGAAAAAAAGTAATAAAATATCACAAGCTCTCAGAGTAAGGTATAGTAGCAGTAGGTAACATTTTTCTTAATGAGTTGCTGTCGAATTTATTATCTCTTGCTCGTCACAGTCACACAAAAGACACCCTGAAGCGGAAAGAATGAACGCAAATATACCAAAGGCAACATTAAAATGAATAAACTACTTCAGAACCAACAATTTCACATTTTTTTTTTTTTTCGTCCGCCTTTGTAGTCCGGAACGCGTAAAAGCCTCATTAGGGCGGAAATTCAACACTCATTTGTTTCACCCACCCCCTTTCGACGAACAAATGATTTTTATATCAACTCTATAGGTACGTCTATACGATGATACTAGCAAAAGAGGGTAGTTTTATGTTTCGTGTCTGGATCTGGAGTGCACTCGTTTCGTTAGCTGATGTAGCTGGAGCTGGAGGATGAATAATAGAAAATATACTTTTGAGCAATGCCATACAAGCCATATTAAAAAAAAAATCATCCCTTAAAGAAAATAAGTAGGTATATTTTTCATCCCTTATTTGGCAAGGAATACAAAAAAGAATTAAAGCTGAGTCTGTAAAAAAGAAAAAACGAAAAGGAAAACGATCAAAGCGCCCTCTCATTGAAAGACCTTGTTTTTTTTTTAGATTTTTCTTGGTTTATGGCCGGTTTTGCCCAAATCAGTTATCTGCAGGAAATTGCAACCCAAATGGAAACTGGATGGGTGGACGTTTCCATTGTGCGAGACTATGAAACTTTGGCTACATCATTATCATCCTTGTGGATTTATTTGAACCTTTCAGACTTTCAAATGAACAAAAATGGGAAGATATTTATAATCTTTTTTATGGATAATCCCAAAATTTATTGTTGTTTGAAAAAGTTGCATAGAAGCGGGGATGTAACTTACTGGGTGTAAATTATCCATAATGATGACTCAAGCTGGGAAATAAATTGACTTATTCATAATAATATAAACAATTACTTACCTACTAATAAGCGGGTGGCAATGGTATTGTGGACTTCTTGATTTTTTTATAAATGCCGACAAAAAGTCAAAAACAAAGGATTTAGTTCAAGCAGTATTTAGGTAGTTTGGTAGTCTTCCACTTCGAAAAATTCCGACAAAGCTGAATTTTTGTGGAGAGCTTAATTTGTTAAACAATTTCTAAAATGTGCTTTAAATTTAGTTAAATTAATTTTTTTTTTTGTAAATTTCTAGACTTTTTTTTGCAGATCTTTGAAGAAATATCAATAGTCAAGTACCTATACCTATATTTAGGGTTTGTTTGTTAAATCCGAATTTTCGAAAATCAACCCCTTGCAGGGTTGCAGCTAACTTAAATTGAATTGAGGCCGATTTTCTCGAACAAAATCCATATGTTTGATTTAATCGAAAAAAAAAACAATTTCAACAATTTTTGACAAAAAGAATATACGTTCTACAAAATTCAATACATATAATATATTTTGTCAGATTTTGCGTATTTAATGTATGAAAACTAATTTTAATCAAAGCGATTGTGCTAAAATGAAATATTTGACCAGAAAAAAAAATCATTAGATTTAAGTTTTCGAGTTTTACGTGTCAAAATACTTTTGAATAATATCAATTTGAGCACCTCCAAACATCTATAAAACTAGTTTTGTAATGAAACTAGTTTTGAAACAAGTCAATAATATGGCTGTAACTGTTTAATGTATGAAAAAAATGTCATGTTTTCAAAATTGTTGAATCTTGCAATTTTCTTTACAAAAATGTTCAATTCAAGATGGTGGCAACCTTGTTTTGATTTAAGCTCTCTTTAGTATCTACTCAAACAACGGTAGTAAAAAATGTTCATACACTCAATCAACTGCAGTTATCTTTAGGAATCAATATAATTATACAGGAATATAAATTGCAATTAAGTTTGTAAAGCTCGCACGCATAGGAACGCTACGTTAAAATAATTGTTACTTAGGGCCAATTTCACAGTCGACACTTACCGGAATAAGTGGCACTTAAGTTTTCCATATTAGGACTTTAGGCTTAAGTTCCATAGACAGCGTAAGTGGAACTTAAAGTCACCAACATCGGAGACTTAAGTGCCGCTTATTTAGGTAAGTGTGCACAGTGATATTGCACCTTAATCTTTCACATTAACCAGTTTTCTGACTGTGAAATTGGCCCTTAGTCTTCTAATTTTCTTATTGAACCCAAATTAATTCCACAGTGAACTGAGGAAGCAGTTTTTGGATGGAGAATGCATGCGAAACGACTCAACAAACCCGGTGGATAAAACATCAAAAGCAATTGTTCAGTTAATCCTGAGTTAGGTAACTCACCAAATTTGATGAGTTAACTGGGTTTTAACTTTAATCTCACACTGAAAAACTGGACCAAAGAGTCCGAATACTTACAAAATTTGCAACATCCATTTAAATTCAAGACTTTTCGGGAATGCTATACAAAATAGCCTGGGGTTTATTCAATGTTATTTAGATGGGATAAACCCAGGTCTAAGATAAACTGGAGTTTAAAAATGACTATGAATATGCCCCATTATATTTTTTTTTTTTTTTAAATATTGTAAATGTACATAGCCTAAAATCTTGAATTTACAATATTCTTCCATGAATTTTGCACTTTTTGATTTTGGAAAAATTTTGGCAGAATGTTTTTTTGAATTTTAAATTCAATTTCTAAAACAATGAAGAAGAACCCTAAAAAACCTGCGGTATGTTTTTGATTTTTGAAATTTAAGAAACGGGGTCTCTGAAAGTGGCTGTTTAAGCGTTTTTTTGGATCAAGCCTTTGATAATATATATGTGCATAAGTAAGTATAAGTACATATACATATTTATTTTTGTATGGCAGGCATTTTTGTTAAATTTCGAACAAATTGATTGATGATTGACTTGATACAATTTTTGGAGTTTTGAAAAAGGGGGCCAATGCAGTTTTTACACAGGACCCAAGAACTTGAAGACGTTTATTTTGAAGTAGGTACGTTTTTTGACTGACAAAGCAGATATACATACGTAGGTATATTAAACATTTTCTCAATACAATTATTTATCATAAAGATATTCTAAATAGTGCTGGCTTTTCACGAGTCGATTTTTTCCATGCGGCCAGTCGCAAACCTAGAACCATTCAAAAAATTTCCATTTGCTGGACGGCAAAAGTCGACTAGAGCCCCGGAGGTCTACTTTGGGTCTCTGGACTTTAGTCACTTTTGGATTGTCGAATTTAAATTTTCAACACTTAATTTACTCCGCATACCAAAAATCGACTCGTGAAAAGCCGGGATAAGTGGTTTTCAGAAAAAAAAAAATAAATAAAAAAACTAATATTGTGAAGCCATTTTGTGCATACATATGTAAATATCTAGATATATATTTATTAAAAAAAATATTTAGTAGGCTAACTATGTATATTTAAAAATACACATTTTCCTGGTACTTAGTTAGAAAACTTTTGGAGATAAAAATATACAAAGTGACAATTTCGAAAAAATCAGGGGGGTCATTTTCAGATTGTGGACCAAACATACATATTGTATGTATTTTAGATCTTCAAAAACTTGGAACAAAGTAGAAATAATTTAAAAAAATTAAAAAATGGGGACAATTTGTATCAAAACTGAGTAACCCGATTACTCACAACCCACCAGTAGATATCACTAGTTCAATGGCCGTATAAAGTTTTAAGTATACTTAGGGCCAGTTTCACAGTCAGAAAAGTTACACTTAAGTGGGGAATTTGAAGGATTAATTCCCAATATCACCGTTCACTGTTACCTAAATAAGTGGCACTTAAGTCTCCGATGTTGGTGACTTAAGTTCCAATTACGCTGGCTATGAAATTTAGCTGAAATTCCTAATATGGGAAACTTAAGTGCCACTTATTTTGGCAAGTGTCGACTGTGAAACTGGCCCTAACTATATGTACGTTGAAAGCCATTCTACTTCTGATTTAATATTCTTCTATAAAATCATTTTTTTAGACACTTTCACATTTTATATGTACCAATATATCTGGTAACACTGCCGTTAATAATAATATGTCCTGCCATAACCTTCTTCTCAACAAAAAAAAAACAACTGAAACATTATTTTTGATTTCAATTTAGATGTCATTAAGTCCATTTAACGACTATGTGCTATTTAATGGTATGGCTATTATTTCGAATGAACTTTTTGCCATAACTTAAATACAGATACGTATACCTATATCTCATCCATCACTAATGTTACACAATAACTTTTAAACATATCGCATGCGCCTAACTCATGAAAATTTGATTTCACTTGCATGTCGATTTTTAAAACAGCTTTAATCGATTGAGTCACGATAGGTATACACTTTATATCCAAACCAAATTGAGGTTTATGCCGCCTGTGATGGAATCAGTAATTCTTCATATAAGTACCTATCTATAGTAATAAGTATATTCAAAACACACCTCTTTATCAGTGAATTTTATACTCACTTTGTCAATACTTCATTATTCAATTTGCATGCTCTGGCATCGTTATTTCGAGTCAAGACAAAATCTACCATTCATAGGCCTCGATTTCTAATAATTCATATTTTTTTCTTTCGTCTCTCGGATAGTGTTGAACTCAGTCATAACTTGGGAAGATATACATAAATGAGCACATTCTTCGGTTCAAATGAAACAGAACGGCCGGCCGGCTAGCGGCGTAGAAGGAAAAACCTCACTTCATGTCAGCAAGAACCCGTAGAGCCACTATGCGCGGAGATGCTTGGTACAGATAGTTGGGGCAAAGAAATTCAACACCTTGTTCGAGATCGAGCTGCGGAACCCCAAACTACGCCCGCCATACCTCCTCTCCTGATGATATAATGGCAATGCAGTGAAGTGAAGATACATAATTATATTACTGTCGGTTGGACACGACAGCGAAGTCGAAGAGAAATCGTCGAAAGGGCCTTTGGCTCCGCTCCAAGCGCCTATAATCATTGACCGGAACAGCTACAATGAAATATATACCCACACACAGAAAAAAAAAATAACAAACATGTATCTGCGAATGCGATATCATTTATCTTAATTCTGGTTGTGTATCGCTAATGTGATAAATGTTCGGTTGGGTTTTTTGCTTTTTTGGATATTTTGTTCAAGTAGCAATAAGGGGAGCTACGACAAACGATAAGCGTAAGCGACGAGGGTGAAGCCCAAGGCTTTCTAGAACTATTTCAGAAAATTGAAATATCAGCTCTACATACATAAACAGAAATCTTGAATTAATTCCACTATTCTACACAAGAAAAAGGTATCAATGGGGTGATGGCCGGCCGGCGGCATGCGGGAGGTGAAAGCGAAATTCAAAGGGCAAACAAGAAATATGTATACTTCACACGCAATTAAGATGTTAACAATTAATAGAAACATGCTTACTAACTATTTTTCCCCATGGCCAACTACAACTACTAATACCTATAGAACGAACAAAAGGAACATTTTGCTGAATGGATAATTAACACTTATAGCCACCTTGTGTGTTTAGTGGAGTGGGTAATTGAAAGTTATGAAATTATGAGCGAAATATAAAATCAATTCTATGGTTGACGATGTGGATGTAGGACACTGAACGCCGGACGGGCACATCACGTCCCTCGTCATTGTAAATAATTATTGTAAAAAGAAAGAAGATTATGATGAGATAGATAAGTGGTAAGTTTATCATCTTAATATTACAGTCATGCTCATGGTTTGCATTGTGCTAGATAAGTTTGGGGAGTGAACGTGAAGACAAAAATGTTTTTAAATTGATTTAAATTGGATTCGAATGTCCAGTTAAATAAGCTTGAATTCGGATAGCTAATACAACTTTTATAGCTTTTCAAACAGGTAGGCGCATAATTGCAGTTTGGTCACTTTTTCCATTGTTTTTTACAGTGTAACATCTTAGTTCAAGAGGCCTTCCACACTATCATACCGTATTATTGAAGTAAAACTTCTTTTCCGGCGTTGGGGGTACAAATGTTCATATGGAGCTGTCAGTGACATGTCAAACCGACACTTTTTATCTGTCAAAAACCGACAGAATTTTTCGCGACAGATTTTGCCATAGCTCTATATAAAAACTTTTACCCACCAATAATTATTTAAAAAAAAACATCTTTTTATACCGAAAAAGAATGTTTTTTAGGCAAAAGAGCCACAAAAACTAACCGGCACAACATTTAAACACATAATTTCATTAAAAACCCACATGAAAATTGTTTTTTTTTTTTAATTAAACACAGCGAAGAACAGCCACCAGAACAGAAAACGATTTTCATTATTAAAAAAACACAAACAAATATATTTTTCGACCATATTTTTAATTTAAATTATTAAACACTTAATGCTAGATAACACAAATCAGTTTTTTCCAACTTAACTTATAAACTAACTACTTAAAATGAACAAATAAATTTACCTAGAATAAGAAAAACACAAAGTAAACAAAACTATCTTGTTGAATGTTGACAAACGCTGACAAATCTAAAACAGCATTGCCATATGCATTTGGAATTAGTCCTCGAACACAACGGATGCGATAAGAAAACGAGACGTGAGTGTGAAGAGATCTCGTCGTTCTTGTTAAATTAGTTTCAAACTATGACGAGGATATGCATAATAAAGCATTTCACGTCGTCACGTTACGTAAACTTAATGGATTAAGATCAGTAAGCTTTAATAGCCATAGGTATTTTAATTTCCCCCAGATCTGATCCGGATTGGATTTGCACACGAAAATACATTTATTACAAAAACAATTCAAGGTCCAGCTTTGCTTTTGGATTTGCAAATCCATTTTTGAACACACACCTTTAGTACTTCCTTGCAAAAATTAGTTTTAACTCTGACGGGTAGATGGCTTTTTGAGTAAAAACGAAGACAACGAACACCTACAAATAAATACACAAAAGGACAAAAAGAGATGGGTATATAACATTTTTCTCACAGCGATTTTGTTTGTTTTATTATCATGCTCTTATCCGGATCAGATTTGAAGGATAATAAAATGCAGCTAATTTTATTATTTTGTTAAATCTCGTCAAAAGTCTCTTGCCATTGAATTGGGAAATGGTTTTATAATTCCAAAATGCTTACAGTGAATAATGTCACGCTCTCGTCTCGTTTTCTTGCGTCTCGTTTCCTTTCTTAAATCTCGTCCCAATTTCGGAGATTTTACTGAGGTGAATCGGGTGAGTTGAAATTGCTAAACCACGGATAACAATTTGAATCAAATGAGAACCTCAGTTAACTCGCCGGAATCGGTGGACTAAAATTGCTGAACCACGGATAAAAGTTTGACCGACATCGACGTTTGTACAGCTGGCCCTTACATGCCACCTCCACTGGGCATGAACGATGCTCGGATTATGAACATGTCTAGAAAAAATCCAATGGAGGCACAAAAATCCATGTCCGTGCAGCAACATATCGACGAAAACTACTTTTTCAACACGACATGACCGCTGTTCAAAGCTTGGGCATGAGATTTGACGTTTCATAAGTGTGAGTTTTTTCTGGTTCTCACTGAATGTGGTGGTAAATGTTGAAGGAAAAAGGTAGAAGTAGTGGGGAAAGGAATTTCTCTATATTTCCCTTGTATGTGAAACGACATGACATAATTTGCCCAGCGGTAAAAATTCGCTGATCGTCAACTTTAGTTTGATTATCTAACCAATTTGTAAAGAATTCATTATGATCTTGAATCAACAATTAATTGTTATGTTGGTTTATACAAAATGTTTGTACGTTTATAAGTAAGAATATGACAGAGGCGAAAGGCGTTGTTTGAGAGAAAAGAAGTTTTACTTCTAGCGCGCGTACGTCAGTACACACATATGTTTTTTTATTGTTTTTTTAAATGCAATATTTTACCTACCAGATTGCAAACAATAACGGTGCAACCATCGAAAGGATATACTACATACATCTACGATTAACCCAAAAATAAAAGCATTTTCACAAAAAAACATGGAATATAATTTTTTGACAAAAACCTGAAACGCACTTTGCATTCAATCACTTTGGTCCTCACAGGTACCTATACGAAGTTTAATCAAAATTGTAACAGTCGATTTCGAGAAAAATTAAAAAAAATTGTTGTATGGCAGCTATATTCGTTCTAGATGAAGTAAAACAAAAATTCGAAATTCCCCTCTAAGCAATTACTAAAAGATGATCTCTACCTACTAAGTATACTAACCTAATTTAAAGAAAATCAGCCCACCCGTCTAGAATCTAGCTCAAATCAGTGATGAGAGCCTTTGGCAGTTGGCATAACGCATGACCACAAAAACCTATGACCGAAAATGCGCTTTTTACTAACGAAGTTGTTGGCGTGTATGCTTACGGAAATATTTATTAAAACAAACGACAAAGAATATACAGTAGTCCCTCGATAATGTGAATTTCTCTAAACTGTGAACCGCCAAAACTTTACAATATTGACATCTCTATAATGTGAACATCCGAAATTTTGGAATTCTAAAATGTGAATTTCTTTAGGTACCTAAAAGTTTTTTACTGAGGTGAAAATTTGCCTCATCACTGAAGATGATTTTATTCGAAAATTGATCATGCACTGTTGCCATTTCTTGCCACCATTCTGACCATTGACGATGCGTTGCTCGATTGTGTATCTTTCCATGGTTCAAATTGAGTTAGTCTGAAATTGAGAAATGTCAAATGAAATGCAGAAAAAAACGTGACGCTTAGGTGTGGTTCACATTCAACATCGGCCCTTAAAATTTAACCACCCTTTCTATCTCGTTTTCCTCTTGTTGGTTTTGCGTGCGATATTAGTTGATCTTTTATCATCATTATTTTATTTTTCAGATTTTCTTAACTTAATAAATGTTGAAACTGGGCTTTAGGAAATTAGTTTGTGTTTATAAGAACTCAAAAATGTTCCAGTAATGTGAATCCGTCTAAAATCCGAAAACGTCTTGTTTTAATTAGTTCACATTATCGAGGGGCTACTATATAAGTATAAGAACATACATAACAAAAATCATATCAGTCTTTTCCTTATCAACTCAATTTTTTTAAATCATTTTAAAAATTTATTTCGAACTTATCAATAAGCCCATATCCATAGGTAGATGTAATGCAGGTATAAATTAATGAATTAAATTAAAAACATTTTTAATACCTATGTGGATATCTACCTACTTATTTTAGTTAAAGTTATATCAATATTTTAAATTAAAAATTTAGTAGGTATGAATTCATATTCGATAGGTATAGGTCTATGCATTAAGGAACACCAATTTTCTGCACAATTTGAATGATAGGTGATTTGCATTCAGTATTAAAGCCATTATGTCTTTTTATTGGAATGACCTTTTTATACAAATACCTACTGCTAAAAAGCACTTGATCAATCGATTTTGCTTCTTGTAGAGTAAGCGTCCCAAATATGGCCCGCCCTTAACTTTTTTTTAAATAAAACAGTCAGTTTTTCGGTAATTCACTTGTTTTTTTTTTCAATATTAAAGAAATTATCTTATAATCAGCTTTCATAAGATATACTTTTTTTAGCTTTAGTGAAAAGATAATTTTATTACCTTTAATTTGATATTAAAAGAAGACTACTTGATTACCTATATAAATACCTAGAAATAAACAAAACAAAATTCTAAGGGCATCTTATTATGCCTATGGACCAGGAAAGATAGATTATAGGGTACAAAATATGGACGACTTAGTAGCACGAACTTTTTTTGTAGTTAACAACTGTGTGTTACCATACATTGAAGACGCATAGTGTTTATATTTAACGAGAAAATATTAGGAGAGTCAAAAGTAACCACTAAAAAATTTTATTTTTTGTTTTATATTTTGTTGTTTATAAATCAATATTTTTCAAAATGTTTAAATGCAATATTATTTATACAGGGTGTCCGTCGGGAAGGTATACTACTTTGTTTGTTGGCTCGCATTTGTGAGACTAACAGAGGCGGACATTTCCTGATATTGTATTCCATACATAATTGCCGACATTAAATAAAACATTTATCAATATAAGATCCATTCTCTTTTATTTAATCAAAAATTATAAACAAACAAAGTAGTATATACCTTCCCGGCGGACACCCTGTACTATTGAGAAGCACCAGATTGAAAAATTATAACAAAATCAGTCGAACCATCAAAAAGTTATACTTGAATAACCTAAGAATAAGACCATTTTCTAAAAACCGTGGAATACCAAATTTAGTTATGCGACTTTTTTTTGAAAAACCTGACACGCAGTTTTCTTACAATTGACTTAGTTATTACAGGTACGGAGTTTAATCAAAATCGTAAGAGCCGTTTTCGAGAAAATTAAAAAAAAAATAAAATATTTGTATGGCAGCTAACCGTTATAGATGAGCTAAATCCAAAATTCGAATTCCACCTCTAGGGAATCATATAAAAATGCTCTGTACCAAGTTTGAAGCAAATTGGTTCACCCGTTTGGGCTCTAGCTCAAATTACAGTGGACGCACAGACCGACGGAAGGGTTTTAAAATAAATAATAGCGGATTTAAAAAGAAAATACTATTTTTAGCGGTTTTAATCCGACTCATATATTAATAAAATACTGTCCAAGAAGTGAGCAGGTGGCGTAATATTGTGTTCGAGCTTTGAAAAACTTAAATACCAAATTACCTATTATACCTAGTCATCACATAAAAATTAAGTGCCTTTTGAGGAATTATTTCTTTATTATTAGGTATTTATGTGATAAAGTACAATTTATTTTACATGCAATTAAAGGTAGTAAAATAAGCTTTTCACCTGAGCTAAAAATAAGATATGACATCACTGAATTTTTTGAAATATCGGTGTGACAAAGACCGCAAAAAAGGGTCTTTTTTAGAACTTAAAACTCAATTTTTCAAAATGTATTTAACATACCAAAATAACTTTAGCTGTGTTTTATTGGTAATTTATAGCTAGCGCAATAATCAAGTACCTACCAATAAAACGCTTTGGCTGTGTTAATAAAACGCTTTAGCAACTTTAGGCTGTGTTCGCTACAAATATCGTAGTTCACATCCATTTTGTCTCCACCAAACTACAAATATCATAGATCACATCCATTTTGTGAGTAATGCTAGCTATGTATGTATATCCACTTTTATATCCTCTCTTTTACTGGCTAATTTATCGACACTCTTTGTGTTTGTTTTTGTTTGCCAAGGGAAATTTTACTGCGCTGGCTATTAAATTACCAATAAAACACGGCTTTTATATTATTTTAAAGACAAGAAAAATACCTTTTATTTGATACCAATATCATTTTTTCTACGTCAATTATTCCGCCTGTTATCGACAATTATTTGGAACAAAATCTGAAATCCTTATTTTGTAATCGTCAACTTCAAGCCCAAATATCTCTTTCTTTCCCATGAACGATTTTGAAAATATTTTACTCATGTATCGGGCTTCACGTCACCTTTCATTTGATACCACACTTGTTCAGAAATGGGCCTATAGTGTAAAAACACTTGCAAACATTTACCAAAGAATTAGGTATAGGTATTGTCAATGTAAATAAATTAAAACCTCCTATTCCGCGCACATTTCCTCCTCCAGAGTCTCCACTTTTTTATACGGATCGGGATCCGGATCTGGATCTGGATTTACTCTCAACACGTATAATCCATAAACAAAATAATGGGAAATTTTCAAAATTGTTTTTGTAGCACGTGTTAAAAGTTAACCCAGATCTGGACCCCATAGAAGATAATAAAACACAGATGTTCTACCTATAGCTATAGAGCAAAAGAGAAAATAATAAAATTAAAAAAAAAAAAAAAAAAAAAAAAACCTACCTACCTATCTACCTACCTTTTTTGGATGCTCTTCAGTTTCCCTGCAAAACGCCTGAATCATTGGAAGCGCAATCCCGAAAGAAAAATCGGCTTTGGAGAAATCGGGCAATCTCATTCAATCCATACCTACCTATAGGATCCGTGTAGGTCAGTACACTTCAAATGTTGCCAATCCACAAGAGTGCGAGGTCCAAAGTTTTAGACAGATAACGTTTTTGAAGATACCTACACACTTAGGCAAATTTATTCACGCATATTTTGAGAATGAATAGAAAGTGTACACTGAAAATTATTCACACTTGCCGAATTGGGGCCAAGGCCCTTAGGTGGATATCAAACGGTCAAATAAAATTTCCTCCTACATACCTACCTACCTTCCTAACTGTTTAACAAATTTCTACTACTTTACCTACATAGAAAATTCGAGTTGAACGTTTTTGAGCCTAAAACATTTCTGCAGAAAAAAAAATTCAAATTCGTTATTTTTATAACGATTCCAATGCAACTCTTAATCTCGTGTAAAAATTTATTAGGTAGGTACCTACCTAATTAATAATTATTAATAAAAGTTTTCGAAATTTGAGTAAATTATAAAAATCGTTTAGCATTTCACCGCGTAATTTAGTACGTAGGTACCTATGTATATATTATGTACATAGAAATACAATATTATCTGTTTTACAATTAGGTATACCTATACATAGATATTTGGCTTGATTTTTGTTTAGGGAAATAGGTACCTATAGGAGAAAAAAAATATAAACAAACTTGCCAGCTTCTCTGCAAAAGTGAAGAGCAATACCTATTTTACTAAAGAAGGAAAGTAGGTACCTAGGTATGAAGTGAAAATGTGATGTGAGTAGAAGAAATAAAAAGGGGAAAGAAACCTACAAATATACGAAAGTGTTGCCATTCATGAAAGTTCATAAGAGTTTTGTTCCATTTTTCAACGATTCTCGAGAAATTTTATCGATGTCGATGCGAGAGTTACAGAAGTTTTTTCAACTAGTTCTTATTTCGTGAATGGTAACACTTAGCTCATGTCTGATTTGACAGATAAAAAGTTTTATCCTTCCGCTGAACGAATATGGTTGTGTATACGCTTCGCTTACTGGGCCTGGGATCGACTTAGAGAAGATGCCGATTTTGCCAAAAAAATCATCTTTTTAGATGAAGCTCACTCTGATCTTGGCGGGTAATAAACAAGCAAAATTGTCGCATTTGGGGCACAGAAAACCCGCACGCATACATTGAAAAGCCGATACTACCAAAACGAGTCACTGTTTGGTGCGGATTTTGGTCCAGAGGCATAATTGGGCCATTTTTCGAAAATGAGCAAGGAGTGGCCGTTACAGTCAATGGCGATCGTTATCGGGCCATATTGAACGAATTTTTGTTCAAAAATTGAAGAGGAGGATATTGGCAACATTTGGTTGCGATTTGGGGGAGATAATCAGCTGCATCACGAATTCCATCGTAATCGGAAACTTTCTGAATTCCGAAACAAACTATCACCGAATCCGTTGGTAGGGGCTATTTGTATGGGATTTTCAACTATGATGGATTCTGGGATGTACTTTTTTTTCGGTATTCGTAACAAGTTTCCGATTATGATGAAATTCAAGATTGGGGCTGAATATTTTTTGAGATGAAAAAGGGGGACTGTCCAAAAACAATAAATAAAAAAACTTCGGTTAAGGTAAGTTTACGTAATATGTAATTTGCGGGCAAGTTTGCGCATTTGAGTGTACATGAAAATTCTACTTAGTTATTAACAAAGTTCGATTGGAAAGATCAATGTCCGTACGAAAACATTGTCCGTGTTTTATTATCTACGGATCTGGATCAAGATCATCCCATAAAAATTAAACGATACGGATCTTAGTGACAACTGTTTTGCATATCTATCTATCTCTATTTTCCTTACGTTGGTTTATTTATTTATTTATACACTACCTAACCATGAGAAGCCATCTACCCGCAAGAGTGTGAACTAATTTTCGGATCTTCAAAACAGAACCAGATAGAGAGCAGGATCCCAAGTTGTTGTACCTATTACGTGTTAAAAAATTATCCTGATCCAGATCCGTAGATAATAAAACACGGCTAGGTATTGTTGATGATATGAAAGTTCATTTCAATATTAAAGTACCTAGGTACCTAAGTAATTACCATTAACATGCATGTATGTAAGTTTCTGTGAAATACCCATAGATAGGTACCTATAAATTATTAGTATTAGGTACGAAACCAATGCTATTAAAACAGTTAAATAGATATAAAAACATACCTACATACCTACTAACTTTAAAATTTAATCCTGAGTATGAAACGTTGGTTCATAATAGGTATAGGGCAGATAGCTATGCTAATGCTCTGGTAGATACTTTTTTAAGCAGGTATCTTTAGCTTTGCTTTATAAGCGATTTTTTATCCTACTTGAGCAAATGAACAATGCATTAACTAATTTTCTAGTCTTGATTTTATTCTCTTCCCTCCGTTTTAAAACCGAAATACCAATGTACCTTATGTTAAATCTAATGGCTATTCTGTTGTCTTTGAATGTCTTTCCCGTTTTATTGCCTTTGTCCATGATTCGTGTTTATAAAGATTTTTTCCCATTTACATATATTTGTATCTACACTACGTAAGTACAAACGTAACCTTTTCTCTCTGATATTCCAGTTTACTCTCTCTCTCTCTCTCTCTTCTCCAGTCTCCACAATACACAAAAACAACGATATGAATGACGCATTGAATGGCAAATGGAATATGGAAAAGACGTAGATACAAAATACCAATTTCCCAAGAGACAAACCCGCTTTCCACTTCCAGTTTCTAGGTTCCACTTTCCAAAATGAAGCGAGAAGCGACTGTTCCACTTCGGGTAACTTCGTTTGGTTAACCAAACGACATCTTAACCAATCACAAGCAAGTAAAGAAACTTCGTCAATATTCGGCGTCGATGGGCCGGGCGTTGTTTTTCAAGGGGTGAGAATGAACCAGTGCTATTAAAAGAGGGGAAATGCAAAAGTCAAAGGGATAAGGAAACAGAGAAGTTGTTTTCTTCGATTGGCTTACACTTTTACAGTTATAGTGTAGTGTGTTGTCGTTGTCAGCTGCCTTTAACAGGAACTGTACGCTGTACGAGTGCAGGAAGACGACGAGCGACGCTTGTAGGCTGGGATGTCTTTTTTTTTATTTTATTATGTGTAAAGTAGTGATGAAGTTTACTCCATTTTTTTTGGAACTGAAGAACACTCTTGATATGAGAAGAATATTTTTCGGAAATAACATAGGAAAGTAGAGATACATATAAATATTTATGGAAGCAATTATTTCAGACATTTGACGGATAGGCTATACAAGTGTGATTAGTGTTATTTCGATAAAATAAGACAAGAGTAAATGAGCACCCACACAAGAAGTCACATAATGGGAAAAGAAGGGGATTTCTTATCAGTTCGTCTGAGTTTTTCATAACTATCTACCTACTTACCTACCCATTCGTTTCCAATATTGAATTGTAACCAGGCCTAACTAGGTAGGTATCTACGTTCTGTAACTCGCATCGATAAATTAAGTCGAGAAAAGATGGCAAATGAAACAAATGATATGAAATGAGTTTTAGATCCATTTTTCAACGTTTCTCGTCAAATGTTATCGATACGAGAGTTACAGAACGAAAGTAGGGTAGATACCTACCTATGTGCCTTTCACCTAAAAATAAACATTTATATCTATGTGGTCTAAGTACTGTGCATAGGTACAGACATAAAAACAGGTACCTACCTACCTAATTAAAATAATAAATCACCACGATTAAATTTTAACTCTAAGTATAGGTTCCAACCCCTACCGTCGCTACAAACCTAACCTACCTACCTAAGTACCTTGTTAATTAATTTAGTAGATATACGTAGGTACCTACCTAACTATATTTATCGACAGACTGGTACCTATTTTGTAACCATTTAAGTAGGTATACTTTTGTATGGTGAGTAAAAAGTTCCTGCATATGCTGATACATTAGCAATTAGGTATTGAGAAATCAAGCGCATGCTCTGTAAAAAAGACTAGGTATAAGAATTTTCATATACCTATAAATATCTAGGTATGTAGATATATATGTATGTATATTGTATATGTATACCTATCAACCTATATCTTTTTATAGGTATGGTTTTAAACTTACCTGGGCCTACATTTATAGCTAGGTATGCAGGTAGGTAGTTATTGCAGCTTTTAATGAAGAAAAGATAAATAAGAATCTTCATTCTTGTTTATTAAGGTAGACACCTACTGCTTATACGGCCCACAGGAATAGACCTACCGCCGATGGGCATAGGTACTTACTTCGGGAATTCAGAGGTTTTTTTTCAAATCTCCCGTTATAACACGCTCATTTTTAATGTGTTATAACTGTTATAAATTGGAATTTCTCTAGTCTCATCCTTAAAGTAAATATATATATATCTACATATGTAGGTAGGTACCTACTTAAGTCTGCCCACCAGTCGAGTGCCCTGTACCGACTAAAGAGTAGGTACTTTTATAATGTTATTACATAATTGGAATGTCTAGAATCACTTCCAATAAATACACCAGGAATGAAAAACATAAGTAGAGGTACCTATTCCATGACGACTTTGATGATGTTGCTTGGGCTCGATTTTGGATGTATAGGTATTCTTTTAAAATTCCAAATTTCCAAAAGTAAAGTAAAAGTCCAAAAGTAAAATAAGTTTAAAGTAGTTTTTGGAATCCAAAAGATTGAATTTTGCAGATATTGAAGGCAACATTTACCTACCAGTTGCAGATAAGAATCTTACAATAATAAATTGCAAAACGCTAACTTGAAATTTTATATTCAAAACGTAGATGTGTAGGTATACAGCCTAGGATAGTAAGATTTTATATTAAAAAAAAATCCGTCAAAGTCCTTTATTTTGTTTTATTCAAATGAAGCCTTAACTTAGACCTAATCAGCTTATGACAATGTGCTGTTCAAACTTTAATTTTTTTTTTTCAAAATAGCTTTTAACGGCCTTAAGTCCATACAAATTGGTGTTTCGTCCCGGCGATGAGTCCAATTGAGATCGCTGCGCTGGGACGAAACGCAAATTTGTATGGACTAAAAAAAGGACTCAAAAATGCTATTTTAAATCATTAATTCAACAAGTCCTGATAAATATAGTGCTAAGTCTTTTACTTGGGTGATGTATTTCAGTAGTATATAGAATTTGTATTATAAAACCTTTATTTAATTTTTTTTGTCAATTACTAACTCAAAAACTCAGTTTTTTTGGAAGAATTGTTAAGGCAAAAATTGTATCTTATACAATTTAGCACACAAAAGATTAAAACGCTTTTTTGTTTAAGATATAACAATGTACGCAAACACGTACATTAAAATAATTAGGCATAAGTACTACCTTAGATTTAACGTTTACGCACGTTTTTTTTCAAAATCTATTGCTCACACTTTTTCAAAAAAAAGTTGATAGGTTTCTAGAATGTCAACCCCTTTTACCCCCCCCCCCCCAATAACATTTTGGACCTTTTCCATATTTAGAGTTAGACCATACATCTACCTATGTTATAAAAATGCTTAGAATAATCAAATAAAACTCTCCGCCAAAAATTCACCTTTGTCGGAATTTTTTCGAAGTTTGGTTAAAGGTATTCTTATAGACATCTACCTATACCTACTACCTACAGGGCTACAATGTGAAGATGTAAATGTAGGTAGTAATTACGTAATTCTATACGAAAATATATTTATCGATACTTATTTTCCTATCTTACCAATGTAGGTATATTTAGATAGGTTTGTTTTATAAATGAAGATAGTTAGGTAAGTATCTTCCAATTATGTATATAGGAAGGTAAAGGTAGGATATGGTACGTCAAAGTAACTCAATAAGGTCGTAAAAAGTTTTGCAATTAGATACCTATGTATCTTTTTCTTTATTTTTCACCATTAAGCGCATGCCCTGGTCTTTTCCAATTTAAATGGGTAGATATGTTTTTCTCTCCAATTGTCTTCCTTATGAATAGTCTTGAACTAGATAGGCACTACATCACCTACACTACCTATAGGTAGGTATGTTATAATAGTCTACCTACTTCATTAAATAAATCCAAATTTGTATTCCCAAACTCAACCGCCAAGAAGGCATTCCACGAATTGGAAAATTGGAATTGAATCCAAAATCATGAGCAAACAAATAACAAAAGAAAAATGAGAACTCTTCGGCTAATCATTTCGGTTCAGCTCTTTTTCGTGTAAAATCCGAACATTTATCGATTTGGAGAGATTTCACATCGAAATTGTTTTTGTTTCAGTCCGTTCACATTTTATCTAGTATCATTTTGTTCCTCTCGTTCTCGTTATTATTTGGATTTGGATTCCGCGCGCTGCTTGCGCTCCACTTTGCCGTATTTGGCAATCTCCATTTAAAAAATGAATTCATTTATAGGAATAGCGAGAAGCTGCTGTAGTTGTGTTTGTGTACGTTGCGTTGAATTTGTTAAGTTTACTCAATTTTACGTAACGTTTACGTATTACGTTATTCCCAACTAACACACACACATACACAAAACATGAGTACATGTATAGGCTTGGTGATGTTGGTTTCACATATGATACACAGATATCCCAACACACTCACTGAAAATCCAATAAAGATAATAGGAAGAGAAATTAAAAATATACATTTTTTTTTCTTGTTGTCTCAAGGTAGCAACAACTGCAAACAGCAATGAATGTGGCCGTTCGACATTTTTGTTTTATTTTTTTATTTTTTTTATTTTCATGAAGTTTATGTGAATTGTGTTTTGCCATTTTTTTAATGGCTTTTGGGCAAATTACGTGATACGTTGCCAGATTTCATTTTATTTGTTTAAATAATGCTAACAGAAAAGGTTATGCATTATACTTTACCTATTTACATTATAGATTCGATTACGTAACGTTTAGCTCGCTATGAATAAATATTTATATGAAAGCGTAGATAGCGTTAGGATTGAGGTAGATAGGTATGTAGGTACATCATACATATTTCGTAGATCCATTATTGAATGCAGTGCGGTATTTCAGCCCAAAAAATTAATATGTCCGAGATAAAGTAGGTAGGTACCTAGGTACTGTAGTATTATCTACCGGGCCAGGGGCTATAGGTACCTATTTGGTGGTGTAACTCTACACTAGAAGAACATCGGTCACAATTTTAGAACATTTTCATTCCACCTAAATGTCATGGGCGTACTTAGGTAAGACTAATCCAAACCAAACAATTTCTTGTGGGTTCATTTGTCAGGATCAAGATTTAAAAAAAAATGTTTGAATCGAAATTCTAATACATATTAGCTGTGTTCCTTAGCTAGTTTAAAGTTGTTTCAGACCGCCAGATTTAGTAATTTTTAGTCCGAAGCCGTTCCACAAATCAAAAATTGTGCTATTTCTTGCTAAAGAGAGCGCTCGAATGAGAGTAAATCATTTCCCCTCCTTACCAGTTTTGGTCCGAATAATTATAATAAACTTGGTATTAGTACGTTTAATTTTTTGTGTTCTGATTCTGGAAAATTTTGATCAAGATTTATCATTGATCAACGACAACCCTTGTCGAGTATAATTTTGACGTTTGGCCTGAATTAGTGCAAAGTAGTGCGCAAACCGTTCCCGACATTTTGACAGTTTTCCTTCTCTCTGAGAGCATTTCATCCCCACTCGTTAAAATTTCACATTTAACCAGATTTAGTGTGAAATATCTTGGGAACAGACCTATTATTTTCTCTAATTTTCACTTGAACCTTATACATCTTTTTCATCGCTGTTTGCGAAGAATGCAGCCATCGAAATACTAAATTCTGAAATTCGATTTCTTTCCCATTAAATTCTATCAATAAAACTACAAGTTGCTATATTTTATTTCATTTTTGAATTTTGTGGAAATTTGGCTATTTTTTGGCGATTTAAATTTAACGTTTGGCTATTCCGTTTTTTTTTTTTAATCTGACAACCCTGCTTACGACGCTGACGCGACGTTTTAGCAACTGAAACAGCTTAGGTAGGTATACATAGTCTCAGTTTCAATAAGCTTGTGGTTGTGGTTCTACGGCGAAAGCAAACAGAAAATTCGAGTTAATATTTGTAGCTTTTGTTGAGCTCAAATCACAGAGGCTGCTTCTTCAATCGCCGTTTAGAAGTAGATACCTACAGGCCTAGGGCATCACGAAAGATGGGGCACCAAAAAAACACAATGAAGCAACTGAATCTTAATTAACACTCGTAAATACAAAAATTTCAATCTTCTCTCATCATTTAAAACACACAACATTTCACCAAATTCTACTTATGTTCAAGTACAAACAGCTACTTCTATACAATCAGTAAATGCTACAGTATTAGATACTTTAAACGACATATCTAAAGATAACACACTTTAAGAAAGGCTCGAAGGGAAGCTGGTGATATACTGAAAAAAATGAATAAACTAGAATTCGCTTTTTTAAAGTTTTAAAAAAGTCAGTAAAGAACTGACTAAAGTCTAAAGAACTTCTACCCGATGGCGGCTGCACAGTTACAAGAAAACGCATTCGATAAAAATGGATAACAATGGTGATACTCCAGAGGTTTATCTGAGCACAAAGGAAAAGCTCGGAGTAAACGCTTTTTATGTTATTATCGATAAATTACGAACACAAATGGATTCCAGGGGTCGGATTTATGAGGAAATTACTGGAAGATTTGATTTTCTTTGTATTAACAATGAAGAAGTCTATGTTAAAGCCTGTGTTCAGTGTTTGGTATCAAAATATCCTGAAGAGCTATAAATTCAGAATTTGCTCATGAAGTTTTATTCCAAAAATGGAAATAAATTTAAATACTGTAATCAAGCTTATTTATATAAAATAATGTGGGAAGATAAGATAACATCGCTTTTTCCAAATGTAGATACTGCATTTCGCGGATGGCAATGGCGCAGTGGATGTAGTGCTTGACTGCTAACTTAGAGGTGTGGGTTCGAGCCCCACTCTAGGCAGCATTCTTTTCTTTATATTCATCCCCCCCCCCCCCCATTTACTGATAGATTCCATGAAATAATCAATACCTTATTTCTCAATCCATTGTGCCAGCAAAAATTCTTTCCTATCCTTCTATTCGTTCTAACGAGTTTGATTTGGGAAAGAAGATAAAAGAAAGGAAATTTTTAACAACAGAAATAAAGATGCAGCTTTATCCCACGAGGCCACAAAAACTATTTGCCAAGAAAATTATTTTCATCGTCAAAGAGGGCCAATCTAGAAATTTAGAAAAGGTTTCAGCAGTTACAAAATTTGGTTATTTTTCGATGCCGCACCGCGCCTTCGGTCGTCGCCGCTGCCGTCCAAACTATGGGACGTTAGCGATGAATTTAATTTAGATCTCGCATCTCATGATCTGACAATATACCAATAACATTGAGAAAAAAGAACGCATGCGGTTAATGACTTGTGTAGGATCCAGGTGTTACACGAATGAATCAATCAATCAATATAAGCCGACCGGAACTAAATATTTAAGTTTATTTGTGCAGTTTAAGCTGAAAGTTAGCATCCCTATATAAAACAATAAAGCTTCATAAGTTCCTTGAAATATTTTCCGTAAAATGTTTACTTGTATATTTTTACTTTTTCCTACCTACATAATCACTATATTCACTCTTACTTCTGCGGACTCTTTTTTTGCAGTATATATATAATTTGTTTTCTTTTAATATAAACATACAAAATGTTTGTCAAAATTCTTGAGCCATTTTCGAAAAAAATTAGACTTTCCTTAACGGTTTGAGATACGGTCTCGGAACCGTTAAGGTAAGGAGGCATGATGGGAAAGAGGAGCCAAAAGCTGCCAAAAGGTGGTCCAAATTAATTTGCATCACGGTAAAGCAGCAAAGCTCGACCTAATGCTCTACATGTCCCAGGAGACCGTTTGGATGTGGCCTTAATCCAAGAACCCTGGCCAAGAATCAGGTACGAGGATTCAGGTAAACAAAACTACAACTTTTTCCACTCCACGTCAGAAGGTGAAATAAGAAGTTGTATTCTAGCGAAAAAATCAATTAATGCTTTCTTTTTATCTAGGAACAGGGGATAACTCGGCAATCAGCGTTAAATCCAAGGAAGGCAACTTCGTCTTGGCGTCAACGTACATGCCGTTCGATGAAGAAAACCCTCCAGCAAAAACGGTCCACGATCTTGTGGATTACACCACAGCACGAAGGACACCTTTGGTGATGGGATGTGATGCCAATGCCCACCACACTCAATGGGGAGGTAAGGAAATCAACAAAAGGGGTGAGTCAATTTTTGAATACATTCTCTGTTCTGATCTTATGTTATGTAATAAGGGTAATCACCCAACATTTCGTAATAAAAACAGGGAAGAGACGATCTAGCGCAGGTCTCAATGGCAAACATGAGAAAATATATAGGTAGAGAGCACAGGCTGGTTCGTAAATGAACCAGTCTATGCCAGTCCTTAGTTTAGGAGCATCTCTGCTTTTTATATTAAGGGGATCACATTGGACCAATGGGCCCCCGTGAACGCAACAGCCTACGGGCTGTGCATGCCCCTCCTAACCTAACAGTTTCTTAATATGTAGTTGTATGACAGAGGTGCCGTTATTTTTGGTTCAAAAGGACTATTTTTGTAAATATTATAAATTGTAATAAAAACTGCTTGGTGGCAAGTTTCAAAAATAGCGATTGAGTTGTTTTCAAAATCCATAGAAAGCTAAGTACCAAACTATTGAGTTTAAAAAATAATTAAAATGTTCGTTAAAAATCCAAAAATCGGCAAAAAAAACTTGTATGAGGAAAAATTCTGTTTCCTGAGAACCTGTCTATAGGTAGTAGGTATCCACTTGCGACATACACAACAGAAACATTCAACAGAACTAGGTAAAAAAAGATTTCTTCCTTGCATTTACTTATAATGGGTGATTTTTTAAGAGGTTTAGAACTTTTAAAAAAAAAAAAACACAAAAAATTCGAAAAAATGAATGAAATATTTATTTGAATCGATAGTTTGAACCTTGCAATTTAATGTTTAAAGATAATTTCATGCAAATGTTGACCGCGGCTGCGTCTCAGGTAGCCCATCCGCTGAGTCCAATTTTGGCATACTCTTTCACACATATCGGCCGGTATCTCACGAATGAATGCATGGATGTTGGCTTCCAGTGCGTCAATCGAAGCGGGCTTGTCCCTATAGACATTAGCCTTGACATACCCCCACAAAAAATAATCTAATGGTGTCAAATCGCACGATATAGGCGGCCAATTGACCGGCCCGAAACGTGAAATTAACTGTTCACCAAACTCGCCTCGCAATTGCGCCATTGTTTCGCGTGCTGTGTGGCATGTGGCACCGTCTTGTTGAAACCACATACCATGCAAGTCAAGAACTTCCATTTCGGGCAAAAAAAAGTTTGTTATCATCGCTCGGTAGCGTTCACCATTGACAGTAACGCTGCGATTCGCATCATCTTTGAAGAAATAGGCCCAATAATGCTGCCGGCCCATAAACCGCACCAAACAGTGGCTTTTTCGGGATGCATTGGTAGCTGTTGCAATGCTTCTGGCTGATCTTCACTCCAAATGCGGCAATTTTGCTTATTTACGTACCCATTCAACCAAAAATGAGCCTCATCGCTGAACACAATTTTTCGATAAAAAAGCGGATCCTCGGCCAGCTTTCCAAGAGCCCATTCACCAAAAATTCGGCGTTGTGGTAGGTCGGCTGGCTTTAGTTCTTGCACCATCTGTATCTTAAAAGGCTTTACGCCCAAATCCTTCCGCAAAATTTTCCACGTAGTGCTGTAACAAAGGCCTAACTGCTGGGAACGGCGCCGAATCGACATTTCGCGGTCTTCTGTCACACTAGCTGATACGGCCGCAATATTTTCTTCACTACGCACAGTACGTAAACGTGTTGGTGGTTTAATGTCCAACAAAGTAAATTTGGTGCTATATTTGGTCACAATCTTCCGAATAGACTGCTCAGAAGGTCGAGAATGCCGATCATAAAATGGAAGCAGCGCGCGATGAACATTTCGAACCGAGCACGAATTTTGATAGTAAAATTCAATAATTTGCAAGCGTTGTTCATTTGTAAGACGATCCATGGTTAAATTGCAAACCAAACCAAAAGTCAGTAAAGAACTGACTAAAGTCTATAGAACTTCTACCCGATGGCGGCTGCACAGTTACAAGAAAACGCATTCGATAAAAATGGATAACAATGGTGATACTCCAGAGGTTTATCTGAGCACAAAGGAAAAGCTCGGAGTAAACGCTTTTTATGTTATTATCGATAAATTACGAACACAAATGGATTCCAGG
Organism: Leucozona laternaria; assembly: GCA_932273885.2. Lineage (NCBI taxonomy): Eukaryota > Metazoa > Arthropoda > Insecta > Diptera > Syrphidae > Leucozona > Leucozona laternaria. The sequence goes on from OW026368.1 coordinate 8,301,798, forward strand.
GGTCGGATTTATAAGGAAATTACTGGAAGATTTGATTTTCTTTGTATTAACAATGAAGAAGTCTATGTTAAAGCCTGTGTTCAGTGTTTGGTATCAAAATATCCTGAAGAACTATAAATTCAGAATTTGCTCATGAAGTTTTATTCCAAAAATGGAAATAAATTTAAATACTGTAATCAAGCTTATTTATATAAAATAATGTGGGAAGATAAGATAACATCGCTTTTTCCAAATGTAGATACTGCATTTCGCGGATGGCAATGGCGCAGTGGATGTAGTGCTTGACTGCTAACTTAGAGGTGTGGGTTCGAGCCCCACTCTAGGCAGCATTCTTTTCTTTATATTCATCCCCCCCCCCCCCATTTACTGATAGATTCCATGAAATAATCAATACCTTATTTCTCAATCCATTGTGCCAGCAAAAATTCTTTCCTATCCTTCTATTCGTTCTAACGAGTTTGATTTGGGAAAGAAGATAAAAGAAAGGAAATTTTTAACAACAGAAATAAAGATGCAGCTTTATCCCACGAGGCCACAAAAACTATTTGCCAAGAAAATTATTTTCATCGTCAAAGAGGGCCAATCTAGAAATTTAGAAAAGGTTTCAGCAGTTACAAAATTTGGTTATTTTTCGATGCCGCACCGCGCCTTCGGTCGTCGCCGCTGCCGTCCAAACTATGGGACGTTAGCGATGAATTTAATTTAGATCTCGCATCTCATGATCTGACAATATACCAATAACATTGAGAAAAAAGAACGCATGCGGTTAATGACTTGTGTAGGATCCAGGTGTTACACGAATGAATCAATCAATCAATATAAGCCGACCGGAACTAAATATTTAAGTTTATTTGTGCAGTTTAAGCTGAAAGTTAGCATCCCTATATAAAACAATAAAGCTTCATAAGTTCCTTGAAATATTTTCCGTAAAATGTTTACTTGTATATTTTTACTTTTTCCTACCTACATAATCACTATATTCACTCTTACTTCTGCGGACTCTTTTTTTGCAGTATATATATAATTTGTTTTCTTTTAATATAAACATACAAAATGTTTGTCAAAATTCTTGAGCCATTTTCGAAAAAAATTAGACTTTCCTTAACGGTTTGAGATACGGTCTCGGAACCGTTAAGGTAAGGAGGCATGATGGGAAAGAGGAGCCAAAAGCTGCCAAAAGGTGGTCCAAATTAATTTGCATCACGGTAAAGCAGCAAAGCTCGACCTAATGCTCTACATGTCCCAGGAGACCGTTTGGATGTGGCCTTAATCCAAGAACCCTGGCCAAGAATCAGGTACGAGGATTCAGGTAAACAAAACTACAACTTTTTCCACTCCACGTCAGAAGGTGAAATAAGAAGTTGTATTCTAGCGAAAAAATCAATTAATGCTTTCTTTTTATCTAGGAACAGGGGATAACTCGGCAATCAGCGTTAAATCCAAGGAAGGCAACTTCGTCTTGGCGTCAACGTACATGCCGTTCGATGAAGAAAACCCTCCAGCAAAAACGGTCCACGATCTTGTGGATTACACCACAGCACGAAGGACACCTTTGGTGATGGGATGTGATGCCAATGCCCACCACACTCAATGGGGAGGTAAGGAAATCAACAAAAGGGGTGAGTCAATTTTTGAATACATTCTCTGTTCTGATCTTATGTTATGTAATAAGGGTAATCACCCAACATTTCGTAATAAAAACAGGGAAGAGACGATCTAGCGCAGGTCTCAATGGCAAACATGAGAAAATATATAGGTAGAGAGCACAGGCTGGTTCGTAAATGAACCAGTCTATGCCAGTCCTTAGTTTAGGAGCATCTCTGCTTTTTATATTAAGGGGATCACATTGGACCAATGGGCCCCCGTGAACGCAACAGCCTACGGGCTGTGCATGCCCCTCCTAACCTAACAGTTTCTTAATATGTAGTTGTATGACAGAGGTGCCGTTATTTTTGGTTCAAAAGGACTATTTTTGTAAATATTATAAATTGTAATAAAAACTGCTTGGTGGCAAGTTTCAAAAATAGCGATTGAGTTGTTTTCAAAATCCATAGAAAGCTAAGTACCAAACTATTGAGTTTAAAAAATAATTAAAATGTTCGTTAAAAATCCAAAAATCGGCAAAAAAAACTTGTATGAGGAAAAATTCTGTTTCCTGAGAACCTGTCTATAGGTAGTAGGTATCCACTTGCGACATACACAACAGAAACATTCAACAGAACTAGGTAAAAAAAGATTTCTTCCTTGCATTTACTTATAATTGAGTAATATCATACACCTACTTATACCTCTACTTGCTTTAAATAGGTGTAATAGGTATACCTATATATGTATACCGAAGCTACCTACCTGAATAACTTGAGCCATGAATAAGCTCTACTGCTCAAGGGCGCAGATTTAAGCTGTCAAAATAAATGACAACTTAATCTCACAAAGGCAGTGTCAAAATGCAGTTAATGCAGCTGTCAACGAAATTTCAAAAGTGCATGAAGCGTAGGATGGTGAGGTGGTAAAGCTACATATACCTACACCTACACCTAGCTATCTACATATTCTCATTCACCTTCTCCTACACATAAATAACTTGCTTATACCATTTGGTCTATTATACCTATTTCATCGGCTTTCCTTTGAATGAATTTATGCAAAATCATTCACTGTCCAACCACAATTCCGATTGTGATATGTGTGTTGTGTACGACAGCATTTGCATTGTTGTTTCCGACGTTAAAAAACCTACGGCCATTTTGTTGGCCATCGACAGCGACGACGACGATGGCAAAACACGACGACCAACCGTACAACAAAATTTTGATTCCCAACCAACGTCAAAGCTAAATGCCGCCGCTAGCGAGGATTCCACAAAAGGCAGGCAATACCAGGCACAAAGGTAGAATATACCACTACCACCATAATATCCAACAACAACAACAGCAAAACACAACGCAAAAACCACACGATGAAGAAAAAAAGGAACAATGAAAAATTAAACACGAACGAAGGGTTCACATAAGGTTAGAGTTCCTCCCGGTCCCAGTCCCAGTCCCAGTCCCGGGCTATCATCCTTCATCCATGTTCCGCGTGGTATGGGCATCGTCAGAGTCAGAAACAGAATCTCGTTCGCCTGCATGTGGGAGAGCAAGTCGACGTCATGGAGTGGCTGTTCGTTTCCTTTTCTCGCTCTCGTGTTCATTTTCTTCTGCCCCCGAAACAGGAAAGCAAAGTGAAGAATAAAACCGGGATATACACCATACAGCCACAGAGGCCGACAGGAATAGCTTTTCAAATGGGCGAACATGGAACGCATAGGCACGCCACTACGTTATATAGCATAGATGCTGAGTTCTGCAGACGATAGCAATCAACTACATTCCTAGCACTTTGTCCTGCTGCTCTGTGCGCAATTTACTTGATAAGAAATACTCGGTGTTTTCCATTTCCCTTCCACTCCCCATTCCGTTCCTAATCGACAACCCATCGAAATTGCTTAGCCAAAGGCTTTTCCAAACATCCTTTTTGATAAGAGAGCAAAAGAATACAAAAGGAACAATGTCCCGTTGTTTTGCTAAGAAAGTTTATCATGATTTTACCTTTTTAGAGTTGGTAACCCGAGATAGCTAGTCCTTGCAAGGATATCTATTTTTTTTTTTTTTTTTTGAAATGAAATTAAAAGCACACAACTCAAAGCTCGAATCTGATGAAGGACCCAGAAGCATAAGAGGTTCAAAGAATCATAGTCTAAGGGGGTGGAACCCATAAGGGTTGATGTTTATTTTTTCACCCCATCTAATGCGACAATCTGGATAAATCGAAATGAAGTTCGATTAGGATTAAACCAACTATGTATGACAGTGTGTAAGGGAGAGAGAGACGAAATGAAATGAAATGAAATGAAGTGTGTGAAGGTACAGTAAATTTTTGCAATTGGTAGGATGTGAAATTGATACGCGCGGATAAGGGACTAAATAATTTCCGCCCTCCCAGGGATTGGCAATCAATTATACACATAAAGCTGTTAGAGTTTAACGGTTAATAATTGTCTTTGGCAGACGAAATGTGTTTTGACATCAGCCACATCACAAACTTTTGTTGGGGGTTGTGGGTGTTGTAATGCTCTGATGTTTCGTAGGTAGTGCTGTATGATGAGCTTTCAATAGATTAAGTTACCTACCGAAGTACTTACCAATATTCATGAATTAAGTTTTAATTAAAAGGGACAGAGGTAGCTTTGATGAAGTATCAATAAATTTAAAAGGCAGAGCGTTGTCAAGCATTTACTCAAACAATAGGTATAGCAGAAATTAAATTACAAACAAAATAGAAATTCATATTTTTTCAAAACCGTTGTAGACGCGTACCAACCTAGTCATCTACTTCCTATTAAAAATTAGATGGCTCCTTCCTCTAAGCTGCTTAATCTTAACTTTTCCAAATAGATGGTAGTTATCCATTGTTTCTTCGAATTGAAAACAAAACTTGAGAAGTAAAACATTTTGGACAAACAAATTGAAAGACAAAATACCTTCCTAAACAAATTTTCAAAAAAGTAGTAAGAGTATTGTAGCTGCCTAGGGCAAAATAGGATCAAGGGAATACCGACCGCCAAATCCTCACACAATGACTGCTTTGCTGAATTTTGGAGTCAAAAACCAATTTGAATTAAATTTGGTACCTATACACTGAATTCAGTTTCAATGTCTTCTTTGGTTTGTTAAAACTGCAAGCTTCTAAATTTAATTCCGAATAAGCTACGAAATTTCAAAACAAAAAATCGTTGTCTAATTTGGGAATTGAGTCAAATTTATGTCTGATAATGTGTCTTAAAATCACATCTGTGAAGTTAGCATAACAATTTTCATCTAGACCAATGGGATCGCAACAGGAATTTGCAGTTATTTTTTCGCATTTCAATTGCGGATTTCGCAATGCATCACATAATGGGTGTAATAGAATGAATTGCTAACTTCACTAAATTCCTAGTTTGGGCCAATTTTCTTCTTGAACTGCAAAATAAAACTGCAAATTAGGAGCCTTATTTCAAATTGATAGCTTGCCTGGTTGTTGAAATCTGGTATTTAAATCAGATTAAGAACTCATGGCCGAACTTGATATTTGTTTTCGAACTTAATATATGTAGGTATGTACCTATTTATTCAATTAAACTATAATTTTTTTTCCAAATTGTGTGTTGTTATACAATATTATTGTAAATCCCCGAAATGTAAAAATTCTAGAATTTATCGTTAAAACTTTGATTTTTTTAGCAACATTGGAAAAAGTCCGAAATGTATTAATTTCATGGTTCATTTCGGACTTTTACCACCATGCATTTGGTCCCTTACAACACAACAAGTTACTGTTGTCTGGATTGGAATTTAATTTAGAAATAAATTTAATAGTAGCGGTCCAACGTGGCTACCTTGTCTTACTCCACAAATAACTTTAACTGTTGTAGGAGTTATGTCTGAATTTATGATTCTGTCACTAAGATAGCTAAAAAGCCATATCAAAAAAACGGCATAGATTTCAATAGATTGCTGTTTTAGTATTTAAATGGAATGGCTAATGGAATTCCATCAGGACCAACCTAGCTTTGAGCTATACCATACCAAATATCGCATTATACTTACAACTAAAGCAGACAAATTCGAAGTTTCCTGAAAAGATCCTATATGCTTGACGAATATTTCAAGAAATAATGACATCCATAAACTTACTGATTCAAAGAATATTACAAAAAAATCTCATGAACCCTGTAAATCATTTGATGGCAGTGCATTACAAATACTCTATACATACATATATATTTTGTTAAAAAGTGACATCCTTTTTTGCTCTATTTATAACATTTAAAAAGCTTGTTAAGATTAGAGATGAGCTAAACTGTGATTTTGCAATCACAGGTATAACTGTGACTGTGATTTCTGAATCACTGTTAGTTTAACCTGTGATTGTGATTTTCAAGTTTGGAATATCTTTGAGGCAAAGAAAAAAATTCTCAGTAAAATATAAAGTATGTAATTAAATGAGGACAACAAATAATTAATTAAAATTAGCTCGTAGGACATAACCATGAATACAAAAATGCTAAAAATCTCAAGTCCCGAATTCAAAATTATCGAATAGCAAAATCTCGAATATCTAAAATATCGAATGCCTAAAATTTCCAATACATACATACAGCGGATCGAAAAACGGAGTATGCCAATCGGTTGAGGAGGTGGAAATTACCTTAGTGTCTCGCCCAGCTCTCTAGCTCCAGTGGAAACCCCTAAAATTTGCACTGTCAAAAATTTTAGTTTCCTTGTCCTTGTGTACAAAATCACAACCAGGCTAGGACCTCAGTTCACAATTCAGTTCTACCTTCTAGATCCTTAACTAAAAATGAAAGAATTAATTAAATGACTTAGGTACAACAATTTATATTCGTAATATTTTCATAGAAACCGATTTGTATGATACATATGAACATACGTTCCTATATATGTATGTCAGTCGATTGAATATACATTTATTAAGTTCAACGCGATTTCCCTTATTAAAGTGAAATAATTTGATAGATATTAAAATAGGTTTTTTTTGATATTTTGAATTAAATTCAGAAGTTGATAAGTTAGGTAACTCGAGTTTAACTTTGATCTCGCACTGAAAAACTGGACCTCAATGTCACAAATGACTTTCCCAAGCAAGGGCGCACGCAATTGGCCAGGTAGGGTCTTGTTCCTCGGGTTTTTAGGTTTCGCTTTCGGAATAAAGTTCTAGAGATAAATTTATCAGCTCTTCCGAAAATTGGACAATTTTTTGCAGAATCAAAAATTTTTCTCACTCAAATGGTAGCTAATTAAATGCTTATTTGTTACGCAAACCGAAAATAAGTAGCTCGCATAGTTTTTGAGCTACCTATTCAAATTTCCGATAAAATAAATCTGAGGTTAGCGGACGAAAGCTTTAATAATAGGAATTCAATTTTGCAGTTAGCACACGAATTTGTAGCTAGCTAAATGCTCCTTAGTTTTGTAGTTCGAATGGTTTTTTTTTAATATTCAAGTTTCCTCTAAAATAAGACTCTTTTAGGTCCAGTTTTTAAATAATGAGTTAAACCAGAGTTAGCTAACTCACGAAGTAAATTATTCCACACTTAGTAGTAGTAGTTTTTCAGTGGGGAATGCGTGCGGGCCGATATCGTAAGGCCGGCCACCGATGGTCCTGAGCTCGGCCAACCCAATCGAAACAAAAAATATTTTTTTTATACCTATGTCGTGGTCGTATTTGGGACCAGTATTCGGTATTCGGCCCCTATTTTCAGCTTACATAGAGTAGGCCGAATACTGGATTTCATTGATTTTTGACGTCAACCTTTGATGGAATATTGTATTAATAGCTCAGGAAGCATATTTTGCATATTTCTCAAAAAAAGTATTTTTTCCTATCTTCGGCCGGGTGACCGATTATAGGAAACACCTATCATTTTTGTTTCCTATCTCTGGCCTCCTTTAAAACAAACACAATTTCAACATATTTACTTATTTTAAAGTAGTTTTAGTTGGCACAGTAATTACTAATTTAATATCTGCTGTTCCTTATTTAGGGCAAGATTTAGTACAGTGAATTTGAGGAGAATTTGCAGTAGACAATGCTAAAAAAAAATATTTACCGACGAGCTCGCGCGTCTTTTTAGCTCATAACTTGCGAAGTATTGGAAAAATCAACGAAATATTGTGACAGATCGTAAGGTAGGTAGATACCTTATGACTCATCCTTTAAAGACTTTAAACAGGGAAGTGTGGCCATAGGTTTGTTATATAAAGGGTCCGCAAAATAACTATTTTTTTCTTTTGAAAATGCTATAAAAAAAAACTACTGAATATTTTCTAAAATTTCTTTTTTTATTTGAAAGTACAATCCTTCCGGTTAATAATGGAAAATAATTTCATTCAAATGGCTGCCTTGGCTGGCCATGCAGTAGCCTACACGATCGGTCCAATTTTTGAGCACATTATAGATTATGTGCAGCTGTATTTCACCAATGGCTTCACGAATATTGTCCTTTAAAGCGTCAATTGTCTCTGGATTGTCGGAGTAGCACTAATCTTTAACGGCACCCCACAAATAATAGTCCAACGGTGTCAAATCGCAGCTCCGAGGTGGGCAAACGACATCAGCTCTGCGGCTGATAATGCGATCTTCAAAAACAGGGCGCAAAACATCGAGTGTAGCTTCGGTTATGTGGTGCGGCACGTAGCGCCGCCGTCCTGTTGAAACCAAATGTTGCCAATATCCTCCTCTTCAATTTTCGTACAACATGGCCCGATAACGATCGCCATTGACTGTAACGGCCACTCCTTGCTCATTTTCAAAGAAAAATGGCCCAATTATGCCTCTGGACCAAAATCCGCACCAAACAGTGACTCGTTTTGGGTGTATCGGCTTTTCAATGTATGCGTGCGGGTTTTCTGTGCCCCAAATGCGACAATTTTGCTTGTTTACTACCCGCCAAGATCAAAATGAGCTTCATCTGAAAAGATGATTTTTTTTGGCAAAATCGGCATCTTCTCTAAGTCGATCGCAGGCCCACTTAGCGAACCGTATACACAACCATATTCGTTCAGCGGAAGGATAAAACTAATTATCTGTCAAACCAGACATGAGCTAAGTGTTACCATTCACGAAATAAGCACTAGTTGACAAAAAAAACGTTAGATGGCGGACCCTTTATAACACATTTCTTTGATGGTGGCCGGCCACTAGAGGCGGCCGGCAATAGGCGACTATTTCTATAAGTATTAAATCAAACGACTGATATTTCAAAGTTTCCGCAAGTTTTTCTCTATTGCTTTTATGAAGAAAAGTGCCACAATATTTTATTTGTAAAATTTAGTAAAATACAATTTTTGTTTTACCTGATAGGTAGGTAGGTAAGTACCCAGTTTTTATAGTATTTAATATCTAAATAGGTACCTACCGACATATTTACAAAAAATAGTGCTGCCCTTTTCTTTTAAGGATGTGGATAATACCATGATGGCAAAAAAACACCAACATTAGCGGATTATTTTTAATCAAAATGTAATTTTACTAGGTTTCATCTTCAGAACGATTTGGAGTAATCGAATACCTACCTAGGTAGGTACCTACATATAATTGTTATTTCTCAACAAAACGTTCATGGACAATAGGTCTGCTCCCGATAGAATTAAGGTGTAGCATGGAAATTATATTTCCGCGGGCACTTCTATTTCACCATAAAATTAATTTAAGTGTGTGAAGGTGGACAGGGAAGTTGACAAAATCAATATAGGTACATAGCAAAATCAATATCTAACTTATCCTTCGTAGGTATCTACCTACCTATCTTCCGGAATTATCTAAATTAAATTAAACCTTCATAAGTACCTAATAACAGGGTCTAGGCACCAATGAAGGATGGCAACCTGTCCACCTATAAGAAGACTAGGTAGGTACCTATACACAGAGAAAACTTTTGTATTGTTTAATAACTGAAGTGTTAGCACGACATTTTTTTTATGTCATCGTAAAACAGGCAAAAATTGTTCATCGTCATCGTATCCAAGCGCTTAATCTTAACAAGCAGTCACCGTTGCCATTGTTGTTGGCGTTGCCACTGCTGTTGCTTTGAAAACTTGACACATTAATTAATTCCTAGTTCCCTCTATTGCTCTTCAGTCTTCATGACGACAAACACCAACCACATCTTTCTCAAACCAAAGGCAAACCAAACCACCCGCTCAACACAACAGCAACAAAAAAACTTCCACAATCCAACAACAAAAACTACTATAGGTACCTACATTCGTTCAGCCAACTTTCTGCTTTTTATTCGATTCGAACGCAGCGAAGCGCTTTCGCAATCCAAAACGAAAAAGGCAACGAAATATTAAAACGACAAAAAAAAAAAAAAAAAAAACAAACAGAAAGTAAACGTTCCAAACAAAAAACAATTTCACCCAGAAAAACTTTTTTGCCAACAGTAAAAAGTTTGCCATCAACGTCGACGTCGACCGTTGTCTTGTTCCTCGGGGGGTATTGGGTGGCAGCGGGTGGGCCATGCCACCCAAATAAAAAAGCTACAGCTCTATGCCCACACACACACACATCATACACCCACACAATCTAAACCATAATATAAGTGCGCGTTTATAACAGCGGCAAAATCGGAAAGCAGAAACATAAAAGCAACGAAGAAAAATAATACTGCGACGCTGCCAGCTTTCAAAATAATAAACACCATCAGCAACGTAATATTTGTATTCAACACACACACTCGTAACTTGAATTGGAATTGAACACATCCAAACAATAATTTGTGCAATGTGTGTACCTACCTGGTAATCGAGCGACGAGCCATAGATATGTGAGTGAGAAATGTTGATATTTGCACAGTGTGGGTGTGAAGAGAGAAACACACAGCCAAAACTTCTCGTAGTGAAAAAGGTCAAAGCGATGTTGCCGAATTTATCTCAACCTCAACTCGACTATATTGAAAACGCACACAACGAAAACCGACTGCTGGCTGCCATTCCACTTGATTTTTTTTCGCTCAGCGAATTAAGCTCTTTTTTCAAGTTAACGTTACCTACTTGGCGCGCTGAAAATAACAAAAAAAAAAAAACAAATTAGAGAAAGTTGAGTATAATTTTTCCATTTTTTAAGGTTATAAACGAAGTTGTAAGGGAAAAGTACCTAGATGCAGATAGAGTAGGTTGTAGGTATAGCTATAAAATAACAGTATAAGTTTAGGTTGGTATATCTAACAGAAAGCGAGTGTAATTATTGCAGATGAAAAATGAAATGTCTGTCCATATCCAGTGGAATACTGGAACATTTGGGAGATTGTTTGTTGTTTTGCTTTTGACTTTTGAGGGCGCAGGGCATTCTCTTGCTGAAAAAGTTTCCACTTTTTTATTCGTCTATACTTCACGTTCACGTTTCTTCATACATACATATTTCCACATTATTGTGTAGAGATTTAATTTTTTTTTTTTCGTATTGATGTTGATAGGTGGCATGAATTATGCATGGGCTGCGCAACGAGATGGGTCTTTACTCTACTAGGTAGGTAGGTATATCTACTTATTGAAGATATCTGTGGTTGGCAGTATTTTTTTTTTTTCCTTTTGTCGAGTGGCATTGATGAGATAGATGTTGAATAGGTATAATTTATTATGACAGCTTTGAATTTTTTTTTAATTTAATTTTATTAATTATGCTAAACTAATCTAGGTATACGAAAAATTCATTCAAGGCACGCATTTCACAATACAAATTGATTAGGTAATTCAACAACACAACACCTAATAGGCTAGGCACCCAGATTGTGGTAAGATAGATATCAATAGAGAATATGCAGGCAGGCCAGGCAGATAATATAAGTAAATAAAGGTATCTAGGGTAAGTGTACCAGTACCCGGCCAGTCACTAGTATCCGACCACTTTCTACAAAATGTTTAATAATAAGAAAATGAAACATTATTTGCATGCGCAAATACATTGTTACTATAGTTCCAGGCCCATGTAATGATGTGGTCAAATTTTACCGATATGCACCTTATAGACCTTGTTAAAAAAAATGTTGAATCTTTGAAGGTCGTTGCGAGATCAATAAGTGCGTTTTAGAGTTCGCGAGTGCGAGCAGAACCAATAAGAAAAAGAAGTAAGTTTTAGTGTTCTCTGAGACTATATTTGTTTGTTTTGTGTTTTTTTTTTGTATAAATAACACAATAATTGACCATAATATATAAAAAAAATAAAAGTTTATTGTTTAAAATTATTAAAAATAAAGTGGCCGGATACTGGAACACAATTTTTATGAGAAGTTCTAGTAACCGGCCGGGTTGGCCGGATACTAGATTTTTGCCTGAAATCGAATATTTTTTACGCTAAAAGGAAGCAGAATCTATTTGTCTCTCACCTCAACCCACTTAAATGTATTAAATGAGTAATGTTTCAGTATCCGGCCACTGTTTTCGGTCAAAAGATTATGGTGGTCGGTTTTTAAAACAAGCAGCACCAGTAACCGGCCACATAACTAATTGTATATAAATTCATACTATTTTGTAGGAAATCAGTCAAGAAACATTAGAACAAGAATTACAAGACTTTTCGCGAACTCAAAAAAACCAAACTTACTTCATAGGATATTCGTGAAACTAGCTTAAATTACAGAAAAGTGGCTTTAAAGTTCAATGTACCAAGGAGTACTCTATAGGATAGGCTTTATGGTAAGATCGATAACGCTTGTCAAGCCAAAGGAACTGTACTATCCTTTTCATCTCTCGAGGAAGAGCAGCACACAACAAATTGGGAACCCACACTCTGATGTTACGAAGTGTGGGTTCCCATTAAAGAAATCCGATCTTTTTGACACTGGCCAAAATTTTTTAAAAGTGAAAAAAGGAACAATTTATTGAAAGATAATCGACTAGAAAGAACGTAAATATGATTAGGAACTGGTTTCGCGATCTTAAGACCTTTCTTAATGAAAATAGCCATGATGATGTTCTTCTTGATCCAAAAAGAATGAAGATGAAATTTTTCCTTGTGCCCGAAAACAGGAAAAGTAGTTGCTCCAAAATCCTACAAAAATGTGTACCACTTACAAAAATGTCGATGAAAGCTGCTGGTTTTCAGAAATGCGAACTTTTCCCCTTCACTTCAGATGCTGTCGATTATTGAAAATGTGTTCAAGACATGCTGGAAAACGTTCCTGTACATGCTTTAGATTTTGAAGCCGCAGAACCTGTACAACGAGCTGAACAAGATTGATTTGCTTGAAATCAAGGACAAACTTGAAAAATATGCTATTTCTGTTTCAAAAACATTAAATGTTTTAGAGATATCAACTCCGAAAATTGATCAAAAGCGTCAAGAAACAGAAAACATCCATCTTGCCTCACTGCCTATCAGCTATCACCCTTGTTTTTGACCGTTGCTGTTAGCTGACAATATAGATTTTAATGAGCAGTTGTTTTCCGAGTAGGGCACCAGAGCACCAGATCATCCAAGCTCGAAAAATTGAATTGAATCAAGAGCAAATCCATTGGCTTCCATTTTCCTATCTTGGCATCTATTGACCAACCTACCTATGTCATTTATTTGAATGCAGTTTTAACTACATACTAGAATACTGAAAATCCATTAAGAGCCGATTTTTGAATAATAAGTTAAGCAGTCAGTTAACTATCAGAATAATAAATAGGGAATAAATGTTTGATTAATTTGAAGAATACGTACTATCTGATATTTAACTGACTATTGAAAAATTAGCCCTTTAGCACCCAAATAAAATAATATCTGTAGTGTTTCCAAATATTAATTTCTAAAGAATAGTAAATATGGGCAAAGGAATTTGGTGGCCGGGTACTAGTGAAAAAGCATTTTTGTAAAAGAAAAATTGTTATCAAAAAATATATTATAGCAATTTTAAGTTTATATTTTTTTTTCAATACCTAACATGCAGCATAATTGATCAGCATAAAAAAAATAAATGTATATGATCAGGCAAATTAGTTATGCAGCCTCAAAGTCGGAAAATGTATTAGGTGGCCGGGTACTGGTACACTTACCCTACCTATAGCGGCTTGCAGTACCTACATATGTACCTAGGTAGGTACCTTACCTACCCACTCGAAATTTGACACTATTTGTCAAGAAAGTAGGTACATAGGTTATAGGTACCTACTCATGTTCATAGAAATAGGTATTGAATACCTATAAAAAAATAATATCTAATGTTTCTGGAGCTTGTTCAAAACGAGTCACCAATTTTTTCAGAAATCATATTTATACCTACCTATATCTACTGCATAATTATACATTTGTGCAAAATTTTAAACAGCCTAAGGTTATGGTAGGTATAAGCATGAAATTAAAGGGTTTTCCAATAGGGACGGATAGATTTTGACAGTTCATGGCAGCCATTTTGTTGTATCTTTTGTTTCCTGTTTTTTTTTTTTGTCAGGCATGAAAGTCGGCATTTACCTACCTACATTGCCCAATTTTTCCAATGCCAATTTTTCATTGTTGTTGTAATCGTGTGAGAGAGAATGGAAAAGTCGTGTGGAACATGTCGGTTGTACCTCGAAATCTCACGATTACAACAAAAAAGAAAAATCGGCATTTAAAAAATCGGGCAATGTAAATTCCGACAAAGACAAATATGCATGGGGAGTTACAGCCTCGAGCAACACAACACGTACAATTTATAAAATTTTAGTATCACCATTTCTTCTGGCAACGATGGGCGCCTAGCACCCATTTTATAGATTACACGATCGTCCTTCCCAGTCAACTATTCAACGTCGACCGGTGCAAGTGTTGCCATACAACTATTTTAAAAAATCTGCAACTATGACAAAAAATTCTCCAATGCATATTTTTATTGGCGCAAAATTTTAGAAGATTTAGTACTATGTTAAAGTATTTTTTCAGTAGGTATGATACTAGGGTAAAAAGAAGATTTTCCAAATTTTAAACAAGTGAGCATCGTGTATTTTATTAAAGTTAAAATCACCAAATGGCTATTTTATCTTTTTAGTATGATACTAACTCCATATATCAATTTGACAATGATAAATGTGAAAAAGGTATGTTTGCCTACTTTTTTGCCACTGTTTTAGGCGCGTTCAGAATGAGTTTCGTAAGAAAATAGATTTAATATGATACTAACTGAAAAGCGTTTAAAACTAAGAATATTTTAGTTAAGAGCTTTAAAGTTAGTAAATTGTTAACAAGAATCATTCTAACACATTAGACTGTTTAAAATTTTGCGCCATTGTTTTTTTTTAATATTTAAATCCAATGCCATTTTTTACTTGCGATATAGGTACTATATGGGAAGTTATGGATTCGTACAAAAAATCGAACTCGAGATTTTGATCAAACTTTACATTACGATGATAGAGAAGTCAAAAAAAGTGGGTCTCGCAAAAACGTCCGTCTGTCTGTCTGTCTGTCTGTTCGACTACAGCCTAAACTGATGGGTCGATTTTCTTTAAACTCAGTACTTAACGTTTTTTGGTCATTCCCCCGACCCGTTTTTTTCTTTTTTTTTTTAAGACCAAAAATAACGGTACCTGTCATACAATATTTTTTGGCCAAAAAAGAAAATATTTTTTTTCTCAGAATCAGCTCTACATATTTCTTTTTTAAAAACGCAAAAAAAATTAAATAGTTATAAGCTGCCGTTAAATGAAAAAAAAGGTTCTGAAAAATGGTTATTAATGGTACCTCCTAAGGAACCATTTTTTTGAATTTCGATTTTCTCTAAAACTATTCAACTGATTTAGACAATTTTTTTTGTGAAAAAGGATTGTTGTAATCTTAATAGTATGGTGTACCAAAATTTTCAAAAAAATTATTTTTCGATTTTTGAAAAAAGTTTGAAATTTTTTTTTTGAAAACTCAATATTTCAAAAATGACCAAGTCGATTTTTATGAAACTTGGGAAAAAAAAGTTTTTTAATATTGTCTAACATATTATTAGCGAAAATTGTGCTTATATCCAAAAACAATGGTACCTCCCATACAAATGTTCAAAAACAGTTGAGGAAAATCTTTTTTTTTCTCAAAAACGACTCCTACGATTTTGATAAAATTTCTTTTGTGTATTGATATTAGTACGAACTACTTTTTTAAAATATGAAATTTAACATTTGAGTTTTATTAACAGTACCTCTCATAGAACGGTATTTTTGATTTTCGACTATCTCACTATCGGGTTCACCGATTAAAATAAATTTTTGTATATAGAAGCTTATAATCAGTTAAAATAATATTGTATATCAAAATTTTAAAATAATATATTTTTGGATTTTTAAAAAAGAATTCAATATTATTTTTTGAAAATTCGATATTTCAAAAACGGGTGAATGATTTTTTTTTTTAATTCAATTCTTAACTCCACATTAATAAATACTTAAAATTTGCGTACCAAATTTTTTTTTCATACATGTTTACAAAATTTTATAAATAAAAAATTAATGATTTTTGAAACCGCTCCTACGATTTTTAAAATTTTTTTCTCATAAATTGAGTTTAACATAACTATTTAGATGTTGTACATCGCGTTGGGTTCATAACAGTTTTAAAAGTATTTTAATCAATTTCTTTTTATTTTTTTTTAAACCATTTTAAAGTTTAAATAACATAATTTTCTTTGACTATGTGCAACATGGTGCTATATTTATAATTATTGTATTGTAACTAACATAATAATTCCTTAAACAAATCTAGGTGTGGCAAGGGGCATTACTAATATAGGGCCACATATAGGTAACTAACTTATGTATTTAATTTAGAATCAGATCAGGTTGGTATACCAACCTCTATGGGTAACAATATTATTGATATTGGAAGGTAAGTGCTATCTGCTTGAAGCATAGCTAACCATTACCTACTTGAAAAATTGAAACTTTAGGTAGGTAGATATTTACTTAGGTACATAATATGTAATATACCTATTAAGTACAAAACATTCCAAATAACATCATAAATAAAATCCACGATCTAACTTCAAATATACGTAATTACAAACATATGTATGTAGGTACATACCTACATATACATGTATATACAATGTATCTGTATACCAATGTACCTACATAAGTACATAATAATTATAAATAATAAGTAACGTACTGGTTCACAATCTAGGTAGTTACCCCATTATGGGGTTATAAGTGCAAAACACCGGGTTTCGTTTTGAAATCCACGCTAGAAACAAAAGCTTATTCTACCTACCTTTTCATCTTTAAACCTTTTTGATTTGAAGCAGGATAATCTTGGAATTATCCATCCAACAATTCATGAGCCACTACTGTAAATCATTCTGATGATAACTTAATTATTAATTATTGCAACCCACTTAAGATTTGCTTAATCCTCTGAACATTTCGACAGTATCATTCTCCACTAAACTCCAAGAATCATACCGAATGCCGATTGTGGAATGATTTTTACTTGCGATATAGGTACTATATGGGAAGTTATGGATTCGTACAAAAAATCGAACTCGAGATTTTGATCAAACTTTACATTACGATGATAGAGAAGTCAAAAAAAGTGGGTCTCGCAAAAACGTCCGTCTGTCTGTCTGTCTGTCTGTCTGTCGGTTCGACTACAGCCTAAACGGATGGGTCGATTTTCTTTAAACTTGGTACCTAGCGTTTTTGGACATTCCCCCCATCCGTTTTTTTCTCTTTTTTTTTAGGACCAAAATTAACAGTAGCTGTCATACAAAATTTCTTGGCCAAAAAGGAAAAACTTATTTTTCTCAAATCCAGCGCCACCGAATTTGTTTTTAAGAACTCAATAAATTTAAATAGTTATAAGTTGCCGTTTAATAAAAAACATGGTTCCGAAAAATGGTTATTAATGGTACCTCCCAAAGAACCATTTTTTTGATTTTCGCTTTTCTCGAAAACGGTTAAACTAATTCTGATCAATTTTTTTATGAAGAAGTATTGACACATTCTAAATAATATTGTGTACCAAAATTTTCAAAAAAATATTTTTTAGATTTTTAAAAAAAGTTTTAATATTTTTTTTTGAAAACTCAATATTTCAAAAACGACTTGATCGATTTTTGTTAAACTTGGTAAATAGGAGTTTTTTAACTTTATCTAGAAGATTTTTGACAAAAATTATTCTAATACCCAAAAATAATGGTGCCTCCCATACAAATGTTAAAAAAACCGTTAAGAAAAATATTTTGTTTCTCAAAAACGACTCCTACGATTTTCATAAAAGTTTTTTTGTGTGTTAAAATTAGTACGATATACCATTTAAAATGTTTAAAGTTTATATTTTAGGTTTATTAACAGTACCTCTCATAGAACGGTTCCTTTGATTTTCGACTAT
Organism: Leucozona laternaria; assembly: GCA_932273885.2. Taxonomy (NCBI): domain Eukaryota; kingdom Metazoa; phylum Arthropoda; class Insecta; order Diptera; family Syrphidae; genus Leucozona; species Leucozona laternaria. Next base: position 8,319,675 of record OW026368.1, read on the forward strand.
CTCAACATCTGATTAACCGAATAAAATTAGATTTTTTATACAGAAGCTTGTAACAAATATAAATAAAAGTGCGTATCAAAATTTTCTAAAAAATTATTTTTGGATTTTTTAAAAAGAAATCAAAACTATTTTTTGGAAATTCGATATTTCGAAAACTGGTAACAGATTTTTTTGTGAAGTTCAATTTTTAACGCAACATTAATAAATGCTTTAAATTGGCGTACCAATTATTTTTCTCAAAAATGTTGACGAAATTTTATATATAAAAAATTAGTTATTTTTAAAACCGCTCCTACGATTTTCAAATTTTTTTTTCTCATAAATAAAGATTTATATAAGAAATCATATGGTGTACATCGCGTTGGGTTAAAACGGATTCAAAGTATTTTAATCAATTTCTTTCTAATTTTGTTGATTTAAAACAATTTACCAATTTAAATAGTATAATTTCCTTTTATGCATATTGCATATGTGCAACACTAGGCTATACTGTTAATTTTTGTATACTCACATAATACCACCTGCAACTAAACTAAGTTTTGGCAAATGGATAAAATATAGATCCCATAGCTAATTTATTTCAGACTATAGAACCACAATGTGATCGCGCATAAGAGCAAGTTCGTGCGACCCAGTCGTGCATATTTTTACTTACATCATTGATCGATATCAGAAAATGGTAGCATATTTCTGTTGACAGTTAGGTCAATTGTGTGCATCTGAATCTTCAAAGTTTTTTAAACATCGATCCAGCTTAAAACCTGATTGACAGTGTCTTCAACAATCAGATAGCTAACGAGTTGCAAATGTACAAAAGATTAAGCTTGACTTTTGGCTTAAAACTACCTAAGAAGGTACCTAATGTTTGGAGATTAAAAGTGTAAGATTTTTTGAAAATATTTTGCAAGATAAAAAATGTCTAAGTACGCGAGCAGACAACATCTTCCGATCAGATCTTAGTATTTGGAAAATCTGTAGCTGATTGGAAAATCCCCAAAATACAGACAAATCTGCGCTTACGGCAACACTGGCTGCTGTGAACAATCAATCAATATATTTTCTTTGGACCTAAATTAGATGATATGGATCTAAACGCAATTTAGTTCCAACCAGGAAGGAGCTCCATGCTTCGCAGCTGATGCCACAATGGAATTTCCGCGCGAGCGATTTGAAAGCATGGTTTTCTTTAATCTCACACAAAGGCGACGCATGGCGACCTTAACTGATTTGTACCCACCGAGACCGTGTGATTTGACCCCGTTGGACTTTTTCTGGTGGGTTTTCTTTAAGTCGAAGGCCTAGGCCAATAAGTCGCAAAGGACCTCGGGTCCTCAAATAAAACGAAAAATTCGTTGATATCTCATATGCGTGAAAGAGAGCTTATAATTCTAGACTTCAAGTTGACGAATTAAAATTATTCGTAAGAAACTCAGAAACGACTCCAGACAATAACGAAGCCCAAACTCTGCAATAATCCCCTTACCCCATTCGAAGTTTTACAAAAGCGTTTAAAATTCCCCCATACCTTTCTTGTCTTTTCAAAAGTTTGAAGAAAATGTCCCTGGCAAGGAAGCTTGTCTTTGTTTTTCGTTATCGTAAGTTATCTTTGCAAAAAATTATAACCACCCTTATTCCGTAAGCGTATTACGAAAATGACAGGGCTCCATAAGCGCTATAATCGGTGTTCAAGTAAAACTAAAATTTTACCGTTCTTTTCTTTCTTAATCCTTCTTACCATTAAAACGGTAGCCGTTTTACTAAAACTCCAATTGCCACTTCTAGAGCCGTGTCATTTTACTAAAACGCCTTACTGGATAAGGGTGAATAACATCGATATAATATGATTGTCTTTTCTGACTTGCCTTATAGAGAGAATCTATTCAAAAAAAATTCAACAATCGCGCAGAATCATTTAAGAATATGGTATGTAGTGACGATATTATTTGATCAACAACATAAAACCTCTTCGGGTGTTTGAAAGTTGAGTCTCAGCGGACTTATGTAGGTAGTCTCGGCCGACAGCAAAGATTAAAAATAAAAAAATATCACTTTTAAATTATAAAGTTAAATTAATCACTGTAAATGTTTAGCAGCTTAGACTTAAACTTATTAGTTCAATATTTCTTGCACAAAAACAAAACATAACGCGACGAGATCGAAATGAAACATAGACGAGACAGACACGAGACTTAGGCCTTCAGCACAACGAAGCTACTCAATATTGACCCACATACCACTAGGTACTGTTGTTTACGCTTGCGCTTGTTTGTAGCTCACGTTAGTTTCAATCACCACACCCGATGCATAAGCTGCACGTATTTGTCGCAGCAGATATAAGCTGCAAATTGCAGGGCGTTAAAATACAGCAGCGTCAGTTGCCAGGCGTAGGTACCTATTTATGGAACATTTTGGTGAAATGGCTGGCGGATACATTGAAAATATGTATGAATTTACATAATTGGAAGTTTGAAGGATTTTTTCTACGGAGGACACGCTTCTTGAGCAAAAGGCTAGGCGTAGACGATTCGTCCACTTTTCGTCTACTGCGCATCGAGTGCTTAGTTATAGGAGTCCGAGACTATTGTTGATGTCAACCGTTCTGAGGGTAAAAACATCTATGCGTACTTGGTCGATTTTAAATCAGCATTTGACAGCGTTGATAGAGACCTTATGTTCTATAAACTATCTGCAATAGGATTACCATTTAAAATGTTGAAAACGCTAAGAAAATTGTATAAAAACTGTTCAGCTAAGGTCTGGGATGGTGTCATTATGTCCAAAAGTTTTAAAACACCATCAGGGTTGGGACAAGGTTGCATCTTGAGTACGCTTCTGTTCTCCCTTTTCCTAAATGATATAGTTACATATCTGAATGGTGGGATCGATATACGTGGGATTAGTATTGATGTACGCAGACGATATAGTGTTGTTAGCTGAGACGCCCATTAAACTACAGATGATGATAACCAAGTTGGATGAGTACTGCAAACTTTGGAATCTCACCGTAAACCGTGCAAAATCCAATATAATGGTGTTTGGTAGAGGTAAGAGACATCGGAATGGAAACTATATCTGGAAACTCGATGGAGAACCTGTGGAAGTAGTTGATAACTATAAATATCTTGGCTTGATTTTGACTCCTCAAAACAGTATGAAACTTTATCTAGCTGAAAAACTGAAAAAAGCGAAAATTGCTATAAGCTCAACCTGGGTTACTTGTATGAAAAATAAAAACATAGGACTTCGAGCGAAATATCAAATCTTCGAGGCCACAGCGCGGTCGGTTATGTTATATGCGGCTCAGGTATGGGGTTATCTGCAAAATGAAACTGTGCAACAACTTTTAAGATTTTTCCTTAAGCGAGTGCTGCGCCTTCCTCAGACTACTCCAACATATATGTTACACATTGAGACTGGACTTCCAACAATGTTCATCACAACGCTGAAACTTCATTTCGATTATGTCTTTAAAGTTTTAAACATGCCTCCTTCACGCTTACCTAAAATTGTAGCTCTACATGCCCTTGAAAAAAAACTGTCATGCTTTGAAAAATGGAATGAGCTAGCGGAGAAAGCTGGATGTCCACTAAATCTAACAGGGTTAAACCTCCAACAAACGAAATGTGAACTTTATGGTATTCTGCAGATGCTCGATGAAAAGATGCATAAGTCATTCGTCGATGATGCACAATCGTCAATATATAGAGCATATTACTCCAAACTTGAACACGACCTGAGCAAAATGAGCTATTTTGAAAATAACGTCGATGTAGACAAAATCTCTACGATATTTAAAACAAGAGGAGAGTTACTGCCATTAAATTTTATACCTCATCGTTCTGATCTACCGATCCAATGTTGTCTATGCAACTTGAACGCTCGAGAAGATATAATGCATTTTGTAGGAGTATGCCCCATATTATCAGAATTGAGAAAACTGCACCTAGGAAAAGCAATTTACACACAGGATGAAATTCTTCAGCTTTTGAACGAATGTGACTGGCCTGTCCTTTATAACTTTGTGAAATCTGCACTACGATATCGAAACCAAATTTTAAGAGAAGAGTTTTAATAAACATAATTCAAAAAGAAAAATAGCTATATGTATTATGCACTTTTAATGTACTTTGTTTAAATATCATAAACTTGTCAATCTGGCAGACGGCTTATGCCATGTCTTTAAAGATTTGTAAAACGAATTCAAAAATTGTGAACATTATGATTGTAATAAAATCTAATTTAATCTAATCTAATCTAAAATCTAATCTATAGGAGTCCGAGACCAATACCGGTACCGATACCGAGAAGTTACTGAATTTTATCGTTTTTAACGACACTGATATGAGACTTACAAAAACCCTGTGTCGTGGCCAGCCCTATGAATATACCTACCTCAAAAGCAACCGCTTGACGAACCGTGTTAAAGTGTTTTCAAGATTTTTTAAGACTAGCTCCACTCGAAGCAAAAAATTGTAATTTGTTAACGTTACTGTCATTGTACAATTGTTTTTACTATTTTCATTGTAAATTTATGATTCAGACAAGAGCAACCTTTTTCTAGTCAATTCAAACTATTTAAGCAGTTAGATACATATGTATAAATTTCTCCAACACTTGTGCCATATTTTGACTACTTAACCCATGATTCATGAACCAAATATGATTTTTGGTTGCTAACGAGAATAGACGCTATAAAACGTTCACACCGATCAATGGCTGTGCAATCTTACTCTTCTTGCATTCGAAAAGAAGCTGTTAAAAGAAAAAAAAAACTAAATAAAACTTGAAGTCCAACTTATTTGATTTCAAAATTGATGTACATATGGGTATAGGTACCAAACCTACATTATATTAAAATTACCTACATAATTTTTGCTCCTTAATTTGCTATTTCAAAACAACGCACTCGAAACTATTTCGAGCTCATCAATACGTTTGGTCTTGATAGCCATACTCTACATTTAATTAAAATTTCCATAGTGGAATTTAAGACAGATTTCAAAATGTCACGCACTTACTAAACCTATCAAGATCCTCATGCACAACTCATAGTAATGCTTAGGTATAACAATAAAAAAGTTTACCATCAGACGTGAACATCGAACAACATGCATAATCCATTTAAATATAGAAGGCGTGGCAAGTGACTGTGAAATTTCCTTTAAAATGTCGGACGCGGTACGAGGATGAAGTATGCTACTTTTTTAACCGCCAAAGCAATTAATTATGGGTTGGGTTCTCGTCTGATGGAAAGATAAGCTTGCACCAATGCACCTTGCAAAGGTATACCTTTATAAATGAAATTTTAAGATGATTGATATGAGGTGAATTTTGACGTGTTTTATATCGTACCTACCTATAAAAGTATAAATGTATATACCTTTAAGTAAGTAGGTAACTTAGTCAGATAAGTTTAGGTAATTCCGCTTCTTGATTGATGAAAAAGTGAAAAGTGAAGACTAACGGCTTAACTACATAAGCCAAAAAAGTGAAAAAGTACAAAAGTGAACATTATCAAACTCATTTTGGAATAGTTTAAATAAAAAACAGATTTCAATCTTCTATTTAATACTCATTGTTAATGATTTTGGAATAGTTTTTCTGACTGGAAAACTTATCAAAAAGATGATGAAAAATGATACAAGATTAAATTTTGGTTTAAAAAAAAATTGTATATTCTTTTTCACAAAACAACTGCGCTAGCGGGAAAAAAAATATTTTTACTTTTGTACTTTTGTACTTTTTGGCTTATCTAGTTAAGCCTTAATAGGATTAATCTGGAATGTTTCCAGCTATAGGTAGGTGAGTGTTGTAAAATACCTTTGTATAGTGTTGTTTTGTTTTTACTGAATATGTGATAAGAAGAGAAAGATACACATAAATTCGAATCTTTTTAGGTTATCATATCCAAATTTTGAATAGCCCTCCAAAGTCCGAAAGCAATCTGGGTGAACCTGATGGATGACTCGACTGATTAATCTGTCCATTTTTGTCAAAGTAAACAATTTTCAATGTTAACGTAATGACGGTTTTAACAGTTTCAATAATTTGTTTGCTCATCTGTTCACCTTTTTCTAACCCACAGTAGATTTTTCTTCATTTTTATTCAAAAATGCAACTTTTTTTGAATGATTTTTGATAATTTTGTAGTTATAAGAGAATAAATTGGGCTTTCATAATAAGAAACGAAAAAAAATGCTAACGTGTTTATACTTAGGAATACATGGTATATAAGCCAAGTTTTGGATTCGTAAAAAAAAAAAATCGAACCCGAGATTTCAATCAAACACAAAATGTGAATTCCAAAATTTCGTCTGTCTGTGTCTGTATTTTTGTAGCACCAAAAATAAGGGTAGATACCTGGCCATACCCACAACATTTATAGAAAAGGTTATTTATCTCAAAAACGGCTCTAACGCAATTAGTAAAAAAAAATATGTGTTTATCTACTATTGTAAATATGGTCTGCATTTTAATGAACTATAATAACCGACCCTTTGTTTAATTTTTGACTTTTTCGTTAACAGCTTAAACGATTTCAATTAAAAATCTAATATGGGGGTCCTCTAAACTCGATATAATATTGCATATAAAAAAATTTTCAAACAAATATTTAAATACGAAAATAATTTTTATTCTGAAAAATCAATATTTTTAAATCAGTTAAGTGATTTTCTGTTTGCATAACCTTTTTATTATCCCCACAGGGGGCACAATAGATATTTAGGTCACAGTGCAAATACCCCTAATATTATTAATTCATATCCCCATAGAAAATAAAATGATGTTAAGCGCAGGTTTGAACGGTTAGCAATTTTCGATCGAAAACAAAATTGATAGGTAGTGGTTTGTCAAAGATAGCGCCAGTTTTTCGACTCAAAACCATCCCAGAAACCCAGGGTTTTTTTCAGCGGCGCGCGGTGACTGTGGGGGGGGGGGTAAATCTAGGAAAAAAAATGAGGGGTAAATCACAATACTGTTACAAGCTGAACTTTGCATATGTTCTTCAAAACCGTAGCGCTTCTACCGCATTTTGCCTTTCTTTTTCCTTTTAAAATTCAGAATAAAGAGTATGCAGTAATTAGCTGCTATTTAGTTGGTAATTAGTTATGCAAAAAAAAAATTAATCGCTCTGTTGGATTCCGAGAAATTGGGTGTCCTGCTAACTTGACGTCAACTTAGCAGGAGACCTTTCCGAAAAATATATATAAACGATCAGGAAGTGGATATTTGTTGAAAATGAATTAATCGCTAATTAGTTACGCAAAAAAAAAATTTATCGCACTTTCGGATTAATAGAAATTGGGTGTCCTACTTGACATAAAGTTAGGAGGACACCCAATTTCTCGGAATCCGAAACATACTCTTCATTCTGAATTTTGAAAAGTGTCCTGCTAACTTCATGCACCTTTTTTCTTGATACCTAGGGTTATTTGAAGTAGTATTGGTTATAGAGAAAAAGTGTCAGTTTTCTGCGGGCAATTCTATGTAATTATTGGGGTCCCTGAAATTACGTCATAATACTAATTACGCCAGAATACTTTTTTTACAAAATTAAAAAAAAAAAAAAAATTAATTTATTTTGAAAATAAGCCGGAAATGTTGTAAATTATTCCAGACAGGTATGGAAGAGGAGCCAGAAAGTAAAACTTAATGGTCTATATATTGGTATCTAACAATATAAAAATTAAAAATATGTAACATAAAATAATGTTACTAAAATTTAAACTTGCATCGTTTCTACTACAATTTCCCAACAGCATGTACGTTGTAGGTACACTTATACATAAAAGTACACACATAGATACCTTTTCGGAAAACATGAAATGAAAAAAAAACGCCAGAAATTTGGCTGCCATTTTGCCAAAAAAAAAAATGTCAGGCCCTTTTTCCATTTGTGGAAATTGAAAAAAAAAAACAGAATTTTTTTTGGAAAAAATGCGTAGTAAAAATAACCCGAATTTTGTATTTAAAATTTTTGTTTGGCATTTTTTCCATGAAAATATTCTGGCTCAATTTTAGGGAGCCTTATTATTGCCTAAAAAGATAGAGACCTGACTCAATTTAGAAACTCACGTTTGGAAACTTTGGCGCTTTATTTAGGTAATAATATCTTGCCTACTTTTTCTCTCTGACCAAACGGATTGGAAATAATATCTTTTGAAAAGTAAGAAGGACCAAATGAGAGAATAGCGCTATAGGGCGCGTACGCCAAAAATTTTGTTTTATGTTTAAGAAGTACAAAAAAAATGCTAATTTCAGACTGTTACAAATTATTGTGATGTCAAAACCTATAGTATTATGGCTTTATTAGTAGTAAGAGGAAACTACATTCCCATTAGTTATTATGGAACACAACTTCGTTCAAGTGGCTGCCTCGCCTGGCTTCGCAGAAGCGCATTCTGTCACTCCAATTTTCCAAGACCTTCTTGATGTTTTCAGGCTGTAGCTCATGGATTGCTTGGATGGTATTGGCCTTCACGATTCCCCAAAAAAAAGGTCCAAAGGGGTCAAATCGGAGCTCCGAGGCGGCCAATTGACATCGTCAAGACGGCTGATAACACGATTTGGGAATGTGGTGTGCAAAAGATCGATTATGGTATGGGATGTGTGGCATGGCGCGCCATCCTGCATGAACCAAAGGTCGTTCAAATTCATGTCTTCAATTTCAGTACAAAAAAAACTCGGTTAAGATGGCTCTGTAACGCCAACCGTTGACCGAAACGTTGTTACCAGCCTCATTTTCGAAGAAAAATGGCGCCACCACTCCTCAATCCGCACCAAACTGTCAATCTGTGTGGATGCATTGGCTTCTATACCCGTTAGGTATAGCCCAGTCAATTCATACCATAAATGTCAACGTTAACATTTTTAGCCGTATTTTATTATCTCCGATGATCCATATGGATCATCTCATGAAAATAAAACAATATGGATCTTAGTGAGAACTGTGTTGTATACCTATCTCTTTTTTCCTTACGTTTATTTATTTTTCATTTATTGGTTTTCTTTTTTCTTTACACTATACAGTTCACAATTCCTAACCATTTGCAAAGCTGAGAAGCAATAGCAAAAACTAATCTTTTGGTTCATGAAACGTGATCCCGATAGAGAGCAGGATCTCGTGATGTTGTTGTAATGCATATATTTCGATGATCTATATGGATCTTCTCTGATAATAAAAAACGGCTATTAAGATAAGCTATAAGATTCCAACCAATTTTATGATGTATGTAACCTTGGTATACGACTTTTTAATACAATTTAAAATCATAATTAACTTTTTACTCAGTTAATTTATGCTTTCCTCAATAAACAACAAAAAAAATATCTCTGTCTAGAGAGTGATTGTGGTTATTTTTGATTATGTGCACAATAAATCCTCGGTCATAGTCAATCGATAACAATTTATGCGTAAGACTCTTTAACTTGTAGGTACCACACACATCATACTCTCAAGTCGTATAAAGACCCAAGTGAACCACATGGGCTTGGCAGTTTTTTCTATATTAATATCTCAATTTCTTTCCAACAGATAATCCTCATTGACGTTGAATTGTTTATTACTCTTTGATACTTTCTTCTTTTTTTCTACTTCACTACACAGTAGATACACTGTATACAGTGTATACATATACCTACATGAAAACAAAGAGAATTTTATTTTTTCTCACCCTAATATATACAATACGAATACAGTTAGCTACTCCTATAGCCTGCTCTATAACACTGTCTTAATCCTAAATTGATGTCACTTTTATTTTGTCCTTTCTATACCCAATAAATTGCTTGAAAAATTGATTCTCAGACCTCTCTCTGAGCTACTTTAGGGATTAAGAGCAGAGTGATATTTTCCAAGGTGGACAATGAGCCAATTTATGTAACTTTATTATAACTAACCGCTAGGGAAATATAAATAAGAAAAAAAAACAAAAAAAAAGGTGGAAGCTTTTACGAGGGTAGGTATGCACTTATTAGGTATATGAAGCATCACGCAAGGACTTTAAATCAGGAATAAAGAGAATCGTTTTTTTGTTTTGAATTATTTGCAATTTGAAGAAAAAATATGAAAATAAATCAAAGCCGCCATTTTGTATTTGCATATATGAACTTTTTAAAAGCTCATTTATACTAAGTCTTCAGGGCAAGGATTGGTTTTGTGAACAACAAATGTCGATAGTTTTTAAATCAAAATTAATATAAAATGCTACAGAAGTTCGAAAAGTGGTTTTCGTCATACCCTCCGTCGGGCGTGCGTCGTCGGTCTGTACCTACATATGTGTGCCAACTCCAGTTTGAGCTAGAGCCTAAACATTTGAACTGAATTTTATTCTAATTTGTTACAGAGCATTTGTATGTGATTCCCTAGAAGAAAAAATCGAATTTTTGATTTAGCACATCCTAGAACGGGCTGCTGGTACACAACAATTTTGTTTTTTTTTCAAATGTTCTCAAAAACGGCTTTAACGATTTTGATTAACATTTGTTCATGTTATTTCTAAACCAATTGAAAAAATACAGCTTTTCAGGTTTATGCTCAAAAGTTCAGATAGCGAAATTAGGTTGTTGACACTTTTTGAAAAAAAAATATTGCTTAATTTTTGGGTTATTCACGTAGATAAATAGATAGATCTTGTTAGCATAGCTTCACCGATTTTAATATAATGTAGAATATATAGCTATATTGTATTTCGACTTCTAGTACAGTCATTTGGTAATTTTACGTGGAAAGTTTTCCGGGAGTTTTGAAAATTGGCAATTTTATAGATTTCGACGTGCTCTTTCAGAATTTCAACTTTGCCACCTCGTATCTTTGCCGCTCGCGCCGCCATATTAGAAAAATGGCGCCTAAAAGCAGTTTTTTTTTATAAAAATTCCTTTCCGACACATTTTACAGTAAAAATACATACATATGCACAAAATAAAACTAGAGAAAATTTTCTACAATTTTTGTTATAACCTCTTTTTCTACAATCAGTAGTTTCGGAGTACGAGCGTCGCAAACCATTATACGTCTACGTCCACCCGCAACATGTAATTTAAACTGAATTATAAAATTTAAAAATTGTACTAAATTTCGTACTATACATTAAAAACCCGGCTCACTATGGTCTGTCTCCTCAGGTACAAAAGAATGCGTCGCCTTTGCGTCGGGCCCCTTCTGTCCCTTCTCTCCCTTCGTTGACACCTACCTATGTAAAAATTGTTTTTACCATCAACGCATTGGGGCATATTCGTAGTCGCTTTTAAACTCCAGTTTATCTTAGGCTGGGGTTTATTCAATGTTATTTAGTTAGGATAAACCAAGGTCTAAGATAAACTGGAGTTTAAAAGTGACTATGAATATGGCCCATTGACTTTTTTCGTTGAACGTGTAATCACCCTGAGCAAATGTTAGGACACATTGACGCAAAGCGTTGATTTATCACCAGGTTCAGCAGTGGTGTGGGAACGAACAAAATGCAGAACAAGGGCGGCAAACAAAATATGTTGAGATAACATTTTTAAGGCGATGTTATATTTTAAGGTTATGACATAAATAACCCCTATTTTTTCAACCAAATGACTGGACTATTCAAACAATATACAAAATAATTTTTTTAAACAAAAAAATCAAAGAAAAAAGCTATTTTGTAGTGCCTAAATTTGACTTTTTTAACATTTTCCCATTAAAGATATCTTTTCATTAGCCGTGTTCCTTTGGAGGTGGCGATGTACTCATGAGTACTTTGCTAGCCATTTCGAATGGAACGCACAAAATAGGTTTTCCTACAAACCTCATCTATTCCTCGCCATGGGAGCACAAGTAGTTGGTAGTACTAGATTATTGAGTAGTTCGCCAACTCCAAAGGAACACGGCTATTATCGACCCATTAACATACATCTTCAATGTGAAGGTACAATAAACATTATAGCTGTTAACCACAAGAGCCATCTAGATGTTAAGATTAGAAAAAAATAATGAAAAGAGCTTGATTTCTTCCCGTTTAGGCGCCTGCAATAGATAATAGTAAGGAGTGTGGATGCGTTTTTCTTTTTTTGTATGGGTCTAGGAAAATTTTTGTTAAATTAAAAATGTATGCTCATTCAATTAAGATCCAATTTTTCCATATACAGTTAAAAAACGGAAATTACTTATTTTTCAGATAAAGCGAAAATTTATTTCTCTGACAGTCAACTGAATGTTAAATTTATCAACGAAAAATCGGATATATTTACTAATTTTCTGCTTTTTATTTTTTTTTTCAAGATTCTACGTAATCTCAACAATTATTATTCGAATGCTTCAAACTAGACGTTGGCGTTGTGTGTATTTAAGTACATAATGTAACATTTTGAAAAATATAGTTGTTCTAGTCAAAAGCATAAAATACCAAATTGCCATATCCCCATCTTATTCGTAGTAGAAAGAATGAGTGGACAAAAACTGTTATAAGCAAAGGGTTAGATCTACTACCTTAACATTATTGAGTTTAATAGCCTTGATTAATTTGATGAGGTTAAAACATGAAAAAACTCATGCTTTGGAACTTCGGCACATAAATTTGGAAGCGCAAACTGAAGATAGCTTGACACTTAAGTATGAGAAATAATGTAGAATTTCATGATTAATAATCGTTGTCACTTATTTTTCTCTCCATTCAGTAAGAACAAACTAAATCAATGCGAATTTGGAGGAAGTGCTGATAGAGGGTGGATACGAAATAAGAGTATTTTATGTTTTAAACTTTAAAGAACAGTTAAATTAAGAATTCAGTTAGTTTATTTATTACGGTTTTATTAAATAAAAATAAATCAAGATAACTTACAATTTTCTAAAAAAAATAAAATACATTCAAGTGTCTGTTTTTACGAAGTCGACTTAAATACTTAAATTGATAGGACCGCTATTTTATATTTAGTACCCTTTTTGTGACTGGACTCACCTGTACCGGGACTCACGGTTAATATGGTGTAAACGTTTGTCCAAGCGCAGTTTTGAGGATCCATATTTGGATCCGTATGAGAAGTCGTCCATACATTGTTGACTACGTGCACGGATTCAAAACGGACTACATATTTACCTTGAACGTGATCCTCATATTTTTTTTCACTGAACGTACCCAATATCCTACTATGCAGATTTTCGTAACGTAACGTGCTATATCGTAAAGTGTGACCTCGTAACGTCACACAGAGGAAATTCCACGTTTTTATTTCAAACTACCGCCGGAATAGATGTTTGCACATCAAAAAGTTAAATCGACACGATATTGTAGACAGGTTTATAAATATTGACGTGCCGACAAGAGCATACTTTTGGGAGCGAATCGTTTCAAATTTTGCTCATAAAAATAATCTCCCGTTGTTAGATAACCTCAAAATATCGAAAAAAAAACCGGAAATCCCCAGCTGAAGGCTGAAAAAGATTTAACTTAAAATTAAAATGCATTTAACTTGCTGATGTCCAAAACCTGTGGTATCTTTACAAATACAAGATAATTTCGTTGCCTACAACTATAGTCCTGACAATTTTCCCCTTAAAACCTAGAGTTTCGCAGTCTTAAGATCTGTATCAGATATAAATAAAACTAAAATAGGTGTTTTGCCACTAACTTTCTCGAACGTTAATGTAGACATAAATCCATCATAACTGTAAACATATGTACATTAGGGTGTTCCTTATTTTTAAAATGTATGCATTAACGCTCCCGGAGGCTCGAACTGCTTGAAATAAATTTTAAAAAAATATTGTTAAATTTTTTATAGTAAAGGGTTTTCCAATAAGAGGTGTTATTTTGAATAGCCCGCTATTTCAGTAGCTGTCACTTTTGAAGCTGTCATTTTTTGACATTTGACAAGTAGAAACTACGCCATTAATAAAAATGGAACAATACACGCTTCAACAACGCATTGAAATTATTAAAATTCACTATAAAAATGGTGAAAATTTGGCAGAGACGGTTCGTAAAACTAAAACATTTTTGGGTCGTCGTGAAGCACCTTGTCGGACCGCAATACAGAAATTGGTGGACAAATTCGAGCTGTTGGGACAAGTTAGTGATGTGAAGAATAAAACCCGTGCACGTCGCTCAAGAACAACTGAGAATATTGCTGTTGTAGCCCAAAGTGTTGAAGAAAACCCAGGTTTGTCCATTCCTCGTTGTTCTTTGGAATTAGGCATTCCACAAACGTCATTACACCGTATTATGCATAAAGACTTGGGTCTTAAGGCTTATAAAGTTCAGTTAACACAAGAACTCAAGCCGGCTGATCATCAACAACGTCGTGTCTTTGCTGATTGGGTCCTTGAAATGCATGAAAATGATCCGGAATTTCATCGAAAAATCATCTTGACTGATGAGGCCCATTTCCACCTCGGAGGCTACGTCAACAAGCAAAACTGTCGCATCTGGGGCTCGGAAAACCCAAAAGTTATTGTTGAAAAGCCTCTCCATCTTCAACGCGTGACTGTTTGGTGCGGTTTATGGTCCGGCGGGGTCATTGGACCTTACTTTTTCTAAAATGAGGCTGGAGCAACAGTTACGGTCAATGGAGAGATTAATGATTTTTTATGACCGGAATTGGATGGTATTGATCTGGACAACGTTTACTTTCAACAAGACGGCGCTACGTGCCACACAAGCAATGAAACCATCGATCTTTTACGGGAAAAGTTTCCGGACCGTGTTATCTCTCGAAGAGGTGATCACAATTGGCCACCGAGATCTTGTGATTTAACACCTTGCGACTTCTTCCTTTGGGGCCACGTGAAAGATAAGGTCTACGCCAACAGCCCAGCGTCGATTCAAGACCTCAAAGATGGAATTCGTGAGGCTATCGAGGACATAGGGCAGCCACTTTGCGATTTGGTTATGGAAAATTTCATGAAAAGGATATGGTCCTGTAAGCGTGGTCGTGGCGGCCATTTGGCTGATGTTGTGTTTCATTATTAACGGCATACCTTCTTCTTTATAATGAAATAAACATCTGATCATTTATCTCAAAAAATGCCATTTTTCTTTGAATATCATAATTGGAAGATTTTCCATCAACTTTTTTACAATTTTACCGAAATTTTAAGTAAAAGACATAAGTAGGTATCTACGTATGAACAAAAAAAATTTAAAACTCTAGGGGACACAGGTTAAATAATGAGGTTTGAAACTCGGAGATTTTTAAAAATTTATTTTGAACCCAGATGGGAGAATAAAAATTCCAAAAAATTTCAAATTAAGGGACACCCTAATGTATGTATAGGTATAGGTGTAGTTAAACTACACATACCTTAGGTAAGTACCTACTTAAAATAAAAGCAAACAATTAGACAGGCCACAAATTAGAATAATAATTCTTTCTCTTGTGCTATTGCTATAGAAAGTCGCAATTTTGCATCATTAATTTCCGTTTTGAAGCCCAAAGAAGAATGAAAAAGATTAATAGCCAGCAAAGTACCAAAGTACAAATATTGCGTCTGGCAAATAACTTTCTGTCTGATGAGTTAATTTGCTTAAACAAAATAAATTGACTCAAACAAAAAATCAGCACCATAAAAAAGTATCTACATAGGTACCTATACCAACAATGTACATACGCTTACGCTTCAGTTGAACTAATTAGCCATACGTTGTGAATCCGGCTTTGAATGCACGTTCACGTTCGACTTGTTCGTTGTTCCGCGCTGTTGTAGTTTTCGTCGTTGTCGTCGTCGCGTCTGTCATTTTGTCTTGTCAGTCGGCAGTCCACAGTCCACAGTCCGCTTCCCCATCTATAAATTCCAAATCACGCGCACTGCATTCACAGCTCGCGCGCATTTCGAGCGAGAAAGAAAGATCTTATCGCCAGAATCGATCTGAAATATGGGCATTCCGATTCCGACAGACTTGGAAGTTCGGAGCGAGGAGCATTCATGCCCGCACATGAGTTATGTGTGCCCACGTCCGTGATTGCCCCAAGTATCGACGACTCTGTGCAGCAGCGGTGACGTTGACAGTGGTTGTGGCGACGATCAACGATCGACGATCAACGCTGTCGTCGTTGTCGTCGCTGTGGTTTTCAATTTGTGACAGCTCAACGAAACTGGTTCGCTTTCTGAATGACACGACAACCGCGCGACAACGACAAGTTCGACGAGACGTCCTTGTGAGAGACGCGCTCATAAAACACTTAAATTATTGACTCTTTTTAGAATAAAATTTGTTTAAATAAACAAATGCATTCCACATTAACATTATTATCGTTATCGGTCCCACAATCCCAAAATTGATACCTTATTTGGAGTTGGTCATAATAATGGAGGGATTTATGCGATCATTGCATCCGCTTTTGGTCAGCTCAGAACAGAGGTTAAAAAGGTTGACACTTCCTCCGAGCGGTTTACTGCCCTCGCCAGGTAGCTGCCCAAAATCGAGCCAATTAGCTGCGTCTCTCCTTGAACCTCATAAAGGTGTTGTGTTTTCGGTTTTTTGTGACCGATTGATGGATCACCAAAAGCATATCGGTCGTCCATTGTTGTTCTTTTCTGATGAGTTCTGCAGAAGTAGGAGGATTAAATTGTGGTCCGCAGCTGAAAGATGCTGTGGCTGGCTGTATGTTAAAAGAGAGTGGGTGTTGTTCATAAGCGATAAACACGACACACAGGTAGTTTCTCATTTCGTTTTATACTACCCATAAAATTCATCGATTAAATTACCCGTGCGGCAATATCAGTTGGTTTGGTTTGGTACCTATACGCTATACAACATTCAGTCAGTAGGTACCATTTAAAATACTGGCTTTCCGAAAGCAGAACTTAATTTACATTATGAATTGGATAATTAAATACGATTTTTATAGGCATTTATTTTTGCGGTTGATGGAGGTATTTTGTTTATCTTTTGATTGAATCTAATTTGGGATTTTAAAATTAAATATGAAAACTACTTGCTGTGTTCAGTGTTCAAAGATGTAAAAGTTGTATAACACATCACTACACACACGCGGCGCTAATAATACAACAATTTAACTGGCTGATTATTTTCCAAAAAAAAAGGAAAAACAAATTCTGCAGAGTATAGTTTTGTTTTTAAGGAGATAACAAGATTTTACAATTCATACAACATTCGCGCAACATTTTAACTATAATGTTTCCGTTTCTATATGTGAACAACTATTAAGTAATTCGCGTATTATTATGTCAACTTGTTTTTATTTTGACTTTTGGTGTTGGAGTATCGTTTCTGCTTCCTGTCAAAATGAATAGAAAAATTAGGAGCTAATTTGGGACAACCACGAGTATACGAAAATTCGAAGCGTCATGAGTGGGTATATCTTTTGTGTGTGACTACCTTATATCTAGAATCCGGCTGGCTGGATTTTTATATTTTTTTTTTTAAAAGAAAAGGGACCATTTGTAGATGGTTTAGAAATAAAAAAAATTGAAAATCCGTCCAGCCGAAGTTTTTGTAGCCCATTCTTTTTAGAGCTACATCGCAAAAGTCTACTTTTTTGTTGAGATATTTATGTGCATTGTCGTTTGGAAGCACACAATCAAAGAATTAGTGCTTACATTTATTATAGGGCAAAAGCATCTGCTCAGTTAATCCTGAGTTAAATCACCAAATTTGTTTAGTTAACTCGGGTTTATCTTTAATCTCGCACTGAAAAACTGGACCTTAGAGCCGATTTCTCAATCATCAATTAAACATTCAGTTTAATATCAGAGGAATAAATAGGAACAAATGTTTGCTTCATCTGAAGAATAAGTACACTATCAGATGTTTAACTGACTATTGGAAAAATTGGCCCTTAAAAATATTGAATTTTCAAAACAAAAGATTTACTTAAAATTACTTTAAACGGGTCCATAAAATTTGCATTTATACTCAAATGATTTTTTAAAGTCCATAATATGTCCACTTTCAGCATAAAAACTTGATTCCTTCCTATCAATGTTTCTATATGCTTATGCTTATAGGAAGCATTCCGAAAAATTAACAAGTATTGAAGCAGAAAAGTTTAATTATTTTTTTCAAAATTTAGAAAATTTTATTTTGATTTTATATTTTAAGCTTAATTAATTTAAAGTTAAACAATGTTTAGGAGTAATACAATTTGATTATTCAATTAGTTTGGATAAATTTGTGTTTGGAAAAATGACTCGAACGATCGGTTTGAAAATATCCAGCAATATTGGTGGCATATTAGTCTGCATTATACCAAAGTTAGACTTGTATACAATATTTGTAAAGCAGCAACAGTGGTTTATTTAATTATCATTGTGTGGGTAATTCTTGAAAGAAAATGTAATTAAGTACATATAAGAGAAAATCTAAAAGAAGCATGACACACTCTTTGTTTATATTCTTAAAACAGCTCCTATAATGGATTTAATCTTAAAATGAATTAATTTATTGAAAAAATCCAAAAATCGTTGGAGCAGTTTTCTTAAAAAATAATTTGTAGTAGGTATATAAAATTTCTTGAGCACTTGAAACAAAAATGTGATGCAACTTTAAACTATGTAATTAATAATATACACCTAGAAACGTTATTTCAAAAGAAATCATGTAGGTACTCGTTTTCAAAATATTGATTTTTAAAAAAAAAGTAGTAGGTATTTTTTAAAATCAAAACATTTTTTTTTCAAGCCGTAAACGAGAAAGTCGTAATTAAAAAAAGAACGGTTCTATGACACCGTTAATAATAATAGTTCTTGGTATTTTACCAAGGTGTTTTACCAAAATGCATATTATGCCTACCCACCTACAAAAAATTGGATACATATATATATAAATAAACCCCAGTCTAAGATAAACTGGAGTTTAAAAGTGACTATGAATATGACCCACTGTGTTACAAAATTAAAAAACTTTAATTACTTTTGAAGTGACCTAGGAGAGGTTCCAAGTATGACTGAAAAAAATGTTTTTTTAAATTAAAAATGTAGCGTAAAAAGGTCTAAAGTCTAAAGAACGGAAAAAAATGTTAAGTTTTAGATTCAATCAAAAAATTTACGCACAATTTTGAAGTATATAAACATAAAAGTTAATTTTTTTAAAAAGGGCAGACGCTCCTATTTTTGAACATGTAATCAAATCTAAAATTGGTTGGAAAATAACTGACTGACTAAAAAAACATTGAAGTCTGAAAACATTAAAAACGGATTTTTGACAGTAAATTGAAATTTTGATGGTCTATGAAAGATTTGAAGTGCTATAATATGATGTATTCAGTCATACCTACAAACTCTACTAGGTCACTTCAAAAGTAATTTTTCACTGTAACACAGTGGTAGTGTTCCTTAAACATCGATAGCCTATCGATGGTAATCGATAGTTTTTAACTATCGAATACATCGATGTTTTCAAAACAATCGCAAGTGCCAAAAATGAGGGCTGAAAAAAAGTTGCAGCGTATAAGTTCATAATTTCCCACAAAAAATGTCTTAATTTTCTTTTCACGCTGAATTCATTCAACAAATTCTGACAGTTATTTGTGGACTGTTGCATGTGATGTTAACCAAACCATGCAAGATTTAACACTGCTCTTTTCAAAATTCAAATTTCGATTTAAAAATGTTAAAGATTAAAAAAGTCATCTTTGTCATCTACTGAATTAAAAAAAAACAACTCATTTATTTGCACTAAATTTGTAGTTATTTTTTGTTAGAAACTATCGATAACTATCAATACTATCGGGTATTTTTCGAACACTATCGCCAACTATCGCAAGTGCTGACAATCGATGTTTAAGAATCAATACACAGTGGTATTAAAAGACAAATGAGAATGTACCTGCTCAATCACGTATATTTTTTTGTGGAAAATCCAAATACAAATTCTTGTTCCATTTTTTTCATAATTTTGAGGTGGAAATATTTCTTTCAAAAATTGTGCACTAAAACAACTTTATTAAAAAAAAAATAAAATTAAAAAATGAATTCCTGGCTCTAAAAAAGCTATGATAGGTATGTGTAAGTATTGCCACTAATGTTTTGTTTGATATTCTTCTAATTATTTTCCCCTACCTCTTCAGAACATTCCGAAGATTAATTTCCCACAGTATTGTTCATTAATAAGGAAACCCCCTATATAGGTAGCTTCGTCATGTGTTTTCGTCAGTTTCTAAAATTCATAAAGAGTTACAAATATATGTATATATATGAATGTGTATATACAACTTAAACGCTTATGTTCTAATTTTTCCTCAGCGTAAAATGTCACATATAAGCTCTTGAATTGAACTTAAATATTTAAGTTTCGTTTCAGCAAATGGGCCTTAAATACCTACCTTGCATAATGTGATAATAATACTAATTTGATAAATTAATGAGACCGTAAACTATGGTAGCTACCTAAAGGTATAAGCTATAAGTATACAAAAATGACCTTTATCAAACAAGTTTATTTGTTTTACTAATTCATCGAGGCAATTCCAATCAATATCTATCTATGCCTACCCGTATTCACAAAAATTAACAAAACATTTGCTCAGATTAAATACATTAATTAACTGTTCACTGAAATCAAGTGGTTTCTCAATGCAAACAAAGCACAAAAAAAAAAGAAACAATTTGTTATCAGCATAAAAAGCCATATAATGATTACCAAAAAAAAAAAGAAATCAAATTCAAGTCCCAAACGAACAGCACAATCAACTCAATCCAACATACACACACACACAACTCATCCATTCACTTCGCAATCATCATAAAAAGAAAACAGCGCCATTCGAGATTGGGATTAATGAAGGAATCATTTTCACCAATGTTCAGCTTCGTGATATTTTTTTTTTGTTGCCTTTTTTGTGTTTGTATATAATTTTTTTTTTTATTTATTTCGGCAACGAGAATGGTCCCACGTCCCACTGTAAACGTCTGGTGAACGTGATCAGCCGTCACAACTACTGCAACTGTTGGCTGGCTTGCTAGCTGGCTGGTACGGGTACGGGTCGATGCGTGAACTCCACGGGACGTCATTAATAACACTTAAGTCGCCTTGTATACCACTTCTCGTTTGCGTCCTTTCGCCCTGCACTCCGCACTCAGCACCATTTTTCGAGTTTTCTCGTTTCTGATTACCGACACACGCACCAGTGTATAGGTATTGTAAACTGCCCCACAGGCGTTTGGTTCGGCTTCGGGTTCGGGTTGGTAATCCTTTTGTGACGATTGCTTCAGGGTACAATGCCACCACTTTCCCCTTGTACGTCCTCTTCTCCGCCCTGTCGCTTTCGGTCGTGTCGTTGTCCTCGTCGTTGTCTGCCTTTATGTTGGTTTCGTCGAAGTAAATTGCTTGGAAAATCTCTGGCACGTCATTGATTGCTTTCTCAATAGGGAAAACTATTTCCCCGACAAATATTCTCAAATTGATGCCTTGGCACAAACTTATGCTGGGCCCTTCTATTTTTTAATGAATTTAAATTTCCAAATCGACTTTGAATGGTGATGTGAGAAAAATAAACATAAATACTTGAATCTCGAAGTCGCAGAGACAAACACAGCATGCACCAAAAAGATTACCAAGTTTCCTTCGAGCCGGATTTGAACCAGCGACCTATGGATGTCCGCTTTTGATTTTTTTTTTTCTCTTCTACAGTCCACCGCTCTACCAACTGAGCTATCGAAGGCAGTTGGAAGCTCCCTAACAGATTAACAACCGCCATATTTGGCTTTTTTTCAATTTCCAGTAGGCAATCAACGATCAATTATTATGCCCACCTTTCACATTTTGTTGGTGCTATTGTTGTTTCTGGGCAAACAACAAAAAAGTTTTTTTATGGGTATTTTGTCTTGGCAGTGAGAAAATCTTCAATTGGAATAACGGTTTCCATCGCCTTCGATAGCTCAGTTGGTAGAGCGGTGGACTGTAGAAGAGAAACAAAAAAATTCAAAAGCGGACATCCATAGGTCGCTGGTTCAAATCCGGCTCGAAGGAATGGGTATAATTTTTTTTCTTTTTAATTTAAAAATAAAACATGTTAAAAATGCCAAAAAATATAATTCAAATTATTTAAACAAAAAAAAAATATTTTAGTTTTTGATGTATTAGAAACAACTTTTGGCTGGAATTTTGAATCAATAAACGCCATAATATGTACAATGGTTTCATATTTGAGAAAAAAATAACGTCTTATAACGGGTGATTTTTTAGCTGGTTTGGTTTTGGAAACACTGGTTTTGACAGCTGACGTGTGTTTAGTACCTTGTGTCACTGTCAAACAGCTTCAGTTTGGTTTGCAATTTAACCATGGATCGTCTTACAAATGAACAACGCTTGCAAATTATTGAATCTTACTATCAAAATTCATGCTCGGTTCGAAATGTTCATCGCGCGCTGCTTGTGTTCAGCGATGAGGCTCATTTTTGGTTGAATGGGTACGTAAATAAGCAAAATTGCCGCATTTGGAGTGAAGATCAGCCAGAAGCATTGCAACAGCTACCAATTCATCCCGAAAAAGCCACTGTTTGGTGCGGTTTATGGGCCGGCGGCATTATTGGGCCTATTTCTTCAAAGATGATGCGAATCGCAGCGTTACTGTCAATGGTGAACGCTACCGAGCGATGATAACAAACTTTTTTTTGCCCGAAATGGAAGTTCTTGGCTTGCATGATATGTGGTTTCAACAAGACGGTGCCACATGCCACACAGCACGCGAAACAATGGCGCAATTGCGAGGCGAGTTTGGTGAACAGTTAATTTCACGTTTCGGGCCGGTCAATTGGCCGCCTAGATCGTGCGATTTGACACCATTAGATTATTTTTTGTGGAGGTATGTCAAGGCTAATGTCTGTAGGGACAAGCCCGCTTCGATTGACGCACTGAAAGCCAACATCCATGCATTCATTCGTGAGATACCGGCCGATATGTGTGAAAGAGTATGCCAAAATTGGACTCAGCGGATGGGCTACCTGAGACGCAGCCGCGGTCAACATTTGCATGAAATTATCTTTAAACATTAAATTGCAAGGTTCAAACTATCGATTCAAATAAATATTTCATTCATTTTTTCGAATTTTTTGTGTTTTTTTTTTAAAAAAAGTTCTAAGCCTCTTAAAAAATCACCCCTTACATGCTTGGTCAAAATTTGGTCCAGAAAAAATTATTAGAAAAAAAGTTATTGACATTTTTATAAAATTTGAGGGTTTTTTTATTTTGAATAAAATATTATTATTAACTATGTATGTTATAAAATTAAATAAATAAATAGATAAATACATATAAAAAAATAAATAAAAAACCATTATGAAGTACTGATTTTATAATGCTAAAATGGGGTTTTTAGCGTCTGCGCTGATTGGAAGTATTTTCTTTTTTGCCTGTGGCCTTAAACCTGTTATTATTGGATCTGAGGATATGAGTATATGATGCATCACATCTTCATTCGTCGCAATTCGGCTGCATTTTCTCAAATGAAACCTGCGGTAGGCTTTATAATCCTTATTTCGGCACTCTTGGGCTTCCTCTGAGAGTTATCCAACAGGAAATGCACAGATTTTAATTATTTCTTCTCCATGGATCAAGACCTTATGTACGGTTGCTGGCATATTGTACCATTTATATTTCTCAACAAACAGTTCAGCAGTTTCCCACGTGTAAGCTGCATATTTTTTTAAGTCTAATTTTTCATTCGACGTTATTACTTCAAGGATAACAGCAAACCGCCGAATTAGGGATTCACTAACTCCAGTGATTTCTGAAGTCATGGTTGGATTTGCAAAAAATCTTCTGGAGGTGTTGCCGTCATTACTTGTCCCCGTACCTTGTCTTACAAGATCGACAATGGTGCCCAGTTTTTCACGAAACTCCTGCTGAATTTTCTTCTTCTGAGCATACACAACAAAAACAAAGCAATAAAACTTAAAAAAAACACCTTTTTTATTTTTACCTGCCCTACTTTTAGCGAAAGATTAAAAAAAAATAAAGGATTATCCCTAATCCTTTTCTATCATATAATTCAAAATATCATAAAACTATATTATTTTTCGTGTGTTGTTTTCAAGAAAATTGAGTTGAAAGTTGAAAAATTTTCCAGGCAGAAATAATTGGTTTCGCAAAAATCAAAATTCTCAGACCTGGGTCAATGTATTAATTTTGTTTTATTTTTAAAATGAAGTTTGACATTTTTTCTTAAAATAATGGGCTTAACCAATTCATTCTGACAATTAATACCGAAGAAATCAAACTTTTTGATAAACACCACCGTCAAGATGGAGTTTTTTGAAATACGATTCAGTGAAACATTTTTGAGCATAACTTCCACATCTGCACGCATCTGCAGCTGAGTTTTTCTGTGCTTTAACATGAATGTATGGAGCATATGCTGGCATACTTACTTTCTTGGTATCTTTTGGAGCTGTTTTTTTAAATCAAAAAGTTTAAAAAAAAAAAGCATTTGTTCTTAGTACTAAAGCTTCAGGCTACTTATAGAAGGTATCTTTTATAAATAATCAATATTTTTTTTTATTTTTAGATAATTGAAAATAGACCAATTAAATTATTTAAGAAGCTAGAGAATTTATCTACAGGAACTTCGGAAAAAAACATCTCAAAATTTGTTGAAAATACGGTTCGCGATTTGAGTAAAATTATTTTTCAACTTAGAGGGCTTGTAAATCAGAACATACAATATATATGTCAAAAAATACTTTTAAATCCTACGCTCGGGTTATCGTAGAGTACTTAAGTATAAAGGGGCATATTCATAGTCACTTTTAAACTCCAGTTTATCCTAGACTGGGGTTTATGCAATGTTATTTAGATAGGATTAAACCAAGGTCTAAGATAAACTGGAGTTTAAAATTGACTATGAATATGCCCCAAATTTTAAAACGATAGACATGACTTTTTCAAAAGACTTTTTTCCGCTCTCGCACCACTGTGCGACGTCAGAAAGCTTCAGTTGAACGCGTCTATTTTTGACAGATATAACAATCAAACAGAACTAAAATTAAACATAAGCACATAAAACATTTCAATTTCACTATCGTGTTTGTGTTTACTCAAAAGAAAATCCGGTTGGTAAAAATTCGCTGCGGAATGTGAATACAAAAACCAAGTAAATAAACAATTAAATAAACAATGTATGAGTGTTGTGGAGTGATGTCTGACTATCGCTCTAATGTGTGTCATTTGCCTAGAGCCATATTCGTCCTGTGTGATGTAAACAAATTTATCCAAATGTTAAAGGAAGGCGCTCGTAAGTACATGTACACCGGTTGTAAGGAGTTTATAAGATTCTAGGCTATAGAGTTCATAAAATTCTAGGCTATGGAACGAGGTTCTTCGAGGAATGGTATTCAAGCCAAAGACAACAGTCCTCTTTAAATCTTCTTGAAAAGCAAACCAAAACCTTGGTAGATGCAGGAGTAAAGGTTATTGCAGCCGTGGCAAGGTTGGTGATATGGTTTTGCATTACATCAACCTCATAGCTATCCGTCTGATTTCATAATTCGATCTGCGTCGCCTGAGCAGAGCTGTTAATGGTGTAGTCCTTCCAGGATGACTGCTACCACTCATGCATGATTCACAATGCGACGAGGAAACGGGACGTGAGCGTGACGAGAACCGCTGTCATTTTTTTCCAAGTTACTAAATCGTCGCCCAATTCACAATGCAGAGAGTGTTTTTACGACAAAAATCCATTTTTGTAAAAGAAAATCAGTAAAATATTAACAAAATAACTTATAAAAACAATAGATTTATCAATAACTTTGTTTGTTAGACACAATTTGATTACATCTTTTGTGAAAAATCTGTAAATTACTTAGGAAAAATGAAAATCGTCGTCACGTCGCGTCTTTTTTCAATTTTTCGAATTCTTGCCGTGACGTGACGACGAGAAATGCCGCATTGTGTATATCCAGGTATGCTTTCATTGTTTGAAATTGGTTTGACAACTACAACGAGTTCTCGTCACGCACACGTCTCGTTTCCTCGCCGCATTGTGAATCAGGCTTCAAGAAGAGCTCGGATATTGTTATTTGCATTGAGGAGTTGGGCTACACAGTTGTTCTTTCCATTGCAACCATATCGAAACGGTATCTTGAATAAAATTCAAGATCCTCAAGCTCTTCGAATGGATTAGCTCGAGTTTTAAATGCTCTTGGATTTCTAAAAACACCAAAATCTTCGAAAATATCGAAATCTTCTTCTTCAGAAAACATTTTTCTTCAATATTTTGAAATGAAATGATAAACGTCAACTGGATAAAGCATACTTTAAAAAATTTAGACAAGCTGCTTTTAAAGTTAGACGAATGTTTTTGCGTTAAAGTTTACTTTATGTCTTTTAAAATTTTAAAGAATCGACTCTCGCTAACTATTTTTTAAAGCCGACTCTTGATTTAATACTGATTTAGAGACGGTTCTTAATGTTTAAAATTTTGCGCCAATATTACTAAAACAATTGATTTTTGAATTGATTTTATAATTTAAAAAAATTTAAAAATAAATTAAATTCTTCTTGAAAATGGCTCCTACATCTGTGTGCTAAAATAAGCATGAAGTATTTATTATTTATCTTTCTCACTATCGTCTAAACACTAAACCGATTTTAATACAAATTTGTAAAGGAAGAAATGCTTTTAAAAAAATTCAAAAACGAGTTGATGATATTTTTTTATTTAGTTTTTAACTGTACATTATTTTAAACTCAAAATTGGCGTACAAATATTTTTCATAAAAATTGTATTTTTTTAAATCGCTTCTACGATTTTTTTCTTATGGATAAAGATTAAGTTAATCAAATTTTTAATATATCTTGTTTTTAAAACTTTCATAAAAGTATAAAAGAAGTTCTCCTAGACCTATACATTTGAAACCGAAAACATTGGGAGCATGCAATAGATAGGAGAGTAGAGAGTTGCATGCATGTCCCCCACGTGTCTCGTTTTAAATGTCCATCCATTTCAGTATATTAAAAACAACAAAATACAAAATATGTTCGATTTATTAATTTAATTTTATACAGATTACTTTAAATAGTGAAAAAAAATCTCGATATAGTGAACACACATTTTTTTCAGAACTTACTTTGAAGAACTTTAAAGAAATTTTACCATTACCAACATAAATGTGAGGAAGACACAAACAAAAATAACAAATTATTTTTCTAAAATTTAATTTTTATTTAAAAAAAAACTATTTCTAAGTGTTTTTTTGTATGAATAATAATGATTGGATATATTAAAAATATTGGCGCAAAATTTTAAAAATTTAGAACCGGCTTTAAATAACTTTTAAATCGGGAGTCGGCTCTAATTTTAAGGCGAGCGTCGACTCTTTCCTAATCCTTTAAAAGCCAGCAAAGCGCTTATCTAATTTTGTTAAAGTACACTTTATCCAGATGACATTTGTCATTTCATTACCAAAATGTTTGCAATTTTTTTCTGAAGAGGAAGATTATGATATTTTCAAAGATTTTGAGCTTTTTAGAAAGCGAAGGGCCAAGAGCAAGGAAGAAGTTCAGGGATCTTAGGTAAAATCTATTAGTCTTCTCTGTGAGTTAATGTACATGGATTTTCTTTCCTACCCGGTATTCTAGCAACTTTATACGATGGGAATAACGAAAGCAGCACTGGCGAAACCACCAGATGCAGCACTTATGACACAATAAAAACCATCGTAGTTATTCGGAACACAATATCTTAATAAATAAGCTCACAACTGTGTTGCGAATCGGAATAATTAAAATCAACATTTTTATCGAAAGTTGAAACACTTGTATACCAACCGAGTCTTAATTGTTTTTGTTTCATATTCTGCTGAGAATTTTTGCCAACCGGAGTTTCTTTTAAGTAAACACAATTATGAAATTGAAATTGATGTGTTTTTTTCTGTTTATGTTTAATTTTAGTTCTGTTTGATTGTTATATCTGGCAAAAAAATAGGCGCGTTCAATTGAAAAACCTTCATTAATTAGAACGGTTGTGTTGAAATTTCTTGGTTCGAAATAAAATTAGCTTCCCAGTTAAGTAACAAATAATAATGGTTATTGAGCGAAAGTGTAGAAAGGAGTGATATTAAAAATCCAGAGTGATAACTGATAATTTGATAAAAAAAAAACAAAATCCTAAGTTAAATAAATTATTTATTATCAAGCAAGAGTTACTTTTTAATTTCAACAAGTTGTTTTAAGTGTTCAAAAATAACAAAAAAAACTAGATATGGGCTCGCAACCAAACGACTTCTTTCACTAGAGTCGCTGTTTTTCCTTAAACTAGGATCGTTTAAAATTTTGACCCAATTCAAACTCTTTTCTAAAATGTTCTTGGGTTTAAACAATTTATAACTAGTATCATACTACTTTTGTATTTTCTTAATAAACTCAAGCTGAACACACCTATAAAGTAGTGAATTACGAGCATACAACTAAGCAAACATACGTTTTTACATTTGTCATTGTCAAAGTGATACTGGAGTAGATATAAGTATGATGCTAAAAACATTAAATAGCCATTTGTGGATTTTAACATTTTAACCAATCATCAAACTATAAATGCTTTAATATAGTACTAAATCGTCTTAATTTATTTAAATATTTTTTTTAAATAGGAAAGAAAAAATCTTTTTTGGAAAAATGCACAGAATGGACTTCTTAAGTTTAACAATACAAAATCGGTCTTCAACTGTTCTTATTCTTACCAGTTTTTTTGAATTGATTAAGAACATATCGTTACCCCAATCCCGAGGCAGATATATGGAATTGTCAAAATTGAAAACTCAAGTTGGGTGTTGGCATTGGTAGGTAGATTTGTTTCAGCCTTCCCAAAGTTTATAAAAGTAAGCTCCAATGAACTTATAACGCGTGTTTTTTTTAGATCTATAGAACTTTAAGTTGGCAACACTATTTTAACTGGCGGCCATTTTGTCAGCTGTCAAGTGATTTATTTTTAGTTTGGGTTACGCATAGCAAGAATTGAAGCCAAAGGATCACCTAGCAAGGCGTAGATTCGGTGAATGGGCCCAAAACAAGATTGCCGTTGATCCCAATTTTCATAAGCGAATTTTATTTAGCGATGAAGCTCACTTTTGGTTGAAACGTCAATAAACAAATTTGCCGTATTTGGAGTGATGATAGTCCTCAAGTGTATGTTGAGACACCGTTACATCCACAAAAACTGACTGTTTAGTGGAATAATTGTTCCGAACTTCTTTAAAAACGATGCTGGCCAGAACGTTACAGTCAATGGTGACCGCTATAGAGCCATGATTATACTGACTTTTTCGTTCATCAATTGAACAACCACGATGTGCAGGAGTTGTGGTTTCAACAAGATGGCGCAATATGTCACACATCTCATGCCGCAATTGATTTATTGAAGGAAACGTTTGGAAACAGCGCATAGTGTCACGTTACGGACCCGTGAATTTGCCTCCAAGATCATGCGATTTAACGCCGATTGACTATTTTCTGTGAGGATATGCGTGAAGTCGCTAATCTACGCCGATAAGCCCGAAACGATTGACCACTTGGAGGATAACATTCGCTGCGTAATTGCCGATATACGGCCACAAATGTTGGAAAAATTCATAGAAATTCGGATCTCCAGATTAGACTACGTCCGAGCCAGCCGTGGCGGTCATATGCCAGAACTCATATTTAAATTAAAATGCCAGAAGATTATCTTTAGAATAAAGTAAATTTCATGTCCATTTAAAAAAAATCATCTTCGTTTTATTCAATTTCAAAGTTCTATACCTCTTCAATAAACAAATTTGCCGTATTTGGAGTGATGATAGTCCTCAAGTGTATGTTGAGACACCGTTACATCCACAAAAACTGACTGTTTAGTGGAATAATTGTTCCGAACTTCTTTAAAAACGATGCTGGCCAGAACGTTACAGTCAATGGTGACCGCTATAGAGCCATGATTATACTGACTTTTTCGTTCATCAATTGAACAACCACGATGTGCAGGAGTTGTGGTTTCAACAAGATGGCGCAATATGTCACACATCTCATGCCGCAATTGATTTATTGAAGGAAACGTTTGGAAACAGCGCATAGTGTCACGTTACGGACCCGTGAATTTGCCTCCAAGATCATGCGATTTAACGCCGATTGACTATTTTCTGTGAGGATATGCGTGAAGTCGCTAATCTACGCCGATAAGCCCGAAACGATTGACCACTTGGAGGATAACATTCGCTGCGTAATTGCCGATATACGGCCACAAATGTTGGAAAAATTCATAGAAATTCGGATCTCCAGATTAGACTACGTCCGAGCCAGCCGTGGCGGTCATATGCCAGAACTCATATTTAAATTAAAATGCCAGAAGATTATCTTTAGAATAAAGTAAATTTCATGTCCATTTAAAAAAAATCATCTTCGTTTTATTCAATTTCAAAGTTCTATACCTCTAAAAAAACACCCTTTATAAAACAAAAACAAAATTGGAGTTTTTCGTTATTCAAAAAGTTTAAACTTTCACTATAACCCATTCAACCAACTTAAACAAAATCAGAGAACTTCCTCAGCACATCCTTTCCTCAATCCCTTGTCAGCTTAAATCCGATTTATTTCACTTTAAAAGTTGTATAAGATAAATTGAATTTAAGCACGACATTGCTTTGGTAATATTCTATATAAGAATTCGATTATATTCTATTATGTATTCTTAGGATTTTCTTTCATCACCATAAACCCGTGATAGAAATATTAAAGAAATACCTAAGCCGTTTTGTTCCCATACACATATACAACAAGGGATTATTTTTTTTTTTTATTTTACAACAGCCATTTTATTATATCTCGGGAATTTAACAAATAAAACTGTAAACAAACTCATAATAGCCTTCACATTAGTCCCCTCGCCTATGTAACAAACAACATTATGACCTGCAGTGTATTATCTTCATTCAAAGCAGATTAAAACTGAACCAAAACACCACCACCGGCATACGCCGCAGCCTTTATATTCCAATCGCATGACCACACCAAAACCACACCACAGCAGAAGCTATACAGGGCGACCCGACCCCATCACCAAACAAAGCCGGTGATAAAATAAATATTAAAAACACAAAAAAAAAAAAAAACAATTATAAAAAAAAAATATTTAAATTCTACTAAAAGTTCCTCGTTGACTTCCAATTACCTCATCACGCGGGTTGAGGCTTTATATGGGGCTACGCCATCATACCATGTCATCCGGCTCCCCATGGTTTTGGTGGAGCACAAATGGAGATAAAAACTAAGGCAAACTTTGTGTGCCGCACTGCTGCCCTGCCCCCTATCTGTCCCCGTTGTCAACGAACCCTGTCGTTAGTTCCCAGTTCCCCAGTCCACACAGTTTTTGTGTCATATCGATTTATCTGGTTATTAGTAGCAGCATGGAATTCGCGGATAATGTTACTAAATGCCAGGAAAGGAAGTCGAATAGAAACAGAAAAGTGAAAAAAAAAATTGAAGTAAACATCCTGTGTGTGGCTTTGTGTGCGATCTAGCGTAGGGCGTTTTATTCGGCAAACTTGGGGCCATGCAATCAATTTCAGGGCCGCTCTGCCACACAGCCAGAGACACAATTCAATGTAGCCTCGCTAATGGAAGTCCCCCCTCCAATCGGGTTCAATCAGCAACCAAACCCAATTACAGCATTCAGGATGCATTAATTCGCAATACAACGTTCGGCGGCGCGCAGTCGTAGTTGCTGTCGTCGTTGCCGTCCCTGTCGCATGAGCTCCCCCTTTCTGGACATTGTCGCTCTCTCTTTGCGCACGGTTGCCATCTCAGACCCGCAGAGGTACTTATTGTATGGTTTGTGGCAGAGTTATGTCAAGCGGTGACTATACAAGGAATTTTCTGGCGCAGACTCCGCGAACAATTTACAATCTTGTCGCTTGAGTGGCTTCGTTGATGGAACTAGTTTTATGCGGCACACACTGCGCCCGGTTTTGCATGCACGCGAGTACACAAGATATCAATCTATTTGCTGCAAATCTAAAACGAATCCAATCCTCTCTCGCACATGCATGCATCCAGTCGCGTACTTAATGCACGCATATCAGGCCTACATATACGACACAAAAAAAAATAACGCGGACTTTGCATGTAAATTGACACATTTTGCACTTAAAAGCGCTTGCTGTATGCCCTGTGCAACTAGTTTTGGTATGGGAATGGATGAAATGAGCGTGTTCGGGAATTTTTAGCTCAGCAATTTGCATTGCAAAAGATGATCAGCTATATGGGAAAGCTTGTCTGATCTCGGCTTGAAGTGTTTCGAAAATGTTGTGTTAATTGGATGGCTAAAGCAAAGATCATCAATACATGATTATCTCTGTCGATTGATTGAAGTTGGGTTTTGAAGGCCTCGCAATATGTTAAGGATGAAGTTATTCCTGGTTGGCTGTTAATTGTAATCGCATAAGTGCGAACTAAATTTTTAATTAATTTTAAAAAAAATATTAATTAAAAGATCGATAATTTATTTATTTATTTATTAACAAACCGTTAAATAGAGGTGTTATTTTGAATAGCCCGCTATTTCGGTAGCTGTCACTTTTTAAGCTGTCATTTTTTGACATTTGACAAGTTGAAACTACGCCATTAATAAAAATGGAACGATACACGCTCCAACAACGCATCGAAATTATTAAAATTCACTATAAAAATGGTAAAATTTGGCAGAGACGGTTCGTAAAACTAAAACAATTTTGGGTCGTCGTGAAGCACCTTGTCGGACCGCAATACAGAAATTGGTGGACAAATTCGAGCTGTTGGGACAAGTTAGTGATGTGAAGAATAAAACCCGTGCACGTCGCTCAAGAACAACTGAGAATATTGCTGTTGTAGCCCAAAGTGTTGAAGAAAACCCAGGTTTGTCCATTCCTCGTCGTTCTTTGGAATTAGGCATTCCACAAACGTCATTACACCGTATTATGCATAAAGAGTTGGGTCTTAAGGCTTATAAAGTTCAGTTAACACAAGAACTCAAGCCGGCTGATCATCAACAACGTCGTGTCTTTGCTGATTGGGTCCTTGAAATGCATGAAAATGATCCGGAATTTCATCGAAAAATCATCTTGACTGATGAGGCCCATTTCCACCTCGGAGGCTACGTCAACAAGCAAAACTGTCGCATCTGGGGCTCGGAAAACCCAAAAGTTATTGTTGAAAAGCCTCTCCATCTTCAACGCGTGACTGTTTGGTGCGGTTTATGGTCCGGCGGGGTCATTGGACCTTACTTTTTCTAAAATGAGGCTGGAGCAACAGTTACGGTCAATGGAGAGATTAATGATTTTTTATGGCCGGAATTGGATGGTATTGATCTGGACAACGTTTACTTTCAACAAGACGGCGCTACGTGCCACACAAGCAATGAAACCATCGATCTTTTACGGGAAAAGTTTCCGTACCGTGTTATCTCTCGAAGAGGTGATCACAATTGGCCACCGAGATCTTGTGATTTAACACCTTGCGACTTCTTCCTTTGGGGCCACGTGAAAGATAAGGTCTACGCCAACAGCCCAGCGTCGATTCAAGACCTCAAAGATGGAATTCGTGAGGCTATCGAGGACATAGGGCAGCCACTTTGCGATTTGGTTATGGAAAATTTCATGAAAAGGATATGGTCCTGTAAGCGTGGTCGTGGCGGCCATTTGGCTGATGTTGTGTTTCATTATTAACGGCATACCTTCTTCTTTATAATGAAATAAACATCTGATCATTTATCTCAAAAAATGCCATTTTTCTTTGAATATCAAAATAACACCTCTTATTGGAAAACCCTTTATAATATGTACAAAAAATTCTTAAATAATATTTAAATTCTTAATGTTTATTATTATGTGTTATAAAACAAAGCTTTGAATTTTAAACATTTAAAATTTTCAATTACAGAAAAGATTAGGAAATAAAATTTATTAAAAATTAATTGATTGTGAGGGCTATATGCACCATAGTTGTCTCTTTAAACTTTGACTGACGAAAACTAAAATTTATCTTGCACAGAACTAATGGAGATGTTATTGAACCATTTAAAATTCCAGCCATGAAACAAAATTGAAGATATTCCCTGTGTAATGGGAGGTCTATTAATTTTAATCTATGAGAATAAGGAGGTAGAATAAGACTTTGCGACCATGGGAGAAGTCTAAGGCAGAAACTAAAAAAAATTCTCTAGAAAGCGTTCTAATCTAGTTATATGGACAGAGTAGTAAGGGGCCCATATGACACATCCGTACTCGAGAATTGGTCTCACAAGGGATACGTAAAGAAGCCTAAAAACGTAGGGATTCCGAAATTCACACGAAAAAAGTTTTACAAATCCTAAAACTCTATTAGCTTTTTTTTATTATAAAATGAAAGTGATCATTAAATGTCAGTTTTGAATCCAAAATTATTCCAAGATCAGAAAATACAGACAATTCAAACATGTAACTATGTGTAATTGTGTCTTTTTTACGTGAAAAACACATAGTTTTGCATTTGTTAATATTAAAAAAAAAGACTATTAAAATTGCACCATTCCCTATATAATTATATACAATTAGTGGACGATTTTATTCTTTTGTAAAGTTTAATGTCATCAACATAAATAAGAACAGAAGAAAGATCGAGACTATGTCATTTATAAATAAAATAAATAAAAATGGTCCCAGGTGGCTACCCTGAGGAACTCCTGAGTTAACGAAAAACTGACCCGACCGCTCATTTCTAAAAGAAACACTATCACCCCTGTTCTGATTTCCGTTCCGAATAAAATCCGTAAACGAAATTGAGATCCGCACGGATTTAAAAAAGGTGTTCTGATTTTCAGTTTCACGTTAGCTAGTATTCAAACCTTTTTTTCTTTCGAAATCAGTAAAAACACAATTCGAAACATCAAATTTGTTGAAAAAATTTACACATATCACAAAAAAAAATCTAATAATATACGAACATCAACCAAATAAATATTTAAAATTTTTTTCAATTGACTTCGGACACGAAAACTCAAATGAATTTCCAAATGTCAAATATTCACCCCTGTTCTGATTTCCGATGCGAAACAAATTCGTAAACGGAAATGGTTTCCGCACGGATTCAAAAAAAGTGTTCTGATTTTCACTTTCACGATAGCCAGTATTCAAAACTATTTTTTTCTAAATCAGTTAAAACAAAATTCTAAATGTCAAATTTGTTACAGAAAAATTACGTAAATTAAAAAAAAAACACAGATTATAAGTAGAACCTCACCTTTTTGGCTGTAAACAACATTTTTAAATTTTTTTCATTTCTATTTCTGATATGTACGAAAACTCAAATTAATTTCAAACGTCAAGTATTTTTAATTCGATAGAAAATCAAAGCGCACTCATTACGCAAGTTTTGAAAACGAAAAGTATTTCAAAACACCTAGAGTTTGAAATCGAAAGTTTTCTATAATAGATCGAAATTCAGAACAGAGGTGATTTTTTTTTCAGATCGAAAATCAAAGCACACTTTTCCCGTAAGTATTGAAAGCGAAAAGTATTTCAGAACAGCTAGAGTTTGAAAACTAAAGGATTTTAAGACCGATCGGAAATCAGAACAGGCGTCTATATCATCGTTTTTATAAATAGGACGAGATCCATTTTACATAACTATCATTGAATTGACATTTTTACTCACAAAAGTTCAGTTTTTTTTTGGTCATTCCAGATTTTATGTTTGTGGCTAATTGCGGTTAGAATTTGATGTTAGCAATTATTTGTTTAGTGATTTCATTGACATTGAGTAGAAGAGTTGAATAGTTAATTGAACTTACGCTCACGCTTACACGACAGCATATATTTTTTTTTTATTTCTTATCCATATCCTTTTATTATTGATACAATTTTTTCACATATCCAATCTTAGCGAGGATTTTTTCCCCGAGCAGTATACTTACGTAGTTCATGTGAAAAAATCAAATTATGTATATAGTTATTTACACAAAATTGCAAAATTGCTCAAAGCTATATTTTCAAATAGACAAATCTTTACGTCTTTTTAAGAGCTAGAGCTATTGCCCTTTTTAACAAACAACAGCATGTCTTCGTTTTATTTATCGACCAGGGTGTAAGCTTTTTTGGAACTCTTTCAACCAAAATGTCGTAGATAATATACGCAAGCCGCAACCATATGTCGGAAATTCATTGGCCTTTTATGCTAAACTTGATGCCTTTGTAATGTCGTATTCAGAGGTGAATCCAATTGGGCGATCATGAAGTTTTAGTAAGAATACTGCGTTGACACTCGAACAACCTTATTTGGTAATTAAAAACCCGCTCACACTAAATATGTTATATCAATTGGCTCTAGATACACGATATACGGAGGCTTATTAATGTGTTGCTTTAAATCGATCCAAAGAGCAATGTAAACACAGATGTGTTAAAATATTTTGTCTAGCTCAACTCAATTTCAAAAGTACTTAAGTTATATTTAGTTCTAGATGAAAGACTTATGTATATTTGGCTTGTTGACATGAGAGCATTTAATTAAATTATTTTTATTAAAAAGCGATTTAAAATAGAACAGAGTGGTTACAAAGTATCAGTTTTCAGAGGGGAAGGAAGGGAGGGGGTTCACGTAACATTGGCTCATATTCACTTATTTATTGCAAAAATCATAACTTTGAAACGAATATCGTGACAATTTTGTACTGTTTAAAATAAATTGGCGAATTTTACGAAAAATGCTAAACAGGGTGTTTCAGAAAATGAGACTTTCTTACCACAGGAAATGAAAATACTTTTATATTAAAAATGGTAAAAATTGCATAATTATATTATAATAAAGGTGTGTACAAATTAATCCGAGCTAAAAAGTGGTGACTTGAAGTAAACGAACATTCTGTATATTTTTGTGTGTTTGTTAGTGTAGCAAACAAGTATTTTTGTTATATTGTTGCACATAATAGACTATTTAATTCATGTATTTCAAGTCTACAGTGTTGAAAAGAGGATACAAGCCTGTCAGAAATTACCATGCAATAAAAATAGTAAAATAAAGAAAAATGTTCTGCAGGGTTTTTCAAAAACAGTGCGAACCTCAATAACAGCTCCGGTCTTGCTTTTTCTACTTTGCTGCTGCAAGTACAAAGCGGTGACTGATTTTCTTGATAAATATTCAACAATACATACAAATTTCCGCTGAGTTTTGTGTGCCAAGAAACTAAAATATCAAATATTTTAGTAAACGGCAACATTTATAAGAAATTATAAAATTTTCTAACTAACTTAGGTACATTTATGCGGACTTGTAGATAAAAATGTTGATAACAAATAATTACACCTAACATTCAAATAAGCAACACTGAGGATGAGGGCGTCATGCGAGTTCTATAAGTGGCACGCCCACAGACCGCACTTTCGTTTTAACGGTTTACATGAAACAAATATTGTAGAATTAGCATCACTCTCAATTGCTAGATATTTATGACTTGAACACTGTTTTTGAATGTCACCTAAGAACTTGGAGTGCTTTATATGCTAAAATTTAATTGATCTCCATGTCATGATAACATTTTTTTTACAATGTTTTTGAATAAAACAGGGTCATTCATTTCGTAGTTTCAAGTTGATAGCACTTGCATTTGACACCTGTCAAACTTAGCTGTCATTTGAAGTGTTATAATTTTAGGAGAATTTTTGTCATTTACGGTAATGGATCGCTTAACAATCGAACTACGCATTCAAATTATTAAAACTTACTATACAAAAGTGGTGCTTCAAACGTAGCCACTTTTCACGCACTACGCGATGATTATGGTCGTCATAATCGACCGGATACGCAAGCAATCGGTAAAATTGTGAAGAAATTTAAAAAAAGTGGAAGCGTTACTGATGTCGTAAGGCCTGTGGATCATCGTAATATGCACGCTCAGTCGAAAATATTGCTGCTGCAAGTGCAAGTGTTGCTGATGATCCGAATTCAACGATTTCCCGGGGTTTGCAGCAATTGGTCGAATGATAACCGATTTTTTTTAGATCGGCAATGGAAGATTATGAATTGGACAATAAGTGGTTCCAACAAGAAGGGACAACAAGCCACACAATACGACCAATTATGGCTTTATTGTGTGAGAAGTTTAATGGTTGCGTAATATCACATTTTGGAAACGTCAATTGGCCACCAAAATCATCCGATTTGACAACGTTAGATTTTTTCTGTAGAGCTACGCAAAAAATCGTGTTTACACAAATAATACCCGAACTTAAGACGCATTAGAAATCAACATTACTCAAGTTATGGCCCAGATACCGCCCGAAATGTGCGAAAAAGTGGTTGAAATTTACCTCAAAAGAATCGCAGGCTGCGAATATTCCCGAGGCGGCTATTTGAATGATATTGTTTTTCTCACATAATGGCAAAATTAAAACTTTATAATGAAATAAAATTTTTATCAAAAATGTATCGCTGTGTTTGTTTTATTTAGCTTTCGTAACCGAACAATTAATGACCTTACATTTACACTTGTTCCTTCAATACGTTTGCTTATCCTCTAAATCTGTTGCTCTTACGAATAAAAAAGTGTCAGAATCTTTTTTGTGTCGAATTTAACAAGCATTTTTCCTTTCCTTTCCTTTACATTTCTCCAAAACAACTGATACCTATGTACATATTTACTTTTCGTGATATTTACAGAAAATTGAATTTGGTTATATCTAAGTATGAGCTTAAAGCATTGCGCTCAAACCTACACGATAGCGGTGACGATCCCTAAAATAATTGGGATGCGTTCAGTAACCCAACCTTTTTAGAACGCAACAACAAGCACGATATCGCATGATATTTGAATTGATGCTAAATTTGTCAGTGTATTCTGTGAAAATTTTGCTTCTCATTACAAAAAAGGTAATGGAAAATATGCAAAGTTCTTTTTTTATTTATTTTGTTAAATTTTACCTTTGAGTTGCCTTTTCTTTATCTACTTATATGCAAAAATAAAAGTAAAGCCTTTTCCAAATTTTAGCTAAACTTCAAAGTTTAACGTTTGCTTATGTTTTTTTTGACAACTTGGCCGCCAGCTGCCACACACTGTATCACAATAGATCTGTTCCCGAGATTTTTCGCACTAAATCTGGCTAAATGCCAAATTTTGAGGAGTGCGGATGAAATGCTCTCAGAGAGAAGAACACTGTCAAAATGTCGGGAACGGTTTGCGCACTACTTTGCACTAATTCAGGCCAAACGTCACAATTATACTCCACAAGGGTTGCCGTAAATCAATTATAAATCTTGATCAACATTTTCAAGAATCACAACACAAGAAAGTAAATGTTTAAAAAAATTAAAGGTACTAATCCCAAGTTTATTAATTTAAAAACAACACAAAAATTCTTTGATTATACATTACATTTTTGAAGCTGAGTGTGTTTTTTTTTCTTCAAAAAACACTAAAATATTTAATTTAATATTTTATTCCTCACAAACAGTTTTGCTAAATGATTTATATTTTATAAAAATTATTTGGTCAGTTAAAAGATTAATAAAATTATAAAAAACATGCCCATCTTCCAAAACTAAAATAAAAATAACACTTGGGCAACCTTATTATTTGAACTCAACCGACAAAATGCTGTCATTTGACATACGTCAACCTGGTAAGAAATAGCCAGAAGAAATTTCTCGGACCAAACCTCATTTGAGCGCTCTCTTTAGCAAGAAATAGCACAATTTTTGATGTGTGGAAAGGCTTCGGACTAAAAATGACTAAATCTGGCGGTCTGAAAACTGAAACTACTTGATTTGAAACTAGGTGCTATTATCGCATTGATATGAGCCGCATTGATGATTTGTCAAACAAAATTCTCCACCGAAATTCAGCTTTGTCACAATTAGCTCGAAGTCAAAGTCTTATTAACACATCCAGGAAATTTCATTGATTTTCAACTTGAGTTAGGCCAACTAGCAGTGGTGTGGAAAATTGTAAATTGAAACAGAGAAACTGATAGTTTTCGAGACATTTTATGCATAAAACTAGAAATAATGTCGACTTTCTAAAAAAAAAAAACAATTTGCAATCAAAATATTTGGGCGATATTTTTATTTCATGAATGGGCCACAAGTTGTTCTTGCCTTGGGTATTAAAAGAATTATTATGGGGCTTTTGCCTTTTGGGTTTTTTCTTGGGCGTTATTACTAGCGCCTTTTGATAGCCGTGTTATTCTTTTGAAGGTGGCGAAGCACTCACGAGTACTTTGCTAGCCATTTATAATGGAACGCACAGAATTAATTTCCCTACAAATCGCATCAAAGCACGAGTAGTTGGTAGTACAAGATTATCGTTTCAATCTACTCGTGATTAGTTCGCCACGTCCAATGGAACATGGCGGATATTGATGTTTTTCTAATATCTATATGTTTCTGAAATGTCCTCTTCTTGCCTCGTCGATTAATCTATCGCTGGTTCAAAATATTGATACATCCCTATTTCTATAGATTTAAACAGTAGAATAGAATCGATCGCGGTTTCTTCGAATAATTTTGGACTTTCAAAAGCTAGAGCGAGTTCTCTACTTCAGAAATAAAGTGGAAATCATGAAAAGAAACTAAATGCTCCGACTCCGATGAAGAAAGAAAACTCTGAAACCAACTTTACACAAAGTCATTCACTTATACTTATTTATCTTAGTCTTAATTCAACTTCGGGTTTGAGCGATAAAACCACTTTATTCCATAACAATGACAACTTACGAGAAACTCAAGTGTGATCTACAAGTTTGGTTGCACAAAGTTTGCCATTACCCATCAGAGTAAAGAAATTCGTGAAACCAACAACAATTGCAAACTTCTCTCCAATAATTACTTTCTCGTGTAAAACTTGTGCTATGTACGACGTACGTGTGTATAGCCAAGGGGGAGAGTTCCTCTAATTAAATGCCTGAACATTTATTACACATTCGCCTTCAAAGCCAATAAATAAGCTATACCCTCTGCATCCGACTTGAAATTAATTACAAATAATTATATTGCTTAAGTGGCTTTCCCGCCAGGAAGTCGATAATGTTCAATGAAATGGATTGCCATTGACAGAAAATGTAAAGCCAGTATAGTTGCCGTTCCCCTTTGAAAATGGTTTTGCCTTTTTTTTATTCATTTTTTATTGCCATCAACATCAATCGTGACATGAAACTAAACGCCAGTGATGTTTCTGGTTACTCACTGTCACTCCGACTCATTGAAATCGATCGAGTACGAGTACCCAGTTCCGTACACTCCCACAACATAGACGCCGCGCTGACGACGACGACCGCATCTCTGCCTCACATCTCTATTGTATAATGCAGTCTTTGGTGCCATTTGTGCATCACAAAAAGAATGTGCCAACTGCGGAGAAAAATAAAAATAAAATACAAAAAGTATTTAGAGAGCTGAAGTTTCTAATTAAAATCCGATTGGGATACAAGGACTCCATTTGGAAGGGAAGTTCCACTTCTTGTTTGCCCATTAATTACTTCCATCTCCAGTGTTTCTGAATTCTGCTCTGCTCGAGAAGATTGTAGGAAGCCGTACGACGCAGAATCCAGAATTTGGAGAAACTACCAGAAGCAGCAGAAGTATAGAAACAAACAAACAGACAAACGACATTAATGTGTGCACACAGGGTGTGCTGCTGCTGCGAGGGGTATTCAGTATTCACTCGCTGCGGCATGGCACTGCCAGCAGACGCGACGGTTAAGTTGAAGTTCCTGAGTTTTTGGATGTTATGGTGGGTGGGTTATGGGTGCTCGAGTTTGGAGTGATATACAAGGCCAGAACTTGCAGCCAACTGGCAGCAAGTGGGTGCCCATTGTTGGAAAAGTTGGAACAAACAACGCGGCGCGACTGCGACATGACAAAACTTATTAAATACATTGTCGACGCTCTTTTGTCGTCGTATAGTCGTTGTCGTTATTGTCGGTCGGTTCTCGGGTGGAATTGAGTGCAGTTCTGGATATATGTATATAGAGAACAGGAACTGACTGAACTTCTTTCGAGGTTATAAAGTGGAAGTGATGGGGTGTCACATTCACCACGATCCCACATTGTATACCTTATCTACCTTCGTTACTTATGCGAAAATGAAAATTGTCTAGAAAGTTTTCTATAAAAGTCATGGGACGTTGGTTTTCAAAACAGAATCAATTTATTATTTTTTGAAACCTACGAGATCTGTGGTCTGAGTTATAAAGGTCCATAACGGACCAAGTTTCAGTGGAACTTTCGCTTTTGAAAATTAATTCTGCGGTTACTTTTCACTCAGCAATAGAGATGTAAGTGAGTGTGCGTTAGAATATACAGTTGGATTATGAAAAATCGATAAGGAGGAGAAAATGGTTGAAACAAAGGCAGGAATACTTCATTTTAAGAAAAATAAAATTCAAAATCTTCAGAGCATATTAATCAAAAATCGAGTTTTTGTATACATAAGTACGAATATGTATGTAGGTATGTATACAAGATTTTAATATTGAAATTTCTTAGGGAAGAATTTTTCAACATATTTGCAGGAAGTTCAAGTTGACATTGACATTTTCCAATTTGACTGTCGTCAAAGCTACTTGCAAGTACCCATCACAATCGATGAAAGGAATTCTCTAAATTTCTTATTTTTGTAGATATCAAATATATTCACATCTTCTCATACAGCTAAGCCACTATTAAATCTCAACAAACTCTTTAACAGCCCTTAACTGCTGACCGTCTCACATGGAAATGGTGCATCAGTTCAACATTTGTTGGGTGCTGGGCCATTTATACAGAAGACAGAAAGTTCTTGAAAATTGTAAAGGGTGGAACAACAATACCTTTTTAATATATATTAGCCGTGTTTTTTTGCAAGCTCCGAAGAAATTGGTCGAAAAAAAACGACGTCCTGTTCTGCAATTAACATGTTAAATACAACAACAACTGATCCACTTCGGGCTTAGCTAAGTGCAGAGAATTCTCTGGGCTTAACTTAAGAATGGAGAAACAGTGTGTTACTGGCGTGAATTGCATACTTGTTATCGATATTTTTTATGGAAACTCCATTTCGTTACTGTAATGGCGTCGCTAATCCCTGATGTCGTTTTTTTTTTCAACCAAATCCCTCCGGGCTTGCAAAAAACATTCCTATTTATGCACCCATTGCCAATGTAAACTTATACTGAACCATGGTATAGTCAATAGAGAAAAGACTTAAGGTGAAACAGCATCACCATTTTTTTGGAGACAAAACTCTGGATCTGAAGATCTCTAAATGTTTGATTTCTTTTGGTATAGATATCATAACCGAACACTGCACTGTCTCAATGGCAAGCACGCAACGCGACTTTGGTTTATTGAAACTATTTTTGCAGAAGCTACACGGACGAGGAAGATGAAAACAAAATTCATCATCTTCTCTGTACATATCTTTCTCTATCTCAAAGACGTTCAGACTCCATCTGGTTCAATGATACTAAGACCCAGTTTTTTACTGGTGAGTTAAACCAGAATTAGTTAACTCTTAAAGTAAATTAACTCACAGTGAACTGAGGAAGCAATATTTCAGTGGAGAATGCATGCGGAACGACTACAGAAAATCGGTGGATAAAACAACAAAAGCATCTGTTCAGTTAATCCTGAGCTAACTCACCCAATTTGATGAGTTAACTCGGGTTTAACTTTAATCTCGCACTGAAAAACTAGAGCTGAGTGATCTTGCAACATTCGGATATAAAGTTGTCTTGCATGTTTCGTAAGG
This sequence comes from Leucozona laternaria, assembly GCA_932273885.2. Classification (NCBI taxonomy): domain Eukaryota; kingdom Metazoa; phylum Arthropoda; class Insecta; order Diptera; family Syrphidae; genus Leucozona; species Leucozona laternaria. The sequence goes on from OW026368.1 coordinate 8,363,298, forward strand.
AGCTCCAAATGGTTTAAAGAGTAGGGAAGAAGTTTCCTAGATGTGGTATCAAAACAGTCCATCTTGTGATCCAATGCAAGGTCAATGGTTGTAAATATTGTCTGCCAAATCTCGAAGAATTGAATGTTGAAGATGCTTTGTTTCAGGGAGATAAATGAATGTCTTACGGAAAAACTTCTTCGGGTATATGATATCCTTGGGGACAATCTTTAATACCTGGTGCTTCTAAGAATACGAGGATAACGCGAAAAAGTAATATATTTAATATATAAACAACATTAATTCAAAAATAGTGATTGAATATGATAATATGATGAAGATGATAACATTGCCTGTAAAGCTGAAGTCTTAACTTTCCCGCTAAAATCACTAGTTTTGGAAATATTCTAATTCTAATTTTACAAAATGGCGTCTAATGACACTTTCTCAGCGCATTCTCTTCGTCCCAATTGGAAAATAACGAATAAACTCTTCATCTCCTATTCATAGAATAAAACATAGCATGTCATCATCTAAATTATCAAATAAGTCGAATTATTTGATGACCCCGTAAACGATTAGGATGTTTCCTGACCATGAGTTTCAAGTTAAAAATTTAAATGTTAAATGTAATAAAATAAAACAAGCTTTGAGCTGGAACCCGCTTTAGAAACATACATATTATGTAATGTAGATGTATTAAATGTTCAAAAGTAATCAAAACCTGACTTTTGTGTACCTACTTCAGCTTCGGCAGCGTTGCATATTTTGTAAGAAAAAATACTAGAGTAACATTTTTAAAATCGTTGGACTTTCCAATAAAAAAAAAAAATAAAACAACATTTTCGTAGCAACGCCAATTTTATGTATTTAAAATTTTGCAATTGGAAATTTGCTATTTCCGTAAAAAAAAAACCATCAACCCACTTTTTAAGTAACGAATTTAAAAAAAAAATTATTTTGAATAAAAAAATTGTAATGGAAAATTATATTTCTGAAAATTTTGGTGAACAATACCAGCTTTTTATATTTTCTTTAATTTTCTGTAGAGAAAAATTGATCAAACCCGTTCAAAGTTTTCGAGAAAGTCGAAAAATAAAAAAAAAATGGTTTCATATGGGAGACACTTTTCATAACCATTTGTAGAAAAAAAAAAAAATGCCTTAAAGCAGAGCCCTAACAGCTATAAGTAGTTAACTTTATTTTTTTTTATAAAATTCTGTAAACCTTTTTTTTAAGAAAAAATTGATTTTTCTTACAGCTAAGAAATTTTGTATAACAGACACTAGTTTTGAGCCTACAAAAAATAGAAAACAGTCATGGGATATGCTCAAAAAAAAGCTTTCTATTAAGTTTAGAGAAAATCGCTTCATCAGTTATCATTGCAACTTGACTGACAGGATTGCGAGACCTACTTTTTTCGGCTTTCATATCATCGTTATGTCATGTTTACGAGTTAACAGCTTGCCATATATGTATGTGTATATTAAAAATAGCCAACTGTGGTCCACACATAAACTTGCTTTTGGTGGGACTTCTCCACATTCTCCATTTCACATGCTAAGGTTTCACGAATACTAAGCGTGAGGATATATTAAAGTAAGTACTCGAACGTTCCATTAAATTAAATTTACTTTAAAACTTCAGTATTTTGAACTGGAAACATTTCTAAGTAGGTATGGTATATACGTCAAAACGCCCATTCATCAATTTCAGTTCTTAAAATACATGTATATTGAAACCATCAACGACAAGTCCTTCAATCGTGTAGTGATGATTAATTCCATATCTAACCATAAACTTTGCCTAATAATGTTGTTATATGTCACACGGAACTCTCGAACCAGATTGTCGTCAACCACAAGACCTGTGTAACACAAACAAACGCTGTCATCATTCAAATGTATTCCGAAGACATTTACAAACCACAGTCTACATAGTAAAATTACTCTCAGTCTCAGAGTCTATGATTGCACAATGTTCAACATCGATTTTCAGTCCTAAATATAATTTCCTATGCTAATTCGCAAAATTCGTACAGTTCAGTAACATCGCACCCAGCCAGCAGCTAGCAGCTAGCAGCCACACCCTGATGCCTTATTCCGATGGAATTCGACTAATGTGGTGCAAAATTGTGTTCCTTTTGGATGCGCACGTTAGCTTTGATTTCCTCCATTTCTGTTTTCGATAAGAAGCAATTCGTATCCCGAGGAGGAATTAAATTTACAAATAATCCTTCTTTGACTTGGACGAACAACAAGAAGATGACTCCTTCACCTCTCACGCTTTTCATCATTTTTCAATCAACAGCAGCATCATCGTCGGCATCGTCGTCGTCGTCGTCGTCATCAACGTTGCCATCATCGTCATCATCATTATTCTACCCTTTCATCACCATCATTTTGCATCAACTTCATCAGAAGAACATCAGTGGTCGTCATCGTCAACGTTGTTCGTTGTTTGGCCTGAAACTCACTCCTTATAAGCTTTCGCTTCGGATCCGGCCACGGATCGGAAGAGCGACAGCCACTGCTGAACATGAAGCGAGATTTTTATTAGGATGCCAATCCCAATACCGAAGCCCAAGCTGGATATGCTGTGGATGCTCTGATGCTCTGCTGATGCGGTCCACCTCATTCTCTTCTCCAACCGACCACTCTCCACCAGTATGACAGAGATGGATGCCATTGGTGGATAATGCGATTCCCATGACAGCTCTAAACAACAATCATCCCGTGTGACTCCCCCCCCCCCTCCTCTTCATTCTCTCTTCGTTGCAACAACAAGAACGACAACAACAAAATGACGATGAAGCGAACGGCAAAGATGCGATGACGACCGACGACCGACGACCATCAGGATCAGGAGGACTAGGATGGTGAAAAAGTGCTACTGCTTCTCTGCCAGATTTATGGATGTGTGCATCTGAGTGAAGTATACCCTTGTCCCCTTTATCGGTTTTCATTGTGGATGCCAACAAATTTCAGATACTCAGACATAAGCACCAAGGTGAATTTCTTAAATAGGTTAATATTTTGTTTGAAAGGTTTTCAACGTTACCTAATGGCAGCAAAAAAACGCAATTCGATTGGAGTAATAAATATTGAAAATATGAAGAAAGTTTTAGTAAAAAGTGTATGACTTTAAGATTTTCCATTACAAAAATTGCTGTCAACCAAATTAGAAGATCTACGAGTTACAGGACATAAAAAGAATTTAGGCAAAATCAGCTGAGTCGTTTTCAACAAAAAGTATCCAAATATAAAACAACTACCTGCCCATAGCTAATGCAATATTTACATACAAGAAGTCAAAGTATTCTTACTTTTTGCTAACAGCAGATTGTTGAGTATTGGACCAAATACAAATATTCCATACATTGTAGACACCCCTTGAAGGCGATAAATCATATTTATTTTTGAATACTTCACAAAGTTAACCACAATATTGAACGATATCTTGCAGCTGCTGGTGTTATTTGTGGTTGCTGATTACGAAACCGTGAGAATATAAGGAAATTCCAAATGGCAAATATCGCCAAATTAAAACTTTCGATTTAAAAACAAAATAAATAAACTAACAAGTCTCAACCATTCGCGTCAACAGAAATGGAGGGGACCTACAATTTTCTGCCGAATCCAAACGGCTAAGATGAGAGGCACTTTTTCGTGAGAAGTGATACTCTTGGAGGATTTGTCACTTCCTCGCAAGAGGCATCAGTAAGTGTTTTTTTTTTTTATTAAGGTGGACGAGGCTGGGAGTCGAACTCAGACCTCCGGCATGACTGTCCTATAAGCACTAACCATTATGCCACGGGTTACTAAAAATGTGACTTACGACTTTTCTATTGGCTTTAGAGAAAAATTAACTTATTTAATTTTACATAAAAGTTAAAGTATCGCAAATAATCAAGCCGATTTCGGTACAAAAGATTTATTTCATGGGAATATTTAAGCTATTTTCCACTTTCCTGATAACGAGTGAGCAACCCAATGCCTGATGGCTCACGCCATATTTCAAGCGTTAAAAAGATTGGTTGAAGGACGATTCCGGAGACGGTACAATCATGAATTGTACGCAATCTACCTTTAAGTAGATATCGTGGCAAAAATTAAGCTCGGTAGACTCCGGTGGGCAGGGCACCTAGCTCGCATGAGTGAAGAGGAACCTGCTCGGAAAGTTCTTTGTGGTAAATTCTATGTATACGACAGCGTGGTAGACCATGCTTGCGCTGCAGAGATGGCGTAGACCAGAACGCCCGGAGCCTTGGGGTGCGCAACTGGATGGCGGTGGCTCGAGACCGGGATGGGTGCAGAGACTTGTTGAAGGAGGCCAGGACCGGACCCCGGTGAAAAAGAAGACTTCCTTTTCAGGTAAAATTGCTGGTTTTTGTAGAGTTTAGTCAAGGCTGTAGAAAGTTTTAAGTATGGAAAATCTAGACTAGAAAAACATGTCAAATACTCGTGAGGCTCTTTCTAAAAAAAAATGTTTGGTCGAGTTTTGCTTTCTCCTCAAAAATGCCTAGTATACAATAAAAACAAAATAAACTTTATAACCACCATACAATGGTATGAAAAAGTCGAGCATTAAATTAACATCGTAATACTCTTTTGTGTGTGTAATACTATAACTCAGTGGTTAGCGGATGGTCCCAGAATAGAATTCCAAATTAACCTCCTTTTTTGTTTTCATTTTTCATGGCAAAAGGGCTCGTAACTGGAGAGGGTCTAGCCAATTTTGATAGTCAACCTTGTTACCCACTTGTCAGTGGCGTACACCCAAATCGATTTGGAAATGTCCCCCAAATTTTTTTATCGCCCAAAAAAAAACAAAAAAATTGGAAATATCGCCCAAATGATTCCAATGTAAATTATTGTTCTAAAATTTGGGCGTTATTTCCTAAATTTTGGGCAATATTTCCAAAGTAAAATTTCAATGAAACTTGCGGTGCACAAACAGTGAGGTATGCATGCAGGCACACTATAGGATTTGAGGTAGGTGCAAGGTGGGGTGTATGCACATTTTTTTGGGCGATATTTCCAATTTTGGGCGTTATTTCCCATTTAACTTTTAAAATTTTTATTTCGGCGTATTTTCCTTTAAAAAAAATGAAAATAACGCCCAAATCGAGAACAAAAAAAACAACAACAATTGTTCAGAATTTTTTTGGGCAATATTTCCAAATCGATTTGGGCGTTATTGCCTAATGCCTTGTCAGTATTATGTAAAACTTTCTAAAGCCTCGTTAAAAAACTAGATCGTGTTTTCTAGTCGAGTAGTTTTATTATACCTAGTTTTTCCCTATACATCTGCTTCGAACTAGATCCTAGTTGCAGCTTCTCCAGAGGTACTCACAGTTACTCTTACTCAAACTAAGACATTGCTCTCAAAACTGGCTAAGTGGTTATGGTGGACTCTATTAAGCATCTATGCCTCAGAGCTCAAGCTCATTAATAAGGAGTTATACTATGAAGTTCATTCCTTGTTGTTAGAAGATATAATTAGGATTCTGGATTAAAATTCCTGCTCTATCTGACATTCATTGTTTGGCCAATTTCTTTTCTCCGTGTTCCTATTGTGTATAATTTCATTCATTGATGCGTGTGGCACCTCAGTTTTTCAGATCGTTCATGAAGGATTCATGTATAGCTTGATCTTCAGAAGATGCCGATATATTATGTCGTTTGCATTCCCTCACGGCCTTATACTTTTCTCTCCTGGAGCTCCGACCTTAAATTCTATAAATATCAGACAATGAAGATGCGGTGTGTTACATTCCGGACATTTTTCATCGGCTTTCTAGAGGTAATTTTGAATAATTGTATTCTTCCTCATTTCTTTTGTGTTATTATAAATAAATACAGAGTGTTTTTTTTAGACGTGTGGTTTTCAATCTGGCAATACTTTTTTCGAAGTTGGTCTTTTTGACAGTTGTCACTTGATTTATGCTCAGTTTGGTTTGCCATTTTATAATAAATAGACTTATTCCTGAAGAACGTTTGCAAATAGTGCCCAAATGGGCCCAAAACAAGATTGCCGTCGATGCCAATTTTCAAAAGCGATAAAGTTCATTTTTGGTTGAATGAGTACGTTAATAAGCAAAATTGTCGTATTTGGAGTGATAATAATCCACAAGCCATTGTTGAGACGCCCGTTACATCATCAAAAAGTCACTGTTTGGTGTGCTCTATGGGCAGAGGGAATCATTGGTCCATATTTCTTCAAAAATGAAGCCGGCCATAATGTTACAATCAATGGGGAACGCTATAGAGCCATGACTAGTTACTTTTTCGTGCCTGAATTTGGGGATGTTGATGTGGCCTACCATTGGTTCCAACAACACGGCGCTACGTGTCATACAGCCAACGAAACAGTCAATTTATTGAAGGAAACTTTTGGTGAGCGCATTATCTCGAGTCGTGGGCCTGTGGCGGCGTGGCCTCCAAGATCGTGCGATTTAACACCGCTGGACTTTTTTTTGTGAGGTTATGTGAAGTCGCTTGTCTACGCAGATAAGCCCGAGACGATTGACGCCTTAGAAGAGAATATTCGGCGCGTTATTGCTGACATACGGCCTCAATTGCTGCAAAAGTTGGTCAAAAATTGGGCCTCTCGGCTGGAATTTATTTGAGCCAGCCGCGGCGGCCACTTTCCCGAAATCATTTTTAAAAAATAATGGCAAACCCTTATCTTTATAACAAAGCTGAATTCTTGGCCACAAGATTAAATTATATGCGTTTTATTTCTTCTTGAAAACCTCACGTCTAAAAAAAACACCCTTTACATATACCTTACCTACAATGGTTTTTTGTTGTATTACATTTTATATGAGACACAGTAGTTCAAATTGAACTTTTAAGTTATAAATTGCTTTATTATTATGACTGGACGAGATTAGAAAAAATTCCAATTTATAGCATTTATAACAGTTTTTCGCCATTAAAGGTGGGCGCGAATTTACGCGCTTCACGCGACTTTAAAAAAAAAAAACTCTGGGTGCCTGAAGTATGCCTACCGGTAGAAGATTCTGGCTCTACAGACTGCACACTAAAAACTAAAAACTTTACTTTTATAACCAAAACACACATCCATTATGAAACTATTCTAGATTTTGTACCTAATGTAGGACGGTTGGAAAGTTCACTATTATCGTCAATGTCCAGGTCAAGTTCTAATGTTATGTTTTTAATAATCTTAAAAAAATAAATACATTTCCCAGCTCAAGTCTCTGTTTAAGTTTTGTAAAATCCCCCCATTTAGAAATCGCCCAGAGAAAGCCAAAAACGGAGTGGCAGCATAAAAGTACAGCGCACAGTACAACACAACCGACAGACCGTCCGACTGACAACCACGAGAAGGCATAGTATATACAGAGAAACCAGCAGCAGCAGCAGTATAATCATCCGTCTATCTGTTGGATACATCTGAGTGTGGCGGGATGGCCGGTGGGGAGCTGGGTGGCAAAGCGAAATCGTGCATTAAATTTGCACAACGCAAATTCATTCCACTCTCTGTACAAAGAAAGAGATAGAAAATTAAAGAGACAGAGAAAGAACATTCGGATTACATCGTGATGTTGGGATGCATGAGTAGAAGTCGGTAGATGTGTACGGAAGATAGTGCCACAATGCGGAGCGGGGGATGAGAGGTATATACAGAGCGCAGTGCAGTGCAGTATACACTATACCTTATAGTTAGCAAGCAACTGCAATTGTGCAATTGTTGTGTTGCATGCAGTCAGAGTATATATGGATGAGATTACGATGCGCATAGATTTTTATGACCACAAGAGTAGTACTAGGTACGTAGTATTGTTGTACTTTATAGGTCCTTGTAGGCAAGGCAAAGAGGGAAAAAAAAACTCCAGCACTGACAACAAACAGCAACGGATTCGGATTCGAAATCAGAGATCTCTACCCCGAGATGCATGATGGCACAAAGCAAAAAGCAAAAAGCTAATGAGGATGATGACGATGCATTAGGTAGAAATGGCACGTCGTGCACTTATTTTGCGCGAAGTCATCTGGGAATACTTGATGGCAAATGGAAATCACTTGTTTTTCCTTACTCAGCTGCTTATTCGACTCGAGGGATCGTTTTTGGGAAGTTCTTTAGACACAAAGCACTTTGAGACAATTGCTATCGAGTGTTGGAACTTCAATTGATGGTGATTTAATTTGATTTTGATTATGGGAAAAGAGATTTATATAAAATATTCAAGAACGATTTTAAATGAAAACATTTCAAATATGGACATACTGCAAATTGCAATTAATCTACTTCTTCCTGCGACCCAAAGGATTGATTTTGAAGATGAAAATAAATGTTGAAAATATTCATTAAGCTGGAAACAATTAAGTCAATCCATTTTTGTCGATAATTTATGTGTATTTGTGCATTCACTTTTTGAAAAATAAAAATGAGCTTAGAAATAAGTATTAAGTTTCTATATTTTAAGTAATGTTCTACTAAAACTACACACGAAAACTAAAAATGCAAAATAAATTCTGTTTAATGCGAAGCTATTTTTTACATTCATGACAAAAAATGGGTACAAAATGGCAGTAAATATAGCCACTTGTCAGCGGGATTTGTGTCTTTTGTGCAAAGTTTGCGATATTGCGCTCTGAAAACGTCTGTAAGAATAATAGCATTTGTTCAGTAGAGCAAATTTAGCGAATTTCAGCAATTCAAATCATGAAATAAAATAAATATTGAAATAAACAAACAATCAAATTGAATCAAAAAATGTTGCAAATAAATTAATGATAACAAAAGTAAAGGTTTGGCCTACCATTCTACAGCATCTGTTGTTTCCAACGAGTTTTTCAACTGTCATATGGTTTGACAACTTCATCTGTAAATTTAACTGGTCGATAGGGGCCTATATAGATGCTGACATGGTACAAAAAAAATCGATATTGAAGAGAAAAAATAAATTGGAAAAAGGCGTAACGTCATATGTAAGCATTAAATTTTCACATTTATTGTACGTGACGTGAGCTTTTGGCTGGTTAACAAAATCCGTCCGCTTACGTACTCTTTTTGTTCACAACCACACATCACCGCCATCATTTTATTATTAGTTTGTTGAAACTACCCGAACAAAATGTGTTAATACTCACGAGAAAGTTCAGAAACATAACAAGGGTGCAACAAAACAAATAATTGCAAATTAAATTACTGTGGTGGTCCAGTAGGTAAAATCAATGCCAATATATAGAATTTCAGAAAATAAAAAAAAACAAAATTTTACAAACAACTATGTACATATAACGGATATAGAAAAAATATTTGTGAAGCAACTCTCGACTTTAAATGTGTTAATATCTATGTATCTTTATGATAATATTGGAAGATACATGCACAATTTTCTATTGCTCAAATATTTTATTTTTCTTTTGTTTTGTAATGTGCAACGTATTTGTCTCCGTTTATGTAAAAAAGATGCTCAAAATTTCTTTGGCTATGCACAAAACTATAGTTTATCTTTCTACATATTACCTATAAGAGTTATAAGAAAAAAGTATATAAGAATGCACTCTATAAATTATTTTTCGTTATACTGGACGACCACTGTAATATCAATACTTTATTCGATTATTTCTGAGCGCTTCTTATAGCCTTATCTATCAAAAATATGTTCTTAAAAAAATAATTAATATCTGTGTATGGGGTCTGCGAATATTTTAACTTTATTCTTCATTATTCAAGCCCAACTGATAGTTTCATCATGAAATTAAAAAAAAAAGCAAGACACACTAAAAAATATATATTTTAATTTTCCAAACAAAAATATTTAATATCATTTTTTGAAAATAGGTAGAATTTTTGTCATAGGTAGATACACACTTTTTTCCATAAAATCAATATTTATCAAAATAGTTGATTTCACCTTTAAAATTCATAAATTAAAAAAAAGTGGACAAAATCTAGGGTTGGGGGCAGTTAAAATCTAAATTAGACTAGAATTTAACTTAAACCTCACTCTTTTCGAAGATTTGACTATGGAACCGCCAGCCAACCTATTTAACCTCCAGAATTTAGTTTTAGCACATATTCTACTGTAGTGCCTTCAAGTGGTGTGAATTATTTCCTTCCATTTCATTTTTGTTTAAAGCCAAAAAAAACACAGTTTAGTATATATCTAGTTTAAAAAAAATACGTATACGACCGAGTGACCCCCAAATAGAATTTAAGAAAAATATATAAATGAATCTTGTTTTAAAAATGTAAAATTTTCAACCAAAATCTAAACATCCTTGCTCACTCAGTCAGCTAAATAATTAAACAAAATACATACACCAATGAGGTTTTGCTATATATATATTATGTATACGGCTTATCAAATGTTAAAAAAAAATGTTGGTGAACTGTATGGTGTCTCTTTGTGTAAGTATGTGTTAAACTGTCAATTTCTGATACGGTTATGATAACATTCTTCAAAAAAAACATCGCTATTTCAGAAAATGTTTACCAAAATTCCAAATTTCCTAAAAATTATGAAATTCTTGAGAAAATATGTAATTTTTAAAATCTGCATTTTGACACACCCTGAACAATAATTAATCTCTACATTACGGTTATAGTGTTTTTTTTTTAATTTATTGTTTGAACAAGTCTAAGCAACAAATGAGCGTTGGGGGCAGGTTTATAGTTATTGAAATGGGTTTTCGGTGTAAATAAATGTAATTAAAAGCCAACGCCAGTTAATAAATCACTTTTATCACTAACACACAAAAAGTTATGCATTTTTTAACAGTGTTCGATTTTAATCTTCATATTAATGCCGGTCCTGTTTGAATTTCGCGAAAAGTGTCTCAACATTTTCAGAAAAAAAAATGTATATGCCCATTCCAAGAATTAATTAATGTATGGTTAAACATTTAATTTCGAAAATATCTATCGAATTTTCAAAAAACATAATTAATTTCTTGCAAAAATCCAATTTTTTTTTTTTTTTTTGAAAATTTTGAATAGTTTTTGAAATTTTTAGAAGATTCATCATGTTCAAAATTCGTTTTCGACATTTAGATAAATAGTTCGTAATTGAGCGGACTTATTGTATGAAAATCTGTAGAACCGTTCTTGAGAAAAATAAGATTTTAATATTTTGTATGGAAAGTACCTTTGTTTTTGGTGCAAAAAAATAGAAAATAAAACGAGTCGGAGGAATGTCAAAAAATTTTACAGCTACAATTCCCATTTTATTATTCTTATGTCAAGTTCGATCAACACCTAAAGTTCGCTTCTTTTGCGAATGCATAATTTCCTTCGCCCTCAGCTGTTCCCTGGATTCATAGGCGCCCGGAGATAGAGGCAAGGGGGGCAGTTGCCCCCCTGGCTCTGGACAATACTACACAACTTACAAATTTTTCATTTTTTACAATGCATTTTAACAAATACTTATATCCTCTCCATGATTTGCCCCCCCCCCCCCCCCCCCCTGCCTCTGGATCATGCCAAATGTATCCGAAAATATCCTTAGCTAATATTTAATCAAGGACAATGCACAACGTTTGAACAAAATGGACAAACTACCTTTGAAAATGGATGTGCTTATTCAGTTGAAGTGGAGTGTAATATGCCGGCTAATTAAAAAACAAATGGGAGTTTAATGTCATAAGAGCCAAACTCATAAGTTTGGCGTTTAGAAATAAACAAGACAGAGCACAGAGATAGAGCCCGATTACACGATTCGTTTTTTCGGTCGTTTAGTGTTTCGTCTTTTGTACACATTTGGCGAGGAGTGTAGAAATGTAGAAGAATGAAGTACGATATATACAGCGTAGTCTTTAGAAATTAAACGTTAATATAATTTTTTTATTGCAAATTTACGCAGATCGCTCTAAATTTTAGTTCCCACTTTTCTCTCCAAATATCAGCTTAAACTCTAGCAAAATTTTGACATGAGATCGTTGTGGGGAATATATCACAGAGAACAGCTGTTATCTGAAAAAGACATGTTTAACAATTTCCAAGAATTTTTTTTTCATTATATCAAGCAATTTTAAGCAAATAAAATGGATTCCTCTCTTTGACTGAGATAGTTTGTTTCCAAATATTATCCACGTACCTTTTTATTTTCACAGAGCAAAATTCACAAAAAATTCAAGAATTATAGAAACCTTACAAACTCAGCCCGAGAATTAAGTGCCGAACAAATTTTTCGTGCGCTAAATTTTTACAGATAGTGATGTACAGTAAGAAACAAAATTTTGATATTTAGCTGGAGTTGCGTACCACTCGGCTAAAATGTTTGGCTAAATTTTGGAATTTTGTATGAAAACGAAAATTTAGCGCGATCTGCGTACTAGGCTTAAGCATACAAATTTAATTTAAAGCTGATCTGTTTTGTGGGCTATTAGGTCAGTTTGTCAAACTGATATTACGATTTTTATTTGATAATCAGCCCTATCACGAATTCCATCGTAATCGGATTTATTTAAGAATCCCGAAAAAACAATCACCGAATGTGTTCTTGATGGCAATTTGTGTGAAGTTTTGCACTACGATGGATTCTGTGAGTTTTTTTCGGGATTCGTAACAAAGTGTCCGATTACGATGAAGTTCGTGATAAAGCTGAATAATGAAGTAAATATTTAGATTTTGTATACAAATAAAAAGTGTAGATTTTCGAAAAAATTAAGTTTTTTATTTAAAAAAAAAAATTTGACTCGGAATTCGAAATTTTTGTTTTGAATTTTCAAATCGCTTAATAATTTTCTCGAAATCTAATTCAAGTCTGATAATTTATTTTTATTGCCTTAAAAAAAGGAACTTGGATAAAATTTTAGTAATTATTGTGTATCAAAATAAAAAATAAATTTCTATACATGCATTAATACGTAAGCACTTTTGTATATCTACCTTTTTAACTGACTTAATGGCAACGTATTGAGAATATTTTTTTTTTTTTTAATTCTATCAAGGAACAATGAAGGTCAAAGGATTTCGAAACTTTTTTTTTTGAAACTGTACTTCGGTACTTGCGTAACTTTGGCTTTTCGAAACTTTTTTCCTTTTGTAAAATTAAATTTTTATTTCTTATTTGAACGGTTCCTGAATGGATCTTCAATAGTTCTCGCATGATAAATTCGGAACTAACGATAATTTATAGATCCACATCCTAGTGGTTTGATCGTGAAAATGAATTTTATTTTAAAGGAACCAAAAAATAAGATTCGCGTTCGAATCAAAAATAAAATTCCCTTTTAAATTTTTTATGAAAGAATGAATGATATTTTATAGTTTTATGAACCTTGCTTTTTGTACAAAAACTTCCAAAAAAATTTCGGTGTGCTTAAATAAGTAAGTACGGTCTTCTATTAAATATAAAATATCTTTACGCTGGACAACTATTAACAGTACTATTCATTATTGGCTGAATGCAATTAAATTAAATTATTTATAGAAACTTTCAGAAAGCTCAAATTATATAATTATATCGCAATTCAAAATTTTCAAAAAAAAAAATAATTTTTTATACACGAAATTTGATGTCTCAAATTTGGGTTTGTGTCTGCCCCCCCCTGGACAAAATCCTGCGGGCACCTATGCCTGGATTTACCTCTTTTAATATAATTTGCATCCATATTGGTCGGAGAGAAAGATTAAGGTATGTAGGTTACAAAAATACAATTTAAATTTCGTAAAATTTAACAATGTAAGACAAAATCCACCGCACAAAGTAACATAAAGTATTTAGGTTTTTTTTTTAAATGGAAAACTTTGTATAACAGTTGATTCGATCGTGGTAATTTTTGCGATGACTTTTTCATAAAGCCCGAACCACACTACTGTGGTGTGGTGTGTTGGGGAGTAGTGTGTCCCTATTGCTCTAATGTATTTCATATGCGTAGAGCCATATTTGTATCGGTCGGTGGTCGTTGTGTCGAAATCTATGAAATACATTGGAATAACACACTACTCCCCAACACACCACACGAGAGTAGTGTGGTTCGGGCTTAAGTTTCGTAGATTGATTCGCCTTTAGCTTGTTAGTTTTGTTAGTTTTCAAATGCAGTAACATTGAGGATCATTTTCTGCATTCCACTTATTGTGAATTCACATGACGAAAGTGAATTCGGGTGTCTCACAATTCGTTGGAAAAGCTTATTGTGAATTTGAATTTCGAAAATGAAAATTGATCTTCTCCATTCAATTCACTTTGTTAATGCTTTGTGTATTATTGTGGAATTGACACAATTGCAGTTACTTTCATGATTGTTTGGTTCGATTTTCCTTAAATCATATAAGAACGTGTCTTTGCTCAATCTGAAACTTCCTTTAAAGCTTTCAATAAAAAAAGGATAAACAATTCATCAGAACAATACTTAATAGTTAGGTACTCACTCTATGTCAGACAAATCTTATATGTTAGATTTCTCTCGCAAAATTGTTCGTATAATTTTTTCTCTAGAGTTCCGTTTATTTTTTTCCCTTAAAATTGCCAATAATATTGAATCCATTTTTATCCACAGTGTAATTTCACTTCTTAAGACAATTAAAAATGGATGCACCTTCAATTTTGACAGTTCGAAGTAATTGCGAAATTTTCTAAAACGAATAAATTGTAGAACATGGAATTTCATTTCACGTGAAATTGAAAATGGTTTTCAATTCGATTCAGTATGAAATGCAGAACATGGACGTGAAGGTTTGCCGTATGAGACTTAAGGAAATCCCAACAATCATACGGGGCTTAATCGCATCTTCTTGATGGCTGCCGATTTACGTCATTGCAGGTGAAATAATATAAACACTGAAGTTTTCACCCAAAACATCTTATGTTGGGTGTGTTCCTAGTAAAATTTCCCAACTTGCTTAAACCATATATTTACATGCATTCTCCAGGACTATTATTTTATAAATAGAAATATAATAAGTTACAGTTTTGATGGGAATTCTAGTTTTGTAGTAACTACTTTTAGGGATTTATGGATTTTTTTTTGCTTTGGCGTTATATGTCGTGTTTAACAACCTTGAAGTCAAAGTTTGGTTATTTTTTTAATGTGCACCTTCCAAAAATAAAAATAAAACCATAATTTTTTTCAATTATTTTACTTGTAATACGACAACTTACTTTTGTTATACGATCTTTTTGACAAAAAAACGCAAAATTTTCAGCGAATAACATTATACTAGCAGACATACAAGATGTACTAGTTCATTAGTCAAGTCTTCGCATAGAAAGTATTGCCATTGAATTGTTTCTAAAAACGGTTTTGCCCTTTACTACCGTTTTGCTCACCCTTCCCCTAAAACCTTATTTTGTAAAAGAGAAAAGAAAGTTTTCTTAAAATTTCAATTGACTTTTTGTTTAATGTCTTCGATGGTTTGATATCTTGTTGGAAGATTTTAATTCAGTATACCTACACGGTATATTTCTCCTCTTAACGTTTCTACTTCTTCGAACAACACCAATAATGATGTAAATGAAGAAACAACATGTGACACGAATGCATAACTTTTCCCTATTAAGCCTCTTAACAAATTGCAAAAACAAAATCTGGTACAATTTACATTAAAAATAACAGCCATACCAAACCTTAAAAAACAACATTCTTCCCGCCTTTATATGCGGGACTCTCTACTCCATAACTACCTATTCATACAAAAATTACAAATATTCGTTGCAGTTAAATATCTGCTTCTGCCTGCTCTCGAATCTGACTGCAACTATACTCTCGTAAATGGGTGTGTGCTTCGTTTTGCAAGTAGGTACTCTCATCTAAACTCAGTTCAAGCATGCTTCTTCGTGAGTAGAGTATAGGCAAAGCTTGTAGCCATATTCTGATGCTAAAACACGCCAAAAAGATGCCCAGATACATTCCCCAGATACCCGAGCGATACATCAACATGGAGTGGCTAATTAAAGCTTACATTCATTTCCAAGTGCTGCGGCTACCACATGCAATTTAATTGCATTTGCCACCATACACTGCCTGAATTACACGCTACCACGTAGTTGCACTCCAACACTCGTGGTATTCCTGTTTCCTCCTTATTATTTTTTTATTTTTCGTTTATAGCCCATCATGCCGAAGTGGATTTCCAAGAACCTAATACCCATAATGCTGTGGCAAACTGCGCGCTCCACAATATATCGCTTTGGCTCCGAAAAGATTCGCATGTGTTTCTCTACGAGTAGGTAGGTATATCTACCAACAAAAAAGGCACAATGCGAATAAAACTCGAATTTCCTGCCCCATCAAGCGAGTGACTGCCTCCACTTTTTCATTCGTGCAACACCAAGCGCGGCCAAAGAACCGATAGCATTTTTTTTTTTTTTTTTTGTACGAGTATGTTGAGGTCTCTTGGATTTGTGTTTCTTTGGATCATGTTGTTGGCGTTTCTTGTTTTCTTATAAAAAATATCTGTCGGTTGCGGCTCGGAGTGAGTTCGGACCAAAGCGAAGGCCGAGGGAACAAGAAGCAGGGACACGCTAAGTGAAGGTACATATTCTGTCCGCCTAATGAGCTCGCTGAGTAGGTACTCCGTACTTTGCTGCTATCTCTCAAATGCCACATAATCTCATCATAAACATCATTATTATCCCCCGAGCAGCGCACAATTCCCGCAGCGTAAACAGGTTACCCTCCTCTCATCCTGGTCAAACTAAGTATTTTTAGATCCAATCGCAATATTTTTACTTGTTTTTTTTTTTTCATTTTGAATCGAGTTCGTGAAAATCACGCGAAAAATCGCGCGTAAACTTCTTCGAAGCCAAATTGAGATTTGCGCCAAAGAAGTAGGTATCTACTTACTCTGCACAGAAAACCACACAGATATATCGAATCGCACACATAGACAGTATCGATAGCTGCTATTTTTGGACATGACCACCACCGATGGGGTTGTTTGTTAGTGGGATTGACCACCACACACAACTACACAACATACAACATTACGGCTCTAGCGAGCCCGGTCCGCTGCAAAGATTCGAAGAGTCTATAAATTATTTATAAAACGCTGCCACTGCCCTTGCCCCTGCCTCTGCCTCTGCCTTTGCCTCAACCGCCACTGCTTCGAGCTTCATGCTACTTGTATCTGTGACCGCAATTGATTTATTTTTATTACCGCATGTCTTTATAGTGATGTTTACTTTAAGTTGGTTTCGTATTTGTGTAGTTGATTCCCGCCAAAAAAAAAATTAAACGAAAAAATAATGCTACCTATAAAATTGGTCCAAAGTTCAGATAGAGACTGTTTCGTTTATTTTCTTGTTTGTTTTATTTGTCGATCATAAAAACGTCAAATTAAATATTCAATGTGCTTTGATGTGATGTTGAGAAAAAAATGAAATATTTGCTGATCAAAACTGAGTTAAAGAGGCACCACATATTCCGTTGGGCGCCAGTTTCCCGCCAACAAAAAAATCAATGCAAGATTTCTATATGCCTAACAACATTTCTTATGGTGCCGCACCATGGTCTCATTTCTATTAAGGCTAAGTTTTAAGCCTTTTATCACCGGAGCTCTAGAAAATTGTATGTTACTTGACTTTTTAATGAATTCAATTAAATAAAGGAAGCTTATTCTTTTTTGCTCCATAAATCTGTTTTAAAATTTTTGAAGTAGTAAAAAAAGAATAATTCACTTGAAAATCTTCAGCATTGGGAAAAGATTCTAAAAATTTCTTTACAAATATCTAGAATAAGATTTAAAATATTTCTCCAGAATAAACGGTAACTAACATTGAAATGAGGAAATAGCTTGAGAAAATAAAATATGCAAGCTTCATAAATCCATTAAAAACATACAAATATAGAAATTTAAAGAAAGAAAGAATTCAAAAGTTCACCGAAAGCTTATGAAATTTATCAATTTCATACAATTTTTAATCTAAAATTGTTAAGGTAATAGATAGCCCGCTATTTTTGCAATCGTTATCTTAATAATTATACAATTTCACAGCAATGTTTTATAGTCTATTCAGTATAGAGGAATAAATATTGGTTATATTTTGAGCTTTGTATAATCGATACAATTTTTCAAACAATGGTTCGAAAGGAGACTTTCCTGATTCTTCACGACTTAGAATATGTATTTTAAGCAGAATAACAAGCATTTAGAGAAGAGCATGGCCATTTCTTAATTAAAAATAATAAAATTAAAAATAAATAAAAAAACCGCTTATTTCTCATTCAGCTACAAAATTAAACACCATTTTAATTTTACAGTTTGCACATTGCACTCTGACATTTGAACTTTGAATTATTTCATTTGCACTTTGCAAAGTGATGTGAGTGAAAAATCTCAAAAAAAAACGTCTTCCCCATCAAATGAGGCATTGACGAACATTGACCTGCTAAAGCTTAGAGATGAATCAACAAACAGAGGTCATCAGTAGAACATTTTGTAGATAATTTGATTTTCTACAAGTTTTTCGTTTCAATCGTTTTTCAAAATGAAATTCGAACGAGTTTTTCAAGATGGTTTTTTTCTATAACTTCTTCCACCCCAACAACTTGATTTTTTAAAGAGAAGATATAACAAAAAGATTGCACTCTCTTTATTTTCCAAAAAAACATATGTGACTATAAACCCCAGGATTGATCGGTGTCCTAGGATTGACTGGTAAAACATAAATGTTACCTCAGAGCAGAGCTGTTAAAGAATGCAATACTTTGCAATATTTTGCATTCTTTTACATCTCTAGGTAAGAGACACATAAAAAGTTGAAAAATAAATTTTATTCCATATTCCGGCCTTTTTTGATGCACTGGTAAATGCTAAACGTATATCTCAGCGTAATCGTAAAGCCAAAGAGACAAGCCACCAAGTGCCAGTGCTGTCGAACACATATATTATAGTTTGTATCAAATTACTGAAATTTTCCTACCCCATATTGACCTTGGGCACATTTTGTTTCCACAACGCTTTGCGCAAATATTAAAAAAATATTCTAAATTGTTATCATTCTCTTCAAAATTTAAATCTTCGACTCTCTTTAGCTCTAGAGAGAGCTATGCTTCCTTTTTTTTCCTTAAGAATGCCATTAATATCGATTTCATTTAACAAAACATTTAAAAACGGATGCACCTGCAGTTTTGACAAATCGAAGTAATTACGTAATCAAAAATAGATTTCGTTCGAAATGCAGAACATGGGTAAAAATATTGAAAAACAGAATTTTAATTTTTGAAAATTATTTTTTGAAAATAAGTTTTAAAAAGTTTTAAAAAAGAAATTCTAATTTTTCAAAATAATTTATTGAGAATTTTATATGAACCTGAATTAATTTAAAATTTGCAATTTTTTTTTTTAAACTGATATTTTATTAAATTTTCAAAACAAAATTTGTTTCGAATTTTTGTTTTAGCTCAACTAGAACGGGTAGCTGCCATACAAAAATTTTGGTTGCTTCAAATTTTCTCGAAAACGGCCTTAATGATTTTGAGTAACCTTTTTACCTTCACTGACCAAAACAATTGTAAAAAAACTGCATTTCAGGTTTTTTGGCAAAAAATCCACATAGCGGAAATATAGGAATTTCACGTTTTTTTGTAAAAATAGTCTTATTTTAAGGTTATATCAATGACACACACACTTAGAATGCTTCAGATTAATCTGGATGACTCGCAGCTCGTTTTTTAATTTTCTTTCGATTCTGAGCAGTCAGGGCCCGGCGGCTCGGTGGGGACCTCAACATCGCCAGCAACATCGTCGATCTCGACTTTGTAGTCAGCTTTGTCGGGGTCGGCTCCCTGACTTTGCAGAATCTTAATTTTGATATTTCTAATGCCGAATCTCAGCTTGAAATTGGCCTTCTCTAAAGCCCCTCGGCTTTCTTCGCTGATCCTTAGAAGATAAGATCCGCTGTTCTTCTGGGGTTCATCTGCCTTAATAACAGCCCAGTCGTGCATAGAAACCAGCGGATTTAGCCTCTGAAGATAGCGGATCAGTTCTTGGCTTAACACCCATGAGGGGCAACCAAATGCGGGCCTTTGTTGGCTGCCTAGGGATGTCCTTAGCTGGGATAAGCTTGAGCCTCAAGCCCTAACAGTCTTAGCAATGCTGGTACTAAGGAAATCCCTAGAGAACCTGTCCGCACACTTGATTACCCTATATCCCCTGAGTATCTCACAAGAGTCGAATGTAGGATAGGGACCTTCGTTTGCTGATAATGTAAACAAGAATACCATCTCCGAAAGCTTGGCCTTGATGGAGTTCCACACAGCTAACAGACCTCTGTTATCTGAGGAGAGCTCATCCACAACCGAAACTTGCTGGTCGTCTCGGACAACTTCACTAAACATATGCGGTTGCGCTGCCTTGGGAGGTGGTACTTTGACGCTTTTCTTATTACCGTCAAGCT
Source organism: Leucozona laternaria (assembly GCA_932273885.2). Classification (NCBI taxonomy): domain Eukaryota; kingdom Metazoa; phylum Arthropoda; class Insecta; order Diptera; family Syrphidae; genus Leucozona; species Leucozona laternaria. Next base: position 8,383,600 of record OW026368.1, read on the forward strand.
TACTCTTCTTAGGAGGGTGATTGGTCTCGTCTCGAAATCTGTTACGCTTGACGGCCATTTCTTCGGTGTCCAGAAGACTGTTGTATTCCTAAACAATCTTCTGGTACCTTAACTTGTCGGCGGCGTCCCTCTCATGGACCTTTCCAGCTTCCTCATTCTTGTCAATCTTGTTAAGAATAAAGGAAGCTTTCCTGAATTGCACCTTTAGAGAGGCGTTCGCCGAATATTTTTTGCTTCCCCGTTTAGCGCCGCTATGGCTCGCATTGCTGCAAGAGGGTATTGGGTTTGTATTGGTCGGTTTAGGAGGCACAGGGGTACTATGGCTGGTACTGCCTATGCTTCCTGAAGTTTTGGGTTGCCCGCAAGCACTACCAGTGCTACATGCGCTCCCTTTAAGGGTTTCCTGGCTGGAGGCCAAACGTTCATCCTCTAAGTCTATCTATCATCCTCTAAATCGTCCATTTTGTGTAACTTGAAATTTTGTTCCCACGAGTAGGTCGGAAAGAAAAGGTCAGCCCCGGTAGAGCCGATATACCGGGGTAAGGCAAGAGTATGACGGACCCTGCCAAGGCGTCCGTTGTACTATGAACAAAAAAAATGATTTACGAAAGTATTTCATAGTGATTTTACAAAATATTTTTTTTATGGTTAAGTGTTTATTGAATTACCTAAATTAGGCTGACAAGAATACGATAGAAATATTTTTTTAAATTTGAATGCTGTAACGATTTTTGAAACTTTATTTGTGTGAATTCATATTAACTCATTTGTTATTTTTTTAGCACAAACTAATTAAAAAGTTCCTTTGCCTACAAACTTCATACTTTTCAATAATTTTCTTTATGGATAAAAGCTCATAGTCTGTGAAGTAATCTAAATTAATTTACCACCACGAGCTCTCATGAAATCAATGGTAAAATATGTAATCTTATTTTTCACTTTACGTGAATTTATTAAGTCATTTCGTAAAGTAATTTTTATAGTTCCTTAAGTAGGTACAACTGATCAAATATTCCAGTTTTAGAAATTCCATAAAAATGGTCTTCACACAAAGTATTAAGAGACAATATAGCCCTTTTTAATTCGTTCTCGATACGGCCCTGTGAACACGAACGTTCTGCTATTCGCATCGGCATCCCCTATCACTTCTCGTTTCCCACATTCAGACTCCGCTCCCCATCAGTGTTCAGTGGCGGCAAATGAAATTAGAATAGCATTCAAGATCGCAATCGATCTTCTCCAGTCAGTGTGATCGGGGTAGGCCCTCGAAAACCAAACCTATTCCGTACCCAATTCAAGGCACCATCCATGGGAGACGATCGCACACGATTCGTATATATCGTATATGAATGTTTTACGGAAAGTGCTGTTGCGTTTTCTGATGCTGATTGACAGAATGGCGGCGAGTTGTTTCCATTTCATATCTGGATGATTGGGTTACATTTCATATTACAATATACCAAGACCGAGACTATACACCACCATCACCACATTCCGGGACAAGGGCAGCCCAGCCAGAGCTGAATGAAGTTTTCTTTGTATAATGAAGGCTGATTCTTGTCTGGAATTTGAATGTGTGCCAAGTGAGGAGTAGAAGCGATTAAAATGAATGCATAGCCGACACAAATCACGTTTATGAATTTTTTAACGACATTTTTGCGCATAATAAATCGGTTTGGGCTTTGTGTAATTTAGAGTTGTTGCGGCTTGGCTTCGCTTTGGCTTGGCACTGGCGGCCAATATCACTGCCTGCTGCCGTGTCGCCATCGCCATAGTCAGCAGCAGCCATACAGTCAGTGAGCCCAGACAAGACCTACTATACTATAAAGCAGCAGCCGACTGCCGATTGTATAATATGATGGCCGATTCATGAGGTGTTCAATGGATTAGAAAATTTATTCAAAAGCGATTTCAAGGAGCGTGCGTCAGTTCGGGTGTGAAGCGAATTTTAAACGTTAACAAACTCTGGAATGTAAATTAACGAGCGCGCCAAGGAATATAATACCTACAGAGACTGAAAAATTTGAATTTTAAAAGATCTAAGATATTATTTATATTTTTTTTCCTGCGTTAGCTGTGGAACAAGCGATAAGATACAAGTTGATTTTCGGGATAACTTTAGTTAATGACGCACATTCAAATGCTGATAAATTATATATGATTTCAAGAATTTGAGGGGAACAAAGATTGAAAAATTAACGAAAAAATAATTTTTTGGATGATAAAAGAATTCTTAAAAAATAGTTGCAGTCATACTTAGGGCCAGGGGGTACTATGCAAAAACTATTTGAGTAAATAGACAAATCTATTTATCGTTTTTGCTCACAAATTCAGTTGAAGAATTTAGTATTTTTTCAAAAATCTGTGGTTTCCAAACATTCAACTGAGTTTATCTCTTGAAAATATGTCTTGCCGATTTGAAATTCCATTTAAAAGCAAACCGGTAAACATTGAGAATCGTTGTTTGAAAAACATTTGAAAAAAACACCTAAGTTTTCTTCACAAGTAACAATGCAGCTGCGGAAATTATCCATTTCACTGATTATTTCAACATATCAATTTGTATTCTCTATATAATTTTTCAGAAATAAAATAAATATAATAAATAAAATAAATAAAAATAAATAAATCGAATAAATAATATAAATTAAATGAAGCTGAAGATCGCTGCATCCAAAGTCTTATTTTCTTTTAGGAGAGGAAACCTCGATAAGTATCAATGATATTAGAAAATTTTAAACACCAAAATGTTGGGAGTCATTTTTTTTGTTGGGGCGATATCCATTACTTTTTTGAAAATTTGATCTCATTATATTTTCCTTAAAGTATTTTTAAATTTTAAAAATTAATATTTTCTTAGGAGAGAATGTAGGCCACAATAAATGTTGCATAAACCAAATAAAAATTACACTATGTAGAACATAGCTTTATCTAGGGGTGATGTTCATTAGTTTTTTTTCCTTTTTTTTATTTAGCATTTTTAACTATGGAACTTTAAAAGAAATACAAAAAGGTTGTATTCTTATAACTTATTTTATTTTATGTTCTTAAGACATTTATTGTTGCCTAGCGACAAATTAAAACAAAAAGAATAAATAACAAACAATTGACCCAAAAATAGGTAAAAATAAATATGCCAAGCATGTTATTTTTAAAATGCTTAAAATTCTGGCAGCGTTGCATCTGAGCTATAAATTTAATGAATCATTTCACCCAAAATAAAATAAAATAAAATAAAATAAAATAAAATAAAATAAAATAAAATAAAATAAAATAAAATAAAATAAAATAAAATAAAATAAAATAAAATTAAATTAAATAAAGTAAAATAAAATAAAATAAAATAACATAAAATGAAACAAATAAAATTAATAAAATAGATACAATAATTAAAATAAATAAAACAAATTAAATAAAATTAAAATAAATAGAAAAAAAATAGTTAAGCCAGTAAGTTGAAAAATGTCTGCTTAAATATTGTTTTAAATGTTTATATTACTTGAATTCATAAACAAGATGTCCCTACATGAAAAACATACAAATTTTAACTTTTTTTCATTACTTTAATTTTAAAACAAAAACCTGAAACGCAATTTTCGACTGTGCAAGTTCGAATTTTATTCAAAATTATTTTTGGAATTTTGAAAAAAAAAAATAAATAATAATTTAACTGTTTGGCTACCCATTCTTGATGATCTAGATCAAACATTTTAATTAATTTCTAGGGCATCACATTAAAATTTTCTGTACAAAATTTTAAACTTATTCATTTATGTACAAACATCTGTTTAGGCTCTTATTGGATGTACAAATGGATGAACAGTTTTTGGAGTTTTTGATCATCATCGTTTGATTAAGACCTCGAAATACATTTTGTTTATATGAGCCAATGAAATTGTTCCTCAAATTTTGGATTTTTCTTATTTTTTTTTTATATCATAGAGCTCATCTTTGAAACTTAAAAAATAACACATTACAATCTTCGAGAGCCCAACGAAGTTAAAATGTTACCTACCTATCTTAAAAGTAATGCCTCTGAAAAAAACAACCAATTAGGTAAAATGAAATTTCTACTTTGAGAATACATATGTATGTACATATAAGTTTTTAACTAGACACAAATGTAGTTTATGTACATTATTATTTTGTTATGTGCGAAACAGATTGAACCAGCACCAGCAAAATCACCAGCAACAGCTCCCGCCATTATTTTAGAACCAATGTTTTTCAATCGTTCAATACAGATAAGACCAGCACCAGCAACGTCAACAGCGCCGTTTGGCCAAAGTTCTAAATTTGCTGTTGCCGGTCCATTGCTGACAACTGTAATACTGCGATATTCAGAGGCACCACACTACAAAAAATTATAAACTCCATGCATTTCTGGTGGCTGGTGCTGGTGCCAATGTGTTTCAAAAATATCTACTGGCCAGCGTGCTGTTTGCTGTTGACGGCACTGGTGCTGTTTCTCTAGTTTAATCTGTTTCACGCTTTAGTTTCAAAGTCATGTTAATCGTTAGCGGTAGAATTTTTTTAGAAATGCAGACAAAATATGGGATACTAAAAATTAACTTTTGAAAACCAGTTCAATATATTGACATTTAATATAAAACGTTTTATACCCTCTTGGTTTTGACATTAAACTGTACTTAAAAACAGAACTGATCTTAATTAATGATAAATGTTTGATCGAGCAGAGAAGAGAAATCAAAACAATTTCTTCGAATAATAAAAAGAAAATAAGTCAGTAGGTAGATTTTTATTCATATTTTATACAAAATGATCATTTGACCAAAAAAAAAAAAAAAAATTCTTGGAAGCGACCACTTGAAACCCAGACACGGATTGAATTATCTTAATAGACGGACTAATCAGCACGTAGTATCCATTTAATTTTATTACACAAACTCACTTTGACTCATACTACTCTCAATGGCAACAAACAACAAAAAAAAAACTTTCGTTGTGAATTTTGAAATAATATTAAGGAAGTGGTGTCTCATTACTTGTGTTTTTGTAGCTTTGCTTATGACAAAGCAATAAAACATTTCGTAATAAAAAAAAAATATATTTTTGTTATTATAATCTCGATCCCAAATTCTTTCTTTTTTTTTTATTACAGCAGCTTGCTGTGTTCCAAATCACCCACTAAATACGAGCATTATAATAAAAGAGCCAATGTAGCAATAAACATTTTTATGGTTAGAATAGGGCTTCTTTAGATATATATGAGTGCTACTTGTTGTTCTTATTTCAAAGAAGACGCAGATTGACTGTGCTTAAAAAAACAAATAATTATTTTGGTTGCCAAAAGTTTTAAATCTGCGCCTTCTTTTCGTATTTGTTATTTTATGTATTATACCTACTACAATTTGGTTAAGAAAAACAAACATAAAATAAATTAAACCTTTTTGTTGTTTTTGTCTATTGCTTATGGATTATAAAGGGTCCGCCAAATAACTTTTTTTTTTTTTTAAATGGCGCAAAACATTGAGTGTAGCTTCGGCTGTGTGGCACGTCCTGTTGAAACCAAATGTTGCCAATATCCTCCTCTTCAATTTTTGTGAACAAAAATTCGTTCAACATGGCCCGATAACGATCGCCATTGACTGTAACGGCCACTCCTTGTTCATTTTCGAAGAAAAATGGCCCAATTATGCCTCTGGACCCAAAATCCACACCAAATAGTGACTCGTTTTGGGTGTATCGGCTTTTCAATGTATGCGTTGGGGTTTTCTGTGCCCCAAATTCAACAATTTTGCTTGTTTGCTACCCGCCAAGATCAAAATGAGCTTCATCTGAAAAGATGATTTTTTTAACAAAATCGGCTTCATCTCTAAGTCGATCGCAGGCCCACTTAGCGAAGCGTATACACAACCATATTCGTTCATCTCCTGGGTCAGTTGAATTTTGTACGGGTCCTCTCAGAAGGACGATTATGGTGATCATTAAATGGGCGAAGTGCGCGGAACGTTGCCCAAACAGAACACCCATTTTGATAAAAGAATTTTATCATTTGAACGCTATATCCTTTCATGGTAAATTGGCTAAACAGCAGACTGAATAAATGACAGCCAATTTGAAAAATACTGACAATATGGCCGCTATCAACTGTCAAAGTTCGGAAGTCAGTATTTGAAGACCTTAAAATTTTCGTTGCATTAATTATTTGATATTTGATAAAAGTAGCTCATTTGTGGACTGTTCATGCTATATTCATGTTGAAAGGTATGTTTCCTTCGAAGTTTGGCTGCTACTACCTACGTAAGTATTATGGTTTTTTGTTCTTGTGCATTCTCCCGCCTCGCAGTTAGAAATAGGTAACTACTCTAAATTTGGAAGATGGCTTTTGATTTTTTTAAGGTGAAAGGGGCAACATATTTTGTAGTTGCGCAAAAACTGAAGTCAGTAAAATTGTACACAAAAAAATAAGTAAGAAGAATACATTTTCAGAAAAGCTTACACAAATAAGCCTAGTACTTTGCACTGCGTGCTGGCCGCGGTTATGTGAAAAATTTAATTAAAAGAAATAACTGATATTTACCCAGTTCGTTAAAGTAAATAGGCTGAATCACTGCTGAAAGATGGGTGTTATATTTGTGTACAATTAAGGAAAAATTTGATTTTATTCTTGAGAACAAACATCAACACTACCAAAACAGAAAACAAAAAAATATGAATGGGCTGTATTTTCCTTCAGAAATAAGACTTTTACAAAAGTAGAGTTACAAATGTTGCCTTAACATTTCTCCAAAAAAAAATATTATTTTTTTCGAGATACTTACTTACAAAAATCTGAATTTTGACCTTTCCAACACGTTAAAATCAAAAGCAATGGTGTAAATATAAACCAAGCTCTTCCACTAAAATTAATATTTTTCGGAGATGTTTTTGAAATATGGCTATTGCCTTGGTTAAATCGTGACTTTGAACGCACTCAAAAAATTGAAAGAAACTCAATAGTATATTTCCGTGGCACAAAATGGATGGAATAACGCAGTAGCAACGTTGAGAAATATTCTTACATTTCGAACTTTTAATAGAAATTTCGGTTGAATAATGCACAAACTGCAACTGCTGTACGCAAGTTTTGGGAGAAAGTTTGTGGAACTGGTTTGCTGATTTATAACCGAACGAACTCACGTGTTTTCCATATGCTCTCAAGGAAGAACAGTGCAGCATTTGCTGAAATTCGAGTGGTGGCACAACTAGGTTTCTTCCAAGACGACGAACGATATAGAAGAAACGATACAGTCAATGAAGAGTCCCATCAAGGCATGATAACCGATTGCTCATGGTCAGAAGTTGAGGATTTGGAGTTAGCGGACCTATGGCTCCATGCGATAAGTCTATGTCCCAAACAATCCGTTCAACAATCGATTTATTGCACACTAAGTTGTAATAATCGTGCAAACAATCGTTTTGGTGATGTTGTTTGACCGCCATGCAATATAACGGGTGATTTTTTAGCTGGTTTGGTTTTGGCAACACTGGTTTTGACAGCTGACGTGTGTTTAGTACCTTGTGTCACTGTCAAACAGCTTCAGTTTGGTTTGCAATTTAACCATGGATCGTCTTACAAATGAACAACGCTTGCAAATTATTGAATTTTACTATCAAAATTCGTGCTCGGTTCGAAATGTTCATCGCGCGTTGCTTGTGTTCAGCGATGAGGCTCATTTTTGGTTGAATGGGTACGTAAATAAGCAAAATTGCCGCATTTGGAGTGAAGATCAGCCAGAAGCATTGCAACAGCTACCAATGCATTCCGAAAAAGCCACTGTTTGGTGCGGTTTATGGGCCGGCGGCATTATTGGGCCATATTTCTTCAAAGATGATGCGAATCGCAGCGTTACTGTCAATGGTGAACGCTACCGAGCGATGATAACAAACTTTTTTTTGCCCGAAATGGGAGTTCTTGACTTGCATGATATGTGGTTTCAACAAGACGGTGCCACATGCCACACAGCGCGCGAAACAATGGCGCAATTGCGAGGCGAGTTTGGTGAACAGTTAATTTCACGTTTCGGGCCGGTCAATTGGCCGCCTAGATCGTGCGATTTGACACCATTAGATTATTTTTTGTGGGGGTATGTCAAGGCTAATGTCTATAGGGACAAGCCCGCTTCGATTGACGCACTGGAAGCCAACATCCATGCATTCATTCGTGAGATACCGGCCGATATGTGTGAAAGAGTATGCCAAAATTGGACTCAGCGGATGGGCTACCTGAGACGCAGCCGCGGTCAACATTTGCATGAAATTATCTTTAAACATTAAATTGCAAGGTTCAAACTATCGATTCAAATAAATATTTCATTCATTTTTTCGAATTTTTTATGTTTTTTTTTTTTAAAAAAAGTTCTAAACCTCTTAAAAAATCACCCATTAGATGCTATGTATGTACAGGTTCAACCCACAGATGATTCAGATAATTAGGAACAATATTGTTCAAACTATTCGTGAAATAGGTGCCGAAACCATCAACAATTTATTGAAAATCTACTTCCGAAGCCAGCTGAGGCAGTCCTTTAAATAAAATAATAATAGCCGTATTTTTTTTGCAAGCCCGTAGGGATTTGGTTGAATAAAAAACGACAACGGGGATAAGTGACGCCATTACACAAACAAAATGGAGTTTCCATACAAACTATCGATAACAAATATGCAATTCACGCCGGTAACACAGTTCTTCTCGGTGCTTAGGGAATTATATTTTTTAGTAAGTTTTTGTTGCATTTAACATATAAATTGCAGGACAGGACGTCGTTTCGACCAATTCCCTTTCTTCATCCCCTTTTCTCCTTAAATCGGAAAGTCTGGAAGCAAAGTTTCATCGTCTGAAAGGGGTCTTAGGATTTCAACATTGCATTTCGAACACAAAATGCCTTATAAAGGGTTTTCCAATAAGAGGTGTTATTTTGATATTCAAATAAAAATGGCATTTTTTGATATAAATGATCGGATGTTTATTTCATTATAAAGAGAAAGGTATGCCGTTAATAATGAAACACAACATCAGCCAAATGGCCGCCACGACCACGCTTACAGGACCATATCCTTTTCATGAAATTTTCCATAACCAAATCGCAAAGTGGCTGCCCTATGTCTTCGATAGCCTCACGAATTCCATCTTTGAGGTCTTGAATCGACGCTGGGCTGTTGGCGTAGACCTTATCTTTCACGTGGCCTCAAAGGAAGAAGTCGCAAGGTGTTAAATCACAAGATCTCGGTGGCCAATTGTGATCACCTCTTCGAGAGATAACACGGTCCGGAAACTTTTCCCGTAAAAGATCGATGGTTTCATTGCTTGTGTGGCACGTAGCGCCGTCTTGTTGAAAGTAAACGTTGTCCAGATCAATACCATCCAATTCCGGCCATCAAAAATCATTAATCATCTCTCGATAGCGCAATCCATTGACCGTAACTTTTGCTCCAGCCTCATTTTCGAAAAAGTAAGGTCCAATGACCCCGCCGGACCATAAACCGCACCAAACAGTCACGCGTTGATGATGGAGAGGCTTTTCAACAATAACTCTTAGGTTTTCCGAGCCCCAGATGCGACAGTTTTGCTTGTTGACGTAGCCTCCGAGGTGGAAATGGGCCTCATCAGTCAAGATGATTTTTCGATGAAATTCCGGATCATTTTCATGCATTTCAAGGACCCAATCAGCAAAGACACGACGTTGTTGATGATCAGCCGGCTTGAGTTCTTGTGTTAACTGAACTTTATAAGCCTTAAGACTCAAGTCTTTATGCAAAATACGGTGTAATGACGTTTGTGGAATGCCTAATTCCAAAGAACGACGAGGAATGGACAAACCTGGGTTTTCTTCAACACTTTGGGCTACAACAGCAATATTCTCAGTTGTTCTTGAGCGACGTGCACGGGTTTTATTCTTCACATCACTAACTTGTCCCAACAGCTCGAATTTGTCCACCAATTTCTGTATTGCGGTCCGACAAGGTGCTTCACGACGACCCAAAAATGTTTTAGTTTTACGAACCGTCTCGGCCAAATTTTCACCATTTTTATAGTGAATTTTAATAATTTCAATGCGTTATTGAAGCGTGTATCGTTCCATTTTTATTAATGGCGTAGTTTCTACTTGTCAAATGTCAAAGAATGACAGCTTCAAAAGTGACAGCTACCGAAATAGCGGGCTATTCAAAATAACACCTCTTATTGGAAAACCCTTTACTTGGGGATTGTCTTGTGAGGAACCTTTCCGAAAACCAGTATTAATAAGGATTATTTTATCTTTATCTTCAGTATTTAAGAACTATTTTTGGGAATGCGTACTCATCGGAAGCGATTTCATATCAAATGGCTACTTGTCCTATTTGATAAACTTTGAAAAACGTTTCTCTTCAATAGGGTGACCGAAAAACTGCCCAAAACGAACACTCAAATCAAATAAGATACTTACATAAGCATTCCAACAAAATTTTAACATTTTAACAGAGACAAAATAATGGTGGCACGACTGATTTATTGTGGATTGGGCCTTACGCCCTTCTAAGTCTGAGTGAGCATCAAAAAATTTCAGTAAATTTTTTTAAAATCTAAAGTTGTTCATACAAATAAAAGAATATGAAAAACAAAGCTTAACAAACATACTTTCATGCCCCAACTAAACTTGTTCTTCCCTGAACGTACATATAGGTACGTAATTTAAAAAAATATATATAAATATTTTCGCCTATGTACATATTTAACACCTCCACCCAGCACCAGCAGGTAAGTCTAGTCTATTCATCTGCTTGCTTGAATTTCAATTAACTTTGTTACCTACCTTTTTCGTTTTCTCTACATTAACACCTACTACAATCCACGTGCGAAAGAAATAATACTCAAAGACTGAGGAGGTAAAAAAAAATTAATTAAAAGCAAAAGAAGTTTACGAACAAAAGAGAAAAAAAAAAAAAACACCGCGCCGATGGAAAAATGGAAAATTAAATGCTGCCAATTAATTTCCATAAGCGATCCAATTACAATTCCGAGTGCTTCCAAATTACCGATAAAATTACTTTCTAAACTTTTCGTGCCCTCATACTTCTCTCAGCCATCACCTCATTTCCCCATTTGTTGGTGCTGCTGCTGTTGATTTTTTTTTTTTTTTTTTGGAGCCCAGTCACGAGCGACGACGGTAGATTTTGAGGGCCCCCATTAACACAAGTTCGTAACTTTTTCAACTAAGAAAAGTTGTTATATACCTATACACCCTAACAAATATACCAATAACAATATAAGTATAGTAGATAGAGAGGGGCTCTGCAGAGTGTTCTCTCAAGCTCTCACATTCATTTCAAATAGAACTTCGAAACAAAAATGTAGCTTTACTCGGAAATTAAAAAAAAAAAAAATAGGCAATTATTTTCATAACAAAGTTATCGAGATAACCATCCCCACCCCCACCGCCATTCATATTCCCTGACATCGGATTTCATATCTAGACATCAACCCCCTCTGGTGGTGAATTTGATGGAATTACAGTTTCGCTATTATTTTTCTTGTTCGAAATTCGTTTTCCTTGTCGATGCCTGCCGTGAAATTGCATTCGTGGCGAGTCCTCGGGGGATTTATCCCGAACATATTTTCATTAGCGTCAAGCGTGAAAAATCTGATGATCAGTCATCTGTGCCGGGCTGGACCGGGAACCGGGGTATAGCAGAGTGTAAATCATGCACTTAGCGATGAGGGTTGTAAACTTCTCGACTCATCTATTTATTTATGAAAATTTTGCACACACGCGAATACTCGTACATGCGGGTTTTTGTCTAATACATTTTGCGAAAGGGGTGCTGCTCTGACTCTGATACTCTACGACTTCCAGCCAGCACTTAACCTCGAAAAAAAAGAAGGCTTTTGGCAACGGGCGATGGAAGAAGAAACTACCCTTAGAAGCCTTGAATGGGCAATAGTATCCACAGGCAAATAGAGCTGGATGAATACGATATGGTGTTGGTGGTAGTTGAAGTGATGGTTATTTGCACGGTACTTTCTTGTTAGCTAAGCCAAGTCGGGCTGAATAGGACGACTTATAAGGTGGAACCAAATAACACAGCCCGGGTAGGGCATCGCAATCGCAACGCAATACTCAACTTCCCTTCCACGTGCTTAATTCGTTTTATGTTTCAACCCTCTTGTTGTTGTTGGTAGACGAGACGATGATGATGATGAAAATAGAAACAAAGCAGACAAAAAATATGTGTTTTTCACCCCTCATGTTGATATTTTTTTGTTGCTGTTGTAACTGGAAAATGTTTCTATTTGCCGTTTCGATTTATTTTTATTTTGTACTTTGTTCAGTTTCGTGCTTCATCCTAACTCATTGTACTGAGTGTATATCGTGTGCCCACCCTTTTGAAGGGTAGTTTGGGTTTGGTACTTTCTGGTGGGGCTCCGTATTTTTTTTTTTGCTATCCCAGCGAATTTTATGGGGTTCGATTTTTTATTTATTTTATGTTTACAGTGTAGGTACTTATATTTTGGGTTGACTTGTTGACTGCGGTAACAACAACTTGCAATTCAATAATCGTTTGATTGCGACCCCAAAAGCAATATTGGGAAAAAGGTTGTCAACGGCAACTGCAGGATGATTTGTGTATACGGGTATGAGAAGAGGGTTTGAAGTTGTTCCTCGTTGTTTTATACTTGGGAAAAAAGGTCTATACCCATGGATGTTGTAAAGTTTTCCGATGATTGGCTTTAAGAGTATTTGTTTAAGGTATTACAAGAATTTTAAAGCTTTAAAAATACATTTTGTAAAGGGTGTTTTTGTAGACGTGTGGTTTTCAAGAAGAAATAAATCGTATATAATTCAATACTATGGCTAAGAATTTAGCTTTATTATAAGGATAAGGGTTTGCCATTATGTTTTAAAAATGTTTCGGGCAAGAGGCCGCCAAGGCTGGCTCGAAAGGCCCCATTTTCGACAGCTGCAATTGTTGCGCGCGATTAGCGGATGGACTCATTCGGGTCTTCTTCGATACTCTGCTAAACAGCAGCAATAGCGTCTTCGGTGCGCAATTATTCACTAGAGTAAAAGTGGTGCGAAACTGATCCATGTTTGCACGAATTTATGCGATTTTGCGATTATGTCGACCGAACTATTATTTTGGTAATAAATTTGAACGATTTGCAAACGTTGTTTAGGAGCCAAACAAAAGTGAGCATAAGTCAAGTGAAAGCTGTCAAAAAGACCAATTCCGAAAAAAGTATTGCCAGATTGAAAACCACACGTCTAAAAAAAACACCCTTTACATACACACCATGAAAGTTCAAGAGTTTGTGTGGGAATAAAATCAGATGTTTTTTTTTTAAATGTATGTAATCGCGGTGCCTCATTCTTGCAGCCAATCAACATTTTTGGAAAAGGCAAAAGTGACAAGTGGAAGTTAACAGGTGACAGAGTGACAAAATCCTGAGCGACTGAAAGAACGGTAAACTTAAGAGATTGTATCGTTGCAGCTTACTTATCAACGGAATTTTCTCAACTAGCTGCTTAAGGAAATTGTCGCTCAATAAATGAAGAAGTGCCGCTTGAACTTGTCGCTCTGCCGCTCAATCGCTTTTCGCTGACTGTGTGGCCGAGCCGTTACTGTTCAGCAAAAATAAATGATTTGAAAAAAAAAGTTAAAATTTGATTAAAAATGTTTCTTTTACCATTTTAATTTTATGAATATTTCTTTATCTTAAAAATCAAGAACATTTCGGCGTCTAAGGGCCAGTTTCACAGTCGACACTTACCGGCATAAGTGGCACTTAAGTTTCCCATATAAGGAATTTAAGCTTTATTTCATAGCCAGCGTAAGTGGAACTTAAGTCACCAACATCGGAGACTTAAGTGGCACTTATTTAGGTAACAGTGCACTGAGATATTTGGAATTAATCTTTCACATTCCCCACTTAAGTGTCACTTTTCTGACTGTGAAACTGGCCCTAAGCATCCCATTGTTTGAAAAATGGAGGCCTATAAAAAATTGCCTCTTGTTTATTTTTTCATCGTATGTGGGGTCTCATTTCCTGTTGCCGCGGAGCTATATAGGTATGTTTGTATTTTTATTTGAATAACAAAAATTTCGAAGCCGAAAAAAAAACATGATATCATTTTGTTTATACGCATGATGAACAATCCTATACCCAACATCCAAGTCACTTTCCGCATTCCTTTTTATGGCCATTCGAACAATGCTATGGCTTCTTGTCGTTTATGATCATCGTGCTATCGCATTAATTTATCTTTACTCTAACAACAAAACTTGCTTGAATTTTGCGTACCTACATATACCAATCGAGCGCACAGCTGCCCTGTCAGATACTATCGGCGCAACTCCAGTAGCCAGACCATAAAAATGGCGGGTGGGCAGCAAATCTCTCTGTTAGATCATCACCTCGCCCAAGAAAGGAACGCTACAGCCAGTTCAGTCATCAGCCAGTTTAGTCAGCAAGCCAGCTAGCCACGGCAAATTACAAAAACAAAAATCAACCACTGCCTCGACAGGTAAAACAGTAACACTGATGCAACACACAGGTAGCACACCACAGGTAACAACAGAAAAGTCGTTTGGCCAGCGAGAGATACAAAGATACAAAACGTATCTGTGATGGCCAGAGAGACCGCAAGGCAAGCAGCAACAACAGCAGCATCATCCACCAAGAGGTCCCGAATTGTGGGTGGATCCATAATGAGAACCAGCGCATAGCAATAAATCGAGGCAGATCAGAGATTATCTCCACGGATGTTGTTCTGTTCTTTTTTTTTTTATTTTTTCTTCGATTTTCGAACACGGAGAGGATTAGGTTTATAAGCTTTGTCATGGATTTTTGTTTTACTTTTGTCATCAAGTTGGGAGGGCGGTCAGTTTAATCGGATGCATGTCATTCCGATAAAAAGGTATAAATATTTAACACCAAAAAACGATAAAAAAAAGAACAATCTTCAAAAGGGGGAATGATATGGAATCCAATTAAGGCTTTTAGCAGCACCAACCAGGCGTGACTAATCGTCGACTGTGGAATCAACTTCATTCATCTCCTCCCTGGCCTGGGAATATAATCCCATTGACTGCGGAACTGAAGTTTTGCCACTTCCATATGCTTAACCGTACCGCAGCATAACCATCGAAGGACCTTTAACAATCGATTTAGAGCAGAGGGGTTAGAATTTTTCGATACGACAAAAAAAAAACTCGCACCAAAAGGACATCCTTTCCAACAACAACAACAACACCACGTTCAACATTGCAATTTTTTTTGAAGTGACTGCATACGTATTTTTATGGGTAGGGATGTTTCATGGTGGTATAGCCGATGACTTCGCCAACGATGGAATTGCAAAAAAGAAACGACCACTGCAAGTGTCAAAACAGGTGACACATGACAAATGGCCAGTAGACACGAGAGACAGTGTGTATATATTTAACTTATAGCAAGGTACGTTCGATTCACAGTAGTTACTAGTGAGGGTAGGACAGGTCTTTCGCGTGCAGTTCAGGGTTGTTAATCTTTTGACAGTGTCCTGATATTTGATTTGGTAACTTTGTTACAATTTGTTGTAAAAACACATATAAATTGGGATATCCATAAAAAAAGAAATGTTTTACTGTAACCTTTCGGTTTGATTTAATCTTTTAAGCAAGTAGCGAGTATCCAGTTAAGGCTAGACTATGTATGTATGTAGATACCTATCTATATGAGATTAGGAGAAGATAGATACCTATCTATATGAGATTAGGAGAAGATATTCTGATTTTTAAATAGTCATTTGTTATTTTTATGACAGCTTGAAGTTTATTATTGTTTACCTTTTAAATGTTGTATTTACAGATCATGTCTAACTTAAGACAGACGTCTAACTACAAAATGTTGTTTTTATTGATGTCTAAGAGCTGTCTAACTTGTAGACACCATCAGAATAGGATGTCTAATCCTTGACTTAAGTGGCATTTTATTCAATTGAAGCATTTGTGTGTGCACAACCAGTTAGACCATGTTTAAATATAGACAACCGTTCAAATGTATCTAATAAATACGGCTGCAAGTCTTTAAGAGGAGATATTTACATAAGTTCAAAATAAACGCTTATGTGCTAATTTTTCCTCAGCTTAAACTATCACAAGCTCTAAAGTTGAACTTAAGTATTTAAGTTTCGTTTTAGCAAAACTTAAATTTTGATCGCCAAAAGAATAATTATTTTCGTCTGCTAACTTCAAACTTCTTTTAGTGGAAATTTGAATAATTTAAAAATTATGCGATACAAATTTTCGGTTTGCGTACGTAATTGGCATTTAATAAGCTACAATTTCAGATAGTAAAATTTTTCGATTCTCCGAAAAAGAGTCCATTTGAGTAAAAGACGTTGCAATTACAAACAATAATTCTCAATCCTTGGAAAACAATTTGAAGAGTCATAACACGAAACATATGGAACAAAAAACAATTAAAGTTTTATCACAAATCTTGTTGAAGAAACAGATGGATCTTATACAGTCAGGGTGTGTATAAGTGTGGGAATCTTAATAACTATAACAAAACAATCGTTCACATTATTTTATTGTATGTCGTCGTCTCGTCGCAAGTTCAAGTGGATGGAGTTGAGGACTATTTCATTGCAAGTAGGGATAAGGAGAACAAACATTATTTAGTCTTTTTTATTACTTCCATAAAAATTCCAACAGGAATATAATGTGATTTAACAAAATTGGAGATTAGCAAAACAAAAAAGAACATCAGGGAATTAATGAACAATTCAAAGAATATTTAGCACCAATTTTTGATTGAATAAACAAAAAATGGCCAAGTTGATTATACAATTGATTGCAACTTTAGAGTATAGGTAAGTATTTTCCATTCAAAAATAGAAATTAATATATTCATTGCATCTCGGAATTAAAAATATATGCACACGGTTTAAACTGTTCTAATGTATCTATCAAAGCAATTTCACATTACTGTTACCAATAATTCCAGAAAACAGCCAATCGTTTGCAAAAAAGCTCAAACATAATATATACTCGTTAAAACACCCTACATCCCTATACTGAATACCACAGATTATCCACATGAAGATGAGAATCCCCAGCAGCCATTTTAATTTGCCTACAAGCTTGAACTGTCAGATTGAAGATACAAAATGAGAATGTGTGTATAAAAACCTCACACATAGA
This sequence comes from Leucozona laternaria, assembly GCA_932273885.2. Classification (NCBI taxonomy): domain Eukaryota; kingdom Metazoa; phylum Arthropoda; class Insecta; order Diptera; family Syrphidae; genus Leucozona; species Leucozona laternaria. The sequence continues at coordinate 8,400,772 of OW026368.1, forward strand.
AAGTAGGGATCTTCACACACCTGGTTAAATTGTTGTTGCAATTCACATCTATCAAATAAAGCAATGTAAACAAATGGGTTTTGGAGGGTGAAACGTACGAAAAAATCTCATCTTCATATGGCTAATCTGTGCTGAATACCATCATTGATGAAGTGCTTTAAAATTAAATATTACCTTGTTTTTCATTGAAATTATAATAAAATATACACTGGTTTTGACCGAAATATATATAATAGGAGACCGTGGGTGAGAATAAGAAAATCAAGCTCTTTAGTCGGAATAGTACCAATCGAGAGTATAAACTTGGATTTTTGAAAGACTTAGGTTTCAGAAGTTACAGTGGAAGTCCAGGTTTAAAGTAGTTGGTTAGTGGCGTTTGCTATCTCACTCAGCTCGACTGTAAGTGACGTCTGCTATCTCAGCTCACTCAGACTGTTATTTAGTGATAGCTGATATCTCAGGCTGTAATTTATTTACATCTGCTATCTCAGTCGGTAATTTAGGGAAATCTGCTGAATAAAAATAACCTCGAATACAATAAAGTGTGTTGCTTCTTTTGGTACAACCCTGAGGCCCTGACGAGCATACCTCAGTTTATGACTTAAGCCTTCTCACAACATCCATGTACAATAAACAATATATTCATATGTATAGGTATATGCTTTTAACCAAGCTCAAAGGAAATTAAACGAAAAAGTAAGTCGGGGCTATAAACAACTTAATACTTGGTTAGTACACCAACACCATTTCGTAGGCCCTAAGCTAAGCCCAGAGATTTTTAGGGGATAAGTTATTATCGCGAACAGCGAAGAGGAACCTGCTCGGAAAGTTCTTTGTGTAGACCAGGACGCCCGGAGCCTTGGGGTGCGCAACTGGATGGCGGCGGCTCGAGACCGGGATGGATGGAGAGACTTGTTGAAGGAGGCCAGGACCGGACCCCGGTTGTCGAGCCGACGATGATAATGATGAAGTTCTTATCGCGGAGATAATTGTGTTAGTAGCAAGAATTTCCTCTTTCTACTCGAAAATTTCTATGGAAACGTCAATTTTTTTCGGTGATGGTGTTGCTAATCGCCGATGTCTTCTTTTCATCCAATTTGCTTCGGGATTTCAAACAAAAAAAAAACCTTAAACTAAAATCGTAACTAATAAACTCAAATAATAATCGACAGCAGCTTGTTGCAGATAATCGTTTATATTTAATACACGCCTATATGAATCAATCCACTTTAATTTTTCAATTCGCTTTTCAAAATAATGGGCCGACGCACGTGACATCACCTCAATTGATTCGTCTATAATGAACGTTCACAGTACTTTCTTTGTTTAACTAAAGCCTTCTGAACACAAAATTAGCTTGTATTGCTTATTTGGTCATTAATTTCATATATCCCATATGGTCTAGTGGCTAGGATATCTGGCTTTCACCCAGAAGGCCCGGGTTCGATTCCCGGTATGGGAAGTTTTTTTTTTTAATTCGTTAAATATTTAGCTAAACAAAACCAAAGCATAAAATAGGTTGAATGAAATATTTATTTTGAGGAAAAATACTATAAATAGAATCAGCTCTATCGTATTATCATTTCAGTACCTATACCTCCTCCTATAAATGAATTCCAGCTCACCCACATAGCCTTCTAACAAATAGGATGAGTTTTAAAATAAAAGGAGTTAACTCAAAAATATATTTTAAACTTTAATTTTAGAAAATTACTTAAGCCCAACTTAAGAGCTTATGTGACAGTTAACCCTGAAGAAAAAGAAGAAGACAAGCGTTTATGTTGAACATGTATCAATATTTAAGTTTCGTATCAGCAAACGAATCTTAGAGCCAATTTTTCAGTGGTGAGTTAAACAAGAGTTAGCTAGCTCTTGAAGTAAATACACCAACAGTTAACTGAGGAAGCAGTCTTTCGGTGAAGAATGCATGCCAAACGACTAAGCAAACTCTATGGAAAAAACATCAAAAGCATCTGTTCAGTTAATCCTGAGTTAACTCACCAAAATTTGACGAGTTTATTCGGGTTTAAATTTAATCTTGCACTGAAAAACTGAACCTTAATTATTAAAAAAAAACATTTTAATTACATACATATATATTCAGCCCAATTCTAAACATTCCCCGGGACAATAACTCCCCAGGAAATAACTCCTTGGGAGACGTGTTCTCTCGGGAGTAGTAGTTCCTACTCTTATTCCGAATTCCCCGAGAGAAATTCCCGGGAATTTTTTGTTTAGAATAGGTACGGGAGTAGGGATTTTCGTAAAAGTGGATTCCTTTATGGAAAGTTTAATTTTTTGTTTCTTTATTTCGAATTCTAATGTAATGATTTCCCCCCACTATAGTAAAAACAAACTCTAAAAAATTTATCTAAATTCGTTAGACCCTGTTTTCCACAAAACCATCATTATTAGAAAATTCAAATATTTGAAAGTGATGTTATTTATTTTTTGTAATTTCTAAAATGACGTTGAATACGGAGAAAACTGAGCGTGAAACTCTCAAAAATCATTAGATATAGATTTTTGAGAACTCAATTATACTACAAGAATTGTTCGTCAAGGAAAAGCGGACTTGTAGGTTTGGTCTACCATAATATAATATAGTTAACCTCATTTGATTTTAAGGTTATATAGCTAGTACAAATATGTGCTAGCCCCAAAATAATATGGGAGGTTTCTGAAATCATCTTTTGGCATATTTTCAAGGCACACAATCAACTTAAACGAAGTTATACCATTACAATTCACAAATATAGAAAATCTATAATACATAATGCAATAATCTTGAGTTGCAAGTTGGCGCACTTTTCTTGCTTAACATCATCTCTATCACATCAGATCTCAATTACTTGCACTTAAAATGACATAGAAATGCAAATTGCACTCGTTGCAATAAAAATTATACCCAACCCATGCGCCATTCAGGTTCGTTGCATTGTAAATGAGAATGACACAATGTGTAATGTGTAATGTGTGTATCTGACAGATAATAGATGAACTTGTGCTATAAAAGTGTGCTCAGAATTAGCCCATTATAGAAAACTATGAAGTTAATGCATAATGAAAATGATATAATAAATTTTTGCTGTAACATTGTTTTTCTTTTTTTCTTATTTGAACGATAATATGACACCAATTAGTTCAAAATAAATTATATACTTTTAGTTTTTTTTAAGGTGAGAAATAAAATCTTTTACCTCTAAATAGCCAAACGTGTTATTGTTATTAAGTTTTATGATAATTGCAGATGATTCGTCGTCGTGTTGTGCCGCGAGCCGTATACCTACAGTAAAATGGGGATTGGTAGATAATTGAATGATAAATAACTCATGAAGATAGTTTTATCAATTTAGTTGCATTAAAAGTTTAAAAACATATTTGTTTTTGTTTAGTAAAAGATAAAAATGAATAGAATACAATCATATACTTTGCATGTAGATACAGTAAAAGCTCCATTTTAGCAAATACGGTTTTTATCTCTTTTTTAATTTTAAAAGAAATAATTAGCCATGGGAAATAGGAGTCTTTATTTTACCACAAACAAGTCAGTACATACAAATTAAAAATACTTACACCACCGTGTTGAATGGATCTTATATATTTTCAAGTAAAATATTATAAAAAATCTACACAACTAGCAATAAATTGATTAAAAAGAAATTGTAAAATTGTTAAAAAAAAAAAAAAAAATAATTTCTATGCATACATTTTTTTAAGAAAAAATAACGATACGCCTGTTTATAAAATTAATTAATGTATACCTACTTGCAGTTGATAATTTATTTCTAAAAAAATAATCATCAATCCGTTTTTAAAATGCCAAGTTTATACAAAAATAATTTCGAAAATCTTGACATGCAATATTACAGGGTTATTAATTTTTCGTTTTCAAAAGTAAAGCTAAATAAAAAACACACAGCGATACAATTTTGATGAAAATTTTATTTCATTATAAAGTTTTGAGCTTGCCATTAAATGTGAAAAACAATATCATTTAAAATGGCCGCCTCGGGAAGATTCGCAGCATGCGATTCTTTTGAGGTAATTTTTAACCACTTTTTCGCACATTTCGAGTGGTATCTGGGCCAAAACTTGAGTAATGTTGATTTTTAATGCGTCTTAAGTTCGGGTATTATTTGTGTTAACACGATTTTTTGCGTAGCTCCACAGAAAAAAAAATCTAACGGTGTCAAATCGCATGATGTTGGTGGCCAATTGACGTCGCCAAAACGTGAAATTACGCGACCAGGAAACTTCTTACGCAATAAAGCCATAATTGGTCGTGTTGTGTGGCTTGTTGTCCCGTCTTGTTGGAACCACATATCGTCCAAGTCATGATCTTCCATTGACGGCCCAAAAAAATCGGTTATCATTCGACCAATTTCTGCAAACGCCGGGAAATCGAAAAATTCGGATCATCAGCAACACTTGCACTTGCAGCAGGAATATTTTCGACTGAGCGTGCATTACGATGATCCACAAGCCTTACGACATCAGTAACGCTTCCACTTTCTTTAAATTTCTTCACAATTTTACCGATTGCTTGCGTAGTCGGTCGATTATGACAACACCATAATCATCGCTAAATGCACGAAAAAAGAGGCTACGTTTGAATCACCACATTTGTAGAAATTTTTAATAATATTAACGCGTTGTTCGATTGTTAAGCGATCTATTATGAAACTTCAAATGACAGCTGAGTTTGACAGGTGTCAAATACCAGCTAGTGGTAGGTCGGCTGGCTTTAGTTCTTGCACCAGCTGTATCTTAAAAGGCTTTACGCCCAAATCCTTCCGCAAAATTTTCCACGTAGTGCTGTAACAAAGGCCTAACTGCTGGGTACGGCGCCGAATCGACATTTCGCGGTCTTCTGTCACACTAGCTGATACGGCCGCAATATTTTCTTCACTACGCACAGTACGTAAACGTGTTGGTGGTTTAATGTCCAACAAAGTAAATTTGGTGCGAAATTTGGTCACAATCTTCCGAATAGACTGCTCAGAAGGTCGAGAATGCCGATCATAAAATGGAAGCAGCGCGCGATGAACATTTCGAACCGAGCACGAATTTTGATAGTAAAATTCAATAATTTGCAAGCGTTGTTCATTTGTAAGACGATCCATGGTTAAATTGCAAACCAAACTGAAGCTGTTTGACAGTGACACAAGGTACTAAACACACGTCAGCTGTCAAAACCAGTGTTGCCAAAACCAAACCAGCTAAAAAATCACCCATTATATGGGAGCTGTTTTTAATAACCATATTCAAAAATGTTTGGTACTGAAACAAGGTCTACGGATACCGTTTTATAATTAACTGATTTTTTTTTTTTTAATCAACAAGCCAGTTTTTTAGAAAAATAAGATTTTGCTTAACTGTTGAAAAATATTGTGTTCCGGTAATTTTGACCCTTAAACAAGAATTTAAAATCCCAGTCAGGGAATTTCCAACAAACCCTAGGTATACCAAGTTTATTGTACTTAATAAGGTAAACATTTGAAAAAAAAAGTTTGTTTTTTTTTAGTTGAAAATTAATTTTTCGAAAACTTTTTAGTAAGAAAACTCGATTTAGAAAAAAAAAATAAAAGAATAGATTTTGGGCTGTAGCATATGGTTGTGAGTTTTGCCGTTGATTTTTCAATAAAAGTTTTTCCATTTGAGTCGCCGCCTGGGGGAAATAGACCCACCCTTTATTTGGCCTAACCTACTCAGTACGCACTTTAGCCTTCTGAAAAAATAGCAGAATTTTGAGTTAGCGGTTATAAACTTTTTAAACATATACTTAAAGAATAGAATCTACAGCCCTATTAATTAGTCTCTATTTCGTGAGTTTACTAAACCACGGAATAGGAGTTAACTCGCGAGTCAAAATTTCAGAAATAAAAAATAAAGTTGACAAATTTGCCGTCGCTACTCCATGCTCTTCGGTGAATTAGCTTACTACCAGTTATAAGCAAAGATAACTCGCTTTTATTAATATAGGGCCGCTATATAGTGTATATAGTATTCTACATAAAACAGGTCTGAACCAAATTTTAAGCACAATCGTCCTTGCGTTGAGGCTCTAGCTCGATTTATACAGATGCACACATAGTTCACAGGTATCTATAGGTGTTCTGTTGGACGGAATTCTGAAAAGCCATAGGGGCTGCCCACAAGACAAGACCGAGACCAGATTATCCCCAAATCGTCCGAGATGAGGCCGAATTTTTTTACTTCAATTTAGCATTTGTACGATATATTTAATTTGTGAAACAAGAAAAGTGATGCAATATTTTAATAATCAACCTTTTGCTTGAATAATATACCAATAGAGCTTAATAAAAGTATAGATATACTTACATATATTATCTGCCAAGAGAGATTTCACTGTAAATAATCACTTCAATAAAATACATTATAGCTTGAGGCGACATTTTTGGTTATTTTTTTCTTATCTTTATTGCTTCCAAATTGATTTCATGAGCGCAAATAGTTGTTGGGCTAGTTTGATCAGTCAAGAACACAATCAATAAACACTTGACTTCATCGTTTCCAAAGTATATTATTATGTAGGTTTGTATGTACCTGTTTCTATTGTTGAAATGTTTATTGACAAATGATTGCGCGGTAACTTTCTGATATTTTTTGACAGGCGATCAATTAATACATTGATTGAAATATTTACTTTACCAATATATTTTAGCAATAAAAGTTATTATCTGTTTATTGGAAGTGGTTTGATTAAATTGTGCTTTTACAAAATAAAACACTGCCAATCAAAACAAAATATCCTTTTATGCGGCTATGGATGCTATTGAGACATGTATCCATATATGTATTATTATTGTGATGCTTTTTTTGTCAAAGGCTCATCGGTGAAAAGGGGGTTTACTAAAGCTATGGTTCGATATTGTTATTTTTTTGAGACAGTGGAAACTTCAGTAGTATAAATGAGGCCCTCAGAATAATAATGGTCAAAGTCAATTTTTGTTTAATTTAAAAAAAAAATAATTCAGGCGGAAAATCTTCATTTTCGAATGTGCGTGAAATCGCCATTTTGTAAAATACATGTACTAAGCATCTTACATCTTACTAAGCTTATATGATTTTAAGAGGCTATAGCCATTTTTTTTAACGTGAAGTTCGGACCAAAATTTTCTATTTTCAACAAAAATATATATGCACGACTGGATCGCACGAACTTGCTCTTGTGGTTAACGAGTGTAATGAAGACATTCCGTTAAGATAGATGTTAATAGTTTATAATAATAGGTAAGTTTTTTAGAGCATGTATAGCCGCTTAAAAAATAATTTCCATTATGTAAAATATAACAACAATTCCGCTGAGTTAATGGCGATAAACCTATCCGCTTATGAACTAAGAGTAAATAAAAACAGGGTAATAAGTATTCTGACGTGTGTGTTTTTGGACTTTTTTTTGAAGCGGACAGTTTAGTACAAAAAAAAAACACACTTAACATTATGACCTATCTTTAATGAGAAAATGTTAAAAAGTATCACAAAAATGGATTTTTTTTTCAGTTTGAATTTTTTTTTTTTCAAATTTTTTAAATGCAAAATTGTTTGAACTATTAAGGAGCACCAGATTTCAAAATTATAATAAAATCGGTCTAACCATGGAAAAGATACCCACGAATAACCCAACAAAAAACCTATTTTCTAAAAAAAACGTGGAATTCCTCCATTTCCATTATGTGAACTTTTCGCCAAACACCTGAAACGCAGTTTTCTTACAATTACTTTGATCATTCCAGTTATGAAGTTTAATCAAAATCGTTAGAGCCGTTTTTGAGAAAACTAAAAACAAAAAAGTGTTGTATTTCAGCTACCCGTTCTAGGTGAGCTAAAACAAAAACTCGAATTTTCCCTCTAGGAAATCACATACAAATACTTTGTAAAAAATTTCATGCAAATCGGACCACCCGTTTAGGCTCTAGCTTAAATTACAGTGGACGCATAAACGCACCGACGCACAGGGGCACAGACCGACGGACGGCATGACGAAACCCACTTTTTCGGACATCGTGATGGTGTTAGTTTTGATTACAACTTCGAATTTCTTTACACGAAACCAATACTTGCCCTATGTAAAAAAGTTGTGCTGCGAAGTGCTCAACTTGTGCTGCTATTTGCCGCAAACATTTTTTAAAAAAATCGCAAATTTTACGGATGAATTTTTTTTGCAAAGTTACGATTTTCTAAAAAATTAAAATTATGCTCACTTTTTGGTTCTAAGAGCCGAAGCGAGGAAAAACAATAAAAAAAAATCGCATTATTGCAACTTTTACGGCAGTAAAAGCTTCAGATGTGACTTTTAAGCCTAGCACGCTGCAGATGCGAAACGAAAAATCCCATAAATACAAAAATGACAACGAAATCATAAACTTATGCTGGATTTACACGACTGACAAATTGACAGTTTTCTGTCAGTATACTGCCAAAGAATGAATTTTTCCATTTTTCTGCCAGTTTTTTGACAGTTACCTTACTGTCAGAATACTGCCAATTTTTCAGTCGTATAAAACCAGCATTAATAGGTATTTCATTTGACATTTTATATTTTACTTGACATTTGACATGACAGCACGGCTTTCTTTGATTTTTTTTTGCTTTTGCTTTTGTGATTGTTTTTTTTTTATCAATGGGTATTTTTTCGCTGTGGTTTCCGTAAGCATTTCGCTGTCGTGTTGGAGGCCATAGAAAAATTTCGTTTTGCATCAGCAGCGTACTAAGTTCAAGGTGTACTAATTCAAGCACATTGTTGTCGAAAATATTACCTTCTAAATGAAAAGTCGGTATCCAACTTACTTTTCAAAATTTGCAAAAGTTTAGATTCTGCTGGAACGAAAGTAGTAAGGGCCAGTTTCACAGTCGACACTTACCGGATTAGTGGCACTTAAGTTTCCCATATTAGGAATTTCAGCTAAATTTCATAGCCAGCGTAAGTGGAACTTAAGTCACCAACATCGGAGACTTAAGTGGCACTTATTTAGGTAACAGTGCACTGAGATATTTGGAATTAATCTTTCACATTCCCCACTTAAGTGTCACTTTTCTGACTGTGAAACTGACCCTAAGTCGTGCCTATTGACATCCGTCTGTAAGCCTGCTACAATGTATTCGTAATAATAACATTCATAGAAGATTCGGTAAAGGCCATTTTAAGAGGTTGTGATTTTATCATAAATTTTCATCAAGCAGTCGTGGCCGAGCGGTTAAGGCGTCTGACTAGAAATCAGATTCCCTCTGGGAGCGTAGGTTCGAATCCTACCGACTGCGAGTGATAGTTTTTTTTTTAAATTTAAAACCTACATCCCAAATTTAAAGCTTCAATAATGATAGTTATTCATGTCCAAATAGAATAGTCCAAGTAGAATAGCAGAGTTTATCTCATGGATATTATGTTTAAATTATAAATTTAGATTGTTCCAAGTGCGGTAACGGTACGGTTAAAAGGAGAGGTTAACCAAACGAACCCAATCCTTTTCATTTAATCAAAAGGGTATATCTTTATTGGATTTTTCTCAGAGAGAAATATAAGATGAGGGTAGGCTATGAGGGTATGAGACGAAATCAAAAGAGACAATAGTGTGTACTCTAGGCTTGATGCGGAGTGTGATGGGAGTGTGACAGGGTAACAAATTATACAATAACCATCAGGCTGTATGAAAAACTTTTTCCAACTCACTTCATCGAAAGACAACGAATCGAAGTGGAAAGTTCCGAAATTTGAAAAGTTTGCGGCTATAGAAAAGGTTTTTCGTAGGAAAAAAAAACTTTTTACTTTTGTAAACTGTAACCGCAAACACGCCGCCCGAGTGCCGATCACATTCACGTCATTTTTCGGTTCTTAAATGGCTTCGGTTAGGATGTACATATATGTATGTATATATAGAGTTGAGGCTGTTCAATGCTCACCCCCACAAAATTCTATAAGGATCAAAAGTTGTTAGAGTTTGAAATGAGTGGTGGATGAGAGCCTAATAAAATTTAATAAAAAGAAAGAAAGAAAAAAGAACTGATTGACAAAGTTTTGTAGCAAAGTTGATATATATGGTATTTGACATTTGTTTTCGTCTTTCTGCACAAAAGTTTTGGACTCCAAAGTGGATTTAATAAAGAATTGCTATTTCATTTTTTTTTTTTTTCAAATCGAATCTCATGAGGTTTCTCTTTTATTTCACAAAAAAAATATCTTCGTTTTTAACTTTCTTCATGTTTTCTGTCTTCAAAAAAAGATGAAAGTTGCAAGACTTCTTATATTATGTTGACATTGACACGAACACCAAATCTGTGAGGAAGGGTATTCGTACTTTTTGTACAAATCGTGTAAAAGTGAAAATATGACAAGGCTGGGAAACGCCATTCTGGATTCAATGTAGCGAATGGAAAACAACTTTTGTTTCGTAACGTGATAAAAAGAAGAGACTTGTAGGTACAACATAGATAGGTACGTGAAATTTTCATAGTTGGACAAGCTTTTGACACGAAAAACATTTTAATGTTATGTGACGTCTGACATACTTATAAAAGGTGTTTTTTTCTTCTTTCACAAAGAACGCTCAAAATTTGTTAGATTATCGCGGCCATGTTGTTAAATCAACATGTTATCAATTCGTTTTGAACTGTTAAGTGGTTTATTTTGTAAGGCAATTGCGTGTAAACAACACGTGCAAATGATCAAAACTTACTTGCAAAAACAATGCACCGTTTGAGACAGGTTCCTCGCATTTCGCCAAAAAAAAAATATCTTTAGCCACGAGGTGCATTTTTGGATCAATGTAGCAGAAGAAGCTAAGTTTTCGAATTTGAGATGATACCAATTTACACAAAATTTAAAAACAAAAATATATTAATTTAGTGGATAATGCACGCACAAACTGTTTTATTTAAATTTTAAGATCGAGACCCTTTAGACAAAAAGATAATAGATAAATTCATCATCTTGGGCGGAACGCATTTGGATTAAAGGTCGCAAAAAACTTGAAGTTGAATTTTATTCCATATAATAAAATCCTTTATTTTGAAGAAATGTGTATATTATCTGTTTTATCCATTAGGTGTTCTTTTTAACTAATCCTTAAAAAGCTTAATTTTCCCCAAAATTTGGAAAAGCTCATACATAACGCCTATTCATAAGAAAGGGTCAAAAAACGAAGTTACGAACTAACGTCCTATTGCTAAACTGTCTGTGATTCCAAAACTGTTTGAATCAATTATATGTAATTTTCTTTCCTTCAATTGAAGTTCAATTCTGTGTGATAATCAGCACGGTTTCGTTAAAAAAAAATCAACCGTTACAAACTTATTTCATTTTACGTCCTTTTGTTTAGATGCTCTTGAAGATAGGGAACAAGTTGAATGTATATTCACAGATTTCAGTAAAGCATTTGATAAGTTATGTGATAAGACACTACTTATAAAACTCAATTGCATGGGATTTAATGATGATTTTTTTAAAATGGATTTCATCTTATTTAGAAAATAGAAGCTATTGTGTACCTTTTAGAAATGAGCAGTCTGCTCAGTTCTACACGTTAACTCAGGTGTTCCTCAGGGCAGACACATATATATATGTTTATAAATGACTTGGTCTCGATCATTAAACATTCTTCCGTCCTTATTTATGCTGATGACATTTAACTTTACAAAAGAATAAAATCATCCACTGACTGTTTGTTTTTCCAAGAAGATCTTGTTAAGTTTAGAGAATGGTGCAATATAAACCGTCTGTTTTTAAATATTGACAAATGTAAAACCATGTGTTTTACACGGAAAAATGAAAGTCCTACGCTTAGCTACATGTTCGATTCGTCTCCATTAAATAAACTATCTTTGTTTTCTGACCTAGGAATAATCCTGGATTCTAAATTGACCTTCAATGATCACTTAAATTTCATTATCAAAAAGGTAATAGAGTTTTAGGATTTATAAAACTGTTCTCACTTGATTTTTGTGATCCCTATGTACTTAAGCTTCTTTTTTTTATCATTTGTGAGACCAATTCTCGAATAATGGTCTGTTGTATGGGCCCCTTATTACTCTGTCCATATATTAAGACTAGAAGCAGTGCGAAGAAGATTTATGCGCTTCTGCCTTCGATTTTTACCCTGGTTACAACGAGTTGTACTACCTCCTTATTCTCAGAGACTAAAGTTAATAGACCTTCCTTTACTTTCACAACATAGGCATTATCTTCAATTCTGCTTTATTTCCGGAATATTGAATGGTTCCATTACATCTCCATCAGTTCTGTGTAAATTAAAATTTAATTTTAGTTGGGCAAGTTTGAAAAGACAGCAGCCTTTGAATCCAATACTTAGTAGATCCAACTATTATGCACACAGCCATCTTCCTTATTTTTGTCCATTAATGACAATTTTTAATTTATTCAATTTTAAGCTAGATTTACTTTGTTAAGTACTAATAATAGGCATATTATGTAACGTTAGCATTTAACTGAATTGTTAATAAATAAATAGAACAAAACCAATAAATTTTCTTTGTGTTCGTTTTTCGTCTTCATTCTGAAAAATTCTTTATTTCAGCAACAATTTTAGCTGAGTGTTTTTTTAATAGAAAATACGTCTCCCTGAAGAGATTTTAAAATGAACATGATTTGAAAGCATTTTTAATAACAAAATTCAGTAAATATATTCGAAATATCAGGAGTGAATAGTTATGTGGCAATGAATGTGACTCGATTAACTAAGAGAAGGTGTTTGACTCCATTCCATTCTTTTTAGGCTAAGATGAAAAACCGCATGTCATACTTTGAAGAGTGACGATAAAATTATCTTCTGGTGACCAGCTAAGGGAAATTTTAAGACATATATTAAAAAGAACAGCTTCTTATCTTGTCTAATTGTTAGTAGTTCTAGGGGTCAATTCCCGATCTGTGAAGTGATAAATTTTATATCACAGCTTCGGTCATAATTCGATTCTCGAAGTGTGAAAAAGTGAAGTCAAACGCCAAATGATACATTTTTTATCACAGTCAAATCATTCTGTAGAGTAGTGAATAAAAAATGGACAAAAATAAGCGCGGAGCGAAGGCTTCAGAAAGTCAAAAAATTTAGTTTTTTTTATAGCAAACGACAAATACGTAAAAATTAGTAATAACATTTCATGTAGGTACCTAGTTATATTTTTGTTTACACGAGTAAGTGAAACTAAATTAATTCAACAGATTCACGACAGTTGAAGGCGCCCATTGCCGGGATAGGGAATGGAATGATTTAATCGCAAAGCTGAAATCCTTAGGAAAAGCCATAATATACTCAGATTATTCCTACGGAAAAATATTTTGTTATTATTGCTCTAAACGATTTAATTAAACTTAATTCCTTTGTTCAGTAGGTACGTGTCTATTATTAATTAAAGAAAAAAATAAATGAAATACGTTTACTTTTCAGAAGAAAATAACAAAAATGACAGACAACTGACAGAATTTATCATTTAGTAAATTTTAGTATATACATTGACAACCATTCTTCATAAAGTGTTGGAGAATCGTTTAAGGCGTGTTCATGAAGTGACAATATGAAAAAAAGTCTGAGAAAACTGAAATGATATCTTTTTTAACACTTCACATCTTCATATATCGGAAATTGACCCCCCCGATTAGTTATCATTATCAGACAAATGAATATACTGGCGAAGGGGCGTTAATCGATGAAACAAAAATTATAGACCGAATTTCATTTAATTGAAGAAATAGAAAAAATACCACAACCTAAATATTAAAAATCGATATTTAACAACCCGTGCAGACCGATGTGCATTACAAGAAATTGATAATATTCAAGCAATAGTTGTTTAGTTTTTTGTATAAACTACGTTTTAATGAACAATATTTAAATATTTCAATATCGCAATAGGAGGTGTATATAAAATCAAGCAACAAAATTGAACCTGTATTTAAAAAATTAGATAATTCCCTTTAAATTATCAATTTGGCAAAGCTGGTTTTGAACTCTCAGATGTCTCTGAAAGGCCTAACTCTAACCCAGTCGGAATGTAAAAACCAAGTCTGAAATTCAAAAAAATTATGCAGGGTTTTTCATAATCAATAAGGAAAACAAGACGAATTTTTTGACCTCAAATAAGGACTCAAATAAGTAGTACTCAGCAGATAAGCTTTCAATTTTTATGATTATTGATGTTAATTTTTCTAAAAAGGAAAGAACCATGATGATGATTGTTAAAGAAAATTGTAGTTTTACATAGTGGTTATGAAAATCTCCCATATCAACCGATATGCTTGGCTTAGGAAGCTTATAACTTCAGTTCTAGATTCTTTAAATAAAATATCAGTCTACAATTCTGCCGTGTTAACTGAAAAAGATACGTTTCTAACATTTGTGGTTTTTTGGAGTCAGAGCCAAGTTTGAAATATTCGGTATAGTTTTTAATAACAACAAAAGCTGTAAATCGCTTTTTAAGGGGTTAAACATTCGAAATAGTTCCTTTTTTCAATACAAAAGAGTATTATTGCTATTAAAAAATGTCAAAACTTACCATTAAATTCCTTTAAAAAATTGTAGATACGTCATTTTTAGCTAACACGGCAGAATTGTGTATAGACATTATTGGGATGGCAGAAAAACTACTAGAGGGTGAAGTAGGAAAATTGCGAAAGTTGATGAAAGATTTGAGAGTTTTCAAAAAACAAAATATGTATAGCAATAACTAATAATTCCTTTGACTCTTAAAATATGTCAGCATATATCTTAGGATTTGTTTAAGAGAAAAGATGGTAGAGTTGGTTTTGGGAATTATTTACAAAAAAATCGATTTTTATTTAAAAAAAAAACAATTGACATGATTTCATTAATAAGCCTTTAACTTCTAAAATTCTTAACATATCTCCAATATTAAAATACTATCATTAACAAAGAAATACAATTTATGAAAACAAATTATTAAAAAAAGAACGTAATGACTTTGTAAAAACTTTTACAAAACATTTAAAGATAATAGTGAAACATTTTAAACAGCCTGATATTAAGCATGATACCACTTAACAATTTTCAAACTTTAAAGCCCTTTACTAAAATATTCTTATATTTAAACAATATTTAGTATCATAGTAAATATCATCTTTTACCCACTTGACTGATATAAACTTCAACATTAATACTGACAACATTGTAAAGTTTATATCTAATCTTGATGAAAGTTACATACCAGGTCCTGATGGTATACCTTTTTTTATTTTGAAAAAAATGTGTAAGTTACTTGTCGTTGCCTTTATCTATTCTTTTTAACTGTTCACTTTCTTCTTGTGCCGTTCCATCTATTTGGAAAAGGTCTTTTATAATCCCTCTTCATAAGAAAGGAAAAGAAGATGAAATTGAAAAATATAGACTTATTACTAAATTGTCGGTTATCCCAAAACTTTTTGGGCTATTATTTGTGAATCTCTATGTTTTTATGTTAAATCAATTATTGCCCCAAATCAACATGGTTTTACCTAAGGCCGATCTACTGTCACTTTTTTAATGGAATTGGCAGAAAATTGTATTAACTCATTTAAAAATAAGAAACAAGAAGATTGTGTCTTCACAGATTTCAGTAAGGCATTTGACAAACTCTCACACTGAGTTTTGCTTTTCAAATTAAGGAAACTGGGATTTAGTGAACAATTTGTAATGTGGCTTCAATCTTATCTATTCGATAGATCTTATTCAGTGTTATTCAACAGTTGTGCATCACAAAATCCAAAAGTTAACTCTGGAATACCACAAGGTAGCCATTTGGGTCCGATCCTTTTCATATCATTTATTAATGAGTTACCATCTGTGTTGAAGTATTCTAACTGCCTCATTTATATGCAGACGATGTAACAATCTTCAAAACTATTTCAAATACTCGCGATTGTGAAGAGTTGCAGTGTGACTTAAATTCGTTTTTTGACTGGTGTGTTCGTAATTATTTGTGCCTTAACATCGATAAATGTAAGACTATGAGTTTTACGAGAAAGTTGTCAATAACTTCATTTAATTATTCTCTTAACAGCATACTATTATCACGAGTAAGTGAGATGTCTGTCCTTGGTGTTTTATTTGATCAGTAACTTGAGTTCATCTCACACATCAACTCAATATCTAATAAAGCCAATTCAATTCTTGGTTGGATAAAGAGAGAGAGTCAAGGCAATTTTCCGATCCCTTCGTTTCCAAACAGCTTTTTATGACGTTTGTTAGGCCTATTCTTGAATATGCCTGTCAGGTTTGGCCACCCCATTACCATTGTCAAAGAGCAAGACTGGAACAGGTGCGAAAAAGATTCCTGAGGTTTGCACTCTGAGGGTTAGGCTGGGTAAATCCTTATGATCTCCCACCTTACCATAATAGACTGAGACTTATTGACATGCCTAGTCTTGAGAACAGACGATCGTATTTATGTTTTGTCTTCATTGTAAAACTATTAAACGGAAAATTAGACTCTTTGCACCTTCTGTCTCGTACTCACTTGAATATTCCACAAAGAAACTTAAGGAACTTGTCCAAATGTCTGCATATTTCAAACTATCGGACCAATTATGAGCGTTTTCCTCCGTTAAATAAAATGTTTAATTTACTTAATATTTTCAATAATATATTTATTAACTTGTTTGATCAAAACATAATTTTCACAAGTAAATTTAAATCAATTTTTTTTCAAATATATAAATTGTACTTAATACTTGTATAGCTAGTAATTAGATAAGTTGTTGTAAATAAATCAAACTTAACATGTTTTCTTAATAAACTCCAGCTGAACACGCCTAAAACAGTAACAGTTTGTGTATGTTTGTTCGTGTAAGCAATAATACCTTTTTCACATTGGTAGGTAACTGTCAAAGTGACATTTGGCATTTGGTGTGTAGGTACGATGTTAAATCGTTTAAAATTTGGAAAATCCTATTTTTGACCTAAAATCATACTAACAATACTTTAATATCGTACTTAATCGTTGAAAAATGTTGCCCCAATATCTCTTGGTTTGCTTTATAATTGACAAATACATAGAAAAAATCAAAATCGTGATAAATTATTGTATAAAATAATAAAGTTAAAGATGATATCTATCAAAGCTGCAAATCCAACAAGAGAGCTAAAATTTAATTAAGTTTTCGAATTGTATGTATGTATTTAAGATTTTTTTTTTTTTTGACATTGTGCCAGGAGTTTTATTTTGTAAACGGATTTCAATGAAATATCACTATTAATTGCTTATTTGCTATATGAAGTAAAAAAAAAAAACTTTCACATAAAGTTCTCCAGAAAACATTGAAAATATGGTTTTCTTTTATAATGGGTGATTTTTTAAGAGGTTTAGAACTTTTTTAAAAAAAAAACACAAAAAATTCGAAAAAATGAATGAAATATTTACATATTTGAATCGATAGTTTGAACCTTGCAATTTAATGTTTAAAGATAATTTCATGCAAATGTTGACCGCGGCTGCGTCTCAGGTAGCCCATCCGCTGAGTCCAATTTTGGCATACTCTTTCACACATATCGGCCGGTATCTCACGAATGAATGCATGGATGTTGGCTTCCAGTGCGTCAATCGAAGCGGGCTTGTCCCTATAGACATTAGCCTTGACATACCCCCACAAAAAATAATCTAATGGTGTCAAATCGCACGATCTAGGCGGCCAATTGACCGGCCCGAAACGTGAAATTAACTGTTCACCAAACTCGCCTCGCAATTGCGCCATTGTTTCGCGTGCTGTGTGGCATGTGGCACCGTCTTGTTGAAACCACATATCATGCAAGTCAAGAACTTCCATTTCGGGCAAAAAAAAGTTTGTTATCATCGCTCGGTAGCGTTCACCATTGACAGTAACGCTGCGATTCGCATCATCTTTGAAGAAATAGGCCCAATAATGCCGCCGGCCCATAAACCGCACCAAACAGTGGCTTTTTCGGGATGCATTGGTAGCTGTTGCAATGCTTCTGGCTGATCTTCACTCCAAATGCGGCAATTTTGCTTATTTACGTACCCATTCAACCAAAAATGAGCCTCATCGCTGAACACAAGCAGCGCGCGATGAACATTTCGAACCGAGCACGAATTTTGATAGTAAAATTCAATAATTTGCAAGCGTTGTTCATTTGTAAGACGATCCATGGTTAAATTGCAAACCAAACTGAAGCTGTTTGACAGTGACACAAGGTACTAAACACACGTCAGCTGTCAAAACCAGTGTTGCCAAAACCAAACCAGCTTAAAAATCACCCTATATATCCGAAAGAATTTAAAAAATAGCAAATAACATCAATTTTTTTTAATAAATTCTGAAAATTTAAACCAATAAAGACGTTCTCAACAATAACATTAGGTATCAGCAAGTAAGTGTATGGGTGGTGTGTCAGTCTTTGTCTTTATTTCAAAAAACAAATTTAACAAAACAATCGTTTTTAAATAGAACCAAAAAATAAAATGAAAATGATACAAGAGCCCTCTGTTAATTAATGACAACCGATTGTCGAGGGGACATTTAGCAATGCATACCCATCACCATCACCATTTCCATCACTGTTACTTTTGAACTCTGTTCCAATGAATTGCCCTTTAATTCATTTATGTATTTCCATCCAATGTTGTTCATAGGAAGGCAAACCAAAGCACCAATTAAGCGTGGCATCACATCCAATAAATGCGACGCATAACATCGAAGAGGCAAAAGAAACAAAATTCTATAACCCAAGCAGCAAGCACCAGAGACACCAACAGACTCAGACTACCATCAGATCCAAAGCCGGGACTGGATGCTAATTTGCGTTTTATTGCACCGCATCACCAATTAAAGAGCCGAGATCTCCGGCCACAATCTCTCTCCATTCGCCACCGATTCAATACGCCGCGCCGCAGCAATGCCCCAACGCGCTCTGGCTGTACCTACTGATGCGATGGGGCCATCTAGGGTACCCCAATCGTGGTTCTGTCGGTGGTGTCTGGTGCTGCAGCTGACGCCTTTGTTTTGGGCTGCGACTCTTGCTGGATGGGCTATTGCTTCTGCTGCTGCTGCCTCTGCCTCTGACTCTGACTCTGCTGGCTGTTGCTGTCGAGATTTATGGCCCTGGCATGGATTTCACATCAAATGAAATGTTCCGCCCACAATGCAAAGGAAACAATAAAAACGTACAAACATGCATGTAAAGTGTACGCACGTCACGGCTGAGCTGGAAATCGAACAAAGTGCCGTGTGGAACAACTATGACGTTGTTGTCCAATGTCCATACTATAGCCGGCACTGTTGGACCTGGTTATAGGTATATGTATGGTGCCCTTTCGGCGGCGTTCCGTGTCTTTTTTGTTGTTTTATTACCACTAACTCGACTTCAGGTAGGGTGATGGTGGCATTTGACGACGCAATTCCCCAAGTGGTGTGGTCCCAACTTACTCGAATATGCCGCCAGGCCAGGACTTAATATATGAACGAAGATAAAATAAAAGGAGGTAAAATGTTGTGGAAGCTCTGAAAACAAAGACGACTCACAATGTCATTCTATATTCACTTCAAATAATTTTGTTTGTCTATGTTCATTCCTTATTCCTCGCAAGCATGAGGAGGGTTGAATGAAACAACCACAACCTAATTGGGGTGGAAAAAACCACCTCTACCCACCTTGCCTGTATAGATGAACACTCATACATTTATGCTGCACGTGACTCGTTCCCATCGGCATGTTTAGCAGAACGGTGTAGAGATAGAGCAGAGGGTGGCTTTGAATTAAGTGAAACACGAATAGGTATGGTGGTCGACATCATCAACATCATGTGGTGTATTAAAAAGCTATATTTTGTTTTTGACAACAACAAAAAAAAAATGATTCCATGGGTGTTATCAGTTTTTTATATCAGCAATAAAGCCATCATTTTAAAATATGAGGACATAAAATGCAATCATTTGAACGAAATCAGCAACCGCATTGCACGCACTTGATTTTAAAATGTTCAAGTTTTCCATAGTTGGTTTTAGAGTTATTAAAATTTTGTATCTTTTAAAACATGCAGAAATGGAAATAACGTCCATGAAGAAAATGTTAAAATGTTTTAATGTTGCTTTAAGTTTAAAACGCAGTATTTATTAATATTTTAGATAACTTTTTTTTTACTTTTTTTGCTTCGTTTCCCAGACAAAACACTCCATAACACAAAAAGGTTCGAAGAACTTGAAGACCAGTGTATCAAACTAAATCTTGAATTAATAGTCCTGGAAAAATGTTTCCCAAAATAACACTGAATTCGTACTGAAAATGTAAGCTTTAAACAATTGAATGGCGCAAAATTTTAAACACTGCTCGTTAAAGGAATACATTTCAATGAGTCGCAATACCTTGTAACTGAGCACCCGGACGACAAAATGTGTCACAATCATTTTGGAACATAATAGCCTTTTACTTGCTCTCTATAGGGCAAGTATTGGTTTCGTGTAGAAAAAAATGAGGTTGTAATCAAAACGAGCACTACGATGTTCCAAAAGTCCGAAAAAGTGGGTTTCGTCATGCCGCGCCGCCGCGCCGTCCGCCGCTTCGGTCTTTGCGTTATTATTGTTATTTGTGCAAGAAGTTAAACGGGTGGGGCGATTTGCTTCAAATTTGGTACAAAGCATTGTTATGTCGTTCCCTAGAGGGAAAATTCAAAATTTTGTTTTATCTCATCTACAACAATTGTGTTTTTTTTTCAAATATTCTCGAAAAGTGCTCTAACGAATTTGATTAAACTTTGTACCTAGAATAGCTGGAATAATATACATGGTCACAACTAATTGACTATTAAATGGCAAATTATTAAGCACTTCAACGTCCAATTTCAAGTTTTTTAACGATTAAATTCACCAACTGTATGTCAATCGAAAAACATCGGAAACATCGCACGGCACAAATTGAAATTGTCACAACTAACTGACGACTTATGACCGTACAATTATTGAGTAACAAAACATTCACTATAAAATGTTTTTACCATTTTTTGAGGGGGTGCTTCGCTAACTTCATATTAAATTATTAAAAAAGGATAGAAAAGATCGCAGGACAAAATAAAAACTGTCACAACTAATTCACAAATTATATGAACGGCAAATTATTAAGCAATAACCCATTTAATATAAGAAGATTTTAACCCTTTTGAGGGTTTTTATATGAATTTGGCAAATTATTAAAAAAAAAAAACATAGAAAACATAGCACGACAAAATTAAAATTGTCACAACTAATTCACGATTATTAAGTAATAAACCGTTCAATATAAGAAGTTTTTAACCTTTTTTTCGCTAACTTCATATAAAATTGACAAATTAGCAGAAAAAATATAGAAAACATGGAACGAAAAATTCGAAATTATCACACCTAATTAAAGACAAATTATCCACCACTTTTTGATCGGTGATGAAAGTTGTTTCACTAAGTTTACACTCATTAATTAAGGCAGTATTACATTATCATATAAATATGACAAATTTCCCAAATAAATATGTCTCAAAAGTGTCATATAAGTGTGATAGTCAAATTTATATGACACAAAACACATGGAGCCTAATACTACTTTGACATACAACAAACATGTTGTCATATATTATATGGCATAATATGACAGTGTAATATCGCCTTTAGTTCATAAGCAGAACGGTTTATCGCTGTTAACTATATAAGCGGAATCGCTTTTATTGAAAAATTAACATCTTCACTGTGTGTCTGCATTACTGTTGTTAACCTCAAGAGCAAGTTCATGCGATCCAGTAGTCCATATTTTGTTAATTTATGATCGATCAAATTTAAGACATTTAGACACCATTTTCTCATTCCCAATGGGACTCCTGCTTGATATTTGACGAGACGAGGTGTGATTTCTTGTAACTTTTGTTACTTGTTCCATTTTGTTGGAGATTACGGTACCAGGAAACGCCTCCTTGTTGCGGCCGTTCTGTGTGTGCGGTTTCACCGTCTTGTTGAAATCACATGTTCACCAAGCCCCGCTCATCCAATTCCGGCAGTAAGAATTCGTTTATCATGGCCCTGTAGCGTTCGCCAGTAACAGTGACCGTATTGCCGATGGCGTCCTCAAATAAATACCGCCCAATCATTCCTCCCGCGTGAACGCCGCCGCACGCACCACATAGTGTCTTTGAGTGGATGAAATGACTCTTCGTGCATTACATGCGGATTTTTAGTGCCCAAAAAATGAAGATTTTGCGTAACAGCTTAAGTGGAAATGCGCCTCGTCGCTCATGATGATTTTCGACACAAACTCGTCCTCTTCGTTGTTGAGATTGAGGATGGCTTGACAGCGAAGGATACCGCTCCATTATGCTTGTCTGTTTGTATACTGCAGCTGTCTAGTTGTAGTGATTGACGTACGACACCATTTGCAAAAATTATAACATCTTCCGATAGGGTGATTCATTTTGCGCCACCTTGTATAACTTGATTTATTTGTTAAGTTTGAAAAGATTGCTGAATATTTGTTCTTGCAATGCTACAAATTTCACAAACAACAAACCATTTACAATTTATTTAATCAATTAGTTATAAATCTCTTTTAAAGTCTCTTTATTTTTATAGCGATAGTAATTAATTAACAAAAAAAAAAAAACATGTCTAGGATGATATAAAAAAATTGTCATTTCCATAACAACGAAATTATTTAAAATGGGTTGGGTTCTCATATCAAATATTAATTAAGTGGTCATGTTGTGTCAATCGGTTTTATTGTGTTGCCTTCATTCATTATTATTAACACAGTGACATTGTTCAGGGCTATTAATTCGTTGCACATATTTACTAATCAACTATAGACATACTAATACAGTTAACAAAAGGTGATGCTTGTATGTATAGGTATGTATTTGTGTTCCTGATACTCAAATTCGTTGCTAAATATACGGTTGGGTGTCAAATCGCCCAAAACCGAATCGCCCAAAATGCAAAAAAGCGAAAAAATGTCAAATCACCCAAAAACTTTTTTGGGCGATTTGACATTTCAATTTTTTGGGCGATTTGACATAATGTCAAAATGCCCAAAAAAATAATTTTGGGCGATTTGGTGTTTCGGCAATTTTAGTTGGCCCTGTGTCAAATCGCCCAAAACCAAATCGCCCAAATCTGAAAAATGTCGCATCGCCCAAATTTTGTTGGCGATTTGACACTATGACAAATCGCCCAAAAAAGAAAAATGTCAAATCGCCCAAAGTAGAAATGGGAGTTATGTCACAATCCCAAAATACTAACATTTAGGGTTCTTTTAACAAATCGCCCAAAATATTTATTGCAATTAGACCAAAATATAAAAAAAAACAAATTTTTTCAGTATTTGTGTCAGTTCCTATTTTATTTTTTTCTTTATACATACATATGTCTGCATACAGATATGTATGTATTTACATGTACATATTTACATATACATGCATGCATTCAGGGTAATAGAATTTAAATCATGTTCCTGTCTATGATATGTACTTGTTAGTAGTTGCAGTTGTTGTTTCAAACAATGAACTCGAGCTAACAAAGGAAATCTCTCTAACAATAGCATCAGATCTTTAGGTTTGTGTTACTTAATAATAAATGAGTTTGTGGTGCTACGAATTTATTTGTTATTTAGTGTTGGGATAGCATTTCATATGAAGATATGTATACACACACACATGTTTCTTATTCAGATTACGAAACGAGGAGGCGGATATCGCATTTTGATTAAAATAAACTGGACGACTGAGTTGCACTTACTTGCTGATACACAAACTGAGCTGCCTTAGAATTGCTATAATCATATTATAATGTAAAGGGTCCGCCATCTTACGTTTTTTTTTTCAACTAGTGCTTATTTCGTGAATGGTAACACTTAGCTTATGTCTGATTTGACAGATAATTAGTTTTATCCTTCCGCTGAACGAATATGGTTGTGTATACGCTTCGCTAAGTGGGCCTGCGATCGACTTATAGAAGATGCCGATTTTGACAAAAAATCATCTTTTCAGATGAAGCTCATTTTGATCTTGGCGGGTAGTAAACAAGCAAAATTGTCGCATTTGGGGCACAGAAAACCCGCACGCATACATTGAAAAGCCGATACACCCAAAACGAGTCACTGTTTGGTGCGGATTTTGGTCCAGAGGCATAATTGGGCCATTTTTCTTCGAAAATGAGCAAGGAGTGGCCGTTACAGTCAATGGCGATCGTTATCGGGCCATGTTGAACAAATTTTTGTTCACAAAAATTGAAGAGGAGGATATTGGCAACATTTGGTTTCAACAGGACGGCGCTACGTGCCACACAGCCGAAGCTACACTCGATGTTTTGCGCCATTTTCAAAAAAAAAGAAGTTATTTGGCGGACCCTTTACAAAATTGTTCACCTTAGCACACATTTTTATAAAAAAAATTAAGTTCATTATGTAGCGTATAGCATATAAATATGTATGTATACACAGGGCCGGACAAACCATATGTGCAAGATATGCAAATGCACAGGGCGCAAAATTCTGGGGGCGCATTACCAGGAGCAAGAAAATGTAACCTGATCTTGCGCAAACAAATATGTTTTGCCATTTGCATTTTAACCACAAAGCTTGTTCAAATAATCCCAAAATAACATCCATTACAAGTGTGCTAAGTTATTTCTCGCACACTAACTAACTTTCATTGTTGGAGAATTTAACTCAAAACATCGTAAAATTAAAGATCGCACTAGATGTATGCATTCAAAGTCTACCTTCTGGGTAATGTGGCAAAGTCTTATGCATGTGTATCAGTGTATGTATGTATTTAAGCAAATATAAAAGACGGGCGCTTTCTACAAATCTTGCACAGGGAGGAAGTTTGGCTATAGCCGGCCCTGTGCATACATATGTACGTATCTACTTCTTGCTGAAAAAAATTTCACTAAAAATGGTTACAATTCATAGAAACATTTTTTGACTTTCTCGAATAAAGTTGAACTGATTTTGATTAAATTGTTTGTGCAGACGTTTCCTTAAAATTTAAATGCTTTTTGTAATACACAGATACCTCTATCAAAATTTTCCACACAATTTTTTTTCGGATTTTTGTGAATTTTGTGATTGTAGAAATCGGTTAGTCGACGTTTAGGCACGAGAACACCCTTCCTAGAAATTTTTTCTTCGTTAGAACTGATTATCTCATACTTAACTCATATTTAAATTCTTACCTCAAAAAATTTCATATTATGAGACCACATTATTCTTATATAACAATAATTACTCTACGCACGTAAAACGTACTTGATCCCAGGGATTTATTTCATTTATAAAAGAATAGACGTGCTCGGCACAAAAGCCACCAACAAAAGCGAGTTAAACAAAACGAAAAAAAAAAAAAAAAAAAACTGCACAAGAATGTCGAATTGTTTCCTCTTTAATTGGATAACTTCACGGAGATTTATTTCCAATTTTGCCAACGAACATATGCTAATCTTTCAGCAGTCACGTGTTAGCCTCGCATCCATGTCTCGCACATCATAAAAAAGTAACCTTCACCACACACAAGAATATAAGTACATTTTCTCATCTCTCCGCGCACACACGTCTCACATCTCCGTAACATTGATGACGTCTCTCGTCTTCATACATATATGCATGTATTATGCCAATCCATCTTCAAAACGTACATCAATCCATTCAGTAGATTCGTACTGTGTAAAGCTAAGGTATTATTTTTTTTTTTTTTTTTTTTTACTTTTTTCTTCCTTTTCTTCTTTTTTTGCGCTAAGCCAATAAAATTTCTGATAAAATAAAATAAGAATAAGCAAAACGAAAACGAAAAAAATGGAAATTTGTCTTTTTTATCCAACCTTAAGGAATTCTGCTGAAATTGCAGCTTTATGCGAATGGCATACACAAGTGAAATTCCCAAGGGAACCTCCTGTTGCTTTAATGTTGTCTGTCTCAGTGATTTTATTCTTCAGCCAGCAACGACATTAACTGAAAACAGACTGCATCACCATTCACCATTCCATAATGCACGTGAATCAATCGAAACCATTGAGAAGGGCTCGGCTCGCTCTCGAAATAATAAGAAAATAGAAGTTTTCAACAAAGAATTAAAGAAGGGTCGATACTCTGACTGAGTATCTGAGTATCTCCGCATAGAACTTTTTGTTTCTCTATGTAAACTATGCTTTTAACTTATGAAGGTTTGTGACGAGATATTGAAAAAGAATTAGTATCTTTAACTCTTTAACTTTACCAAACTTCTCACACAGACACAGCCTATTGAAAAGGCCGCAGATGACCGCTAATGGGGGTATTTTATGTTTCACATTTATTTAGAAATATTCAGACCCTCTTCGGTTCTACGAAATTTGGTTTTAAAACTGTTCACAAATCAGTTAAAGTTATTAAAAATTTAAATTTTGGGAACTGACTAATAATTGAAAAATAAACGTTCTTCAGTTGTTTATGCGAATTGTGTGTACCTCACGTTTGTTTCAATAGCACGAATTCTTTGCAGCGCACAAGTTGCGAATCGCCGCCGGGGACACAGCAGTGTTCAGTGACTTCCATTGAGCCAGGCGTATAATTTCAAGTATTTATTGAGCCAATTTGATGAAATGTGAAATACATTTTTAAATATTTCAATTAATTTAAAATGTATCAGGGTTTTGTATATGACCAGACGCTTCGTGTGCAGAAGGTTAGGTTAAGAGGAATCGTTGCTGGGGCCTTAGCCTTGCTTAGTCTTGCTTCTATAACTATATCAGTGAGAAATAACGACAAGTTTGCTTGTGCATATCCTGCAACACGAATATGAGCCTTAAACCTAATAAGATCTTACCATACGATTTTATCATACCAATGAGGGTTGGCTTTAAGCTCCTCAAGTGGCTAGAGTGGCTTTATTTGTTGAGCTAGCTGGATAGGTCTTTTCCGAAATATTTCCGAAAAAAACTTCCATAAAGAAGATTGAATTGTGCAAACTATTACAATCGATTTCGGGTTGAATCAGACTTGTGAATCGTTAAAACTAGTTTAATTTCGAGTTTTGAAAAAAAATGTATTAAAACTATTTTTCACAATAAATCGGTATTGTTCACTTTGGGATAAAAACTAGTTTTAATTTTCAAACTCATTTCTAGTTTCAGACATAAAACTAGTTTTCTCGTAGTTTGACAACAAATCGAAATTAAAATTATTATTGACGTCATTTTAATGCGAAAAAAACCTAAAAAAAAACTGTAGTTTGAAAGCCTTAAATTAAGATACAGGTATCATCTATTCCCAGCAGAAGGTACTTTTGGCCGAAAGAGGCCAACGTGAATGTGAAAAACACGCAGCAGAAAAGTGTTTTGAAAATGCTGTGATGAAAACAAAATATGTTAGAAGAAATTAACCAAAACAATATCCAAAATCTGCAAATTTGCGGAGGACACAGTTTGCACGTTCAGCAAAAAAAATCCTTTTTGGTTGCGAAACAATTCATCCTGTTTAGAATAAAAGAATCTGAAATACTGCATCTCACGTAAAAGTTGTAAACAGGAAATGCCTGCGAGCCTCCTGTTGACAATATCTTAACGTGTGTGCAGTCTATATAGCTACAATATAGTACGCGGAAAACCATCTAAAGAATGAAACGCTGATGCTGCCACTTGCCGTTCCGCTTGTGTCTCTGGCACTCAAATAAATGTTGGAACATACATCACACACTATAGGCAAATAGTTGCTGACGGTAGGCTGGGATACCCGCACTGTATATCCAACATTTTGCTCGAAACTTCCGGAAGCCAGAAACCGAAGCAGAATCATTACTTTCTGCTCAGGGCCAAGATAACAAGATCTGTTGAAGGACACTTTTCCCCTTTTAATTCACATACCTTGTACACTTTATATATTAGGTACTCACTGTCTATTTGGTATTTCTCAATGTGACTTCACCAAATCCACAACACGCGCTCAAAAGTGCGCTTTGTCAACCTGAAGCGTTGATAAACCGACAAATCGTCCCATTCATCAACTTTTGCATGGCTGCGCAAAGTGTATGGTTGCCGGCACTCATAACCTTCTTCGCTATCAGAAAATAAGAATAAGTCTTCGAATAGCAAATTGTCTTCTTCTTGCTACAAGAAACTCTACATCCCTAATTCGTGGAATACTGCATTACATGCCATTTAAAAAAAAAAATTCAAATTATTTAAGATAAATGCCTATAGTTGAAGTGCTGAATTTTATATGAATGATATGAAACAACCCTAAAACTAGTTTTAAAGCTCTTAAAACTAGTTATTTTTGGTTTTACATATTTCGAGTTTTAGCCAAAACTATATAGTTTTGAGATTTCAAGTTTTAAATGTCAAAACGTTTTTGAATAATATCGATTTGTGCAAAACTTGAAACTCGAAACCTCTTTAGAACTAGTTTTGCCGTAAAACTAGTTTTGAAATCACTCAATAATATGGCTGTAAAATTCCAACAAACTCATTTTAACGAATAAATTTGGTAATCAATGTTGTTGGGTATGGTGCAAATTTGGATTTAATTTTTTTAAATAAGCACCTATCGATCCCTGAAAAAAAAAATACAGTGAGATCAAGGTCAAATGGCGGTTTTATTGAACTAAACAGTTTCTTTTTCATTCAGCGAATGGAAAAATTAAAACCATAAAATCCCTTTCAACGACGCAAAAAACATGGAAAAACTTAACGGGAAAAAACGTGGTGCAAAAATCGCAATTAAGCTAAAGACTAATTTTCAAAATAACGCAAACATTCTTCTTATCGTACGACTGCCAAAAACTGCTTTACTCCACAACACATTTTGAACTAAACATCACAAAAACCTAAGAGCTTTGCTGGTGATATGCGTTTTTTTTTTACTGATATATCGGGTTTTTCAATAAGAGCGCTACAAAAGTTTTTTTAAATAAAACAAACAGGGTTTTAGATATCAATGAAATTCTTTGATCCTGTAAAAGTACGTTTGCATGGCCACCACGGGCACGCTTGCAGAAGTCCAGACGCTGAATCCAATTTTCGACGGTTTTCAAGCATAAATCGGCCGATACTGCTGCAATTTCACGTTCGATATTCGTACGAAGTTTATCAATCGTCGCTGGCTTGTTGGCATAGACCATAGACTTGACGTAGCCCCACAGTAAATAGTCTAACGGCGTCAAATCGCACGACCGAGGCGGCCAAGCGACTTGGTTTCCAATAAATTGATTGTGACATTCGCTGTGTGGCTTGTGGCGTCGTCCTGTTGGAACCACATGTCCTCCAAGTCCATATCATCCAATTGGGGCCACAAATATTCGGTTAAAATTGAACGGTAGCGATCCCCATTCACAGTAACGTGCCGGTCTTGATCATCACGGAAGAAGTAAGGCCCAATGACGCCGCCGCCGGCCCATAAACCACACCAAACCGTAATTTTTTCGGGATCCAATGATGACTCATGGAGTACCTGTGGATTGCTGTCTGACCAATACCGCATATTTTGTTTATTGACGAAACCATTCAGCCATAAATGAGCCTCATTGCTGAAGATGATTTTTCGATGAAAATCCAAATCATTTTCAAGTTGTTGCTCAGCCCAATTCACGAACATACGACGCTTCTGGTGGTCAAGCGGCTTCAGTTCTTGCGTTAATTTAATCTCGTAAGGATGTAGGCCAAGATCTTTTCGCAAAATTCGCCACAACGACGTCACAGAGATGCCCAACGCTTGAGAACGATGTGTGAGAGACACATTGGGGCTTTCTGCAACTGAAGCCTCAGCGGCAGCAATATTCTCCACACTACGGGCACTTCTTTGTCTCACTGGCACGGGAACATTTTGTATTGTGCCTGTGGATTCAAATTTTTCCACTAGACGTTCAATTGTTGATCTGCTAGGATGATTATGACGACCATAAATTGGACGTAGCGCTCTTAACGTTGAGGCCACTGACTCTGAATTTCGGTAGTAAATTTTAATAATTTCGACTCGTTGTTGGCGCGTATATCTTTCCATCATGAAATGGCAAACCTTACTGAAGAGAAATGTCAAAAGAACGGCAAGAAATATGGCGTCGTTTGCTGTCCCTGTTGCTCTAATTTTGTAGCGTCCCTGTTGAAAAACCCTGGTGTGTTATTCGATATCTATAATTTTCCGTGTGCTAAGAAACACGTAATTTATATATTCTGGCATTTTTGGCAACTGTCCAAAATGGACAACCTAATTCGTTAACATGCATTTATAAATATAGCATTTTATTGATGACACCACAATTTAGGACTATGCCTAATTAGTTGTGTGTCTCTAATATGTGAAAATTAATTCTGAAGTATGGAAAGATGTACATATCCTCGTAAATCCAGGAATATAAATTAGATTGAAGTCCTCTTCAAGCATCATGTAGGTATATAGTGTCTAGTTAAATATACTACGCTGCCGCCGCCAGTGACGATGACGGTCTAAATCCAAGTGCTGAGTTTGTGTCGCCATTCATCATGTCACCGCGCAACGTCAATTAATCGTGCGACGAAGGAACTACTTGTCATCGTCGTCGGTGTTGCTCCCCATAGTCATACAACCCACAGATACGATGTATCCATATCCATATACAGACCAGATGCTAGCTCAGATAGATACTCCACATATAGCAATCGTAACGTTAACGTTAATGTTGCCGTGCGTCGTCATCGTCATCATCATCGTAGAATCTAAAAACTCCTGTCGATTGTTTGGTTTGGTTTGGCTTTGCAAGAAAAGTTCCCACTTTTCAACTCAGAGCTGCACTCCACTCTATATTCGGTGAGTATCATATACTAAAGTAGAGTGTTTCTCTCAAGGAATTATTCATGAGGCACGATACAGTGCCGAAACTCTCTATACAACCACGGCCGGCGCGATACAATCACGTGAACGTTGACTATACTCTGTACTCTAGCTTCTGGCTGCCTTTTCCATTGACACAACCATGTTGCCTTAGCCATACCAAGCTGGTGTGCTCAAGTCGCTCATTAAATTCTTATAATGAAGGTAATTAACTCTGTCTTTCCCGTTCTTTCTTATAAGAGCATAGACTATAGTGATTGTTGTTTTTTTTTTTTTTTCATTTTTCAAAAATACAAAAAGAGTCCAATGGAACCGGACCGTAACGACCAACTACGGACTTCGGTACTATGTATAGTTGGACAATTTGTTGCTGCCGGCAAGCTACTCGGGTCGGGGTCGAGTTGAGTGTAATTATCGTGCATTATGCCGAGTAATTGAGAGGTGTACCTATACAGTATACGAGTATACCCTGTAATTGTGTACGCACATGAACCTAAATGTCTCGCCATGGCCCCTTGTTCCATATGAGGGGAAAGTCAACTTTTGCTGGGAAACATCACATCAGACTTCAGATAATAACAAAAAAAAAGAAAGAAAGACAAATAAATCTCCGTCGTTTAGTCAATATGATCAATCAGTATCTAAAGTGAACGTTAAATGTATCATGATGCGTAAATGTGCCTTTCGATGGCGCATTTTACGACAAAAGATTATGGTTTTTTGAAGCAAGCGTTTAATATTTCTACCTGCCCAATAGGAACAGCAGTAAACAATGCCAAATTAAATTTTTATATTTTTTTAGGAGTATAAACAAGGTTAAGGTTTACTTAAACTTACCTACATCAGAAGTGGAATTTTCTTCTTAACACACAAAATTACAAGAAAATTGTATATAACTTTTTTATGAGTTTTTCGTTAAAAAATAAGTTTTGTTGTTGTTATTCTACTACGTTATTACCTATCTCTCTTTGTCAGTAATACAAATTATGCCATCTGTTTTGAACTTACTTTCCGGCGAGCTAAAGGCTTCAAATTTTAAACATAGCTCAGAACTAAATCACAAGATGTTTGTTTAAAGTTTCAAGTCTCTAACATTTCCATAAGTTAGATTGAAATTGATTGTAAAATTTCGAAGACACAAAATTAAAATGCAGAGAATAATTTTTTTTAATTAAAAATAAATTTTTAATATGTAAAGGGTGATTTTTTAGCTGGTTTGGTTTTGGCAACACTGGTTTTGACAGCTGACGTGTGTTTAGTACCTTGTGTCACTGTCAAACAGCTTCAGTTTGGTTTGCAATTTAACCATGGATCGTCTTACAAATGAACAACGCTTGCAAATTATTGAATTTTACTATCAAAATTCGTGCTCGGTTCGAAATGTTCATCGCGCGCTTTTTTATCGAAAAATTGTGTTCAGCGATGAGGCTCATTTTTGGTTGAATGGGTACGTAAATAAGCAAAATTGCCGCATTTGGAGTGAAGATCAGCCAGAAGCATTGCAACAGCTACCAATGCATCCCGAAAAAGCCACTGTTTGGTGCGGTTTATGGGCCGGCGGCATTATTGGGCCATATTTCTTCAAAGATGATGCGAATCGCAGCGTTACTGTCAATGGTGAACGCTACCGAGCGATGATAACAAACTTTTTTTTGCCCGAAATGGAAGTTCTTGACTTGCATGATATGTGGTTTCAACAAGACGGTGCCACATGCCACACAGCACGCGAAACAATGGCGCAATTGCGAGGCGAGTTTGGTGAACAGTTAATTTCACGTTTCGGGCCGGTCAATTGGCCGCCTAGATCGTGCGATTTGACACCATTAGATTATTTTTTGTGGGGGTATGTCAAGGCTAATGTCTATAGGGACAAGCCCGCTTCGATTGACGCACTGGAAGCCAACATCCATGCATTCATTCGTGAGATACCGGCCGATATGTGTGAAAGAGTATGCCAAAATTGGACTCAGCGGATGGGCTACCTGAGACGCAGCCGCGGTCAACATTTGCATGAAATTACCTTTAAACATTAAATTGCAAGGTTCAAACTATCGATTCAAATAAATATTTCATTCATTTTTTCGAATTTTTTGTGTTTTTTTTTTAAAAAAGTTCTAAACCTCTTAAAAAATCACCCATTATAAGACCCACGTTTTTAATATGGACTAAAAGGTATTAAAAAAAAGAGAAAATAATAAAAAACTGCAACTAGAAGTCTGGAAAATCAATCTAGTTTTTAATGAGGCCCTAAAAAGTTTAACTTATATATGTAGTTAGTAGTTACTGACAAGGGGCTAGCATCATCATCATCATCATCATTTTGCCTTGAGAGATTTGATCCAGAGACTTTCCGCTTACCTTTCCAATATGCTATTTGCTTAGCACTGTGCTTATCGTATTACAGAAGTATACAATGTTGAAAATTAATAATTTTATTTTTAAATTTTGTTTGTTTTTTAATAGAGTTATTGGGGGTATACTAGCTAGGGCCTTACAAGTATTTAAAAGGATTTCCTTTTCTGTCCTGAAATTTTTCCAAAGCCTTCAGTAAACTTGTCAAAAACTTTCCATTTTTACAGGCGAATATAGAACTTGCGATATAGACACCTTAAGACAGACAAGTTTTACCTTCTTAAACCAAAAAAAAATCCACAATCTGACTATGAAATTAAATCTCAGCTTGAACAGTTCCTTCATGGGTGCCGTGAAACTTGTAACTTTTTTTTGAAAAACTATATTAAAAACTAGCTTTTTGAAACTCTACTTTTCTTTTCCTTCCTTTTCTTTGAACTGTTGTTCAAAAACTCTGCTTGTAAAGCTCTTCAAATATTCAATAAATCGCGATATTTTTTTGATTATTTGCATAGATGTGCAAAAAAGATCCTACTGTTAAAAAATCTATACAAATTTATTGTTAAACAATATGACCACGCAGGTCCTGGGTCAGCCACAGACAGGCAACTTTAAGTGATCATTATTTTCAACAAGGGCGAAACTCGTATAGTGTAGCATTTTTGGAAGTGATACATAATGTAATACCATTATGAACTTATTATGGGGACTTAGAGTAGGTAGGTATGTATCTCCACTTTAAACTTTATTATTAAGTATCCTTGAAGAAGACCGAGTTGCTTAGAGTAGGAGTTAAACTCTAACCGCATTAAGGCTTTCATAATATTACATTCAACGACCTGCAAAAACTAAAAACGTGAAGAAATCTTAAGAAATTAAAGAAAACCCTATTAAAACGCATGGTAACGATTATCGAAATAATACTGCATTTTCTTTATCATCAGTTTTTTTTTCAGAAATAACCAATGAAATTCTAGACACCTCCCAAAACCTATAAGTCCTTGCACCAAATCCTAAGCTTTAAAAACAAAACAAAGTGTTTCCTCTGGACGGACGACTCCCTACAAAAAAAAACTGTCACTGTCCGTTTAATGAAACTTTCATTGTATATATCAATGCCTTTGTCATTTTAAATCATGATAATGTGCCTTAAAGGTTTTGATAAAAAAAAAAAAACGCTTTAAAAAACCTATAAAATAGAAACAAAATCAAGATATTCTATCAACGCAGCCACAAAGTTATGTCAATGAGAGAATAATAAAATAATGTCCGCCTTGTCTCATTTTTGCGTATCTCCGTTTCATGTAACATGAACCATCAGGGTTGGGTTACTTTGGCCTTTTGAATGGACCCTTTTTTAAAATATTCCTTAAGTATGAAAAAGTTGTCTAATCTTTTTCAAACTTTTTTCCAAATATGTATAATAGAATAAATTTTGAATTTATCATACCAGATTCATTTAAATAAAATTAGAAAATAAAAAAAAAAAAACAACAATATAATGTTCTTAAAAATTAAAAAAAAAAAACAATAACAAAAAAAAAAACACCCGCCGCCGGCCGTTTATTAAATCGCGTACAAAGCAATCCCGAATCACCGCTAACGACTTTAGAAAGAGTCCATAAATAGTATAAATAAATATTAATAATGCTTTTTGTTTGTGAAATTATAATTCACACTAGGTTCAAACTGAAATATATAAAGGGTCCGCCAAATAACTTTTTTTTTTTGAAAATGGCTCAAAACATCGAGTGTAGCTTCGGCTGTGTGGCACGTAGCGCCGTCTTGTTGAAACCAAATGTTGCCAATATCCTCCTCTTCAATTTTTGTGAACAAAAATGCGTTCAACATGGCCCCATAACGATCCCCATTGACTGTAACGGCCACTCCTTGCTCAAAATCCGCACCAAACAGTGACTCGTTTTGGGTGTATCGGCTTTTCAATGTATGCGTGCGGTTTTTCTGTGCCCCAAATGCGACAATTTTGTTTGTTTACCACCCGCCAAGATCAAAATGAGCTTCATCTGAAAAGATGATTTTTTTGGCAAAATCGGCATCTTCTCTAAGTCGATCGCAGGCCCACTTAGCGAAGCGTATACACAACCATATTCGTTCAGCGGAAGGATAAAACTAATTATCTGTCAAATCAGACATGAGCTAAGTGTTACCATTCACGAAATAAGCACTAGTTGAAAAAAAAAACGTTAGATGGCGGACCCTTTATAAGAGACCATGGATGAGCACCATAAAATCGAGCTCTGCCATAGAAGAAATCAGTACCAATCCCGAGTACTTGGTGAGTCTCCATTTTGAAGAACTTAGGTTCCAGAAAAGACAGTGGAAGCCCAGGTTTTATAAGTAGTTAGAGTAGTTTAGTGACGTCTGCTATCTCAGACTGTGATTAGGTGACGTCTGCTATCTCAGACTGTAATTTATAAGGATAAACTGCTAAACATTTGAATTGTATTTATGTTATAAGGTTATATAAATATGCATACCTATAAGCATATATGTACATATGTATTGAATTGTACAACATTACATAAAAAGAATTGTATAGAAATTGTAAGAAACAGCGATTGGTGAGTAAAAACAACCTCGAATACACTAAAGTTTGTTGCTTCTTTAGTGAAACCCTGGACCCAACGAGCATACCTCAGCCTATGACAAAAAGCTTCTCACAACTTAATCTACGATAAGTGGATATATGCAAATCAAATTCCCTTTATTCTATCTTTATTATTATTTATAAAAACATTTTATTTTATTTTGTTTATGAATAATAATGGCAAATTATGGGGTGACTTTGGAACTCTTAATTTTTGTAGATGGTTTGACAGTAAAGCGTTTTCTGATTGTGGTTTCAAACGATCTATTTTTTACATGCCCGAAAGCTAACAGGTCCTTAAGCTATCATCGGTGACAATCTTGACATCCATTTTTCAGAAGAAAGATATCAACCTATAGCTGAAAGAATTTATATAAAGTTTGTTTGTCTCCCCGAAAACTGCACTAATAACTAATATACCCTTATTTCGACCTTTAAAAATAATGTGGTGCAAAATCTTAACGGTGTAAAAACTGGTACAGTCCCGAAAGAATTGTTTCCGAGGTTTCTTAAAAAAGTCTGGGATAGTTTGCATGAAAACGAAAATTTCCAATTTGGCCTTCTGAGAGCTAAAATCTATCTACAAAAAATTTTAGAAAAACTTGACAAAACAGCTTCAGGATCAGCTGAAGATGATCCAACTTCCACCACCATAAATTCAATAATGTCCTTATCACTAGACGATTCAGGCGGCATTGACTGAGCAATTATTGGTGAGTGATGAAGAAATGATCGACAGCGATGATTATACAGTAAAGGCGAGTGACTACATTTTGGTCAAATTTCGAATGAACAAAGCGATGAATTGACATTCTCATTCTTGCAAAGAGGAGCTGGATTGATCTTTATTTATCTAGCAAAGAAGGACATTGCGACTGTGAAGAAATGTGATTTGGAAAAGAAACTTCCTGTTCCATCTGTTGATTGCCAAGAGAGACTAGTTTTTTCTATATCCTGCCAAGGATACCTATAAAAATTTATATTGATTTATATTTCTATTTTCCTTTTTATAAAAATAAAATAAAATAAAATAAAATAAAATAAAATAAAATAAAATGAAGTGAAATAAAATAAAATAAAATAAAACAATTCAGAGCAAATCAATTAAACAAAAATATAAAAAAAATCACACTTTTCATTTGCCAGGGGTTAGATTGCCTAACTGTGCTTGGTTTACGAGAAAATTGGATAAAATACCAAGTTTAATTTTTTCTACATACAACTGCTCAATTTGTTTTTTTTTTTTTTTTTTTTGAAGAATAATCAAATCACACTTCTAGAGTATGTCAAGGAGGTAAGTAGGTTGAAATCTTCTTAAAAAAAAAAAATATTGCAAAATTTAATCACAATTTAAAATGAAAAACTGCCAAAGCTATGCACCCCAGTTCCCGGTATATACATACATACATGTACATATAGCTTGAAATACGTCACCTCCTTTCTTCATACTAACTATACTTCATACATCAATCTAACGAAAGCTATAATTTTGCTCCCATAAAGTTAAGAAAAAAAAAAATATATATTTCATTCGTCCATGAAATATGTGTTTGTTTACGAACGATATGCTCTGTTTCAAATGCAAACCGGCTGTTCATATATTCATTTGCATTCATTGAAATTTATTATGAAGTTTTGTTTACTGTATGGTGCTGTGCTGACCAAACGTTAATAATAAATTGTATAGCTGTATATCTGCTACGAAACAGAACACAATCTTGGCGTAGCGAAGAAAACAAATAACAAAAAAAAAAAAAAAAAAAAAAAAAACGGCATCAAAATTCAAAAACGATGAATGTGAGTCAGCCAGCCAGAATTTATAGTGAAAATAGAAATAGCAAGCACATTTTTATAGACGAGATTAGCTGAAAAAAACATCTGTTGTTTTTGTAATTTGTGCGGATTCAGGATACGAAGAATGCGTAAAACCATGTAGCTCGCATGATTGATTTACGATCAACAGAAATATATGCTCAAGTGTGTGTCTGGTGTTCTCAAAACTTATAACATGTTTTGTTTTTCAATTATACGCTCCTTTAGTTGTAGATTCGCATTTAATTATTTTCTGTGGAATAAATATAAAAATAATAAGATAACGCATGTTTTGTTTTGCAATCGAGAAGATGTTTTTCAACGGAAATGAAAAAGATACAAACAGGAAATGGCTTTTTTGTTTCCTGAAACAATGTCGAAGGTTTTTTCTATAAATTTCCTGCATATGTATGTGTGTAGATGTTTATTTGCAAGCGCACAAAGATAATGAAATTATTTTCAATTTTGAATATAGTTACTAACGGGTGATTTTTTGGCTGGTTTGGTTTTGGCAACACTGGTTTTGACAGCTGACGTGTGTTTAGTACCTTGTGTCACTGTCAAACAGCTTCAGTTTGGTTTGCAATTTAACAATGGATCGTCTTACAAATGAACAACGCTTGCAAATTATTGAATTTTACTATCAAAATTCGTGCTCGGTTCGAAATGTTCATCGCGCGCTGCTTCCATTTTATGATCGGCATTCTCGACCTTCTGAGCAGTCTATTCGGAAGATTGTGACCAAATTTTGCACCAAATTTACTTTGTTGGACATTAAACCACCAACACGTTTACGTACTGTGCGTAGTGAAGAAAATATTGCGGCCGTATCAGCTAGTGTGACAGAAGACCGCGAAATGTCGATTCGGCGCCGTTCCCAGCAGTTAGGCCTTTGTTACAGCACTACGTGGAAAATTTTGCGGAAGGATTTGGGCGTAAAGCCTTTTAAGATACAGCTGGTGCAAGAACTAAAGCCAGCCGACCTACCACAACGCCGAATTTTTGGTGAATGGGCTCTTGGAAAGCTGGCCGAGGATCCGCTTCTTTTTTATCGAAAAATTGTGTTCAGCGATGAGGCTCATTTTTGGTTGAATGGGTACGTAAATAAGCAAAATTGCCGCATTTGGAGTGAAGATCAGCCAGAAGCATTGCAACAGCTACCAATGCATCCCGAAAAAGCCACTGTTTGGTGCGGTTTATGGGCCGGCGGCATTATTGGGCCTATTTCTTCAACGATGATGCGAATCGCAGCGTTACTGTCAATGGTGAACGCTACCGAGCGATGATAACAAACTTTTTTTTGCCCGAAATGGAAGTTCTTGACTTGCATGATATGTGGTTTCAACAAGACAGTGCCACATGCCACACAGCACGCGAAACAATGGCGCAATTGCGAGGCGAGTTTGGTGAACAGTTAATTTCACGTTTCGGGCCGGTCAATTGGCCGCCTAGATCGTGCGATTTGACACCATTAGATTATTTTTTGTGGGGGTATGTCAAGGCTAATGTCTATAGGGACAAGCCCGCTTCGATTGACGCACTGGAAGCCAACATCCATGCATTCATTCGTGAGATACCGGCCGATATGTGTGAAAGAGTATGCCAAAATTGGACTCAGGGGATGGGCTACCTGAGACGCAGCCGCGGTCAACATTTGCATGAAATTATCTTTAAACATTAAATTGCAAGGTTCAAACTATGGATTCAAATAAATATTTCATTCATATTTTTTCGAATTTTTTTGTGTTTTTTTTAAAAAAAAGTTTTAAACCTCTTAAAAAATCACCCATTATATACCTATAGATGGATTTGCAGACGGGTAAGCTTGTAAAGCTCAACCCTAGCGGTTTCTTTGTGAAGCTTATCAGCGATAGGTGAGGTTGAAAAGGGTGATAATAGGGTAAGCCGCAGCATTTCAATGATCTCAATGGATCCAATTATCTGTTTTCCTAAATGTCAAATAAATGCGATTTTTTTGTATAATTATGCACAAACTATAAAGAGGTTTTTTATCTGAAAAATAACGAAGGAAACAAAGAAGATACCGAAGCACATTGGTTTTTAAGTTCTGCATATCAAAATGGGAGCTAAAACTAGAGCCACGTAAAGCATTCGGATAAGGAAAGAATCTCTATATGCTTGACAGTTTGTCTGAAGTGGCGCCCAAGGGTAAAGTGATGGGCACCCGTAAAAGTGCGACCATAACCGTTGAATTGTTTATGGGGAAGAATGCAACTGGCTTTTACATTAGAAAACTTTTTGTAGAAAAAGCGATAAAATAAAGAAATACCTACATGAAACACTAAAAAAGATTTTTCTAAATAAAAGTGGTTTTCCTAATTTTCAATTTTCTCAAAAAACTAAAAAAATAAAACCTGTGGTTTTATAGTGTTTGTTTACAAATTGATAAGAGCTTAGAGAACACCAAGGGCATACGGGAGAGGGGTTGAGAAATTACCAATTCTCAATTTTGAAAACTATACATATTTGAAAGCTTTTTCTTTCATCTGTTTTTTTTCTATATTCTATACCTACTTATATAAATATTTGGACCACCTTAATAAGAAAAAATAGACTGTTTCCTCATGCCTCTACTGTCCATATCATTGATTAGTTAACTAACGGGTCCCAACTTCATGGGAAACCAGATGATTTGAATTTACGCATCAGCACTCTTGACTTGTACGGAAGGGGCCAGGACGATGCCATGAGTTGGAAGAGGGCTCAGTTCAATTTCTTTGTGAGTGCCTTATAGCATAACACAGACTGTAGATAATCAGCCATTGGAACATTCTAATGACATCTTTAACATGACCCTGCAAAACGATTTAGGTAGTAAAGAATTAGTCTTTCAATTTAATTTAATTTAATGCAATCAAAGACACCAGAATTTTTATATGAACAACTCGTTTTATCGTGGTCCCAAAGAAGCAGGGTCCTTATTGTGCCAAGTTTTAATTTCATATACACAGTATAATAAGCTATAATTTTTTATCTACGGAGCTGGTCTGTGGTTATTTGATAGTAATTTATGTCCAACAGTATTTTTTTTATTGGTGTAAGTTTCAACACATATATATTTTCCCGTATCCTGATCCTTCTTTAAACCTAAATCTTTCCATCGGTCTAAAAAAAATAAATACAATTAATACATGCCCTGCTCTATTCATTTTTTCTAACCAAATCCAAAATTTGAAGACAGTCACAAGCAATAATTGTCAATAATTTAAGTAGACAAGGGATATAAACAAGAGAATTCATATTTATTG
Source organism: Leucozona laternaria (assembly GCA_932273885.2). Classification (NCBI taxonomy): domain Eukaryota; kingdom Metazoa; phylum Arthropoda; class Insecta; order Diptera; family Syrphidae; genus Leucozona; species Leucozona laternaria. The sequence continues at coordinate 8,441,580 of OW026368.1, forward strand.
TAGTAGATTAATTATTCCAAAAATGTTTTGATTTTATTAATAAGAAATTTTAACTGGTGAGTTAAATCCTATCCCACATTTTGATAAATTCTTGAATTAGATGTGTTTTATTAATAGAACTTTAACAGGCCTACTAATAAAAAATAAAACACTTATTCCACCTTTATTTCGCGAGTTTACTAAACCGTGGAATAAGAGTTAAGCAACGGGTTAAAATTTTCCACTAATAAAAATATAATCCCTTAAAAAAATCTACTACAATAAATAAGATGCCTGTTTGGTTACTTGAAATTTTCATCAAGTTTAGCAAAATTGGGTTTTTTTGTATGGGTTTTGGCAGCAAATTGTGGATGCTGCTCATGTTACCATACATCCCTAACAATTCTCTTGTTAATATCGTATTTCTGTCAAAATTATTATCATTTTTCAACCGTTTGTGTTGTGTCTTTTGTGTGTTATGTCCACCTCTTGTATCCCTATTTAAGTCATTTTCAACAATTGCTACCAGTTTCCTTATATTTTCCTTGGAAAACCTCTATTTCTTCCTGAAAACCTCCTCACTGAGCACTTGCATTGAATTATATCTGGTTTGGATATTTGTCTCTTTCTTGTCGTTGACGGCTGATTGTCCAATTATTGCAAATGTTTAAGTAACAACTCCAATAAATCTAGTAGATGTTATTATTTTATTAATCTAAACTTATATTTTTTACTTTCAGAATAATAGTGTAGTTCTAAATTACTTTCGATGACGGTAGTGTTAGTAAATAATTTTTTTTATCAATTATTCACGCAGGTTATATTGACCCTATATATGAACCATATTATTCTTATATAACAACCCGACGGGTTTAGTCTCTTTGCTAAAACTCTTTCAATAACCCTTCTATAAAGATATCTTATACAAACGCCATATACATTCGCAGATTTATGCATCTTAACATTGATTATACAAGCGAATATCATTTTAAAGTATGGATATAGTGTGATTATAGAAAAACTGACTCATTGTGCCTATAACAATGATACAAGTAGCTCCAAAGAATATCTTAGCGATGAATTATATAAAGTTTAACTCCTATAACTACTTGACTTCCAGCCAGAATGGTTATAAAAGCACTATAGCTACGAATAATGTTTTAATGTCGGAAATCGGAAGTAATTTTGTTAGTTGGGAAATTTGACACATCTGGTTATTATTCCTTCGCCAAACCACCTTCTTCGGCGGATTAGCTTAGGAAACGTCACTTAGTGGATATTTTATTTTATTAATAACATTTTGCACTTACTTAGTCCAAGGAAAAGGCCTAACCCTTTGCTATTCCACGTTTATTAATTTGGCTGTAAATGTTTAAATTCTTTACTCCCCTAACTATAAAATGTTATCTTGCCAACAGTAATCTTATATCCCATATGGTCTAGTGGCTAGGATATCTGGCTTTCACCCAGAAGGCCCGGGTTCGATTCCCGGTATGGGAAATTTTTTTTAATTAAAAAAAATTCCAAGTTAATCTCATGAGCGTGACTAAAATAAAATAAATAAATCACTGAACAAATATTGTACTTATTCAATGTCATCATCTAAAGCACATTTTTCAAGTTAGTTTTCATAAAATCTTTCAGTTTCGCAGAAATCAACACAATCTTACTTCTTTATAAAAAGAATTTCTGAACATTTTGTATTTCTTTTATAAACAAAAATATTGCCATTTTGCGCGTCGTCGTCGTCGTGTGCTTGACTTCACGCGAATATAAACTTAAAACTTTTTATCGTCAGAGAGAATCGTCAACAAAGATAGAAGCACCATCACGAAAAACTTTATCCATCGAAGTTTTAAAAAGATGAGCATGAGAAGCAAATAAAAAATAAACTTTGGGTGTCATAATCAAGATTTCTATGCGAAAGCGAATAGAAAACAAAATTGTTTATGGCTTTTTTCTTTGAAAATTAATGTTTATTTATTTATCTACTGAAGTTATGGTTCGGACTTTATTTATAAACATAGTTTGGCAGGCGAGTTAAGACTTCCTATTTTTTATATTTATTTTAAGAGATTGCATAATTTATATGATTGATATTTTAAAAGCACACCGTTGGACTTAATAGAAATAGACAAGAAAGACTAGTTTTTTTGACATAGATTGTCATAAGAGGCTTGATCTTTTAATTAAAATGGTATCAAGGGTTAATGTAAACAACAATCAAGTTGTTCCAGCTTGAAGTAAGCATTTTCATCACGTCATAAGAAGGCTGAGCTCATAATAATTGCAAGGATTGTTGCCCATGTCATGCCTAAAATGTGGTTCAAATAGATTTAAGTGCTTTGCACATGAGCTGCGAACTGCGAATACGAATAAGGGCTCTACCAAACCAGCGCGAATAAGTGACAACGACTGAAGAATGTTCAAAGAATCGCATTGCGCCATCAGTGTGGGTAGTAGATACTCTCATTAATCTCCATGTAAATAAATTAAGACCGGCGAAAGTTTCGTTGTCGTTGGGAATTATTCGCGTTGGTTTAAATCTTAAATCCTTTAAAGCAATTTGTAGAGCAATTATAAAGTTTTTTTTGTTTTCAAACTTTTCCATAAAGTGAAAAAATAATCTAATCAACAAATTTGAATAGAAAACACTTCGTAAAACTAGTTTAAATTGGATAATTTTGAATTTAAATATTTTCTAACGCGACCAACAATTAATCTTCGGCGAACTGTCAAACTTAAATTCGCCGTCGACAACATTAGGACGCATTCTAAAGACCGGCGAATAAAAAATTCGTCGGAATTTAATCTCAAACACCCATTTTACTTATTTATGTTTTATGGCAATTCGCAGTTGACAGCGACCATTCATGTCAATGAAATGTTAAAATTCGCAACCATACCCAATTCGCAGTTAGCGTACTTATGCACGCAGTCGTCATTATTTGATTAAAATGAGTTCAGCCTTATTGTGAGTTTCACCCGAAAAACATTCCACCCGGAAAATTTGACATTTCAATTTTCGCCCATTGTGAGTTTCCCCCGAAATTTTTGTGATCGAAAAATTCCCCTTATTGTGAACATTCATTTCGGGCGGAATATAACTTTCATTTTCACTTCTTTTTTGTAGGCGAACAAAATTTCGTTCTAACGAAACTCACAATAGCTTTTAAAATTCCGGGCGAACATAAATTTTAAGGTGAAATATTTTTCTGGTGAAACTCACAATAAGGCTGAATATGTAAATATGTGTTGAAATAGCAATCATTGAAAAAAATAACAGAAATATACACATGTAAATTATTATTAATCTGATATTTCACATTCCTTCCAATTTCACACGATTTTTTCATTCAGTGCTGGAAAATTGGTTCGATTTTAATGCCATCAATTAATAAAACAAAGATTATCTCGCTTGCTCTTATTATTAAATTTTATTTTATTGTTTCTTTAGTATTCGTGGTTAAATAATTCAATAAATGTATATGTACTTAATTGTAAGATTAACATCTTTTAGATAACTAAGCTGTACGAAGGAAATTTAATTTTCTGGCCCTCAGATTTTTGTAGGCCGCGTATATTTTGTTTATATGTATGATGATGCTCGTCATTAAATAAATCTGATTATGTGCATCGCGTTGGTGTCCAAACAATTTCAACTGCCTAATTAGACGATTGTCAAAGTAAATCTAATAAATACGGCTTATAAAGGGTCTTCCAATACGGATTGTTGAAGTTAGGACTGTCAAATTGGCTGTCATTTATTCGGTCTGTTTTGCCAAATCACGATGGATGTAAATATATAGCGTTCAACAACACGTACAAATGATAAAGTTGTTTTATCAAAATGGATGTTCTATTCGAGCAATGTTCCGCGCGCTTCGCCCATTGACGGCGGTCATCTTCATCAATGAGGCCCATTTCTGGATGAATGGGTACGTCATCAAATAAAATTGTCGAATTTGGGACGATACCAATCCACATGAGATTAAAGAATATCCCATGCATCCCGAAAAAGTCACTGTTTTGTGTGGATTTTAGGCTGGCAGTGTCATCGGTCCATATTTCTTTGAGAACGACGTTGGCCAGGCCATCACCGTCAACGGCAAGCGCTATAGGTCGATGCTTAACAACTTCTTTTGACCTGAATTGGATGACATGGACACCAATGACGTGTGGTGTCAACAGGATGGCGCTACGTACAATTCGAGGCCGTGGTCATCTCACGTGGAAATGATGTAAACTGGCCACCGAGATCGTACGATTTGACCCCGTTAAACTTTTTACTGTGGGTTTTTCTGAAGTCGCAGATCTATGAGAATAAGCTACAAACCACAGATGCCCTCAAAGCCATCATAACCCATGTTATCGGTCAAATTCAGCCTGATTTATGCGTCAGAGAAAAAAATGGACATTTCGAATGCGCGCCACCCAGAGAAGTCGCGGCGGTCATGCGATGATATCTCACACACACTTTGTTTTATTTAAATTTAAAGATAGGAAGTTCTTAATAAAAGACAATGTAGTTTTTTTTAGCAGAAACCTTTCAGATACTTCATTATACTTACGACAAACTGATGACTAATCTTTTTTCGAGCTCCATTTTCTTGAAAATAACCCAGCGTCTTTAATGTCTTGTAATTAGTTTGAACATTAAATGATGATCGTTTATTTATGCTTCGATTTCTTGTACGCCTGAAAAAAAAATTGAACTTCCATTCCAACCCATCGATGATCTTCAAATTTTCCAAATAAAAACACTGCTATTTTTAATATTATATTTTTTTTTTTGCTAAATGACATTTATTTTAATTTTAATATTCCATTACAGGTATAATATCATTATTTTGCTTTGATTACATTATTTTAAAAGATTATTTTTATTTGTTTTGAATATTAATACCTACATATCTACTACTTTAATATTTTTTTTTTGTTTGTTTATAAATAAAATCTTTTAAGGAAAAAACAGAACCAATATACAATCGAAAGTTATTTTTTTTTTGTTTAAATTTTAATCTAAAATAAATTTTCATTTGTATTTAAATTAAAAAAAAAAACGTGGTTTTAATATAGGTCAAATGAATATAGATGAGAATAGGTATACATAATATTTGGAAATATTTTATTTTATAATATAATTATTTTTAGGAAATTGCAAGCCCGTTATACACACAATATTTATTTATTTTTTGAAAATAAAATTCAAATTATAATAATTATTAAAAACAACCTAAGAGCAATCCTATATGAATTAACAAACAAAAGTTTTAAACATATTATGTATTTAATTAAATTAATTTTAGCAATAAATATACATATACATATGATATAGGTACAAGGTTTGTGTTCTATTTCTATAAATTATAATAACATTTATGTGTGTTACTTTATTTAATTACTAGCTAGGTATATTTATGTATGTATGTATAATTACTAAAAAGATTCTTTATCTTAACTCATTTTTCTGTTATTTCCAATCAAAATAATTATTATTATTCATTCGTTGCGATCTATCATTCTTTCTATATTTATTATAATATCAACTGACTGACACTTGAAACAAATCACATGGCTGAGAGCGATAACAAATTATACAAAATAGCGTAACTAATCTATTTTATATGCGCTCAAGAATTGTATAGTTTCGTTTCCGTTTTATTTTGATGTTGTTGTTGTTGTTGTTTGAATTCTCCCGCCAAAGTTGAGTGGTTTATTTAAATATTTATAAGTGTGTCAGTAGGAGAACTTTATTTATATTAACATTTAGATATGTAGATATCAACGACAAACAACACTGGGTGTTAAAATGTATCTCTCGAGATCACATTATTTGTATCTTTTTATATTTTTATTGTATCTCACACTTTCACTATAACTCTATTCCGTTTCGAATCTGCTAAAATGCTAAACTATACCTATGCTATATATCTAATCTAATTTACACATTTTTTTATTTTTTTTTAAAGAGGGTTGTGCCAGTACATTTGATGTGCTACACATCACATTTTTTTTTTTAGTATAATTTTTAAAAAAGTTCTACGCAAACAAAACTTATGAATTTAATGAATATTTTTATATTTATATTTATATATTGATGCTTTGAGTGTAGATAACTAGATAACAGATCATATAATATGGGGCGTAGTTGTTGAAAAATAATAAAGTAGGTAAAATCGATAAATAAAACATTTTTTTTTGGGAAGAAAATAACAAAAAGATATAAAAGTCAAAACGACGAACGCGGAGAGATATTTATATGGAGAAGAAAAAATGTACAAAAAGTAACAATAAAATACCCTTCCACTACATACGATTTTTGTTTTTTTTGTTGTATCCTTCGGGCAAACCACAATTTCTATACTTTAGTTTTTTTGTGTATAAAAAATGCATATAACATTGTTGTGTATGTGTGTTAAATACATATACAATAGGCCGCCTGCTGTTGCCGATACTTTGTGAGTCCTTGAAGAAATTATATTGTGAATCCGCAACTAAACGGCTCGTCCTCCCCCACAAAGTCTCCTTTTATCGATGCGAAGAAGGCTCACAAAAAAAAAAAACATTATATGGGTTTGGCTCTTGGTATAAAAATATAGCCGTAGCCGAAAGCACGAAAACTTCAAATGCAAACATGTATTTGTATGGTCGGTGATGTGGGTGTGGGTGTGCTCGGAGGACGTGTGTAGTAGGTCCTATGTATGTGGATGTCCTTTATACATGTCAAGTGATTCTGACTTTTTCTCCTTTAGCTCGAATTCGCTCCATTCGAATGGATTATTCAAATGGAAACAAAAAATTATGATAATACGTATGCCTCTTTTGTATTGCGGAAAAGGATCTCTACAATGCAGTGTATCCTGTAATTAGGAAGAGACAATAAGAAAAAAAAAAAAAACAAAATATAAGTACGTATGTAGGCATTAGATTTATTAGATATTTTTTTGGTGAAAAGAGGAAAGACCCTTCGAAGAGAAGATAGCCACAGGAATAAAGACGTAGACAAAAATTATACGAAAGTGATGAATAATTCATGGCGGCAAAGTTTGAACAAGGTTTTTGAGGAAAAGTATTGAGTATATAAATGTTGAGGGTAGGTAGGTACTACTTATAGCTGTTTTTATGTGGTTAGGATTTAGACTTTTCACTAAATCAAAATATGTCTATCACAAACAAAATTAATTTGCTGGATTTTTTTTTAATATCTATTCATAGATACGTACTATATGCGAAGAGGTAAGGTAGGTAACTTACCTAAGTAAGTTTAAATTTGAATATTTCTATAGCTCTAGATGCTAACTCTAACCAGGGCCGGCCCCAGCCAAACTTCCACCCTGTGCAAGATTTGTAGAAAGCGTCCTCTTTTATATTTGCGTAAATACATACATACACTGATACACATGCATAAGACTTTTCCACATTACCCAGGAGGTAGACTTCGAATGCATAGGTCTAGTGCGATCTTTAATTTTGCTATATTTTGAGTTAAATTCTCCAACAATGAAAGTGAAGTGATGGATGTTATTTTGGGATTATTTGAACAAGCTTTGTGGTTTAAATGCAAATGGCAGTACATATTTGTTTGCGCAAGATCTTTGCTCCTGCTTATGCGCCCCCACAATTTTGCGCCCTGTGCATTTGCACATCTTGCACCTATGGTTGGTCCGGCCCTGACTCTAACGTATAGTATTGTAATATAGACATGCAAAACATATAAAGTGTGTGATTTTTTTTAGAGGTATAGAACTTGAAGTTGGCAGCACGGTTTTCATCAACAGCCATTTTGTTATCTGCCAACTTAATTTCATATTTTATTATGAATCTACGGACGCCTGAACAACGCAGGCAAATGGTGCTGATTTATTTCGGAACGAGATTTACTGTTGATTCCGATTTTTAAAAGAAAATTTTGTTCAGCGATCAAGCTCATTTTTTTTTTTAATGGATATACGTCAATAAGCAAAACTGCCACATATTTGGAGTGTAGATAATCCTCAAGCCATTTTTGAGACACCAATACATTCAGAAAAACTGACAGTTTGGTGTGCTTTATGGGCTTGTAGAATCATTGGTTCTTACTTCTTTAAAAACGATGCCGGCAAGGGGATTACAGTCAATGGAGACCGTTATAGAACCATGATCAATGACTTTTTCGTTCCTGAATTGAATCGCTTTGATGTGGGGGAGCTGTGGTTTCAACAAGACGGCGCAATTGATTTGTTGAAGGAAACGTTTGGCGAGCGCATAATTTCGCGTTTTGGACCTGTGAGTTGGCCTCCAAGATCATGCAATTTAACAACGCTAGACTTTTTCTATAAGGGTATGTGAAGTCGCTAGTCAGCACCAATAAGCCAGATACACTTGTCGACTTGAAAAACAACATTCGCCTCGTTATTTCCGATATACGATCCCAAATGCAGCAAAGAATAATCAAAAATTGGACCTCAATATTGTACTAGATACATCCAAACCAGCCGCGGCGCGGCGGAAGCCATATGCCATAAATCATATTCAAATAAAAATGACAAAAAATTACTTTCATATAAATTCAATTTTATGGCATTTAATACAATTTATTTGTGTTTTATTTTATTTTATAGTTCTATACTTCTAAAAAAAAAAACACCCTTTACGTTCGTATCAAAACTAATAGCAGTGGGCTCGCAATTCTGATCAGTTCTTTTTCAAAAGACTTTATGCTTTCAGAATTCTGCTTTTTTTTTTTTTAATTTCTCTAATGTAACTAATTTTAAAGCAAATAATATCGATAGTTTGAACAAAATCAATCATTTTATTGTTACATTAAAAAAAATATAGGACGGCTGATTTTTTAATATCTGAGAGAGGACAATTTTCTTAAGAAGTGACTTGAAATAGATAAAAAAAAACAACGGCAACGGCAGTACGCTATAATTTAATTAAAATTTCTAAATCAAGTTGAATTAATCAATAGTTTTTGAAAAATCAATTTTAAATCTCACATTTTTGGAAAATAAAATGTTTTTTTTTCTATTTTTAAGAAAATTGCTTCTCCCGCCTAAACGGGGGCAAATAGAACCCGCCTCCCATACTCAACCTACACGCAAACGCAACACGCTTTATCGTTTTGATGCATCTCGTATCACTCTGTAGCTAAACTTTATTTAAACAACCTTTGATCTCTTTCTGATAAAAAAAATAAGGACCTTTTTTTTTCATTTAAGTGATCCGTTTATTCTTCAGGACATTTCGGAAAGAATTAATGCCTTTTGTTGTATTCTAATGGGTGATTTTTTAAGAGGTTTAGAACTTTTTAAAAAAAAAAAACACAAAAAATTCGAAAAAATGAATGAAATATTTATTTGAATCGATAGTTTGAACCTTGCAATTTAATGTTTAAAGATAATTTCATGCAAATGTTGACCGCGGCTGCGTCTCAGGTAGCCCATCCGCTGAGTCCAATTTTGGCATACTCTTTCACACATAACGGCCGGTATCTCACGAATGAATGCATGGATGTTGGCTTCCAGTGCGTCAATCGAAGCGGGTTTGTCCCTATAGACATTAGCCTTGACATACCCCCACAAAAAATAATCTAATGGTGTCAAATCGCACGATCTAGGTGGCCAATTGACCGGCCCGAAACGTGAAATTAACTGTTCACCAAACTCGCCTCGCAATTGCGCCATTGTTTCGCGTGCTGTGTGGCATGTGGCACCGTCTTGTTGAAACCACATATCATGCAAGTCAAGAACTTCCATTTCGGGCAAAAAAAAGTTTGTTATCATCGCTCGGTAGCGTTCACCATTGACAGTAACGCTGCGATTCGCATCATCTTTGAAGAAATAGGCCCAATAATGCCGCCGGCCCATAAACCGCACCAAACAGTGGCTTTTTCGGGATGCATTGGTAGCTGTTGCAATGCTTCTGGCTGATCTTCACTCCAAATGCGGCAATTTTGCTTATTTACGTACCCATTCAACCAAAAATGAGCCTCATCGCTGAACACAAGCAGCGCGCGATGAACATTTCGAACCGAGCACGAATTTTGATAGTAAAATTCAATAATTTGCAAGCGTTGTTCATTTGTAAGACGATCCATGGTTAAATTGCAAACCAAACTGAAGCTGTTTGACAGTGACACAAGGTACTAAACACACGTCAGCTGTCAAAACCAGTGTTGCCAAAACCAAACCAGCTAAAAAATCACCCGTTACATGAACCATATTTTATTAGCAACAGCAGTTTGTTGTTGTTTCTTAATTAGGCTTGGAAGAAGAGCACGTACTCATATATTTAGTTTCTGGCTAATGTGAACAAGTTTTTTTTTGTATTTATCTTTTTTTTACCTAGCTTTTGAGTATACCTGCCTTTGCTATGTAAATTTACAACGACCATCAGATATACTATAGCTTCCCAATTCAAAGACAAAAAGTCCTTAAGTTACAGTCGAACTCATTTTTGTTCACGGCCAAAGACTATAATGAAAGAGAAAAGTTGCACAAAAAAAAAAAAAAACAAACAGAGTTCTACTCACATGTTTGTGTCTATTCCTAACTATAACATCTTGTGCGCCCTTTCAAGCTTATGAAAGTAGCTATGTACCTTAACTCTGAGTAAACTCTTTCACTATTCAACTTTTATTTACTCCTTGAAATCCGCCCGATGATGTTCTATTCTCTGTATTTTTTTTTTATTATTTTTTGTTAAGTCTATATCCTTTGAATCACGACGCCTACTTACATCCTTCAAGCTTTTAACTAGGACGAACCCCCTTCCTGGCTTTTATCTATAAACTTTTCTACGACACTATACATACCACTCTGCCAACAATATTTTCCCCCAAACAAGCTACTATAAGAACAACGAGGTCGCACAACGACGACGACGACGACGACGGCAACGGGAACGGCAACGGCAACGGCATGGTAGGTATGTGAAGGTAAAAGTGCAGAAAAACTGTTAAAAGCAAGGATTGCATCCCATGTTGCCGAAGGGATTTTAACTAAGTATTAAAATGGAGTAGAAAAAGAAAAACTTACACTCGGAAAATTCCACCTCAATCCATACCCCAAAGTAACCCATCAACACCCTTTTGCAAAAACCAAACAGAGGGGTAGAGTTGAGTAAGGTATTTTCATCACTGGATTATACGACGAATTCATATATAACGTAATATCTAGTGTATAGGCAAGAACTTTGCACTGGAATTGTAGAAGTATACAAAATCTTCTCTCGCTGGGATTCATTATTAAATATTTATGATAGGATAGATGGAACCCCGGAGGCTGAAAGAATGCTGCAGCATTAGATTTTTTTTTCGGATAAAAATAGATTGCAGTGATTTTCTTTTTTATTTATATTTAATTTTTACGATTTTCCAGTTTAGTACTTTTGTCTTGCAATATTTTTTTTATATGAATTGTATAGGTAGGGTAAGTTATATGAACTTAAAAACGGAACTTACGAGTTCGATGAAATGGTACCTATATTTATTAGGTAACTTCTGCTTCAACTTTCTGTAGTAAGGTACAGGTATATCGGTTCTTCTTCTTTTTCATTAAGGAAATCTAAAGATCTTAAGCTAGCGTACACCTACCTATAAAATTTCATGAAAAATTTTAATTAATTTTTTTTGCAATTTTCCCACAAAACGATAGTTTTTTTTTTTTTTTTAAATATGAAGGTAAAAATTTTAGTTAATGCAATTCTGTAAAAAAAACTACAACGATTTTTTTCGTAAGAGCAACAGTTCTTAGAGACGTGCGCAAATTTGATGCGTACTCTACGCCAGCCATTAAAGTGTTTTTGGTGTTTTTTTCACACGTGTGGTTTTCAATCTGGCAATACTTTTTTCGGAGTTCTCCTTTTTGACAGCTGTCACTTGATTTATACTCAGTTTAGTTTGCCATTTCATAATTAATAGACTTATTTCTGAACAACGTTTGCAAATCGTGAAAATTTATTACCAAAATAATGGTTCGGTTTGCGGGAAACATCGCGCGCTGCGTCCAATATTCGGTCGACATAATCGCATAAATTCGAGCAACCATGGATCGGTTTCGCACCACGTTTACTCTAGTGGATAGTGCGCATTCTTAGAGACGCCCGCCGTATAGTGCGCTCCGAAGACGCTATTGCTGCTGTGGAGCAGAGTATTGAAGAAGACCTGAATCAGTCCATCCGCCATCGCACGCAACAATTGGAGCTGTCGAAAATTGCGCCTCTCGGCTGGAATTTATTCGAGCCAGCCGCGGCGGTCACTTGTCCGAAATCATTTTTAAAACATAATGGCAAACCCTTATCTTTATAATAAAGCTAAATTTTTGGCATTAACATTAAATTATATGCGTTTTATTTCTTCTTGAAAACCACACGTCTAAAAAAAAAAACATCCTTTACATTAAATTAAAAAAACTGAAATTTTAAGGATTTTGCACGTTTTCCTAAAAAAATTAGGTCGTAATTAAAAAAAAACGTCACATTCTTTTTTAGTTGGAATCTTATAAGCTGCAACATCTATATATTTCTGCCTCAACATTTCTTCTAAACAAAACTGATAGTTTCGTAACATTTCCTTGACATTTCTTCGAAAAAAAAAAGATAGTTTTCGATTTGAGATATTTACAAGAAGCTGAACTTTGTCCCTTTAACCTCATAAAATCTAGACCACCGATGGTTTCGTTTAGATGATAGTTTTTAAATGAAAGGAGAAGTATTAATTTTCTGTTCAATGCAACTTGAAAAGGCTTCTCCGGCCAGCCTGTTTGGCATATTTAAGGGCTTTTACACACGAACTATCTCGTCATGGACAAAGTACGTGACAATTTTCAATCAATTTCGCATAATGTATCCGATATTCCCACCAAAATGTTGAATAAATACTTGAAACTGTTACGCCTGACGAATGACACTGCTGTGCGGCCGGCTGTTTGCAGCTTAGGCTCTCTGATGTGTAGCTTACGCCTATTGTGCGTTTGTTTATTCCAAAAAAAAACGTGAGCTACACATAAGATGCAAACAAGCGTAGTTCGCGTCTGTATATGCAGAAGGCCTAAGTGTTCAGTTTTTTTTCAAAATCGATGAGTTAGGTTATGTCATGGTCACCTCCCAGACTATTTAGACCCTATTGCTTAAACGAATCGGAAATTTTCGAATTCAACAATAATTTCACTGAATATCTCAAAAAAAACAGAGCCTCTAGGTACCTATCAAAAGGCTTTTTGTGTTGAACTTAAAAATAGTTATGACTCGTTTAAGCAAACGGAAATTCGATTTTTTGAACTTCTAATACAATTTTTTTGTTTGCTTCTCAATTTTTTTGGACCATTTTATGCGATCCATCTATGAGAGCAAATATGTGCGACCGCGTCGTGCTATTTATTTTGACTTAGATAGGTATTTCCTTTGTTTTTGCAAAAATAAAGGAATGAAATTTGAACTTTTTTTCTGTCTGGTCAGCTAAGAGCATGTTAATGTTCATACCTATATTTTGTTTCGTCATATTATTTTGTTCATAAATTTTATGGGCTCATATTTCATGAGCTGTCCCCAAAAATAATAACTTAAATCCTCAAGATTTTCAAACATACAATGTCCATTGACGTCATCGCCGTCATATCATTCGGAGGAGAAGACTATGAAAGAAACATAATAGCGAATGTTGGCGGCGCGGCGCGGTGGCATCGGCATCGGCCGGCACCCAAAGCGATTATTTGCTCGACTTCATGACGTTGACATTTTAATTTGCACCTTGTGCCAGTTTGTTAATCCATTGAAGCTATCCAGCAACAACAAAAACGATATATCTATACACAAAAACCTCGGAAAAATAAAATATTAAAAGAAAAAAAAAAGAAAAAGAGAAATCGACGAAACGATGGCGACTATAAGGTAATGAAAACAAATCAAAGTGCTTAAGAACGGAAGAGTGATGCCACTCTTGGTGCTTCAATGAATAAATATTTTAAAATTTCAAATTGAACGTTTTTGGAAAGCAAAGGCTTAAAAAAAAGAAACATGAATACCCATGTACTTTGAAATATTGAGCTCTGAGTACTATGTTGCTAATGTTTGAAATGTCAATGGATGAAAGCTGCGAACCAATACATAAATTAACATTACATTTTTTTTTTTAAAGAAATGAAAACAACTTAAATGGACTTCAACCTGGTTAAGGCTTGAAGTTCAGACATTTACAGAGGCCAACCCGATCAACACACTCCTTTTTGTCCATCAGAAGGACGCGAGTATAATTTATATAGTTATTATTGTCAGTGAGAAAATATCAAAGTGGCATCCCTGTCGTCCGAAAGTGTACAAAATTGAAAAAAAAAAAAATAGTTCAAATGGCGCGGATAAAAGCCGCTTGAGAAAGAAGCGATCAAAGTACACACCATATGGGATCAAAGAAGACCAAAAAAGACAAGGAGTACCTATACATATATACACACAATGTATAATAATGTAGGTGCCAATCCAAGTCTTGTCTACCAAATGTCCCCACATTTCTTTCTCTAGTCAAGTCATAGGCCCGATTGGAGTCGTAAATCCGTTCGATGGCGACCAGCGACCACGTATTACACACATATTCATCGTTGATTGTCTCTCATGCATATCCACTTGCCATTGATAGACAGGGATACAACTCACGCTACCACCACCACGATTGTCTGCTTAAACAGTATATTCATGTCTTATATATGTGCTATTGTGGGGCACACAGATAGTTATATAGTAGTGCCCCTCTTTGATGAACGCTAGGTGGACTTTGGAGCGCACAAGCACAGCACACAACCAGCCTCCAAGAATTGCTCCATAAATCATTGGATTTCACTCCAGCGCACAGCGTATATTTTTTTTTTTGAAGACCAAAGGCTGCACTGGTGTCTGGCCAGTTCCATTGCCAAGTGGGACATGCTTATGAGCGCGTGCGCGCCTTCGTTTCGCTTGTATTTTCTGGGGCTTTGGTATCCTACGAGTACCTACAGTATCAAGTTGACAGCCGAAAGGCGCAACGAGGTGGAGATTAAGAGTTCTTTTTGCCCGCTCTGTCTATTCCATTTGAATGGAGACTTGGGACCTCTTGCAGGGGGCTATAATAGTGGTGCGACTACAATAATTGTAAGTGCTGTAAGTTAAGGCTTCAGGCAGGCTCATTGCATTAACGCCTGGTTTTTCGTTTTTTTGTGTTTATTTTTTGTCGTAATAATTATTGTGCGGAAGAAAAACTGATACAAGAGTGCGGAAATGTCTTGCGAGGTTTGCGCTTTAAATGGAAAAGTAAGTTGATGCATTCAGAAGGTCTAAGCGTTTTCTTTGTTGGTAGAGTAATCCACTTAAAACCCGGCTTGAAGTGGAAAGTTGTGATTGACAGAAGATGGGTAGGGTTTCTTGTAAATTAAAGCAGTTGGAAAATCTTCCGAAAACGCTACATACTCAAGATGCGGGGACCTAGAAATATTAAGTATAACTAGGGTTCTCAAACTTGTTCAAACATTTTTGTCGCTTCTTCAAACTTAACTGATTTAAAAATCATCAAACATATAAAAGAACTTACCTTAAATCTAAGCTGTTCCAGCACTTACTGTCGAACTTGACGAAGATGGTGCGACCAGCGATGAAATACTTTTAAATGAAGTCTTCGGTTGGGTGGGTGCAACTCCAGACTCCCGACTTGTTGCAGTACTAATGCCTGATGAAGCCGATGATGATGAGGAAACCACATTGGATGATGTCGCCGGACGACTTGTGGAATTTGTCACACTTGTCGTGGAAACACCCGAAGCAGCTGGACCAGCAGCAGCTGTTGCCAAAGCCTCTGACTTATCTGCGGCCGCAGCGGCTCTCATATTGAGATTAGCGGCCACTTGTTCAATGTTTAAGTTCTTCTTTAGCCTCGGCGGTGATCCGGGGTTTGTACTGCTCGAAGGGCTGTTATTTGGTGGAGTTGGGGCTTTGAATTCGGGTTTTGACGGAACACCAGTGGGGGACGTTGGGGCGGAGGATGGTTTGCTGCTAATACTGTTGAGCATAGGAATCTGGGGTTGATTGCGGAATGCCAGTGCTGATGGATTCGGAATGTTCCGTACTGAAGCGTTTTGCTGGCGAACCGGAGTTTGTGCGGCACGAACTTTGGAGATCTCGTTCAGCTTTGGGAGAGTTTTGATTGCGATTTTTTCGCGATTTGTTGCTGATTCGGAGAGCAGATGCAGGTTTTGCAGATCATCGGTTGAGTTCTCCATTTTTGAAGATTTATTCGCCGAAGCAGCAATGCTGTCCGGCACCGTGCTCGAAGTCATGTTTTGTTTGATTTTATTGAGGGCTGCTTCTAAACTGTTGCCTGCTGTTGGTGTTGGAGGAGTTGGGGGCTTGGAATGGGTTGATGGGTGTTTGCCGGAAAGGTCCAGAATTTCCACACTGTTATCCCTTGATGAGGGTCTGCGATCCTTTAAAGATGACGACGAAGAGGAAGATGTCGACGATGATTTTTCCTTCGATGACTTTCCATTAGTTTCTGATGAAGGCTTTTCGGGTTGTTTGGGAGCGTTTTCGGCACTGGTGGCTGCAGATTTACTTGCCACGATAGCGGGAATGATGCTTCGCATGCTGATAAGTCCTGGTGGCGAGGCCTGTGAATGGCCACTTGTGCTCTTTGTGCTTACTGTAAGGGCGGGCGATCTCACTGAGGGTGAACTTTGGGACTTTTTGATCTTCACCAAGGGTATAGGCGGTGGAGGTGGTCGAGTCGCTTTAGGCGGACTGGACTTCACAGCAGTTGATTTCTGCTGTTCTGCTGCACCTGTGGGAACCCTCAAAATTTCTAACGCTGGTTTTTGGGTACTCTGACTGGTACTTTGACTTGTATAGGATTTCTTCTGGCTTGTAATGGTGACAGCAGAATTACTTGAGGAATGTGTGATCTTTCCGTTTGCACTTTCGTTCATTTTTGTGACGCTGATCGAAGAAGGTGGCATCAGCATTGGCAATGGTTTTCGCTTGCTCATTTCATGAGTGTAGCTAGAGGCAATGGAAGAGGTGTAGAAAGGCTTGTCTTGTGATTTAGTTGGTGCAGATGGGGTCAATGGGTTTGACGGCTTAATAGGGCGTTGCTGGTGTTGGAACAAAGGACCATAAGCTGATTTGCGAATCAAGCGATCCTGATCGGTCTTCTGTTGCTTTGTCAAGAGCGCTGTCGGATGAGGTCCGTCAAGACTCGCCGACCTTTTAAGCTGAGCTGCATGCTTGTGCGCCGAACTTGCTATCGAGGAGATCGGACTCAGTTTATGGGAGTTCGGCATTACTTTTGGTGGAGCTTGAGGCACTGCAAATTGGGCCTTTGATGGAGTTGTCACAGGGAGTTTGGGGGGAGGACGGTTGGATTGCTGGACTGGGAGTGCTGGAGCTGGTACAGGTGTAGTTACAGGAGGCCGGGGCACTGGTTTAAGCGGTGGAGTAGCGGGTTTTGTTGATGTGGGAGTTATAGTTGGAATGGTAAGCGGGGTAGTTTTGAATAGACTAGGAGGAAGCGGTGGCGAGGCCGGTATTTTCATTTCCTGAATATTGGAAAGAGGCTTTGAAATGGGCACGGGTGACTTTATAGCCGTTGTAGATGTGACCTGCGACGAGGGTTTCGATGGAATTCGCGCGTGTATTGTGGTCATAATTTGTGGAGCGTTGGTTGATTTTGATTTAGCTTCCTTCGAACTGGAACTGGCATCCTTCGAACTGACTTCCTTCGTGTGGCCCTCTTTTGATTTTGAGTCTTTCGACTTAGATTCCTTTGTCTTACCATCTTTGGACTTACCGTCTTTCAATTTAATGTCTTTTGATTTTGACTCTTTCTTCGAGCCTTCAGAGTCTTTGTGGCTTGTTGGACTGGCTTTTTTCGAAGATTCTAAAGTTCGAATGGGATTCGAAATGTTTAAGCTGGCGGTTACACTTGGCATCGGACCTGGAATCGGCGTTGTCGATGATGGTGGAGAATACGAAAGCTTGGGTTTCTTGGAATGGTGTTTTCCATTCATCAAAGTTGGCTCCTGCATTGGAGGAGGGAGCTTCAAACTTGTCGGAGTTGTGACAATCACATCATCACTGCTGCTACTCGATTTTCTGCTCTCAATCTTGTGTGTGCGATGATTACCGGTAATTTTGACTTTCATCTTGAGACTCTCATTTTCGGGCTGTGAGGATATTTCTGCATGCAGCTTCCGACGTTTGCCATTGGAATCTTTTGGTTCTTTCGAATGCTTCTTCTTCCGTTTCTTATGCGAAGACGACGAGAATGAAGGATAGTCATCTTTTCCAGAAAACGAGAATGTGCCATTTGAGGTCGAAGAACTAGCGGATGATGAGGTCGACATTGGTGAAGCATCAGGACTGGTCTTTGGCTTGGGCAATTCCAAAGGATCCTTTGGCTTCTCCGTTTCAATTGGCTTCAAACCGATGTTCTTGGCATATGTCTTCAAATCTACCTTGTCCGCTAAAGGTTGCGGTTGCTCATCAATCGAAAACTTTCGCTTCGATATCTTCTTCGGTTCTTGCCGTACTTCAGCTGACTTCGGCTTCGGAATGGCTATTTTAGTCTTTGGGTTATTCAACTCAATCTTGAGCTTAGGAACGTTCTTGGGTTTTGGTGGACTGTTCGCAGGAGATGGTTTCTTGCCAGCAGTTTTCAATTCGGCCAAAGAGAGATTCTCCAAACTTTCATCGGAAGAGTTTGGCGAACGATTGATTTGTGACTGTGGGATACTAACCACAATATCACACTTTGAGACCATCACTGATTGCTTTGAGTCTTCTTTAGATGTTTTCGGCAGATTGCTACCACTGGTGGAATTCGAAGTCACTGCATAGTCACTGTAACGCATATCGTTACTGCGAAGACTCTTAAAATCATTCGTTATATTGTAAATGGACTCTTCAGAATTGGAACGTTTAGGGCTCTGTTTGCGGGCTATAATCATTTTCATGGCGCCGCTACTTTCGTTCTTTTCTCGTTCCATCTCATTGTTGTTATTATTATTATAACTACCCGAGGAATCTTTCATATCTAGGGACTTGGATTTGTAGACGGAATAGGTAACCTGTCTGCTATTCTCTCCAATTTTGTCAACTTTCCTCAAGGGTTCAACAAACCTTACTGATTTCAGTGGCACTGCAGGTGCCATCATCATCTCACTATCAGTTGGTGACTTTTTGACACGTTTAGCCTCTGGACTGCCCGACTCATTTTGGTTATTCTCCCCCAACACCTTCGTTGTGGAGAGAGTGGTCACCGTCTTCGAAGCTGCAGGCGCTGGTGTGTTGCTATGCAAAAGAATTCTATAACAGAATCTCATTGGAGCCACCTATAATACCAAGCGTGATTTGGGGGGAAAAAGAAAGCAAGCAAAAACAAAAGAACAATAAATTTTCTTTATCGGTTTTATATTTTTTTTTTTTTTTGTATGTCAAAAGGATTTCTTTTGTCCTTTTGGATAAGTTGAAAAGGAAAATTAAAAAAAAAAAACAAAAGGACAACTCACCCTTTTCCAGTTATAGCAATAGCCAACATCCATGAGACTGAAATCTTCTGGCAAAATTTCGTCCTCATAGATGATGTCAATGTCCACCCGTTGGTTATCTGGATCGATATCGTACTTGGAGCAAAGGAATCGTTTCAAATGATGAACTGTCACTCCAGCAGGACACTGCAGATATCTCACTGGTGGGATTTGAGATTTGTTGCAAGACACCAGCAACGCCGGATGGTATTCCAGCGAAAGGCTATCGAACAAAAAAAAATAAGACAATGGAATGAATAATTGGTTTTTCATTTGCACCATCAGAACAAGAAGACACAAATAACCTTCAGAATAACAGGGTTATATAGGAAGCTATTGAATTCTATGCTTACCTTATTGGTTCTGCAGGATAAATGAATTCTTCTTCCATCATTAACATATCACAGTCGGATGTTGAATCTAAGGACTTCCAGAAACTCAACTGGCGTTCCCGTTCTTGTTGTATAAGACCCGGTACGAGCTTGTATACCAAGGTACGCAGGATATCATCAGATCTAAATATATAGAGTTTTCGGTTTTATTTCGTATATAGGTAATTTATTTAGCTGCCAAGAAGTAACTAACCTTAAATTGCTAAGAGTGATGAATCGAATTTGTGGTTTGCAATTTGGACAATTGCTATCGGTTTCCAGGTACTTGACAATGCAGGATCTACAATCTGTGGGAATAATTTTTAAGATGTATGACTGAGTCTCCAATGTTTATATTTAAAAATTAAAAATGATTCACTAAGGAACCGCTTTTCAGTCCGAAATCATCCGAGGTAAACTCGAGTTAACCCTTCACACTTGACGAGTTAAATCGAGTTTAACTTTAATCTTAAACTAAAAAAAAACTATGGACGGGCCTAAGAAGAAGACTCAACTTACATGAATGCTCACATATATCCACTGAAGTTGCATTGACCAAATATCCACAACATAAATTGCACACAATGGCATCATTGAATTCTTTGACTTTAAGCTTCTGACGTTGATGTTGTTGCAGGTGTCTTTGATGATGCTCTGATGGGGGCTTCATTGTTGTTTCAACAGCATCACCTGAAGCAGAAGCAACAGCCGTGACAACTGATGATGATGATTTGTCCATTGTCGATTGAGTGAATGTGGTTACAGCTCTTGCATTTGCACTCGACGAAGAAGAACTGGACTGCAGTTGTAGATTCGTTGTTGTGATGCCATCTGATGATGAAGTTGCTTGTGAAGCAGAAGTAGTGGGCTCTCTGATATCTTCACGTTTGCAAATACTACTTTTGTGATGGTAGTCGGCTATCATATCTAGCATGATAAGATACCGTGAAGAGGAATTGTATGGTGTTATTGTTAACTTCGTCTTATTCGTACGAAGTTACGGTCTAGTTGACTTAGTTAAGCTGCGGACTATCTGGAAAATAAAATAAAAAATGTATACAAATGCGTTTAAAATGGAGCCAGGCTAAAAGAGGTGATAAATTAATAATACCATCTGGAATTTTTAAAAACTCAAACATCCATACGAGCCACACAAGCTGTCCAACAAACGATCATTAAAGATCGATGCTATGTGAAAACTATTCGTGAAATAGGTGCCGAAACCGTCGAAAATGTATCGACAAATTGGGTTGATAGGATGGCCTATTGCCAGTGGAGGCAGGCATTTAAATAAAATAACCGGCAATAATTAATCAGAAGGTTTATTTTTTTCAATAAAGTAAAAATCGTTTAAAAATATTAAGCCTTATTAAAAAGAAACCAACCACCCTTTACTAGAGCAACTAAATAAAGGGTGTTTTTTTTAGACGTGTAGTTTTCAATCTGGCAATTCTTTTTTCGGAGTTGGTCTTTTTGACAGCTGTCACTTGATTTATGCTCAGTTTGGTTTGCCATTTCATAATGAATAGACTTATTCCTCAACAACGTTTGCAAATCGTGCAAATTTATTACTAAAATAATGGTTCGGTTATTCGATAAAGCTCATTTTTGGTTGAATGGGTACGTTAATAAGCAAAATGTTCGTATTTGGAGTGGTCCACAAGCCATTGTCGAGACGCCGTTACATCCTCAAAAAGCAACTGTTTGATGTGGCCTATGTGCTGAGGGAATCATTGGTTCCACATTTCTTCAAAAATGAAGCCGGGTATAATGTTACAGTCAATGGGGAACGCTATAGAGCCATGATTAATGACTTTTTTGTGCCTGAATTGCAGGATGTTGATATGGACGACCTTTGGTTCCAACAAGACGGCGCTACATGCCACACAGCCAAAGAAACAATCAATTTATTAAAGGAATCTTTTGGTGCTCGTGTCGTGTGCCTGTGGTGTGGTCCCCAAGATCGTGCGATTTAACACCGCTGGACTATTTTTTTGTGAGGTTATGTAAAGTCGTTTGTCTACGCAGATAAGCCCGAGACGATTGACGCCTTGGAAGGGAATATTCGGTGCCTTATTGCTGACATACGACCCCAATTGCTGCAAAAAGTGGTCGAAAATTGGGTCTCTCGGTTGGAATTTATTCGAGCCAGCCGCGGCGGCTACTTGCCCGAAATCATTTTTAAAACATAATGGCAAACCCTTATCTTTATAATAAAGCTAAATTCTTGGCCATAAAATTAGATTTCGTATTGAAAACCACACGTCTACAAAAAAACACCCTTTACTAAACAAAAAAAAAGAAAATCATAGATTTTACCAGACAAGAATTCCACAAGTGTCCAATTCTACCCCAACCTCAGAACCTCGTATTTAAATTTGTCTACACGATAGGGATTTTTTTAATTTATTCATTTTGGACCTCTTGTGGACCTCTTATTAACCACCGATCGCTCTTTAAATTCTATTTAAACAATTGACATATTCACATCTATACAGATGTGAATGTATTTCAGCTTACCAAAATTTTAATTACATCTCAAGTAGGTACTTTTTTTTTTTTTGGTTCGCTTGGTCATTTGTTCCTTGCCATTAACTTTGAATGAGGTTCCCTTTTTCATTCTTTTAATACCCTGCAATCTCATATTTCCAGTTATTTAACTGATCTGATACTTATTAAGTGTATGTATTTTTTTTTTTTTTCAAACTTCCCCAGACCGTTAAATTCAGATGGTCGATTCTAAAGTGTGAACTGGACAGTAATATGGCGAAGCCAGTGCCGCATTGGCCACAAATTGACTATGTGGTTTTGCTTGGAAATTTAGCATGACAGCTGAATTTCAGTTGAATCATCCACGAAAGAAATTAATAAAGCTTTCTAATCAGTAGAAAAAGGTATTGAATAATACACGCTTAACATAAAGGTCACTTCGCAAAATTGACAGAAATCTACCCACAGGAGCAATCGTACTTATCGATATACTCGTAAAAGGCCTCTTCACTACTTAGTCTTGCCCTGCTGTTCTTTTAAATTTATCGCTGTGCCATTTGCATAACAGCAGGCCTGCGCCTGGCTAACACAAACGACGGAAATCCACAGCCACATTGAAGAATCTCAAAAAAACGAAACAGTCGACGCGTTATCGCCACCGCAAATAGGTATAGACACACAAATATATGCACTGCAACTGCACTAACTTCACTCAGAGTCAGAGTCAGAGCCCACAATCAAATGACAGACAAACAAATAGAAGTGGCTCAAGTGACAGAAGCTGTATAGCTTGGGGAAATGACAGAAGCAGCAAGCAACTGACCCAGCCGCCCCGCCACACAGTAGTTCTGCTATTAATGACTTCATAATTAACGATCCAATAAAATCCGTTATATGACAGCAAGAGTTAAGATGAGATATTGCTGCGGCTGAATGTTGATGCCACGATGCTGATGATTATCGCATGAAAATGACCGAAGCGATGCGATGGTGATGATGCAACGCACAGAAATGATGATAGTCAAACCAAACACGTCTCTAGTACATACACGTGCGAGGTGCGAGAGAAGACAAGTTGACGTCAAAGATTTGAAGTATCGACGACGACGACGACTACGACGGCGACGGCCAACGAGGTACCGACGACGACACGGTCGATGGTGTGGACTGTGTAGTGTGGAGATGAAAGAAATCGGAAACAAAAAAAAAAACCGAAGAAGCAACGTAATTTGCATTTAAGTAGGTATGTATATTTGAAAGTGTCGGCAACGGCGCGGCTGCTGCGGAACATCTTCGTAATAATCTCTCTGGCGCTGATGCTGAAAGCTGTTGTGTCTTGTGTTTTTGTATAGCAATAGAAATGAGCAACCCATTTTCGGGATCAGCAAAAGATTATGAACCGAAAGTAGTGTTTGCCATATGTTTCAGCTGGAAATGCAATTTAAACGAAAAATAAATTTCATAGGAAACAAATTTACATTGACCGAGTTTTGGAGTAACATTTTCTAGCAAATTTATGATCAAAACAACATTTGCATATTATTTCGGACGTTTATATAGAGAAGGAGATGGGAAAAAGCTATAAAAACTTAAACCTATACACACATAATTTTTAAATGTTCATCATACTAAAATGGAACTTGTTAATTTCAGCAACTTTGCAAAAAAACAAAAATAAATTCATCAACATAATAGTATAGGTATACAGACCTTGAAGATTCTCTTAGAGATAAAATTTATTGGTGACGATGAGATGACACTACTGGCTTAGGCGTGGGTTTATGTTAAATAGGTAGATAAATACTTATACTATACTGAAATTGAAAACTTAGCATATCAACATTTTATGCCTATGTATATACACGTCTTGGGTTTTAATAAGTTTTATACAATAGTTATAGGGTAAACATTTTTGAAGTAAGGCAAAAGGGCCGCATTGCAGAAATTCAGGTTTTTTTCAGAAAAGGAGCTAGTAATATAAAATGGTCAAAGGTATTTGCCTACTGACCAGTTTATTTCAATCAGAAGCAGTTGCTCTTGATGATACCCATTGAAAAAGTGGAAAAACTACAAATGCCTGTATGGATATGGACAATAACGATTTATCATGTAAAATAATTCTTCCTTCATACACACTGCTCATATCCAAACTGCACAATATTCATTCGTGTTTTTTTTTTGTTGAGAAGGCTTGACTTTAAGCAGGCAATTTTTCATTTATGCCTACAAGCTTTGGAATGGTTTGCCCAATGCCCCAATCATGTAAAATCGAGATTTGAACACAGAATATTCCTTGAAGCATTCTGAGTTAAGATACTTTTATTTATTTTTTCCCTTACGTTTTGGTGGCGATTTTAATTTGTTTTAAAATAATATAAAAAAAAATTTGTTTTTATCTCTATTAATTCTTTAAAATTTCACTTTATTTAATTTTTGTATAGATTATAATTTCCTTTTATTTCTTGTATCTAATAGTTATAAGGTGATGTACAGCGTTGTACAAATGCTGAAGGATTGCATATTCGGCTGCTGTAGCGAAAAAATGTCTACCTTTCGTATTCTATCGCATAATTGTTCGATTTTACGCACACAATACACATGCATGCATGTGCAAACAAAAAATACCAAACATTTTTAAAATCATACATGCTGCATGCACAACCGCATTGCCATATACACCATAAAGTTTTCATGCTCATCAACCACTTTGCTGCACAGGTATAGTTGTGTAAGGGCCCTTTGGCTTAAGTTCAAATCGATTAGAACGATTTTGAAGTTTTTAAATTTTAGTTTCTGGTGGTTAACAACAAAGACAAATTGAATTCTTTCGCTAATCTATAATAGTGTCAGTTTCAGATCCCTTAAAATATTGAGTTTTAAGTGAAATTTTTTGGATTTGCGCGATTCGATTTTGATCAATCACAAAGCTTTGACGTTCTCGAGACAAGTCGCATTTATACCCTTCAACAGCCAGAAATGTTTCCAAGATGAGCTCATGTACTGAAAGCTAAGAAAAATTAGACAACAAAAAGTCAGCTTTGAAAAACACTTCGAAAAAGCTGAATTTATTTTTTAAGTATTATGCTTAAAGAATAATCTAAGGACAGGGGTGGTAGAAAGATTGTTTTGTAAATATTTCGAAAGCTAACAGTTTTCTTTGTAAAGAATTAAATTGTAGATTTGGCAATAAAATTTATCACTTTTTTCGTAGAGGCAATAGATTTCGAGAAAAACTGTCGCGAAGGGTAGAATATCAGTTTTTTGTGTTATACTGTACAGTTTTTGGTGCAGTTGTGGTTTCAACGAAAGTCATAATCCACGTTGTAAAACCACCAATAGAACAAAATTCTGTTACTCTAACGCCCAATTTCTTCACAGAAGTACTAAGCCAGCCTAGTACCCAGTCCAGCTAGACTAGGTACTAGCTCTGGTACTCGGTCCTAACGAAAAGTAAGTACCTGAGCATTTCTTCACGTCACTAGTCCCGGGTCTAAATACAACAAGCGGTATTAGGACTTAATAAGTCTAAAACTGGTCTAATTCAGATCTTGACACTATTTTGGCATTTCAAATATTATTTTGTTATTTATTTTGATTGAGAGATATTTTATTTTATTTTCGAATGGATTATTTATTTAAACAAAAGAAAGGACATAATATCCATTGTACGATATTTGTCTCTCCTGATAGCAGCATCAACTATCAAATTTGTTACTCTAATGGGACTTCAACAATTTTCCGGACTTCGATGTAAGCAGTTCATAGCAAAACGGTCGTCGTGCTACATAGGGAGTGAGAAGATGAAGAATGGCAATTCAAATCTACCGACATGCACAGGAGTGATAGATCAGTGATGCTGTGTACTGAATCAACTTTATCTTTGCTTTTGATTTAAATAAAACATTGCGCGTTATTTTCTTCTTGGATGATGTTTACATTTTTCTTTGTGCGTATGTGTGTGACAGATTTGGAGAAATATACTTTATTTTGTACCACACGTATACATATAAAAGGAACACTTATTCTTCACTGTGCAGTGTTAAGTTGCTGTTGGAACTAGAAAAAAATTATAATTCGGTAAGGTACAACGAGTAAAATGTATTTAGGTAAGAATGGGGTCAGTACGAAGTCTGCTTGCAAACAAAAATCTTAAATTGCGATCACCAATATTTAAATTCATTCCCTACACATATAAGACCATTACAAAATAGGTACACCTACATAGATACATTATACATATGCACATACAAAAAAGAAAAAAATCCACCAAATCAATACAAAACTGATTTATTACATAAATTTAAAAAACACCATCCAAGAAACTATAGATTTTGAGCAACGAATTCCTTCAAGAAAATAAATGAAATTTTTCTAATTCAGGTATTAGCGCCACTAGACTGCCGATTATAAAGTCCTAGCTAATACCGAGTCCTAGATAGTACTCGGTATCAACTTGCAGGAACTAGAGCTTTGGTACCAATTTGGGTACTAACAACTGGTATAATAACCAGGTACTAGCTGATTTTGAAGAGTCAGCTAGAACCGAGTCCTAACTAATACTCGATACCAAATTGACAGGATTAGCGCCTAGAACTTGTGTGAAGAAATGAGTTGATACCGATTTGAGTACTAATTTTAGGACTAGTACCGGTAATAGCATTAGGACTCTGTGAAGAAATTGGGCGTAACTTTGTTACATCATTCTCAAGATGTAAACAAGTGAAATAGGTAAGACATTCGATTTGGAAAAATTCGGATAAAGCTAACCTTTGGTAAAGAGACAACTGCTTCTGATTTTTTTTTGAGTGAAGTGGAGAGCAAATCTTAAAAACTATCAACATTTGTAACTACAAAATTCTACACAAAAATTTGTGACATACATTGACATACAGTAACAACAAATGATTTTGAGAAACGTTACAATATCAGTTCTTTGTTTTTATGTAATGTACTTTTTGCCACATCATGACGGTGTATATGGTAGGTACTGGGTGCATTTGTTTTGAATCTATTGCTCTCACGAAAAAAGCGGTAAATTCTTTCACTGTTTTTTTTTTTTTTTTTTCAAAAAATTGATATTTTTATTGCAATTTACTATTTCGTTAAATTTAGGGAAGATATTTTTAAGTAATTAATGACGTTTACCGCTAAAATTCAGCTATTTAGATTTTTTTTGCAAGTGAAAGTCCATCAAAAGACTGGAGAGTTATTGTGTTGTGACTTCTGAATGCTCAGTCAGTATGTTTTCATATATTGTGAGCTTGTAGAATGCACTCTTAAAATTCTTTTAATAAACACGAAGTTTTTTTTTAAAGTCGGAAAGAATAGTTATATAATTATTATTGTTCATAGCTCTCAAGAATATATTTGTTACTAAAGGTACATATTTCTATATTAGGTAAATACTTTTTTGAGCTCATGTTTCATATTTATGGAATATGCTTAAGTATATTATAAATTGATAAAGCTTGACCATAAGCATTTATTTAGAACTTCCTCATTTTTTTTTCTTGGGAATTTCCAGTCCTGTCAATGATTGTTCAAGAGAGCTCTATATGTAAGTACACTAGAATGTCAGAACAGAATTAACATCAAACCATCCGGACATTTAAGTCGGTAGAGCATATTTCATAAAAAAAAAAAACTTAATCCCATAATAATTGCGTTGAAAATAAAGTTACACAATTTACAATTAAAAATGATGTAGAACATTTTTTTGTATAAATATTCACCTTTTAATAAAAACTCTTTTTAAGGAATAAAATAGCAATGTTAACCCTCTTTTTGTAACCAATACGAATAAGTCTTTGGTGGGTTTATCTCGTTAAGCACAATTGAATATCACCCAGTAGTAAAGCACATATTTTATTTTAATAAAAGTCAAATGTGTACTCAAATTTCAAACACGTAAGCGCAAAACAAAAAAAAAATCGTCATCTTTACACGTAAACAACCACAATAATCTGTGACACATTCATTTGGATATAGAATTCGATAGTATTTTACACTCTTATCAGTGTCCTTGTGCCGCCAACGACAACGTCGTCATGTGACACAACACACAACACCCTTAATATAGGTTTATACCCTTATCATCATTTCATCTCACACATATATTATTATATATTTTTTTTTCATAATTTCCTAGAAAAAAAAACCCTTGATAAAGTGTATTCCCGGTGATGGTGATACCACGCAGGGGTGACTTCAAACTTCAGATATTGATAATCAAATTACGTAGATTTGAATGCAGGACCACACGTTATTCTTTACCAGCAACATGTAGTAGCTGTATATGTATGCATAAAGTCTCAAATGGGCTTGGATTAGGTTTAAAAGGGTAGGTAGGTAGGTAGGTATGACAACCGAAAAGAAAAGAAGAGACATCACTTCTGCATCCCTTCTGATTTTATTTTTTTTTTTTTTGTTGTCATACTTCTATCACATCCTTAATCCTCATGGCTCTATAAATGGAGTTGATTCCATTTCGAAATTAAAAGTTCCTATTTATGTATCTAGATATACACAATACATGTATGTGAACATCACGTATATAACAAATATATGCCCCGTGTGTTGTTACAAGTGGAATTTTTAATATCATCCCGAGGGTGTAGTGCAGGATAATTTTCATGCAACGTAAATATTTCGGTTTTTAGCGTTGTTGTTGTTGGTTCATATTATTACTTTTCCTGCTCGGAATATCTATATGACAGTCACAGATGACGGCAAACCAACGATGACGATATTTTAAAGAGGGTTGAAGCATTATTTCTATCATTCAATGTTATATGTAGATATATGAATGGTGAAGAAGGGGTCCTTCAGTTCCGTTCCGTTCAGTTCAGATCAGTTTTTTTTTTTTTTTTTTTTGTGAATTAGTGGAATTTACTTAATTGCAGGCTTTGAAATTCTTGTTTACATACTAATGCGATTGCAAAAAATATATATGAAGGTATGATGGTCCCTTTTAGTACTCGATGCTTATTAATTTCAGTTTGATTTAAAATCGGAGGGGAGGAGAGGGAAATGGATGCAATTTTTATTTGTATATTTTTTTTTTTTTTTATTTTTATAATAAGCTCATAAATTTAGTAAAATAGGGTATCGCATCTGTTGGTTGAAGAAGAATGTGATTTAATTGCTGTCCCATGTGAATTTGATGGAATTGGAAAATATCAGAAATCATTGAGTCTCGTAAGACGTTGTTTAAGTTATCTGATTTGAAGTGAAAGCCACCCACATCTTACCTACCGATTTAAAACTTAAATAATCCACCGATTAAATAAAGCAGAAGCTGGTGCCCGAGAATCTCTCCACTTTCCTGTGTTAACGTCAAGGGGGAATGCATCACTTTCCTGTCAGGAGCTGTGTTGCCTTAAGTACTTTTAATTATCTTTAAATGAGGTAGTTTGTAAAATACCCACACAAAAAAAAAAAACAAAGATAAAGAGACCAACTTTTGTTTGTAAATTCTTTCTTGCTTAAAATAAAACCACGTTAAATTTTAATAAAAATTCTCATTGAGATATTTACTATAGGTATATTTGTACTAAGATTGCTCGCGCGAAAGCAAAGAAGTCTACTATCGCTGAGTTTTTGTCAAACTTCAAATTAAGAAAATTGTTTTTTAATTTTTTTGTTTCAAAAAATTAGAAAATAAAGCGTTTTTTTTATTTATTGTTTTCAGTGGTTTTATCGAATCAAGCTGAGGAAACCGAAATGTGGTAGACTATGGTAGCAGTTGTAGTTTAAAGTTTAATCAAAGCCACTCAGTTCCGTTAGTTAGTTTGGTTTGGCAATTCATCATGAATAGACTCAAGCCGCGCCGCCTCCCTCCGGAGCAACGCTTGCAAATTGTTCAAATTTTTGAAAAGTAGGGTATATAATTCGAGAATATTCATATCAGGCATTACTTGTATTTTGGTCAAATTGTTATGTCAATAAACAGAATCGACGCATTTGGAGCGATGATAATCTACAAGCCATGGTCGAAACACCAGAACTTTCAGAAAAAGTCACCGATTGGTGCTCTTTATGGGCCGGTTTTCGGCTGTTTTCAGACACTAACTTACAGTGAAAAAGTTCGAATTGAAAGCGCAGACAAGATGTGTTCAGAATTTCAAGCAGAACAAAAAACGTAACGTATAGGCCGAATATTTAAAGTTCTAAGAGAGCGCGAATGACATATCTTATTATAAAGGTAAATTGGTTGACGAGTTTGCAAAATATTGTTGAGTAGGGTTAAGGTTCTGAGTTTAAACAGATTTTCAAGAGTGGTGCCATATATAGATTTGGAAAATTGGGAGACGTGATCATATTTTCTCAACCCAAAAATATACCTAGCTGTGCTGTTATATGCAACGTTAAGCTTACGCTTGTGCTCATAATCACAATTATTAAAAATTTCACAGCCGTAGAGCATAATAGGAATCAGTAATGTTTTGGCTAATACGATTCTTGTTTTTAAGGGTGTTATTTTTTGACAAGTCCACAGCATACGAAGCCCATAGTTAGTCTGATATGGTGGTTCCAGGAAAGTGTTTTCGTAAAAGTAATGCCTAGGTTTCTTGCTGAATCTACAAATTCAATTTGATTATCATTTAAGTATATTTTGGGGAAGTCACCGCTGTCGATTAACTTTCTAGAAATCACCAAGCATTTGGACTTAAGTGGGTTTATGCAGAGTCCATTTTTCTGGCACCAACTATGAACCTTGGTTAAATCCTCATTAACCTCAACAGCTGCATTTTAAACCAAACCCAGTGGAAAACTTTTCCGTATCTGAACATCGTCAGCGTACATATCCACTTTACTGTTTTGTAAGCAAGCAGGCAAGTCATTTATATACATGGAGAACAATAGTGGTCCCACTATTGAACCCTGTGGAACTCCCCTGTCCAGCATGAGAAGTTCAGACACGTTGCCATTTGCCACAACAGCTTGAGATCTGCTATCTAGGTATGACTGGATCAACATCGCCGAGGAAGAAGAAAAATTAAACTGATTTATAAGCTTACGACATAGAACATTGTGGTTGACTGTGTCAAATGCTTTAGAAAAGTCTAAAAGAACGAGAAAAACAACATTGTCAGAGTCAACAGTTTGCCTTATATTTTCAACAACATTTATGAGAGCTGTTGTACAGCTGTGCTTTGGCCGGAAACCAGACTGATTTTCACATAATAAATTTTTGTTGTTAAGATATTTTCGAATTTGGGTATTCATTCTCCTGATTATGGAAATGTGTGTCCTGAATTTGTGGGGTATCATTTATTTGGTTATACCTACCTCGAACCTAAAAAGTTGATTTTCTTGCAAACTTAACAGCCGTCTGACGGGGCGAAGACTGAAACTGAATCGTCTGAGACCTATATTTTTTAAATCAGTCCACAATCCTCTATTGTTTGTATATAAATTAAAGTAAATAGTTATACCTCCAAGACAAAAATCGGAAAAAATACCATTTTTAAACGCCCACCCCAACCGGCTGAAAAAAACCTGACAGACGGTTAGATTTGGTATAGTAATGGGTATACCTACACAAATAGCCCTATGAATTTTAGTTATAACTCCACTCCCAAAATTTACTACCAGCGCTTGGTCTTTTAGCCTTTAAAATTGCTTCATTGATTTTTTTTAATGAATTATTTTTTTTTTTAAATAGAACATCAGATAGTTCTCTTTAAAAAAAAATTACCAAAGAAGTTTTTCACCGGAACACTTCCTTTGTATTTGAGAGCTAAAACTTTTGCCAGTTCAAAATGCAGCAGTTTCTTCGGAAGGGAACCTCCTAAGGTATATTTCATCGTCTTAGAAAAAAGTCCCCAATTTTCGTTGAAGTAGGTACCTATGTATGTATGTACCAACTCTATACCAAATATATTGTCTTGTAAAAATCATTCAATTAGGATTTATTACCACTGCACCGTTTCAAGCACTACATTTTCCTTAACACTAAATCTACATCACCATTTCTGTGCATTTATACCAATATCTACTTCTAAATCTCCATATAGCATATTTTCCTATCTTGATGATGGAGCTGTCGGGCGTAATCAACGCTTCCCAGCCGCCAACGGCATAGCCACCGCGCGCTGGATGCTGCCACCATCGTCGGCTGCCATCGAAATGCCGTCAAACAAAGCCCCCAATGTTCACTGCACCAATTTCTCTCAACTAATGCCACTAATGGCCAAGTGATGAAACATCAAATGCGGCGCACCAGCAACGGCATCATCAACATCAGGCCAAGGGGCCACCTGACTATACACTTATGAAGGTATATAAGTATATATAAAAGAAAAGGGCCCTCAAAGTCCAACCGCTATAAAAAAAAAGAGGAAAAAAAATCCCCATAAACGAAACGGGAAGTAAAAAGGAAAGAAAAAAAAATGGGAAGAATATAAACGTAACCCAAAAGCCATAACAACGAAAGATATTTCAATTCCCCAAAGGCCCCAAAAAAAAAAAAAAATAGAGAAAAGGCCGGCAGAAAGGTGGCAAGTTGGTATGCTCTATACGTCATTGCATCGCATCGCATCACATCACCGTGCGGCAGCCGGCCGGCGCGGCGTTGAATCTTTTGCATCGCACATAACAAAACTCAAACGTCAAACCCTCCCATTGTGAACTGAGCTGAGCTAGGAACTATTATTAGATTGGCCTTGTGTTCCCCTTTTTTTTTGTATTTATTTCTCCATTCATATGTGCCTATACAACACATACCTATGCCTCGTGTGTTATCTTTAAAGCCACTATGCAATATGCACGGCAAAGCACGGCGGCGCGGTGGCGGCCTATTTGTTTTGGATTAATAAATGAAGGAATGAAATGTGAGGCACATTTAGAGAGCGAAGAGTTGATTGTTTATTTTTGAACTTAGATGACTTTGTTTGTTGATATTTGGTGGTCGAACAAAGTTAATAAATCCTCAACGATGATGGAAATATATTGATATGAGTTTTTAATGAAAAGGTTGTTGGAGATATTGGAGCCATATTGCAAACAGAAAACAGAGTAAAAAGAGTTTTATAATTAAGTCAATTCAGGAAATGTTAAATGACATTTTAGAGTCTTCGTAAATTATTTTTTTGTTCATAACTAATATTTATAAGGGTCATCAAGTCCTATGATTGTAATACCCTATGTGGCGTTAAATTGAGTGTTACGCCACCGAAGGTTTGAGGATCAAATATCATATTATTCTATCTAAGAACCAAAAAAAAGAGCATCCGACCTGGAGTTCCCCATGGCTCGAAACATAGATCATTTTGCCACAGTATAAAAAAAGCTCTCTGACTGTATAAACCGAACGATTAAAACCCACGTTGTTTCACTGAAATTTATAATAATAAATAAAACGCGAACTAATTTCATCGGTGGGAAAAATATTGATAAAAAACCCAACGTTTATTTAATCACCAACAACTGATTTTTACATTACATTTTGCTTGCATATTTTCTTATGTATTTTAAGTGAAAGAGATAAGTTTTTTTTGTAGAGTAAGAAGGTTAAAGAGTTATACACTCGTATGTTCAGCATACGATACACTGACCAATCCATCTTAAACGAATGCAACAACTTGATCAATGCGAAGGACTAGCTTTTACATACACCACATCGCATCGTTGTCCTCATTCATATCTATCTGAAAAGTTGAGGACCACATATCTGAGAAATCTTTGAATTTTATAGCAAATAGATTACCTCACTCGGATAGACTCATCCAAATCGAAACTTGTCTATTTCAGAAGAACAAGAGTTAACAGCGACTATCTCACCGATGGATATTGGAGAAGTCTGTTCTCAACACTGCGAGACGGAACTAGGATTAGAAGCCAAACATAGCGCCAAGTACCTGGTGGGCATCCATGTCAACGAGTTGCTGAGTTTTAACCCACCCTTCAAAAAAATGCCAACTTTGACTTCCATCGCTTTTTTCTACGGACGAAACTGTAGAAATTGACTCAAGCCAGCCGACAAAAGGTCTAATACACAAACAACTCTTAAGACCAGACATCAAACTGCAGCTTCCCAGTATGGTACACCATTACTAAAACAGGTATGAGCTTTAACTATTTGCTAGAATCTAGGACATCCTAAGGATCTGCACCTGACTTTATTTCGATATAGTCAGCGGCGTAAACACTTCAGAAACGAACAACTCTACAATATACAGGAGGGCTGATGAAAGCCGCTACCAAAAAAAAATTTAATAACTTTTTTTCTATTTAATGAATCTGGTTAATTTTTTTATTATTTCGCAGATTGATTTTTAGATTTAACAAAAATGGATTAGTGGGACACTGAAACAAGAATTTGGATTGTCCGCCGCTATCACGCACTGGAGTCCGTAGTTTCGGTTCAAAGAGAGTGAAAGCGCACGTTTGGCGGCAATCCTTCGAGCAGATGGACCATAATGAGACTTGTTAACAATTTTGCCGAGCATGGGACAGTCGAAAGAAGACCTTACCTTCGAAACCCTTCAGTTCGGACGGAGGAAACAATCGCTGCTGTAGCTGCTGCCATACAAAACAATCCAAGAGTTTTGACAAGAAGCTTATCTGCTCAAAGGGGTATAAGCAGACTGTCATTGCAGTCAATTATGCACAATGATTTTGACTTATTCCCATATAAAATTCAAATAGCCAACAAACTGAACGCAACAGACTTGCCGATTCGCTTGGAATTTTGCCAGAAGATGCTTCAAATGGTGGAAGAGGACGGAAACATGTTGAACTGTCTTTTTATGTCTGACGAGGCCCATTTCGATTTAAACGGCAACATAAACAAATAAAATTGTCGAATATGGAGTGCTTCCAATCCACAGATACTCCATGAGACGGAATTGCATCCACTTCGTGTCACAGTGTGGTGTGCAGCTTCATCACGCTGCATTGTCGGGCCCTACTTCTTCGAAGAAACCGGTCACACCGTTACGGTTACTGGAGACCGTTACTTGAGCATGTGGAGAGAGTTTTTCTACCCAGAATTACGCCGAATAAGAATTTCTTTCAACTCTGTGTGGTTTCAGCAAGATGGTGCAACTCCTCACATAGCCCGGCCCAATTTCCCAATAAGCTGATATCCAGAAACTCCACATTCCGTTTGCCCCCCAGGTCGCCTTACCTTACTGCACCTGACTTTTTCTTGTGGGGTTATTGCAAACAGGAAGTCTACAAAGCAAAACTAACAAATTTGAATGAACTAAAGCAATCCATTTGAGAAACAATTGCGGCTATTCCTTTCTCAACTCTCCAAGCAGTAATGAACAACTTTTTTTTAAGATGCCGCACATGCATCAACGAGCAGGGGGGGCATTTAAAATCCATTATTTTTAAAACTAATCAAGCTATATTTAATTAAATTGAATGAGCTTTAACATGAATAAAAGAAAAATGAATTCCATACACTGAAAAAAAAGTTATTTGAGTTTCTTAATGCAGCCAACCTTTAGATAGGAAGCTAAGATTATCCTACTAGACAAGCTGCTACTGCTTGTGGCAAAGAAGCTAGGAAGAAACATCCCCAATGAGCCTATTCCCTTGATAACTCGAAATAATTTGTAGTGCAATAGAAACCCCGAATGATGATGTTATTTAAACAGACATATTGATGAAGCAATACCCTTCTAAGTGTTCCCTCAACATCTTCTAATAAGTTCAAGAGTATGTCACAGTGAGTGTTATTAAACCTTCTCATATTTTTTACCAGTGTAATAGTGAAATCACTTTCAAACGTCAAAGCATAATCAAAATATCAGAACAAAAAAAAAACTTTCAAATGGCACACCACTCAATCTTCTCACGTTTCAAAATGCAAGCATGAAAAGTCTGATGGTTTCAGTACCGACGTATACAGAATCTGAAGTGCCGAATATTTAACCATAAAACCACATCTTGTAAGAAGTGGCAACATTTTTTTTCAAAAAAAAAATTCGGTTCAATAAAATTATGGTCATTATCTTATGACACTTTTATGGATCTTCTTGAAATTGGTATTCCATTTGGAGTTCGGGCATTTCCTGCTTTGTAAGTAATAGAGTGCTAGACAATTGTGTTTGATAGGTTATAAATATACCTAACCTACCTACACAATTGTCGTCACGAGAAATGTGAACATTAAAAATGTCTTAATGAAGGGTGCCATCAGTTGAGTGGAATTTTAAACACAAGCAGTTACTGAAATGAGAGTGTATTTTTATTTTTATTAATGAAGAATATATAGCCTTTAATTTTTCTCACATAAAGTGGTGTAATGGTTTTAACATTCTTCAAATCGTATATTTATAAATCTTAAGGGTTAAATATTTTTCGTATCTAATTTCAACAAAAAAAAAAACATTAATTTTGAATTCACACTGCTTAATCTTCAATTTCTCAAAATTTTCTTAATGTCTAAGTTTGGGGGCAAATATTAAACATTCTTGACTTTTGCTGAATTTTGACTTTATTTCAAATAAAATTTTGAAGGACCCATTGCAAACAAAATTTTAACTTCAAAAGTGTTCAATTGTCGTGAAGTTTTCGAAAATTTATCGTGAAAGTAAAAATTTATCTCGCTTGTTTTTTTTACCAGGGGTTATTTAAAAAAAAAAATTCAAGCGCTACATGTGTTTTGATGGCACAACTAAAAATAATCGTGACAATTTTTTTTCTTTCATGGCAATTTTACTACAAATTTACGACAGTTATTTACACATATTCTTTTTTTCTATTTAAAGTTGATTTTTCCTTTTTTTGAGGGATGTTTATGCTAACTAAAGTATGGTACTGCTAACTTCACAATAAGTAAGCGTTACCAGGGGTAATTAAAAACAAAACAAAGCACGACACATTTATCTCTTCACGACAAATTTACGAAAATTAATCGAATTAATACACCCTTAAACATAAAGGGTTTTCCAATAAGAGGTGTTATTTTGATATTCAAAGAAAAATGGCATTTTTTGAGATAAATGATCGGATGTTTATTTCATTATAAAGAGAAAGGTATGCCGTTAATAATGGATCACAATATCAGCCAAATGGCCGCCACGACCACGCTTACAGGACCATATCCTTTTCATGAAATTTTCCATAACCAAATCGCAAAGTGGCTGCCCGATGTACTCGATAGCCTCACGAATTCCATCTTTGAGGTCTTGAATTTCGTGGCCCCAAAGGAAGAAGTCGCAAGGTGTTAAATCACAAGATCTCGGTGGCCAATTGTGATCACCTCTTCGAGAGATAACACGGTCCGGAAACTTTTCCCGTAAAAGATCGATGGTTTCATTGCTTGTGTGGCACGAAGCGCCGTCTTGTTGAAAGTAAACGTTGTCCAGATCAATACCATCCAATTCCGGCCATAAAAAATCATTAATCATCTCTCGATAGCGCAATCCATTGACCGTAACTGTTGCTCCAGCCTCATTTTCGAAAAAGTAAGGTCCAATGACCCCGCCGGACCATAAACCGCACCAAAAAGTCACGCGTTGAGGATGGAGAGGCTTTTCAACAATAACTCTTGGGTTTTCCGAGCCCCAGATGCCACAGTTTTGCTTGTTGACGTAGCCTCCGAGGTGGAAATGGGCCTCATCAGTCAAGATGATTTTTCGATGAAATTCCGGATCATTTTCATGCATTTCAAGGACCCAATCAGCAAAGACACGACGTTGTTGATGATCAGCCGGCTTGAGTTCTTGTGTTAACTGAACTTTATAAGCCTTAAGACCCAAGTCTTTATGCAAAATACGGTGTAATGACGTTTGTGGAATGCCTAATTCCAAAGAACGACGAGGAATGGACAAACCTGGGTTTTCTTCAACACTTTGGGCTACAACAGTTGTTCTTGAGCGACGTGCACGGGTTTTATTCTTCACATCACTAACTTGTCCCAACAGCTCGAATTTGTCTACCAATTTCTGTATTGCGGTCCGACAAGATGCTTCACGACGACCCAAAAATGTTTTAGTTTTACGAACCGTCTCTGCCAAATCTTCACCATTTTTATAGTGAATTTTAATAATTTCAATGCGTTGTTGAAGCGTGTATCATTCCATTTTTATTAATGGCGTAGTTTCAACTTGTCAAATGTCAAAAAATGACAGCTTCAAAAGTGACAGCTACCGAAATAGCGGGTATTC
Organism: Leucozona laternaria; assembly: GCA_932273885.2. Lineage (NCBI taxonomy): Eukaryota > Metazoa > Arthropoda > Insecta > Diptera > Syrphidae > Leucozona > Leucozona laternaria. Next base: position 8,480,073 of record OW026368.1, read on the forward strand.
AAAATAACACCTCTTATTGGAAAACCCTTTATAAACTGCACAACTGAGCCGCACGAACTTAGTATTATCAAAATCGAAGTAAATCGTCTTTTAAAATAGGGCGAAATGATGTGCGAGAAGATACAGCAATTAGGGTTTTGTGTGCTTAGGACTTTCAGAAACAACAAAATCCAAAATTCATTGTTTATTTTGCTACAGATTACGGTTTCAATGTACTAAATATCCAGAAAATATTGTTGTTCCTAAGCTAAATGTATAGTTTTCCTAATTTTCTCAAAAAATGAATTATACGGTGAAGTGCAATAAGACCCTCGGAATTAAGGCCCGCGGGTTTTAATTTATTTTAGTCGAATTGTTTTTTAGTCCAATTGTCTTTGTCGAATTTTCCACAAACCTTAATTATGTATGGATCTTAATGACAATTCAGAAAGGCAAAAACCCCAGAGGTTCTTAATGCTATTTTGGGGTGGGTCTTATTGCCATTTCGAAAATGAAAGAATGCCCACGGAATAAGTTTCCTTTTATTTTGAGAATTCAGACCTGCTGGCCTTAATTCAGCGGGTCTTATTGCACTGTACCGAAATATACACATATAACCGTCTGCTTTTTGGACTAACCATTTATATCTTAGAGCATTGAATTTTTAACAAAAAAAAAAACCTACTTAGGCCCAATTTTTCAGTGGTGAGTTAAACCAGGGTTAGTTAACTCTAGAAGTAAATCAACCCACAGCCCACAGATAACTGAGTATTTTGGTGGAGAATGCATGAGGAACGACTTAACAAACTTATTGGATAAAACATTAAAATCATCTATTCAGTTAATCCCGAGTTAACTCGGGTTTAACTTTAATCTCGCTCTTAAAAACTGAACCTTACTCATGTAAAATTTTGAAATAATCAGTTTCTTTAATTTTTTACTTGCTCTATAGGCCAAGTATTGGTAAATGTCGAGGTTATAATCAAAACTAACACTACGATAATCGAGAAGTCCGAAAAAGTGGGTTTCTTCATGCCGTCCGTCGGACTGTGCGTCTGCGCGTCTGTATGTCTGTGCGTCGGTGCGTCCACTGTAATTAGAACTAGAGCCTAAACGGTTGAACCGATTCCCATGAAATTTGGTACAGAGCATTTTTATGTGATTCCCTAGAGGGGAAATTCTCATCTAGAACGGGTAGTTGCCATACAAATATTTTGGTTTCTTCAAACTTTATCAAAAACGGCTCAAACGATTTTGATTAAACTTCATACCTGTAATAACCAAGTCAATTGTAAGAAAACTGCATTTCACATTACGGAATTAGGTACTGCAGGTTTTTTGAGAAAATGTCTTATTTTTGGGTTATTTGCGTACATCTTTGCCACGGTTAAACCGATTTTGTTGTAATTTTGTAATCTGATGCTTCTCAATATTATAAACAATAATGTTTCTCAAATTTTTTAAAAATATTTTTTATAAATAAAGAAAAAAATAAACAAAAAATAGTTTTTATAGTACTTTTGACTCTTTTAGTATTTTTGTCGGTAAATATATGCATCATGCATATTAAATATGTGTTTACACACAGTTTTTAACCACAAGAGCAAGTGCGTGTGACCAAGTCCTGCATTATTTTTGTTTCAAAATTTTGAGTTTTAATTTTTTTTGAAAATCCAAAAAGTATAGTTTAAAATTCTTTGGTAAAAAAAAACTCACAACTAACGCTATAGGGTCTCTCCTGTTAGTTGAACTGACCTCAAAATATATGTTGAAGTTATTTTGGAGGAGAGGGTCGAGGATGATAAATTTGACACACTCAGTAATTTGTACTATACCAAATATAGCCGCCTGGCATTTTATTAAAATACCTTAACCTCGAAGATCCGATATTTACGACTCAAGTTAAAAGCTTCATAAGGCAACCATATCGATTTGTAGTTTTAGGAGATTTTGCATAAATAATGGTCTCTCTCCACTGAAGCTCATCGTTGGCAAACGATCAAGCATATCTACATTTTTTTTTGTTCGACTTTGTTTGTTTTAATATGGTGTGAAAATCGAATCCATACCATTCGCCATTGACATTCCGAAGCATAGCGTGCCAAAATTCAGATAATTCTGATAATTTTTCTACAAAAAAAAAAATATATATGAATGAATTTTCTTCACACGCAATCTCAATCCGTCAATTTGTGTCAGTGGATCATTGAAATATAAATTAAATAAAATCTACAAAAACGAAAGTGTGGATAGCGTGCGAATATTTCTATATATCTATATCGTTTGGCATGAGGCGAGATGCGAGAAGCGTTAATGATCCATTTCGAGGTGGTTCCGACGTGTGTCCATTTCTATATACATTTCGAGTTTTTTGACTTCAAATAAACACACACAAAAAACACATGTTTATGGACCATCCATCATTCGTTACGGTGTCATAGGCACAGAGGACGTACCACGCGCCGCCGCCGGTGACTATCTGTATTTTAAAACCATATAACATCAGCAACAAAAAAATAGTCAAATAAATAAATAATAAACAGATGATGTTTTGTCGTCGTCGCGTCGTTGCGTCGTCGGCCGGCGTCATACTCCTCGAATATAGACGAGATGGAGACAATCAAAATAAAAACAGACGGACAAACTGACAAACTATGTATCTAAACTGTCTCCTGGGTTGTTGCATGTTAAAGGAACTTCATGCATTCAGCTGGTTTAACATTTTCTTTGTTTTTCTATATTTTCTTTTCAATTTTCTTTTCCTTAAACATCGTTGTGGAAATTTAACACATTTTTTCTTATTCGGATTGTTTTCATACAGAGGCGATTTAGGGCAAGACAAACCGATGATGATCACACAGGGCCCAGAAATTTTAGCTGAGAAAAAGTGTAATACTTGAAATCCGTATTTTTTGAATTTTCTTATTAAAGTAGATATTTGTTTAAATCGTTAAAATTAATCTTAGGTTGGCAAACACAAAAAAAAAAAAAAACGAGTAACTCTGACTAAGCAAGGAAACTCTAGTTACAATCATAAAAGAATATCAAGAAAGACACGACAAAATCGTAATTTTAAGATTTCATTTTTTTTTTTACATTTGGCGCCTTCGTTTAACAGCCACCACCGGGCGCCATTTAGTGTTTAGCCGACTCTGAATTCATCTCTCACTAATGACTGCTTTTCTATTTCCATTGATGTCGATCTTATAGTTAGTGTGAGGTAAATGAGTTTTTTTTTGTGTTGTTCTGATATTTTTTTTTTTTCGAAGGTAAACGCTATGCATGCCGCCCGCATTCCTAAATATTGTCTTTCCTCATTCATCTAGATACAATAAACGTGTATCTTGAAGATGTGAGAGATGTTTGATATTACTTGCGGTGTGTGTGCGCGCTTAACTATAAATGTGTCTCTTTTTATGCAGTTTGTATGTAGATATATAGCTATACCCACGATCGACGCACGGCACGAGCTATTTTTATGATACAAATATTATAGGTAAGAGTATATATATGTATGCAGGTAGGTACTCGTGCAGCCACAACAACAACAACAACAACAAAACGACCGGTATGGCGGTATGCATAATACGAAGCAAGACGACAATATTATGTATGATGGGTTTGCTTCTCGGATTATAGAAAATAAAAACAAAATGATAATGAAATAATGGGAGAGTCGTTTTGGAATCAAGAAATGATAAAAATTGCTTCCGGAGATGGAAAAGAAAATAGTTGTTCTGTTCACCTGGGTTTACTTAATGCTTATTTATACTTTGTTCGTCCGTTTTCTGTTTGGTCCGTTGTACGTTGTTTGATGATCTGTTCATTTTGTCTTTTTTTCTATTATGTTATAGTAGTTTTCGATGACTTCCTATTTCAATTTATGAGGTTATATTTGTTGAAAGGGTTCAATGCGGTTGGAAAAAGGTTATTTTTGTTTTCAATTCTATCGCACTTATTTAATCGCTACTGTTTTGGTTAAATATTTAGACTTAAAAGTAGTGTAAGCTGATTTGTAAATTTTAGACAAGTGTAGTTTGTTTAGTCGAAAAATTACTTTTTTGACGGAATTGTTGTTGTTGTTCAGATGCTTTCAGAGATTACTACAACATAAAGCTATCAAAAAAAGCTTTGGATACAAATTTTAACGTGTCCGAAGTTTTTATATCATCCACTTTTATCGCATCGAACGACACTTGCAATAAGGGTCATTATGTTTATTCTTGAGACTTTAATTAAACATAAAATCCAATGTCCAGCTTTTACATATTTTGTATATGTATGTATCTCTTATTTTTAATGTGTATTCATTTATAATCGGCGGGAGAGTAAACTAAACAAGTGGGCCTTAGATGTAATACGTTCCGTGTACCATGTTAGATACTTGTAAAGGGTTTTCCAATAAGAGGTGTTATTTTGAATAGCCCGCTATTTCGGTAGCTGTCACTTTTGAAGCTGTCATTTTTTGACATTTGACAAGTAGAAACTACGCCACGATACACGCTTCAACAACGCATTGAAATTATTAAAATTCACTATAAAAATGGTGAAAATTTGGCAGAGACGGTTCGTAAAACTAAAACATTTTTGGGTCGTCGTGAAGCACCTTGTCGGACCGCAATACAGAAATTGGTGGACAAATTCGAGCTGTTGGGACAAGTTAGTGATGTGAAGAATAAAACCCGTGCACGTCGCTCAAGAACAACTGAGAATATTGCTGTTGTAGCCCAAAGTGTTGAAGAAAACCCAGGTTTGTCCATTCCTCGTCGTTCTTTGGAATTAGGCATTCCACAAACGTCATTACACCGTATTTTGCATAAAGACTTGGGTCTTAAGGCTTATAAAGTTCAGTTAACACAAGAACTCAAGCCGGCTGATCATCAACAACGTCGTGTCTTTGCTGATTGGGTCCTTGAAATGCATGAAAATGATCCGGAATTTCATCGAAAAATCATCTTGACTGATGAGGCCCATTTCCACCTCGGAGGCTACGTCAACAAGCAAAACTGTCGCATCTGGGGCTCGCAAAACCCAAGAGTTATTGTTGAAAAGCCTCTCCATCCTCAACGCGTGACTATTTGGTGCGGTTTATGGTCCGGCGGGGTCATTGGACCTTACTTTTTCGAAAATGAGGCTGGAGCAACAGTTACGGTCAATGGATTGCGCTATCGAGAGATGATTAATGATTTTTTATGGCCGGAATTGGATGGTATTGATCTGGACAACATTTACTTTCAATAAGACGGCGCCACGTGCCACACAAGCAATGAAACCATCGATCTTTTACGGGAAAAGTTTCCGGACCGTGTTATCTCTCGAAGAGGTGATCACAATTGGCCACCGAGATCTTGTGATTTAACACCTTGCGACTTCTTCCCTTAGGGCCACGTGAAAGATAAGGTCTACGCCAACAGCCTAGCGTCGATTCAAAACCTCAAAGATGGAATTCGTGAGGCTATCGAGGACATAGGGCAGCCACTTTGCGATTTGGTTATGGAAAATTTAATGAAAAGGATATGGTCCTGTAAGCGTGGTCGTGGCGGCCATTTGGCTGATGTTGTGTTCCATTATTAACGGCATACCTTCCTCTTTATAATGAAATAAACACCTCTTATTGGAAAACCCTTTAGTATGATATTGATAAGTGTAAAACGTCCATTAACAAAAATCCGACACTCGGACGAACATTGATGTTTACACATCTCAACCGTGAGTCCCGGCATTTTCAGAAATTTTAACAATTTCTTACATTTGATATCAGATAAAACTAGAATTTTCTTTACATTCAATAACCATCGTTACCAAATTATGATCCGTGGTTATGTCTTCAAAATCAATGACGACAGTGATCTAGAAGAAAGACTAATGAACTTTACATCGATATCGATTTGTTTTAACACCACTGTAGGATTACTTCTGACACACCTGTTATCAGGGCACCAAATTGAGATAAAATGGAAACTGAGAAAACCAAACTGAAATGCTTCAAATTTGATACAATATTTGATGAACTTGGTGATTCCCAGGGGGAGAAATTCGTATGGCCCTGTGCCAGTATTTATGTGTAGAGTAATTAATCAGAACTTTACTCAGACATTATGAAACAAGCCCTAAATGTTCTTTCAAAGTTGAATAAATAGCTAGTCTGGTTTTGCCGCCCCTGTTTACCCCATCTGACTGCGCCACTGATAAGATACCCTGATACCATCTTTGAAGGAACACATTTTTCAAAATAATAGTTTTTTTGTTGACATTGCCAAATAATTACAGCAAATAATAAACCGGTTCAAAAAAAAAAAAAACACCATTTTTTAATGAGTTTCAGTTGCCTTTAAAAGCCTATTCTTAAGCGAAAAGGAAGAACCATCTCTTCAAAGTCGTATATATACACAAAAGTTCCCTGCATCACCCTTTGCTCATCCTTAAGGTGGGAAAGTTCATTTTATATTATTCCAAGGTCAGTAGAAAAATTTAAATGCCATATCGTACAACATCCACTGCACAAACGAATTCAGTACCTATTAAAAATTGGCAAACCAAAATAACTTCTCACTCGTGTACGGGTTTTGAAATTGCAGAAATTTTAACACGTAAGCAAAAAAAAAAAAAAATAAATAAACATTCCAGGGGGAAATCCTTTAAAAGGGTCAAGCAGATGATGTCAAATACATAATACCTACCTATTTGTATTTGGAAATTACTTTGACGATTGTGTTTTTGTAAAGCAATATTTGAGGTAGCGTTTATATAGAAAGGGTTGATGGTGGCAAAGGGCAATATGTTCCCTTGTCAATACATACTAGAAATGCTCTTCATTTTGACAATTCTTATATACCTAGTATGATTTATGAATGCTGGAAATGGATTTAAAAGTACTTCCCTGTAAAATCGATGTGAACAGAAATCGGAAACTTGTAGGCAATAAGTTTTGATTTTGTAAAATAAGAATAATTCCTTTTTCAATATACATTGGTACATTATAAAGGGTCCGCCATCTAACGTTTTTTTTTCAACTAGTGCTTATTTCGTGAATGGTAAAACTTAGCCCATGTCTGATTTGACGGATAATTAGTTTTATCCTTCCGCTGAACGAAAATGGTTGTGTATACGCTTCGCTAAGTGGGCCTGCGATCGACTTAAAGAAGATACCGATTTTGCCAAGAAAATCATCTTTTCAGATGAAGCTCATTTTGAACTTGGTGGGTAGTAAACAAGCAAAATTGTCGCATTTGGGGCACAGAAAACCCGCACGCATACATTGAAAAGCCGATACACCCAAAACGAGTCACTGTTTGGTGCGGATTTTGGTCCAGAGGCATAATTGGGCCATTTTTCGAAAATGAGCAAGGAGTCAGTCAGGAGTTACAGTCAATGGCGATCGTTATCGGGCCATGTTGAACGAATTTTTGTTCACAAAAATTGAAAAGGATATTGGCAACATTTGGTTTCAACAGGATGGCGCTACGTGCCACACAGCCGAAGCTACACTCGATGTTTTGCGCCATTTTCAAAAAAAGAAAGAAGTTATTTGGCGGACCCTTTATTATGTTTTTGTATCTTAATATAATTCGTGTTTAGAGAATTGGGCTATTAGCACACCATGTGTGGGATATTTCCAGAAAGAGTATGCCATCTAAAGGCGAAAGTAAAAGTGAGTAATTGGTCCAAAAAGTTCAACTAGTTACAGAAATTGGTCAGCCCTAGAGCAAAGTTAATGGCTTATGAATACTTAAATATCGCTTTAGTAAAGATACATTTTTAAGCCATAGAGCAAAGTTAATGGCTTATGAATACTTAAATATCGCTTTAGTAAAGATACATTTTTAAGACGGGATACTCATTAGTTTTTTTTAGCGCTATCACAAAAAAGTTGGTTCAGGGGGGTCATTCCGTAATTTTTAAAACGATAATTGTGCACGTTTTCGTCATCAATTTACTTCACGTAACGCAACCACTATCTTCTCGTCAAACGTATATTTTGCATCACAGTTCGAGAGTCTTTAAAATCTTCCAGAAATTCTCAAACAAAGATTGAAAAATCATTTTCGCTGTTATAAATGACAATTCTGTAGTTTATTTTTGTGTTGTTTTCTGTTTGGTGCCCATGAGAAAAACAATAATTGTAAAATGTAAGTAATTTATCTTTTATTTATTTATAAATATTAAAAAGCATTAAACATTTGTTTTATAGGTCAGAGCGGATCAAGGCAAACAATCGATCAACAAAATGTATTTTGCTTTAGCTGCGGAATTAAATGCCCACGGGCCACCTATAAAAAACTTTTAAGGCTTGGAAAAAGGTAGTACAAATTAAATTATTTTTACATCGATTAAAAATCCTTTTAGTAAAAACCATTAAGGCTTGAATAAGGAAGTTCAATTTAAATTAATTTAACATCGATTAAAAATCCTTTTATTAATGTATGGACGACTTCGAGTACCGAGCGAAGAAAAACTGCAGCCAAACCTTGATGTCGCATTTTTCGTACTCTTTTTTGTACGGAAGCCATCTCTAGCGCTTATTTTTATTTTTCTTTATTTGCAAAAATTCTTGAGGTATTAAATCTATCAGAAATACAAAACAAAATCTTTAAAATAAATCAAATATCTATCTGTTCTAAAAGCATTTTGATTGCATCATAAAGTTCAAACCCTAACGATTTAACGATAACGTTTTGACGATTTTTGAGTTACGGAGAGCAAATTTTGCGATCGTCAAGACGATATCTTTCAGTCGATAGTGATTATTGCTTTTACGTGATGCAAGGCTGTCGATAAAACGATACCGTGTATCGATAATCGAATTACGGAATGACTCGCTAGGAATCTATGTAGGTACCTTTACTTTAAAACAGATATCTCTAAAGATAATAATTTTAAAATACCTATTTTAATCGATGAATAAATTGTTTTCTAATAAGAACGGGAAGATATTAAAATTGCAAATAAAACAAACAACACAGAGTCAAAATTGAAATATTTATTGCTTAATAATATGCTGTTCATTAGTCGTTAATTAGTTGCGACAATTTTAATTTTTGTCGTGCAATGTTTTCTAGAAAATATAGAAAACATTGCACAACAGAATTAAAGTTGTCACAACTAATTAACGGTGAATTATCTTCATTCCAACTTTTAGCTTCACTTCTTGACTTGACATTCTGTTCGTTTACTTCCCAAAACTGCCAATTTTTACCAATTTTACTTACTTCAATTATAAATTTTTAATACCTATCTATGCACTTTGACAGAATGTTGTACTAAAATTGGTGGAAATTGTCAGTTTTTCAACGTAAGCGAACAAAGGTAAAATGAGATTTAATTAAAGCCTGATGAGTTGAATTGCATTACAGATTACAGCATGATATATTAGATCCAATGAAAGCCCCCAGGTTTTAATGAAATACTCAAGGAGCTAATCTCAAACGTCATTCTTAATGTGAGCTGTTATTCATTTGTGAAATTTGCTACAATTTTACCCTAACTGATTTGAGTTTGCTCTGTAAGATACGAGAGATAATCCAACGGCAAACCTGCTGATATGCTTTAAATACATATCAAAGGCACTGGACACAAATACCAACAACTTTCTTTAAATTTTCTATGACAAAGGGTTGCAAACCTAGCGTCGTTAATAACTCCCGGGCGCCATTTTTAATGTACTCAGCACTTAGGATTCACCGTTGGCGGAAATGTTCTGGGATCTAATGGGAGTACATACACATATGGGTATATGTTCGTCAAGAATACACATCAAGCTTTGCTCATCTCTTACTCATTCATTTTTAAACTTTTTATAGTGATCCAGTTGAAACTTTATTTTGAATTGTTCGGGTGTTTTTATTTTGGTTGGTGAAGGACAGACAAAATGGCTTCTTTCTACTAGTTCTTGAGATCAAGATATAAATCCGGTTACATATCCGGTGCTTTATATCGCCTTGGATGTTTATGGGCAAGAAATTTAAACGAAATTGGTCCATTTACCAGAGGTCATCATCTTTTCACTGTCCCAGCATGCGTAATTCTATATCAACTATAGATTCCAGTTTTTGCAGGCGTAAACAAACTTTTATCCTTTCATCTTTTTTTATAGCAAAAGCTGGTTGTATATATTTTTATTTGATTCTGGACCGAAGGCCAAAGGTCGATCGAAAAGTAGAATTTTTGTATAAACCTACCCCGTTCTTGCAATGGGATGGATATAGTTTCGTTACATATCCAGCAGCTGGTCATTAGCACATGTGCATATACATATACTGCTTTCGGATAGGTACAAATGTATATGTATACTAATGGGATGATGCTAAAGTGGGTTGATGCATGCAAAGTGGTTGTTTGCAACTACATAACTGGTTACGGCAACACGTTTCTTTTCAAATTTTTGTTAGAAATTTATGCAGAAAATCAGGATTTTATGTCCCATTTCAATCTAATCACATCTGCTTTTTTTTTTTTAAATATAGATGAAAGCTGTACCAATTTAGCTCAGCATCACTAACATAAATCTTTATCCGGTCCCGAAGCAAAAAAATTAAAGGTGTTTTTTTTTTAGGTGTATGATACCAGCGTGCAATGAAAACAGAATTTAGGTTCAAGGGATGGTCATGGTCAAAGTGAAATGTTTATGTGACCTTGTGTAACTTAGCTGTACCTACTTAAGGTCCGGTTAATCAACTTCAACTTTCACCTTAACAGTTTAACCTTTTTGTTGGAAAATTAGGGGGCCTATTTTAGGCTGAAACAGCCTAGAACCGGAGTGCAATGTGTTACGCAATACGTTATGGTAGTTAGTGCGTTGATCATTCACGTCGCCGGATCTGATCGAATTCTAGTCCATTTAACCGAGTTTTTTTCCAGGGGCACTAACTCTCGCAAGGAAGTGAAAAATCCTCTAAAAAATTGTCATGTTAAAGTGCATTTAATCGTGGCGACAGAAAATTTTAGGTCCCTCCCATTTCTACCGACTTATAACACGCATACAGCAATTCTTGACAGTTTTCATGAAATTATAAATGTTGTTACGTTAAAATGTATGTTTGCAAAAATATTAAGAATTCCTTCAAAATAGTTTGACCTTAAAGAATCATTTCTTCATTGGAAGAATCCATAATTTAAGGGGACACAAAAGCCTATTTTATTCAAATTCTGTTTTATAAAAGTATCAAGACGATTCTTGAGTGATATTTCCGTCAAATACTGGGGTTACATCAGGTCTTTCTAGTTTGTTTGAAGTAATTCCGGTTTTCAGCAGCGAGGTTGGCTTCGGTACTTTATAGGTTCCCAATAGCTCAAATTTAACAATGAGTTTTTGTTGGTTTGATGCTTTTTGTCGTACCTATTCCACCTTGGCTAACTTAACTTCTGTTGTACGCTGTATCTTCAGACCCAATCAGTTACAGGTTACAGCTCTATTGAACCGAAAGCACGAGGATTTCATAACACCTATCATTAGTGTCAAACCGCCATTTTATTCGTACGAGCGTTCGGCTGCCGGAAAAGAGAAATAGAAAATGCGGAATATAAACGCGTGGACGCTCCCCTCTATTCGTTCTTAGCTTATTCAGCTATTGGTTGAGGACATTGTTCTTACAATTAGAATCCGAATCAGCTTTAAAAGGAAATTTTCTATTTCTGTTTATGTTAGGTTAGGTTAGGTTGATGGGCTGACAGTGGATCTTGTTCCCGTCACACTTAGATCAATATTGATCCATTGTGGTACCCTGATGGATTGGACCATTCCTTTTAATATATAACCTATGAAATCCTATGCAGTATCAAGCCATTTGGAGCCGTTGATGAAGTTCATTAAGTTTAAGATGTTATCGCCACCTGTTGATTCGAGATTTCTGCTAGATCGTTGAAGAAAGAGCTACCCAAAAATGTTTTCCTTATATTGCAGAGTGCCGGACAGTGACCTAGGTAGTGAAAGGTATCCTCCTCTACTTCTTCGTCTCCGCAGCCTCTGTAAGTATCTTCAGTACTTAGTCTCATATTCTTTCTATGATATCCTGAGTGACTATGCCCTGTGATAATTCCTATCAAAAGATTCAGTGATCTTTTTTTCAGGTTCATAATTTTGTTCGTTTTTTTTTCTTTTTGTAGCTAGGCCACAGATTCTTTGTAGTGGTACAAGTTACGAGTGAGTTCCATCTGTCATTGGTAAGTTCCATTATCTTCTTACTAATTTCCTGTTTAATGGCACAGGGTGGAATTTTAACACCGGAGTCTATTAGGTTTAGTTCTAATGGTGAACCAGTCCTCCAGTTCATATGCTTTTTCATTTCCTAGAATTCCACAGTGTCCAGGGACCCAGCAGAGTCTGATGTTGTGCTGCGTGGCAAAAACTTTTAGCCATCGCTTCCATGGCTGTCAATGAAAAAGGTGACGTCAGCCTGTGGTATCGCCAGCATTGAGACCTGTTCAGCAGCCTTTATCACTGCCAAAACCTCTGCTTGAAAGACAATGCTGTAATTAGGGAGTCTATAAGAGTTGGCTAAATCGAGGGACTCTGAGAAGAAGCTCGCGCCTGCTCCTGTATCCATCTTCGATCCGTCGGTGTAAATTTCTACCATCGGTTTATGTTTATATTAGTCGGGTTGTAAGGAATTTTGGTATACTCCGAATCCGTTAGCTTCTAAGATACTGCCTCCCAATCACCCAATTTTGCTTACATATCAGATTGGGCAACGTTGAAGAACAACCGGTATCCGTAGGCAATCATCGGCCTTGATAGTTTCCATGAGTTTATGACTTTCACCTTGTTTTCAAATTGGGTGCTATACAAAAAAAAACCGTTTCGCCAGGGCAAAAGCTTCCCTAGCCTTTGTCAAAGCATTTCGTATATGTCTGTCGAAATATCAATACTGATGCAACCAGATGCAGATTCCAAGGACACTTTTATCAGAAATCAGTGGATTTCCGAAACGATCACTAGTTTCTGTCAGTTCATTCACGTATCGCTTGAGGCTTTATGCAATGGAGTCCTTAACGGATAGTGACTTATATAGTGATGCAAAAAATTTTCGTTAAGATCCGATTTAATCCACAAGCCTCACAGCGCTTGGTTAAATATTATAGACCGAAGCCTCGTCTTAATGTACCTTAGGCCGCTATCTTTTTGTACTTGGAAATAGAGTGGAACCTATTTAAGACATGACATAGTTCATCTTGTTTTTTTTTTTCGGATTCCTAGATATTTTCCCTAAAGTCTGTTTTTCATATCCATGTTCTTGGGTCAAAATCTTGAACTTGGGATACAAACAAACTTCCACCACTGACAAAATGATCTACCTGTTTTCTCTCCAAGCTCTCAGGTAGTCTAATAAGAATATTTTCTTGAATGTGGATATCGTCAGAACAGGAATCCATTGATGCTTTAGCTTGAAATGAAATCGATGGCGATCGCGATAACAATTTGGATGCTGCACACGTAAATTAATGAAATTGGAGACATCTGCGCGATATGTGGATCGCGTTCACGTTCACGTTTCACTGCTGCGTTCAGTTTCGCGACTTTTATTGAACGCAAGAAGCACCATTTGCTCGCCTAATTCCATGATATTTCAATTGAAGTTGAACAGGACAGACTGTTTTCCGAGAACTCTGCTTCTTCTTCTGAAATAGGCAACGGAGATAAGATGGATTATTTGTGATGCAAGGCTTAAAGTGAAGCCTTTTAATAGGATCTTTATAGCGCGATAAAATTTATCGTGATGGCGATAAGAGGTCTCACTTCGTACTCGGTTAAGTTTTTCGCTTTGACACTTAAATGTTTAACCTTGTTCTTACTTTGCCATTTTACTATATTGACTTCGTTGAAAATAACTATAAATTAGATATGTACTTACTTTTGATTGATGTTCTTGAAGAATTTTTTGGAGGAATGAAGCTGTTCCTTCGACTTTCTCATAGCAAGCTTAAGGAAACCTTAACAGCTTGTTCCTTTAGGCCCTTATAGGGTTCTTTAAAAGAACTCAGTTCTTTAAAAAACCTTTTCATATTTACATGTATGTATGTACATACATAAATAAACAGGTAGGTATAGTTAGGGAAAAATCAATCAACTCAACAGGTATCTATACCCAATATACCCATTCCTATTAAGATATACATACATAGGTATACAAAAATATAGATAGTTATTTTGATGTCAATGTCATGAGCCACTTAATTAATTATATGCATGTTGGTATGTATAACCGAAATGGCTAACGCTATATACCTACCAATAAAAATTTAAAAATTTATCAAAAAGCTTCCAACGTATAAAGTAATGTCGGCTCCAAAATCCAACCCTCAACAAAAACTTCCGCACACATTTAAACATTTTATCACTTTTTCATTGCAAAATTCAAATTTATTTTCGCTCCATTATCATAAAATAAAATAAAAAAAAAAATTAGCATGTTTGACAGTAAAAAATGACAATTTGCACAGCAGAACTAAAACAAAATTCAAATGCAAAGAGGCACTCCATTTTAAAATTAAAAAAAAAAAAAAAAAAAAAAAATGTAAAACGTAGGTAGGTATACCCATATATCTCTCTACATAACCTACCGACTCAAATAAAGCTCCCCATTACCATAAAATTCAACAAAAAAAAGCTCAAGCACATTGCACATAAGGACACTTGCCAGTACATGGACTCTTCTACTCCATAATATGCTCCCTCTGCCTCTATCTTTACCCTTAGCAAACAACATCGCAATTCTGTGACTTTAAAGCGCAGGTTTTCCAACAAAACACACAAGTCGAAACTTCGTCGGTCTTTGACTGACAGGGGGAGAAGGGTGCAAAATGGGGCCAAATAAAATTGTATAGAAACTTTAACAACAACAATACCAACAAAAAAAAAGGGTCGATGGCATTTCAACAAAAAAAAAATCTAATTTTTAGCTCAAACTTTAATACCTTGTGAGTGGGAATAGATTTTTGTTTTTGTTTACTTCTAAGCTTTTGTTATGCTAAAATAAAAAAGGAAAAACAACATAAAAATAAAGCGAAATGTTTTAATCATATTCATCATCATCAAAAACCAATTAGAAGAAAAACAACAAAAACAGCAACACGAAAAAAAGTCAGAAAGAAAACGTGTCACACACCGACTGAAAAGAGAAATAGAAAAATAAAATTCAAGAAAGTACACAAAAACGGAAAAGAAACAGCAAAAGCCAGCAAGAAAACAGAAAAAAAAAGTAATCAACATCTTTTCATGCTGATGCCCTCTTCTTCACACACACACACAAATAAGACACTTGCCAACACACATACAGCATCAGACAAATTAACAATTTTAAACATAACATCTAATACGTAAATCTAGGGAAAAATCGAAAAATCTACAATCTACTACAACCGAATATGCGAAAATGTCACAAAGGAAGACACAAAAAACCGCATATATCTATCACAATATTTCATTTTCACCAAATAACACACACACCCGAACAAATACTTACATCTAAAATCCACTAAAGCATCCATCCATGAATTAATTTTCTTTCGTATTCCTCTTTGGAGCCCGTTTCTGTAAAATTTTGTGCGGTCTCCTTCCTTCTATCAGTCCGATTTTTTATTATTAAACTTTTTAAGTGTGTGCTGCTGTTTTGGTTCACAGATGTATTATCTGCGAGCATGTATGCTCAACACATACACACCACACAGAACGCGTAATCCACAAGAAAGCGAGTATAGTGAACGGACGTAACAGCAGAAAAAGCACACCAACACACCTTCAGAGAAAAGGTGACTGGAAGGGGCAAAGTAATAAAATAAACACACGCTACTCTAATCCACAAAAGGCCCGTAAAATATTGTAATAAATTCTGACGTATAAGGCCGTCAATTATAAACACAAACCAAACACACGCACACAAGCCGAACGGAATACGCACTTCGGTTCAGATCACACACAACCGTATCTTAGCATCGCGAAGTACGGGAGAACGACAGACAAAAAAATTGTGTGTATCTCGTAAATGTTTTCTGCTTCGTTGGTTGGTTGGTTAGTTGGTTGGCGCGGTACGGTACTATAAAGCGACGTTGAAGAAACTTCGAATACTCGACGCGGACGACCTCTGGCGGCGAATGCAGACGCAGTTCTGAATCCGTATCGGATAGATACGCTCGATGGAAGCAAAAGACGATGAACAACGTCTACGGCGACGATGGAAATTGCGCAATCTCTCCAACTACACACTGTAGCAACAGCACATCATCAAAGAAAGTCACGTGTTTGTGTGTTAGATTTTCTCACAAACACAACATTGACAGTTCGAGAATTCCACCACTTTCTGCTGCTGCTGCTGCTATTGTCAAACACACCCGATACACGGCGACAAGCAGAAAAACAGAGATAGCACAAACGAAAATTGGAGATAGAGAGAGCGAACTAATTTCGTATTAGATTTTCTTCTTCGTCGTTGTCTTTTGATTTTTTTTTCTTTTTAAAAAAATTTATATTTTTCACTTAGTTTTTCTCACTTTAATTTTATCAGTTTTTGTCATAACAATATGTCAACTTTTCACTCAAGCAAATCACTAAACTCTCGGCCAAGTGTCAAAAAGATTTTCTTAAATTCCAGCTGTTTTCTTTTTTTTTGGAACGAATTTGCCTGAAAATTTTCACTTTAAATTGATTTTTTTTCTTTTTTTATTTTTCACCGGCACCAAGTGAAACAATTCTTTTTTTTTCAATACAACTGTAGGAATTTCACCTACGAAATGTGAAAATTGTCTGTCACACAATATGGAATTATCGTCAAAATGGTTTTATTTTGATTGAGTTTCCTTGAAAAAGATTTTTTAATTGAATTTGTTTTTATTTTTTTTTTGTCTCACTCAGAGAAGGTTTTTGGTGAGGACGATAACGGTACCTTCTACCACGAACACTATCACTCGACTAAAGTACATCGGACATGGCGCAGACGATACAGGCCATGGTTTCTATAAAAAATCATTGGTACGAGAGAGATAGAAAACAATGCAACGTACAAAATTGCTCAGTTAACTCCGCCCATAATTTGAGTAAACCTCTTGGCGATTGGTAGACGAGGGGTGACGTCAATCCGACTTTAGCCGAACACGGCCGAGCAAAGCCGATTTTGTCCATTTTGTTTGTGTAACGAAGGGAAAACTGGTTTTTTGTTGCAGCAAAAGTACGTTAATGATACGTGGCGGCGCTAGTATCGTCATCAGATAGATACACAGAAAGTGTATCTGCTGGTAGATTTTTCAATAAAAAAAAATAAAAAAAAAATTATTTGTGCAGGGTGTGTTGGCAGAGCGAAAGGGCTACATCCGAAATTCAGGAGGTGAGAATGAGAGACGAAGTGACGCTTACCCCGACCACTTTGTGTGTCGTATGTTGGGTTCGTTTCGTTCGTTGTTCGTTGTGGAGATTTCAGGTTCATGCGATTCAATGGAGGCGATTTTTTTGTTTGATTTTCTTGTTGGTGGTGCTTTTGTTGTGTTTTTTTTTTTTTACGTATTCGATTATTTCACATCGTACGTTTGGATGTTTCCCTATTTTATTTTTAAGTATGAAGGCTGTTTGTCGGATTGTGGATGGACATAAAGTGAATTTTCGAGTTTTTTTTTAAGAAGGCTGAAATTAACTATAAAAAGCTTAATTATAGGTTTAGTGGTTTATTGATTTTAGAATTTCTCGGAAGGGAAGTTTGACGATGAGTTAACCAACCTACCTAACATTAGATACATACGCTGAGCATAATTTCCTACAACGAACAAATTTTTCATTAGAAATGAGTAGGTATCAAGCAGGAGAAGTGTCCGTCATATTTCTACAGGTAGGTCTATCTATTTTTCTTATAAGTTGGGAATTGGGAATGTTTCATTGCCCAGGCTAAAAGTGATTGTTTCAGTGTAGGAACAATTAACATTATGAACTCTCAAATTAGCAAACCAAGCTGAAGCTTTTCTCTTAGAATTTCCTGAATTAGGTAAGTGTAGAAGGTACAAGGTGGCGCTTAAGGTGAACACCACAGATGAATTATTCCGCAAAAAGAACGAAACAATTATCTCGCGTTCTTTAGGAGTAAGTAGGTATAGTGAGCCATATGTCTGGTTGACGTGGTTTTTGTGTCTAAAGGACAAGAACGCGGAATAATTTTTTCGGTTTTTTTGCGGAGTAATTCGTCGGGGGTGTTCAACTTTTGCGCCGGGTGACAACTTTTGCGACACTTGTATGTATGTTACCTATACCTATGAATTTATGGATTCAAAAAATTTTAAGGGCCTCACAAGCCGTAAAATAGCATGCACTGCAGTTCCGAGGGCGCTAGATAGGTATACACCTATTCAATGGCGGTCATATAAGTAATTATGTATAGGTATCTAAGAGATAAAAAAGGAAGAAAAAACAACTAAAAATCATAGAGTTTGTTTATTAGTAAAACCTGTTCTTCAAGATTAATATTTAAGCTGAAAATTAATAAGTTTGTATCGATAGCTCAGCAAATCTTGAAAAACCAACTTCATATTGAAATAAAACAACTGAAGTTTTTAGTGGAAAAAGAGAAAAAAAACACTTCTCTAGCTTTAATGGTTCGACCATTCAGGTCGAAATCTGTTTTACCGTAGCTTACAAAGTTCTATTCTCTTCTTTCTAAAAAAAAAAAAAAAAAAAATTTATACAAAAAATGTTTATAAAACTTAAAACAGACTTGCCAGACTCATGCAGTTCGATACAAAGTGAGCGTGTGTGAGCATATGCAATGTAGGATAGGAACGTTTGAGGCTTAAATCGATATTATTTAATATAATTGGATAGGCAAAGGGTCTGTCTCAAAAAGAACGCCGGATTTGAAAGGGCCGTTATTATTATTACTTCTTGGCAGCAATAGCATTATATTGATGTGATTTTTGTTATTAGTTATCATTGATGTTTTCTATAAATCAGGGTTTGTATCGCCATAGAGAGTTGATTATAAAAACTCAGTATCCAATATCAGAATATCGGCCGAAATCGAAATACAAAACTAGTTCTTCCTGACGGTATCGCTATCGCGACCTTTCTATGGCGATCCTGCCTTATCACCTTTCCTATATAAAAAAAAAAAACAACTGGATACCTATCTATCACCTGACGTAATGTAGGAATTCAGAAGTCGGATTCGAATTCAGGGATTCAAAATCATTACGAAAAAAATATAATTTGGTTCCTGGTTAGTAAAATTATGGTGACCAGAGTGTAATAAGAGAAATCAAATTTCTCGCTTTATCTTATTAGTTTAAAATAAGGGCATTATATTTTATATACCTATACCTTCCTACTTTCTATTTTTACCCAGGACCATAAATACATAGGTAAACAAACTTACTTCATTCTTAAGTCTAAGTTTTTAACACCATAGTCCAAACTAAAAAAAAACATTTAAAATAAAATAAATTCTTCCACATGGATACCCAGTCGATGAGAACGATTTAAACGAAAAATTCCAAGAGTTTTGATAAAACAAACAAAAGTACAACAATGAATAAGTTTTAGGCGGCTTTTATTCTTTATTTTCTGTGCAGGGCAGTTAACCTAGGGATGCCAGACTGTCCAGCAATACTATTTTCCCGCAAGTGTCCCGTCAGTATATTCCGTCCCGCAAAGTAATTTAAAGCTCCGCAAATCCAGCAAAAAAGTCGTAAATCTGCATCTTAAATTATTCTATGAAAACGAATGTAGCAATATAATGGAAAATGTCTGAATAATCGGGTAGAATTTTTTAACGAGAATTTAGCCCCTAACTTTGAAAAAAATATGCGATTTTGTTTTTTCTTTGACTGTCTCTAATGCCAGCTCTGAAAGATTTGATAGTCTTATGAAGAAATCCTGGCTTAACGAGAGAAATGAAATTTTAATGTCAGTATTAAAGGCTGAGCTAATGAGCTAATATGGCAAGCATACATAGGTAAATAATGGGTGATTTTTTAAGAGGTTTAGAACTTTTTAAAAAAAAAAAACACAAACAATTCGAAAAAATGAATGAAATATTTATTTGAATCGATAGTTTGAACCTTGCAATTTAATGTTTAAAGATAATTTCATGCAAATGTTGACCGCGGCTGCGTCTCAGGTAGCCCATCCGCTGAGTCCAATTTCGGCATACTCTTTCACACATATTGGCCGGTATCTCACGAATGAATGCATGGATGTTGGCTTCCAGTGCGTCAATCGAAGCGGGCTTGTCCCTATAGACATTAGCCTTGACATACCCCCACAAAAAATAATCTAATGGTGTCAAATCGCACGATCTAGGCGGCCAATTGACCGGCCCGAAACGTGAAATTAACTGTTCACCAAACTCGCCTCGCAATTGCGCCATTGTTTCGCGTGCTGTGTGGCATGTGGCACCGTCTTGTTGAAACCACATATCATGCAAGTCAAGAACTTCCATTTCGGGCAAAAAAAAGTTTGTTATCATCGCTCGGTAGCGATTCCCATCATCTTTGAAGAAATATGGCCCAATAATGCCGCCGGCCCATAAACCGCACCAAACAGTAGCTTTTTCGGGATGCATTGGTAGCTGTTGCAATGCTTTTGGCTGATCTTCACTCCAAATGCGGCAATTTTGCTTATTTACGTACCCATTCAACCAAAAATGAGCCTCATCGCTGAACACAAGCAGCGCGCGATGAACATTTCGAACCGAGCACGAATTTTGATAGTAAAATTCAATAATTTGCAAGCGTTGTTCATTTGTAAGACGATCCATGGTTAAATTGCAAACCAAACTGAAGCTGTTTGACAGTGACACAAGGTACTAAACACACGTCAGCTGTCAAAACCAGTGTTGCCAAAACCAAACCAGCTTAAAAATCACCCGTTATTATATGGATATTTACAAAAGTGCGTATTAAATAAAAGACAGTTGAAAAAATCAAACGACTTTCTGCTTTGACTAATAATTTGTCAAACTTTTCAAAATGCTTGGGAAGGTTTGTATGTAGACTCATGTAAAAATATGTTTTCCAAATTATATTGTCCCGCAAGAAAATTTTGCAAATCTTCCATCCTTAAGTTAAACGCTGTCAAAATGGTGGCTCATAAAATTCTACAACATCCACATAAAACAGATGAAATTCGATCTTTTTTTTGAGGTTTTAAAGTCAAAAGAAATGGTTTATATTAAAGGTACCTTTTTGGATATGCTTAACACGTCAAAACATAGCTATTCAAATTTACCAAAATCCAGCTTTGTAGAAATTTTTTTTGAAGTCAAAGTCTAACTTTATTAAGTTACCTACATTTTGAGAATTATTGTTCATATTGTTGTTGATCACGTACCTAGATTAAGCCTACTGAGGAAACACAAAAAAGCGCACCCTTAGAGTCAAATGGCTCGCTCGTGTCTCAAATTAGAACAGGAAATGTTGGATCTTCAATCATTCACAGTCCAATCATATATAAAAATATAACAGTTTATAAATTATAAAGCGATTTCTAAATTATTTTTTTCAGTAAATATCTTATGATTTTTTAAGTACATATAAAGACCAAATACATGCGGGTCCTTGTTTCGCAAATACATGCTACTAATATGGTGTAAGTTAACCTGGCATCACTTCCAACAGGCCGAATTTCCAATTCCGAATTCCGAATTCACGAAATCCCCTTCCCCTCTACCGACATAGGATGTCGAATTTCGATCAGTGATACTATA
The DNA here is from genome assembly GCA_932273885.2 of Leucozona laternaria. Lineage (NCBI taxonomy): Eukaryota > Metazoa > Arthropoda > Insecta > Diptera > Syrphidae > Leucozona > Leucozona laternaria. Next base: position 8,501,723 of record OW026368.1, read on the forward strand.
GAACCAAAAACAAAATCAGAGGAATTGCCGACGCGCGCCGAGAGAGAACCGCCGAGACTTCCAACCAGGGATACCAGATTGGGGGATTTTTCCCGTGTTTCGGGAATTTCTGACCCTTAAAGGAAAACCAACAAAGAAAACAGGAAAAACAGTCAGCTCAAAAACTTTCGTTTTAATACCAAAACTTCTTTTTACAAAGTTCAAAAACCAGACTCATCATAATAATTCAATAAAAAAGCACTTCATGAACACAACCCTTAGTCTTGCCATGCGTTATCAAAAAAAAGTGCAGGAATTTTTTGATAACAGCTTGTGAAGTAATTTCTAAGCGATTCAATTTTTATGATAACGGCCAAGTGTTTGAGCTCCCCGAATTTATGAATCCAATAACTTTGAAATAATTATAAGAGTATTTCTTCGCTAATTCCGCCTTGCAGGCATTTTCCTCTTTTATTTACGCAATCTGAGCTAAGTGATCTAGACATGTGCCATAGGTCTTTAAGAAATAAAATTTGATATGGATGATGGAAAAAATTCGAAAAATTAAAAAAATTGCTTTCATATTTTTTTTTTGTCTTCCACATAGTGGAGCAAGAGCTGTCATATAGCGTTTTCTAAGATATTTTTGTTGTTTTTTTTTTGGAGGCGGTGCAAATCCAGTGCAGATAAATTTTACATTCAATTGCATTTTATAAACGTTGATATCGGTGTGTCAAAAGTCCCGGGGCTAACCTACAGATGGCGCCTCTTATACCTAATTAATGAAGGTTGTTGCCATCATCAGTTATAGTAGCAAAGATAAGAAAGCTATTAATTGGTAAAAAAAACTTTAAAAATTAAATAAAAAAACTATAGCTGAGCAATTACTAAAACTAGTTGATCTTTTATGAGACCTTTCAGATGGTATACTTGTTTTCCGAATATTCCTCAGATGAACTGCTAAAAATCGCTGATGGACTTGAAAAATTTAACCATCGATTAAAAAAAATTCTATAGCTGACCAATTACTGAAACTATAGTAGACGTTTTTCTACCAATTACTATCATTTTTGATGGCATACTGTTTTTGCGAATAACCCACAAATGGGGTGCTTAGACCCCGAAGCCAATAAAGTCCTCTTGAAAAAATCTCGCTTATGGCACTAGGCATTGACTTTGAAGGAGCTTTTCGATATCTAGTGTCAACATAAGATTCTTGCGTGCATCGACACTCGATTGAGGTAACATTTTGCATAAACTCTCATTGAGCGAGAAATCGATATTTTTATTATGATATATCTAAAAATACAGGGTGATTCGCGTAAGGTGTGACAAAAAGCTAGAGCATGTAGGTTGGACCGAGACAAGAAAAATATCGTATAGGACTACAAAATATAAAAAAAATACTAAACAGAAAAAAATATAAAAAAAAAACAACGGTAACACTTCCAATGCTATGTTAGGTTAGGGAGGTGACCGGGGAAAGTTAACTAACCCTGCCAGTAACTTCAAATTTCCAGTATAAAATGTATGTCACAAGTCATAGATGCAAGTCGTTCCAAAGATATTTGTAAAATAAGGTTTTTTGCCCTTGTAAGAGTGTTTTGTATTTTCCTTTATTTTTCTCTTTTTGTACCGAGCTAGACTAGGGTTAAAATCGAAAAATTTTAGTAACTGGTCTCGGTAAGTCTTGGTCTCGAATAACTAAGTCTCGTCTTTTTACTATACGTATTTGGGAAAATTGTTTATTTTTAGGTATTAATGGCCTATACATATATCTATTAATTATACACAAAATCATCAACGAAAAAATATATATCTAACTTGCTCCTAGAGCAAATATCGGTTTAATGTAAAAACAATTCGAGATCTTAATCAAAATTTACACTATGGGATCGAGAAGTCCGAAAAAGTGGGTTTCTTCACACCGTCTGTGCGTCCATTGTACTTTAAGCTAGAGCGATAACGGGTAACCCGTCTTACTTCAAATTTGATACAAAGCAGCATTTTTTATGTCATTCCTTAGAGAATAAATTCCAATTTTTGTTTTAGCGCATCTAAAACGGGTAGCTGCCATACAACAATTTTTTTTTTTTTCAAATCTTCTCGAACGATTTTGGATAAACTTCGTACCTGGTGAACCCTATAGTACCTACTCTGCTGATGCGAAACGAAAAATCCCATATTAAAATGACACAACGAAATCATATGCGAAAAATTTCGTCCTTCTTTTCGTTTTGTATTTAGTACGCTGTTCGTTGATAGAAATTGATAACTATAGCAGACTATTTAGAGAAATCTCCGCACTGAATTAGTTGCCCGGAAATTAAATTTCGACTTTCTGCGTTAACTTATTTAAATCAAAAATTCAATACAGGAAGTCCTTTAAAATTGTAATAATATTTCATACAAAAATGTTCAAAAAAACTAATTTTCCGATTTTTAAAATAAAAATATATAAATATTTAATCAATACAGTCAAACTTCTTTATAACGAACTTCTTTATAACGTAATTCTCTCTATAGCGAATTTCATTTTGTTCCCCTTGCAGTATTTAAAAACACAATAATTTCTATACAACGAATTTTGTATAAAGCTTCTTTATAACAAAGCAATTTTGTGTTCCCTTGAAGGTTCGTTATAAAGAAGTTTGACTGTATTTTAAAAACGGGTTTATAATTTTTTTTAAATAACGTATTATTAAATACTTTAAAGTGATATCTTTATTTTTTTATGTAAATGTTGAAGAAATTTTATATAAATACAAAATTTATTTTTTTAGGAAATCGCATCTACAATTTTTGAAATTTTTGTTTCAATAAATTCATCTTTTTTCAATAATAATTTAGACGTAATTTTTATTTAAATTTCCAAACGTTGCTCGTTTGTGATAAAAATGTTAACCGTGACTGAAGTTTTGACATTGACATTGATCATAAAAAAAGTTTAAGCGTGCGTTTGTAATAAAATACAAAATTGTAATGTCGCTATTGAAAAACGCTTTATAAGTAGATATGTATGAGCATGTCTAACGTCATTCTTTGATTGTATTTTGTTTATTACTCAGTCAGTACCGACATATTAACTTTAAGTCATTTAAAATTTTATAGCTAAACAAAAACAGATGACATATCATATTACTCAGCTTAGTTGGCATATGTATATATGTACTATAAATGTAAAGGAACAAAATGCACATAATGTAAATTGAATTGTTTTGTTTTGCGGATGGGAATATTTACTCGTATATTGTATAAATACAAAATGAGTGTGTATGCAGTTAAAAAAAATCGATTTTTATTTCAAGCAGATATCTAGAGGCGAATAAATTATTAAGGCCCAGTTTTTCAGTGGTGAGTTAAACCAGAGTTAGCTAACTCAAGAAGCAAATTAACCCACAGTTACCTGAGGAAGCAGTTTTTTTGGTGGGAGAATGCAAGCGAACTACTAAACAAACTCGATGGATTAAAAATCAAAAGCATCTGTTCAGTTAATCTTGAGTTAACTCACCAAATTTGATGAGTTAACTCGGGTTTAACTTTATTCTTGCACTGAATAGCTGCACCTAAATAATAAATTTATATATAAATGGGAATAAAATCCAAGTGGAAAGTTGACAATTTTTGAAAAATTTCAACAAAAACTAATTGTTTTTTATAATAAATACATAAAATAATAGAATTTTGCCATGCGATATTCTAGGAATGATAAGAAGATATACGAACATCCTTAAACAAATATGACAAAAAACGGTAGATCCTCAACGAAAAATGCTAGGATAAAGACTAAATATGGCCATTTTTACTTCCGATGTTAATATATAGCAGGGTATCCAGTAATATAGCAGAAAGTCTTGCAACCGGTTATTTTGAAAGCTTAAGGCTTCTCAACAAAAATATATGTATAAGAACCTATTTCCCAGTTGTTATGATTTTTGTCAAAAACGTTTTTAAGAAAATTTTAATTTCCCTACAAACCTAAACACTGCGAAGGAACACGAGTGTAAGATTTTTACTATTTTGTTTTTTTTTTTTTGATATTAGTTGGTTCTAAAGGGTCCGCCATCTAACGTTTTTTTTGTCATCTAGTGCTTATTTCAGGAATTTTAACACTTAGCTCATGTCTGATTTGACAGATAATTAGTTTTATCCTTCCGCTGAACGAATATGGTTGTGTATACGCTTCGCTAAGTGGGCCTGCTATCGACTTAGAGAAGATGCCGATTTTGCCAAAAAAAAATCATCTTTTCAGATGAAGCTCATTTTGATCTTGGCGGGTAGTAAACAAGCAAAATTGTCGCATTTGGGGCACAGAAAACCCGCACGCATACATTGAAAAGCCGATACACCCAAAACGAGTCACTGTTTGGTGCGGATTTTGGTCCAGAGGCATAATTGGGCCATTTTTCGAAAATGAGCAAGGAGTGGCCGTTGCAGTCAATGGCGATCGTTATCGGGCCATGTTGAACGAATTTTTGTTCACAAAAATTGAAGAGGAGGATATTGGTAACATTTGGTTTCAACAGGACGGCCGGCGCTACGTGCCACACAGCCGAAGCTTCACTCAATGTTTTGCGCCATTTTCAAAAAAAAAAAAGTTATTTGGCGGACCCTTTACAATATAAATAGGAAGAGATACCAAGCCGCAAAATAAAACAAATAAATTGATTTTTTTTTAAAGTACATATATGTAATTTTTTTTAATTAATTATTCAATACAAAAATAATTAAATATTTATTTTCAAAAACAAAAAAAAAACATGAAAAATATTTTATATTTTGCATTATGAATATTATTTATATTTTTAATTCTGAAACGTCTTAGCTCTGCTTTAACTGATTGCAAGGTTATCGATTATTTACTGGACATGGACACCCAAGTTATTGATTAGTCAAACATTTTATTTTTTTTTTATTTGTGTTAACCAGAACTTAATATTAAGTTGAACATCTTTTGGATAATCAACCCTTGAAGTGGAATTAAATTAAAAATTGAACTCGAGATTTTGATGAAACTAGATACATTCTACGATTATAAATCTTGAAAGGAGGTTTTGTGTGATTAACACACTTACAATAAAAGCTTCCAAGCTTTCGCACCATTACTTCAAAAATTTCAATATTACGATTATAGTGAAGACGAACAAAGTGAATCTCGCAATTCCTTCCGTCTCCTTGTATGATACCTTCTGTTCAGTTGGAGTCTTAACGGATGGGTCGAATGGGCTTAGCTTTTGCCCCAATGCCCCAGCACTTTTTATTATGTATTTGTTTTAAGGACAAAAATATCAATTTTTTAATGGAAAATCTATAAAAAGTTTTAAGGCAGCCGTAGTTTTGGAAAAGTGAATAGCCAGTTAGTTTCTATGATAAACATTTAAAAAAATAGATTTCAACATTTTAATTTTTTTTTAAGCCCAGAACCTATTTTGAGAATAATTTTTTGGTTTTTATGAACTTGGTAGCAAAAAACAGAGCTTCCAAGTACCTTTATAGGTTCCTTCTATGCTTAGACGCGTTTTGTTTTCTTTTTAGTATTTCGACTTTTTGGGAACTGAATCTATGAAAAAAAAGTATCTAAAGGTACCTTTAATAATGGTTTTCAATTAAAAGTTCAAACGACCTCAGCTCCAAAATCGTCCAGATTCGACAGTATCTGATGGGTTTGATGGTGTCGTACTTGGGCGAAACTAAATTTTGGCATTTGGGATTTTGACATTTGGGATTTTGGGCATTCGGGATAATGGGATTTTGGATTCTCATGTTCTGGCATTCGGGATTTTGAGATTCGAGATTATGTCCCCTTTACAACATTTACTATATACCAAAAACAATCGTTATCCGTTGAATTTATTCTAAGGAAGATGTTGTTGTCGGTTTCATGACCTTCATTATAGAGACCCATATGCCATCCGGAGAGAGCAGACGGGTGCCCACTTGAATTGCGCATCCAAACATGTAATTGGACGATCATCCTGAGGGATCAGATCGTAAGCGCCACTAAGCCAGACAACAAATTAACTGGTTACAAGAATAAATGTCGAATACCCCATTTTCATTTTCATCAAACGAGTTTTTTTATCTCGAACATTACCCTTATTTTGGTAAATGCGCCGGAATTTTCCTTTTTTTCTTCTAAGAAACTAAAATATTAATGTTCAACTTAATGCTTATACGTTCTACTTTTTTGTCAGCGTCAACCAGTGTTGCCGCGAATTTAAAAAGGTCGCACAAAAAGGGGTCACGAGAAAAAAAATCGCATTATGAAAATTTAACATAGGTATATGTGGGTACAATATGTTAATGTATGGCAAAATCAATCGAAATCCCTATTATTTGCAAAGAAATTAAAAACAATTTTGTTTATAGTTTATTTTTTATTGAAATACTTACCACAGTTTTTTTTTTTTAATTTTTGTTAGTTGGTTTACAAAAAGCAAGAATATTTTATAATTAAATTTATTTTTATGCCTATAAATAAAAATAAATTATGTTTATTTATGTTTTGTATTCGATCATCACATTTGTATTAAAGCGATACATTATAATGGTTTGCTTATCGAAAATTCACCACATAGGTGAATGAATGCAAATTCGGTAATAGGGTTGGCGAATTAAATTTTTACCAACAATTCATCGCCCTTAGCAGAACTAATTAATTTATGTCACTAATTTGCGATAGATGACGAAATGTTCGAAATCTTAAATTCTCTCTCCCATAATTTTAAACATTCTTCAATAAAATTGTTTTTAAACAGCAATTTTATAGCCAAGTCATCTAATTTAATTGTATTAAAAAAAAACCCGTATTGTGCTCTGTCAGATTGTTTAATTTGGTGGATCGATGTGCTATTAAAAAACTTATTTTTTAAGTTCTGTAAAATTTAGGGCCTGCTCAACAATGCCTATGAGAAATGTTCTGATTAGTTAATTGAAAAATGAAACAAAAACTGGCACAGGGTCCATAACCCCGAACGAGAAAAACAATGGTAGTTTAACCCACCAGAATAGGTTATTTATCCAAAAAATATTGTTTTGTATTGTGGACTTGTGACCCTAGCCCAATATTTATGTGTCAAGTAACCAGGGCCGAACCATCCATATGTGTAAGATGTGCAAATGCACAGGGCGTTAAATTTTGGGGGTGCATTACCAGGAGCAAGAAAATGCACTCTAATCCTGCGCAAACAAATATGTACCTACTGCCATTTGCATTTTAACCACAAAACTTGTTCAAATAATCAAAGAATAACATCTATCACAACTGTTTTTATTTCTTGCTAACACTAACTAACTTCACTTTTTATTGTTGCATTCAAGGAGAATTTAACTCAAAATATCGTAAAATTAAAGATCCCACAGACCGACTCATTAAAAGACTACCTCCTGGGTAATGTGGACAAGTCTTATGCATGTGTTTCAGTGTATTTTGCTTTCTATAACTCTTGCACAGGGGGCAGGTTTAGCTGGGGCCGGCCCTGCAAGTAACTAATCAGAACTTTACCCAGACATTAGCCGTGTTTTTTGCAAGCCCGTAGGAGTTTCTATAAAAGTTATCGATAACAAGTAGATATGCAATTCACTCCTGTAACACAGCTTTTCTTCGTGCTTAAGCTAAGCCCGAACCAAGAACAAGATTAGTTGTTGTTGCATTTAACATGTAAATTGCTTAGCACTGACGTCGTTTCTTTCGACAAATTTCCTCAGTGCTTGAAAAAACAATTTTCATTTTGTTTTCAAAAAGTATTTTACACTTATGCAGTCGTGTTTTATTGTTTAATGGGCCTAAATTTACTGAATTTTTGGCATACAAATTAAATGTAAAAAGTTTAAGCAAAAACAAAGAGATCAGTCTATTCCCTAATGGATTTTTTGAGTTGTGCAAAATTCTCCAAGTTCTCGTGTATGACAATTGTAGAATACCATTGCTTGCTGTTATGAAATAATATAAAGTATTCGAATTGAGCGTTAAAACTTTTCTACAAAAAAGATAGGGTCAGAAAAGTCACAATATTTATAAAAAAAAAGGGTCAAATAGCCAGTTTAAAAAAAAAAAAGTTGTCTCATGGTCGCATGAGGCAAAAAACGGGTCAAAATGCGACTAAAGTCGCACAACGGCAACCGTGGCGTCAACTGTCACATATCTTAGCTTTGTTGGTGAACTTAGGTAAATAAGTTTCGTTTTATCAAATGGGCCTTTGAGACATAATTTAACTAAGAAACCATTTCAGATTCTTATGAATTTCTAAGCTTTTCAAAAAGGTGACGGTTTTGAAAGTGTTTGTAGGTAGGTTAGGTCGGTACCTATACATATTGTTCATTATACCAACTATAATCACAAACATAAAGTGTGACACACCACTTTTGCACTTACAGCTCATACATTTGAATAGAAATATGTATTTTGCAATATTTTGATATCTTATGCGAGGCTTTTGTAACTGAGAAATCTTTATAAAAGCATCAAATCAAGTCGAAAACTCCGCCCCCTCTATCTTGTTAATTAACCAAAATATCGAACAAACGAAAATGAGGTTTTAAAATACCTATGTATTAAATGAAATTTTAAAAACCGATGCTATATATATAAGTATTAGGTAGCCATACCAGGTCCGATTTCTTCAGTTTTCGATTGAAATTTTTTTGGAAATTGGAAGGAACATTTTGGCTGTACCTTGAAATCTCACACAATTACAACAACAACAAAAAAATCCGGAACTGGAAAAATCGGTTAAATTTAGTCCCGACATATACAAAGCTTTCATCATTCAACCAACATCCCAACTTCAGAAGCGACCAAAATACCAACGGAAGTTAATTCAATGCTTAACTGCTTGAACACAATAAAAAGCTGCAACTGGAGCTGTAGCTGTCAAAATGTATCGTACGTGGTTTTATTTTACGTGTCCAGAATGTAGCTGTGCAGATTTCTGATATTTGATATTTTGATATCATTTGTTGGGTCAGCTGATTGCATCTTTTGTGAATTTTGTGAACATGATGAATTGAAAAGAGCTGGAAGCACGCAAAAGTTAAAAGTTTGTGAACTCTTGCAGCTGCGACTGCAGCTCCCTTTGCAGCTACATTGCGTTGTGTTCACAACATTGAAATTATGTTTTTTTTAATATTTTGACAGCTAGTCTGATTGCAGCTCCAGTTGCAGCTCCGTCTCCAATTCTCCATTGGTTCAGGCAGTAAGCAGGATAACCCCTTAAATTCAACCAGTATCTACGTAAGTTTGTGTGCCGGCATACATGTTTATTGTTTTTTCAGCAACATCAAAAAATCTAATAAGAAATTCTTTCCACCATTTTGCAGAACCGACACATTCATTATGGAAAAGTGAAGAAACTGGAGTCGGCAATGCAGTATCTGAAATTGCATTAAATACTCATGTAAACGAAAAAAAAACATGGCATAAGACACGAGTAGCTAGGGGTAGATATAGAGTATCGGATAAGGGAATGAGGAAAAAGAAAAGAAATAAAGAAACACTACACCGGGGGAAACAAGCAGGTATGTATCTATATGACTATCAGTATCTATGTACGTATATAGAACATACATATAGGCTTAGGTTGGTACTAACAATAAGGTTGGTAGGTAGGTAGGTATCTGCGTATGAGTTTTAATTGTCTTCATCGTTAGTTGGGCTTTATGTTGTAAGGGAACCAATATTAACTTACATATTATTAACGTATCTACATACCTAGCTAACCAATCATTATTTGTACCTATTCATTTTCTCCGATTAAATAAATTAAAGTCTAATTATTATAATATACCTATTAAAGCAAAAAGATTTTCCATAGAACTTACCTATCTATCTCTTAAACGTTTCAAATACAATTTAAATAAACTCACGCTATGCCAAATTACTCATGAATTTTGTTTGTTTGTTTGCTCGCTAAACAAAACACCCAAAAATTTAAACAATTTAATCTTCCGCATGACGTAGATAGATATTTATACTAACATAAAAACGACGAAACATTAAATTAATTGAAATGTGAATAACGAAATACAAACACTCATACGCTCAAACAAGTTTAGTTAAAAAATAAATTTCATTTCTGTATGCGTAACGCAAACCCTATCTTCTTTGTATACAAGGACTGATGAATGATAAAATGGTCTTCAGAGTGTGTGTGTGAGTTATTTGATTCATGCAACACAAGCATACAAATTGTATATATTCCTACATTGGTTCTCCTTACTCCGCATTATGGATTGACAATTGTTTGCATTTTTTTTTACTTGAGTGACAAATACAGGGTGATGCGAAGAAAAATATTTTTTTTTTAAATTGGACGTTCGACAGAACAAAAAAAACCATCAGGATTATTTATTTCTGGGTAACTATTTTTCAATTTCCATAAAACGGTGAAAATGAGATACTATTATAGCTGTGGTTAGTTCCTTCAGATGGTCAAGAATTTTTTTTAAATTAAGAAAACCTAAAAATCCATATTCTAAGATTATTTGCATAACAAAAACTAATAAAGGCTATTGTAGAATGTCGTAAAATGCTACACATAAGATTATTTTGTTTTTCAGTCGGCACCACGTTGGGCGTCATTTGTGAGAAGTATCACGATACAAAATAAATAAAATTAATTTATTTTTGTATTCAAAATACGAAAAAATTTAACATGAATTTCCTACAGTACCTACCTTCAATTTCATTGCTAATTTCCAAAATTCCAGCATTTTGCTTACGTTTTATTTAAATTATCAAATCATGTTGCCAGTTGTTTGTGTGGTTGTCAAGATAACTTAATTAAGGTTGGTCTGTTGCAGGGACAACTGAACACTCTCCTGCGTCTGAAAAAAAAAATAAAATATCTTCCAATTTTTATAAAAAACAATAAACTAAGAGATAAGGTAGTGTACAGATTTTATACAGAATCTCAAAGTTACGCGAAGCGCGTTAACGCACTCCCACTTTTAATGATGAAGAAGTGTTATAACTATTATAAATTGGCATGTCTTTAGTCTCGTCCTTAATTAATAGCCGAGTATAACACTTTCTCGAACTTTGAAATTATTCAAATTGGTAGGTTAACAAAATATTTGAACAAATTTACACTCTTTAATTCTCGAATATTCCAAATCATAACGTTGTTCATCTCCTTTAACTCATATTTCAATATCTGTATTCCTTCCTGGGAACATTCTAAAACAATACCTAATTAATTTTATTAAAAAAAATTAAACTTACTTTTGCAGATAAAAATATACGCCTTCCACTGATAAAATAACTCCCTGTGAAATGTGGCTTCTAGAAGTACTGAAAGTTGCGAATTATTGCTTTTGTGTATTTTTTTTAAATTAATACCAATTAAAAAAAAAAATTAAATACAAAATTACCTATACAAAAAAGGATGAATAATGCTGAAAAAGCAACTTTTCCGCAAACGTACAGGTTAAAATTGAGAAATTTGCCAAATTTTAATTTTTGTTTGCTTTTTAAAAAGTCACCATGACCACATATCTTTCCAATCCCAAAATAAGGCCTGCCTGATGCGATTTGCAGTACCAGTGCCATGAAATTCACCGTAACATTAAAATCAATAGCTATTTTAACTTTATGAAAACTAAACACGACCACATCTTTATTTATATTATGTAATACGTCTATATTTTATTCTAAATATACCGCGATGTTATCGTAAAATAAAAAAAACCGCCTCTTGCAAGGAAGTGACAAATCCTCCAAGAGTATCTCTTGTTATAAAAAAAGTACAAATACATATTCATACAAATTTTATTATTCGCATTGAAACAATCAATTATTTTTAATTAAGCGAGTTTATTTTTCAACTATACCTACTAAAATCTAAATGATGATAATATGTTATGTAAGAAAAAATTAACAATGCAATAAAAATAACAAAATTGCAAGTGGAAACGAAATCACAAACAAACATTGTAGAGAAATGTAAAATTCAACAAAATCAAAAAAAAGTACGTATACGCCCGAGTTGACCATTGTTTGGAATTATATATTTTTATCAGTGATAATTTTAAATTCTCTTGCTTGACAAATTAAGATATAATTACGCTTTATTTTGCGCAAATTTAGCTAGAAATTTGGTCCAAATTCGATTAAACACACAACCTTAGGAAGAATCGAACATTGTCACCTACAGATAACCTTAAAAATAAGTTTCGGTCAGGAACCAAAATGAATCCACTTGTTATTAGCATACAACCTTACGAAAAATCCCTATTTAAAGCTTATCTTCAATACGATCGCTAGAGAAGTTATTCATTGATTATGTGTGGGGTGAAAATCTGTTCTAATCGGTTCTAAAATAAACAAAACATCATCTGACACTGCAAAGTTTTCGTAAGTAATTCTTAAAACCTATTGATTCTATAATGTTTTTTGTTTAAATTTGTATACGTATCTAATGTACTTATATAAGGGTACATTTAAGAATGTGCTTAATACTATGTTTCGACCGAAGGTTTATGTCAATTTAGATTACATAAATCTGTGTAGTGTTTCCATTGCACGAAAAGATTGAACAAAAAAATAAATTTTGACAGTACCTTTCAAAGTGTAAATGTTGTTTCATTTTTTTTATGAAGTTGAAGTGAGACAGAAAGTTTCATGTTTGTCACAAGAAGCAGTTTTTGTTAATGAATGCTTTCAGCGAGACATAAAATAGGTTTGTTCGATAAGTACAACTATTGGCATTCTGAAGATTTAACAAGATTTATTTGAAGTCTATTAGATTTACGAAATAAATTTGTATGGTAAATCTTCGAGATTCGCAGAAGATTATGGCCAAATCTTATCAAATCTCGGTTTAGTGGTCGGTGAAAACGTAGTAGTAGACATCAAAACAAAATTCTCCACCTAAATTCAACTTCATCGTAATATTTAATCTCATTAATGGCGTATTTCTGCGGTAAATCTCAGGTTGCACAGCTAGATCACCGATTCATCCCGTTAAAACTCTCACGTATATATCAAGTTTCCCTAATAAATAACATATTTCACTGGTAAATCACTTATGGACATCTTGGAAAACCATAGATTTTCTCTCTCATGTAAATCTCACATCTTTCTCTTTGCGATCACAAATCTCTGAGGTTAATGCCAAGTTTATTTGGTAAATCACATATTTCTGTAGTAAAGCACAAAACTCTCCGGTAAACTTCTGGGCCAAATTACCGCATCAGTGACTGATCGAGTGAGTGCTATTAGTTATCGAATGAACGAGTAAAACCTATGGGGATGATGACTCCATAACGTCAGTCACGTATTACATAATTCAGTCACGTATTACTCGATAACTGATACGGTAATTCGGCCCCTGGTGTTCCTGATAAATAACAGGGACCAAATTACCGCTTTAGTGACTGAGTGAGTGAGTGCCATCAGTAATCAAAAAAAAAAATAAAATGAAAATATAATAAAAACAATAGTTCTTTCATTTTTCCTTTAGAATTCGCATCCATTACACACTGTCAGTTGGCTGTCCATCTATCGAATAAAATTCCGTTCGATTACTGATGAGAAAATGCAAAATTATGTGAGGTATTGTATTACTCGAGAACTGATGCGGTAATTCGGGCCCAGATTTTTCTGGTAACTCTCGATTCTATTGTTTTATCTCAAATCTTTATGTAACACCCTGTGAACATCAGCATTGTTAATCCAAAAGCAATCCTAAAAACGACATACCAAATACACAAACATACATATATACTCATACATTACATAGTTATAACTAAACCTCACATTCGACATCAACTTCACCCGACTTGTTTCATCATTATCATCAACATCGTGCACTTCAATTGACTTTACCTTTTCCCCTACCAAGCTGAGTTATTTTAGATACATAACTTATCACTACATAAATGTCGGTATACAGTTCAAATCCCGGCCACACGTATTCACACATCCAAAGGATGAGGTTTGAATGTGTTCTTGAAGTATATTTCTTTTCAAATAGAAACAACAAGCCGAATGAACGATGCAACGAAATACAAAAAAAAAGAAATTAAATACTTCAAGGGAACATGAACATTTTTGTTCGTTTGTTCCAAAAAGGGATGGCAATGATGGCATTCCATATTCCAAGACCGAGTCGTATATCTACGTATTCCGATCGAAAGAGCTGTTTTCGTTTCTTTGGTGGTAACCTCTGGGTCTGGTTTGGTGTTTCTGTTTCCATCACACAGCAAAATTTTATTTCAAATTCGTATCTGCAAAAGCGAACTCTCTCTGGCTTTGCTTTGGTTGTCAATTTTTCCCTTTACCCTTGCGGCATGGGGTTCCGATGAACGAAGAACGACAAACATCCGTTTTGCACCGCTGAGTGCTGGTTGCTGCTGTTTTTGCTTTGCTGCTGCCACCGCCGTTGTTGTTGCTTTGCTTACCGTTGCCGTTGCCGTCACCGTCAGTCATCATCATCGTTTGCTTACTATGTTTCTGCTTCGTGTTTGGTATTCGTTTCAGTATAACTAGGTATCTGCAGTTCTCTATTGTATGTTTGTTTGGTTGTAGATACATTTGTTCGTATAGCTCTTGTTTTTGTATCTTCTGTACCTTGTGCGTCTGCTGTGTACATAAAACCAAATGGGGTTGTTATTGCTCTTGCTTTCCCACTCGTCCGGGCTTGCTGACTTGGTATGTACTCGAATTTGCCTCGGTCCGCTTGGTTACCTTGCCGTGCCCTGGTGCTCGGATCTGTTTAGCTCTTAAATTTATGTACTGACTTCGCCGCTGCTGCCACCACCAAAGGTTTATATGGAACTCGATTATTGTTCGTTTATATACTTCGCAGACGTTTTATGTTAATGTACGAGTGGTGTAGATTTTTGGTTGTTTTGCAGCTAGCAGCTAGCTCTACCTTGCCAGCACGCTAACGTTTACCAACAACTGTAACGTAATCGAGGCCAACGATTTGCGCTTCGAAGGTTTTCCAATAGATGGAGCGGTGTCCGCAGTCATGATTAACAGCTGGAATTAAGATAGAAATTACCGGTGGACGACGACGAAGTATGTATGTACTATAAGCGGGTAGGATAGATAGAAGATTATTATTATGATGTTGAATGAGATTGTCGTTTTGATGATGACAACATGGATGTTTTTAATACCTAGGTTACGTAAGGGATTTGTTGCAAGAAAAGTTTTAAATGCCTGCATGAATTTAAAGGAAAAAGGGTTAGGTAGGTAGGTACACAAAAAGAAGCGCCATCTTCTAGGTAGGTATGTGAATCATACACTGAACATACCTACCTATGTATGTAGCATATACTTGGGTTGGTAATGTAGATAGGTCTAGTTTAGGTAAGGCAGTTTGGATTTAATACTAAACTGAGCTTTTGTAAGGATTTTTAAGACACTTAAATTAAGTAGCTATCTGTACCAAACCTACCTTAGTTTTTAGTACATATTCAAGGTTAATGAGGAACAATGTAGATACTACTATAGTCTGTCAAAGCTCTTCAAATCCAGAAATCTCACCATAACTTCAAAACTGCTGCTGTACAGGACCATGATCCTGCCAGTACTAACATATGGATCCGAGACTTGGGTGCTTAGCAAAAGGCACTCCGACCTCTTAGCCGCGTTCGAGAGAAAAGTCTTAAGGAGAATTGTTGACCCCATATGTGAGGAAGGACGATTCCGGAGACGGTGCAATCATGAATTGTATGCAATCTACCTTGAAGCAGATATCGTGACAAAAATTAAGCTCGGTGGGCAGGGCACCTATAGCTCGCATGAGCGAAGAGGAACCTGCTCGGAAAGTTCTTTGTGGTACATTCTATGGTAGACGACAGCGTGGTAGACCATGCTTGCGCTGGAGAGATGGCGTAGATCAGGACGCCCGGAACCTTGGGGTGCGCAACTGGATGGCGGCGGATCGCGACCGGGATGGGTGGAGAGACTTATTGTTGAAGGAGGCCAGGACCGGACTTCGGTTGTCGAGCCGATGATGATGATGATGAATGTAGATAAATAGGTAAGAACCTTGCTATTTAATTAAGAAGCCATACTACGCAAATCAACAACACAGTACCTACGTATGGAGACGGTGCTGAGGAGCCAAAAACAACCATCCAGCCGGAGCACCAGCGAGAAATCGGAGGACATACATCCCAACATAACAACCCAAACCCTGATAGACCATAAAAGTCCGCTAAAGGTTCTTAAATTCAGCAAAGCGCTCCTATTCTTATCTACAAAATATGGCATCGATCTTCAAAAAACTATACCTTTTCATTAGATACTTCTTTGCCCGTGGTATTCTATATTTCGAAATACATTCTCCGTCCTGGTGCACCATCATAATGTTTTAATTTTAATTTCAACGTTGAGAGGGCGATCACAAGGTTTTTAGACAGACTCCGGTCCGAGGCTCATTCTATACAAAACCTGTCAATTTTCCGTCCTAACGTCCGTATCAACGCGAATACTAGCCTTTACTCTTCAAAATACAGTTTGCAATTTTTTTTTTTTCAAAAAAGGGGGCATTCGCGTTCGCAAGATTCGTAGAGATTTCAGCTCAGAATTGACATATTCCACCGTGAATGTGACTTCTACGATTGGAGGTAATTTAAAAATCTCTATAAACTTTATAACGGTACTTACCATTATTTCAAAATGAGTAGCCCTTTTTGCTAAATTTTACACAAAATAATTCTTCTTTTCATTTAATCTGAATTACATAAGCAGATTGAAAACATGGATTTTTTCGACAGCTTTTAAATTGTTTTGCCTTTTTAATGTATAAGGTAGGGGAGAGCGGGGCTAAAAGTAACACTTTTTGCTAAAACCGATGCTCCTTCTTATATGTTTATAATTAATCGACAAAACCTTTTTTAAATTATAAATTCATGTTTCAGCTATAAAATCCACCACAAAAGTTTACCAAGATCTACTTCCAAAATGTCAGTTTATAGCATTAAAAAAAACCGTGTTATTTCAACCTACCCCGTATGCGGGGCTAGTTGTAACATATGTAGGTCGGAGTAAGTTGTAACAAAGTATTGCAAAACATAAGAATTCTATTTTTTTAAGAATTTAACCATGGTTTTATTAATTATCTGTTAAGAAAAAACATAACTCTTAGCTTAAAAAAAAACTCTTAGTTTAAAAAAAAATGTACGGGTTTAGTTTTTACATGTTACAATTTAGCCCGGAAAAGTGTTACAAATAATCCCACCTCGAAATTTCAGACAAAAAACACAATTTTAAAAGAAAAGGATATTCACACATATATATATTACATTAACACATATATTTAACCAAAACACAAATGCATGTTTAAAAAAAACAACCAACACTATATCTCTTCCGAGTAAAGACGAAGACCAAAAATAAAAAAAAAAATAAAAAGTAACAAACATGACAATTTTTGGCACTACCCGCACAACTTCTTTCATTGATGTCCAATTAACAACTGAAGTAAAAATGCCGATAGCTATGGAAAAGATGGATTCTTAATTTTTAAGGGAACACTGTTTTTTTTTAGCTATTACTTCTTACCCCTGCCACTTCTAACGCCGGTCTCCCCTACTATACATCTCATGTTAAAGAATTTCGCGTAAAATTCATTACCATAAATACGAAAAGGCAAAAGAATTTACGTTTTAAGTAAATAATTATATTCAAAATACATAAAAAGCGAAATAATAAAAAGCGAAGTACCTAGGTAATGAAATGCGATTTGAAAATTAAGATTTTAAATTTGCGAAGTCATGATTATAGCGAAAATACAAATTTTATAAACCATTATTGCCAAATACTCAAATGTAAAAGAATTATTTAATTAAAAACAGTCAACAAAATTCCGCCAATTAACCCCTTCCCAGTGGCGTAGCGAGGGGGGCAAGGGAGGGGCACAGGCCCCGGGCGGCACTCTGCTAGGGGCGGCAATTTTGAGCGGTAGTTTTCAAAAATAAAAACAAAATAGGTACCTATGTAAAATATACAAAACGGATTCTTTTTCCAGCCGAACGAATTTATTTTAAAATTTTACCAGCATTAACCCTGCTTCACAGTTAGTAATCGGACATTCCTTGTGTTGCTGAACAACAAAATCCCATGAACGCTGTTCGTTAGTATGGAACTACATACATACAAGATAAATATTGAAGTTCTCTTAATCCAATCTCACGAAAAGGCATTGAAAAAAGAATTCTAACTTCGAACTACATTTGCAGACAGGCGGTTTTTTTCTAAGTTAAACAGTTAAACCATTGAAAACAACATTTCCCACACGAACTATTAGAATTTATTTTACAGTTTAGAATAGAAGTTAGTATGCCTAACATATCAATAATGCTTCGTCTTTTCCTTACAATTGGAATGAGTAATGCCGGATGTGAGAGGAGTCTGTCCAACTGAGACTTATAAAAAATTATTTAAGGTCCACAATGAGCAGGCTATCTTTTCTGGGTATTATGACTATAGAGCAGGAAATTACAGAGACGGTCGATACTGAACAAATATTTAATAAGAGATTTTGAATTGATGAAAAGTAGGAACAAAATGTTCAAAAAAGTTTTCTTCTAAAAATAAATTAAATAAAAAATTAATTACATATGTAGGTAACTGCACTATGTACCTACCTGTTACAACAAGGGGAAATGTGTTGCGGCAATAACTTTTTATTTTTGTATTCTTATTTCTTAAAAAAAATTAAAAATATTAAAAATCAACAAGGAAACATAAAAGGACAGTCAAAACACTACCTACATAATATATAACTTTTCATCTTTTATTTAAAACTAAATTAAATACTTTCATCCTTTCATTTAAAAATCATTTTCTTAAACAAATTTTAGTTATGAAACTATTTATTTATTAATTAATGAATTTAATTTAATCAATAAACAAAATTAATTTACTGTTATTAATTTAAAAAATTAGTTTAATATAATTAGATAAAGAAACCATCAGTATGTACTACGTTATATGGTTCCATGTTTTCAAAAAAAAAAAAAAAAACAAAACAAAAAACAGATAATTCAAGTACCTACATATTTTGAATTTTAATTCAGATGGGTAATCAAAGTTTAATGTGAGTTAACGTTGTTTATTTTATATCCTGAGGAAGCCATTTTTATCCGTTTGGAGATTGGAAAATTAAAAAGTTACCATTATTGGAAAATTTCGAATTTGCTTCCTTTTTGCTTCTCTTCCTAGAAAGTAATAGGAAAAACAGTTGGCAAAATTTTGAAGAGACTATTTCATATTATCTTAAACGAAGCTCAGTTAACTGTCTTAACTCATTTGTTTTTTTAAGTTTTTTTTCTCTATTCTTGTGAACATTTTTCTCAGAAAATTATAAAGCAAACTAACAATTTTTAATATACAGGATGATTCGCATAAGATGGGAGAAAAACTAGAGTGTATGGGACGCAAGGTCAATTTAACCCCGTTCAGGCAGGAGAGGTGATATTGTAAGAAATATAAGAATACAAAAATATTAAAAACACCGGCAACACAAACAATATAAAACGTACCTAATTTGTTAAACATCAAAACAAAACAACAGTTAATCTGGTTTAATTTCATGTGTTGAATGATATGAACTGTAGGGCTGGACCACTTTTAATAAAATTTGTGTTTATTTCTTAGGCCCAGTTTTTCAGTGGTGAGTTAAGCCAGACTAAGCTAACTCTGGAAGGAAATTAATCCACAGTTCACTGAGGAAGCAGTCTTTCGGTGGAAAATGCATGCGGAACGACTGAATAAACTCGGATAAAACATCAAAAGTATCTGTTCAGTTAATCCTGAGTTAACCCACCAAATTTGATGAGTTAACTAGGGTTTAACTTTAATCTCGCACTGAAAAACTGGACCTTAGTGTCATAAACATCTAAAATAAAGTAAAGGCTTTGGCCGGGTCATAGCGTTTAGATACTGCGTTACATTCAATCTAATATACGCAATTATTACGTCAACAAAAACAGCTAAAATTGACGTAGTGGTTCTGTCTTTACTAAAGGATTTGCCATTAAATGTGTAAAGGTACCTCCACATTTTCCCCCAATGGAAAACATAAAAAATCTCATAAATATTTTTGTCTCGAATGTTATTACTTTTTCAGAATTTTTCACCAAAACAATTTATGGCGGTTTTGAAATATACAATCTGACGAAGTGTTATATTTATGCTGTCGTTTTGTCAGATGAAATAAATATTTATATCCACGAGAGCCATAAACCAAAACGGCAAACGTCAAAATTGCGTTTGTTCCAAATAAAATATTATGTAGGTACCCACCTATAGCTACAAGGGCAACACAAAACACTTCGGTTCATCTGAAATCACGTAAAATAAATTTTATAGACTTACTGTGTGTGTGGTGCCAACAAAATCCCATTTTATGTGCAAAAATGCTTTATGTAATCTTCATCTATTTTTAATCGTATTAATCGTAGCGTCTGTGACTCTGCGTCTGCGTCCGCGTCCGATCTCCGGCCCGTCCTTCGTCTTCGCTTTCGGAACGCAGAAAAAGAGTCTTTTTTTCTACACGAGCTCCTCTCCGTGAGCTTGATGTTATTCCATTACGTTTAGCTGTCTGTAGAAGGTATACTTAATTTTATTCAAACACGCAATCAATGTTAACACAGGGAATTAAAATTAGATACCTACGTGATGGGGAACCACCCCTGTATACCTTTTATAAGTTGATTTGGATTACACATATACAAATTGCTCCCACTGTAATTGGACAAAATTGTCCAATGTGTTTTCTCATGCTTGACATTATTTTTATCGTTGTTGGATTTAATTGGTAGAATTTTTTTTTTTAATTTGCCTCCCTTACATGTTTTTTTTTGTTATGTTTGTTTGTTTGTTTGTTGTTGTTGTTGTGATTGCTGTGAAATTTTTGTAACAACTCAACGTCTGGTGCACGTAAGGCTTTGTTTTTGTTTCAAGCTAAGTTGGAGAACAATAGGAAAAATTGTTTTCTCATTGAATAAGTTGTGAAAGTAAGATAACAAAAGAAAACAAAAGAAAAAACCGTACCTCGGCAGGAGGTTTTTGTGTGATGTGATATGAGATGAAAAAGATAGATAGATACCTACATAGGTATATCTCTATCAGGCTTCTATAGTATACCTAGAGAAAGAAATGACAAGATAAAAAAAAGAAAAAAGAAAATAACATTCTTCTTAAGCTAACATAGAAAATCCATTATTTTATTTATTGAAAAATGAAATTGAGTATATGCGATGATTATTAATAGATTTAGAAGCTTCTACCTATGTATATAAAAATTTAAATTTAAATGATAATTTTCAGAAAAAAATATTTAAAATTTTTTTAATATAAAGCCAAAGGATTTTTGGCCTGGAAATTTTGCGATATAATTTTTAACACTTTTGAATCTTCTTTATATAAAATAAATGATTTAAATCGGTTGATACAACAATGAGAGAGTCGATAATGGAAAAAGCTGTTCTACAGGAGGTTAAGGTAGCTACTTTTAAAAATGATTAAATATAATTTGTTATATTTATAAGCATAAATTAAATTTTTTTTATCAAAATTCTCATAGCCGTTTTCGAGAAAATTAAAATATTCTTTAACGATTTTTTAGCAGTTGTTCCTACGTATATGCAGGGCCGGCCCCAGCCAAACTTGCGCCCTGAGCAAGATTTGTAGAAGCGCCCTTTTTTTATACTTGCTTACATTCACTGATACACATGCATAAGACTTTTCCACATTATCCAGCAGGTAGAATTTCAATACGTTTAAGTGAAGTTAGTAAGTGTGCAAAAAATAACTTAGCACAGTTGTGATGGATGTTATTTTTCGATTATTTGAACAAGTTTTGTGATTAAAATGCAAATGGCAGTACATATTTGTTTGCGCAAGATGAGATTACATTTTCTTGCTCCTGGTAATGCGCCCCCAGAATGTTGCGCCCTGTGCATTTTCACATCTTGCACATATGGTTGGTCCGGCCCTGCGTATATGTTAAGTAGGTAGGTGGGTACCGTTATTTTAGGTTCTAAGAATAATTTTTTTTCAATCTTCAAGATAGTGTCAAAAAACCACTAGATATACCTACCATATTTTCAAAATTTCGACCACTTTCTTTTCGAAATACATCATATTGAGTTTTCATAAAATAAATTTGAAGCTATTTTGTATATGTATGTACCTACATATGTATGTACATATTTTAGAAATCATGTTTTTTTTTTTTTTTTTTAGGATACGATATTTCGACAAGTATAAATCATATTGAAAAATTTTAAACACCAAAATGTTGCGCTCAAATTTTTATAATGGCGTTGTCCTTTTCTTTTTTTATTGTATCTCGTTATATTGTTTTTTATGAGTTTTTGAAATTTTAAAATTCATAGTTTTTTAGGAGAGGTACACCACAATAAAAGTTTTATAAATCCAAAATTTTCGTTAAATACCCAGTTCTACAATATAAATCATTTTTTTTTAATTTTAGGTTTGACGAACCACCCACAATCAAAAACCATGGAAAATCTTTCATAAAATGTATCTTGAATAGATCTATAGAATCTATTAAAAATTGAAAATCATTGTAACGATTTAAAAAAAAAAAAAAAATTTTCTTATGGCTACACGGTAACCACAGTACCTAATATATTTTAAATGTTTGAGTCTGCGAGTACTCCAATCTTAATAATAAATATGAAGTTCAACCTATTTTTGAGATAACCAATTTACAAAAAAAATTTTTTTTTTTTAAATCCAAAATACATATAACTTTTGAAAATTTTAATATGCAATCCTATTGAGACTTTTAAGCATATGTATAGATAATGACTTAATGTAAATTTAATTGCTATTTATATTATGCGGCATATCACACACAAAATATTTTTTTTATCAAATTCGGAATGACAGTTTTAAAGAAAATAAATTTTGTTGGGTTCTTAACAGCTGTTTCGTAGGAAAGTAGGTACTTTTAGAAATATTATTTTATGTAGTAAGCTCAATTTTTTTAATCTAATAAATTTTGTTAAAATACCGCTATACTAGTAAGTTTTAAAAAAATCATCATTTTATAAATATTGAGTTTAAAAAAAAATTTAAACGTATTCAAAACTCAAAATATTTATATATTTACTTTTTGAAAAATTTGTTATGCAATTCTCTATAAGCTTATTGAAACATTCTCCAGAAAAATAAAAATAATGGAAAGTGCTTTATTAATAACGATTTTTGGAAATCGAAAGATAGTCTTTATTGAATTTCCTATCGGAATATTCAAACAACGCTTTAATTACCAAGTTTAAAGAAAACTGAGCCACCCCTTTGGTCTACACCTGAACTGATAAACAGACGAACACCCGAATTTCTCATCATCCCTATTTTCGTAATAGTTCGATGAAAATCTAGAGTTCAATTTTTAGTACAAATCTGCAAATTGCATAAGGTGTGACAAAAAGTTTGAGCGTGTAGGTTGGGTCGAGACATGGAAGGGGGGGGGTCTATTCCCCCCATTTAGCCAGTAGGGGCAATTTTCATTAATTTTTCGGTTTCGAAAGTAAAGCTTAATAAAACACACACAGCGATACATTTTCGATGAAAATTTTATTTCATTATAAAGTTTGGACTTCGCTATTAAATCTGAAAAACAATTTTATTCAAATGGATGCCTCAGGAAGATTCGAAGCATGCGATTCTTTTGGGGTAATTTTTAACAACTTTTTCGCACAATTTGGATGGTATCTCGGCCATAACTTGAAGCCTGATTCACAATGCGACGGGGAAACGAGACGTGAGCGTGACGAGAACTCGTTGTAGTTGTCAAACCAATTTCAAACAATGAAAGCATACCTGGATATACACAATGCGGCGTTTCTCGTCGTCACGTCATGCCAAGAATTCGAAAAATTGAAAAGAAGACGTGTCGTAACGACGATTTTCATTTTTGCTTATAGTAATTTACAGATTTTTCAAAAAAGAAATGATCAAATGTATTTAACAAATAAAGTTATTAATAAATCTATTGTTTTGTATGTTATTTTGATTATATTTTATTTATGCTGCATTGTGAATTTGGCGACGATTTGAAACTAGAAAAAGAAGACAGCGATTCTCGTCACGCTCACGTCCCGTTTCCTCGCCGCATTGTGAATCAGCCATGAGTAATGTTGGTTTTTAATGCGTCTAGAGTTCGGGGGTTATAAGCGTAAACACGGTCTTTTGCGTAGCCTAATCTTTGTGGCCAATTGACGTTGCCAAAACGTGAAATTACGTGACCAGGAATCTTCTCACCCAATAAAGCCATAATTGGTCGTGTTGTGTGCCTTGTTGCCCCGTCTTGTTGGAACCACATATCGTTTAAGTCATGATCTTCAATCGCCGCCCAAAAAAAAAACGTTCAATTGCTGCGAAGCCCGGGAAATCGATAAATTCGGATCATCAGCAACACTTCCATTTCCAGCAGCAATATTTTCGCCTCAGCGTACATTATGATTATGCACACGCCTTACGACATCAGTAACGCTTCCACACTCTTCAAATTCTTCTAAATTTAACCGATTGCCTGCATAGTCGGTCGATTATGACGACCATAATCATCATTATTAAGCTATATCCACTATCGTTAATAGCAAACATTCAACTAATATTATGCCACTCCGATTGACAGCGGAGTTTGACAGATGTCAAATACCAGCGCTACCAACTTAAAACCATGAAATAATTGACCCTGTACTTTCCGAAAGTTTTTCATGAGATGAATTGAAATTATAGATCAGTTTTCCGTTGAGAAATTAAAAAATAATTGTGGATGGGACAAAATATATTGGAAAGATGTAGTTAAACTAAATTTTTAAGAAGAAGGGTACTTTCAGAAATCTTTAAAATTCCGTCGAACAAAAACTAGATACCTCGTGCAACATAACCTTAAAAATAGAAAAAAATAACGAGAAAACCTGATGGAAAAATTCTGAACTCCGGTTTCAAGTTAAGAATATATGAAAAACTTTCGGAAAAATACAGTCTGGTCTATGTTACAAAAAATGGAAAGGATTTTTGTTAACCAGTATTATGAATCGTTGAAGCAAATATAACAGAGTAAGTATTGAAGTTTTTGAATTGAGGTAATAACTTGCCTTTTTTTGAAGAAAAAATTATTTAGATCAATAAAACCTACTTCCTGTATATAATCCAGTAATCAATACAGTAAAAGACATGATGCAATATCTAAAAACATGAAAGTAAAAATCTGTAAAAAAAAACTTAAAATCTTCTTCGAACTTTTATATCGGTATAGGTAAACCTTAAAAAAAATGTCCTTATTATACCCAATTCTGGTGATTAAATTTAAGCTATCCACATGGCTTGGTATAATTATATGGTAGATTATTTTAATAAAATAACCTGATGTTCTTTTAACCTTTTACATCCGAAATTCTATCCCTGATGCTATAATCATAAGGTACATATATAATCTTTTCATAACGATACCTTCATCAAACTTAAATGAAAAGTCCTTTTATCAACTTGTTCGTATACAATATTTACATTTTAACACTCTACAGAGTCCAACAATTAAAACCGAACAGAACCGAATACAGGTATGAAGTAAAGTGTAAAAAAAACTCCATATATGGTGACCTACCCCCAAGGGAATTCCCAAAGTGATTGCTTAATGCTTGTTGGTTCTTTTTAAGTGGACACGAGCGCGCACACACAAGGCATTGGCATGGCAAGTCGATGGCCAACAAGGGAACAACGCCGACGAAAAACGATTGAAGCGATTTTAATGAATCACGTGTCATCCGCACTCACACAACAAATTGCCATGTGAGAATATAAAAGGGTGCCAACTATAGAAGAACTACATTGAAGTACAGTGATTTAGGTTTTGAACAAACCCCAATCGGAAGAACTGTCTATATATATGAATATGAGCCTATATACTTCACCCCCTCTCGTTGAAATGATTAACCTTTTTGCAGCAGTCAAGGCTGATGCTCAACCAGCATCATCAGCCACAATCTTAACAACAACAGTCCGGTTGATTAAAATAGGGTGAATTTATCCAGTTCGCTATAGAAGTCTTAAGTCATAATATGGAATTGAAGAAAACATCTACAGTCTTACAGTTTTTGTTCCAAATATAAGTTGAGAGAGTTGTTAATTCTTAAATTTTTACCGGAGCTACTCAAGCTGAGGAAATTTTAAATAGGACGGCAAACCTGTGGAATTTAAAGTTGTTAGTTTTTCTATGAATAACATTTCAGGAACGAAGCTCTCCATTCAAAGATTAAGTTTTTTGAACATTTTAGTGACAAAATTTTGAAGTTTGATACCTCTTTTCAGCTTAACGAAACTAAAAATATCACATGAAAAATGCTCTGGAACATATTAGTTTTAAATTTTTAACTAGGTTGGAGTTTTACTATTAAAATACCCAAAGAGTAATAAGATTCATAAACCATTTCAATATAGAAAATATAAATTTCACGTCCTTCAAAAGTTGAAAATTTTTTCAGCACCAAAAATACGTGAACCAGAACAAATTGGGAAGAGGGCGCTCCTGGCTGAAATCAGGGGCCAAATTACGGCATCAGTGACTGATCGAGTGAGTGCCATCAGTGATCGAATGAACGAGTAAAACCTATGGGGATGATGACTCCATAACGTGAGCGGTAATGCCAAACTCGCATAATTCAGTCACGTATTACTCGATAACTGATGCGGTTATTCGGCCCCAGTTAGCTGTGTTGTGGCAGTTAGTGTCAGAAGCCAAAAACTTAACGAAAATGTTTACTCTTAATCTCAACTTATGAAAGTATTTCTTTTGTGAAATTCATCTTCTCCGAAGGGCGTAAACATCTCTACAGATTTTCTTCTATATTCAAGTCAGCCACACGGCTACAGAGTGCAAATGACTTGAGCTCAGTGGCATATCAGTTTCGCTCATGGTTTCAGATTACCAGGGAAAGTTTGATTCAAATTTTGTTCTTTCATTCGGTTCGGGCTTTTAGCTGTGGGCGGTTGATGATGGCTGAAGACAAACACTTCACTGCACAACACTCAACTGAGCAACAAGAGATGTGCATCTGTTGAAACCACTATGTCTAGTCTTAACCGTTCGCCCTCACACTCAGAGACTTTAAGTTCCAGAAAGATTTATTTCTGAAAGAATTACCAAAGTTGTTAAACCATACTAAAGATTCAGTGGGTGGCAACGGAAATAAAGAGAAAGAGTCAATAAATCTGTGTACTCTTTATTCTTTAATTACTTATCAAAACAAGAGTTAAGATAGAAACAAAAAAAAACTATAAAAGGTTAAAGTTATGTTAATTAAAGCAAAGTTTAACCTCAGACCAACATATACGACTCTGACGGCAAAGAGGAAGCCAACCAGAAGAGTTAAAAATTCAAATTTATTCATTTGAGGTACGGAATTTATCATAAAAGGGAAACCACAATTGTGTAAAGGTATAGGAAGTCTCGTGTTCGGCTTCTTTAGACGTTATAGACACGATGACTGGAGATGGAGAACTTCAATTTAATTGGGCAATTTAACTTGGATTTATTCGATTGTAAGTGATGAGAGTATTGATTCATGATTGCTAAACTCTTGATAGAATTCGTATAGGTACATATATCGGGATAGTAAAGGGTGATTTTTTAGACTTGTAGTTTTCAAGAAGAAATAAAACGCATTTCATTTAATTTTATGGCCAAGAATCTAGCTTTATTATAAAGATAAAGGTTTGCCATTATGTTTTAAAAATGATTTCGGGCAAGTGGCCGCCGCGGCTGGCTCGAATAAATTCCAGCCGAGTGGTCCAATTTTCGACCACTTTTTGCAGCAATTGGGGCCGTATGTCAGCAATAACGCGCCGAATATTCTCTTCCAAGGCGTCAATCGTCTCGAACTTATCTGCGAAGAAAAGCGACTTCACAAAAAATTGTCCAGCGGTGTTAAATCGCACGATCTTGGAGGAAACGCTACAGACCCTTGAGGCGAGATAATGCGCTCACCAAAATTTTCCTTCAATAAATTAATTGTTTCGTTGGATGTATGGCATGTAGCGCCATCTTGTTGGAGCCAAAGGTCGTCCACATCAACATCCTCCAATTCAGGCACGAAAAAATCATTAATCATGGCTCTATAGCGTTCCCCATTGACTGTAACATTATGGCCGGCTTCATTTTTGAGGAAATATAGAGCAATGATTCCCTCTGCCCATAGAGCACATCAAACAGTTGCTTTTTGAGGATGTAACGGCTTCTCAACAATGGCTTGTGGATTATGATCACTCCAAATACTTATTAACGTACCCATTCAACCAAAAATGAGCTTCATCGCTGAACAAAATTTTCTTGTGAAAATCGGGATCGGTGCGGCCATCTCATTTTGGGCACGATTTGCAAACGTTGTTCAGGAGTAAATCTATTAATTGTGAAATGGCAAACCAAACTGAGCATAAATCAAGTGACAACTGTCAAAAAGACCAACTCTGAAAATAGTATTGCCAGATTGAAAACCACCAACAAAAAAAAACACCCTTTTCTGTGGTTTTTTTTCAAAAATGGAGTTTGTTGTGGAGATTTCACTAAAAATTTCAATTTACAAAACTGAGATAAATTTCTTGTAGACTAGCTGTGGGCAAAAAAACGAGGAGTTTATCATACCTTCATTTATATAAAAAAATAAATACTTGCATGGATAATTCTCATATCTCTAAAATGTGTGTGTAGATAAAATCTCATAGATTTCTCACTTTAACATTACTCGAACTATTTCATGTCACGCAATATTATTTATGTATAAATTAAAATATTTAAGATTTTCCCCTATGGTTGATTATAATCTAACACAAACACACATAATCATATACCTATGTAAACAGTTTGTGAAACTTATAACAAGTAATATTTCAATTAATTTATCGATCAACAGAACAAAAATAAATCTCCATCAACAAACACACAATAACTCACGTGTCCCTTTTGTGCAAAAAATACCATTGTTGATTAATTCGTGTAGCACGAAAATTTATCGCAACAAAAGTATCTCATTCCACATCGAATGTCAATAGAAATTAACAACTTTTCTTGGTCGACAATAAATTAATCAGCCACGATACAAATTGCATAAATACAATTAAATGTACAGCTTGGTCGCACAGAATTGCTTCTTTACGTTTCTTACTTTGACGGTCACTTTTTAGTGGAATCGAAAAATTTTGATATCTGAATTTGTAGCTATTTCCAAAAATGCCAATTTGTTGCTCAAACTAAAAATTTAGTAGCTCGAATAGTTTCTTTGTTTTTAAAGTTTCCGCTCAAATAAGTCTGAAGTCAGAGGACGAAAAAAATAACTCTCTTGATGTCCAATAGGTATGCATTTTTTTAAACTGAAATAAAAACGATCAATAAAAGCTACAGAATTAACTTTTGCGCAAAAAAGCTACAATTTTGGACACCAACATAACTTTTATTTTAATAACTTTTATTTTAACTATAATTAATTTTATTTTCGTATTTTTGTCCGCTTTATTTAAGCGGAAACTTGAATATTTAATTAACTATTTGAGCTACAAAATCGAAGTTTGAGCAACTCAAGAGCATTTAAAAAGCTACAAATTTGTGTGTCAACATTTTTTGATTTCGCCAAAGTAAGATATTCTTTTGCACTCGCAACAATGCAACGAGAAGTCTAAGTAACACTTTAGTAAAAAAGTAATTTTTTGTGATAGTTGAGATACAAATTATTCAGTATATTTGAGGCTACATTCATATAATCAATATTACATATATCATTCCTATTTATTTATTTGCAGTAGTAGAGTCAATCCGGGGTAGGTAAATCATACAATTTTGGTCGACTTTAGATTTAAATTCTCATCAAAGTCTTAACAATAAAAAAAAAATATGTACTTGCATCTCTATTAATAAATGCAAATCAAACATGAATTATCTTTATTTAAGAAAGTTTCATTATTTGGTCAAAAACTCTAGAGATAAAGCAAAACTGAACTTTAATAGCGAAAAAAACTCAAATCACAGAAAATATCTTTATCGAGGAAATATTAAAAAGTTACATATTTATGTAGGTATATTTTCTTTGTTTTTGTTCAAACATATTTTTTTGTTTAATATTTTGACAACTATTTAGAAGGACCAGATTGCAAAATTATAGCAAAATCAGTTCCGCTAGTGAAAAGATATACGGGAATAAGCCAAAAATGTGACCATTTGCTCAGAAACCTTGGAATGTATATTTCCGTTGTGAATTTTTTGTCTTAACCTAAAACGTTATCATTTTTTTCTCAAAATCAAATCCCTTTGGTAGACAAAGTTTTATCAAAATTGTTATAGTCGTTTTTGAGAAACTTTGAAAAAAAAAACCAAATTGTTATATGGCAGCTACATACTCACTCTAGATGAGCTAAAACTTTACTCGAATTTCCCCTCAAGTGAATCACATAAAAATGCTCTGTACCAAATTTAAAGTAAATTGGCCCATCCGCTCAAACCTCAAACAATTGTGAACGCACGAACGCACAGATTGACGGACAGTATGACAAACTACTATACAGAAAGTATAGGAGAAATAACGGACAACCTTTGTGTAGACTCATTCGTGACAGAATATTTCTTGTTGATTGTAAAGGGTGTTTTTGTTAGACGTGAGGTTTTAGAGGAGAAATAAAACGCATATAATTTAATGTTATGGCCAAGAATCTAGCTTTATTATAAAGATATGGGTTTGCCATTATGTTTTAAAAATGATTTCGCGCAATTGGCCGCCACGGCTGGCTCGAATAAATTCCAGCCGAGGGCCAATTTTCGACAGCTCCAATTGTTGCGCGCCATGGCGGATGGACTCATTCGAGTCTTCTTCGATACTCTGCTCCACAGCAGCAATAACGTCTTCGGTGCGCACTGTACGGCGTCTCATCAACTAGATTAAAAGTGGTGCGAAACCGATCCATGGTTGCTCGAATTTATGCGATTTTGCGATTATGTCGATCGAATATTGGACGCAGCGCACGATACGTCGCGCGAACCCAACCATTATTTTGGCTATAAATTTGCACGATATGCAAACGTTGTTCAGGAGTTAGTCTATTAATTATGAAATCTGAAACCAAACTGAGCATAAATCAAGTGACAGCTGTCAAAAAAAAACAACTCCGAAAAAAGTATTGCCAGATTGAAAACCACACGTCAAAAAAAAAGCATTTTAGTAGGTTTTCTTAAAATTTGGTATCAAACTTGAATTAGCAGTTTATATTAAATATTAATAAGGAATATTAATTCAGTTTATAATTAATTTCCTGTTCAAATTCTTTGTGATCTTCAATCCTATTGGTATAAAAAAGTGCTTAGTTGAAAAAAAAAAAACAGGTAAAGCCTAGCACTATGGCGTGGGCCGTCATCTCGCTGCCGTCATCTCGCTACTTTTCGATTTAAGTTGGAGTTAATGCCTTTTAATTACAATAACATCAGGTTTTCCTTCTAAAAATAAAAATGTTTTCTACTCCATACAGCAGGGGGAGGTCCATGCCCTAATTTTTTTAAAAAAGGCTATCCTAATCCACAGGTTGCAAGTTTGTTTATTTTGTTTTTAAATTGTATAAGTTTGTTGAGTTTCTATCAGGAGTTTATTGGTGATGCTTCTGAGAGATTGGCACAATATTCAAAATGTTCGCTTACAGATTTGTAAGTTTTAATCGTTGATTTTACAGTTGCACCATTACCATTATAATAATTATCATCGAGCACGTAGGTTTCACATCTGCAGTTATTATGTAACAGTATCGGTGGAAATCCGATTAGTCAGTTAAAATGCAGATGAAAACCACAAATTTCGAATATCTATCTGTACAAATAGTTACATACGTAGTTGAATTGAAAGCTTGTATGACGAAGTTTTGAAAATTATTTAGGAATATACGTACAATTTGGACAACATGAGTTCAAAACTTCAGTAACTAAATCTGAATTTTAAAATCTTAAGGTTCTTCCACACTTTCCCGTTGACTTATTGAGTATTAACACAATCAAACAAAAGTGGGCTGTTCTACATACGACTGCCAAATTTGTATGTTGAAAATGATTTTCACATTTTGCTTCCACACCTGCATCCATACCAATCAGTTTCCACCATAACCTCAAACACTTAATTTGTGGTGGTCTTAGAACCAACCCTAAACTGTTCATGTCTTAACTCATGTCAAATCGTGTGGGATTCACTGTCAATTGGTTTGGGATGGACTGTCACAGCTTGTGTGACATATCACTTGGTTTCCACAATATTAAACATGATATTCTTCCCGCTTTTTTTGACATGTGTTAATACTCAATGAGAAAGTGTGGAACGACTTTTATTGGTCGGACAGAAAATTTTTGTAGGCAAAAATGTTAAGCTGAGAAAAAGTTCCCAAAAATATTTTTTTAAAGTTTTAATCACAACTAATAAATGAAATTCAAATGAAAGAGCCGTGGAACTCAAAAATATTAACATATTTTGATATTACATTTCCCTGCAGATGTTCCACCATGTTGACCATTTTAATATTATTATTTAGATTCTAATTGGTCAGTTAGTTTGATTTATTTTTTTAAAGTAAATTTTTTCACCATCTATGTATCTTTTTGGACACTTACTACAGAGAGTTGGAACTTTGAAATGTCGTGTTTATTTCGTGCCTAAACGACTTCTCGGGGACGAATTGGAACTGAAATAAGACGAAACGCTTTAGTTTGGGGAAAAATAAAATGCAAATGTCAAATGTTTCTCAAGTCAAACGCTAATTTATACGAATCCGATTTTTTTTTTGAATTCATAAGTCGCACTACACTCGAATATTAATAATAAGTTTCTATACCGCAAGTTAAAAAAAATTGTGTGAGTGCCGGGGCTCACGGTTAATATGTGTAAACATCAACGTGCGGACTTGTTTTTGCTTGAAGGGGATCTTAAGATTTTTTTCACTGAACGCACCCATCCTAGTATGCAGATCGTAACGTTGCACACCGTAACGTTGCACGACGTAACGTTGCACACGAACGTTCACGTTTTTTTTTTCACTCTACCGCCAGCATAGATGTTTACACATCAAAAAATGCCTATACTATACCCCTACCACAGAGCATCGAACTATGCACACAATTTGGCATTGGTCTTGTGATGCTGATACGGAGAGTGGATTGGGAGAGGGCATAGAGTTGAAGCCTGTTTACTTCTGCTGCATAGGACTTTACATTTTACATCACGCACATAATTCTTTCTCTCATTACATAAAATTGCTGTAGGTTCCAATCTCGAATGCTTCATTCCACAAACGAATGTTTAAAGCTGGAAACAGAATTACTAAACAGATTGTCTGCATCTACCTATACCTAGTTTGCACTGCAGCCGAAAACACACGCCAGTTTGTGTGGGTATTTTCCCCAAAAACTGGTTATGCTATATGTGTCCCAATGGCATGCTTGGGACAACAACGTTATTTATGACCATGTTTATTAGGATGTATCTACCGCGCCAGGGATGACAAGTCAAACGCACGATGTATCACGCAGTGTACAAAATAAACCAACAAAAAAATAAGCAAGTATAGAGATATAAAATATAAATTTCGTAAATGCTGTCCAGCTATTGAGCCAATTGACACGATATTGTGATTTATTTAATTCAATATATGTCACGTGATATGCGAATGTAACATTCAAACTGACAGTAGTTGTTGTGTGGTGAGATCAAAGAGATAATATCTTGTATATAGGGTATACCTATGAATGTACATATTTTTTAGCGCAAATTAATGAAGTTGGTAATTGTTTACTTCGAGGACTTTTCAAATTTTAGCTTTCGAGACTTTAAAGAATTTAATACTGACCGTTTATCTTGCGTATTTTTTTTACGCTAGAAGCGACCATGATGTCCATGCCTGAGTGTGTAGTTAAGCAGGGGAGGGATTATCAAGGCTTAGGGCCAGTTTCATAGTCGACTTTTACCGGAATAAGTTTCCCATA
Source organism: Leucozona laternaria (assembly GCA_932273885.2). Classification (NCBI taxonomy): domain Eukaryota; kingdom Metazoa; phylum Arthropoda; class Insecta; order Diptera; family Syrphidae; genus Leucozona; species Leucozona laternaria. Next base: position 8,535,694 of record OW026368.1, read on the forward strand.
CTAGGAATTTAAGCTGAATTTCATAGCTAGCATAGGTGGAACTTAAGTCACCAACGTCGGAGACTTAAGTGCCACTTATTCAGGTAAAAGCGCACAGTGATATTGGGAATTAATCTTTCACATTACATACTTAAGTTTCACTTTTCAGTCGTTAGCAAAATTGTCTTTTTTAGATACATTTTAAAAGTTAAATAGGGCCAATTTAACGGCACCACGACTTTTGGCTATTTAAAGCTATGTGGGTATACAAATACTATCTTATACCTTCTCAGAAAAATGTATGAGTAAAAGTTTTGATTTAAAGTGTCTACAATTTTTTACCCTGTTTTTTTTTTCCAACAAGGTAGGTACCTTCATCAAAAATCAACCATAACTTTTCTGACAAAAGAGTTATCCCACTTCATTTATAAATTCACTGAAAAAAAAATCATATTATACCTACCCAACATCCCTATATTACTTATCAAGCCGGAAGGTAATCATGTACACGGCCATAACTCAATTAGACATTTCCAATTAGCGTGTGCGCTCTCAGTAACTCTTCCTGCATTTTACCGCTATAAAAGCCACAAAAGATTCACTCCACCGCATCTACAATTCTACATCATCGTTGCGTCGCGTAGCGTCGGTCGTCCTCATGATGATATTGCTTTTTCCAACAATTGGATCTAAATGGAAATTTTAATTTTAAAACTGATGATGACGACACGGCGGCGGCGGTGGCGATTCATCGTGCGCGGTGGCGGCAGCGGTTGCGGTATCGAGTAAAAGTTTCGCGTGACATTAAGAAATTCCCTCACGAGACCTTGTCAAAGGCATAATATCCGCCCTCTCTATCACCGCCCTCCATAAAAGTCGTAGCTCCTAGGGCAATTTTAACCGCAGACCAAAATAAATATTAATTTCCTGTGCGCCAAAGTGTCCTGCTTTCTTAAAGAGCAATAAATTAAGTGGAAAATTTAAATGACGCCAATTATGATTACAACGCGAAAAAATAAGAAAGAAAAATGTAGATGTTTTTTTTTTTTTTTGGTCCATAGTCCACCCCTTTGTAGATACGAAACGAAGGTCCATGCAAAGAGGATTTTTTCTTCTTGAATAGATGAAGACCAAAGCTTGAATGCGTACCTTTAAAAGGCAAATGTGGCTTTAATGTTCACATTCAAAAAAAATAAAAAAAAGCCATCAGAATCCCTAAAATTGGTGAGAGGGTTTTACCCGTTTTTTTTTTTATTTTTTTTATTTGTTATTTATTTCAGAAAAATTCCCAACGGAGCACAAAATTGGAATAAAAATCCATTTGAAATGTGTGACAGACAGAAGGGGGTAATCCGTTCCATATGTTTGCACTGCACATGGCAGGCGTGTATTATAACATAGCCATATACATAGATGGATACTCGTATAGCCCTATCTGTAACCTGATGGATATTCGGAAATATCTTCCGAGTCGTTTGACTTGAAGTACATACTCGCATTCGAGTGAGAGGCGACAATTTGAATCCTTTTTGTATAGATAGATATATGCTTCTCTTCCGACTGTCGATAAAACTCTAAAAAAATAAAACGTGGGCGATAAAATCCAATCCGATTTGGTGGACACACGTTGGAGCAATAACACCAAAACCAAATGGCCATGGTGTTTCTTTCTATAGGAACAATAAGCAAATCGACTTCTCCCAGATAAAATTTCAAAGTGAAGCTTTTTAAACGCAATAATATATGTATTTTGGCATCAGGAATACTGCCTACAAAGTCCATTTTTAAATCTGTGGGATCGAAACTTAAATTTATAATTTTCACATATAACTTTTAAAGCGCTATAGGGAAAAAAACAACTAAATGGGTCTTGTGATTAAAAAAAAAAAGTTAAAACTTTTTTTGAAGGAAGCTTAAGCCAACTAGTCATAGCTCAGCATAGGGCAAGTATTGGTTGCGGATACAAAATCTTGTTATCATATTGTCCGACAGTCTCTGCGTCTATGCGTTCAATGTGGACCAATTTTTTTCATATTCGTACGAAATGCCCTAGAAGAGAAATTAGTTTTTATAATACATCTATAGCCGGCTAGCTCCAATAAAACAGTTCTGATATTTCAGTTTCGATTTCTCTGAGGTCGACGGAAATCTAATATGAATGTGAGCCTTTTTCATAAGCTTGTTGGCCGCGTGCTTAACAGTCTTGCATACAGAAGAGCGTTCAACTCCAAGATCCAGGTTCACTCCATTATCTCAAAAATATCTGCATTCTCTGCTCAGAGGTCAGTTCACTTCCTCTACGCTCTGTTGGATCTCCTAAAAAGTAATCAGAGAGCCACTGAACATTTTCTTTCGAAAACCGAAATAAACTATGAAAATCCTCATCACTATAATTTCCAAACGTTTCTTATACAATTTTTGGTGTTCTTACGCGTATAAACTCGGCCATATTGGCACTATAACTGAACACAATACTAAAAATAAGAACTAGTCAAAGCTTTCTAGACAGGTAAAAAAAATCTTGTTTTTTTTTGTAGATTTTACTATAATATTCTAGTTTAAGCTTATTTTATTCACACAAATTCAAGCTTACGCTGGAAAAACAAGTTAAAACTGAATTAATTTAGCGTTGGCTATTTTAAAATAGCTATTACTAAATGACATCTTTAACTAGCTAGTTGAAGCTTATTTTTATTCAATAAAAACCAAGCTTTTACTTAAAAATCCAAGTTTTAGCTTTAGCTTTTTTTTTATTCACAAGCGTATAAAATGACGAAAATATCGGTTCACGTTATAGCTCTAAAATCCAGCTTAATGGGATTTTATTCGAAGTCAACATCTAATTTTATTGAGTCATAAACTTTTTTCTTATTCCTTAAAAATAAATATAACAACTCTGACTTTATACTTTAAGATTGAATTTGTATTTTTTATGCATATCTCTTTTGCACAGTGATTGGGACAACATGTCCTTGTTTTATGGTTAACATTGTATGCAGCAGCAACTGTACCAAAAAAGACGCTTTCAAAGAAGCAATTTCTCTCTGTGATGTACCTACATATGTATATATTGAGATCCCAACCGTCTGCGGTGTTAGTGGCAGATCTAATAATCCCACAGAAACTGCATCTCAACAGGTGTATCGTTGTGTGTCTGTATATATATATATATATGTAGGTACAGGAAGAGGAAGGTGTGATGGGGACATAATAATCACGATAAGGAAGAGGCAGAGTCGAGATTGAGACAGCAACAAACCCGAGCAGACTCTTTCCCTATCTCCAGCAAATATTTATGTAGGTACGTTGTGTTCCTGATGGTAGCATGCAATCTCATCTTGTCCCTCCGGCTTGAGTGCGGCATTGTTCTCCGATTTGTCGACGTCATGTTTGGTCCTATTGTGGCAGCGCGCTGGGTTGGATCAGCGCTAACAAATCCTTTTTCATCATCATCGTGTCGTCTTAGCGGTGGGGCTTAGGGTGTCACCTCTCCCTCTCCGAAACGAAGAAGACCAACAGAGTTGGTTTAGTACTTTATCCCCCAAAAAAAAACCAAAGGTACGAACGCAAACTTTTCGGTATGGATTTAATGAAGTTTCCTCGGGCACTTTTGCGAGAGAGTTCATAATATGAGACAGATGGAATTCACAGGACTTACCTAAGTTGTTATACGGATTGTCGTCGCTCGGTCGTTTACCGTTTTGTTTCTGACGACAACGATAGAGAAATTGGAGTTCGAGTCGAGTTACAATTTCATTCACTTCAGATATACCTACCTGTACCTAGATTGTCCTTTCGTCAGGTAGGTCTAGGTGTATAGGTATATACCTACCTATGGAACACGATGGGTGATATATCTCTATCCATGTCGTCGAGTATTTTTTTTTGTTGTTGTATACCTACCTACTCTGATGAGAATCCTGAGCATCAGTGGCGTAATGGTCTCCTGCTTTTAAAAATTCCTGCAGAATGAGCGTAAAACATTTATTTATTATTTTCATTTTAAGTTCCATTGCGGATACATTTTATGCACTGTTGAATACTGCCGCTCTGCTTTTGCCGTGGAATTCTTTTACACTGATTGTTAATGGAGTAGATATGCCCGCACATTCATAACCGAAATAAACCACTCTGAGTGCTAAGAGATTTTATAAAAATAATTCCAGCTTAAATATTTAAAGCTCTAGGGTGGTAGATACGTAATTTCTTTGTATTTTTATTATTTTGATGTTAAATAATTAAAATGCATATAAAGTTGGTTGGGGAGTTTCAAGATAATTATACATTTATTTGTAGGTTTGTGTGCGATTGTAGTAAGTATTTACAATTCACGAACCAAGAGTAGGTAGGTACTAATTGCAATTGTCTGTGTTTTTCGTTGTCGTAGGTACTAACTTAAAATAAAAGTAGGGAGTCTATACTTACAGACCTTTATGCCAATTACAATTTTATCTATAAGGGGGATAATCAAATGTAAAAAACAAGTTGTACCTAGTCGGTGGCCTAATAGTCAGTTAGTATGACTGGTTATGCTGGAGATTCGAGTTGGATTCTCAGCCTCGACCACCTAATTAAATTCAAAGTGACAAATCCTCTAAAAGTTTCTCTTGTCTTGTCTCTTGAATAAGTGCCTCTCACCTCTCACACACACACGAATAGTTAAAGTTGTAAAGCTGCGATTAGACGTTCAACGCGTTGACGCTCTAACGTCAAAATTACGTCAAATTCCGTCCCAAAGTTGTCTTATCGTGTGATCGTCAACGCAGAATACTGACACCGACGTTGAAATTGTTTTTACCTTCAACGCATTGACTTTTATCGTTGAATGGGTAATCACCTTGAGCAAATGTTAGGACACATTGACGCAAAGCGTTGAGCATAATCCCAACGTTGAAATGACATACTCTTCTGCCGCTTTAACGTAGTCTGCGTTGACTTCCGTGTGACATTGACGGAATAGCATCATTCGTGTGATAGTCAATATGCGTTGTCATTGGTCAACGTTGACTGTCCATTAGCATTGTGTTGATGACTTTTTTGGTGACATCATAGAGTCAATGCGTTGACCATCTATATTGACCGTCTAATCATAGCTTAAGTCACTAGTTCCTGGCTCTCCACAAGCTGTCGTGCTATACTACATTTAATTTTTTAAAACATTAGTAGGTTGAATGTTGTTAACATAATTGGGCTTAATGATTTTTTTATAAATATGTAGCTAATTTAATTAATTAAAAAGCAATTAATTCTAACCCAACTTTTATAAGATGTGTTCCGTAAAATACCTAATAATTCACTCACTGAATAGTAAGGAGCCCTAAAACCAATGTTTTGATGATAAGACGATATAAGTAGGTACATGCTAAAGGGTGTTTTTTTTTTTAAAGATATAGAACTTTGAAATGGAATTAAATAAAGATAATTTTTTTAAATTGACACGAAATTTAATTTTTTCGAAAGATAATCTTCTGGCATTATAAATTAAATATGATTTCTGGCATATGACCGCCACGGCTGGCTCGGACGTAGTCTAATCTGGAGGTCCGATTTTCTATGACTTTTTCTAACATTTTTGGCCGTAAATCGGCAATAACCCGGCGAATGTTGTCCTCCAAGTGGTCAATCGTTTCGGGCTTATCGGCGTAGACTCCCCACAGAAAATAGTCGTCAAGCGGCGTAAAATCGCACGATATTGGAGGCCGATTTACGGGTCCGGTAACGTGAAACTAAGCGATTACCAAACTTTTCCTTCAATAAATTAATTGTGGCACGAGCTGTGTGACATGTTGAAACCACAGCTGCTGCACATCATAGTTGCTCAATTGATGAACCAAAAAGTCATTAATCGTGGTAACGTTATGGCCAGCATCGTTTTTAAAGAACCAATTAAGGACCAATTATTCCACCAAACCATAAAGCACACCAAACAGTCAGTTTTTGTGGATGTAACGGTGTCTCAACATACACTTTGAGAATTATCGTCAATCCAAATACTGCAGTTTTGTTTATTGACGTATCCATTCAGCTTCATCGCTAAACAAAATTCGCTTATGAAAATTTTGGGATCAAGGGCAATCTTGTTTTGGGCCCATTTGGGCACAATTTGCAAGCGTTGTTCAGACATCAGTCTATTCATGTTGAAATGCCAAACCAAAATAAAAAAATAAATCACTTGACAGGTGACAAAATGGCCGCCAGTTAAAATAGTGTTGCCAACTTAAAGTTATAAAAAAACACTCGTTATAATACACTCAGACTGTTGTCTTTTCTTTTATTTCATCCACAGTCCTTTAACTCCCGTCACCTCTATTGCTTAGGTAGACATGTAATGCACATGTGCTTTGCTACTTTGTTGATTTGCAGCTTTGTCACTTTGCCCCCTTGCACTTTTTCCACCTGTCGCTTTGATGCTTACTCAGTTTGCCTATTTATCACTTTCTTTGTTTGCCGCTTTTTGAATTTGTTACTTTTTCGCTGCAGAAGAGCGGGTCTGTTTCGCTTCGTTTTCAAAAAGGAAATGACTTAAAACAGAAAAAAGAATTTAAAAATATTCGTTACAAAAATGGTTTTAAGAAAAAATGTCAGAAAAGATGGCTGTTTAACAGTTGTGGCCAGTATAAGTCTGTAATTTGGCTGGTTTGTATTTTATAATCCAAAATGAGATTCTTAGATGTCTGTTAACACTGAATACAGCAAATTTATCAAAGAACCTTCCGATTCAATCACAAAGTAGACTGTTTCCTGTTTATTATCTACCTCCCTAGATTCACTCGTATAAAAATGGAGGAAGAGATAAGGTTGTCGTTGGAAATATTCTAACGGAAATGGCAGTAAATTTCAAAAATCCATTTCGTCCTTAAAAACTATGTGACTATTTCGTAACCCACTTGGCTAACATACAACAAAATTCGTTACACTGCTGAGCTAATTTCATATATCCTTTGCTAGTAGGTACAGTTCGGATATATAAATTACAATTCCAAGGAAAAAGCTATTTCAAATAAATTACCCCGTGCAGAACAAATATACGTACATACATTTACACAAATCTGGTCTTTTTGTTGCCAGTCGCCATAAATTTAGTTGAACAACAACGTAGAGTCGCTTCGGCCAAACACGAAATAGCATAATCCGAGATGGCTACAACATCAGACATAACTTAGAATTTTAATCCCTCGCTGCCGCCAGTTCGTCCGTTGTCCAGAACCTATACAATGAATATAGTATAACTTTGCAACTTTTGTTCAAGCTCGAACTCATATCTATACCTACCTATCTCCTGACTTAGACGACCCCATCTGGCGGCAAAATGGCAATGGATTACATTAATTGTCTGCCACTGTTTTCATAGACGCTGGAATTCAAAAATTCCTCCACAAGTATTTGCATTCAGGAGATGTAGGTATATCCAGATGCTATATTCTCCTCTCCGACTACTCTGCTGATTGCCAAATAAGTTGACACTACCTATAGGTACGACGTTGCTCTGCAGATATATAGAATTTCAGCTACACAAGTTTGAAGCGGCTTTGCCAAAAACCCCATCGACCAAACTAATGCCATACCGCCAAGCCATCTCAAATTACACTTTCCGTTTGAACGCTGGGCAACAGGTCGTGATGGAACAAATCCAAGTGCCCCAGGCCAGAAGTTTGGCCCAATGTTGGAAACAAAACAAAAACAAAAACAAAAAAAAAAACAATCGTGCACCCTCTCTCCTTTGTACATGTGCATCGCATGCGATTTAATTAGCTGAACAATAAAAAGCCACAAAACACAGTACAGCCCCTGCCTCGGCCCCATTCCATGGCCAGAATAGTCCGCTGGCCGCACCACAGTGGCAGTAACTTTGTTGCCGTTCGTCATCTACCACATCGAGTCATTTACAATATTAAACGAAGCAGGCAGCAGTAATACAGTGCCCAATCTGGCATCACATTAACTGCGGCAATTTAATTGGTAAACGACGACGACGCGCGGGCTTTCATTATAAGCCGGCCGAATCGGAATGGCAGGGGCGACCACAGCCCATAAAAATGAAGAAAAATTGCAAAGTGCACACACAACACTGGTAAGGCGAGCCGAGCCGAGCCGACCTGAGCCAAGCCGTCCAGGAACTTAATGGTCACGGCTTTTTGCTTTGTTTTAAGACTTTTTTTTTCCAATACGAATCCATGTCGATGTCGGCTCTCACTGGTGCTAGTTCGGCACGTCAGTGCAGCGCCATCCAGTGTGAATAAAAATGGATTTTGCGATAGCTATACAAGAAGCAAAGAAAGAAGGGATTTAGGGGGAAAAAAAAAACAATAAGAAAAAAGTAAAAAGTGAAAACAAGTAATGCCCCATAAAGTCGCAAGGGTTTGCACATATCCATTTGTAATGGAAGAAATTAATTTTAAAGAAACAAATAAACGGAGCTCCCTATATGACGTCAGCCCATTTCATACACATAGCGGGCGATCATGGTAGCTTTAGCCCGTTTAACTAGCAGCCGCAATGTTTCCGACTTCTTCCATTGCAATAGTCAGCCAACCGGTTGCACAATACAGATGCTTGGAGACAAAATCGATGAAACACTAAATATGGATGGTTTTTCTTTAAAGGCAGGGCCGGCCTTAGCCATCCGCGCGCCCCGTGCGAAATATATTTCTGCAGATGTTGATACATGAAAATCTTGTGTGGTCAAAAAATAATTGTCGCGAGTAAATGAATTCATTTTATTATTAAAATTACTAAGGACTAGTTTTTCAGTGCGAGATTAAAATTAAACCAGGATTAACTCATGAAATTTGGTGAGATAGCTCAGGATTAACTTTTGATGTTTTATGTTTTATCCATCGAGTTTGTTTAGTCGTTCTGCATGCATTCTCCACCAAAAAACTGCGCTTACACAGTTCATTATGGGTTAATTTACTTTTTATAGTTAGCTAACTCTGGTTTAACTTACCACTAACTTAAAACCTGAGCCAAAGTGTCAAAATAAATTAAAGTCGCATTACTACATGTTTGTAAAAAATTGTTTATTGGTTTTTTGTTTTATTTTTCCCGTTTCAAACTGAAAAATACAAATTGAACATGACAAAAGACAAAAGAAATGAATTTTTTTTAAAGGGCGCTGTTTTTTTCTTTTTTTCAAATATCGCAAAGGGAGGAATTTAAGAATAAATTAAATTCTTCTCTTCCCCGATTTAATTAAAGTTGACGCTGATCTTTTACTTGACGCCCCTCTATCTCTGGCGCCCGGACGGCTGCACGTGTCGCCCTACTCTAAGCCCCCCACTGTTCAAAGGTTACGGTTATGGAGATATTTTAACTTTAAGTATTTTTTAAATATTTTTTCCATTTTTCAAATTTAAAGTGACAATTGCTTTGAATTGGGAAGAAGAAAAGCGGTATCGCCCTAACAGAATAAAACGCACTCTTAATGTTTCCTCGAATCCAATAATTTCCCATAAAATAATGAAAAAAAAAATAATAAAAATAAAAAGAAATAAAATGCAACTCAAAAAGGCTGCAACTTCACGTCAACGGATTTCAAGGAATACATAAGGTCGCTTTGGCAAAAACGTGAGAGTGCACAGCAAGAGCCAGAACAACTGTTGAATAGCCAAAGATTTCGCAGTGCAAGGCGATTTTATTACCATTACCACATCGAATTAAGCAAAAACAGGTGATTATGGACATTATTATGCTCGAAGTGCTGTTCTGGGTTCTGATGCCTGCGATGGCGATGACGTTGGCGATGAGGCCGAGAGTTATTCCTTCGATTCCCCCGTTTTGATGTGGTCGCGCAGTCAGTATGGTGGATCGAAGGCTTGCAGTCTGTTATGGACATGGGATGGGTTGATGGTTGGGTTTTTGGTGATTTCGTGCTGGATAGAGGTTCTTCGCCTTGCCAATATACTCTGATTGCTGTTGCTGCTGATGTTTTGTTCGGTTCGGTTCGGATTCGGAGCGGTGTGTATGTTTTTTTTTTTTTTCTTCGTTTTATTGTTGCTGACTGCCGCTGTTGCTGGTGCTGTTCCTGGTGAGAAACGTGAGAACAAACTGGCCACGTTGAATTGTGATTTATTTCCACTTATATATGTATTGACGACTGGAGTTCCGAACAAAGGTACAGGAAGCGATTGCAATTTTGTGAGATTATTTTCTACTGGTATAAGAATCGATACTCCTGATGATGGCCTGGCCCAAAGTGCCCTTGGCGTTTTTGATTGTTCGCTTTGGCTTTTCGACAAGGACCAAATTGATTATTTTGAAATTTTAATTGCGTTAATTGTGGGAATTATGATGGTGGTGGAAGCTACTGAATGTTAGTCAGTAGGTTCAGTCTATCGTTTAGTCTCGGGTGGATATTGCGAATTGTTGTTTTTTTTTTATTCGATGCTTTTATGATTATTTCAATGGCAACTTTTGAACTTGTAAAAGGCGTACCTATTTATAATGAAACTTGCAAAATGCATTCTTGTCCGATAACTCTAATTTAACTATACATAGGTAGGTATCGCATTTCCTTTGAAGAAATTAAATATTTTCGATGGTTCGAAATCAACTAATGTATTATTTTCACATTAAAAAAAAAAAATAGATAGTGTGCGAGTTTTTCTGTATACAAGGTGGTAAGGTAAGCGTTTAGGTCGAACAACTTTGCTAAATTTCATCATCAAAGCAATACTTTTTAAAGAAGCCAAAACCGCAATGAGGAAAACCGGCATTAGTTGAAACAATCTAGAAAAATTGGTTGGAAAATCTTATCAGATGCTAAGTTTAACTTGGTTTTGATAAAAATAAAACATTACGAAAGATGCGCATGGGTATATCACATATAACTACGTCATAGTGGGCGAAATAAAGAAATAATTGTTCCCAAATATTTTAAATAGCGTCTGCATAGTGGAATGAGAATCAATCTCCGATATTAAGCTTGCAATGTCGAAAATAGCACACTACCGCTTTTCTTGATGGAGATTTCTGACCAATTAGCCATACATATGTGATTTTTCTGAACTTAATTGTAAAATAATTGCTTGAAAATCTTCACAATATCGGATTCAGGTGGGGGAGGGGGGGCTATATGGGTTCCAGGCAGAACCTCCCACAGCCTTTTCCTAAGATTAATTTTGCTATAGAATGCAGTACATTACAACGTATAGTTCAAAAATCCTGTTGAATTCTTATATATAAAAAAAGAAAGGTGCACCATATCGGTGTGATGATGTCCGAACAGAATTAAAAGAATAGAAAGAGGTTTAGGCTAAATAGTTAACATGTTTTAACAAACAACTGATTTGCTACTCAACTTAGCTCAACCCAGAGAATATTTGGGGCTTAACTCTGAAAACTATCAAGTTGCAAGACAATAGAACGTAAAAATGAGGTCGGCGGGGATAATGTCCGAAGTGAATTGGCCTCAAAATCAAGGTCGGGGCTTAGGTAAGATAAGGAGGGGCGTGCACAACCCGAAGGCTGTAGCGTACACGGGGGCCTATTGGTCCATTGTGATCCGAGGTCGGGGCTTAAATATTCCATACAAATGTACCAGATTTTTAGAAACACAACAACTGATTCCCTGAGGCCTAAGCCGAGAGAGTTTTAGGGGCTTCATACTCTAAAAACTGTTAGGTCCAAATGACGAAAAATAGAGTTCCTTACTATAAACGGTTCCATGCAAATACTCAAGTAGTTTTATTTTAACCAGAAAAAATTAGAGGTTTCCCTTGACATTTTCAACTAAAATGTCTATTCATGTCAAAAAGGCGAAAATCTCAACACAAAATGTGGAAATATGTAAATATTCAATATTTAGCAATCTAAAAAAATCTCCTGTTTCACTGTCACCTATTTCTTTCCAAATTCGCTCACTTCCAACTCCTTTCCTCATTTAAGATCGGATCGTCTCACACCAATTTTTTGTTTGTTTTTTTAAATTTATCAAGGTCGATATAAATAGTAAATGGGACACTAAAAGACAGTGGTGTGTATTCATAGTTAATAATTAAATAGACATTTTAATAATTTTCTTGTATACGTATTTTTTTTAATTTCTCAAACTTTGTAAGTTTTTCAATGCAAGATCAACTGAGTTTCAGGAACTCACTACAACGTTAACTCGCATTTAACAACAATTCGAGTGACGACGATGAAATCGTGACGAAGCTTGAGTCTCAGCTCATATGTGGTGTTTATATTGGAGCTTCCTCCAAAAATATTTTTGGTATTTATTTTTATTTTTACTTGCTCTATAGGGCAAGTATTGGTTTCGTGTGAAAAATATTTCGAGGTTGTCGTTGTAATCAAAACTAACACTATGATGATCGATAAGTCCGAAAAAGTGGGTTTCGTCATGCCGTCCGTTGGCCTGTGCATTTATGCGTCGCGTCGGTGCGTCTGTGCGCCCACTGTAATTTGAGCTAGAGCCTAAACGGGTGATCCGATTTGCATAAAATTTGGTACAGCGCATTTTTATGTGATTCCCTACGGGCAAAATTGGAATTTTTGTTTTAGCTCATCTAGAACGAGTATAGCTGCCGTACAAACATTGTGTTGATTTTGATTAAATTTCGTACTAAATTTACTGTAAAAAAATTGTTAGAAAAGTGCGTTTCAGATTTTTCTTTAAAAGTTCACACAACGGAATTAGGTATTCCATGGTTTTTGAGAAAATAGTCTTATTTTTGGGTTATTCGCTTATATCTTTGCCATGGTTAGACCAATTTTGTTATAATTTTGCAATCTGATGCTTCTCAATAGTTTAAAAAATGCGTTTAAAAAATTTTAAAAACATTTTTTTAAACAAAAAAAAAATCAAGCAGAGAATCAATTTCTTAGTGCTTTTGACTCTTTTAATATTTTCTCGTTAAATATATCTTCAATGTGTGGTTACACACAATTGTTAACCACAAAAGCAAGTTTGTGCGGTCAAGTCGTGCATATTCTTTTCAAAGTGGAACAGTGTTTCGCTTTAAGCCGTTCTTTGCTGTCCGATTTTTTAAAAAAAGACATAAAACTTTGCTTGCCTTTTAAGACTTTTAACGTATATTCAGGCACGTAAGCCGCATGTGACATGACCGAAGTTTATCGCATGACATGACTAATGGAATCGTCTCAAGTCGTTATCTGCGCATTGTTTAGCGTGCGGCGTGTCAAAATGTTACTGAGAATATTGTTTTTATAGAAATGGAAGTACAACACACAGAATTGAACGTTTTCAAAAGTCACTGTCACTCCAAATCCTCCTCTTCAGCTTCGTCAGGTCATGTCGTAACGCAACACCTATCACTATGTGTTCTCCAATTTATTTCGAATGGTCACAAAAATTCTTGCTGTGCTGCGACGTGTCACACTCGTCGGATGTGCCTCAATATATGAAAATAGCCTAAGAGTAAGACTCACAAGAACAAAATTCGACATTTCGTAGGCATAGTTAACTTATATTAAAATTGTACTTAAAAAAGTATTGCAATTTAGAATTTGTCCCTTATGTCCTGGAATTCGGGATTCATGAAAGATTATGGGCTGTTCTTTCCCCAATGTTAAAAAAAAAGAACTTAATATACTGAGCCAACAAAAATTCTTTCCTATCCTTCTATTCCTTCTAACTAGTGCCGTGCAATTCAGTGCCTACGTTCTGTAACTCTAGCATCGATAAAATCAGTCGAGAAACGATGAAAATTGAAACAAATCGTATGAGTTTTGTTCCATTTTCCATCGTTTCTCGATCAATTTTAACCATGCGGGAGTTACAGAACGTAGGCACAGGTTGCATTTAAAAGACCTTAGGTCTTACAGGCATATAGTTAAAATTATTATTACATATTATTAAATATTTGAAAATCTCAAGCAGGGGCCCCCTTTATAGCCAAATCCACTACTGTTGCTTAGTACCTATATTACTTCAAATTTAAATTACAGTCATACCACTAGTTACGTTATAATATAACAATTAAAAAAAAAAAAAAACACTACAGCGCAGACTGAATACAAAATTTAAAATGATCTGTTCTCACAAACAATTGAATTTCAAACAGGCTCTTGATATAATTTGTGGTAGCGGCCCCCAAAAACTTTTTTAACATGAAAAAATTTTACCCAATACAAATTAAAGATAACCTTTTATCGGGAAACCTAAAAATTAACCATTCATTACAAGTTTACAAGCCACTCCAATATAATTCAGTAATATCTAAAGTTCATGCATTTTATTTTGTATTAAAAGCAATAGCTTGTTAATCTGTTTCATAATTTCTGGCCAGTTTAAATAAAAAAAACAAACAAATTTATAAATGATATAGCTCAAGTGCTTAACACTTCAAACACTTGCCAATTGAATAAAAACAATATATCGCTCTAAAAAACACATGGTACTTGAATTATATGAATAATGATATAGTCAACCCCATATAAAGCGCTATCTGATGCTCTGTCTACACGTCTACAAACTTATATTCACATAACTCACCAACATAACTTATATTTCCAAACCAAAAACAATAGGGGAAGAGTCTAATTGAAGTAGCTCTTCAAATTGTAATAATAATGTCCTTCATATATACAGTACCTACGTTTTTTAGCACTAGGTATACCAACTGATGGGGATGGGAATGGGAATGGGGATGGCTTTGGCTTCGACTTCGACTTCGGAAACTATACGTACTGGTCTAGGAAATTCGTTATTTTAAATGAATGCCATAAATTCCATTGGAACATGCCTTTTAGTTTAATGGAAAACGAGGCTGTTTATAACGGGTGACTTTTTAAGAGGTTTAGAACTTTTTTTAAAAAAAAAACACAAATAATTCGAAAAAATGAATGAAATATTTATGTGAATCGATAGTTTGAACCTTGCAATTTAATGTTTAAAGATAATTTCATGCAAATGTTGACCGCGGCTGCGTCTCAGGTAGCCCATCCGCTGAGTCCAATTTTGGCATACTCTTTCACACATATCGGCCGGTATCTCACGAATGAATGCATGGATGTTGGCTTCCAGTGCGTCAATCGAAGCGGGCTTGTCCCTATAGACATTAGCCTTGACATACCCCCACAAAAAATAATCTAATGGTGTCAAATCGCACGATCTAGGCGGCCAATTGACCGGCCCGAAACGTGAAATTAACTGTTCACCAAACTCGCCTCGCAATTGCGCCATTGTTTCGCGTGCTGTGTGGCATGTGGCACCGTCTTGTTGAAACCACATATTATGCAAGTCAAGAACTTCCATTTCGGGCAAAAAAAAGTTTGTTATCATCGCTCGGTAGCGTTCACCATTGACAGTAACGCTGCGATTCGCATCATCTTTGAAGAAATAGGCCCAATAATGCCGCCGGCCCATAAACCGCACCAAACAGTGGCTTTTTCGGGATGCATTGGTAGCTGTTGCAATGCTTCTGGCTGATCTTCACTCCAAATGCGGCAATTTTGCTTATTTACGTACCCATTCAAAAAAATGAGCCTCATCGCTGAACACAAGCAGCGCGCGATGAACATTTCGAACCGAGCACGAATTTTGATAGTAAAATTCAATAATTTACAAGCGTTGTTCATTTGTAAGACGATCCATGGTTAAATTGCAAACCAAACTGAAGCTGTTTGACAGTGACACAAGGTACTAAACACACGTCAGCTGTCAAAACCAGTGTTGCCAAAACCAAACCAGCTAAAAAATCACCCATTAGATACACAAATATAAACACAGTATAAAAGCCTCCTCTTCGCCAGGCTACAATTTAGACAATAGCAAATGCTTCAGAGTTGTTGATGGTGTGTGAGTGTATTTTTATCCAATGATTTTAAGGGATGCGATTTTAGAGATTAAATTTTGTACCTATTTCATTTAATTTTCAAGAGCTTTTCAAGTGCTCATCTATAAAATCGTATGGAAAAACCCTTTTTCCACTCAATATATAGCTTCCAGCTGCCCTTGATTTTGCCTTCAATACTGTTTCGAGTGATGAATGAAGGAATGAATGAATATGAATGAAGTGCGAAAAACACCCAATGAAATGATTTTACGAGGCTAAAGCTATCAATCGCTATCCAATTCGCACCTCAATTGTTTATAAATAATTCAATAATTTCGAATTGAAATGCAGGGAGGAATTCAATTTGAGAATTATGCCCCCTGTATAGTGTATAGTGTAGGTATATCCATTTCCAATTCTACCTAACCATCATCAGCTAGGTATATACCCACAAATCTAATCAGGTTCAAAGCAGCTCTCATTCGATTATGCGAATTCCTCTCGACAGAAGCATTTCGGACGCACGAACGGATGGATGGATGGACGTGGACGGTCTAGTTCAGCTCGGCTTCACCCACGTAAAGGTCCAATTCTACTTCCCGTCGTGTCGGTCGTTTCTTTTTCCTCGCAATCATCCCGTCCCCCGCACATTTATGTTTCAAAAACCAAATAAACAGCAAAACATGAGGTTTGCATATTTATTATCGCGTTAGCATAAACAATGAGCTATCCGCAGAGGTATAGAATATATTGTAGAACCCACAGCGCACAGCGATGGTGGTCTTGAAAATTTCAAATTCGCTTGAATAATTCACAAAATATCTGAAATTTTTCGGCGCCAAAGAACCGTTCGCTCGTTCGTTCTTTTGTTGCTTCTGTATATCGGTTTCGGTTTCGGTCAGTTCTATTCCAGTTCTGGCATATGCGAGTATTTGTTGTTGTATTTGTTTGCTCTAACAACCCTCTTCCTCCCGCTGTGTACCTTATTCGTTTCGTAGGTATATATGTAGCTTTAATGTGAAAACCATTTTTTTTATCGTTTGTAAGTTGACCGTGTGCTTTCAGCGTGGAGTGCATTTTAAAATTCAACATCAGTCTAGCTTAAATACAATACCTACCTAGCTAGGTACAACATTCGCAACATATTTTTCTGTCTTCTGGCGTTGCTGTATTCAACCTTTGTATAGGAAAGATAGGTGTACGTGGTCCCACTCCCGAGTAAAGCTAAAATAAAAAAAAAATCGTTAGCACGTGACGTATATGAAGTATCAGTAGATAATACCAAGTATCTATTCCACCTAAATACTTATGTATTCACATAGAGTCTGTCTGGAGATACACGTCGCACATCATATTAACTCCAAGTGGAGGCGGTGGTGAAGTTGGGGACTGAAATATAGGAAGGCCTGATGGGACAACCCCTGATGGTTTGGTGTTGTTTATAAGAGCTATGTATATGTTATGTAGGCATGTATCAAGTCTCTTTTTGTTTGTGAATTTCACAAGTTAGAAGCTGAAAATATTTTTTTTTTAATTCAATTTATAAGTTTTTTTACTTTCCCTAGGAGAAATTCTCCTGGTAACGACTTGACGGGCGTGACGGACATTTAATTTACTTAAAGACATACCTATATTGACACCAAAATCAATTACTATGAACTGCCTACATTCATATGTATATCAGTTAGATGACCGTCTATTGATTGATCAGACCTCATAACATCAGTCTTGCTTGTAAATATTAAAATATTGCTTACTTACATTGTGAGCCCCGACCCGTGAAAGGTCTCAGACTGAGACATGGCAGCTTTTCATCCTCTATAATTATCCAGAGCACACTGTTCCAATCATAAACACATCAACAAACATTTTATCATCAACGTTGTTTTGGTTTCTAAAACGAAAGCTCTGTTTTCCTTGTCGCCTCGAACTTGGGGCGGTTAACATTTTGAAGGCACTCTTGGTTGGATCATTGGTGTCCATTAATTCGACTACATTAACATCCTGGTACAGCTCATTGAGTAAGTGGTTGTATCTCCACCTCCATTTATAATCCTCGTATATAGCGGACCGAAAGCGTCTTCTTTTCTGCTAATCGTCACACATTTGGCGCACCGTAAAGCAGAACTTGCAGTAATGGAGTATTCTTGAGCGTTCTCTTTGCCTTACGCGTAAGAAGTTTTGAACTCATTTGTTTCGCCAAAACGAAGTAGCAGCTAGGGTAATTCTTAGCGGATCTCCACTTTCGTGGAGTTAATATTCATCTTCATCCCAACTACCTTACTGTGGAAGTGACTCTATAGACATGCCAATTATAACACTTTTGGTTTATAAAATTACTGTTTATGCGGCCCCGTAGGGCCAGGGCCCTCCGACAGTGAGTATACATCAGGCACCCACAGTTTTTTTTTCAAGTCACGCGAAGCGCGTTAACGCACCTCCACTTTAAATGGCGAAAAACTGTTATAACTGTTATAAATTGGCATTTCTCTAGTCTCGTCCCCTTACTATACGTTCCTGGCTATCAAAAGTAACGTTTTGTCCTATAGCCGATAGACGTATACATGTTTGTCTATTGAAAGCAAGTATTTGGCCTTGTCCTCGTTTACTCCAAGACCGTGAAGGAAGCTTTAACGGCACGTTCGGAGGAGCCGAAATCGTCCGTATGTTAAAGTTTGCCCTATGCTCATCTCAAAAACCTGAACAAGGTACAGAGACTAGATTGTATAGGAATAACGGAGCACGGAGGTCTACGCAACAAGAAGGGCTGGAAATTATTCTCAATCTTCAAGTCCTGAACGAGAACATAAGTTGCATAGCAGCATAGTTCACAAAAAAAAACTAAACTCCTCGGGGATCACATTTTTTGAGGATAGCCAAGCTGCAATCAAAGCATTATCCAGTGAGACTATAAGATCCAAGACAGTAGCAAAATGCCGAGGCATACTAAACAATATTTGCAACACCAACCAAGTCAAACTCTGCTGGGTTCCTGGACATATAGCAATATAGAAGGGAATGACATAGCAGATGAACTGGCTAGGAAGGGGAAGACGTCCCGATTGGCAAGATTAAAAGGAAGAGAGAAATATAACAACGAAAGAGCAAACCCATAACTCCTGGATGTCCAGGAACAATTGCGTTATCTCTATAGAAGCTTATGGCCTAGAATAAATGAAGAGAAAACTATCGCTAAGTAAAAAGAATACTCGAACCTTGATAGGTGTACTAACGGAACATTGTGCCATTGCACTAGATTGAGTGTATTAGCACCCGATTGTTGTAGGAGCTTTCAGGATGTCGAAGAAATCGAAACCATAAAACACCTGCTCTGCGATTGTCCAAACCTTCAAACAAATCGCCTCCGATATTTTGGATACAGATTTGTTAGAGAACTGGACGATCTAACGCAGGTCTCAATGGCAAACATGAAAAAATATATAGAGAGCATAGGCTGGTTCGCAAATGAACGCTTGAATACAGGTATCTTCTACTATTCCCTGTGCTCCGATGACAAGGTAGCCTTCGCTCTCCAGTCCTCAAAACCAGCTTTTTTTTTATGAAAATCTCTTGTTTCGAAAACCATTAATCCCCGAGAAGGTGAAATACACCTTTCATCCCTTCTCTATCGTCGTTGATGGGAATTCGATTGAAAAATGACCTTTAGTCGGATGTTCAAATTCTCATAACGAAAAAGATACCTAATGCTTGTCTGAGCTGAAAACACTGCTTGTATTGGCTTGAAAGAGGATAACAATTTGAAGTATTGTTTTGAGAGGTTATTTCATCGCACAAAGGATTTTAATTATGACAAGCTAATCAGCTGGACTCTTATAATTAGTTATACCTAAGTCTAAAACAGGATCATGGAATCGTCAGCTGGGATGTTATTAGTTATCTGCGGCCAAAAATCTGTTTCTGACCTTTTCTCTAAATTGGTTATTAACAGTAAAAAAGAATATGATACATAATGTAATACATTATATAATAAAAATGGTGCAAGGAGGCACACGAATGAAGAATGAACTTCGTTATGTTATGTATTTGTGTTGCTGTTGCACAAAAAAACGTTTTGTGTCCGAAGACGTGTTTGGTTTGTTATTTGAACTAATTATGCAATCAAAGCACATACTTGCCATTTACATTGCATTGAAGAAAAGTTTGTAAACCTACAGAGTTTTGCTTTCCTAAGGGGATATACCTATGCTATATCCTAAGTGTCTGATGGAGATTGCAAACTTCTTGGGTTTTAGTTTTGGCTTTGCTTGTCTTCGTTGGAATAAAATATTTAGAGAAATGTGTGAAACAACGGATAATACATTGTAAACTTTTTCAGGTTAAACAGGTCTTAAATATTGTAAGAGATTATACTTGCTTTGAAGTAGGAGAAGGGATGTTGAGAATCTGTTCGGAATTAAAGTTGCTTAATTCTGCAAAGTTATCATTGGGATTTTACATCTACTGGAATGTCAAAAACAAATATTTGAAAACCATTAGGAGTGAGTTTTGAATAAACTTTTTTCTGTGGGCAGGATATTTAATGAATTATTTGGTTGAATTAAATTACAATTTAAACAAGATGATTTGGATATACATACCTACAATCAAATATTTCTTTTAAAGAATTCAGAAAGATCAGTGTTATTTTGAGCTCAGATTTGTTTTCGTTTCTTTATATAGGGTGATTTTTTAGCTGGTTTTGGCAACACTGGTTTTGACAGCTGACGTGTGTTTAGTACCTTGTGTCACTGTCAAACAGCTTCAGTTTGGTTTGCAATTTAACCATGGATCGTCTTAGAAATGAACAACGCTTGCAAATTATTGAATTTTACTATCAAAATTCGTGCTCGGTTCGAAATGTTCATCGCGCGCTGCTTCCATTTTATGATCGGCATTCTCGACCTTCTGAGCAGTCTATTCGGAAGATTGTGACCAAATTTCGCACCAAATTTACTTTGTTGGACATTAAACCACCAACACGTTTACGTACTGTGCGTAGTGAAGAAAATATTGCGGCCGTATCAGCTAGTGTGACAGAAGACCGCCAAATGTCGATTCGGCGCCGTTCCCAGCAGTTAGGCCTTTGTTACAGCACTACGTGGAAAATTTTGCGGAAGGATTTGGGCGTAAAGCCTTTTAAGATACAGCTGGTGCAAGAACTAAAGCCAGCCGACCTACCACAACGCCGAATTTTTGGTGAATGGGCTCTTGGAAAGCTGGCCGAGGATCCGCTTTTTTATCGAAAAATTGTGTTCAGCGATGAGGCTCATTTTTGATTGAATGGGTACGTAAATAAGCAAAATTGCCGCATTTGGAGTGAAGATCAGCCAGAAGCATTGCAACAGCTACCAATGCATCCCGAAAAAGCCACTGTTTGGTGCGGTTTATGGGCCGGCGGCATTATTGGGCCATATTTCTTCAACGATGATGCGAATCGCAGCGTTACTGTCAATGGTGAACGCTACCGAGCGATGATAACAAACTTTTTTTGCCCGAAATGGAAGTTCTTGACTTGCATGATATGTGGTTTCAACAAGACAGTGCCACATGCCACACAGCACGCGAAACAATGGCGCAATTGCGAGGCGAGTTTGGTGAACAGTTAATTTCACGTTTCGGGCCGGTCAATTGGCCGCCTAGATCGTGCGATTTGACACCATTAGATTATTTTTTGTGGGGGTATGTCAAGGCTAATGTCTATAGGGACAAGCCCGCTTCGATTGACGCACTGGAAGCCAACATCCATGCATTCATTCGTGAGATACCGGCCGATATGTGTGAAAGAGTATGCCAAAATTGGACTCAGCGGATGGGCTACCTGAGACGCAGCCGCGGTCAACATTTGCATGAAATTATCTTTAAACATTAAATTGCAAGGTTCAAACTATCGATTCAAATAAATATTTCATTCATTTTTTCGAATTTTTTGTGTTTTTTTTTAAAAAAAAGTTCTAAACCTCTTAAACAATCACCCATTATTAGCGAATTCGTGCGATATCTATACTTACATATACTTACTTACTTACTTACATATACAAAAATTAATCCCTATTTCCATTGGTCACGCCATACCTTGAGAACGACTGTACCGATTTCGTCCATCTTTTTTTTTGAAGTTTTCTAATGCTTTGACACTTTTTGGAAGGTTCTTAAGGAAAGAAAAATTAAGAAAATTGCTTGGAAAATTGGATAATATCAGAAAACTTTATGAATGACTATTTTAACTGATGATTTTTTAAATGAGAAGTGTTTGTTTCGTATGCTTAAAACTTAAAAAAACGACTAAACCAAATTGGATACATACTTCATTTTGCGAGTTTGTTCGTAATTGCTAAACGAAGGTTTATTTAGGAAAAAATAAAAGTCGGAAAATTCTCAAAAGGTGGCGCTGTAGGTACACATTTCGTTTTTCAGTAAAACAAATTGTCCGATTTAGGATTTTTTTTAAAGAAATTTTCCTCAGGAAATGGCTTTAGGGTTTTAAGTTCGTTATTTGTAGGGTAAAATGGTGTAAAAATAATAAAAACGTCTGATTTTAGAAATTCTGTTGGTTTTTGAAAGATAATTTTTAGATAATAGCTTTAGAGTTATTTTTTTTTTTTAAATTGGTATCTACTTATAGATTGAAATAGGGTAAAAATTAAAAAGTAGTATTCGATTTTAAAAATTCTTTTGTATATCAAAGGTTTTTTTGTAGGCGATGGCTTTATGAATTTTTTTTTTCATAAAAATTGATATTTATAGGGTGAAGTGGGGTAAAAAAAGTGATATCCGTTTTAAAAAAATTCTGTTTGTGTTTGAAAGGTTATTTTTAAAAATTTGATATTTATAAAGTGCAGCATAAAAGTGAAGCGTTAAAACACAATAAAGTGGTTTTTAATTATAAAAAATTTTTCTGTGGAGGGAAAGTAATAAAGGTTGGACTTATAGATGATCATATTTTTATGAATTTCGCCATTCATAACGTGAATTGGGTTAAAACCCAGAAAGTAGTATTCAATTACAAAAAGTAGAGGCTTAAATATTTATCTATATTTTCTTTTGTAATTTTTATGCAAAGCTAAGGTTTTTCCACCCGTGCGAAGCCGGGGTTATTATTTCTAAGTGTAAATAAATTCATGTGCTGAGTTTTTTGCACGCACATTAAATAAATGTGGACAAAAAAACACCACCATCGCTTAAGAAAATAATAATTATTTCAGAAATTCGATTTTGGTTTTTTCGTAAACCTCATTATAAAAGTTATGAATACATGGCCACGAATAAAAATGTTTATATAGGAATTTAGCAACTTTTAAACTCAAGTTTTAAACAACAGGAACCTCTTTAATATTTTTTACAGATTTTAAATTATATTTGTTTTATGTAATACGCCCCATCCCTTCTCCTGCTACATTTATTTCTATATGAACACCATGAATTTTTGTGACATCTCTAAAAATGTTTATATCAAAATGAAGCCCCAGGTTTTATTGATTTTAAGATCTTAAATTAAAATATGTGTGTTTGATACCCCCCCCCCTCCCCTGCTCTAAAAACTGCAGAAGCCCTTCCTCCTGTGGCAACGACGACGGATTCCATGACTGTCCTTCCGAATCGACTTTATTAAACGTTTGGTGGCCAAATTCGATTCGCCCGGTTCAGTGAAAAATTAGCAAACATTCGTACGTCAACCTAGCGCAAGATCCGCCAAAAACTTCCCCTCTGTCCGTGAAAACGATGATGGCATTGCCATCCTAACCTAAATTCAAAAATTCGTTGATATCTCATACGCAACTTGTTTTAATCAATTTTTACATTTACATGTCCCTATTGGAAAGCTTTTTAGAAATCGCTAAATGAAAGCAACGATCGCGACAAATGACCAAATAGAGGAATACATTTGTTGTTCGGCGATTTATTGTTGTATTTTAGTTATAGAAATAGTTTTTCAGCGGATATAAAAAGGGTGTTTTTTTTTATAGAACTTTGAAATTGAATAAAACAAAGATGTTTTTTTTTTAATTGACATAAAATTTACTTTAATCGAAAGATAATCTTCTGGCATTATAATTTAAATATGATTTCTGGCATATGACCGCCACGGCTGGCTCGGACGTAGTCTAATCTGGAGGTCCAATTTTCGATGACTTTTTCCAACATTTGTGGCCGGATATAGACAATAACCCGGCGAATGTTGTCCTCCAAGTGGTCAATCGTTTCGGGCTTATGCGTAGACTAGCGACTTCACATATCCCCACAGAAAATAGTCGTTAAGCGGCGTTAAATCACCCGATCTTGGAGGCTAATTTACGGGTTCGTAACGTGAAACTATGCGGTCACCAAACGTTTCCTTCAATAAATCAATTGTTGCACGAGCTGTGTGACATGTTGCGCCGTCCTGTTGAAACCACAGCTCCTGCACGTCATGGTTGTTTAATTGATGAACGAAAAAGTCAGTGATCATGGTCAGTAATCAGCGGTCACCATTGACTGTAACGTTCTGGCCAGCATCGTTTTTAAAGAAGTACGGACCAATTATTCCACCAAACCATAAAGCACACCAAACAGTCAGTTTTTGTGGATATAACGGTGTCTCAACATACACTTGAGGATTATCATCACTCCAAATACGGCAGTTTTCTTTATTGACGTATCCATTCAACCAAAAGTGAGCTTCATTGTTAAACAAAATTCGCTTATGCAAATTGGGATCAACAGGAATCTTGTTTTGGGCCCATTTGGGCACAATTTGGAAGCGTTTTCAAGGGGTCAGTCTATTCATGTTGAAATTCCAAACCAAACTAAAAATAAATCACTTGACAACTGACAAAATGGCCGCCAGTTAAAATAGTGTTGCCAACTTAAAGTTCTATACCTCGAAAAAAAGCACCCGTTACAACATGCACTTAAAAACACACCAAATATTGACACATTTGCCAACGCTAAACTATGGAGATAGTGAAAATCAATACGTAGAGAAACAACATTGGTCTTTATACATTGTACATACATTATCTACCTGTTCCTGTAGGTGTTCAATTTTTAGAAAATAGAATTCGACCACTTTCAAAATAGACAGCTCTATCTTCGAAAAAATAAAAAAAAAAAACACATGCATAAATAAACCTTGCTGCAAACCAATCAATTATCCGAATTTATTTGCAAATGAAAAATTAACAAACCAATTTCTTTTCTAACCTCATTAATTCTGACTACACAAGTACCTACATACATACTACATGTCTGTTCATTCAATCTTCAATACCACCTACCTACATATTGCTATATTGCATGCGTACAAAAGTCCATCATTGTACGTAACTATACGATACAGTAACTTGTTGTTTACTTTCCTGATCTCCACATCACAAAACTACTGAAATCATTAATACAAATTCATTAATCATATTGCTGTCAATTCGTGCCATTACCACGCCTACCTCCAGGGAATTGATTTATTTCTTCCTTTTTATTTGGTAGGTATTAAAAGTGGATTAAAGAAGGTGGAATTTTGTATTTGGGTACTAGAAAGAGGGGAAACCTTTAAAAAAAAAAAAAAAAAATTTGTTGCCATAGCCAGCGGCAGCGGTCGGTCAGTGCGGAGTCATCGGGGGAGCAGTATATAATATGTATTAATGTGTTTCCAATTACTAAGTGGATCAGTGGTTTTGATTGTCTGATGCAAGAAAAGGGGGAAATAAAAACTCCATTTAAGGAATGAAAGGTGTTTCCCAATTAATTCTTCAATCCAGGTGAGAGTGTGTATATACCTACCTATGGTGAGAGTATGAGTGGAACAGTTTTTTTAATTTGGCATCTTTTTCAAAAAAATTAAGTTAAAACTTGTGATTCTTCATTTTAATTTTTAATTACTTATAGTTAAATCATTTATTCCTGGAAATCTGAAAAAATACATATCATACTATATTACAACTCTTTCAAAGTTTATACATGGTGTTTTTTTTTAGACGTGTGGTTTTCAATCTGGCAATACTTTTTTCGGAGTTGGTCTTTTTGACTTATGCTCAGTTTGGCTTGACATTTCATATCGGATAGACTTACTCCTGAACAACGTTTGCAAATCATGCCCAATCGGGCTCAAAATGAGATGGCCGCACCGATCCCGATTTTCACAAGAAAATTTTGTTCAGCGATGAAGCTCATTTTTCGTTGAATGGGTACGTTACTATGCAAAATTGTCGTATTTGGAGTGATCACAATCCACAAGCCATTGTTGAGACGCCGCGCCGTTACATCCTCAAAAAGTCACTGTTTGGTGTGGTCTATATGAGCAGAGGGATTCATTGGTCCATATTTCTTGAAAAATGAAGCCGGCCATAATGTTGCAGTCACTGGGGAACGCTATAGACATAGAGCCATGATTATAATGTCTTTTTCCTCCTCCTGAATTGGGGGATGTTGATGTGGACGACCTTTGGTTCCAAAAAGACGGCGCTACATGCCATACAGCTTACGAAACAATCAATTTATTGAAGGAAACTTTTGGTTAGCGCATGGGCCTGTGTCGCTGGCGTGGGCTCCAAAATCGTGCGATTTAACACCGCTGGACTATTTTTTGTGAAGTCGCTTGTCTACCCAGATAAGCCCGAGACCATTGACGCCTTGAAAGAGAATATTTTGTGAGTTATTGCGGCCCCAATTGCTGCAAAAAGTGGTCGAAAATTGGGTCTCTCGGTTGGAATTTATTCGCGCCAGCCGCGGTGGTCACTTGCCCGAAATCATCATAAATGTGTTCTAAAAAGCTTCAAATCCCAAAAGTTCCTTAATAAAATCCACAGAAAAAGCTATTGGAGTTGCTTATAATTCGGCTATTGGTAAAGGTATTTCTGTATGGATGAGCACAATTACAATACACTCATCGTGATCACGACGATAAGCGCACGATCGTTCATAAGTATGAGTACAGTATAGTATCCCTCATTCCCTTCAGCAGTGGTATACAACGGTCTTGGTGGAGTGTACCTTCGACTTTTTGCTGAAAATTACAACAAAAATACTTACACGTAAGTCAGTGGCTTAGTAATTTTGCTATAGGCATTTTTTTCTATTTCACTGCTTTGGAAAAATCTCGCCTATAAGCCCTGTACTGACAATTTTTGGTGAACAGAATATATGTAGAGGCATTTATTTACCGGTTTTTACGCTACATTCTGAATATCTGTGCGTCAAAAACACCGCAAAGGACAATAAAACAAACATCGAGAATGGCGGCCTATAGAAAAACTAAACTTATACTTCGAAAAAATTCCGACATATCAGAATTTTGATTAACAGTTTCCTTGTACATGTATCTTAAGAATTCTTTTTATTTGGACCAATAACATTGATAAGAACATCCCATGATTAAAATTCAATAAAACCTTCAAGTTAGATACCATCACATCCTTCCAGATCCACGTTGGAGCATGTGGTTACCTAGGAAGATGAATCAATTCATTTTTATACCGACGGTGACGGATAAAAAACCGAAGATAGGGTTATGGTGGACGCGTGTACTCAGGTGAACTTCAAATACTGCAAAGCAAAATTTTAGAGATTTTAATCTGCCGAAGTAGAGGACATAACCATATGTATGCAAAGTTGTCTAATTTTCAATATCTTGTTATAATTCTAGTTCAGTTCATAGATTTTGGTTTTACAGATTAAAATTTACTTAATACAATCACACTTTGATTTAAGCTCAGCAGAATGTCCAGAATCAGCCAATTTCCAATTTTTGTTTTATGTGTCTTTCTAACACAAACTATACCTACTATATACGATAAATGATACCACTGTTTATTTTAGTATATAAAATTGTTGAAATCATCGAAAACCCTCGAAAAACCTTCCTATACCCCATAATTGACAGAAGGAGAAAGCAGATAATCTTGTCATTCTGGTACTTTGAACATTCAATTCGCCCTACAATGTTATGGATACTTTGGGTGCATTTATTTTTTCATTTAACTCATCTCATATGACAGCATTGCGAACTCATAAACGTTTTATAACTTGCTTAGTGCGACATTGAATTTATTTAATGTTCTTAAAATAACCTCCGTATATAATTTTATATTCGATTTACATTATCCTCATACTCGTATACACGCTTAAAAGGTCCCCAATATCCATTGTAGATGGCCGATGGCCGTATATAGAGGGAAGACAAATGTCATTATTAATTTAATGCACTGGACTCATCTTTTATGCATTCGATGAGTTTATATGGCCATTAAATGTGTTTTATAATGCACTAACCCCGTATTAGTGTATACATTTTCACTAAGGGTTCAGCATCATAGAACAAAATCGATATCTGTATATAGATATAGCTTTGAGCATTCGTAATATAACGGAATTATACGTTAATAGCGTTAGCCATAACTGGTAGTATTATTTTCATAGATACATATATTTTTTATTGATTTAGTGCATTATGCGATGTTTAGCAATTGCCAGGAAAATTTAGTTACGTTTGGTCCGGAGGATTATCTACTATATAGAGTTGACAGCTATCATAAAAATATATGCACGACTGGATCGTACGAACTTGCTTTTGTGGTTAGCAACTGTAATAGAGCCACACATTAAATACCCATTATAATGGTTAGCAATATCATCTTTAAGCAGACAGTGAATGTTTAAAAAAGTCAGAAGTACTTACGAAAACATTTGATTTTTTGTTTGATTTTTTTTTGTAAAGGGTCCGCCAAATAACTTTTTTTTTGAAAATGGCTCAAAACATCGAGTGTAGCTTCGGCTGTGTGGCACGTAGCGCCGTCCTGTTGAAACCAAATGTTGCCAATATCCTCCTCTTCAATTTTTGTGAACAAAAATTCGTTCAACATGGCCCGATAACGATCGCCATTGACTGTAACGGCCACTTCTTGCTCATTTTCGAAAAATGGCCCAATTATGCCTCTGGACCAAAATCCGCACCAAACAGTGACTCGTTTTGAGTGTATCGGCTTTTCAATGTATGCGTGCGGGTTTTCTGTGCCCCAAATGCGACAATTTTGCTTGTTTACTACCTACCCGCCAAGATCAAAATGAGCTTCATCTGAAAAGATGATTTTTTTTGGCAAAATCGGCATCTTCTCTAAGTCGATCGCAGGCCCGCTTAGCGAAACGTATACGCAACCATATTCGTTCAGCGAAAGGATAAAACTAATTATCTGTCAAGTCAGACATGAGCTAAGTGTTACCATTCACGAAATAAGCACTAGTTGAAAAAAAAAAAACGTTAGATGGCGGACCCTTTATTATATGTCTATTCGTCTGCAAAACCTCATACCTAGGTAGCTACCATCATTAGTCTTGCAGTCAATACATATTTGTCAATACATATTTGAATTACCAAAAATCTATAAAAAGTAGTTTTACTATAAAAAAATAAAAAACAAAATTTTACAAACACCTACATCTAGTGTTCCGGACCTGGTTGGAAGTATTTAAGGGTATATTCTAAGAAAAAAAATGGTTTACACTAAAGGTCTATCGATTCAAAATAGCTTTTAACGGCCTTTGGTCCATACAAATTGGCGTTTCGTCCCTGCGATCTCTCTTGGACTCATCAGTTGACTAGTGAGAGCCTTGTCAATACGCAATTTTTATTAAGTTCTCTCTAGTCAACTGATGAGTCCAAGTGAGATCGCCGGGACGAAACGCCAATTTTTATGGACTAAAGGCCGTTAAAAGCTATTTTGAATCAATAATTCAACAAGTCCAATTAAATAGTGCTAAGTCTTCTACTTGGCTGATGTATTTCAGTAGTATATAGAATTTGTATTATAAAAAACCTTCATGTATAGGTCTATCTCCAATTTTGACATCGCATTTATGGTGGATTTAAGAAAACGCTTACTTTGGTGTACCCTGACCCATGTTACATAAAAAATTGCTCTGTTAATTCTAGTGGTAGAAACTTCGTTGAGGACTTTATTTATTTATATTTATATTTAGAAGAAATATTAGCCTTTAAAACTGCGTTTAAATAAAGTTGATATTTTGTCTCAGTCTTAAGATATGCAGTTTTTAGCCTGTTCCGTTTTTCCTGCCCATATGCTAATTTTTTGACTTTGGAGTCAATTTCCTCCAGAAAATGCGTTATAAAAAAAATGTTTTACTATTTTTTTCTTGTGAACGTAACAATAATAAAAATAAAAATAAAAGTCAACAACAATATCGTGGATAAACCCATTTTTATGATACTGGGTAAAACCGGCAGCAGGTCAAAACTGGGAATTATGATTTTTTTCACTACGTTTCTTATAAAAGTTGACAATAAGAGTGGTTTTCCAAGAATCAACAATTCTTCAATAATTTTTTTTTTTAAATAAGATACATAGGCGCAAAATTTTAAACAGCCTCATGTTAAGGTTTAAGCATGATACTAGTTAACACTTTACTAACTTTAAAGCTCTTTACTAAAATGTTCGTAGTTTTAAACACTTTTTAACTAGTATCATACTAAACCTATTTTTTTACGAAACTCAAGCTGAACGCGTCTAAAACGGTGACATTTATCGTTCAAAAAAGTAAGCAAACATATACCTTTTTAAAGTTTTTGTAGGGCAAAGTGACATATGGATTTAGTAATGTGTTAAATAGGTAAAACAGCAATCTGGCGATTATAACTTTAGTTAAATGTTAAGAAATAGTATCATGTAAAACTCGTTTAAAATTACCAAAATCCTCTTTTTAAACTAGTATCATATTAAAAATGATTTAACACTTTGCTTAATTGTCTAAAATTTAGCGCCATAGCTATTAAAAAGGTGATTTATTTTGCAAGATGTGAATGTAGTGAATGGTGTATTTGAAAAATATAGTGTTTCAAAACATTTATTGCAGATGTTTATTATCTGACCAACGTATTATTGAAAATTTTAAAGAAAATGACGCTCTTCAAAAAAAAAAATTAAAAATTTTGTCTCAATAGGTTACACAATAACCGTATTTTAAAAAAATATCTACTGAACAATCTGAATACAAAAACATAGAGCTTTAGAATGATTATTGTTTCATCTCGATTCAATTATTTCTTCTCTAGGGATTCACATTAAAATGCTCGATGTACCGTAAGACTGAAGACACACCGGATCAATCGAAATGTGTTTTTCTGTCTTATGAAACAAGAATCCATAATTTCCTTATGACCCAAAACACACCAACCATCAGGCGAAACAAAAACATATTTTTGTTTGCATATGTTATAGGTATGACTGGTTGTTAAAAATACATGGTTGTGTATACAAATACGGCAAAAGCTCACCATCATCGTCGCGTCGTTTTCGATTAGTACACACGTCTTTATGGCGCAACCCACACCGCATAAAGCAAAACAAAAAAGCAAAGGCAAAACAGAGAAACATGTTTCGTTGTCTTTAGATGAAACTTTGTTCTTTCAGAAACAAAATTTCGTATAGTTGTTTGTTTGCCCCTGGCGTTTTAGTTATATTTGGAAGTTCTCGTTGAAAATTTTGATTTTTTTTATCTGTAACATCTTACACCAAAGAAAACAGAAAAGTGCAATGATTTTGTTTGCGACATTGAGTTTTGGTAGGTGTGTGTTGAAACAAAACACGTTTTCTCGCCTTATGAAACAAAAACGTCTTGTCCTTGTACCTTACCTATGCCCACGAAAAAAAACGGTTCCCTCGAGTTCGATATGCACCTGACCATAAAACAAAATTTAATGTTTCCAAATCAGGATAATTATACCTACTCGTATCTATCTATACTCTGTCCAACAAAAATTGGCAGTGTAGGCAAGATAGGACGTTTGCCTCTCATTCTGGCTACAGTGGATTGCATAAATCTGTCCGTCATTAAAGCTTTTACAGGGTTGTCGTATAGTGTACACGATAACACTCATCATTAAAAGCTTTTCTTAAAGCTCTAAAATCAAAAGCACCTTAACAGAAACTCAAGGAAAAAAAAGAAAGCTGAACGAATTACCAAATGGACAAGGGTAACTCTGAATGCACACCAAGCAGCAGCCAATCGCCATTGGCCACAGCAATTCAGTGCACACTCTAGACATGGGTAACTCAGCAAAATTTGCTGCGCTGATACACTAACTCAAGTGCACTTTACTGTATCAGCGTAACTCACTGACTCACTAGCTCAATAGCGCAATTTTTTTTATTGCTTTGTTTGATACACTATAACCCACTAACTCAATTGCCCACTGCGCAGTGCGCAGGTCGTCTGTACATTTTTTGTGAGCTACAGAGAGAGTTTTGTGTGGCGTCAGAACTCAGATAGATAGATAATTTCGCTGTCTGTATATATTATATATGGGTATCTAGTGGGTTGTTTAAAGTCACTCTCTTTGCAACTGAATTGTGGAAAGATGTTATTTATTAAAAACGTTTGTGAAAAAAGTGACTGTGTACAAATGACATCGGAAACAAGAATTTTGCTTTGAGAATTGAGACATTTGGGAAAAGGTTGTTACGTATACAATTGATCAATCTAGTTACAGATGGAGAAATGTGCGTTACTGTGTTAGTGTGTTCCAACAAATAGACATGAATTCTTGTATGGAATGGTGTCTGAAAATATATGGTGTGTTTATACCTACTTTTTGACCAATTGAAGAACATATTGTATTCACAGTGCGAATCGCTTTTTTAAGGTCAACCTTTTTGCAACCGTAATGGAAGAAAGATTTTCCTTGGGAAAGGCAGTTGTGAAATGATTAAAATGAGCTACGCACAGCCTTTTCTCATTTTCATCATCGCATCGTTCATCTGTTTGTGTGGCGTGGCTAGCGCTGCGCTCCCACAGACAAAAAGCGCTATTCAACTATTGATTTGGAGAGTTGACATATTGCGCGTTGGCGCTTTTGAGTTATTGAGTTGCTAAGTTACAAATTGCTGTATCAGCGCAGATAACTCAGCTGCTGCTTCAACTCACTTCGCCAACTCAGCGCTGCGTTACACATGTCTAGCACACTCAGATGTGCCTTGAATAAGACGTTGGGTCTGTGTCAGATGCTATTGGAAATTCACCGGCGTGCAAACACTTTTTGTGGAGGAGTTATTTCAATTTAATATGGTGTAAAAATATGGCACGTTACTGATTTTGAAAAAGCTTTCCCATAAGACGTGTACTGCCTATTTTTGTTGGACAGAGTATAGGTACCTTTTTTTTTTTGTTAAAAAAACAATCTTGAAATGTTGCGAAATGTTAAAAAATAATTATTATGTACCACATAAATTGTGTCAAACAGCATTTAAAACTGTTGTTCATGCCACACCTATAGATACCTATGTACTAAGGTATGTATGTATGTAGTAGGTATATAGGACTATAATATCCTTTACATCTCCGTTCGTTATTAAACGACAAAGTTGGTTTTGTGTACCATACACCTATAATTCAATATAAAGGTACCTTTTCCTACATATTAGTAGATCTAGGTAGATAACTACATACCTTATTCAATTAAAAATGTTGTAGGTACCTACCTACATATTTATTTCTCAAATTAGTTAAAAAATATGAATGAAGGAATTCAAGGACATAAGTACCTATATCGAATGCCAAGCAACGCAAACAATTTGCATTTATTTACCTACTACACATGCGCAAGCATTAAAATTCAATACAAAATACAAAATACACGCCTTGTCATTTATAAAAAAAAATAAAAAAAAATGTCAAACTGCATGCCAATGCGACTTTAAAACCAGCAGTAGTCCAATAAATCATCATCTACTTTAAATGCCCTGTCCTGTCCGTTCACATTCTCCGATTCTCGTATTTCGTATGGTTACGCACAGCCATCACAATCTGTCATGATTTATGAAAAAGGACACATAAATCGATGATTTACAGCCGCCTAAGATAAATCTCTTCACATTTGTTTTTTTTTTTTTTCTTATGATCACCTTTTGTGTGTTGTATCTGTGTACGAGTTGGCGCCTATTTACGAATAATATAAAAATAAAAACTCCCAAAAGAAGTTAGTGAAACTTAAAATGCAATAAGCAAAGAGCCTCTATAAAAATCAGTCATTTCTATATGTCTTTTCGCCTGAGCCGTCTTTATAATCTACAAGTCCTTAAATCCCCGCAAAACAACGCGCATTAATGCGCTAACAAGTGTTTGTTCTTGTTCTTTATACCAAGTAAGTATGGAGGTATGGTGAATGTGTATATTCAATCACATTACACTCTCTTCTTTTGCTAATGCATTTTTTTCTACTTCTTCTTGTAAAGTTTTCCTAAAAAAATAAAATAAAATAAAATAAAAGCAGTTGGGGGGGGGGGGGGGGCTTAAGAGCGAAAGGGGGAAAGCATTCAAATCTTCTGCAGCGGAAGCTCGCACCTTTTAGCTCCAAACAGGGCTCCCTTTTTGCACAAATGCGTCAGTCAGTCCCAGTCGCATGGGGTGTAGCGGTAGGTGGAGCATTGTTAAACACGCGATTTATTCGTTTTTTGCTGTCTGCTGTATTTAGCTCCCCATCCTCAAATTCTCAATTCCTCATACCTACAAGCACATTCTCTTTCACTTCAGCCAAAATGTTTTATTTAAGTTTACTCCTCTGTGCTCCGTGTCGTTTTTATGCTGAAACAGCGAGTACCTACGGTTTTGTGTTTTTGAACAAAAACCAAAGCACATAAGCTCCCCATTATGCTCCCCTCTCGCCGTTGGAGTACTCAGACTCACGGTACCCACCGAATTGCGGATATAACTTTAATATTAAAGAGCACGTTATCCTTTGGAATACCCATTTATAACACCGTGGCTCTCTGAGTCTGGGAGTTTTGAGAGTGTGAGTGAGTGGGTGTCGTTTCGGGTGTAGTTATAGGTGAGTGAGGAGTGAGATAAATGTGGGGTTTTTTCGCTCTGCAACACCAAGAAAAAAACATGTTTGCAACACAAAAGGTCCTCGACAGCTCTCATCGGGAGGGAGTCGACGTCGAGTCAGAGTCGGAATCCTTGTTTTTTTTTTTGAAGAGAACGAGACGAAGTGGAGGAAAACGGGATGATCCCATTGTTTTGTGATGTTTTGTGTAAATAGATGCGAAAAGGATTGCCAAGGACAAAACAAAATCCATCCAACAAAATCGAGATAAACAACAACACGGAGAGGTGGATTAATATAAATAATTGTGATTGTGAGTGGGCGAGATACAAGAAGAGCGGAGAGAGATGAACGGTTCGGTTAGCTAGGTATAGGTAGGTAGGTATAGGTTTTTGTGTTGTTCTTGCTAGTTGATGTGATGCCTTGCCTTGATGGTTGGCGTTGGGCTTTGAATTCAAATGGAACGTGCCTCACTTGTTGAGTTGATGTGTTGCCATTGCCATAAAGAAGAGAGAGAGAGAGAGAGAGGGAAATAAAGGACGAAGATAACTTTTGTCCGTTCGACCAAAGGTGAAGTCATCAGTGATGATGATGTGGTAATCTTTGCTTCTTTTTTTTCGTATAGGTAGGTAACCCATTTTTTGTACACACACTCTCTGTGTCTTAATGGGATAACTTACCGGGCGGATGGCCAGTTTTTGTGTTACCTGAACTGGTGTTCGTTTGATTGGCTTCCTTTTTTCTGCTTTTTTTTGTATACAAAAATAACATGTAAATATTTTGACGCGCTTCGAGTGGATGTGCTGGCAAACGCCGAACAATTTGACGTGATTGACAAATGATGACAGTGATTATTGAAGCCAAAGAGATAATTATCGCATAAGTGGCGGCAGGTAGACAGGTAGATATAAGAAGATATTAATTAATGATGAAGGATAGATCCTTTTTTGGATTATATAATTTACAGATATGTTATAGGGGTCTTAGTAATAATAAATTAATTGTAGATAATGTAGAGGCTAAAAGTTTTTTTTTTTTTTAATTCTTAATTAGCGGATAGATAGATAGATAGATAGATATATAGATTTATTTTGTTTCTCAAAAAATGCTATTAACAATAATTTTTTTACAAAAATCGTTAAGGCATGGCTGTGCCGTCTGCCCGATTGACATTATATAAAACAAAATGAATGCTATTTTCTTAAGATATCAAAAAAATGACGTTTTTATAAAATAAACAAACTTTATTTTATAACCTACTGTTGTTTATAAATATCTTTAAAACGCTTGCTGTTTTATAGAAATTGAAGAGACAGATTGGATCACCCTCGCAGTTTAGGAGCTTAATAACTTCTTCTTCGGTTTTCAGGTCGCCGCTTAGAAAAGTTCTTCTTACTTCCTTCAGAACTGGACACACTCCTATAAAATGGATAACATCTTCTCTCACCCGCATGTTACAAAGGCTGCAATATATTGGAAGGTCCTCCCGATGAGGAATGAAGTTGAGACTTACAAGCTCACCTCGCAATTTGTAAATTGCCGAAATTAGAATAGAATAGAATTTTCAGCAGTATGAAGTGCTATAATTTTTGGCAGTCTTACGTCTGGCATGTCGAACACCTTTACTAAATATTCTACATGGAGCTTAAGAGTTTTGACAAAAAGTGGTGATAGTCCTGTTTCAATGGTGATCATGTAATTTGGGGTATTCCTCGGTAATTGAAAGCATCTCTTCACATAATACCTTAGCAGCTTTTCTACTGTCTCGTAACTTTCATATCCCCAGGTCTGAGCAGCGTACATCATAATTGATTCGGCCACGGCTAAAAAAACTTTATATTTAACACTATAAGACACCAGCTTATTTGAGAAACACTTTCTCCATGTTGCACTTATCGCACTTTTAGCTTGTATCAGCTTACTTCTCAGATGCGGATTCAAATTCAGGTTAAACGTTATAAGAACTCCAAGATATTTATAAGCTTTTACCACTTCTATCGGTTCTCTGCCATAATACCATTTCTCCATCCTTGATAATCTACCCGATCCATTTTTAAAAATCATTACTTTAGATTTGCTAAGGTTCACTATCAAATTCCACAATTTGCAGTACATATCTATTTTATTGATCATCAGTTGTAAAGTTTCGGGTGAATTAGCAAATACGATGACATCATCTGCAAACAGCAGAGCTTTGAAAAGGATTCCTGAATATTCAATTCCTCCTGGTAAGAAGTCAATAAGATCGTTGATGAATAAAGCGAATAGATATGGGCTTAAAGGACATCCTTGTTTGACTCCCATCTTGGTTTCGAACCAGTCTGAGAATTCTACCCCATTCCATACGGCTGCTTGGTTGTAGTCGTAAATGTTTTCTAGGATTTTTCCAAATTTAGATGTCATTCCGATAGTATACAGTTTGTAGAATAGAGCACTTCTATCGACTGAATCAAAGGCCGCTTTAAAGTCGACAAAAAATACATACAACTTTTTCTTCTGTTCCAGAAATGATCCAGCGATGCTTCGGAGAATGAAAATGTTGTCAAACGTTGAATATCCTTTTCGGAATCCCGCCTGAAATTCGTGCAGTTTTTGTTTGACCTCTATCCATTGGTATAGTCGTTCATTCAAAAGAGAGGTGAAAACCTTGTACGAAGCGTTGAGCAAAGAAATCCCACGATAGTTGTTTGGATCATTAATGTTTCCTTTTTTGTGGATAGGTAAAATCACTGCTTCCTTGAATTGATTTGGAATTTGGCCAGTTTCAAAAATTCTATTAAAGGTTTGAGTAAGCTTTTCGATAAGATTTGGAGTTCCGTACTTTAAAAATTCAGTTGTAATTCTATCAGCACCTGGCGATTTTCCATCTTGAAGTCTGTTGATGATGCCATGAACTTCTTCATACGTTAAAGGAGAATCCAAAATAGGATCGGTGTAGGAAGGTACTGCATATTGAAATTGTGGGCTGATATTTATTGGATTCAAAAGTGTTTGGAAGTGCTCAAACAATAAACCAGCACTAAGATCGACGCTGATCTCCAGTTTCTTGCCGTTTAGGGTTTTAATTCCTTTCCAGAATTCTTTTGAATTTGTACCAAAAGTGAGTTTTAAAGCTTCATTTTCGTTGAATTTAATTTTTTTCATTTTACATAAATCTTTGAAGGCGATATTAGCTTCTATATACCATATTTTGAAATATGGGTTGTTAAACTTCCGAAAAGCTCTAAGCCAACCAAAAGATCTCTTACGAGCCGCATCGCATTCTGAATCGAACCATTTTTCTTTGCCTTTAGATCGTGATAACAACTTGACTGGATACGAAGATTTTATCATGCACTCAATATCACCGATACTTAGTTCGAGAACTGTGGGCATGTTGCGCTGAAGATTTAACCTGTATTCGTTAGCTCTACTTTCCTTCCAAATAAGTTTTACAGGAAGTTGCAGTTTAGTAACTTCTCTTTGTTGTAAAACTTCAGGATGTAGGTCGACAATAATTGGTAAATGATCAGAAAACGGAACACCTAACACCTTAATTAGCGGACATGACATTGTAATTAGTCTTCAAATGAAAGATAAAGATTTGATAAGAGTATCTATGGATGTATGTTTTTATTAGTAGATGACTTAGTACCTATGTATATGTATAATGTATATGTATGTAATGCTACAGGTGTGTACCTGCCTACCTAAAAAAAATTGATTCTTCCCGATAAACTGTGCAATTTTGATACCTATAAAAGGAGAAGAACATTAGTCATAGGTATACCTACAGACCTAGATTATTCATAAAGGTATGTACCTACCTACATTTTTCCTATTATGTCAAGGTTATAACCACTTTAATTCATCATCTACATAAGCAAAGGTTTTTCTTTTTTAATTGTTGCTTAGAAGATATTTTTGAGAAGGAAGATTTTTAAGCGTTTAAATAAGGTAGGTACCTAGGTTTTATCAAAAGCATTTGGTAGAGTTTGGCATCAAGCTCTCTTATCGAAAGTGCGTGTTTGGTATCGATGAATCTCTTCTTCGTTGGATTAGAAATTACCTTTCGGACCGATCAATACAAGTTGTATTTCAAGTCTGATACCTATATCTACAAAATAAATGCTGGTGTGCCCCAGGGCTCCCTTTTGTATCCCACCCTCTTCCTAATATTCATAAATGATCTAATATCTGAAACTTCTAATCCATTAAACTGTTTTCTTGACGACAGTACTCTCAGCTTTTCATATTCGTTTCTAGATTCACATCCATGTTCTTCAGATGTGGAACTTCAACGGCAGCGTATGATAAGCTCATTAAATTCTCGATCTCGACAACATTGTCCAATGGGGAATCAAAAACCGTGTAGAATTTAATGCTTCTAAAACTCAATGCTGTCTCCTGTCGTCAAAGCGGAACCCAACCCCAATGCTGCTATCTATGAGTGGCACTTGCATAGAGAAAACCGAACAGCTTTCACAGACCACCTTTTGTGGAACGACTATATATTTGACATCGCCAAAAGCGCTGCTAAGTGTTTAGGTTTTCTCCGTCGATGAATCTGGCTATGATCTACAAAGCCTTTATTCGTCCAAAACTTGAGTACAACTCCCATATTTATGTTAGGTGAAAGAACTATAACGGAAACATTCACCGTCGCAATGTTTCATGTCTATATCATTATTTTACCGCTATTTCTATAAACAGTGTTCTAGTGAAATAGCCAGTTGCATTCCTCCCCTTAAACAATTCAACCGTAATACTCGCGCTTCTAGGAATGCTCATCAGTTTACCCTTGAGCCCAACTTCGGACGTACTGTTAAGTACAGAGATTCTTTCCTTAGTCGCACTACACGAATGTGGAATGCTCTACCCAGCCCAGTTTTCCCCTCCAATTGTGGTCTTCAGACATTTAAAACCAATGTGCATCGGTATCTCCTTTCCGATGCCCTCCAATCTACCTAATTGCTCGTGCTGAGTATATCATTTTAAGGGTAGTCACAACCCCTTTAGTGAGCGCTAAATTAAAAAAAATAAAAGGTACCTATTTTTTAAAAAAATCTTAAGGTAGGTAAGGTATATCTACGTATGTATGTACCTACATTAGGTATCAAGATTGATTGATATTGATAGATTGATACCTTCATCCTTTTCAAGCAAACCCGATGAAAAGTTAAAAAAAAATGAAAAGTCCAAAAAAGTGAGCATTTTATATTAATGTCCAAAAACTTGAAACAATACACATTACAATTTTCAAAATTTCGATTTTTGAAACAAACGGTTTTTTTCAAAATTTTTTCAAATTAAAAATTGCATAAATGTGGAACAAATTGGAAACAACATTGAATTTTAAAAACTCAATAAAAAGAAAGAATAAATTCAAACACCTCCCAAAATGACAGAGCAGAGGTCAAAAGATGGTTAAAAAGGCACTTAAATTAGTAGAGTCCTCTCCTAAGAACAATAACAATTTTTTTCTTATAAATATACCTACATAAACAAACGACTTGGATTTAAGGGATAAGTTTATTAAACAACTAAGTGCAATGAAAAGAAACAATTTTTTTATATAAAAGTATTTCTATATTTTTATGGTTTATTTAGGTATATAATTTTTTTCTTAAAATATTAAATTATTTAACTTTGTTATTGATATTTTTTTTAAAACTTTGTTGTGCTAATTAAAATCGATTTAGCCGGTATTTCTTTCTTTTAAAAAATTAACACATAATTTATTACATTTTGTATATACTTATTATGAATATAATAGTTACGTATGTATCTACATATCTACTCATATTTTTTAATTGTACCAATTCTTAGTAGGTATTATTGTTTAAATCTATTAAAAATATTACAATCATGCAATTAATTAATTATTATTCATATAGTTTACTTTGTATCCCGCTAAAACCTTTTTTCCAAAGCAGATCATTTCAAATTGAATTTTAGTACTTTTCTTAAAAAAAAACTATCGATAATGAACAAAATCTATCGATTGTTTTCGATAGTGGAAACTATCGATTATAGTCAGTTTATGATATCGATTTTCAATTTAAAGTACTTTTCAGTATCATCTCTCATAATATCGCCCTTTTTTTAGTAAATATTTTGTTGAAAAATATAAAAATTTGTTGAAACTTAAAATAAATTAATCCCATCTAATGAATAATCTTCTTCGGCATCAGCACCAAAATTTTTCATTATCTTCACCTTATTATTATTTTGTTTACTTTGCTTATTATTCTTTTTTGAAGGATGTGGCAGTGCATAACACAATCTATCCCAAAACAGTGGATCGTCCAATTTAAGATAGGTATACATTTTGATATATTTTCGCAAATCAGAGTCAAGATTTTCAATTTTAACATCATCCTCAATCATGATAACAATAACTCGAGGACGTTTTTCATTCAACGAGGCGTTATGTGCCGTCCTAAATTCATATCTCGTCCATTTTGACTTTAAATAATTCTTCGACATAACAATTAGCGTTCGCTTAGAACGCTCAACTGATTTTTCAATTTGATTTGGTATATAACCACCGCCAAGCCAATCTCGATCGTGAAGACAAAGTTTGTAGGGTTTTGGACCACTTTCCAATTTCGAAACCAAATTTTTTGCAATGAATTCCCCATCATAACTGGAATACGATATAAATGCGTCGTATTTTTTGTCTTTATCCAGCTCTTCTTCGGTTACACACCATAGACAAATATTATGAGCATACATCCAAATCAGAATGCGTTCCTTGTTGTTAAAGTACAAAATTGTCAACACAAATAGTGCAGCCAAAATTATAATTAAAGCTGTGCCAATCACTTTGTCTAGATTGCTCTGTTCCTCTGAACAGACTGTATAATAGGACAAGTCTATGAATTTTCGACCGTCCTCACACTGATCGATATCTGGGAAAAGTCGTTTGTTCGTCAAAATAAACCGCGTTAGATTTTCCGATAGGCAATCACATTTCAATGGATTTTTATATAAAAGGACGGATCTTAAGTTCTGACTATCATTGATCACTTTTAATACTCTTTCGTATAATCTCTCCAGTTTGTTGTAAGATAAATCCAAATAGTTTAAACTCTCTCCGATATCTTCACTGGAAATATTGGTTATTTTGTTGTGAGCTGCATACATTTTAGTTACATCTTTATATCCAGACTTGGAATGAGTTTTTAAACTCGTTAGCTGATTATGCTCAATTGACAGTTCAATTCCGCCTTTAAAAGTCATGTTTAATTCAGGCAATGGCGGAACCTCAGTCAAACTAGCGTTGAAACAATCAACAATTAAAGTTGAATTGGCCGGATGAATCCAACATGAGCACGCCTCTGGACAAACTGAGTTAATCGGACACAATAATTCCTCTTGAGGGAGATAACTGACCCGGCGATCTTTCTGATTGTCCGAGGCCAAACATCGCAAACTGTCATAAATACTCTTTTGCTTGGTGTCTATTATCAAGGAATCGATCTTGCAATCGCATTTAAGAGAAATATTTCCATATGGGACTTTGATCGTTTCAATGTCATTACCTGTTAAATTCAAAACAGTTTTTTTAAGATTTATAGAACCGAGATAGGATAAATCAATGGAACTGATCTTATTTAGGCTCAGATCAACAAAAGCAGGTGTGAAGTCTTGAAATCCAAGCCAGTTGCAATCCTTAATTAAGTTGCTTCTTAATAAAAGTTTTTGTAGGGCTCCAAGAGTTGTGTTAAGAGGTTCAAAACCCAAGAGCATATTATTTTCCATGTTTAAAACTTCTAGACTTCGTGTATAGAGAAAAACTGCTGCATGCACATGTTTAAGTGAGTTATTATCCAGAAATAGTGACTTCAACTTCAGAAGTTCGTAAAACATCGCTCTGAAATTAGTTTAATCTTGAAGGTATAGTGAATACTTGCGAGATTTCAAATAACTTACGTTGACAGATATTCCAAGAAATTATGCGATAGTTTCAGGGTTTCTAATTCTCTATTCGATTTAAATCCACCCAAACTCAATGTATTCAATCTATTACTTGATAAGTCCAGTTCAGTTAAATTTTGTTGATTGGCAAATAATGATTTTGGCAGGCTTGTTAGATTTGTTCCGGATATTTTTAAAAATTCTATTCCAGTTGACTCGAGAAAAATATCTTCAGAAATTTTATTCAGTGGCAGAACCAATGAAACATTTTTTAGCTTTGTCATATTTGAAAAAAATCCTTTCGGCAACTCAAAAATTGGGCTGTCGGAAATGCTGATCAGAGTAATATTTGTGTTATCCTTCGGTATATAAGATGAGAGTTCAGTTAACGGATTGTTATGCATAAACAGCTCTATTCCATTCGAAAACGATTGATCGGGCATTGGTAAGGTTGGAATATCGCTCAAGTTTCTATCCGAACAATTCATAACAAGAACAGAATCAAGTGGTCGTATGTTACTACTACATCTGTTCGAATCGTTGCCTTCATCGATATCAGCAGGAAAGCGGAGTATTTGACTAAGCTCTAGATCATATAACAACCGGCCTTTCAAAGTGCTCGGAAGCCCACATCGAATTGATCTGAACTTGAACTTCTCTCTCAATGATTTTTGGATTATATACTGGTAAAGGCATATTATCTTATAATCGCAATTTAAAGGGTTTTCGGTTATGTTTATTTTTGAATCAAAATATTTCAGGAAACTGCAATCTATAGAACTTATTTTGTTGAACCTTAAGTCTATATTCATCAGATACTTCTTATTGATCATTATATTTAAGGGAATTTCGCTGATTGAGTTGTTTTTTAAATAAAGTCTTTTGAGATAACTGAAATTATCAAATATTGATGCAAGTTGCGGTTGATTTTTGTCCGAATCCGAACTTATTGTGAGCAAGTTGTTGTTTTCCAAAGAAAGCTGTTCCAAATGAGTAAGAGACCTGAATATGTTACTATATAAAAATGAAGAAAGAAATATATGTAAAAAGATTATTAACAAATTCTATAGAAAGCGATACAATAGTTTTTATTTAAATACATATGTATATGTAGGTAAAGGTGTGGTTTAAGAAACGAACTCTAGTCTCGTCCTATGAATATGTGTTGCGATATAAGTCAGTTTCTCTAGTGTTCACATTCAACGATTGTCTTAAAGATTTCATTTATAAATACATTTTAAAGGAGCAAACATGTCGTGGACTTCATTATTAAGGTACACCAATGCCAGTGCCTCAATTTCATATTTTCTGCTCTCTGGGTGCCTGAAGTAGATATATGTCCACCGGTGGCCGGCATGGCACATAGTAGAGGCAATATTCACTGAATTAACAAATGTTTAGAGTATTAGAAATCAAAAAAATTCATTTGCATAAATTGTTTAGTTTGCAGAGCAAGTCAAAGTAGACAAATTTTGAATGTTTAATTTTTTTTTGTAGTTTTGTTTGAGTGTAAAAACTGTTTTGCTTGATATACACCCATGGCCAAAATAATAGCAACACTCACTAATTTTTAGTAATATTTTATGTAGTACTTATATACCTAAGGCAAATATCCAAAAATGTTTATATTAGCTGTGTTTTATTGGTAATTTATAGCTAGCGCAGTAATCAAGTACCAATAAAACGCTTTGGCTGTGTTAATAAAACGCTTTAGCAACTTTAGGCTGCGTTCGGTACAAATATCATAGTTCACATCAAATATCATAGATCACATACATTTTGTGAATAAAAAACAACATTAAGGTTCAAGTCATGAATACTTTTCAAGAGCCCCATCTTCATCTTCAAAGTTATAACTATGTATAACCACTTTTATATCCACTCTTTTACTGGCTAATTTATCGACACTCTTTGTGTTTGTTTTTGTTTGCCAAGGGAAATTTTACTGCGCTGGCTATAAAATTACCAATAAAACACGGCTATTGTATATTTGTGGTAAGTACTTTGTTAATATTGTTTACTTAAAGGGGTTTGCAAAATTTTCAAGTCCATTTGCAGTAAGTTTTCTCACAAGCTGATGGTCGTAAAATTAGCAATGACCAATGTCATTTTTCTTTATTTATATCAGAGAAATTTTAATATTTAGTTAAAAAAAAAACAATTCATTTTTTAAAACTGCATGTTTTCGATTCAGCATAGAGCCTACCAACTTCTGGCACTTTTCCTGGGGGGTCGAACACCACGATTCCACAATTCTCCAGAAATCGGCTTTGTTGGAAGGCTTGTGTTTACTAATAACAATCTTTAGCTCATTTCAGAGGTTCTCAATAGGATAAAGGTCGGAAGATTGCGAAGGCCACTCAATAACGGCCATTTTATTTCGTTGAAACTATAGAGCTTTGTTGACTTTGTCGAGTGCTTCAGGTTGTTTTGCTGTTGGAAACGCCATTTAAGAGGCTTATTTCGTCCCACGGCAGCATAACAGTCTGCCGTTGTCA
Source organism: Leucozona laternaria (assembly GCA_932273885.2). Lineage (NCBI taxonomy): Eukaryota > Metazoa > Arthropoda > Insecta > Diptera > Syrphidae > Leucozona > Leucozona laternaria. The sequence continues at coordinate 8,580,618 of OW026368.1, forward strand.
TTATACCATCTATAACAAATATTGGACCAATGCCGCCACCAAGAAAAACAACCCCATATCATTATGCTGCCATCTCCATGCCTTACGATTGATTTTGCGTACCTCGGATTGTAGGTCTCACACTTTGGGCGGTGGGCAAACTCTTTACCATCCATTCCGAATAAATTTATTTTAGATTCATCACTCCAAATGAATTCCTCCACTCTCTTTTATGCATGGTAAATTTTTGAAAAACAAATCCGCTTCTGGGTATGTATTTTTTTACCAATGGTATATTCAATAGATATAAAGCGTGAAGATCAGCATCATTTAGGATACGACGAACAGTTCTGGCACTGATTTGAATTTCCATTACGCGCTGCAGATCTTTTGAAGACATGAAAGGATTCACCTTAGCTTTTCTTACCAAAGTGACTCTATCTCTTGCAGTCATTTTAGATGGGCGCCCTCTGGCTTCTTTGGTTTTTCTGGAGTTTGTAGCATTAAACACAAATCTTGCAGAGCTTCCAATGACTGTTTGCTATTTTTCTAATAGATTCTCTCCTGTTATGCATGAATAAAATGGCTTAACGTTGATCTTCAGTGCAGTGTTTCGTTCTACCCATTTCGAAGTGCCATTTAAAAAAAAAAAAATTACTAAAAATTTCAAAACTATTCTTAGATTAAAATCTCACCGAAAATTTTGACTTTTTCAATCAACAAGCAAACTTTCTTAAGCTTTATTTTAATATGTTGCAGTTTTTTTGACCAGCTAATTTTATAGTTGCAATTAACTTAGTGCAGAATATGACTAATGCCTTTTGTTTAGATTATACGTTGAATAGATTGATGATAGAATTACTTTTAGTATGAATGCAAACATTTTTTCACACATCCACCTACCTAAAGTGCAACATACAGTATCTATTACCTTAAAGTAAGAAGTGTTGCTATTATTTTGGCCATGGCTGTATTTGTTTATTATTTAAATACTAAATAATTTTCAAGACTATTTAATGCAATGTTTTTTTGAAACACCATTTTGAGCACAATTCTTCGACTATAAATTGAGTTAAAAAAAATTGTCAAATTCACTGCTTAAACTTAACAGAAAAAAAGCCCTATTTTTACTTGCGAATATAGGTACTATATGGCAAGTTATGCATTCGTACAAAAAATCGAACTCGAGATTTTGATCAAACTTGACATTACGATGATAGCGAAGACGAAAAAAGTGGGTCTCGCAAAAACGTCCGTCTGTCTGTCTGTCAGTGGGTTCGACTACAGGCTAAACGGATGGGTCGATTTTCTTTAAACTTGGTACCTAGCGTTTTTTTGGACATTCCCCCCGACCGTTTTTTTTTCTTTTTTTTTAGGACCAAAATTAACTGTAGCCGTCATACAAAATTTCTTGGCCAAAAAGGAAAAACTTATTTTTCTCAAAACCAGCGCTACCGAATTTTTTTTTAAGAACTCAATAAATTTAAATAGTTATGAGTTGCCGTTAAATAAAAAAAAAACATGGTTCCGAAAAATGGTTATTAATGGTACCTTCTAAAGAACCATTTTTTTGATTTTCGCTTTCCTCAATAACGGTTCAACTGATTCTGATCAATTTTTGTATGAAGAATTATTGACACATTATTAATAATATTGTGTACCAAAATTTTCCAAATAATATTTTTTGGATTTTTAAAAAAAGTTTTAATTTTCTTTTTTTTTGAAAACTCAATATTTCAAAAAACCACTCAGTGGATTTTTATTAAACTTAGTAAATAGGAGTTTTTTTTTCAACTTTATCTAAAAGATTTTTGACAAAAATTATTCTAATACCCAAAAATAACGGTGCCTCCCATACAAATATTTAAAAACCGTTAAGAAAAATATTTTTTTCTCAAAAACAACTCCTACGATTTTGATAAAAGTACCTCTCATAGAACGGTTTCTTTGATTTTCGACTATCGCAATATCTGATCAACCGAATAAAATTAGATTTTATATAAAGAAGCTTGTAACAAATATAAATAAAAGTTCGTAGCAATATTTTCTAAAAAATTATTTTTGGATTAAAAAAAAAAAATTCAAAATTAGTTTTTGAAAATTCGATATTTCGAAAACGGGTAGCAGATTTTTTTGTGAAGTTCAATTTTTAACTTAACTTTAATAAATACTTAAAATTGGCGTACCAATTTATTTTCTCAAAAATGTTAACGAAATTTTATATTAAAAAAATTAATTATTTTTAAAACCGCTCCTAAACTAAGATTTATATAAGAAATCATATGGTGTTGGGTTAAAACAGATTTAAAGTATTTTAAACAAATTCTTTCTAATTTTGTTAATTTAAAACAATTTACCAGTTTAAATAATATAATTTCCTTTTATGCATATTGCATATGTGCAACACTATACTCTGTCCAACAAAAATTGGCAGTGTAGGCAAGATAGGATGTTTGCCTCTCATCTGGCTACAGTGGATTGCATAAATCTGTCCTTCATTAAAGCGCTAAATTCTTGGCCATAACATTAAATTATATGCGTTTTATTTCTTCTTGAAAACCACACGTTTAAAAAAAAACACCCTTTATATATATTTAAAAAATGGTTTATTTTCTTTTTTCACTAAAATTGAACTTTTGACCCCTCTAAAGTGAAATACAAAATATGCCTATCACCTCAAGTAAAAATTCTTTTTTCCACAGAAAATTCTGAAACACCCTGCAAAGCTTAAGAGCCTGAGAGAAGATCCACTCAAAATACAATAAAAATTGTCACCTTCAAAAAAAGTTGTTCTCTTCATTCGTTTAAAAGTTATGATTTTTGCAACCAAAAAAGTCGCGGCCTGCGGTCATACATAGTCGTACATATTTCATTGCAACTGCCTTGCGGCGAATTCATAAAAATCAGGTGATTCAATCATACTTACTCTGGAAGATTTGTTAATTGATTGTCCGATAGAATCAACTTCTTAAGACTTTTGGTCTGGTTAAATAATCCCACGACAAGTGTTCTTATCATGTTTCTCGATAGATCCAACGAAATTAGCCTTTCCTGATCCACAAATAGTCCCAACGGTAGTGGCAGCTCTTGTAAATTATTTCCTGTTATTGTAATATATTTTATACTCTTAGAACCCTTAAATATATCAAAAGGAATGGATTCCAATCCGCAATCATTTATTAAAACACTAAATAGAAACGACAAATTAGAAAGCAGGCCTTCTGGCAATTGTTTCAACGCAACTCTATTTTCGCCCAGCAAAAATTGCGTCAGTTTCTTTGTCTCTCGAAACAGGTCCTTTGGCAACGACGAGAAATTATTTTGGCGCAGATAAATATTTTCCAATCCGCTGAGATGTGAAAGCAAACTCGATGAAAGTATTGTTGCATTACGGAGTTCCAGTGAGTGTAGAAATTGCTTATCAGCAAAAATGCTTGCGGAAAGATTTTCAACACTGTTTGTTTCTAGAATCATATTGCCAAGTTTTTTCAATGGAGCCAGGAGGCCAGTTAGATGTGATGTGTTGATCGAGTTTGAAGATATTGACAATTTATTCAAATTTTTAACATCACCGAATAAATCCATAGGTAGTGTTGAAAGATTTTTAATCTTAAATGATAATTCCTCAACAAATCCATTGAGCGGCTTTAAGTGTGCAGTTGATAGAAAATTATCAATAAGTTCGTTATCAAAAGCAACTGTTTTTATTTTGATTAAGTGCAGTGAATTTCGAAGGATGTTCAAAATATTGTCTTTCGCTGAAAATCGACAAGAATTAAAGAGCACTCTGTCTGCTGTTTCCTCAATGTTCGCCTTTAGCGGTAAGCGTATATTTAAGGGATTTGCATTATAACAATTGAATTGTACATCTGAATACCGGACAAATGTGTCATCGAAGTCTTGTGCATTAAATTTTACCCAAACTGTTGAATTTATACCACAATAGAGCTCATATTCATAACGTGTTGTGTTTGTTGATTTGTTGCACTGCAGTTCGTAGAAATTAGAATCTGATTGGATCGATTTGATAGTACCATAACAGTTTGTTAGAAGAAACAATGTACTTAGCAGCAAAACGATGTAGTTGAGGTAGCTTTGCGTCATTTTTGATTCGAATCACTATAAAAATATAAACATACATATATAAAAAAGAAAAACATTATCAATATTATTACACAAAAAAAAAAGAAATACTAACGGGTGATTTTTTAGCTGGTTTGGTTTTGGCAACACTGGTTTTGACAACTGACGTGTGTTTAGTACCTTGTGTCACTGTCAAACAGCTTCAGTTTGGTTTGCAATTTAACCATGGATCGTCTTACAAATGAACAACGCTTGCAAATTATTGAATTTTACTATCAAAATTCGTGCTCGGTTCGAAATGTTCATCGCGCGCTGCTTGTGTTCAGCGATGAGGCTCATTTTTGGTTGAATGGGTACGTAAATAAGCAAAATTGCCGCATTTGGAGTGAAGATCAGCCAGAAGCATTGCAACAGCTACCAATGCATCCCGAAAAAGCCACTGTTTGGTGCGGTTTATGGGCCGGCGGCATTATTGGGCCATATTGGGCGAATCGCAGCGTTACTGTCAATGGTGAACGCTACCGAGCGATGATAACAAACTTTTTTTTTGCCCGAAATGGAAGTTCTTGACTTGCATGATATGTGGCTTCAACAAGACGGTGCCACATGCCACACAGCACGCGAAACAATGGCGCAATTGCGAGGCGAGTTTGGTGAACAGTTAATTTCACGTTTCGGGCCGGTCAATTGCCCGCCTAGATCGTGCGATTTGACACCATTAGATTATTTTTTGTGGGGGTATGTCAAGGCTAATGTCTATAGGGACAAGCCCGCTTCGATTGACGCACTGGAAGCCAACATCCATGCATTCATTTGTGAGATACCGGCCGATATGTGTGAAAGAGTATGCCAAAATTGGACTCAGCGGATGGGCTACCTGAGACGCAGCCGCGGTCAACATTTGCATGAAATTATCTTTAAACATTAAATTGCAAGGTTCAAACTATTGATTCAAATAAATATTTCATTCATTTTTTCGAATTTTTTGTGTTTTTTTTAAAAAAAAGTTCTAAACCTCTTAAAAAATCACCCATTATAAGTCAACTGTTTGTTAAGATAGTGCAATCTTCTTTATAAATAAAAAAGTAAATATTGGTTTGTTCATAACCGTTAATCTCTGAAAGTTCTTAACCGATTGCTTTGAAATTTTGGCACACTATTGCATTCGAATACGGGCGTGTTTATATGTACTTTTTCTTAGAAAAAAAAAAAAAAAACAGCGGGATATGTTAAGCATAAAGACTACACCCGCTATACTGATTGATATATAAACAATACAGGAACTTTATTTATCAAAAAAATTTCTCAGTTTTATTGTCAAAAAATTGAGGAAATAAAATAATAAAGGGTTTTTCAACAGGGACGCTACAAAAGTAGAGTAACAGGGACAGCAAACGACGCCATATTTCTTGCCGCTATTTTGACATTTCTCTTCAGTAAGGTTTGCCATTTTATGATGAAAAGAGTCGAAATTATTAAAATTTACTACCGAGATTCGGAATCAGTGGCCTCAACGTTAAGAGCGCTAAAAATCGAAAAATCATTATCAGCGATGAGGCTCATTTCTGTCTGAATGGCTTCGTCAATAAACAAAATATGCGGTATTGGTCAGGCAGCAATCCACACGTACTCCATGAGTCATCCTTGCATCCCGAAAAAATTACGGTTTGGTGAGGTTTATGGGCCTGCGGCGTCATTGGGCCGTACTTCTTCCGTGATGATCAAGATCGGCACGTTACTGTGAATGGGGATAGCTACCGTTCAATGATAACCGAATATTTTTGGCCCCAATTGGATGATATGGACTTGGAGGACATTTGGTTCCAACAGGACAGCGAATGTCACAATCAATTTATTGGAAACCAAGTTTGGAGAAAGTGTTATCTCACGAAATGGTCCAGTCGCTTGGCCGCCTCGGTCGTGCGATTTGACGCCGTTAGACTATTTCCTGTGTTGCGACGTCAAGTCTATGGTCTATGCCAACAAGCCAGCGACGATTGATGAACTTCGTACGAATATCGAAACTGAAATTGCAGCAGTATCGGCCGATTTATGCTTGAAAACCGTCGAAAATTGGGTTCAGCGTCTGGACTTCTGCAAGCGTGCCCGTGGTGGCCATGCAAAAGATATCGAGTTCCATACATAATGGCATCAAACGTACTTTCACAAGAATAAAGAATTTCATTGATATCCAAAACCGTTTTTGTTTTATTTAAAAAAAGCGATCTTATTGAAAAACCCGATATAAGAGAGCTGAAAGCAAATTTTGGGTGAAAATATAACAAATAATTGAGTACGAGAGTTTTTAGTTGCATACAAACAACAAAAGTGTGGCAGTGTTCTTTGGCGCCGGCCGGTGGTGGGGGTGGGGTGTTGAAAATAGCAATTTTTACTATCTTTTTCAGGAGCAATTTCACTTAGATTTATTTTCATTTTCGCAAATTTTTCAACATTTAAAACCTACTCTAAATCAATTTTAAATTGGAGGCCGACTCTAAAAATGAGTTTTATAATGAGAGTCGACGCTTTGATAATTTTAAACGATAAAAAGTATACTTTAACGCTAAAGCACTCGTCTAACTTTAAAAGCAGCAAAATGCTTCTCTATCATTTTTAAAGTATACTTTATCTATTCAACATTTGTAATTTCATAACAAAAATTTAAAGACAAATGTTTGATGAAGATTTCAATCAAATCAACAATCACGAAAACAATCTAAAAACCCTACAAATGCGCTAAAAATACTTCATTAGTTAGAAGAGTTGTTTAAAGTGTTTAAAATTAAGAAAAGGTTAGACAAGGACTCGCAACTAAACGACTGCGTTAACTAGAGTTGGTTTCATTCCTTAAACGAGGACTGTTTAAAAATTTGCGCCATTGTTTTTAGAAAGGAAATAATGATTTGTCATTTTCCCTAAGTATTAAGACATTAATCTTGACATTTGTCTTTGCATTCAAAATATAAGATCTCCGAAAGTTCTTCATCGATTGCTTTGGAATTTTGACTCAACGCAACGTTGCATTCGCATACGCGCGTGTTTTTCTATAGATTATAAGACGTACAAGCAAAGCACGCTATACTGAGATCTCAGAAATCTGAATTAAAAGCGGAACAGGATTCCTCAGTAAAATTTCTCATTTTGCTTCAAAATACTGAAGAAAAAAATGTAGTTACTTATCTCTCTCAACTCTCAAAAATCTTATTTTTCAATTTTGATCTACATTTATGTACATATGTAGTTTTTTCATGACATTCTCGTGAGCGGAAGCATTGTTCTGAAATTTAATGGAGACAAAAAAGGTAGTATATACTGTGCCAACGGAAAAATTAAACTGCCTCAATTTGGAGTCAAAAATTATAAATGATAGATTCTTATGAAGTTTTCCATTGGTAAAATAAATCAATTTATTTTCATTTGGATCTGTCAAAATGCCGATTTTGGCGTTTTTACCTTTTTATATATACTAACACCAAAATAATTTACAGTAGCGAGTTTCGAAGGCATTTTTTTGATTTGGTTGATTTATTTCGGTTGTGTAAATTGTGCCCAAAATATGTGAGTAATAATCGTTCATTATAAAACGAAGCGGTTTGAAATGAATGAATCGATAACTTCATCCAACTAATTTTTCTATTCTAAAATGCATCCAGGGATGAAGATTTGTTGAAATATTGACACAGCATCGTATTCCATTCGCCACGCAAAAAATCAATTTTTAAATTGAAATCTGGTGCCAAATTACCGCATCAGTGACTGATCGAGTGAGTGCCATCAGTGATGGAATGAACGGATAAAACCTTTCGGGATGATAACTCCATAACGTGAGCGGTAATGCCAAACTCACATAATTCAGTCACGTACTACTGGAAAACTGATGCGGTAATTCGGCCCCTGAATTTACCAATGGAAAATCCCATTACACGACTGCTTTTGCGTCGTGGCTTTTCTTCGAATTCTTCTTTGAAATTTCAGCCTATGAGTTGTGGATATAGGTCCGGTCCTTTAAATTTTGCATCAAAACTCACAGACAGAAGAGCAACGATGAAATTCACTATTTTGTAATAATTAATCTGAATGACAAGCCCACCACTATATTTGCCTTCTCAGAAAAACATTTTCCTAAACTAAAAATCACAGATAGGGGAAAGTTTTAAGTCTCTCTTGTGTGTGTAAAACAATGCATTTTTTGAGTACGGCAGGTATTATTATATTTCCTACTACAATTCAGGCTGAAATTAATTGTTAATTAATTGAGTGGAAATTAAATTATGTATATCAAATCGCAATTAAATATTGACTACAAAATTTTAAGACTTAATTTTTAAATCATACAAACAAAGTATTGCTAAAGTTAAATTTACGCCCAGCAAAGCGGGCGGGTAACAGCTAGTCATTAATAAAAAATACTTAAAATTGAAAAATAATAATAAAAACAAAATCATTTGGATAATTTTTATATTAAATTCAATATTATTTCAACTATTTTCAACAAACGAATCGCGAAATTACAATAAAATCGATCAAGCAATTGAAAAGATATATCTACTACATATCTAATTTTCTCAAAAAACGACAAAACCCTATTTCCGCTAAGTGAATTTTTTCTCTAAAATCTGAAACGCATGATTTTTTTTTAAAATCACTGGTAATTTTTACATAAATGAAATGTAATCAAAACTGTAAGAGCCCTTTTTGAGAAAATAAAGGGTCCGTCAAATTATTTTTTTTTTTGTTGAAAATGGCGCAAAACATCGAGTGTAGCTTCGGCTGTGTGGCACGTTGCGCCGACCTGTTGAAACCAAATGTTGCCAATATCCTCCTCTTCAATTTTTGTGAACAAAAATTCGTTCAACATGGCCCGATAACGATCGCCATTGACTGTAACGGCCACTCCTTGCTCATTTTCGAAAAATGGCCCAATTATGCCTCTGGACCAAAATCCGCACCAAACAGTGACTCGTTTTGGGTGTATAGGCTTTTCAATTTATGCGTGCGGGTTTTCTGTGCCCCAAATGCGACAATTTTGCTTGTTTACTACCCGCCAAAATCAAAATGACCTTCACCTGAAAAGATGATTTTTTTGGGAAAATCGGCATCTTCTCTAAATCGGTCGCAGGCCCACTTAGCGAAGCGTATACACAACCATATTCGTTCAGCGGAAGGATAAAACTAATTATCTGTCAAATCAGACATGAGCTAAGTGTTACCATTCACGAAAAAAAAAGTTAGATGGCGGACCCTTTATAAATAAAAAAATAAAAGCGTTGTATGGGAGCTTGCGTTCTATAGGCACTATAGCTCAAATTAGAGTGGACACACAGGCGCACAGCACATACCGACGGACGGTATGGGGAAACCTACTTTTTCGGCTTTCTCTACACATTTTTTTTTTCTACACGAAATGAGTAATTGCCCTCTATAGAGCAAGAACAAATTAAATTTTTAATTTTGTACACACGGTCTAATTGGGAGAGTTAAATAAAAAACTGTTCAAATCTGAAATTCAAATAAGTAGGTAAATTAATATTTTCCTGATGATGCTAATTTGTATTGTTTCTTAAAATTAATTCTTTTAAACTCACACCAAATGAGTTAAATTTTTTTAAAATACTTCGTACCAATGTCAAGTTAGATTAAAATTTAAATAAAACGAACCGTTTGCCGAATAAATAAATTCATTCCCAACAGAACACTTAACACACTTTCGAAAAAAGATACGAGACGAAAAAGAGTTTTAACAAAAAAAATTTAATTTTTAATAAATTCCATAAATGTGAATCGACTGCAAAGTAGAAAGTGAACTACTCGAGAAAAGTGTAATGTACCTTCTTTTAAAGTGTTTTCATAATTGTTTTTTTGCATTTTGTATCGTACGAATGATGCATCATAAAATTTTTTCGAGTTCGATATAAATAAGTGTAAAAAAAGCGTTCATATCAGAACTGATAAAAATTAGTTATGTATGACTATACAAAAGCAAAGGAAATTTATGGGCATTGTTCTGTAATAAATGCAAAAAGTGCCCAACATAACAAAAGACACCCTATATATTAAAATTACTCAATTCTCATTTTTACTTGCTCTATAGGGCAAGTATTGGTTTCGTGTAAAAAGTGTGTTTCGTCATGCATGCCGTCCGTCGGTGCGTCTGTGCGTCCACTGTAATTTGAGCTAGAGCCTAAAGTAAAATGACCATTCGTCCCACATTACGTGGGACAGTCCCACATTTACACAAACTGTCCCACTTCGAAAATTGTCCCACAAACGTCCCACAAAATTATAAGATGTACCACGCTGTCCCACAAAATCAAAATTGAATTTTTCGATCGTTTATTTTATAATTTATCATAATAAATTAACTGGGGGTCATTCCGTAATTCGCTTATCGCCACACGATATCGTTTTGACGACAGCCTTGCATCACGTAAAAACAATAATCACTATCGACTGAAAGAAATCGTCTTGACGATCGAAAATATGCTCGTCAAAACGTGATCGTTAAATCGTTAGCATTTGAACGATACCTATTAAGCTATCGTTTTGTTTGATTTTGTAAGCAATTGATGCATTTTATCATATGAAGCAACGAAATGTAGGGTTTTCAATAAGGGCGGGTAGATGTTTTCGGTTGATCCTGGGTTTCGTTGACGCAAAGGCGTTGGCTGATTGTCCACTGAATTGGTCAACTCAAATTTGGGCACCAAACTTTGGATAATCGACATCAAGTCTTGGCTTCACATTCTTTTCACTTCTTAATAAAAATTGACATTTTTTTGGGCGGTACTGACCTACATATAGGTTAAACCATTGTTTAATGTATTTTTTTAATATTTCACAAATAAATATTGGATAAATAACTTACATTTTTGTTTTTTTCATTGGTCCAAACATAAAACAACACAAAAATAAATGACTGAATTGTCATTAATGACAATGATTGACAAGTCAATCCTTCTCAAACTGTGATTTATAATAAACGATTAACGAGACGATAGTGATTGTGTTACGTGAAGCAAATTGATGACGATAACGTGCACGATTATCGTTTTAAAAATTACGGAATTACCCCCCTGAACGCTACCAACATTACAAAAAATTAAATGCATAAACATAACGACTGAATACAACTGCTAATAAATTACAAGACTGGAATGATGAAAAAATATCAGCTGATATAAGATGGGTGATCGGTGGAAATTTTCTCACATTTAAAAAACTGCAATATTCCTTACCCTCTATTTGCCGGGGACTAATGCGTCGACGGAAAGAATATTTTCAATTGTGAACAAATTGTGGACGGAGGAGAAGTCACAACAAGTTGAAACAATTAAAGCGATATTGGCTGTAAGATCGAGCTATTCAAGCTGCGAAAATTTCATAGAGGAAGTGTAAAAAAATAATAACTAATTGAAAAAAAATTCATTCATCAGAGATATATGGCTGGATCATTTATTAATTTATACATACATAATAGATTTTTTTTTTCTGCAAATCTTTTACTTTGATGTGCATTTTAAGAAGCATAAATTGCGATAAATTAATTCTGCAAATATGTGTGTGCACGCCCCAAAGTTTCGCAATGCAATGAAGTGGAAAATTTTTTGAAATCAATTTTCATAGATTAAAAGAATGTGTTATAATTTTACACTCAATTGCTGAATTTTTGATAACATTTCATTAGGCTATTTTGAAACTTTATGGGCGTCCCACACCAAAAGACAAGAGAACTAACACAAATTTTTTGCAGATTTAAGCATAGAGCATTATAAGTCAAGTGGAATTAAAAAAAAGGATTTTTGGAGTGCGCATTGAAGTAAAACCTAGTAATTTTTTTTTTAACTGAACTAATTTTTTTAGTTAAGCCATGTTATGTTTTCACTTTTTGTGAGAATTTATTGAATAATTTCGTTTTTTTATAGTTATTAGGTAAGATTCTGTTCCTCTTTTTTCGTAGAAAATAAGTGTTTTTTTATGTTCTGCAACCTGCTTTAATAAAATTGAAATTGTCCCACACTTAAAAAAAAAATATATATGTGTATTATTTTCGGGTGAATTTCTTTACTTTGTCCCACATTTTGCCTTTTTGGATCTGGTCACTTTAGCCTAAAGGGGAAGACCAATTTGCTTCAAATACAGAGCATTTTTATGAACGGGTAGCTGCCATACAAATATTTTGTTTTTTTTTCAAATTTTCTCGAAAATGGCTCTAACGATTTAGATTAAATTTTGTGCCTGTTATAACCAAGTTAATTGTAAGAAATCTGCGTTTCAGGTTTTTCTCAAAAAATTCACATAACGGAATTAGGTATTCCACGTTTTTTAAGAAAATGCGGTCAAATTTTTGGGTTATTCGCATATATCTTTTTGATGGTTACGCCGATTTTGTTATAATTTTGCAATCTGGTGGTTATTAATAGTATAAGCAATATTGCGTTTGAACATTTTGAAAAACATTGTTTTATAATTTAAAAAAAAAATGAAACAAAAAATATTTTTTTTAGTTTTTTGACACTTTTAATAATTTCTAGTTAATTATATACATCATACATCTTCAATTTGTATTTACACACAGTTGTTGTTCACAAGAGCAAGTTCGTGCGATCAAGTCTGGCATATTTTTTTATTATAACATTCTTAATATAACTGTTACTTGTTTTGATGTTTAATCTTGCTTTGTGCTCACTTTTCTTATCACTAACTTAACTTATTTCATGCTTAATGCTTTCTTTTCAATTTATTTGGACCATCAAAAAGCACACATCATCATAAATGGCATTGAATAAATACAAATAGAAGTGACATCCAATTACTCAAAGCGCCCGCCTCACCTCTGCGGCAACGAAATAAAAGATTTCGAATTGACATATTGAAATATAGAACACACTAGCTAAAGATGGTTTGATTTTATTTGAAAAATTAGTAGAAGATGTATACATATATGTCAGCCAGTTAAAGACTTGAGAAATTTGTTTTGTTTTTTCTATCATTTTTGAGAAAGATATTTTTAGTTTTGAAAATTTTAATATATCTTAGGGATTTAGGACCACATTAGCAAAAATCAAGTGGATATTCCTACCTATTTTTATGTCAAGATCTTCATTTTGACTACAAAGGATATTTTTTTTAAGTAACATACTTATGTTTGTTAAGTATTTAAGAAAAGTAATGTATTTATAAAATTTTACATTAAGGTGTGCGAGAGGTAAGGGTAAATTTAATTGGTTTTTTAGATAGGTTGACTGTAAAAAGACTGTAAAAATACTAAAATTAATAATGTAAGTAAAGGGTGTTTTTTTAAAGGTATAGAACTAAAAAATGAAATTTAACACGATAAATTGTATTAATTGCCATGAAATTGCCTTTATTTGAAAGAGAATTCATTGCCATTTTTATTTGAAAATGATTCATATGCCCACCGTGACTGGCTGGGATGTAGTCCATAATCATCAGGTCCAATTTTCAATAACTCTTTGCAGCATTTGCGGTCGTATATCGACAACAACGCGGCGAATGTTGTTTTCCCAGTCGTCAATCGGCTCTGGCTTATTGGTGAGTAGACTAGCGACTTTACATACCCGCACATAAAATAGTTTAGCGGTGTTAAATCGCCCGAATTGGAGGCCAACTCACAGGTGCAAAACGCGAAATTATGCGCTCACAAACGGTTGCTTCAACAAATCAATTGTGGCACGCGCTGTGTGACATATTGCGCCGTCTTTTTGAAACCACAGCTCCCCCACATCAAAGCGATTACATTCAGGAACGAAAAAGTCAATGATCATGGGCTCTATAACGGTCTCCATTGACTGTAACCCTCTCCGACATCCTATTTCAAATCTTAATTGCGACCCAACCCACAATTCGTGGTGCGTTTTTATAAATGAGGTAGGTAATAAAAAAATCAATTAACCTTGATATCTTTGCAGCGAGCGGAAACAGTTTTCACCAAAGAAAAATTAAACGAGTTGAAAGGTAGGTATGCATTTTAAAAAATGCATTTTTTAGATGTAGGTGTTGCATTAACTTCATTTCAAGTAAGTATCTAAGTAAATATTTAAGAAAGCAATCGAAAACTGACCGCAAATACCGCCATTTTCTTATCAGCAACACTCCTAAAAAAATTCCAAGCCTAGCAATCTATGTAAATTTTATCAATTGAATGCTGTTTTATTTAATATTTCTCCTTGAAGGTGGCCCTCGGTGGTGTAAGTTATAAATAAATATGGTTTATCTTAAAAAACATTTTTTTTTTGCGTCTTATGCATTTGCTTATTGCAAAAAGGAAAAAAAAATTTGTTTCTCAAAACAATCTCTAATTAAAAATGTTTCAAATGAATTGGTTCGTTGTATGAAAAAATATTTGTGAATCAAGTCACCTTTTTTATTTAAATACAAAGTGCTTGGGTTAGGTTCACCACACTACCTATAAATAAAATAAAATGCACCAACAAATTGCCGCCGTATAAGCTATGGCTAATTTCTTTTGTTATTTAAATAGAATTATTATAGTAATCATTTAATTCTGTTGGTAAAACATTTTTCTCTCGAACTTATTAGTTTTGTGAAAAATTTCTTCACGTTTTTAGTAAATTGCAGCTGTCAAGTAACACAAACACAATCACACAAAAAAAAGCGATTCTTTTACGAAATACGAATTCCTTTCAATTGACAGAAAAAAATCGATTCTGCTTAGAAAAAATTCGATTCTGTTTAGAAAAAATTCGAATTCTTTGTTGAAAGGAATTCGCCATTACATTTTTGTAACCTTTTTTCTATGGAAGTGACTCTAAACCTGCCAATTATAACAGTTTTGGTTTATAAAAGTATTGTTTATACGGCCTTGCAGTTCCAGGGCCCTCCGCCCCAGCGCCGGTTGGCATACTTCAGGCATCTAGAGTTCTTTTTTCAAGTCGTGCGAAGCGCGTTAACGCACTACCATTTTTAATGGCGAAAAATTGTTATAACTGTTATAAATTGGCATGTCTCTAGTCTCGTCCTTTTCAATTGTCACGGGTAGGTTTATTGGCCTCTGGCGACCATTTTGTTTTGGTAACATCTGTCAAATCTGTTGTTTATTATTCAGTTACTGATGCCAAATCACCATGGTAAGTAGAACGATTGAACAGCACGTCCAAATAATTAAACTTTAATATCAAAATCCTTTGGGGCAACGATACGTGAGTTGCGCCTATATTTTACGGTTTACATGGTTGTCCTTCTAAGTCGATTATCCAAAGTTTGGTAGCCAAATTTGAGTCGACCGATTAATTGAACAATCAGCCAATGACCTTGCGTCAACGAAACGCAAGATCTAATAAAAACATCGCCGCTGTCCGTGAGAGTGCGTACTTCTTTGAAGATCAACGGATTGTGCTACCAATCGATGATAACCAATTCCTTTTGACCCAAACTATTTATATAATATGAATGTGAAAGACATGTGGGTGGGTCCAATAAAACGGCGAACCACACAGCGAACGCAACAATGAAAATTCTGCATGAAAGATTTGAGGGAAGAATTTCTCTCGCGGAGGTGACATGAATTAACCACCAAGATCGTGCGATTTTACCCCGTTTGACTTTTTTTTGCGCTTTCTGAAGTCGCAGGCCTTATGGGTCGATAAACTCCAATTATTACATACAACCCCGGCCATCGCTCAAATTGAGCCAAATCTATGCGGAAGAGTCATTGCAAATTTGACCACTCGAATCCGTGCCACAATAAGAAGCCGAGTCGGGCATATGAACGATGTCATATTCCATAGATAATGGCTACATGGCCTTTTCAAATAAAAAGAATTTAGTTAATATCTCATACACAAAGCTTGTTTTATCCCATTTCAACATCTACCCGCCCTTATTGAAAAACCCTAGAACGGTAGCCATACAATTTAGATTTTTTTATTTTCTCGAAAAGGGCTCTTACGATTTTGATTAAACTTCGTATCTGTAATATCCAAAGTAAGACAACTGTGTTTCAGCTTTTTTGAAAAAAAATTCACAAAACGGAAAAATGGTCTTATTTTTGGGTTATTCGCGTAGATATATTTTTTTGATTGCTTGACCAATTTTGTAATAATTTTGCAATCTGGTGACTTTAAATAGTTTAAAAATTATTGCATTTAAAAATTTTGGAAAACATTTTTTTAAATAAAAATAAATCAAACGAAAAATCAATTTTTCTAGTACCTACATATTTTGTGTAGCTCTTTTTATACTTTCTCGTTAAAGATATAACATCATGCATCTTCAAAGTATAGCTACATACATTTTTTATAAATACACTTCATACCATAAACCCATTTTGTATCATATATATTATCTTCATGCTTTGGGATCTAAGCAGCCCACATGTGGGATATTCGCACAAAATTATGCCAACTAAAAGGTTACATAGTTTCAGGAATTGGTCAACCATAGGAAATTTTAAATCAATGGTTAAAGTTTCAAGGTCATTAGCGATTTGAAGCACCTCATTTGTGGGATATTCGCAAAAAAAAGTGTATCTACCATGGTTTTATATTCCCTTAAGAAGTTCTACTATAGTTTTAGTAATTGGGCAGCCATAAGTTTCTTAAATGAGTTTTTAAAGATATTTTCAAAGTCATCGAGTTTTTTAGCACCTATTTGTTCG
Source organism: Leucozona laternaria (assembly GCA_932273885.2). Lineage (NCBI taxonomy): Eukaryota > Metazoa > Arthropoda > Insecta > Diptera > Syrphidae > Leucozona > Leucozona laternaria. The sequence goes on from OW026368.1 coordinate 8,597,317, forward strand.
GATTTGAAGGTCGTAGAAATTTTGAACACCTCATTTGTTGAATGTTACTGACCTTTTAGATGGCATACTTTTTTGGGAATATCCCACTAAAGGGATGCTAATATCCCATATAGCCTTGTCTTTAGTGCAATTTTCTTCAAATTCTTTTGTTAATATTTATAGAATTTCTTCGGTAATTTGTCAAATTTTGTTAAACAAAAATTGTATTGTTCTTGTTAATTCAGAAAAATATGGACGACTAGGTCGCATGAGCTTCCTTTTGTAAAAAACAATTGTACTTTAACCACACATTTAAGATGCATGTTAATGGTTCAATAATATAATGAAATCTCGAAAAAATGAAAAATAAGACCGTTTTCTCAAAATCTTTGAATAGCTATTTCCGTTATGGAAATATATTACAGCAAAAACCCGAAACGCATTTTTCTTATACAATTATTTTGATTATAACAGTTACCTACATTCTAATCAAAATCGTAATTTTCCCTCTATAGGTAATCAAATCACATAAAAATACTCTGTACCAAATTGAAGCAAATCGGTTCACTTGCTCAGGCTATAGCTCAATGTGTCAATTTAGTTTAAAAGTGCTTCAAATCTTAACCACTTCACAGAAATTAAACCATTGTTTAAATTTAACCAAAATTTTAAAGAAAAAAGCCCTATAATAAATAAACTAAAAACTTTACCTGTCTTTATAAAGCAGGGTTGCAAGTTTAGTTGAACAAAATGTATGTTTTTTTTTCAAATGTGGGGTTTTCTAAATTTTTCTGTAGTGAGATTTTTGTTCGCCTGGCAATACTGCTATATAGTGTTTTCTTCTCTCCATTTAAAGATGAGAAATAAAACCCTAAGATCTCAAAATAGATTGACACAGGGAACATTCCCTTCCGTATCCTTTCGTTAACCCTCAAAGTAACCCATGAAAAAATTTCTGAATTTTTCTCAATAGTTCTTACGTTCTGTAACTCTCGCATGGATAAAATTGGTCGAGAAACGATAGAAAATGAAACAAAACTCATATGATTCGTTTCAATTTTCATCGTTTCTCGACTGCTTTTAACCATGCGAGAGTTACAGAACATGGGTCCAGGACCCGAAACGATGAAAATTGAAACAAATCATATGAGTTTTGTTCCATTTTCCATCGTTTCTCGACTGATTTTATCGATGCGAGAGTTACAGAACATGGGTCCTGGATCGAATTGAATTCGGATTACTCAATCCGATCCAAATTGGCGAGCTGGATCGAATCGAAAACATAAATGCATATACCTAGATTGAAGAATTAGAATGGAGATTTCAGCTGATTGTTGGTGTGTGTGTGCTATTGTGTATTTATATTAATGCACACAATAAAAACAAGAATGTCACTTCGATTTTATTTGAATTCTGTCTTTCAATCTGGCATCGTCATATGTACCTGGATCGAAATTTCGATTTTGATTGAATCCGATTCTTGAATCCGGTCATATAAACATAGTAACTGTTTAGATTGTGACTGCCCACTTCGTAGTGACGACAGTTTATTGGTGAAATCGGTGATTTGGCAAGGGAGGCGTTAGTCAAATCTTTAAAGTCAGGGTTCTTGATGCTCACAATCAAATGTTCCAGTTCACAGATAGTTCAGAGATGGACATGAGCGAAAATTACAAGTGTATACTACGTAGTGAAAAGTCAAAATCTAAACAGGTTCGCATATTGCATCCTGTGTTTTCTTTTGTCCAGAGATGTTAAAGAATGCAATCATTTAAAAACTGCAGTTAATTAAATTGAAAGACTAATTTTTATTTATTTTTACTTCACCCCAGAACTTCAACTTTAAAACGTTATTCCCATTTAATGATCAAGTCTTTAAAACTGCTTGAATTCTTTCAAGTCTTATAATAGTCTTTTACATTCTTTGTATTCTCGGAGTCTTTTAAATGCATTGAAAGTATTGCAATCGTTTGACTGCAATTAAGTCTTATTTTTCACTTCAAGCCTTCTTTTAAATGAATGCTATCAGCTATCATATATTATGTGGCTTTTAAAATCGATGAAAAGATGGGTGGGTCTCGCTCTCGACTTGAAATTCCTTGGGCTTTTCCACAATTTGCTTCACTGTCCAGATTCCCAACCTCCTTTCAACACATAATATCTACTTGAAGTTAGTGGTAAAGGAAAAGAAACTTTGTCTACTATCCACTTACTTTTCTTGTCTGTATCCATTCTTTTTCACAATAAATAAAACCATTTTAAGTTAAGTAATGTATTTTAAAAATTATTATTATTATTTTAATGACTAATTAATTTACATAAATAAACAAATAATAGTCTAAAAATATTGATTAGAAGTTAGAACAAACTTGACCGAGCTATTACTAACAATTTAACTGTTACTATCTGATGGTGATTTGCTGTGTCCGAATACGAAAATACTTTTATTATAGTTTTTAGCTTTAATTATAAGTTTTTATTAAATTATTAAACAGTGTTTAAATAGTAACTAATCAGGTTTAATTGTAAAATTAGAACATATCTTATATCTCTGATGAATGTGTCTATTTGCTATGAGGTGTTCCAAAGAAAGAGAGAGAGAGTACAGCTTGTGTAAGTTTATTTCCCTGTAAAGGTAGAGATATGGGCGTATGGCTGATGGATTTCCGTACTAGTATTAGTACTAATTAGTTGTTCTACATGATGTTTCATGGAAATCGTATGGAATAAGAATGGAAATAATAGAATAAAACTTTATAGAGTTTACATTATTTGGTTAATACACTACACAGCTTATACACCATAGATTAAAAATAGCCTATCTTAAATCTAAAAAAAATGAAATTCGCTAAGTTAATAAAGATTTGAGACAAAAAATATTGAAGAAGAACAACGTTAAAAAAAAACTTAATTTAAAATATACTGTAGAATAAATGGCTTAAGCCCAAGTTCTCTTGTTTTTGCATCAGTATACAAGCTTGGAATCAACTCTGTCTTAAGTCGTTTGCCCATTTTTTGTTGTCTTCCTTTTGGTCTTTCCTCAGTAGAGGCTATCAATTTCGTCAAATCCTCCGTTTATCGTGTGAGCCTGAGTCCAACTCACGTTTTCGAAGTCTGCACGTCATTATTGGTAGGTTTTTTGAGTGCAATATGAATTTTCTCATTTTGATTCCAATATTTGCTTTACACTCCAATATTGTTTCCAGCTCGTTGGCTAAGTTCTTTTTCATCAGCAATCTAAAGCATATTATGCAGGATCAAGAAAGCTCGCTTGTCATTGATTGCATTTCATGTGTTGAGTCAGAAAGAAGAAACTAGAGAAAGAACAGTGGTGCAGATAGTGGGCCTTTGTATGAATTAATGATGTAGATGGTCAGAAGCACAGATTAGCTTAATGTTTCGTACGTTTCACCCACCAAAACCCATTTGTTTACATTGTTGTATTTGTAATTTCTTCCCGCGTCGATGACTAGATGTGAATTGCAACAACAACTTAACCCGGTGTGTGAAGATCCCTACTGTCTATGTGTGAGGTTTTTATACACACATTCTCATTTTTTATCTGATATCTGACAGTTCAAGCTTGTAGGCAAATTAAAATGGCTGCCGGGGATTCTCATCTTCATGTAGCTAATCTGTGGTCAGAAGTCGAGAAACCTTCCTAAAAGACGGTTGGCTCCTACTGATGGGTTGATGTCATGACGTTATCTGTTCGTTATATTTAGCCGAATAAAGCTGAAATTTGTCTATAATTTCGGTGTTGTTTATCTCATCTGTTTTCTTTTTTTATGTTTTGATTTTGTATTAGGTGCGTTCCAAAGTTATTTTTAGTACTTTCGAGTAGATGATGAAAGGAGGAGCCCAATGTATCACACCTATTGTCAGAATTGCTTCTTTTATGAGTTTTTCAGAGAGTTCATCTGAAGTTCATCGTTTATTTTAGTTTCGCTCTTTTTGGGGATAAGTGTTTCTTTTTTTTTCATCTCAGCGCTAACTGGGAACTCATCAGATAAATAATACGTTCCGACCTCACCAATTTCATTTTGAATAACCTTCACTTCGTTTGGTTTAATTTGCTGTTTCTTTTTTGATCTACGCGGCAGTGCGCTGTTCAATTTGTCCCAAAACAATGGATCGTCCCATCTAAGATATGTATACATCTTAATATATTTTCGCAAATCAGAGTCCAGATTTTCAATTTTGAAATCATTATCAATCATGATAACAATAACTCGAGCACGTTTTTCATTCATCGACGCATTATGAGCGGCCCGAAATTCTAATCGCATCCAGTTTGATTGCAAAAAATTCTCCGACATCACAATTAATGTTCTTTTAGAATTCTGAACTGAGTATTCAATTTGGTGTGGTATATAACCACCAACAGGCCAATCTCGATCGTGAAGGCAAAGCTTGTAGGGCTCTGGACCACTTTCCAATTTTGAGACGAAATTTTTCGCAACAAAGTCCAGATCCCAACTGGAATACGATATAAATGCGTCGTATTTTTTGTCTTTATCCAGCTCTTCTTCTGTTACACACCATAGACAAATATTATGAGCATACATCCAAATCAGAATGTGTTCCTTGTACATGAAGAACATAAATGTTAAGAGGAGTGCAGTTAAAATTATGATAAGAGCTATGCCAATCACTTTGTCTAGATTGCTCTGTTCCTCTGAACAGATTATATAATAAGACAAGTCTATGAATTTTCGACCGTCCACACACTGATCGATGTCTGGGAAAAGTCTTTCATTCATCAAAATAAACCGTGTTAGATTTTCGGATGAGCAATCACATTTCAATGGATTTTGATATAAACGGACGGAACTTAAGGTCTGACTTTCAGATATCAGTTTTAATACACTTTCGTCTAAACTCTCTAGTCTGTTGTAAGAAACATCCAAAGAGTATAAACTCTCTGGGATATCTTCGCTGGAAATATTGGTTATTTTGTTGTGAGCTGCATACATTTTAGTTACACCTTTATATCCAGGCTTGGAATGAGTTTTTAAACTCGTCAGCTGATTATGCTCAATTGACAGTTCAATTCCACCTTTAAAAGTCATATTTAATTCAGGCAATGGCGGAACCTCAGTTAAACCAGCGTTGAAACAATCAACAATTAAAGTTGAATTGGCCGGATGAATCCAACATGAGCACGCCTTTGGACAAACTGAGTTAATCGGACACAATAATTCCTCTTGAGGGAGATAACTGACCCGGCGCCAACGATCTTTCTGATTGTCCGAGGCCAAACATCGCAAACTATCATAAATACTCTTTTGCTTGGTGTCTATTATCAAGGAATCGATCTTGCAATCGCAGTTAAGAGCAATATCTCCATAAGGCACTATGATTGTTTGAATATGATTATCTGTTAAATTGAAAACAGTTTTGTTGATATTGATAAAACCCAGATAGGAAATGTCAATGGAACCGATCTTGTTTGAGCTCAAATCAACAAATTCAGGTGCAAGTGTGTCAAAAGGTCCAATATTCTCAATTTCATTGTTTTCCAAGTTTAAAAATTCTAAGCTTTTTGTATAGGTAAAAGAATGTGTGTGTACATTTGTAAAGCGATTATTATCCAGGAATAGTGACTTCAAGTTGGGAAGTTCAAAAAACGCCCACCTAAAATTAATTTAATCTTTAAGATACATATTTTAAACCATTTAGATTTCAAATAACTTACAATGACAATGATTCCAATAAGTTGTGGGAAAGTCGAAGGGATTTCAAATTTCTGTTCGATCTAAATCCGAAGTTGATGATTTGTTTTAATCTATTTTTGGACAGGTCTAAGTCAATTAAATTTTGTAGATTGGCAAATATTGATTTTGGCAGACTTTCAATATTCGATCCTGATATTGTTAATGATTCAATTCCAGTTGATCCGAAAAATATATCATCAGAAATTTCATTCAGAGAAAGAACCAAGGAAACCTCTTTCAGTTTTGGCAAATTGGATAGAAATCGATTTGGTAATTTAGAAATTGGGCTCTCAGAAATACTAAACAGCGAAATATTTGCTATATAATTTAGTATTTTAGTTGATAGTTGGGTTAGCGGATTATTATCCATAAACAGTTCTATGCCATTTGAAAATGATTCATCGGGCATTGGTAACGTTGGGATGTCGCTTAAATTTCCATGGGAACAATTCATGACAAGAACTGAATCACTAAGTCGTATCTTATAGTTGCATTTGTTTGAAACGTCGCTGTCGCCTTGATGGACATCAGGAAAGCGTAGTATTTGACTTAGCTCTAGATCGTGCAATAACCGGTGTGTCAAATTGCTTGGAAAATCACATCGAATTGTTCTGAGTCCGAAGTTCTCTTTCATTGGGTTTTGGATAATATACTGCTGAAGACACATAATCCGGAAATCGCAATTCATCGGATTTCCGGTTATATTAATTTTTATTGATTGAAAGTTTTTGACGAAATTGCAATTTATAGAACTTATCCTGTTGAAGCTTAAGTCTAAATGCTTCAGATACTTGAAATTGCTTATTATATTGTTGGGAGTTTCGTTAATTGAATTGTTTTTTAAATTTAGATATTTTAAATTATTAAATACAGATACAGGCTGCGCTGGATTGTTATCCAAACTTATTGTGAGCAATTTGTTGTTTTCCAAAGAAAGGTATTCCAAATTAGTAAGAGTCTTGAAAATGTTGCTAAAAACATACAATAAAAAAAATAATATAATTTAATGAAAAATTCGAAAAGAACTGATGAAATCTATTAAAATATATCAAAGCACCTACATTATGTAATAATATGTATACATATATGTATATATTTGGTTTATGAAGAGTGGTTTCTAGTGGGAAAACTAATTACTTATTCTCTAAAAACTCTCATATTTGTTTGCAAGTTTAATTCTAACAACAGATACATATGTAGATATAACTGAAAAACCTCTTAATGTGGAAATTCTAGAATTAACCGGTAAAAATTAGAATTTTTAAACAACATTCTTATAAGTCCGAAATATCTTCTTTTCATAATTAATTTCGGACCATGCATTTGATAAGTGGGCCTGCCGAGGTACTGTTGTCCAAGCAAACTGTAGAGAAAAGTCCGGAAAAAATTATGAAAACAAAACTTTAACCAATGTTGCTGAACAATTCTAAGTTCTACCAGTAAATTCTAGAATTTCGAAATTTCTCAGTTGTACTAGAGTTGTGTAAATCGTTCATTTCCAATGATTGAATCGTTCAAAAATCGATTACCAAAATAATTCGATCATTTTAATCAATCGATCATTCGATCAATTTCATTCCACTCAATTCATTATTTCATACTGTTCCGATTCGATTTTTGATGTGTAAACATTTCTATGCCGGCGCGCGGTAGAGTGAAATAAAAACGTGGACTTTCCTCTGTGCGACATTACGATGTACCACGTTACGTAGCACGTATTTTCGGAAATGATTTGATATTTTGACACCTGTCAAAATAAAAGTTGTCTAATGGACCTAGAGAGCTGAGTGACATGAGGTTATTTCCACCTCCTTAATCGATTGGCGTACTCCGTTTTTCGATCCACCTTAAAAAAAAATGTTGGCATATTTTGACACATGTCAAAGTATGTAAGTGTTCTAGTGGACCCAGAAGTTCAGCCGAGACACTAAGGTAATATCCACCTCCTACATCGAATAGCGTACTCCATTTTCGATCCACCGTACTAAAATTCTGGACAGTGCAAATTTTCATGTTTCCACTGGAGCTAGATAGGGCTTGCCGTGACAGTAGGTAAAAACAAACGTTTATGTCTACACACTATTAACCATGAGACCTGGCACTCAGACATTTTTTTTTTTTCGGTTTCCCCGAATTTAACGAACACTGTACCCACTTTGATCGAATCCAATCTGACCCATATTTCTTTTCACCGATAAAAATATTAATAATTCAATAGAAATTGATATCGAAAATCGAGATTCATTGAAATGATTGAGATTGGGATGGAAAATCGAGAATCATCGAAATGATTGAGATTGGGATCGATTGAAACGAAAATTTGTGATTTCCATCATTAATACTTTTCGATGATCGGATCGAAAAAATCGAATCGTTCCTGATTGACACAGCCCTAAGTTGTACAGTAACATATGAACAATACATATATGTATGTACATTTATGTAGATACTTATACCTACATAAAACGCTCTTATAGTTCTATTGGCTGAGGCCGCGAGTTTTACAGTCAGAGAAAGTGATACTATACCTGAATAAGTGGCATCACTTAAGGAAAATTATTGGTCACTTAAAAGACAAGCTGTTTAATATTTTTTTTAGTAACTATTCTGTTCTTGATAAAATAAACATTATTTGTTTTTTTTTTTATAAAAGGAAAATCGTTTCTATTGCTGTATCCAGCTAATCAGCCTAAAGTCACAATATGGGACATTCATATTTCACTTATTCCGATAAGTGTGCACTGTGAACTAGCCCTAAGAATTTTAATGATTTTATTCAACAAAAAAAATTGATTTTACCATAGAAAATTTTAAAGAACCGTTAAACTTTTTCTTACAGTTTTCTAGAAAATACATACTTTTTTAAATCTTAAACTCCAAGTTTGAAGGAAATCGAGTTTGAAAAACTATTTACCAAAACAACTTTATTTAAAAAAGAAAACTAAAATATAGATTTCCGGCTTTAAGAAGCTGAACATGACATTGCAAGTGTTGCCGCTCTTTTTTTAATATTTATTCTTAGTATTTTGTTTTTAGAAAATTTCCCTGTTTTTAGGATTTTAAAGTTATAAAATTTCCCACAGCTTATCTAATATCCAGCCCATCACTTACCTTGAAATATTTGTAAGTTTATTGTACGATAAATCCAATGTCCTAAGATTCCTAGTGGATTCAAATAGTTCCTCGTTTAGCGTTCTTAACAGGTTTCTGGTTAGAATTAACTCAAGAAGATTTTCCTGATCCGCAAAAAGTCCCAATGGCAGATCATTTAATAACTGTCCACTTATTAAAATGTTTGTTATATTTCTCGAACCCGTAAATATATTAGTAGGAATGGATTCCAAGCCACAATCAATCATTGCAACACTATAAAGGTGAGGCAAATCACGTAACAGGCCTCCTGGCAAACTTTTCAACTTAACTCTATTCTCGGCCAGCAAAAATATACTAAGCTTGTTTGTTTTATTAAAAAGATCACTTGGTAACGAAGAGAAATAATTTCCCCGCAAATAAATTAGTTTCAAATTGCTGAGATGTGAGAGCAAACCTAATGGAATTGCTGTACCATTGCGGAGTTCCAATAAAGTTAGAATTTTCTTATCTGCGAAAATGTGTCCGGAGAGTTCTCCTAGATTATTTGTTTCAAGAACCATTTCAGTAAGATTTCTCAACGGAGCAAGAAGCCCAGATATATGAGTTGAGTTGACCGATTTCGAATAGATTGATAAACTTTTCAGAGTTTTAACATCGCTGAATAAATCCGTTGGAAGTGTTGAAACATTGTTAAGGTTAAATGATAATTTTTTAACAAATCCATCAAGCGGCTTCAAGTGTGCTCGTGTTAGTGAATTATCAATAAGCTCGTTATCAAATGCAATTGTGTTTATTTTAGATAACTGGAGTGAATGTTCAATTATTTTAAAAATATTGTCTTTCGCTGAAAATCGACAAGAATTAAATTGCACTGTGTTTGCTTGTTTCGTAAAGTTCCTCTTGAACGATAAGCTTATATTTAAGGGTGTTGAATTATAGCAATTGAAGTGTATACTTTTACACCAGAGAAATCCACCTTCAATGATTGTTTTGTATTTGACCACAGTAGTTGTTGAATTTATACCACAAGAAAATTCATGTTGAGAATCTGTTATGGTTGATTCATTGCACTGCAGCTCGTGATGAACATCTGGATCATAACAGTTTGCTAGGAGAAATAGTGTGGTAAGCAGCCAAGCGATGCTCTTAAGGTAGCTGTGCGTCATTTTTGATGAAGTCGCCCTGAAAACATATAAAGAAAATATATTAATGATATTAAAAAATAAAAAAAAAATTTAATAGCAATTAGGGCTTTTTATACATAAGCCGTATTTTTTTACAAGCCTCGAGAAAATTGGTAGAAAAAAACAACTTCGAGGCTAAGCAATTTACAACTGCCTTAACTTAACCACGGAGAAAAAAATTATTACCGGCGTGAATTGCATACTTGTTACCGATGGTTGGTACGGAAACTCCATTTTGAGTCTGTAATGGCGTAGCTAATCCCCAATGGCGTTTTTTTTTCAACCAAAAAACACAAGTCAAAAATAAAGGGTTGTTTTTAGAGATATAAAACTATATGTTGGCAACACTAATTTAACTGGCAGCCATTTTTTCAGCTGTCAAGTGATTTATTTTTAGTTTGGTTTGGCATTTCCTCATGAATAGATTGACGCATTAACATGAACAACTCTTCCAAATTGTGCCCAAATGGGCCCAAAACAAGATTGCCGTTGATCCAAATCTTAGTTGCATCAAGTTAGCAGGACACTTTTTATAATTCAGAATAAAAAGTATGCAGGAATTAGCTGCTATTTAGTTGCTAATTAGTAACGCAAAAAAAAATTAATCGCACTTTCGGATTCCGAAAAATTGTTTGTCCTGCTAACTTGATGTCAAATTTCCAATTTCTCGGAAGTCAGAATCCGAAAGTGCGATTAAATCTGTTTTTGCGCAACTAATTAGCGATTAATTCATTTTCACCAAATATCCACTTCCAGATCGTTTATATGTATTTTCGGGAAAGGTGTCCTGCTAAGTTGACGTCAAGTTAGCAGGACACCCAATTTCTCGGAATCCAACAGAACGATTAATTTTTTTTTGGCGTAACTAATTAGCAACTAAATAGCAGCTAATTACTACATACTTTTTATTCTGAATTATGAAAAGTGTCCTGCTAACTTGATGTACCTCCAAATTTTCATAAGCGAATTCTGTTTAGCGATAAAGCTCACTTTTGGTTGAATGGATACGTCAATAAACAAAACTGCCGTATTTGGAGTGATGATAAGTGTATGTTGAGACACCGTTACATCCACAAAAATTGACTGTTTGGTGTGCTTTATGGTTTGGTGGAATAATTGGTCCGTACTCCTTTAAAAACGATGCTGGCCAGAACGTTACAGTCAATGGTGACCGCTTTAGAGCCATGATTACTGACTTTTTCGTTCATTAATTGAACAACCATGATACGCAGTAGCTGTAGTTTCAACAAGACGGCCGGCGCAACCTGTCACACAGCTCGTGCCACATTTGATTTATTGAAGGACACGTTTGGTAACCGCATAGTTTCACGTTACGGACCCGTGAGTTGCCCTCCAAGACATCGCGATTTAACGTCGCTTGACTATTTTCTGTGGGGATATGTGAAGTCGTTAGTCTACACCGAAGCAAATGACCACTTGTAGGACAACATTTGCCGCGTTATTACCGATAAACTGCCACAAATGTTGGAAAAAGTCATCGAAATTGGACCTCCAGGTTAGACTACGTCCGAGCCAGCCGTGGCGTTCATATGCCAAAAATCATATTTAAATTATAATGCCAAAAAATTATCTTTCGTATAAAGTAAATTTTATGTCAATTTAAAAAAATAATCTTTGTTTTATTCCATTTCAAAGTTCTATACCTTTACTTATTTCCTTTGATTCTTTTTGAACTGATCAGAAGTACAGAACTGCAAAATTATTTCAAAAAAATTCGTATTCGTATTTTAATATTCGCAATCAATCTAAGTTTCGAAATATAATTCAATACACAAATTTGATTATTTTGTATCCAAACAATTTTTGTTTGTTGGACATTTTGGTTTTCAATTTTAGTCGTGCTCCTGTGGAGTTGGTGGCGTCTTCTCCCAGGCATGATTGATAGTTCCAAGTCACTAGACCCTGGTTCTACACGAGCTGTCACGTCACCAAATCTAGTCATACCTTACTTGCAATAAATTACATACTACCTACCGATTTATCTTAAGAAAAAATTACTATCAAAATATTTGTTATAAATATAAATAGTAAATTTTTACGTTGATTTCCCCACATGTGACACTACGCCTGAGCTAACTGCCACTTTCTTATCATCATCATGACTAAAAAATTCAAAGTTGAGAAATTTAATAGTAATTACACTCAGTTCTGCCATTTCACTGTTTTTATTAAATATTAACATTTTTTTTAACTCACTACAAAATACGGTTATCGTAAAAAGGGTTTTTCCTTGTGGTTATTTATAAAAAGTCTAAAATACACACTATGTATGTATAGAACTTCATTATTATAAAAATATGCGCGACTTGATAGCACAAACTTGCTCTTGAGGTTAACAACTGTATGTATAACCACACACTTATTAAATGAGTAAAAGTACTCACTAATAAAAATTTAGTTTTGTTTGATTGTTTTTTTTTTTGTTTATAAAACATTTTTTTTCAATATTTTTAAATGCAATACTGTTTAAACTATTAAGAAGCACCGAGTTGAAAAATTGTAACAAAATCGGTCGAACCATCAAAAAGATATACTTGAATAACCCTAAAATAAGACCATTTTCTCAAAAAACATGAAATACCTAATTCCGTTATGTGATTTTTTTTTTAGAAAAACCTGAAACGCAGTTTTCTTACAATTGATTGGTTGTTACAGGAACGAAGTTTAATCAAAATTGTTATAACCGTTTTCGAGAAAATTTGATAAAACAAAAATATTTGTACGGCAGCTAACCGTTCTAGATGAGCTAAAACAAAAATTTGAATTGGTCCTCTAGGCAGCTCTGTACCAAATTTAAAGCAAATCGGTCCACTCGTTTAGGCGTTAGCTCCAATTACAGTGGACGCAAAGACTGACGGACGGCATGACAAACCCCACTTTTTTTTTACTTCCCGATTATTGTATTGTTAGTTTTGATTACAACCTTAAAATTTTTTTCATGAAACCAATGCTTGCCCTATAGAGCAAGTAAAAAATGAAAAACAATTTTATCTCAATTCCCTTTCCAGTAAAAAATGTTTAGTTATTAGTTGGAAGTGATTGCACTGTGGTTCGCATAATGTGTGACAAAAGCTAGAGCGTGTAGGTTGAGTCGAGACAAGGAAAAAATCGTATGAGATAGGGGTCTACCCCCCCCCCCCCTTGACCGGGAGGGGAAATTTTCTAATAAATATACTTAAAACATGCCATGCTATAACTTTTTGTAAAGCCAGAAGTCTCTTCATTTATCTTCATTCTAAATAAATTTGTGTTGATGTAAAGTTTTTTGAAAAATTAACTTTCAAACTCTTACAAAAAAGAAATTCAAACTAATAATGCTCTGTCAATTTCCCTAAGTGTAGAGGCTTTTGTCTTGACGATCCAATTAATAGAACTCAAGATATAAGCTTTTTAAGCGAACCTTATCGGATTTTTTTTGGAGATATTATGCGTAGCAAAAAATGAACAACAAGTCTCCAAAAAAAAATCCGATAAGGTTCGCTTCAAAATCTTATATCTTCGGTTCTGTTAATCGGATGCCACCTCCCAAAGAACCACTTTTTGATTTTCGCTTTTCTCGAAAACGGTTAAACTGATTTTGGTAAATTTTTTTATGAAGAATGATTGATATATTTGTCAATAATAATATGTATCTACCAAAATTTTTAAAAAAATATTTTTTAGATTTTTAAAAAAGTTCGAAATTTGTATTTTTTTAAAAACTCAATATTTCAAAAACGACTTGTTCGATTTTATTAAACTTGGCAAAACGGTGGTTTTTAACATTATTCAGAGGATTTTAAACAAAAATTGTTTTTCTTACCAAAAATAACGGTACCTCTCATACAAATGTTTAAAAACCCCTAAGGAAAATCGTGTTTTGCTCAAAAATGACTCCTACGATTTTGATTAAAAAAAAAATTTGTCTATCGAAATTATTACGGTCTAAAATTATTATTTAGAATTATTTAATTTTACAATGAACTATTATTAACAGTAGGTCTATATACCTTTCATGGCACGATTTTGTTTTAATTTTCGACTATCTAACTGGGTACCTATCTGATTAACCGATTAAAACTACATTTTGTATGCAGATGTTTGTAATAAGTGTATATGTATGTGTAACATAATGGTCTATTGTTAATTTTTAGGTAATCATATGTTTGTGGTTAGTGCCCTTAAATAAAGGCTTCTTAATTAGTACTAATTTATTTCTCTATAAATCAGATGGATAGCTCTATACCTAGGCTTTAAAATCACGCGTAAGCGTTGAAGAGATATTTAGCAAAAAATATTTTTGTAAATTAATTAACCTGTAATGAGAAAGTCTACTTTTTTATGAAAATCGTAAAACGGTTTGTTTTCTAGAAAAAAAAAACAACTTTTTCTTTTCGATTTTACAAGATCAATTTCTTAACCTCTTATTAATAGGTGTTATAGAACTTACACATCTGTCAACTTTTAATTCATATTAATAAATGTAGAATGGCTAGTATGGCATGTGATAGCGAGTGGATAACCTTAACTCGTCAAATTTGGCGTTGAAGAGCCGAATAACTTCTTAACACAAGATAACCTTTTACTACTACTAGTTTTACATGTGTAGATATGTCACAAAAGTATTAGAATGTTCCTACATTTTGATGAAGTTTTTTAGTGTTTCCAGTTATATGTTTATTAGTAAGAAAAATTATCAAGCTGACAAGTTCTTTATCCGTGTGCCACCAAACACGTGTGTGAAGAAGTGGATACCTAGTGCTTTTTTATTAATAAGGCTGTTAGTCGTCTAGATTGTGTTAAAAACTCCAAATACAGTCAAACTTCTCTATAGCGAACCAGGTGTTTGTCCCTTTGTAGGTTCTTATAAAGAAGTTTGATTAGATTGTGACAAGTTTCATCTAATTCCCGAGCACAATTTTTCACGAAACCATAACTAACGTGTCAGTTATCTATGTTGTATATGAATGTTAAGATATCACAACTAAAAAATCAAATATTGTCACGCAGTATAATTATTATTGTTGGGAGAGTTAAATTAAAAGAAAAAATAATAAGAAACTTACCTGATTTCAAAAAAGTATTATTTTTTAAATATGTTTTATGTATTATGTTTTGTTAAGTAGATATATATCTACATAGCTAAATCTACTTTTAAATTTACACTAAAGGAATTTAAATTTAAACCAAAGGAATTGAAAACAATTTTAAAACACTACAGTTGTCTAGATAGATTAAAATTGAAATTAACAATTCAGTAGTAACAGAACAACATAAAATACGAAGTAAAAATTATTCAATATGAAATATCTTTTTTTTCACAAATAATTACATTTTCAATAAAAAATATATAAACTGCAATATCAACTGTCGAAAGTGAACTGCTCCAGAAAAACCCCATGGTATATTCTTTTAAAGTATTTTATAATTATGTATAATTATACCTACAAAATGTTCAAAATAAAAAAAAAAAAAACAACCCAAAGCGTTGATATTAAAAGTGATAAAAATTTCCCACTGAAAAACCCAAAAAAACCCAACAAATTTGAAGCAAAATTAACTTGTGTTTTGCGATAGCAAAATATTATTTAGATAGGGCGTCCAGTAAATAATGGATAACTTTGCAACCGGCAGGCCTTCAGACAATTCAGAAAAAAAAAATATGTTAGTGCCGGGACTCGCGGTTAAATATGTGTAAACATCAACGTTTGTCCAAGTGCCTGATTTTTGTTACTGAACGTCATCAAAAGAAACATATTGAATAATTAACACTACATTACCTATCTGTAGGCAGTGCTTAAAAAGCTTAGTGTTGAAAGAACGGCAGTGAAATACCCAGTGGGGGAACCGCTGTAACGAAATTTCCAAGCACTAAAAGGCTGGTGGTGAAGTGTCCAACGAACGGTGAAGGTTCGGTACTGAAAGGTCCTGCTTCGTAGTTCACTCTCAACTTTAAGATGACTTCACATTACACATGGTTATTGTTTATGGTAATCACTCTGTGAGCATCGACAAACAACAACTGTCAGCGGAGAGCACTAAAATCGTGGTTTCAATTAAATGACACCGTACCCAAATTCCAAAGGAACTTAATGGTTTGACTGACAGGGGCCGAATTAAAATATCCAGTTAGAACTGTCAACGAACTTGCAACCATTATGAAAATCCATCTTTCCATCGAGTAAAACTTACAAAAAGTTCAATTTTAATTTTATACTGAACGAACCTCAAATGAATGTCACTATGAGATAGCCGGCGAATTATATATCTTGAGTTTTTAGAATATTTAGTTGCAGTTGTTGTCAGTGGAAATCACTAAAATCGCAGTTTCAATCGATTGACACCATCAATCGCCTATGGAACTGGACGCTGTGATTTTTAATGAATGTTAACTTTGTGGAAGTACAAAAGTAGCCGATAACTCTGCAATTTGTTCAACCTCAGCTATTTTCTATATCCCAGCCACCTACGTCCCTCGCCTACGTGCCTGAAAATTGCAAGAAGAAATTGCATCGTTTAAAAGCAGTATAATGTAAACGTAGAATTTAAGTTCAGATTTGTATCACTGAACGCACCCGATATCCTACCATACCTACAGCCATTGATCTACCATACATACATTCAATTGTCAATCCCTACAGCTGACTATTATTATTTTTGTTTTGATTTTGATTTCTTTTTAATTACTAGTGTCGCGTCCATATTGTTCGGGGAATAATTAAAAATTAAAGAAAAAAATAAAAAAAAAAATGATAAAATCATCGGTCGCGCTAAAAACAATTTGCTTTCGTCGTTGGCAAAAACAATATAAATGAGTGGTCGCGATAAAGTATAATCTAATTGTCGGTCGCGTTAAGATCAATTTGTTTTGGTCGGGGCAAATCAGATTTCGTAACGTAACGTGCTACAACGTAAAGTGCACGACGTAACGTTGCACACGAACGTTCACGTTTTTTTTTCACTCTACCGCAAGCACAGATGTTTACACATCAAAAATACATAAAAGTACGATTTTACATGAAAGCATTACGGTCACCAGTAATTGATTCTGAAAATTCTAGAATTACTCTACGACGTAATGGATATAGACGTTAAAATTTAAGAATATAGTTGTTGCATTTTTTAAATAATATATATACTTACATTCTTAACGGGCCTGAGAAAGTAAAAAAAAATTAAAAAAAATATATGTATTACCATATTCAAATTGAAAAATTGATTTAAAAAATTATAATTAAGTACAAAAACTGCAACTGTGTTAAGTTTGAGAGTCTATCTGTCTTTATATCAGTGGGTACATTCATTTTAGAATATTATAAAAATAAAAATCAGAATCATTCACTCGTGGTCGTAGTTTTCAGGTATTTGAGTAAAGTGCGTAAAGTTGTACTTTTTTTTAAACTTTTTTGAAAAAAATCATCATAACTTGCCTCTATGTGGTAGGAAATATTTTTTTTTTTATATTTATGTTTTGCTTTACCAGCCGGTTGCAAGGTTACCGATTATTTACTGAACACCCTGTACGCAGGGACAATTGGGTCAAGATAAGAACAATGTGTGCAAGGTGGAGGTATTTTTAACTTCATTAATATATGTAACGACAGGAGGGAACATTTGCTAAAAAAATGACTTAAAATGGAGAAATTGATTGACTCCAACTCCAACGAAATTATACTACAGGTATAGCTATTTTAAGAACCATCAGAAGTTAGTTCTTGTTATTAATTTCTCAAAGAAACTTAAAATTAAAAAAAAAAAAATACAAATATGTTGATATTTTATTTCTGATAAAGGATAGTAAGGGCCAGTTTACAGTCGAAACTAACTTAGCGGAAAAAGTGGCACTCAAGTTTCCCATACTAGGAATTTAAGCTTAATTTCATAGCCCGCATAGGTGGAACTTAAGTCACCAACATTGGAGACTTAAGTGCCACTTAATTCAGGTAACAGTGCACTGTGATTTTGGGATTTAATCTTTCATATTCCCCACTTAAGTGTCATTTTACTGACTGTGGCCCTAAGTGTGTTTTTTTGTAAGTCTAGATAGAATTTGGTGACAAAAGCGACTATCACTATCACAAAATGCACAAAACGCCATCATTATCCTTTCAGCAAGCATCATAAAGGGTCATTTATTTCGCGGTTTCAAGTTGGTAGCGCTGGCATTTGACACCTGTCAAACTCAGATGTCATTTGAAGTGTCATAATAATAGTTGAATGTTTGTCATTTACGCTAGTGGAACGCTAAACAATCGAACGTAGCCACTTTTCGCGCATTACGGATGATTATGGTCGTCAAAATCAACCGACTTCGCAAGCAATCGGTAAAATTGTGAAGAGAGAATGTCGTAAGGCCTGTGCATCATCGTAGTGCACGCTCCGTCGAAAACATTGCTTTATAGATTTCCCGGCGTTCGCAGCAATTGAACATGTCGTAACCGATTTTTTTTTTTGCCGGCAGTTGAAGATCATGACTTGAACGATATGTGGTTTCAACAAGACGGGGCAACAAGCCACACAAAACGACCAATTATGGCTTTATTGCGAGAGAAGTTTCCTGGTCGCGTAGTCACACATTTTGGTGACGTCAATAGGCCACCAAGATCATGCGATTTGATACCGTTAGATTTTTTTTCCGATGGGCTACGCCAAATATCGTGTCTACGCGAATGATCCCCGAACTCAAGACGCATTTAAAACCAACATTACTCAAGTTTTGGCCGAGATAGTGCCCGAAATGTGCGTAAAAGTGGTTAAAATATAACCTCAAAAGAATCGCATGTTTCGAATCTTCCCGAGGCGGCCATTTGAGTGATATTTTTGTCACACTTAATGACAAAGTCCAAACTTTATAATGAAATAAAATTTTCATCAAAAATGTATAGCTGTGTGTGTTTTATTAAGCTTTGTTTTCGAAACCAAAAGATTTATGACTCTATACAAAGTAAAAACTTGCAAAAACACTGGCCTTATATTCCAAGTGCTACAATTCGCCAAATAAATTGGACGTAAGAAGATAAAACTTAATATTATACTGGAGGAGGGGAGGGGAGGGGAAGGGAGGAGGAAAAAAGTACGATTCTCGTATTCTGTCAGTTTTTCGATTTGGCTGTAGCCTAAGCTACAGGGTTAATTTTTTCTTGTAAAGTGATTTTTGGACATACATATATCTGATTAGTTAACCGATTAGGAGAATATTTTTTTCTCAGAAGCGTTTAACACGCACTAAAAAATCTGTTCACCTATTATTGTATATTTTGTAGATCTACCTACCTTCTGGCCATCAGACAAATGTTCTACATTTTTTCCACTTTCTCAAAA
The DNA here is from genome assembly GCA_932273885.2 of Leucozona laternaria. Classification (NCBI taxonomy): domain Eukaryota; kingdom Metazoa; phylum Arthropoda; class Insecta; order Diptera; family Syrphidae; genus Leucozona; species Leucozona laternaria. The sequence continues at coordinate 8,616,611 of OW026368.1, forward strand.
CAAAATTCAAGCGATTTCGATAAATTTTGTATAGAAAAACTTTGTTTTCCACTAGTTTCATACCGCATAATTTATTTATTTATATTTCGTTCCATATGTCTTTGCAATACAAGACACTAATTTCCTCGAAGCTAACATTTACAGCAAACTGGGTGCTACAAAATGGGTCTCGAGACAACTCTTATTCACTCAAATCAGCTAGATGCCCAGCCCACACCGGAGTCTATCAAGCAATATTTCAGTCACTATGTACATTGAACTTCTTTGAAATAGTTAGTGGTCGTATAGCGTCACCGGAATCGCTCTCGAATTACCTAAGTCATAACATTTATTAAAATGGATATTTTGGAATAGATATCTGAGTCCACTTATCATCTCAAGTGTACCCCAAGGTAGTCACCTGGGCCCCATTCTTTTTATCCCAACAATAACTGAATCTTATAGGACAACTGATTCAATACTCAATCATTTGCTTGTGCCAACAATTTTGTTTCTCTAATCATCACTTCATAACTTGCCATTTTTTAAATTTTATTTGGCCACATTTTGAAACCCTCTGTATCAACTATAGTAATCTTCCAAAATGATCAAACGATGTTGTCAAAACAATAGACAATCAATTTATTTTACTCCCAAAGAAGGCATAACTATATCTATTGTTAAAATCGCCTGACCTTCTGTCCGAGAGTGGGCGGTAAAATGTCACGTTTCACTTACTCTAACTTTTCACATAAAATTATATGTGGGTATTTTCTATTTTGGCTTGTTTGGCGGCCTTATCGTTCCACAAATAACGTATTAAAAGCAGTTTTGGTTATTAGGTATATGTTGGTGGTAATTTGACTAATTTCAATTTAACGCTCGCCCCCTTTACAAACGGTGGCGGCTGTCCTTGTTCATTATTAGTAGGTATATGTCGTTGTTTGTCTGTGTGTGGGAAATGTATGCCATAACACACATTTACCGCAAATAATTATACACCTTCGTCCGTCTCCCACATCAAAGCAGCTCGTAATTATATTGGATAAACCAACGTCCTCCTCCAGCTCTTGCCCTTTATTGTTTATTTAGGATTTATGAGACCTTCACAAACCACCATACTCACACAACCTATTCGAGTCGATGCGAAACGCATCTTTAACTCTTCGTATTTCTGTATCTTCTACGATATGTCGTCGTGTCGGTTTTAGATTATGGCTGATACTCGTCGGTATGTTGTGCCAGACAAATTTTCAAGGCGCAAAAGATTTCTATCTTAAAAGGAACTTTTGTTTAGAAGGGTTGGTTAGAAATTGTTCACAATTCATTAACACTTTGTACATATACGACTTGGTTCTTGCCGACTATAATACAGATACACACACCAGATGCCTTTCTTTTGTAAACAAAACAAAACAAAAACGATATCTTAAATCGTAATGTTGTGTTTGGTTAGTTCAAAATTCATCAATTTATCATTTTTGTTTGGGCTTAAGACTTGATGCGTAAAAGGTTTTGTTGTGAAGGATGTTGTTTAACCATTAAGAAGTTGGAAAAAACAATGTTTTGAATGGAATGATAAATGAAAAGTAAAAAAAATTGACTGATTCTTTTGCTATTTTTTACAACAACTTCTTACAATTAGTGACACAAAAAAATGTTACCCAATAGGTCAAAGAAGTGAACGATACCCTTATTGCACGTGCTTGATTAATGCAAATGCAGAAGGTTACAGTAAAGGTAGGCATCTTTAATTCAAGATAGTGGCATTCCTGCATAGGTTTGATGGTAGAAAATGCGTTGAAATTTTTAAAACTGATTCTTAAATAGATACAACTCAAAAACCAGGGTTGTAAAAGAATGTAATCTTTTATGAATACAGTCTTTAAAAATCATTCATTTAATTCAATTAAAATATTGCATTCATTGACTTAAATTTGAGACTTCGTCTTCAAATTATTCATTCACTCTTTTGACATCAATTAAATGCAACCTACTGGGAACGCGTGCATTCTTTTAAGTCTATTGCATTCTTTTGCATATGGTTATATGGCTTGGAACAATAGGCGTAGGTGAGATGTGCCATGTAACTGGGGAAAAACGTAAGGTTTATGGAAGACAAAAACAAGGCAAAGAATGGACAGAATATATGCATTCCCAAAAGATTGCATTCAATTGATTGCAAAAAAATAAATGGTGTAAAAATTATTGCAATCTTTCCGATTTCAAATGAATGGTGATTGCATTATAATTTGAGATCGATATCTCATATAGTGAAGTCAATCCAATCTTCTTATCGAAAGTCACTAAAGATTCCATTCACAAAAGATTGCATTCTTTTACAACCCTGTTAAAAAATACAAACAAATTTGGCCTACAGACACCAGCAATGGAGGTCATGCTTCTTCTAATTCCACCACACGTGGTCATTGAAAGTGCTGTTCAGGGGAGACGCCATCATGGGATTTGCCAAGGAAGGAGGGAACGCGTGGACCTATGGGACTGAGAAATGTGTAGGTAAATGAACTTTTATATATATTGTTAAATGAACTATCTTTTGGGAACCGAGACATTGGTGTTTATCAGGGAAATGCGGAAACATGAAACTATACCTACTAAGCAAAAATAGGAGTCATTACCTTTAGCGGGGCCTGAGCCCTTTTTTTGTTTAGAATATAGGAGAACAAAGTAATGGAAAACAGGATTAAAACAGAATCCAAAATTTGGAAAGAACTATTAGAAGTGAGGTAGGTCAAAGGCCAAACTATTACTTGGGAACAACCTATAACCAGGAACGTTTCACATCCCATAGAACGGCCTTAGAGAAACAAGTTAGGTTAATAACGGACTCCTGGCGGCCTATCACTGTTAAAAGCGGAGAAGACACCTCAGTATTCTTATAATATAATATATATATATATACTATAAACTATAGTCAGCTTGTGGACAAAAGATACAAATATAGGTACCTGGGACGTCACCAAATAACAGAAAGAACAATACCTAAGTATTCTCTAATAAAACACCAAGGACTCCAAACACTTAAGTTTCTTAAAGGAACAATTTAAGAGGAAGAGCTGTAGGAAGAGAAATCTCTATAGGCTCTATAGATGCCTTGGGGGAAAAATTATTAATCTTTAGGTCACAATACAAAACCCCATTATTATTCATTCATTCATACCATTGAGCTGCAAGCACCTTTTTTTCTTATAAAAATCAATAATGGGAAATGTGCCTTGTTTTTCAATGTTTTTTTTTTTTTTTAATTAGGTTTGAGATGATTGAATGAAGTTGACTTTTTCCAGAGTGCGCTCAGTATTTACAACTTTATTTCTACCACAGGTTTGATTTCAACAGCATTCTTTCAAATGTCAAACAACTCATAGCTCATATAGGTATACCGAGACTGAGTACCTACCTTTCACCTACATACTTACCTATACCTATGAAAAGTTACATTATTGAGATATTGAATTTGACAGGAAAAGACAAGGTAGTTCTTCAATTACCTACATTTTTCCTGAGAATATTCTTCAATTTTTATAATTGGTAGGTAGGTTACCTACTCAAAGCCTGAAGGTGAATCAAACTACCTTACTACAAAATCAACAAAATTTCTCAGTTTGAATACTTCCGTTAAGCCCTTAAAAAAGACGTCTTCCTTGTCGCAGCTTTACCTAGTACCTACCTAGATAAAGTTTCGAAAAACGTTGGTTTAAAGTGTAAAATCTCCAAAGTTAAATCTTCAATACCAACCTAACCTATAACCTGCATACCGCTGCTTCTACTTGTCTTCCTTTCAACATTATTTCACTTCGTTGCTATTTGCTTTCATTATTCAATCCAAGCGAGCTTAACTAAGCTCTTACAGCCAAATTAATAAAAGTGGAATAGCGAAGGCTTAAGCCTTATTCCGTGGACTAAGTGCAAAATGTTATTTAAAAAATAAAATATCAATTAAGTGACGTTTACTAAGCTAAACCACCGAAGAAGGTGGTTTAGCGAAGGAATAAGAACCAGATGTGTCAAATTTATTCTGCATTTAAAAAATATAAGTGAAGATTGCAAATTGAATTTTCGATAAAAATAATAATGTCGATTTGTCGAGTTCTTAAACCATTTGGAATTATTGGACAATCAGCCATCAAGGACAAGAAGAAGAAAAATATACAAAACCAGATACGATCCACTGCAAGTGCTTAGTGAGGAGGATTTCAGGAAGAAATATAGAATATATATATATAAATATACAGCCAGGCTTCAGGAATGACATGAGTTCACTCTTGTTGCGGAAAAATCCAACCTACCTACAAATTTTCTCTTCTTTTTGTATTTTTATCTATCTATCTATCTATCTATCTATCTCTCTGTCTATCTATCTATCCCTCCATTTAATACGAATAGAATTTCCAACAAACAAAAAAAGAAATTACATCTTCTCTTATGTGAACGAACACACCAACATCCAAACACAATTCATGAAAATCTGTTGTACCCACCTAAATAATAAAATAAAATATATAAAATAAAAAACAATTTTGACAGCAAATAATCAAAACAACGTAATTGTTAGGTGTGTTTGGTAACGTGAGGTTTATTTTTTTTTTCTTCAAATTTTCTGTCAAAACCCATACAAAAAAAAACCAAGTTTACGAAACTTGGTGAAAACTTCAAGTTACCAAACAGGCATCTTACTTATTGTAGTAGATTTTCTTAAGGGATTTTTTGTAAACGTCACTTTACTATTCCACTAACAATTTGTTTTTATTAATGTAAAATTTTAATCCGTAGCTTTACCCTTATTCCATGGTTTAGTAAGGTCGTGGAATAAAGGTAGAATAAGCGTTTTTTATTAATTTGGCTGTTATAGCTTAACAAAAGCCCTTGGGAATCTGCAGATGTAAATTGGAGATGAGAAAGAAGTTAAAAAGAAAAAACATGGATTTAAAAAAATATTTCTAAAAGGTCGGTTAGAAAGGTAGGTAGGTATTTGTATCTATAGATTTTTTTAAGCTTTTTCGTATAGGTTCATTGTTCAACGGTAGATCTACCTATATTTATATCTTCAATTCATGCTATGAATGGATGGATAGGTACCTTCTTTGCTCTGAAATAAAGTAGACTTTCGGCTTTTACATAACTGCGCATAACCATTTTCTATAGACTTGCTCTGAAACTCTGAGTAATATAATCTTTTAACTGGTGCCTTGCTCTCACCGAAAGAATCAGGAGAGAATGGCAGAAATGACTGATAACTAGCGACCATTTGGCCTCTTCTTTTTTTTTTGAATTTCCATTCTACATATTTTTATTTTGCAATAAAAATTTGAAATGAAACAAAGCGACCCTTTTCTGTGATGTTATACATATTGCTCTGAAGCCTGAATCCCTTAATAAAAAAAAATTATTCCGAAGGTGAGCAGGGACTCATTCGTGAAGTACTTAAACCAACTACGTATACCATAACAGCGCTGCTCCCGTACTACAACTTACTACTATCGTAGATTTTCTGTACATAATACCAACATACTTATATAAATACGTTATGTTACCAAAACTAACTTTTTGACAGAAAATTGATCCCTATTTATGTACATAAGTCTTTTACCTTAAATGTTTTTTAGATAATCTATGGTTTTTAAGTTTAAAGAGCCAAAATTGTAAATTTTGAATTCAAAATACAATTTTTTTCCATATTAAGTAACACGGTTTCAGCAGGTTTTTTCCTTAGCCCAAAAAATTGTCCTAACTAGAATATACTATTTGATTTTTTTTTAATCTACTACATTATGTAGTATTTGATTTATGTACCTACTACTTTTCTTAAAGTAACTTTATAGGAGCTAGCACTGGCTCAGCTTCATTTAAATGCTTCAAGTTTATTTTTTTCTGTAAGTAGGTAAAGGTACATAAGGTACTTTAAGTAGAAATTTGTTGGAAACTGGAACATGTTGATATAGGTGCATTGCATATATACATACATAGACTGGTAAACGTAATACAAAATACACCACTGTAGACCTATACGTATGGATGTATACCTTAATATTACCTCGACAAAATACCTATGTATGTATATGTAGGTATATAAGAAAGTATCTACTAATTGTGGGAATAAGTGGAATGAGGTTGAAAAATCGAGAGACCTAATTCCTGTTGCTTCATGCTACCTAGGTTAGGTAAAGTAGACGGACAATAGCAATAGGTAGCTTAGATCTCAGACTGACAGACTCGCAGAATGAGTAAGACCAGACGGTTGTGTATCTTATATCTCGGCTGTGGACCGATTTATCGTAGACGTTATGTTTTTTTTTTTTTCTTGTTTTAAACTTGTCATTTTGATTGTGGAATGTCATTGGGACGAAGAGCGACGCACGATATGCTGAGCTGGGGATTTGTGGGTTGATTTATGTTGGTATTGGTTTTGAGGCTGATGGCATTTTAAATTGAAAAAAGGATGGTTTGCATGATTAATAGCTTTTTTGTTTATGATACAAAGCTTTAAATATCTATGTAGTCATATACCAACGTATACATACCTACCTAAAGGCATTTAAAAAGCAAGGAAGGCATGCTGGTTTTTTTAGCTCCGCATTTATAAGACTTGTCTTTTGTCTACACATATACCTTAACTATACCTATGTATATGTACCTACATTTCATATAAATAAATTATTTGATAGGTACATGACGTTTTAGATTATACCTACCTACTTAGGCTGAAAAAAACACCGGATCAGTCAAAGCGAGTATTTCTGTCTTGTGGAACAAGAATCCAATGATTCTAAATAAACTAAACCACACCAACCAGGCGAAACAAAAACACATGTTTTTGTTTTTATGACTAGTTGTCGAAATGCATGGCTTTGTACACGGCCAACGCACGCCGAGTGTAAACATTTTGCTTTAAAACAGCATCGTTGGCGCACACGACAAAACAAAAAAAAAAAGAAAGGCGAAACAGAAAAACATGTTTCGTTAGCTAGAACTTTGTTTTTCAAAAACAAAATTTCGTTGTTGCTTGTCTCAACACACAACAAACGAAGAAGAAAAGTGTAGAGATTTTGTTTGCTTCATTGTGTTTCGGTTAGTGATTGTTGAAACAAAACAAGTTTTCTAAAACGTTTTGTCTCATCCGGTATGTGTCACTGCAATCTTATAAGGCCTTCTGCACACGAAGCATCTCATCATAGATTCTTCTCGACCTGTCCTTGCCTTTTGCACGCGAAGCGTCTTGTCGTAGGCAAAACACTTAATTTTAAATTTAATTTTACCAAAATGTTCAATAAATACCTAATGTTTTCCGGAAAAAGATTACAGTACAGTGATGGAAGAGTATCCTGACAGGCAAAAAGAGGAGAAAAAAATCGTGCGTAGAAAGAGAAGGGCGTTTACGCAGTCCATCAACTCAAATAGGTATACCTATCAAAAAATCTTGCTATTGATGCAAAAACCGGAGGTTTTATAACAACCCAACTAACAAACTCCCGGAGTTAAGCTCTTCAAATCTGAAAAAAGCTCCCATAAGATTCTTTTAAATCCTATTGTAATACTTAAGAATGAATCTCTTGTTATGAAACTCAAATTCGTCTCATAGCATTTTTATTGTAAGAGCTAAGCATTTTTTAAATTTGAAAGTACTTAAATCCTATATCTAAATCTATTTAAGTCTCATAAGTATCTCGTTATGAAATTAAAACTCTAAACGTCATTTTTAGTCTTTATAATCCCATACTAATACTTCAATGATATATAAGTTTTTTTCAAGATTCTAATAGGAGCTACGACGCCAGCTTTGAATATCAAACGAACAGATGTTATAGTTGAATTGTACAGTGCGTTCTTTTTGTTCACAAAACTTGCTTCTGTTCATGTTTCTATCGGATTGGTTATTTGATTGGCGGTGGAAGATGTAATTTTAGATTTCAAAGAAAAGTTTGATTGTTTTCTTTGCGAGCAAGTTTCTTTGGTCGATTTTTTGTTCTGTTTGTTTACCTAATTTGGGGGTAGTAGTGAATTTGATTATAAATATTATAACAACAATTTTTAGCACTGAAATATACTAAACAAAAAGCACACATTGCAAACTTAAGGTAGTTAATATTATTAGTATTATTAAAAAGAGGAAACAATCTGCCGAAAAATCGATCTCAAAAGCATTATATTGATAGAATTGATCGAAACAACCTTATTAATTGTACTAATGGAAATCACCATGATGGTATATATATATATATACTGTTGTTGCATCGGCTGTCATCAGCTTTGGAGTGATTTAAATAACACCAAGCTATATCCAGTTAACTTTGATTGTTACTTTATTCGAAAAATTATTAGGTTATAATTTAGTTCCATTGTTTCAAAATGTTAATCTAAAACAATTATCGATTTTTTGCTTTCTCATTTAAATTTCTTAATAAAAATTGGCAATTGCAATAAAAAGGAACGCCCCACAGACAAATGTGTTGCGTTTGAAAGTTAAATGTCAAATTTTAGTCCCATAAGAGCATTTTAGCTCCCATAAGAAGTACTGTCTCTCAGAGAAAATTTATATTTACTGAGAGCGACACTTCTTACGGGAGCTCAAGCGTTGTAATGGGACTTCATCATCATCCAAAGATCTCATAGAGATGTTAGAACAAGAGTTAAAGTATCAATCAACAGCAGCCATGTTGCAATATGAACAAAATGTTTTCATTATATTTTGAGGGTTACCGTAGCTTAAAAAAAAATATTCTAAAAAAATTATCTTATTTGGTTTTCCATTCTGACCAAAACTTGTAAAAAGTTGTATAGGTCATATTCATCTTGTTTTCTCTTATTTGCTGTCGATATTAGTTGTATAAAAATGGATTTGCATAACTTAGTATACAGCTACTATACCAGAGAAGAATGAGCGGGGACATTCTTTTTTGTGTTATGTCATTATTTAAAATTTGTGACAGCAGTATTTTAACACGACACAAGTAAAATGGCATCTTTAAAAATCAGTTGTTTTTGTCAGTTTTTTAATGACAAATATATTGGAAAATTTCAGAAAATCTTAATAATGAAAAAGCGTCATATTTTGTACACCTCTAGATCCAATTTTTGTCATAAAAGCACGATAATGACAGTAATTGGAAAAAAATATGGTATGAATGATCGCATTTTGTGAATTGTATAAAAACATACTTTGGTGATTTTTGCACCTAAAAAAATATTAATGGCAACCCTATAATAAGATTATAATTAATAACAAAATATTTTAAATATGCATAATTTTGGAAGCGCGTTGTTATTTTTCGAAGCAAAATGTTTAAATTAGTAGATGCAATTTTAATTGCACCAAGAATTTAGCCTACATATGCCATGATTTTTACAAATATAATACGTCAATTAACTTGTGAGGTAAATACTCGCACCAAAAACACATTATTTTTTGACATGAGAGAATCACGAACACACATACAAACTATTCGCCTACCGTCTTCAAAAAAAGAAATTAAAAATGCGAAAGATATATGTTTTTTTAAGTTTACACACACTCGTTCTCTTTTTAACAACTTCTGTAGGAAGAGACGCACTCCCATAGGAAGAGTTCAGAGAGCTTTACTAGATTTACAAAGCGGCGTCTATAATCGCATAAGAAGCATTTAGCTCCCTAAAATAAGTCTCGTAGCGCTCTCGGAGCGGCTTATGAGAGGAAAAATGTTACTTGGGAAGTCAAAGCAACTAGGTCCTGGTTTTAAGAACGCATACCCTACGAAAGAGCAAATGTAACATAGTCACTGAAGATGGACTATCAGCATATAAAGGGTGATTTTTTAGCTGGTTTGGTTTTGGCAACACTGGTTTTGACAGCTGACGTGTGTGATTAGTACCTTGTGTCACTGTCAAACAGCTTCAGTTTGGTTTGCAATTTAACCATGGATCGTCTTACAAATGAACAACGCTTGCAAATTATTGAATTTTACTATCAAAATTCGTGCTCGGTTCGAAATGTTCATCGCGCGCTGCTTGTGTTCAGCGATGAGGCTCATTTTTGGTTGAATGGGTACGTAAATAAGCAAAATTGCCGCATTTGGAGTGAAGATCAGCCAGAAGCATTGCAACAGCTACCAATGCATCCCGAAAAAGCCACTGTTTGGTGCGGTTTATGGGCCGGCGGCATTATTGGGCCTATTTCTTCAAAGATGATGCGAATCGCAGCGTTACTGTCAATGGTGAACGCTACCGAGCGATGATAACAAACTTTTTTTTGCCCGAAATGGAAGTTCTTGACTTGCATGATATGTGGTTTCAACAAGACGGTGCCACATGCCACACAGCACGCGAAACAATGGCGCAATTGCGAGGCGAGTTTGGTGAACAGTTAATTTCACGTTTCGGGCCGGTCAATTGGCCGCCTAGATCGTGCGATTTGACACCATTAGATTATTTTTTGTGGGGGTATGTCAAGGCTAATGTCTATAGGGACAAGCCCGCTTCGATTGACGCACTGGAAGCCAACATCCATGCATTCATTCGTGAGATACCGGCCGATATGTGTGAAAGAGTATGCCAAAATTGGACTCAGCGGATGGGCTACCTGAGACGCAGCCGCGGTCAACATTTGCATGAAATTATCTTTAAACATTAAATTGCAAGGTTCAAACTATCGATTCAAATAAATATTTCATTCATTTTTTCGAATTTTTTGTGTTTTTTTTTTAAAAAAAGTTCTAAGCCTCTTAAAAAATCACCCATTACATTATGGCCATGTCTACAAAAAAGTCGATCCTTTGTCTTAAGAGAACTATTGAGGCATTCCCCTGCTCAACTTCACATATAAAATCCTATCTAACGAACTTTGTAACCTTCTTTCGATCCTTTGTCTTAAGAGAACTATTGAGGCATTCCCCTGCTTAACATCACATATAAAATCCTATCTAACGAACTTTGTAACCTTCTTAAGCCATTCTGCCTTCTGCAATACTTAAATCGCCAAGTATAATAACAGTGTAGCTTCCGACCCGGCAGATCGACCACACATCAAATATTCACTCTGAACCGAATCCTAGAAAAGACCAACGCAATTCAATTACAGGCTCACCTTTACAACGATTGCTAGATTCTCGCAGCTTGATACTAGTGGCTAGACTCTAGTGTCTAGATGCTAGTGATTCTAGTGGCTAGATTTTAATGGCTTGATTATATTGCAAGCTAGATGACAGTTGCTATATTTCTTGATTCTATCGCCTTAATTCAAACTGCTGGATTCTAGCAGCTATCGGCTAGATTTTAATGTCTAAATTCTAGGCTTATTTCTAGTGCTAACATTTTTATTATTAAAATTTAAAAAAAAATTATTATTTTACGAAAAAGCTTTTAGAAAGTCATTTGTGGGTTTTGTCATACCGTCCACTGTAATTTAAGCTCGAGTCTTGGTTGGTACAGAGATTTCCTAGTGGGAAAATTCGAATTTTTGTTTAAGCTCATCTAGAACGGCTAGCTGTCATACAGCAATTTTATTTTTTCAAATTTTCTCATAAAACGGCTTTAACGATTTTGATTAAACTTTTGCACTTTCAATTATCAAACTAATAGTAAGAAAATTGCGTTTTAGGTATCAATTTTGGAAAATAATTCACATCTGTAGGTATATGTATAGTTACCTAAGGGAAAAAAGACTTTTGTGAAATCTGATGCGTCTAAACAGTTTAACCAATATTTCGCATTCAAAAATTTTGACAACCAAAAATTTGTGAAGAAAAAAAAATTAAATAGCACTTCGGTTTTTTATAACTTTTGAATTTTGTAACATTTTCTCGTTTAAGGTATCATTTCATTAGGGAACCATTAACATGCATTGTTAATGTGTGTCTATATTACAGTTCTTAACCACAACAGCAAGTTCGTGAGATCCAGTCGTGAATATTTTTTCAGATTTTGTCCGCCAACTTCCGATTTATTTTAACTGAGAACAAACAAATGCACTTTTCAAACTTAATGCAAAGTTAAAAATGATGCATAAATGCATTTAAAAATTTAAATTTTTTGGAGACCAAGAGAATTATCATTTTATATTTCGTCCGCTAAATTTATTTATTTTTGTCCGCTAAATTTATTTATTTTAGCGGACTCTTTAGTACCTATAACTAAAAAACTATGCGGGATTCAAATTATTGGTTTGTATAACAAATTAGCATTTCATTAGCTAAAATTTCAGTAAGGCACATAAGTAGGTAGGTACTTTTCTATCCCCCTTTTCTCGTTTTAAGGCTTAACTACATAAGCCCAAAAAGTGAAAAAGTACAAAAGTGAAAATTTTCACTCATTTTGGAATAGTTTTTCTGACTGGAAAACTTATAAAAATAATGCAGAAAGCTTAGATTTTGGTCTAAAAAAAAATTTGTATAGTCTTTTTCACAAAACAACTGCGCTAGCGGGAAAAAAAATATTTTTACTTTTGTACAAAAGTACTTTTTGGCTTATGTAGTTAAGCCTTTAGTCTTGTAACGTAACAATCTTTATCAATAGCTGACCAGAGACCTGAACCTATATACTTATTTCCATTTAAAAGACCTATTCGCCGCCCAGAAACTACGTAATTAATTCTCAACAACAGTTTCCTTATCTCGATGAACGGTAACCGATTTAAAAAATTCCAGGCAGGGATTTTTTTTCCCAAATGAGCCGTCTCGCAGGCCTATGCCTACCTTAAATTTTGTGCCTCTCTTTTCAAAGGAGTGGCACCACACTTTTCTTCAACAAAAGTGTTGCATGTGCAGTGCATAGCGGTCGAACTTTGTATCGTACCAGCCGCCAGCAGACCGAACTAGGTACCTATTTATCAATGACACATATAGGTAGGTATATGTAATTTACATAAAACGATCTCAAGGCGCAGATAAGCTATGCAAAGGATTAACTTGCACTTTTTACACGTTTAATCAGATTCAAAGACAGAAGTTAAACTGAAACTCCAGCAAACTGGCTAGGACTGTGGTGGATAAACCCCAGATACAAAAATATCTACATTAAACCAATAGATACTCCAATTTTCAAGTCCAATCTCTGTTGTGTGGAATTTATATCGAGATATGTATGTATGTAGGTAGGTATGTCATTGTCGTTTGTCAAATAACGAGGATTCGATTGGAGATGTCAATGAAATCTCTCTCATGGTATAGGTATACCTACAGCAAGAGAGCAAGAAGAGCTAACCGAAAACGAGATTGTATTTCTCGTAATTTGATATCTACCTACCCATCAACAAATTTATATCACGCAAGGGGAATAACGGGAACAGTGAATGTGAATTTATGTACAACTCACTAACACTATGAAGCGGGGAACATTTCATACATACATACATATCTATCTATAATTACATAAATTGAATTGATAATGCGAAAAATACAGTGTGGTGAAGTTGGAAAGTATACCTTCATACAGAACAGAAGAACAAAGGGCAAAGTAGGTAGGTAGGAAGGTAGGTAAATATAGAGCGAAAAATTTAACAAAAAAAAAATAGAAATAGCTAGGTAATTTATGTAAGGGCTATTTTACGATAATCACTGATTATGAATTATGATTTCATACCTATACCATCACAATATTATGCGCAAACATGTTCAGATTCAGAGTGTACCTACCTATCATTAAATTGAGAGAAATAAGAGAACCTTCCTAGGTATCAAAGTGCTTACTGAGTGAGTATCAACAACGAGCGAGCCATTATGAGAAAAAAGAAAGAAAAAATGCTCTCTCCATGTGCATTGCTTTGCGCCGAGCACAGCAGTATTTTATCTTTATCATTCATTCCCCTCTTTACTACGCCGACCAACGGCCCTGGCCCATTGTTTTTTAAATTCATTATTTTTCCTAAACTTTGTTGGTGTTCCATTCCAACTTCGTTCAACATAAAGTTTTTCCATATTTATATTGGCAGGGCACAAAATAAGAAAAATGAGCGAAAGCACAACGGTAAAAAAAAAACAACTTGCCAGCTAGCTAACTGATATGGGGATTGAGCGCATGCTAATCGCTGACGTCACGACAGATGTTTCGGTGCGATAGTTTTGTTATTGGATTTTGCTTTCCTCTTTGGCATTTGTTTCGTATATCGTTCGTCAATTATTGTCATTGTTATTGCTTCGTCATTTGTCTCTCGCTCTCGGTATGGTTCTTGCTTGGTTATTAAATCAAATTTCTTTATAGGTACCTATGTTAGATAGGTACATAGGTGTATATGTATATCAGTGCTGTATAGGTAGGTAGTGTGCAAATGTACCTGAGAAATGTGATGTAGGTAGGTACCTACATACCTTCTAAGGTAGCTATGCGAAAATTATTTGCCTAAAATTTTCTCATGCTGTCTGAAATACCTATATAGGTTTTAAGTAGGTAGGTAGGTATATTACTGTCAAACGACTCGTTTATAATTTATTAACTTTGATATTATACATATAAAAATTTACCTATTATTAATATTTTCTATTATTATATTTATTAATCAATTTTGTTTCATTTGCTACTTTAAATAATAATTTATTTTCATTTTTTCTCTCACAATTTAATGATTTCTCTATTTTTTCTGATACATTTTTCCTAATATTTGTTGTTGTTATTCTTTTATTGATATTTTAATTTCAATTTTAATTTTAATTTTAATTTTAATTTTAATTTTAATTTTAATTTTAATTTTAATTTTAATTTTAATTTTAATTTTAATTTTAATTTTAATTTTAATTTTAATTTTAATTTTAGTTTTAATTTTAATTTTAATTTTAATTTTAATTTTAATTTTAATTTTAATTTTAATTTTAATTTTAATTTTAATTTTAATTTTAATTTTAATTTTAATTTTAATTTTAATTTTAATTTTAATTTTAATTTTAATTTTAATTTTAATTTTAATTTTAATTTTAGTTTTAATTTTAATTTTTAATTTTAATTTTTAATTTTTAATTTTTAATTTTAATTTTAATTTTAATTTTAATTTTAATTATATTTTAATTTTTAATTTTAATTTTACAAACGTTAAAACTTTGCATACACCCAACCTCAAATCCTATAGTGTGCTCAAGAATAGAGCACAATAGGAGATATTTTAATACAATTATTGGCAAGATTTTGATTTGGGCGTTTTTTTATAGCATTTGGGTGTTATTTCCATTTTCTGAATTTTTTTGGGCGATATTTCCAATTTTGGGCGTTATTTCCCATTCAAATTTTAAAATTTTTATTTTGGGCGTTTTTTCCTTTAAAAAAATGGAAATAACTCCCAAATCGAGAAAAAACAACAACAACAATTGTTCATATTTTTTTAGGCGATATTTCCAAATCGATTTGGGTGTTATTTCTCTGGGTGTTATTGCCTAACGTCCTTTAAACAGGGTGTCCCCTTATTTGTCAAGGATAATACTAATACTAACGGTAGAAACTTTATCATAAGAAACAACAAAATAGTCAAAGCCTTAAATCGTTCATTTCAACTCCGGAGTTTGCTGCAAATCAAACGTTTCCATCATTTGGACAGAAAATAACTGTTATTCTTTTGAAAATGTTAAAATATTTATTCTCAAAATACCTCCTTAATTAAACCCATAGCCATTTATTGCTGAGTAGTTTATTCTATCCCAAGTAAAAGGTCTGAATATAAAAAGGTCTAAAAGCAAACCGACTTTCCATATCACTCTCATGTCGTTTTCGAGTGGACGTTCGGAGCTACTCCTTATCCACTCCTTTTACGCCAAATTTCCCATTTTAGATAGGAATGGAACAGTTCCGAAACCCAAACGAAAACGACATGTATTCATACAATGAAATTACTACGCATACACGCCTTTTTTCATACAAAATTTAAACTTTATTTCCTTCCGAGAATCCATGGAATACCTAGGTACATCTTTTACATGATTTGTCTAGATTAGTTCCGCACTTTTTTTTATCGGTTTATGATAGAATGAAACTTCTATACCTACATCATCCCACATTAAGGCATAACCGCGTTAAGTATAGTATAATTCTCGTCTAAATTTTTAATTCTTTTAATGGACTATAAACATTAACATTATTGCTCATCCGTATCATTAGATTCATTTCCCCGCCTTGTCTTTTTATCCAAATGAATCTGACTTTTGAAAAAGAAAATTGACCAAGACCAATAAGAGGTCTTGCCTTTACGAACACGTGCCCAACTGAACACGCTATTATATAATGTGGAAATTCTAGTACTCCCATATTAATTGAAGTCTTGAATGCCCTTCTGCACAGCACTCCAGTTAATCGATATTTTTATTACGTAAGGCACGTGCGAGTGAAAACTGTTAAAATGTAAATAATCCATTACCTACTGTTAATCTTGAGTTTTATTTCTGAAAATATAATTTAAAAAAAAAAAGAAACCATCTCATCGTGTAGAACGATGTTGTGAAAAAAAAAATTTGCCCTCAACCTACCAACGATGGACGTTCTCACTGATCCATTTTGTTCCTTATTTTAATTTTTTTTTATGAATAAGTTGCATATATTACCAAAATTATGAACATTCAAAGTTTGATTTTAAAATATTAGAATATTTCCCAATATACAGGGTGTCCGCCGGGAAGGTAGGTATGCTTACTACTTTGTTTGTTTATAATTTTTGATTTAATGAAAGAGAATGGATCGTATTTTTGATAAATGTTTTATTTAATGTCGGCAATTATGTATGGAATATAATATCAGGTAAATGTCCGCCTCTGTTAGTCTCACAAATGCGAGCCCTTTTGAGCTCAAGCTCCAGCGTTTCTGGTTTGTTTGCATAAACCTTGCTTTTCAGATATCCCCACAAAAAGAAGTCCGGAGCAGTCAAATCAGGCGACCGTGGAGGCCAATCAACATCACCATTTCTTGAAATAACTTGTTGTGGAAAGCGGTTACTGCAAGACCGCTTTCCATTGTAATCCTGGCTGTATGCGATGTGGCACCGTCTTGTTGATACCACATGTTAATCAAGCCCAAAGCATGCAGTTGTGGAGTTAAAAAGTTTTCAATCATATCACGATATCGCTCCCCATTCACAGTTACCGTTACGCCGTTTTCATTTTCAAAGACGTAAGGTCCAATGATTCCTCCTGACAAAATTGTACACCAGACTGTAACTTTTAATGGATGCAAAGGTGACTGATGAATAATTTGAGGGTTTTCCATTGCCCAGAACCGACTATTCTGTTTATTGATGTGTAAACATCTATGCTGGCGGTAGAGTGAAAAAAATAACGTGAACTTTCGAGTGCAACGTTACGTCGTGCAACGTTACGGTGTGCAACGTTACGATCTGCATACTAGGATGGGTGCATTCAGTGACAAAAATCTTAAGATCCCCTTCAAGCAAAAACAAGTCCGTTTTGGATCCGCGCACGTTGATGTTTACACATACTAACCGTGAGTCCCGGCACTCACACAATTTTTTTCACATATCCATTCAAATGAAAATGTGCCTCGTCACTCATTATGATTTTTTCATGAAAATCGGGGTTGTCATGGGCTAGCTGTAACATCCTATTGGCATATGTACGGCAGCGTAATTGGTCTTGTGGAAGAAGCTCTTGTGTCAACTGAATCTTAAATGGAGACAAATGCAAATCCTTGTGCAAAATTGTGGCCAAAGTTGTTCTTTGAAGACCAAGTTCCTGAGCACGGCTGAGCACACTGCCTTGAGCAGCAGTAATTTTTTCAGTCGATCTTGCAGTATGTTGTGGTCCATGGTTGGGCCTATCACCTACAGACCCTTTTTGTTCGAAATCATTCACTACACGATAAATAGTAGGTTTTGTTGGCAGGAACAACGTTCTCCCAAAAACTTCACGTAACTTTCTCATCGTCACAGTAATCGATGATTGATTTTGATAAAATGTTTTAACGATTAAAACACCTTGGTTTATCGAATATTTTTCCATAATTAATTTGCCACGTGTCTACTTCACGACTGCCAAATATGAACTGTCAAGACTAATGTTTACCAAAATGGCGGCAAAATAAAGTAGTATACTTTCCCGGCGGACACCCTGTACAAATTCCGTCGTCTTGGAGGGCGGACACTTTATGGTCGCACCAACAAATTATTTTTTTTACCCAAACCAAAAATGTTTAGCCCGCATAGTTTCTAAGTTATTAAAGCTTTCGATAAAATAAGTAGTGATCGGCAGACAAAATTACGGAAATAATAATTTTATTAGTTTTTAAAAGTGAAGCTTTTAAAATGCTAAATTGTTGCGCAAAAAATAATTGTATAGCTTTTATTTATTACCTAATATCATTTTGTATTTGAATTTAAAATAAAAAAAACGCATTTCCAAAAAAAAAACTATTTTTTAAACTTTGTACGTCTTATTTCAGCTGGAAACTTGGATATCAAAAAAAACTATACGAACTACAAACTCAGTTTTTGCGACTTGCGAGCTAAAAACTCAGGGTTTTAATTAAGTTTAGGGGTCACACACAAAAAAATGGATTTTCTCATTAGTTTTTAGATTTTGGCAGCTCATTCTAAAGTTTGAATATCAAAAACATCTTTTTTAGAGCTACAATTTCTTGGCTTGCGCAAAAAATTAGCATTTAAGTAGCTACAAATACAAATTTACTCCTAAGATGATCGTTGCGAAATCCCGCAGCACGAAATCTCTCAGATTACAAATGCAACAAAATCCCGCCAGAGAGTTAGATATTCCTTACATTCTGGGTGTCAGCTGTCAGAATTTTAAACCAACAGAAGAAATGCTGAAAACTTTCACCAGTGAGAAAATGTATCAAACCAACGCGACAGCCAAAACGAAGATGACGATAAAGTGTTAGAACTTTTTTAAAGAAGTGCAAAAAAAAATTTTAATTCCTTTATATTTTTATTTTCACATTAATTTCTGGTGAGTTAACTCTAGAACTAAATAAACCCACAGTGAACTGAGGAAGTCATTTTTCAGTGCGAATGTACGCGAAATGACTAAACAAACCATTTGCACAAAACATCAAAAGCATCTGTTCAGTTAATCCTGATTTAACCCACCAAATATGATGATTTAACTCGTGTTAAACTTTAATCGCGCACTGAAAAACTGGACCTGGACTGGATTAAAGTTCTAAATAAGCAATTTGGAACTTTTTAATCAATTATCAACCTCCCTTATGTTTCACAATATCTAAACAGTATAGCTTATATAATTAACGTTCAAAGTATTTTAATGGCCCGATTAAGTGTCGATTAGGATTAGCAAATTTATGTACTTGGCATTTTAAATATTATTCATTATTTTTTTCCAGTTTTCATCAGATAAAACTTTTTTTTTTTGGAAAACTGGAAGATCTAATTGGAACATACATTTATTATTTCGAAGAAATGTGAAACGTTAAGTTTTTTTATTGGAAGGATTTAATTTGCGGATAATTTGAATGTCGAGTAAATAATCAGAACTTTACTCAGAAATTTTGAAGAAAACCCTAAACAAATTTTCTTTTATTACTTGGTACCTTTTTTTACAAATGTTTTTTATTCTAGGTGTGTGAATAAATTAAATTTAAAATTAAAAACAAATTTAAGAGCTGTGAATAAAAATATAAAGTTAAAAAAAAAGTTAGGGGTTTTTGTTGATAAAATGTGGTTATCTGGGGGGTTTATAAATTTGTCTGGCAACACTGCTGCGGGATTTCCAATACCTGCTTGGAAAAATTTTGATAGTGATTTCGAATAAAATAATACAATTGGAAGAATGTTGGTGATTTCGAATATAATATATTTCTGGACTTCTGGACCTGGACAAAGGTGGTTCTGGACCTGGACAGAGATGGATTTTTTCTTTGAAAAAAAATTTTTTTGAAAAAATTAACTTTTCTCAACTTTTTTTTCCGAAAAATTAAAAAAACTTTTTTTTGTTTTTTTTTGACAAAAAAAGTGAGATTTATTTCTTTTTTCAAAGAAAAATAAAAAATAACAAAATTAATTTTTTTGGAAAAAAAATTTAAAAAAGAGTAATTTTTTTCCGGCATCTTTTTTTTAATTTGTAAAACAAAGTTTATAAAAAATATTTTGTTGTCCAAGTTCCAGACCCACTTCCAGAACTTTTTTTTTGAATTTGTAGAAAAGTTGTTTGCAAAAGCAAAAATAATTGTCCTTAGTCCAAGTTCCAGAGCCACCTCCAGAACTTTTTGCCCTGGTTCCAGATCCACCTCCAGAACCTTGTTTCAAAAAACAATTGTCCCTTGTCCAAGTTCCCGACCCACCTCCAGAACTTTTGTTCTGGTTCCAGATCCACCTCTAGAACTTTTTTTTTTTTATTTGTAGAAAAGTTGTTTCCAAAAACAAAAAAAAATTGTCCTTACTCCAAGTTCCAGAGCCACCTCCAGAACTTTTGTCCGGGTCCAGATCCACCTCCAGAAGCTTTGTTCCAGAACTGCCGTCCCAGTTCCAGACCCAAGGCCAGAACCTATTTCCAGGTCTAGGGCCAAAACCTATGTCCCAGCTCCAGACCCACCTCCAGAACCTCCCCCGTCAGACCCCACTGCCGTCGATCGACCAGATCCGGACACCAGACCATAGTCGTCGGCCCAAAAATAATAGTAGGAAACTTCGTTCTTCGTGATCCTCATACAATCGAGGCACCAATTCCTATGGGAAAGAAAAATTGTATGCGCTGTCGCATTGTAGTAGATCCTGCGGGATTTCGTTCTGCGGGATTTCGTGCTGCGGGGTTTTGTGAGGCGGGGTTTTGTGAGGCGGGGTTTTGTGAGGCGGGATTTAGTGATACGGGATTTTGTGCTGCGGGATTTCGTGATACCTACGGGATTTTGTGAGGCGGGATTTCGTACCCAACCCCGAAAGATTAAATACCTACCTACGATATAGGTAATTATATCCGCAAAACAAAAATCAGAGCATTTATTAATCAAACAACCTGAACAAATTGTACACAACTTTTAATTGGAATAGGATCAATTCCACTACGTATAGAGTATATCGTGTATATAAGTATGTGTATGTGCTCGTTCTTTGTTTCCATAGCTGTCCTTACATTCTTAAAATAATTAAGAAGCAACTAGGTACGAATAAATAAATATGAATACACATAGACATTGTTTTGTTTATGAAATTCCACATCAAAAGAAAAAACTCTTATTGAAAACACCTGATTTTAAAACCACCAACCATAAAGCAGTTGTTTGCCAGTATGCCACAAAATTTAAAATCTGGTCAACATCCTTCCATATAGCATAGTAGCTCTTGCTATATGTAGGTATACATACATACATATAACCTATATTTAGATTCTGGTAGGTATATATTTTTTGCTGACCTAAATTAAAAAATGTTATGACATGGTGCATGTGCATAGGCAGTTGATGTTTGGTATTTCGTTTGTAGCCTTGAATCTATTAGATATATGTTTGTATGTATGTATATACATATGCATACGTAGGTATATGTACGTATTTAGAAGTGGAAAGCTTTATTTTCAAAAATATGCCAATGCTAAATAAATATAGATTCCTATACTTATGTAGGTACCTATCCTAGCTAATCTATGTACCTTCATACATTTCTAATAGAATTTTATATTAAATTTGGTTTGCACCAACTAAATAGCCGATTGCCTATGTTCAATTACAGGTAAGTGTTTGTAAATACAAATACTGTAGCTGAAATTAGGATCTACCTATGTTAAAAACAGACATTCTAAAACTGAAAGGACCGTCTGAAATGCTTACGTTGTGATCTTAGAGGATATAGTAGTGCGTGGGGCCATGATGGGGCGTTTTTTCACTTTCGGTTAAGATAATCATGCCGATTATGGAATTCGCATTAATGGATTCGCAGTGATTCGCAGTGCTGTGTTCTCTTTTCTTTTCATGGGGAATGAGTAGAGAGGAACGAGTGCACTGCACTGCGAATCCAGAATTGCGAATTCTATAATCGGCATGAATGTCTTAGATGATTGTACAGCTGCTATCAATTGTAAGTCATAATTTGCTTATTTTCTTTCTAAATTTATTGTTCTACTTTGAAGTAGGTAATTCTTGAAATTAATAAGTGTTTGTTTATTATTTTAAAGATATCAATATCTTCTTTTTTAGTTTTTTTCTCCAATGTGCAAAAAACTCAGTGACCGAAACTTGAACAGCGACCCCTATGAAAGGCTCGCACAAAAGTTGTGTTGAGCCAAAAAAGTAGTTTAATGTGCAAGTGATACGCTGTCATCTCTCTGCAATCTTTAATCCGCTTGATTACGCGATATTCCTATAGTGGACGACAAATTGAAAAAAGTAGAATAATAATAAGGAGAAGCACAAAGAAAAAAGTACGAAAAGTATGCAATTTTACCACCCCGGAAATTTGGTCTACCCCGGCCACGCATTTACTTCTCTCGCCAACGTGCTTAAAACCGCAGGGAGAAATTGCATGGTTTCAAAGCAGTCAATCTAGCGTTACTTTGAGTATCAGCAAATATGTAGAAATATCTTGTTTTCTCATAATCATAACTGAAAACTGATCGAAAAAGCGCTGCAGACTTCCTTCTCCAATAACTAAGCAGACATCAACTATCCATTTTGGTTGGAGTGCTAACTAACGGGTCATATCTCAATACGAACCCACATGAGATGAATTAACTAATCATTGGCTTATGCAGAGAGTGTCAAGATGAAGAGGCGGAGGAGGGTTCCTATCACTTCCTTTGTGAATGCCATATACCTTGACAAGAACCAGGAAAACAAGAAACAATTAAGGTGACTTTTTTCATGTGATTTGTTTTAATATGAACAAATAAATAAATAAGTTGAAAAAAAAAAATCGGGGATTAGCTACGCCATTATAGAAATAAAATGAGGTTTCTATAAAAACGATCGATAACAAGTATGTAGGTATAGGAATGTATATGTATGTAATTCACCCTGGTAACTGCGATTAGTTGTTGTTATATTTTTGATAGGTACCTATTTGAAAAAAACATCAATTTTCTTGACAATAATATCTTCGGATGGGCTATGTTAATTTTAAAAAGTAAATAGGTACCTACATAATTGAGATTGTTGATTGACTTGGTTAATTTAAGCAACATGCACTAAAAAGTTTTTAACCGAGACTATGCCTATGTTATTTTCAACACATTTTTTTTAAACCACCCAAAAAGGCTCCCGGTTAAAAATTATATGTAACACAATTTTAAATTTCCAGTACAGAGCTGGGGGCGCATTTTGAAGAGAAGTCCCTTCAGACCTTCGGAAAATTCCCTTTTTTCCCAAAAATATTTACTTATTTCCCTTTTTGCATCCCACAGCATAAAAGAAGATTATTTTCATCAATAAGGTACCCAGAAGTCTTCTATATATTATTGAAGGAATTTTTTTTTGCTTATCAGTAGGTATCATTAAAAACGAATGAAATTGTCAGCACTTAAAAAAAATAACTTTAACATGTTCTAAATAAATACATATTTATAAATATTTTAGTTTTTGCTAATTTTATTCTTCCGGTTGAAATAAGTCTTCTTGAGTTATCTTTGAGAAGAAATCGATTTTTTTAATTATAATAAAAACTGTGTATTTAATAAAAATCATTACAGCGGTTATTTTTCGTCTCTTTTTTAAATAAAATTTTAGCACAAGGAAATCCAACGAAATGAGTTGGTTTTCCCCTTTTCTCCCTTTAGATGTCAAATTCCCCGAGAAAGGGATTTTTTCCATGATCCCCCAGCACTGTTCCAGTGTCACACTCAGCGTTGTTCTTGGGAAAAAAATGTTGGGGCCATTTTTAGGGCCATTTTAACTTTGGGTGTGGGGGGGGGGGGCATTTAATTTGTCCGTATTTTATGAAATAATGGAATAAAACAGTAGGTTATTTTGTAATTTAATCCATTTGTTTTTTATCAAAAATAGAATAAGATATTTTTGAGTATGCATAACATTAAATATTTGTAAATAACTTAAAATCTATCTTAGCCCTCTATTGCATGAATTTTTTTCATTCATGCAATAAAAAATTCATTCTAAAAATAATTTATTTCCAAAAAACTGAGTTGCCAATGCATGAAAACCCATATGTACGGGGTTTTGGAAAAAGTTAAAAAAAAATGTAAAAAAGAAGAATAAATACATACGAAAATATTTTTTATTTGGATGAAACTAACATGTTTATTTAAAAAATGTTGTATAAAGAACACTCTTTCATTTATAAATATAATGAGCTTTTACTTGAAACTTGTTTTAGAAACAATAAGTTTATTTGGAAATCGCGATTCTCTTACTGAAAACAAAAACCGTTTTATTATACAAAAATAGACACTTCCATTGTAGATTGCATTATTGACCCACTTGTTAAATATAACGAGAATAAGTAATGTTGAATATGGCAAATGGCCCAATTGGGCACTTTAGCACAACGCTTGTCACACTATACATTTTAGGGAAAAATAAGTTTATTTAATTTGTATGGTCAAATCTTTGAAATGTTCACACTATATGTAGGTACCTACCTAATTTGGTAGGTATGTGGCCAGACACTGGCACTGTCCCGATTCTAGTAGGTACCTTTACCTTATTTGAGAGTTCTTATAGGTACCTATCTATTCATTGGTTATAGATTTACCTATAAATACATGTTTCATAGGTAGGTAGGTACAAACCTATCTATCTAATACGATGATAGATTAATGTAACTATACCCCTATGTACATATGTACGTATACATATTTACATATAGGTATGTAGGTACCTAGTTATATACATGCTTCTTTTGCTTATTTGTCTTCCCTACATCTCTCTGTTTTATATTTTATAGGTAGGTATACACCTATGTATGTACCCAAGCCCAAGGACCTTCATAAAAAAAAAAAAAACAAAACCCTACCATATAGGTATATAATATACCATAGCAAAAGTCCCACATAATATATTCATACCTACCTAACTCTGACAGAGGTCCATATATTTTTTCGGCAACAAAAACAAGTATAGGTAGGTAGGTAGGTAGGTATGTATGTAGGTACCTACCTTTAAACAGCATAGGTATAATTCTTTTTCTTTCCCCAACCATCCAAATGGTACCTAGGTACCTAGGGAGATACCTACACCTTATCACTGTAGGTAGGTTGTTAGATAGGTAGGTAGAGGTAAAAAAAACTCCAAAGTTCTAAAAAGCTCTTCTCTATAGATAGGTACATATGTATGTATATAGGTATGTACTTTACCTATATACCTACCTACATCTCCGTAAGTCCGAAAGAATTCAACATACCTACGCTTTTTGTGTTCGAAATACAATAGGTATTAAGGTACACTAAGTTACCTACATAGGTATGTGCCTACCTATATACCTAGATTGGCATCAGTTCATCCAACGCATCGTAGGTAACACACATCATAACCAAACACATGAGGTTGATACGTATAGGTACCTAGGTTTACCTACCTTATCTGCTTTATGATAATTTGTCGAATTCTTTAAAAAAAAAAAGTAAATAATAATATAGGTATGAAGGTGTGTGTAGGTATATGTTTTTATGTATAATAGTATATGTAGATACCTACCTACCTAGAAGAATAATACATAAAATAAATAGTGAGAACATTTTTTCTAACGGAAGACGAAAGATTAAAAATACAAACTAAAAAATGGATAGGTAGGTAGCTATCTACAGACACATCTATCTTATCTCTAATCCCTATACCTACCTACTTCCAGTTTCATGAAATAATTACCTATTTACCTTTATGGTTTTCGTATTTCCTATTAGGCACTACGCTTCCAAATCGAGTATGAGTTAAGACAATACCTAATAATTATTGATACCTATCACCTATGTACAAAGAAATCTAATTTCAAACTTTTGTGTTAGCAAGTACCTAGATACCTACACAGATGCAAAAAAAAACTGAAAAATAATATGAGGGAAATGGAAAAAAAAAGCAGAAGAAAAATACATAAGTGGCACTAATTCATTGGCAGCGACAGGCAAATAAAGAAAAACACACATACAAAATAAAACATGCTTCACACACCACCCCAGCCTCCACACTTCTCTAGTAAAAAACCAAGCAATGGAAAAGAGTGTTGAATTGCAGCTTGTTGAGATTTTTGATGAGATGCAGATGAAGAGCACTTCTACTGCATTCTCTACTCTCATTCTGTTTCTAAATCACCTTTCGTAAATTTGATACCTATGTATATAAAGTTCTACAAACACATGCAAACACAAAAAAAAAATAGTTATTATATACTTTTTGTCTCTACATTTATATACCTACATTCTCATTTTGTTGCCCTCTTTTGCATTAGTTTTCTAGTCACTCTGCCTTTTGGACTCATTCGCATATTCAGTTCAGTTTTGACGTTCGCAGTGATAGGTCGGTAAAGTAGATCCTAGCCAGTTATCAAACAGTTTCTGTTTAATTTTTAACATTCTTCCTTGTTTCTGCATTTAACCGGAATTATTTATGAATTAAAACCGCTAATTCAGTTTAAAAAAAAAAAAACAACGAACAAAAAACTAGGTTTTAATTTAATCTCTTTAAACCCTGACTTCTGTACAACATCCGTGTGTATAGTGTAAAAATAAAAAAAAGAGTGATTTCTCAAAAATAGAGGGAGATAGTGTTTCTCTTCTTTTTTGTTACCGTTTTGCTTTTGAGGGAGCGTGAGAGAGAGCGAAACCCCCCTTCGTGAAGTATATAAAAGATCAATGAACGATTATGAAAGGAACGGTAGAGTGAGAAGGAAAAGCCAGATAACCGACAGATGGTAAATAAGTTTTGCCATCGTGTCGCTCTTATATACTTTGTGTGTTTGAGTATGTGAAGTTCTTGCTTGATTCATTTGAGCTAAACCAGACAAACGTTACCGTCGGCCAGACATTATACGACCAACAGTCGTACGGAAAGGAGGTGTCGCGATTTTGTGATTTTGATAGCCTGTTGTCCGTCGGATCTTGGTCTCTTGAATGTATAAATAGAGAGAGAGAATTCACTTTTCCAAAGAAGCCATTAAATCTAAAGCACTGTGCCGGTTCTTTATAAGTGTGTGTGTGTGTGTTTATTTTTTGAGTGCGAAGAGAATTAAATTTTTATACATTTTGCCTTCGCGCTGTTATTCGCTGGATAAATAACCGTCGCATCGTATTTAAAGGCCAACGCGTAGTAAAAGATACAAAAAAAAATAAATAAATTTAAAAATAATTATTCAAATGAATGATTAGTTAGAATTTTAATCACACAGTGAAAGTGAAATTGTTAGTGTAAATTCAATAGAAAACTGAAGTCAGAGTGGAGTTTTCTTGCTTTTTAAATAAAATTCGAGAATCCCTACGATTACCGCCTGAGCTAGCCTCCCCTTCTCAAATGTGGATTATTAGGTACCCCCATCGAGAATTTTACTCCGAATGGACCAAATGCTTGGATAAATTCAGAGTGGATTAAATGATTTATCAAGCAGACCAAAGGTATTTTCTATTTTTTTTCAAATGTTTTTTTTTTTTTATGTATCTTGTTGAATTCCTTTTTGTTCTTCTTTTTCTCCCTTCCTTTGAAAAAAAAAAAATAATTGCCTGGGTTTTTATTTTTCTAAAATCCCTTTCTATTTCCCTTTCACTGATTCGGGTTTTTTTTTTTTTTTATTGTTTTTGGTATGTTGCCCTCTTGTCACGGGTCGTACTGTGTCGGTCGTATCGTACTACAGTACAGATGTTTATTATCACACACAGAAGTTTTTGTTGTTTCTTCTGTTAGGAATTTTTTTTTTAATAGTAAGGTTTATTTTTCCAACGTTTCTTGTTTTCTTTTCCCTTTCATATTTTGTCTACTCTGGCGCACATGTACATTATGTATTTTTTCTTTGTTTTGTTCGTTTAAAATAGCGCCCAAATGGAATTTTTTTTTGTAAGTGATTAAGTTAGCATGCGTGCTGTACTGTTTTGGGAGAGTCGGACAATACTAGTGAGTGTCATTCTGCATGCATTTAGACAGCCATGTTGGTTTTCTTGTCAGTTGTGACAGGTGTGTTGAATATGGTGATAATTTAGAAATCGGTACCTACCTAATTATTATTGTGAATAGCTAGAACTAGATACCTATATAAGCATGTACATTTTGCCGATAAAGTTGGTTCTACAAAATTATACCTATGTACCTACATGATCCGGCAAAGGGACCCTTAATTTCCCATTTCCTTTTTTTCGTACCGTGGATGGGAATGGGGTGGTGGATTTATTGCGATTTTATGTATTGAGATGATTGAAATAAATTATGTATTATATCCTTAAGTACATATTTGGAAACACAGGGTGAACCATCATCCTATGTTAAGAAGGTAAATCTCATCTCATCGGCTCTTTTGATAGCACTTTTATTTTTTTTTTTCTGATGCCGGTATAATTTGTGCGATTTCTGCTCGAAAGTTGACTATCAGTTTCGTTTAAGTCATAATGTAGTTTAGGTAGCCCAGAAGAAAATCTCTAGGGCGGACAGATCTGCCGATCCCGCCGGCCATTTAAAATCGCTCTCTCAACAAGTTCATTGTTTCACGATTCGTTTCGGGAGTTGCACTGCAATCGCTCTATAATAGAACATTTCTGTTTTTATCGTCATAATTATAATTAGGCTCATTACGTACATGTTTTTTCTAGCAAAATAGGTATGTGCCTACATAAATGTACATCTACCTACATACATATGAATTAAAACAAATATGTACCTACACCTAGAATAAAAAAAAAATTGGTAAACATTCGCCAATTTTTGGGGCTTAAAAGCATCCAGCTAATGTTGCCACTGGCACACGTAGGAGAAACGCATTTTGGAATCCAAAAATGCATTTTGATTTGCCTCAGTAATCTCTATACGAAAAGAAAGCGCTCATGCGAAATTTTTTGTCTTAAGCTAAGTAAACAGTTCTTCAACCAAAAAAAATTACATGCAATTCTTATGGGATTGATTTTAGCCAAAAAAAAAAAATTCTGTTGAAAAATATTTTTATCGAACTGTAAACTTAACCCTGGAAAAAAAAATTATACTCACCACAATGTCAGTGACATTGTTTTGTGCAAAAAAAATCTAGTTTGCGTACCAACCTACCACGAATGTTTTTCTTCCGGAAAAAAAATTTCTTTCTCACCATCAATTTTTTTTTTTTCAAAAGAACTAGGTAGGTATACAGCGTTACTTTAAAACAAAAAAATAATCCCTAATGTGGCATGGATGAATCGGAAAGCTGCCTTCTTTTTATAAATTTGTGGCGTTTTACCCTAAGACACCCCCAGTTGATTTTATCGACTAAGAAGTGATGGATTGCCGTCGGCAAAACAGTTTTCGCTAAATTTCGCTATGTATTGATCATAGACTTATTCAATTGTGAAAGACAAGAATACATATTTACAGGTGGTATAGGTAATTCTAACATTTAGTAGGTATTTTCTGGGAGATCAAAGAGAGTAATTTGTCAAAAACCAACTCAAAAATGGTTGCCCCTGAAGAATTTGACAAACGTAGAGAGAAAATAGGTAGGTATGTAGCTACCTAAACAGCGTATATTAATAGAATAATAAATTGGATTTGTTATAAAAATCCTGAAATAATAGTTATACCTCGGTTCTTAAACAATAATAGGAGGTACCTATTCATTCCCATTCCCTAAAAAAGGCGTTTTTTCACATCAAAGGTAGGTACCTACCTACGTAGATTTATTTTTATATTTAGGGATTGCAAATGTCCCTTACGCCTGGACACCTGGGTCCCAAGTATAATTACATTTGTATGCATGTATGTATATGTAAATTTAAAACGACCGAACGATATTATGTCATTGCGACGAAATCTACCTTTTCTATTTCTTTACAAGTGCGATGAAGGTATACATAGGTATCCTAAAAACTTTGTTTGTTTGTACCTACACATGTTTGTCAAAATTTTGCACCACCAAAGAGTATGTACCTACCTAGATACCTTTAATAAAACTAAAATCTCCACACAAAGAAACCTATCAAGAAATTCAGAAATCGCAACTTAACATTCGGACGCCCATTTAATTTAAACAAAAAAAAAATCGACTGCCATGAGTGTAAGTTATACTTTCACTCGCACATTTATCTAGGTAAATCAACCTGACACTCTTTGTAGTTGTTGTCGCTGACAGAAGTGAAAATCGGTAATTTTTCTCGTTGACAGGATGTGTCAAAGTGACTTTCACTTGTCATTAAATTTACTTAACAGTCACACTGAATTTTCAACCTACTAAATCGAATTGGGTTATTGTTACACTATTTGTATTATGTTCCTATATACATAATGTACTTTACTTCGATTTCCTTTGTTTCAATTTAACAGATTTGAAATGGCAAATTTTGGTTGAAGTGAGTTCAAGGTCGCACTGTTGGTTGAAGGAAATAATTGATTGCATCGCGACAATGTTTATGCTTAATTTCTGGACATTTATTTCATTTGAAGTCGAAATAATTTTAAAATATTTAATCGTTTTTTTTAATAATTGTCGGTGATATGTTTGTATTTTTTAAATGAAAATTGTTAAATCGCTAAATTATACGCGCAAGAAAAGCATTTCCAATTAAATCTTCCTGACTGAAACATTTGTTGTTATTTTTTCTTGTCTCCAATGACGTAGCCAGTGGCTTAATCAACTATAAAATACATTTATTCGCTCACTTATGCAAACATAAGCAAGAGCAATCTCAGTCGTTCTGCGCCTAAGTGAATTTGACAAATGCGCTTAATTACCCCCTTCTAAAAAAGCAAGTTATCGCCAAGTTTAGGCAAGGCCCTGGAAAGTAGGGAAAAGCTAAACAAGGAAACCATGCCAAATACTCGTGAGGTCCTTGCCCTAATAAAAACTATAACCACCATACCTACAATATTTTCAAAAATTAAAGTTCAAATTTATTGTCAATGTTTCAGAAGTGTTCCCAGATGAACCAACTATACTCTGTCCAACAAAAATAGGCAGTACACGTCTTATGGGAAAGCTTTTTCAAAATCAGTAGCGTGCCATATTTTTGCACCATATTAAATTGAAATAACTCCTCCACAAAAAGTGTTTGCACGCCCGTGAATTAGCAATAGCATCTGACACAGACCCAACGTCCTATTCAAGGCACATCTGAGTGTGCACTGAATTGCTGTGACCAAAGGCGATTGGCTGCTTGATGTACATTCAGAGTTACCCGTGTTCATTTGGTAATTCGTTCAGCTTTTTTTCCTTGAGTTTCTGTTAGGCCAGGCGCGCACATGCAACTAAACAGTTTGGTTGCGATTTTGAGCATTATGGGATAATATGACAGTCCGCGCACATAAACCGGCGGACTCTCATATAATCTCGAGTGCTCAAAATCGAAACCAAACTGTTTAGTTGCATGTGCGCGCCTGGCTGGCCTTAAGGTTCTTTTGATTTTCGAGCTTTCAGAAAAAGCTTTTAATGATGAGTGTTATCGTGTACACTACGACAACCCTGTGAAAGCTTTAATGACGGACAGATTTATGCAATGCACTGCAGCCAAAATGAGAGGCAAACGTCCTATCTTGCCTACACTGCCTGTTTTTGTTGGACAGAGTATAGGTAGTAGGTTTTGTGTCCAGGCAAAAAGGCACGTAACTAGCGAGTGCTTAGCTAAAATAAATAATATAATTGCTAGTCCCTAAACTTTCTAGGGCCTCATTAAAACAATATTGTTTTTTTTCAGACGGGTTTTGACATTAATGAGCCTAAGTTTTAAGTTGTACCTAAAAGCCACTTGATGTTCCTCGGGCTCTGTCTTCTTTGGGTGAAAACACCGGATCAGTTAAAACATTATTAGTTTTATGAGACAAGAACACGTTGCTTATTTCAATACACACGAGCCGAAACACAGTGTTACAAAACAAATCATTTCAGTTGTTTCGTTTGATGTGCGTTTGAAGAAATCAAAACTCAGAACAAAAAATTCTCAACCTCACGAGAATTAGATTTCGGTGCAACAGTGTCACGTCGTCGCGTCAGTTGTTGGATTCACACCATATACCCATCTTAAGCCCAAACCACACTACTCTCGAGTGGTGTGTTGTGGAGTAGTGTGTCGCTGTCATTCCAATGTATTTCATAGATTTCGACACAACACATCACAGGATACAAATATGGCTCTACGCATATGAAATACATTAGAGCGATAGCGACACACTACTCCCCAACACACCACACGAGAGTAGTGTGGTTGGGGATCTACACGCCGCAATCGAAGTATTTCTATCTTGTATATGCATTCACACAAGTGCATTCGGGCAAGTGGCCGCCGTGGCTGGCTCGAATAAATTCCAAACAAGAGGCCCAATTGTTGCGCGCGATGGCGGATGGACTCATTGGGGTCTTCTTCGATACTCTGCTCCACAGCAGCAATAGCGTCTTCGGTGCGAAATATCCACTAGAGTAAACGTGGTGCGCAACCGATCCATGGTTGCTCGAATTTATGCGATTTTGCGATTATGTGGACGCAGCGCGGAATGCGTCGCGCGAACCGAACCATTATTTTGTTAATAAATTTGCACGATTTGCAAACGTTGTCCAGGAGTAAATCTATTAATTATAAAATTGCAAACTAAACTGAGCATAAGTCAAGTGACAGCTGTCAAAAGGACAAACTCCGAAAAATTTATTGCCAGATTGTAAACCACACGTCTAAAAAAAAAAACACCCTTTACAATTACTATTTCAGAATGAACCCGCACACACTTTTGTGGTCTGTTTGCCATTTTTATTTTAGTATTTAACTTCTTTTAATAATAAACTATTATAAATTTAAAATAACGGAATGAAAAACACAAGTTGACAAAAAAAAAAACAATGGAAATATAAAAAAACGGAATTGGCGAACTATTTCGTTCCTTTTTACACACCACGTCGGCATACTACTTCGAACTCCCGAGTTCGAACTACAGTGTCGACACACTTTCGTTTCACCAAAGACCAAAAAAAACTTGCCGACACTATAAATCGTGGCGTGTGATAGGGGTAATACAATCGTTGCATTCAACAGAACAACATTACTGTCATACTGTTGGTAAATTATTTGTACAGTGCACGTATTTCCCGCTTTAATGTATTGTTTTTTTCATAAGTCAGAATTGAACGCTTCGTCTAATTCATCTGCTGTCAGAATTAGTAAAGCAACAACCGTAATAATGGTGCTTTTATTATAATTTGTTATACCTATTTATGTAGTGTTTTATTTAAGTTGTAAAAAACATACTAGCACTGTTAAGTATTTTTCATGAAACAATTAGCAACTGATTTTCCTCGATTTTTTGACAAACTGTTTTACCCCTAAAAAAAACACCCCTTGTATTTAAACACGGACAAGAACTGCATGATCATCGAAAACTATTGAAAACGCCAATTTACCTAAATCAGATAGTTAATTAACAGAATTGATACCTATACATACCTAATTTGTCCCAAAAACCAATCACTTGAGTGGTCATTAACTAGTGGCTCTTCTATACATACATACATATAGGTACAGCCATATTGGAATGTAGTTTGTTCAACAAGAAAGTGGTGGTGGGGAAAATGTATTTAGTTTGGTAGTGACGAAGCATGGTAAATAGTTAATTGTTTTTCTATGGCAGGTTCATGGTTGTACGGTTAATTAATAGTTTTATTATTTTTTTTTTTTTTGAAGGGACATATAAAAACCTAACTACACACAAGTTGTTTAGGAAAAGTTTGAATATCTATCGACTTGTTGTAAAGTTTTGTCTTTCATCTAACCAGACTATGGCTTAATTAAATTTGCAAATTGTTTTCAAAGAGGTCTTTCAGGTCTTCAGAAAAATAAAAGTAAAAGACCAAGTTTGACAAAAGAACGTTAATCGAGTTGACTCATAGCTAGGGGTTGTTAAATTGCATGTCTTTAAAAGTGTGTGACATGATTTATGGTGCGTTAGGAAAAGTATGACACACAGATAATCAAAGGTTAGGACATTAATTTCTAACGACTTGCATTCACTGATTGGCTGTAACCTGACACCTGGCTACATTATGATCGTTTTACGAAACGCCTTATATTAGGAGAAAGGTGAGTTTCGCTTAGAATAAGAGAAAACAGAAGAGTTGCTTTAACCAAAATTAAATTTTTATTCCGAGCTTTGAGCATGAACGTTGTTAAATTGTGTGCAAACAAGACCGAAATAGGTTGTCACTTTAAGTGAGTGAGAGAGGGAAAGATAGACTATACTGACAATCTGTGTTCGTCAGCGTGTATCGAAGGCACGAATTTATGTATGTATATCTTAAAGTTTTACTATCTGTCGCTAGATAGGTACCTACCATTTTATGCCCTCCCTACGAGTACGTATTTAGGTACGGATTGTGTACTTATTTAAATGTTGCTTTATTTTGGTCACAAAGAGATAAGTTAAATTAGGGATTTCGAAAACAGTGTGCCCTATTCATTTCACTGGCGGTGAAGCGGTTAAATTTAAAGAATACATATGCATTATTCGCACGACTATCTACAAAAAAAAAAACCTAAATATGACTCACAATGCATTCAAGAAAAGAGAAATTAGTTCACTTCTCCGTTTCCTTGTTGATAAATCATACTTTTGCTGACACCTATACAAATCTAAAAACAACAAACAGCTTTCCTATTCTTTTCAATTATTTTCTCTTCTTTTTTTTTCTGGTAAATCCTAAAGAATCTGCACCAAAGATATCAAATGCACTTGAAGCACATTTATTAGGCAGTAAAAATAATAAAACCATGTTTTTATTTTTCTTGAATACTTGATCCCATTTATTGGATAGCTCACCCGTCCCTTTACTCGCTCGTTGTCCAGGTAGAAGAAAAACAAAAAATTAATCGTTTGAAATTGCGCAGCTTATTGAAATTTCGTTGCACCCTAAACTAATTAAATGGCGACAGGCTGCATATTTCTTTTAATTCTCACCATGAAATGTGCGTGCGTAGCATTCCATCATTGGAAAAAATAAAAATTGACATCAATAACTGATGTATAGTGGCACTGGGGTGTATATACTCAGTGTCAGATGCCATAGCCATACATGCTATACCTATATGCAGGTATGTTAAATACAAAGTACGGTTCAAGGCCTATCAACCTAACCAACCCCCGTTCGTTGATGTGTCAAACGATTGTGTTTGATGATAGAGCGAGTGAGATGCAGAGGTGTGAGCGGAAAGACATTAAGAAGGGTCGCTAAGACAACTGACACTGACGCACACGACATCCTTTTTTTTCATCCTTACAAAATAGGTATCCGTACGTAGATGTGCTATTTTCCCAATTTCCTTTTCTTTTCTTTTATTTCCTTTTTTTTTGTGTGACTGTTGTTCTCGTTTGGTTCTTTTGTTTGTTATGCATTGCATTTAACTAGATGATGCCTAGGATTTGACACGGTTGAGTGCATAATTTTGCTCTTATCTTGCCCCCTTATTCCAAATGCTTTTATTCATTGTCATAGGTATTACATTTTCGTACCTAGGAACATTATTTATTTTCTTATTGTTGTTTTGCATCATCATCATATTTGTGTTTTCATTTCTTTTCAGGTTGCATGAAGCGAAGATGTCGCCAATGCCACTGCCAGGAGCTACAACCATAATGGCGCCAACTGAAACTCCATCACATTCCATGCCAACAACAACAGTTGCGGCATCTGTCACATATAATAAGCAAATAAACACCAACACAATGACAGATAAGACAGCACAAGAAAAAAACAAAAAACAACAACAGTTAAAACATCAAAAACTAAAACATCAACCGGCTGACAGTAATGACATCACCAACAGTAATAAAATAAACCAAAATGACTTTTTAACAATCAAAGACAATAAAGAAGCATCTTCTACTGATTGGCCTCCACAATTATGTACATCATCTTCTTCCTCGTCATCATCCTCACCGTCCTCATCATCATCGTCTTCCTCGTCATCATCATCATCATCATCTTCGTCGTCCTCATCATCATCTTCGCCGTCCTCATCTTCTGCATCGTCAGTATCTTCGTCGGCAACAACAGCTAAATGTGATAGTAGCAATATAGAAATCAAAACCGAATGTAGTGAAGAAGAAGCTGTTCAAGTTGACAGTTCAAGTTCTTCGGGTACAAATCCACAAACAGCATGCACTACATTACCGACGACTGAAACGACGATAACGGTGATGGTTGACAGCAGCACTAATGGAGATTCTTCAACTGCTGCAGCTGATGTCGAAAAGGAAGAAGAGAATGAAAAGGAGGATGATGAGGATTCAGAGAATTTCGGCAAACCCCGACGGCTTTTGCTAACAGATCTTAACTCGCATATCATATGCAATTTATGTCAGGGTTATCTAATAGATGCGACAACTATTGTCGAATGTTTACATTCATGTGAGTATAAAGAAAGTACCTACATATTTTAACCTATCCAACTTAATAAAGAAAAAAACATAAAAAATAAATAGATACACATAGTTCATAATATCGTATCGATTGAAATAATAAAAAAAAGGAAATTCCTAAACAAACAAACCTTCACCCAAAAACCAATTGTCATAAAATTAATGGCGGATTTATTCGTTTCTCTTGCTTGTACCTACCAGCTAGTAGGTGATGTGCTTGAATATGTACCACATCAATTCTAAGAGATCACCCCTGCCATCGTTAAAATTTATGAATCTCAATCCAAATGAATATATTCACAGAGCTTAGGCGAGGGTAAAAGATTAAGATGTAATAAAACTTTTAGCGACTTCTAGGATGTTATTGATTCGAATTACATCAGTTTGAAGAAGAAAAACAATAAAATTAATATAAAAACGACAAAACCGTACCCAAATAAAAGATAATACGTATAATGAAGAAAGTGTTTGCCATTTGAAAGATGTTCTTTCTTATAATATGTACCTAGTTTCATATGAAGTATTCTCATACATAATGTATTAAATTTGCATATTTTATTGATATTTTACTGTACCTATAGGGTTTTATAAGTTTTGTATGATTTTTCATTTCGATTCAATTAAGACGCTTTGGAGCTTTGTAGGTAGTCATCAGGAAGTGGATATTTAACTTTGATGGTGGTTAATAGGTATCAATGAACGAAATGCTTAAGTTAATACAACAAACATTAATTTCATTTATTCAACGATTTTTTTCATTCATATTCAGTCTTCGTTGGTTAGATTAATGAATCGATTCATTAATACTATAATGGAGCTGTGCATTTAAAAACGTGTATTTTCTTATTAATGGACGAAAAACGCATTCTTTGACCAATAATTTATTCGTTAAATCAACTAATTTATTCGTTAAATCAACTAATTTATTCGTTATGTCAACGAAATTGCTTTATTAGGCTGAAAATACACCGGATCATTGAAAACGGCAACCAAAAACGTGTTTTCAGCCTTATTCTACGTAGAACATAATGCATATATACATGTTTCTACAAAGACTTCAGCGAAGATAAAGACTTCGCATTATGAAAAATGGGGTTGCATAGGGTTAGTTCTTCGTATTTTTTGATTCTGATATTTTCCCTTAAATTTATAAAATCGACAAATCTAACAATTTGAAAGTGCTACAGCCAAAAGTTAAAAGTTGGTGAATTCTTGCAGCTTCGTTGGTTGTGTTCGCAACATTGAATTTGTGTGTTTCCAGATCGAGCAGGCGGCACAAAATCTGGGGCTGCACATTAGTGAAGGTAAAACAAAGTACATGGTGGCGTCGAATGCGAGAGGAACAGTTGGTCAAACAATCAAGGTAGCGGAGCACGAATTTGAAGTGGTGCAATCCTTTAAATACCTTGGGTCAATAGTAGCAGCCGATAACAATTTAGAAGAAGAAATACGCGGGCGGCTTCTCAAATCCAACAGAGCCTACTATAGTCTGTCAAAGCTCTTCAAATCCAGAAATCTCACCATAACTTCAAAACTTCTGCTGTACAGGACCATGGTCCTGCCAGTACTCACATATGGATCCGAGACTTGGGTGCTTAGCAAAAGGCACTCCGACCTCTTAGCCGCGTTCGAGAGAAAAGTCTTAAGGAGAATTGTTGGCACCATATGTGAGGAAGGACGATTCCGGAGACGGTACAATCATGAATTGTACGCAATCTACCTTGAAGCAGATATCGTGACAAAAATTAAGCTCGGTAGACTCCGGTGGGCAGGTCACCTAGCTCGCATGAGCGAAGAGGAACCTGCTCGGAAAGTTCTTTGTGGTACATTCTATGGTAGACGACAGCGTGGTAGACCATGGTGCGCAACTGGATGGCGGCGGCTCGAGACCGGGATGGGTGGAGAGACTTGTTGAAGGAGGCCAGGACCGGACCCCGGTTGTCGAGCCGACGATGATGATGATGATGAATATTTTGACAACTTTTCCGGCTGGAGTTCTAGTTGCAGCTCCGTCCCCATTGTGTTCAGGCAATTACCTATACAAATTGTTGTTGTAATTCTCAGTAAAATTTCATACACTCCGCAGAATGATCGAGTTCTCAATGAGCTTTAGGGTTTCATTGCTTTTTGAAGCTTTTCGGAAAGCTTCACTTAGGGGGGAGATTCATAATGCAAATTGCGGAAACCCTGTGAAAGCTTTAAAGAAGGAAAGATTTATGCAAGCCAATACAACCAGACTGACAGGCAGACGCCAGTTATCAGTCACCGTTCTATTCCTTTGTTTTTGTTGAACAGAGTATGTATATATGTAGTTGAGGATATGTATTTGGAAGTGACCCATTTGACATTCTTCAAAATTAATTATATAAAAAGCGGTTGACAATTTTTGGCAGTTAGAAAATCAGTTTGGTGTAATTGCCTTAAAAAAATACTCTTAAGAAGATCTTCTTGTCATAATATTTTTGGTTTTCTTTTTCTTCGATTATACATATGTATATTTATAAGGTCATAAAAGTAGGAATGAGCTAATAGCTTCTCAAAATCAACTTTTATGCATCATCGTTTATCCTTATCCCTAGTTTTTCTTTGTTTATTCCTTGACTTTCTCTAGACACATATGTAGGTGTAGATGTGTCATTTTAGTTTTTTTCGAATCCATCCAAAAGTTTCTCGAACATATCTGACCACTTTTTCATTGAATTCCTTCTCCCACTTAAAGCTCACTAACTTTGTCTAGGCTTCAGTATCAGTGATAGAAAAAAAAAACGAACCAAAACTTTCCGGAGTTACATAAAAAAAACCCTTGACTTTTTGAAAAGGGCACAAACTATATGTAGGTATAGCCCCACATTTATAACACAATGCTCTCGTTCATATTTGCATATCTCTTCAGAAAAACTCAGTTTGAATATTTCACATTATAAATGTTTCGTTCCCTCTTAATACAGCACGGTCTACACTTTGGTCGAAATTTTGAAATTCAAATATGTACTATATAGAAAAAGAGAGTGTGTGAGAAAGAGTGATCGAGGGAGGGAGACTTGAATATCTTTTCAAACTTTTTTTTTTTTATTTTTAAAGTTCCTGTTTTGTCAGAGAGAAGAAGGATAGTCCCCGGATCTGCTCACATGAAGGTTCCTCCTGATTTATTATTCCAGCAGAATACCAAAACATATACCTGCATGCATACATATAGGTATAAACTACCTGATACAGGTTCATATATCAAATTAAGCCCAACACAGAATAGGAAATTCATTGCCAATTCCATTTGCTTCGCTGCACTTGAATTGAAAATTTCCAAATTGCAGTTGTGTCTGTATATATAGTTCACAAAATAATGACTATACACACATACACATACAATCACAAATGATAGGATACAAAAAAGATCTCAATTGCTCTCTGGCTGCGGGTATATTGTTTGTTATGTTGTGTCCATTGTTCAATTCCGGACGTTTGTCAGACAGAAAGTTCTTAAGGTAAGCGTAGGTACAATTTTTTTTGGGGGTAAACTTTTGGGTTTCTTATAAATTTTTTTCTTCGTCAATCTTTTCGTCGGTCTAAAAGGATGATTATAAAAAAATAAAAGTTCCTAATGGATAAAAAAGTAGATATGTACATTATATCCATTGGAAAGAGACTTGCCCTTGAAAAACATCCCGTTGCTAGAAATAGGAAAAAAGTATACAAAAAACTTCAGCCTTAATTTTCTCCCTCTGGTATATGAGTCCTGTCGTAAATGACACAGCGGGTAAAAGCGAGAAAAAAAAACAGCCCCAACATCATCAGGCACAGCGACATCAGTATAGCAACGGGCAACAGCAACGGCATGGCACCATCAGAAAATATACATCATCCCTTTTCAAACTATACACAATCCAGTACCCAGGGGTGTTGGGAAGCGTTCTGGTTGGCATGGGGTTGTTGTTCTCTTTTCATCATCCCAGCTCCGCTCACGTCTCCCCAGCTCCATTCCATTATTCACTAACACCACCCCACACCATCGGCATCGTTCTCCCGTCATTCTGTTTCTGGCATTGACATTAAAGCAGAACTGCTACGATAAGGCCTACTGGTTTTCCAATTTTAGGGGATGAACCCCCATTAAAGTCGTTCATGGTTGTGTATTCGATGTTATTGCAGTCTTTGCTCCTCTCATAGAGCTTATCATCAGACGGATGGATGGTGGTGAATTTCGGGCAACATTGTGAATTTGTACTTCATTGGGCCACTGGAGTTTTGATGTTTTTTTTGTTGTTGTTCATATGTAGCGGAGGCTTTATTACAGGAATTAATGTTGTCTTCTTGGAGCTTCTTTTTTTTTTCTTCTTTCTTTTAGCAAATTTCCTTTGTGGGGACTTACTTACAGTTACAATAAAAACCAACAAGTCTCTATAAACAAAAAAAAAGGGGCTAACAAAAGATTGCGGAAGTAAAAGGAAAACGACGGTTTAGCTTTATCGCGGTTTTTCCTTTAAGCCCTTTGTGGTTTTTGTCGGTTAAAATGTTCCCCCAACGCACATCATACATAAATACACATTGTTTTTAATATTCCTCCTTGGGGCAACCACACAAAGTCTGCTCTGTTGCGCGTTCCAACAAAATTTGTTTGGTATTTGGTAGCGCAACGCTGTTTGTGTACCTATACATATTGTATATAAATCACGTGACGTGTTTTTTAGTCTTACTTACAAATTTGCTAGGACTAATTTTTGTATTTGATTTTCTCCTTTTTTCTACCTCCCTCCCTCCCTCCATATTGCCGTTTTAAATTTGGAAAGTTATTTTTATGTGCGAATTTGCGCATTATTTATTTACTCACGAAGGAGACAAGAACGAATTTTCAATGCGTGTCTAGCTGGGAGGCTTCCTCACACCATTTCGAGGACATTCGTTCAGGGGACATATTTTTTTTATGAAAGGATAAATAAAGAGAACAACTTAACCGACAATGACTACAACCAGCGACGATGACGACGACGACGCCAGATCGAGGAACAGAGTAGAAAAGTGTTGTAAAGTCTGAAAAACGACAACTCCCTCCCAACACCATGCTAAAACTTTGTGTGTGTGGGGTGCGTTTAAGGTAAAGAAAGTGAAGATGTAAAGTGCCAAAGCGTCTAAAACTTTTCTACTAGTACTTGTCTTCTTTTACAAATTCCTCTTACTCTTTTGTCCATAGCTTTTGTTTTTTTTTTTTTTAGAAAACTATATTCGGTGTCAGAATTGTCGTCAGCACAAAAAAAAAGACGTACCCTCCTTTGAGCTTGTGTTGAACATTACGAGAGCAGAAGTTTTAGAAACTCTACTGAGAAAGTAGATTTCAGTGTGACCAGTTGGTTTTTCTAAAGATTGTTTGGCCTTAGATTATAGATTATTAGAATTCAAAAAGAAACTAAATTTTCCAAATGAAATAAATATGCTCACATATACGAATCAAAAATTCTCAAAAATAACAGATTTGTGTTCAAAAATGTCAAAGGCACTTCAAAAGCTGATTTATATTTCACCATATGGTGAATAAAACTAAATTATACGTAAAGTTTTCTTTATTTATTGCGAAATATAGCTTTTTAGATCCACTTCTTTATCCGGCTCGAAGGACCAAAATATTTGTGTCTTTATAAATGCCAAATAGAATTTTAAAATAGTAACTCAGTGAAGTAAAATGAAGGATATGCAAATTTAAAATTCATTTTATTAAAAACACTTGTTGAAATTTAAAAATCCTTGCCCAGAAGTCAGAAATATCGCTCTAATTTATAACATTAAATATTTATTTTCGCCACAAGTTGAAAATGCTGACAACACCAATCTGTTAATTTGACGTTTAAATTATGAATGATAGTTTACTGCCGATGGGCAGTTTTTTCCAAAACGTGTAAACTAAATTTTAATGGTGATTAACTGTTATAAAATAAAATTTCTAGAGAACAGGTTAATGTCAATTTATAACAATCCACAGTAACAATTCGCGTGGCTTGAACACAAAACTCTGGGTGCTCGAAGTAAGCAGCGGTGGAGAGCTTTGGCCCTGTGGATCGGCAAAAATAGTCACCTACATAAACAGAACTGTTATAAATTGGCATTTCCTCAGTCGTTTCCAAATAATAAATGATAAAAGCTATCAATTTTTTTTTTCCACCAAGCATTCCAAACTATGACGATTCTGTCAATTTG
Organism: Leucozona laternaria; assembly: GCA_932273885.2. Classification (NCBI taxonomy): domain Eukaryota; kingdom Metazoa; phylum Arthropoda; class Insecta; order Diptera; family Syrphidae; genus Leucozona; species Leucozona laternaria. Next base: position 8,659,148 of record OW026368.1, read on the forward strand.
CCATTTAAATATTTATTCGTTTCATAGGACCTACAATTTTTTTGGGATGGTCACACTTATGTCATATCAAGTGCCAAAGCGATGAAAACTCTCTCTTGTTATCTCTTGAGCTCTTACAGCTTTTTTGGTGAAAAGTTTTCGTTTGCATATTTACACAAAGAGAATTCATGACTGCAACGACCGACGATGACGATGACTACGTTCTACGTCGGTGATGACGGCTACTTCAAAAGCAAACCAACATACCTAAGGGAAAATGAAACCAGAGCAAAGAAAACAACAAAAAAAACGAAATCAAATTGAAACTTTGTTGTAACCAATCACGATACCAATAAACCCTGCCTATTCCTCCGTCTCCAGACGTTGCATTTTCTCTGTGAGTGGCTCTGCCTAATTTTGATGGTGCCAACCACAAACGGCCAATGTTTTGACCACCCTAAATTATAGCCTACATATACATTTATGCATAGGAAACTATATAATATACATTTATATGAAATTGAATTGGCAATTTATACGGTGGTGTATGCCGTAAGTTAATGAAATTCATGAAACGCACTGAAGGCACTCTTGTTAGTCATTCATTAACTGAGTGTGTGGATGCATCCTAGGGTTACACACATAACACAACACCATTTCAATGACCCAACGACCGACCAGTCGATAATGTCATCCAATTTTCAACTTCACCACAGAGTGTACGAAGTGTGTGCTTCTATTGTATTAGTGTGAGTAAACAACAGCTATTCGAGTGACGAATTAACTTGGGATACCTATGCTCCCGGGGATATAAGGACAAAAAACCACGTATACCTACCTATATATGTATGTATAGGTATAGAGGCAAAAGTTCAAACCTGCACTGTTGCCGCCACCATTCGCCACCCACCACTGAATACCAAACTGAGCACGGAGGCAGTATAGACATCCGACTATATGTACATATATACCATGGACCACCGGGACAATTAATCACTCGACAAGTAATCGGCTTAAATGGAAATTAGCTCCACAGGCAGTCCGCTGCTCGCAGTAAGCTAGCCCGGCTCTTGCTATAGAAACAGCTCTATGTCTATACCAGCAATAGCCGCAATCCCAACAGCCAACAATGCCCTGGACCAGGGAACATAACATACATACATAGGTCCGTCATCCTTAATGAGACGACTGGTGGTGCGAGCGGGGCTTTAGAGACTTGGAGTCCGTCACAAGTTCAAGTTTGAGTGGTGTTTTTGTAATCAGAACCTGTTTAGGCAGCCCCACGAGTCGGTCGTGTATGTTTACGAAACGTTGCGTTGACGACACAGCAGCAGCGGCACTGTGGTGAAAATGGTAAAGCCGTCGATGGCGGTGGTGGCAGCGTTGGCAGCGGTGGTCGTCGGGAAGGGGTGGGTAAGGTGTGATATGTAAAATTTACAAAAAGCTGGGAGCGGTATCTCATTTACCATCACACGTCCATATTGTTTGAATTAAATAAACTCAGCTTGATTCTGGAAATTATGTTGGTGTCACAAGTAGAAATATTCTATGATTATGCTCGGGCAGGAATGCGAATGTCAAATGCCTTTTCAAACCAAAAAAACAGTTAAGGGGATGATAATGTGATTCAAATAGCTTTTAAATGGCTACCAGCTGTTTTTGAATTAATTAATTGTTCTACGTAATCATGTTCAGAATTGTTAGCATATAGTTGGTCACTATATAACAAGCAAAAATTTGATAATGCGGTTTCGTTAATAAAGGGTGTTTTTTTTAGGCGTGTGGTTTTCAAGAAGAAATAAAACGCATATAATTTAATGTTATGGCCAAGAATTTAGCTTTATTATAAAGATAAGGGTCTGCCATTATGTTTTAAAAATGATTTAAGGCAAGAAGCCGCCGCGTCTGACTCAAATAAATTCCAGCCGAGAGGCCCAATTATCGACCACTTTTTGCAGCAATTGGGGTCGTATGTCAGCAATAACGCGCCGAATATTCTCTTCCAAGGCTTCAATCGGCTGGAGCTTATTTGCGTAGACAAGCGACTCCACATAACTTCACAAAAAATAGTCCAGCGGTGTTAAATCGCACGATCTTGGACGCCACGCCACAGGCCCACGACGCGAGATAATGCGCTCACCAAAAGTTTCCTTCAATAAATTGATTGTTTTGTTGGCTGTATGGCATGAAGCGCCGTCTTGTTGGAACCAAAGATCGTCCACATCAACATCCTCCAATTTAGGCACGAAAAAGTCATTAATCATGGCTCTATAGCGTAGCGTTCCCCATTGACTGTAACATTATGGCCGGCTTCATTTTTGAAAAAAAAAATATGGACCAATGATTCCCTCTGCCCATAGAGCACACCAAACACAGTGACTTTTTGAGAATGTAACGGCGTCTCAACAATGGCTTGTGGATTATGACCACTCCAAATACGATAATTTTGCTTATTAACGTACCAATTCAACCAAAAGTGAGCTTCATCTCTAAAAAAAATTCGCTTATGAAAATTGGGATCAACGGCAATCTTGTTTTGGGCCCATTTGGGCAGAATTTGGAAGCGTTGTTCAGACGTCAGTCTATTCATTATGAAATGGCAAACCAAACTGAGCATAAATCAATTGACAGCTGTCAAAAAGACCAGCTCCGAAAAAAGTATTGCCAAATTGAAAACCAAACGTCTATAAAAAAAACACCCGTTATAAGGGGAGGGTAAACATTTTATGGAACACTCGATTGTTCCAAAAGTTTTGTAAAATATTTTCTGAAAAAAAAATTGTCAAGAGAAACCGATTTTCCCTTTTAAAGTTATTAATTTGATGGGGGTCTAGGTATATGAATGTCCAAATGAAGTGCTTCTTTTCGAAAGGTATGTTCCTACAAAACTCTTGCGGTAAAACAGGAACAGATTTCAATAGAATGAAAAATCCTTTACAAGCAATTCCTGCTCAGATTTTTTTTAGTTCGCAAATTTAGGGTTCAACGTTATAGATTTCGCATCACTTTATTTCAATTAGTTCTACTAAAAATTTAACGAAGGAATCTTCGCATTTAGGGACAAGGACACACGATCATGGTTTTCTGCGCAACCATTTGTTCGCTTGTCAAAAATACACAAACAAATAAACAGCAATGTAAATATGTACACACACCGACTGCCTTTTGTCCGTGGAAGATCGTGTGTACACTCCTTTCGGTACTGTTGACAGGGCGGGGGGGGTTAATTCCCATGTGTAATTAGCCTAGTAATATGACAGGTACGTAAAAACAAAAAAGTTTGATCATTGACAGTGTTCACATTGGACTCACTCCGCGCGACTCATATTAAAATTTCTTTGTTTTATCTCATTCCACCTCATGATGAGAAAGAAATAGTCTAGTGAGGCAGGATTTTTTCAAAAAAATCAAAAAATCCTGCCTCACTTTCTCATATAGTGAGGTGGAGTGAGATAAAAGAAAGAGATGTCAAAATGAGTCGCGCGGAGTGAGTCCAATGTGAACACCGTCATTGGATCACTATCACAACTGTCACTTTGACAGAAACTCAAAGAAATGTTAAGAAATATTTTCTTCAACGTTAGTTCATAAAAGTAGATCAACTGATATTCAAAATAACCATAATAAACATATACCATATGTCAAATAAAATCGAGTTCATCTAAACTAACATTTTGTACAAAAAAAAAAAAAAAAAAAAAAAATAATACTCAGACATATTCCTCTCATTGGATCTAGAGAAGAAAAAAAAAACAGATACAGAAAGCAAACAAATGTATTCGTTGACAGCTGTCACTCACTGTCAGATCACTCTGATGACATTTAGATATTTATTCAAATTTTGTAGGGGTGTTATTTCAACAAATAGCCATGATTAATTCTTGTTAATATTATGTATTTACTTATTCGGACTTCAAATAGGAATTTTCTAGCGTTGAAACATTTCACACTATTTCAAATGTGCCAGAGGACATAACTCGATGTTGCCATGTGTCAAAACTTTATCAGAGAACCTATACAGATTTCAATATATCATTATTTTGTTTTTGTTTTCTTTTACTTTCAGTTTGCCATAGTTGCATCATGCAGCATCTACGAACGGAACAATACTGCCCTCGGTGTGAAATGATGATAAACACTGCCAAACCAAATATAAAGTGAGTACAAATTATACCTTCTTTTATTAAATCAAAAATATCATCACAAAATTTAATCTACCCTTCTACATCAAGCAAATTCATCCTATAATTTTTTTTTAAACGTCAAATAAATTTTAAAGCTTAAAACCCGGCATCAAAAGACAGGTAAATAGGTAGTTAAAAAAAGATCCTCGTGTTAAAAAAAAATTGTTTTCTATCCCTTGGAACATAATAAATTCCCAAAGTTAACCCAACTGTCAACAGCACAGTGATTTACCTCAAACCATTCGTTAAATATACTTAACATCTTCTTGTATATTTTTTTTCTTCATCTGGCAATGCTGTCAAGTGACATTGTCCTCTTCTGGGGTTAATACCGCCATTTAAATAAAATCGATTGACTGTATACCTAACGTAGGTACTCAGAAATTCCTCTATAATCTCAACACGTACCTATAGGTTGAGTCTTCATAGGCACTTATATGCATAAAACTCTCAATGGATAATGACAAAAAAACGAAGAAGAAAAAAAAACGGAAGGGTTATAATAGGAATAAACAAATATATAAACGTAGATACATAATCCTATACCTTCATCGAGAATCTGTCCCCGTGGTTTTTTTTCTCATTATACCTAGCTTACATATTTTTTAAGGATGTTTTTTTGTTGGGATATGTATACCTACCTTACCTACCCATGTGGTTTTTTTTTTTTTTTGTTAAGAGGTAGGAGCAACACAGATAGAATCATGGTAACAAGAAAAAAATACGATTGCTTAAAAATGTAATCCATGAAACCATTCGTTGGTTCAAAAATGGTCACCGAGATGAATTTAATGACTCCCCCGGGCGATATATATACAACAAAATAAGAGTCAAGACGATTTTCCAGAGCATTTGAGGGTTTCCATTCCATGTTCTCAACTATACGAGCTACGAATAAAAAAAAAAGAAGAAAATATTTTCCACCCCATTTTGTTTCCGATTCAAGTCTCTAGGCTATAAAAATCGTTTATCAGCCGCTGGCCAAGCGGAAGTCCAATCCGAAGAAGCAACTAAAAAAGTCGTCTTCTTGTTCTTCGTCTTGTTGATATCGGATTCGTAATCGAATGTCTTATGTGATGTGCGGTCAGGACGCAAGTAAATCTAATTTTGGTCCTTTATATTACGTACATACAAGGTTAGGTAGGTATAACCTCACTCAAGAAAAGGAAGGACAAAATAGCTCTTTTTTTTCTGACTTCGAACAGGGCCAAAGGACAAGTGGTAAAAGATGTCGTTAAAAGATTGAAGTAAGAGAGGATTTTGTCTGGGGCCAGGCTTTAACTGCCATTATTTTGGTCTCGCGTATCCTTGCTCATGAGATAACAATTCTGGTTAGAGAGGTAGAAAAAGTTGGTTTGTGATAAATAAGGAACTAAAGACATGACAAGGATGCCAATTCATTCAAGAGGAACTAAATACAAAAAGGGATAAGATACAAAACAAAACAACAACAACAACAACAAAAAAAAAGAACAATAAAAGAAAATACAAAAAATCCCAACATCAAGGAGGGTGCGTTAGAAAAGTATTTGTTGCTTGATTGAGAACCCCCAAGGCTCAAGGCATCATGTATGCATTTCATATAGAGAATCAAAGTCTGAGAATAAAAAAAAAAAAGAAAATTCATTCGATTTGATTTGTCGTGCACATTATTATTATCACCCCAAGAACAGGAACACAACAACACGATGCCAACATCAGGAAAATCTGCGGTACGTGGTTCAGAGATAAAGAGAGGGTGTACTACTCGCAGCACCATTACCGCCAAGTACGGTGATGTTTAATGGATGTGCGACAATTTCCGGGGTTTATATTTTTTTTTTTGCTGAGGATCAAGCAATTCCAGGAATAGATTGTATATATCTACCTACCTACACCTAAACGAAAACGCCCCAACTCCAGGTTATAAAGATTTTCTGCTTCGATAAGCGCGTTGCTTTTTCGAAAATACTCGTACTATACCTAGGGGAGCCTAATGTACAATGTCCTGATGTGCGATATACTGGAATAAAGATGAAAAAATTGTAGAAATAAAATAAAAATTGTATAGAAACAAAAAGGGCACCGACAACAATTAGAATGGAGTGCGAACAATAAACACATATCCTAAAGTTATTCACACTTCCCTGGACGCAGACTTACTCGCACAGACTCTTTTTTTATTATTCTGACCTGACTTCATCATAGGGATTTGTGTAAAAGATCTATACTGAGGTATAGAGTATAGTGCTGCAGCTACAAGAGCAAACCGCTAAGTGCTAATTAAACCGTTTTCAAATGGAATAGCAAACAAATTAGAAGGCGAGTGTATGTATAACCAGAACAGACCGAAACGTGGCCGCTTCGTTCAGTTCTGGGAATTCTCTTCTTTGCACCAAGGCATATACAATACAAGATTAAGCCATACATATGTATGTGTGTGTGTTTGTATTCTGTTAGTTTGATGGCTACACAAACAGCAGTAATAAAATGCTCACGAAGCAAAAAGGTAGAAATTAGAATATTTGTAAAAGAGGAACACGGAAAAGTGTTGCCAATTGGAAATTATTTTGGAAGAATTGTAAACATCAAACACTCATAAATCTGACAGTTCTTTGACAGCAAATTCATTAGGTCCGTTCAGAAAAAAAAGATGTCACAAATTTTGATCCGTCAAAAACTGAGCAAGCGAATTCAAAATTTGTTACCATAAGTGACAGCTAAACTTATAATTGTTGAAGAGAAATACTGTTCCATATACCTACATAAATAGCTGAAATTGCTTTGAAATTTAATTTTTCTTTCGTTTAATGTTTTATCACAGTAAATTTTGCAAGTAAGCATTTGCGAAAGATGAAGCGAATAAGACTTCAAAGTTATCATCCGACAGTTCTTCGATTATGTGTTTTTTTTTCTCATCGCAGTGTTTGTCATTTTGAAAATTATCGATTGTGAATTAAAAACTTCTTCAAAAACAACTTCAAAGAAAATAAGACACTACTACTATCCATGAACATCACTCGTTCTGTCACTTTTCCAGTTGTAAAACAAACTATGAAAAAGAATATCTTAAATATTTCTAAAATTAGTTGAATTTTGACACTTCTTTGCATACTGCGATCCTATAGTGTTCCCGCAAAACCTTATGTCCAATAATTGTTACAGGCGGTTTTATAGGTTTCAAGCAGAATTGTAAGATAAATTGTAAATCCGTTAGGTATTTTTACCTGTTCCTGTGCCTGCGTTCTGTAACTCTCGCATGGTTAAAATTTGTCGACAAACGATGACAAATGAAACAAAACTCATACGATTCGTTTAAATTTTCATCGTTTCTCGACTGATTTTATCGATGCGAGAGTTACAGAACGTAGACACTGATTTTCGTAATTTTTTTAAATATTAATTTTTAGATAAGCTGTCAAACGTTTATTTAGATACTTTCGCCAGTATCTAATTTAACTCTGACAGTTCACTGAGTTCACACAGTTAATATTCAGGTTTTAAAATTTCAGCAATAAATCTGTTAACATTTGACATGTTCAGAAATGAGATCTCGGAGATCTAAGCAATCTCAGTTTCATGAACGGGATTCCTCAGCGAAATTTCTTAGTCACATATCTCATTTTGTTGAACAGGTCTATTTCCTCAGCAGCAAAACTTCTCACTTTCAGGCTGATTAAACGTTTACTTTTTTCGGTTAATTCGTCATTTTGGCAGATTTGGTGAGAGGTGTAGGAATGTAGGGGGAATGGAGCTACGTTTCTACACCCCTCGTCCTATCTGGCAAAAAGACGAAGGACGAAACAAACGAAAAAAGGAATCGTGTAATCAGGGTATTTTGCTGTCAAAATTAGAGACTGACAGCCAGGTTCTACATTTCACTTTCTCTCGAAATGAAATTGATATCAATTGAAATTAGATTGACTTGAATTTCATTTCGAGCGAAAGTGCAATGTAGAACCTGGCTTTGAAAGTTTTTGGATTTCCCCAATCGAATACGTTTAAAATATTTACAATTTCATTTTCTCTTTCTTACGTCAGATTTGACAAACGACATTTTCGAATGAACATATTTACAAAATGACGTAGCTATCTGTTTATAACGTCTAACTCTGAAACGAGTGTGCATTCAAAGTAGATGAGGCACAGTGGCTGTATTCACAATGGCTGATTTTTTGATTGACTTAAATTTAATTTTGTAGGGTAAAAAGAGGGAATTTTGAATCTGTAAAGAACTAACCTAATTACACTACCTTTATGAACGGCAACACTGCTATGTTAAGATGATGACGCGATGAAGAGAAGCATAGCACCAGAAAACTTGTGAAATCTACAAAAAAAAAAAAATAAGTAAAAAAGTAGCTCCAAAGGAAGTCGAGGGGAGAGCAGTGAAAAAAGGTCGAAATGTGAGAGATGGAGAAACGAAGGTTGATGGAATAAACTGAACAGTACACAAACGAAGTAGTAGCAGCAGCTACATAGACGAAAACCTGGAACGGTGGTGAAGCTGCTGCCAGTGTCATGTTGGTCGGTATGCCGATGCTGATGTTTTGTGTATGCTATTGGGAATTTTAAATGCGCGTCTGGTTCTCGTTTGTCTTGTTTGCTTGTCAGTCAAATCCAGGGCTTAACCTATGGCCGCCGGAACCGTACTAAGTTGAGAACCGCCTGGCAAAAGCAATCGACGACGACGACATAAGAGCAGCAGCGACAACGACGCCGACGGTGGCAATTGGTCTTGGTTGGTTGGAGAATATATTATTTTGTATGTCGTTTGCTCCATTGGGGAGCAGCACCACACCTGAGCGAAAGACTCCTCGGCGCTTTCAATGGCGGTGGGTCGTCCGCTGTTCAGCTCCACCATCGATATTGGTTGAGGAGATGTTTTTTTTTTGTATTCTTTTTTCTACTCCGTCTGTCTCTGTTTTTCATTCTGTTCATTTCGAAGTTTCGATCTACCAGTCGAGTCGAGAAGACCAACATTGTAAACATTAATGCCCGCGTTAGCGATGCTCTTTTATGTGCAGAGTTTTTATGATTCCAAGGCCGACAGGTCTGTCATTAAATTGAAATGAATCGAAATATGTATATGTATTGTTTTGTGTGGCTGTGTGTGTGTACAAGAGACGACGCGACGAGGCGACGTCACTATGCGGTGTCATAATTCCCCCGTCTTATTAAGATGTCATTATGCCGACGGCACGACAACGACACACCACACCATTCTGGGGAAAGATGAGAGAATCATTTGTCATCTCCGTTCGTGCAGTGATGAGCTTAACCCACCTTTTCCGTGTTATCTGTGTTTTCTCATCTCATCTCCTCGCACCTACTCATCATCGTCGTTGTCGTCGTCTTCATCCTTAGAATCAGAATGAAAATCCTTCTAGGATTTGATTTATGAATAACATTTCATCTTCTTTGTTTGTTTTTCTTTCTATTCCTTTTTCTTCCATTTATTTCTTTATCCATTCAGGTAAAGTCCTTGAATTTCCCGCTTGTTTTTGCGTCACAATAAGACCCATATGATTTCTATTTCATGAAATATCCCAAAAGTGTCCTTCTCCTCGTAAATACCTTTCGAAGATTTCTCTTTTAAGAATTTATAATTCCTTCAGTATTCAGTTGAAGGAGGATCCCCAACGAACCATGAACGAAAGACTGAGTGCTTAATGGGAACACAAACGAGAAATATGATAATAATCCAAAGTAAATGATAAATCCTTATTCTTCTCCTTTTCCTTTTTTTGTTTAGCTCCATTGCTGTTGTTGTATTCGTTGTTGGGACTTTGTTATCGCACTGGGACTATCATTGTTGAATCAATGAATTGTAAAAATCATGATAACGAGTATTGATTTTGGGTATATTCCTTTTTTTTTTTTTTTGTTGTTGTTGTTGGTGATGGAAGATAAAATATTCCAAAAAAGGACGAACTGATGTCAGGTTTTTCTTAATATAATTTTTCCTAGCTTAGTAGGTGTGTATGTAGATATGTATGTATATAGGGGGATGATTATATGTAGGTATATAGATAGTCGAGCCAGTTTGTCTGTTAGATAAGGAAAAAGCCTATCTACTTTTGGAGTGGATTGATTGGCAGGAAGTATACAATATAGGTATGTACACCTAGACAGCGGCGCGCCAGTGTGCTTTTTGCAATATTAATGACGTTTCATTGTGTCGTCATTGAGTTGCTTGTCAAATTCAAGTGACAGATTAAAAGGAATTCCCGCAATAACTTTATGGATTGAAAAGAAATATAGGAATATACATTGGTAAAGCCTGCGCCTTTAATGGTATTTGTAAAAAAAACTTTTTTAATTAACTTAATGCAGGATGGGGATTATCTTTAACTTGAAGGGTATTAAATGGTTTAAAAAAAAAAAAGTTATATCTTCTCAGATCGATTGACTCTTGAAATTGTTTGCGTGTTTAAGAAGGGAGGTGGTGGTGTTAAAGTAAAAAGAAAGTATTTTTTTTTTATTTCATCTTCAAATTCTTCTGACCCTTAGCTGCGTTGGTGTAGTCGTGAGGGTGGTTGCCATTTTGGATTTTTATTTTTTTTTTTAAGTAAATGAAACAACTTTAATAGGTTCCTGTGTCTTCATGGTTTATATAGCGCAAAATAAGGTCCCTACATAAAATTCTTTTAAAATATCCTGCAAGGAACTTAGAAGCTGACAGCCTTGTGAAAGAAGTGACAAACTTAATTAAAGTATATTAAAACCGGATGTAAAATTACTCTACCGATTGTAAACCTACTAGGGTCCGCCATCTTACGTTTTTTTTTTTAAACTAGTGCTTATTTCGTGAATGGTAACACTTAGCTCATGTCTGATTTGACAGATAATTAGTTTTATCGAATATGGTTGTGTATATGCTTCGCTAAGTGGGCCTGCGATCGACTTAGAGAAGATGCCGATTTTGCCTAAAAAAATCATCTTTTCAGATGAAGCTCATTTTGATCTTGGCGGGTAGGTAGTAAACAAGCAAAATTGTCGCATTTGGGGCACAGAAAACCCGCACGCATACATTGAAAAGCCGATACACCCAAAACGAGTCACTGTTTGGTGCGGATTTTGGTCCAGAGGCATAATTGGGCCATTTTTCGAAAATGAGCAAGGAGTGGCCGTTACAGTCAATGGCGATCGTTATCGGGCCATGTTGAACGAATTTTTGTTCACAAAAATTGAAGAGGAGGATATTGGCAACATTTGGTTTCAACAAGACGGCGCTACGTGCCACACAGCCGAAGCTACACTCGATGTTTTGCGCCATTTTCAAAAAAAAAGAAAGAAGTTATTTGGCGGACCATTTATTTACTTAATTTGAATTCCATGTTCATTGGTCTCTCGATTCTGTGACGTCATTTGTTGCTCCATACACAAGCCAAATTGTAAGAAAATACAGTTTGAGTGAAAGAGTTTGTTTGGAAAATTCGGAATATTTGAGAAAGTTGCTATTGTCACGTTATGAAGTCACAAAAACATCAGAAATGTAATAAAATTTTTTATGCTCGAAAAGATTAAACAAGCAAAGAATCCACAAAAATGTATGAGACTCGCAATCGTTCTATCAACAACAATTAGACATAGCAAAAGTACTCACATTAGGCGCTTATGTTAACACTACGTTATAATATATCGACCAGAAACATACATAAATCAATTGACAAAAAGTCAGCGGTTTGGCAAAAAGTCATCGATTAGGATTTATTTACTACTCAAACTGAAATGTAAAGTGTGTTTTTTTTAGACGTGTGGTTTTCAAGAAGAAATAACACGCATCCGAGAGGCCCAATTTTCGACAGCTCCAATTGTTGTGCGCGATGGCGGATGGACTCATTCGGGTCTTCTTCGATACTCTGCTCCACTGCAGCAATAGCGTCTTCAGTGCGCACTGTACGGCGTCTCTGAGGATGCATGGTTGCTGGGCGATTATGTCGACCGAATATTGGACGCAGCGCGCTATACATCGCGCGAACCGAACCATTATTTTCGTAATAAATTTGCACGTTTTGCAAACGTTGCTCAGGAGTAGGTCTATTAATTATGAAATGGCAAACCAACCTGAGCTTAAATCAAGTGACAGCTGTCAAAAAGACCAACTCCAAAAAAAGTATTGCCAGATTGAAAACCATACGTCTAAAAAAAACCGCCTTTATTTGAGAATGTTGACTAAATAATTGTACATATTTTAACCATTTGTTTGTATGTTTGTCCTTCAATGTCGCTTGAACGGATTCTAATGAGATTATAGTGTACTTTTTATAAAGCAAGAAGCCAGCGAGAGGCCAAGCAAATTCGCCTCTCAAAATATCGGTTAGTGAATACACATAATGGTAAACTTATGTAAAATCTAAATGAATGTTAAAAATTGAGTCGTGAGTAAAATAAATATTAAGATTAAAGATTAAGGCATCAAAGCACAAAGTGACCAAAGTATGTATTATATATAATAAACACTCGCATTTCCGTTTGTATATTACCAACCAATTCGATTACTATACACCAATCGGAAGTAGTGTTTTATTTACATCACAACTGTCCATAAGCAACTGACCGGAAAAGGATTTTATCAAATTGCAATAAATTCGAAGTAATATCCTGGGTAAACCTACCAATCATAACCTATTTCCTGTCCGAAAGTTTTCTTCAAATCGTAAAGTTTATAGTAGGTATAGGTAAATGTAAATGTTTTACCAACACAAACTAATAATATTCTTCTTGTTGAAGTTTCTTGAAGATCTTATTTGCCAAACATCCTTTATGGAAAAACTAATAAATCCTACCTTCCTTATTTATTTGATGCAGTGTTGTATACCTACATATACCTATAGATCTCGTCTTTTTCTTTTTATCTTCTTCTTCTTCTGCATATCTGTGCTAATACTTTTCTTGATTGGCATTCGTTAGATGAATTTTCTAGGTATAAGACGTTCAAAAACAGGAAAAGTGGTCAATTTCCTTCTAGAAAAGTTACCCGTATAACTCTCTTCACAGTTATACCTACTCTTCGACCAATATCTATATATCGAAGAAACTTTCCTCCGCAACTTCTTGTAGGTATTAGGTAAAATGTTCTTATGAAAATGCCAAGAAAGTCTTGTGATGTTCACTCCCACTTGTGATATTAATTTTGTCTTTCCCTAAAAATATACTCGGTGTTGTATACACATAGTTAAAAGATTCTTATCCGTATACAAAATCGTTTGTATAATGTAATTTTATTTGAGATATATTATATAAGATTCTGATGTATATTTATGCCCTTAAGGGAAAATTTAATTTCCAAGCAAGCAAGCAAGCAAGAAAGGATGGCATGTCAAATTGATGTCCAATTACCTATAAGCAAAAGGCATAGGTACTTAACTATAAACTTTTGACAACAAAGTTATAAGGGTTAAGAGATTATCATGCTATAGCAACCTGTTAAGATATATCAGAAGAATCTATAACCCCCGCCTTCTATACCTACTCTATCCCCTATTCTATATCTGGGCATGTGGTATAGGTAAATGTTTAATATAGTTTCTGTTTGTATTTCTGTTAGAAATTTAAAAGATTATGTGTTTATGTGGACATGCGTCATTATCGAGTTTATAACTGACCGGAAGGTATAAACTTAATTTCGTGCTTTATATAGTAGTTTGGGATTGGGATTTTCAATGGAAGGGAGATGAATAAGAAAGTGTAAAGATTCCTGTCAACGACAAGTTATTTTTGAATAAAGTTATTTAGAGAAGCTGTACACAGTACACAACAAGGGTGATAGAAAGAAACAAAGGGATTTAATTTCTTGAAGAAACTATAAGAAGGGTCATTTTTAAAGCCAGAAGAAAAGGCTTTAAATAATATGGAGTAAGAAACACTATACGTATATAATACATACTACCATTTATTCTAACTTAAGACAAATATAAATAAGGGTTCTTACATATTATTTACTTTATATGGTGGTAGATAAGTACAATTTGAGATGGACATTAGTCTGGCTCTTCTTTTGTCTATTCAACATTTCTTAGCAATTTAGAATCCTATATAGGCCTTGAGGATATGGACATTTAATGAATGGTTTTCTTCTCTTAATCACGTCCCTTTTTCTTTTGGTCTTTTGTAATGGAAATGTTCGTGTGGTTTTGCTGCATGCCAATTAGATTAGTTTTTGAATTTTATACATGCCTTCTTATAGGTATTATTAATACCAACTACTCTTTACCAACTGGAAGAAGTAGATAGGTATGCGAAAGATCTTTTATTCCTCCGTTCATTCTCTAGAGCAGTTAAAAGAAGCTTTGAAGTTTTATACAACATCACATTGTTTACCTTTAAGACTCGAAGAAATTTCGGAGCAGATTTGACGGTAATCAAATGTACATATCTATATGTATTTACCATTTCTATCGAACCATACGCTATTCATAATATTATAGACAACCTCAATCCGAAACATTGTTTCAGCTTTATCGGGATCATCTCTTTGACGATGAAATAAGTATGCACAGCTTATTTCCGATGTGGCGAGCAGTGGTATGAAAAATGTTCTGGTGTTCGGAGAATCCGGTTATCTATCTTATACACAATAGGCCAACTTTTTTCTTTTATAAGTTACTTACCTAGGTATATCTTTTAAACTGCACATTCGTGCGCACATACCTGTAGATTTTGGGCCTTGTTGTCTAGGAGTAGGTACAGTCTCTAACCTACAGACTTATTAGGTGTACATATAACTAAGGTATTGCGCATGTCTCATAGCTGGTCAAGAGACTTCGAATCCACTTTTTCTTCAAGTTTGATACATTCGCAACGGTATACCTATACATTTATTCCTAGTGCCAAAATAAATAATTATGTATGTTGCGACTTGTATGCGACTTTCTTGAAATAAGCTTGTTTTCAATATTATGTAGGTACCTATAGCCAGCTCGTTTTTCTTACTTTTGATGTCATAATAACTCTTTTCACTTTTATGAAACCCCAATCCAAAGAACCGGCTAGCAAGTTTTTCTATCGAAGTTATCTAGATCCTCACTGGTTATATGCAAAAACAGAATTTTAATTCGATCCTGGGACTCTTTTCCCTTACCAGTCCGATACGCTAACCACTGTCATATTTCGCAATACAAGGATAGTGAGGTAAACAATGTTGTAAATGAATAACTTTATATAATTAACTTTTTCATACCATTATATGGGGTATTTCTTATGGGATACCAAAACTTGCCAAACAAGTTTTTACTAGCAAGAGGCTTACGAGTAGGTATTTGACAAGTTTTACTCGTCCAGATTTTTCCCTATTGAAAAAGGTCCAAGGTCTTGACTTAACTGCAAAAACTTGCCATTTTCCCAGACTAAATCATTTATTGGAACAGATTCAAACATTAACAGAATGGAAACAAAATTCCAAGAATACCTACAAAGAAAAAAAAAAAATATTTCTTAAATTAGTCAATTTATTTATTTAAATGCATTCATTGCTCACATAATTCTATATTCTTTTAGACTTCTGCCCAAGAGACGTAAGAAATCTATTTCCCAGTTACTTATTCTGGTAAAGCTATACCTAGGTGATGTCAAAGAATTCGCCGTAGGTACAAAGGTGTTCACTAAGTAGCTCCGCCTGGCTAAGACTGTATATTTACCTATAAATGCCTTACACATAAAAAGTCGAAGCCACCTGCCGGAGTACCAACCTACATGTAAATGTCTTATTACCCACACTTTCATCAGTTACGTATGCACCGACAAAAGTTGATAGGTGTAGGCATATCCGAGATTCACCACCTCAAGGCAATAAGACAGAGTCTGTAGAAAGTGGAAATGCTTCTGTCACCACATAATCGCTCTGTCTAACCTTTTGACATCACATTCAATTAAAAATTACATAACGCCATCAAGAGTTCATCCTTAATATCAAGTGGTTTACTCTGAATCTTAAAAAAAAAAAAAACAAAAACGAACTCCCCTTTGCTAATTCATTTCTTCATGACAACGACGACTTCTTTTCTGCATTCAACCTAGCAAGATATTTAACTGCCATACAAGATGCCATCGCCACTGTTACTTATCATCATGCAAAAAACTTCCTTTTTATGTCTTAATAGGTATAATGCAACATAGTCCTTGTCGTCGTGATTTTCCGTGGTTTTTTTTAGTAGTAGTAGGTAGATACAGACATGGGTATACCAACGCTGTCTTTCTTATTAGCCTCTGAAAAAAGAACTCCTTTTTCTTTTTTTTTTTTAAATAAAACCTTCAGATTATCTCACATTTACTCTTCTTTTAAGGAATTTAAACGAACATTTCCATGAATACCTACGACGAAGTTTAGTTCATATCTACATACATTCCAACCCTTCTGTCATCATAACCTAGAACAAAAAATAAAAAAAAAAAAAATCCTTTAAAAAATGTCAACAATTTCATTCAGCGCGCTGAGATTTAATTTCACCAACAACGGTACAGAAGAGGAAAATAAAAATGCAGAAACCATTTCATCTTCACACAGGAAGTGTATAGAGAATGAATGGCGGTGGTGTGGGGGAACACTACACGATGGCAAAGTGCTGCTACGAAGGACGCGTCGCGACGGGAATGGGGATAAAAGTGGGTTTTATGTACCTATCTACCAATACATATATTATATGTATACCTCTACATATGTATGTATGTTGCTTGATGTAGGCGGGTAATGTGTGTACCTAGATACTAGATTGTCGTCGTCACATGCTGCTTCAGATTTTCTTTTTCGTGCATTTTCCATTCATCGGCATCATCATGACGTTTTTCTTTGCTTCTGATGCTTACATAAAAACTGTACAACAGCATTTTTGTACCTAATACAAAAACTCGCGCACCCCAGGGAATCGTTATAGAACTTTTACTCAGAAGTCAGCAAAACCCGAATAGAGACGAAACCAACAACGCACCACTCTGTGAATCTGAATCTTCCTCCTCTGCTGCCCTCGATTGCCCTTTATTCCTTATATACCTTTTTATTCGGGTTGTTTTTTGTTTGTCCCAATCCGGAATATACACAAAAATTATGGGAAAACTTCTTCTGTAATGCTTGCCTGCCTGCTGACTACCGCTGCTGCTCGCTGCTAGCTGCTACAGTGCTACTACCCATTGCCATCTTTCTATTTAATTTAATTCCCGTATCTATTTTCGGGATCAGCAGTTTGTTTTCCATCCATCTTCTCATATTCTTCTTGCGGCCTGTTTTTTTTTTTTTTTTTCTTTCTTTCTTTGCTTTTCTAATACATACTTATACCTACATATCTCCTTCCTCAGTTTTGTATATCTTGACAGAATAAACAAACAATCCGCCTGTGTCGGCAAATTAAAGAACCAAAGAAGAAGAAAAACTTAAAGAAATATGTAGGTAGGTATAAACAAAATTTTTCTTCTTCGTTGATTCTTCCTTTTGGCATTTTTGTTCGTCTTCCTTGATGGTAGTACGCAGTATTTACAAGACAAAATCGCACAGCTGTTGTTTAAGCTGGTGCTTCTACTACATATTCCTACATTTACACTACTGATTCATCGCTGAATTTTGTTTTCTTCATGATTTTCTTCTGATAGTAAGGAAAGTTATATGTACCTACATTCAAGTTTTTTTTCCCATTTTTCTGTTTTCTTATTCTTCATCTTCATCTTATATTCTTCTTCGTTTGCATGCTTGTGCGCGCTTATATTAAACTTAGAGGTTTTGTATCTTTTGCTTTCTTATTCAATTCGTCACGATACACATTTTAGATAAGGACTTCGAAATAATATTGTGATGACGTCGACGTGCTTGCGAAGAAGAAGAAGCACAGACGAACAAAATTCAATAGAGTAAAATCGTGATAAATGTGCGCGAGTTTTTTTTTTTCAAATGAAAAGAAGACGGTGAATAAATAATGTAAGATTGAAAAGAAATAAAAAGACGCTTCTTCCACTCTGTTCGTTGGTAGGAACCACACGCATGCTTCGCTATTATGTACTTCACCTACAGTGCCGACAGTGTATAACCAACTCAAACCATCACATTTTTCACTTCTTTTTTCATTTTCCTTGGCGTTGGAGTGTACATAATTCATGTGGAGCAGGGTGTAGATTGTGAGTAGAGTATAGAGCAGCAGGGGTGGGTGTGTTCGAAAAGTATGAAAACACATAATTATCATTCTCAAAGAAAACGAAGAATTAAAAAAAAAAAAAAAACGAATTATTTTCCGTGTTTTGTGTATCTACCTATGTTATGTACCTACAGTGAGTTTAATATTCTTTCTTTTTTTGTTGCTGTTTGTTCGGATTTCATACGAATAGTGAAAAGAGATTCCGTTGCGCCCTCGTTTTTTTTTTTTTTTTTTTTTTTTTCTTACCTACCGATAATGCAGCAACACAATGTTTTCTGGTTGCTGGCATGCTCTTTGTGTTGTTTGCCATGTGAAGAAATATTATGCTGTAATTATAGAGTGCGGTGGTGGAGGATTTTGTTTAAGGGTTAATGCATCTATTATTAATTTTTTTTTTTTTGGTTAGGGAGGATAGGATGTGTTAAAGTATACTTTTTGGAAATTTAATTCCATATAGGTATGTATGGATGCACCTACAAAAGGAACACATGGATTACGGAATAGGCGCCATTTTTGTAGAAATGTATATATGTATTATGTATATGTGTGTATGTATATATATACCTACATATAGGTAGGTAGGTACCTAGGTATTTTAATTACATTTTTCCGGCATCAGTTAGACCTGAGCAGTGGAGTATGTACATAATGTGTATTGGTACCTACCTACCTATAATATGTTTTCGGTTATAAAAACAGCGATGAAATGTGGAATGTCATTTATTTAGACACATGCATAATGCATATTAGGTTGCTACGTGTTTAATATCTACCTAAGAGTCATGCCTGTCAAAATAAAATGATTAAAAACAAAGGCGCATAATTTTAACCAGCCTGCAGGTTAAGGTATTAGCATGATACCTACTACTTAACTTAAGTTCCTCGAAATTCTCAACGGACAAAACTATGGTCAACTTTACAATTTCTTAAGAAAACGCTCTAAGATATCGAAACCTAATCATAAATGAATATTCTTAAAAGTATTACAGTCGAACTTCCATAACTCGAACTTCCATAACTCGAATTTCTCTATTACTCAAAGTTTTATTGAGAACTTTGCATTTAAAACTTTATTTTCATGAATTTTGCCCTCCATAATTCGAACTTCTGTAACTCGAATGTCTCTATATTTCGAATTTTTTAGATTGCGTTTGATGCCGAAAAGTCTCTTCAATTCGAACTTGTTCTCTAATTGGTGAAATCCCTTTTGTTTAAATTTTTTGGAAAAGTAATTGAGTCTAAAGGCTGCCCAAACCAACGCGAATACTTTCGAACGACGACGAAACTTTCACCTGTCAATGAGAGCAACCACACTGGTGCGATGCGAATCTTCGAACATTTCCAGTCTTCGCATATTCGCTTCGAATGTTTCGCGTTGGTTTGGGAGAGCCTTAACTGTGATGAATTTCGAAAGTTTTTTTTTTTGGGGATGATGGATGGCTGTGTTCAGAGTTTGTATGTTTTTTATTTGAACTTAGGTTTTGAATGGGTTAAACATTTTCCATACGCAGAAGTTCCTAGTTAGGTTTCGATTTTTTTTTGTGGGAAAAGGATGAATTCAAGAATTTTAACGTCAGGAAGAAAATTCAAGCATCTTCCTTTTGAACAAAAACTGAAGGCCATAAAATATATTTTACCTCAAAGTACACTTTCCATTATACTGAACAACAGAGAAGAGCGAAAAAGTATTAACAAAATGCTGACACTTCAAGAAACGAATAAACCTCAATGAGAAAAAAACCTCTTAAATTTGAGTGTTGGTCTCCAAGGACGTGTAATTGACGAGATTGAATTTTTTTTATAAATTATACAATGAAAAAAAAAAAACGTCAACAAATGATTAATGTTTTTTTTTAAGCTTCTATTAATAAGAAATCATTTTCTTCTTTTTAATATTCCTTTTACTGAAATAAAACAGTAAAACTAAAAATTTTGTCTCATTTCTTTAAATCGAAGTTTCTATAACTCGAATTTTTTTTCATTCATTTTGAGGGTCCGACTTATGGAAGTTCCACTGTACCTACATATCTAGGTACCTATTACGATGTTACCTAACTTGTTTAAAATTTGGAAAAGCCTCTTTTTAACCTAGCATCACAATAGAAATGCTTTAACGCCCTAAATTGTGTGTTATGGTGGTGATAAAGTTTTTGTTATAGGTACCTAGGTACCTATGCATAAGAGGTAGGTAGGTACCTACATAACTATTTCTGATCGGATTACAAAACTTCCCCATCAAGTTTTTAATAGCAAGAGCCTCCACTGTGCATCAACGATGCTCGGATAATGAACATGTCTGAAATCCATGTCATGTGATGACATATCCATAGAAACCAGGGGTGCCAGCACGTAACTTGAAATAATCGATTTTACTCGATACATTCGGGCAGCGGCAGTTCTTTATTTGGTTCAGTCTAATCAAAAACAATCGGCTAAGGCAAATAAGGAACGGCCTATACCTACTCGATTATATCGAGGGAACTCGATTGTATCAAGTTACGTGCTAGGCCTCCAGATTGTGGATTGGATTGTCGTTGTTTTGTTGGACATCGTTCATGCCCAGTGTGAGCGGCATGTTACGAATATTTGACAAGTTTTCCTATTTCCCCTTTTAAAGAGTGTTAAAATAAGCTATAATTAATAGATTAGCAACGTTCTTATTAGAGCCCAAAAGAGCTAATTTAATTTCAAGTTCGCAAAAAAGTGTTTTCGTAAAAAGTTTTCTAATTTTGTTGACTTTTCAGGCCACTGCTTTTTTTTTTTTGTTTAATTTTTGATGAAGGAAAAGTCAAACATAAACACGGTAAGAATTTTTTGAGTCGCGGTCTTGATTTAATTCTCTTTTGCTTCAACATTCCGAAGTACAAGACAGAGAGAGAGAGAGTGTGTATAGGTATGCATCATCATGGTTTAAAGAACTCATCGTATGATATTCAGCGTTGAATTTTCCTTTCGTTCCGCGCATTTACGTCACTCGGTGACAAAACTGCATGCTGAAAAAAAGAGATAAAACAAATAGTTATGTAGTAAATTACGTCATTCGGTGACAATATGCATGGGAGAGATAGAATAACATATCATACCATGTATTTTATATACCTTCTTTGAGTATGCATTAAGTAAATCCAAACATGGCGATGACATTTTACTCCACACATATCCATACAACTTGACAAAAGTGAAAGAAGTGAAGAATTGAGCTATATTCATCTGTCAAAAATATAGATACCTACCTACTTAGTCATAATGTAAACAAAAATATTGTTATGGCCACTATGAAAGAAATATGGTAAAAGAATAACCCACTCAACCGAAATATGTACAAACACTTTATAATACTCAAGCACCCATTCTGATGGTGCTCCTTGTTCCTGAATTTGTTTTTTCTTCTTCGGTCGCTCTTTTATCTTGCCCACCACTCAATTAAGGCAATCATCCATCATTGAAAAACGAACAAAAAAAAAAGGAAAGATCCAATGCATTCATTCATATAACAACAAAAAAAAAAAATCTACTGACTCAGAGGAGGACCAATCTGTGGGTCTTCTTTAGTCCACCATAACATACCTACCTACCTACCTACATATTTCGTGTATCGAACTCGAAACGACGACCCACACTTGAATTGGTTTTCATGCGTTCTCTGTCTCGTCTTCGTTCTCAACTGATGGAAATATCTTGTCGCTTTGACAACCATGACACACAATGTAGATTAAATCACTTGGGGTCCACCAACTCCAAATCATCTTAAACACTGTTCATTTAATGATTAGGTTTAGTACTCTTCTTCCTTAAACCTATACAGATTTTGTATAAAACTTGATTTACAACTAAAACTAACGTCTATGTGTTTCCATTTATTCTACTCATTTCAGACCTGATACGACGTTACAAGCAATTGTCTACAAATTGGTACCGGAATTATATGAAAAGGAACTCAAACGAAAACGTGCCTTCTACAAGAGTCGGCCTGAAGATGCTGCACTAACAACCCCCGAACAGAGGGGTGAAGACACCGAACATTTGATATTTAGTCCGAAGGAGTATATGTCGTTGTCATTGGAATACGCTGACATGGAGTAAGTTGTTATAAGACTCTTATTACAATTTCTATTGATTCTTCTCTTTCTATTCCTATCCTATATAATATTTTGACAGACAGATCTTTGAACTGTCAGTACTATATTATCTTTCCATGTTAACTCACAAACACAGTTATATACACATGTATGTATTTGTACTTCTGCGGGTGGTTAGGTAAACTCTGTCGGATAATCCCGCTGTCCCACAGAAGATTAAAATGAAAAAGTAAAGTCTATATCAAAGGGGCCGGGAATAAATGCCGTAGCTACACAGTGATGTTTGACGAAAAGCCTGTGCACATCGCCTCAGTAGAAACAAACAAAGCTTTAAGTAAATAGTTTCCATTAAACCCCGCACGAGAATGCTTTCGTGAAAGAGTTTTTACTTTTGTTGGGAAACTCGTAGAATTTCCTTTAAACAGCGTCGACATTTTTGAGAGAATTTATTTTTGTCAACACAGAGCGACATGACATCTTCAATATCTTGCGAAATTAATGTCAAACTTAAGGGGTTTTACTGTTATGGTTCTGGACATTTAATGTGACGTACAAATGTCAGCTTTCAAAAGAGATGGCAAGTTTTATTGATTTATTAATGCTTTTCAATGAAAATGACATCAAGCGAACTAAATCTCACTTTCAATTTCACCTTTCTATCTTAACCTTACGACCGCCCTCAAATTCTAACCCATCATTTTAATTCTTTTCTTTGCAGTGAACACGTGAATGTCAAAGATGAATTAATGGCACCACTTTTAAATCCTAAATACCTCCAGTGTCCCGCGATATTTACCGTTAGCCATTTAAAGAAATTCGTCTATGGTAAATTTGATATCGATTCGAGTCTCTTTAGCGTCGATATAATGTACAAAGTGAAGACAATAGTGCTCCTGGACCACTATACATTGATGGACGTAGCATATATTTACACATGGAAGCGTGATGCTCCAATGAGATTTTACTTCCGAGTGAAACAAAGACTAAGGAAGATAAAACCGAAGGTAAAAAATAACTCTAATACAGTGGGTGTAGTACCTAAGGAAGAAATGCGCGTGGATGAGAAATTGGTTTTATATTTGCCACCCGAAAGTATGACAGTTGTTCACAATGCGCCTGAACCCTCCCCGACTTCAGATCTTTTAAAAATCGCAACCGAAATAAAGCAGGAAATTAATAAAAGCCCAATAAAAGAGGCACCAGCTTTGGGAAGAGAGCTGCCACAAATACCTTTCAAGGAAATTCAGGCGCCTTTAAAAGAAATTCAAATGTCTGTGAAGGAGCCATCGGTTGAGAGTGAATCGCAAAAGACTAATAGGCTGAAAATAACCCTTGTGAGTAAGCCCACTAAGCAATCCAAGTCGCTTTCATCTCCGAGCAGTGAAACGCCTGGAAAAAGTTTAAATAAGTCCCACAAACAGAAGGATATCTCTCCGCCAGAAAAAGACGAACGAAAAGTCGAGAATATTAAGCTTAAAATAGACTTGTCCAAGCAGAATAGTGTGACTATCATTAACATGTCTGATCCTAACCGAAAGGAAATCGTTAAACCAGTGAAACCAGAAAAAGAGTGGAAAGTCAAGAACAAGAAAGACAAGAGTCTGAGCAATGCTGCTAAGGTATTGAGGGATTTTAGAAAAGGCCGTGCTTCTTCCCCTTTGACAGTTCCCCCATTGACTATTAAAGCTGGAAGAGTCAGTCCAGCCAGTTCAAAGTCTTCAAAATCCCCCAAGTCTCCTAAATCGCCCAAGTCTCCAAAATCTCCCAAGTCTCCAAAGTCTCCATGCCCACCCGTTGCATTAGAAGACCCGCAATCACAATTTCTGAAATCATTTGCTCTCACACCGAAGAAGGAGCTTCCACCATCTCCTCCCAAAAAGGAGGTTAAGAAACTTGAACCCTTGACTTTGACCTTTTCACCTGTTCCAAAGTCATCTGTGCCTTTTCCACCCGTAACTTCCTTGATGGGCCCACCTTTGAATCTACCTTCGAAACGTAAGAACAAGGATGTGGTCAAGACTGCACCAAAGAAGCAAAAGTGTGTCTTTGAACCAACGCTTACTCCGGATAATTTCAAAATCAAGTTGCCTTTACTTCCGGCCGAAGTGAAGAAAGAAGAAAAAGTTGGAAAATCGAAAGAAAAAGATTCCCGGAAGAAGGAAAGCGAAAAAGCTGATGAGAAGCTAATGCCCCCACCTGTGTCTGTTGCGCCCATGTCTATCACACTATCACCTCCAAAATTGGTCCCCAATCTTCCTCCACCGGCACCACCAAAGAATGGCACGAAACCGCAAAGTGAATCAGCGAAGAAATCCAATAAGCTCCCTGTCAAATTTGCGCCACCTGGATCTCTAACACCGCATCCAATGAATGCTGCACACAAGGCCTCACCCGGAAGCCGCACTCCAGTGGCGAAGCGTTTCCAACCTATCCTTCCCAAAGGAGGCAGACCCAATCCATTCGCAAACATTCCCACCGACATGAATAAGATCTTGAAAGATGCCGGAACTGAAATTAAGTCGATTTCATCCAATGAAGGTTCAAAGAAAAAGATTTATGGCCCAAAAATGCCTGCAGTTGGACCTGCTACTCAGCCAGCGGGCAATAAGACTCCAACTCCGATTGCAGCACCTAATGCGACTCCGAATGTTAAGAATGGAAACATTTCGAATTACCTTAACTTTGCTCTGTTTAATGCGAGTAAATCGCGGGGCAATGAAGTTCCTCCAGGCTGTCGGACTCCAATGTATACTCCGAATTCACCCATCTACTCGCCTAATTCGCCGCAATATGTGCCGAACTACAACATTCCAACACAACCCACCTACAAATATACCCCGAAACCGAGCTCGAATTCCAACTATTTGCAGAGTGTCTTGGGCGGAAGCAATAACCAGATGTCCAGTCTGTTCCCAGCGCCACCTACAAAAAAGCCTGAACTCACCGGAAATAATCGATCTTCGCCGCCAGCCCAGACACTATCTCCACAAAAAGTGGATGATGGCATATTGGAGAAGCACCTGAAACGAAGCTACCCATTTTCGAAAAGTCCAAGTCCTATCGAAGATCCTCCAGAGAAGCAGCTGAAAGTAAAATCCCTGCTCAACTCCTGCAACATCAGTATTCCATCTTCGCTGTCAATCACAATAACACGTGAAGACGGTGAACTGCCCGCCAATAGTTCATTTAATCCAAAGCACAAGAGCCCTGTGAATAATTACATCGAAATCTTGAAACTTCCCGACACGACAGCGCCAGGGGATGACAACAAACAGCGACAGCCACAGGGGTTGAAACATCCCCAGTCACAAAACATCAACCAATCGCTGACCATCCACAGTATTATGACGCCTAAGTCGCCGCAAGCTGTAAGAAGTAATATGTCAACAATAACAACCACCACACCAACAATGACAATGACAATAACAACTGCTGCCAAACAACTTCCACCTTTGAATCCGATCGAAAAGAAGAACCACAAAACTGTTTCGAGTACGACATCGCCTGGTGATGGCAAAAAGACCCCAAGTCCCGATAAACGTTCTACCGGTTCTGCTCCGAACTCTGCGGAAAAAAGATCAGGCTCAGAGTCTGGTTCGCCAAAAAGTACATCGGAAATTCCAGCTTCAAAGAAATTCCGTCATATTTTACCACGGACAACACCCGATCAAAAGGCAACCGAGATGCTAAGCACGTTTCTTCAAAATAACCCGCCTTCACCTGTTAATCAAAAATCTGTCCAGAAAAAGCTTACAACGTTGAAAAAATCTCCTACCCTGCCAAATTGTAATATGCCTCCTATAAACGTTAATCCTGCGAAGAAATCTCCTCCGTTGAATCTAGGAGTCAAGGCTTCAACTCCAAATACATCCCCAGTTAACGTGCCCAACAACAACACAAACAACAACATTGCTAAAAATAAGAGCTCTCCAAAATTGCAACAAACAATGGCACCGGATTTTCCACTTCTGTCGGTTAAAAAGTTGCCGCAACAGATTCCCAATGTCGTCCTGCCACCTTTAGGAGTGCCGCAGCCCTCTCAAGCTGAACTTAACAAGTTCATCAATGAAACTATTCTCCGAGCGAAAGCTCAAACAGCAGCAGCCCACCAGACTGGTCCTAATATCGGACACAATGTGTCTCCTCCGAATATATTCTTCCCCTATCAACAACCCCAATTCGCTTCGATTTATAGTTACCCTCAGGCATACATCATGGAACACTTTTCACGTATGCGTCGTGCTGGAAACGAAGCCCTCGAGCAATACATGCTTAAGTTGAAAAATTTAGATGCTAAAAACAGCGAACATCCCGTTCCGACGGAAGATCAAAAAAGTCCGACATCTACCAAGTCCAGTCCTGTTGTCTCAAGTCCAACAACTGAAGCTAGAGCCAAATCGAAATAAGAATATTATTGGAATATAATTCCTTTAACCTAGAGCTCCCTACGATTCCAAACTAAAACGTTCCTTTAACCTCTTTTTTTTCTTGATTTGTAAAATAAAATAAAATTCCAGGGCCGGCCTGGGCCCGCCTTTGTAAATAATAAAAAAAAAAATAATCTAAGACCAAGTAAAAGAATGATAATCTTAAGTTAAAAACAAAAAGAAATAAACAATGAATCATAAAAATGCCATTTAGTTAATTTTTAATTTCACTTGTTAAATTAGTTTTTAAACAAATTTTATTTTCATTTAAACAGTTTATTTGCTAACTAAAAGAATAACAGAATAAAAAAAAAAACCAAATTATGTTAAAAAATAATTAAGTTACAGCTTTTTAAAAGATTAATCTAGTATTAGTAGGTATTCATAGCATGCTCAGTAGTTATTGTGTTCAAACACGTTTTTCTATATTTCGATATTTTGATGTCACAATATTGTGCTTTTTTTTTATTGTTTTGTTATACATATTTTAATATTAAGTAAAAATTGAAATGTAAATAAATGATTAGGTATTATATTAGCACTCTTTCTAAATTATTATTTATATAAATTAAATAAGCATACAAAACAATGTAAAAATTAATTTAAGTTAAGATGTGTATACGCTTCTGTATAAGTATCTATATTTATGTTTACAATGAAATAAACAAAAATATTTTTTATCGAAAAAATTTATGAAATCAAAAGTTTTGTTTTTTTTTTTTCGTTTTGTTTTCCGCTGGGAAGTTGATTCATGGATTTTTTTTTTAGATTGAAATTGGTAAGAAGAAGCCGCTTATTATTGCATGTCCTCAAGTGATCCGACTTCTGGGACACTATTATTTTTTGCAGTCAAATGCAAGTTTAACATTATCGTTCTAATGTGATGGCATGTTCGACGCCTGGTGGAAACAAAATGCAGAGCTAAAAACAAAATCTTAAATAAACAATGAAGCATGCCGGCGGAAGGGTAAAGGTATGTATGCATGCAGCTGACGCGACGCACTGTGGTCCAAAAAGCCAAAAGTCGTGGTAAAAATACAAAATCCGATGTTTTTGATGTGTACACATCTATGCTGGCGGTAGAGTGAAAAAAAAACGTGAACGTTCGTGTGCAACGTTACGGTGTGCAACGTAACGATCTGCATACTAGGATGGGTGCGTTCAGTGAAAAAAATCTTAAGATCCCCTTCAAGCAAAAACAAGTCCGTTTTGGATCCGCGCACGTTGATGTTTACACATATTAACCGTGAGTCCCGGCACTCACACAACTTTTTTTAATTCTAGGAATAAAAACAGCAAACAAAATAATTTTTTGGTAAATAGCTTTTCAAAGTTAGGCAATTTTGTTCTAGAGTAAACAAAAAAATTTAAAATTTATTTATTTTCATTTTTGCAATTATGGCATATTCCATGAAAAATCTTACTTTTCCGAGCTGAAAACGTGAAATTTTCTTATTTCAAATAAGAAAACGTTTTGTTATTATCTTGATTATCCCTGGATGGTTATCCTTCGTCGAATCGACGAACACCACTCTTCTATTTTTTTTTTATTTCTCTTTAAATCTGGGGGGTCATTCCGTAATTCGATTATCGCCACACGATATCGTTTTGACGATAGCTTTGCTTCACGTAAAAGCGATAATTACTATCGACTGGACGATATCGTCTTGACGATCGAAAATTTGCTCTCCGTAACTCAAAAATCGTCAAAACGTTATCGTTAAATCGTTACCGCTTGAACGATACCTATTTAGCTATCGTCTTGCGTCGTCTTGTTTGTTTTTCGAAACAATTTATGCATTTTATCAT
This sequence comes from Leucozona laternaria, assembly GCA_932273885.2. Taxonomy (NCBI): domain Eukaryota; kingdom Metazoa; phylum Arthropoda; class Insecta; order Diptera; family Syrphidae; genus Leucozona; species Leucozona laternaria. Next base: position 8,687,725 of record OW026368.1, read on the forward strand.
ATGTAGGGTTTTTCAATAAGGGCGCGTAGATGTTTTCGGTTGATTCTGGGATAATAGACATGGAAATGCAACCATGTAAACCTTAAAATGGGCGCAACGCACGTATCGTTGCCTAAAAGATTTTTATATTAAAGTTCTTTCAATTGGACGTGTCGTTCAATCGTGTAACTTGCCATGATGATTTGGCATCAGTAAATAATAAACAAAAGATTTAATAGATGTCACCGTCAAAATCTGCCCGCTGCAATTGAAAACCCTATAATTAATTATATGTAGTTTGAAGGATAGGTGGATAACCGATTTGTTTAGGCGACTTCACGTTTTGCCCGCACTTTTCTTCACTCCTTCTAAATAAAAATTGATATCTTTTTTTTGCGTTACTGACAAAAATAAATTACAGAATTGTCATTTATGATAATGATTGAAAAGTCAATCCTTCTCAAACTGTGATTTATAATAAACGATTGTCGAGACGATAGTGATTGTGTTACGTGAAGCAAATTGATGACGATATCGTGCACGATTATCGTTTAGACGATTATCGTTTTAAAAATTACGGAATGACCTCCCAGATAAATCAAATATTTTTTTAAGTGAAGAAAACACGTCGGTACTTGTTATTAATCTTATTTATTCTTTAAAAAAAATGTCTAAAAGTTTAATTTTAAAAATTTCGGGATCAAGGTTACGAAAGTTTAAGGGATAGGTAGCTTCGTTGATTCGACGAAGTATAACTTTAGTGTGCGTTAAATAAGCATAACTATCCAGGGTTATACAAAAATCCGCCCACTTCCACGCCCCTTTTTATTTAAACGGCAACTGTTAAAAAAATGGACTTGCAATCGTGTAAACAAATAATAAGTTTGTATCGCTATCTCGAAAAAAAGGCTACTAAAAAGTTACGAAGAATACGTAACTTTGTTTCAAAACCAATAGAAAGATATACATAAGTGACGACGAAGAACCAAAATTAAACTAAAAAAAATTATATTAAGCCTAGTTGTGAGTTTAACCCGAACAACATTACACCCGTAAAATTTGACATTTTACTTATCGCCTATTGTGAGTTGCACCCGAAATTTCATCATCAAAAAATTCCCCTAACTGTGTTTAACGTTTTTTTGGAGGCGAACAAAATTTCTTTCGGGCGAAACTCACAATAGCTTTTAAAATTCCGGGCGAACAAAAAATTTTAAGGTGAAACTCACATACAATTTTACGCCAAATACAGTCATACAAACTCCTGACCCCAGAACTTCAAAAAATTCTGGACTTTGGTGGAGAACTTATTAAGCATCAAATGTGGCCAATTATGGGAGAGCTTTCAGAAGAAGCACAAGAATCAAGGAATAAAGACTACAAACGATATAGATACCAAAACACCTGCAAGGTTTTACGGAAACGTCAAAATGAAGATTTATATAATATGCTGGCTATCATCGGATCCGCTTCTGTCATCTTTAAGACACGTGAAATTTCAAAATGATCTGAAAAGAGGGTATTACCCATAACTAGTAAGGGCCAGTTTCACAGTCGACACTTACCGGCACTTAAGATTCCCATATTAGGAATTTAAGCTAACTTTCATAGCCAGCGTAAGTGGAACTTAAGTTACCAACATCGGAGACTTAAGTGCCACTTAATCAGGTAACAGTGCACTGTGATATTGGGAATTAATCTTTCACATTCCCCACTTAAGTGTCACTTTTCTGACTGTGAAACTGGCCCTAAGTCTATTATTAAATGTTGAAAACGATGATGATACTTATAATATTTTTCTGAAAATTAAAATTACAATTAATAAAAAAAGACGTAGGTATATTATAAACAATATATTAAAATTTTAGTCCGTATACCCTTTCCCTACACTGTTCCACATGAAATGGGTGACTGACACAGTTTATAAGATATGCCGATATGATATGAAACAAAATATTTACTGTTTTCGTTACATTTATGCATCCACTGTTAGGTATGAACAGCACACCCTGTGAACTATTAAATAGCCGCAGACTTATTTTTACAAAATTCGCAAAATTTTAACTGTTTTTAAAAATTTACTTTACTTAATTCCTCTGTTAATTCCTTTTTCTAAGAAAATCTAACTTCAGCCTATGATTTACTATGATTTAAAAACACCTTGTGAAGAAATTTTCTTAAAAATCACTATTTTTATAGCCTTGGAAATTTCCTCTAAGAAGATATCCCTTCATAAGTTCGAAAGTTATGATTTTTGTAATGAAAAAAGTCATAGGTCAGACAGACCACAGTGCAACGACGGAAACATGACGAACCAAAGTGCCCAAAAACCTGGGGTGGAATAGGCTTAGGTGATAGTTGATAAACAAAATTAATACTTTTGATCCACGTTAGGTGATTATCAAATTGAGTTTAGCTTTTTTGCCCCCGCTTGCTTGCGACAGCTATTTAGGTGTCGTTTTAGCGACCAATGTAGGCTGCCAAAAACCCAAGCATTTTTAGTGATCGCTTTACACGAGGAAAGAATAGGTAATAATCAAAACAGCGACAGTCAACTATAAGCGTGTAAATCACGTAAGATGAAAACGATCGAACAATATCGTTTTGAAGATAACTGTCCTTATTTTTCTTTACTGATATAATAGAGATAGCAATAGTGGAAACGATATCGCCCGATCGTTTTCATTTTACGAGATGAGGGCCCAGCTCAGCCGATTCCACCCTGTGTATTTGCGAAAATTTGCGGTTTTACCAAGATTACGACCAGAAACAAAAGTCAGCAATTGTATAGATAGACCCAGTCCTCACTTGAAACCACCCAGAATTTTTGGGCTTTATTGAAAAATAATATTCGAAAGCCCAAAATTTCTAACAAAAATAATCCGAAGAAGGCAATTTCCAATTTTAGAATGATAGCTGAAAATCACCCCAGAAATCAGACAAAAACTTAACTGTCAAAATCCTATTTGTATATGTACATATTTGGCTCACTCGCTTCTCAACTAGCTTCGAAAAAGGAAAGCCATTTGACGAGACTAAAAATATTCTTTTATAAGACTTTTACTTACTTAAAAAATTGGTCATGGGATCTTTGTCAATATATTGTTTGTATCATAAATATGTTTCAACCTTAAATGACAGATTTTAATTTAAAAATGGAATGACTGCAACTGTTTACAAAAAGGCCCAAATAATCGGTCATTCAGCCTTATTTTGAGATTCGAATGAATAGCTATTTCGATAGAATAGATCTATTCATTCGAATGATCTTTGCATATTTTGAGAATCGAACGAATAATATTCATTATCGAATGAATGAATAAAATGAACATCAGCTCTTTGACATTTACTGACATTTCTATTTAATTTAGTGTGACCAAGCTGTTTTTTTTCGAAGAATGTTTGTTTTTATAAAAAATGATGGTCAAAATAATGCGTTCTCATTTAAGAAAAATAAAGCAAATATAAGTAATGTTAAAGGCCCGGTAAAGTTTACTATTTAAAAAACATCAATAAAAACTGAAATTTTAATATTTGGGAGCATTTAGAAAATAGTATGGTAAGTTTATTGACATGAAAAAGTAACAAAATAAATTTAAAACTTTTGAATAGTTAAATACTAGCTTTTTTTTAGCTTTCATGTCAATTTAATTGTGTTTAAAATTGATTAACAAAAAAAACATGCAACTTCAAAGTCTCTCTTTACTTTATACACACCTGGTCACACTTTTCAATTTTCAACTAAACAAAAAAAAAAGTAAAGTCCCTCACCGGTATTTTTTTTGTTATTGTAAATAATTGTACCTCATTGTTATTTGCTAGTTCATGAGCAAGAGTTTATCGTTTAATTTTCAAGAAAACAGATGGCAATTATTTTATTTATAAGAAGTGAAGACGGCGCGGCGGCGAAAAGCAGATATGGAGGAGAAGGATAATGGATGCATCAAATCCATTGAAGATGGAAAATGCCTTGGCTATCTCCGGATTTTCTTCCATCAATTTGATGAGAACTTCTTTCTGCTCCCGTTTAGTCCAATTGGAATGCGACCTATAATTAAAATGTCAACAAATAATTCATAAAAGTATTTTATTTTCTTTATTTTTCAACAAAAATATTTGAGCTCACATGTTTTTTTTAATCTATTCGTCAGAAAATTTCTAACGTCAAATAAATGACATTTGTTTCGAATGATTCGAAAGTCAAAATTTGCTTAGTTTTCAACAAAAAATGAACTTTCGTTTAATAAAGTGAACTTTCGATTCGTTCGAAACTCAAAATACAAACTATTCCAATTCGACTTACTTTCGCATGAAAGTGAATTTCAAAATAAGGCTGATTATTATGGCATTTGGATTTGATATGATGTAAAGGGTCCGCCATCTAACGTTTTGTTTTTCAACTAGTGCTTATTTCGTGAATGGTAACACTTAGCTCATGTCTGATTTGACAGATAATTAGTTTTATCCGTCCGCTGAACGAATATGGTTGTGTATACGCTTCGCTAAGTGGGCCTGCGATCGACTTAGAGAAGATGCCGATTTTGCCAAAAAAATCATCTTTTCAAATGAAGCTCATTTTGATCTTGGCGGGTAGTAAACAAGCAAAATTGTCGCATTTGGGGCACAGAAAACCCGCACGCATACATTGAAAAGCCGATACACCCAAAACGAGTCACTGTTTAGTGCTGATTTTGGTCCAGAGGCATAATTGGGCCATTTTTCGAAAATGAGCAAGGAGTGGCCGTTGCAGTCAATGCCGATCGTTATCGGGCCATGTTGAACGAATTTTTGTTCACAAAAATTGAAGAGGAGGATATTGGCAACATTTGGTTTCAGGTTTCAACAGGACGGTTCTACGTGCCACACAGCCGAAGCTAAACTCGATGTTTTGCGCCATTTTCAAAAAAAAAAAAGTAATTTGGCGGACCCTTTATAAGCTATTGATGAATCAAATGTCATCAGTCATCACATCACATGGGCTCAGCTTTTTGATACGATCGACTTTTGTCGTATCGAACGTTGAACGACCGTAGCAATCAAGGCCTTCATAATCGATATTTGTGGAGTATCATCAAACGAAACAAAAATAATAGGGATGAAAAAAGCCTACTTATAAAAATTAGAAAAAAAAAGTGAATAAGAGTAAAAATAACTTGCGGACAAAACTCTTACTACACCGGCACTGCTATACCATAAACGTATAGGTATAGTTTGCTGTTTGAATAAGCCACTTACATCTTACATGGAAATCTATTATGTAGCTGCAACGATTTATTCATTGCGTTCGCCGTTCGCGCATTAAGATTAGGTGTCCACCTTTTTTTCCACTAATGTTGAATCCTATAGGTATGTGTTGAGCTTGAAATTAATGGGTATTTATTTCTTATTAATTTATTACTGTACACAGATATACCTATTCATTTATCTTAAATGCACTGCATTCTACTTCGATATCCATACTTAAATTTGAAAACGAAAATTGACGATAGAGATAATTTATTATGCCCGTATATGTATTATTCTTCTTACTATGATCTTTCTGTATTAGGTATAGGTACCTATCTAACACAATATCAAATAATAAATGGGAATGATGTTTTAAATCTTGAAAAAAACACATTCATTGACTTCTATTACGAGCGGGTTCTATAATATCTTTTTGTCGACTCGTATAGTAAAACTTTAGGTATTAAAGCTTAAATATTCATCAATTTATCGACCTCGTGAAATACCATCCTTCATAGCATACGAATGTTTTTTTTTTTAATCGGTAGAAACGTTTAACAAGCAGTATATAAGGTGGACTTTTCGACCGCCTAGCACTATTGCGTTGGCCCCATCTTGAATTTAAGGTAAAAGTTTTTTTTTTTTTTTTAATAACTCGCTCATTTTCATTTTTTGAAACAAAATACATAATAAAAATTATTATTATTATTTAGAATAATGGTGCGAATAATCTTCTTTTAAATAAAGGGTTTTTCAACAACGACGCTACAAAAGTAGAGCAACAGGGACAGCAAGCGACGCCATATTTCTTGCCGCTCTTTTGACATTTCTCTTCAGTAAGGTTTGCCATTTTATGATGGAAAGATATACGAGCCAACAACGAGTCGAAATTATTAAAATTTACTACCGAAATTCGGAGTCAGTGGCCTCAACGTTAAGAGCGCTAACAATCGAAAAATCATCTTCAGCGATGAGGCTCATTTCTGGCTGAATGGCTTCGTCAATAAACAAAATATGAGGTATTGGCCAGGCAGCAATCCACACGTACTCCATGAGTCATCATTGCATCCCGAAAAAATTACGGTTTGGTGTGGTCATTGGGCCGTACTTCTTCCGTGATGATCAAGACCGGCACGTTACTGTGAATGGGAATCGCTACCCTTCAATGATTACAGAATATTTTTGGTCCCAATTGGATGATTTGGACTTGGAGGACATGTGGTTCCAACAGCGAATGTCACAATCAATTTATTGGAAACCAAGTTTGGAGAACGTGTTATCTCACGAAATGGTCCAGTCGCTTGGCCGCCTCGGTCGTGCGATTTGACGCCGTTAGACTATTTCCTGTGGGGCTACGTCAAGTCTATGGTCTATGCAAACAAGCCAGCGACGATTGATGAACTTCGTACGAATATCGAACTTGAAATTGCAGCAGTATCGGCCGATTTATGCTTGAAAACCGTCGAAAATTGGGTTCAGCGTCTGGACTTCTGCAAGCGTGCCCGTGGTAGCCATGCAAAAGAAATCGAGTCCCATACACAATGGCATCGAACGTACTTTCACAGGAATAAAGAATTTCATTGATATCCAAAACCGTTTTTGTTTTATTTAAGCAAAAATTTTGTAGCGCTCTTATTGAAAAACCCGATACATAAAACAAAGTCCTTTTAGTTACAACACTTATAACTCAATAACGGCTGAACCGATTTTAATGATTTGTTGGATTCGTCTCCGCCCCGAATAGCAGAATAACTATAAAATTATCGGAAAAATTCACTTTCAATTAAAAAAAACTCTACCTGCGTTTGAAAGGTTATTCTTAGAAAATGGTTTAAGGTTGTTTTTTTTTTTTAATTACAATTTGTAGGGTGCAATGGCATAAAAATAAAAAAATTGTCCGAATTAAGAAATTCTTTTTTTATTTGAAAAGTTTATTTAGCAAATGCCTTTTGGGATATTCTTTTTGATTTTTTTTTATTTGTAGTGAAATAAGGTAAAATGACAAAATATTTAGGTATGCGATTTATAAAATTCTTTTGGTGTTTGAAAGGGCATTCCTAGGAAATTTCTTTAAGGGTTTTCTTTTGTAAGAAATGTTTTTCTCAGGAAATGGCCTTAGGGATATTCTTTTTCAAAATTTTAATATTTGTCCACATTTTTTTTTATTTGTAGGGTGAAATAGGGTAAAAATAATAAATCATTCATATTTAAGAAATTCTTTTCATGTTGAAAGGTTATTTTGAGTTGATGGCTTTAGAAATTTTTTTTTTATTAGGTAGGTATTTATAGGGTGAAATGGGGTAAAAATGAATTGTTATCAGATTAAATTCTTTTTGTGTTTGAAAAGTTATTTATAGGGGATGGCTTAAGAGGTTTTTTTTAATTGCCTGTGAATAGGGTGATCCGGGGTAAAAACAAAAAAGCGTACCCGATTTCAAAAATTATTTTTATGTTTAGAAGGTTATTTTTAGTGGATGGATTTAGGGCCTTTTTTTCAAAAAAATTAATATTTAAAGGGTAAAGTGGCGTAAACACAAAAACAAAATATCCGAGGTTATTTTAAAGAAATGCTATATATGGAGTGAAATAGGAACAAATTAAACCGAATAAGAAAATTCTTTCTGTGTTGGGTTTACAGGATCATATTTTTACAAATTTAGCCATTCATAACGTGAAGTGGGTTAAAACCCTAAAAGTAGTATTCGATTACAAAACGAAGAATGTATGGTATTTTCTTTTGTAATTTTTATGGGAAGCTTAGGTTTGTCTACCCGTGCGAAACCGGGTGGGCCAGCTAGTTATGAATAGAAATAAAACAAAATAATCTTGCTCTCTTTTTCAATAATTAATGTCTGGCTATTGGTAAACACGTTGCTGTCATTTTCTGATCGCATTCAGTTACGCATTTTTGGAGGTTGCATTCAACCATGATCAAGAGCAAGAGCAATATTCGTAAGAATACAAGTCGAAAGAAGCAAACTCTCAAAATAATTCATCGAAAATCCAAAAATTTAATCTATTGACTTTTACCCACAGAAAGTTTTCCACAGACACATATAGGTATTTAGCTGGCTTCAATTACGAAAGGATCGAAAACGGGGAAAACAGACTTGGCCCTGCTGAGGTCAAATGACCTACGAACGGATCTCTAAGTGCGAACACATAATATCCAAGCGATGCTAAACTGACCCCTGTGCCATGCAGGTCAAGACATCTTCAGAAATAAGAAGAATTTTGAAATCAACAAACTAAGGAATTCTAGTTTTCATTGTTTCTTGTTGACGACGACATACTTTGGCATATTGTAGGTATGCTTTGCATAGATTTTTTTTTCAATTTAACTTTTTCTCACAGAATCTTGAACCTTAGTGTCATTTATGCGAGTCTGATGCTCTGAACTTTTGCTACAGTTGATTACGAAACTTTGGTCACAAATCAAAGATACGAAACGGAGACCTTGTTTTTTTTTCATCTGCGGTGGTCTATAGGTGTATAGTTAAAGATACAAATAATAAGCATCTACCTATATTTCATTATACCACATCGCATTTCTTTGAATTCGAAACTCATTTCAACCAACATAATATAGGTACCTACATAAATGTATGTAAAGGGTGTTTTTTTTAGAGGTATAGAACTTTAAGTTGCCAACACTATTTTAACTGGCGGCCTTTTTGTCAGCTGTCAAGTGATTTATTTTTAATTTGATTTGACATTTCAACATAGTTATATAGACTGACGCCGACTGTTTGGTGTGCTTTATGGTTTGGTGGAATAATTGGTCCGTAATTCTTTAAAAACGATGCTGGCCAGAACGTTACAGTCAGTGGTGACAGCTTTAAAGCCATGATTACTGATTTTTTCGTTCATTAATTGAACAACCATGATGTGCAGGAGCTGTGGTTTCAAGAAGACGGCGCAACATGTCACACAGCTCTTGCCACAATTGATTTACTGAAGGAAACGTTTGGTAACCGCATAGTTTCACGTTACGGACCCGTGAATTGGCCTCCAAGATCGTGCGATTAAACACCGCTTGACTATTTTCTGTGAGGATATGTAAGGTCGCTATTCTATGCCGATAAGCCCGATACGATGGACCACTTGGAGGACAACATTCGCAGCGTTATTCCCGATATACCGCCACAAATGTTGGAAAGTCATCGAAAATTGGACCTCCAGATTAGACTTCGTCCGAGCCAGCCGTGGCGGTCATATGCCAGAAATTATATTTAAATTGTAATTCCAGAAGATTATCTTACGAATAAAGTAAATTTAATGTCAATTTAAAAAAAATCATCTTTGTTTTATTCCATTTCAAAGTTCTAACCCTCTAAAAAAAAAAACACCCTTTATATGTAGATGTAGGTACTTGTACATACTTTGATACCTCTAGATCTTTCTTTACCTACTTAGAAATATCCTTTATTAAATTAACATCACAATAAAGCCATGCCAAGGCAAAACCTGTATAAATTATAATTTTAGCATCAGTTCTCACCAAAGGGATAGCGTATACCTACCTACCTATGTATCACTTTTCACGAAATACCTATAGGTACCTTACGTTGAATATTAGATTGGATTTTTTTTTACGCGCGCCGTCTTTATGCCAAATACAAAAAACATTACATTTCTTTTGAATTAACATACACATACATACATATGTATGCGTAGACGTAAGTACCCATACTTATTTGAAAAGAACAAAAAAAAATCATTAATTATCAAGCGTGGTTAATTGGTTTAAATATTTCACCATGAACCCCAAATATAGATAACCCTTCTAACCGAAACCATTGTAAAACGATAAAAATTTCAAGTGTTTTCTTAAGCTTTCTATTTTTTGCGTACAAATTGCTGTTGCCTTTGTCGGAAGTTAAAACTGGACAAACCAATACAAAAATTCCGGTCTCGAATTTTATTTGCCTTCCACTAGCAAAAAAATAAAAAAAACCAATCCTCCGTTCTTTTTTTTTTTCATTTCAAAAACAATAAAAAACAAAACATAAAAATTCATGAGAGGGTTTCGGCTAAATCCGCTAACAACCCTTCGGAGAGCAATTTCATTAAACAAAAAAAAAAAATAGCCCCTTTTGGCTTCAGGAGGTTCTCCTACATTTTCACAACGCTGAACAAATTCAAGAAAACAAAATAATAAAACACGTTGAATACAAGCAAAAGCGAAAAACCCGTTGAAAGGTGTAGAAAATATAGGTAAGAACCATCAGAAAGTGGGGTTGAACAAACCGCACCGTTCACAAAAGTTTCCCGCAGCAACACAAACAACAACAACAACGATATGGGTACTATGTATGTATAGAGTGTCGATTGCTCAACAACGATGGACGAGAACAAGGACGATAAGGACGACGACGAGGCATGGCCGGCGCGGTGCGGCGGGCCACGAGAATGACAGGCAAACACACAACACTCACCTTCCAAGTACCTATGTACATATTCGGAGAACACTTTACATATCCATCACTTATATGGAACAATAATCCACGCCATGGACAATTGCCCATAGCACTGCTTCTGGTCCCGTGCCTTACACATATTGCTCGACATCCTCGAACTCCCCCACACTACACCTACACATACCTATGTATATCGTCACCGTGTGGGGGTGAAAATGAAAAACCCTTTGAAAAAATAACATCGCATACCTAATAAGGACGAAGGAAGAACAAATAAAAAATATAGCAATATAATTTAACATTATGAATAAATATGACAGGTAATCATTCAATTAAATTGCTGAGCTCGCAAAGCCGTTGGAAGTTGGTTCTTAGACTTGAGGTGCTTGTGCTTGTTCGTTGTTCGGAATTGAAGCAGGTCAATCTGCTTCCTCTTTTTCTTCTTCTGGTTATTCTCTGAACAAATCCATCATCAACCGGCCTACTCCAGCTTTGACGTTAAGCGCCCACGTTTCGACTTCGGTTTACCACTTAAGGATTTCTCTTTTTCTTCATCTCCATCATCTTCGTCTTTTTCTTATGAATGTTGGATGTAGAATTGTAGATGCTCTCCATTTATTCCGACTTGGGTCCCCAACGCATATTTGAGTAGGATTTGTGCCACCGCATACTCACTCCTCTTCGGCTTCTTATACGTTTCGCCAGCTGAACCGGCTTAAAGACGCAACTTTTGGTCGGTCTTTTGGTCGGTCTTTTGGTCGGTCTTTTGGTATAATGTAAGGAACATATATATGTGTAGGTACATAATGCGGGTAGGTATCCTATTCCCATTCCCGAAGCCAACATTTTGTGGCCAGAGAGATTTTCATTTATTCGTCGTTGGTCGTCGTCATCGTAATCATCATCGTTGTCGTCCAGATTACGCCACAAGTAGAAAACGGAGCAACAAAAAAGCCCCCTCAAGACAAGAAGGCAAAACCGGAACAGAAGTTATTATGCATCCAAAAGGAAAAGACAGAATGGCATAAGGTGACAAGACACCAACTAGACAGGCCCGCATTTGCATATCTGAAAATCCAAAAGGACATTTTTTTTTAAAGAATGGAAGTTAATGAGATTATGGTTAAGGACGTGGCTATAGTGAATTTAATTTAATTTGGGTGGGGGCAAAACCCCCATTTATTCGGCTTAATGCAAGCTTAATCTAGCTTAAAACTAAGAACTTAATCTAACTTAAAAATAAAGGAGCTTAAAGCTAAGATAGGGATGGATTGGGGGAAGGATTGAGTGAACGGAGTTTAAGAGTGGAGTTGCTTAGGTTTAAGTCAAAAAAGTTTGCGTTCAAATTAACACTTCGCATCATTCGAGTTAAAGGCTCGTTGGATCCATATGAGGTGCAGTGGGTAGGCAAGCAGAAGAGGCGAGGGTTTCTTAAATTTCGGGAATTAGTATTGAAAAATATAGAATTGTAAAGAGTTTCGCAGTCGACAGAACCAGAAATTAGATGGTGAATGAATAGAATGTCAGCTATTTCTCTTCGTTTCTCGAGTGATATCAGGTTAAATAATTGTAATCGATCACAATAAGGTGGAAGGATTAAAGGATAGTTCCAAGGGAGGCCTCGAAGAGCAAATCGAAGGAATCGGCTCTCAATTCTAGATATATCTTGATAAGGTGACCATGCTTGACAAGCGTATTCGAGTAGGGGTTGAACAAATGTTATGTACAGCGACCTTGTCACATAGGGGTTGGGACTTCTTTGGACCACCTTTTGACAAAGCCGAGAGCTGAGTTGGCTTTCAGATTTATGTCATCTATATGTGCAAGAAAGTTAAGTTCCTGTGGTCACATAAAGGAAGGCCAAGATCGCGAATGGACTCTACGATTGAGATGGGTTGGTTATGAAGGATGTTGATACGAGGAGGAGATTTGATGCGTTTACGCGAAAAGGTGATTGATTGGGATTTGATAGTTTTAAGCTCCAAGCAATCCAAGACACCATACAGAAAAATTATCGAGGTCTTGTTGTATTTATAAGCGCAGTGTCGAGTGACGACGAAATGGTATTGAAACACTTCGTATCGTCGGCATAAAGTGAGATAATGGAATGTTTGATCACCATTTCGATATCGTTAATAGTAAGAATAAAAAGAAGGGGACCCAAATGGCTACCTTGGGGAACGCCGGAGGTAGCAAGGAAAGGATTGGAAAGGGCCGATCTGAAGCGCACGCTGTAGTAACAGTTCTCTAAGTAAGAAGATATCCAATTCAAGAATAAAGGCTCAAAGCCGACGGAGGATAATTTGAAGAGCATAAGTCTATGCGAAGTTTTATCAAAGGCTTTACTGAAATCTGTGGAAATAACGTCGACTTTATTTCCATTCTCTAAAGCGGAGAGGGTAAAAAATACAAATTCGACAAGGTTAGTGGTTGTAGAAATGTCAATTTATATCGGAGTGAATTAACGCGTATCGTGTGACTTGAAAAAATACCTTATAGGTGCCACTCGTGTAGGGCCCTGGTCCTGCAGGGCCGCATAAACAGTACTTTCATAAACGAAAATTTTAAAAATTGTTGAAATTTCTAGAGTTGAACGTTAGGCTTTTTGAGACGTAGAAACTTTATGAAAATGCGAAATATATGATCTTAGCACTCCTTATGTGGGATATTCACAAAGAGTATGCCGTCTAATCGGTTAGTAATTGGCCAAAAAAGGTCAGCTAGTTTCAGAAATTGGTCAGCCCTTGGAAATTCTTAAATCAATAGTTAAAGTTTTTCATCGGCGTTTTAAGCAAATCATTTGTTCGATATTTGCAAAAAAGTATAGCATTTGAAAGGTCTTAGTGACCTCATAAAAGGTCAACTAGTTGCTTTAAAAATTGAGCGGCCACAGGTTTTTTAATGAATTTAAAAAAAAATTCAAATGGGCAATCTACTTATACGACATTGAATCAACTTTAACAAATCGCAAAACAAAACTTACGGCTGGCCGATTTCTGAAACTAGTTGCCTTTATGAGATAACCTTTCAGATTGTATGTGGGATATTATTGATGTACATTTTTTTAAGAAATTAGTTTAAACAATTTTCAAATAATTTTTTTTTCTAATTTTGAGTTGAAAAATTAATTTTTCAAAAACTATATTCACTAAAACGATTTAGAAAAAAGATTTAAGTATGGATTTTTGGCTTTCAATAAAGGTACAGCATGACATTTTAAGTGTTGCCGTTGTTTTTTAATATTTTTTTTATTTTAGGTCTTTTTTTTTTTTGAAAACTGCCCCTCCCGCTAAACAGGGTGAAATAGACCTCCTCCCATGCGATTTTTTCTTGTCTCGACCCAACCTACACGCCCTAGCCTTTTGTCGCATCTAATGCAAAACACCCTGTATATCGTCGTTATTGGTTCTTTTGTTCATATAATACCTACCTACATTTCTTCCAAAAAACTGATAATTTTCCAGCAGTCTATACAAAACACTGAGCTACCCTTCGCCGCTCAAAATCAAAGCTTTTGTTCCTAGTTGTTGGAGACAATAGTCGGCATCAAAATGCAGCAGTTGTATGCAGCGCCTATTCTCTTTCAAGTATACGAAACGGTCCTGGTGACAAAGACTGCTCTAACTGCAGCTTCAAGTTTCAATGCGACTTCCACTTTGGATTTGAATAAAAAAGAAGTTTTCCACTTTGCCTAGCCGAGATTCGAGAATAGGAATGAGGTTGAGGATTCACCCGCTGAAGTGATGATGATGATGATGATGCTGTCGGGTGACTCCATTCATTCGACTAAATTTGTTGCAGACAAAAACTTTTGCGTTTATCTGACTGGTCCACCACCACTACACTACCGCCGCCGCCACCGCACAGACACAACAGTATCAAGGCTTGTAAATCTACTTTTTTTCTATATGATAATCGCATCAGAGCGCAGCGTTGTCTCTTGGACAACTGATGTGTTCCCTGCTACTGAATCTGATGGAATCTCGGTTGCATTTCGTTGGATCTACCAGCTACCACAATTCATACTTTCTGTTCAATCGTGCACATCTAGCTCTAGAGTCTAGAGTCTTTTCTCTGATGGTCTCTTCTCTTTTCTGTGTGTATACGGGTAATTTTTGAACCGATACTTGAAACCCAAAGACAGAGGTATAGAGGCAGAGGCGAGGAGATCAAAGCTATTTTCCATTTATCATTCATCTTGGCTCCCGGTTTGTATCCATATTCTAGATATACAGCAGAGATATGCGTAAGGGTAGAAGCAACTCACAACCTCTAAGCGAAGAGTAATTAAAAGGATACTCCTTGTAAATTGCGTGTTGGTGCCGGACAGACTTATAGATATAGATTTAAATTCAAATAATGTCAGAACAGAGATGGAGATACATATATCTATAATACAGAGAAAGCCATCAAGTGTGCAAATACAGTGTGAAATGAATTAAGAGGGCGTGATGTATCTTCTAGACATAAAGATACAAATCCCTATATGTATTAATAAAGTACGTTATAAATAGAACTCATTTCTATCTCGGTATGTAGAGTAGATATATCTAACTGTTTATTGGCACGCCAGGTTTAATTAAATTTTTGAAAATAATAAAGCTAGATAATAATAATAAATTGTTTTCCAAAGAAATGTTTTTCTTCAATACCTATACATACATACCGGACGGGGGGTATTATTTTAGGGTAGGTGGATCTGGTTAATGTCCTGGGGGAACGACCGGAATGAATTTTCTTCATTTGTTCATATTATACAATCCACCAACGGGTCTGTCTTGAATATTTAATTCATGTCGAAAAGAACATTTTCTCTATATACTTTGGCAAAAGCAAACTCGTAGGTAGGTATACCTTATAGCGCAAAACAAGTTCTTGCGATGTCGAAGTTGTTGCGGCTTCGAGTTTTATCTTCAAAGTGTAGCCGGGCATAGCTCTGTGTCCGCATGGGGTAAGTTATAAGAGCTCTTTTGCAAAAGATATAAATTCAACAAACCTGTGAAATAGAACACGACGGATTTGTTTTTTTATCTTTCTGTGTGTTGGTAAAATTATACTTAATGTATAGGTATATAAGTTCATATAGCTCAGTGTATCTTTGTTCATAGATACATATATACTTTTATGTCAAAACAATGGTTTGTATCTTTCGGTTCGTGGTTAATTTATAAGCACATAGACATCAACATCATGGACTGACACGGCGGGCGGGAAATTTAAATTTCGCAAAGCTATTTTATGATGAAACTTGTATAATGAAGGTCTGTCTACATTATAATAGAAGATACACTGGCTTGGTTATAGGTATGATGGCACATTTAAAGCTATGGGATACCTACAGAACATACATACTTCTATTTCTTCTTTATGTAGATAAATTCAAGCTTTTAATTTAATGAATGCACACGAATGCGTATAATGTGAAGAATAGATGATGCTTCATGCTTCGTTCTATACCTACATATAGGCTGGGGAAACATTAATAGCAGGCTTTTAGCTTTATGAAAATACGAATGTGTAATTAAATAGCTCTTTCAAAGAAATAAACTTCATATTCATGGAATGGAGTTGAGCACACATGCGGAGGAATATGTTAGCACAGCAGGCTTGATAAGAAGAACAAGAAGAAGTCAAGAGGGTGGTCGCTTGATGTGAAATGGAAAAACATAATGTGCATACATAGAGGTATACATACTTTGCCTAGAATCAGAGTGAAATATATGTATTTTCAAAGTTTTTTTGAAGAGGTGAACTCTTTTGTTTTTGAATTTCATTTTAAGGTTGTTGCTCCATACTAAATATATTCATAAGTACCTACCTATTTAATTTTCATGGTAAAACTGTACGCAAATGTACTTGAACATATATCTACAATGGCGATTGGTGACATTTGTACTTCAGAAACTTCCATTTCATTCTATACAACCAATGTCGTTTGAATATGAAATATGCAGAGGTTTTACTTGCGCTTTTATTGGCTCCATGTACCTAGTTGCTGAAACTGTAGCACGTAGTAATGTGCTAGGTGGCGACACTAAGATAATTTTTGACAGTTATTTTGGAACAATCCCTCAAGCAAAAGTTATTGGAGCTTTTCTTCCGGATAACTTTTGATACTTTAGTCAAAAATTGTCAAGTTATCGTCAGTTTTGTTGGATTTCGACAAAATGGTCTTTGTTCGAGCAAAATTGTGTATTAATTTTGATAGTACACAGTTTAAATCTCATCAAAAGCTTACTTTTTGTTTCATTCATATTTGTTTTAAGACCTTGCCCTTTAAAATCCAATAACTATAAGATTATAACTCAAAAAGTAACCACTTTTGCTTCGAATTCCCTTTGACGAAAAAATCGATTTTTCGTTTGATCTCAACTTGAGCAAGTGCCACACTCATCGTACAAAACAATCTTTTTTCTCTCCGTATTTGTTTTAAAACGAAAAAGACGAAGGGAAACTCGAAAATAGTGCGGTTGTATTTACGTTCAAGACATTTATTGAAGGTGTTCACAATTCACATTGGACTCACTCCTCCAATTTTCTTCGAGGTATACATATCTGTGCTATTTGTGAGAAAGAGATGTCCAAGAAAGACAGGATTTTTGAAATTTGTTAAAACTTGCAGGTTTTTGATGTGTAAACATCTATGCCGGCGCTGTAAGGTGAAATAAAAACGTGAACTTTCCTCTGTGCGACGTTACGAGGTCATACTTTGCGATGTAGAACGTTACGTTACGAAAATCTGCATAGTAGGATATTGGGTGAGTTCAATGATAAAAAAAATCAAGGAAACTAGTTCGTTTTGGGTCCCTGCACGTAGTCAACAACGTATGGACGACTTCGCATTCGGATCCTCAAAACTGCGCTTGGATAAACGTTGATGTTTACACATATTAACCGTGATTCCCTGCACTGACATATTTCTTTTTTTCTTTTAAGGATATCAGAATGAATGCCGGTTATTAGAGTTATTTATGAATATGAAACAAAAATTTCAAGAAAAATCCCGGTTTATAGAGTGTCCCGGTAAAAAGAATCCGGGATAATTGAGTTTCAACTGTATTCAGACAAATGTCTGAAAATCTTACTGTCAAAACACTTTATTTCCATGCAGACCAATTGACGGATTTTTTTATTTTGCGTGCGAAATAATAATATGGTGAATACTAAACATTTGTCTGCCGCCACACGAGATTATTTGTATGCAAATGGGTTTTGCATTGAAAAATAATTATTGTTTTCTATTTTTACCATTTAGTTTATTAAATAATAATGGTGCACTACGCACAAATTTTCCTCGTTTGATAATAAATATTATTTATATTATCTATATTATTTATTTAAAAGTTTGGATTTTTTTCTATACACTGTAAACTAGTCTGAAACTTCGCATCACTCTAACCGCCATATTATTCACTAGATACATCCAGATTAAAACTTAAATCCAGGTGTATTTACATCGAATTTGTATGCTTTACATCTGGATTTAAATTTTTAATCTGGATGAATCGAGTGAATAATATGGCCGTAACTCTTTAAACAAATCCTTAGATTAAAAATCCGTACAATATACCTAAACATTTCAGAGAAATATTTGGAAATAAAAAGTTTCAACACACGTATTTATACCCAGCAGACGTAGGTAAATGTACAATACTAAAATATATCTAATACTGTTCGTGTTGCCGTTTTGCTGCATCTTCTCCCAACCATCCTTAACATTAAATAAAGTCTCGTAAGCTGCAAACATATTTTTTTTTTTATTGACACATCCTTTAGTATAAGCAGGTACGCTGGGCGCTAGCAAAACCTGTTTAACCAGAACGTGCCATCAGGCATCAAAAGGAATACCTAATCATTCCACCGATGATGTTCCAAACCCTTTGTATATATGTCTATAGCCTTTGATACCATTTTTATAGACTAATACAGTAGGCATATTAAATTTAAATGGAAAGAAAATATACAAAATTCCGAACTCGGACCCTCAAATTGTAACTAAAGACTTCACAATTGTACTCTGAGTGGGTCAAAGATCGCCACAGCATCACATGTTGTAACTATATATGGCACTGGCACACTCTATAAGTGTAAAGGGTCCATTTCGTTTCCTTTGAAAAATATCAAAAAAGTGTATTTATATGATGGCTACCCCTTTATTTCTAACCTCAATTATCTGGCAACGGGCCGATACCGAGATAAAAGGTGTTCGCAGAGATTTAGAAATAAATAATTTTAATGTAACCTGTTTAACGAGTTACTCTCTTACAATAGTTGAATGACAGCATTTCAAATACAAACAGTTTTTTTTTTTGAAAATTTTCTGCGAAATTTAGGTACATTTATTAAATTAATCAAAATTTCTATTTTGCTGAAAGCTTAAACAGCTGCTCGAAAAATAGGAAGAGCAACAACCATCACTGGTTTGCAATTTGTTATAAATGAAACAAAAATAAAAAAAAACTGATTTTTTGTATGGAGAAACATAAGGTTTGTTTAGTTATGCATACAAATTGTGTAGGAGTTTAGTGTCTGCAAACATTTTTAAGAATGAAAAACTCCTACCTGAAGGGAGTTCCCCGCTTTAGCCGAAATCCAACGAAAAACAAAACATCCACGGATGGAAATCAGTAAAAAAAAGTGCGTGCCACAATTTCCTCCGTGTGTTTTTTTCTGTTATATTTATTAGGGGAAGTGGGGGAAAAACCGCATATTAAGTGTTTTCCCGCCTTTAAAAATATTAAAACAAGTTATTTAAGAAAAATAAAGTCTTATTTTGCAAGTCTGTTTATTCATTATAAGGTAGGTATTGAGCAATATTATGAATAAATAAATTACTTCAAAAAAAAGTTTAACAACTTTTAAAAAAAGTGCTCAAAAAAACGGGTTTGCTGCTATGTGCTAGCCCTACTACCCCTATACTGGGGACAAAACCGTTTTTTTTCTTCATATAAAAAGATAGGCGCAGAATTCACAACAAATGCATCATTGACTCTAATTCCTGCACAAAGTTTCATGAGCCCATTGAGGACATACAAAATAGGTATGCAATTATATTGGGGAAAAAAACACCCGTATACGGTTTTGCCTCATACGAATCCTACCTGAATTCTAGAAGTTTATTCTGTAAAATTGTTGTTTTGGTTGATTTTCGTAGGTTATATTACTTTTCAATATCCACCTTGCAATCATAAAAAAAGAAAACATTAATATTTTTTGATTATTTTACTTGTTAAACCACAATTTACTTTTGACACGAGCTAACGTCTTCACCAAAAACCACAAAAAATAGGTAACTGTAACTTTTTGACGTCTTCAACAAACTACATTTTCCTTACAGACATGATGCCTCATTCAATTTGCCACGTTTTAACATAAAAAGTGTTGCCATTGAATTATTTTATTCGTGCAAAATCGTACAAAAACGTTTTTGGCCCATGTGCGGTTTTGCCCACACCTCACTTTGTTCGGCTACAGCCTAACTGTATAGTGTATATGGTGTTTAAAAAATTTTTATTTTTTTTTCAAAAAACGGATATTTTTTCTCAAAAAAACGGATATTTCTTTTTTTTTCTCCAATTTTTTTTATTTTCGCTTTTCCAGAAAACGAAATCCTCAATTTCGATCAAATTTGAGGCACCCACCCAAATTTATACCACTCAACCTCAAACCAAGTTGTCAATATATACCAACATTATATAGAGGGATTTTAGAATGTCAAATTTAAAGCAATTTCATCAGCCAAAAATTACATAATTACGCGTTTTATTTTTAAGATCTTTGAGATCAATTTTTTGAAGATATTTTTAGAGGTCGATCTGATCTTTCAAAACCAAACACTTTGGTCCCTCGAGCCGGTTGAAAATCATAAAAAGTCTTCGCGCTTTTTTCAAAACCGTATTTGATATCGTTTGGAATTTTTGTTCGGATTTTGTAATTTTAAATATTTTGCAGAAAAACTACTTTGGAAGCTAAAATCTTAATTTCATCTTTAACGTATATCTTTAGTAAATAGAAACATTTTTAAAGCTAAAAATATGTACGCATACAAATGGAGATTTTTAAATACTCAATGGGGCAGAGGGAGAATTGCACTTATGGACCATAGTTTTTTTTTTTTTTTAAGAAGATTCTCACAAAGTCTAAGATAAATCTTAAATTAACTTTGTTTTTCATATGGAATGGCTCAAATGTATCTACGATTTGGTTATATTGTAAAAGTCTGTCATTTACAAAAACAAACATTTCTCCTTTGCACCCGTTTAGAATATAACGAAAAATTAGTTCACTATAAAAATCAAGATGGGAAAACCCGGCACAGGGTTAATGGTCTAAAACTCGTATTTAAAGTTCCTATATAAGCTACTCTAACGATGGCAAAAATAATTTAAAATTTAGCTTCATTGCCTCAATAAATATTTTGTTTTAATTTACGCGGCGTAAACCTGAGGTCTTTCAATTTCCATCTGCATCATACGTACATGGTGCATATTGTTCGGCAGTCGGCCACTATAGTTATGCTGGATTTACACTACTGACAAATTGGCAGTTTTTTGTCAGTAAACTGTATTTGTCCATTCTTCTGATAGGTAGTTTACTGACATAATACTTTAAATTTGTCAGTCTTGTAAATCCAGCATTATATAAGAAATAGAAGGATATTAGAGAAGTTTTATGGCCCCACCGGACTGGAATCCCACGGTTGGAATCCCACGGTTGGCATATCCAGTTGATAGTATGTAGAAAAGTGTGGTGTCTAGAGTTGCCACCGAAATAATGATATCCATATGAATCCAGATCCAGATGGTGCTTTAAAACAATTTCAATCGATTTGCCAAACCCTCTTCTGTATAGCAGATACGCATATACCAACCCTTTCAATACTTTTAAAGGTATTACTCCATACTTGCAGCAGTAAAGTTATAAAGGCAGTATCACCCTTTCATATAAATATGACAAATTTTTCAAATAAATTTGGCTCAAAAGTCTAATATACAGAAGTATGGTAGACAAATTTATATGGCACATTCTAATACCATTTTTCATTCATACAAAAGTGTAGCAAAATTTATATGACAATATTGACCATAAATATGTAGGTATATGCTAATCTAATGTAATACCGCTTAAAGTGGGTACTTTTTTTTATCTCTACCGGGAGATGTTTTGAATTAAATAAAAATTAACTCGGGTGTTGAAAACGCAGACGAAATCAATATTTTAAAATTTAAACTTAATAGTTGTACAGGGATTTATCGCCATTAAGACGTGTTCTCCATCACATGTCACGGCCAGGTATCTATTACTTTATATGCTACTGTTAAATCTATATATACATGCCTACTAAACTATGCTGCAAACGAAAATCGGAAATATGTACTTCACAGGCACAGGCGCAGCACCATAAATCTTTGTTTACATGTTCATTACCTATTTTACTCGCGGCTTCCTTCTTCAGATACCTATTAGCTATTGCAATTGAAAAGTTTCGATTTCATTCTCTGGAGGGGTAGCTGAATGTCGAACCCCAAAGGTGGACTAACAAATACTCCCAATAAAAACTATAAACAACGTGATTAAGTTATTAAGTACCAGCTTTTTGTGAGTCGTCATCTTTGGTGTGTTTAATCTCAAGAAAAACTCAATTCCTTATAAGGAAACAATTTTAGCGGGACACCAAAAAACACTCTCTAAATATTTACCCGTGATTTTTAAAATTTGTAAACTCTTCAATCAAACAGTATATATTTATGGAATCCATGAACTTTTTTATAGGAACAACTTTTTACGGACAAACAAAAATCGTGATTTTTGAAGGTTGTTTTTTCGGGTCTAGTGATTGAAAGGTGAGACTTTCTAGATTACCGCTCTGCAAATTTTAGGTCGCTCGGAGGCTTAGTTCAACTTTTGAAGTGGAAAAAAAGGCGATTTTCATCAAGTGGCATTTTACAACTGTCCGATACATCGAAAGTGTTTCGTTGGTCTTTTTATAAATCGTTTCCTACATTGATGAAAAGACAACAGTTCACAAATTAATATGCTTTTTAACGTCACGTCGCTAATGGGAAGCTTGGTTTGGTGGCAAATCGCGTTTAATGGGGTGTTATTCAGGCTTATTATGAAAATGGGCGTTCAATCAAATCAAAATGCATATCATGCACTTCGTGATTTTTTCGGTCAATTTAACCGTCCAAATGTGAGTACAATCGGAAAAATCGTGCAAAAATTTGAGCAAACCGGGTCTGTAGGAGATGTGAAAACACCAGTGCATGCTAGTACAGCTCGTACTGCAGAAAATATTGCTGTTGTTCGCGATAGTGTGACTGAAGAGCCGTCAACCTCGACTCGTATGTGGTGTTCGCTATCGCTAGATGATAACGGACTTCTTGTGGCCAGAAATTGAGCATACGAACCTGGACGATATGTGCTTCCAACAGGATGGTGCCACTTGAAACACAGCCAACGAAACAATGGCTCTTTTGCGCGGGAAATTCAATGGCCGTGTTATCTCACGTGGTGGCGATGTCAATTGGCCGCCAAGATCATGTGATTTGACAACGTTGGACTTCTTTCTTTTGGGTTATTTGAAAGAAAAGGTGTACGTCAATAAACCAGCAACAATTCAAGAGCTAAAGGATGAGATAATTCGGCACACTAACGGCATAGAACCTGAATTAAGCCTCAGCGTCATCGAAAATTTGGACCATCGGATGTAGGTGTGCCGCCGAGATCGCGGCGGCCATTTGGCCGGTATTTTGTTCCATACATAATTGAACCATACCAATATTATCATAATAAAAAGAAATGACAATAATTTCCTAAATAATTTGTGTTTTATTCAAAATCAACATCGGCTCTTAAAATTTAACCACCCTTTACTTTAAACAATAGTTTAAATGTACCTACCTAATTTATTTTGCTTTATTTTCTTTAAAATAGATCATTTTTAAATTTACAACTAAATAATTAAATTAAACAAATTTAAATTTTTCGCAGTGTCCGTGGCCTAGGGTGTAGGTCGAGCATCGAAATGCAGATAGAGGATGGGCACACAATTTTCAATTTATACCTATAACTTCTTCAATATATACATTCATATACAATCTTGACCATTTAAAGGATGTTTCCTTTGGTTTGACTAAATAAGTATTCCGTATTGTTTATGCTAAACAAAAATTGTTTTTCAACTCTAAGGTCCAAGTTTTTTCAGTGCATGATTAAAGCCAAATTTGATGAGTTAACTCAGGATTAACTGAATAAGATGATTTTGATTTGCTGATGCACCGATTTAGTTGAGTCTCCATTCTCTACCGAAAAACTTCCTTCGCAGTTCACTGTTGGTTAATTTACTTCTAGAGTTTTAGCTAACTCTGGTTTAACTCACTACTGAAAAACTGGGCCTAAATGGTAACCATGTAGGTAATGTTTATAGAAAAAAACATCTTGAATGGTAGATTAAGATCGGGTATTATGACTATAAGCTTCTAGCGCAACTCACCAATCCATTCAATCATGCGCAAACTCAATACCGAAGTCCAAACTTCAATACATCTTCACCACGGTGGCGATAAGGATGGCTGCGCGGCAGTGTTAACCTGTTAACTCGTTGGAGTTACCGCTTATTTATTTCTCCAGTTTTTTTGTTTTTTTTATTCCCAATCAATATTTGGGCCTGAACCACCATTCATAAGACTAATATGGTTATGGACTACTCGTACGGCCTTATTGTTTATGTTTTATGGTAACCGAACCGAAACGGAAAACATAGAATCCGGAAAATAGCGATTGTAATGGTGTAAAACGTGTGTTTATTTAAAAAAATATAAAAATAAACAACGAACCAAAAACTACCCTGATGGCTTGAATAAAAACATCGATTTCAAAATGTTGGTAGGAACACGACCAATGTGCAGGCAGGTGCACCCTCTGATGAACATCTAATATTAACCGTTGAATTTTTAAATATTGACTGTGGAATGGTGTCAATACAATACAATAATGTACAAGATACTTTATGGCAGGTTATGCATTCGGTCAAAAATTTAATTCGAGATTTTTGTCACACATGAAAATACGATGATGGAAGACAAAAAAAGTGGGTCTGGCGTCTTTCTTTCGACATGTTCAAATACAGCCTAAACGGATTGCTTGATTTTTTTTAAAACTTAATATAATATAAATGTAGGTATATCTATGTGTATACATACATATATACAATGGTGGTCTAAGATAACGAATGATATACAGTGGTAGTCCAGTATAGCGAATGATCGATATTACGAACACTTTTTTCAACACTTTTCTCACCATTCGGTTTTCTATATAAAGAACAAATAACGAATTTTCGTTCGCTATGCACAAAACTGTAACGGATTTGCAAAATACAGTTTTATTTTCTTTTTACATTAAGATTTGTAAAGAAAAAAGTAGGTATTCGATATAGCGAATGGACTCTAGACATTATATCAATCGCTTTACTGGACCACCACTGTAATTCTAGAGTGCATTTGTTATCTATATCGAAAATTCGTTATATCGAATACTTTTTTTTTTACAAATCTTTAGGTAAATAGAAATTAAAAACTCAAATTACAGTGGACGCACAGACCGACGCGACGGACGGCATGACGTAAGCCACTTTTTGGACTTCTCGATTACCTATCTTAGTGTTAGTTCTGATTACAAACTTAACACCAATACTTGCCCTATAGAGCAAGTACAAAATATACACGACCTGCGAATCAGGGCCGGACCAACCATATGTGCAAGATGTGAAAATGCACAGGGCGCAAAATTCTAGGGGCGCATTACTAAATAGGGGCAAGAAAATGTAATCTGATCTTGCGCAAACAAATATGTACTGCCATTCGCATTTTAACAACAAAACTTGTTCAAATAATCCCTGTGCTAAGTTATTTCTTCCACACTTACTAACATCACTTTCATTGTTGCATTCTAGGAGAATTAAGCTCAAAATATCGTAATATTAAAGATCACACTAGAACTACGCAATGAAATTCTACCTCCTGGGTAATGTGCAAAAGTCTTATGCTTGTGTATCAGTGTATGTATGGTTGCAAATATAAAAAGGGGCGCTTTCTACAAATCTTGCATAGGGCTCAAGTTTGGCTGGAGCCGGCCCTGCTGCGAATTACAAATGA
This sequence comes from Leucozona laternaria, assembly GCA_932273885.2. Taxonomy (NCBI): domain Eukaryota; kingdom Metazoa; phylum Arthropoda; class Insecta; order Diptera; family Syrphidae; genus Leucozona; species Leucozona laternaria. Next base: position 8,713,508 of record OW026368.1, read on the forward strand.
TCGCGAATTTTGATATTTCATTCACTTGCGACAACTGCAAATTGTCATAAAAATTAAAGAAGTAAAATTAGTGTTTGAGGTTAAACTCGAACGAGTTTTCTATTCGCCGGTCCTCGGGATGCGTCTTGATGTCGTGGGTTGCGATTTTATGTTTGACAGTTCGCAGAAGATAAGTTTTTGATCGCATAGATAACATGAAACTACAGACTTTTGCGATTTAAACTAATAGGTACGCAGTTGATTTGATCATTCATTTACTACTTCGAAAAGAATAAAAAACCCAAAAATATTACATTTGCTCTAGAATTTTTTTTTTTTAATCTATTTGTATTGGCAGGTCGCAGCTCTTGAGCAAGGCCGTGATTTTTTCTTTTGGATTGAAAAAAAAACGACATCGGGGCTAAACGATCGCTACCACAAAATACCACAAATCGCCATCACTACCACTTCAAATATGTCATGAGGGCCATGAGCCAAAGCATCACCGTATAGGTACATACAATTATTTCTCGTAATAAGTAACTGCAAAAAAAAAAACCACCTCAAATAAAAATATAAAATTAATTCCAAGAATCTGGTCATTTTGTAATAAATAAAAATAACGAAACATAAAATATCAAAAGCAAAGTGATAATTCGCGCTGGTAGCACTGTTTTAAGAGTTAAACCCCAAAAGGAACTGGGCTTAGCTAAACCCGTAGGGAATTTTGTTCTTATGTTGTGAATAACTTTTAAGCTACAACCTCGATTTTTAGTGGTTAATTTAATTCACGCTTGGAAAAAAAACACACTTATTGGAGTTTTTTTTTATTAAATTTATATGCTTTAGATAGATAGATAGATAACTTCTTTATTAACAAAAAATTTTGAATCACAATATTTCTTTTCTTAAGAATAATGACATGGCTTATTCTGCCGTCTGCCTGATATGACATTTCATTTAGTGTTATAAAGAATATAAATGAAATAAAATAAATACAAGTAACAATTTTAATATGATTTGAAACACAAAAAGATACCAATTTTGAAATGATTTTAAACACAAATATATTTATACGTTTTCAATTTTAAAGTGATTTGAAACACAAAAGATATCAACAAAACTTTTGGTGCTTGAACTGCAGCAACTGCTGTTTTAAGTAACATAACTATTGCGATATGCTAAGGCGTGTTTGCAGTACTTATAGAGGGTAGACCATCCTAGCGCTCCATTGAGTATTTCATAAAGTCGATTTGGAGTGAGATAACTTGATTCGAAATACAATCGTCGGATTTCCTGCAATATTGGACAGATCGCAATAAAATGGATTGTATCTTCATTCTCTCTTCTGTTGCAAAGATCGCAAATTTGTGGCAAGTCAGCTCGGTGGGGCATAAAGTTTAAGTTAAACAGTTCGACACGAGCTCTGAATATGTAGCTTATAGCTTCGACCGAGAATTCACTACAGAAATAATTCGCTTCCGAGGGCAACTGGTGATTGAGGTTCTTATATATATTTCTAGATGTTGTTTCAGTTGCTCTAGATAGATGCTGGGTGTAAATTTGTTCATCTATTTTTGCAATGACATTAGCAAAAAACCCCGGCCATTCATCGACGTTTGTTTCATTTAGGGGAAGATTAGTTTCATGGGCTAAGGCTAATTCGTTCCAATCCTTAAATGGTGAGGCCCTCGTTTGCAACAATCTTACCATGATTGATTTATGAAGACTTCTTCCGCTTCTTCTCATCACTCTTGTTAAATAGTCGGAGTTTGATTTAAGATTTACAATGTAAAGAGGTGATAATCCAGATTCTACGTAGATGGCATAATTTGGCGTTGAATTTGGCAATCTAAACAAGCGCTTGAAAAAATATCTCTGTAGTGCTTCGAATGCCTCAATATAAGTATATCCGAAAACCGGGGCACCATAGCACATGCATGTATTCACAGTCGCGCGAAACACACGGTACTTTGACACCAGATCGATTTCTTGGTTCGCAAAGAACTTGGGCCACATTAAGCTCAAAGCCAGTTTAGCCTCATTACTTTTATTCTTCACATGCTTTGAGAAGTTAAGGTTGTGTGTGATTACAACTCCCAGATACTTAAATTCCTGCACCACTTCAATAGCGATATTATTTAATAACCAATTCTCTTCTGGAAGCCTTCTTCTTTGACGAGTCTCAAATATCATCACCTTAGTTTTGCTAGTATTGACGACTAATCCCCATTTCTCGCAGAATGTATTTAACCTGTTGATTTGCAGCTGTAGGGAGAAAGGGTTTTCCGCCAGCAATACTAAATCATCAGCATAGAGTAAAACTTTTACTTGAATATCGGCAAAAGATATTCCTCCTGGAAGAACATCGGAAATATCATCAATAAATAAAGCAAAAAGGATTGGGCTTAAAATGCAGCCTTGTGGGACACCTGCTGTCGTTTCAAACCAATCTGACAGATGCGACCCATCCCATACCGAAGCAGTCGACGAGATAAGGAAGTTGAAGTATAGCTGCAAGAATTTCCGAGAGATTCCAAGCATTGAAAGCTTGTACAACAATGCCTGTCTATTCACCTTGTCAAATGCAGCTTTGAAGTCAACGAAACACGCGTATAATTTTTTCTTTTTTTCAATAGATTTCTTGGCAATACTTGTTAACGCAAATATATGGTCCAGCGTTGAGTAACCCGCTCGAAAACCGGCTTGGAACATACTGAGAAGGTTTTTGTCCTCAATCCAATTGGTCAGCCGTTCGTAGAGTATTGAAGTGAAGATCTTCCTTAATGAGCTAAGAATAGATATGCCTCTATAGTTTTCCGGCTGGTTAACATCTCCACTCTTATAAATTGCAAAAATAACTGCTTTGTTTAGATTAATTGGAATATGTGACTCATCATATAATCGGTTGAAGTATAGTAGAAGATAATTTTTCAATTGATCAGTACCATTTTTGTAAAATTCTACTGGAATTCCATCGATACCAGGTGCTTTATTATTTTTCATTTTTTGTAAAGTTAATTCCAGTTCACGTAATAGTATTGGACCATCCAGTCCATCGACAATAAAGTTGGGGAGAGCGTAAGAGAAGGTATGGAGATTCACGTCAGCCGACAAAAGCGTTTTAAAATGAGTCGCTAGTGTCTCAGCTGCGAGAGTATTCACCGAATGTCGATAACGTCCTCCTAGCTCACGAACATTATCCCAGAAAACTTTTGCGTTTTTGCAATCAACAAGTTTCTTCGCTAGACTAATATTGTAATCTCTTCTTTTAGCTGCACATATATTCTTGTACTCCTTATTCACGTGAAGGTAAATATTTTTGAAAAACAATGCATTTGTGGATCGAAATAGTTTGAGATACACAAATGATAGGCTGCGGAGCTTCTTGCAATCATTATCAAACCATAAGTTTTTAGGAGTAAAAGAGTAGGAGTTGTTATTGTGAGCAAATGGAGCTGAGATTTGAATTAGGCTTGTTATTCGCTCATCTAAATGTTCTACTCCGGTTGTGGCATGGGGAGGAAGGGAGGTATAGTGACGATCCAAGAGGAATTTATAAAGGGTAGCACTTTTATCTTTCCACCTTAACTTTTTAAAATTATTTGAGATACTTTGGCTAGCTTCATCAGAGAATTTAACGTTGACTTCTATTGGAAGGTGTGCAGAGAAGTTCGCTATGCCCACTTTGAAGTTAGGGGATGTATTTAGCCACCCTGTTGATACTGCACAAATATCGATCACTGACTGTCCTTGCCCGCTGATAAAGGTAAACTCTCCATATTCGTCGCCTGTAGTCACACCATTCAGTACAAACAGTCCAAAGTTTTCAAAGAATTCGGTAAGAAGTCGTCCGTTCCTATTAAACTGTTCATCTTTGGAGTTTCTAGCCACATTAATTAAGTTTTGCGACAGTATTTCATAATTTGCAGGATTCTGATATCTGCCAATACGTGCGTTTAAGTCTCCAATGATCATTATGTTCTCCAGATTATTGTTATTCACATAATCAATTAAACAATCAAAGTCGCTCTGCCAGTTATTACAGTTCAAGTACACCGGAATTACTGAGTATTTTAAATTATCATTAAAAATATGAAAAATAATTCTATTTTCTAAACAAACAAGTTTGACAAAATTGCTATTTATAGTTTATATATTTTATATATGCTTTAAAGGAAGCTTCCACTGTATTATGTAGGATTGTAGGTTTATAGGTACTCAATTTTTATACATATGCATTTATTTGATTTTATATTAAAAAATGTCAAAACTTATACCTACCTACATGTTCAGTTTTTAAATGCAAAAGTTATAACGGGTGATTTTTTAAGAGGCTTAGAACTTTTTTAAAAAAAAAACACAAAAATTCGAAAAAATGAATGAAATATTTATTTGAATCGATATTTTGAACCTTGCAATTTAATGTTTAGAGATAATTTAATGCAAATGTTGACCGCGGCTGCGTCTCAGGTAGCCCATCCGCTGAGTCCAATTTTGGCATACTCTTTCACACATATCGGCCGGTATCTCACGAATGAATGCATGGATGTTGGCTTCCAGTGCGTCAATCGAAGCAGGCTTGTCCCTATAGACATAGCCTTGACATACCCCCACAAAAAATAATCTAATGGTGTCAAATCGCACGATCTAGGCGGCCAATTGACCGGCCCGAAACGTGAAATTAACTGTTCACCAAACTCGCCTCGCAATTGCGCCATTGTTTCGCGTGCTGTGTGGCATGTGGCACCGTCTTGTTGAAACCACATATCATGCAAGTCAAGAACTTCCATTTCGGGCAAAAAAAAGTTTGTTATCATCGCTCGGTAGCGTTCACCATTGACAGTAACGCTGCGATTCGCATCATCTTTGAAGAAATAGGCCCAATAATGCCGCCGGCCCATAAACCGCACCAAACAGTGGCTTTTTCGGGATGCATTGGTAGCTGTTGCAATGCTTCTGGCTGATCTTCACTCCAAATGCGGCAATTTTGCTTATTTACGTACCCATTCAACCAAAAATGAGCCTCATCGCTAAACACAAGCAGCGCGCGATGAACATTTCGAACCGAGCACGAATTTTGATAGTAAAATTCAATAATTTGCATGCGTTGTTCAATAAATTGCAAACCAAACTGAAGCTGTTTGACAGTGACACAAGGTACTAAACACACGTCAGCTGTCAAAACCAGTGTTGCCAAAACCAAACCAGCTTAAAAATCACCCGTTATTTGTGATCCTTTAGTTATCTAAATTTCGGTTTTTTTTCATTTATTTTTTAAAGCCAATTTCGTCGATTAAAAGAATCATGTTATAGTGCGGCGGCGGAGATGGAAAAGATAAACCAGTTCAGCATTTTAGAATTTCTCATCGTTAACTGTTGCCAGTGTTTTTTTGTTTTTATTCCATCGCTACAACCACATAATGATTAGTTAGGTATTTATAGGTTCGAAGATTTATCTTATTTTGTCTTTTCGTATTCGTATCTTCTTTACCAAAGTATAGAATATGCTGAAGTGGCCAATCGAAATCGAAACCTATTATTATCTTCAACCAGGAGGTTTTTTTTTTGCCTGACGGTACAAATAGTTATACGTTGGTACATAAACATATACAATGTAAAGCGTATCATCTCATGGTAAATTATATGTGTAAGCGTTTTAGGTACTATGTATGTAGATCACAAACAAGCCTCGCTATTCCATACACAAATAGTCTTCTCATTTCGACCCCCAATGTAGATACCTATAGTTTTATTCTAGGAAATACTTTAACACAATTTTGTTGCTTCAAAGAGAAAAGAAGTAATGTAACGTACAAGTAGGTACATAAGGCATCAACATGTCCTTCGGCACTTAATCTCTTCTTTTTTTTTTTTGAAACGATTCCAATTTGTGTTTGTTCTTTTATTTTGTCATTTTCTGTATGTCTGTTTCTTATAAACGGAGGTTTTTACAGACTAATGGTTCCTTATATTTATTTATTGTCACTTTCAGCCAGACAAAATTGTAGGTAGGTATAAGCGAACCCAAAAGCGAGGTCTTTATAGTCATCACATCATCATCATTGTGTTGTGGCACAGCGGGTGATATTCCGTATTAGGTTTCCAATCCCAATCCCAGTCATTCAGTACATACATTATGCGTCATTTATTTACATCTCCTCTGATTTAGGTACTTTTTATATCGAAAATAAAGATTGGAGATTTAAATTTAGGATTTAATTTCAACCCAAGTTCTACTTGAATAGCGTAAATAATAACAGCGAGATCTATAAACAAGGTCAAGTTAGGCTTAGATTTATAAATGTATATCTACCTTATCTATGTATGTAATTATATAACTTAAGTAGATTAGATTATACAAATAAAATATTTTATAGAAAAAAAACACTAAGGTCCATTTGCAATTTGCTGAAATGAATCTTGAATCTAAATATTTAAGTAGACCATAAGCGATAAGCGTTTAAGTAGAACTTAAAGCGACGTATTCATAGTCGTTTGCTAAAGTCGTGTTATACTAAACCGCAGGTTGAAGTTAAATGGATTTACGAGTACACCTCCTTTTTTTAATTTATTTTTTTAATTGTTGAACTTAAAATACTGAAAGATTAACCTATAGCAATCAAAATTCGTCATAGTAAATTCAACTAAACCCACGTTTAACTAAGCAACAGTTTAAAAATGACTAACTATACGAATACGCCCCAAAATGTTGAAGTCTCGTATCCACAAACGGGTGTCAGTAATGAGTAAAAGTGAAACAACATTCACCGAGTGAAACAACATTCACCGAGTGAAAAGTGACAAGGTGGATATAATTTGCCGTTAATGAGTTGTGTTGCTTTTGGATTTGTCGTTCCATGTTTCTATGTTTTTTTTTTTGCTGAACACCCTCTCAAAAATTAGTAAAAACATATTAAATTGAATGGTTTTGTACTTAATAATTTGTAATTAATTATTTGTTACAATTTCAATTTTGTCATGCTATGTTTTCTATGTTTTATCTGCTAATTGGACAAATTCATAAGTATCAAAAGCTTCTTATATTGAATGTTTTATTGCTTAATAAAATGCCGTTCATTAGTCGTGAATTAGTTGTGACAATTTCAATTTTGTCGTGTGATGTTTTCTATGTTTTGTTTTCTAAATTCGTATGAAGTTAACGAAGCACCCCCTCAAAAAGTGGTAGAAACTTGTTATAGTGTTATAGTATGGCAATATGTTTTCTATGTTTTTTGTTGGGGCTAAATTCATGTGAAGTAATCAAAACACATCCTTGAAAATGGGTTTAAACTCCTTGTATTAAACTGTTTATTGCATAATGATTTGCTATTAAAACTATAATAGTATATAATATAATAATAGAAAAAAACACAAAAAACATCGCACGACAAAATTAAAATGGGCACAACTAATTGAAAACTTATAAACAGCAAATTATTAAGCAATTAAACATTGGATATATGAAGTTCTTTGAGGAGGTACATCACGAACTTGATATCAATAAAAAAAAAACATCGAAAACATCGCACGACAAAAAAGATGAAATCGTCATATTATTGACGATTTATGACCGTAAGATTCAATTTCATAAGTTTTTATCACTTTTTGAAGGCGTGCTTCGCTTACTTCATATAATTTTAGAAAAAAAATATCGAAAACATCTCACGACACAATAAAAATTGTTACAACTAATTCACAACTGATGAATGGCAAATTATTAAGTAGTAAACCAAACAATATAACAAGTTTCTTACCTTTTTAAAGTGGTGTTTGTTTCGCTAACTTTGTACGAATTCGGGATATTAGCAGAAAAAAAGATAGAAAACATAGCACGACAAAATTGAAATTGTCACAACTAGTTCATGACTAATGAACGGCAAATTATTAAGCAATAAAACATTCAATATAAGAAGATTTAAATACATTTTTTGGGGCGGGAAGGGGTTCGCTAACTTCATATGAATTTGTCAAATTAGCAGAAAAACATAGCACGACAGAATTAAAGTTGTCAGAAATAATTAAAACCTACCGAACAGCAAATTATTGAGTAGAAAGCCATTCAATTTAAAAAGTTTTTCACTACTTTTGAGAGGGTGATATCAACTTATAGCGAAGCAGCAAAAAAAAAAATAAAGAAAACATGGAACGACAAATTCGAAATTATAACGGCAAATTATCCACGTAACCACTTTTCGATCGGTGAATATTATTTCACTTAGTTGACGCTCATGATTTTTTTTTGTAGTTTTTCGGCACATAATTATGGTGGAATAATTTTAATACGAAACAGCATTAGGTACTTTGTTTTTTAAGAAAATGAACACCTTGAAAAAGTTTACAAATTTGACATATTTTACTATACCTAGTTGCATAAAAATATTTTGGATTATTGGAAATATTTTGCATATTTTTAAAATCTTTAAAATAAAATTTCAAGTTAGTATGTTAGTATGTATTATATATTTGTATACGTAGGTATAATACGCAACGCACCTTAAAACTTTTCATTGCTACTTCCATGGAGGTATACTAAACACAATTGAATTGAAAATTGATATTAACCGAAATATGTAATTGACTTCACCCTTAAAAATTCATAATACTCAAGATGGCTGCCACCCCTTTAAATTGAGGAAGAAAAATTAAGTTATAGTATTATGGTGATACCGCGCTACCTACCCTTGAAATTTCGATCTACTTCGACTCAACGCAATGTATTTACTATTTGACTGGACAATAGGACTATAACGAAGAACAGGGCATATTCACATTCTTTCGTTCAAAAATGCTCACTTTATACGTACATCAGTCGAAGTGTGGGGCATTTAATATTCAATCCACAAAGGGTTTGAAGAAGGAAAGTGGTGATTAATATTTCTTGTTTCATTTATTTAATACAGTTTTTATTTTAAAATGCAAATTACAAATCAAACCATCAGTTTAACTGATTTTCATGAGTCTATAGTCAATAATATCGGTGGTTTTGGAGGTTTGGCATGGAATAATAGGACTCTCCCACTGGTGGATGATGCGAGTTTGTAAAACGAGAATGGTAGATATAATGAAGAAGTTGCTTACGAAACCGAAAAAAATCAGCACATCCAACTTCAAGCATAATTAACACTGTCGAAAATTGAAAAACGAATGCTGAACGATAACAAGGTAATTGCAGTTATAATCGTTTTACGTACCTAATAGGGGCCCTATTTACAAACTCGAGAAGTTATAACTTGATAATTTCTCCGCTTAGAAATTCGGATCGTTTTTCAGTCTTCTAAATCTTACCTATTTATACCCAAAAAATAGCTGTGAACTGGAAACGAGTTTTTAGCAGCAATATTATAGCTCAAAAATCAAAATATAAAGTATTCCAAGGGACAGCTAAAGCTATTATGCTCTATGGTGCTTAGTTTTGGGGTTTTAAAAAATATGAGGGAGTGGAAAATGTGCTTAGGTACTACGTAAAGAAAATGTTTAAACTACCAAGCTCAGCCCCTAGTTACATGATCTATCTAGAAACGGGTTTACCAAAACTGTTTTTGACAACTCTGAAACTTCAAGTGGACTACCTTCTACGTGTTTTAAACATGGATGATAATCGTCTGCCCAAACGAGTTGCCATAAGTTGTCATAAGAACCAATACAATCTGGTTTGCAGGATGGCACGAACTAGCAAGCCAATGTGATGTAGCTTTATCTCTGAACATAACAAACATCGGTATATACATGGAAAGCCCAACTCTACCTGCTTATGCAAATGCTGGATGCTAAAAGATGATCAGAATTCATAGAAAAAGCTTAAGAATCGACGACAAGAAATATTTACGCTAGCCTTAACCACACTCTGAATAGTAACAACTATTTTAGCGGTGTTTGGAGTACATTTGAAATCAATTTAATTTTCAAAGTTATAAAGGGGAACTGCTAGGACTTAATTATCTTCCACATAGAGCAGACCTGGAACAAATGTGCAGTATGTGCAATATGAGAGAAAGGGAAGACGTCATTCATTTCCTTGGAAGATGGCCTGTTCTTCAAGAAATTAGAAGAGTCTTTTGGTGCAAATCCATTCTTCGAGAAGATGAAATTAGACAAATCCTCAACGGCCAGTGTTGGGAACTCTTAATGGGCTACTGTAGGGAAGCAATTATGTATCGAGAAAATGTCATAAATGAATCTTTTTAGGTTTCCTAATGTTAAATGTTACTTAAAGCTGTATTTAGACCTTAGCTGTATTCTAGTCCAAACCGATATATGTATGTATTTATAAGTTTCAGAATTTTAATTTAAAAGAGTGTAAAGAATTGTTTTCAGAGGAAATCTAACTTAAACCTGTTTATTTATTAAAGTGTTTATTTGTTTAAAATGGAGGGGGTTCCATATGAAACGCCAACAACGAGCGAAAAGGGGCGCTGGGTGCTAACCAAACCCCCATCGTACTGGAAGGACCAAATCCCTTCTATGTTTTATATGGTTCCCGGCTACATTTTATTTAATAATATTTGAAATTAGACATCTATTGTTACCACTCAGACAGACGGCCTTTGGCCCATTAGACAAAATATTTTTTTTTTTACATTCTATACCTACTGTAATTCTTTCCACTAAACGGTACTTTAGAAATCAAAAGTTTTAAAAAAAATATAAAAATTCACATATGCATATATGAGTTAACTTAACTTTGAGTTAAATCAGAGTTATAATTATTAATCCTGCAAATACATTAAGTACAAAGTAATATCATGCGAAGCAGATTTAAAGTAGAGGTCAGCTAACTTCAAATATTATTATAATTTTAAGCTTTATTCATCCAATTTTGTATACGTATTCAATTTTTGGAATGAATAAAAGGTTCTAGTTCTAAAGGGTGGTTTTTTAAGAGGCTTAGAACTTTTTTTAAAAAAAAAACACAAAAAATTCGAAAAAATGAATGAAATATTTATTTGAATCGATAGTTTGAACCTTGCAATTTAATGTTTAAAGATAATTTCATGCAAATGTTGACCGCGGCTGCGTCTCAGGTAGCCCATCCGCTGAGTCCAATTTTGGCATACTCTTTCACACATATCGGCCGGTATCTCACGAATGAATGCATGGATGTTGGCTTCCAGTGCGTCAATCGAAGCGGGCTTGTCCCTATAGACATTAGCCTTGACATACCCCCACAAAAAATAATCTAATGGTGTCAAATCGCACGATCTAGGCGGCCAATTGACCGGCCCGAAACGTGAAATTAACTGTTCACCAAACTCGCCTCGCAATTGCGCCATTGTTCCGCGTGCTGTGTGGCATGTGGCACCGTCTTGTTGAAACCACATATCATGCAAGTCAAGAACTTCCATTTCGGGCAAAAAAAAGTTTGTTATCATCGCTCGGTAGCGTTCACCATTGACAGTAACGCTGCGATTCGCATCATCTTTGAAGAGATAGGCCCAATAATGCCGCCGGCCCATAAACCGCACCAAACAGTGGCTTTTTCGGGATGCATTGGTAGCTGTTGCAATGCTTCTGGCTGATCTTCACTCCAAATGCGGCAATTTTGCTTATTTACGTACCCATTCAACCGAAAATGAGCCTCATCGCTGAACACAAGCAGCGCGCGATGAACATTTCGAACCGAGCACGAATTTTGATAGTAAAATTCAATAATTTACAAGCGTTGTTCATTTGTAAGACGATCCATGGTTAAATTGCAAACCAAACTGAAGCTGTTTGACAGTGACACAAGGTACTAAACACACGTCAGCTGTCAAAACCAGTGTTGCCAAAACCAAACCAGCTTAAAAATCACCCGTTATTTGAAATTAGACATCTTGTTACCACTCAGACAGACGGCATTTGGCCATGTCTTTTTATTGTTTGTAAGAAATGTAGATATGTATAAATAATTTTGAAATAAAATAAACAATTCAAAACTAAACAAACTAGCTACTCAAAAACCCCATTAGACAAAATTATTTTTTACATTCTATACTGTAATTCTTTCCACTAAACGGTACTTTAGAAATCAAAACTTTGAGTTAAATCAGAGTTATAATTATTAATCCTGCAAATACATTAAGTACAAAGTAATATCATGCGAAGCAGATTTAAAGTAGAGGTCAGCTAACTTCAAATGTTATTTATTAATTTTAAGCTTTATTCATCCAATTTTGTATACGTATTCAATTTTTGGAATGAATAAAAGGTTCTAGTTCTATTAATAAAAAAAATTATAAATAGGTAATTTGAAATCAAGTTCGAGTTGAATTACATGTGGATATAAGCCTCCCCCAAATTTGTCCACGCTACTTTAACTCTGGTAACTCTCTCCTATCTGCTATTTTGTCGGGCAATGTCGTCTCTCTGTTTTATCTGTTTGCTATTTTTCGTGAGCCGTCCCTATGTGCCTGATTACATGGGTCGTTTTACTGAAGAGCGCATCGGTGAGACAGGTTTTATTGTATGTGCGTAGAAAAGAGAAGGTAGATTCCACCAAAATTTGACCGATGCGCCAGTTTCATTTAATATTTTCAGATTCAGCATGAAACGTGTGAGTGGGAAATATATGGATTTTAAGGATGTGAGATAGGGAAGGGTAGATTGAAATGAAAGGATTTTTGGCGAGTTCGGTAAAACGACCTTCAGTAAAAAGACCCATGTAACCAAGCACTATAGGTATCCAGTTCGTTATTCTCCGAGTCCAGCGATTGTCACTCATCTTAGCTATGTGACGGTGACGTGCCCAGTTCCATTTTTGTTGTTTTGCTTTCTCGATCACGTCTACAAAATCCGTCGTGCTCCGTACAATTTCATTTCGGATTCGTTGTCTTTTGGATGCTTCTAAGATTGACCTTTCCATAGCTCTTTGTTTAGTCGCAAGCTTTTGTGCTGATTTAGCTGACATGCTCCATGTTTGAAATCCGTACGTCATCACGGGTAAGATGGATCTATCGAAAAGATACTTTGTGGATTTTGGTTAAGTTTTGAATTAAAAACAGGTTTGTATTTCCAAAATTATTGCATCCACCTGTTGGAAAGTATCTTTGTTTTCCATTGAAATTGTTTGCCAAAGGTATAGCTATAGTTATCGAAATATTCTATCACTTACCTTCGTTCTTCTTCGCTCATCCAGTTTGGTTTTATCCGTGTTCATTTCGAGGCTTCTACTGTTAACTGTCAAAAATATATAGAAATCGAAGTGTGGAATTATGGAAATCGCTCTTTCCGCGATTTCTTCTCCAATAACTTTTTGACACTCACCGCAAAGTAGCATTTGTCAGAAATATCTCTGTTCAGAATCTAAATTGACTGGAAAAAATATTTAAGGAGTTAATTCGTGAGGTTTCCTGAAACTAGGATGATCTCGCACTAAAAAATTGGGCCTTACAAAGATAAAAACAAGAACCCTCAAAAATCTACCATTATCCAAATAGATTCATTATGGCTTTTTATTAGTAAAAGAATTTTTAGAACCGGTCCAGTAGTTCAGAGGTGGTTTCAGAGATTTTCCTGTATAAGTACATAAACACAAACTGCTGTAAATGTTTACATTCTAATAATAATAAACTCTCAACTAAAACAAATGCAATTTGTCATTTTTTTCTTCATACTAGAAAAACGAAAAAAACTTCAACCCTCGCTATTTCTTAAGTCTTTTTTGAAGTTGTTAAGTTCCTACAATTAACGCACACGAGTAATCATTATAATTGGCCATTTATAAGCAACCACCACCCACTTACATATATGACTTAAAACTAATGAATGCAAATCCTTTATTGTCATTACATTCAATGTTACAAATTATTTTTGTCACGATATTTGTAGTTTTTTGGGGAAGTTTGTGAAAATTCTTCTAATTGTATTCCTAAATGCGTGCGGGCTTCGTTATCGGGGACATTTCATCGGCTTTATCTAGGAGCTATACTATATTTCAAAAGAAACTATAAAGTGAACCCAAACATTCACACATTTCTTTTATCATTAATTAACCTCTAAAAACAAGTTCACAAATGTCATTACAGTCCTGAACATTTACCTCGCTAAGATTGAAATTGATACTATATTCTGTCGCGTCGTTATATCAACAATATAAAGTTCACCCGAAAACCCTTTACAAAGTTCGTTCATGGGTCATAACATTGTTACTTCAACTCAGAGTTACAAGCAGAAAAGTCTTCCAAAAGTACAATTTTGATTGCATCAGCATTGAGAAAATGGTCCATGGATGCCGCGCCGCGCCGGCCGTGGTCCTTTATAAGGAATTTCTATTCTCTCTATCTATGATGCCATAACTCGTGACCTTATAGGACCAAAGTTAAGGGTTACACTCTTACAATTTGTCCTTAAAACAGAATGTGCGGCCAGTCATGATCTTATCTAAAAAATTTCATTGGTCCATCGTCTATCGTCCATGCGACGGACGCACCTCAGGTTTTTTGGGAAGCTGTATAATCCTTGTTTGTATATTTTATGCAAAAGTAAAAGACGTAAATTTAATTTCGTTCTCTTAGAGGGCCCGTCGCATGTTATAAGTTTAAGGGTTGAAAGAGTTCAAAGGCTATCATGGCAGATATTTTTCAACCCTTCTTGTTTGAAGTTACAAGATGGAAACACAGTCTTATCGTACCTATACATCTCGTGTATAATTTCTATAGTCATTGTAAGCTGCTATCCGCTGACGAAATGTATAGAATGTGACTTAATTTTGGAATCGTAGGCAGAAATTTAGTAACATTTCAAGAAAATTGAATAAGTTTAAAAAAAATGTAAAATATTTCCATAATCGTGAAGGCAAATCAAAAAAAATCACCAAAAAGTTTATCGAATTTCCTTCGAGCCGGATTTGAACCAGCGACCTATGGATGTCCGCTTTTTGAATTTTCTCTTCTACAGTCCACCGCTCTACCAACTGAGCTATCGAAGGCTGTTGGAAGCTCCCTCACCGATTATCAAGCGTCATATTTGGGTTTTTTTTTTAATTTCCAGAAGGTAATCAGCGATCAATTATGCACCTTTCACATTTTGTGTCTGCGATTGTTGTCTCTGGCCAGACATACAAAAAACTGGTTCAAGTTTCTATTACATTTTGTCTTCTTTAATTGGAATAACAATTTCAATCGCCTTCGATAGCTCAGTTGGTAGAGCGGTGGACTGTAGAAGAGGAAATTCCAAAAGCGGACATCCATAGGTCGCTGGTTCAAATCCGGCTCGAAGGAATGAGTATAATTTTTTTTGATTTTGACTTAAAAATAGAATTTACAATGCGACTAACAAAAATATGATAGCAAAACAAAAATGTTAAAAAAATCCCTAGGTTTTGAGGTATTTAAAACAAAAATATCTTAATCTTTGATTTTGGTGATCTTTGGCTTTTCCAAAAAAAGAAATAACACGTAAAACAATACAGACTCGTGATAAGGTAATATCCCCACTTTTTCACAAACAGTATGCATAGATTTTCATACGACGCAGTGATAAGCGCGTGTAAGTCCGTGATGATATACCTACATTGCGTGAGACAAAAAACACGTGAAAAACAACTCGTAGTCACGATTTTCGAACGACTAGAGCCATACTTTTTTCCCTTACCTACATACAGCAAATAGAAGTACGCATACGTAATGTAGGTATAACCGATGCACCAAACTATAGGTAGGTAGCCTTCTCGTCATATTAATTTATTTCAATGAAGAAATACTTAAGCCTACGTATGGGAGATTCCACGCCAAATCGGAGTATTATATATGTTTTATTATCATAACATCAAATTATAGTCCAGTATGTTTAGTTTTTTTTTTTTTTTAATATTTCATTATTGGAGGAAGAAATCAGAGGCGGCGCAAGGCGTACGCGGAGTGTACCACCTCACAAGGCCCGTGCTTCGAGGGTCATAAAATCTTTAGGAGAGCCTTAAATTTTAATAAAAAAAAACTAATTGTTTGGAGTAATTTTATAAAATAATATTAAATTTGGAAGATTTGATATTTTATACCTATATGTATGGGACCAAGATTTTAAGACAGCTGTAGATAATATTTCTTTTCATAAGAATCATGAAGGAGAACCTTCTTTTGCCCAGGGGCCCCACAAATTTGATCTTTGCACACGCCTCATTTTGGTCTAGCGCTGCCTCTGGAAGAAATGTTTGTTTCGATTTCGATAAGGGTACCATAAAAAACCCTTTTGCAGGGTTACCGCTATTTTAAGTTATTCTTTTTTCTCGATTAAAATCTGTATTTTTGATTTAATCTAAAAAAAACAAGATTAATGCCCGATTTCATTTAGTGTTAAAATGGGGTTTTTGGTTTTCACCAAGTGCTTTTAAATTTAAAATGCTTTTTAACGCCCATATAAACTAAAATCTCATTTTGGGCTCTATAAATTTTAAAAGTGGCATTTGTGAAGTGTTATCTGGAATCCCTGGATGTCAGCCAACGAGTAAGGAAGTTGTAGATGATATTTGATAATATTTTGCAGTCACTTTTTTATTTAATTTCTTGCTAATACAAATTATGAATAGGTCGATACAAAAATATTGATTGTGTGTAAATAATAATCTTTTGTGATTTTGTTTATAGAATAATTGATTAGTCCAAGAATATTCTGAGTTCATAGGAATCCGTTCTCTGAATATTTTTTTTTGTAGCATTTTTTTCTGCATGTAAAATGTAATGCTTTTTCACTTGCATTTTTAATGTGAGAAAGAAACAACCTATTTTTATATCCAGGGATGTGAGGAAAATACAATTTTAACTAAAATTTCCCTTAAATTTCCTTTTTTAAGATTGGTGAAAATGGAAATATTTAAAGGTTTGATACAATTTAAGAGGACTTTAGATAAAAGGGTTTTTAGTTTTTTAGTGTTTTTTTATGAAATTGGGCATACGATACCTAAATATTTTCATATACTTCGTATTTAACGAGTTATTAGCAATTTTAATTGATTCAATTCAATTTTTTTATTTTAATTATTAAATTAATAAATTAATTAATTATAGTAGTAAAATATTCAAAATATGAAACAATGTCATGTTTTCAAAATTGTAGAATTCAAACATCAAACACACGGTTAATTATTCGGGAAAAAACAAGGTATGTATTCAATTCAAGATGGCGGCAAGTAGCAAAGTTTGATAGTGGCTGGATTTAAGCTCTCTATAAAGTAGGTACTCAAACGATATGTAAATACAAAATGTTAAAATCCAATAAACAGTACTATACCACCAGGAATCTATAGCTTACTATACCTGCTGGACTATAATTAAGTTTATGAAGCTCGTGTAGAAAGCACAGTATAGTTTGATACATCAAAACAATTATTATTTTATTGAAATCCAAAATTAATACATGCACGAACGCACTCAAGACTTATAAGCTCATACCCACAAGCAATTATTCAATATGGATTTTCTGCGTTCAGCGGTACCTACTTGCTTGGTAAATCCAAATTTTACACTAAGAATTCAAATAAATATTCTGTTAATATTTAAGATTTTTAAACTCATCCTCTTAAAAGATAAAAATAAAAGACTAATGGCCGATTTCATAAAGCCCTATTTTAACTATTTGACAGGCTTTTAAATCTTAAAATGACGTTTATTCCATACGAAATATGTAATTTAAAAATTTAAAAGTCTGTTAAATATTTGTAAAATTTGTATTTTGAATAGTCAGTTAAACATCATTCCTCTGTTTATTTGATGATTGAAAAATCGGTTCTAATAGAAATTGATGTCAAAAAACGTATTTTTTTTTCAAAAATTCTCTACGCAAAATAAAACTCATAAATCCGAAATTCCTCAAATATGGTAAAAATATTGTTTCCTCAACTTTCTAAAAATATAAAGCTCAACACGATCGAACATCTCACTGATTGTTTGCAAATTATTTCTTAAACGTCGTCTTTCCCGTTTTCGACTTTCAACCGTTCATACCTCGATTCCAAGATTTTTCCAATTTGTTTGTTGTATCTATGACTTTCTCATACTTTAAGAGTGTATCTATCACAAAAAAAAAAATATTTCTCTATACCTCACCCTTAAAAACAAAAGCGAAAATTAACTTCGCTTTTTACATCTAGAAGACAGAAAGAAACCCTTCAAGGGGTTGATGGTTGAAAACTTGGATTTAAGTCCGCCATCTAACGTTTTTATTTTCAACTAGTACTTATTTCGTGAATGGTAATACTTTGCTCATGTCTGATTTGACAGATAATTAGTTTTATCCTTCCGCTGAACGAATATGGTGTATAAGCTTCACTAAGTGGGCCTGCGATCGACTCAGAGAAGATGCCGATTTTGCCAAAAAAAATCATCTTTTCAGATGAAACTCATTTTGATCTTGGCGGGTAGTAAACAAGCAAAATTGTCGCATTTGGGGCACAGAAAACCCGCACGCATACATTGAAAAGCCGATACACACAAAACGAGTCACTGTTTGGTGCGGATTTTGGTCCAGAGGCATAATTGGGCCATTTTTCGAAAATGAGCAAGGAGTGGCCGTTACAGTCAATGGCGATCGTTATCGGGCCATGTTGAACGAATTTTTGTTCACAAAAATTGAAGAAGAGGATATTGGCAACATTTGGTTTGAACAGGACGGCGCTACGTGCCACACAGCCGAAGCTACACTCGATGTTTTGCGCCATTTAAAAAAAAAAAGAAGTTATTTGGCGGACCCTTTGTATAACGTATTCTTTTGATGATGGCAAACAAAATAAATTTCTTCCCCATTTCCATATTAAATTCCAATACAAGTCATGACTACGTACTGGAACTGGACTTTTTAGAAAATATTCATTTCTGTCAATCGGAAAACAATTAGTCGTGCCACTTTGATTAAAAATTGTCAGCTTTTCAGCTAAATCATTCAGAAAAATATTGAAATCCAAGTTGTTTCCTTTGATTTCACGTTGTTTTCCCTTAGTGTTTGTATGTAATGTTTCGTTTCTCTAAACCTTTTGGTAGTTTTTTTACAGCTATAATTTAAAAAAAAATTAGACAAGAAAGAAAAGAGTATAGACACCTCAGAGGAAATCTATAACTTTTCCCTGTGTTATTCAAGGCTTGGTCCCTAATATCGATACATCAACTCTTCGTTTTAGGAATATACAAAATTCAAATGTACATAATATAGGTAGGTGTGTATGATATTCCTATGACTTAATTAATCCATAATGATTATTTTCATTTACACATCACTTAAGAAAAATCAAAATCATCCACTCTTTGTTGCCGAAGCTTATTCCTCTGTTCTCAAATCTTTTCTGAAATGGTTATTTCCTCAAAATTAACACGCACGCATAATCCTTATGTAATCAGCCATTTATAAACATCCCACCTACACTTATGAGTATGAGTTAAAATTAATGAATGCAAATCCTTCAGCATTTCACTCGGCGTTACAAATTATTTCTGGCACGATATACCTGTTCCTTTGGGAACCCTGCGACCTGCAGCTGATTCACCAGGTTTATACCCAAATAACCATATTGCTTGAAATTGAATTTTATCTTTGGAAATAGGCAATGGGCCTATTAATATGAAACTTAGCAAAAATGTTTCATGATAATGAAAAATCACGAGCTTTTAATGTGTTAAATTTACACTCACTCACCTGGGATCTTTTTTACTTCAGATACAATGTAGGTATATGATGTACGGTTGAATGTTAATACATTTCGTCATCTGCGCCAGGCGGCGATATTGGACTTGCCTAAATTGCAATATTCCTGTAGAACTTTTTTGAAGGATTTTCTATACCTAGGTATACCTACCTATGTTTAAAGAGCCAGTGTTCTAAGGCAGTTCATGCACTAGTTTTGCTTTTGTTACAGTGAAGTGCTTGAGTTCAATCAACTCATCTCCATCAGGTCCGTCCACCGTCTTCGTCCTGGTATCTTCATAGGCCTGATATGTGTTTTGTTTGAGAGCTGCGATATTTAGTTCGGTGACAAGATCCCCCCTCCCCAATTCCGGCGAGCTAAGTCGTAGTTCACAAGCAGGCCGCGTTCCCGAACTAGGATTCTAATCCGTTTCGATCCGTTTCCTTACTTGATCCCAGTTCCTGCCCACATTCCATACCTAGCATCCCCTCACATCCTCTTTCCAGGCAACAAATGGTAGGTACCTATATATAAGTTTGTTCAAAGGCTGATCATCTTCTTGAAATTCTCATTCTACACCCTTGCTGCCATTGAATGGTGGAACGTAATTATATTTACATATGAAAGAGTAAGCTGATGAAAAAACCTATAGTTGATAAAACCTAAAGTCTAGTCTAGTTTACTACAACTTATGAATTCTACTAGGTTCCTATCTATATTAGGTACATATGTACCTATCTATATCTAGAGAAATTCCTTTGTTCAGGACTTTAAAATTGAATCCATGGTCATATAGTAGGTAGCTATAGGTATAGTAATCATGAACTTCAAAGCCGTACAATTAATACATTTGTCATCTCTTATTGTTAAACAGAAGGGTCTTTTAGAGCTTCCAATCCAAAAAAGAAAACAGTACCTACCTACCTACCTGCCTAGCACATATCTACATATAAAGTACATAGGTAGATATACAAAAAAAAGTCGAAAACCCCCGGTTTCAACTGATTGAACATGAAATTTCAATTCTCAAATCTAACAAAGTGCTCTTCAGATTAATGTGATATCCCAAATCAACAGTAAAACATTTTACAGGATACTTAAATCGAAATATTGTTACTTCCTTCCCTATACCCCAACAAAAAAAAAAAAAAAGAAGAACAGCCTAAACACACAAAACATTTGTCATATACAAAACAAAAAAACCCATGGGATTGAAAATTCAGCCCCAAGAGCTCATTGCTAATCCATTTTGAAAATTGTTCCCTCTATTTTTGTGTACCTACATCTATCTCCCTACTGTATAAAGTTATTCATGCTAGGATTTCAATTATCCCAACACCAGCCCCATCTCCATCTAAAAATTCCGCCCACCCAGTCAAGCCGATAGAACAGTGCTCAGGCGCCCTTTCCGTTTCAGTTTCCTCAATCCTCACATCAGAACGCAACATTATAAAAGACAAAGCAATGCATTTCACATCAATCCAAATGTGAAATAAATCAAAATAAAAACATCACGTTTGTCCCTTTCGCCTGCGGTGATTTCTATGAATGTAGACATAAACGTTTGGTACTGTTCATCTCTCACACTCAACTCATATCACATGTGAGATGAGAAACCACCGTCATCGTCATAGAGAGAATGAATTCAGTTCAGTTGGTGAATCGTGTTCGTGTTCGTGTTCGTGATATGTGTAATGCATAAGGACACTCGAAAGTCCTGCGGAAAAAAGAGCAATCAACAAGAAGACACAGGAAATAATATACACGAATATACGGACGCAGCTTAAGCGATAAATAAATGGCTACCGTTCTCATTCTAATTCTCACATGACACGTTAAACCAGCCGCACATGCAGCATCCACAGTTAGTTGAAGCATCAACAATCAAAGAGAATGTATGAAAAAGCACTTCACATCAGAGCGAACCGAGTATAGAGTCAGGATTCATGACGATCAGAACCATCAGGCGGCAGGACTCAGAAACAGTTTTCTGCTATCATCATTTAAAGGATTTCCAAAGGTAGGTATAGGATAGGTTAGGTACGTATATCCTTGTTCCGTATTCTTCGTCGTCTTTGCTTTCACGCTGTCATTATAGTGAACGGTTTCTTCCACTATATGATGTTCTCTCACCCATCAGCCAGCGCAAGCAGCACAGCACAACGAGCGCGCCCAACGCCACACAAGCGAAGCGTCAGTCACACAGTTCACCTTGAGTTATTGCTCCATATTTTTGTTTTCATTGGATTCGCTCTGTGTCCTTTTTTGAATTCCTGCCACGGGAAGCCAAAGCTATCTATCCCGTGCCTTATCCCAAACTCGGCCCCATACCCATTGCCATTGCCCAACCACCAACCCATGCCCATTCACCGAAGACCGAGCGAAGCTCTCTATGGGATACTGCCAGTCTTCCACATGAATTGGTCGGTGGTGCTGCGAAAGAACAGTGGCAACCAGCCAACCTGTATAGTGTATACCGCACCAGATTGTCTACTCAATGTATAGGAAAAGGACCCTTTTTTTATGTACCCAGGACCTGTCACGGGGAATAGGGATAAAGGGACATGACACGTGGGGGGAATCAATCACATAAATTGTTTCGTCGTTTTTGCTCTATTCCGTTAGCCGGATCCGGATGGGTGTGAGTTCGGCTGGATGGTAGTTTCAGGACTTTTTTTTTCTTTCTCTCAGCAAAGGAGCCGTGAAATGAAGCCTTTAAGGAGCTCGAATACCGGTCTTTTAATTTATATACTACATTCCTTTCGAAAAGCAGAAGTTCTTGTGTCGGAGCGGTGCGGTGCGATGGTGTCGTGTATCTCCTATGTTTCTTCTTGCTTGGATTTAAAGCTTCTATTTGGGGATCCTTTAAAGTTGGCTCTACCTATAGCTTGTTGGAGATTATTACGCTTCTTTTGTGAGGGGCGATGTGCGATGTTACGATTTTGGAGAATTGATTGGATGATATGTCAGGATGGCAAATTGAATAGATTCACCCCATTTGATGAGAAAATTGTTATTTAGACGATTTAAGACGCTTCTCTTCTTTATGTAACTTTGAATCGCACAGGATCTAAGTTTCCTCTTTAATTAAAATTGTACTTCGGACAAGTTATACCTACCTAGGTTAGGTATAGACCCATTCCTGGGGTATTTGAAAATCTTTCCTTTTGAAGAAAGATATTTCTTTGTTGTCCTTTGACTTTGTTTTATGTCCACGGCGAGTTGGCTAATTAACGTTGATGTCGCTCTGAAGATATACCTTTTGTCAGCAGGCGATCTGCGAGAGTTTTGTGTTTCTGTTTGTAGGTATGTGTGTGTGTGTTTTTTTAGAGGTTTTGGACATTTCAAAGAAAACGTATTTCATTTATATTCTTGTCTGACTTTGGTTTAGCAATAAAAAAAAAAAATATGTAAATCCACGACCACGAGTTATATGAAACAGCTCATGTTTTTATATGCGGACATTTTCATTAAGATAAACATTTCAATAGAGTTCTTAGCGGGACTTCACTACGAAAAAAAAAGAAAAGCATTTTTTACGCTATAGCTTTGTCTGAGAGGTATAGGTAGATTGAGATTTTTTAAAGAATAATGTGTTTTGAAGGAAACTCCGAAAGAGTTTGGATGTAGATTGATATTTGCTTGTGCTTTGGGACAGCTTAATGGGGAGCTGCTACCACCTCCTCCCCTTTCACGAATTTTAGGAATTGTTAAAGGACAATATATAGGTATTGACAATTTGAATGAAATAACAATAACTTAGGTGTGATACATACTATACCAAGTTTTGGATGTAAAAAATCCTTTTCAATTAATTTTAATTCTTGATCAGTGTAATATATTTCTAGGTATACATATTAGTCCTCTTATAAATATCCAACACCTTACAAAAATTAGCTCCTTACGAAGTGCTTTTTGGACATTCTCCCAATACGTTTTCCTCATTTCTTTTAAGAACCAAACAATCAGTTCATTATAATAGGCTAATTGAAATAAACCGATTAAAAAAAAAAAAAAAAAAAAAAAAATAGGGGAATGAGTTTCGGGAGGGGACACGCAAATTGGGTATTTTATGCCTTACGCCTTAAGGAACAAAAAAAAAACTACAAAATGCGGAGTATTTAAATATTTTTTTAATCAAAAACGGTGATGTTACTACCAATTACCCAAAAAAGAAAAATTCTCTGAGCAAAAATTAGTTTTTATAATTTTCGTTCTTAATTAGGTATGTTTTTAATAAATTTCTATTAACACCGTTTAACTAAAAATTAATTAAAACATTGAATATTCAAAGACAATCTACTTAATTAGGTATCTACGTATTTTTTTTTAGACAAATCCGAATAAAAAAATTTGTTTTAAATTTGTATTTGCAAATTTTGAGTTTGAAATTATTTTTCACAAACTCTTCATACAAAAATACATATAGTTTCAAAAAAGTTATCGCTTGACATTGTAAGTGTTGCCACTGTTTTTAATATTTTGTTTCAATTAATTTTAAGTCAAGTAATGTTTTACAAAATTTCCTCTCCTCCATAAATGGGGGGAAATAAGCCCTCCCTCCTAAATGGTTTTTTTCTTACAACATGCCACAGAATAATTTTCCAAGCAATTGTTCAATATTTAGAAAAAACCCCGTATACGCTACCTTTAGTTAAAACAATTTTTTTCGAAAATACTGGCACCTTCCATAGAATGTTTTTTTTGATTTTCGGTTTAATCGAAAGAGGTTAAATAAAATAAAAGGATACACATATTTCTGTAACTCTAATTGTAGTAGTAGTCTGTAGTACTAAATAGTAATAGGTAGAACATATTTGAAATACATTTTTTTGGATTAAGAAAAAAAAGTTTAAATTTTCTTTTTCTAAAATCTCAAATTTTCGAAAACGACTTGGTGTAGGTATTTTTTAGAAACTTGGTTGCCTAGCAGTTTCTTAAGATAATCTACAAGATTTAGAAAAAAAAATGTGTTATAGTAAAAAAATAACGGTGAATACCATACACCCATAAAAATAAAAAATCTTATTTTTCTTGAAAACAACTCGATTTTCTATGTATACCTACCCTTAGAACCTTTGTTTTGACATTCGACTTTCTCATTATCGGCTAATCCGATTAAAATTAAATTTTAAAACAGATGGTTCTACAAACTCTTAATAATATTGCGTTTAAAAATTTAAGAAAAAAAATAACGTAGTTGAGATTTCTAAGCAAATTTTCAAAATTGTTTTTTTAAATTCGATATTTGGAAAATTTATTGATGATTTTTTTTTTAAATTAATATATTTAACTCCACATTAATAACAACTTAATATTATTTTGTAGCTTAAAACCATACACAACCGTTATGAAAGAGGTTATTTTTGAGAAAAATATTCCTAACTCAAAATAATAACCTTCCAAACACAAAAAGACTTTCTTTAATCGGACAATTTTTTATTTTTACCTCATTTCATCCTTCAAATTGCAATTTAAAAAATAATAATATCTGCTTGAAGCCATTTTCTAAGAATAACCTTTCAAACACAGGTAGAGTTTTTTTTAATCGAATACGTCTTTTCCATTTTATCCTACAAAGTCATTTTTGTATTTTAATAGTTATTCTGCTATTCGGGGCGGAGTAGGATGCCAGACGTCCGCCCAGGCGCGGGACTGTCCAGCAAAACGACAATTGTTTACCAAAGTGTCCCGTCAATATATTCTGTCCCGCAAAGTAATTTAGTCCAACCTTTATTGCTTTCAGAACACAGAAACAATTTTTGTATTCGAAAACAACCATTTTAATTCTACCCTATTTCACTCTATAAATAGCATTTTTTTAAAATAAAATTTCAAACACAAATAGAATTTCTTAAATCGGACAATTTTTTATTTTTAACCCATTTTACCCTACAAATAAAAGAATCGAAAAAGAATATCTCTCATTTCCTAAAAAAAAACTTTTCAAATAAAAAAGAATTTCTTAAATCGGATCATTTTTTTTTTATTTTTACCCCATTTCACCCTACAAATTGAAAATTAAAAAAAAAATACCCTTGAAGCCATTTCCTAAGGATAACCTTTGAAACGCAAGTTGAGTTTTTTTAATCGCATACGTCTTTTTTTTTCATTTTATCCCATTTCACCCTACAAATTGAATTTTTCAAATATTTTTATAGGTATTCTGCTATTCGGGGCGGAGATGAAACAAACAAATCAAATATCATTAAAATCGGTCCAGCGGTTCTTGAGTTATAAGTGTTTTAACTAAAACGATACCAACTGACAAGGCTCTATCAAGGGTGACTATCGAAAATGTCTAGGCCCTCACTAGTAATGTTCATATTTGCCTAGAGAGGCAAACAAATAATATTCTTTATTTTCTGGAATTCGATCATGCGACCTTCCACTTTGCATTCCGATACGCTAACCATTGAGCAAATTCACAATACATTATAAACATTTTGAAAATATGTTTTGGTACACGTTTATTTAATTTTGTATACAGTTGTATGTATGTTGGTTATAAAGTTTTTGGATTTTGTTGTAAAGGGGGCATTTTTGTGCAGATTATACAAAACATGACCATCAAGTTTTTACTAGCAAGGCGTTCACGAGTATTTGAAATGTTTTCCTCATCTAGATTTTCCCTAATTAATCGTGCCTAAATTGCACATAAATATTAAAAAATATTTTATAAATGTATTTGTTTTGATGTAATCCTTAAGGTACAAACCTCAACATTTATCCTTAAAACGAGTTACGACAGTTTTTCGAGTACAGTTTAATTAAAGATAAAGCAGCATGTACTCTGCATATAATTAAGACAAAGCTACAGGAGGTCTTCGATGTGTCCGAACTTCATTACCATAAAGGTACCCATGTTGCCATGTTACAGAAAGTGTTGGAGAGATGGTTAAAGATGGGTTCCAAAGAGAAGATTAACTTAAGTTTTCATAGCTTTTCTCGTTTATTGTTGCCAAAGCCGGAAAGTATAATATAGCAAGCAAAATGTGATAGTAAAAATTCGGCTGATTTTAAACTATCAGAAATCGGAACATTTTGAAGATTCATTTTTTTT
Organism: Leucozona laternaria; assembly: GCA_932273885.2. Lineage (NCBI taxonomy): Eukaryota > Metazoa > Arthropoda > Insecta > Diptera > Syrphidae > Leucozona > Leucozona laternaria. The sequence continues at coordinate 8,740,138 of OW026368.1, forward strand.
TTTTTATTTTTTTTATATTGAGCGCGCACTAAAGGGGTTGTGACTACCCTTAAAATGATATACACAGCACGAGCGATTAGGTTGCTTATTTCTAAAATATTAAAACTATGAAACCATGATGTGTTAATGAAATGTTTAAATATTAAAAAAAAACACCTACATAATGTCTATAGTATTTATATAAATAAATAAAATCAATATTAATACAGGGTGGGCCAAATAAAACCTACCAATGTTAAACACCAATAACTTTTTTATTTCTAGATATTTTCAAATAATTTTGTCTTTTTTTTTATTATGTTTTAGACATAAATATTGAGAGATTTAATAATAGAATTCTCCTTGATCGCAAAGCGAACAAAAACTATCCGATTATTTTTGGAAAATGGCCGATCAATAATTTAAACAAATTTACACATTGTCTGGTGATTAAAACAGCAGTATGGGTACCATAGACGCGACGACGACGTTCAACACTGTTATGGTTATACCACGTGGCATGATTTTGTGTTCTTCGAAACAAAACTGTATTAGCAATTCGCAATGCAAAGGTTGCCTTATATTCCAGTCGTTTCAATGATACACAAAGTTGTAAGCAAATTTGGCAAAACCTTAAGGCCAGGCGCGCACATGCAACTAAACAGTTTGGTTGCGATTTTGAGCACTATGGGATTATATGAGAGTCCGCGCACATAAACCGGCGGACTCTCATATAATCCCGAGTGCTCAAAATCGAAACCAAACTGTTTAGTTGCATGTGCGCGCCTGGCCTAAGAGGCTTGGTGTTACAAAATCTCGTAGTGCTTCAATTTTAGATATTAACATCAATGATCTGAATCAAAGTTTCGTATCTTCCAGCAACTCTACTACCAATTTACCTTCTGATCCCGCTATATTCAATGTTTGTAATAGTCATTCCCCAACTCAAAATTCATTTTCCTTTTCGATTATATCTCCTCTCCTGAGGATGTCGTAGAAGGTGTCCTATATATTAAATCTAACGCTATTGGATTGGATGAAATGCACTCTTCGTTTTTGAAACTTCTTTTGCCAGTTCTCTTGCCGTATATAACCCACTTATTCAATTCAATCATATACAAGAGAATTTCCTACACAATGGAAAAAGGCAAAAGTAATACCTGTTCCGAAAACCTCAAGAGGAGAGGAATTCAGACCAATTTTAATATTACCTTTTCTCTCGAAGGTGTTTGAAAAAATTATTCAAAAGCAAATTAGTATGTTTCTTGAGCACGAAAGTATACTAACATCAAAACAATCCGGATTTCGTAAAAATAATAGTTGCATTACTGCCTTAATAAGTGTCTCAGAGGACATAAGGAAGTCTATTGATAAGGATTATATCACGTTTTTGATACTCCTAGACTTTTCGAAGGCATTCGACATGGTGAATCATTCAATACTTTGCGAAAAGCTCTCCCGGTTTTATAACTTTTCTTTTAAAGCAATTAAGTTGATTGTCTCTTATTTAACTGGAAGAACACAAGCAGTTGTACTCAAAAAAGTCCTCTCCAACTTCTTATCTAACAAAAGCGGTGTCCCTCAGGAATCAATACTTGGGCCTTTGTTGTTTTCCCTCTATGTTAATGAGCTTCCATCAATTATTAAACATTGCTCGATTCGACTTTATGCTGATGATGCTCAGTTATATCTTAGCTGTCCGTTGGGATTAATTGAAAACTCTGCTACCTGCATAAATGAAGATTTGATAGAAATTGAACGTTGGTCACACCAAAATAGCTTAATGCTTAATCCTAAAAAATCTAAATGCTTAGTATTGTCGAAGAATAAAAAAGATGTATCTTATTTCCCACTAATATTATTAAATGGCTCCCCTATCGAATATGTGGAATCAGCGAGAAATTTAGGAGTTGTCTTTAACCAAACGATGACCTAGAAAAACCAAGTTTCTTATACTGTTGGTAAAACATACGGTGTCCTCCGCAAACTTTGGTCTACACAGTATTATACGCCTTTAAAAACCCGAGCATTACTTGTAAAAACACTTATTATACCTTAAGTTACTTACGGTTGCGAGTTATTCTGCAAGCTTGACTATGAAAGTAAACGAAAGCTTACCGTTCATGGACTACGACGATCTGACAGCATTTCACAACACGCATCTCACTTTCTTGGAATTTCATTTGAAAATCTACTCAATTTTCGGACTTTAATTTTGTTTTCGGGTAAACTTATAACACACCAACCGGCCGATCTCTTCGGAGAAATAACATTTTTTAATTCAAATAGATCTGTCCTTCTAGTGAACCCCCGTTTTAGTTGTCTAACTTCCGAACGCCAGTTTTTTGTAAACGCTACGCGTCTTTGGAATACACTACCTCGAGAAATTAGAAGTATAAATAGCACAGTACAATTAAAACAAAAATCTCAAACTTCATTTTAGGAATATAATAGGTGATTTTTTAAGAGGTTTAGAAATTTAAAAAAAAAAAAAACACAAAAAATTCAAAAAAATGAATGAAATATTTATTTGAATCGATAGTTTGAACCTTGCAATTTAATGTTTAAAGATAATTTCATGCAAATGTTGACCGCGGCTGCGTCTCAGGTAGCCCATCCGCTGAGTCCAATTTTGGCATACTCTTTCACACATATCGGCAGGTATCTCACGAATGAATGCATGGATGTTGGCTTCCAGTGCGTCAATCGAAGCGGGCTTGTCCCTATAGACATTAGCCTTGACATACCCCCACAAAAAATAATCTAATGGTGTCAAATCGCACGATCTAGGCGGCCAATTGACCGGCCCGAAACGTGAAATTAACTGTTCACCAAACTCGCCTCGCAATTGCGCCATTGTTTCGCGTGCTGTGTGGCATGTGTTACCGTCTTGTTGAAACCACATATCATGCAAGTCAAGAACTTCCATTTCGGGCAAAAAAAAGTTTGTTATCATCGCTCGGTAGCGTTCACCATTGACAGTAACGCTGCGATTCGCATCATCTTTGAAGAAATAGGCCCAATAATGCCGCCGGCCCATAAACCGCACCAAACAGTGGCTTTTTCGGGATGCATTGGTAGCTGTTGCAATGCTTCTGGCTGATCTTCACTCCAAATGCGGCAATTTTGCTTATTTACGTACCCATTCAACCAAAAATGAGCCTCATCGCTGAACACAAGCAGCGCGCGATGAACATTTCGAACCGAGCACGAATTTTGATAGTAAAATTCAATAATTTGCAAGCGTTGTTCATTTGTAAGACGATCCATGGTTAAATTGCAAACCAAACTGAAGCTGTTTGACAGTGACACAAGGTACTAAACACACGTCAGCTGTCAAAACCAGTGTTGCCAAAACCAAACCAGCCAAAAAATCACCCGTTATAAGGAATAGTTAAATATTTTGTTTAAAATAATTTGTAAACTTGCCATTTTGTAAACATTATTGTAGCTTTGGTCCAATTATAATGCTACACTAAAAATAAGATATTATATCTTACAGTGTAAGCAATTCATAAATAAATAAACTAAACTAAACTAAACTAAATATTACAAAATATTGTTCCAGCACGAATGGCGACTGTAATCCTCATCCCCAAAGCATATCGACCCCGGAACCCAACTCAAATCCTAAACAAGGAAATTACACCTCGTCCTCTCAAAATCAATGTCCATCACAAGTTTCTATCTTCTAATGAAATCTCTTTTACATTCATTACAACAAGGGTTTATTTTAACCCTCCCTTAAGTGCGCGAAAACTTTATTCTCCAAACAACACACAATTATACGTATTTGGCAATAATGTTAAGTCTTTAGAAATTCATGAAAATCTTTGATGTAATAATAAGGGTAGCAAACTATAATAACAGCTTTCGTGTTGAAAACAAAAAATATTACAAAATGGCCGTCAATAGTATCTAACTATCTCGTTTTGTTAAGGGATTATTTAAATTGTAAGGCAAACTGAAAAGTTTGTCAGTTTGAAGTTAGTTCGCCATCAGAGTGTTGTAGTTAGCATCGATAAATATATTTTTCAACTATGATGCTATTTTATTTTTTGATACAACTTTTTTTAAGTTCGAACTATGTATAATTATTTTCTATATAATTTATTCTTGACTCTCTCATAATAATGAATTAACATTGAAATAGGAAAAAATCGATAGCGTATTAAATTCTGATTCAGGGTTGCCATTGCCATAAATGCTGGTATTTGTTTGATTCGCATGTGAAAAAGGAGTGACATAAATTTAATATGGAGTAGTGTTGTGTATTCATGTGTAAAGTTACCCAGCAAACATTTTAATTCAAAATTGAATCATAAATAAATCACAAAATTGAAGAACCTGACCGGAAAAGAATTCACTTATGATGCAATTTGAATTCTTTTACCTGGGCACTTGGACACCGATATGAATCGCTTTTGTGAATGATTTATGATCTTCATTTAAACTTAATTTAAATGAATGTATATACATAAGAGTCTATAAAATTATTTCTTTATCTTTTCTGAATCATAAATATGATTGCATTATGATTCATTTAAATGAAGGTATTTACTCATCATCCCTTCTCTTAAATGAACATTCACAATTAATTCACTTTATTGGAATCATTTTTGGTGAAGAAAATCTGAGCCTTCAGAAAAATGTTTGCTGGGTAAATTTATGTTTTATAATATTAGAATGTGCGTTGATTTATCTTAAATGGTTTAGAAAATTGACACAAAAAAACATTCTCCCAAAAGTAAATAAATTTATAGTTTAAATTTATAGTGTGTCTTTAAACTAAGCTCGAAATTGTGCTATTTTGAAACTTTAATTTCAAGTGCCAACACTGAAAATTACATCAGTATAGGTACACAAATTAAATGTTTTAATTTTTTGTAAGTTATCACACGTGTTAAAATTCGAAGAAAAAAAAATATCCAGATGTGCAGTTATCAAGTGACATTGGTTTATACTTATATAGAATAGAAAATTCACAGCCACAGACGATTGGCGAATGTTTCTTTGCTAACTCTAGAACTAGGTATAGCTTCGAAAGCCAATAACCATATTCACCGATTTTGCATAATTTTTTACTCCGCAGCGTATGATAACAATTAGTTCAAAATCGACCAATATGTTTGGCTTTCGAAGCTGTTGGTTAGTTTCTTGCTCTCGGATCTTCAAGCATAAGGTTTTTGAATTAAGTCAGAACATCTTTATTTCTGAATAAATAATTTTGAGAGGGGGCAAAACTTTTTATACTATACTATTTTCAAATTGTCATTTATTTGCAAGTTTTGTGGGGGTAAATGCAACAGGACGGCCTAGAGGGGCGCCATAAAACTAATTAAAAGTTATTCATAAAGCACAGGTGAAATTTGACATGCGTATGCTTTTAAATTTTAAAATGACGTATTTTGTATGGAACAAAGGCCATTATATAGTTAAAAGGGCTTTATGAAATCGACCATTAAAGATGAATCAACTTATACGGAGTTTGTCCATACGTAATTTTAGTTATTTTAATTTTCTGATACAAGACATCGACAATATTATAAGCAAAGCTTTGCTGTAGCAACTATGATGTGATATAGATGACATTTTTGTTTGTATAGTTTTTATGTTTCTTCCTTGTTTCTGTTTGATTGTTTGATTGTTTCATTATTTTATATTTATTAATTTAATTTCCATTTTTGGTCAGTGCCGTCGTCGGGGTGATACAATAGTGAGTGTAAGATTTAGTACGAAATATTAAATACAAACATTTCTGAAGAAGTAGGTTAGTAATTCTTACGAAACAACGGTTGAAGAATGTTTTAAATTTGTTTTATTTGCATTCAAAAACACATAGACCAAAAGAGCCTAAATAAATATACAAACATAAAAGTTATTCATTGGTATTTTTGTATCAAGATGGAGTTTATTGCAAGAAAGCCAAGGTACCACCTTCTATCAAGATTGCGATTTTTTTCTAACCCCTAGCACCCAATTTTTTTTTATAATGAAGAGATGTACGTACGTATTTCAACACATAACACAAAACACAATATATCATTAATTTTGTTCACTAAATTTACTACTCCATACTATTTTTACACGTTTTTTCTCAAAATCTATTGATTCTTCGAAAAAAAAGTTGAAATCTTTAGCATGAAGAACTGCACAAGTTAGAACGTTTGCCTTTAAATTTTATTTTTCAAAAAACTAATAGTTTTCGAGGAACTTGCTGAAATATAAATCTTCCCGGCTTCTTCTTGAATAAAATTTAAAAATACTAAGCTAAATTTTAAAAGTATACTAAGTCAGCCTAGTACCCAGTCTAGCTAGACCAGGTACTAGCTCTGGTACTCAGTCCTAATGAAAAGTAAGTACCTGAGCATTTCTTCACATCACTATAGGTACCGGATCTAAATTCACCAAGCGGTACTAATACGTCTAAAACTGGTCTAATTTTGATTTTGACAATATTTTGGCATATTTTAAATTTTATTTTGATATTTATTTGACTGAGCGATTTTTATTTAATTTTTATTTCAAATGGATTATGTTTATTTTAACGATGACTCTATTTCCTGATAGCAGCATCAATATGAAATTTGAGTGACTTCAACAACTTTCCGGTCTTTGATTAACACAGTGCAGTTAATAGCAAAACGGTCGTCGTTGTTAGATAGAGAGTGGTAAAGTGAAGAATGCCAATTAAGTTCTACCGATATTTACAGGTGTGATCAGTGGGGCTCTGTTTTGAATCCGCTTCCAGACGAACCATTTGATTTAAGTAGAGCATTGTGTGTTATTTTTTGTGTGGAGTTTTGGACATTTTTCTGTGTAGGTATGTATGGGTGTCACAGGCATGTTCGGTTCATGCAATGCATCGGTTGCGTTCGGGGAACTATCCAGACAATAATAGCCGAATTTATTACCTATTTAATAAACAACAACCAAGAAACTATCAAAAATCAGCAACGAATTCATTGAAGAAAATGAGAGATATTACTCTGATTCAGGTATTAGCGCCACTAGAATGCCGATTTTAATGTACCAGCTAATAGCAAGTCCTAAATAGTACTCGGTCGGTACCAACTTGACAGAACTAGGGCTTAGTACTTAAGTGAGAAATCATTTGGTACCGATTTGAGTACTAACAACTGGTATAATAACCAGGTTCGAGCTGATTTTGAGGAGTCAGCTAGTACCGAGTCCTAACTGATACTCGGTACCAAATTGACAGGACTACGACCTAGAACTTGTGTGAAGAAATGAGTTGATACCGATTTGAGTACTAATTTAAGGACTAGTACCGCTACTAACATTAGGACTCTGTGAAGAAATTGGCCGTAATATACCTTAAAATAAGGCGGTTTAGAATTTTTCGCTATTATTTTTAATAAATAGCAGGTATCTGGCACTTTTCGAAGTTGAGTTATGAAGTGTCAAGATTTCAGAAAAAACTAGAAATACTCCAAATTACTTAAGATTATTGATTCGAGTTAATTTTTTCAGCTTGAGATCTTGATGATTTTTAGGATTTAAGGTTTAATTCAAGGCATGAACTTCTGACACATGTTTTTCAGTCAATTAATTCTCGAGTTACCTGGAATCAACCCAAACAAAAATTAGTGAATTCAGGATAAGACAACTCTGGACTTAACTCAGTACCTACTGATAAATTGATACTCATTTTCCTTATAAAATTAAACCTTCATAACACGCAGCGTCTCTACGATTGCTTGCAGCTCGATATTTTTGATAAACAACCGCATAATTCACCACACAAACCGGCTAATCTCCGCGCCAGACGAACGACACTGTCAGTCAAATTGGTATTAATAATTTTGGATAAATTTCGGATTCATTTCAAAACTTTGTGGAATTCATTGAAAATGAAAATATGTAATTGTTTTTCTCTGTGACGAGACGTTTCGTGACGAAATTTGTTAAGAATTTTTTTCGAATTGTTGTCAAACGGAATGAAAATGCAGTATTGGAGGAAAATGAAAATAGCTTTACATTGTCCGTTTATATTGGAGGTTTAATATGTTTTAATAATTTTTTTTTTCAATAGAATAGAACAAAACAGAAATGATGCAAAGCGTTCATTATTTTAGAATCGCCATTTTGAATTTTCTATAAGGTATTTCCACTAGTTTTCGGTTTCAGCGATCAAATTTATTTTTTAAAAAGCTTTCGGAATATGTATTTCATATCGATGAAACACTACTCACAGAAAGTTTCTAAATGCTCCTCCTGCTTGTAAAAAATTGGAACTTCTTCCGATTTTCGCCTTTTTAATAAAAAATTGAATCTTAATATACCTACCTCTTAACGTTGAGGCCACTGACTCCGAGTTTCGGTAGTAAATTTTAATAATTTCGACTCGTTGTTGGCTCGTATATCTTTTCATTATGAAATGGCAAACCTTACTGAAGAGTAATGTTACAAAAGAACGGCAAGAAATATGGCGTCGTTTGCTCTCCCTGTTGCTCTACTTTTGTAGCGTCCCTGTTGAAAAACCCTTTACAATAGAAACGAAAGTATTCTAAAGTATTCCATTGGAAATGGCACCTTAATTCATTTGCAGCAAACAGATCTTTTAGGATGGAAGGTTCTGACAAAAATTGTTGAAATTTATAAAAAAATTAAAATTAAAAAAAAAATGATTTCCTTAATTGAATTATTTGTTTAAAATTATTTTAAAGTGAAAGCAAACACCAAAGAAACGAATCGACATGAAAACCCTTGTTTTGTTTGCATTAATATAAATTTCCAATCTTCAAGTTGGAAATCGTATACTATATACCTACCTATACCTATACCAACTAAAAAATTTACCGAATAAAAGATTTCCCTTTTTCCTTTTAAGAATCCATCCATTTCCGCATAAATTTAAGATTAATGAAATGTTCAAGATTACAAATTTTCGTTGAATACAATATTTATCCTTCAGAAAGTATAACTTTGCAAAAAAAAAATAAGGCCGGATAAAAGGTCCACCCAACTTAACTCTCCTCGCATTCGCAGAAAAAGCATATTTTAATATTCCGTGATATTTTCATATTTTAGTCCTTTCAACTCTGAATGATGGAAATAGATTTTTGATACAAACACAACTGACAAAAAAAAAAAAAACGCAAAAATATCAACCCTAGGGCACTTTGTCTGAGCGTAGAATAAATATGAAAAGGAAGGGATAGCGGATAGCGGAAAAGTAAATGGAAAGGGAAAGGGATCGTCATTGACGACTCCATACGTGTTGAAAATATTCGCTACCTATTCCTCTATATCCTGGATCCTGGGGCTCTATCAGCGATGGTAGAGTGAACTGAATTAATTGAAGATTTTTTTCGTCGTTGGTATTTCGTTGGTCTAACTTGATATGCGTATGAGTGTATCGTATGTCCTTGCTTTTTTTGTTGTTTATTTTTTTTTTGTTTATTTTATTGACAATGGTATTTAGTTTCATAATTATTTTCAATACGAGTAGGTATATTCCGCTGGATACCCTTAAATTCACCTGTGTGTCCTTTTTAGTTGTTTATTTTTTCCATGAAGTGTGATTATTATTGGAAATATTTATTATGTTTATTATTTTTTTTTTGTGGTATTTCACCCTTTATACCTAGAAAGGAATGTGTTTGAATGTTTTAATCTAAAGTTGTGGACAATCGTTGAATTGAGAGCCGTTTGATTTTCTATGTAGGTTATGTGATGTGGTGCATTGATTTTTATAAATTTGTTTAAAGCATTCCGTTCGCCATTTTTGGTTATATTGAAATTTAAACAAAACGAAAATCGATTGCCAGCATATATGTATCTACCAAGTACATTGTCAGTTTAATTTAAGGCGTAGGCTGCATGGAGGTAGGTAAACATATATCTATAAGCCAACATATTTTAAATAAGCTCATGTAATTTTTTTTTTTTTTTTTTTTAAATCAAACAATGGTAGGTGGTTGGTGAAGTGCGTGAGCGATTTTGATTTTTCAGCAGCAAAAAAATGTACTTTTGTATATTTATTTAATTTTTAAATATTGATATATTGACATAAAGTAATTTTATTAAAAAGATCATGTAGGTAGGTAGGTATCTATATGAAGTTTATCATCAATGTAACATTTTTAGTACAAATTTAAAATGAGGAAGACATGACAGGAGGGTAGGTACCTACTAAACCTATTTTCTTAACAAATCCAAATGAACACGCCTAAAACATTGACAATTCCTTAAAAAGAAAGGAAGCATACTACTCGTTTAGACATTTGTAAATTTGACATATGGATTTAGTATGATACTAAAAAGATAAAATAAATATTTGGTGATTTTACCTTTCTTTAAATGTCAAAAAGATAGAACTATGCTGAAGTCGTTCAAAATTTGAAAAATCCTTTTTGTAGTCTAGAATCATATTAAAAATGCCTTAACATTGTAATAAGTCGTGCACCAGGGCTTTAAAAAAATATGCACGACTGGGTCGCACGAACTTGCTCTTATGCGCGATCACATTGTGGTTCTATAGTCTGAAATAAATTAGCTATAGGAGTATATATGTTATCCATTTGCCAAATCTAAGTTTAGTTTCAGGTGGTATTATGTGAGTATACAAAAATTAACAATATAGGCTAGTGTTGCACATATGCAATATGCATAAAAGGAAATTATACTATTAAAACTGGTAAATTGTTTTAAATCAACAAAATTAGAAAGAAATTGATTAAAATACTTTGAATCCGTTTTAACCCAACGCGATGTACACCATCTGATTTCTTATATAAATCTTTATTTATGAGAAAAAACTTTTGAAAATCGTAGGAGCGGTTTTAAAAATAATTAATTTTTTATATATAAAATTTCGTTAACATTTTTGAGAAAAATAATTGGTACGCCCATTTAAAGCATTTATTAATGTTGCGTTAAAAATTGAACTTCACAAAAAAATCTGCTACCAGTTTTCGAAATATAGAATTTTCAAAAAATAATTTTGATTTTTTTTTTTAAAATCCAGAAATCATTTTTTAGAAAATTTTGATACGCACTTTTATTTATATTTGTTACAAGCTTCTGTATACAAAATCTAATTTTATTCGGTTGATCAGATGTTGAGATAGTCGAAAATCAAAGAAACCGTTCTATGAGAGGTACTGTTAATAAACGTAAAATATAAACTTTAAAAATTTTAAATGGTAGATCGTACTAATTTTAACACACAAAAAAACTTTTATGAAGATCGTAGGAGTCGTTTTTGAGAAACAAAATATTTTTCTTACCGGTTTTTTAACATTTGTATGGGAGGCACCGTTATTTTTGAGTATTAGAATAATTTTTGTCAAAAATCTTCTAGATAAAGTTAAAAAACTGTTATTTTCAACTGAGTTTTCAAAAAAAAATATTAAAACTTTTTTAAAAATCTAAAAAATATTTTTTTGAAAATTTTGGTACACAATATTATTAAGAATGTGTCAATACTTCTTCATAAAAAAATTGATCAGAATCTGTTTAACCGTTTTCGAGAAAAGCGAAAATCAAAAAAATGGTTCTTTGGGAGGTACCATTAATAACCATTTTTCGGAACCATTTTTTTATTAAACAGCAACTTATAACTATTTAAATTTATGGAGTTCTTAAAAACAAATTCGGTAGCGCTGGATTTGAGAAGAATAAGTTTTTCTTTTTTGGCCAAGAAATTTTGTTAATTTTGGTCCTAAAAAAAAAGAGAAAAAAACGGGGGGGGGGAATGTCCAAAAAACGCTAGGTACCAAGTTTAAAGAAAATCGACTCATCCGTTTAAGCTGTAGTCGAACCGACAGACAGACAGACAGACGGACGTTTTTGCGAGACCCACTTTTTTTGACTTCTCTATCATCGTAATGTAAAGTTTGATCAAAATCTCGAGTTCGATTTTTTGTACGCATCCATAACTTCCCATATATGTAGTACCTATATCGCAAGTAAAAATGGTTAATGTCAGGCTAGATTTCTGTATACAATTTTGTCATACTATAAGGCAGGTTGAGTACTCTACTAATTTGATTTTCATTTTGCAAAAGTTGATAAAAAGCGATATTCTAATAAGAAAATGGGCCAACCGTTTTCTTCCTTTTATATGCTTAAATGCAATGGAAGAGATGATAGGAGCACTAAAAAAGAACAAAATCGTGGCTTCCAACAGTCAAATCTTCAAGGTATTTAATTAAAGCTTAAGTGTCAAACTAAATTTGTGTATACAAATTATTTTGGTGTGCTGAAAATTTGCATACCATATGGGGGGGGGGGTCGTAGTCATCATAAAAAATTAAAGAGTATGCACTGCACAATGTTTTCCGGGTGTATTGCTGTATGCATCGATGCCTGCAAACATACTGCGCATCTCTTTTAGCTATTATAGTTATTCTCTTCTGAAAATTCAGTTTTCTTTTACAAGTGGATTCCTTAAATTTAGAAGTGCTTTTCACCTGTGGAATTGCATCGTAATGACCAAATTTGAATACCTACAAATTGGAAATTTCAAAAAAAAAAACAAATGATATAAATATATTTAACAACTTGAGTTAAAAACTGTCTTAGTTAGTTTATTTAATTATGCAGAATAATCTCATTCGAATAAAAAAAAAAAAAACATTATTGACTTGCAAAGAATATAGATAAAAAAATGTCCCTGAAATTTATGAAATGAATCTGGTTTTATTTGAAAAGATATTGAATTCCAATATCAAGTCCCTTTATAGTAGAATGAGTCATGTTTTATTTTTAAACCAAAACAAATAAATAGGTACATATTATTAAACAAATTGTGTATCTTTCAGTAAACCAATACTCTGTTTAACGTTTTAATTTTCGCAACCATGCAAGTGGTATTGGTTTTTAAAAACCAATAAGTAAATAAATTAAAATCAGGTTTGTCAGTGTTCTTCAGGCGAACACTTTTAGTGTTAAGCGAATATTTCAGAGTGAGACTCTTACGAAAGTTATGAATACAAAAACTATACAGCAGGCAGGTATTTCCAAAGTTTCATTTTTTGCTAATACCAACTCAAAAACAACCACGCAAACTAGAATGTTTATCCAGTAAAATTGGCAAATATAAATGTATCTACAAAAAATGCTAAGGGGATTTTAATTCGAACAAAAAAACTTTTCTGCGCTTTTTATGCGTTTTTCTCGGCTCTGATTCAGTGATGTCAGATGGTGGAGTTTATTCATTTTTGTGGGACTTTCACGTCTAAAGGGAAAAAAAGGAATTTATGGAACCTCATGGTACAAAAAAGAGGGATTTTAAGTTATGCTCAAATCTTTTCCTATACACCTATTGCTCATTTAATAGGAAAGAATTCAATTATTATAAAATAATACATTCATTCATTATATTATGAAACATGATTAGGGTCCTTTGTATTTGTATACATTTGCTCTTGATTGGTTATAAAGGGTTTTTCAACAGGGACGCTACAAAAGTAGAGCAACAGGGACACCAAACGACGCCATATTTCTTGCCGCTCTTTTGACATTTCTCTTCAGTAAGGTTTGCCATTTCATGATGGAAAGAAATACGAGCCACAAACGAGTCGACATTATTAAAATTTACTACCGAAATTCGGAGTCAGTGGCCTCAACGTTAAGAGCGCTAAAAATCGAAAAATCATCTTCAGGGATGAGGCTCATTTCTGGCTGAATGGCTTCGTCAATAAACAAAATATGCGGTATTGGTCAGGCAGCAATCCACACGTACTCCATGATTCATCATTGCATCCCGAAAAAATTACGGTTTGGTGAGATTTATGGGCCGGCGGCGTCATTGGGCCGTACTTCTTCCGTGTTGATCAAGACCGGCACGTTACTGTGAATTAGGATCGCTACCGTTCAATGATAACCGAATAGTTTTGGCCCCAATTGGATGATATGGACTTGGAGGACATGTGGTTCCAACAGGACGGCGCCACAAGCCACACAGCGTATGTCACAATCAATTTATTGTAAATCAAGTTTGGAGAACAAATGGTCCAGTCGCTTGGCCGCCTCGGTCGTGTGATTTGACGCCGTTAGACTATTTCCTGTGGGGCTACGTCAAGTCTATGGTCTATGCAAACAAGCCAGCGACGATTGATGAACTTCGTACGAATATCGAACGTGAAATTGCAGCAGTATCGGCCGATTTATGCTTGAAAACCGTAGAAAATTGGGTTCAGCGTCTGGACTTCGGCAAGCGTGCCCGTGGTGGCCATGCAAAAGAAATCGAGTTCCATACATAATGGCATCGAATGTTCTTTCACAGAATAAAGAATTCCATTGATACCCAAAACCGTTTTTGTTTTGTTTAAAAAATTTGTAGCGCTCATATTGAAAAACCTGATATATAGGTAATTATAAATATAACATAACAATATCAGTGAAATAATATGAAATTTATATTTAATTATAAAATATTTAAATGACTGAATGAAATGAAATCTATATGATTTTTGTATTTGTTGTTTTATGGGAGAATTGAAAAAATTGGAAGAAAAGGGATTTTTTGGGTTTATCTGTGGGAAAACCTGCTCTTAAAGTCTGGCATCACTGATCTGATTGATCGTAGAGTAGGTAGGAAATTGAAATTGAACTATTCATGCAACGTCGTAAAACACTAGATAAGTTTATCTTTTGGATAAGTTTATCTTTCGGTAAATGAACTGTTAAATTTTGTATGGGAAATATGGTTTACGCAAATTGGATAAAATTATCTAAGGATTTTGCTGCGGAAACTTATACAAATTTATTTGGTGACTTATACAAACGTCATTGTGACTTTTTCTTTCTTTCTGTTTATCTATTGTTAAAAGTTAATTAGAAGGATTTTACTTTTGTAACAGAAAATGCACAATAAACCATCATTTTTTCCGAATAGTTCATAGTGGCATGTTTTAATTAACTTTTTTTTTAATTTTTTCAGGAAATAATTTTTTTGCACAAATAAATTTTTGACTTTTGACGAATAAAAAGGACGTTCACCTAAACTTTTGCGTAAACTTATCTTTTTACACAATTGGTAAATTTATCTCGTTGCATATGAATACCCTTATTAAATATTTGTCCGTTACGGAAAACTGAGAACATCGACAGTTTTTCGACGGTAAATTTTAAGTGGTAAGAGTTGTCGAAAATATTTTTAAACAAGTTTAAGAGGATACTTTTACCTACAAACGTAAATTTAAAAAAACTTCTCTAGGACTAATAATAGAATCGATAAAATCGCATTAACGTGTTATATATTTTTTCAAAATGGCGGACAATGCCGCAGTTTTTTTTTGTTTGAATTCTGTGGTTATATAGAATCTTTTAACATACACATTTTTTTGAAATATTATGTTTATATTTAACAACATTTCCTAAGCAATTATTTTGACAGTGGCAATAGGCTCAATACAGAAGCTCTGTCTGGTGATTGAGCCTATTCTGTTAACTGTTAATGTCTACCTGTTTAAGGAATGCTGTTCAATTAAATATTTGTCCAAACAACATATTGGCGCAAAATTTTAAACAGCCAATTTACTAACTCTAAACCCCTCTACTAAAATTTTCTTAGTTTTAAGCACTTTTGAACTAGTATAAACTAAAACAGTAAAATTTTGTGGAAAAAGGTAGAAAAACATACCTTTTTCATATTTATCAGTGTCAAAGTGACATATGGAGTTTGTATGATACTAAAAAATTAAAATAGCCATTTGCTGATTTTAGCTTCAATAACATTTTAAAAATACATACCGATACTAACTCGTTTAAAATTAGCAACATCCTCTTTTTAATGCGTTAACATCGTCTAAAATTTTGCGCCATTATATCTTAGGTATACCTACTACAATATATAAATGCCACGAATATTTTGACAGCTTTAAGGAGTTTGCAAGTTTATAACCCAACTTGAAGTGTTAACTGTCCAAATAAATTATTAAATAAAAAATCAGATTTAATGTAATTAATTTTGCAACATTTATCATGTGCATCTTTAGCACGTGTTATATCCCAAAGGCCCCTGTGACCTATTGTATTTCATCTCTGTCTTAAGAGTAATAAAAAAGTATTTTATAATCACCTGGCTATACACTGTCAACAAAATACGGCTACATTTCTCCCGCTATATTCTGGTTCATTGCAATAGTTTTAATTATTAGGATTATCCGCATTCAACTTCATTTTTCTTCGTACTAAAACAGTACGAAGTACCTACATGACTTCACCACTTACATCAGCTCAATGACACATATTCTTCCAGTTTGCTTTCTTTTATTTTTAACTTCGATTTCGAATCCTCCCACTGAAAAAATATGCACTGAAGCGCCCATATTCCACACAAGTACATAGTACACGAAATTGAACATTGAGTATCCGACTTAACATTGCATAGGTATCAATTTTTGCTTGGGACATATTTTAACTAAATACTTGAGACTACATTGGAAGGGCAAGTACGGTGTGTAGATTGTAGTTGTTACCAGTTCACATTACAAAGATCAGGATTACACCCATCTTACTCATCTACTATTCTACTATACATACATATGTATACATGAGTAAGTTCGGGAAAATGTTTTCTCAAGTTTCAGGTAGGTACATTAATACCAATACGTATAGGTTAGTTTAAAGTTGGGAGACAATTCAAACGATACATATAAAAAAGTTCGCATAGTGCGTCTACCGGAGTGTCTATACAACTTCTTGAACGTGCATTTAAGTTTCCGGCTTACTGCAAGTTCACCTATCCCTATCACATAAATTTTAAACTTCATACGTATCTAGTAGATGTAGGAGGTCGTGACATAATGGTCAACGAAATTATATCGAAACTCAAGACTCAAGAACTTTAAACAAAAACCTACGCTGAGGTTTGCCGATTGCTATTTTTTTGTATGCTTTTGAAATACGGGTGAAGACTGATTTTGTTTCAAATAACTTGTTTTAAAAGTTAACAAAAATATGACACTGGTTTAAATTTGCTCCTTTAAGATTAAAATTACAACAAACAAAATTTGAAAAAATATGCACGACTTGATCGCACGAACTTGCTCTTGTGGTTAAAAGCTGTGTGTAAACCTAACCACACACATTGAAGATGCGTGATGTATTGTATATATTTAACTAGAAAATATTAAAAGAGTCAAAAATACTAAAAAATTGTTTTTTTGTTTAATTTTTTTTTCGTTTATAAAATACTGTTTTTAAAAAATTTTAAATGCATTATTCTTTAAACTTTTGAGAAGCATCAGATTGTAACAAAATCGGTCCAACCATGGCAAAGATATGCGCGAATAACCCAAAAATAAGACCATTTTCTCCAAAAACCTTTAATTCCTAATTCCGTTATGTGAATTTTTTGAGAAAAAGCTGAAATGCAGTTTTCTTACAATTAACTTGGTTATTACAGGTACGAAGTTCAATCAAAATCTATAGAGCTGTTTTCGAGAAAATTTGAAGAAACCAAAATATTTGTATGGCAGCTACCCGTTCTAGATAAGCTAAAACAAAAATTTGAATTTTTCCCCTAGGGAATCACATAAAAATGCTCTGTATCAAATTTCATGCAAATCGGATCACCCGTTTAGGCTCTAGCTCAAATTACATTGGACGCAACGACGCACAGACGTACTGACGCATAGACGCACAGACGGACGGACGGAATGACGAAACCCACTTTTTCGGACTTCTGGATTATCGTAGCGTTAGTTTTGATTATAATTATAATTTTGATTAAATTATTTTTTACACGAAAGGAATACTTGCCCTATAGAGCAAGTAAAAATGAAGTAGAAAACTGGATACATTAATAATCAATCACAGAAATACTCTCAAAAACAATACGAGACATTTTAACACGCAGACAAAATTGTTTATTTTGTCTTACGTATAGCTAAATAGTTCCATAAGTCAGTTTTTGTATACCTAATGGGTATTTTACGTTTCACTGGATAATAATTTTTGATTGTCCTCCTAATATTTGATATCAAAGTATAGTAAAATCCAAGTTTACGAACATCAACCCTTTGTTAGATTTCCGCCATTTTAATTTAAAAAGTGAACTTATTGTTCGCTATTTAAAACAGGGGTAGGTATAGAGTTGGTTTTGGTTGGTCTATGGGGCAAGTATTGGTTTCGTGTGGACAAAAAATCGATTTCGTAATAACTGAAACTATATACGATGATGGAGAAGTCCAAAAAATGTTCTTCGTCGGTCTGTGCGTCTATTAAAATTTGACCTTGAGCTTAAGCGGTTGAAACGATTTGATTCAAATTTGGTACAGAGCCGAAAACAAAAACCAAAAATTGTGTGAGTGCCGGGACTCACGCTTAATATGTGTAAACATCAACGTGCGCGGATCCAAAACGGAGTTGTTTTTGCTTGAAGGGGATCTTAAGATTTTTTTCACTGAACGCACCCATCCTAGTATGCATATCGTAACGTTGCACACCGTAACGTTGCACGACGTAACGTTGCACACGAACGTTCACGTTTCTTTTTCACTCTACCGCCAGCATAGATGTTTACACATAAAAAATCAATTTTTGTAGTAGGTACCCACTTTTGACTATTTTAACATTTTTTTCGTAAAAGATTTCATAACATTAATAATCTTTAACATATGCATCTTCAATGTATGCCTTTTATACTGTTGTTAACCCCAAGAGCAAGTTCGTGCGTTCCAGTCGTGCATAATTTTTAATTATATGTATGATTAAAATCTCAACTTTTTTTTTTAAACGAACCAATATACGTATACCTACTTCCTTTAAAAACAAATTATTCTATGGTAGGTGGATAAGGTACCGTTAATATGTAGCTCGAAAATAATTGTAACCATTAAGTTTTTATTGTGTAAACACCCTTTTTTTAAATATTTGCATGTGGTGTCACCTTAACTCTGTGAAAGATCCAGAGAACAATAATTGTATAAAACAGAGCGCGGGACTTTTTGAAAAGACAGACAAAATGTTTAGTTGCCTAAATAAAATATATAAAACGTGAAACTTTATAGTTCTTTTAATTTATGAAAAGTGATTTCACTATTTCAGCCCACAAATACCATTTTTCGGTAACATAAATATTTTCGATAAAATATAGATTGCATAAATAAAGACATTTTTCGAGTAGCGGTTCGGAAGAAGCTATATGAAAACTCAACTTAACCTCATAAAAGAGATAGATATGATTTAATTGCATATACTCATATACATGCCAGTTTACCTATGTAGATTTTATCACAGAGAATTTTTGATTTTCTTCTGTGAAGTACCTACACGCCACACCTTGCCAATTTACTTGAAACAACAAAATCCGTTTTTGGAGATGACTTATTATGTATGTGTAAGAAACCAGTCTTTGATGAGATCAACCCAACGTCTTGCCACTGTAAAATTACCCTACAATATAGAAAAAAAACTGGATTTTTAATGGAGACTTTTATAATTTTAAAAGTGAACATTTTGAATAGCTATGTATTTTAACCTTCAAGAATACCGGTACATAATCCAACTTTTGTTTTTTTTTTTTTTAAATGTGCAAATGTACAAATTTTCGATGTAAAATTAAAAAAAATATTCAATCTTTTATCTTCCTACACCAAAAGTTCTTAATAGACATATATCTCAGTTCGAAACTTTCTCAACATTAAGTTCTTTTTTGCCTCCGGAAGCTCTAAGGTAGGTACCACGTTAAAACCAATATAATACGAGTATGAGTAGAGATTTTCTTCTGTAAGGTAAGGACCATCCCCACACACATAATCATATTTTATGCATCAGCATTAGTATAAATTATCAATTTTTTCACACTTGGAGTTTGAAGCATAATCAATGAAGAAAAATCAATCTAACTAAGTGTGTTGCATTTGCGGCATGATGTACGTACTTTTCCCTTTCAGTTCATAAGGGCTTCGTGCTTGTATATCAACTAAGGTGTGCAGTATATGCACTTAATTTTTCAGTGATTTCAAAACGATCTCGATTTCGTCCATAGGAACCGTCGATGAATTGTATTCTTTATTCATATTCATCTGTGTATGTATCATTGTATAAAACATACATATGTAATTATATACAATGGTATCTATCCACTTGAGTTTTTCTTTATAAAAGATAAATGTATAGAAAAGTTCGCATTGAGGCAAGTTGAAACTTACATTTCGATGATAAAAACAACAAAGAACCCCACAAGTTTTAAATATATATAAAGGGTTTTTCAACAGGACGCTACAAAAGTAGAGCAACAGAAACAGCAAACGATGCCATATTTCTTGCCGCTCTTTTGACATTTCTCTTCAGTAAGATTTGTCATTTTATGATGGAAAGATATACGAGCCAACAACGAGTCGAAATTATTAAAATTTACTTCCGAAATTCGGAGTCAGTGGCCTAAACGTTAAGAGCGCTACGTCCAATTTGTGGTCGTCATAATCGTCCTAGCAGATCAACAATTGAGCGTCTAGTGGACAAATTTGAATCAACAGGCACAGTACAAAATGTTCCCATGCCAGTGAGACAAAGAAGTGCCCGTAGTGTCGAGAATATTGCTGCTGCCGCTGAGGCTTCAGTTGCAGAAAGCCCAAATGTGTCTCTCACACGTCGTTCTCAAGCGTTGGGCATCTCTGTGACGTCGTTGTGGCGAATTTTGCGAAAAGATCTTGGCCTACATCTTAACAAGATTAAATTGACGCAAGAACTGACCACCAGAAGCGACGAATTTTCGTGAATTGGGCTGAGAAACAACTTGAAAATGATTCGGATTTTCATCGAAAAATCATCTTCAGCGATCAGGCTGGCTGAAAGGCTTCGTCAATAAACAAAATATGCGGTAGTGGTCAGGCAGCAATCCACACGTACTCCATGAGTCATCATTACATCCCGAAAAAATTACGGTTTGGTGTGGTGTATGGGCCGGTGGCGTCATTGGGCCGTACTTCTTCCGTGATGATCAAGACCGGCACGTTACTGTGAATGGGGATCGCTACCGTTCAATGATAACCGAATATTTTTGGCCCCAATTGGATGATATGGACTTGGAGGACATGTGGTTCCAACAGGACGGCACCACAAGCCACACAGCGAATGTCACAATCAATTTATGGGAAACCAAGTTTGGAGAACGTGTTATCCCACGAAATGGTGCAGTTGCTTGGCCGCCTCGGTCGTGCGATTTGACGCCGTTCGACCATTTCCTGTGGGGCTACGTCAAGTCTATGGTCTATGCCAACAAGCCAGCGACGGTTGATGAACTTCGTACGAATATCGAACGTGAAATTGCCGATTTATGCTTGAAAAATGTCGAAAATTGGGTTCAGCGTCTGCATTTCTGCAAGCGTGCCCATATGGTGGCCATGCAAAAGAAATCGAGTTCCATACATAATGGCACCGAACGTACTTTCACAAGAATAAAGAATTTCATTGATATCCAAAACTATTTTTGTTTTATTTAAAAAAAACTTTTGTAGCGCTCTTAATGAAAAACCCGATAGACGTTGAGTTTTACTTAGATCTGTATCAAAACTAAGGCAACTTCCCCGCTCTACCATTCACTAATTTTTGTCTATTTATCAACATCTTCCTAGACTCTTACAATCGTATTTATAAGATTTTTTTTAGAACACGCTTAGACAGTTGACCAGCTAATCATTGGCTAAATATTTTAGCCATATCTCTATTTATAAACGGATTCCATAAGTTGTCTAACTCTCCAGGGTAGTTTTTGAAATACGTCCTCATATATTCTCTAACATATCTGTAATATGTCAATCTGGAATGAACTAATGAATTTGAGTGAACTTTAGAAAACAGCTGTCAAAAATAAAAATGATAAGGTTTGAGGTGTGAAATTAAACGAATTTATCGTGTTCATATTGTTAAAAAAATCTATTGCAGCAAAAGGCACTTTTAATTTGGACATTTTTTTAGTTTTTAAATTCCAATTGGCAATCAAATGTCACTGGGTACGTTCCACACACATTATACATTAATTTTGGATTGACTTGGTAGACATTGAACGTTCCCACTTTAGAATAGGTTTAAAACACCAATTTCGATGTCTAAGTTGAACAAATGAAAATTTTTATAAATAAGATTTTGGAGTTGGATGGTGTGCTAAAGTTATAGCAAGGCTTTAGAATGCGATTATAAATACCACTGTTGGACTCTTAGACGCAATTGAACAAACGTGTTTCATCATCGGATACAAATTTTAAACCTCCGATTTCAGCGGATTAACTGAGGGTCAAAATGGGTGCTCTGTTCGGGCAAAGTTCCGCGCGGTTGGCTCATTTTACGGTTGCCATAATCGTCCTACCGAGAGGACTATTCGCAGTGCGGTGGATGCGGTTGACAAAATCAAAACATCGCCGCTGTCCGTGAGAATTTGCAGGAGAATCCGAGGCAGT
The DNA here is from genome assembly GCA_932273885.2 of Leucozona laternaria. Classification (NCBI taxonomy): domain Eukaryota; kingdom Metazoa; phylum Arthropoda; class Insecta; order Diptera; family Syrphidae; genus Leucozona; species Leucozona laternaria. The sequence continues at coordinate 8,762,496 of OW026368.1, forward strand.
CTATTTCGCGTCGCTTACAAGAACTCGACCACAACTTGGCGAATTTTGCATTGCGACTCACCCAGGAGCTGAAGGTAAACGGCCATAGACAACGACGTGTGTTCGCTGAATGGGCTCTGGAGCAGTTGGAAACTGACCCTAATTTTCATCGAAAAATCATCTTCAGTGATGAGACGCATTTCTGGACGATACTAATCCACACAATATTCAAGAACGTCCAAAGCATCCCGAAAATGTCACTGTTTGGTGTGGATTTTGGGCTGAAAAGCCGCGGCGGACATTTGAACGATGTTATATTCCAAACATAATGGCATCCATAAGCCTTTCAAACGAATAAAAAATGTCGATGATATCTCACACACACTTTGTTTTATTTAAATTTAAAGATATCTCACACACACTTGTTTTATTTAAATTTAAAGATATGTAGCTTTTAATGAAAGACCCTTTTCTTTCTCTCACTAAACAGAGTTCAAATCTTGATCCGGGGATGAACCACGATTGTAAAACTGGCCCTTTCCTAAGTCAACCCTTAACTATTCTAAAAAGTCATAAAATAATTTATGGCTAACCCCAAATATGTATTTCGATCTTACAATATAATCCCGATTCTTAATAGAGTTCTTAGGACAGCAAACTTACTCTTATAGTTTCAATATTTGAGGTAAAAAAAAGCCTTTTTCACTCTGCCCTAAGCCATCGTTAGATACCCTTTTTAACAAGATTCCTATTTCGAGATGCTATACTTGTCAAGGTCAAAGATCTGATCCGATCTATGATGGTCCAAAGACAACTTTCTCAAAGAAGCTGCGATAAACACGCGTCGAGTTCAATTTTATAAGAATAAGAAGGCAATTTCAAGCGAATGGTCCTGGGACGAAAGACTCTGGAAAAGGGTTGAAGTATAATAAGAAATGATCTTTGTTCGGTCATCATTTTTCGTTTGTTAATCTTATGAGGGCTAGAAAAGTATTAAAAAAAAACATTTGATAAAATATCCCTCCCAGAAACCCTATGTTTTGTTTATATGAACTTAGTATATTTTGACCACAGCTATTTATCTATTAGTTCATATTTATTTTGAAAGTGAATCTAACCCTGTCTTGAATATTTCTTTGATTTTAGTTAAAACATGTATTTTTGGATTTTTCTTCACTTATATATTTTATTGTAGAATAAATTACGAAAGTTCTATTTCATACACAAAAATATATGAGGGTTGTTTCGAACGTTCGAAAGCAAAGCAAAGTTGTGAGACAACAAACTCGACATTCAACTTTCAATTATGCTAATCCGCATGACTCACAAATAATTTTCACCCCATCTAAATGAATATCTTAAAATTTTGAAGGAAATGTTATAAGAAAAGGGGCTGCCAAAACTATACCTACTTAAGAATATCTATATGCAAACCATAACCTTAAACTTATTCAAACATCAGGGGTAAATTTATACCTACGTGTGTGCTAGTGATTGTCATTTTTATATCTTACAGAGCGAATTGGTTTCTATTTCTTGTATGCGATATCGCACATGCTCAGCTCAGCCCATATATGTAATAGAAATTTAGCTTAATTGAAACTAATTTATATTACACATATTAAAGATAACGAAAACGAAAGGGTTAAAATTTGTTATTTATTGTGAGGTTTGAAGTCTTGGAATAACTTTTGAGTTAAGTTAAGCTAGGATTTAAAAGTTTGGTTTTATAATGTACCCATACCTACTTTAGTTTTAGTTAAGTCAGAAAAAAGTTTGATAAAAATGTCTTTTTAAGAAAGTATGTGTAATTTATTGTAGAAATAGATAAATTAATAATTAATATTTTCTTCATTATAGTCGTGTTTTTAATTACCTACTCATTTTTTCATTTAATTTTCAAAACAAATAATAAGTACCTATTGTTCTTTGTTTTTTTTTTTTTTTGCAGGTGGAAATATTCAATAAAACCCTTGATACTATATGGTATTAAGTAGTAGGTATTCAGTACTGCAGGAAATCACCTGTAACTCCCAGGACCAATCTTTGAAAGATCAAAAACTTAGTTCTTAGTTCCAAAATTAAAAGAATGCATTCCACGGATGAAAAAGTCAATCAAATTGTATACTTTTCTCAATACACCCGTTTTTAGCTAAGGTACACAAATGAACTTTTATAAAATTCGTTACAATTTTGTCGTAATGCGTACTGCATTGTAAAGCAGATTTTGTTAGTAATAGATTATCATACGACAGCCGTGCGTCACAGCCCACTGTTGTACCTAGCCGAAAGGCATTTTGAAGTTGAGGTCACTTGAACATTTGATTGAATAAGGCTGAATACAAGCTCCTAGAGGAGCAGAGCGTCGAAAACAATCAAATGTTTTGTTAAGAGAGCTCTCATATACTGAGCTGAGGCGTCTAGCGGCGAGGTAGCACCATTGCTATAAACGTTAAACGAGCAGAGCGGAGCCGTTCGATAAAATTTGTTTTCTCCGCTCTTATCGAAGTAAAGGTTCTTGAACTGAATGAATATGCATAGAAATTAAAGGGATATTTTAACAGAAAATAATTTAAATACATAATTATTAAAAACTTTTTAAATTAGTAAAAATGTTTACGGACAGAATTAAATAACTATTTAAAAATCAATAAATTGATGACGTTTTGGTTAAAATTTACCCAGTTTTTCAAGAACTTATGGTGTATTATCTCCAATATTAGACATTTCGGTAAAAGTTTTTTTTTTTTCTTGTAAAACGATCCCGATGAAATGTTATAATTGAAATTTGTAGGTGGGTTGTCCTTGAGTAGATATTTAAGAAAAAAGCTGCAATTTTAGCAGAGAGAAGTTTCTTGGGACTGATTGGGTTTAGGTTACAGTTTGTCTAGTTTTTCAAGACCTTATGTTATATTTTCTAACACTCACATGGTAATAACCATATGGTAACGACCATAAAATCTTGCCGAATCCGAACGTTTTCGAAGTTCATGTTCGGATCTAAGTGCTAGAAACTGAACTGAAATTTGCTTAAAAAAGTTTTAAAACAATGTTTGCCAAAACCTGCTCTATCGATCGGTATGTGTTTGGTCTGGCGTGCGAATATTTTCGTGAACTATTACCCATGACGATTGCGAGACGGTACAATCATGAATTGTACGCAATCTACCTTGAAGCAGATATTGTGACAAAAATTAAGCTCGGTAGACTCCGGTGGGCAGGGAACCTAGCTCGCATGAGCGAAGAGGAACCTGCTCGGAAAGTTCTTTTTGGTACATTCTATGGTAGACGACAGCGTGGTAGACCATGCTTGCGCTGGAGAGATGGCGTAGACCAGGATGCCCGGAGCCTTTGGGTGCGCAACTGGATGGCGGCGGCTCGAGACCGGGATGGGTGGAGAGACTTATTGTTGAAGGAGGCCAGGACCGGACCCCGGTTGTCGAGCCGATGATGATGATGATGATTACCCAGAACCGTACGAGAGAAACATGTTTTCAGCATTCGCTCCTAGTCATAATCGACTATAAAAGCTTTAGTATATGTGATACCTTTTCTTTGGTCAACTCCCTCTTTCATCGGCGCTCTCCTCGACTCTCGCATTTCCGCTCTGTTCACAGGTACAATTTGATACACTTTTTTTTTTAAAACTTTTGATGTAACGGGTGATTTTTAAGCTGGTTTGGTTTTGGCAACACTGGTTTTGACAGCTGACGTGTGTTTAGTACCTTGTGTCACTGTCAAACAGCTTCAGTTTGGTTTGCAATTTAACCATGGATCGTCTTACAAATGAACAACGCTTGCAAATTATTGAATTTTACTATCAAAATTCGTGCTCGGTTCGAAATGTTCATCGCGCGCTGCTTGTGTTCAGCGATGAGGCTCATTTTTGGTTGAATGGGTACGTAAATAAGCAAAATTGCCGCATTTGGAGTGAAGATCAGCCAGAAGCATTGCAACAGCTACCAATGCATCCCGAAAAAGCCACTGTTTGGTGCGGTTTATGGGCCGGCGGCATTATTGGGCCTATTTCTTCAAAGATGATGCGAATCGCAGCGTTACTGTCAATGGTGAACGCTACCGAGCGATGATAACAAACTTTTTTTTGCCCGAAATGGAAGTTCTTGACTTGCATGATATGTGGTTTCAACAAGACGGTGCCACATGCCACACAGCACGCGAAACAATGGCGCAATTGCGAGGCGAGTTTGGTGAACAGTTAATTTCACGTTTCGGGCCGGTCAATTGGCCGCCTAGATCGTGCGATTTGACACCATTAGATTATTTTTTGTGGGGGTATGTCAAGGTTAATGTCTATAGGGACAAGCCCGCTTCGATTGACGCACTGGAAGCCAACATCCATGCATTCATTCGTGAGATACCGGCCGATATGTGTGGAAGAGTATGCCAAAATTGGACTCAGCGGATGGGCTACCTGAGACGCAGCCGCGGTCAACATTTGCATGAAATTATCTTTAAACATTAAATTGCAAGGTTCAAACTATCGATTCAAATAAATATTTCATTCATTTTTTCGAATTTTTTGTGTTTTTTTTTTAAAAAAAGTTCTAAACCTCTTAAAAAACCACCCTTTATTTTCGAAAGAGGATTTTTCATCCCTCATGCATACAGAGAAGTTTAAGGTTTTAATACTTTACCACAGGTAAAGGTAAGGATTATGGTTCTTTTAAATTTCTGAACATTATCTCGTATCTACTTTCAAGTCTCCATTTCGGAGTCGCTGATTTTGAGATACAGCGCGTTTTCCAACCAATTCTGTAACCATTTCCATTTGAATATTATAAAAAAATTTAAATCCAATAAAAAACAATAAATAATTTAAAGAAAAAGGTAAAAATCTTACGATGTAAATTGCTACAGATACATTATTGGCCCCACCTAGGACAATTTCTTGTGGCTTAAATTTTTTTTGTTAAGAATATTCTTGCTTCTTGCTCGTACTGTACCTACTCTAAAGAGTCGATCTGGAATACAAAAATCTAATATTTCATAGTTTTGCCTGACTAGATAGATTTCTATGCAATTTGTGCTCAAATGTTGATAATGGTAACTTTTCTTCCTTGTAGTTTAGTACCGCTTGGCGTAATGGTTGTGAAGTTTTTTTTTAAATACAAATTGAGTCTTTCATTAAGCGCTTCCAATCTTTAAATTTAAATAAAACAAAGTGTGTGTAAGATATCATCGAAATTTTGTATTTGTTTGAAAGGCATATCCGTCCAATTATGTCTCGAATATAACATCGTTAAAATGTCCTTCACGGCTTCTCTGGGTGACTCGCATCCGAAATGTCCAATTTTCCATAACTCTGACGCCTAAATCACGCTGAATTTAGCCGATGGCATGGGTTATGTTGGCTTTGAAGGCTGCCTTAGTTTGTGGCTTATTCGCAAAGAACTGCGACTTCAGAAAACCCAAGAAGATCTCGGTGGCCAGTTCATATCACCTCCACGTAAGATGACCATGTCCTCGAATCGCTCGTGCAGAATTTCCAATGTGGCGTGAGCAGTGTGGCACGAAGCACCGTCCTGTTGAAACCACATATCGTTGCTGTCCATATCATCCAATTCAGGCCAAAAAAGTTGGTAATCATCGATCTACAGCACTTGCCGTTGACGGCGGCGATGGCCTGGTCAAAGTCTTTCAGAAAGAAATATGGACCGATGACGCCACCAGCCCAAAATCCACTAAGCAGTGACTTTTTCACTATGCATTGGACGCTCCTGGATCTCATGTGGATTGGTATCGTCCCAAATCCACAATTTTTTTTGTTGACGTAGGTATACCCATATTCATCCAGAAATTGGCCTCATCGCTGAAGATGACCATAAATGGGCGAAACTTGCGGAACGTTGCCCGATTAGAACACCCATTTTGATAATTTTATCATTTGCATAAATCTTGTTGAACGCTATATTCGTCCATGGTGATTGACAGACAATTTGACAGAATTTGCTTCAACAATATGGCCGCTATCAACTGTCCAAGTTCGGAAGTCCCTTTTGGAAGACCCTTTACTTTATTTAAATGGAAAGTTTTATCAGCTTTTACTTTCAATTACCTATGATTATAAATCTATAATAGGTATCTATAGTTTTTCAAACATTATACACTTTTTTGGGTGGCTACAACCAAATTTTAAAAATTATGCTGTGAAGAAACTCAAATAAAAGTATAAACATCATTCATGAAAAAGACTTGCCGAATTATTGATTTCAAATAGCATTAAACAGCTATTATCAAATTTACAACAAATGCGTTTGACGATGTCCTCACTAGTCAACTGATGAGTTTGTGTGGACTTATTGCCGTTAAATCTTTTTTTAATCACACTTGATGTGTCCATAGATCCCTTGTAATCGTGACCTGTTTTCTTTAGCAAAAAAAGACTGATTCGTTCAACACATAGGTATAGGTACGTACCTACCTACCTACCTACTTCAAGCGACTTAAAAACAAATTATGAATGCTTCCTGTTTATCATGGTAATGTTTAATAAAGGTACCTAAGTACTTACTGATGAACTAAAAGTGAATGAAAGAAAAATTAATGCAATCAAAATACAGTCAGATGAAATCATAAATTTGATCTTACCACACACCTCTCTGCTACCTGCCTCTGCTACTTTCCAAATTCCTTTTTCCCCTTCGTATCGTATCAAAATATAGGTACGCCTTCTATCATCATCATAAATGTTCTATTCCTCTTGAACAAAAGGTATCCTTGGAAACCGTTTGAAGCACGTTTTAAGTAGTTGCTCCAATTAAATTCATATAGCTTCCAACTAACGACGCTAATTTTATATTATTTAATCGCCATCATCACCACGATTCTCCATCTCCATCTCAGTTTCCTTTCCCTAAATGAAGACAAAAAGCAATCCAGTGCAATTACAAGACACAAAAACAAGAAGAAAAATAAGAAAAAGGACGGGAACAAAGAAAGTTCGGAAAAAGTAAACTCCAAAGAAGATGAAAAATGCTTAGTGTTCCGTCCGGCAAAGAAAAATATTTGAAAAGGATATTAAGTTTGCTTGAATAACGGCCACTGAATTTAGGCACAAAACAACTAAAAAAAAAAAAACGGGAAAAAAGGAGCACAGCACAAGCATTACAAAAAGAAAAACCAATAAAAATGGAAATAAACTGCAAGCTGGACGGAATGCTGTGAACTGGCATCAGTATCTTCTCCCCTTTGACGTCTTGGCCGGCCGGCCAACCGACTGCGCAGCGTTGAGCGTTCTGGTCGAGGGTATCCCCTTTCCATAGTTCCAGCTTCCAGCATCTGGATGTCCATACAAATGAAGCACAGGTTCAAGTACAAAGTTGATTTATTAGATTCCCGAACACGAACGCGACTTTGCCGGTTTTTTGTTGGATATTCCGTTTTTTTTTCTGCGGATCCGCGTCCGCACCCCGCGGCTCCATCCCTCATCCACACTCCAGAAAACAGGACAGTCGACCAACAGACTGCTTATGTATTCACCTTTACGTTTACACTGATTATTATTCAGTTAGTTACTGGCGGAAGGTGTGGACGTAGGCGCGCGAGCCAGCGTTCAGCGTTCACTTCATTTCGCGTTAAGCCATGGGTGGGAGTTGGGTGGAAATTTTAACCTCATTAGCGGTGAAAAAATTGATTCATATAGCAGGCTATGAGCTGGTGCGGTGCGGTGCGGTGCGGCGGCTTGGTCATCCTAGTGGCTACAGATTGTGGGCGCGACTACTCAACTGTACCCGGGTGTAATTTCCTTTCACAATGTTTGGTTAGGATGGCTTTTTTTTTTGTCTGCATCGCATTATGTGGTCACGAGTTTGGTAAGTAGGTAATTGGAAAATTGAATTTTTATTAAAAACTTTTCAAAAGACAGAACTTGGTGTAACTACCTATGTTTGAAAAGCAAGAGTGTTTTTTTTTTATACGAAAAAAAGGGCTTACATTTGTAGGGGATCGGAATAAGAGATTTAAAAGAATTGCAGGTACCTAATTGAAGTATTGTTTAAGGAGCTTTATAGAGATTTGATAGAAGATTAATTTTATTCTTTCTCTTTTTCTATTTGAGCAAGAAAGTTTGATTTTTTATGCACGCAAAAGACGAACGTGGATAGAAAAATATAAAATTAAACCATTAATCATAACTAGATAAAAGAGTTACATAGGATATTTATAGGTATGCAAACAAAAATTATCAATTTATCCATCCCTTTTAGATATAGACCGAGGGCTAGCAACGGATTTTTTGAACTCATCGGTGCATGGATGAATTTTTGGTCACAGACAAATTATGGCCATCAAACAGTGTTGCCAGATGAAAAAAACGCATCATAGCGAGTGCACAGAACTATTCACTCCTTATAATTCCACTAAACGCAAAAATGTTATTCATAAAACTTATGCAACGTTGAAAAGAGGCATTAGAAGCTAAACGCGTTTGAAGGATGAATAGTTCCTACATAAGGATGTTTAAGTATCGAAATGTCACTTTGACTCACACACAGACGACAATAAAATACAATGTTATAAGGGTGGCGCTTATTTTGGGAATGCTTAAATATCTTTTTTGTCCCCTCCTAAAAGTGATCAATCTATATTATAAAGGTACTTTGTACAAACAAAAATCTTGTTAAATTTGTTTTAAATCGGCTAAGGTTGAGAAGTTACAACTTTTCATTAAAAATACACGTAGTTTTCGGTCTTTTACTTAAAATGTCGGTGAAAGTGTAAAAGTTGATGGAAATTCTTTATTTATAATATACATGTGCTTAGATGTATGCCAAAATTGAGTTTTATTGAATATTTTCAGTGGGACACACAGAATAAATTTTAAAAAAAATTGCCAAAATAACTGCCACCCTAATAGATGTTCCTATATTCTTCTCAATTTGATCGCACTGTCAGTGAATGAAACAATTATTTCAATAAAAACCATGAATTTTTTGTTCTAAAATATTAAACTATATTTTCTAACACGGCACAAAAAAAAAACAGTGATAAGAATAGGTACATTATGCAATATTAAATGAAATTTAAACTAATCCAATCGGCGCAGCAGAATTCGTTTCTTGATTTTTCACTTTCAGAGCTTAGTTTTGTTAATCAATTGTGGCAGTAAAACGTAATAGATTTTCCCTTCTTGCTACTTTATTTGACACAAGCGCATTATAACTATAATGTGTAGGGAAATATTTTATCAATTAGGATTTATGCAACGTTGAATCAAAGATAATATAATACCATAAGAAAAATTAAATCAATATTCAAGGAAATATAACATCGCCTTAAGAATTGTATCAAAATAGCTAGGTATTTTGTTTGCCCACAAACACTACCCCCGTCCACCCTGAGAAAAATCGACACTTAATCGGGCCATTAAAATACTTTGAACGTTAATTATAAGCTATACTGTTTAGATATTGTGAAACATTGATAATTGATTAAAAAGTTCCAAATTGCTTCTTTAGAACTTTAATCCAGTCCAGGTCCAGTTTTTCAGTGCGCGATAAAAGTTTAACTCGAGTTAAATCATCATATTTGGTGAGTTAAATCAGGATTAACTGAATAGGTGCTTTTGATGTTTTATGCAAAGAGTTTGTTTAGTCATTTCGCGTACATTCGCACCGAAAAATGGCTTCCAGAGTTTACTGTGGGTTAATTTAGTTCTGAAGTTAGCTCACTACGGTTTAACTCACCAGAAATTAATATGAAAATAAAAATACAAAGGAATTAAAATTTTTGTTTGCACTTCTTTAAAAAAGTTCTAATACCTTATCGTCATCTTCGTTTTGGCTGTCGCGTTGGTTTGATACATTTTCTCACTTGTGAAAGTAGCATTTCTTCTGTTGGTTTAAAATTCTGACAACTGACATCCAGAATGTAAGGAATATCTAACTCGTGGAATACTGTCAGCTGTTTAAATACCTTTACGATTTCTCAACCCTTAAGCTCTGAATTAATCCCCCCAGATTTCCCCCTAAACATCTGGTCCCCCTAGATAACCAACCAACGACAAAAAAGCCCCTAAATCTAGGGGGATAACCCCTAAACTGGCAACCCTACTATAAAATACAAAAACGCCAATTTTACTCTCCGGCTCAAAAACTTAGGTCTTATTTATAAAAAAAAAAAATAATAAGGAGGTGAGGAATGTTGCTAGTAGCAAAGTTTCTAATAATTCTTCTGCTTCAAAAATCCAATCGGTTAAAAGAACTCCAGCGAAGTCTGATAGCAGGTGTGTTTGTGAGTAATATATGACGTGTGTATTATAAAGGTAGTAGGTACTATACCAATTAAGATCTATAATATTTACATGCTCTCATGTGTGGGTAAATGCGAAAAGTCAAATGAACCTGAAAACCGTTACATTTAAATTCTCATGTACGCTGTATACCTACTGTAAAGTATTCGTGAGTATCTTGCCACCTCCAAATGACAACACGACTCAGACCACTCGTATATTAAAGGTCTATTAATTACCAACCCAATGTTACATGTTACAACAGAACAGATTGTCCTTCTGTATAGATGCGCTTTAAAAATTTGCATGAACTCTTCAAATCGTCGAATACTTTCATCATGAAACTGTGATCGACAATTTCTCATCGATTTAGATGAACCATTAAATTTAAAAAGCAAATTAAAATTGTTGTGTTGATTGGTGATAAAATCTACACACTTTTTTTGTAGCGCGAACCAAACAATTTAGGTATATCCTTAAAAAAGGATAGATTTTTCTATAACATTGTGATGAGTGAGTTAAAAATCTTTGAAGCGGAAAGTCAGCCAAAAAACGATTTTTCTAACATTAAAATGGGAATTTTAGGGTATAGAAATATTTTGTATGGTATCTTTATTGATGTCGTGTTTTACTCAACCAAACATATAAGGCTATAACCTCTATACCTACTAAAGGTCACTTGAAAAGCTTTAAATCACTGAAGCACCAGTCGCGTTATGTAAATTTTCAGAGAAAAAATGCTTGTGGCTTTAAGTTATGTAGTTGATAAAAAATATTATTTGACTGGCCTACATTTTTCTGTTTCATATTAATTGTTATTATTGTGGTGAGTATCAAAGTGACGCACAGAAGTTCACTCCAATTAAATCAAATCAAAGCGAGAGAGAGAAAAAAAATGTTAAATGCATAAAATCAATAAATCTCTCTCTACAAAATGATGTTACGTCACGTGTATGTATGTAGCTCTATACTATGCATCTACATACATGCATAATTATGTATATAAGTTCATGTGTTTTAAGGTATAAATATTTTATTTTTTTTTTGTTTTATTAACTTTTTTCCATTAATTACTTTGGCATCACAACATCATCGGCAGGAGCGCATCCTTTTCACGTAAAATGGATTAATATTCAATTTAACTTGAAAATTGTTTTTTGTTTTTTTTTTTTTTAATTATAAGCCATCTCAGTTGACTTTCAACAAAATGAATTTAAGGGAATTTCAAGAACAAAGTGTTAAATTTATGTGAGGGTGATGTTTTTTGGCATTGTTTTTCATCTTTCTTTTGAATTTCAATTATTTGTCCAACAAGTTTATTCGCTTGTTTTTATTAATAAGATAAAAGAAAAGAAAAATAAAGAGCGGAAAGAACGATGACGACAAGCAGCGTGGTTATATAGGATGCCACATTAATAAGGTCCTTATCATAGCATAATTAAATTTATGTTTGTGATGGGACTTATGGAACCAGTGTTACCGTTGGAACTAATGGTTGTTTTATTTTGTTTAAAATTTTTAGAACCTGTGTTCCCCACTTTGAAAAAAAAAATATAAATCGTATTTAATTTTTCACGAATAAATTCTCCTATCTGTATAAATTTGATTGCATTAAATTATTATATCAGATCATTTCTCCCATTAAAAAATGTCCAATTCATCCGTGTCGAGACATTGGCCCTATTTCATAAAAATTGACAAGTGACAATTCTAAAAATTTGTCACACTTGTCTGACAAATTTGTATTTCATAAAATATTGACAGTTGACAAATTTGTCAGAAAAATACAATGACAAATTTGTCATGACAAATTTTTCATTATCATATACTGACACATTTGCCGTGACAATTTTGTCATTGTATGATCTTGAAGTTTGTCATGACCTACAGAACTTTATGCAGTGCGAACGTCGAAAAACGTTGAAAATGGAACAAAACCTATGCATTTTGTTTCAATTCTCATCGTTTCTCGGCCGATTTTCTCGATGTTATAAGTTACAGAACGCTGGCACTCTTTCAAATTTAAAAATGTCACAGTTGTCGAAGTTGTCTTTTATTATTAAAAAGTGAAATGTGTAAAATAGCCATTTAACGTGTCAAAATCAATATTTATTCTCTGTTTAAAATGTGGAGGGCGTCGGCGTATTACACGGAGTTCCAACAGAAAATCGTCAAAACTTATTTAGCATTTTAGCTAAACTTCTGTCTTTTCATTGTCAACACTTGACAGTAACTGAGTTTCCTGTCAGAATTATCAATTAAATACTGACAAATATATAAACTGTATATTTTTTGTTCATTTCATAAAAGAATTGTCAATACAAATATATCAGAAAATTCCTGACAATTGTAGAAAAATACTTGGCAATTATCTTATGAAACGAAAAGTTGACAATTGTCGGGTATTTTCCGACAATTCTATAAAATTGTCAAATTGTTTATGGAACAGATCTTGACAATTGTCGAGTTGTAAATTAACAAATTGTCACCTGTCACCTGTCGTAATTGTCAATGTTTATGAAATAGGGCCCTTGTCTCCTTAAAATTGACCAGCCATAGGTTTTTGATGTGTAAACATCTATGCTGGCGGTAGAGTGAAAAAAAAACGTGAACGTTCGTGTGCAACGTTACGTCGTGCACTTTACGTTGTAGCACGTTACGTTACGAAATCTGATTTGCCCCGACCAAAACAAACTGATTTTAACGCGACCGACAATTAGATTATACTTTATCGCGACCACTCATTTATATTGTTTTTGCCAAAGACGAAAGCAATTTGTTTTTAGCGCGACTGACGATTTAATCATTTTAACACTTATATTTTTATATTTTTTTCTTTAATTTTTAATTATTCCCCGAACAAAATTGACGCGACACTAGCAATTAAAAAGAAAACAAAATCAAAACAAAAATAATAATAGTCAGCTGTAGGGATTGACAATTGACTGTAGGTATGGTAGGTCAATGGCTGTAGGTATGGTAGGATATCGGGTGCGTTCAGTGATACAAATCTGAACTTAAATTCTACGTTTACATTATACTGCTTTTAAACGATGCAATTTCTTCCTGCAATTTTTAGGCACGTAGGCGAGGGACGTAGGAGGCTGGGATATACAAAATAGCTGAGGTTGAACAAATTGCAGAGTTATCGGCTACTTTTGTACTTGCACAAAGTAAACATTCATTAAAAATCACAGCGTCCAATTCCATAGGCGATTGATGGTGTCAATCGATTGAAACTGCGATTTTAGTGATTTCCACTGACAACAACTGCAACTAAATATTCTAAAAACTCAAGATATATAATTCGCCGGCTATCTCATAGTGACATTCATTTGAGGTTCGTTCAGTATAAAATTAAGAAAGAAATTTTTGTAAGTTTTACTTGATGAAAAGATGGAGTGTTTCATAAGGGTGGCAAGTTCGTTGACAGTTCTAACTGGATATTTTAATTCGGCCCCTGTCAGTCAAACCATTAAGTTCCTTTGGAATTTGGGTACGGTGTCATTTAATTGAAACCACGATTTTAGTGCTCTCCGCTGACAGTTGTTGTTTGTCGATGCTCAGAGAGTGATTACCATAAACAATATCCATGTGTAATGTGAAGTCATCTTAAAGTTGAGAGTGAACTACGAAGCAGGACCTTTCAGTACCGAACCTTCACCGTTCGTTGGACACTTCACCACCAGCCTTTTAGTGCTTGGAAATTTCGTTACAGCGGTTCCCCCACTGGGTATTTCGCTGCCGTTCTTTCAACACTAAGCTTTTTAAGCACTGCCTACATATAGGTAATGTAGCGTTAATTATTCAATATGTTTCTTTTGATGATGTTCAGTAACAAAAATCAGGCACTTGGACAAACGTTGATGTTTACACATATTTAACCGTGAGTCACGGCACTCACATATTTTTTAATATTTTTATTATATTTGTTAATTGCAAGGTCGTAGAGAATGAATATTTCAAAGTAAATTATTGGGAGCTTATAGATTCAAACAAAAGTTCGACATTTCATCCAAAAAAATCCAAATAAAGGGACAAGACTGAGATGATACCGAAACAAGAACGTCGAGATGAGACTAAGTTCTACGAGACTTAGCTACACCGATACCGAGACGATACGGATTTTAACGAGACAATAGGCGTGTTTTTTTGCAAGTCCATATGGATTTGTCGAAAAAAACGACATCGGGACTTAGGAACTTCTTACTTACAGTACGTAAGTCCCGATAATTATCTGGACTTAGCTAAGTCTATATGGATTTAAGTTGTTGTTGTATTTACGTGTAAAACTATTAGTCCCGATGTCGTTTTTTTCGACAAATCCATATGGACTTGCAAAAAAAACACGGCTAATATCAGAGATTTGTAAGTAAGTGACCAGCGCTAGGCAAAATAATAGTTGTTTAAAACCATTCCATAACTACATTTTTTTCCATTAGGCTGTTCTATTTTTTTTACTATGAAACTCTTTTTTTAACCCTATTTTCTGACTTCATATTATATATATTGTTTTTTTTTTTTTTCAAGAGAAATATACTACTTGAACAGGAAACGAGTAAACTCTGGCACTGCGACTCCAAATAGTGAATGCCCATAATAAAATCAATCATCCAGACTCTTCCCTTTTCTTTAGGGAAATGCATTTAATTCGTGGCAGGGATACACGAGTATTATGTAAGGTACTTACACAGGATGAGAAATGTTTTTTTGTATCTACCTACCTATACTCATACTCAACTCATAGCCGTAATTTTGATGCGGAATGCCGATTGCATTTGGGAATTGAGAATCTCATTTTCGATTACAATACGCAACATTTATGTATAGTTGTATAGTGTGTGATGCCTAGGTATATAGCTGTTAAAGAGCGCACTGCACGCACTTACTCATAATGAACACTATTTATTAATTCATGAGCTTGTGCTGCATTTATGAATTTCTCCAAAAGTTCAAGTTTATTTTCTCTTTTTTAAAGGACTTATTCGAATTTTGTTATTGCAATTTATGTGTAGTCTAGTGATGATTGACAATTTGTAAAAATAAGGATAGACAGAACATCATACGGAGATATGTATTAGGTGATATAAGGAGAACAGAGAGCACGTGCTCAGAGCACATAGTCTGAAACATTTTTCATACTAAATGGAGATCCTGCTCCAAAAAGTGTAATTTTGAGCAAATGCTCCGTTTCATACATATCACTCATTTTTGTAATTGTCAACCAATACCTAAATAAAGTATCTTAGAGGAAAGCCACGTGTAAAAGTAAGATTTTTCAAAGTTTTCAAAACCACACTGAACGCTGCATGAAAAATGTATTCCTGCATTACCCATCATACTTGTGAAATTCTCCATTGAGAAATTGTCTTCCTGTGAAGACACCACCCTCATCTAGGATATGAAGTAGTCGCATAGATTTACGACTATAATTGGATATAATCAGCGTTGGCTCTGACTATAAGTGGTCGGTAGCGCACTGTCTACCAACGCTACTGCAACCATCGCACACTCAATGCGTAGCTATAGAGCTATACACAACTCATTTATTTGTTTACAACATCGTTGTCCTCCATCAAAACATGACAACAACACCCTACACACAGCTGTATCTTCTAGATACAAAATTTAACCATATACGTGTATGTATATGTATGGATATAACGTCGAGTACCACCTATACGACAACGAAAAAAGTTTTTCTGCAACGTAATGCCCTTAGCCTTGTCGCAACAATTAGGGGAGTCAAGCTGATTTTCGGAAGTCATTTGTGTAAACATGCCAGCCGAACCGTAGATAAATAAAAGGAGGTTCGCCTCCTATAAACATATTTGGGCTTACACTACACAGCAGTAGCTGAGTAAGCAAAGTGAAGTCACGGCACACACATGAGTCGAACCATTTGTCGCTTCTCGAGTGCCAGCTCTAAGTGGATATCCAAAATTCAGCGTCTATGGTAAGTATGTAGGTATAGGTTTATAATGTGAAGAAATTCCTGGGTGTCCTTATTCAATGGGAAGAAAAGCGAAAGCGAAAGTCATCCTGATCCTGACCAACAATAAACATCACAACCATACCCAACTAGTTAGTCAATCTATCAAGCAATCGGTCGGGTCGGTTGGTTGGTTGGTTAGTTGTTTTGGCATTCAATGGAAAGTCGATAATCAAATTTTAACGCTTTTCCTTTCGTTTTTCTTTCGGGTGACATAATTTGACGATTTATCATTCCGTGATGTGGCAGCCGGAAAATTTGTCTTCTGTGGTTTTTGCGGTTTTGTTCTCTTTCAAACTTTGAATGAAAATTAGAAAACCCAAAAACGATTGTGAAATTGACAAACGGACAAACGCAACGGAACTAATGAATGCACAAGTTTCAACCCCTTTTTGTACTCTGTATTTTTTTTCTTTATAGAAACCTTTCTGCAACTTGATAAAAAAAAGGGAGAGACCGGGAGCTAAGTGTTGGTGTTGGGATTTGAATTTCGTCTGCAGATTTCATCTCTTTGGCAAACATTGAAGGTGTTTGGTTGTGAGGAAGTGCACGTGTCAATATTGTATTTATAATAAAATGCACTTTTGAAGTCTTTGTTTATACATAGCCGACGAATGTGTTTAGGAATGAATGATTTATAGATGCTTAAGAGAATGCATTTAATTTATTAGTTCTTCTTTAGATTTTACGAGGGTTGATGCAAGGACCAGGTCAATGAGATTGTTGTCGATGGATTTATCAGATCGTCAACACATTAAACACAAATTTATCTTTATTCAACCAGATTTGAAGTTGCTGCTTTCATGAAGCTGTCTGTCACTACATATAGAAGATTTAGCTCTTGAGTGTGTAAAGATAACAGTTTCCGTCCGTGACTTTGATGGAGCATGCGATCCTTAAATTCAGTCTGTCTGTCTGCTTTGCTATGGAGACTAAACGGATGGATAGATTTTCTTTGAACTCAATAATGTAGATAATACCTACCTATAGCGTTTTTAAGGCATTCCCCCGTGACATTTTTTTGCTTTTTTTTAAGGCCAACAAACAATAACGGTGCATGCAATAAAATTTTTTTAGCAGTTGAGTAAAATATAATCTTTCAGAGAAACGGTTTAAAAATTTTGTATGCCTTAAATAAATTTGATTGGAAGTTTTTTGCAACCTTTAGTCCAAATGCATTTCACTCAGGCACGACAGTTGGACTCATCAAGCCCAACTTAACTAACTTAGGGTATTTATAGGCTACTTAAGGTATTTAAAGGCAACCTTTGGTAAACATTTTTTTTTGTCAAATGGTAATGGTACCTAAACACCTCCCAGTGCGTATAGGACTCTCATGCCAAAGGTGTTCGTTCGGTTCTCTTCCCCGTCCACCTTGTAGTGCGTCATGGTTGTTTGCAGGAATGAAGGCACTTTTTCATGATGAGTGGTACTTTTGGGGGATTTAGATGCAACAGGCTGGGAGTCGAACCCAGGCTTTTGACATGATAGTGCTACGCAACAACCACAACGCCACCAGCTACTAATTCTTAATAATAATGTAGTGTTGAAAAAAAATCAGTAATTTTATTTTGAATTGTTTTAAAAAGATAAATAAGAATGAAACATAATGTAAACAAATTCCACGAAATAAACTTTTATTAGTAATTTACAATCAATAGTTTTCTTCTATTTGTTCAATAGTTATTACAGATTTATAAAGGAAAGGGACTTTCGGCCCACCCTGTTCCTACACATATTTTAAATGGACTGAAGAATTTCAGAAGTCGAGGAAATTAGATATAATTTTAACTTTCACGTAGGTGTCAGCGAGAGTCTCTAATATTTCTGCATCGCATCGGTTAGTTCGCCATATAACACGATACAGCGTCATCACACTTCACATATCTAATCATTAAAGAAGTCTGAAATGTCCTCAATTAAGTTATCTATAGGTATGATCACGACATCATTTTCATGTTGTTGTTCTTCTTCTTGTTGAACGACAATGATACGATATGGTTTTTCCCACCATCAGCCCCTTTCAACTTATCAAGATACCAACAATCTTTGAATAAAAGCAGAACCCTCCCCCCCCCCCCAAAGTTTCTTTCCATAGGTACTTTGTACGTATACCAACTAACTATGATGCAGTGCAGACAGATGAACAGAATCGCGGATCCAACTTTATTCTTCTTCCCCATGCACCAGCCCAGCTTTTACCAAATGAAAATTTCCTTCTATTGACGGAATAAGACAATCAGTTTTCTCAAGGAGATGCGCCACAACCGCAGTCTATAAGATGGGTTAAATATGTACTTACATCCAGGGCCAAATGCACAGGGAGCGAAATTCTGGGGGCGCATTACCAGGAGCAAGAAAATGTAATCTGATCTTGCGCAAACAAATATGTACTGGTCTTTGCATTTTAACCACAAAAATTGTTCAAATAATCCTTGTGCTTAGTCATTTCTTGCACACTAACTAACACCATTTTCATTGTTGCATTCAAGGGGAATTTAGCTAAAAATATCGTAAAATCAAAGATCACACTAGAACTACGCATTGAAAGTCAACCTCCTGGGTAATGTGAAAAATTGTGTGAGTGCCGGGACTCACGGTTAATGTGTAAACATCAACGTGCGCGGATCCAAAACGGACTTTATTTTGCTTGAATGGGATCTTAAGATTTTTTTCACTGAACACACCCATCCTAGTATGCAGTTCGTAACGTTGCACACCGTAACGTTGCACGACGTAACGTTGCACAAGAACGTTCACGTTTTTTTTCACTCTACCGCCAGCATAGATGTTTGCACATCAAAAGTGTTATGCATGTGTATCAGTGTATGTATGTATGGATGCAAATATAAAAAGGGGCGCTTTCTACAAATCTTGCATAGGGCGCTGGTTTGGCTGGGACCGGCCCTGATTACATCCCGAATATCATATTAGCTGTTACAAATTTTCAAATTCAATTGGCTTCTCTTGCAATTCAAATCAATATCCATACATATATACATATCTGTCGATCTTTTGTATGTGGGGAGCATTTCGAATATATGTTTGAATATCCTAGTTGACTTCAATCTCAGAATACATTGTATAGTTAGCTTTTTTTGGAATTTTAGGTCGTGTGTCGGATGTCGCTTTAAAACCATCAGGTTACATTTTGATGATGGTTGATTTGATAAAATGGGAAATGTGACTACAAAAAATTAGGAAAATTAAGATACCTTACCTATATCTAAGGAATATAGGAAATTTTCAATTTAAAATTCAAAACTCATGAAAGTAATACATATTTATAAATGGATTTCACATCTTGGTAGACTGCAACACATTTTTGTCTCTCATTTTTACTTGCATATTAGTTTGAGCTTGTTTTAATTTAACTCAGCTTTACAATGATGAAAAAGTCAAAAAAGTGGTTTGATAAGATAATTGTATTTATTTTGTTGTAAATTAGTTGTGGAAAGAAATAAATTCTAAAAATATTTTGTTGCCTCAGATTTCTTAGTGTTATTAGTTTTTTTTTTAATTTTCTGAAAGGGCAGTGCTAACTTGACACCGAAAAAATCAGATAACGGAAATAGAGGTGTATCAAGTTAGCAGGACACTTTTCATAATTCGGAATAAAAAGTACTAGTATCGCCTGTGGTCGAAATTCGACCATCTGTGATTTATTTTGTTAAAAATAAAATTTTTGAAGGTTTTTTTCTTTCGTTTTCAAATCTACTCCAGCAATTTTCTATTTACTCCACTTTTTTTTACAAATCTGCTCCGAAATTTTACTACTCAGGTTCTAACCCTGATCCCTACTCATTGTAAGTAGATGTAGAGTAAGTACATCATTCGGAACGAAACAACAAATATTGAGTCTAATGTCTTTCGAGTGGACGTTCGGAGCTACTCCTTTTTCACTCTTTTTACTCCAAATTTTCCATCTTCAATAGGAATGGAACAGTTCCGAAATCCAAACAAAAACGACATAAGCTACATGAAACACGATGGAAGTGAACTTTTGGTATTTGGTACACTACGCTCGGGTGTTGACAAACAGCCGTGTGTGTCGTGAATTTGTTTTTTTTTTACACTTTTTGTATGGGGAATCCATTATTTAATTATTTTACATGTAAATAGTCGACAGATTCACATTATTTCTTCTGATGGCACTTCTAATTAATATGAGCTTTCAAATGGTATATTTTTTATTGTCGGGCGTTCGGTTTAAGTATATTAAAAAGGGAGTATAAAAAAATTGTTAACGAATTAATATATAGATGTAGTAATTAGGTGCTATTTAATTGCTAATTATAATTAGTTACGCAGAAAAAAAAGTATTGATCTGTTGGATTCCGAGAAATTGGGTGCCCTTCTAGCTTGACTTCGAGTTAGCCCACGGAATACACCTCGGAAATGGGGATTTTGAGGAAATTGACATGTGTGTGTAGTTAGCAGTGCCATATTTGATTTTCGTAAAATAAAATGTTGTGCTGTAATGTGCTCAACTATGTGATGTGCGTGAATTCAGCATCGCCATTTTTGATTTTCAACAAAAAAAATTTGTGCTGTAATGTGCTCAACTTGTGCTGTTTGTGCTACGAATATTTTTTTTTTTAAACTCGCAACTTTTTTCCAAAAAATCAAAGTTTTACTGTTTTGTGCTTAGTTTGTGCTGAACAAAACCGAAAAGTTAAAAAAAAATTGTATATTTGCAACTTTTACGGCAAAAAATTAATTTTGCGAAGCGGGAAGTTTTTAACAAAATGTATCTTTAAAATTTGCAAACCTTGAAAAAATATTTACAGCATAAGTTTGAAAATCCAAAATGCCGATGCTAACTTCACGCACATCAACTTGTGCTGAATTGTGTCGTAAATATTAAAAAAAAAAAACGCAAAATTACGAATTTCTTAAAAAATCAAAATAGTGCTTATTTATATATGTATAAATACAATAAGCATATTTGCAACTTTTACGGTCGAAAATAAATTTTGGAAAACACCGCTATTTTCGGTTTTCCAGATATGTTTCGTTTTGATAAGAAACCTTTGTTGCCTTTTTGAAGATTCTTTTATTAGTTTTAATGAATTATTAATTTAAAAAAAAAAATATCTCATAATAAATCCACCGCCACCGGAGATAAAAACTGAGGAATTTATTCATAAGGAATCAATAATTCAGGTCCATAGAGCCATGAATAAACCTTCTATGCCGCTGGCTAATCATCCTTGGAACCAATTTTTTTTTTGCTCCAACAACCTTTTCTATTTTTAGGGATTTAAAAAAAAAAACAATCCCAGGTTGCCTCAGGGTGTGATTATGTTGAAGCTTCGATAGTAATCCATTCCATCATCGATTCGAGAACATTTTACATTGATTTGTTGTTGTTTGATGCTCGAATCGATGCTAGAATCGTTTATCGAAGCTCCAACAAACACACAGCCTAATATTAAACAAAAATAAAATTCCCCACTGGGTCGAATGAACTAACTCTTGTGGTTGTAAGCTATATAGCGTGGCAAAAACATTGAAGAATAGGTATCGTTAATGACTCAATAATTTTTTGAAATGTGAAAAAAGTCAAAATACTAAGAAATGAAGTTTTTCTTTGTTTTTTGTATTCATGAACAAATGATTTATACATTTTTTTATTGCCATACTAGCTGGCCCGCCTGACTTCACACGGATAGACAAACCTAAGCTTCGCATACAAATTACAAAAGAAATTATAAATACATTAATATTTAAGCTACTTTTTGTAATTGAATACCTTACCTACTACTTTCTGGGTTTTAACCCACTTCGCGTTATGAATGGCGACATTCGTAAAAATATGATCATCTAAGTATAACCTTTATTATTTTCCAACTTTATTTATCTATCCCACTCTATAAATATCAAATTTTTAAAAATTATTTTTCCAATACAAACAGAGTTTTTTTTTTTAAATCGGATATCCCTTTTTTGTTTTTTACCCCACTTCACCCTATATATATCAATTTTTTGAAGAAAAAAATTCCTAAAGAATTTTTAAAACCGAATAACCCTACAAGTACCAAATTTTTGAAAAATAAAATAACCGTCAAACCATCCACTAAAAATGACCTTTCAAACAAAAAAATAATTTGTAAAATCGGACAATTTTTATTTTTACCCGCTTTCACCCTACAAATGACGAAATTTGAAAAATAATATCCCCAAAGCCATTTTCTAAGAAAGACTTTCAAACAAAAAAAGAATTCCTTGATTGGGAAACTTTTAATGTTTACCCCATTTCACCCTACAAATAACAAAACCTTAAAAAAATAACTCTAGAGCCATTTCCTAAGAAAGACCTTTAGAAAAAAAAAGAATTTCTTAAATCGGGAAATTTTTGTACTGAAAAACGAAATGTATGTTGAGAATGTTCCGAACTTTCTTTTTTCTTAAACCTTCGTGTAGCAATTACAACCAAACCCGCAGAAGGAAGTATCCAAGTTTTAAGCATCCGGAATAATTACAAAATAAGGAAATTTTATCATGAAAAATCAAAAATTCCATTTCTGTTACGTGATTTTTTTGGCAAAAATCTGATGTGATGTGAAGTATAATTGAAACTTTAAGAACTACGAGTACAAAATTTAATCAAATTCGGTGCAGCAGTTTCTGTGAAAATTTAAAAAACCCGAAATCTTTGCGTGGCAGCAACCCGTTCTAAATGAGCTAAACAAAATTCGAATCTATTTTCAAGACAAATAAGAACATACAAATTTTCTGTACCAAATTTGAAGCAAATGTCCACCCGCTTAGCCCGATGTAAAACTTAGTCGGGAGTGCCGAAAACCGTCTTGTTTTGGACTTTGACATCATCGTAATGTTAGTTTTGAATAAAACCAAATTATAATTTCTTTCACAAAAACAAAAATTGGCATACCAACTAATGCTGGATTTACACGACTGACAAATTGGCAGTATTCTAGCATTTAACTGTCAAAAAAATGACAGAACAATGGAAAAATTCATTCTTTTGGCAGTATAGTGACAGAAAAATGCCAATTTGTCAGTCGTGTAAATGCAGCATAATACCTAAAGAACCTTATTACCAACCTGTTTTCGAGGTATTGAATTTAAAAAAAATTATTTTGAAGATTTTTAGACTGAAGATAATGAAATTCTGGCATTACACCAAAAGCGTGCAAAATTCTGAATTCAAACTCTCGTGTTTGGCATCAAAGTTATATAATATCAGATAGACTTTCAAGACCTACTGGTCAGACCTGTTATAAAGCAGCGGTTTCTCTGGTGGTCAAAACCAATCAAGTGACTGATGCATTCAATGAACTTGAATAAGATGTATATTGCAACTTCTGAAGGTTTTATACCTACGTATTGGAGTAATTTCTCCCGTAATTCAATTGGTATTTCAATTTCTACACCTCATATCTGCTGTCGTGGCAAAAGCGTTTCGATAATTTAGTGCCATTGACCACTAATGATATATACAATCGTCATCGGCACGACAAAGGTATTGTCCATCACTAACTTGTTTCTGTCCGAACAACTTTTTGAAGCATACCTACAAGGGGGAAGAAATAAGTATAAGGTTTGTATCGTGTTAGTCTCCCAGTTTGACAGTATTTCTTTGATGAAATAGAAAATAAAGAAGGGGTGGGAGGAATAAAAAAAGTCCCTTTATAAGGGGTGATATAGAATAGTTCACTCACACTATCGAAAATCTATTATTAGAGGCTTTGGCAAACACAACTTCTGCATCGTTTCGTCTGATAGAATGCTTAAACGTGACCAATATACAAAAATCAAATCAAAAAAATGGCTTCGTATAAAGCATTATGGAAGTTCGAATAGAAAAAAATGGAGTCTTTCTGCTTGTCTATCTCAGATTCTTCAATAAACTCCGAGAAATCTTTCAAAAATAAAAATGGTTACTTACATCGAAATTTCGGAAATAAGTTTATATCGGAATTTTCGTTTCATGTAAAGAAAATTTCGAGGTTTAAATCAAATTCATATTATTACATTGGTGGAGAAGTATAAATAAACTACAAGACTCTGATGGATCGCCCGAACTTTTTCTTTTCGTTCTAAACTACTACTAAACTTTGAAATGGAATAAAACAAAGATAATTTTTTTAAATTGACATTAAATTTACTTTGTTCGAAAGATAATCTTCTGGCATTATAATTTAAATATGATTTCTGGCAATATACCACCACGGCTGGCTCGGACGTAGTCTAATCTGGAGGTCCAACTTTCGATGACTTTTTCCAACCTTTGTGGCCTTATATCGGCAATAACGCGGTGAATGTTATCCTCCACGTGGTCAATCGTTTCGGGCTTATCGGCGTAGACTAGCGACGTCACATATCCCCACAGAAAATAGTCAAGCGGCGTTAAATCCCACAATCTTAGAGGCCAATTCACGGGTCCGTAACGTGAAACTATGCGGTTAACAAAAGTTTCCTTCAATAAATCAATTGTGGCACGAGCTGTGTGATATGTTGCGCCGTCTCGTTGAAACCACAGCACATCATGGTTGTTCAATTGATGAACGAAAAAGTCAGTAATCGTGGCTCTATACCGGTCACCATTGAGTGTAACCTTCTGGCCAGCATTGTTTTTAAAGAAGTACGGACCAGCAGAAACAGAAACAGCAATCTCGTTTCAAGTCCATTCATCGAATGTACGCCGCGCCCGTGCCCGATGGTCATCGTCGATTCATGATGAAATACCAAACCAAACTAAAAATAAATCATTTGACAGCTGACAAAATGGCCGCCAGTTAAAATAGTGTTGCCAACTTAAAGTTCTATACCTCTAAAAAAAACAGCCTTTATGATGTAGCTACTGACATTGTTATTAGATGTAGATATGTTATTGGTTCAATAATGTAATGATATCTTTAACGAAAAAAGCAAAAGTGCTAAAAAATTTTTTTTTTTAAATAAATCAATTTTGGTCATACTTTCGCTTGAATATGAGGCTATATTAATAAGCCAACACAATACCCAATAGATATAGGTTAAATGCCTAGTCTCTGCCACTCTTTATAATCTTCACCCAAACAACAGCCAAATTTGTGTGATCTCAACCGTTCCGTGCATTTTAGTATCAGGTCATGTTCCAAAAAAACCCTCATAACTCCTACCACAGAGCTTTTGATGTGTAAACATCTATCCTGGCAGTAATGTAAACTAAAATTTGCATTACGTTACCATTCGGTTACGTTAGGTGCGTTCAATAACAAAAATTGAATTGATAACTTAAAAAAATAATATCTACTCTTTTTTAAAAAAATATAGATATTTTAAATAATATTTTTGATGCAACAAAGAATTTCCGAAAAACCTATTGAGTTTATTAAGAAAAAAAAGAACCAAATTTTTGTGTCACTTTCAGAATGCATTGGTATTTGAATTTTGTTCCAGAGCAGAAAGTTGAAGAGACGCACGACCCACGACGATCAATAAGCATAGCGATCGTAGATATTATGTACTTGAGCCATTTTAGCTGTCAACTTCTCAGCTGTCGCTGTCATCGGAGAAGTCATTTCAATTGCTTCTGTGTACAGTATTTTTTTTTTTTTTCAACCAATAAGTGTGTGCACTTCACACCATTCTGTCAGTTCTCGTCTATAACATTTCAATGACCCAAATAAAACAATTCCTTTTCCCCTTCGGTTCAACAAACATACATAATATATCTACATTTGTTGTTTTGACAGTTTGAATGGCAACGAAATAACGAAAGAAGCAATGAATTTTTGTTCAGATTTTTTTCCGGTTGATCTTTGACATTTCTCGTTTGACAGCCAAAATATTGCGTGTATCTATGAGAATTAAAATGAAAATTGTTAAGGATGTTGTTTTTTTATTATTTAATTGACAGGATGTAAAAAAGAACTATAATAAATTTAATAGTTAATATTACTGTTTATGTAAATTTATCTGCTTGGGTGCATTTCAACGAATCAATAGAAAACTCCATAAATGGAAAAATCGCGAATGTACGGGCTTCTGTTATATAATGAACAGTGTTATCCCTACAGTACATATCTGGGTCAAAAGAAACGAATGGCGAATTTCAGACACAATCAAGTGAAGTTTTGTTTCTATATTTTTTCGCTTTTCATTAATTTGACAGATTTTACCCATATCTGACTACAAAAACTTATCAAACAGTCCATAAAACGAGGGTTTAAGCTGCCAAACAAAATATCATCGACCACTTTAATTTACAAGAAGTATTCAAGCTATAATTACGTTATATCACACGGGTAAATTATTCCTTTGAAAAGTTTTTGTATTTGCAAATTTTTGTTGAGAAGTAATATTTGGAGAGGTCCTTTTTTTTAATTTTCAAAGAAATCTTTTACTTCGTTTCCCCACTGAAATAAACTTTGCACTTTGCGTTCAAAATTGTTAACCATTTGTCGTGCAAACTTTGTGAGTACAGACTACTCCCACGAAGGCAAAACCTTTGAGACGAACTATTTTTAGATTTTATGACGCACATAATTAAAAAGGTATAGATATAGGTATACCTTTGTATAGAAATTTAACCGGTTCTAAATTCGAAGTGAATTTTGAAAACAAAGAGAATACTTTTAATGCACAAAGTGATTCTTAAATTAAGAAAACATTTTGTACTTTATTCGATGTAATGCATCGAAACAATACATCGATGTTTTCGATACATCGAATGAGAACATCGATGCATTAGTATTATATGAGTTTGAGTAATTTGTTAAAGATATAGAATAGGGTACACAAAAATGAGATATTATTCCACGTAATTAAATTCAGTTTTATTAAAATAAAAAACTTAAAATTAATTATTATTTTATTTGTATAATATAAGATGTCCCAATACTTCATTTAGTAGTATTTTATTGACCCGCTTTGCTTGAAACATGTAGCTGATTCAACATTTGTGCAGCTTTTGAAAAATACTGAGCTGGCTTCCACCATGTACACCAAATAGTTGATGAAACGTAGGTCAATTTTAAACTAGTATTCGATGCACTCGATGTATCGTTAAACATCGAAAGTATCCGATACATCGGTTGATTTGATACATCGAATAAGAAAATATCGATGTATCGATATAAAATGTGCAACCCTAACACGCCTTAATAGCCTTTTTAACTTGAACTCGAAACCACTCTCGAGTCACTTTTTATTGAAAATCGATTTAGCTGGTAAAAGTGAGTGACTGAGCGAGTTAAATAAAATGTCAGATTATTCCTCGGATATTTTAGCCGCTACTTGGCGTATATGTTGGTGAATTTACACATTTACAGAAGAAATGACTGTTCTTTACCCAAACAATTGTTGCATATAGGTTTATTAAGAGAATGAGAAATGAAATTGCAAAAACAACAACGTAGGTAGAAATAACTATTTTTTTATTGATATACCTTTTACTTACTTAAAAGTAAAGAAATAAGGAGCGATCAATATCAATAGCCGTGTTTTGTTGGGAATGAAAAGCTAGCTCGGCAAAATTTTAAACGCAAACAATAATTAAAAAAAAAGTGATTAAAAATATTTTATTATCGTACACAAAACAACAACACACTGTTATTTAAATTTGATTACGTGTAAATTTTATAAACTTTCACTACAACACGGCTAATACATAATAATATTTGGAAATGTATACAATATTTCTTTAAGGCAAAACACAAAAACATATATATCCCTTTTTTACATTCGATATATAGGTACGATATGGCAAAATAACGGTACCTGTTATACAAAATTTGTTATCCAAAAAGGAAAATCATATTTTTCCCAAAATCAGTTGCAAAGTTTTTTTTTTAATTTAATAAATTTTATAAGTTATAAGTTGCCGTTTAGTATAAAAGAATGGTTCCCACTGATCCGACGCGACGGCGCGCGGCGCGGCGATGGTTCAACTAACTTTGATCAATTTTGTATGAAGAATGATTGATACATAACCGAAATTTTCAAAAAAAAAATATTTTTTGGATTTTAAAAAACAAGTTTGAAATTTTTCGTTTGAAAACTCAATAATTCAAAAACTACTTCGTCGATTTTTATTAATCTTTGCGAAAAGCCGTTTTTTAACTTTGTCTAGAAGATTTTTAACAAAAAATATTCTAATAATCAAAAATAACGGTACCTCCCATACAAATGTTTAAAAACCATATATTAATTTTCATAAGAATTATTTTTCGATTTAAAAAAAAAAATTATTTTTGGATTTAAAAAAAAATCAAAATTATCTTTAGAATATTCGATATTTCAAAAACAGTCAAAAAGTGGAGTGGAACGGGGTTACTTTGCTCCATTCGAAACTTTTGCTTTTAATGAAGAGCTGGAGCAAAGTTAATACTGTATATAATTAACATTGATCCACTTATCATATCAGTGAAAGAAAATTTCAAAAATACAGAATACTTTTTTTTTTTTTTAAACAAAATAGTCGTATTTTATTTCATTAAAATCTTATGATATTTAAAGAATTTATAAAACAAAACATAAAAAGAACATCATTTATTAAAAACAAACAATTAATAAATAAACATAAATAAGAATTTTTAACAAAACAAATAATTATTCAATTAAAAATAATTAGAGAATTCAAAAATAATAATTAAAAAATTAAAAATATAAAGAGTTAAAGTAAATATTGCATTTAGCTCCTGTACGGAAAAGGTTCCTCTTTTAGAAGAGCGTTGGTGGTGGTTGAATGGAGCCTAAAACATTGCTCCATGGATAAGTTAGTTCATCTTTTGGAGAGGGCCACTTCCAGAGTGTCCAAGATATATTTGCTCATCATATATGTATAAAGGCAACGAATTTGCACACCTCTTGGTTTCGGCGCAAAGTAGCCCCAAAAATATGAAAAAAAGCGCATGGTCACACAAAATTTTCCACTTAAGAAAAAACACAAATTTATTAGCCGAACTTCACACCTCATTTTCTTGTTACCAACAACTGGTAAAGGATCACTTGGAACTTTTAAGAGATGTTTATATGTGTGTGTGTACGTTATGGTAGTTTCGATTTATAGAACTTAACATGTCTGAGTGTGAATCAAGAAACAAACTCTTTTCGGCAATGGCTCAGAGTAACCCCGTTTTACGGTACCAATATTTTTTCAAAAATGTTCGGGTTCAAAACAGTTTCACAAGTATTTTAATGAATTTATTTCTAATTTTGTTGATTTAAAACAATTCTCCAGTTTAATTACATATATGTAGGTATATGTATACTCAACTTAACTAAGTTTTGGCAAATGGATAAAATATAGGCTCCTATAAACTATTTTGTTCAGACTTTAGTACCACGCGCAGTATGATCGCACCTTAGAGCAAGTTCGTGCTACCCAGTTTGCTTATTTTTTACATACTATGAAAATAATGATTTTCCTTTTTGCCATTTCCAAACAGTTTGACTTGCAAAAAAAGAATTTAAAATTTTCTCAAAACGACTACTGTACCATGGCAAAATAATTCTGAACAACTCCAAAATTTAGAGCAGTGTTGCAAAACGACTTACAATTTTACTTTTTTTGATACATTTCAGTACATTCCTTCCAATATATTTTGCTTAGCAAAATACATAATTAACAATCCTTTTGAATTGATAGACTTTGACGATAAATATTTAAATTAAATTTCAAAATTTTCCCTAAATGCTATTTTATCGGGTTAAACAAATTCTATTACAAACCTTATACTAAATTTTTTTCTTGATGAAGAAAAATTGAAAATTGATACCATCAACAATGAGTTTCGGGCATTAGCCGATTGATTCTGCTAAAATCAAAAAAATCAAAAATAAATCTATAACTGCATTTTGGACTGAGATTTATTCTTTAAAAAATGAAAACAAAGAGTTTATGTGTGGGAATATACATCGAATAGCTCAAGGTTTGCTTTCTATACCGCACTCATCATGCGGCATGGAGGAAAGAATTTTCTCAATATTAAAACAAAGTGCCGCAACCGCCTACAAATTAAAACATGTTCCTCTTTAATTCAAACCAAGAACTTATTAAGAAATATAGCTTGTCATAATTTTGTAATAAGAATTGAACTTATTAAACAAAAGTTAAATAATAGGCGTGTTTTTTTGCAAGTCCATATGGATTTGTCGAAAAAAACGACATCGGGACTTAGGAACTTCTTACTTACAGTACGTAAGTCCCGATAATTATCTGGACTTAGCTAAGTCTATATGGATTTAAGTTGTTGTTGTATTTACGTGTAAAACTATTAGTCCCGATGTCGTTTTTTTCGACAAATCCATATGGACTTGCAAAAAAAACACGGCTAATAATGACCTTATGGAAGATGAACTTTTGGAATAAATAAAAATATTTAATGCATTTTTATGTTTCCCATTAAATGAATGAATTAAATGTGTTTTTAACTTTGTGATTTTTTTTGTTACTATACGTTATGATAGTTTTATGAAAATAAAAAAAATAATTAACAACAAAATTTACTTTTAAATTATTTACTACACAAAAAAGTACAATTGATCCCATTTCAGTACAATTTCTTTGAGTTTCCAGTATAATCAAAAAAAGTCATTTTTCACCCCTGATGTAGAGGAGTGCAAAATCTCAATTTATAATGAAATGCTTTAAACTTGTAAAGTTTGAGAAAATATACCCGAATTTTGTCAGACAATTCGGCTCTCTGTTCTGATCTTATATCTGAAAACGAAAAACAATACGATGATGGAGAAGTCCATAAAATTGGAGTACGCCAAACCGTCAGAATTTCAGTTCTCAGAGGAGTAATACAACGATTTAGTTTTTTTTAATTATTTCTTGAAAACGATTTTGATTAAACTTCACTCCTTTAATATTTAGGCCATTTCAATATAACTGCTTTTCAGGTTTTTCGTTAAAAATTATAACGGAAAAATGAACTTTACAATTTCTAATGTTTTGGGTTATTTCCCTCTTAGGACTGGATCGATTTTTAGCTCCAATTTTTCAAAACATGTATTAAAGTACTTCTGAAGAGTTCCAAAAGAAAATTCTTAAAACTTTTTTGATCGTCCAGATCGGATAAACGCGTGGGAGAGTTATGAAACGTTTTAAACACGATGCCTTTCATTGTTTCTTTTAGATGCTTTGAGCTTCAATGAAACTTCTTACTGAGAAGTATTTTCAGCTGAATTCAGTTCAAAACCAACACAAAAATCGAAACGTTTTAAGCAACATTACCAATCCCCTAGTTTTTGCCTTTGATTTGAGAAAACAATTAATACAAAACAAAAATATAAAGTCCCCTACCATGTCATATCGACATAGTGGCGTACAAAAACTAAGTTTCATACAAAATATAATCAAAGCGTATAATTCGCTTTATAGATTCGGTAAAGCGTATCTTCGAATGATAACCTATACGTTTGTGTCAAACGAATACACGACCCACAAGCGGGCTCTTTGTAACTTTTTCCTTTGCGCTCTAGGTTTATAAAGTCGTTTCAGTTTATTTTTGTGTGGTGACTTTGTTTATGTTCCGAGTATAACCTCTTTGTTGATATAAACCTGGGTTTCAATTCAAAGGAATCATATCCCTTTGGCAATCCAACCAACTTAAACTTACAAAATAAAAGCCTTGCAGTTCCACAAAGCGTCAGAAGCTCCAAGAATACTCCAATTTATAGAAAAAAAAATTTAAAAAAAAAAGTGAATAGAAACGCACAACAATAGAAAAAGGTAAGTGGAACGAAGTCTTTTGTTCTGAAATAGTAGAGAGCATAAAAGTTTATTTCTATGTATTTTGTGTGCAACCCGGATAACATGTTATGCCATATCAATTCGAGTTTGAGTTTCCATGACAATTTTCACTATATGTAGTAGGTATAACCTTAGATAATGCTTTCGAGAACGATTTTCTCTATTTGTGTTTTGGGTAGGTAGGTCGTAGGTACGTGCCTGTCTGGGATAGGTACATGAACTTCTATATAAACTATATCTTTTGTATTTTGAGGGGATAATGTGAATGGCCTTCACGTGCTCGGTTTGAATACAACTTACTTCAGCATCTAACCCCTGCTGAAATATTAGTCATAAGAAATGCCTCCATTAATTTAGATGACAATAATAGTTTGTGTATCTTTCGTCATAGTTTAGCACGTTTGTCTATATAATTGGACATTCTGATGTTCCACTTGAATGCCGCTGATAATTATTATTTGTATCTGGAAAATAGTCTCCTGACTCATGAGTCTTATAACAAGACACAAATATGTTTTGTTTATACATTTCGATTCTCCTAGAAGCTAGGGTTCGGATTGTCTTTCATATTTCAACTGTGATGAAATCCCACGTAGGGAAAGGAAATGATCAATTTTCAAATTAACCAACCGTAATGGGTAAATTATAACCAAGTTCCTTTTTTTGGTTTGTTACCTTATACCTACTTCAACATCTTTTCTTGAATGCATCACATACATACACATGTGCCAAGGCTATAGTCCCAATAGATTCTTCGCTAAAACTTCGGTGCCACCACTTTATTTTAATTTTGTTTTTTTTTTATAGATTTTTATAAAGTCCGAACCCTGGGGATAAACTTTTGTCATATTCTTCACCCCCAACGGCCAAAGCCTCTCTCTGTATAAGCTTAAGCGATCGTTAAATTCATTTGCACTTCTTCGAAAATTATGTTTATTCTTCAGCTCTTGAAAACGCAATCCAAAATGCGGTCGGGCCGTCGCCGTCGCTTCATCGTCAGCGTATATATTATATGTAAGTGCCTATACGGCGTCGTTTGTTACTTTGAGTGGATTTGGTATTTTTATATTTATTTCGTTCGGTAAGTGTTTTTCTTTTTTCTTTTTTTTAACGACACACATTTATTAGTGCTGCGTTGAAATATGACTAAAGCCATAAACGTGACCGACCCTCACTCACTTGCATATGCGAGGCGGTGACGATGACGTTGTGCGCTGCGCTGCACCACCACAATTATTGGTTACGGATCGAATTCAATGAGATTCAATTTAGAGATACATTATTATGGTTTCCTCCCTGACTGATTGGAACTTCGAACAGGAGCGTTCCACTATACATATACGACGATGACGATGACGAAGTCGATGATAATGATGATGATGGCAATAATGATTGTATATATTCGCTGTCCCATCACAGACGGAAAGTCCAGGCCACTACACGGCACCACCAGTTTATAATTTGAATAAAGGTTTGTTTAGGAGTGGAATTGTTGATGTTAGTATCACGCAGTTCTAGTAAAGTGTTCTACTGGGTCGCTTAAAGTTGCTCTCGACTATATCAACAGTCAGTTTGCTTTATGATAGACTAAAAAACATGCAAATTTGTAAAAGACAAATAATGACACTTTTTCGTAATTAAAAGTAGGTACCTACCTATACGAATTG
Organism: Leucozona laternaria; assembly: GCA_932273885.2. Classification (NCBI taxonomy): domain Eukaryota; kingdom Metazoa; phylum Arthropoda; class Insecta; order Diptera; family Syrphidae; genus Leucozona; species Leucozona laternaria. The sequence goes on from OW026368.1 coordinate 8,796,098, forward strand.
AGAAAAAAAAAAATGGGTAGGTACCCGAAGTATGCCCACCAGGTGGCGCGGAAGACTCTGGCACTGTGGGTCTGCTCCTTGTTTTAAGCCTCTTTAATATTTGTTTGAAATAGCCAACAGTAAATATGTTCATACAACAAATCGTTTATGTACCGATACACATTGGGGCGTATTCATAGTCATTTTTAAAGTGTTGCTAAGTTAAACCTGAGTATAATTGTATTTTCTATGATAAATTTTGATTGCTATGGGTTAGACTTTTAATATTTGAAGTTGAATATTTCAATAAACTATTATTTGAATCTACATAGGAGGTAATTCGGTTGAAAATAGGAGCTGTACTCGTTTTTCCATTTGATTTTAACCTGTAGTTTAGTAAAACATGAGTTTAGCAAATGACTATGAATACGCCCCATTATTTTTATTCATGAATTCCTCGGAGTTCTTATATAATTTTATAAATTGTTTTAATAATACAATTAGTAGATATTGATAAAATTAAGCGTTAAATCAGCTTTTTTCTTAATAATTAAAAAAAAAATAGTGTTTTACAAAGATAGAAAACTCACTTAAACTATACCTGTAACTTTATTTAATTGTTTAAACAAAACGGAAATAATAGAAAATAATATTACCAATCATTTCGTGTTTAATTTTCTACTGTACGATATCTTGAAGCCGAGATATTCACAAAAACATTTTTAAACGAATCCATAACTTTGGTAAAAAAAAGCTATTTTGAGACTAAGCTTTTCAAATAAAACCCTATCGATGCATGAACAATTCAGAGACAGTGTCTCTGCGCGCAAGACCAAATGAAGGTTTGGCTGCAATAATGAAGTATAGGTAAGACAATAATTATTTTTTTCTTTATGAATACGTTACTTGGCCCTTATCATAAAAAAATTACTATAGCTATAAACAAGCAAGCATATCAGCATGCCAATTTGCAAATATGAGTAAGTCGTTGAACTCAAAGTGTTAAATATTTATTTTATTTTGTAGCTATAGAAAAGTTTAAAATGTCAAATGGCAATTAGGGTTTTGTAGATCACAAAACAAAAACAACAAAAACAACAAAACTCATAAAACCCCACATAATTACTAAATTTGCTATATACATATGCTGAGTACAAGGTTAAGTGTATTTGGAATTTGATAATGGAAAAAACGACTTAAAAATTTGTATATCAGCATACCCATATTAAACTTAAATTCAATGATGTAGTCTTGAAATCAGGTTTCACGGGTCTTTGCTCATAAGAAAGGAGTCCTTTAGCACCTTTAAAGCATTTTTTAGGGACAACGATAAGCGATTTTCGCATAAAAAAAAAACTAAAAATCTAGTTTTCAAGAAAAGCGTGATTCGCATAAGGTGTGTGCGACAAAAATCTTGAGCATCTAGTTTGGATCGAGACAATAGGAGGGGGGTCTATTCACCCTGTTGAACCAGGAGGGGCAATTTTTTAAGAAAAAATTAACTTAAAACAGAAAAAAAATATGAAAAAACAACGGTTACACTTACAATGCCAAGCTATGAGGCACGTAGCCAGGGGGGGAGCTTGAGGGCTGAAGCCCCTCCCGTAATGATTTGTATCTAAATAAATTTAGTAAAAACTATAGATTTTTAATATCAATTCAAATTTAGGAAAAAAATAAAAAGATCAGTTAAGGACTTCAATTATTATCTTCGTTGATATTAAGAAGAAGAAGCCAACATTTTGCAAAATAAAAATAACAAAAATTATATGATCTCAGAATAATAAAAACCACAAATTAATAGAAATAATGACTGGAAAACGTTGCTGCTGGAAAACAAAAAGATGCTGCTACCCAATGCAAAAGCAATAGCTGAAAATAGAGCTGTAATAAGACCTATTATTCAGACTATTTTATTTTGTGCAGAACCAGATGTGACGACGATAGTGGAGCTATATATCTTCCTCGGCCCACAAGAAAAGATGGAAAGTTAAGGGCTCTCCTGCAGTTGAGAATTTAATCTGGGGACAACAATTTAAAGGATCACGTCATTACCAGCTCTAAAAACACAGGCTCAGCTACACAAAATGAAATCCTGGAGACATGTTCTGATATAGTCACAACCGAAATATACAATAAACGGGCTACACATTCAAGTAGTTTCAACGTCCTCGCTGACGAAACAAAGGATGTGTCTGGCACTGAACTACTTTCCATATGCCTTCGATGTGTCGACTGTTTATTGTTTAACAGACCCAAAATGTTGTATGCTTCGGGAAGTTTTTTAGGTTTTGTTCTCGTTGACGACCAAACTTCTAGAAACCTGACCAAAACCATTACTGCAGCGATGTGAAGAACTACATCTTGATATATATGAGCAATTGTACTGGCCAAGGCAATGATTGAGCCGCAAATACGGCAGGTCACTTAAATGGAATACAAAGCAGAATTAGAAAACAGTATCCAAATGCTTGGTATGTACACTGTGCAAGCCATCGCTTGCAAAATAACTTTCCAAAATATCATAAAAACCACACCAGAGAGCAAAACAAAATGCAAAACTATTTTTGGCACACTTCCAGTGACAACAGCGTCTTGAAAGAACTTTTCCAACGATGAAAATTATTAAAACAGTGTCTCGAAGGCTTATAAGCAATGCAAGACTTAACGCACTTGCTATGATATCTGTTTATTCGGATATTGATGTCGATCCATATATATCTTTTTGTAAAGCTAGAAATCTGTTATTTCATTTTCTTTTTAAATATATGTACCTACTTAGTTGGTTTAGTGAATGGTTTTTAAAAAAATAATTTTCAAACTCAAAATTCAGAAAAAAAATTAAAAATTTTGTTCAAACTAGTTTTGTTCAAAATTTTACGTTTACGTTACGTAAGTAGTATTTTTGTTTTTCATATTCAAAGCTCTTATTAAATGTAGGTTAGATTAGGTAAGGTTAGGTTAGGGTAGGAGGGGCATGCACAGCCTGGAGGCTGTTGCGTTCACGGGGGCCTGTTGGTCCATTGTGATCCCCTTAATATAAAAAGCGGAGATGCTCCTAAACTAATGACTGGCATAGATTGGTTTGTTTTCTCATGTTTGCCATTGAGACCTGCGCTAGATCGTCCAGTTCTCCAACAAATCTGTTTCCAAAATATCGGATGCGATTTGTTTGAAGGTTTGGACAATCGCAGCGCAGCTGTTTAATGATTTCAATTTCTTCGGCATCCTGACAGCTTCTACAGAAATCGGGTGCTAATACACCCAATCTAGTGACAATTGTGGAAATGTAAGTCAAATACTAAAAACCAGATGCTAAAATCTCTTCTAGTTCTTTAAAAAAAAATTAAATAAGAGAAATAAAATTCTCTTAATTTTACTCCAATGCGTTGCTTAAAAGACATTGCAAACGGTTTTCTGTTGTAACTACAAATTTATAGTTTGAATTTTTTTAAAAATTTGTTTGAACATAAATTTTTCAAAAAGTGTTCAGTAAAACAACTTTATGTGTTGGATGACAATTAAGCATATGTATAAATAGGGGTGGAAATATTGAACAGGTATGTTATAGTAACCTAAAAACTACCTATCTCATGGCATCTATTGAAATACATAATGCTAACCGATAGGATAGGTAGCTTTAGTTAAAAAGTCCAAACATTAAAAAATCCGCTTGTCGGACAAGATTTTCAGGTTGCTTCAATTAGAAAATGCTGTACTCAAGTTCATCGTTAATAAACGACCAAACACAAATTTGTATCCGTTTTTTTTTTCACATTTTCCATAACATACCTACCTACGATTATTTCATGTGGTTTGTGAAGAGCAGATAGATTCATCCTGTCTCTTTCAATGTTTTCGCAGCTAACTCCATCCTGTTTCATTGGATATAATGTTTACCCTCAACTCGCGTAAAGAAGTAACTTCAAAATGCAATAATTTGTTTTCATTTAGGTATTGGGAAAATGTTAAATTATACGCAAAGAATCTTAAAATCTCTTTTTGGCGTAACCTTACTCGTTGATTGAAATCATCAAAGATCCAACAACCGATATGGATTTATGAACAGTTTATTGTAGACTTTCCAAAGCTTCCCTTTCAATCACTCACTCACATGACAGCCATATCAATAGTAGGTATGTGTTTTAACATTCAATTTGTCTCCATCTCTGTCTACCAGTTAAACTTTTCACAAAGTATCAGATCATTTGAAATAATCACAGCCATTTCCCACTGTTACCAACATACATATCTAAACCATCAAATATATATGATATTCTATAAACTGAGATTCCCTCAACTTGTCATTGCCAAAAGATTTCACCAAGAAATGCTAAACGAAAAACGACGCACAGCACATGTGGCCCCCTGCCACCGCAACCGCTGCCGCCAAGAAGCCATAACGTTCTATCTGTCAAGTCAAGTCAACCCTCGAGATACGACTCCGTTATCAGGCGGATTACATCTTCTGGAATTTTTGCGGAAACGTATCGTCAAAAAGATACATTTTGTAGGTTTTTTTTTTATTTCTTGTAAATTTGTAGGTAATCTCTTTTCTTCTTGGAATCTCCAAAGCGATAAAAAATGCTGATTATATCGATTTTTATTTCGACAGTTTATCTAGTTCTTCTTACTTTTATAGCTGAAAATTTAAATTTTAAAGGCTGAAATAAGAAGAAACGTAAAGGAGCTTTCACTTTCTCGACGAGTTATTAAGTGACAGTCATTAGCCATCATGAAGACCCGAAGTTGGAGTGGCAACAGTGCGATAGGAATCCGAGCGAACGTAGGTATGTAGGTATAAAACGACGAAGCTGACGAAACAAATTATATAGGCAAACTTATAGGTATATGTTATATGTGTGGAGAGATAATAGCAGCTACTTGGTCTTGTGGTGGGTTGCAAGTTGATAAATACACATAGGTATAAAGTGTTGGGGCTCTATGGGCAGGGTGATAGATGACAAAAGATAACCCTTGTAACCGCTCACACAACCTTTGCCACCATATAATATTGGTACAATATTGCTACAACTTTTCGAAACATCTAAGCTAATAACTTTGGCGTAACACACTCATTAAATCATTTAACGAGTTTCAGAGCGTGTAGTAGGTAGCTCTGTGGTTTGGTTTTGTCTTCACGTTTAAATACTTACATACTAGTCGGATAGCGGATATGCAACCATGAAAAGTTTTTTTTTTTTGCAAATTTCAGTGATGTTAAACATTTCAAATTGTTTTTTTATGGGTTATCTATAGGTGTAGGTAAACTTTGCTGATGATAGTCTTTAAAACCTACGCTTAGTTGGTGGTTTACCAGAGGATAAGGTCTTGTGATATCTATAATAGTCCATTGAAATGTTGCAAAATTTTGGCCGAACCATGGATTTAGTACAGGACAATTTTGTTTGTAATGTGGGGGGGGGGGGGGTCTATGTGAGTACATCACTTGGTTTTCGGGGTTGAAAGTGTGATAGTACACCATTTGGCCGCCATCTTGGAGAACGTGGTGTAACATGTTAAGTCGTGGTATCTTGAGAACCAAAGGTCTCACACAAAAAATGTGAAAACCTTTTTTATAGAGAATTCTATTCCCTACAACTTTGATTGAGATTTCTTTACCAAAAAATTGAAAAAAAAAAGTTATAATGAAGAATAGACGAACATTTTTAAGAAATATATCACAAAGGGGTTATAGCTTATAAACATTTACAGGGTTATTCGCATAAGGTGTAACAAAAGGCTAGAGAGTTTAGGTTGGGTCGGGAAAAGAACAAAATCGTATGGTAGCAGGGGGGGGGGGTCTGTTCCCCCCGTTTAGCTATGTAAGTAAATTTCTAAAAAAAAAATATTTTAAAACAGAAAAAAATTATTTAAAAACAACGGTAACACTTATAATGTGTCATGCGGTATACCTTTTTGTAAGGCCAGAAATATCTTCTTTTATTCTTTTATTGGACTCGAAATGCATTGACTAAGCAAAATAATTTTGTTTTGTTTTTTATTAAATGTTGTGACCTTTGCGGTGTTACTTTCATTTGCGTTCTTGTTAATTTTACGCGATCACAAGCTAAAAAAGTTCTTGACTTTCCAAAACTCAGCTTGGTTTATCCCGCGCAATAGCTCAGTGGAAAAAAAAATCATACCTATTATACCTACCTATTATTAGAAATGGTCACTGACTTGAAAAATTTAGGGTTGCGACATACCTACCTACGCAAGTTCACCTAACCTGCCTAACCTACATAACTTACCTACTTTCCTCGAGACAATCTTTTCTCTTCTATAAATCTAACCTGCACGTGGGTATAGGTGTGAGGTATAGTGCCCTATACCTACCTACCTTCTTTCACTACACAAAAACTTTATACCTTCTCAAGTTACATTTCGCCACTCAAACCAACATTTTACAAGAACTTCGTCTTTAAAATCTAATATCTACCTATATTACCTTGTCCTTTCTTTGGTTGTAAGGTGGATACGTATAAATATCTTAAACATTGTTGACTTCCCGTTCCAAACTTTAAAGTCAGACTTTCTTGTTAAAATTGGTCCACAACTACCTGCTATTCAGTTAAATGCGAAATATATGGGGGTCATGCGCAGGTAGGTATACTTACAACTTACAAGTATCTTAAACTGACCAAACCATTTCTCGGTGTGTCTGACCTTAGCCTAATAAATTCTCGAAATATGTATGTCCTTTGTTGCTTTATATCCATACCCAAAGTTATAATTGGTCTCAATACCTCAAGCTGTTCAATAATGCGCTCGATAAGACATTTTTGGTTCATTGCCTTTGCAGATTAACCCCAAGAATACGGTCCATTAAAGCTGTCGCAAGCAAACAATTTCTAGGTAGGTAGGTATGGGTAGGTATAGCTGTATCGCAACGCGTCGAGGATATTTCTTTGAGTTTTCCCTATAAGGAAACAGGAAAAACTCTTAATACGAATCCAAAATGCCTCCCTCGCTAAATATAGGTAGGTATGTACCTACATACCTATACATTTATATGTATTTATAAATAAACTAACAACCCTAAAGATTTGTGTAAAAGTCTTCTTCGTCGTGTACCAATTCCGACCTATGCTAAACAGCCGCCAAAATGCATCCCTTCCACTGTCAGCTCATTCAGCCATTCATTCACTCATTAAAAAATATGAAAATCAAATTATAAAATCATAAGAATTTGCATTATTTATCCAATTTCGAAACCCTCTTGCCTACTTCGACTTATTGCACAGTGCACAGACGATGACGATGACGACGCCAACGACGAGCGATGGCCATGCCACATTAAGCGTCCTTCTTTATCCCGGTTGAACGTGTGTCTACCTTCCTCACTCACTCGCGTATACTCAATGAAGCCATCTAGTTTCCAGCAAATAATGTGGAATAACAAGGATGTTCTAACCTTGTAAGGCTACACGACGACGAATGATTGCGACTGATGACGGTACTGCAGGTCTGCAGGCACAAAGTCGAAAATGACAAAAAAAAACACTGAAGACTGAACCCTTCAGCGACCTTCTGCTTCCATCCGTCCCAAGCCGTTTTTAGCAACGTGTTCGCAAATTAAACCTTAATAAAAAAGGACCCTCTTCCAATCTCTTCCAATACATTTCTCTGAACGAACGACCAAAGCACCGAGAACGAGGGTAATGTTTTTTTATGCTTTGCTACCCAGAAAAGATACAAAAAAATGTGCCAAGAGAGCATGCAACTGTGTACTTTCTGGGCTGCAACCAATCTCAATGACGGACGAGGACGATGTTCATCTCATCCAGATCCATTCATTCTCATTGCATCGCATCGTTTTCAAGTGAAACTCCACTTACTCGGGCGTACAAAAAACGAAGTTGTAAAGAGGGAGCCCTGTGTGTCCCCTCAGCTCATCGGCTTCGGCACCTTCGTATTTGTCCAGAAGAAACAGAGAAATCCCACTCTGCTCTCTATGTAACCACCACCGTTGATTGATGCCGATGCCGATGCCGGGTCGGTTGCGTTTACACTTTGAGACACCAGAGGGGGTTTCCATGTACCTACCTACCTACATGCCGAACGTAAAGCATAACACAAACTTTGAGGAACAAAAAGCGAATGAAAAAGCGAAAACATACGAAGAAACACTCGCTCGCAGGCAAACAGTTGGTGCGTGTCTGTAAATGCATACATATGATGGCCCTGGCTTTATATAAAGCACATTGATATAAAACACACTCTCTGGTAGGTATATAATAATGGAGCTTCCTGATAAAACCGATGTTATATGAGAGCGTCGCTAGTGTGCTTACAACACAATTGTATCAGCAAAAGCAGGGCAAAGCGAAAATACTACGAACAAAAAGTATTTACTGAACTGATACGAACGAACGGATAGCGAATGGTGGTGGAAAAAGACGACATACAGAATGCGATACAACGACGAACGAGAAACAACATCGACATCGACAACGGCAACGGCGGCGTCATCGTCGGATGGATTATTTCGACATAGTGTGTGGCTGTCGGCTGTGGCGGTGTTTGTTCGTTTTTGCTTTTGTGAAGTATTTTTTTTTTGTATTTCTTTTAATATGGTTTTTATGTATATACCGCGCAGTTGCTGCTCTGCTGTTGCTGCTGCTTCTGCATTCCTCTTGGTATTTCTATCTAAATTTTTGCTGATGTGTATGAAGTTGGCTATGTTTTAGCCCTGTGCTGTGCTGTGCCGTGCCACACATAGTAATTGAACACGCTGGAAGGGTAGAAGAGACGGTAGGTATCTGGTAGAATGAGTTGTTGGTTGCCTTTATGTTAGGAGATTTATGTGATGGTTGGACTTTATTTCTCAGAATAATTGCAGACTAGATATGTATGTAGATGTCCAATGTAAAGGTAGCCCTAAACGACGAACATTTTCACCGACCTTATTCGTTTGTGTTATCCCCTACACGGCGAGCACATTTGGCGAACATTCATTTCGTTCTGATTCTTCAAAGAATAAACATCGATAAAATCGCGGCTGACTATGGCACAGCAAAAATGAGGTTTGCTCGGGCCCAACAAAGTGAACATCGAAGCCAACGAACATCACAAAATCGAAATTTTTCGTTAACAGCGAACAGTTCGCCAACCAGCCCCTACACGACGAAAATATAGCGAGCACGAACAAGTTCGGCGAGCATATTCGTCTACTACCTACCTTAAGACAAGAAGCTGCCATAACAGTCGACTCCGCTTATTTGCAACACAAAAAATGCAGAAAATATGTTGCAATTAAGCGGAGTTTTCATATGAAAGAATTTCGGAACGAACTTTGTTGTACTTAACCAAACTTCATATAACTCCAACTTTATTTTCTCTTTAAACGATGTGATATGAAATATTTCCAAAGATAGAAAATAAAACATAAATAACCTCGAACAACAAACAAAATAATGTTTAATAATTGTGACAGTAGAAAGGATTGGAACGATGAGAATGGAATGAAACATAAAATGTCATTTTTAGGTGAGTGCAAACTTCAAAAATGTATGAATGCGATTGCGATCATTTTTTCACTTAAGCGGAGTTGTTTCAGAAGAAAATAATTATTTTGTTGAAAGAAAATTGTAAATTTCTTACTATATGCCTACTCTATATAAAACTACAAAAAAAAAAAACACGGCTACTATCAAAATCCAACCAAATTTCCATGGTAAATCTTCCGAGAAATAACTTTACCTTACCTTATACCTTATATATGACACATGAATAAGCTGTACAAAATATGTACGACTTGTTCGCACGAACTTGTTCTTGTGGTTAACAAATGTGAGTAACCCCACATTGAAGATGCATGGTGTATATATTTAACGAAAAAATATTAAAAGAGTCAAAAGTACTAAAAAAATGATTTTTTGTTTGTTTGTTGTTTATAAAAAATAAATTTTTTTAAATGCAGTATTATTTTAACTATTGAGAAGCGTCAAATTGCAAAAATTATAACAAAATCGGTCTAACCATGGCAAAGAAATACGAAAATAGCCCAAAAATAAGACCATTTTCTCAAAAAACCTGGAATACCTAATTCCGTCATGTGAATTTTTTGAGAAAAACCCACATTGGTGTTTTCTTATAATTGACTTGGTTATTGCAGGTACGAAATTTAATCAAAATCGTCAGAGCCGTTTTCGAGAAAATTGTACCAAATTTGAAGCAAATCGGTCCACCCGTTTAAGCTCTAGCTCAAATTACAGTGGACGCACAGATGCACAGCACAGACCGACGCACAGTGGGGCAAAATAGGTCGCTTTGTGATAATAATTATTTTCACTTAGAATTGAGTGTTGTTTTTGCAACTTTTTGTTATTTTATGATGAAAGCGAAGTGTTATCTTGACTTTAAGTAAGTTTTGTATAAAAAAATATTATTTTCAAACGCGAAACAGGCACGAAAAGTTTTAGTTTTTTTTTTTTTTTTAAAAAGCGTAGATGATATTTTGCACAATTATTCTTGGATATAGCCTAAAAAAAAATTGTATAGGAAAGAGGATTCAGGTCCCCTAGTTAAGGCAGGAGGGGCAATTTTGTGAAAAGTTAACTTAAAGTTAAAAAGAAAATATTACAAATTAAAACGTAGTTTTTATTTTGAAGTTGATTTTTTTTTTTAAATGTTGCTTTATAAGTGGTATGTTTTTACTAAATATTCAATGTTCTTACCAATTTTTAGCAAGATTTTGAAAACTATGTACAAAAATCTTTATTAGCTTTTTTTTTAATTATACAGAAATGCTTTTTTACAATTTTGACCTAAATGTGAGATTTTAAACTATCTTTCTATCTATCTTAATTCTAAAAATATGTAAGAACTAAAAGTCAACCTTTTTTACACTTTTTAAATTATCCATTCGCTCCCCTTTAAGGCTAACTTTGACAGCCTGTCTACTCTTCACTAAAAGTCTTAAACAAACAAAATTAAACTCATCATATCAAATTTTCCGTTAAATTTAAGAGACCAAACTTTATTTTCCCGTTGCTTAAGTTTTAATTGATGACCTTTAAATCATCGCACGAAACCCACTTTTTTGGACTTCTCGATTATTGTAGTGTTAGTTTTGACTACAACCTCGAATTTTTTTTACACGAAACCAATACTTGCCCTATAGTACGGTGACCATCCATCCCGGAATTCCCAGGACTGTCCCGCATTTCTATAGCCTGTCCCGGCTTTTTTTTAAGAAACCCGGGACGTATAAGTGTCCCGTATTTATTAATTTGTCCCGTATTTGAACATTTTCTGATGTTTTTTTTTTTTAATTTCTATATTTTATAAAACAAAATGTTTTATATACATATAGATATGTATGAAAGTGGAAATATCCCTTAACAACTCACACAGAGGGATCTACTGCAATAGGAAAACACATCTATTACAATTATATTTCCATGCCCACCCCACTGAACGCATTCATTCAGCTTGTCAAACTTCACCTGTCTGTCAACGATTTGGTTTACCGAAAGTCACTTATGAAAGCAAAATCTGCTTATCAAGAACAACAACTACTGTCTTCAAAATAAAAAAAAAAAGGTGAACATTTTATTTCATTAGTGAGATAAAGATAAATTTTTTTAAGTTTATAAATTATTAAATTATAGACGGAAAATAAAAAGGCAGTAGTTGAAAAATGGGTAGAAATTTGTACGCATTTCTCAGATAAAAGCATTGGTTGTGCAAACCTTTTACAAATTGTATAGTTCAACTTGTGTTTGCCAGGTTTTAATGCTGGCACAGAAAGGGTATTTTTCAAGTATAAACAATATGTGGAAGAGCGAAAAATGCAGCTAAATATAAAAACTCTAAAAGCCATGTTAAACGTAAATATAATTATAATTTAACCTGACATGAATTTAAAAATTATTTAAAAGAAAGCAACAAAATTGTAAAAGCAATTCTTTCTGCAAAGAAGTAATAAAGGAAAAGAAAAAAATTGTACGTTGTAAACTTGGCTTAGTGTGCATTTTGAAATGTTATGTTTCTTGTAGTTTACATAATGTATGTACATTTAACTTATATTATTTAAAGTCTTTGTTTTCAGAAGATTGAATTAATTTAATAATGAAATTCAAAATGTTAAGTTTTAAGTTGTTTTTTGTTATGTTACATTATAATCTATTGTCTTGTTCCTGTATTTTTAAGAATTTATAATTAAAAATTAATAAAACGGCTTATATTTTTCACTTTTTGTCCCGGGTTTCGCTGCGAGAAATATGGTCACCGTACCTATAGAGCAAGTAAAAAACGTAAGTGTACTGAATTCCTGATGCTAAATTGTGAAGTGCAGCTCCGACCTTTTTTTTTCGTCCCCAAATAACACCACATAAACCAATTTCCTTATAGAATCAGTTTGTTCTTCTCTAGCCCAGGCCCAAGCACAACACAAGCCCAGGGGCGATATAAGTATATGAATGTTAAGCGCTGCCAAAGTGAAGCCCCTTTTTGGAATCACATTAGCTAGTTGCTTTTGCTGTTCCCAGTTTTTGTCCTGCTACAAAATCGAAGCCTCATCTCTCATCCTCGTCATCCTTTGCTATTGCCACTAGATTAAACCTTCAGTTCTGAGTCCTCTTTTCTTTTTTTTCTTTCTTCGAACTCATTTCTTATTATACTTTTAGCTTGAATCTTCTTTTTCCCTTGCCTTGCTATGTGATGTGTTTTGTTGTTGTTGTTGTTAGTTTGCTATACCTATCTCTGCAGAAGAGAAGTTTCTCAATAGTGAATTCCAAATTTCTGAAATTCCCATTGTTCAATTCGGTTTCGCTTCGGTAGACTGTTTTTGCGTATAACCCTGGTGCGTGCAGACAGTAAAACCCAATCTAAGAACAATAGGAACAACTGCGCCAACACCAACAACAACAACTACTAGATATCACTTGATTATGTTTATATTTATTTACCCCTGTTTTTTTTTTTTTTTTGTTGGTTTGCTGTTGCTGCTGGGATGAATAGAGAACTGCAAGAAATAAAGAGGATAACTCTGAATAGGGGTTGCACAACCACATACGCCACCAGAGAGTCCTTTGGAATAGCAAAAAAAAAATAAAAAAAAATCGAAAAATTTGGGAAATGGAATTTTTAATATAAAAACTACCACCAGGAGTAGGTCTTTGGTACTTTGTATGCCCTTGTCGCGTCCTGATACATAACTTCAAGTTTTTTCTAGGGGTTGTTTTTGAAAGCCCTTTGGCTTCGCCGGATATATGATAGTATGTACTCAGCCAAAAAAGCGGTAGATACATAGGCAGTTATAATTGATTGGTATATAGGTATATGACACGTTCCTTTTGAACTTTTTTCTTTTTGCAGAGTCGAGAGCGGCAGTAGGTACATGTCCTTTTGTACATAATCCATGTTCCATGCCTCCGAGGCCGCAGTGGAAAAACTTCATTTCCATGGTTAAATATAGGTAGGTACATACCTATTCGTTTTCATTTTCATTCCACTTAGATATACCTAGGGGTAGGGGGTTGCTGAGGGATTTTCTTTTTCATTCAACTCGACTTCCCTTTGCTAATGGGAAATTTCTGTTTACACGGACAATGTGTGTCCTCATAGACGACCCGTCGGAGATGACGAGGACGGTGACGACGACGACGGTGGCAGCGGCAAACAAGGGTAGATACCTAGACTGAAACATAAGCTCCGAGGGTGGATTTTCAATTTTGGCCTTGCAATTGTATGGCCATGGAATGGATACAAAAAATCATTTGTCCTGGGGATGATAGATAGATTGAAAAAAAATTTCAATAAAGAACCCTGATGGACGACCGGGTCTACATATTCTACCTACAATGACGACGGACGAGGACGATTGCAAATTCAAATTCTGACGAATGGATGTGGATTTCGTATGTAATTTATAAAGCAACGTTCGAGTTCGACGATGATTTGCTTGCGATGATGATGAAGGAACTTGTTCGTGTTCGTGGCTCCCGACGACGCCGACGTCTCTGCCGTGCGTCAGCAGCAGATGGTGTGTCATTTTGTGTTGTTGTTTTTAAATGTGTTTATACTTTGCATATTGGTTCCGGAGAGAGGATGTGTGTAAATTTTATTTTATGTTTTTTACATTTTTGAGGGTGGATGATGCATACAAATAAGGATACTACCTATACCTATAACTAGGTTTTGTAGATGTATCTAATATGCAAGAGCATAATAGGTGGGTATTAATGGATTAGGACGGACAGCGGCCGTCGTCGTCGTCGTCGTCCATCGGGCGAACCAATATTAAAACTACATCAAAAAGGTGGTGGTAATTAAGGGTTTTGTTTTATGTAGGCAAATTTGAACAGCCAAAGATATGTAGGAAGATGGAATATGGGATTTGGTTGGCTTAATGAAATAAAAAAGTGAGAATATCACCATTTTTTTGTATGATAAATAGATAAGAGCAGATATATACCTACCCCCTTTAGCTTTTTTGGTAGGAAGGAAAAAAAACAGGTTTATAGGTAGGTAGGTGTAGGTATACGCTACAAAGGTAGGTATGTAAGTATAAAATAGATATGTAAATAAATTTCTATGGAAAGTTTTATAAGGAAGCTTACGCCTTTCAATCGCATTTACATAAAGACTGGATCGATTTCGGCCTTAACTGTTTATTACCTACCTATAGGTATTGTTGATAAAATGCTGAAATTTGAAATTTGATTATTTTTTTTGACAATCATAACATTTGAAGAATCGCTTATTTTTATTTGTGTCTGATGAGTTCGTGAGTTCACAAACCTGAAAGCGTTGAGTACCTACGTCACCAGGCTCTAGTTTTTCCAAAAACTGTCATGCCTTAAAATCTAATAATTTTTATTTTGTGTGTAAATACATACGTATGTAATTTACGCTATAGACATCTATCTACATACTTACATATATCTATAAAAACAGCAAAAGACAGAACTCAAAATGTCTTGAAAAAAGAAAGATTAACTTTTTAAATGCCAAACTTGTTATGAGTATGATAATTTTCAAATTCCATTAAATTTTGTCTGACGGATCGCCATATTCTTCTGCTAGGTAATTTATAACAGTTTTGTTTAATAAAGGTATATAGAGTAAGGTCGGGTAATGTGGAGTACCCTTATTGTTTACGGCAATAGTTTTAAAACCAAAAATTTTTTGAAGAGGAAAAAAGGCGTTATCTTTCATTGAAACACTGGCAACAGTGCTTATTTTTTTTCAAATGAATTAAATATTTGCAAAAGTTTGACAACAGTGCAAAACTAACGTTTTGCAAAAGTGGCGGGTAATGTGGGCCCCATAGTGCGGGTAATGTGGAGCCCTACTCCAGAAATAGACATTTGTATAGATTTGTCTCATTTTATAAATGGATTACATTATTATTTAAAATAACATAAAAACATTGAATTTCAATGCTTACCTTTTATATTTTTTTCGGCATTTACGTACCTATTTAAATAAATACAAAAATATAATTCAATAAATATATCTTTTATAATAATGTATGTCAGTTTTATTGAAAAAATAAATAAAAATCACATTTATTTAAATAGATAAACGTTTAACGCTTTAGGAACTTCAATTGAGTTTAGATTTTTTTTGCCATACGTTCCAACGTTGTTTTTGTCCGGAGCACTACTCCACTTTACCCGCCTGTCCGTACTCCACATTAGCCGACAGGAACATATAGTAAACAATTCCAATTTATTTATATAAATTAAAGAAAAACAGTAAAACTCACATTATGTTTATAACTATAAAACAATATATAATTAACGCGAATAAGAAACACTTATTAAAATTGAGCCTTTATTTTATGATTTATAAACATTTAACGCAGAGCAAAAAATTAGATCGACCACACATCAAAACAAGAATCATCGAACTGCGCAAAATCTACAGCTCGTGAACGCGTGGCAATGAAAGATTTGCCCCTCTGCTTAATAGAACTATTGTAGATCAGCAATAACAGATCTCTCACTCCTCCAGGAGCAAGAGAAATGCAGGGGTCCACATTAACCGCCTACTCCACATTACCCGACCTTACTCTAGGTATCTACTGTTAATGAGGTCCCACAGGGCCAGCGCCTTCTGACGATGTGCATATGTACTTCGCGGCACCAAGAGTTTTTTTTTAAGTAGTGCGAAGCTCGTTGATGCACATAACTAGGTATAGGTAGGTACCTACATAGGTACTTTCAATGAGGAAAAAATGTTAAAAATGTTACAAACTGGCAGTCTCATCCCTACTTTTATTGGCGAAAAACTGTTTTAAATTTGCATTTCTCTATGGACGAGACTAGAGAAGAGACATGCCAATTTATAACATTTATAACAGTTTTTCGCCATTAAAAGAAGGCGTGCCTTAACGCGCTTTGCGCGACTTGAAAAAAAACTCTGGGTGCCTGAAGTATACCCACCGGCGGAGGGAACTGGCCCTGCGGGGCCGCATAAACAGTATACTTTTATAAACCAAAACTGTTATAATTGGCATGTATAGAGTCACTTCCTTCCTCTATACCTAGTCTCGTACTTTTTTTACGAAAGAAACATCATAGAATGCTAATTTAAATTTAGTTTGTTTATAAAGGTAGGTAGGTAGATACTGTTTATGCGGGCCCGCAGTGCCTAGGGCTTTCCCCCAATAGGCAAACTTGGGAAACTCATAGCTTTTTTTTTTTTTTGCAAGTCGCGTGAAGCTCATTGAATATTTCATACTTTAAATGCTCAAAATGGTTATATAGGTAAATATAACTGTTATAATTCATTGCTATTTTTTGTAACCATAGCTTCTACATTAGATACCTACGAACTTTTTGAGACGAGAATACGTTTGGACTGAAATTCAAGCAATTTCATACAAATGTTGAGCTTTGAAATGAACATTATACCTACACAACCTTCCACACTTTGGATAGTATGTTGTCTGTATATCGACTTGGCTTAAATTGTTAAAAAGTTCTATAGATCTAGAAAAAAAACAAATGGAAAATCAAACACTTTACGCCTAGACCTTATGCGTTAAGTGGTTTTAAAGCCCAAAATAGATCACAAGCGTCGTTTTTTTTTTTAAGTTGCAATGGTAATGGGTTGGAAAAAACCGACGTGAATTAGCAACGCTATCACAGCAAATAAAAGTATAGGTGTATAGGTACAAACTATCGATAGCAAAGTATACCTACCTACCTGCATATGTATATATGTAACACAGAGAGGTAGCTGTAGGTACATAGTTTTCTCCACGCTTAGAGAGATATAGGCTATAGTTAGACATAAATATTCTATTTCCGAACAAAAACATCATCGCCATCTTATACATACATACAACTCTCATATGTCTCATGTTTCTAAAGAAGTATTAAAATAAAAAAGGATGGACGCTTGTCAGATCAATTTTCACCTCTTTCTGATTGATCCGAACTCCTGGGAGAATATTTATAGGTATAGGTATTTGTGTTTCAATATTCCATTTTCCATCCCATCAGCACAGCAAATCCATATCCTCCCATCTATCTATCGCTCAACAAAAATGGGCGAAAACATAGTCATTATTATAACTTTCAACAATTGACACTTTGTATAGGTTTTCAAACTGTGATGCATATGCATAGGCATAGATATACCTCTATGTACCTGTACAACTATTATTTAGGTTCCCAAAGGACATCAGCCATCAACAACTAGCAGGTGGCCAACTTTAATCCTTTTATGCGGATCAGATTGAATTTCGAAATCTTGATTATTAGTGTGTCGTTTCTTATGAGTTGATATGAACATCATCAATTATGTTGACGAGGATCGTGTATCGAGATGATGAGAGATGAGAGCCATACAATTGCCGTTTTGGCATAGAAATCGCAGATGTTTTTCAGCTTTTGGTAAAATAGTGGCAGGTTCCTCGTGATTATCTACATAACACGATTGAAACAATAAAATACAAATTCCAAAGTTGTTTAACTTATAACATCGAAACGGTTTAGATTGAACTCATTAGGTATAAACCTACCTACCTTACCTTTTCGTAAGATGCAAATAATCCAAAGTTACCTACGCCGACCGGTTATGCTTTCAATAGTTCAAGTGGTAAAACAAACAACTGACGGTGACGACTTTTTTTTTCAAGTTAATCTAGGAAAAGGTAGAAAAAATGATTAAAACAGTTCCTTGCTGAGCTGCAAATCGGTTCAAATTTGCTCTTTTCGTCCAAACGGCCTAGAATTTCAAGACCTACTCGTACCTACTTATTACAAAATTTTAAATTTCTTTTTTTTTTTATAGGTAGGTAGGTACTAGGTAAATACCTATCAAACAATTTTTTTTATTTGTACCTTACATTTAGATTTTTTTTTAAATTATAGGAGTAGGTATTATTATATTTTAATCAAAGTCGCTTAATCCGTTTAGGGTGAAAGTCGAAAATAAGTTTCTTTGGTAAATTTTGTAGGTACTTACCTACAGTAGTGCACACAAATGTTTTAAGCGCATATAGGTACATATATGATGTACTTAATTCTTAAGATAAATACTTACCTAACATCTTTAATAACTATAGGCAGGGCCGGACCAACCATATGTGCAAGATGTACAAATGCACAGGGCGCAAATTTCTGGGGCGCCATTTTCCTGTTAACCACAAAACTTGTTAAAATAATCCCAAAATAACATCCATCACAACTGTGCTAAGTTAATTCTTGCCCAATAACTAACTTCACTTTCATTGTTGCATTCAAGGAGAATTTAACTCAACATATCGTAAACCTAAAGATCCCACTAGACCTTCGCATTGAAAGTCTACCTCCTGGGTAGTGTGGAAAAGTCTTATGCATGTGTATCAGTGTATGTATCAAATATAAAAAAGAGGCGTTTTCAACAAATCTTGCACAGGGCGCAAGTTTAGCTGGGGCCGGCCCTCAGTATAGGAAGGTATATGTTGAATGAAATGTTCCATTTTTGGAGCTTTAAATAAAATTTTAATTTCGTGTCCAAGTTTGAAGAAAATCGTTCTAGTGGTTTATAAGTGCCTAGCACATGAGCTCCGACCTGCGAATACGAATAAATCCTTCAGAGCAATTTCTAGAGCAATTATGTAGGTAAATACGGATTCAGTTAACAAATTAAAATAGAAAACACTGCGTAGCGTTAAATTAGTTTAAATTGGATAATATTTTCTACGAGACCAAAAACTTAATCTTCTGCGAACTGTCAAACGTAAATTCGCAATCTACAACATCAAGGCGCATTCCATCACAAACTGGAGAATAGAAAATTCTTTGAAGTTTAACCTCAAACCCTCATTTTACTTGTTTATGTTTTATGATAATTCGCAGTTGTCAGCGACCAGGCCACCACACATGTACCTACCTAAATGAAATATCAAAATTCGCGACCATTTCCAATTTGCAGTTCGCAGGTGGTGGCTAATGTGCAGGGCACTTTAGACTGTAGATTGAATTACCAGGCAAACGTATCTACAAATAGAGAGACAGAATTGCGGAACCTAGGTAGGTTGGTACTTTGCGTGGGGTCTTCTAACATCGATAACCATCTAGGTTCCATGTTTGATTGAAATTTCGGGTTCAATTTTTTCACGAATGTTGGTAGGTATATACCTATCTATACCTTTACCTTGCCAAATCGCTCAAAAACAAAATTTGGGGGGAAATTAAAAAAAAAAATCACTCAAAAAAAGTTGGAAATTTTCCACAATTTTTAAAAAAGCGGGTTTTCATACGACAACGCCACCAAAAGTCGTAAACATTTTCTGGGTTTGGTAGGCAGGTACCTATAATGTCAAATCGCTCAAAAGTTTTACCTTATTAGACATTTAGATACCAAAAGTTCTTAGTCCAGAGGAACGCGGCGGCCGGCGGCTTCTATCAGGTAGCGTAATCCGCTTTTTCAAGACTGGCAACCGCGGTGATTTCGCATTACGTTTGCATTTAAGTACACTTGCCGCGAAAACGCGAATCACGCCATCAATTAGTAGCAGAAAAGCAGGCAGGGGTTGTTGGTCTGTCTTTATTCCAATTCCCTAGAACAGAAATTCGAAATTAGGTAGGTACCTACATGAATAACTAACAAAAAATCGTCAATCGCAAACTTTTCACTTTAGTTTATAAAAGAACTGTTTATGCGGTCCCGCAGGGCCAGGGCCCTCCGACGGTGAGCATACTTCAGGCACCCAGAGTTTTTCTTTTTCAAGTCGCGCGAAGCGCGTTAACGGGCACCCACTTTTAATGGCGGAAAACTGTTATAACTGTTATAAATTGGCATGTCTCTGGTCTCGTCCAAAGTAGATACTGTTTATGCGGCCCTACACCGGGTGGGCATTCTTCAGGCACCCAGAATTTTATTTCAAGTCTCGCGAAGCTCGTTAACACACGTCTACATCTAATGGCAAAAAACTGTTAATTGGCATGTGTCTCTAGTCTCGTCCTTTTAAAACACATATGTAGGTAGGTACCTGTAGATTTTACAAGACAACAAAAAAGTACCACGTAAATTCAACAATTGAAGGGCTTATTTCAAGAACATGATAAGCCATATGTACCTACATATTTTTTTTGAACAGGCTTTCCTTATTTTTTTCCCACACTTCTTAGGGATAATATTAAGGAATACTATAGGTAACCTAATCTTAACAACAAAAATGAAATAAGAACCATGCTCATACCTATTAGGTAGGTAGGTATGTAGGTATTTGATATTTTTTTTTTTTACATAAAATGCAATTATCTCGGCATTCTGAAAACACTATTACAATAAGCCCATCAAATTCCAAATATAGGTAAGATAGGTAGGTAGGTTCTCCCGAAATTTCACTTTCCCTACGCCCGCCGGCCGCTGGCCGACCACCGCGCCGACGGTAAATCAATACCAAGTAGGTTGGTAGGTGCCTCAATAAAAATTAATTATTTTTTTATTATTTTATTTAGGTATTTATTTTTAATTAGATCGGCGGATGAACCACGTTTGTATAACTGACCCTAAGATTAGGTAGGTATACCTTACCTATTTAATTTCTCGCACATGTAGGTACCTACATCTCAATTTTTGGTTTGGGATAAAATGTGTTAACGTTCTGTTAAGTAAATTTTCAAAAAAAATTCTCAAACTTAATAGTTTTGTTTAAAAAATTAAAATTACAAAGCGAAAAACAAGTGTTATCAATACCAATACTGCTTTAACAAAAGTTCGTTTAGCTAAGTAGTTAATTTTTGAAAATTATATCCAACGTTCTGTTAAGTAAATTCATAAATGTCCCATTGTCTCAAACAAGGAGGTAAGGTAGGTAAGGCAGGTAACTTTATGGAACTAGGATATAAATTGAAAATATATATATATGTACCTATGCATGTATGTAGGAATGTAGGTACAGAAGTCAATTTTGTGGAAAAAGTGTTGTAATGAAGGTACCTACCTAGGTAGTTTAAAATTAATCGAAAACAATTAAAAATAGTTTCAAGTTAGGTAGGTAGGTATTTAGGTACCTACACACTTTATTCAATGTATAGGTAGTGCCAGATCGAAGTTGGTAGGTATGTAATATGTTACCTAGGTATGTACTGGGATAATAATATGTAGCTAAATAGGTAACCTAACAGATACCTACCTTCCTATCTATACAAACAATTCTTTGTGGGGCTTGGTACCTACATAGGTATCAATATTAAATATCCAAACGTAGGTACCTTACCTACCACTCCTTCCTATCACAAGAACAATTTCAGGAACTCCATTAAATTTTTTTTTTTCTTGGAATTCTAAACGAGAAATGAATACCTATATATACAAAAAAAATCTTTCAAAAACGCCTCAAGCTCATTGCCAAAAAACCATATAGGTATACATATGTACGTATACCCACGTGTATGTTAAATTGCCTATCGAATACTTGTGTAGTAGGATACCCGTTTTTTTTTTTTAATTGAGTAGAAATTGAAAAAAAAAGAACAAAAAAATAATACAAGCCCCACCCTTGATTCAATTATTCAAGTAGGTTGACTCCACCTTTTTTCGATTTCTCTTTTACTTTTTATGTATTCATTTTTCTTGCATACTCTTGTTCATTGATGAGTAAATGAAATGGAAGAGAGTATGTTTGTAGTATGTGATTCTATTCTTCACAGCCCAGGTGGCAGCACCATTTTTATAATCAAAAAAAAAAAATATCGATCTGAGTAAATTTACTTAACAGAACGTTGATAGGTTCCTTCAATTTGTCACATTAAAACAAAATTAAATATTTTTGTAAATTAAGATTTAAATCTTTTTCTAGTGAAATAACACAATAAATTTCGGAAATACTGATTTTGATAACATTTAGATGATTTTTAAAAAGAAATTTACTTAACAGAACTTTTTAGATTCTTCTTTTTGCCGTCGCAATTCTCGTTGTTTTAGACAATAAAGCTAAGTATTTTTTGGTAGTGACTTAGTAAGGTAGGTTCTTACAAGTTAGGGTAAGTACTCAAATTTTTTTTTTCATCAACTAGGGACAAGGATAAACGTCCTAGGTAACTGTTTGGGAATAAGAACGAAGGTATCTAGGTACACCAAGGTACCTAAAATACTGATTGGAGTGATTGGATTCAATTTATTAAATCAGTAGAAAATAGGTCGGCTCGAAAAAAAGTTGTTACATACACTTAGTTTCGTATACTGCTGACCTACATGTGGATATAAGATTGTATAGGCAGGTATATATACCTTGTTTTACCACTTAGATTAAATAGAAAACCAAGTAACCTAGGTAGGTACCTACCTACCTATATCTACTTAGTTACAAAGTGTTCCATTTTTCTTCAAGAAGAAGATTCCTTAGGTACCTATATACATAGCTTTGTATAGGTACCTAGATACATAGGTAGGTATTCGGCATGGCCCATAATTGCACCAACCATTTTGTCTGATTTTTCATAAAATTAAGCGGATATGAAGCTGCATCTGGAACTGGAACTAGAGCCGGAATAGCTGTCAAGATAGGTAAGTACCTACCTACCTTTCTACTTAGGTACTTCGGTGTTAGGAACGCACACGTAATACAACATAGATACCTATGTAGGTAGCTGTAATCGGAGCTGCGCCGTAGTTGGACGAGTTCGCCTTCAACTTTTCACGAGGTATACCGGTTTATACAGCACTTTTGACTTTCAAATTGTTAGAAGAACAAAAAACAAACGAACGTGTCGTCAAAAAATTTAGTACCTATGTACCTCTGAGCGCTTATTTGATTTGTATCTTGAAAAAAAATTAGAAATCAAAAGAAAAATATCGGAAATTAAAAATTTGGATATATTACTAAGCCCATGCACCACCATCATAGTTTTTTTTTTGTTAAATAGGTACGCAAAAAGCTATCCTACCTACGCAGCTGCATTTTGGTCACTTACGAAGCTTACGACACCTTTTGTCAACTCTTCCAGCTCCAGTTTCAGTTGGAGCACTCTATTGTGTTCAGGCAGTTAAGCAGCAAATGGTTTGTAGGTAGGTAGGTATACAAAAAAAAAATTTTTATTATGTCTTACAACTGGTGTTTATTATTTAAAACTAGGTACCTAAGGTACCTTACTTCAAGTTGCCACCATTAGAATTGCTATAATATACCTACTCCTTTCAACAAAAATTGTCAATATCTACAGAATATAAGACGTTTACCTCTCAGTCTGGTTGCATTGCCTTGAATAAACCTCTCCCTCTTTAAAGCTCTCACAGGGTTTCCGTTGGTTCCATATTTGTCGAGCAATGTGTATAGGTATGGTTACCATTGTACTGATTAAAAAAGGCAGGCCAACATTTTGTTGAGGAAACAAAGAAAAAATAACATTAAAGTAATGGGTGATTTTTAAGCTGGTTTGGTTTTGGCAACACTGGTTTTGACAGCTGACGTGTGTTTAGTACCTTGTGTCACTGTCAAACAGCTTCAGTTTGGTTTGCAATTTAACCATGGATCGTCTTACAAATGAACAACGCTTGCAAATTATTGAATTTTACTATCAAAATTCGTGCTCGGTTCGAAATGTTCGTCGCGCGCTGCTTGTGTTCAGCGATGAGGCTCATTTTTGGTTGAATGGGTACGTAAATAAGCAAAATTGCCGCAATTGGAGTGAAGATCAGCCAGAAGCATTGCAACAGCATCCCGAAAAAGCCACTGTTTGGTGCGGTTTATGGGCCGGCGGCATTATTGGGCCTATTTCTTCAAAGATGATGCGAATCGCAGCGTTACTGTCAATGGTGAACGCTACCGAGCGATGATAACAAACTTTTTTTTGTCCGAAATGGAAGTTCTTGACTTGCATGATATGTGGTTTCAACAAGACGGTGCCACATGCCACACAGCACGCGAAACAATGGCGCAATTGCGAGGCGAGTTTGGTGAACAGTTAATTTCACGTTTCGGGCCGGTCAATTGGCCGCCTAGATCGTGCGATTTGACACCATTAGATTATTTTTTGTGGGGGTATGTCAAGGCTAATGTCTATAGGGACAAGCCCGCTTCGATTGACGCACTGGAAGCCAACATCCATGCATTCATTCGTGAGATACCGGCCGATATGTGTGAAAGAGTATGCCAAAATTGGACTCAGCGGATGGGCTACCTGAGACGCAGCCGCGGTCAACATTTGCATGAAATTATCTTTAAACATTAAATTGCAAGGTTCAAACTATCGATTCAAATAAATATTTCATTCATTTTTTCGAATTTTTTGTGTTTTTTTTTAAAAAAAAGTTCTAAGCCTCTTAAAAAATCACCCGTTATAATTTAATTTATTTACAAATATCTAAGATCTTACTGTTTATCAAACACAATTAAATATTATCTACCTACGATAAATTGTTTCAAAACCCTGCAAACATAAACCTTTTGTCTTTAAAAGACAAGAAGCGTGAAACTGTTTTACTGGGTTTCTCTAGGAATACCTAAAAACAAATAAAAATAAGAAAAACCAACCTACAACATTATTCTTACTCAAATTCATAAATTTGTTCTCAAAAGCTTAAAAAAAGCAACAAAAAACTAGAAAACTTTGTGACAAATTCCACAGGGAAAGCTGTAAATGATGTGCTTTCACTACACTTGATATGGTAACACTGTTTTTATGAGTTCAATTTTCAAAACATAGAGCGAGGGAGAATAGATAGATCAGCCAAGCCTGTTGCCTGATTCACAATGCGACTAGGAAACGGGATGTGAGCGTGGCGAGAACCGCTGTCATCTTTTTCTAGTTACAAAATCGTCGTTTGTTAGACACAATTTGATTACATCTCTTGTGAAAAATCTGTAAATTACTTAGGAAAAGTGAAAATCGTCGTCACGTCACGTCTTTTTTTCAATTTTTCGAATTCTTGGCGTGACGTGACGACGATAGAAACGCCGCATTGTGAATAACCAGGTATGCTTTCATTGTTTGAATTTGGTTTGACAACTACAACGAGTTCTCGTCATGCTCACATCTCGTTTCCTCGCCTCATTGTGAATCAGGCTTGTTTCACAATGCGACGAGAAAACGAGACATCAGCGTGACGAGAAGCACTGCCAACTTTTTCTCGTTATAAAATCGTTCTCCAATTCACAATGCGGCCAGCTTTTTTTAAGTCAAAACTCATTTTTGTAAAAAAAAACAATCAATAAAATACAAACAAAATAACATACAAAACAATAGATTTATCAATAACTTTATTTATCAAATTCATTTGATTGTGTCTTTCTTGAAAGTTCTGTAAATTACTTAAAGAAAACCATGAAAATTGTCGTCACGTTGCATCGCGTAATTTTTTTTTTTAATTTTTGTGAACTCACTGCGTGACGTGACGACGGGAAACGCTTTACTGCCTGAACACAAGGGAGACGGACCTGCAACTGGAGCTGCAGCCGGACTAGCTGTCAAAATATTGAATAAGTATGTACCTGCACAATTTCAATGATGCGAACACAACCCAATAGCTGCAACGTGCTGTAACAGCAGCTGCAATAATTCACCAACTTTTAACATTTGCGTGCAGCATTTTTGACATTTCAAAATTGATGGAGGCGAACAAGCCCATTTGAACTCGATGAGTGTTTAGATAGATAGGGGTTGAAATGAGCTTCAAGTTCTCCTCAACTCCTCATGTTCACAAAATTCACAAAAGATGCAATCAGCGGACCCAACAAATGACATCAAAACATAAAGTGTCAGAAAGCTGCGTACGACACTTTTTGACAGCTATTGCAGCTGCAGCTTCAGTTCCAGTTGCAGCATTCTATTGTGTTCTAATTAGTAGTTATTGCTTGAAATTGGTTTATCAACTACCTACAACGAGTTCTCGTCACGCTCAGGTCTCGTTTCCTCGTTGCATTCACAACAACAATTTCTATAGTTAAGTCAGTGGCTTGTTAACTTTTTGAGTACCTAGCACATTTTTGGTACAGTGTCGTGACGTAATAGTTCACCCAGAGGCTCCACTGTTTTGAAAAAAGCTCCCCTATAACAATTTTTGTGGAACAGAATGTAGCATAATTCAGATGAGGTAGGAATTCTATTATAGTAGGTAGCTCATGGAATAGGTAGTGGTTAGTGCGCGTAGGAATGTCTGGAATCGATTCCCAGCCTCTTCCACAAAAACGATAAGGCCTCGTTTCTACACGAGCCGTCGGCACGCCACCAAATTTCTTTCTTTTATTTATCAATAAACTTCAAGATCCTGTGGTTTGTTGTTCAGAGTGATGTCAATTCAAAGACAAGGAGTAGCTAGGTATAGGTACCTACCTATCTTTAGATATCTAGATGCCTATAGATACCTACTTTGACTTTTCCTACTTTATCTTAATTTTGGAGGCAATCAAAGTTTAGTATGAAGTCACTTTTGGCTATGTTTTTGTAGTTTAGACAGTTTTTGCAACTGGTCTCCGGCTAACCAGTTGGGTATTTGATCGTTTCTCAATAAGGGATTGGTTTTTTTTCGAATATTTTGAATTAAATTAAGTAAAGAGATTGTGTATTATGTACATAGTACCTTGGGTAATAACAAATATCTCCAAATAATTGACTTTCCAGAAACAGGTACCCGCACAAGATGTTATAGGGTAAGTGTACCAGTACCCGGCCACCTAATACATTTTCCGACTTTGAGGCTGCATAACTAATTTGCCTGATCATATACATTTATTTTTTTTTGTGCTTATCAATTATGCTGCATGTTAAGTTTTGAAAAAAAAAAATATAAACTTAAAATTGCTATAATATATTATTTGATAACAATTTTTCTTTGAAAAAAGTGCTTTTTCACTAGTACCCGGCCACCAAATTTCAGTACCCGGCCACTGGGATCTAGTATCCGGCCAGGTCCTATTTCTATAGGAAACTTAACATTGAAATCAAACAATTTTGCCCATATTTACTTTATTTACTGTTCTTTAGAAATTAATATTTGGAAACACTACAGATATTATTTTATTTGGGTGCTAAAGGGCTAATTTTTCAATAGTCAGTTAAATATCAGATAGTACGTATTCTTCAAATTAATCAAACATCTATTCCCTATTTATTATTCTGATAGTTAACTGACTGCTTAAATTATTATTCAAAAATCGGCTCTTAATGGATTTTCAGTATTCTAGTATGTAGTTAAAACTGCATTCAAATAAATGACATAGGTAGGTTGGTCAATAGATGCCAAGATAGGAAAATGGAAGCCAATGGATTTGCTCTTGATTCAATTCAATTTTTGGACAGAATCGAGCTTGGAAGATCTGGTGCTCTGGTGCCCTTCTCTGAAAACAACTGCTCATTAAAATCTATTTTGTCAGCTAACAGCAACGGTCAAAAACAAGGGTGATAGCTGATAGGTAGTGAAGCAAGATGGATGTTTTCTGTTTGTTGAGGCTCTTGACCAATTTTCGGGGTTGATATCTCTAAAACATTTAATATTTTTGAAACAGAAATAGCATATTTTTCAAGTTTGTCCTTGATTTCAAGCAAATCAATCTTGTTCAGCTCGTTGTACAGGTTCTGCGGCTTCAAAATCTAAAGCATGTACAGGAACAGCATCTGAATTGAACGGGAAAAGTTCGCATTTCTGAAAACCAGCAGCTTTCATCGACATTTTTGTAAATTTTTGTAAGTGGTACACATTTTTGTAACATTTTGGGGCAACTACTTTTCCTGTTTTCGGGCACAAGGAAAAATGTCATCTCCATTCTTTTTGGATCAAGAAGAACATCATCATGGCCATTTTCATTAAGAAAGGTCTTAAGATCGCGAAACCAGTTCCTAATCATTTATTCTGATACCACGGCTCTACCTTTAGATATGGTCTTAGCTTCTCTTAGGCTTAAGCAGCTTAAGCCACGTTCTTCCTAGTCGATCATCTTTCAATGGATTGTTCCTTTTTTCACTTTTAATAAATTTTGGCCGATGTCAAAAAGATCGGATTTCTTTAATGGGAACCAACACTTTGTAACATCAGAGTGTGGGTTCCCAATTTGTTGTGTGCTGCTCTTCCTCGAGAGATGAAAAGGATAGTACAGGTACTTTGGTTTGACAAGCGTTATCGATCTTGCCATAAAGCCTATCCTATAGAGTACTCCTTGGTACATTGAACTTTAAAGCCACTTTTCTGTAATTTAAGCTAGTTTCACGAATATCCTATGAAGTAAGTTTGGTTTTTTTGAGTTCGCGAAAAGTCTTGTAATTCTTGTTCTACTGTTTCTTGACTGATTTCCTACAAAATAGTATGAATTTATATACAATTAGTTATGTAGCCGGTTACTGGTGCTGCTTGTTTTAAAAACCGGCCACCATAATCTTTTGACCGAAAACAGTGGCCGGATACTGAAACATTACTCATTTAATACATTTAAGTGGGTTGAGGTGAGAGACAAATAGATTCTGCTTCCTTTTAGCGTAAAAGAGATAAAATATTCGATTTCAGGCAAAAATCTAGTATCCGGCCACCCTGGCCGGTTACTAGAACTTCTCATAAAAATTGTGTTCCAGTATCCGGCCACTTTATTTTTAATAATTTTAAACAATAAAATATATTTTTTTTATATATTATGGTCAATTATTGTATTATTTATACAACAAAAACACAAAACAAACATATATAGTCTCAGAGAACACTATAACTTACTTCTTTTGCTTATTGGTTCTGCTCGCACTCGCGAACTCTTAAACGCACTTATTGATCTCGCAACGAACTTCAAAGATTCAACATTTTTTTTAACAAGGTCTATAAGGTGCATATCGGTAAAATTTGACCACATCATTACATGGACCTGGAACTATAGTAACAATGTATTTGCGCATGCAAATAATGTTTAATTTTCTTATTATTAAACATTTTGTAGAAAGTGGCCGGATACTAGTGACTGGCCGGGTACTGGTACACTTACCCTATATGTACATACATATTTCATTCCATCATTATTTCTATTTAATTCCATACAGCTAAAATTAAAGAAGAGAAAAAAGTAGGTACAGAGTTTGGAGAAGTTTTTCATGATTCCTTTTTTATCTTCTCATTCTCTCAACTCTTTGGTGTTCAATGGACAATGTTTCTGTGTAGTAGTAGTTTGTGCTCACCTCTACATCTGCCCATAAAATATTAATAAATAAATAACTGAGCGTATTTTTGTTTGTGTTGGATAAATGGTGATGTATTGTGTTTTCTGTATTGCGCTCTGCGCATACGGCAAACAACAAAAGTATAGGAGAGGAAATGAGATACAGGAACACTGGCAAAGAAACATTAAAAACGGAAAATGTTTATTTAATTTCTTTTTAAATAGTGTTTCTGTTTAGTCTTTAGTGTTAAGTTATGGTTGGGATGGGAAATGGAAACGAAAACTATTTTTTTAGAAATATTCGGCCTGTTTGGTAGATTGTAATAAGGAATGGATAGTAGAGGGAGTGTACCGATAACGGCATAGTTAGGTAGGTAGTTAACGTAGGTACCTACCAAAATACTTACCTATAGGTACCTACCTACCTATTTAAAAAAAAATTATTATCGTTTTGCCAAGCTGTAAAATGAATTATTGTACAAAATTGAATAAAAGTCATTTAGGTATAATCTAGAATTGAAAAAATAATAAAATTGAATGTGATGATAATTATCTTCCGCCAACAACACATTTAAAATTACATAGGTACACAACAGCAGGGGTGATACCTACGACATCCCAGCCAGGATTTAATGCAAATAAAATACTTTTAAGGATAAGACAAACAATTTGTTAAAACAACACTTAAAAGCAGAAAACAGGAAATTCATAAAAAAATAAATAAAAATGATTAGGTAGGTAAATGATATTGATGCATACCTACCTACCTATCTCTTTCATGTGTTCGGGACATAGGTACAGCAAAATTGCATTTCAAGCATGAAACATTTTTTCGATCTTGCTTTCGCGGACAAATTGCACATCTCCAGAAAAAATTTTAGCTAGACGTCGTCGTCGCTTCATATAAAGTTTGGCCATTTACAGTCCTAATTCTTTAAAAATATTCACATACCTACATGAAAGACAACATGGGGTGATATGTAACCCCAGTGCATACCGTGTGCTTTTATATTCCACCAAAGCCTACGTCGGGGTTTGCTCATCAGCAATTGACATCTGGGATACCTGCCTACTAAA
The DNA here is from genome assembly GCA_932273885.2 of Leucozona laternaria. Classification (NCBI taxonomy): domain Eukaryota; kingdom Metazoa; phylum Arthropoda; class Insecta; order Diptera; family Syrphidae; genus Leucozona; species Leucozona laternaria. The sequence continues at coordinate 8,826,681 of OW026368.1, forward strand.
TGAAAAATACCTACATAGAACGGTAGTAAAAAGAGAAATAAAGGCAAACCAATATGGCAGTTAAAATAAAGTTTCCTGGGGGGATGGAACACCCCTGTAGTCATCCGAAGGTCATAAAACAAAGCTTAAATACCTACCTAGGTCGATTTATGTATCAACATATCGCACATTGAAAACAAAAGTGGCACTACCTATCAGTGGCGTACCCAGGGGGGGGGGGGTGCTCGAGCCCCCCTCCAAGCTTAATGCTTTGGTTTTAAATAAAATAGAAAAATAGTTTTTATAATTTTTCGTTCTTTAGTTCTTGTTAGAATTTATTTTTAACAATACTCTTACATTTTAAATAAAAAATACTACAGATATGGATATCGTAATGAAAGCACTCTAGATCATACCACACGAAATCTAGATTTTAATTACATTTCAAGCGAATCTCAGTATTTAAGAAACTCAAAATAAAGTTCTTTTGCAATCGGCAAAAGTCCCAAAACTATTTAATTTTTCCATTTGAAAAAAAAAAAACGATAAGACCAAATAAAATCCCGCCACCCAAATACACTGCACTCATAAACACAATAAACTTCAACTTGAATCAGAGGAAGACAATCTTCTCATACTCTTTGTAACGGGTGATTTTTTAAGAGGTTTAGAACTTTTTAAAAAAAAAAACACAAAAAATTCGAAAAAATGAATAAAATATTTATTTGAATCGATAGTTTGAACCTTGCAATTTAATGTTTAAAGATAATTTTATGCAAATGTTGACCGCGGCTGCGTCTCAGGTAGCCCATCCGCTGAGTCCAATTTTGGCATACTCTTTCACACATATCGGCCGGTATCTCACGAATGAATGCATGGATGTTGGCTTCCAGTGCGTCAATCGAAGCGGGCTTGTCCCTATAGACATTAGCCTTGACATACCCCCACAAAAAATAATCTAATGGTGTCAAATCGCACGATCTAGGCGACCAATTGACCGGCCCGAAACGTGAAATTAACTGTTCACCAAACTCGCCTCGCAATTGCGCCATTGTTTCGCGTGCTGTGTGGCATGTGGCACCGTCTTGTTGAAACCACATATCATGCAAGTCAAGAACTTCCATTTCGGGCAAAAAAAAGTTTGTTATCATCGCTCGGTAGCGTTCACCATTGACAGTAACGCTGCGATTCGCATCATCTTTGAAAAAAACAGTGGCTTTTTCGGGATGCATTGGTAGCTGTTGCAATGCTTCTGGCTGATCTTCACTCCAAATGCGGCAATTTTGCTTATTTACGTACCCATTCAACCAAAAATGAGCCTCATCGCTGAACACAAGCAGCGCGCGATGAACATTTCGAACCGAGCACGAATTTTGATAGTAAAATTCAATAATTTGCAAGCGTTGTTCATTTGTAAGACGATCCATGGTTAAATTGCAAACCAAACTGAAGCTGTTTGACAGTGACACAAGGTACTAAACACACGTCAGCTGTCAAAACCAGTGTTGCCAAAACCAAACCAGCTTAAAAATCACCCATTATAAAGCGAATGGACCGTATTCATTGTCATTTTAAACTATTGCTAAACCAAAACCTTGAATTTTAATTTAATTTAATTTAATTTATGTAAATGCACTATTTTTGAAGTCGAATAAGTTTATAAACTTTTATTTTTATAAAAATAGAAATGGAATTGGGATTAAGTAAAACATGAGTTTAGCGAACCACTATGAATTCGCCCACAATTTCATTTTAAAAATCTTACTTTATTGTTTTTTTCATTGCATTTGCTGCTGCTTGCCTACTTATTTCCGTTATGCGAATAGGTATTTTTCCGAAAACCTCAAACGCAGTTTAGACATTAGGTAGGTAGGTATATCTACAGGAAAGCAGTTTAATCAAAATCTTGGGTCGTTTTTGATCAAATTTGAAAAGAACTAAAATTCTTGTATGATAGCTTTCTATTTATATTACAAACTTTAGTACTATCATGGCAGGAAGCGAGAGTAACGACACCTATATCATCCGTGCAGAACTTCTTGCTGAGCACACTTTTCAGTCAATAGTGAACGTTTTAATAATAAGAAACAGGAGTTGGATGGAGAGAAAATAAAATTTATTTTTTTATAGTATGAAGATAATGAGGAATATAAGAGAAGTTCAAAGTAGACAGGAAATTTTTTTTTTCATTTTCCTTACCTTATTATGTTCTTTGCCATGACGCAAACAACTGCCTCAGTTATCTCCCTTTTTCCCTTTATGATTGTCGGAATTGAAATAATATAGGTATCTAATCCTCTCGCTCTTAATGCTTTTTCTTCGTTCCTTGGCCTACTCTTTTTTTAAGTCTGCAGCGCCACTAGAACTCGCACCATACCTTTGTATATAGAAACTGTAGTACTATCATGGGGACGAATTTTGTAGTATTGCATAGAGCCTGTGGCGGCGCTACAGTCGCCAGCAATTCCATGTTAAGATGATGGTAAGGTGAAGGGTAGGGTATGGAATGAAGAAGAACAGTAAGAGGGAGAGAATTGGAGATAAGCATGGGATAATAAGCAGAAGATGGGAAAGAAAACGAACAAATATTTTTCGAGTCTGCTTTGACCCGGCACAGAAATTGATGAATATTTTTTTGTCTCTTATGGTTTATGGGGGTAGCGATCATTTAAGTAGGAATTTGTCTTTTTTTGTTGATATTTTCTTGATGGTAGGTAAGGTAGGTAGGTATATTTATGAATTGAAATTTTCCAATTCATGAAAAAGGATTTGCCGTCGGCTTTGCTTCATTGAAACAAGTTGCAGAAAATTTGTTTCAATTTAGCTCAGTCAATCCAACTTCTTCGGCTAAATAGTTAATTAGGTAGGTAGGTAGGTAGGAATATAAGAAAAGAAATGAAAACAATATACCTAGGTACCATATATATTTTTTTGTCGACTATGTAGGTAGGCAGGTAGTATTGAATAACTATTATTAATTGAAGTTAAGTGAATATTATAGTGAAGTGATATTGAAAAATGTATTGAAATTATATTGAAGTTGCCTTAGGTAAGTATGACGAGTTGATTATAGTCAAAAAAAATTATTCCAGGTAAAGTGTAGGTAGTTTATATATAGTTAGCATACACAAAAAATCTAAATCTAAACAATATTAGACCTATTTTATAGGATGTATTGTACAATATTGAAAAAAACGTTTTTAGTATCGTAGGTAGGTACCTACCTAGTCAAAATATGAAAAAAAGCGGAAAATGTTTTTTAATTGTATATACCTAGGTAGGTTCCTTTAAAATAAAAATCAAAAACCTAATCAACTTTGACAAAAAAAACATTTGATAACAAATTTCTATAAGGTTTTAAAATAAAGTGCACATCGAGGTTGCAGAAACTTACTCTTAAGTGCGATCACGCTGGTTCTAAAGTCCGAAATAAATAATTTTATTTTACCTACCAAAAACATAGTTTAGTCAAAGTTAATGTTATGTAAGTAGGTAGTTAGTAGTAGGTAGCGGTACCTATACAGAAATGGACCGGACAATATAGCAAAATGTTTTACACATGCATGGATGGAAATAATATTATTAAAGCTGGAAAATTGTTTTAAATCAACAAATTTAGGAATAAATTGATTAAAATCTCAGTGTTTTCAACTCAATAAATAATAATGATATTTAATAAATCTTAATTTGTGAGGACAAAATCATAAAAATAATAGATGTGGTTTTAAAAATAATGAATTTTGTAAACATTTTTGAAAAATAAATTGGTATGCCAATTATAAGTATTTATAAATGTGGAGTTAAGAATTGAGTTTAAAATAAATTATTTACCCGTTTGATATCGAATTTTCAAAAAATTATTTTGAAGTTTTTTTTTTAAATCCAAAAACAAGTTTTTGTATGCAATATTCTTTAAATTTATTGCAGACTTCTGCATAAAAATATTTGTTTTTTTTTATATTTGTATTGGAACTGGAAGTACGGTTATTTCTGGTTATGTGAAAAATTTTGCTTAAAAACTTTTAGTTAATGTTAAAAACCAAAACCGTTGTTTCCAAGTACCTACCTACCTAAAATAAAAATCGACCGAGTCGTTTTTAAAATATTGAGTTTTCAAGAAAATTACACGCCACAAAGCCCAAAAAGTCAAAAATGAACCCTATAAAACTATTTTTGTTTGAAATCTGTTAGATAATTTTAAAAAAGTGCTTTTAAAAGAGTTTAATACAAATCTACGCAGTCGTTTTTGAAACATTCCGTTTACAAAATAAAAAAAATGTTTTTCAAATTTCGGAACACAAAAATCATACAAAAATTGATCAAAATCGTTTGAACTGTTTTCGATAAAAGTGAAATTAAAAAAGTGGTACTTTGGGAGTTGACATTTTTCGGAACCATTTTTAACCAAAAGGCAGTGCATACCTATGACCTAAATTTTACTGAATTTTTTTATTAATCTGTGGGCCAATTTTGAGAAAATAAGGATTTTTCTTTTTGGCCCAAAAATGCTCTTTTATATAGTCCTTTAAAAAAATTGTATCGAACCTTTCGTTTAGGCTGTAGCCGATCAAACGGTCAGACGGAGGTTTTGCGAGACCCATTTTTTTGGTCTTCCCTATATCACCATAATGTCATGTTTGATCAAAATCTCAAGTTCGATTTCTTTGTACGAATCCAAAACTTGCTTGAGGAGATAGGTAGGTGGGTAGGTAGATACATATGTACATATATGTAGCTATATCTCAAGTAAAACCTGCTGAGAAAAATAAGGTTTTCCAGCCACAAAATGCAATTTACTGTGGGAACGAGAACCATTTTTATGCGCCGGTTAAATATTTCATAGAAATTAAAAATGTTTCTTATTTTGCAGCAAAAATAAAGCTGATGACTTGAATTATTATTTTTTTGAAAAAAAAAAATGCATTCCACCCCAAAACTTCCACATAATGTATGTACCTATGTATGTACATACATTACTTAATTTTCAATGGTGATAGACTAAGTAGCTCAAAGTAGGTTGTATGTTTTCTCGAATATTTTTTCAATAAAATAATAATTAAGCCATCAGCTTTATTTTTGCTTAATGAAATAACAAATATACCTAGGAGGTTATAGCGTAAGAGGTGACATAAAAACTAATATAGGTCAGAGAACACAAATATACCTATAATTAATGTATCGTTGAAACTTGGAATTCGTAAATACTAAAAATTAAAACAAAAAAATTACCTATAACAATACACCAAATCCAACCAACATACAACATCAACATCCAAAGAAGAGATAACGATCTGAAAATCAAAAATACCTACAAAAATGTAACAATAACTACACATATACCTAACTATACCTGTGCGCTATTCCTTCTCACAATTCCTTTTTAAAGAAAATCAAATTCGCGACAAAAAATACAATTTCTTTTCCCTAACCATGACAGAATGACAAAAATTGAAGAATATAAACAAAACATACAAAATTGTTTCTCTTCTTCATCCCTTATCTTAATTCTGCATTATCTTTATTTCATTTTGAAATATCCGTGACTATATCTATTGCTATATACCTATTCTGCAAAACCGAAGTATTGCGTGAGTGCTGCAGATGTCGCTACTGTCGCTCCCCGCCATGATAGTACTATAGTTTCTATATACAAAGACCATACTATAAAATATGCCCCATCTAAAGTTTCTATAAACAAAGATGGTAGCTACCGCGATCTAGATGATCTAAGCCAAATTTTTTTGCAAGGAGGTGGCATAGGCTGGTGGCATGTATTGTTAGTCCTTCGCACTTACACTTATACCATTGGCGATGATAAATAACTTTTCATATGATAAACTTTTGAAATAGGTTTTCAAGTTAACACTTTAAATGAATATTTGAGAATTTGTAAAATAAAACTTCATCCATATAGGTATACCGTTAAAATTTTTGAATAGAATCGCAAAATGAAATTTATCGCTGAAAAGACTGCACTTAAAAAAAAATAATAGACTTGTTGAACAAATTTTCCCCCGGACTCTTCATAATAATTACATAAAATAACAGACATCTTTTAACGGGGAAGGCATTATTCATTCGAATGAATTGTGGGCACGCTCTGGAATACTACGAAATGAAACGCTTAATCATAATTTATTTCATTGGCTGAATTATGCCCAATCAAAGAACTACTAATGGAACATAATGGAATCATCATAAAGAAAAGAGGGGTAATTCTGTTATACTTATAGGATTTATAAATGCGTATGGAAGTGTGTGTACTATTGGTAGAGAGGAAAGATTTAATATTTATTTCAGATCGTGTAGGTATGTGTAGATACAAGAGTCTCTCTCGATATACATACTGCATATAACTACTCCTTTTACTCTTGTGAGGCAAGAGCAAAGCAAAGTGTATGATTTGAAAAGATAAATCGGAACGGCAAAGATTTTTTTGCTCTAGAAATGTTAGGTTTTTTAATGGCAAACTTAAGTACATACATTTTTATTTCTTTAAGTAGGTACTTAGAAAGCCAAGTAGTTTTATAGTTTTGTTATTTTTATATCGGCTTTCCTTTCGTAGGTAGGTAGGTATGTAGCCAATGAAACAACCTTATCGTGTGATTTCATTCCATTTCGGTCACTTTAAATTCTAATTCCAACTCGTTTGCTTTGCTCGTTGCGTGGTTAAGTTGTGTTTGTGGCTGGTGCAGGCACATAGAAGAGAGGTCCCGACTATATAGCATAATTAAAATATTTCTAGACGTATTAATTCCCCTAATAAACATCAGATGGCGATATATTGGCGAAGTTCGCCCTATAACTTGCCACTTTTTCCTGCATTGAAAATTTTTACTTTTTTGTTACGGTACCGAGATTTAGCTATTTCGGTGACCGGCGAATGAAACAAGATGACTCGCCTTACTCGTTGACACATCTCACTTGATTCGCAAAAGTGATTTACCTGGCTATTTAAGTGAAATGAATGACTTCGAAATTCGAATTTAGTTTCGAAAACTGAAATGTCATACCTAACACGGGGTCTCCACCTGAAATATTTCATAGACTACCATCTGTCACTTTCGATAGAAGCAAAGAGCGATAGTATGCCATAAAATGTTGGTTGGGCATTTTCATAGCTTACTCTTTCATTTGCGAGAATACAACAACACCACACAAAACAGACAAAATTCAAACAAAAAATGAAAAATTGCTTGCTCATAGAATATACTATCCATAGCTATCTATGAGCCGAGCAATATGTGGCAGGAAATTTTTTATAGAATACTATAAGTAGCCTCCATGAGCAATTTTCATAGCATGCAATATAGTATTCTATGAAATATTTCTCGTGGAGTCACCATGTAACCACATATTAGCCATATATGAAGATGAGATAGTTTCGTACGTTTCACCTTCCAAAACCCATTTGCTTACATTGTTGCTTTTGTAATTTAATCCCGTGTCGATGAATAGATGTGAATTGCAACAGCAATTTAACCAGGCGCGTGAAGATCCCTACTGTCTATATGTGTGAGGTTTTTATACACACATTCTCATTTTTTATCTGAAATCTGACAGTTCAAGCTTGTAGGCAAATTAAAATGGCTGCCGGGGATTCTCATCTTCATGTGGGTAATCTGTGGTCATAACCAAAGACTGTTTTTATGTTTTGTGTATGTTTTTATTTAGGTATTTGACATAAAGATGAAAAATAATAATAAAAGGTTAACAAGGAAGATGTATCTACCTTAAAGTGACCAGATCCAAAAAGCCAAAATGTGGGACAAAGTAAAGAAATTCACCCGAAAATAATACACATATATATTTTCATTTTAAATGTGGGACAATTTCAATTTTATTAAAGTAGGTTACATAAAAAAACACTTAACACTTATTTTCTACGAAAAAAGAGGAACAAAATCTTACCTAATAACTGTTAAAAAACGAAATTATTCAATAAATTCTCACAAAAAGTGAAAACATAACATATCTTAACTAAAAAAATTAGTTCAGTTAAAAAAAAAATTACTAGGTTTTACTTCAATGCGCCCTCAAAAAATCCTTTTTTTTAATTCCACTTGACTTATAATACTCTGAGCTTAAATCTGCAAAAAATGTGTGTGAGTTCTCTTGTCTTTTGGGGTGGGACGCCCATAAAGTTTCAAATCAGCCTAATGAAATGTTATCAAAAATTCAGCAATGGAGTGTAAGATTATAACACATTCTTTTAATCTAGGAAAATTAATTTCAAAAAATTTTCCACTTCATTTCATTGTGAAACTTTGGGGCGTGCACACACATATTTGCAGATTTAATTTATCGCAATTAATGATTCTTAAATGCACATCAAAGCAAAAATTTGCAGAAAAAAAAGCAAAAAATATATTTTATTATGTATTATGTGTGTATAAATTAATAAATTATCCAGCCATATATCTCTGATGAATGATTTTTTTTCAATAAGTTATTATTTTTTGACACTTCCTATATGAAATTCACAGCTTGAATAGCTCGATCTCACAGCCAATATCGCTTTAATTGTTTCGACAGAGAGTTGTGACTTCTCCTCCGTCCACAATTTGTTCACAATTGAAAATATTCTTTCCGTAGACGCATTAGTCCCCGGCAAATAGAGGGTATAGTCAACAAACTTTTTGGAGTTTTGGTAAGGAATATTGCAGTTTTTTAAATGTGAGAAAATTTCCACCCATCTTATATCAGCTGATATTTTTTCATCATTCCAGTTTTTTAATTTATTAGCAGTTGCATTCAGTCGTTATGTTTATGCATCTAATTTTTTGTAATGTTGGTAGCGTTCAGGGGGGTCATTCCGTAATTTTTAAAACGATAATCGTCTAAACGATAATCGTGCACGTTATCGTCATCAATTTGCTTCACGTAACACAATCACTATCACTATGACTTGCCAATCATTGTCATTAATGACAATTCAGTAATTTATTTTTGTGTTGTTATATGTTTGGACCAATGAAAAAAACAAAAATGTAAGTTATTTATCCAATATTTATTTGTGAAATATTAAAAAAATACATTAAACAATGGTTAAACCTATATGTATGTAGGTCACTACCGCCCAAAAAATGTAAATTTTTATTAAGAAGTGAAAAGAATGTGAAGCCAAAACTTGATGTCGCCTATAACCAAATCGGTTATCCATCTATCCAAAGCTACATAGAATTAATTAGAAACTGTCTAAAGGCACGTAGTTTCGCGTACGCGAAATTAGTTCTCACACCTAAACAGTGAGGTATATATTTATACAGTGAGGGTTGTTTAAATCCAAAAAAAACTGAATATAACCAACCTTGCACCTACCCCAAATCCAAATCTGTTGTTTATTATTCAGTTACTGATGCCAACTCACCATGGCAAGTGACACGATTAAACAACACGTCCAAATGATAAGACTTTAATATAAAAATCTTTAAGGCAACGATACGTGCGTTGCGCCCATTTTACGGCTTACATGGTTGTCCTTCCAGGCCGATTATCCAAAGTTTGGGGCCCAAATTTGAGTTGACCCAATTCAGTGGACAATCAGCCAACGCCTTTGCGTCAACGAAACCCAGGATCAACCGAAAACATCTACCCGCCCTTATTGAAAACCCTACATTTCGTTGCTTCATGTGATAAAATGCATAAATTGCTTACAAAATCAAACAAAACGATAGCTTAATAGGTATCGTTGAAATGCTAACGATTTTAACATCACGTTTTGACGATTTTTGATTTACGGAAAGCAAATTTTCGATTGTCAAGACGATATCTTTCAGTCGATAGTGATTATTGTTTTTACGTGATGCAGGGCACACGATATCGTGTGGCGATAATTGAATTACAGAATGACCCCCCAGTTAATTTATTATGATAAATTATAAATTAAACGATCGAAAAATTCAATTTCAATTTTGTGGGACAGCGTTGGACATCTTATAATTTTGTGGGACGTTTGTGGGACAATTTTCGATGTGGGACAGTTTGTGTAAATGTGGGACTGTCCCACGTAATGTGGGACGAATGGTCACTTTAATCTACCTAGATAAACAAGAAAAGTGGAAAATTTGGTGTTTCCTAACAATTTAGTTTACTTTGATTAAGTAAGTACCTACACATTTTCTAGTTAAAATAATGCTCTGTTAGTAGATACCTATACTTTACGCATGAAATATATTTGCTCAAATCTCAAATCAAACCAAAATAGGAAAGTAGGAACTTTATAACCATTTTGCGAAAAAGTATATGAATTTTTCTTATCTTTTAAATAATTAGGTAAGGTAGGTATCTACATATGAGTACAGGTATAGGTACCTACTTATTTCTGTAAACAACTTAAGAGTCTGAGCAAAAAAAAAACAGCAAAAAATAGATAATTTTGTTTACCTTCGCTCAATCTAGGTATATAAGTATTATATTATTTAGTTCAAGAGTCACGATCACGAGTCGATTCTTGAAAGTCTTATCTTTTAAGCGAATATGCATGCGTTGATCAAAGTAAAAAGTCACTTCATTATAAATTTTGAACAATTTAATCAAAACTGTTTTTTTTTTTTTTTTTTAAATCTTCAAAAGATACACAAAATTATTTATAAAAATTTCAATAGATAGATACAGAAAAATTAATTTTAGTATTTAAATAAATTGGGTTAGGTTAAACATTTTTATTCTTTAATATCTCCGTCAAATTGACTCCATCTACATATACATATACGTACACACTTTAACTCTAAGATCTGACCAGCACTTCGTAGTCATGAATTCTGACTTCCTGTCCACCGAAGGGAATATACAAGCAATGATGAGATGGTTGGATTTTGCCAGGTGTCTGACTTCCACAGTGATGGGCACGTCCAATGTACAAAGGTTCACCTTCAGAGGTATGTCCGCAAATAACAGCACCTGGTGGAATACTTCCACCAGCACCATGCATCCATCCGTATCCATAGCCAGTCAAAACCTCAAATTCATCTTTGGCATGTTCTTGGCCACCCCACGAAACATAGGCTTGTCCCTTACCGGGCACCACTTTAGCGGGCAAGAGATCTCCATTATGGGGTGCACGTCCAACATAGATGGCGTCGCCATCGGCATCATGACCGGCATGAACTGTTCCCGGAGCAACATAGCTTCCTGAAGCTGAAACCCATGTTTCTGGTTGCACTAGCACCTCGTAACTTTCGAGTCTTTCCTCTCGTCCTCCATAAGGAATGTACAGGCAGTGATGGGAAGGATGTACCTTACCTGGAGTTAAACTGCCTTGAAAGTGTCCACGACCAATGTAGAGTGGCTCACCGGTGTTGGTTGGCCCAACACTAACGGCATGTGGGGGCACTGATCCACAGCTTGATGGCACCCAAACGTAATGGCTTCCTGTAAGGACCTCAATGTCGTGCTTGTTGATTTCTTCCCCTTGCCAACACACATAGGCTTGATTTTTGTTTGGTACTACTTTGGCTGGAAGTATATCGCCATTGTGGTAGGCACGACCGACAAATATCGCATCACCATCGCTGTCCTGACCGGCTTTTACGGCCATTGGGGGTACTCCCGAGAAAACATTTGTTGGCACCCAAGTTTGACCTGGAATTACATCAGAAATAAAAAGAATTAAAATATATACATATATTGACTCGACTTTGTGGAATAATTATTTGATCTGTTCCCTATAAGTAGATATAGGTATCACTGATACAAATGTTTCAATTTATAAATATTGTCTTAAGTTTATTGACTTGGAGTCCTGAAGTGAAGTATAGCCGAGATTTGCTTTATATTAACCATCTAGCTTTCCCTATAAAGGAAGTTACTCTAGACATGCCAATTATAACAGATTTGGTTTATAAAAGTACTGTTTATGCGGCCCCGCAGGACCAGGGCCCTCCACCGGTGGGCATACTTCAGGCACCCAGAGTTGTTTTTCAAATCGCGGAAAGCGCGTTAACGTACGCCCACTTTTGATGGCGGAAAACTGTTACAACTGTTATAAATAGGCATGTCTCTATACTCTGTTCAATTTGAATGTGCAGTACAGGGAAGATAGGATATTTGCCTTTCACCCATACTATTATGGGTTTCAATAAGCTATCTTAATTTTAAAGCTCTCACATGGTTGCCGTAGTGAGTATTTAAAATTGCCGCAAATCTCACAAAAATATTGCTATCCAAAGCTCTAAAAAAAGTTAAATCCTGAAAGTTATATAGCAAAAACCAAAGAAAATGCCATATGAATTTCCATCAGCTAGGCAATGGTAACTCTGATTCAACACAATGTTGATAAGGGTTGGTCTTGGTAGCAAATTGGAGATCAGTCTCCTCTCTCCTTTCACCCGGGGAGCAGATAGGTTATGGTGGGATGTACATGTACGTGAGCTCAAAGAAGATTTTACAAACAATTTAAATGTAAGTCAGTGATTTTGTTTCTTATATTTCAGTGGCAATTTCTTAAGTTAAGGTGCCGTGCAAGCAGCAGCAGGCACCAGTGTGTTTGAAAAAGCTCTGCCATAAGGCCTGGGGTGGAATCGGCTAAGGTGATAGTTGATTATCAATCTTTTGACTGTCGCTTTCACTATGACTGTCTCTATCCTATCTATAGGGAAGGATAGAGTGAGCAATCGTAAAAACGACAATCACTTTAAAAAACGATCACTTTAGTCTTACGCGATACGGGCCCTGTACTGATGCACATTCAAATTGAACAGAGTATAGTCGCGTCCTTCCATAAAAGCCCTTACATTATGAACGTGACTAGAAAAGTGCCAAATTATAACAGTTATAACAGTTTATCATCATTAAGAGTGGGCGTGCATTAGCGCGCGACTTGAACAAAAAACACGAATGGTTTTGAGTTGTTGATAAGTCATTATGCCCTGATTCTCCACGAGCTTTCGCGCCACCCAATGTATTTATTTTCCCTATAGTAGGAATAATGCGTCAACGATGTACATTATGTAGGTACGTGATATTGCCAATAGGGGTCATTTCAGGAGTCATATGTCATTCACATTGCAAAACGTCAAGATCGTGTGCAGATGGCATAACAGTTTGAAGCTCTCTGACATCTGAATCACGAAATCAGTAAAAATAAAACTTAGATCAATCACAAAACTTCAAAAAAAAAAAAAAAATAAACTGTTATTCAATTTTTTATATTCCCATACAAATAGATATATAGTGTGCATTATTATATGATTTATAGATATTCTCTGTGCCTTACCACCTGTCTGTCATTTCATAAACATTTTATCGCAATTCTCAGAAAAACAAAGCTATTGAATTCGAATGAAAACAACTTTAAAAAAACATTGCTCGAAAAGATAATGATAATTTTGTTGTTCTGTATTTATTTTATCAGTTTTCAATTAAACAAAATTAAATTACCCTATTTTTATCGATTTATCAATAGGTTCATATATTTCCGATGAATAATAAAATTAATGGATGGATTAAGTGTATTTAATTCCCATCATATGACACCTGTGCAATGTGGAACATCCATTTAATTTTTAACATTGTTTTTGGATAAAACCAAAAATAATAAATCTAGGTAGGTATAGGTACTTAACTTAAGGTCATGATATTCTAGTCTATGGAATATTATTCTGTTTTTCACTTTTATCACTCTAAACAAACTTTGCCTTTTGATAAGATAAAAACTTAAATAAGTACAATAATATTTTATTTTCAGAAAAAAAAAAAAAAAAAAATCATTTCACCTCGTAATGAGTTCATTATGACTGCGGTGAGATAACCTCTCATTATAAATAGTTATCAGACTATTTTTAGAGAATGACTTGTTATTTATAATACCTTGGGTAGGTATACCTTTAATAGAGGCAGCGCAAATTTGGGGACTGCCAAAAATTTAAAACAGTGAAGAATTTGCTACGATTTTTCTTAAGGAAGATTTTTTTTGTTACGTTATTAATTTATTATCTAGAAACTGGACTATCCTCAGCGCAGATTACTTGGTGCGGGTAGTAAATATTGATGATATCAGACTGCCCAAAGTTGTTTTTTTTTTTTTCTTTTTAATTCTGTACGCCGAAAAAGCTTATTCCATAAAGATTGGGTTGATCACGCAGCAGTCCCGATCTGCAATAGCGAGAATGCCTTACAATGGAGAAAGTCACGCTATATGAGATTATTCAAAACATTGATGAAAACGAGAGGTTTTTTTTTATACAACAAGCAAGCAAGGTCATCGAGTGAAGGAGCTACATATTTACGCTAAATCAACTATAATTTAAATGAAAGAAATTACTTTAAGCCAGAATTTTCAAGGACAATGATCGGAATGATTTTCAAACTAAGGGGAGAGCTGTTAAAACTTAATTATATGCCTCATAGAAATGATCTAGATATGGTATTTGCTCTCTATGCAATTTGCGAGTTAACGAGAATATCTTCCATTTGACAGGATTGTTTCCAGTTTTAAGAGACATTTCTTTGAGAAAAACTACTTACAAGAGGAAAAGGTGTGAAAATCCTTCTGAATGAAGAAGACTGATTCCGGCTTTATGGATATGCAGCAGAGGCGTTTGCTTACAGAAGCAAAATTATTAACAACAAAGACTTTATTATTATTTTTATTTATACTCGAATCACCATGAAATTGTTTTTTTACTTTTCATAATTTGTGGGATTTGGTATTTGGTGAGTTTATATTTCAGAGTCTTCACTTATTTTGTTCCGTCAAAAATTGATCTGGCGGATCTAAAACTTTTCTGTCTTTTTGTTTTTGTAACAAACTGAAGAATCCGCAGTTAATATTTGCGAGATTGCTAAGATCTCCGAGATCAGAGAATTATAAACTGCGACCAATTGAGCGATTTGTCACAAACCGCTGTTTCGGTAGCTGTCACTTTTGAAGCTGTCATTTTTTGACATTTGACAAGTAGAAACTACGCCACGATACACGCTTCAACAACGCATTGAAATTATTAAAATTCACCATAAAAATGGTGAAAATTTGGCAGAGACGGTTCGTAAAACTAAAACATTTTTGGGTCGTTGTGAAGCACCTTGTCGGACCGCAATACAGAAATTGGTGGACAAATTCGAGCTGTTGGGACAAGTTAGTGATGTGAAGAATAAAACCCGTGCACGTCGCTCTGTAGCCCAAAGTGTTGAAGAAAACCCAGGTTTGTCCATTCCTCGTCGTTCTTTGGAATTAGGCATTCCACAAACGTCATTACACCGTATTTTGCATAACGACTTGGGTCTTAAGGCTTATAAAGTTCAGTTAACACAAGAACTCAAGCCGGCTGATCATCAACAACGTCGTGTCTTTGCTGATTGGGTCCTTGAAATGCATGAAAATGATCCGGAATTTCATCGAAAAATCATCTTGACTGATGAGGCCCATTTCCACCTCGGAGGCTACGTCAACAAGCAAAACTGTCGCATCTGGGGCTCGGAAAACCCAAGAGTTATTGTTGAAAAGCCTCTCCATCCTCAACGCGTGACTGTTTGGTGCGGTTTATGGTCCGGCGGGGTCATTGGACCTTACTTTTTCGAAAATGAGGCTGGAGCAACAGTTACGGTCAATGGATTGCGCTATCGAGAGATGATTAATGATTTTTTATGGCCGGAATTGGATGGTATTGATCTGGACAACGTTTACTTTCAACAAGACGGCGCTACGTGCCACACAAGCAATGAAACCATCGATCTTTTACGGGAAAAGTTTCCGGACCGTGTTATCTCTCGAAGAGGTGATCACAATTGGCCACCGAGATCTTGTGATTTAACACCTTGCGACTTCTTCTTTTGGGGCCACGTGAAAGATAAGGTCTACGCCAACAGCCCAGCGTCAATTCAAGACCTCAAAGATGGAATTCGTGAGGCTATCGAGGACATAGGGCAGCCACTTTGCGATTTGGTTATGGAAAATTTCATGAAAAGGATATGGTCCTGTAAGCGTGGTCGTGGCGGCCATTTGGCTGATGTTGTGTTCCATTATTAACGGCATACCTTCCTCTTTATAATGAAATAAACATCCGATCATTTATCTCAAAAAATGCCATTTTTCTTTGAATATCAAAATAACACCTCTTATTGGAAAACCCTTTACATACCAACCAAGTTAAACTAAATAATTATTGAAGATAAAAACTTGGCCCTTTTGGAATTCTAAAGCAGAAATTAAAACAAACTTTATATGATGAATTCGATATGACTATTTGAGAGTTTCAATAAGAAGGATAAAGTTGTAAAAAAAACTTCGATCTCAGATAACTGAAGCAACACCCTCTACTATACCTACCTGTGACGATGGCGATCTATACTTTAAAATCTATAGCAAAATATTGCATTTTGGCAAATTAACTATAGGCCTCTCTTTTTATTTTTCGGATTATTTGTTATAAATATCAATTAAAACGGTGTTTTAATTCCAACCCTTTATCGCGTTGCTTCGTCTATTTTTTTTTTTCACAATACTGATAAATTGAAATTGATCAATTTAATTGTTGTAAGAAAATAAACTTTCTTTTATGTATGAAAACAGACAATAAAATAACATTGACTTCACTTTAACCAGAGATGTGTACGATTTGTTTTAAAAACATACAAAAATAATGCACTCCACTTAAAATAATGCGTTTTCATTAAATTTATTTAATATAATATATACATTTAATTAATTTTGTAATATTTTAGTCTATATTATGTATAGTTAAAACTTTCACTATATACTTACTCATTTTATTAATATTTAAAATTTAAAAAAAAAATCCAAAAAAGAATGGCAGAACAATTAAATGCAATAAATTCAACGAAACTCAATCCGTATCTTAATGTGAAAAGGCCAAGACTAAACTTATTGCTATAATTTCTGTTGGTTTTATTTAATAAGAGAAACTGATAACAATATACGTTACGACAGGTTGTATTTCATTTAACCTATGTATACAAAATATGAGTATAGAGCTGGTATGACACATAAAACTTTTATCTTATCACAAATTTCTCACTTTAGGAATGAGCTGAAATTTATTTTTATTTTTATTTTTTATTTTGCCGTCGCAGCGACGTCGATGTAAGTCATACTCATACTTTTCCGAATAAGTAATAATTGAAAACGATATAAATGAATATTATGTAGGTATTTATATGCAAGTAACTAACTAAGAATGTGTATTGTTGACTATCCTACAGGGTGTCCTAGACCAGGTTGGAAGTATTTTAGGATGTGGTTCTTAGGTATATTCTAATGGGGTTGGTTGATTTTTTTTTTTGGCGAATGGAACACTTTTTCAAACTGATTTTTATCATTGTATTCGTGTAGTTTCGTTTCTGTCTTAATATTTCAAAAAAAAACTGGTTCCATTTATTATGAGCGAATATTTCTCACATATTTTGAACACAATTTTCACACCTGAAAAAAAAATTAATCAATTCAAAAAACTTTGTCAAACTGACAGCTGTAAAATATGTTGGTGGTAGTAGAGGAGGGGTAAATCTGCCGAAAAACTTAGATCTGCAAAATTGATTTTAATTCAAAAATAAATCAATTTATTTTGCCCAATGGAACGCAAAGACGATTAAAATCAGCTCTTTGACAGATCCAAATCGAAAATAAATTGATTTATTTTACCAATGGATAACCACATAAGAAAAAAATCGTTTTACAGTTAAAGTATATCTCCAATTTTGACATCATTTATCGTGGATGTAAGAAAACGCTTTCTTTGGTATACCCTGACGCCTGACCCATGTTAACAAAAATTGCTCTGTTAATTCTAGTGGTAGAAACTTCGAAGCAGGACTATTCAGTGCCGAACTTTCACCGTTGATGGA
This sequence comes from Leucozona laternaria, assembly GCA_932273885.2. NCBI lineage: Eukaryota > Metazoa > Arthropoda > Insecta > Diptera > Syrphidae > Leucozona > Leucozona laternaria. The sequence continues at coordinate 8,844,462 of OW026368.1, forward strand.
CACTTCACCAGAAGATTTTCACCACCAGCCTTTTAGTGCTTGGAATTTTCGTTACAGCTGTTCTGCCACTGGGTAGTTCGATGTCGTTCTTTCAACACTAGACTTTTGTACACTGCCTACACGCAGGTAATGAAGTATGCTAATTATTCATTATGGCCGTTGTTTATTTTGAAAGAAAAATTTGGTTAGTCACGATAGAATACTGATTTGCCAGTAATACCCGTGTTTTTTTTGACAAATTTAGTAAAGTGAAATCCTGCTAAAGAAGCGAATTCTGTATGTTTCAATTTTTGACGCAAATTTCGATTTGCTAAAATAAAAAATTGCCTCCCGCCAGTAAAAATAGTTTTAATAAATGATTTTCTATTTATTTGCATCATTTATTTCTAATTTTCGTGTTATATTTTGCAAGAATCGCAGTTCTGCAAAATTTCCTAAATAAAATACAAATGATTAAATAAGCTGAAAAAGAATACAATTTGTTATTGAAAACAATATAAATGAACTCCAATTGTGAATTAACCATTTCTAATAAAATCTACAATACATTGCTAAAATATTGAAAAATCTAACACTTACATAAATGGGTGGTACTCAAATATTGAACACTAAATGGCAGCATTTAAGGGCCAGTTTCACAGTCAGAAAAGTGACACTTAAGTGGGGAATTTGAAAGATTAATTGCCAATATCACCGTTCACTGTTACCTGAATAAGTGGCACTTAAGTCTCCGATGTTGGCGACTTAAGTTCCACTTACGCTAGCTGTGAAATTTAGCTTAAATTCCTAATATGGGAAACTTCAGTGCCACTTATTCCGGTAAATGTCGACTGTAAAACTGGCCCTAATTGGCAGCATTTAAAGATCCAACACTCAATCGGTGGTGGTGAAATGTCCGTCTATCAATTTGCTGTGGGCAATGGTACTGTACCGTAGAAACTTCGTTTAGGACTTAATTTATGTACTTATGCATGTAATTTAAAAAAAAAAAGTATTGAAGAATTATTGATTCTATTTTATAAGAAACGTAGGGAAAAATCATAAATTCCTGCTGTCGGTTTTCCCCATCAGTATCAAAAAATCTATGAGTTCTTCGGCAATCTTGTTGTGGATATTTAATTTTAATTGTTGCTACGTTCACAAGAAAAAAATTTGAAAAGTTTATTTATTACGCATTTTATGGAGAAAATCGATTTCAAAGTAAAAAAATTAGCATTGGCAGGGAAAATTGAACAGGCTTGAAACTAGATATCTTAAGACTGCGAGATAAGCTGCCAACTTTATTTAAACGCAGTATTTCTAGTATTTCTTCTAAAAATAAAGTCCTAAACGAAGTTTTTACCACTAGAATTAGCAGAGCAATCCGTCTGGGACACACTGTACCTTCATTTTATTTATGTAATTGTGTTTTATTAATTAAAATATATTCATAAATAAGCATTGATGATCAATTTCGCGATGGTTTATGGGGACATTTTCATCGTCAAATGTGGGATTGCAGTTGCCACTTTAATTAATATTTTTTTTAACAGATCGATATAGATTAAAACCAATGAGTGATGGATCCCATGTAAAGGTACACTACTTGTACAGGTAGTGATAGCTGGCAGATATACATATACATATATTAATTTTGTCAAGAAGGTTTTCAGGCTGCCTTTCGTGTTTGTTATAGATACTCAACGATAGATCAAACATTTATCCTACATATATCAGCACAGCTAAGCACTTCATATATAGATAGCAAACAGAAACTGCATTGCTTTTTATGTATTACTTGCTCATAGGGTTAGTGTTGGTTTCGTGCAAAAAAATAAATTCCGAGGTTTTAAGGAAACAAAATGACAATGAAGTCGAAAAAGGTGGTTTTCACCATATCGTCCATCGGCCTCTGCGACCATGCGTGCAATGCACCCCCCTAGAAAAACTAGATGGCCTGAAAATCAAAAAAGTTTTTTACCTCCTTGCGTGCACAAAACATATTCGCCAAATCATAAGGCTCGCAACAAAAGTTCATCCAACGAATGTGGCTCAGGAGCTGAAGAACTTATGGCTAATTCGAAAATAATTGCCTAAGGAATTGATGTAGAACTTCAAAACTTCAAAGACCAAGAACAGTGATCCGTCAAAAAATCGCTCAAATCACCCTTTGTCAACTGGTGTTGAATTTTGAAAGAGATCTCTCTTGATTCCATATATATATTTAGATTCCTTGATTGCAGCACTTGAACGTATATTCCCAGATATATTCTCTATTTCTTTTGCATCCAGAGAATATGTTGAAAATGAACATAAACGATTTCAAAGAAAAATCAAAAACTTTTTTCAAGTTACGCTCTACAAACTTTTATTGGAGAAGCTGAATTGTGGTACCTACAATCATTGGAAACACAAAAAAATTTTCGCTGAAGATCTTCAAAAACTAGAATTATGTTACAAGAAGCAGAATTTTTTTTTCCCAACAACAAAAGTTGCACTTCATATTGGCCTAGCGTTACCTTGTACCACCAGTTCGATTGAAAGGGCCTTTAGTAGGTACCTTAAGGCCTACCTTTCATTTGATATGAATATCATTTTTCTACGTCAATTATTGTGCACGTTATGAACAATTATTTGAAAAAAAAAATACTGAAATCTTTATCTTGCAATCGGCAACTTTAAGCTAAAATATCTTGACTTTCCCATTAACGATTTTGAAAATATTTCATTCGTATAAAAAGCTCAATGTCACCTTTCATTTGATACCAAACTCGTTCGTGTACGCTCTTCCCTTTGTTCTAATATATTGTTACAATTTTAAAAATCTGAAAGTTTTTTATTAAATTGTTTTTATTTAATTGTTAAAACTGAAAATTGTTGTTTTTTAAGTTTTATCATAACAAACAAAAATTTTATAAAAAAAAGTTACCTAAATTGATTCTTGAATGAGTTTTCCTCCCCTGCTAAAAATCCTGCGTACGCCCTTGCTTGAAACACAAGATTTCTAGTTTGTGCTATCCAGTCGTGCATACATTTTTAGAGCTGTGTTTGATAGTGTCAATAGTAATGGAAATTTTTGTATTGGAATTTTTTGTATTTACATTTATTCATATATATAAATTGTCAACTTTGGAATTGTCATTCATGAATATACGTAAACTTTTATCTAATACAATGGCAACACTATTCATCGGGGACCACAGACACAAGACACTTTCAATACATCCGTTGTCAGGAATTCTTCAAGGTTGCATTCTTAGTCCGATACTGTTTATGTTATTCGTTGATGACATCATTTAGGTATGTTATATTAATTTTGAATAAACAAATCAGATTTACGGTTTTGCTAATAATTCATGAATTTTTTGCATTAATCTTCATTATTACTTATTTAATCTGTCATTCGTTGTATTTTATAGAGTTTTCTTAACTACTAATTCTTGGTTCGGGTGATAGAAATCACTCATGTATGAACAGCAAACAATAGGCGTGTTCCATTGGGCCTTGCAAAGTACTTTGTATTACTTCCCAATAGATGGTGAATGAATCGATTTCGTTTTGAAAAAAAAGTAAAATCTAACCTCAATATCATTGTAATTTCGGTTTTTTTGTTTTTGTATTATATTTTAACCTAGATTAACGCCAAAAACAATGATCTACTACGAAATTTCTTTTTACTGGTATTGTCTTTTTCATGTGTGGAAACATTACGAAACTAGATTAATGAACTACTTCGACCACAGAGTAGTTGACTGCAGCCAGAAGTACCTACTTGGGAGCAGATACTGGAGGCCAAAGGAACATACCTAATGACAGCCTGGAATTAGTTTAACACAAGATTTAAACCAGTAGCGAGATGTTATCGCCGATCTAACAGCTGCAAGCTCTAACTAGTGCCGTGCAATCAGGTTGCATTTCAAATACCTTTGGTCTTACAGGCATATTGTTAAAATTATTATTATCTATACATTATTAGAATCTGAATTAGTTACTCCATTTTGAGATAAATAACGGATTTATAAAGGCGTTTTGAGATATATAGTTGAATATTCTCGATTTATACGGAATCACCTAAAAATCTAATATGAAGAAAATCGTTTCAAAAGTCTCGAATTCAGGTTTCGAGTTTGATATTTTTGTACGAATCCAAAACTTGCTCTTTATTGTATCAACATTATCTACATTATTACATGTATATCGCGAGTAAAAAACTAAAACTTAAATTAGATAGATATATTATTTTTCATGGAATAGGTTCATAAGGGGATTTTTTAGTTAATCTCTATTGATAAGTTGTTTTGTTTTTGGTTGTGCTATCGAAGGAAATGTTGAATTATGTTTATTTTGTAAACCTACTATTATCTTATCATTTTGTCTTTCACAAAAATGAATGTATAATGTCAAGATATTTGTTCATGCATAGGTATCGTTTATGGTAACTGTTGTTTCCTCCTCAGTAGATAGGATTTCCATTGATCAATCATTTACCTTGTGCAATTATTATCAGTTTGATTTTATGTCGTGAATTTTTTGTGTGGACTCGAAATGGATGTTTCTTAAATTTGACTATTTGAGAGGGATTTGTCGAGTTTGTATAAACCATTTACCGATCAGCTGGAAAATATGCCTTAAATTTGCTAGACTATTGAAATATAGGGTGTTTCTTTCAGAGATATAGAACTTTAAGTTGGCAACACTATTTAACTAGCGGCCATTTTGTCAGCTGTCAAGTGATTTATTCACTTCCAAATTGTGCCCAAATGGGGCCAAAACAAGATTGCCGTTGATCTGAATTTTTATAAGCGAATTTTGTTAAGTGATGAAGCTCACTTTTGGTTGAATGGATACGTCAATAAACTTAACTTCCATATTTTTAGTGATGATAATCCCCAAGTGTATTCTGAGATACCGTTACATCCACAAAAACTGACTGTTTGGTGTGCTTTATGATTTGGTGGAATAATTGGTCTGTACTTCTTTAAAAACGATGCTGGCCAGATCGTTACAATCAATAATGAACGCTATAGAGCCATGATTACTGACTTTTTCGTTCATCAATTGAAGAACTATGATGTGCAGGAGCTGTGGTTTCAACAAGACGGTGCAACATGTCACACAGCTCGTGCCACAATTGATTTATTGAAGGAAACGTTTGGTAACCGCATAGTTTCACGTTACGGACCCGTGAATTGGCCTCTAAGATTGTGGGATTTAACACCGCTTGACTATTTTCTGTGGGGATATGTGAAGTCGCTAGTCTGCATCGATAAGCCCGAAACGATTGACCACTTGGAGGACAACATTCGCCGCGTTATTGCCGATATACGGCTACAAATGTTGGAAAAAGTCATCGAAAATTAAACCTCCAGATTAAACTAAGTCCGAGCCAGCCGTGGCGGTTATATGCCAGAAATCATATTTAAATTACAATGCCAGAAGATTTCGAATAAAGTAAATGTCATGTCAATTTAAAAAAATCATATATGTTTTATTCCATTTCAAAGTTCTATAACTCTAAAAAAAACACCCTTTACAATTTAAAAATTCCTACTGAATGGCAGCTACACAATCGCAGGAAAACGCATATGAAACAAAATTGAGCCGATGTCGTGGGACGCCTGCCAGATGTTAAGTTAAACACACATTATTTATATAGAAATATTTTGTTATACCTTACACTAGCTGACAATATTTAAGAAAAGGACTGTATCAACAACTTGACAATAGTTTTTTGAAAATCTTAAATGTTTGCTTAACTTTTGAATTAAGAATCCCAAGAAGCAGATTGATTTTGTTCCCTTGCGCTACACTATGCATTGAATATGTAAAAATGTACTGTACATAATGAACAAACGAATCAGATATTTTTTCACAATCGCAACGACTCATTCAAACGAGTTTACTCGCGGCGAATGATAATGGATAATGGTAACAAAACTTACAAAATTTCTATGACTCCAATGGAATATGTCTATGTATATCTATTGTAGGCAAAACCTGATATGCCAATGTTTTTAGAGCAACGATTCTCAATGCTTACAGCAGGTTTGCTGAACTCAACTAAACGTAGACGATTCGTTTTTAAAAGAAAGAGAATTTTCGGAAAAAAAGAAATTTACGAATTTGCAACTTCTTCACTTGAATTTGAGAGCAGAAAGGAAAAATCTGTTTTTGTTCATGTATCAGATTTGGCCTAAGTACATACCACGGTAGCCATATATACATACATATCCAGATCCGGATCCAGATAGAAGATAATAAAACACGGCTAGTATATGTTACTGTAAACCCTCGAATTGATTGTACGCCATAAATCCAAAGAAACGAGATGTCTCATCCAGATAAAATGAAAGGAAACCTAAAATGCTTTAATAAAAATATTCTTTAAAAAAATTTATTTGGCTAAAAGTATGTGATAATTATGTGAAATAGTTAGAAAACGGATAGTCAGATACATTTTAAAATTAGTTAAATCATTAAAATGCATTTGTATTTTGTGGGTATAAGCTGAAAAGAGGTGCATAATTATAGGATCATTTGAACTGTTTAGTTTGAAAAAGTGCTCAACACGAAGACTCTTTTGCATTTTATGTACCCACAACAGCTTTTTGTCGCATGTTAAGTATTGGTATTGGTACTGTTAAATAATTTATGGAAAAGACTCTCATCTTTGTGTATCAAAAATAAAAATATTTTTCGTACCTAAATTTTTACGGTTGGTTGCTTAAATGAAATTTAAATATTAAAGTTCAACGGAAGAGCCAGTTTACGCTGAGGAAAAAGTGGAACATAAGCGTTTAAGTTAAACATAAATATTTAAGTTTCGTATCAGCTTCTTTGGGTGGTCCATTCGCAAGCCCAAAACCCCTATACACTCTTCCGATGGTCATATTATATATGAGTTTTCCAGGTAAGGGGTTCTGTTAAATATTACTCTTAGGTTTTTTCGCTGATTCAACATACTGAATAAGAGTATTGTTGAGCAGTATTGGAGGAAAATAGGTATTTTCTAATGGGGTTCTGGAAATAAACACACTTTTCGTCTTGGTAAGGTTTAAACAGAGTCCATTAGATTGAGGCTAGTGTATACCCTTATTTATATAGATCTTCATTTATCTCCCAAGCTTCATTTTCAATTAAACCCAGAGGACAGCTATATTGTAGGCTGAAAGTCGCATCGCGTCGTCACCATACATATGAAAAGACGAGTTCTAAATAGAAGAGGACCCAAAATTGATCCTTGAGGGACACCTCGGCTAATAGGAAGGAAAGAAGACTTTCGATTATTTCCAACCACTGCTTGATACCTTGAAGATAATTATGAAAAAATTAGTTCCACTGTAGATGATGCGAATTAGAACTTATAGTTTGGTGCATAAAATATGGTGGTCGACGGTATCAAATGCTTTTGTGAAGTCTAAGAGTGTGAAGAAAGTAACATATGGTTCTTACATCAACAAACTCTCTTATTTTTTCAACTTTATTTATGAGAGCTGTCGTGCAGCTATGGCCTGCGTGAAACCCATATTGTTTTGGGCATAACATGTCATTTTCATCTAAGTATTGTCTTATCTGTGTGTTTTAAGGTTTTCTCAAGAACTTTCGATAACAAAATGACAGACAATTAATTTTTTTGTTTATAAATACTAAAACCTTTTAAAAAAACTGTATTGCAAGTAAGTAAGTAAGTAAGTAACAAATTCATTTATTTATATTTATATATATACAGATTTATAATTTTATGAATTGATAAGCTATAGCTGAGCCGTCAGCCTGGTTAGCAAATTTTATAAATACATTACATGTTTTGTTAATTCACATTTTTCAATCTTAAATTGGTATAAAAATCAAACATATTCCGTCTTTAGTAAGAATCTATACTTAAATATGGCTTTTAAAAAGTTGCTTAAGGTCTTCCAATCACATTCGTTCAAAATTTGGAGTGCTTCTTGCATGGTTAATGTATTTTTACCAAAAAACACTAGCCTCTGTTGATAAAATATTGGACATACACTTATGAAGTGATAACAATCTTCCTTTGATTTTAAATTGCATAACGTACAAAATTGATTGAAGCTGCCGTTATAGGGTCTAGCATTCAAACTTATAAGTTCACATCTTGCTTTAAAAATGAAAGAAATGTCCTTGTAGCTAAGTCCATCATGGAAGTAGTTTCGTTGGTTTAGGTTATAGTTGAGCTGTGAGTATAGTACTCTACTATCTGATTCGCGAGCATTATTAATAAAGGATTCTCGAACTATGTCTTCATTCTTCTGTATAATCCTGTAAAGTTGCTCCTTTAAGTTGTTTAAATTGTTGAAATCTATATACAGTATCTCTCCACAAGTATTATCGATATCTTGCCATTTTTTCATCCACCAATCTTTATTCCTCAGTTCGTACAAAAGCATTTTTTTCGACAGTCTATTCTCCTGGTAGGTACAAGTTTTAATAATGTAATCAGCCTGCGCCTTGAGTGTGCTCGTGAGAAGTTTCGGTATTCCGGTTTCTAAATACATTGCATAAATCGGTGTATTTTGCGGTAAGTTGAAGAGTTTTCTCAAAAAATTCCTTTGGAATTTTTCTATCACTTCGTACTCATCTGCAGCCCAGACCTGAGAAGCGTAGCAGAGAGTTGACTTCACAATGGGATCAAATATTTTATATTTGGCTGAAAGGATTATTCTGTCGTTTGAAAAAACTTTTTTCCATGATAAATTCAACAAGCTTTGAGAGGTGCTGGCTTTTTCCATAAGGTGTTTGTCGAAATTTAGGGTTGAATTTAGCTTTACACCTAAATATTTAATTTCTTTGGATATTTCTAAAAGATTTCCATTAAAGTACCATCTATTTCCGCTAAGGTTTCGCGAGAATCGTGAGAAGATCATTATTTTTGACTTGTATGTATTAATAGATAACAGTAAATTGCTAAGCGATTTATCATCAACTGTAGGTTTTCTGGTGATTCCGACAACAGGACAAGGTCATCAGCGTACAGTAGCTCATTTATAACAGAATTAGATATTCGTATTCCTCCAGGTAAGGCTTCCTCTATGTCATTTATGAACAGCGAAAACAACAAGGTACTGAGTGGACAACCTTGTTTTACTCCGGTACATGTTTCGAACCATTCTGAAAATATCTTCCCATCCCAGACTGCTGCATTAGTTCCAGTATACATCGCTTTAATTACTTTCGAAAACCTCGAAGATAGACCCAATTGTGAGAGCTTATAGAAGAGCGCGCTTCTGTTTAAAGGGTCAAAAGCCGCTTTGAAGTCCACAAAGAAAGAATAAACTTTTTTGTTCCTTGCTTGAAAAGATTTTATGATTGATGAAAGAGTATTGCATGATGTTGCTTAGGTTGTGTCAATTGCGTTTAAATATTGATTTAATTTAATCCAAAGTTTTAACTTACGCAAAAATCTAAATAGGCTTCGAAAATTAACGAGCTTTAACGAGCATAACAATAGCTTTAAACCCTGTTTTATCCCTGGACCACATTCCTTCCCTTTCCCGCCCACAAAGTCAACATCACAAAACTTGTTAACTTGGTGTTTTTGTAAAGTGTACTTTCTTGTGCAGCCATATATGTTCAATCTTTCGATTGTGCTTATTCTTCTTTTACTCTTTTTCAGTTCAGAAATATTGCTTTCTTTTTGTTGAACTGGGGATTGGGCGATTTCGGGCTGGATGTTATCTTAGATGGCTTCACCCACATCGCATTGTTATTTTGATTAAAATCTCGAAAATTTTGTTCTTGATAAGAAACCAATACTTGCCTTTTGAGCAACTAATATACCGTTGATATATTATTAAATAAAATTTGTTGTTTCAAAAAGTTTTAAATGCTTGACAATTCTCTATACCTACGTTGTGCAAACTAAGTCCTGGATAATCGTTTTTAACGAACATATCAATATTTTTCTGCTTAGTATTTTATCTGTGAAGCTGATGGTAATTTAGAATTGGAATATGCAATTGGAATAACAAAGGCAGGACGATATAGATTTTCGGCTTCAACTTGCTTTGTATAAGGATCACCACATACTAGATTTTTTTCTTCATCTTGAATTGGTTCTATATTTGCATCTCGAATAATCTGATAGAGCGATAAGATCGCAAACCAAACATAAACAGAAAGACCTATGTACATGTAAGAAAATACAAGAGATGATTAAAACATTTGTGACGTTTGAATATTAAAAATGATTCTTACCAAATATGGAATAATTAACCATGATTACAGCGAATTTTTCCGAGCTACAAATTTCAGATTTAATTAAATTGATTGAGTTATATGTAAAATATAATATTAAGCCAAATCCTTCTAAAACCAGCCATGATAAAAGTATCAGTTGTGTTTTCTAAAAAAAAAAACAAACATTATCAAATAATTAAAAATTTAATTATCTCAAATAATATGGAAATTTCCGAATCTGTATACTTCAAAAATGACATCCATCATTTTGTGGCAACTGACAAATGTAAAATTACCAAACGAAGATAAAAGCCAGTGTTTTATCTTCTTGTTCTATTGACATTACCTTTACCCATGATGTGCAATGTTTATACATATACGTATACTTTAGGCAAAATGAGATCCTGAGGAACTCAGCAATCTCAGTTACATGAACAGGATTTATCCGCAAAATTTCTCATTTTTGCTATCGAAATTCTGAAGAAAAAATTTTTGGATTCGCTTCATCAATTTTGGACGGAGCGAATTCTCTCCATCCACATTTCTTATGTCTGTTTGAATTTCCTCCTTTTGAACGTCATTACAGGCAAAGATTTTACAATTATGCGCTCTCTTAAAACTTAGGCATAATAAATGATTAATTTTAACACCAGCTGCCACGCCCATTTTTTTTTAATTTTCTACTTACTAAAAAAAAATTGTTTGAAATTTTTTTCTTAAAAAATTTTTGTTCGAAAATTAATTTTTCAAAAACTGTTCATTAAGACAACTTTCTGGCTCTGGCTTTTGTTTCTGGTTTAAGTCGTTTTTTTTTTTAAACAAAATTGCCCCTCCCGGCTAAAGGGAAAGGGGGAATAGACCCCCCTTCAATACGATTTTTTTCTTGTCTCAACCCAACCTACACGCTTTAGTTTTTTATCACGAATCACCCTGTATATAAATAGATGCATATATTTTAACAATTATTGATTTTAAATATGAACCTTGATAGAAGTTCCAATTAATAGAAGAGCACTGGAAAACGGCATGAAATCGTTGTTATAATAAATTGCCCCAAAATTAAAATCTGGCGCAATCAATGTATATTCTACGCCAAAACTATTCCAAAAACTTCCAAGAATATGTATACATGCACAGCAAACCGTAATAGCAACACTCGTAAGGAAAGACTGGTCAAAGAGTTCTGTAGTGTTGGCCATGATCTGAGATTTATGTGCAGTAAATTAAAACGTAAAAGGTGTTTTTTTAAGACGTGTGGTTATCAAGAAGAAGTAAAACGCATATAATTTAAACTTCCATATACCTACAAGTACCAACATGTGTAAATACATTGTAAGGAATCAGAAGACTTTTTGCTATAATAATTATTGGCACACTTAAGTACAAAGATCATAAAGCTTAACTACATTGGCCAAAAAAGTGAAAAAGGACAAAATTGAACATTGTCAAACTTATTTTGGGATAGTGTTTCTGATTGGAAAACTTATAAAAATGATGCAGAAAGCTTAAATTTTAGTTTAAAAAAAAATTGTATATTCTTTTTTCACAAAACAACTGCGCTAGCGGGAATAAAAATATTTTTTATTTTGCAAAAAGTGGCCAACGTAGTTAGGGTTTAGCTTTGTTTACTTTTCTGATAAATCATGCGATCGAAACAGATCTGTTTGCAATAAAACTATAATTCTCACATAAATATAAACACCATCTACCTTTTTTTATTGAGAAAATATAACAATTTTACAAGAACGTAAACAAATTTACTTTTTCTGAAGAATTCAAAAGTAAACGTACACAATTACGAACGATTTTACGCGAATCCACTTTGACTTTGTGAATTATTCGATCGAGGAATAGCCTTACTCGGCTAAAAAACAAATTTCAACTGATGAACTGAATCAGAATTGCCTCTTATGACACATGAGCTTGTTTACAGAGAAAATAAAACAAAAAAAAAGCTTTTAAGTGTTCGCAGAAAACGATTTCTCTTCTTAAAGGCGAGGTATTGATTTGCATGATTAAAGTAAACCCAAATCAGGTTTACCAAAATTTTGTTTTAATGGCTTTCTTTTCTGCGAATCTCCAAAAAAAGTTAACTTTCTGCCTCTCTTGTTGAACTGACTGCTACAAGACAAGTCAGGAGACAAGACAACCTTTTTAAGCTGGTGTACCTATAATGTAGTTATCCAAATATGTTTTAAGTCAATTAAGAGAATGAAAACTAACTATTCGCGCAAGAGAAGATCAATTTTTTTCCACAACGATTTACAAACATTTTAAAACATTATTTCTTTAATGGTGCTTTCGATGTCCATGTCAATGTCACTGGTAAAGTAGAGTGCAGCAGCTTGCATATGCACATTGCAAACTCTCTAATACGTCTATGCGATTACATTGAGATAAACGCTTAGCGTTGACCAGTCCTTACATTGTTAAAGTGCGCAATTGAATATGGGCATTGTGGACTATTGTCATTTTGGTTTCTAAATGCTTTTCGGTCAAACATAATAATCTGTCTCTGTGAATTGATAAGAGTAAAAAAACAGTATTGGATTTGTTGAAACATTTAAAAATCATATTTTTTTTTAAATACGATGGTTCAAAAACTGGTTGATGATTTTTTTTATGAAATTCAATTTTAAATGCACATATGTATTAATAAATATCTTCGTACTTGTTTAATAATATATATACAGCCCAATTCTAAATAACAATGCCCCGGAAATTTTTCCCTTTTCCCTACTCACGTATTGTAAGCAAAAAATTCCGAGGAATTTCCCTCGGGGAATTCGCAGAGAACACGTCTCCCGGGGAGTTATTTCCCGGGGAGTTATTTTCCCTGGGAATGTTTAGAATTGGGCTGATAATTCATACTTTTAATGGCAAATTTACTCATCCAAATCAATAAGCTCATAGGACTTATTAAAATAAACTTCATTGTAATCGTAGATTAGAGCTATCCGTATTAATATAAAAAAAAACGCTGAGCAATAACCACAGTTTCTGCATTTATAACAATTATAGAGATATTTGAGTATTACAAAATAAGGTAGTGATATTTTTTGGTTTTCTTATGATTATTTTATTAAAATATTAATTAAAAGGGATGTCTACATAATTTAAAAAAAAATTGATTAGATGAATGACATAAAATTACAAATAAATCACTTGACCTAAAAAAAAAAATGTCTGAGTGCCGGGACTCACGGTTAATATGATATTTAAACATCACCGTTTATCCAATAAGCGCAGTTTTGAGGATCCATATTTAGATCCGTATGCGAAGTCATCCATACGTTGTTGACAACATACACGAATCCAAAACGGACTAGTTTGCTTAAAGGAGATCTTCAGTTTTTTGTCACTGAACGTAACCAATCTCCTGCTATGCTGACTTCCGTAACGTAATGTGCTATGCACCGTAAAGTGCGACATCGCAACTTCGCAAAGAGAAAATTCCACGTCTTTATTTCACTCTACCGCCGGCCGCCTGACGGACCCCCGAAGGCATAGATGTTAGAACTCAAGATATAAGCATCAAAAAAAACGGAGATTCACCTAAAAAAAGCAGAGAAATGCACAATCAAACCATAGCCTGAATTCGCCGAATTTGCGGTGATAAATATTTCGGTTTGTAAGATGCAGATGAGACATATACCTACTTAGCGTATTTTGTTAAAAAAAATTTAACCAAATATCAAAATTTATAATCTCAATCAAGCCTCAATGTTTGTAGGACAACCTTTTAAGAAGATAAGAATCAAAACCCTAAAAAACACAAAATAGTCAATTTGAAACTAAAAACTTTATTTTAACAAAATAAAAAATAGCCTTTTTATTACTCTAGGACTTTGGAGTTTGTTATTAGTGAGAAAGAATTTTTAAAATCGGTTAAGTAGTTCCACAGAATAGCCTGTATACATATTTGAACAAACAAATTTTATATTATAGTACCTATGGGTATTTATTTCTTTATTCATCAAACAGAGTATAAATCTCTTACAGACAACTTAGATAACTAAACAAACAATTAATACTTAAACTGAATGAATGTTCAAGAAAGATAACAATTTTTTCGTAAAAGAATCCCTACTTAAATCCATATTGAATTCAATAACGCTACAAAGTGAGTTTGCCTGTCTTAAGCAGCACGTTAATGGCCGAGTTCAACGCACATCTGAATATTCAGAATTCTGAATTTTTGAAGCTCTTGATTGGCCAGCTGTCAGAAAAAGTTCTGAAAATTCAGATGACTTCTGACAGCTGGCCAATCAAGAGCTTCAAAAATTCAGAGTTCTGAATATTCAGATGTGCGTTGAACTCGGCCATTGGCTCATTATTGCCGTAATTAACCCTATGGAAAGGAACATAAAACAGACAACGAGAGCGAAATTCTCGCACAGGTACATAGAAATTTAATAGCGAAAGCAAAAAGGGACAGTTTATTTTATAATTAATAATATCTCTGACAAATATTATTTCAAAATATGACCTCCAAACCTCCAAATGTTGAATCCCTAATAACAAACACCTCGTGTTATAAGAAGGCCTATCGATAATCCAGCATAATGTTTTTATTGTAATCCTTTTGAAGCGTTTCTGGACTCGTTCAATTCTAAGCAAGTGAACTCGATAAAATGGATTCCATATGATACAACAGTATGGATCTTTGCCACCAAATGTCAAAAGTGTCAGTGTGAAATTAAAAAAAAAAAAAAAAAAAACAATCTGACAGCACTCCCTGGTTGGAAAACAAAACCAAATGCCGAAGGCACGAAGGCGAGCCAAAAAAGTCGTGTTTAATAATAGTGACTAATATGTAATAAAATTAGTTTTTTTGTATCAAACACTTGAAAAAATGTTCACTAAAATGTTTAAACAAAAAATTTAAGTTTTCAGTTCCAAATACAAAAAATAATCAAATGACCGGATTTTTAAGACTGAAAAGAGCATGTAAATATTTTCCAACCAGGGACTTTTTTGGTTGTTGTTTTTAGATGTCAAATTAGAAAGAGAAAAGACAAAGACAAATCTTGGAAGACCTCTATTCTAAGATAGATCTAACATAACTGAAATAAAGAGTTCTTAGTGTGAAAGGATCAGTAAAGTGTTTTGAATTTCTATAAATAAATCCAAGCATAGAGTTGGCTTTAGCTACGAGTATAATATAGTGGAAGTGATTAGTAAAAGTCAGTTTTGTATCGAATATTACACCAAGATCTTTTTTTTCCATTACTCTGGTTAATATAGATCCATTAATGTTATACTCGTATGAGATTGGGCTGATTTTTCGGCTAAATGATAGGCTTTGACATTTAGAGATGTTAAGTTGAAGATCGTTTTCAGTACACCAGGCGAATAAACTAGATAAATCTTTCTGAAGAAGAAAACAATCTGAAATTGATTTAATGCTAAGATATACCTAGTTTCAGATCATCTGCATGCATTAAGCATTGACAGTATTTAAGATAACTAGGGATATCATTGATAAAGATTAGAAATAGGAGCGGTCCTAAATGACTCCCTTGAGGAACTTATCTATTTTAACAAGTTTGAGTGAAAACCAAGATTTTCAAGTTTAGCAAGAAGAATAGCGTGATTTACCCTATCAAAAGCTTTTGAAAAATCTGTATAAATTACGTCGCACTGAAGATATTTTTCGAGAGCATCAACCACTACATAGTTACTGAAAGAGGCAAGGTTTGTTGTAGTAGATCTCCCGCTTATAAAACCATGCTGCAAGGGAGACATAATCTCTTTTAATAAAAAAAACTAATTTGTTATAGACTAATTTTTCAAAAAGCTTAGGGATTATAGAAATCTTACAAATTCGACGGTAATTAGTAGCTTCATTTTTCGAACCTGACTTGAAAACCGGGGTTAAAAATGAACGGGGATAAATGAACGATAATTATAATATTTGATTAACTCCTTTTTTATCAAAATTGCAACTCCACCTCCCAAAAGAAAAAATCTATTTTTGTTGACGTATCAAATTTGGCATTAGTACATACTACTGTAAAGCCTCAAATTAATTGAAAACCTGATTTGTACGATAAAACCAAAGATAATAGCTACATTTTATTATCCTCCAAATCTGATCCGGATCAGATCATGATAATAAAACAAACAGGATAATGGTGAAAATAGTATTATGTAAAGATTTAATAATTACCCAACTACTTTGAATTTGAAACAAAAGGGAAATCCTCTAGCTGTTCCCAGCGCCATCTGTTTGAAAAGCTAGACACCATAGCTTCAGCATTTAGCATTCAGCAGAATATCGGTTCTAGTCGGCGATTGGAAAGGAAATTGCTAGAAGGCGATGCTCGAATATTCTAGTGGGTACTAGTTCAGACTAGAACCATTTAATTCCCTATATAAGGGGATGTTTTCAAGCGAGTGGAGACAGTTTTAATTTTGAATGTGATAGCGTAAAGTAAGAAGTAAAAGTGTATCCGGAAGTGAATTTTAGATTGCATACTATTGAGATTGAAGAATAATAAAAACGATTTGAACTGAAATAAAGTGTGTTTATTCTGAATAGTAAATACGTGGAAGTTATGATTTAAAAGAAATAAGTTTTATTATAGAACCTAGGTAGAACATTACAATTGAATGTGTCTGTTTTCTTTTTTTTTTTTACTCAAAAAGCCTTCTACTCGTCAGTAGTATTAAGGGTGTGTGTTCAAAAATGGATTTGCAAATCCAAATCCGAAAAGCAAAGCTGGATCTTGAGTTGTTTTTGTAATAAATGTATTTTCATGTGCAAATCCAATCCGGATCAGATCTGGGGGAAAATAAAATACAGCTAATAACGAGATGCAGATAAAATGAAAAGAAACCTAAAATGCTACAAGCATTTGTATTTTGTGGGTGTAAGATGAAAAGAGGTGCATAATTCTAGGGTAATTCAAATGCTCTAGTTTGTAAAGGTTCTCAACACGAAGTCACTTTTGCCCACAACAGTTACAAATTTTAAACCTTTTGTCGCATGTTAATTATTGGGACTATTAAATATTGTGACATATAGAGGGCTTTCATCTTTGTGAATGGAAAATAAAAATACTTTTCGTACTTAATTTTATCGGTAGCTTAAATGAAACTTAAATATTTAGGTTCAACTGAAGAGCCTTATGCGACAGTTAACGGTGAGGAAAAAGTGTAACATAAACGTTTAAGTTAAATATTTAAGTTTCGTATCAGCAAACGGCTCTTGTAACTTATGCCTCTTTACAATTAAAAATTATTAAACAAATTTTATGAACCCCCAAAAATAAATCTCCAAAAAATTTGTTTCCATTATTTCAATTGAATTTAATCAACCAAAATTCATTTAATTGATACAGTTCGTTTGTTCCAAAAAAATTCCTCTTTTCCACAAATCAAAGTTCACACAGAATTCAAGAATCATATATGTAGAATATTTCAAAACATAGCTCGAGAATTAATGTGCCGAACAATTATTTCATGTGCTAAATTTTCACAGATACGCCTAGCTGGAGCTGCATAAATGCTTCTCTAGATTTTGGAGAGAATTTTGTATGGAATCTAAAATTTATCGTGATAAAGCTTGAAGTTTCCCAGTTCTTTTTCGATAATATATTAATATATTTAAGGGGTGCCTTTTAACTTCAAAAGGCTTGAGATTCTTTCTTTATTTAATAATAACACAATAATTGATTATATTTTACATCAAACTGGGGGAGCTTTATTTAGAACGTCCGACTTTCCTACTCACCTGCTTACAATCAACTGGTTTGGGACCTGGGTATCTTAAAACTAAAGTAACATAAAATATACAACGAATACACAAATTATAACATACTTAGATAATGATAAATATCTTAGTATTAGTACAAATATCGCACCAGCAACCCGTGTTACAATACTTATACAAACTTTATAGGGTTCAAATCTTTTTTTCGCATACATATAGGTGATTTTGGTATATTTTTTGATCGAACCAAGGTTGGCAGGGCTATGCAAATGCACCTACTTCAGATCAGACAGCCTGGTGTTTTTTTTTTTGAAAGATTAGAGTGTAAGCTTTACTTTGGAGTATGCTTAAAGCTTTTACCTCATCAAATGTAAAGCATTTAATCAGAAAAAGTGGTGATTTTCATATATTTTTGGATTAAATCAGGGTTGCCAGGCTCATGCGCCTTATTTAGAGAAGGTAGCTTATATTTTTTAGATAGAGTACAATCTTTGCTATAATTTGATATGTACTTTAAATATAACTGCAATACACTTTATCTTTTGTTCTAATGGAAAACTATAAATTCAATGAAGAATTTATGATTAGCAGGGTTGCCAGGTGTTTTAAAAAGTGCTGCAACTGCCAACATTCGTTTTTTTTTTTTTATAGAACGAGGGTTTGGCTTAAACTTAATTTGGTCAGTTTAAGTTATGTCGAAAAAAACAATCATTGTTTTTATTAAAAGTGTTATTCGAAATTTTAAAGCTGCAATCATTTTTGTTTTTTTTTTTTTAACTTTCCTAAATTTTATAGATTATAAATTTATTTTATTAATTTTCTACATATTTTCAGTTCTTATTTAGTATATGATATATGACCAAACTGAAAGCAAATAAATATATGTAAGCAATAACGCATTTATTGCACTGTTTTCCTTTAAATAGGGTTGCCATATTAATTCACTCAATTCAAAAGTGGCAACCCTAATTTTTTGTTTTCAGTTCCATGTAATCTTTCATTTGACACTAGTTTAAACCTTTTACTCTATAAGCTCCCAAAACAATGTTTTTCAAAGCGGGTTTAGCAAGACCATCCACACACTTTAAATTAGGTAACCCTATATTTATCTTTCTATCTCGTCAAGCCGTATTGTTTGAGGGTACTACAATCCTTTACCTTAAGTTAAGCTAAGTGATCTGACGGTCGCCGCTTGGACTATCACTGTTGCATCGATATTTGAGAAACTTAAAAATTACAAAAGACCTATTATAGCCCTCAAAGAAGTCTAAATTTCTGCAACCCTTTACACCTCCACTGTGCATGAACTATGTTTGGATTATGAACATGTCTCAAAAAAAACCAATCGAGGCACAAAAATCCATTTCATGTGGTGAGATGACATATCCATACAAATCAGATTGTGGATTGGATTGTGGTTGTGATGTTAGACATCGTCCATTTCGAGTGAAGGCGGCATGTTAAAATGTTCATCATATCATGGAAAATATGATTTATCATGACGAATTTTTGTGACAAATAGGTTTTTAATTTTTTATCAAATTCCTAAAGTTGCGAAAATCCATTATTTTATTTTAAAATGTTTAATGATGATTGCAACTAAATTAGAGATATCATCTTCGAGGTTATTTTTGGTTATGAGCTGTTCGTGATCGAGGCTCAAAAAGTTAAATTTTTTATTTAGACTTTTTTAAGTCTTACATTAGGGTGGTTCATGTTTCATGAATTCTATTCCAAGATTCTAAAGATATTACCAGAATTTTTTGTTCCAAAGTTCAAAAATGTATGTTACGCAACTACAGGTAATAACTGGGTCCCATGTAATTGCTCTTATCTTCGATCACATGGTGGTTTTAAAGCCTGCGTATAATGTTTTTCATATAACTTTAAAACAAAGCTATGGAATTCTAAATTATTTGTCACCTGTCACAAACATACATGAGTATAGGTACATACAAATTGACAATACATTAACAATAAATTCAGTTGAACCGTTTTCGTGAAAAGTGAAAATTATAAAAAAATGGTGTCATTGTAAACCATATTTCGGAATTATTTAAAAAAAAAGGTAAATGGCCTTCATACCCATTGAAGTTAACTGAATTAATGGAGCAAAATGAGATTTTCGTTCATTGCTAAAAACTTTTGTTCCCTTATTTTAGCAAGAATCACTTTTTTGTCTTCTCTTTCACCGTAATGTCAAATTTGATCAAAATCTCGAGTTCGATTTTTTTACGAACCCATATTTTGCCATTTATACATAAATGTATGAACATTTTTCTTATCTTGATTTAAATATTAAACAGACGACTGTCGGGAAAAATTTGAATCACCCTGTTTGTGGAAGAGACCACAACGAAAATGAATCAGAAATATTTGAAAATTTTCGATTTCATCTTCGAGTAAATGAATCAGTTCAGGCAGTTAGTTCGGTCCGTTGAAGACACAAAACTTTGTATCGAATTGTTTCCACATAATAATTAAATCTTCGATTGAATATTTCGTCCTTATTTTAAATTTGACTTTTTGAAATTCCATCCATCATGGGGGCTCGAACTAAATACATATGGTTTTGTATGGATATTTTTGGTGTTTCTAAAGTGATTGGAATTTTAGGTACCTTTTATTCATTTCTTCAATCCATGTTGTGTGTAATGATGTTAGTCGGTGTGCATTTAAAAAAAGTCGATGAGATTTATATTGGTAAGTTGAAAATTTGTTTGTAAAATATTAAAATATGAAATAATTCAGGTACCTACTAATTTTTAAGATGAAGAAACCATTATGTACACGTATTTGAAGCTAGTTGCTTTCTTTCTTGACTTTATTGTGTGTTTTGTACTTGTGATTGGAGTCATATGGGTTGGTATTTTTGGTTCCTTAATTTATTTTTTTTTTATCAAAATGAAAACTATTTTTTTTTTAGCAAAATCGTTTTATGCTGTTGCCTTGGCTGATTTACAAAGCACTTCTGCTAATCTTTTTAATACCGTATTCCTTTTATTTATTGTATTCTGAAATAGTGGATGGTGGATCTAAGAAAATATTTGAAGCTGCAGTTTTTTTTATCTTAATTTGTAAGAATTGTTTTTTTTTTTTTTTTAAGAAATCGAATATAATTAATTTTGTTTAATTTTTTTTTAAAACAGTTATCGTTTGTTGGACTTGGATTACTATTTGCTGTATTTTTTGGGAATTTGATTCGGAAATCCAAAAGAGAAAGGCTAAGGTGGTTAAGCCTTTATCGGATGAAACATTATTTAGATATTGGAAAATAAATTTTCGTTAATATTTATTATTTTTCATAAACATACATTTTTAAGCAAAAGATAAAATGATTATTTAAGAAAAAAATAAATATTACATATATACATACACCTTTTGTTTACTTTAATTATTTTGTTAAACTACCCATTGCTACATGTAAACTTATGCTGAAGCAGGATGCAATAGAGAAAACAAACCTAAGGCGGAACAACATCTCCACCTGTATAGCGACAAAACAGATGTGGCCAAGGCTGGACCTGAAGCGCTCGAAGAGTTTAATATCTCTAAGCAGACTGCATATCAGCTCCATCATAGGTGTCATCACCGGCCACTGCTTGATAGGCAAACACGCAAAGAGGCTTGGAGTATTCTCAAATGATTTCTGCAGAAGCTGTTTGGATGAAGAAGAGGAAGAATCGATTCCTCATCTCCTCTGCATTTGTCCTGCTCTATCCCAACGACGTAAACTCCATCTCGGAGAATGCTACTACAACGATCCTAATGATCTGGTAAATGTTGACATAATTGATCTCGCACGCTTCGTAAGGAGCTCTAAGTGGTTCAACGAATAGGAAGGAAAGTTCCAAGATTCCTGTGTGTCTAGCCTTTGCTCGACAGCCACCTTAACCTAACCTAACCTTGTTATTTATAAATAAACTTAACCCCTTTGGTGGAATTAACATATTTCATATATTTATGTACATATACACTGTACTGTAGGTACATCTAGCGAAGGTCATAATATAGACTGCCGCAAAGCAGACATCCAGCACCGCAATCCAAGAAATAGGATGGGATGGGCAACAAAATATCTCTTAGGGTGTGAACTTGTCATTGGAGCTTTGAGGTGGGCATTTATGCAAGAAGTCTAAAGTTTCAACTATGTGAATGAACGCCTGACGACAATTCGCATCAAGGTTAAATTTACCAACATGATATGCCCCACAGAGGAGGAAGATGTTGACACCAAAGGTATCTTAAAATTCTCAAGGGGACTCGGTGACCTTCAGATGTATCAACCATCAACCAGATTAAGCAGATTTCGATCGACTCAAGACTCTCCACCATAATGGATGTCTGATTGCTTCGAGAGGCCAATATTGATTTAGGTATGGCTGTGGATATCCCGATCCCAACCACAATACAAAAAAAAGATATAATGTGAGGAAGTTTGACGTCCAGATAGCTGCAATTACAGGAGATCGCCATCAGGTTCTTTTCAAATCGCCTCTTGAGAAGTCTTTTCTATACGTGCAGAAGAGAAGAGAGAAACATCGGCCTCTCACAAAAGAATGAGAAGTGTGTGATCGAGTGCATAAATTTAAAGCAGAAATATTAAGTTCGGAAGTTTTACGATAAGTTTAAAAGAACCTCTCGCTGTTACAAGCCCCGAACAGAAACAGAAACATATATGCTTTATAACCTTATTATTTGTTCCCAATCGTTTTGCTGCAAAGCTTTTACTATGCTGTATATAATTCTCAAGAAAACGCGGCAAATGATATATTTTTACTGAAGACCGCATTTTAATATTCTTATGAGTTCAGAATACCACAAATTGGGTCTATTTGCATGGATAACTTTAAAAGATGAATCATTCTTCCTTGTGTAAATACGTTTTGTTAAATGGCAGGAATGGATGAGACCTACATTTTTTTGACGAACCCGAACGACTGAGATATGAAATGAACTTAGTCATGACAAGAAATACTCTTGGAGAATATCTCACCTCCTTGGAAGAGGCTGTAGCCCTAAAAACACATATTACGTAGAATAGACCGGATTTGAACCCAAATCCTAAACTTTCTGAATTAATTAATTTTGTTCTTCAATCTTCAATGTGTTTGTCATATTCATTTATCTCATGTTATTATATACATTATGTACTACAAGATACACATAATTAATAGCACATATTAATTTCTCGATAAACAAGCATTTCGTAACTCTTGATCTTGACCTCCTTCCCACCATATGCTATGTAAAGGCAGGATCCTCCTGGAGAGACTTTGCCTGGAGTCAATGA
The DNA here is from genome assembly GCA_932273885.2 of Leucozona laternaria. NCBI lineage: Eukaryota > Metazoa > Arthropoda > Insecta > Diptera > Syrphidae > Leucozona > Leucozona laternaria. The sequence continues at coordinate 8,867,651 of OW026368.1, forward strand.
TCCACGATAACGACCACGCCCTACATAGACTGGCTCACCGTTGCGAGTTTGTCCAGTTGCTACAGCTCCAATTGGTATATAATCTCCTCAAATTCTTCTGTGTATACATCACGGCCATCGGAGCTAACGTACACACTTTTAATGTGCGGTACTACCTTGGCAGGAAGGTTCTCACCGTCGTGGTAGGCGCGACCGACATAGATGGTAGACTTATCACTGTCCTCGCCAGCGACAACTGCATTGGGTGGAGCATGATCCAAAGACCCACGTACCAAAATGTGTAATGAATTAACACCTCATAGGTATCCAAACGTTGTTCTTCTCCACCGAAGGGAATATACAGACAATGATGGGCAGGATGAATTTTCCCAACTGTCTCACTTCCTTCCCAGATAGCACGCCCAACATAGAGAGGTTCACCGTCGACGGTGTTACCCCCTTGGACAGCATCCCGGGGTATGATGTGAGTGGGGCACGTAATAAATCTGTAGTGCTCGCCAACTAAGACTTCATATTCGGTCTTACTGATTTCACGGCCACTCCAGCTGACATAAGCACAATTTTTGCTGGGAACCACTTTAGCTGGTAGTGAAGAAGTCTCAATTAAATTCTTTTTAAATGTTATTGCTTACCCATTTTATTTGTTTTGTTAAAAACACCTCTGTATAAGTTGCTTCCTATATTATTTAAAAAAACTTCCCCTACTCTATCAGTTCTTGTTGTGTTTCAACCTTTACGGAATCTAGCATACAACTATGGGGAGTTTATGAAAACAGAACTCGATATAAAGAGTTAAAATTTGAGGTGTGTTAACAGGTGAAATACTGATAAGTTTTTTAGAGATATGACCCTGCTGGTTTGGTTTTTTTGCTAAAATACCTTCTGAAATGAGATCATGATTCACCAACAAAAATAGAAAATCTAGATATTTATATGCGAGCATTAGAAGTCCAAATAAGATAAACAAAATTGCATTGGAATTTGTATCAAGTTTGTACTGTTTATCAACTTGGTGAATTTAGAATCGAGCCGATTCGTAACCATAAATCACTCGTGTGTCATATATCATAAGACTTAAAATTTTAGAAATTTAAAAACAACTGAGAGTGGCTTCTCAGTAAATTTGTAAATAATGATTTTTTTAAATTGACATGAAATTTACTTTATTCGAAAGATAATCTTCTGGCATTATAATATGGTTTCTGGAATATGACTGCAACGGCTGGCTAGGACGTAGTCTAATCTGGAGGTCCACTTTCGATGACTTTTTCCAGCATTTCTGGCCGTATATCGGCAATAACGCGGCGAAAGTTGTTCTTCAAGTGGTCAATCGTTTTGAGCTTATCAGCGCAGACTAGCGACTTCACTTATTCCCACAGAAAATAGTCAAGCGGCGTTAAATCCCACAATCTTAGAGGCCAATTCACGGGTCCGTAACGTGAAACTATGCGGTTACCAAACGTTTCCTTCAATAAATGAATTTTTACACGAGCTGTGTGACATGTTGCGTCGTCTTGTTGAAAACAGCTCCTGTACATCATGGTTGTTCAATTGATGAACGAATTGTCACAGTTTTAGGATAAGTTTGATATTAGTTAAAAATTGTTTGTTTTAGTAAGAGAATTAGGGTTAGAAAAGTATCTAGTATCATCAGGCTGTTTAAAATTTTGGGCTGTTGTCATCAGCTGCGTTTTATCCTTCACTGATTCTTGTTTGGTATTTGTTTTGTTTATTAGCAGGTACGGTGGAATTTTATTTTTTTACCTTAATGCTTGTTGACATAGCCACTCTAAGCCCAAAATGGGCCTCTTCCGAGAAGATGATTTTGTAGCATAAATTCCGATCTCCGGCGAACATTCACAGCGCCCAATTATCGAACTTACAGAGTTGTCTATGTCTACATATATTACACTCGTTGGTGTTCAGGGTAATTAAGAGGCAGATTCCTTACCAAAAATCCTAACAAAGCCAAAGCCATATAGGAGAAAACCTGATTAAAAATAAAATCAAAAAAGAAGAGGAGGCCAAAAGATCAAAAATTTGGAAGTACCTCCCTAAGCTGAGGCAGGCCAAACTCCTTTTTTTGAGAACTATAACAAAGAACGCTTTGCAAACTGTATTAGGAAAAACTTCAGGTTATAACAACGGTCCTCCTTAGTGGCCACTGTAAACTTAGAAGACACCTCAGTAACCCTGGTGTAGTGAGCAGTGCCAACTGCAGATTCAGCAATACTGGTAAAAATCCATCGGACTACACTTACTGGGCAAATGTGTTGCAATTATGCACCAAAGAAAGAAACACATGGGTTCTAGGTTGAAGAGAGTGACTTATCCTCTCTGAAGATACTTCCAATACTCAAACTTCTCAGAGAAATAGGTTTGAAGGAAGAGCTGTATATGAAAAATCTCATTTGGCTCTATGTGGGGGCATAATAGATCTTTATGTCACAGTGGAACAACCCCCTTACGTCAGCACAATCTAATACGGATGTAGGCCCATATTCAACTGCAAAATAAGCCGGTTTGAATCTCTGGCGATTTACGTACAATTCAGGTTAACAGTGCGCAATCGACATTTCGACAGCGGCTATGTTTTTTTCAATATACGCACCAATCTCTGTCTGGTTTGTGGCTTAAGGATCTAAAAAGTTTACTCACGCTCAAAATTTTCCACGGTGCGACGAAATTCCTGCATACTGAACCATGATGATGACCAACATCTCTATATCTGGTCATACTTTGTATATCAAATTAAAGGTTATTGATAAGGGTTTCTATTGGTGCTATACAAAAAGTATTTGTTATCTCTTATTGTCAATGGTTTTGAAGAAGTTTTAACTTCATAATTAATAAATACCTTGAAGGTAGTGAACAAGTATTTTTTGAAAACATTGCACTCATACATATGTGGGATTAGAATGCTACGACCTATCCCCTAAGTTTGTCTTTTTCAATAAAACATCATCGAAAGAACAACAATCCTAAACTATACGGTTGTTAGCAAAACAGAAGAACAAAAAATCATGATCAGATCATATAGGTTTCCACAAGGAGCGATATACAATCGTAAATACGTCTGATCTGCAACGAAAGTCATGAGTCATTATTATTCTTACCGTAACATACTTAAAACTACTTATTTTTTTTTTCTTAAACAGTGAATTAAAATCTTTATTAAAACTAAAAAAACGGACGTGTTATACTTAAAGCTATCTTTTCCTTTCTCCCCATGTTACGGATGTCCAACTCATAACAGAAGATTTTTTTTTATTTACTTTAAAACTATAAATCTACTGTACAAATTAGTACTGTAGGAATTGCTTTTTAATTTTTTGTATTTTTGATCAAGTAAACTATAAAAAAAAAAAAAAAATATCAACGATTCAAAATAGAAATAAATTTGAAAAATTTTCATTATTCATTCGGAATTAAAAGGATAAACAACAAAAAAAAAATAAAAAGTATCAAAATATAGATACCAGCCTAGATTCATAAATATAAAAATTTTTACAATTCAGGTACGTTGATTTTTTTTTTCATCTTCCAGAAGGAATAGAATTTCAATTTTGTGTGTTTTTTTTTATGGTTTACTTTAGCACATAACGCTGCTCCAAACATATCGATTGGATTAATTTCTTTCTGGATTAAACATACAAATACCCGATCAGTATATAAATTGGGGCAAGAAATTTGTATTGAGCCCTAGAGTTCCATGGTTTCTATTCCCCTTTCTGGAAGAAAATCCGCAAGACCAGCAAGAGAAAATCTATATATATATATATATATGCATATAATATATGCTGCAATAGTTTCTTCAAGTGCTTTTAATTTGAAATAAATAATTAATTGCGATAGGATACAAAAATAAATAAACCAAACATCGTAAAAAAAAAAATTGCTTACGAAACTATATAGTAAATCAAGAAAACTTTCTCAAATAATCAGAACGAGTGCCAAATACTTGTGTTAGTTATTGTTTAGTGCATAATTAGTGTTAATTTCCAGATTTTTCTTGTATTGAAAGGGTAATGCAGTGTGTGTTGTGTTAGAGTTTCAATCATCGTAAAGTTAAGAAAATATCAGTGATTATTGTTTACTTAAAAATTAAGGTACAAGCAACTGGATCATCGAGTTTGTGCGCACAATCATCGCAACCAGAAAATCAAAGCCTGTAAGTTTTATAATACTTGTGATTAAATTACTTTCACTCACTACACTGATATAATCATTAACACATTTTAATTTCTTTTAATTTTTTTTTATTCTTAAATTTGAAACAATTTTTAAACTAAAGACATGTTGCAATACCTTTCTATTTAGCCTAATTCTTTTTTTTAACATTTCTTTTCTTTAATTAAACTTAATACTTAATACTTTTTGCTACTTTAAATAAAACCTTGATTTTTTTTTTTACTAAAATTACCTTAATTTTACCGTATATTTAAATATCTGTCTATTTTTTTTTCTAATTTAAAACTTTCTTGTGACATACCCTATAAACAAAACATAAAATCTCTTATAATTTAATTTTTTTCTTTTAACTTAAATGATTTGAAAAATAATGAATTTTAGCCTATATAAGTGTTATATATTTAAATAAAATTGGTTATTATTTGAATATGAAATCGTAAGTGGTTTAATTTGTTGGGGTTATGATTCATTCCAGCTTCTCTAGTTCTTCAATGCACTAAACACCTACTCGCGTATGTATATAAAGGGATAACTTGAAATTATGGATACAAAAGTTATCAAAGGAGATCTGCAACTCAAGCAATAAAGGAGGGCAAAGTGTATCTCATGTGACGTAACATCTGTCACCAAAAACGAAAAGAAATGTGTACTTTATAAACATTCTGTCCGTCATATGTAAGATTTTTAGCAAATCTTGGTATAAACATTTTTTTTTATTTGTTTGGCCGAATACTTCCTGGCTTTGGAAAAAGAACCCATCCCATTCCGACGAGCTTAGCCTCATATCAACATACCAAGTATTTTCCAAGTCAGTGAAATAAAATATGTATAAAATAGAAACAAGGAAAGGTAACACCCACACATATAACACGTTCAATGTCACTCTTCATTTGATACTAAATTCATTTCTGTAAGCCCTGGGCATAGAAATGCAGCAGAAAATGTAGTAAAAACATATATGTACATAGTAAAAAAAATAAGTAAATTTAATCTTCTGAAGGCAGAAAATCTACAGAAATCCCCGAAGATAATCTTTCTTCAAATAAAAATTACAAGATACAGTCGAAACATCAGTTTGGTACTCGAAAATGTTTCTATACATTGACCATTTTAAACATTATCTAATCTTCCTATCAGTTTTACAATTTTTTCCATTTTTGCAAAATGAATGAAAAGACCGCCTATTGACATTGATTTATTGGCTAAAATTTTATAGTATACCTACATACATACATATATCTGAGCTCAACGAAATTGGTGTTTGATAGAAATGCTTGCACATTGATATCTAAGCGAGGAGTTTCTTATCAGTACTAGATTGAATTCAACTGAAAATATTATTTTTCTAAGTATTTTCTCTATAAATCATGGTCTTATTTTAACTCGGTCGGTAATTTACCCTCATTGATATTGCCATCGATATAATAGTTAATGCATACTTATCAGTTTTTCGTTCAAGCAGTCATACGATCAGAATTCTGTTTTTATAAGGGGTCGCCATTGAACTAAACTTGTATTCAAAAACAAGAGCTGTTAGAAGAAACATAATCAAATAGCTCAAAGCTGTTTCACCGAAAAAGTGAAACGTACATTACCTAAAGATAGTAAAATAAAATTTAAAAAATGGGTAAGGATTAATTTTTTGATTGAATACATTGAACTTCAAAATCTTAAGCCACCTTATTTTGGATTATTTCTGTAGATCACAAATGGATTCACTTGGCAGCATATTCGCCAGTTCCACCATTTGCAGTTGTTGGCGGACACGATTGTGATGGTTCGCCTATTTATGTAGGGCGTGCCTTCCACGAAGGTGACAATCTCCCAGCTAAAGTAGTTCCTAATAAACACAATGCATATGTGTGCTGGGGTGGCCGAGAAATCACCAAAACTCACTTTGAAGTCCTCACTGGCAACCACTATAGATGGATTCCATGTGCTGCTGGTTCGGTACCACCAAATGCTGTCCTTGCTGGCAACACTGTCACCGGTGAGCCACTCTACATTGGACGTGGACACTGGCAGGGAAGTTTGACAGTTGGAAAAATTCACCCTTCGCATCATTGTCTGTACATACCGTTTGGTGGAGACGAACACCGTTTAGACTGCTATGAAGTGTTAACATACGATATGTCACACGGTTTTGGTCATCATCACGTTCCATCAGCTACAGTTGTAGTTTCCTCTTCTGACTTTGATGGTCACACTTGGTTACCGGGTTCGATGAATCATACTCCGCCAGGTGCAGTTGTTGCTGGCCATGACTCCGACGGATGCACTATTTACGTCGGACGAGCTTTTCATGATGGTGAAAATCTACCAGCTAAAGTAATCCCCTCCAAGCAATGTGTTTATGTTAGCTGGGGTGGTCGTGATATATCTAAAAATAATTTTGAGGTCTTAGTTGGCCATGGCTACTATTGGATATCAGGAAAGCATTCTGGTGAAATTCCAGCGGCAGCTGTGTCAACTGGACGAACTCGAAATGGTGAGCGAGTCTTTGTGGGACGTGGTCATCATCATAGCTCTTTGACTCCGGGTAAGGTTCACCCATATGAATATTGTGTTTACATTCCATACGGCGGAAAAGAAATCAAAATTAAAAGTTACGAAATTCTTGTTAGGAATATTAGTTAGTGAAATTGAGACTGTAAGATAATTTTTGCTCAAAAATGATAATATACCATAGAAAGTAACTCTTTAGATGTGATCGAACTCATACATCAATTTTAAATTATTAAATAATAAAATTCAAATTTATACATTAATATTATTGTTTTTTTTTTTTTAATATAAGGGCACAAGTTAATGTGGTTTAACATGAAGCCTTGATATTGAGGTATTCTATAACAATGTTTTTAATTTTCCAATTTGGAATCGAATTAAGGACAGTCAGAACACGCTTATCCATCGAAATTTGTTCTCTTCACGCTTTTCAGAAGCTATTATATACATATACATATGTAGGTATTGTATATTTCTTGCTATCAAAAATCAAAGCTGTTTAAATTGGATAATAGAAACAAGAAAATGAAGAAAATGTTCAAAATTAAATAAAACAAAATATTACGTATACGCCCAGGTGTCCTTTAAATATATTTTGGTTTTTGAGTCGTTGGCGTTAAGTTTGGTTGTCAACTTTTAAATGACAATTTTTTTTAATTTCCATCTGAATCGATTAGATTTGGTCTTCAAATCAATTTTCATCGAAAGAGTATCAAAGCATACAAATCAGTTCTAATAAGTCTTTGTAACATTGCACACTTTCGTATATGAAAGTACAGACGCAAGCAGATATTAAAAGATATTTCAAACATAAATTTCACCAAATTCCTGAATTTGACTATAATTGGGGTTTTTTACATTTTGAAATTTCGTGTTTTTTTTGGAAGCCCCGAGGAAATTAGTGGAAAATGACGATGAAGTCAGGGCTAAGCAACTTACATGTTAAATGCAACAATAACGACTAATCCTCTTCGGACTTGGCTAAGCACGGAGAATTCTCGGGGCTTAACTTAAGGACGGAGAAAAACTATGTTACCGGCGTGAATTGCATACTTGTTATCGATAGTTTGTATGGAAACTCCATTTTGTTTCTGTAATGGCGTCGCTAATCCCGACGTCGTTTTTTTCAACCAGGTCCAGATCCCACCGGGCTTGCAAAAAAAACATGGCTGATGATTCCTGCAGCAAACAGTGATGTAATTAGGTAGTACTTCCATGAGTCTCTTGTGGATTTTTCGAAAAAACGCAAGGATCGTTAAAATCTCTTGTACGCTATTTCATGGGGTATAGGTAACTGTAAGCCCTGGATTAGTCAAAATTCTATAGAATCCACTTAAACATACATATATACAAATAACCTCATTGCAAAAGTTGAATAGTTTAATTTATTTCATATGATAAATGGGTTTATCTTGGTATAATCGACATTGTACTTCTATACTGCTTCGTATTCCGGCACCACATGTTTACATACAATAAAAATGAGTCAAATTAAGAGAATTTTATTTTTTCAATTAAAATGGTTGTTACTACAGGTAAAGGGGATTACCGACAAGTTCTTAGATAATTCTCGTACTGTACTCAATGATTACGCCAGTGCTGTCGATGACTATAGTTTTTAGTACTTTTCTAAATAAAGCCCCCCAAATTGAAAAACAATTAAAAAAAGAATGATAAACATTCAAAATAAAGTTTAAAATTGTGCGTTAGGCGCAATGGGAAAACAAACAATGCCAAAAACTATAAAAAATTGAAAGCTCATCTCACAAGAAATGACAGCCAATCTCACACAATTTGACATGATGCTCTTGTCTAATCAAAATGTGAACTTTATTTTCATACACGAATTTGACAGGAACCTAGAATTCTCTCACACTATCAATTTGACGTGTGATACCACAAGGTTTAAAAACTATATTTATTGAAGAGAAGGTCTATTAGTCTATAACAACACGTTGTAAAATATTGAAATCCCATTTTTAACTAAGAGTCGAGTGTTATGTGTCAAGAAAAGTCAATATACATGTATGTAAAGGGTGTCTTTTTTAAAGGTATAGAACTTTAAATTGGCAACACTATTTTAACTGGCGGCCATTTTGTCGTCTGTTAAGTGATTTATTTTTAGTTTGGTTTGGCATTTAAACATAAATAGACTGACGCCTGGACAACGCTTCCAAATTGTGCCAAGCACAAGATTGCCGTTGATCCCATAACTTTCATAAGCGAATTTTGTTTAGCGATGAAGCTCACTTTTGGTTGAATGGATACGTCAATAAACAAAACTGCCGTATTTGGAGTGATGATAATCCTCAAGTGTATGTCGAGACACCGTTACATCCACAAAACTGACTGTCTTGTGTGCTTTATGATTTGGTGGAATAATTGGTCCGTACTTCTTTAAAAACGCACGTTACAGTCAATGGTGACCGCTATACATAGAGCCATGATTACTGACTTTTTCGTTCGTCAACTGAACAACCATGATATGCAGGAGCTGTGGTTTCATTCGAAAAGACAGCGCAACATGTCACACAGCTCGGGCCACAATTGATTTATTGAAGAAAACGTTTGGTAACCGAATAGTTTCACGTTACGGACCCGTGAATTGGCCTCCAAGAAAGTGCGATTTGACGCCGCTGGCCTTTTTTCTGTGGGGATAAGTAAAGTCGCTAGTCTGCGCCGATAAGCCCGAAACGATTGACCACTTGGAGGACAACATTCGCCGCGTTATTCCCGATATACGCCACAAATGTTGGAAAAAGTCTTCGAAAATTGGACCTCCAGATTAGACTACGTGGCGGTCATATGCCAGAAATCATATTTAAATTATAATGCCAGAAGATTATCTTTCGAATAAAGTAAACTTAATGTCAATTTAAAGAAATCATTTTTGTTCTATTCCATTTCAAAGTTCTATACCTCTAAAAAAAACACCCAAAACCTCTAAAAAAACATTTGCTGTACAGTGCATATGCAATTGCACATATAAGTACATAAAAGTCTTTGCGACTTTGCAAGAGAAGTTGAGTATCCTCTTATCAAATTAATTCTTTCCACCTGCGTCAACTTTTTTTTTAATGAATCATCTTTAAATACCTATACCAATTCGACTGATGAATAATCAAGGTGTAAAAAATATTCTATCAAATCCCCATTTCCTTATCAGTTGTTGGTTTCCAGCACTCGGAAGGTATATGTTTTCCTCTTTTATATCAAGTTTTCATTAAACAAACTTCAGTGATAAACGACTTTTACTGGAGGCAGCACACACAACAAATTCATCACTCTTTCAGGGAGAAAGTTAGACTATACAGAGGGCGTTTATCTACGACAAAAACACATCTTTAATTTTGAATTCATCAACAATAGCGACCACACAAATGGGTAAGGATAAATTTATAAAATGTTTTTAATATAAATATCTGCTCTTGTGTACTTTTGTAAAACTACTCCTCGCTTTAAAAAAATATTATTTTTTTTTTCCAAAATTATTACTATACCATTACTCAAAGCTGTTATCAGGTGTTGTGACTTCGATTAAGTGACTAAATTGTGATAAGATAAAGAAATGACTTGAGCACCTGTATGGATCAAAAGTGTTTTTTTTTTCTTTTGCGTTTTGCAAATTAATTCTTTCACATTGGATTTATTTGAAAGAGAAATGATTCATACCTTAAATGTTATCTATCGAAAGGTTTGTTTTTTAAGCTAGTTTTTGTATAGGTTGTCTTAATAAATTGTTTAATTTTATACATCAGTACAACAAAATGTAAAAATGTTTTCCAGAAAGAATTTGAAGAAAAATATCTTAGTTATAGGTATAATAACATCACAAACTAAACAACGTCTTTACGTTAGGATGCAGCGTAACCACGTAAAACAATAACGATCAGGCGATATCGTTTCCACCATTGCTATCTCTATCATATCTGTAGAAAAAAATTAAGATAGCTGTATCGTCCGATCGTTTTCGTTTTCGTTTTACGTGATGAGGTCCCTGGATCCCTGGATGTCTATCAGGGGCACGTATTTAAGTTATAAGAATATCAGCCTTGCTAGTAATTAATTTTTAAGCATGTTTGGGATTTAAGACTTGATAGATATTAAGATTAAAGGGATTTTTAACAGGATCAGTTTGTGTTGTATTTTGTAAATGAAGTTTTTGTCTATAAGCCCATATGGAGGGTGTTTTTTTAGACGTGTAGTTTTCAAGAAGAAATAAAACGCATATAATTTAATTTTATGACCAAGAATTTAGCTTTATTATAAAGATAAGGGTTTGCCATTATGTTTTAAATATGATTCCGGGCAAGTGGCCGCCACGGCTGGCTCGAATAAATTCCAGCCGAGAGGCCCAATTTTCGATCACTTTTGCAGCAACTGGGGCCGTATGTCAGCAATAACGCGCAGAATATTCTCTTCCAAGGCGTCAATCGTCTCGGGATTATCTGCCTAGATAAGCGACTTCACATAAGCCCTCTAAAAATAGTCCAGCGGTGTTAAATCGCACGATCTGGGAGGCCACGCCACAGGCCCATCACGCCAGATAATGCGCTCACCAAAAGTTTCCTTGAAATTGATTGTTTCGTTGGCTGTATGGCGTGTAGCGCCATCTTGTTGGAACCAAAGGTCATCCACATCAACATCCTCCAATTCAGTCACGAAAAAGTCATTAATCATGGGTCTATAGTGTTCCCCATTGACTGTAGCATTATGGCCGGCTTCATTTTTGAAGAAATATGGAAACAGTGACTTTTTGAGGATGTAACGCCGTCTCAACAATGACTAGTAAATTATGATGACTCAAAATATGACAATTTTGCTTATTAACGTACCCATTCAGCCAAAAATGATCTTCATCGCTAGATAAAATTCGCTTATGCTAATTGGGATCAACGGCAATCTTGTTTTGGGCCCATTTAGGCACGATTTGCAAACGTTGTTCAAAAGTAAGTCTATTCATTATAAAATGGCAAACCAAACTGATCATAAATCAAGTGACAGCTGTCAAAAAGACCAACTTTGAAAAGAGTATTGCCAGATTGAAAACCACACGTCTAAAAAAAAAATCCTGTAGGTAATCAAAAAACAATACCTGCCTGAATACTAATTCGATCTTTTTACAGGAGCTGATATTTCATTGCAAAGACCAGGATGTGTTCTTCAACCAAGTATGTTTTTTTCTAACTACACACTTATATTATGGAATACTAATTTCTATAATGGTTTTGAAATCACATTAAGAGCCAGTTTTTTAGTGCTGAGTTAACTCTGAGTTAAGTAAGAGTTAGTTTAATACTGACAATAAATTAAATCCGAGTCAACTCACGAATAACTTTTTCAGTAAAGGTTTAATTATAAATTTAGGTGTCGAAATTATATCGAAACCAGGGTTCGGACTTCAGGTTCAAAATTTCGAAGTAAATGTAGAAGAAAAGCGAATTAAATCTAAAATTTCCGAAGTAGATTTCCATATTATTTATAGTTTTCATTATAGAGTATACAAATCTAGACAAATCACTTTGATCTATTTTTCTTGTATCGTGAATCTGAAATGACCTCCATTCATCATTTAAGATATCAATGAAGATTTCGTTAAAAGGAAGTTCTAAAATTGTAGTTAAATCCCCTTTTTGAATTTGTTTTGGGTTTAAAAACTATACTAAATTATGTTAATCGTCTTCAAATGCGAATCTTGATTTTGACATTTTCAGTTTATTGGAAACAACAGTGCTGTCTCAGGAAAAAACGATGCAGTGCGTGCGGTGATCAGAGCTGTCATTTCATATATTGATTGAGGTTTTTTTTTTTATCAAAAAAAAATAGAAGTAGATTTTGAAAAAGCGTAGTAGGGAAGTAGTTTCTTATTTACTCCTTTTTAGTTAATTATTAAAAAAGTCTATTTTGCTCCGTTTATTTGACTGAGAAGATGGAAACATGTTAACAAGATTTTCCAATAGGAAAATTGATCAAGTGATTTAAAGACTTCTTGGTGTCCATTGAGTCGGTATTTGGTGTGACGCGAGGGTGCGAGGAACCCGCGAAATGTAAAACGTCTTATCACGTGTAAAGTCAAACATTTTTTAGGAAACTTGTCATCTACATTTTTAGATATCCTGGGGCCCAATTCCGCAAGCGTGAGTTTTTTCTGTGTGCACGAAAATCAGTGTACACATTAAATTATGCGATTCCGCTAGAGTGAGGTGCAATCTTTTTGACAGATAGAGCGTAATTTATCCACGCATACTTTGTGTACACGGAAAACTATTCACACTTGTGGAATTGAGCCCCTGGACCAATGTTCTGTAGCTCTCATATGAGTTTTGTCGTTTTCGAGTTGACGTTCGGAGCTACTCCTTTTTCACTCCTTTTACTCCAAATTTTCCATTTTCAATACGAATGGAACAGTTCTGAAATCCAAACGAAAACGACATTATAGAACATGGGTCCTGGGTTGAACTAGATATTGTGCCGATTCCGCAATGTTCCACATTAGTCATATAAAGAGTTTTTCAATTGGTGCCGGTAGATTTTGGCGGCCTGTGGCGGCCATGTTGTTTTGGTGACATCTGTCAAATCTGTTGTTTATTATTCAGTTACTGATGCCAAATCACCATGGCAAGTCACACTATTGAACAACATGTCCAAATGATAAAACCTTAATAAATGGGCAACGATACTTGCGTTGCGCCCATTTTACGCTTTTCATGCTTGTCATCTACCCGCACTTATTGAAAAACCTTTTAGTTTTAGTTTCTGAAGAGCAAATAAGCTGTTAGCTTGTTCTAGGTAGAATGTAAATGGGAAAATTTGGCTGAATGTGAAGAATTTCTTATTGTGAACATTAAGCTGCTCAATAAACCTGTCATGAAAAAATTACTCATAAATGGCGGAGTTGAGGATTACTCTATGTCTGTGGTTAGTTAAGTCGTGGCCACAATAAATTTAAATGGATGAGATGGAGTACATATTTGTGTTACTTATATGGCATGAACCATTAGTTTATTTTTTGTCGTTATACCTATACATTATGCTTTTTTTTCTTAAATATTGGACCTTTCTATCTATCAAAACCTAATTGCTGAAATGTTTTTTTTTTTTTAGAACACAGTTGGGTTCATTCATCACCCCACGCACCACTTCCACCATTCGCAGTTGTGGGAGGACATGATTGTGATGGCTCACCAATCTATGTTGGTCGTTCATTCCACGAAGGTGACAATCTGCCAGCTAAAGTGGTTCCTAATAAACACAATGCATATGTGTGCTGGGGTGGCCGAGAAATCACAAAAACTCACTATGAAGTCCTCACTGGCAACCACTATAGATGGATTCCATGCGCTGCTGGTTCTGTGCCACCAAATGCTGTCCTTGCTGGCAATACCGTCACTGGTGAGCCACTCTACATTGGACGTGGACATTGGCAAGGAAGTTTGACAGTTGGTAAAATTCATCCCTCACATCACTGTCTGTATATACCGTTCGGAGGGGAGGAGCATCGTTTGGATTGTTATGAAGTCCTAACCTACGAGACTTCACATTCTTGGTCACATGGTTCGGCGACTTATATTCCGCCAGCTGCAGTTGTTGCTGGTCATGACACTGATGGATCGACGATCTATGTTGGACGAGCTTACAATGACGGTGAGAATCTTCCGGCCAAAGTAGTTCCCAACAAAGGTAGCGCATACGTTAGCTGGGGTGGATATGAGGTATTAAAGAGTGAATTCGAGGTCTTGACTGGCCATGGGTACAGCTGGATACCAGTTCAACGTGGAACTATTCCATCGAATGCGGTTTCAACGGGACGCACTCGAAATGGTGAACTTGTCTATGTAGGACGTGCACACTATCATGGTTCCTTAACTCCGGGCAAGGTACATCCGTATGAAAAGTGCATTTACATTCCATACGGTGGCAAGGAGCATATCATCAAGACCTATGAGATGCTGGTCAAGACTTGGTAGTATCAAGTGACAGGACGCTAAGTTTGTATTTATGAACCAAGCCAAATGTTAATCCTTCAATAAATTATTATTAAACTCAGGATCGGTGTTTAATTTCTTTGAGATATGCGCTACCAATGTTAGGAATAAAAAATAGGCATACATGGGTTTTATAAAATATTCTTTTATTTCAGGTCCAAGCTGGGTCTCAACATCAGCGCACGCACCTATGCCTCCACTGGCCGTTGTTGGCGGTCATGACGTCGATGGGTCAACTATGTACGTGGGTCGATCATTCCATGAAGGGGAAATGTTGACGGCAAAAGTGATACCGTCTAAGAGAACAGCATACGTCAGCTGGCACGGGCAAGAAATTCCCAAGACACATTTTGAAGTTCTTTGTGGCAACCATTATGTATGGCGTCCGTGTTATGATCATGTGATACCACCGAATGCCGTCGAATGTGGCCGAACCCAATCCGGACAGAGGATCATTGTTGGGCGGGGACATTTTGAGGGCAGCCTGACAGTAGGAAAGGTAATGTCTGTGCACAGAGCTCTGTTTATACCATTCGGAGGAGTAGAGCGCCGATTGGACAGCTACGAAATTTTGGTGAGACAGACACCAGTTGCAGGGCCAACTTGGGTTTCATCGACTGGATGTAGTGTTCCTGCAAATGCTGTTCATGCTGGCAATGATACCGACATGGCGACCATTTATGTTGGACGAGCTTTCCACAATGGCGACCTTATACCGGCAAAGGTCATCCCGAACAAGGCTTGCGCATACATATGCCATGGTGGTTGTGAAATTGTTAAAGATCACTTTGAAGTGCTTACTGGCTTCGGCTATCGATGGGTTCCTGCAGCCGACGGTTATGTTCCACCTGGAGCTGTAGAAGGTGGCCGAACAGCTCAGGGTGAGCCATTGTTCATAGGAAGAGCTAATTACTGCGGAAGTTTGACACCGGGGAAAATACAAAAATCCCATGGTTGCTTGTATATTCCATTTGCTGGACAAGAGAGACGTGTGGTTGCTTATGAGGTACTCGTTGGCAATGACATATCACCACCAATGCCAGGAGCCTATCCTGTTCTTCCGCCGATATATTTAAAGCCCGATGACGGTGGTCATTTTCACGGCCATCACCATCACGACCACCACCATTGTTCACCTTCCCCACCGCCACCATACAATCCAGCGTACGGGTTTAAGGGTGAATTTTAAAAGCGACTTCATTCAATGTAACACAAAATGTTTTGTTTACGAAATATAACTAAATATTAATAATTATAATCTTTTTTTAAGCAAATAGTTAAGATGTTCTTACAGTTTTACAGCAAGCAGCTTAAACAAAAGAAATATAAACAAATATAAAAACAGTCGTGTTAAGATTTGATATAAAAAAAATATGTAGGTGCAGGTATCTGCTTAAAAATATAAACTGTCAATAGGAATTGTTACCTGTATGACGTTTATTGATCTACTATTATCTCATTTTTAATTTTTTCAAAACTATCTCGCTGTTTCATAATTTTTTTTAAATTAAAACCATCACAGACGTTGGGGCTTGTGATTTCTGTCCAAGAAGTGTTTGCGTAAAGCCCAAGTGACCTCATAGGTAGTCACATTTTAGTTCGATGGAGCCATATATCAGTCTCAACAAATTAGTCAGCTTTGAGAGAGCACATAACTTTCCTATTTCTGTCCAAGACG
Organism: Leucozona laternaria; assembly: GCA_932273885.2. NCBI lineage: Eukaryota > Metazoa > Arthropoda > Insecta > Diptera > Syrphidae > Leucozona > Leucozona laternaria. Next base: position 8,884,010 of record OW026368.1, read on the forward strand.
TGTTTGTGGGTTGAAAATTGAAACATCGTTTCTATCAAGTGTAAGTTTGACAGTAAAAATAGAATGAAGCGTAGATGACATTTATATTAGAACTGTTCCAATACTGTTAGGTTAGGTTAGGTAAGGAGGGGCGTGCACAACCCGAAGGCTGTAGCGTACACGGGGGCCTATTGTTCCATTGCGATCCCCTTAATATATAAAGCAGAGATGCTTCCAACTAGCGACTTGCATAGACTGGTTCATTTACGAACCAACCTGTGCTGTCTATATATTTCCTCATGTTTGCCATTGAGACCTGCGCTAAATCGTCCAGTTCTCCAACAAATCTGTTTCCAAAATATCGGAGGCGGCTTGTTTGAAGGCTTGGACAATCGCAGAGCAGGTGTTTAATGGTTTCAATTTCTTCGACATCCTGACAGCTCCTACAGAAATCGGGTGCTAATACACCCAATCTAGTGGCCATTGTGTCAATGGCACAGTGTCCCGTTAGTACACCTATCAAGATTCTAATATTCTTTTTACTCAGCGATAGAACATACTGGGTTTTCTTTTCATTAATTCTAGGCCATGAGCTTCTAGAGATAACACAATCGTTCTTGGACATCCAGGAATTATGGATTTGCTCTTTCATAATTATGTCTATCTTCTTTTTAATCACTCCCATTGGAACTTCTGGTCCCATATCTATTTGGCTACTGTTATTCCTATTTGATACTGACCCCTTCCTTGCCAGTTCATCTGCTATGTCATTCCCTTCTATATTGCTATGTCCAGGAACCCAGCAGAGTTTGACTTGGTTGGTGTAGCAAATATTGTTCAGTATGCTTCGGCATTTTGCTACTGCCTTGGATCTAATAGTCTCACTGGAAAGTGCTTTGATGGCAGCTTGGCTGTCCACGAAAAAAGTGATCTCCGACGAGTTCAGTTTTCACTTGTGAATTATTTCAACCGCCTTTTCAATAGCGTAAATCTCAGCTTGAAAGACACTACACTCATCTGGGAGTTTGTATGATTCTCTAATATTAAGAGTTTCACAAAACACACACTTAATGGACTCCGTTTTTACGTTGTTAAACGCTCCTTCGATGTCCAAAAATGCTGCCAGGGTATGTTCTTTGTATTCGAGACTTTTCTCAATTTGTGAAAAGACTTCATGCAACGCAGTCTCCACTGACTTACCTTTAAGGTAAGCGTGTTGGTAGTTGCACAAATTGTTTGGATTGAGAAGCTCTCTAACATGCAAATCAATGATTCTCTCCAGTGTCTTGAGGAGAAACGAAGAGAGACTGTAATCTTTTGCAGTCCAGTGTGTCGGTTTTCCAGCTTTTGGAATAAAGACCACTTTAACCTTTCTCCAGCTGATAGGGACGTATCTAAGTTTAATACAACTTTTGAAGATTACCCTAAGCCATGGGGTGATTATCTGTAGAACTGTTGAAGAAATGCCGGAACAATCTCGTCTGGTCCAGCTGATTTATAGGGTTTGAACGAGTTTATTGCCCACATAATCTTCTGCTCTGTGATAATCTGTTCCAATTCTGGTGCTGGTTGAATAATGTCTAAAGATTCTGGTTGTGTGTAACCTGAGTCTTCAGGATTCTTACAGCCATAAAGACTTCAAGTGTTTCTTGGCACGAGTTCGACCATGATCCAATGCTGTAAATTTGTGTCAAATTTTTCCGATTCTTAGTCCTTCCACACTCCCGTATTTTTTCAATGTATATCTTGAAAAAAGAAGAGTATAGGGATGACTACTCGTAAAAAAATGATAAATGAATTCTTACTTGTAGTTTTGCTGACCAGTAAAAAGTTGTTGGGAAAATTTTCCTTTACAATATTTTTGTTTGTGACGCTTTTTCTTCGTAGCTGAGGTAAGCACGCTGTTATCCAGGGACTAGGCTTCTGGTGTCCCATTTGGTTTAATATTTCATCAACTTTTATGACAAGGATCCTACTTTTTGAAAAGAAGATAGATACGTAGGAGCTGTAGAGGACTCCACGAGGAAATATGTCTGTCCTAAACAAGAAACTTTATGAAGAGGTAAAATTGATTCCAATAAATCAATTTATGCTTCAGCTGCAGCTATCCACAAAAACCATCAGGAAGTTGTAAGACCTCCCTAACTTGTAAGTCGGGCAACAACTAGAGCTCAGCCATCGCTACCTGAACGTTTGAGGCATCACAGAGCAACAATACAACACGAAGAAACCCCATTCTACGAAAGGGCCAACAAGAACAACCGACAATACCTAGATAACCAAATCCGCAACCTAGCCCTAATTCTTTAACCACACCTAACAACTAATCACTGATTTAAGATAATTAATGTTTTACTACTGCCAAAAGAATGAATTTTTCCATTGTTTTGTCATTTTTTTACAGTTAAATGCCAGAAAACTCCCAAATTGTGTTTGCCAATATTTGAATCAGCCAGATGGAGTCCTAATTACAAACTCCTTTTCTTTTTCGCTCAATAACATTGCATACTTTTAGTCAATTAATTCATATTCTCAAAACTACAAAAACCTATTGCATACTCAACGGTTAAATATAATTTGTAATTTGCAAAAATACAGTACCGTCTAATTTTATAAGCTCAGTATAATTTTAAAATAAAAAAAAAATGTCAAATTGCTTATTATGTCTGCGAAAATCTAGAAAAATGATGAATCCATTTTGTACAATGGGATCGGTTATGTCTAATTTCATGGATTTTCTAATTTACATTAATTTTGTGATTGATATTACTACAGTAAGAAGCTGAATATGGTGTCGGTATGATGAAAATTTTGTACGAAAACCGAATTTTCATCACTAAAATTAATGAAAAAAAAAAATTGTTTGAGTGCCGGGACTCACGGTTAATATGTGTAAACATCAACGTGCGCGGATCCAAAACGGACTTGTTTTTGCTTGAAGGGGATCTTAAGATTTTTTTCATTGAACGCACCCATCCTAGTATGCACATCGTAACGTTGCACACCGTGACGTTGCACGATGTAACGTTGCACACGAACGTTCACGTTTTTTTTTCACTCTACCGCCAGCATAGATGTTTACACATAAAAAAAAAAAATACCTTGAAATAATAGCCCACAAATGTGTTCCTTTTTTTTTGTAGTATCGATTCTCTTCGACTGGTGAAAAATTTCTAATTGCTTTTGGCTTAGCATTGGCTACAATTGCTTCCTTTGGAATTCGGTATTTCTGCTATATAGTGGGGAATTCCATGCGCTATTAATTGGCAGGCACACTAGCATTGGAACATCAACGGAGACATCGATATTAAAACTATTCGGAGGAGGAAGAATATTGTATGGTTGTTACTTTTTTTAATATAAATCAGAAAAACTATTTTGTTTTTTTTTTTTCTGTTTTTTTTTTTTTTAATTTTAGAACAAATGCTAGTAAGACCGCGATAATATGGCAGCACTTAAAGAGGATTCTTTAACATTTGGCATCGCAAGTCTTGCAGGGGCCATTGTGGAATGGGTTTTAATAGCGGTTTCAGTGGATATTTTTAATCGTGTGGCAGTTTAACAAGCGGAGGGCCCGCAAGACCCATAGGGCCCTCCGCCGGTTGGCATACTTTAGGCACCGAGAGTTTTTTGATGAAAAATTGTTATAAATTGTATTTGAAACATAACCCTAAAAATTTAATTAAAGATTATAGTTAAACCCGAGTTAACTAACCAAATTTGTTGAGTTTACTCTAAATTTATTGAACTGATACTTTTGATTTTTTATCCTCCAAGATTGGTATGTTGACCCGCTTGAATTTTTTACGAAAACTGTTGCTTGAGTTAACATTAAATAAATGTATATCGAGAGAACAGAGTCAACTAACTCTGGTTTAACTCACCACTGAAAAACAGGGCTTAAAATCTTAAATTGTATCAAGGTTCTACCAAATTTAATGAATATCTCAGAACTCAGTCAGCCCAGGACTTCATTAATTGATTACTTGGCATTTTGACAAGGAACATTTGAAAGAAATGAAATTAGTTCCGTTTCTGTGCATGTGTTCTCGATTTGAATCTTTACTTACTATAGGCTACTTTAATGTTTCTTTCGTTCATATGGCTTTGACTGTTGAAGGAAGTAAATTTAGGATCTTATTTCAGACAAAGGCTCATTCTTCATTGATATTGAAATTTGACGAAGAGAAAATTGTAATTTTTTGCCAATCCAAGCTAGAATAACCCCCCCCCCCCCTCCAAATAAAAAGACACTTTTAACACCATTGAAAATTTAACGCAATTTCCATTATTTTATTTAGATCAACCGCCTAAGAAAACAATTTCTCGTCTCACTTCTTCGTCAGGACATGTCATGGTATGACACAGCTTCTGATAGTAATTTCGCCAGCAAAATGACAGAGTAAGAGGTGGTTTTATATAAATATTCTTAAACTATAATTTTTAATACTTGAATTATTACAATATCTTCGTCGTTGTTATCTTTAGAGAGCTTTCCACACTGCATGAAGGAATTGGAGAAAAAGTTTCAATATTCACAAACCTCTTGATGAGATTTGTCAGCACCATGATTTTGTCCTTCTTCTTCGGATGGATTGTGTCGCCATTGTGATCCAATCGCTTTCAACTCTCATAATTGCTATTATTGTATCATTGATGTTGTCCTGGAATCTTACCCTCGTAGCTTTGGTACTGTTTCCATTTGCGGTCGGGTCGATTGTGCTCAAATCTAACTACACGGAAAAAAATTCCGAAGAAGAGAGACTAGCTACCTAGACAGCTTCCCAGCTTGCTGTTGAATCTGTGGCTAATATAAGAACAGTAAACAGTTTGGGGCAGGAGCAATATGTTTTGGAACGGTACTCTAGGCAGATTGATTTGGCTGATGAAGCTGCGAAGGAGAAATCCCGTTTTCGAGGAATTATCTTTGGTTTTGGGGATGCCTCGCATTGTATGGTCTTCGGAATGTCATTGTTCTATGGAGGTTTTCTTGTGAAATGATTTTTTTTTAAATTTAAATTCTTAAAACACATTTAAGAATCTCTGAAGCCCTACAATTAGGGACGTGGATGTTGGGGCAGGCATTTGCTTAAGCGCCGAATTTTAATGCAGCAATTATATCAATGAGGAGGCTTCTGACACTCTTTGGCCGATGTCCAACTCGGTTGAGCTGCCCGATACAAAGGAGTATTAATGACAACAACTCGACATAAGTTACTCTAATGTTGGATTTCACTATCCAACTCGGAAAAGCAATCCAATTCTCCAGGAATTCAATCTCAGAATATCCAATGGCTCGACCGTTGCATTAGTTGGCCCATCAGTTTGTGGAAAATCAACATGCATCCAACTGCTATTGCGCTACTACGATCCAACTTCTGGAATTCTGAGCTTAAATAAGATTCCTTCAAACGAATACCAGCTTGAGACACTGCTATCACAAATGGCTCTTGTGTCCCAAGAACCAGTTCTCTTCGAACGGACGATAGCTGAAACCATCGCATATGGTGATAATTCCCGCGAGAACATACCAATCAACGAAATTATCGAATCAGCGAGGAGGTCCAATATTCATGATTTCATTGTAAATCTACCACAGGGCTATAGCACTCGGATCAGCAGTAAGGGATCACAACTTTCGTATGGACAAAAGCAACGAATAGCTAATTATATCAAGGGCATTCATAAGAAATCCTAAGATATTGATCCTGGATGAAGCGACATCTGCGCTAGATATGCAAAGTGAAAAGCTAATCCAAGAGGCACTGGAAGCTGCTAGTAGCGGAAGAACTTGTATTATGATCGCCCAGAGATTGTCGACCATTAGAAATTCAGATATGATTTGTTTAATGGAAAATGGACAAATCATCGAACAAGGAACACATGATGAACTTATGCAACTAAAGGGAGTTTATGCAGAGCTATTGCGAATGCAACAATAATAAGATCCATCAAAAAAATTAGACTCATCATAAATCATTTTTATTTTTGTATTGCAACTTAAATTTTGTTGTTATGAATTAATTTATTTGGGTTAAAGAGAATTATTTCCCTTTCTTGCACTATTTCTATTTACGGTTCTCAAGGACTGAACACCCAAATAATTTAAGAAATAAATTTTGTGTATAGAATTTAAATAAAATTGGTAATTTTAATAAAATAACAAAATATATATTATGATTTTATACAATTAGAAATCAGTTCATAAGAGTATACAACCCCTTGCAGGGTTGCCGCTTTTTTCAATTAAAATTAGGTTTGTTTTTCACGAATAACATCCGTACCTACATTATGTATATTTGATTTTATCGAAAAAATAGCTCTAAAAGTCTTAATTCCAGTTTCTAAGAGCGAGATCAAAGTTAAACCCGAGTTAACTCATCAAATTTGGTGAGTTAACTCACGATTACCTGAACAGATGCTTTTGATATTTTATCCACCTCCACATACATTTTCAGAATTTTAAAGGATCAAATCATATATCTACGGAGCATAATAAAGTATGAATCGTGTAGATGAGGCATTTAGTTTACAGTAAACCCAATTGAAAATAGTTTCCTTAAAAAATGTAAACATCGTAGATCGTATTAAGTTCTAAGGAAAATATTCAAAATAGTCATATGGAGAAGACGGCTACAAAATATAAGTATGTACAGGTCCAGTTTTTCAGTGATGAGTTAAACCAGAGTTCTCTAACTCTAGAAGTAAATTAAACCACAGTAAACTGACGAAGCATTGTTTTTGGTGAAAACTGCATGCGGCACAACTAAACAAACTCTGTGGAAAAAACATCAAAAGCATCTGTTGAGTTAATCCTGAGTTAACTCACCAAATTTGATTAGTTAACTCGGGTTTAACTTAAATCTCGAACTGAATAACTAAACCTAAGAACATTGGACTAGGAGCACTACGATATCTCTCGAATCAACAAAATCTCTTAAATAAATAATCCCGCTTTTCATAATTTCGCAATTACAAAATGCTGCTATGAACAATTTCGCACGTTGGTATATCTCGCACCCAAAAATTTCGCAAATATCAACCGAAATCTCAAAAATGCAAATTTCGAATAACGGTATGTTCAAGAAAACTTATGACATTTTGAAAAGTGACATTTTGTAATTGCGAGATTATGAAAAGCGGCATTTCTTAATTTTATATCAATTTCAAGGAGATTTGCCATGTTTTATTAAAATCTTAGGTTATTCTAATTTATTTGTAGGTACTAGTCATCACCATAAGCAATCAATTCAATATTGATTCAGTAAATGACACATTTGTTTTGTTAAATAAACAATTGTGGCAGCGCAGGGACATCAAATATGGATAAAACCTCAGTAGTTTCGAATTGGCTTGCACAAATCATGGAAATCACTTCCTTAGATTAAATTTTATTTTACATATATTTCATTTTAAATTTTCGAAAGTACATTATTCAAAAAAAAATATAATTTCTTCGAGTCTTAAGAAGACTCACTTACATACGTGCATATATCAGCCACCCAGTGATGGGTTCTTAATCTTACCTTAACTCCTTTTTAATCACTGATGTGTTAAGATAAGATATGCACACATACATTCATGTAAACATGTACAATGTACTAAAGTGGTTCTCATCTAACCTTGCGATTATGATATCGATGTAATATTAGCCTTGTTGGGTGCATTGCTCGGCGCGGTGTTAAGTGATCGAATAAGAAATTCTGATCAGATGATGTGCGATACCAAGACCATTATCTAATGTGGTGAAATCAAATAAGCCTGGATGAACAGCAATGACGGAGGAGATAAACATCCCGATAAGAATGAAATGGATGTTTATGTTTTTTGTTTGTTCTACATCAGTTCGAATTTTTTTTTTTTGTGTTTTTGATTCTTTGGATGATAATGGTATATTAAGTATGAGGTATTTAAGTTTTATTAAGTAAAATGTGAAATTTTTAAAAATAAATGTGAAATCTTATCAGTTGTCACTTAGGTTTGTTTTCTAAAAATAGATCTTATTTACCTGTACTAAAACAAAAAAATATGTTAAAATATTTAGAACAAGTTTGTTGGTAGGTGCCCCCGATACATACACGGGCCCACCGCCTAACAGAGTATTGTACACTTTATTTGTGAGAGTAGAAAAAAATCTATAAAAACTGACTAAGGCATTTTTGATGAAATTTTCAGGAATGAGGAGTCAACACAATTAATTTTCGCCCACTGTCACGCGCACTCCTTAAAAAAAAGTAAAATTGTTATTAAAATTGATAAAAATTTGGTGTCTATGTAAGTAGATACAACTTAGATACTCTTTTTCAGAAAAAATGCCCGCTCTAAGTTTTTTCGAACAACTATTTTTTTTTACAAAATATTACTTTTTCTGTACATGGAAGCAGCCTTTTCATTAGAGCAAATTTCCAAATTACCTACCTCATTTCCCATACGAATTTACATGTCGAAATGAGGTTATTTCAACCAAGTTTGTATGAAATTAGGTTGGAAATTACGTCGCAACATAGGCGCCCGGGTGTAGGGGCAAGGGGGGACACTTGCCCCCCCCCCCCCCTGGCTCTGGACAATACCACACAACTAACAATTTTTTTAAATTTTTTACTTTGAATTTTAACAAATACTTGTCTTCTCTCCATGATTTGCACAGTACCCCCCCCCTGGCTTTGGACCATGCCAGATGTATCTGAAAATGCCCTTATTTTCGATATTGTTGGAAAATATGGATATTTTCTTCACAGCTTCTTTATGGAGTTCATGATTTGCCCCTCCTGGACAAAATGCTGCGGGCACCTATGCGTCCCAACCTTATGAACACACCCTATTCGAATGCATTTTTATTGAAATGTCGAAAGTTGATGTACGGAAAACAGAAACAAAAAGAGAAATTAAAAAAAAACAAGTGACTAACGGCCAAGCCAAATTTAAAATGAAGCAATTTTGCGGTGAAAACAGTTTTCGGTAATTGGCGAAATTACCCCATTTCGGCTCTAATGAAAACGTTGTATTTATTTATTTTATTTGAATTGCATTTTCAGACATTATTAACAAAACATCGTATGAGGAATGACCACAGAAAATTTCCACCTACTGACACGCCCACACAAAATGTCATCTAACCTTTCTCGCTCTTCGGATGTTATATAAGGTGGCGCAAAATTGATCATCCAATTTTGTTTTTTGAATTACTTTTTTACTCAATAAAAAAAAGAATTTTGAGTGATGGTGTATTTGGACTTTTACTGTTAAGGGGAAAAGAAGACATCCGTCAAGTGGCGGCCGCCAGTGTTGATAAACATTTGTGCCCATTTTATCGCATTTTCCATGACTTTCCGCAAGAGTTCCGGTGATTGATAACTATTCGCATTCCTGTCGAATATTCTCCTTAATGGCTGCGATTGTCTCAGGCTTGTTAGCATAAGCCCGCGACTTCAAGTAGCCTCAAAGAATGAAGTCTGGGATGGATAAATCGGGTGATCTTGCTGGCCATGCCAAATAGCCAAAACGGGAGAAACGCTTCCTTCACACTATCCATTGTGGCTCGTTGTTGAAACTACATGTTCACCAAGCCCCGCTCATCCAAATCAGTAAGAAGTCGTGTATCACGGCCCTGTAGCTTTCGCCAGTAACAGTGAGTGTATTGCCGATGGCTTCCTCAAAAAAATACTGCCCAATCACTCCATCCGCGTGAACGCCAGAAAGTGGCTTTGAGTGGATGTAATGGCTCTTCGTGCATCACACGCGGTGATTCCCCGGTGGCTCCAGAAATGAAGACGTAACAGCTTAAGTGGAAATGCGCCTCTTCACTCATGATGATTTTCGACACAAAATCGTCCTCATGATGATTTTCGACACAAAATCGTCCTCTTTGCATTTGAGATTGAAGATGGCTTGACAGCGGAGTATAGTACTCCATTGCTTGTCTGTTTGTATACTGCAGCTGTCTAGTTCACAAATGTCAGATATGATTGACGTACGACGCCATTTGCAAAAATTATAACATCTTCCGATAATAGGGTGATTAATTTTGCGCCACCTGTTGTTCACAGAAAAAACGGAGGTACAAGTAGTTGCACGGATGATTGTTGTGGATAATCACTGCTTGGTATAGTTGGTATCTCTATACCGGTTATTTGGTGTACTACAGGGTTGCCAGATTGTGTTGCACTGTTAGGTATCCTAGAAAAGCAAAACAAAATTATTTCCACCTTGCATTGACATAACACCCTTGGAAAGTTAAGTCAAGTTCACACACAATTTCCAATATTGTGACTTTGAGTCTCTATTAAGGAATTTACTTGAGTTTCGGTTTAAATCCTTGGTGAAACCAGTTTTTGTGACTAATGGGTATACCTTGAGAAATATGAATCAACTAATCGCTACTGAAACTGACTGACATTTATGAACAGTTACTCACCTTTTCAATGGTATACTTATTCATTATACTTAAAAGGGTCTGCCAAATAACTTTTTTTTTTTTGAAAATGGTGCAAAACATCGAGTGTAGCTTCGGCTGTGTGGCACGTAGCGCCGTCCTGTTGAAACCAAATGTTGCCAATATCCTCCCGTTCAATTTTTGTGAACAAAAATTCGTTCAACATGGCCCGATAACGATCGCCATTGACTGTAACGGCCACTCCTTGCTCATTTTCGAAAAATGGCCCAATTATGCCTCTGGACCAAAATCCGCACCAAACAGTGACTCGTTTTGGGTATATCGGCTTTTCGATCTATGCGTGCGAGTTTTCTGTGCCCCAAATGCGACAATTTTGCTTGTTTACTACCCGCCAAGATCAAAATGAGCTTCATCTGAAAAGATGATTTTTTTTGGCAAAATCGGCATCTTCTCTAAGTCGATCGCAGGCCCACTTAGCGAAGCGTATACACAACCATATTCGTTCAGCGGAAGGATAAAACTAATTATCTGTCAAATCAGACATGAGCTAAGTGTTACCATTCACGAAATAAGCACTAGTTGAAAAAAAAAACGTTAGATGGCGGACCCTTTATATCCCATAAATGATGTTCCCAAAGATCCCGAAGTCTACGATCTCTTCATTTCATGGGTATTTTGGTTGGGATTATATCTTTTATGTATCATCTTGGATCGACATTCTGTTTGAAATATTAATTAAGGAATTGATTAAAGACGACATTTCAATTTATAACAGTACTATTCTTAAAGTTATACTGTTTATGGGGCCCGGAGGGCCTTCCACTGATGGGCATACTAATTCCAAAGTGCACGCATACTTTGAATGACGATAAACTGTTATAAGTTTATAACTGTCTAATCTCATCCATAAATTAACTAACCTTTCCCTAACCTTTACCTAATCTTATCAGGCAATGCTTGTATAAAGTTTGTTATTGTTATTGTTATTTTAGTTAATCGCGTTCCCAAATAAAATAAAATATCTTAACACCTTTTATAAAATTACTTGAATTCCATTCACACAGTAGGTATAGGTAATAAAACTCATTAACTTGTTCCATGAACTTCATTAATTCACATCATGCACGAACAAGGGAACTCCCCTGTCAGTACATAAATGAGTAGCTAAGTAATACCTACGTCTTTCATTCATTTTAAGCAAAGTCGATATGAAATTCAAGAATTGTATAGGTCGAACCACTTTAAGTATTTCCCAGGTAATTTTGAATGCACTGCAGTAGTGGACCACGCACGGGTTTCCCACAAAACCGTGAGTCAGACCCAAACACGTGCTGCATACATTTTTTGTTTGTGTTTGTCAACCCGGTTATGTTTTTTTTTTAGTTCTATAGTTATAATGTTTTCAATGGAACTTGCATATTTTGTTATGAAAAAAGTGAAGTTGATGTGCAATATTCTAGTTGAAATATTCTAGCTAAAATGAAAATAACAAAATTTATATAAACCTAGGGTGACCATTTTTGTGTTTTTAACTTTGAAAAAAAAATGTCGACAAAGTTGAATTCTGGTGGAAAGCAGATGTGGAAATAAATTCTCAGTTTTTTTTTTTTGATAATATCTCAAACCTTATGAATTCTACAAAAAAAGTAATAGAAATAGATAAAAGAAAATCGGGCCCAGAATGATCCAGTACCTCTTATACTGGCTGCCTTCCCGATGTGGAAAAAAGTGCATTGAAACAAAAAACTGATATTGTAACGTTTACACACTATTTTTTTTTTTTACAAAATCTATTACTTTTGCGAAAAAAAGGTTTAATTTTTTTTTTTTGTGAAGAATTTTACAAGCTACAATAATTAATATTTTTTCACCAACAAAATCAAAAGCAATCATTCACATTTAGGGTACTTTTTGGGAGGAAGATAAGATTGTTAGATTCTAACCAAAACAACTGAGGGTGGTAAATCAAAGTCACTAAACTCACAAGAGGTACTAGAAGTAGGATTAATGAGGTATTATTTTTCGTACTCCTATAAACAGAAATATCGCTTTCAGCTAAGCATACAGATACAGCTTCGTTTTATTTTTGTTTTTGATAAGATGTTCTATGCTTAACTATACTTAAACTTTAAACCATTTCAATTAATCGCACACCTTTTTTTTTGTTGTTGAGATTGCAATTGTGGTTAAGTAAATGCCAGATGTTGATTTCTAAGAAAATTTGTCTGGTATATTTCCATAATAATTTGAGAGGCATAAAATAAATAAACAAAGCTTTAAAAGTCAAAACAGTCCACAGTAAACCACCTACAAGTTCTCAACATTATTATTATTATTATTAATTCTAGTCACACTTAACTAACAAAAAACATTAAATTGAGCGTGACAGTGTGGTCTGATAGAAAACAAGTCACAGTCGAATAGACAGATAAATTGTAAGTAATAGAGATTAAGCTAATATTATTGAATGTATATTAATGGTTTTGAGTTTTAATCCTAAGTTTAGGTGTTTTTTTTTTTTTTGATTTTTGAACTGTTAAATATTTCACAGACAAAAGAAGAAGCGAAAAATAATTGATGCTTGAGTTTTAGGTAAGGACGCGACTAGAAACATTCCAATTTATAACAGTTATAATAGTTAACGCGCTTCGGGCGACTTGAAAGAAAAACTCTGGGTGTCCGCAAAAACAGTGGCGCAAAATTTTAGACGATTTAGTAAAGTGTTAAATCATTTTTAATATGATACTAGGTTAAAAAGAGGGTTTTGCTAATTTTAAACGAGTTTAACATGATACTCTCTCTTAACATTTTACTAAAGTTAAAATCGCCAGATTGCTGTTTTATCTTTTTAACATATTACTAAATCCATAATGTCATAATGACATAAATAGAAAAACTTACAAAAGGTATGTTTGGTTACTTTTTTGCACGAAATGTCACTGTTTTAGGCGCGTTTGGCTTGAGCTTCGCAAGAAAATAGGCTTAGTATGATACTAAAGTTAAAAAGTGTTAAAAATTAAGAACATTTTAGTAAAGTTAGTAAAGTGTTAACTAGTATCATGCTTAAGCCTTAACATGAGGCTGTTTAAAATTTTGCGCCAGTACTTTTATAAACTAAAACTGTTATAATTGGCATGTATATAGAGTCACATATTACATATTGAGCGTTAGTTAGGTTTATCATGGCATTTGACGTTTCGAGCAAGCCGTTTTAAATGACAGTTTTCTAAAATGGTTCCATGGCCTCTACGATTGGTAGTTCGGAAGAACTTTTGAATACGATAGAATTTTTCTTATTTGGTTTCTCAAATCAAATCTAGAAGCATTTATTTTTCAGAAGATGAACTGTCATTCGATAATAATCAATTCATTGCAAGCGCCATAATTAACAGTGTTGCCAACAAATTGTGCTGGAATTGTATAGTAAATGCTGTCAGTTTTTGCTCTTTTTAATATTTTTTGACAAAATGCGTTGAATGGCCTTTTTGAGTAGAATTCAAACAAGAATTCGATACCTGTGATTAAAATCAAGTTTAGCATTTTCTCTCCATTTTAGAGACTCCAATTGAAAAGTCCATTATATGGATGTAAATTTTGTATGCAACAAGCTGAGTTATATCGGGTTTTTCAATAAGAGCGCTACAAAAGTTTTATTTAAATAAAACAAAAATGGTTTTGGATATTAATGAAATTCTTTATTCCTGTGAAAGTTTGTTTGATGCCATTATGTATGGTACTCGATGTCTTTTGCATGGCCACCACGGGCACGCTTGCAGAAGTCCAGACGCTGAACCCAATTTTCGACGGTTTTCAAGCATAAATCCGCCGATACTGCTGCAATTTCACGCTCGATATTCATACGAAGTTCATCAATCGTCGCTAACTTGTTGGCATAGACCATAGACTTGACGTAGCCCCACAGGAAATAGTCTAACGGCGTCAAATTGCACGACCGAGGCGGCCAAGCGACTGGACCATTTCGTGAGATAACACGTTCTCAAACTTGGTTTCCAATAAATTGATTGTGACATTCGCTGTGTGGCTTGTGGCGCCGTCTTGTTGGAACCACATGTCCTCCAAGTCCATATCATCCAATTTGGGCCAAAAATATTCGGTTATCATTGAACGGTAGCGATCCCCATTCACACCATTCACAGTAACGTGCTGGTTTTGATCATCACGGAAGAAGTACGGCCCAATGACGCCGCCGGCCCATAAACCACACCAAACCAGAAATGAGCCTCATCGCTGAAGATGATTTTTCGATGAAAATCCGAATCATTTTCAAGTTGTTGCTCAGCGCAATTCACGAACATATGACGCTTCTGGTGGTCAAGCGGCTTCAGTTCTTGCATCAATTTAATCTTGTAAGGATGTAAGCCAAGATCGTTTCGCAAAATTCGCCACAACGACGTCACAGAGATGCCCAACGCTTGGGAACGACGTGTGAGAGACACATTTGGGCTTTCTGCAACTGAAGCCTCAGCGGCAGCAATATTCTCGACACTACGGGCGCTTCTTTGTCTCACTGGCACGGGAACATTTTGTACTGTGCGTGTGGATTCAAATTTTTCCATTAGACGCTCAATTGTTGATCTGCTAGGACGATTATGACTACCATAAATTGGACGTAGCGCTCTTAACGCTGAGGCCACTGACTCCGAATTCCGGTAGTAAATTTTAATAATTTCGACTCGTTGTTGGATCGTATATCTTTCCATCATGAAATGGAAAATCTTACTGAAGAGAAATGTCTAAAGAGAGGTAAGAAAGATGGCGTCGTTTGCCGTCCTTGTTGCTCTACTTTTGTAGCGTCCTTGTTGAAAAACCATTTATTTGCCATGTTGTGCGGTTCATACTTATTTCAAACACTCTATTAGATTGAAGATTAACAACACGACAACTTAATGTGGGTACAAAAGAACTGGATCCACGCAGGAAAACTCTGAACTGTAAATTCGGCAACAGTAAAGGCAGGCGCAGGCCCTTGTTCGTACAATATGTGAAAGATGTTGGGTAAGGCTTCAGTTATAGCTTTCATTGAAACTCATCATTGAAAATTTAAATGATTGGTTTTGAGGCACTTAAAAGGAAAAATTAAAGTAATTATTTTGATGTCAATATATATACATAGGCAGTGACTTAATTATTAATCAATCAACAAAAAATCTTCATTTTGGACCAGCCGTCCACATAAAATGACTTTTATTATTTCAATGAATGAACTACCTTATCAATGATCATTGAAAAATTAAACGTCATTTTTTTTTTTTCACTAAAGTAATAGTTCAAGCCATCAGCTTTATTTTTGCATCAAAATAATTTCTCAATTCACTTCCTTAACGTCTCAAAACGAGTCATTTAAATTTTCAATGATGGTTTTCAATGAAAGCTATAACTGGAGCCTAAAGATCTTGATCTTCACTGGTTTAAGATTCACGTCATTGTAAATCATGGTGAAAGTCCCTCAAAAGTAGCTCAGAATTGAACCTACATAGAACACGGTCCGTAACAAGTGTTTATGGAAGCAAATGCTTTGCAACTAAGCTCTCTTTAACCTATAAAGTTTGACTTTTGTGTACAGTTTTTCTGCCCACTACCACACCTCCTTTTCTAATATTTAAATTGTCTCTTTTTTTGCTCCCCTAAAGAAAGCTGGACATTTTTAATTAAGCTGTCTTCAACCAAAGATAATAATAATAACAAGATGTCGCAGCCAGTGCAAATGAAATGTAACCAAAAATTAAGGCTCCGTATCCAATGTTGGATACGACAACATGTTGCGAAATGTTCCATTGAAGAATATACAGAGCGGGAGCAAGAAAGCTCTCTGGATTCAATTCAGAATTGAATTCTCTTAACAAAATATCGGTTTACTATATTATCTTTGATTAAACTTAATATTTTTTTTTATTCACCTTAAAAGTTTTCGTTCGCCTGGAATTTCAAAAGCTATTGTGGGTTTCGCCCGAACGAAATTTCACTTCCAACTAAAAATGATATTTCGAACAAATAGTTGGGATAGCAGCTGTGATGCAATATGAAAATAAATAAAATACCTATGACATAAAAGAAAAATCCCAAATTTTTCCCCACACCAATGGGATTGAAATAATTAGTTTATTTTTATTTATTTAATCCATCTCACAATATTTGTCATATATGTTGATACATGAACAGTTAAGGATTTGTTTAAAGACCATCACACATTCTATCCCTTTTGAAGGTTTGAGGTTAAGATGAAACTGATTTGTTATTTATTTGAATGCAAGTGTGGAAGCAAAATATGATTATCAGAAACAGTTTTACTTAGAGGCAGTCGATTTTTATGACAGTGTGTTTTTGATTACAAACAAAAATTAAACCTTAAAGGAATTTTTTTCCTATATATACCATTACTGGATTTAGGTGATTTGACATTTGAAAGCTCTGAAAACAAAGGTGCCAACTACACAAGTTAAAACTAACATTAGAACGTGTTTCAATGTAAATTTTTAAAATGCACGATGCAGCTAAATTTAAGTTAAAATTTAATTTTTAAACCATCTTGAGCATTAGACACGATATGTGTAATTTTTTCCTTATTGAACATCCCTAAAGATCGTTGAAATTAATTAAACTAATTAAATTTTAGATCTATAGGAAAAGAACAGAAAAGCTGTTTAAAGCTGTCATACTCTATGGGTTCTAATGTATTGAGTATGTAAACAATATAATATGGGAATCATTCATGTGTACTGTATAACTACTTACATTAATGTTCTTATCTTTTTTTATTCAGATCGTTAATTATAGATTAATAACTATTTCCGTTTTTACAAGGAAATGCTATGTAAGATATACTTGATCTACTTGTCTTTGAGTTATTTTTCGAATTACACAACTGTCGAAAAAAATTTAATTTAATTCTAATTATTAAGGGTGCGTAATCGAACGAATGGATCACAATTTTGCAGCCAGGAGAGTCTTTGAATCCCAGCCCCCAGGTTCGAGGCGACAACGAAGACTCAACCTCCGGATTAAACACCAAGCCATCGCCATCTTGGTCTATGGTTAATTGAAAGCTCGTCTTCAACGATACTCCTTTTGTCAGCTCACTCGATAAAGCCAATTTGCTTGCAGCACAGTTTGCTGTTAATTCGACGCTGCCAGAAGAAGATATGACTCCACCTGTACTTGAGAGCGTAAACGATTTTATGGGGCAAATCTTCTTTCGCACTCGTGCAGTTGCTAGAGTTCTGAAAGATCTCGACATTCACAAATCCGCTGGCCCGGATAGTATCCCTCCCATTGTTCTGAAGAGGTGTTCTTCAACGCTGGCAAAACCACTGCGTAAGCTTTTCCATCTGTCCTACTCTACTGGTCTCTTTCCGAGTGGATGGAAAACAGCATTTGTCCAGCCTGTCCCTAAAAAAGGCGTGTCTTCTTCCCCCTCCAACTATCGACCAATTGCACTTACGTCCCTTCTTTCCAAGGTCATGGAAACGCTGATTAATCATCAGCTTAAGAAATATCTCGAAGAACGAAAGCTTCTTAATGACCGTCAGTATGGCTTTCGTAGCAATAGGTCCACCGGTGATCTGATGGTATATCTCACCGAACAGTGGAACAAATCTTTACATCGTTTTGGCGAAAGTAAGATTATTGCACTTGATATTTCAAAAGCATTTGATAGAGTTTGGCACCAAGCTCTCTTATCGAAAATGCGTGCATTTGGAATCGATGAATCTCTTCTTCGTTGGATTAGAAATTACCTTTCGGACCGATCAATACAAGTTGTATTGGACGGTTTCAAGTCTGATATCTACAAAATAAATGCTGGTGTGCCCCAGGGCTCCGTTTTGTCTCCGACCCTCTTCCTAATATTCATCAATGATCTGTTATCTGAAACTTCTAATCTATTAAACTGTTTTGCTGACGACAGTACCCTCAGCTTTTCATATTCGTTTCAAGATTCACATCCATGTTCTTCAGATGTGGAACTTCAACGGCAGCGTATGATAAGCTCATTAAATTCTGATCTCGACAGCATTGTCCAATGGGGAATCAAAAACCGTGTAGAATTTAATGCTTCCAAAACTCAATGCTGTCTTCTGTCGTTAAAGCGGAACCCGCCCCCCATGCCGCTATCCATGAGCGGTACTTGCATAGAGGAAACTGAACAGCTTTCAGTACTCGGTATGTGTGTCACAGACCACCTTTTGTGGAACGACCACATATTTGACATAGCCAAAAACGCTGCTAAGTGTTTAGGTTTCCTCCGTCGATGCAAGAAATTTTTCTCCCCTTCTGATCTGGCTGTGATCTACAAAGCCTTTATTCGTCCAAAACTTGAGTACAACTCCCATATTTGGGCAGGTGCACCAAAAACCCACTTGAGCCTATTGGATAGAATACAAAAGAGAGCTCTGAAAATGATAGGTGAAAGAACTATAACGGAAACATTTACATCTCTTGAGCACCGTCGCAATGTTTCATGTCTATCATTATTCTACCGCTATTTCTATAAACAGTGTTCTAGTGAAATAGCCAGTTGCATTCCTCCCCTTAAACAATTCAACCGTAATACTCGCGCTTCTAGGAATGCCCATCAGTTTACCCTTGAGCCCAACTTCGGACGTACTGTTAAGTACAGAGATTCTTTCCTTAGTCGCACTACACGAATGTGGAATGCTCTACCCAGCCCTGTTTTCCCCTCCCATTGTGATCTTCAGACATTTAAAACCAATGTGCATCGGTATCTCCTTTTCAATCCCCTCCAATCTACCTAATCGCTCGTGCTGTGTATATCATATTAAGGGTAGTCACAACCCCTTTAGTGCGCGCTAAATTAAAAAAAAAAAAAAAAAAAAAGCAGCGTACTTTGGAACGTCGAGATTAAAAGCTGCCGTGTATCAGGCTAAGACCTTTCTTGGGTCAGCAGCAGTGGGGACCTTACCACCTTATTTGTGAAATTAAAAAAAAAATAATCCAAGTGGGATAGCATAACATAACGTAACTATGCTACCTACAAAAATGTGAGGAAGGGACAAATTCTCCAAGACTATCGCCTGTCATGCTTAAGTGCCTCTCATCGGAGCCTGCAGAAAATTGTAGGTCCCATCCACTCATGCCGACTAACAAAACACACACATGAATGGCTTAAAGTTCTTAGTCACATCACGACCATAATTACGTAAGTATATTTTGAAAGAATGTTTCCCACTTCTGCAGGGGAAACCTAATTTCATCGAGATGATGTATAGAATTCCTCACTACCCTCCGACTACCACAACACTACGACTAAGACTATACTAAGAAGTAACACGTGTATCTAATTAAATACATGGTTACTTATTCAAAATTAATCGGAAGTTAGCATGTCATATATGGCTCTAGTTAGTTAAGGAGTATGTGTGTGAAAGGGGGGGGGGGGGGAAAGATTTATAATTATAGTAATTATAGTGCAAGAATGCTTGTAAATCAAATTTATAATCGAAGCAGGGACCATCATTATTAAGCTATTGAGCAAATCAAATTCATTAAATCAAGAGAATTCGATTTGTTAAGTAAATATAAGCGTGAATCGTATATGAATTCGTTAAAATATTTTAATTATTATAATTGCTAGTTTTGTGGCGCTTTCTTATACGTAGTAGCGAAAGTCGTAAACAAATAACATCTCAGCGCTGCTGCTTGCTCTCAATCAAACGATTCTCCTTTTAAAATGATGCAATACCAACTTGCTGGTCTTCAATTAAACATTTTGATGAATGTTCTTTGCTGTTTAATTTCAGTCAAATCAACTTCAGTTATGTACATTCGCTAAGTTTGGCTTTAACTTTTGACGCATGGATTTAATTTTTTATTTTGAAGTGGGGTTTCCCTTCTGATGAGTTAGGCATTTGAATAAATACATGATGCTTACACTTCGGGCGGAATAGTAACAAAGAAGGCTTGACTGGTTCAATTTCCACCATTTCCATTTAAATAGGTTTTTCTATATGTAGGTAAAGTGCAGACGCAGCAAATGTGGGATTTTCTACTCAGAACTTGCTTGGAGAAAACTATTATCTATTTTCTGTAAGACCCGGTATGAGAAAATTATCAGCATGACATTATTTGATTGTACTTAGTGAGAGAAAGCTTTGAAAGCTTGGACACTTGGATAATGTTCTCATCTAAAACAATCTTCACCGGTTGTTGCATCATTTTATTTAGATTAGTTCGCTCGAGCAAATCATAACAATGAAAGTGTGTCTTTCAGACTTTAATAAAAGCATGAAGAGGGTGGGGAGAGGGGTGGAGTAGAGTAATACAGACTTCGGAAATGCACAATTGAGGGGGGTTTTCAAAGCCAGTATTTATGAATGTGCGTGAAGTTAGCATTTAGCTATTTTCGATTTTAAGAACAAAAAATTATTTTTTTTAAGTTTTTACGCATATGGTATAGCAATATTAACTTTTTTTTAAATCAAAAATTGAGTTCAAACTACTTGCTAATGAGTTATGAAACTGCTAATATTTTATTAAGTGTTTCGAGGAGAGACAGTACAAATAAGGTTACTTTCCTAAAATTGTTCTTAATTATTCATCAGCATAATTTTTCGGCAAAAATTTCTTATCACTATAACGATTTGTTTGGATTTCCCTACAAGTAAAGGGTTTTTCAACAGGGACGCTACAAAAGTAGAGCAACAGGGACAGCAAACGACGCCATATTTCTTGCCGCTCTTTTGACATTTCTCTTCAGTAAGGTTTGCCATTTCATGATGGAAAGATATACGAGCCAACAATGAGTCGAAATTATTAATATTTACTACCGAAATTCGGAGTCAGTGGCCTCAACGTTAAGAGCGCTACGTCCAATTTATGGTCATTTCTCATTTCTGGCTGAATGGCTTCGTCAATAAACAAAATATACGGTATTGGTCAGGCAGCAATTCACACGTACTCCATGAGTCATCATTGCATCCCGAAAAGATTACGGTTTGGTGTGGTTTATGGGCCGGCGGCGTTATTGGGCCGTACTTCTTCCGTGATGATCAAGACCGTTCAATGATAACCGAATATTTTTGGCCCCAATTGGATGATATGGACTTGGAGGACATGTGGTTCCAACAACACGGCGCCACAAGCCACACAGCAAATAATGGCTTGTGGATTATGATCACTCCAAATACGACAATTTCGCTTATTAACGTACCCATTCAACCAAAAATGAGCTTCATCGCTGAACAAAATTTTCTTGTGAAAATCGGGCCATTATTTTGGTAATAAATTTGCACGATTTACAAACGTTGTTCAGAAGTAAGTCTATTCATTATAAAATGGCAAACCAAATTAATCATAAATCAAGTGTCAGCTGTCAAAAAGAACAATTCCGAAAAAAAGTATTGCCAGATTGAAAACCACACGTCTATAAAAAACTATATAACTCAAGAACGACTGCACCGATTTTAATGATCTCTTATTTGTTAGATTGTTCTCCGCTCCGAATAGCAGATTAACTATTGAAAAATAGAGAAATTCACTTTGTAGGGTGAAATGGGGTAAAATTAAAAAAACGTATCTGATTGAAAAAAACTCTGCCTGCGTTTAAAAGGTTATTCTTAGGAAATGATTTTAAGGATATTTTTTTAATTTTGCTATTTGTAGGGTGAAATGGGGTACAAATAAAAAAAATTGTCAGAATTAAAAAATTCTCCTTTTTTTTAATGGTTTTTCTTAGGAAATGACTTTAAGGATATTCTTCTTCAAATTTTATTTCTTGTACGATGAAATAAATAGGTTAGTAAAAAATAAATGTCTGATTTAAGAAATTTTGTTTGTGTTTGAAAGGTTATTTTGAGAAGATGGCTTTAGAAATATTTTTTTTTCAAAAATTTGGTATTTATAGGATCAAAAAGGGTAGAAACAAAAATTCGTATCCGATTTGAAAAATTCAGTTTGAAAGTTATTTAAAAAAATGCTAAAGGGTCCGCCATCTAACGTTTTTTTTTTCAACTAGTGCTTATTTCGTGAATGGTAACACTTAGCTCATGTCTGATTTGACAGATAATTAGTTTTATCTTTCCGCTGAACGAATATGGTTGTGTGTACGCTTCGCTAAGTGGGCCTGCGATCGACTTAGAGAAGATGCCGATTTTGCCAAAAAAATCATCTTTTTAGATGAAGCTCATTTTGATCTTGGCGGGTAGTAAAGAAGCAAAATTGTCGCATTTGGGGCACAGAAAACCCGCACGCATACATTGAAAAGCCGATACGCCCAAAACGAGTCACTGTTTGGTGCTGATTTTGGTCCAGAGGCATAATTGGGCCATTTTTTAAAAATGAGCAAGGAGTGGCCGTTACAGTCAATGGCGATCGTAATAGGGCCATGTTGAACGAATTTTTGTTCACAAAAATTGAAGAGGAGGATATTGGACACATTTGGTTTTAACAGGACGTCGGTACGTGCCACACAGCCGAAGCTACACTCGATGTTTTGTGCCTTTTTTTATTTGGCGGACCCTTTATTTATAGAGTGAAATTTGATCAAAATAAAACAGTGGTTTTCGAATAAAAAAAGTTCTTTCTTTGTTGGGAAAGCAATAAAGGTTGTACTTGGAGGTTCATATTTTTACGAATTTAGACTTTCGTAACGTGAAGTGGATTAAACCCAGAAAGTAGTATTCGATTACAAAAAGTCAAATTAAATTTTGTATTTTCTTTTAAAATTTTTTTGCGAAGCTTAGGTTTGTCTACTCGTGTGAAGTCGGGCGGGCCAGCTATTAGGCCAGCTAAATTGGTGGTGTAGGTCTTTTTCGTTAGGAGTATAATTTAATTCAGATTACGTTTTGAACGTTTTTAAGTTCTTAGATTAGACATAAAGAAGGACGTGTAACGTAAACGTCGTCGAATCTGAATAAGTAAACAAGACCTAAAACCCACTAAGGAGTATAATTTTAGTGATTTAATTATCTCAGAATCCTCCTTTCTGAAATAGAAAATCACATACAAAATCCGTTTTAATGTATATGTACATACATTGTCGTTAAAATCCATAGATTATTTTTGGACAGTAAAAATTGCACAACTATACTTCCTAATTTAGAAACACACAATGCATTATGTTTTGCTGTAAATTAGATTAGTTAATGCTTACGAACAGCTCATTGATAATATATCTAATTCCCAATTCAATTGCTATATAAACATGAACACACCTTCTATTTATATATTTGAGCAGTTTTTGATGTTGTTTTGATGTGAAAAGCTTATACTCAACTTCATTTAAACATCACCTGCTGGAGGTATTTAATTTATTTCATTTTCCTTTTTTTTTTCTATTTCGTACTTTGTTTAATTTAATATTTTAGTCATATTCGCTGAAATAGCCAAATCGGATGTTTTGTGAAATGTTTATTGACAGATAAAAACTTTACTTTAACCAAACTTGAAAATTAACTAAAAAGTGTTTTTTTTTTAAATAAACTGAACAAATTCCAATAGAAAATAAAAATCATAAAACAATTAAAATCATTTTGAATATTTTGAATATTTTCCCGCCACGTCTTGTGGACGGAAAAACTCTAAACTTTTATGAACTCTAAATTTTTATGAACTTAAAATCAGCAAAACGTTACGATATGGATATAAATAATTTTGAAATGTGTTGTGTAGTGAGGGGCTTTGTCTAACAGTGCTTCAATATTCATGCCGTGCAGTGCAGTGCTCTCTTTTCTTTTCACTACAAAATTGAGTAAAATGGATATATGTGGGTAAATAAGCGATATGATTTTTACCCAAAACGACATCAGTGCAGAGATCACACGAAGAATTTCTCTTGTCAATCGCTGCTTCTGCGGACTAAGAAGGCATTTACGTAAGTATAATACATTCCGGCTCCGGGATCTTGGCACTCCATATCTGGGATATTCCCAAAAACGTATGTCATCTAAAAGGTCCATATGTAATTGGTTAAAAAAGATCAACTAGTTTTAGAAATCGTCGGCCATAGAAAATTTGTAATAAATGGATTAAGTATTTCAGGAATGGGATTTATGGCTTTGGGATCTTAGCACTCCATATGTGGGATAATCGCAAAAAAATTGTGCCATCTTAAATGTCATTACTTAATCAAAAAAGGTTAATTAGATTATTTCAAAGATATATTTTTTAAGGTCTTAGGACTTCAGCTGTGGGATATTCGCAAAAATATCCATTTGGGAAGTCTTAGTGAACTCTCGAAGGTCAACTAGTTTCAGAAATTGGGCAGCCAAAAGTGTTCTTTAAATAAATTTTTAAAAGCCTGTTATGAAATCACTAAGACCTTTAAAAAGGAATATCTATCTTTGCGAACATCCCACAAATGAAGTGCTAAAAATCTCCACGACCTTCAAAAAAATATCTTTGAAATAATAATCTTAATATTTTTTTTTGTGATAAATTAATGACATTTAAGATGGCACACTTTTTTGTGAATATCCCAAATAGGGGGTGCTAAGATCCCCAAGCCGTAAATCCCTCTCCCAAAGAACCAAGGAGACCCAATACAAGTCCAAAACGGATGACAATTTGCTTGGTTTCATTGAGATGTATATTCTTGGGGTGATATTCGGTCCATCTTAAGAACTACAGATCAAAATGTATCCTCTAGGTCCAGGGAATCGCCTATAAGAACCTTACTAGCATAATTTTGGGGCGCATATTGGTTTCGTGTACAGGAATTCAAGTTTTCAATAAAATCAAATATAACGTTTTTGAAGACTGCCAAAAAAGTGTTTTTTTTCTTTTGTAATACCTACCGTTCTGTTCTGTTACGCGCTGTGCCGGTCTGTTTATTTGTGTGTCACATCCAAGAGTTTCTTGTGCACTGAGTTAGAAACTAAACAGGTGGATGAAATTGCCTCAAATTTTCTGCCTAAAAAATAAATTCAATTATCTGTTTTAGACCATCAAGGATGGTAACTCCAATTTAATAATTTTATTGTTTTTTATTTTCTTAAAAACGATTTTGACAATTTTGATTAAACTTCGTACTTATGTGGTATTTAAATTAATTGCAATAAAACTGATTTTTTCGATTTTTGGCTAAAAAATCGCATAACAGAAATAGAGTATTGCCAGTTTTTGAGATAACCAATTTTGTTGAAATTTGTAAAATGGTACAAACTTTTCTAAGTACCTTATTGCATTTCAAAATTCAATTAAAGATTTTTCTTTATGAACAAAAAAACTCTCGGAAACTCAGGTGACCTCGCACTGAAAAACTGCGGCCCCTATTAGTTTTTAATTAAAATCACTTCATTGGAATATGATGAACCTATGGAAACTACCATTTTTAATTGATGATGGTTACCGTATAGAATTTTGTTTTTATCTCTGAAATGCCAACGCCAACCCACAACATCCACCTCTTCGTTGTTTACTATATGAAAGCTTTTTAAAAATAAAAAGTTGATAGCTTCTCACTATATTGCAAAGAGCTTTTTTCATGATTAGCAGAAAGCAGAGCGATTAGCCACGGATTGCGATGAATTTCTTTTCCTAAACCAACACCGATATCGATATCGATATCAACTGAGTAGTGAGTAAAGTGAGTAAATGAATAATTCATTCTTTGAATGAACTTCGACTCAACTATTCATTGTGATGGTTTAAATTCACCACACCGGACGAGAGAGTGTTTAAATTGATCGTGATCGTTGGCGGTACAAGTGGCTATATAATTGTTGTCTGACTTCCTTCGGCGTTTGACTTCGTCATGGTGTGTCTTCTTATTTGTGGATCAAAAGAGACTAAGAATATTCTTTCGTAATTGAAAAGTGTGAATTTTATAGATATTATTGAATCTATTAATTTTTGAAAATAATTATTAACTGATGAGAAAGTTTTTTGCCTGATGGTGATGTTTTTGAATAAATATTGTGCGTGGATGTGTTGAGAACTTTACATTAATTTTATCAACAGACATTCGAAAAAAAAAATTAATTAAATATTTATACCTGAAAGATTATTATTATAATTCATAAAGGTAAGTGGAATTTTTTCTCGTTATTTTCAAAAAAATGTGTTCAAAATTATAGTTCGTTTTATAAAAATGTGTGAAACGATTTAAGTGTCGATATATCGATATATGTATGTAATGTCGGCAGACCTAGTGATATTGAATCCAAATTTAACAAGTTTGTTATTGTTTTATTGTAATTTCACAAAATAGTATTAAAACCAGATATCTTGGCGGAATTTATTATCAGTTTGCCTTTTCGATCGAGAATAAATTAATTTCTTCGCAGTCTCTCAAGCCTTGAACTCAGATTATTTCTATAAAAACAAAAGTGCAAAACTCTCAAAAGATTCGTATATTGTAATTATATTGGATTTTTTTAATATGTTTCTATTATGATTGTTTTTTTTTTTTTTTTTTTTGTAAAATGGCTATTTATTTAAGAGAATGTATTTGGAACGATTTCCGTCTTCTTTGATCTGCAAACAAGGTGTGGTTTTTGAATTAGTGTCAAAAATTGTTTAAATTAAAATGATAAGATTTTGCCATCCAAAATAACCGAAAACCGGCCCGAAAAGTATGAATGAATATGAGTTCAATAATATTTATAAAAAAAACACAGACATTTTACTTTTTGTAAATAAAATAAATATGTTCACAGACTACAAATTTCTGTCTAAACGAATGAGTCGATTTCGTTAAAACTTCGATATTATAGTTTTATTTTCCCTCCATAATTTTTTTCTGATGACATAATCTTATTTTTCCAAAAATTGTTACACAGATTTTATAAAAGAAAAATGAGTTAATTAATATTAATTTAGTAATTATTATAAATTACTAATGGTCCTTCCATAGAAGCCTTTTTTACTATATACAGAATCTAAAAAATACGCACGACTTGATCGGACGAACTTGCTCTTGTGAAACGAGAAAATATTAAAAGAGTCAAAAGTACTAAAAAATTGATTTTTTGTTTGATTTTTTACGTTTATAAAAAAAATGTTTTTCTAGAAAAATTAAAATGCATTATTGTTTAAACTATTGAGAAGCATAAGATTGAAAAATTATAACAAAATTGGCCTAACCGTGGCAAAGATATATGCGAATAACCCAAAAATAAGACCATTTTCTCAAAAAAAACGTGGAATACCTAATTCCGTTATGTGAATTTTTTGACAAAAACCTGAAACTCAGTTTTCTTAAAATTGACTTGGTTATTTCAGGTACGAAATTAAATTTTTAGAAATTTTATAGCAACATTTTCCCAAAAAAAATTTTTGGTAAAAAATTATTTTTGAAATTTGATAAAATCACAATTTTTCTGAAAGTTAAAAATAGGTTTTTGTGAACACAATCTAGAATATTAGTTAAATATTGTTCTTAGAAAATAAATATCAGTGTACACTGTACATACCTATTATACAACTGTTGCAAAAAAAAAAAAAAAAGTTGAAGAAAATTTAATTTTGATCGAAAACGGCTCCAAGAATTTTGATAAAATTCGATACAATTCGCATGGTCGACCATTAAGTAGGTACCTACTCAATAATTTAAAATAACAGTACCTACCATCGAATTATTTTGTTTGTATTTTTGACATTTACTTAATCGATTTAAATTATTTTC
Organism: Leucozona laternaria; assembly: GCA_932273885.2. Lineage (NCBI taxonomy): Eukaryota > Metazoa > Arthropoda > Insecta > Diptera > Syrphidae > Leucozona > Leucozona laternaria. The sequence continues at coordinate 8,911,981 of OW026368.1, forward strand.
TTTTATTCAGAAATAACAATTGCAAATCTAAATTTAAAAAAAAAAAATATTTTCTAGAATCTAATTTTGTTTTTCTTTTTTGAATTTCAAAATTCAACAATGGATTGACTATTTTTTTACTGAAATTTCATCTGTAATTGCAAATTAATTTATATTTAAAATTGGCATAGAATTTTTTGTTTCTTAAATTTTTTTCATAATTATTATAGTATAACTAATATTTTTTTAAAAACTGCTACAATGATTTTGTACAATTTTTCTTTTATTTTTCTTGGAATTAAGATTTATTAAAGAAATTATATCATCAAGAGTCTTGAGTTTAAAAATAACCAAGAACTGTCAAATCAGCTGTCACTGAAAACAGTGTTAAAGCGTATTTGAATTTCCCCGCTTCTAAAATAATACCCTTTATTTAAGACATTTTTCACAATTTCTTTTAACCTGTGTCATGCTAATGCACCAATTGTTTATGACTCCAAGAAAATTAAAATAAATTAAGTGCATGACAGCCCATATACCGTGAAATGTCAAGTTTCATAGTCAAATAGCTTCTATATTTGTTCTTATCAATCAGCGGGTGTATCTTTTCTTAGCCGCTGATGTGTTCTAATATTTTCAATGTGTTGAGTTATACTAAATATTCAAATTTATTAAACCAGCTTGATAAAAATAACATACAAAAAAATATTTGTTCAGAAATGAGGAAGACACCAGTACTTAAAATACATATTTTTATAATGAAATTTTGTTATGGATATTGTATATGAAAATAAACGTCAGGGGTTCCATTATTATTAATGTGTCCATCTTAAGAAAAATACAGTCTTTTCTTTCCATCAACCAGATACATACTTTTCTTTCCATCAATCATTGATTTGTGTCGTTGAGTAGTTAGCGTTAAACAAAACACCGAATGGGTGAAAAAATAATGAGAAGCATAGCTATACAGATAGCACTTGTTTCAAATGTTGTCGTTCGATCTCAACAAATCTGGATCGTACTGAATCTCTTTAAATTGTTCCACAGCATTTCTGAAAATTCACAGCAGCTGCTGTTGGCTCTTGAAAGTCAATCGGACGCCCATATCTATCCTGGTTTTCTTTTTCGATCGAGGACACCAAATGGTAAAAATCACGATAGATACAGATTTACTTAATTTAAGGTTATTGGGGCCTATTCAATTTCACTTTTAAACTCCAGTTTATCTTAGATATCTAAATAACATTGAATAAACCCCAGTCTAAGATAAACTGGAGTTTAAAAGTGACTATGAATATGCCCCATTATGTCGGATGCATTTATCTGCGCTCAAGGAAAATTACACTCATCTATTTTAAAGTGAAATCACTATTTATGTATTTTTCTATAGGTTGTTGCCTTTGTTTGAACTCTTATAGCTGATGGCCAGGTAAACCTAATGGGCCTGCACACATGAAATGAATTCTTCTGGATTTAAAACAGGTTCCATACTTTACTTCAAGCGCATACGGGATGAACTGTTCTACCAGAAAAAAATGTATACATGAAGACTCCAGGCAGCATCATCAGTTACAAATATGTACAAAGTTGTGTGTGTATTAGTGTTGCACTTCGTTCTTCCACTCAAAACATGGTAGAAATTGTATTCCGCTTCGATCCGGACATTTCGCTTCCCTCTCCTAAAAACTCATTGTTCTGGTGGAGGAATTCATTTCATGTGTGCAGGCCGAATGTTTATCAAGTCTAAGGACCTACCTGGTAAAATAAATCTTATCGACGCAACGCAGGTAAATTTTTTTCAAGGTATCTATTCAAAATGTGGTTTAGTCATTTCAATAGTCAGTTTAAACATATATACCAGGTATTTTTTCTCTTTAAATTTAGCTACAACCAGGATTGGTTTCAATATGAAGAAAGGACTCTAATTTTCTCTACCTCCATATATATTGATCGTGAACAGAGTTGCCACTTTGTGAAAATATTTCCATAGTAGATTTACAAACAAAATGCAGTAAATTCAATGTTTTTGCATTAGATTTATATTTTCAAGAAACAAATTTTAATGGGTTAGGTCTTGAAAGTTCTTTGTCCTCAACGTCGTCAAGTCTGTCATTAAAAAAAACTCTTAGGGGCATATTCATAGTCACTTTCAAACTCCAGTTTGTCTTAGACCTATGGGTTAGATCCTATCTAAATAACATTGAATAAACCCCAGTCTAAGTTAAACTGGAGTTTAAAAGTGACTATGAATATGCCCCTTAGTTTTTAAAATCTAACCAAGAAAATCTGCCTGTCTATTACATATAATGTTAAACGTACTTTTAAATACAAACTTAAAAAATTCAGCTGGGGCCAGAAATTTAATCAACTCATTGATTGTCTTCTTCTGCAGCCCGTTTTTCGTGAATCACTACTAAATAAATACAAATAAACTTACCTATATTTATATCAATTTTTAACCATTTAAAACAATTTCACCTTTTATGCTCAGATTTATTTAAAAATTTGTCCATCTTTTCGAATTTTCTCACAAGCAAAACAAACTCAAATAAATAAAAACGTTGCGTTGACAGATTTGCTGTGACAATTGTCAATTGTCATCAATAAGATGGAAGCATAAATTAAAGGGTGGGTTTCATGAAGAGTGAGAATGACTGCCTTCAATGACTGAATTGAAAAATTATTTAATAGAGATTTTTTATTGATAGATTTTTTTTCGTAAAATCAAAAGTGCAGTAGATCTACTACAATTGCAGCAAAGTAACAACCCTGATCGTGATTACCTCTATTTATTTTTGAAAATTCTTAGGTCTGTTTCAGTATTGTGAACTTGCAATGTGAATTTTCATTCTAATTTCAGTTTTTCACACAAGATTCTAATCGAGGATTAAGATTCTAATCGAGGATTAGGATGACAAAATTCCTCTAGCAATGACTTCCAGACACACGAAATTTCTTCAGGAAGAGAGAAAATTATTGCCCACACTTATTATCTATCAACTTTTGAAAGATTTTATTTAAGGCATTTTCTAAAGTGTGGCTTATTCAAAATGCGATCATCGCAAAATTTCATGTTTAAAACTTATATGCTCCAAATAAATAACCTTAACTGTAAAATGCTTACTAAAAACATGTATTGCATACATATAGAGGAACAGTTGAGAGTTGTTGTAAGTCAATAGACTAGGCTCGGGTTGTCCACATGCTGACGCGCCACAAATTAATTTATTTTAATTAGCAAGTATGTTCTGTGAAACGACGATGCGTATAATGATGCAGCTAAAATACATAAAGTCACCTTTTTTCTTCTCGAAATTACATATATATGTATTTATAAACGCTCGGGTATTCCCAGGCATTTATGGGACACTGATCACTGCTTGAGAAATCTCAATTAAAACGTTCGCACTCTTTTTTTTCTATTTAATGTGAAATGCAAGTCAGGTTATGACTATACGACTAGACTATGCGTCAAGATAGCATTTCCCCTTATAAACCAGATTATTGTTCTTGCATTTTGCTTTTTTATTGAATATCAATTGATAGAGAATGATACATAAATTATTCGGAATTATAGTGCTGTACAAGGGTGTATTACAATAACTATACCTACATATATAGGTACCTACATTGGTTTGAGTAGAAGTTTTGTGATATTATTTTTAATTTTTAAGTTCAAGGTAGTACAATTTAGGTAGACTGAAAAAGAAGTGCCCTTTATGAAATAGTGTTCAGATTTTTTTATAGAATTTTTACTTGCTCGAGGTTGTATTCAAAACTTACACTGCGATAATTGAGAAGTCCGAAAAAAAGTGGATTTCCTCATATATAACGTCCATCATGTGTGTCGGTTTGTCCGTCCGTGTGTTCTTGGGTCCACTGTAATTTAAATTTATGTGATTCCTTAAAGAAGAAAAACAAAATTTTTGTTTTAAATCATCCAGAATGGTTAGCTGCCATACAAAGATATTGTTTTAATTTTTAAATTTTCTCGAAAATGTCTTTATAAAATTTCATACTTGTTCAATGAACAAAGTGATTGTGATGAAAACTGGGTTTCAGGTTTTGTCAATTTTTTTTAAAAATATTTTGATAAAACTTCGTTCTAAAAAATGGTCTTGTTTCTTGCTCATTCGCATAGATAATTTTTTTCAATAGTTGGACCTATTTTGATATAATTTGACAATCTGGTGCTTCTAAATAGTTCCAACAATTTTGCATTTAAAAATTTTGGAAATAATTTAAAAAAAAAAAAATACATTTTTTTAGTACTTTTTTAACGTTTTCTAGTTAGAGATGTCATGACATTATTGAACCATTAACATGCATCTTCAATGTCTGGCAATACTACAGTAGTTGTCAAACACAAGAGCCTGTTCGTGCGATTCAGTCTTATAAATAATTGAACTTAGGCTTTGGTGTGAAGGGGATTGAAAATAGTTTTTTTTTTTCCAAATTTTGTTTTTTGTTCTTTTCTAAAAAGGAAATGAGCCTCTGTCATTTCCTCCAAGTCTTTAATCTCGACCATCCGATTAATAGAAATCAAGGTATTTAAGCACAAAAATAAAAGTGCGTTTGTTATCTGTGACATAAGGTTTTTAAAGCGAACCTTATCAGCTTTTTTTTTGAGACTTTTTTGTTTTTGCCTTTTAATGTTTAAGATTAAAGTGTTAAGGCTTAGAGAAAATGACAAAGTAATTTTAAATGTAGTAAATTTAAAGAAAACTTCTTCAATACATCGATGTAATTGAAGTTTCTAACGTTAGCATTTACTGTATTAATTAAATGAAAACAAATAGATAACACAGCATTATTAAATACATAAATAAAACTCACGTACATTTTAATTAAACTATTTAACATATTATTCTTGTTTTCCTGACCTTATGGTTTATGTATTAATAAAAGTATAAATCTTCATGGTAAATTAAAAAAAAAAAACAATGACAGACTTTAAAGGGATGACTTGTTTACAAATATTTTATTAGAAAAATAATTTTAAAATAAAGAAATAATGATGCAATTTTATGTAAACAATTAGTATTTTATTTGTTCTTTATGTTATGAATTAAATTAGTGATATATCTTTTAAAGCGAATGCTGTTGTTAATACAAAATTCCTGAATAAGTTTTATTCTGGAATTCGCTTAGTTAAATGTTGCTCTTGTGTTGGTTTCATTAGAATGATGCAACAGTATATTTAATTAAACAAAAATGATTAAAATTGGCAAAAATGTTAATCTAATCTCCCATCACTAACATCGTAAAGAATTTTGAGTTATAATTCATATTTTATGAATTTTTTTAAGTGCTGATTTCCACTAAGATATCATTCTTATATAAAAAAAAACACAATGAATCAATATTAATAAAAAAGTTAAGGTTAGTTTGGTACACGTGCTTCTTAAAAAAATGCAATTTAATATTATATTTTTTTGTATTGCTGATTTTATAAAAAAGATATCAAAAGTATAGGAAATAAAAATGCAGCTTCTTTAAAAATAATAAACAATAAATAAATGTTGATACCCGAAGGTTATATGATAGAAAAATTATTCTGATTGTTATAAATTATGGAAGTAGAAGTGACTTAACACTTTTTAATTCGAATTTTATTGATTTATAATAGATGACTTTTTATAACCTTAAGTACGAGTACACAGATGTTGGACTATTTCCCGATTAGAGTGACTAATTTTTTGGTGGAATTTTTTTGTTTTGATATAATGGCGTTTTCGATTGATAACACGGAACACATTTTGGCAATAGAACATTTGTATCCGCCACAACATAATTTATTCTGAAGTCAGTGTATCACTGTTTTCAAAATTTTATCGTAACGGCTAGAAGAATTTGTTATTTTGCTAGTTAGAGCTCTTATGCTCTCAAAAACTTGACTGAAACTAGGTTTTCCGTATTCTTGAACAACGCAACTTTGGGAAATATTGCAATGTTACTTCCCAAAAAGTGAATGCTGCCAAAACATTGCAAATAGACATTTCGGTCGAAATAATGCACCAAGGCTGATCAAGCGGCAGCTTAAGAAATATCTTAAAGATTAAAAGCTTCTTATTGATCGGTAGTATGGGCCTTGTAGTAAAAGATCCACTGGTGATTTGATGACATATCTTACCGAAAACTATCAAAGTTTGGCATCAAAATCTCTTTTCGAAAATGCGTTCTTTTCAATATTAATCATTTCTTCATTACGAGTTAGATTACATTTACATTTCTGTCCGTTCAATCGAAGTTATTTTAGGTGGTTTAAGTCGGAATGCTCGTATGCCACAGGGCTCCGTTTTGTCTCCAACTCTGTTTCTCCGTTTGTCTGAAACTTATAACTCACACTCCGCAGTCAATGTATAGCGCTACCAAGGCATGGTTATTGATTGTTTATGGTCAGAAATTGAGGATTGGGCGACTTGGGAGAGCGATTATTTTAGAAGAATGGGGAAACATGCCACTATAAATTCCACACTTTATTTCAAAAATCGAGTCTAATCAGTCGCTTTGGTGATGTTGCTTAACCGCCGAGGCGCGTTTGACTTTTTTGTGCGGGGTGTCATTAAAATCGATACAATGGGAACAAAACCAGATACGAATCAAATACTTAAGATCAATATTAATTAATCTATTCATGAAATAGGGGCCAAAACCATCTAAAAAGTACTGACAAATAGAGTTGACTACTACTGTGATTGAATGAAATAATCTTCCATAAATGATAGGAAACATTACTCTGTTCAATTGAAAAATATTTAACACTGATTTTTGTATAGCTTCTTTAAAAGAAACCAATCTTTATGAGCACTTAATTTCTTGATTGTTAATTGCATCAATTTATCAGTAATTTTCTTTTTTTTTTTTGTTGAATGCATCTAATGCAAATATAAAAATAAAACTCAAGCAAGTCATCCATATGGTTGTGGAATTTTAACTACATATTAGGTGCGTTCACAAACTAGTCCAAAACTACCCATTTATTGACAGAACTTTGGACTAAAACTGGTGGAAAATGGCAGGTTTGGGTTTACTACCCAAACGAACAGCGGTGATGTGAGAGTGTTAATGACTTCGATGAATTTACATCCAAAAGCATATTCTCTCCTAGAAGATGGCACAAAAGTTGTCACCCGTAGCAAAAGTTGAACACCACCCACAAATAGGTAATTCTGCAAAAAATCGAAACAATTATTCCGCGTTCTTCAGAATTCAGATGAATCACTATAATCCTAAAGAACGCGGAATAATTATTGTTATAGTATGCATCTGATCATGAGTAGGTCGCCACCTGCAAAGGAACACGGCTATTATCGCAAGGCCGTTCCCGCAGTGATACAACTCATAAGGCGTTTTTCTTTTTTAGATCAGAGCAGAGCACTGAGCAGAGTCTGAGCGAGCGGAGTAAACTCTGAGCAGAATGTCTTCAGAGCACTCCGATTTAATCATGAAACATACCTGAGCACTGAATCGTCACATCTGTCAAATTGTATGAAAACTGTATGAAGTTGGCTGCGCTCAGCTTTTTACTCCGTTTGGTCGGTTATTTTATTCTGAGCTCATGGAGCGGGCTCCCAACTAGCTCTGAACGAAAAAAGAAACACAAATTTCGAGCTCTGAGCGCTCTGAACTAAAAAAGAAACACATTATTTTTGTTTGACAGTTTGGGCTCAGCTCTGAACTACTCTCAATTAAAAAAGAAAAAACGCCTACAGTTGTTTATAAAAGAGAGCCTACGCACTCACAGTACACAAATCTTATGTCGAATTCCTTTGAACAACGAAATCGAATTTGTTTCGAAACCGTATCGATTTGTTTCTGTCAATTGAAAGGGATTTGTGTTATTTGACAGCTGAAATTAATTATTTTCAAAGCTAATAACGGGTGATTTTTTAAGAGGTTTAGAACTTTTTTTAAAAAAAAAACACAAAAAATTCGAAAAAATGAATGAAATATTTATTTGAATCGATAGTTTGAACCTTGCAATTTAATGTTTAAAGATAATTTCATGCAAATGTTGACCGCGGCTGCGTCTCAGGTAGCCCATCCGCTGAGTCCAATTTTGGCATACTCTTTCACACATATCGGCAGGTATCTCACGAATGAATGCATGGATGTTGGCTTCCAGTGCGTCAATCGAAGCGGGCTTGTCCCTATAGACATTAGCCTTGACATACCCCCACAAAAAATAATCTAATGGTGTCAAATCGCACGATCTAGGCGGCCAATTGACCGGCCCGAAACGTGAAATTAACTGTTCACCAAACTCGCCTCGCAATTGCGCCATTGTTCCGCGTGCTGTGTGGCATGTGGCACCGTCTTGTTGAAACCACATATCATGCAAGTCAAGAACTTCCATTTCGGGCAAAAAAAAGTTTGTTATCATCGCTCGGTAGCGTTCACCATTGACAGTAACGCTGCGATTCGCATCATCTTTGAAGAAATAGGCCCAATAATGCCGCCGGCCCATAAACCGCACCAAACAGTGGCTTTTTCGGGATGCATTGGTAGCTGTTGCAATGCTTCTGGCTGATCTTCACTCCAAATGCGGCAATTTTGCTTATTTACGTACCCATTCAACCAAAAATGAGCCTCATCGCTGAACACAAGCAGCGCGCGATGAACATTTCGAACCGAGCACGAATTTTGATAGTAAAATTCAATAATTTGCAAGCGTTGTTCATTTGTAAGACGATGCATGGTTAAATTGCAAACCAAACTGAAGCTGTTTGACAGTGACACAAGGTACTTAACACACGTCAGCTGTCAAAACCAGTGTTGCCAAAACCAAACCAGCTTAAAAATCACCCGTTATAAATTATATGTAGAATCCGTTGCAACCAACAAAATACAATTTGTCTTCCCGAAATTCCCCGACTTTCAATTTGACATATTAGAAATGTTAAATCTTTATAGTGTGTGTGTAAATCGGCGTGAAATCTTGCTAAAAATGCAAGATTTGTTTTGACAGAAAAGAATTTATTTTATTCAGAAAAAAATCGGAACAAAATAGATAATTTTGTTGAAAGGAATTCGACATAAGTTTATATATTGCGCTGGCTGTCAAAGTTAAAAGTGTCAGAAATTAAAAATGGCTGCTCGAGTGCCTCCAAAAACTGTTCATCACATATTAGTAGAAACAATAACAAATATTAACATTTTGGCAAGTGAAAGGGCACTGGATTCGCCATTTTCACAGATGCGCAGAACTGAACAAAAATAAAAACACTATTGATACTTGTATTGCATTTAATATGTGTAGGTACATGTACTGTGCTTCGAACTGTAATTCGTTATTTAAGAAATGTCTGTGGGCATACATTCAAAGATCGGTTAATGTCGTTTTTTGTTGTATCTCAGAACTGTTCCATTCCTATCGAAAATGGGAAATTTTGAGTAATATGATTGAAGAAAAGGTAGCTCCGAACGTCCACTCGAAAACGACATAAATGTCAGTATGAGAGTAAAAAAATGAAAAATTCACATAACTTAGAAAAAATGTTAAGCGCGAAACAGATTAAACCAGCACCAGCCAGCGCCAGTATATCATCAATTTGCAAGGCAGCAAATATTTTTGAAACATATTGCCACCCAGCACCTTCATTTCAACTTCATAAAAATAGCAATCAAAATAAACAAAAAAAAAAAAATACCTGCATACATATTTAGCGAGAACAATGGGAAATAACAAAAAGTTGCATTTCTATTTTTTTTTTTATTTTTCTCAGTGTGTGCCACTGAATATCGCAGTAGGAATAGGAAAGTTTTTAGCAATTCACCAGAAACATCAAATTTCGGACTTTGGCCTGACGACGCTGTATTGACGACGCTGTATTGACGACGACATTGCTAAATTAATGGCGGCCGCTGTTGTTGGTGATGTTGCTGTTGCTGGTTTAATCTGTTTCACGCGTAATACATTTTTGAGGGAATTTCATAAATTTGACAGTTGGTGAATTTCTGTGCAGAATGTAAACAAACAAACCTATATGAATTTTTGACATTTGCATTTAAAATCAGTTCAATTTGTAAGTTTTATTCGTTTACTAATAATAATTCACAGTCAACATTATTATTAAGTTAGGAAATTTTCAAAGAAACTATCCCATCTTTTGACATCTGCTAACTTGCAGCTGATTGACATCTTTCAATTATTGTTGACTTGTAAGAGAACACCGACTGAAATGATACATAGGTACTTAATCGAAAAGAGTAAACAAAACAATTCTGCGTCATTTAGAAAGGGAAATATAAATATTTCAATTCAAAGCAGGGGCATCGAATTTTGTGTCCGAAAAAAAAAAAGTTTTTATGAATTAATTAGTTTTTGATAAAAACAATAATTAAGATTAATAAATAAGCACTTATGTACATAAAGGTGCCTATAGGTATGTACTTAACGGGTTGCTAGGCTGAACTGCTCAGAATTAACATTTCCACAAGATTTGTTTTTTTGCTTTTCACTGCATTAAATTCAATTTGAATTAGTAATGAGCTCGTTTGAGTTTAAGATAAGCTTAATCTTATCAAATCATTGAAACAACTATACTAACCGTTCATTGACCATTACCTATACCTATACTTTTAAAAGTTTAACGAATAAGAATTTTATTTTTTGTTTATTTTAACACTTCAATTGGTCGTAAATTCAACTAAAAAAAAACCCTATATCGTTTATGGCTTAACAATGTCAAGGTAAATATACGTCATAAAAGGATTTGTTATCATGTTCGTCAAATAAGTCTGCTAATTTAATTGCTTTGATAGTGAAATTGATTTCGAACATAATGATAAACAAAATAGTAATTATTATTTATCAGTTTTATAAATCAATTGATTTCTGATTGAATATGTATCTACATACATATGTATGTGTATCATAATGTCATGGTATTAATTTTTGAATAAGTGTAAACATGAAAAATGCAAGAAGCACTCAGCTCTACACTTGAATAGCTCCACTCGATTGAGACTTTACATATACTTAAGAGAGTTGAGACATTATGTCTATGTAAATATATGTAGGAACAACGTTCTGCACGGTGCGGTAGTTTGATAAGAAATTATCGTCTAGATCGAAGAATTATCAGTGATTTAACATTTCCAGACACAATTATGTATTTTTGTCTCTCTCTCTCTGTCTTTTAGTAGAAACTAGACACAACAAAATCTATTTTTAAGCATCTCTTGCGAAGGAGTGAAGAACTGAACAAATTTGAAAAGAGAGTGTCTCAACTAAAGGGTTTTCCAATAAGAGGTGTTATTTTGATATTCAAAGAAAAATGGCATTATTTGAGATAAATGATCGGATGTTTATTTCATTATAAAGAGGAAGGTATGTTGTTAATAATGGAACACAACATCAGCCAAATGGCCGCCACGACCACGCTTACAGGACCATATCCTTTTCATGAAATTTTCCATAACCAAATCGCAAAGTGGCTGCCCTATGTCCTCGATAGCCTCACGAATTCCATCTTTGAGGTCTTGAATCGACGCTGGGCTGTTGGCGTAGACCTTATCTTTCACGTGGCCCCAAAGGAAGAAGTCGCAAGGTGTTAAATCACAAGATCTCGGTGGCCAATTGTGATCACCTCTTCGAGAGATAACACGGTCCGGAAACTTTTCCCGTAAAAGATCGATGGTTTCATTGCTTGTGTGGCACGTAGCGCCGTCTTGTTGAAAGTAAACGTTGTCCAGATCAATACCATCCAATTCCGGCCGTAAAAAATCATTAATCATCTCTCGATAGCGCAATCCATTGACCGTAACTGTTGCTCCAGCCTCATTTTCGAAAAAGTAAGGTCCAATTACCCCGCCGGACCATAAACCGCACCAAACAGTCACGCGTTGAGGATGGAGAGGCTTTTCAACAATAACTCTTGGGTTTTCCGAGCCCCAGATGCGACAGTTTTGCTTGTTGACGTAGCCTCCGAGGTGGAAATGGGCCTCATCCGTCAAGATGATTTTTCGATGAAATTCCGGATCATTTTCATGCATTTCAAGGACCCAATCAGCAAAGACACGACGTTGTTGATGATCAGCCGGCTTGAGTTCTTGTGTTAACTGAACTTTATAAGCCTTAAGACACAAGTCTTTATGCAAAATACGGTGTAATGACGTTTGTGGAATGCCTAATTCCAAAGAACGACGAGGAATGGACAAACCTGGGTTTTCTTCAACACTTTGGGCTACAACAGCAATATTCTCAGTTGTTCTTGAGCGACGTGCACGGGTTTTATTCTTGACATCACTAACTTGTCCCAACAGCTCGAATTTGTCCACCAATTTCTGTATTGCGGTCCGACAAGGTGCTTCACAACGACCCAAAAATGTTTTAGTTTTACGAACCGTCTCTGCCAAATTTTCACCATTTTTATAGTGAATTTTAATAATTTCAATGCGTTGTTGAAGCGTGTATCGTTCCATTTTTATTAATGGCGTAGTTTCTACTTGTCAAATGTCAAAAAATAACAGCTTCAAAAGTGACAGCTACCGAAATAGCGGGCTATTCAAAATAACACTTCTTATTGGAAAACCCTTTACATCAGCAAGTCATATAATTGAAAATGGCCAGTCCACCAGACTTCAGAGATGCCAAAATGTTTTTTTTTTCAAATTCAGCGGCCTCATCAAAGCGCATTTCACACAAATTAAGCGCTCACGAAATTATTAGCAACAAAAACAATTTATTAATGGTTGTCTGGTTTTTATGTTTAAAGTTCCACCGAATGGAAGCAGCAGCCCAAATGGAAAGTATTCTGGGGAAAAGCAGATGATTTTAATTTTACTGTTTCATTGCCATATCTATTGTTATGACACAAATAAAAACGATAGAATAAAGGTTTTGGTTTTCTCAGCAAATTTTGATTGAACTGTATAACAGTGGGCAATCGAACATCTACAGCACACTTTTCGGCAATCTTTCAAAACAAAAACTTAACTCCTGTGGGTTTTTTAGACTAAATGAGCAATTTTACAATCATATTTTTTTGGGTTTTCCCATCAATAAGTCTTAAATTTATCTGAAGATAATAATGCTCGATAACCGAATTAATATGGTTTATGATGGGTTAGCATAGGTATTTGGTTTAATAACACATAAACAGGAGTTTTTTTTTTTTTTTATTGAAGTAGTATTGCCTTAGATAAAATTATTATAAAAGCAATTTATTACTAAAACTAAATTATATTTATAGGGTGTTTTTTTAGAGGCAAACGACCACCACGGCTGGCTCGGACGTAGTCTAATCTGGAGGTCCAATTTTCGATGACTTTTTGCAACATTTGTGGCCGTATATCGGCAATAACACGGCCAATGTTGTTCTCCAAGTGGTCAATAGTTTCGGTATAATCGGTGTAGACTAGCAACTTCACATATCCCCACAGAAAATAGTCAAGCAGCATGAAATCGCACGGTCTTGGAGGCCATTTAACGGGTCCGTAACGTGAAACTATGCGGTTACCAAACGTTTCTTTCAATAAATCAATTGTGACACGAGCTGTGTGACATGTTGCGCCGGCGCTGTCTTGTTGAAGCCACAGCTCCTGCACATCATGGTTGTTCAATTGACGAACGAAAAAGTCAGTAATCATGGCTCTATGTATAGCGGTCACCATTGACTGTAACGTGCGTTTTTAAAGAAGTACGGACCAATTATTCCACCAAACCATAAAGCACACCAAACAGTTAGTTTTTGTGGATGTAACGGTGTCTCGGCATACACTTGAGGATTATCATCACTCCAAATACGGCAGTTTTGTTTATTGACGTATCCATTCAACCAAAAGTGAGCTTCAACGCTAAACAAAATTCGCTTATGAAAGTTATGGGATCAACGGCAATCTTGTGTTTGGCACAATTTTTAAACGTTGTCCAGGCGTCAGTCTATTCATGTTTAAATGCCAAACCAAACTAAAAATAAATCACTTAACAGTGATTAATCTTAAATCTGATTGTCTTCGGTGTGATTATGGTGATTTTTTTCGCTGTATCCTGTTTGTAAATGAGAATTTGTATCAAACAGAATCATGTTAAAAGTTAAACAATGTTTTTGTCTTCGTCTGTATTTTGTATTTTTTTATCTCTAAGCAAAAATGCCCAGCTGCTGATCAAATTGATACTTTACGCGCTGTCAATTAATGTCTGGTAAGATGAGTTTTTTTTTTGTTTTTATTTTTTCTTGTGTAATCAAAAAACATTAATAAAGGAAAATACCACTTTATACATTTTTGTTTTATTATTATTCTTTATTTTTTACTAAGAAGAGAACTCAGTTTGATTTGCCAATAATTGGCTTTGTCTTGGATAAAATATTATACAGTCGTCATCATTTAAATAGATATAGTGTATTTTTTTTTGCTAAAGGTTGTTCTGGACGTTTCTTTTTAGATGTGTGTGTGTGTGAGTTTGAACCAATACTTTTGTCTATTTACATACAATTTTGATTTATAAATGCGGAGTTTAATACATTTAATAAATTAATTTTATGGCACGAAATCGACAGCTCGTCTAGAACCAGGGCCTTGTGATTTACACTCTCAACTAGTCTTCTTTGAGTGTAACGATTTTCTGCCCAATCCGAATAGCTAACTAAGTAGAGTCAATAGGGAAAAATCTGTACATTTTTTGAAAGGCTTTGTAATTCAAATTAAATGTGGTAGGGTATAGTGAGACTAACCTTAATCTCAGTTTGCGGAACTGAAAAGCGTGTAAAAGAAGCCACCATTTTGAAAAAGGCGTTTATACGATTTTCTTGGCTCCTATTAACTCCTATTAACGGATTTTTTATACAGATTTGTAGGAAAATACAGTCTCTAAATCTTTTAACTATAAACATTTTTGACAACTCTTTTAAATAAAAAAATATTGTCAAAAAACTGTAAAATGTTTGTACTTGAAAACAGTTTTTACCATTTATCTCGTCTTTTGTCCATCTAACTGAAGAAAATAATTATTACAATTCTTGTAAATCACAAAATTTCCTACATTTCTATATATATTAAACTTTTCTGTACGTTCAATACAACTTATGATATGAGCTTAAAAATTAAGAATATTGCCAATCCAAACAAATTTACATAGGTGTCTATTATCAAGTGAAACAGACTGTATATGTTAATGAGAAAATTTGTGTAATTGAAAAAGAAAGGAAAGTTTATTCCTGACCATCCTTTTCAGCTTTCAAAAATAACCATTCAACAATTGATCGGGTTTAAAGGAGCACCATTCAAATTGGTAAAAAGTAAAAACATATCTTTTCAAGTGAATTTCTAGACGTTTCCTTGAAGTATTTTCATAAACATAACTACAAAGGCATAGCTACATAAATGTACTAGATAGTAATGATAAGTAAGTTTTTCATACTTTGCTATCTTTTATTCGAAAAAGGCTATTTAAAGTATAACAAAAGACATGAAAGCAAGGAAATGCTGGTGTTCCACAAGGGAACTTTTTTAATCCCGTACTATTTCTTATTTACGCTGCTCACTATACAAATACCTCAATAAGAGTAACTATGTAATTGAAACGGCAACTGAAAAGCTCCAACGAGCGAAAAATAAAATAAGTACAATTTCAAAATCGTCACGTTTTTTTTTTAAATGAGTCAAAATCAAATAAATTGCCCTAACTCCTTAAGCTGTAGGTAAATGCTAACGAAGAAAAGTGTCTCTAAATGCTAAACTTATATGGAAGATTTATGTTTAAAAAATATACGAAATTAGCTCGAAAACAAATTTATAAATTAGAAGTGACTTTTGAAACCTTGAATTATATTCTAAATTAAGCATCCATATAATTAACTGCTTATCTAAAAGCTTTGCGGTTGTCATCAGCTACAAACAATTGGTGCAATCGTAAAAATCTATTTGAGCGATCGTAAATTCTCCGTAGAAACACTGATATAGGTATTTACAGAGACTTGTATATAATGCATGAATATAGCAAATATTTGTTTGTGAAAATTAAAACACCTGCTCAAATAAGTTTAAGCAAACAAATAAAAAAATAAAAATTAATATCATTCCATCTAATGGCAAAATGCTATTTCAAATATGTATATGTACATATCTAGCTGTGACAATTTTAAATGATACTTTGACGTTTTTAAGGCCCATTTTCTGAAACGAAACTTAAATATTTAAGTTTATCATAAGCGCTTATGATCTACTTTTTCCTCAGCTTAAACTGTCACATAAGCTCTTATGTTGAACTAAAGTATGTATTTAGGTTTCGTTTCAGCAAACGGCTCTAAAACTTTATGGCTTCGATATAATGTAGTTCAAAAGAAACGAGACCAACTTTGTGACCTATTCATTTGACCTAGGATGTGAGGTTAAACAATCGAACAAATTGATCATAAAGTTTGTTCTTTTGTAAATAAATTCAATTGCAGAACAAAAAGGCTGTTGAATTGCTATTAATCCAATTTTATAGGATTTAAATCTTAAGAGTTCTATGAACCATCAGGAGTGATCTTTATCTTTTGTTAAATTTTTAAATTTTAAGTGTTCTAGGAAGCATAAACTAGTAAACAATGGAATTGGCAAATTTTGTTAAATAATTTTTGATTGCTGTTTCGTCTTCTATAGATTATATTTTTATTTAGTTTACTCAGCCTTTCAGCTTCTTCAGACTCAGAATCATATTTTTTTTTTATTTATAAAGGGTCATTCATTTTTTGGTTTCGAAAGTAAAATAAAACACACACAGCGATACATTTTTGATGAACATTTTATTTCATTATAAAGTTTGGACTTTGCCATTAAGTTTGAAAAACAATTTCATTCAAATGGCGGCCTCGGAAAGATTCGCAGCATGCAATTGTTTTGAGGTAATTTTTAACCACTTTTTTGCACATTTCGGGAGGTATCTTGGCCATTAATTGAGTAATGTTGGTTTTTAATGAGTTCGGGGATTATTCGCGTAAGCACGATTTTTTGCGTAGCCTCACAGAAAAAATCTAACGGCGTCAAATCGCATGATCTTGGTTGCCAGTTGACGTTGCCAAAACGTGAAATTACGCGACGCAATAAAGCCATAATTGGTAGTGTTGTGTGGCTTGTTGCCCTGTCTTGTTGAAACCACATATCGTCAAAGTCATGATCTTAAATCGCCGGCTAAAACAAATCGGTTATCATTCAACCATATCGCTCCGAATTGAATGAAACCGTCTGCCCATTGGCATCTTCGAAGAAATACGGACCACTGACACCCTTCGACCATGCATAGAGCACACCAAACAGGCGCTTTGTCTGGATGCAAGGGCGCCTCTTTGATCACTTGTTGGTTTTCTGAGCCCCATGTCATCGCTGAAGAAAATTTTGTTCGAAAAATAGGTGTTTATTGTCTGTTGTTGCAATACCAATTTTGTAGTTCCGTTGTTCGATTGTTATCCATTATCGTAAATGGCAAACATTGAAGATTGAACTAATATTATGACACTTCAAATGACAGCTGAGTTTGACAGGTGTCAAATGCCAGCGCTACCAACTTGAAACCCAGAAATGAATGACCCTGTATTATGATAATAAATTATAAGATGATTAAAATCACTGTTCTGTTTTGTTTTTAGTCACACTTCAATAGTTTTAATGAGGAAACAATATCAACGTATATGTAGGTATTAAAAATAAGCTTTTTTAAATACCCTGATTAGCGAAGGGCAGTGAAGTATTATAATTATCTAAATATAAGTTGCGGGTTTAATTTAATCTAAAAAAGTTAATCTACCTGCTACTGTAATATTTGAAATTTTGTTTTTGATTTGTGTGAGTGCCGGGACTCAAAGTTAAAATGTTATGTAAACATCAAAGTTCTTTCCAGTGCCAAGATTTTGTATTGAAAACGTACTCAATACTTAAAATGCAAACATAATGCATGTATATGTGACACGTAATGTATTACACGTAAGACTCATGTTTTTAGTTTTCACTATACCGCTGGAAAAGTTGTTTACACATCAATAGCCATGTGCAAAAATTATAAAGAACTTTTGCACATATTATTTGGTTAGTTAGACACTAATACACACATCAAGTGAAACAATACAGATGTTATTTGTTTATTAACCCTTTATGTTTAATGCACATAGCAAATAAAGTGTTTTAAGATTTTTTTTTAATTTGAAATTTAAGGAACTTCTCTTATTAGGCATGCTTGTTGGAGACTTACATATATGATCTTGATAAAACTTAGCATATGCCGGGGTATGAACTTCTTTCGATTTAAAAATAAATATTTATAAATTTCAATTTTAGTTTTTAAGACATTTCAAGAGATTGTCATAGCAACTTTGATGATGATTAAATGATGCTTATCAAACAAATTGCTTAAAAAATAAATTAAAATATCTTTATTAACCAGTTATAGATCTATTTTAGTGTTTATATATCTTCGAATTGGTTATAAACAAATTTATTTTTAAATTCTCGTCATATTTAACATTTAAAAACAATTGTATTTGATTAATTGGTTTTGGTATGGTATCGTACATATTATATATGCAAAATAAAACTACACCTTTGAAATTGTATAAATTCAAATGATCGGGCTATAAGTAATCAATATGCCATTTTATATGTGATAAATTAGATTTGAGTGAATATGCGACAGTTAAAGTGAAAAGCTATCGTCTTTCGCTATATAAATAGCTTGAAGAAACATTTTGAATGCAAATAAAAACAATTTAATACAATCTTAACAGGGCCGGTCTTAAGTCCAGAGCCAGACAATAATTGCTTAGGGTGTGAGATTTAAGGGTGGCCCCAATTTTAAACGATTTATTTAAATAACAATACAATGCTTTAGGTAAATGAATATTTTTTTTTTAAATTATTAAATTGAAATCATTTAGTAACAAAGAAAAAGCTAAAGTTATAGAAGTTTTTCAATTATTAGTGATCGTCAGAATGTTATTGAAATCTTTTTAATGTTTGAATATTTTTTGTCAACAAGAGAAGCACGTCAAACCACAGGAGGCACTAATATAGACACAGGCGCCAAATTGTCTTAAGAACGTACCTGGATATTTTGACTTGTTTTGATGACACCAAAGGTGAAGCCGTCGTCGCCAATCAGAAATATAAAACAGACAAATCTCTAATGGAACGATGATAACCTTTTTAATATTCTATCCATGATTAATAATTAATGTGTGAACGACTGCAATATAAGCCGCATTTTATTATTGCCAATGAGCCATATATGTAGATCATCTCATGAAAATAAAACAATGCAGATCTTAGTGAACACTGTGTTGTATACCTATCTCTTTTTTCCTTACGTTTGTTTATTTTCATGGATTTGTTGTCTTTTTTCCTTTGTACTTTGTACATTGTACACTACCTTACCAAAAAAAGCCATCTACCCGCTAGAGTAAAAACTAAATTTTTGGTTCATGAAACGTGACCCCGATAGTGCCTGATTACATTGGTCGTTTTACTGAAGAGCTCATCGGGTGAGACAGGTAGATTTTATGTGCGTAAAAATGAGAAGGTGGAACATACTTTCTCTTTTTTACGCACATAACATCTACCTGTCTCACGCGATGCCCTCTTCAGTAAAACGACCCATGTAATCAGGCGCATAGAGAGCAGGATCAAAAATACTGATGAATATGAAGATGAGAATGATTCGTACGTTTCACCCTCCAAAACCCATTTGTTTACACTGTTGTATTTGTAATTTCATCCCGTATCGATGAATAGATGTGAATTGCAACAACAATTAACCCAGGTGTGTGAAGATCCCAAGTGTTTTTTAGGCGTTCTCCTTTTTTAGTTCAGAATAGAGCTATGAACGTTCTCTGAACGAAGCGTGTTCTGAGCACTCTGAACTATTTTTGAAACACACCTGAACACTTAGCTGTCAAATGCTTGTGTTCAGCATTTATAACCCAACACTGTCTGCTCAGTTATTTTATTCTGAGCTCATAGAGCACACTCTGAACATGCTCGGAACACGTTCTGAACGAAAAAAGAAACACAAATTTGAAACTCTGAAGTCTCAGAGCGAAAAAAGAAACA
Source organism: Leucozona laternaria (assembly GCA_932273885.2). Classification (NCBI taxonomy): domain Eukaryota; kingdom Metazoa; phylum Arthropoda; class Insecta; order Diptera; family Syrphidae; genus Leucozona; species Leucozona laternaria. The sequence continues at coordinate 8,931,988 of OW026368.1, forward strand.
CAATTTTTTGTTTGACAGTTCAGGCTCTGCGTGCGGTTCTTGCACACCATTCTCATTTCTTATCTGCAATCTGTCAGTTCAACCTTGTATAGGCAAATTAAAATGGCTGCCAGGGGTTCTCATCTTCATGTGGGTAATCTGTGAGCAGGATCTCGTGTTGTTGGCTTAATGCCTGTAATTTAATGATCTATATGTTTTGATTCTCAATCTTTTCAAAAATTAGCAAACTGATTAAATTCAGTCATTCATATTCATATTGATAAACCCATTCTAAAGTATGTCTAACTATAGAAACTAACCATCAGAAACTTGTCTTACCTTGTTCACTTAATTATAAATGGAGTGTGTTAATTAAACAATCGATGAAATGTGTTTATAAATAAAGTTCTGTCTAACTCCAAAATAAATAAATAAATATTTTCCCTAGATTGTTTAACTTACACATTGCGATGAGGGTTGCCCATTGGAAATTGTGTTTTGACACTTTTTGTTGCGAAAATTGCCTTGACGTATATTTCGTTTTGTATTCCCATATTTTTTTTTCTTGTTAAAAGCTTTTAAACAAGTTGTTAATATCCTAAGTAGTCCAATTAATATTTTAGATAAAAACTTCAAAAAGCTCTTTTTTTTATAAATAAAAATAAAATAAAAATCACTTTTTTTAATACCTTTTACTTTGTTCATACTTTTTCCTGATTATACCTATGCCATTATTTAAATAAACTTGTTTTTAGCTTATAGGTATCTTGAATACTTAACCAGTTTGAAGCCTTGAAACAAGGAACATGTAAACAAGGAATGCACTTTATATAGTAAATAGCAAGAAGTTCATTGAATCATTGGATTGGATGGATGCCGGTTGCCGGAGAGAAAAAATTAGAATAACACGATTCATTCACGACTAAAAAAAAAAAAAATATATGTACAAAATACCTATGGTTGTCGTCTCCGTTAAAAGTCTTTTACAATTTCCAAAGATCTTTCTATGTGACAGCCATATACATAGTTAAAATTAATAAAAGTTAACATGTATATCGTTGTCTTTCAGTCAAAATCTCGGATGTACATAGAAAATAAAAAAATTGTCATTAGATGTAAAAAACCGATTTAAAAAGAATAAAATAAAAAGTATTCACGTTGGATTAAAATGGACTTTAAATGCAGATTAATTTAATCAGGATTAACAAATCCATTTCCATATTATCACTGGTCTCCTGAGAACAGTTTAAAGCGAGTAAATAATATGGAATTGGATTTAAATTAATTTAAATCTGGCTTTATTTTTTAATCTGGACTAAGCGAGTGAATATAACATTGAAGTTAGAACTTAGACAGTTAAAAAACTTGTTGATAAAGTCAAAAGGAATTCTAATACATTGTTATGAGACAAAGATGACTTCAGTGATTTTATTTATACCGAACTGCCTTTAAATTGAATTTTTCGACTTAACAGGTTAAGAATAGGACATGTTTTATCTCTTTTTGTCAAATTGCATATCGATCAACATCCTAAATGAACTATTTGCATGGTTTTACTCTTAAATATTTATCAAAGTTTTATACTAAGCCCAGACAGTCTCATATTGTAAAACAGTTTTATTAGCACATTAGACTTGAGTAATATCTACATAGATACAAATCTCTCAACTCTTTAATTAAATTGTTTATTCAAAATGTAACTTCGTGTATTTGCTGTAGGAACTATCAGGTACATCCAATAATCCAAACAGGCTTGTAAAGATATCTATTAGGAAAATGAGTTCTATTTATTTTTCTATTAAGATTATAATCCAATCGTTCGAGAGCAATAACTCATATTCAATCTTCCGCAAATTCAAACAGTACAGAAGTGTTGTTAAATACTGAAACTATTTGAACGAGTTCCTAGATAAACTTTAGCAATTAAGGTTGATATTACATTTTATTACATTATTATTTTAATAAGTATATAGTTATATCTAGATTTTATAACCGATTATTATTATTTTTTCTCATTTCAGCACCTGATATTAAATCTTCATACACACACACACACATTTGTATATTTTGTTCTTCGCTGTGCTATATAGAATTTTAATCTGTAGCAACAAAATAAACCTCGCTTAATCCTACAGAAACTATACAAAACAAAAAAAAAAACTCATTTTATAGATTTAAATAAAGATACCTGACTGAACTTTAGCAACAAGTAATTTATTATTATATAAGAGTTAGTAAGTAGAAAATACAAAATTAGAAATAGAATGACACGGAGAAGTATCGAAATTCAACAACCGCCATCAAACAAGACAAATGTTTTACCAGCCCAAAGTGATTTCTATAGGAAATGCGAAATTGACACCCCGGAACAGAGGTGAGATAGTTTATGTGAATTTTTTTCAATTTTTATTTAAACTAATCGATTTATTTTTATTCGATTCGTTACAGTTCAACGAGTAAAGAATCAAATGAACGGAAAGAGGAGAAAATGTCATACTTTGCATTGGTAAGTTAAATTATATAGAATAATCTTTCTTTAGGCCCAGTTTTTCAGTGGTAACTCACCACTAACTCTGGAAGTAAATTAACCCGCAGTGAATTGAGGAAGTTGTTTTTGGGTGGAGACTGGAACGACTGAACAAACTCGGTGGATAAGACATCAAAAGCATCTGTTCAGTTAATCCTGAGTAAACTCACCAAATTTAATGAGTTAACTGGGGTTTAACTTTAATCTCACACTGAAAAACTGGGTCTTAAAGTTCTTTAAGTTTATACATATTTGATTACATGTACCTATATAAATATCAATTATAGTTCCGTTACTCAAAAATATGTGAAAGAATACTTGTGGTTTTGGGTGTAATATTGGCTTCACTTGGATCGGTTGGAATACCATATTCTGTGGTGATTTATGGTGAATTCACATCGCTGTTAATTGACAGAACTACAGGTATTGGGACATCCTCACCGACATTTATATTGAATTTATTCGGAGGTGGAAAAGTATTGTAAGTATTAATTTATATTCAATAATAAAAACCAACAAAAAAAAATGGCTGACTTTTTCATTTTCTTATAGAACAAATGCGAGCAGAGAGGAAAATATAGAAGCGATAAAAGCGGACTCATTAGCATTTGGTATAGGAAGTATTGTTGGAGGAGTGGCTGAGTGGATTTTACTTGCAATTGCTGTGGATATAATGAATGCCGTTGCTCTTAAACAGGTGAGTTCAAATTGAAAACGAAAAAAAAATGGTTAAAGATTATCATTTTTGTCACATCATAACGATATTTTTTTTAAATAAATTGGAACCCAGGTTATATTTTCTGCATTTTTGTTTAACAGTTATAACACTGTACAGTGTATACATACATTAGCTACATTCCGACACTTCTCAGCGTGTACAGAAATGTCAAAAAAACGTCAAAGCATGACTACTATTGCATCCATCCTTGTGAGAATGTTTTTAAAAATGTTTCCATTCTGTTTCCCAGTCACTAAATGGCGCCCAAGTAAGGACATTAATTAAGTTCACTTTGGTTGAGAAACGAGGAAAAATGGAACAAAATTCATACGATTTGTTTCAATTTTCATCGTTTCTCTGCTGATTTTATTGATGCGAGAGTTACAGAACGTAGGAACAGATTATGAACTAATTTTCATAGAAAATAAATGATTAATGTCAACTTTGGTGATTCAGATGCGCCTGAATGCCTGAAATAATTTCGAATCACAAAGGACAAACTTTCAATACGTTGAATCTCTCGCAAAGTTGTCAAATGAAGTGATAGTTAACTTAAAACACTTTCCATGCCACGAAATTTAGACCGTGTGACCGTGTAATCACCCTGTCAACATTGGCAGACTGCTCGTGAGCACGTTGACTGTATTCTAACGTTGATATTAACGTCGTGTGATCGTCAACGTGAAAAATATGCTTGATTTTGGCTCTTGTCAACACAGCGTCAAGGCTTACAGTATTTGGATGTGGTCAACTAGTCATGTGATCGTCGTAGTTTAACGCTTCAACGCATTGAAAAGGGTAAAAATTGCGTTAACGCAGGTATCTTAGGACGTTCGCGTTCATATAGTCTCCGTTGACAGTATTTTTGGTGACGTCGAGGAATTACGGCGTTGACGTATTACGTTGACCGTCTAATCGTACCTTAATAGATCTTTAAACTAGGTAAACATTTATTTGTAAAGAAAATAGCAAGGGTTGATAACACAAACTTTTTAACCTTCAAATTGAAGCAATACAGTAGTGCTCAAAAGAAAAATGATACTAACTAAATAAAGAGCAACGGTTTTTTGAAGATTGACCTTCCATACCAAATTATTATATTTTTTAAAAACAGAAATCTAATCTAATTAATTTAAAAAAAAAATAACTAATTAATGTTTTATCGCAGATCCGCCGTATTCGAACTCTTTTCTTGGAGTCAATCCTTCGTCAAGATATGTCCTGGTACGATACAAGCTCTGGAAACAATTTCTCAAGCAAAATGACAGAGTAAGAAAATCTTTTAGAATCATTCAAGTTTAAAGCACTCTTATTGAGTATTTATTTTTAAAACCTTTCAGAGATCTCGAAAAACTCAAAGAGGGCATAGCTGAAAAAGTGGCCATATTTGCCTTTCTTATTATGACTTTCGTTACTTCGATTGGAGCATCATTCTTGTACGGATGGGAATTGACCCTGGTCGTCATCACTTGCTGTCCCTTTATCATAATATCGACTGCATTAGTGGCGAAAATTCAAAGCAGCCTCACGGTGAAGGAACTCAAAGCCTATTCGATTGCTGGAGCAGTAGCCGAAGAAGTCTTCAGTGGAATTCGTACGGTTCTGGCATTCAGTGGAGAACGTAAGGAATCTGCTCGTTATGGTGCTCTGCTGCAACCAGCGGAGAATACAGGGCGAAGGAAGGGTCTCTACTCCGGTATTGGGGCTGGGGTCTCGTGGTTTATTATCTACTGCAGTTATGCCATTGCCATGTGGTATGGTGTCCAGTTGATTATTGATGACCGAGATAAAGAAATTCGTGGCTATACACCAGCTGTTTTGATCATAGTGCTGTTCGGTGTTATTATGGGGGCCCAGAATCTGGGGATGTCGTCACCGCATTTGGAGGCATTTGCCGTTGCCAAAGGTGCAGCTAAATCAATTTTCGCAACCATCGATCGCAAGACTGCCATTGACCCCATGGGTGAGGAAGGACTTAGACCGGACACTGTTAGTGGTGACATTGAATTTGAGAATCTGCACTTCAGATATCCATCACGGCAAGATGTAAAAGTCTTGAATGGGCTAAGTGTATCGATAAAAACTGGTCAGACGGTGGCTTTTGTCGGACCATCGGGATGTGGCAAGTCTACCAGCCTGCAGCTTCTCCAAAGAATGTATGACCCGGAGAGCGGAGTTGTTCGGTTCGATGGACGCGATATCAAGGACTTGAATGTTGCCTGGTTGAGATCACAAATTGGAGTTGTCGGACAGGAGCCCGTTCTATTTGCGACTACGATCGAAGAGAATATCCGATTTGGAAAGCCCTCGGTAACGCAGGAAGAAATCGAAAAAGCTTGCATAATGGCCAACTGTCATAACTTCATTAGTCAATTACCAGAAGGCTACAAGACAATGGTCGGAGAAAAAGGATCTCAGATGTCTGGAGGACAAAAACAGAGAATTGCTATTGCTAGAGCGTTGGTAAGGAATCCAAAGATATTGCTTCTTGATGAAGCTACTTCGGCCCTCGATCCGACTTCAGAGAGACGTGTGCAGGATGCTCTGGAAGTGGCTAGTAAAGGACGCACAACTCTAGTGGTCTCACATCGCTTGTCAACGGTTACAAATGCTGATAAGATAGTTTTTGTTAGAGATGGAAGCGTTATGGAAGAAGGAACTCACGAGCAACTTATGGCTAAGAAGGGATTTTACTATGCATTGGTGAACTCCACTAAACGACATGAAGAAGTCATTGACGATCAAGAGCCAAGGCTGCGTAAGATGGCGTCATTTAAGAATAAGTCAGATGGAAGTGTTATAGATGAAGACAGCGAAAGTGAAGACGAAGATTCCCCAGAGAAAAAGGAGAAGAAAGAGAAATACAAGGTGTCCTTTACCAAGCTGATGAGACTCAATGCGCCCGAAAAATTGTACATAATATCTGGGTGTATTGCGGCGGCACTGCATGGTTGCACGTTTACTGTTTGGGCTGTATATTTTGGTGACTTTTTCGGGGTAAGTTTTAAAAATTTTAGATTTTCTCACACAGCACTAAACTATAACTGATTTTTAGATCATGTCGAACCCGGATGACGCTTACGTGCAGGCCCAAGCAAATATGTTTGCTATTTTCTTCCTTGGTATCGGTGCGGTCGCAGGTTTGGGGACATTAACCCAGACTTATATGTTCAATGTAGCTGGTGTTAAGCTGACAACTAGATTGCGGAAGATGGCTTTCAAGGCGATTGTTTCTCAAGAGATTGGATATTTTGATGATACAAGGAATTCAGTAGGTGCCTTGTGTTCTCGTCTTGCTGGAGACTGCTCAAATGTTCAAGGGGTAATTTAGAGTGGCTTTTTTACCCACTTAGAAGACGATGCTAACGAAATTTCTCCCAAATCCTAGGCTACTGGTTCTCGAATTGGTATAATGGTCCAGTCAGTTTCAACTCTGCTTCTCGGCATAATTATGTCATTTATATACTCCTGGAACTTGACACTCGTGACTTTGGTGACGGTTCCGTTTGTGATAGGATCCATTATGATCGAGGGCCGCTACATGGAAGCAAGCTCAATAGTTGAAAGACAAGCTATTGAAGATGCATCCCAAGTTGCTGTCGAGGCTATTGCTAACATTCGAACGATCAACAGTCTTGGTCAGGAAAAGAATGTCTTGGAGCGATATGTCACTCAAACTAATCATGCTGATAAGGCTTCAAAGAAGAAGAACAGATTCCGTGGTACAGTCTATGGTTTGGGACAAGCTTCTCCCTTCATTGCGTATGGAGTGTCATTATACTATGGCGGTATGCTTGTCGCAGCTGGCAACATTCAATATGAAAACATCATTAAGTGAGTCCAAGCAAGCTTTATAGTGTTTGTTCAATCTAATTTCTTATGTAATCCCATTTTAGAGTCTCGGAAGCTTTACTTTTTGGTTCTTGGATGTTGGGACAAGCTTTGGCGTATGCTCCAAATGTTGGTGCAGCAATGACATCAGCCGGGCGATTATTGAGACTTTTTGACAGAGTTCCAGCTACACACAATCCTGCCGAACAGCCGTTCAACACTATTCAAGTATGCTTGATGAGCTTTAATCTAAATTGAATTAGAATTTTTTAATATTTTGCATGATTTCTTTTTTAGAAAACTGATGGTGATATTTGCTACAAAAATGTGGAGTTTTATTATCCAACACGTAAGGAAACCCCAGTCCTTCAAGGCCTTGACTTAACAATCAAAAAAGGAACCACAGTTGCACTTGTGGGTCCGTCGGGATGCGGAAAATCAACCTGCATTCAATTACTTCTTCGCTACTACGATCCAATCTCTGGAACTGTCAATCTCAGCGAAACACCATCCACAGAATTCCCCCTAGACACCTTGCGCTCACAATTGGGCCTTGTATCACAAGAACCTGTTCTCTTTGATCGGACGATAGCAGAAAACATTGCCTATGGCAATAACTTCCGCGAAAATATACCAATGAGCGAAATCATTGAATCGGCCAAAAAGTCCAACATCCACGATTTCATCGTTGGCCTTCCACAGGGCTATGAAACATCGCTTGGCAGTAAAGGTGCACAGCTGTCTGGAGGACAGAAACAGCGAATAGCCATTGCCAGAGCATTAGTTAGAGATCCAAAGATATTAATCCTAGATGAGGCAACTTCGGCATTGGATATGCACAGTGAAAAGGTAGTCCAGGCCGCACTCGACGCCGCCCGAAGTGGGCGAACGTGTATAACAATAGCCCATCGACTCACCACGATACGGGATGCAGATATGATTTGCGTTCTTCAGAAAGGAGTTGTCGTCGAGAAAGGTAAACATGAAGAGCTTATGCGATTGAATGCAATCTACGCTGAGCTCTACAGAATGCAGTTAGTTACGTAAGCAAACACAAAATAGTTTTAATATAAAAATTTAAAAAAAAACATATACATTGCTGTTTTATTTAAATAAAAATGGAAGACTATTATAGGTTTAGAGAATGATGATTTATACATTGCTTGTGAGTAATGTGAAATGTGCTCCAATTAGAATAGTATGTGCTGGTGGACCATTGTGAATTTGACAGTTGTCATTAAGCACAGTTTTAAATTTAAAAAAAATAAATATTAAGCCATTCCAATACTTTAGGGGGGTTCACATTCTCAAATATGTTTGACAAATATGGCTTGATGAATGTTTGATGGATTGAAGCCATTTGCGTTCACATTTGTCAAACATGCTGTCAAACATCAGTTCTCTTTAGAATTTTAACCATGGCGATCGTTTTGATTGCAACTCTCGTAATAGGTCAAATTTAAGAAAATAAAAATAAGAAGAAAAAAAATTAAACAAAATAAGAGGAAGCAAATTTGGACTTAGGAATGGCTAAAATAGCGCTTTTTTTGTTTTGTTTTATATTCTTCGCTTTTAATCAGCCATATATCTGGTAAACTTCTATATCTGGTAAACTTCTATTTATTTCAAAAAATTCTCTCCAATAATTACAATTTCCTGTTACAGTCATCTTTTTTTTTCTTTTCTTTTTTGATGCGCATACCATGAAAACTTTTTTAAAATGAAACTTCCTCCTGGTTTGACGAGAATGCGTTCATATTCTCAAATATGTTTGTCAAGCATGCAAAATATCAAAATATTTTAATATTCATCAATCATGTTTGACAATCCGTTTGATGGAGCGTTCACATTTTCAAATTCGAGTCAATCAAACCGTGTTTGTCAAACATATTTGAGAATGTGAACCCCCTTTTGAAACTAACTTTAGACAGCTATTTAACTCCTAAAACGTATTTATAGACATTTTCCATCGACTGTCGCTGACTAAGAGACTTCAATTGGTTTTCCAAACCTTTCCTAAAGTGGGTACGTTCAAGGAACAAGTTTATTTATTTATTTATTTCCATCAAGCAGACAATATAACATGTGAATAATGATATACAATCTTATTGACTACTGAAAACATAATAGTAACATGCGATACTTTACAATTTACTTTATAGTTAAGGCAGATTTCTAGTTACTAATTGAAAAGTTATCTGGAAATGATTGAAATGTTCCTTAAACGTATCAAAAGTTCACAAAACTGACAGATGACAGGGATGTCAGTGAATATATGAGGACTTGTTTAGCTACCTGTTGGAATGCGTCTTTTAATAAGAAGATTTCCAACTTTTTAAACATTGGCTAGCTGGATAAATGTCCAAGAGTGTGCTTATAAATACGCCAGAAAAACACTCATTCTCTGGATGTAACCCAGTAAAATTAGACTTTGCTATCGAAAAAACTATTGAATTTTGGTGGAGACCTTTGTATTGGCCTCTTGGCCACATCTTGAACAGTTCCCCTTAATTTATTTGAACGACTGATTTTGATTATGTGGGTTGAAAGGTAGAAAATTCGTTTTTTTTTTTTTTTTAATATCGGAAAATATCAGGCTTTTTAGGAAAATAAATTAAAAAAATATGAAAGCCACAGCTTGTGCATTTCTACACAAAAACAATTTAACTATTGTCAAAAAAAGCTTTTAACGACCTTTAGTCAAATTAGAAATTGACGTTTCGTACCGGCCAAGTCATCAGTTGACTGAGTTGAGCAATAGATTCTGAGAAAATCTTGCTTTAGCTTACAATATCAGTTCTATGACGAAGGATCTACATTTAGTATTAATGAGCCGCATTCACTCTGCCAAATGCCAAAAAAAAAAACACGAATGAAAATAATATTCACATTAGGTTATTTCCAACTAATAAATCGATTGGCGTCGTGCCAAAAGTTTTGGCACATTTTGACACCTGTCAAACTAAAAGTGTTCTAGTACCCCCGAAACGTCAGCTGCGACATTAGGTAATATCCACCTCCTAAATCGATTGGTGTACTCTGTTTTTCGATCCGCCGCGCCGTTATTAAATTCTGAACAGTGCAAATTTTCGGGTTTCCACCGGAGCTAGAGGGCTGGCCGTGACAATAGGTAAAAAACAAACGTCGATGCTTACACATATTAACCATGAGGCAAACAAACAATTCAATGGAACGGCTGTTTTTAGTCGTTTTTTTTTCAATTGAAAGGAAATCGCAGTAGAATTGTAATAGAATATACCTTACATCTGTTTCTAATTAAACAGAGCTGCCAAATTCTCTATGAATAACAGCTGTGTCTAACCTAGGTGTTAACTTAAGACTCCAGTTTAAGACTTAAGACTCGAGTTTTTAATATGACTATGAATATTGAATATGTCCCAATGTAGCATTTTTTGAAGTATGCAACACAACACACATAGAACCAGATAATATGCCCACCATGACTGAACAAGTGATTGCATATCCAAAAGGCGCAAATTTCAAAATTATTTAATTTACTTTCATTATTGGGGATTTTTTCTTATAACATACCTACCTGTTGTAGTGTACAAATCAAAAGTGTAAATATTGAAAATTTAGAATTCGGTAAGACACATTGCAGTGGTACAAAAGTGTACCATATCTTTATTCTACATACAATCCACTTTCTTCTAAACTGTATCTTTGAAATAGACTTTTAATAATATCCCCGTTTATTGTACAATCTTTTTTTATTTTAGAGGCAGGAGTTGTGTGTCTCTTTTTCAGAACACCCGACAATGGAGAAATTTCGCTGCTCCGTCAAAGTCGGGAAGAACAGCACCAAACCCTTTGATATTGAATCAGGTCTTCAACAAGGTGATGCATTATTTTGCAACCTCTCGTTCTTTAAGCAAATGCGAAACATAATGTGTGCACACAGTTTAACCGTGAGTCCCGGGGCTCACACATTTTTATAATTAGAAAAAAGGTTTGAGTATTGCTCAGCTACTTTAAAAGGTTTTTAAGAGAAAAGAGGAATTAGAATTTCACTAATGACTTTCTGTGGTCTGTGGAACCACGCAGTCCAGTGGTTTCATTCGCCCAAAATAGCTGTTCTTCGGCTCATTTTCATTTGATGATGACATCATTTTAAAAATTCCACTTAATAAATGATTTTTTTTTTTGCAGATAAATTTATTTTAACAATTAACTACTCATTTTACTCGTATCAGCAAAACATAAATTTATTTTTATTCTTTTAAATTAAAAAAATCATTTGAAAGTGAGTAATTTAATGACATATCCATACAACGAACCCGATCGAATAATAAAAATAAATATTTCTTCTTTAACGGTTTAGTTATTCAGTAGTTGTTGATCGGTGCGCATTCACGTTCTTACATTTAACGTTTAAGTTACTCAATCGATTACCATGGCCCTAACTGTAAATGGATGCTGTTGCATGAGCCTCCGTACCGCTGCCAAGCTTCAGAGTGTCATACCATTTTTATTATTTTTTATTGGGCTTCGTGGCTATTTTGATTATTTTTTTTTTACTGACGATAATGAAAAAAAAGCTGCAATATTCGATATATTAATAAGAAATAAATATTGTTTGATCACTTACTGGGTAATTGCATTTTTGGAGCTTTTTACTACAGCAAGCCTTGAAGTCGGAATAAAAGAAGTAAGTACCTATACCTGTTCATATTTGTATGTTGTGCTTGTGACCATGGAATGCAAGGTTATGAAAAAAAGTGAAATTAAAAAAAAAAACAAAAAAATTACAAAATCTCTACACTTTTCAAATTCAATTTGTAAGAAAACAAATATTCAAACTCATCAAGAAAAGTTTAAGATTTTATTCAAAAATAAATTTTTGATAACTAACTAAGAAAAAATCTTATAACTTTTTTGCTAACCACAAACACGACCGAGTCATGCATTTTTTTTTGTCCCAATGTCGTAATATGATTTGCCCATCAAAGATTAGAGAAAACGACTTGATAGGGATATCAGGCATTTCGTTGGAGAGCTAAATTTCCTCTGAAGTCAGAGCGTTACGCATAAACCTGAGTTGCATTTGCAAAAATTATCTAAAATCGTCCGAACGAAAATATTTTTAATTTGATGCAAGAGAGTCTGTTGGCCAGTTCACATGTGTGAGCGAATGGAGATCAAATCACCACATGTCCATATCATCCAATTGAGGCCAAAAGAAGTTGGTAATCATCGACGTATAGCGCCAACGTCGTTCTCAAAGAAATATGGACCAATGACGCCGCCGCGCGCACCGCCAGTCCAATATCCACACCAAATAGTGACTCATGTGGATTGGTATTGTCCCGAATTCGACAATTTCTTGACATAGTTGACCAACATCCACAAAAAAAGGCCTCATCGCTAAAGGTGACCATAAATGAGCGAAGCTTGCGGAACGTTACGTTGCCCTAACAGAACACCCATTTTGATAAAACCCAGCTATATAGATAGGATAGTGTTGCCGTCTGCCAAACTAATCATTTATATTCTAATAATTATTCTTATTCTTATAATTTTAACTTAAAAATTGTTTGCTATAACATCACAGGATTCAAAAACAAATTAATAATGCCTGAATTCCTTAATCTTATTATCTTATTATAAAACACGATATTTTTATTGTTTTAGAAACTTTTTTTAGAAGACGGAAAAGAACTGCAGTACTTAAAATATTTCAAAAATTTTAATAAATATAAAATGTATACCAGCTATAAGAAATAATAGACTATTGGTAGAGCAAGTGGTGGCGTAATGTGCGGTGTGAAAAACACTGGCTTAGATAGCAATATTAAATTTAAGAATTGTGAGAACAATATAATTATAGACATCACTTATGATAAATATAAATATATAATATAATGAACTATATAATTTTCTTTTTAACAATAACCATGAAAATATTATGATAATAGGAGATTTAAATGGTCGTATAGGTGGGTTTCAAAATTCATACTGCAATAATTATCACTTTTCCAACGAAAGGAAATCGTTAGATAACTGTTTGAATCAAAAAAGAAGACTTTGGATTTGTCTTGAATGGAATTTCTTATAAGAACTCAAACGGTAATTATACGTTCCTCTCAGCTCAGGGATGTTCAGTGATAGACTAATGTCTTACAAAAGGCGAATGGCTAAGCATAGTTAAAGATTTTGAGACTTATCCATCAAACTTTTCACCACACTTCGATTATCTTTTAATGAGTATACAAACAATCGATAACGATACTAAATTGAAATGGAACGATAAGAAGGTATACACATATGTACAAAACTAAACTTAATCAACAGCTAGCTACCATGCCGAATGTGACATCTGATACCATAGAAAACGTCACCAATTTAGTTTTTTCAGCGGTGAGAAAATCTGCAGCTCTTACGTCTTACAACCAAAGAAATACTTTTCAATCTAAATGGGATGACGAACAATGCAAAAGAAGTAGAAAAAAATCTTTTGCTTTTTTAAAACAATTCCGACACACAAATAGCGCAGTTTTTAAATCACTTTACCTACAGTCTAACCAAGAGTATAAAAAGTTATGTAAACTCAAACAAGAATTATACCTTAAAATGTCGGCTTCTAAACTCGTGGAATGTAGGGATTCAAAATCTTTTTGGAAAACCGTGCGCTTTTTAAGTCGGCAGAGTAGTAGAATGTCGTTCACAATTGATGAAAATTTACTCGTGACTTATTTTGAAAACCTCCTTTTGCCTGACCCTAGCCTAAATACAATAAGCTTTGCTGTTCCAAATGTTCGTATAACTGATCTGGATTCTACTCTTACGATGATAGAACTATTAGCAGCTTTAAAAAAAATTAAAAATAACAAGGCACCAGGCTCGGATGGATTACCGGTAGAGTTTTATAAACATGCTATCCCTGAGTTTTTAGAGTACATCTTTTAAATAGAATATTCAGTGAAGAGATAGTCCCTGAAAACTTTCGATTGTAAAAGGTAACCGTGATCTGCCAGAAAACTCCTCAAGGAAAGTGTTCACATAAATGCTGTATACCAGATTTATGAACTGTGTAGAACAAAACAATATCATTAGTTGTTTTCAAGCTGGTTTTCGAGCCAAATTATCAACTATTGATCAAAAGTTTGTACTTAGCCCTACTGCTAGGCGTTTTATTGATAAAAAAAGTGTTTGTACGCTTTTTTCGTTGACCTTTGCCTTTGACACTTTATAAGCTCTCAACTATTGGTTTATCGACCAAATTTATAAGAATATATGGAAAAATACTTGAAAAAATGACCGCATCTGTACCAAAAAATCAAGGAATTTTAGTTGTGAATCAGGTGTCCCTCAGGGGTGTGTTCTTAGCCCTCTCATGTTTGCCTTATACATTAACGATGTGGAAAACTACATACCTGTTAAACGGATCCTGCTGGTCTGTTTTAGATGTGGTTATAATCCCATCAAAAACTGGTATATGACCTTGCTATAACACATAACAATGCAATGTCATTGGCAGCGGACAATGCAGAGCAATTGAAAAATTCATTATATAAAGGGTTTTTCAACAGGGACGCTACAAAAGTAGAGCAACAGGCACAGCAAACGACGCCATATTTTTTGCCGCTTTTTTGACATTTCTCTTCGGTAAGGTTTTCCATTTTATGATGGGAATATATTCGAGCCAACAACGAGTTATTAAAATTTACTACCGAAATTCGGAGTCAGTGGCCTAAACGTTAAGAGCGCTATACGTCCAATTTATGGTCGTCATAATCGTCCTAGCAGGTCAACAATTGAGCGTCTAGTGGAAAAATTTGAATCCACAGGCACAGTACAAAATGTTCCCATGCCAGTGAGACAAAGAAGTGCCCGTAGTGTCGAGAATATTGCTGCCGCTGAGGCTTCAGTTGCAGAAAGCCCAAATGTGTCTCTCACACGTCGTTCTCAAGCGTTGGGCATCTCTGTGACGTCGTTGTGGCGAATTTTGCGAAAAGATCTTGGCCTACATCCTAACAAGATTAAATTGACGCAAGAACTGAAGCCGCTTGACCACCAGAAACGTCGTATGTTCGTGAATTGGGCTGAGCAACAACTTGAAAATGATTCGTATTTTCATCGAAAAATCATCTTCAGCGATGAGACTCATTTCTGTCTGAATGGCTTCGTCAATCCACACGTAGGTACTCCATGAGTCACCATTACATCCCGAAAAAATTACGGTTTGGTGTGGTTTATGGGCCGGCGGCGACATTGGGCCGTACTTCTTCCGTGATGATCAAGACCGGCACGTTACTGTGAATGGAGATCGCTGCCGTTCAATGATAACCGAATATTTTTGGCCCCAATTGGATGATATGGACTTGGAGGACATGTGGTTCCAACAGGACGGCGCCCCAAGCCACACAGCGAATGTCAAAATCAATTTATTGGAAACCAAGTTTGGAGAACGTGTTAGCTCACGAAATGGTCCAGTCGCTTGGCCGCCTCGGTCGTGTGATTTGACGCCGTTAGACTATTTCCTGTGGGGCTACGTCAAGTCTATGGTCTATGCAAACAAGCCAGCGACGATTGATGAACTTCGTACGAATATCGAACGTGAAATTGCAGCAGTATCAGCGGATTTATGATTGAAAACCGTCGAAAATTGGGTTCAGCGTCTGGACTTCTGCAAGTGTGCCCGTGGTGGCCATGCAAAAGAAATCGAGTTTCATACATAATGGCATCGAACGTACTTTCACAGGAATAAAGAATTTCATTGATATCCAAAAACGTTTTTGTTTTATTTAAAAAAAAAACTTTTTTAGCGCTCTTATTAAAA
The DNA here is from genome assembly GCA_932273885.2 of Leucozona laternaria. Taxonomy (NCBI): domain Eukaryota; kingdom Metazoa; phylum Arthropoda; class Insecta; order Diptera; family Syrphidae; genus Leucozona; species Leucozona laternaria. The sequence goes on from OW026368.1 coordinate 8,947,843, forward strand.
AACCCGATAAATGTATCTCTGTCATAGATGATGCAATGTATCAGCATTGTGTAGTGCGAGGGACAGAATCAACATCCAGAAGTATATACAGGCAACTTAATCTCAAACTAGGTGTACAAAATTATTTTGGAGAAGAGTTTACCGTTTCTGAAATGAGCCTGATCTTCAAGATTAGAACCGAAATACTTGATTTGAATTATAGGCTGCATAGATCAGATCTAAACCCTTTGTTCACTCTGCAATCTTGATCAGAACGAAGATGTTTTACATTTTTTAGCACTTTGTCCAATCCTACAGGAAATCCGAAGACTCCGTTTTGGTTCTAGTTTTCTTTGGATTGCAGAATGCGCCAGAGTTCTATAAACGGAGATCTTGGTTGGGAACCACTTATACGCTATGTCTCACATGCAAGAAATTTTTGAAATGAGTATTTGATTTTTTTTTGAGTTCAAATCAGATGTAATAACTACTTTGCTCTCCTTTTTTTTGTTTTAGCCAAACTAAAAGCCTTTATCTAAAATAAATATTTAACAGACATGCAGTTCTTTTTCCATATATTATTTATAATTAACAACCTACGGATATGCAATTATTCAATTACTTTTGTCTTAGCTAAACTAAAAGTCCATTGTATTTAATTATTTGTTTTGACTAAACTAAAAGTCACATTTACAAATATAATATATAATATGAAAACTAAACCTTTTTAATACTTTTCATTTGATTTGTAACATTAATTAAAATATATGTTTTTTTTTTAATATAATTTGAATATTTATAGATACATAATATGTATATATATTTACTAATGAAAATTTGAGATTGTTCAAGCAATTTTTTTCTTGTTGTTGACTAAACTTAGTCACCGAAAAATATAATTTTTTTTTCTTTTTCTTTATTTAAAAACTATATTTTGTACGCATATCCAATAATTGATCACTGTACTAAAATTGAATTACTTGTCTTAAAATTTTCTCACTTTCTATTATATATTATTGTTTTAACAATCTTTAAATTTCTCCGGCAGACGGCTTATTATAGCCATGCTTTGTAAATCTTCTAATCGAAAACATTGTACTCTTTAATTTTTGAAAAAAAACAAAGACCCTTATCTAATCTAATCTAATCTAAAACCATTTTATCATTTGCACATGTTTTTGAACGCTATATCAATCCATGGTGATTTGTCATAACAGAACTGCATGACGGTGTTCACATTGAACTGACTCCTTCGATTTTTTGACGTCTCTGTGCTTTGGCTCATTATTTCATGGTGAGAAAGAGATGGCCAGGAAAGGCAGGATTTTTTAATTTTTTGTTTTTTAAATCAGTGGAATTTTTTGGACGTCTTCTTTTCTGACATCTGTTTTCTCTGTCTGTGAACTGTGATTTAACTTTGGCACTTAAATCTTACAGAATCCAATTTTTTCAATTGGAAAAATATTTATTTAAGAAGATTTACATTTTGTAAGTGAAAAATTTGTAAATAATCTTTCCAACTGCACAGATTTTTGTTTTGTTTTAACGACTGCTAAACGTCAAAGTAAGTCCGATGTGTTCACATTAGTTTGTGTCTGAACAAAACAAGTTGGATTCACGTCAAAAAAAAAAATCTGATGAGTCAGTCCAATGTGAACACTTTCAATAAATGACAGCCAATTTGACAAATGTAGCTTCAACAATATGGCCGCCATCAACTGTCAAAGTTCGGAAGTACCTATTGGAAGAACCTTTCATTTGGATTAAATCTTTGTAGTGTTTCCACCACACAAAAAGATTGAAAAATAGATTAACTTTGACAGTACCTTTTAAAAGGCAAATTTGGTTAATTTTTTCGTATGAAGTTAAAGTGAGACAGAAAGTTTCACGTTTGTCGAAAGGAGCAACAAAAGTTGGATTTTCCAATAAATGCGTTAATAAAGTAGGTTTGTGCGATTTAGAAAACTATTGGCCCTATGTAAACTACTAGATTTTCGAAATTAATTTGTATGGTAAATCTTCAATATCTGAAGAAGATTAATAGACAAATCTTATCAATTCTCGGTTTAGTGTCGGTGGATACGTAGTATGATTTCGTTGACATCTTAGAGAACACCCCCAAAAGCTAAAAAGGTATGACTTTGTTTATTTTATTGAATAACTCAAAAAGCTGACAAATAATGAGCATTTATTATCAAAAAGAATTATAAATTGTTATGTTTGTATTTAAATCTGTTTTAACTTTATTATTTTTATTATTTTTTTTTCTAAACACTTTTTACTTTTTAGAATAAGGATCGTATGTTATTGCCTTCGCTGATCGTAAGAGCTCTTTGGATAGTGGTAATAATTGCTTGTTCTCTATAAATTTTGATTATGTCATCAGGGCTAGAAGCAGCTTACATAATATTGATTGCTTTACTTGTTATAAACATAATTGGTGAGTTATGAAATTTCAACTTATGGTTTAGTACTATAACATAAAGCGGCAATAAAACTGATGGCATTAATTTTTTTCTATTTCATGTATTTCATAGGTTTACTCATATGGCACTGGGTTGCTGTTTATTCCCTATACATTGAAATAGGAGAATGTTACTATAGCAACATTGAGAGAGCATATATGAATGAGATCTGATTATGTATACGACTATTATTTAAACGAAAACTGCTATCTCATATAAAAATTAAAATTAATTTAGAAATTTTATGTTATGCATCATGTCACTAGTTTAAAAATTAAAACGAAAGTATATGGACACATAAAAGTTAAAAAAAAGACTATTCCTACTGAAAACGAAATACTAAAGCAAAAAGAAAAAAACGATTTATGTTGTAGGTATTAAATAAATAAATAAAAATAGAATTAAATATCCAATTGTTGGGAGCCCGAAACGATTAATAATAAATTTTAAATAAAGATTATCGTTTTGAATTTTTTGTTATAGAAGTTTCCGCTTTTATTATAAATACTTTTTTTAATTTTGTTTAATATATGCCATCAATTTTTGTTATCTTCTAAAAATTGATAAGAGTGCGATAAAAATAATGTAAGTTTATTTATTCAGTCTGAATAAATAAACTTATTTACTCAACGAATAAAATATAAGTTAACGAATCCATTTTGTTTTTCTTAGCTAATGTATAGCCACACCGGAAAAATCGCCTGTAACGTCGCAGTTTCGGCTATCAGATCTAAAAGTTCCTGGTTTGAAAAGTGGAGAAATACACCTGAAAGAGTTGACCTTATCCTTTTAATTTAACTCTGGAAAATATACCAACTTGGAAACCATTTCACTTAAAACTAAGACATGACATCTAAAAGGCTAAAGGCCTTTCGGTCAACCCGACAAAAAAAACCAAAGTGGTACTTTTTACTAACAAAAGGAAAATATCATAATTTGTCCTGCCTTCAAACCCGACTTAGTCTATCAGATCATGTCAAATATCTAGGCGTAATTCTTAACATGGCCAAGAAGGCCATGATTGCTTTTAACTCCTGGTAAGACCTGGGCTCCAAACCCTAAAATTATAATGGTGATGAACACGGCCATTATAAGACCGGTCCTTACTAATGGTAGCCCGGTTTGGTGGAGCCCGATGGATAAAAAAAACTAATTATAAAAGGCTTTATAAAGTTCAAAGACTAGCGTCCATTGGAACCATTGGGGAAATGAGGTCTATATATATCCACGGCGGAATGGAAACCATACTCAATCTAAGACCCCTAGATTTATTCGTACAAGAAACTGCAGCCTACAGTGCTCAAAGACTAAGCCAGATGCCAGACCGATAGCTGGAAAAGAAACTCCGTAGGTCATGGACAAATTCTCAACAAATTTACGGAGTGTATGTATGCACAGACTATACACAACACCCCGTACAGATTTTGAAAAACCGTTTTCGGTCTCCATCCCCACAAGAGAGGAATGGGATGCTCGTTTACAAAAAACAGATAATCCGATAGTAGAAATTTTCACCGACGGATCGAAGATGGATACGGGAGTAGGTGCAGGATTCTTCTCATAGTCTCTAAATTTATCCAACTCTTCTAGACTTCCTGATTACAGCAGTGTCTTCCAGGCGGGGGTTCTAGCAGATTTCAATGATGGATATACTAAGGGCTGATATCACCTTTTACATTGACAGCCAGGCAGCCACCAAAGCTATATCTCTGCCACAGAAATAAAATCGAAGCTGGTTTCATGCTGTCGCAATGAGTTAAGGGTTCTTATCACGCAGCACAACATCATACTCTGCTGGACACTGTGGAATTTTAGGAAATGAAAAAGCAGATGAACTGGCAAGGAATGCTTCATAGTTAGATCTAACAATAAGCCTAACAGACTCCAATGTTAAAATTCCACCCTGTGCCATTAAACAGGACAATTGGTAAGAATATAGTGGAACTTACCAATGTCAGATGGAACTCACTCGTTACTTGTACCACTACAAAAAATTTGTGGCATAGCTAAAATAAGAAAAACACGGACAAAATTATCAAACCTTTCATTACCTATAGGTCACTGTCCGGCACTCTGAAATGTAAGGAACAAATTTTTGGGTAGCTATTTCTTCAACGATCTAACAGAAATCTCGAAATAAACAGGTGATAACATCTTAAGATTAATGAACTTCATCAACGCCACCAAAAAGCCCGATGCTTCATAGGATTTCATAGGTAATATTTTCAACGGATGGTCCAATCCATCAGGGCAAAACAATGGATCAACATTGATCTAAGTGTGACAGGAACAAGATCCACCGTCAGCGCATCAACCTAACCTAACCTAACCTAACCTAAAGGCTCTCTATACATGTAATTCCTAGCTCGAATACAATCTTGGACAAGCTAATTACTTCCAAGGACATTTAAATGCAGACAAAATATAAATGATTTTTAGAGCAAGAGGAGAGCTGCTTCCTTTAAACTGAGAACCTTATACAGCAACGAAATTATTTTACACTTTATTGTTCCTTACGTAACACCAAAAAAAACGGAAAATGTTGCACACTTCACAGCAAAGTGTCCTATGTTGGTGGAAATTCGTCGTCAAGTATTTCAGCAAAGCTGAAAAAAGCTGGCAAATCAGAAGTTTGGGTAATATTAAATGGCAAAGACTGGCCATTGGCAAAATTGTATGGACTCTGGGCTCTTTTTCAATATTGTTCAACACAACAGTGATGAAACTTATGTCATATGAAAGCTTATGGAGAAATGAAATCGAGCGCAAAAATGGTGTTTTGGCGCATTTTATAACAAAGTTTTTAAAATGGAAAAAAAAGTGTTTCACCTTTTTTGAAAGCTAGAAGTCTGCTCTTTTATTTTTTTTTTTTAAATCAACTTATTTCTTTAAATAGTTTTCAAAAAAATTACTTTCAAACCTAAAAATGGTAAACAACAAAAAAAATTAAATTTTAATTTTTTCACAATATTAAAAATTTAGTTCTATATTCGCATTTATTATTCACTACATCTATTAATAATAATAATAAAATAAAAGAACAAACTTCTGGCTTAAAAAAAAGCAAAAAACATTTCAGTAAGTGTTGCCATTTTGTTTAAATAATTTGTTTTCCATTTTAAATACTTTTTTTTTATAAAATGCACTCGATTTCAATTTAGCTGCCATAGAATGAAATAAATAACTCTGCATAAGCTTTCGTATGATATATATTTCTTCACTATTGAGCAATATTGAAAAAGGATCCAAAATGACCAATGGTTCTTTGTAAAAGTTTCTCTTTTTCATGTATTTTCAAGTTTTTGTTTTTTTTTTTTTTTTGTAAAAACTGGTTGGTGGGCTGTTTCGTTCAAACAGTAATTTTTTATACAACTTATACTTTAAGGCCGGTATTCAACGAACGCTCATAACTTAATAGGCTGAAGTACACATGGCAACTCTCACATTGCTTGAGTTTTTTTTTGCAATTTCAATGTTTTTAAATTCAAATTTCAGTGAAGTAACACGCCATTGAAACAAATAAAATGAAAATAAGGAAATAAATGACAAAATGTATTGAACAAAATGGAAAACTGCAATGAAATAAAGTGATTGTAAATTCATTTTAGCAGTTGTGAAAAGATTTTTAATTTTTTTCAACAAAAAACAACTTCATTTCACAGTTTCGGCATGTCTGGTTTTGAGAGAGTGGCTCTCATTTTCGAACTTCGAAAAGTACTTCTGATTATGAGTGGTTGATGAATACCACAAATAATTTTCGTAAAGTTAAGAGTCGTTTAAGAGCGCTCGGTGAATACCAGCCTTAGAGTAAAACAGCCAAAAAGTGTGCTTTATCAGTTTTTATTTCATTTAAACAAAATATACTTTTGGGCGTATTAACTCTAGGCATAACCGTATGTCTAGTTTTGATAAAAATTGTTGTAATGGATATGGCTGCTTTAATACTGATCGTGTTGACTGTTTTAAGTGCTTTGAAATTATATTAGATACTAGGTTAAGCTCGAAAGATCATATATTACTAACTTGGCTTAGTACTTAAAATACTATTTTAAGACATATCTACAATCTCAACTTGTCCTTAAATTAATTTAAAATGTTCTATTCAAATCAAGGTTAAACAATGCGGTAGATCTTTTTAAAGTCTTGTTCTATTTGAACTTAATTTTGTAAAAAAATAAAAAAAAATAACATTAAAATGTCTGAAATGATTTTGTTTTATTTATGATAATTGGAAAATTGTAAAATGAAAGCCTATTGAAAAGTTTAAGTATGTATTCTATAATCGACTGTCTTGAATTGGTCCTGGATTAGCTAGGGCGTTTCGTCGTTCTTGAATGGCGAAAGTAAGTTTTCTAAATGGTCCTAGAGGTAGTCCAAGAGATTTTAGATCTGCCTCAGTCAAAAGCATCAAGGTATCCAAATCGATTTGTTGCTTATGAAACCTAGAAACATATTAAACAAATTAATTCGAGACCTTTAAGATTTATTTGTTCTAAATAAATAAATCGATACTTAGTTTATGCAATGCATGGGTACCCAAAGTACAACTTTGTACCATAGTACAAGTTTCAATAAATTGAGACTTTTTTACTCACACAGCCAAATACTCATCCAATCCCCAAACGGCTAGAAATCTCTGAATAGGACTACCTGAGTCCTCTTGATCTTCTTCGTCACTGAAGCAAGCGCCTTCTGAATCAGAATCCGATATGTTTAAAAACGAACGTGACTTAACTAACCGTGACTTCCCGAGTTGTCCAACTTTCCGAGATGTGATGTTAGCCGAATTCGATGAATCAATAGATGAAGCTTCAGGATGTAGTTGGCTCAAAGCAGCTGTAACGGATCGTCTAAAAGCAATACTTCCCAGCATTGGTCTATCGAACAGGCCAGTTGGTCGGTGCAGAAGAATATCATTGCACGCTTCATCATCTTGTTGGGCAGCGAGGAAATCGGGCTGAGAAAATGATCTTGATAAGGTTCCATAACCAATGCGTGGAGTTTCTCTTTCGGTGTCACTGTTTGCTTCCATATCAAAGACATCGGTGAGTTTACCTCGCTTTCCGGAATCTTCGTTTGAGCTGAATGTTCCAACATAAAGAACTTCCGAATCACGCTGAAGCCCGGTCAATGAGGTTATGGTTCTCTTTCCATCGGACTCGATTTCGCCAATTTTGAAGCCTGCATCATTATCTCGGTCTCCGTCTCGGTCTCGGTCTCGATCTCGGTCCCGTTCTCGACTTTGATTTTTCATCTTCGAGACCAAAACTTTCTTTTGTACAGCTCCGACTCGACTCGATATAGATCCACCCACTAGATCACTGAATTTAGCACCGTTGATTTGTTCTTTCGGGGGTTTATTCAGGTTACCCTGACTAGACCAAATTTTGTGTTTAATAGCTGCCAACATAGTCGATGGTTTCGGTTTCATATTTTCGTATTCTAGTTCTGATTTTTGCTGACGTTTCATATATTCTTTGATACGTTTTTCACAATTCTTCTCAGCCATGTCTTTCATTGCTTTAGCCTTTTTTCTACAAAAAAAAATATTAATCAAACCCTTACAAAGAAAAAACTGGTGAAGAAATGAACTTACTTATCAGCTGCTTCCAAATTCGCCGTGGCCGCATCTAGAAATCTCAAGATCTCATCTCGATTATTGATGGCAGCAAGATCCTTAGCACTATGTTTGTCAATGTCTAGGGCATAAATATTTACACCAAATTTTAATAGAAAGTCAACACAATGCATATGACCTTTTGCAGAGGCCAGATGAAGGGCAGTATTTCCAAATTGATCACATTTATCTGGATCACCACTATAAGGGAGAGATTATCTTGTTTAAATAAATGTTAAATTAAGCTCAATGTTGCGACCTACCCTCTTCCAGCTAATAGCCGGAGGGCATCTAACCGGCCTTCAAAAGCTGACCATAGCACCGGAGTCATTCCGTCGTCATCCTTTGTATTTGCATCTTTTCGGGTTGCGTCTTTGAGTAAGTCTATAAGACCATCTTTTGCAGCTCTGAAAAGAATCAAACGAGAAGATTTTACATTTTTTTTTTGTTGTAAATTGTATTAAAATACAACTATAAATTTTGCCCTTGAAAAATGTATGTTTGTACGTATCACCCAAGTGAAGCTAAATAATTAATAAATATACATCAACTCGTTGCATGACAAATACATATATCCAATCAATTAAAATTATGGAAATTCTGAATAAAAATTGTGTGAGTGCCGGGACTCACGGTTAATATGTGTAAACATCAACGTGCACGGATCCAAAACGGACTTGTTTTTGCTTGAAGTGGATCTTAAGATTTTTTTCACTGAACGCACCCATCCTAGTATGCCGATCGTAACGTTGTACACCGTAACGTTGCATGACGTAACGTTGTACACACGAACGTTCACGTTTTTTTTTCACTCTATCGCCAGCATAGATGTTTACACATCAAAAACTACAAAAAAACTACTGGGTAATAAGCTTGTTTATATTCGCAGCTAGTTACTTACTCAATTTTTGTTTTGAATAAGAATGAAGAATCTAATTTTAATGAATTCTGCTTCAAGAAATTAAAATACCAAACTTTAGGGTTATCACACATACATACATATATTGTGACGCCCACCGAAAATGGGAAAATGGCAAGGTTAACTTTAGCTATCGTTTAAGTGGATAGAATTTGCTTTATATTCGGCCCAGAACATTTTTAGGAAATGCTTTGGAAAAGGAATTCAAATTAACGGTTTAATTTGTATCTATTTGTATTTACAACTGGCTCTTAACCCTGCAAATAAATATAATCCGTGTTAAATCACTGTATTATTGGTGGATTAAGTGAAGATCTTAGTTATCAATGATCTATCGAAATCGAATATAAAAATCACCCTTTCACTAGAGCGAAATCAAAGTGCGGCACCGATTGTCGACAATTTTTTTTTTCGCAGGCAGCAATGTAGCGCCTGGCAGAAATATCTATTCAATTAGTTCAGGGTTAACTTACCAAATTTTTGAGATAACTGGGAATTTGAATTGACTTATACATGTACATATATAAGCGTATGTATATATATACTTATATATATATATGTAAGTATGTAGGATTTTAAAGATAAAAAACTATGAAATTGAAATTTTAACCATGAATCATTAATCAGAATGCCATGGATGATCCTAATTGATTGTTTATAAACAAAAGTTGTATAGCATCAGAACAATTAACGAAAGTGTAGAATATTGAACCACCTATGAAAATCCCCGGATACGTCATAGAACAGGTTATCTCGTCATTTGACTAGAAAATCTATGAGTATCGCAAACGCTTGTATTATTTGTACTCATCAGGGTTGCCTTACATCTGTCATATTTCTTTAGCTATATTGTATGAATTATTATGCGGAAGCAGTTACAAATTTAAAAAAATTGCTTAATTAACATCATTTTTAAATGTGGCGGATGGATCATCTGGCGATTTTTTTTTTGTAGTTTTTCATTTCGCAATTTCTTGTCTTGCGACTTAATCACATCGCATTTAATTGTTTGGCAAGCTTTCATTTGGCTATGTTATTTTTTCGTTATAAATCATCAAATCATCACTTTCGCATTGCAATTTTGTATTTTGCATTTGCATTGAATATAGAACTATGCAAAATTATAAAATGGAAAATAGCAAAAAGCCAAATAATAATTAACAAATTATTATAAAACATTGCGAAATAATTAAATGAAAGATAAAAACTTCGATGTGAAATATGCGAAAAGATGACCTTGCGAAACAATAACATAGCGAAATAAAAATTTGCTAAGCAATTAATTGCTAAATAGTCATTGCGAAATGAAAAAGGCCGACGAAATTCACTAGAAGACCATTACGAGGGGTTAACAATTTGTTAGTTCTTCGATATCGCCTTATATATTTTTAATTATTGAAAAGGTAATCTATTTATACTTTAATAAAGTTAGGTATAATATTTATAATAAACAACAAAATTGTTAATTGAATATCTACTCAAGAAGAGTCTTAAGACAGTTTTTCAGTGGTGAGTTAAACCAGAGTTAGGTAGATGTGTCTTCAGTTACTACAATATGCAGTTTTTTTTTATAGAAGGATGCACGTGGAAGGAAATAAACACTAGGATCGGACGATAAAACAAAAGAATTTATTCAATTAACCCAGAGTTAAATTACCAAATATTTTTTTAATCGGGTTAAACATTAATCTGGCAGTGACAAATTGAGCCTTAAAGTTTTAAATATTCAAAGCTTTTCACATGACGTAGACATTAACTTGATGTTGTGGTTCAATACCATGCTGAAGCTACATATTGAAGATGAACAAGGTGGCGCAAAAGTCATCACTCTATTGGGAGATGCTTTATAAATATTGCAAATGACTGCAAATGTCAATACTACTTTGACATTTGTGAAGTAAACATATAAAAAAAATTAAAACATCAAATAAACATAATCCAAAAGCAGAACCAAAGTTTTTCATTCATAAAAAACATTACAGCCAAATAACATCGTTAGACAACTTTTGCGCCACCTTTTATGTTCAATATTTGTTCGATTATATTTAAAATATATTTAACGATAAAATGTTAAACAAATCAAAAGTACCTATAGGATTTTTCAATAAGGGCGGATAGATGTTGAAATGGAACTTTGTGGCGTTCACTGTGCGTGGCTCCTGGCACATAGCGTCGTCTTTCTGTTGGGACCACACGTGCGTCGAACCAGCAAAAATTTGTTAATCGATCGGTAGCGCTATTTGTTGTTGCTGATGGCAATGACATCGTCGTTTTCAAAGAATTACGAACTCTCACAGACAGCGACAATGTTTTCGGTAGATCTTGAGTTTCGTTGACGCAAGGTCGTTGGCTGATTGTTCACTGAATCGGTTGACTCAAATGGGCGCAACGCACGTTTCGTTGATATTAAAATTTTATAATTTGGACGAACAGTTGTGTAACTTAACATGATGATTTGGCACCAGCTCCTGAATAATAAACAACAGATTTGATAGATGTCACGTAAACAACATGGCCGCCAAAATCTACCCGCGCCGATTGCAAAATCCCATATTTAGAAATAAAACTTTATTTTTTTTATTATTTATTTAAAAAAATGATTCGTACAATTTTTAAATGCTTCAACTATTATAAAGCACCCGAGATCAAAATCGTATACCAAAATCGGTCAAGACATGAAAAAGATACGTTAAAAATTTCTTTAGCAAAAACCGGAAATTCAGTCGTCTTTCAAGTTTCAACATTAAATGCACCAAGCTTAAATTTAAAATCCTTAGGGCCGTTTTCAAGAATATTTAAAGAAATACAAAAAAAAATTGGTTCTATGGCATCTACCCATTCTAGATTAGGTAAAACCATAACTCGATTTTTTCCTCAAGGGAATCGCATAGAAAAGCTCTATACCAAATTTTAAGCAAATAAGTCTACCCGTTTTGGCTCTTGCTCTTATAAGAGTGGAAGCACAGACGCACAGACCGACGAACTCTATGACAAAACCAACTTTTTCGGACTTCCCCATAACCGTAGTGTTAATTTTGATTAAAATTTTGATTAAAATTTTGAAATTCTTCACCCATACTTGAAAGTTGAAAAGCAGGAATTTTAGCTCCATCGAAATACAAGTTTTTGTTGGTTATTTCTGGTTTGCGAAACTTGCATCTTCCATCGTAAAACTAAATATTTCTATGCAGAAGTTAATCTCTGCTTTGACACAATTCTAAAGTAACCGGTTTTAAATTCCTTTTTGTTTTCTAAATATTGACTCTGGGAACCCTGTTTCATACAATTAACACCAACAGAATACAGATAAAGCGGTCGATATACCTACACATAGTTCTGGTTATACAAAGTTAGGTTGTTGTTGATGAGCATTCATTCGATCAGTGTGGCATTAGGTGTCGGTGTTGTTGCCGGTTATATTTACTTTCGAAATAAAACAGGATGGAAGAAAAATAATATTCAATTCATTTAGTTCATTATATATTTACAAAGTATCGGTTAAAAAATCTTATATTTGAATATACCATGGGTCTGACTGTAAATGGATGCTGTTGTTGTAGCCTGCGTACCGCTGGCTTAGTTCATGGCTGGATTGGCATTGTATTTTTAATTTATGGAATTATTGACAAAATCTTTCGGATCATTAACTTCGATAATGCAGAAATACCATTAAACGATATTCACCACCTTCAAAGAAGTAAGTCTTAGTTTGATTTTATATCTTTTTCTTGTAATATTTTAAAAAAAAAAAAACCTTATTTCAACAGGAACTCTAGAGCAAGAGCAAATTTCTTTGGTAGTTTATATGTTGGATGCTGTTGCTTCTGGATTACTTATAGCTGGTATATTAAAAGTAAGTACCTATACATACATATACATTATAATAGGGTGATGGTAAAAAGTTTTAAAGTTTATCTTAAATAATACGATTTTCTACTAACAACGTTTCTATCGAAAACAAGGTAGGTTTGTAAGAAACTTATTGAAACTTGTGAAAAAAATAGTAAAATAATGATAGAGCGACATTCGCAAAGCCAAGAAAAATAAGGAAATTGGTAAACAAATAGACTGAATTCGGTAAAATTTCATAACATTTTCAAAGTCAAATTAAACGTCGCGTCGGTGGAAGAAAAAGATTGCCTGGATAAAAGTGAAACTAATAAAAAACAGGTATTTCTTAGACTGTTTGCTTAATAGATTATTTCACAAGACTACGAACGAAAACGAAGCTTACATCATCCAGCCAGGGCGTTTAAATAAAATTAAATTGAAATCTTTCGAGTCGCTCCTAAAATTATTAAATTTATATAAAATATTTCACTTTTATAGCCAAGTATAATTATTATGCGTTAAAAACCACTTTAATTTGTGGGGTGAAATGATCAAAATTCAGTGTTTGTTTATCCAACGCCTCCACATCCACACGCAATAGTTCATTTCTTAAAATCGGGTATAAGAAATAACAAATTATTTCATGAAATCAATTTTATTTTTTTTGTTTTACCATCTCTGTGGCAATAAATGAAGAAATAATTTGACTTCTCATGTCAGTTCAAATGACAGTCGGCCAATTTTCACCTTTACATGTAGGGTTAGGAGTTTGAATTGGAGTTCCAGGCATTTCAACTGTATATATCTACAATTGGTGTTGTTTGCTCGGCAATCTGAATAAGAAAAGATTTCATGCCATTATTTGTCCACTGCCCACTGAACTTGCAATAAAAATGTCTGCAATCATTGCTGAAATAAACATGGAAATAAAAACTGCTATTGGAGGCGCAGAGTTAATGCTTCTAAAATATCAGTTTTTGCAAGAACTGCACGTTTTTTCTCAACACAATTTATTGCTCTTACGAATTGTGTGCAGAATTGCATGAGTTACAATTTTCATCATCACGTGTTTTAAAGAAAAAAAAAAAAAATAAATTGAAATTAATTTTATCCTCTTCTCTTAAAACTAAAGCCCTTTGTCCAAATTAAAGTTACTTTTAAGGAAGTGAAAATGGACATGCCAATTTATAAAAGTTTTGTTTATAAAAGTACTGTTTATGCAGTGTTGCCAGATGAAAAAAAAATCTCCCCCCAGAAAAATTGAGAAACCCTCCAGATTACCACATTTTATCAACAAAAACCCCTAAATTTTATTTCAACTTTTTATTTTTATTCACAGCTCCTAAATTTGTTTTTTATTTTAAATTTAATTAATTCACAATAGTTGAGTAGCCACAGTAAAAAAAAAAACATTTGTAAGAAAGGTACTTAGTAATAAAAGAAAATTTGTTTAGGTATTTCTTCACAATGTCTGGGTAAAGTTCTGATTATTTACCCGACATTTAAATAATCCGCAAATTATAGCCTATCAGTAAAAAACTAAGCGTTTCACAATTTTTCGAAATAATAAATGTATGTGTCAATTAGATCTTCCAGTTTTCCAGACAAAATTGACTGATGAAAACTTGAAAACAAAATTTAATAATAAAGGGTCCGCCATCTAACGTTTTTTTTTCAACTAGTGCTTATTTCGTGAATGGTAACACTTAGCTCATGTCTGATTTGACAGATAATTAGTTTTATCCTTCCGCTGAACGAATATGGTTGTGTATAGGCTTCGCTAAGTGAGCCTGCGATCGACTTAGAGAAGATGCCGATTTTGCCAAAAAAATCATCTTTTCAGATGAAGCTCATTTTGATCTTGGCGGGTAGTAAACAAGCAAAATTGTCGCATTTGGGACACAGAAAACCCGCACGCGTACATTGAAAAGCCGATACACCCAAAACGAGTCACTGTTTGTTGCGGATTTTGGTCCAGAGGCATAATTGGGCCATTTTTCGAAAATGAGCAAGGAGAGGCCGTTACAGTCAATGGCGATCGTTATCGGGCCATGTTGAACGAATTTTTGTTCACAAAAATTGAAGAGGAGGATATTGGCAACATTTGGTTTCAACAGGACGGCGCTACGTGCCACACAGCCGAAGCTACACTCGATGTTTTGGGCCATTTTCAAAAAAAAAATTTATTTGGCGGACCCTTTATTTAAATTGCCAAGTAAATTTGCTAATCGACACTTCATCGGGCCATTAAAATACTTTAAACTTTAATTTTAAGTTACACTATTGATATAATGTAAAACATAAGGGACGTTGATAATTGACTAATAAGTTCCAAGTTGCGTATTTAGAACTTTAATAAGACATTGTGAAACAAGCCCTAAGGTCTAGTTTTTCAGTTAGCGAATAAAGTTAAGCCCTAGGTAAATCATCATATTTGGTGGGTTAACCCAGGATTAAATGAACAGATGCTTTTGAAGTTTTATGCACCGAGTTTGTTTAGTCATTCCGCTTCCTCAGTTCACTGTGGGTAAATTTACTTCTAGAGTTAGCTAACTATAAAGGAATTCAAATTTTGTTTTGCTGCACTTCTTTAAAAAAATTCTAATACTTAATCGTCATCTTCGTTTTAACTGTCGCGTTGGATCGATACATCTTCTCACTTGTGAAAGTTTTCAGCATTTATTCTTTTTGTGTAAAATTCTGACATCCAAAATGTAAGGAATAATCTAACTCTTTGAATACTGTCAGCTGTTTTAATGCCTTTACGAATCCTCAACCTTTTAGCTCTAAATGAATCCCCCCAGATTTCCCCCCGAACATTTCATCCCCCTAGATTACCCCCCAACGACAAAAAAAGGGGAAAACCCCTAAACTGGCAACCCTGTGTTTATGCATACACTAACTTTTAATGGAGAAAAACTTATAGAAATAATTTTAATGGGCATTTGTTGGTATTTTTACTGAAGTTTGGTACTTTTTTGTCTAATTTTCCTGGGCTAATAGCATTAAGCCTGTGAGATATTTCAAATTAATTCTTTCACGAGGAAGTTTGAGCGGGAATGAATTTTTTGTTAAAGCAGTATAATATGCGTTAGCTAACAAAAAACTGGTTGGGGTCACGTAGTTGAAACGGGGTCTATAAAAAGAAATGAATGATAAAAATAATTATAGAAGGAAGAGCGAAGAGACGTTAAATGAAACAAGTTACTCGTTGTGGTGTTGAACGAAAATTCATTAAAAATTCTTATTTAAATTATAAGCCAGGTTTAATATAGGTAATATGCTTGGGGGTTATCTCTTAAATATAGGGAATTTAAGAGCAGATTAATTTCAAACTAGCTTAAATTGAATTTAAATTTAGAAAGGAAACCATTAGAAGCAATAACACACTCTTAAAATGTCATAATCATTGCATGAGTTTGATTTTCTGTTGTTATTTAAATAGATTTCATTGAAAACCCACGTGATAAAAATAAAAAAAAAAAAAAATGCAAATTAATGATAAAAAAGATTATTGTTTAATTGAAATGTCATCAAATGGTTGTTTTGATAAATTTTTAAATTTATTCAAATGCAAAAACATTAAGCACCGGTTTCATAGTGCACACTTACTGGAATAAGTCACACTAACATATACATATTTTCCAAATTGGGACTCTATAGGCAGAACCGGTTTTAGAACTTTCAGCTATCCAAACCCATGCGAAAAAAAGTAATGAAAAACAACAAAAAAAAAACGTAATAACTTAATGAATTATCATTTTTTTTCTTTTATTGACAATTAAATACATACATACATACATATACATAAACATTTGTTTTATGTTTTCGATAATTTTAATTGAAAAAGTTGCCAAGTTTGTCAATCCAATTTTTCCACTCATTTCATTTTCGTGCTGATTCTAAAGGGTGTTTTTTTTAGATGTATAGTTCTTTGAAATAGAATAAAACAAAGATGATTTTTTTAAATTGATATAAACTTTACTTTATTTGAAAGATAATTTTCTAGCATTATAATTAAAATATGATTTCTGGTGTATGACCGCCACCGCTGGCTCGGACGTAGTCTGATCTGGAGGTTCAATTTTCAATGACTTTTTCCAGCATTTGTGGCCGTTTATCGGCAATAACGTGGCGAATGTTGTCCTCCAAGTGGTCAATCGTTTCGGGCTTATCGGCGGTGTAGACTTCACATATCCCCACAGAAAATAGTCAAGCGGCGTTGAATCGCACGATTGGAAGCACGGGTCGGTAGCGTGAAACTATGCGGTTGCCAAACATTTCCTTCTTTAAATCAATTGTGGCACAAGCTGTGTTACATGTTGCGCGCGCCGCCGTCTTGTTGAAACCACAGCTCCTGCACATCATGGTTGTTCAATTGATGAACGAAAAAGTCACTAATCATGGCTCTATAGCGGTCACCACTGACTGTAACGTTCTGGGCATCATCGTTTTTAAAGAAGTACGGGCCAATTATTCCACCAAACCATAAAGCACACCAAACAGTCAGTTTTTGTGGATGTAACGGTGTCTCAACATGCACTTAAGGATTATCATCATTGACGTATCCATTCAACAAAATGTGAGCTTTATCGCTAAACAAAATTCGCTTATGAAAATTGGGATCAACAGCAATCTTGTTTTGGGCCCATTTGGGCACAATTTGGAAGCGTTGTTCAGGCGTCAGTCTATTTATGTTAAAATGCCAAACCAAACTTAAAATAAATCACTTGACAACTGACAAAATGGCAGCCAGTTAAAATAGTATTGCCAACTTGAAGTTATATACCTCTAAAAAAAACCCTTTATAAATATAATACACATTATCAACTAACATACGACATAGCAAATAAAAGTTCTAAAATCGTGAAGGGCATATTTCCTACATATAGCTATTGGTTTTGTATTTGTAAAGATATTCACAATCGGAAATCTATTGTATGAAAAAGCCAATGAGTCAATTCAAACTTTACCTTGCGATTAGACTTCATCGAAAATATTTGTTATCTATAACAGAAAGTAATGAAGTGTACGACTGATAAAAAAGTGCCGAAATCGTTCTAACACCACCAAGATGTACACCATCTGATTTCTTCGATAAATACCATTTTCTACTCATGCTATTTGATATTGTGATTTCGCAGAAATTGAAAATAAATTCACATTATAGGGTAGATAAGGTTTTTGGTAAGAAATATGTGTTTCTATAGAATTTAATTAAATTAACAAATAAATCTTAAGTTTTCTCGATTTAGCATAAATATGCTTTAATAACACCGTATATTTCTTTTCTTTCTTTTCTTTTTTTTTCATTTTATAGAAAAAACATTTGATGTTGATGCCTTGGCTGATATTAAGAGGTATTGGACTTATTTTAGCCATTCCGATTGGTATTCTTTTTTGGTTTTTGGCAGTAGTGACAGTTACACGAGCAGTTATTTTAGCAGTTTTGATTTATTTTGCTATTGTTGGTAAGCTGAAGTGTTCTAATTGTTTAGTACCTACCTAAGTTTTAATATTTTTTTTTTTAACAGGTTTGTGCATGTGGTCCTGGATTGTTATTTATTCGCTTTACAAAGAAATACGCAACTCGTCGAATAGGCCAATAATACCAATGCAACAGGCACCATATGTACCATATTATGATACCCAAAGTGGACAACTTGGTCCCGCACCACCATATCAATATCCAAATAAATAAAACATTTATTCCAAATTATTTCTATATAATTTGTTTTAGTGACCTTTGACCAAATTATTTTTCTAGATAAGGGAAAAAAGTTTATATCCATAAATAAATAACTCTTTTTGTGAAGTATTTTTAAATGCACTTTTTAAATAGTTTAAAGCTTGTTTTTGTAAATAAATAAATTCTAAAAGCGACATCTAGTGGGAACCATGTTACTTGTGCTCTCAAACGTTGTTATGGTTTTTAAGTTATGGGGTTTTAAGCACCTCATAATGTGGGATATTCGCAAAAAAAGTGTACTATCTGAAAGAGCTTAGTGACCTCATAAAATGTCAATTCAAAATTCAAATGTTCACACTCCAGCAGATGAATGAGAAGTGAGGCTTTATGCCGAAGAACTAAGGGGACTCTGTTAAAAACCCTGATCATCTTAGCACCAGCGCTGGGACATGGACTATTAAGGTTAGACAAAGAGCTTTGCACATGAGACGCGAGCAGAGAACTAAGGCCAGGCGCGCACATGCAACTAAACTGTTTGGTTTCGATTTTGAGCACTCGGGATTATATGAGAGTCCGCCGGTTTATGTGCGCGGACTCTCATATAATCCCATAGTTCCGATTTGCGAATGGTCGCGAATTTAAACATTTCATTCCCATGGGCCATGACTGGTTGGGCTGACATCTGTAAATTGTCACAGGTAAATTTTTTTGTTTTGAGCTTAAATTCAATCCGATGTTGTGGACTGCGAATTTACGGTACACAGTTCGCAGAAGATATTAAAATACCGGAATTTCCAATAAATATTAATTGTACGCAGTGTTTTCTATTTAAATTTGTTGATTGGAGCATTATTCACTTTGTCGAAAAGTTAAAACAAAAATATAATTGATATTTTATTTAGAAATAGCTTTAAACGCTTTATAACGGGTGATTTTTTAGCTGGTTTGGTTTTGGCAACACTGGTTTTGACAGCTGACGTGTGTTTAGTACCTTGTGTCACTGTCAAACAGCTTCAGTTTGGTTTGCAATTTAACCATGGATCGTCTTACAAATGAACAACGCTTGCAAATTATTGAATTTTACTATCAAAATTCGTGCTCGGTTCGAAATGTTCATCGCGCGCTGCTTGTGTTCAGCGATGAGGCTCATTTTTGGTTGAATGGGTACGTAAATAAGCAAAATTGCCGCATTTGGAGTGAAGATCAGCCAGAAGCATTGCAACAGCTACCAATGCATCCCGAAAAAGCCACTGTTTGGTGCGGTTTATGGGCCGGCGGCATTATTGGGCCTATTTCTTCAAAGATGATGCGAATCGCAGCGTTACTGTCAATGGTGAACGCTACTGAGCGATGATAACAAACTTTTTTTTGCCCGAAATGGAAGTTCTTGACTTGCATGATATGTGGTTTCAACAAGACGGTGCCACATGCCACACAGCACGCGAAACAATGGCGCAATTGCGAGGCGAGTTTGGTGAACAGTTAATTTCACGTTTCGGGCCGGTCAATTGGCCGCCTAGATCGTGCGATTTGACACCATTAGAGTATTTTTTGTGGGGATATGTCAAGGCTAATGTCTATAGGGACAAGCCCGCTTCGATTGACGCACTGGAAGCCAACATCCATGCATTCATTCGTGAGATACCGGCCGATATGTGTGAAAGAGTATGCCAAAATTGGACTCAGCGGATGGGCTACCTGAGACGCAGCCGCGGTCAACATTTGCATGACATTATCTTTAAACATTAAATTGCAAGGTTCAAACTATCGATTCAAATAAATATTTCATTCATTTTTTCGAATTTTTTGTGTTTTTTTTTTAAAAAAAGTTCTAAACCTCTTAAAAAATCACCCATTATTTCCTTCTACTAAAGTGGTTTGAAACTAAAAAAAATTCAATGTGAGACGTTTTTGGTTGGTGAATCTTACAATCGGTTCTCTTATAGGAAAGCACCAAAATATACCTACTTATATACACATACAGAAAAAAATCTTGCGTTTCCCTTTTCATAAATTCAACGTTTTAAATTGATTGTGGCTTTATTATTTTGCATCTATACATAAATTCTTGTAGGTATTATTTGTTTACTTCGTAGTCAAAGAATTCTATTGCGTCTCAATATGTTCTTTAAATAATAAAACAAATCTATATGTCGTAAAACGTGCAAAAAGGCGGATTCTTGGAATGATTTTATGTATAGGTATTCAAAAACCACAGTGGGTATTAACAGAGCTAACTTTCTCGATGACAACCATAAGTTTTTATAATACAAAAGTATTGAAAAGTAGTATATTTCTGTCAGTACCCATGGTAAAGTGAAATTACATTCTAGGAAATAAGACCGCATTTGGTCTGGGATTTTCAGAGATCATTTGCTCACATTCATGTTGCACTATATTTACAAATATAGGTATTTATTGAAAAGTATTATGGAAATTAGTTGTTTTAGACAAAATATTACATCGTTTTGTTCATGAGCAAATGAAACGTTCTACAAAAAAAAAATTAATTGGAAGTCACAAACAAATAAAATACTTCCATCTATAGGGACATGTGTAATAATAAAAGAAATAGAAATGACAGCCCTGATTAATAATGCACACGGCATTAAATCAGCGTAGCCATTTATTTTATTATATTATATTGATATATCTTCTGAATCTTATAAAACATCAGCTTATGAGGCATGTTTCTTCTTAGTCTTCTTGTTTTGTGCTGCAAAGTTCTGACCCAATAACCAATACATTTTCCTATATTTTTAGTTCTTCTCTTTTCTTTTTGAAATACTTTTTCTATTTAAACTTTACAAGTTATTTGGAAAAATTGGAACATTGTTTTCGAGTCAGTTAGTCATTGTTGCGTCCAAACTCTTCACAACACATGCGAATAAAGCTCTAATATCTCAGTATCATCGGCAAAAGTAGCTAAGATAACATTGCTGTCCACTTGAACATACAAATACAGAAATGGTCCTAGGCCACTACCTTGTGGTACACCCGGCTTCAATTGTTTTAAATTCCGAATATTCTTGCTCGTACCATACTCTAGAAAGTCGGTTAGTAATAAAGGACTTGACAAGTTCGTAGAACAGCCTTTAAAAGATCCCTATGCAGTTTGTACTCAAGTCTCAGAAGGCAAACCTAGTCAAAGGCTTTAGCAAAATCTAGATATAGAAGGGAAATTTTGATTCATCACTTTTATTAATAAAGTGTTAGTTATCTGCAGCTATACATTTCCTGAGAATAATTTCAAAACATTTGCAAAATAATCAACGAAAAGGTATAAGTCTTCTGCTTCTGAATTCTGAACCGTATTTTTTTTACAGGCTGTATGTGTATCTGTGTATTTTTCAGGCCTAATAACATTTTTTTAATGGTTGTATTTATAAATACATTTTATAACGTAAGGTTGCAACCTAAACCTTAATCAAAAGATATATCTAAAAATGGTCAACAAAACAGTATGATCAATTAAATTTATAAATGACCTTAATGGCCTTTAACACATGAGAGCAATTTAACCAGGGAAAACCATATAGTTAGTTATCCGAAGAAGCAATTGATTGGAGTGATACGAAAAATATCAATTTTTTTTGTAAATAATCTCCTCTATCGCTCTGTTAAGAAGTGAGCATGGAACTCCAAAATGTTTGTCCCTCAGTATTTTGACAGCAAAATTTCTTACGAAATACTAAAACTTAAATCTTTTGCAACGACGAAAAATTCGTATAAACTTCAGAAATCAAATAATTTTATCTCATATAATTAAACAAAGGTTTGTTTATATTTTTAAGTTTCAACTTAAATTGATTTTTACCCATCGGCGTCGCCTATCTAAATTTTTGGATATTTTAAACAATTTTTAAACGTCAGATGTTGTACAGCTTTGCTCACAGCACGCCTGTTTGAAAAACTTGAATTTGCCCAATCCACCATAACAAAAAATTTTGCCACTCATATAAATCCAGCATAAAAACGATCGGGAAATTCCGAATCTGTCAACGTCAAAAGTGACAGCTATCATTTTGTGGAAACTGACAGATCCAACATAATGTATAACAGTTTTGTATCTTTAAGGAAGTTTGTTCTCAATTTTGATATTTAAAATTAAATGTTAATTACAAAAATAGATACAAAATTGTCAGTTGCCACAAAGTGACAATTTTGACGTTTCTGAATAAACGAGAGAGGGATATATTGATATTTAGTAAAGATCTCTATCATAAAACCAAGTACACGCAACCTAGTCGTGAACTTTATTCCATTATGTTTTTGGAAACTGCAACTATACATAATATATGTACATTGTACATACTTAACTATGCCCACTTTATCAAACTCATACAAATTCTTTCAAATTTGAAAACAAACAACTTCAACCAAACTACCATCAAATACAAAAATAACTCCAAACAGCTGATTTTTGTCTTTTGTTTTGACATTCAAGATGTAAACACACTACGTGATAGCAGTCACGTACTTGATCTAGTCTCTTGCTGGATTGACACGAAGCACAGTGACCCGTATTGACTTTTTTGGTTGCAAGAATCATATCTCTTAAACGAATAAAGATATCGCCAAAATTTTGTTTTGGTTTTGAAGGAAATTTCCAAGGCTATAAAGTTTGTGAATTTTAAGAAAAAATATTTACAGGGTGTTTCAGAATTTGCTGCTGAAATAAGAAGTTTTTGTTAACGTGGTTAACATAATTGGTATTTAATTCTAAAAAGGTCGGAAGTCAATTTATGAGGTAATTTGAGGGTAATTAAAGTGAAACAGTGGGCAAAAAAGAAAACAAACCAATTTGAGTGAAACAGTGGGAGAAAAATCAGTTTTTGTTTTTCTTTATCAATTGATTTTTCATTTTTTTTTTATTTTTTTTATACGAGAGTAAATTTATAAAATATTTATTGATAGATTACAATTCAAAAAGTAGAAACACAAAATAAAATTAACAAAAATTTACACAAAAAAATTAAATTTCTTGGAAGCTATCCGGGGTAATGCGTAATAAACTTATAATTTCCGGTGAGTATTGTGATTTCAGATCACAGATAAGGTATGTAACCTCAGGGTAGAAGTAAGTCGATCTGATGAGACTGCTAGCATGTTAAATAGGTCTTCATTCTGTCGAATTCTTGAAACTTTGCACGTATTTTGATACCTGTATTTCTTGTAGTCTTTATTTTTGGACAACTTTTGATTTTCAGGGTACTTTTGTTTCAATAACTCTGCGGTTTTTTTGGTGTAATCTCCAAATTTAACTGTATTCACTACTTCCCTGCTATTCAAAACATTAAGTATTATTTTGATCCTGGTTATAACCTCTTTATTGACTCCAGTTATTCGAGCGGTTGCCTCAGATTGTTCAAAATTCTCCTTGAAGTGTTTCCATCATTGCTATTTCCAAATCCTTGCTTTGGTTTATCTACATCAAGTCCAAGCTCATTTGTCCGGTTTTGATATAAAGAGATGAAGAAAGCTATTCCTCATTTTGTTTATGAAAAATAATCTCGATCTATGGGTTGCGACCCATTTTTTATCAATGTTGTAATAAAAGCTTTTTAATTTTACTTCATTTTTCGTTAAATTTTCACCGGATAGTTGGTATTCACTTATTATAGCAAAAAGAACTCTTCAAGACTCTCATCTTTGACAAAAAGTTCAAACAAAATATTGTATGGTATATCCATTTTAAATAATTTTTCCTTATATCTACAACTGCTCCTTCAAGTTTTCAATGATAATGACATTGGGCGATAATTTATCCCAATGTTTCATCTTTTTATACCATAAAACTAAATACCTGAATTAAAAATATTCAATTTATGACATCCTAATAAGGTAATCTGCTTTACCTATAAGCTTTTTAAAAAAAATTCTTATCCAGTTAAAAACTCTTAGCCATCAAACTACCTGACAGTAATTAATCATACCCGAAATCAATAAAGTTCTATTTGGGGTCACAAGAAATAAGCTATAAAACCGTTTTAAAAAACTTAGGTAGGTTTTTCCTTCTAAATTTCAAAACCATTTTATTTCAATCCAACACTCATACCTGCAAAACAGAGAAAAAATATTTTCCATGATTTTTTTCTGCACCTGACCAAAAAAAAAAAACTCAGAAAAAATTACTGACTTCATTAAATCAAATCGCTCTAGCTCAGCTCTATGCAACTTTATGCAGCTGAGTTTTTGGTCTATATGAAGAAATATATAAAGATTTAATATCCTCCGTCGAGCTTAGCTTGATTATGTTTCAACCTTTTTTTTCTACTCAATGTAAAGACGAAAAAGGTTGCAAAAATGGGTGTTTAAAAAAACATTAATTTATCATTTTTTTTTTTATTTCTGATTACAGCAATTAACACAGATATCAAGTAAAAATAACAAAAAAAAGTTTTCTTTACACCTTTTTCCTAGTTTTTACACTCAAAAATTAAAAAAAAAAATTTTAAAACAATTGTTTTTTTTTCTAACCATAAAAATTTGTCAACTCTGACTCGCTCTACAAGTCAAACCATTCATACAAATGAAATAAGTTTTTCCATTACTAGAGCTCCAAACATTTGTCAATTCAAATTCGCAAGCACTTTTGCCTAAACCGGCCACTGTGCGACGGACAAATTGGCTGTTTTTTGTCAGTAAACTGCTAACTAAAACAATGATTCTGTCCATTCTTCTGTCATTCTCAGTAAACTGTCTTTTGACAATTTGTCAGTCGTGTTAATCCAGCATAACATCACGCAACATGGTATTTCCTCTTACTAATGGGTGATTTTTTAAGAGGTTTAGAACTTTTTTAAAAAAAAAAACACACAAAATTCGAAAAAATGAATGAAATATTTATTTGAATCGATAGTTTGAACCTTGCAATTTAATGTTTAAAGATAATTTCATGCAAATGTTGACCGCGGCTGCGTCTCAGGTAGCCCATCCGCTGAGTCCAATTTTGGCATACTCTTTCACACATATCGGCCGGTATCTCACGAATGAATGCATGGATGTTGGCTTCCAGTGCGTCAATCGAAGCGGGCTTGTCCCTATAGACATTAGCCTTGACATACCCCCACAAAAAATAATCTAATGGTGTCAAATCGCACGATCTAGGCGGCCAATTGACCAGCCCGAAACGTGAAATTAACTGTTCACCAAACTCGCCTCGCAATTGCGCCATTGTTTCGCGTGCTGTGTGGCATGTGGCACCGTCTTGTTGAAACCACATATCATGCAAGTCAAGAACTTCCATTTCGGGCAAAAAAAAGTTTGTTATCATCGCTCGGTAGCGTTCACCATTGACAGTAACGCTGCGATTCGCATCATCTTTGAAGAAATATGGCCCAATAATGCCGCCGGCCCATAAACCGCACCAAACAGTGGCTTTTTCGGGATGCATTGGTAGCTGTTGCAATGCTTCTGGCTGATCTTCACTTCAAATGCGGCAATTTTGCTTATTTACGTACCCATTCAACCAAAAATGAGCCTCATCGCTGGACACAAGCAGCGCGCGATGAACATTTCGAACCGGGCACGAATTTTGATAGTAAAATTCAATAATTTGCAAGCGTTGTTCATTTGTAAGACGATCCATGGTTAAATTGCAAACCAAACTGAAGCTGTTTGACAGTGACACAAGGTACTAAACACACGTCGGCTGTCAAAACCAGTGTTGCCAAAACCAAACCAGCTAAAAAATCACCCGTTATAATATTCAAATATTAAGGGAAATGTCGTTCAATTTTTCAATACTCATCGTCCTCAGCCTCTGGACCACAGATTAGGCACATAAAGATGAGAATGTTTCGTACGTTTCACCCTCCAAAACCCATTTGTTTACATTGTTGTATTTGTAATTTCATCCCGCGTCGATGAATAGATGCGAATTGCAACAACAATTTAACCAGGTGTGTGAAGATCCCTACTGTCTGTCTATGTGTGAGGTTTTTGTGCACACATTCTCATTTTTTATCTGCTTGTAGGCAAATTAAAATGGCTGCCGGGGATTCTCATCTTCATGTGGCTAATCTGTGCTCTGGACTGGAAACATTTCCTCTGGTTTCATACTTCCGTTGCAAACTATGGAGAATTAACATGAAGTCCAAAAAAAAGATTTGTTTGTTTGAATTTCAACAAAAAGAACTTCAATTTCTCATTTTATACTGCAAGTGGGAAAATTTAAAAAAAAAGAAAAACAAATGAATTAGGTATACAATTTTTTTAATTTTTCAAGAAAAAATATATATAAAATATATAAATAATGCTATTATAAGACAAACGTACCTAATATATTTTATTTTTGCGTGCCAACAGGAAATTAGCGTGTCAATTGAGTACGATCGCACCTCTCCGGCAACGCTGCATCAGATCGTTTTACAACAGACAACTTCAAGGTAATTGAAACTTGATTTTCGCCGCAGTATTCAACATCTTTCCCCAATCACAGTTCACAAAGTCACAACTCGACTCGAATTCAGTTCTCAGTTTCTCGTGAGCATTCAAAGTCGAACGAACTGCATTTAAATTATTTTAATTCGGTTGCCTTCTTATTTTAGAAAAAAAGAAGAATCTTTTTAGTTGCTTTTGCCAAAAAAAAAAAGAGTAGAGAATTGAATTGAACACCATGGCTCTCACGGGATGCTGTTGCATGAGCCTCCGCACCGCGGGTTTGGTTCTTGGTTGGCTGGGCCTGGCGGCATCGGCTATTACAATAAGTAGCATAATGAACCGTCTTTCAAGATACGATCCCGATGATGATGATGATGATGAGCTTGTGGACTACAAAATGCATAGTAAGGTTTAAGAAAACTTTTACTTTAACTTGGTTAACAATTTTTAATTTAGGAACTGTGAAATCTGATGTCATTCTTTTGTCAATTTCAATTTTAAACGTGCTGTTTACCGGCTTGCTTGTTAATGGAATTACTGCGGTAAGTACATATCTGCATGTGTATATTATATTAAACGTACTACATACATACAAATTGCATGTTTTTTTTAAGTCTTTTTGTGCATTTACCTACAATTTACAATCATTTGCATTTTTTTTTTGCTGTATATTGTGACGCAGAGCGAAAGGAATTTTTTTTTTATATTTTTATTATTTCTGGTTTATCGTTACTTTTGTTGTTGTTTAAACAAAAAAAAAAAAGGGAACTTGTTCCATGATGATGGCTTTAAACCGGTCGGTTACAGCGTTGCCGTCGCAAATTTTTCATTGTATGTAAAACAAAACTCAGGTATATCGCAAAATCAAAAAGGGCAAAAAATTAGCAATTAAAAAAAAAAAAAATAACAAGATTAGATAAATTAAATTATTAAAATTATTATTAGAATGTGCCAATTCTGGGAAAAAAAAACAATTCTTTGAATTTATCGATACTACAAACGAGAATTTCTACAAAAGATCAAACTTAATTGTCACTCATTCCGGTAACTGATGTGCATGCCCTGTGAAACTGGCCATTTAACACCGCATTAGATGTCAGTTAGCTTAAATTATTTTAAATTGATATATCGTGCTCTTTTGAAGTAAATATAATTTTTTAATCAAGTTTTACTTGATGATTCAGACACTTTCTCTTGGAACATTTTGGTTTACTTTCTGCAACAGCTTATTTGAATTTAATTCCAGGAAAACCCACTTATCACCAGCTTAAGATGACAGCCTAAAAAGTGACTATTAGGGGGTTGTGTTCGTACGCGATATTGAAAAGTTATTTGATTTACTTGCATTGCAACTTTACAGTCTATGATTACCCTAACCCATTTATTCACATTGGAAAACATTATGAGCTTACTAATTTTTTTAATTTATAAAAATATCTTGTGGACTTTTACAGCAGATAGCTTTTAATATAATGGTTAGTATAGCGTATTAAAGAGAGGTATATTTTTGCCGAATAGTGGTAGGGTAAGCTAAAACGTTAAAAAAAATACGTTACGTGTTACACGTAGTACAGGTTACAATGCAGTTGCCTTATGTATAGTGGATATGTTAAATAACAAAAATAGAATGTTGATGTATATGTATCTTAACCGTGAGTCTCCGCACTCATCGATTTTTTTTTTTTTTTTTATTATATGCCTGTAAGACTTAAGGCCTTTTTAATTGCACCTGAACTCTACAGTGAGATGAAATAGAAGAATAAAATTTAAATTTTCGTTTTTACAGTGGAGCGGACTGATAAATGACGAACTAGGTCTCAGGAACACCCTGTTGCCCTGCACCCTTTTACCACCTGGTTCTCGGTTACGACGAGAGAAATGGAGTTAGGAGGTTTTTATTGAACGAAGACGATTTAATACTATTTACTACATAGTTGCTAGTTGGCCCGCCCGGGTTCGCATGGGTAGACAAACCTAAGCTTCGCATAAAAATGATAACAGAAAATATTATTTTTTTACTTTTTGTAATCGAATATGTACTTCTTTCTGGGTTTTAACCCACTTCACATTATGAAAGGCTAAATTTATAAAAATATCATCATCTTAGTCCATCCCTTATTGGTTTCCCAACACAGAGAGAATGTTTGTATTCGAAAACCAATATTTTTTATATCCCATTTCACTTTATAAATACCATGCATTTTTTTTTTCAATAACCTTTCAAACAAACTGAATTTTTGAAATCGGATACCATACTTTTCATTTTTACCCTCTTTCACCCTACAAATACCAAATTAAAACACAAAATATATCAAAACCCATCTATTCAAAATAACCTTTCAAACACTAAAAGAATTTCTTAAATCGGATATTTTTATTTTTACCCTACTTCACCCTACAAATAACAAAATTTAGAAAGGAATATCCCTAGAGCTATTGCCTTAAAAAAACAAAACTTTCAAACAAAAGAAGAATTGCTTAAATCGGACAATCTTTTTTTATTTTTACCCCATTTCACCCTACAAATAGTAAAATTAAAAAATCGGATACGTCAAATGCGATATGCTCTTAAGTGATGAAATTTTATGTGGGTCCTACTGTACTAAATACAAATGTTTTAAGTAGGTACTACTTGCTTGTATTGTATAATTCAGTTTTTTCTTCGGCCAGCACAAGTTTTGTTTTGCCTTGGCGATTACTACCGTCTAAGCTCAATTCAAAATTATGTATAGCCGGCCGAATGAGCTTAATTTGTATTCTGAATATCTTCTGTATAAGATAAGTATATATTCATACCTCAAAAAGTTGCTTATGAATAATAACTAATTGAATTACGCTTCGTTTACTTTTATTCGAACATAAGTTTATATTCATGCAACCAGAACATACTTTAGCTTATAATCATTATTCATTGGGTCTTATTAATAAAACTAAGCATCTGCTCAGTACTTAATTTTTTGATCGGGTTCTCCATTTGGAATGAATGTTAATACTAGCATTTTAATATCACTTGCTTGCACTTATATTGAGCACCTGCACCAAGCACTTGCTCTGAGTACTTGCTCTATTTTTTATTAATAGGTACCCAATAATTATGTTGTACCTAACAAAAATTGACAATATTAGTTTTGATCACATTTTAAACAAAAGTGCCTAATTTGAGTTTTAAAAAAATGACAGCTCAGCTCAAAAGTTAAAATTTTAAAAAGAAAAATATAAAAATGAAATAATGTTTAAAAATGTGCTCTAAGCGTAGTGAAAATTAAAACTCAATAACCATTTTAGACCGAGTTCTAAGCAAATGATTAGAAGTCAAGAAATTTTTGAATTCTAAACTTCTGGAACGAGTTTTAAATCAGATTTTAGAACTTTTCACAGAATTTCGGCTATTATGTACCTAATCTATGCATAAAATATTTTTTTTTTTAAATAAAATTCTGTACTTAACTTTTTCGTTTCATTTTCAGAATAAACATCGTTTGCTGTTGCCTTGGCTAATAACCAAAGGTTTAGTTCTAGTACTTGTCATTCCTCTTGGTTTTATCAGTCTGGCTGGATCAGCATTGACTGGTGAACCAATTCAAATTGTAGCATCTGTTTTTGTTTTACTAATTATTGGTAAGTTTTTTTTTTTATTTTTGACTCGTATAAATAATTTAATGTTATTTAATATATTTAATCATTTTTTATATATGTAGGTTTATGCTGCTGGTGTTGGATGGCAATTTATTCGCTTTACAAAGAAATTCAAGAGACTGGAAAGAAATCATTAACATTTTATCAAAGTGCAGCTATAAACAGTGGAACTGTTCCTTATCAATTGTTTGAAAAATATTAATAGTTAGTAACATCCGGGTTGGCGGGATCATTTTGAATAATTTTTTTTTATATTTAAAATTTAAAAATAAAGTTTTTCCATTAAAAAAACAAAAATACAAAATGTAAAAATTCTTGTAGTGATAATATTTAAAATAGTCATCTTAAAAATTTTGAATTGAAAACATTGAAGGAGTATGTACTCTTGATATTTTGGTAAGATTATAATGAAATTATGAGTTTTGTGATTAAAAAAGAAAGCTAAAGATGAATTTTGAGCTTGAGCTAGCTAGTAAAACATGTATCTATTTTCGTAATAGTTATTTTAAAATATCCAAAGCTAGATTCACGTAGCTTTAGCTTGTTTTACCAGCTCAAGCTCCAATTTTTGTCATTAAAAATAGCTTACACTAGAATATTATATAGTAAATGCTCAAATGTAAATATCAAGATTCTTTCAATTCTCTCTAGAAAGCTTTGACTAGTTCTTAGTTTAAGAATATTCGCTAGTTGTAACGCGAAAGACAACCAACGTTTTAAAGAAAACACTCGGAAATTTCTGAAAATAACTTCAATAATTCATATTTTGTTTAATTTTCAGTAGGTTTCAGATTACAAACAAAACGTATAGACGATTAAATTCTGACCAGATGATGCAGATATTTTTGAGATATCTGAGTGGCTCTGGGTTTCAGTTCGGTGTATGATAAATTCTTGGAGTTTAATGCATTACAGTATACAAAACTGTTGAGCACTTGATCAACAACATTATGATTATATTTGATTTCCGTGGAAGTGGAATTGAAACAGAAAAAGCTAATTTGGCCGGAAAATATAAGGTTCCTGGAGCTTTTGGGGCTATTGAATGCACCGATATATTGCTCAAAACTGCGATTCATTTCATGGCCAGAGTCAGTCCATCACAACTCACGGTTCTTCAAAATACTTTAAAAAACCATCTGACAGCACTATTCGCCATATTGTTGCCCATTTTCTCACAACATTTTCTATGCTAGATGGAGTGGCTCCAAAATGCATAAAAAGAGAGCATTCTGAAGAGAATATTGCACCCGTTCAAGAAAGTGTTGAAGAAAACCCAAATTTATATATGTTCGTGGTCCGTCCACTTTATGGAAAATTTTTGAAGGCTTACAAGCTGGATCAAGACTTGATGCCGAATGACCGTCGTTTTCGTCGAAATTTCGGTGAAAATCAACTAGCATTGGATAAGATGCTTTATCGAAAAAATTCTGTTCAGCGATGATGCTCATTTTTGGCTGAATGGGTACATACGTCTTCTGATTTGAAGCATTTTGATTATTTTCTTTAGGGATACGTAGAAAATCACTTGTCTAGACTGTCTCAGAAACCAATAACAATCGAAGAATTATAGGAAGCCAACATAAATTGTGCTACTGAGACTTGAAAAAGTGATCGTAAACTTTGTCTGCCCGAAGTTTTGTTCAAAACTAATTACGTGCAAAGTGTATTCTCTTCATTTATCACAGAAAATGTCTATTTAATGAAATTTAATGTTTTTCTTTTTTTTTCAAAATCAAAGTAAACAGGTACTGGTTTAAAAAAAAAAACCCATATTTATAAATTTTATTGATAATTGAGTTGATAATTCTACTTATGTATACATATGTATATTTGTTCCATCACTTAAAAATCTTAAAATAAATATTTCTGAGAAAGCGACAAATTTGATATAACAAGAAAGACTAGAATATCTTTCTGAGATAATAGCACTTCCAAAGAAAAAATTATTCAGACAACTGATCAATTTATCTCTAGTTTATAATGCCATCTTTATTTACATATACGATCTTCAATTTTTTATGCCGAAATAAAGCTTCAAGCATTGCTGTTAAAATTGTATGAGTGTTTTAATTGACAGTCTTGTTGACGTCATTCAAGCTCACAAAAAAATAAATTCTAAATTAAATTTTGGTGACAAACCATCGCATTCAGAATGTACATATAATATGAAAAATGTTAAACATCATGTCGTGATGTGTAGGTGTATATAGATGATGGTTTTTGTACCGTTAAATCATAGCTGATACGAATATCGCAAATCTATTTCTTACGTAAGAAAGGTCGTATCCACAGAGTTGAAAATTGAAATGCTGATAGTGGAAGATCATTTGGTATTCCAATGAAATTTTAACTTTCTCTTAAGGTGAAATATTGGTTTCGTATAAAAAACTATTTTCGCATGATCAAAAAATTAATGAAAGGTGGTTTTCGCCATTAAATACCTACATGTTATTGCCGATTCGATAATCGGGAATATATAGTGAGTAGATATTACTCCCACCGTGCGTCGCGTCAGAATGGAATTTTATCTAAATTTCACCGAACATTTTTCTTAGCATTCATTTTGCAACAATTACGAAATACGGTATATTGTATACATCTTGGAGAGTACAAAGACTAAAGATTGGAGATATACATATGTATGCTCAAAGAAAAACAAAATATATATCAGGTGTCCCCCAGGGTAGCCACCTTGGACCGTTGCTCTTTATAATTTTCACTTATGAAATAATTTCAATTTTTTATTATTGTGAATGCCTGCTATATGCTGACGATGTGAAATAATTTTTAAACGTAACGAGTTCTGATGATTGTCAACTTATTCAATCTGAACTTGATTCTCTATCACTTTGGTGTCATATCAATGGTCTAAAATTAAATATCTATGTATAAAAAAGTTTAACCCGATTTTTATTACCATATAGTCTCAAAGTTTTCAGTTCAGTGAATATGCAATTAAATCAGAAGCTATCGACCGGGTCTGAAATATAAAGGACTTAGGAGTTATTCTTGAATCCATATCAATTATTTGGTTCCTGAGGCCAACTCATTGGTTGGTTTCAGAACACAAAATGGAAAAGATTTCAGAGATTCCTTCGCGTTATAATCCTTGTTTACATCCCTTGTTAGATCTCTTTAGGAATATGCAGATGTTATTTGGAGCTCATTCATTTAAACTTCATTCAGACTGGATTGAAGAAATTTAAAGACATTTCACAAAATACCTATACATATTTAAAAAAAAAAAACGATCTGGGGATTTTTTTTTTTGTTTCAAGTCGCGCAAAGCGCGTTAACGTACGCCCACTTTTAATGGCGAAAAACTGTTATAAATTGGGATGTCTCTAGTCTCTCGTCTATTAAAAATATTTAAGGTGTACATAAATTTGGAGCACATGCTTTGACATAACCAAATTTGATTCTTAGACCAGGCGCGCACATGCAATTTTCAGTTTCGCAACAGTTTGGTTGCTCAAGTGACTGCCATGGACTTGTATGAGAGTGCGCGCACATGCAAAAACTATTCAGTCGTCGATTCGAGCAACTTTAAAGTTTGTGTTTTGACACAAATCAAACGATTGCCCCAAATCAGTTCTTCAGTTTGTGTCATACCGAATTATATGTAACTGAACTTTTTTCTTTGAGTGCAAGGGAGAAAATCGTTGCAGTCAATATTTTCCTTTCACCAAAAATTCAGAGGGAAGAGAACAGCCTTACATCCCAATTATATTGGCTTTCTCTTTCATCTGTTGATTGCGAAGGTTGAACTGTTGCTCAAACTGAAAAAAGAACCTGTGTCCTAGGTGATTAAACGTAGATGCGCGCACATGCTACCAAATAGTTTCTCGGCGATGTGTGTATTGGTGTATTTCATTCCAATATTTTATTAAGTGTTCCAATATTTTTGACAGTGTTGTTCAAGTGTTGTTTTGTTTTCAAACAATGCATGTACATATTTATCGCTTTCTTTCCTTATTAAGAATAGGAATTGAAATAGGAATAGAAATTGAGAGAAAGAAAAACTGAATTAATGTTGTCTGTGTCTGATCATCGTTCAACTAGTGATTCAACTATTCAGTTTCGGAAAAATTGCATGTGCGCGCCTAGCCTTAAACATATGATATCTGCGCGTCAAAAAACTTAGAATGCCGTCGACGCAAGTCAACAGACGCTTTTTTTGGAACTAACAACCAAATTTTGTGTAGGAAAAAAAAATATGCTCTGAT
This sequence comes from Leucozona laternaria, assembly GCA_932273885.2. Lineage (NCBI taxonomy): Eukaryota > Metazoa > Arthropoda > Insecta > Diptera > Syrphidae > Leucozona > Leucozona laternaria. Next base: position 8,982,593 of record OW026368.1, read on the forward strand.
ATTGATATTGATAGAGATTCAATGACTTATTTAATCATCTTTTTGTTCAAAAATTGAGATTGCTATGAATTGTGTCTGTTTTTTTTTATAAGGTCATTGATTTATTTATAGATTCTTAATTCAGAGTGGTTTGTTGCGCACAGTTTCAATCACATTTGTCTGTTTTAATCTATTTGTCAAGGATTTTTCCTTAGCTGCATCTCTTGATGGGGTTAGGAAATAAGGCCCAAGGAAAAACCGCCGAAATAAAGGGTTTTCCAATAAGAGGTGTTATTTTGAATAGCCCGCTATTTCGGTAGCTGTCACTTTTGAAGATGTCATTTTTTGACATTTGACAAGTAGAAACTACGCCATTAATAAAAATGGAACGATACACGCTTCAACAACGCATTGAAATTATTAAAATTCACTATAAAAATGGTGAAAATTTGGCAGAGACGGTTCGTAAAACTAAAACATTTTTGGGTCGTTGTGAAGCACCTTGTCGGACCGCAATACAGAAATTGGTGGACAAATTCGAGCTGTTGGGACAAGTTAGTGATGTGAAGAATAAAACCCGTGCACGTCGCTCTGTAGCCCAAAGTGTTGAAGAAAACCCAGGTTTGTCCATTCCTCGTCGTTCTTTGGAATTAGGCATTCCACAAACGTCATTACACCGTATTTTGCATAAAGACTTGGGTCTTAAGGCTTATAAAGTTCAGTTAACACAAGAACTCAAGCCGGCTGATCATCAACAACGTCGTGTCTTTGCTGATTGGGTCCTTGAAATGCATGAAAATGATCCGGAATTTCATCGAAAAATCATCTTGACTGATGAGGCCCATTTCCACCTCGGAGGCTACGTCAACAAGCAAAACTGTCGCATCTGGGGCTCGGAAAACCCAAGAGTTATTGTTGAAAAGCCTCTTCATCCTCAACGCGTGACTGTTTGGTGCGGTTTATGGTCCGGCGGGGTCATTGGACCTTACTTTTTCGAAAATGAGGCTGGAGCAACAGTTACGGTCAATGGATTGCGCTATCGAGAGATGATTAATGATTTTTTATGGCCGGAATTGGATGGTATTGATCTGGACAACGTTTACTTTCAATAAAACGGTGCTACGTGCCACACAAGCAATGAAACCATCGATCTTTTACGGGAAAAGTTTCCGGACCGTGTAATCTCTCGAAGAGGTGATCACAATTGGCCACCGAGATCTTGTGATTTAACACCTTGCGACTTCTTCCTTTGGGGCCACGTGAAAGATAAGGTCTACGCCAACAGCCCAGCGTCGATTCAAGACCTCAAAGATGGAATTCGTGAGGCTATCGAGGACATAGGGCAGCCACTTTGCGATTTGCTTATGGAAAATTTCATGAAAAGGATATGGTCCTGTAAGCGTGGTCGTGGCGGCCATTTGGCTAATGTTGTGTTCCATTATTAACGGCATACCTTCCTCTTTATAATAAAATAAACATCCGATCATTTATCTCAAAAAATGCCATTTTTCTTTCAATATCAAAATAACACCTCTTATTGGAAAACCCTTTAGATTTGGAAATATGCCCAAATATTTTTGTATCGCCCAAAAACGAAGAAAAAATCGAAAGTATAGCACAAAATAAGGTTTGCTCCAAATCATAAAATTGAAATATAAAATATTTTGAATATGAATTTTATAGAAGTTCTTTTCAATTTTTTTGCGATATTTTCAAACTAAATTTCAATAGAATTTGTTAACACACATCGCCTGATTTCTATAATTTTCTGGGAAAACCAGTGCTCTGGGGGCTCTTCTGACGGTATCGACAGCCTCGAGGCAGGTTCCAAATGTTTTTTTTAGAACAATAGTATTTTCAAAAATCGGCCTTTTTGGAAATCGATTTGTTCGCTTTTTCCTTGGGCGTTATTTCCTAAAGCCACGCCATCCATGCCAAGCCGCGCCGGCAGCTGCAGCTTTCATTCTTTATGACTGGAATGGAATATCCAAGCATAGACTCTGAGTTGCCTTTATTAGCCGTGTTTTTTTGCAAGCCCGGGGGAAATTAGTCGAAAAAAACGACGTCGGGGCTTAACAAAATATTTGGCAGCACTTTGTAATGTGCCATGACATTTCAAAAACAGCTGACACATAAACAAATTCAACATTCAAATTATTAAAAATCAAAATTTCTTCACAACCTGTATTCCGTGAGTTATCAAGGAAGCTTGTGACTATTTACTGATCCCTTTTAATGCCACAATAGTGCGCTGCCCAACTCAAGTAAGTTCACTGCAATAATTTAAATTGGTATTTTCAATTTTTGTGTACATTCATCGACAGGAGGTCTTCCGCATACGCTCAGTAATGAAGGTGCTCGTCAGAAGTTTGAGGTGTTCCTTGAGGAATTAGTGCTTCCATATGGTTGGACTGGGATGAAGAGTTTCCACCACAAATGGGCGAGGAATACTGATAAAGTAAGATTATAAAAAAATATTAACACTGGAAATATCAAAAACAATGTTTTTAGATGCAGCCGTTCACAGCACTGCAATACACAGATTTTTTAAATATATCGAGAATCGAGATGTGGCGAAGCAGGTAATAAAAGATCGTGGATTGAAGAAGATTCGTTGTGGAATAGAAGGATATCTGCTATAAGCTATTCTTTCAGCTGCAGCTGCATCCCATTGTGTTCAGCGAGTTATTCTTATACTTGTGTCTGCTTCAAGTTTATGCAGTTTATGCCATGCAGCCAATTGGTCATCCATTATTTGTATTACTAGTGGTCCGGATGAGAGTTGTGCAAGTAAAAGTAAATTTGAATCAGCAAACCTAAATGCACAATTCACAATTCCTAGCTTAACTAACAAAATGTATTTATTAATAAAATATAAAACAACTAAGAACAATTAATCATAATGAATTTGATGTAGATATAACACGAACCTTATTTCAAATTTAACCCCTAGGAATAACAATTGAAAGGCAAAATCATGTTAGTCTTATATAGCTAAATTTGATAGTTTAAGAGCTTTCGCTCACAGTTTCGTCATTTGATACAGTTTTAGTAAGCGAAGAATCTTTACGTGTGTCACAGTTCCAATTTCTTGTATTGCTCCAAATGGAAAATCAGATGATTTGCGCGGAACTAACTCAGTAAGTGTATTATTTAAAACTTGTGGTGTACTTTTTCAAGTTATTCGGATGAAGCCATGACTCTACGACTTGTACCGGCATCCCTATGAATTGGAATAGTATATTGTTGTTGATTTACTCCCAATGCTGTGTTCTTACACAAATTAATGAGGTCAGTTACTTCCAGAGCTGAAGTTCAAAAGGTACACTCATTATGGTATTTTTCTTCCTTCTTTTTTTTTTTGTTGAAGACCAAACCGATATTCGCATCTCCCTATACGAAAAACAAACTTTTATTTAACAATAATTATTAATTAAAAATAAAATCAATCCTTACTTTTTCGCCATCGTCATGCTCCGTTTTATCCAAAACAAAAACAGATTTACGTCCGTTTTGATATTTCTATACAATTTATCGATAATTAATACAAAATTTCATTTGGTAGCACAGTTTTAATCCCGTCCCAGAGTTAAGCACCGAGAATTGTGTGCGCTTAAGCTAAGCGTGCTGGGGATTAGTTGTTGTTGTATTTAACATGTAAATTGTTTAGCTCCGACGACGTTTTTTTCGACCAAATTCCCCCGGACTTGCAAAAAAACACGGCTATTATAGAGCGAGATTTATGACCTGAGCCTGAGGTACCAGTGGCTAAGCTTTAATTTCAAAGTGTCTTCTTATATCGGATTTTTCAATAAGAGCGCTACAAAAGTTTTTTTAAATAAAACAAAAACGGTTTTGTATATCAATGAAATTTTTCATTCCTGTGAAAGTACGTTTGATGCCATTATGTATGAATTTCGATTTCTTTTGCATGGCCACCACGGGCACGCTTGCAGAAGTCCAGACGCTGAACCCAATTTTGGACAGTTTTCAAGCATAAATCGGCCGATACTGCTGCAATTTCACGTTCGATATTCGTACGAAGTTTATCAATAGTCGCTGGCTTGTTGGCATAGACCATAGACTTGATGTAGCCCCACAGGAAATAGTCTAACGGCATCAAATCGCACGACCGAGGCGGCCAAGCGACTGGACCATTTCGTGAGATAACACGTTCTCCAAACTTGTTTTCCAATAAATTGATTGTGACATTCGCTGTGTGGCTTGTGGCGCCGTCCTGTTGGAACCACATGTCCTCCAAGTCCATATCATCCAATTGGGGCCATAAATATTCGGTTATCATTGAACGGTAGCGACCCCCATTCACAGTAACGTGCCGGTCTTGATCATCACGGAAGAAGTACGGCCCAATGACGCCGCCCGCCGGCCCATAAACCACACCAAACCGTAATTTTTTCGGGATGCAATGATGACTCATGGAGTACGTGTGAATTGCTGCCTGACCAATACCGTATTTTTTGTTTATTGACGAAGCCATTCAGCCAGAAATGAGAAATGACCATAAATTGGACGTAGCGCTCTTAACGTTGAGCCCACTGACTCCGAATTTCGGTAGTAAATTTTAATAATTTCGACTCGTTGTTGGCTCGTATATCTTTCAATCATGAAATGGCAAACCTTACTTAAGAGAAATGTCAAAAGAGCGGCAAAAATATGGCGTCGTTTGCTGTCCCTGTTGCTCTACTTTTGTAGCGTCCTTGTTGAAAAACCCTTTACAAACATATATACACCTACACATATTCAAGCTATCTTTCTGCTAAACTAAGCAATAAATTCTTTACCCGATGCGAGGTGCGGCGGCGATGAGCATTGAGCATGGGCAACAAAAATTCAAATGCAGGGTTTTGACTGATAAAATTAAAAAAAAAATTATATTTTTGGACATTAAGAAAGCAACAATCATAACAGAACATAAAGTGCTAGAGGTCTTTGAGTTCAAGTAGATTAGAATTTTTAAGATTAATGAATAGGTACATACTCGTGCCTACCTTCTAAATATTTTCATACATACCTACTTTCATTTTAAAATTGTTATTCATTGCAGATACATCTCAGAACATGGCCTTTAATAGTTATAAAGTTCTTTGTTCGCTCGAACCTTCCGCGTTTGGCAATTTTTGTCGGGTGGTTATTTATTATTCCTAGTTTGTTCGTTACCCTTTTCGGAATTATTAATTTGGTATCATCGGTTTCTCATTCATGGGAATCTAATTTTATTGAATATGTGACAACAATAGCTCTTCTGTTGGCATTACCGTTTGCGTTTGCAGGTGCTCTTCTAATAATTGGAACTTACAAGGTTCGTATATGAAGTTGATATAATAAAAATTAATGGGGTTCTCCATTGGTAAAAGAAATCAATTCGGATCTGTCAAAGATCCGATTTTGACCATTTATATATGTGTTTCATTGCACAAAATAAATTGATTTATTTTTAATTTAAAATCAATTTTGCAGATGTAAATTTTTCGCGAGATTTACTCCTCCCTGTACTAACACCAACATAATTTACATTGCAGCTGTCAGTTTGCAAATGTGTTTTTTAATTTGTTTAATTTATTTCGTGTGTGATAATGGGAAGGAGTTTAATCTGAATCGGTAACTTCATCAAGCTCAACTTTCTCTTCTTAAATTGTAAAGGGTCCGCCATCTAACGTTTTTTTTTCAACTAGTGCTTATTTCGTGAATGGTAACACTTAGCTCATGTCTGATTTGACAGATAATTAGTTTTATCCTTCCGCTGAACGAATATTATTGTGTATACGCTTCGCTAAGTGGGCCTGCGATCGACATAGAGAAGATGCCGATTTTGCCAAAAAAAATCATCTTTTCAGATGAAGCTCATTTTGATCTTGCCGGGTAGTAAACAAGCAAAATTGTCGCATTTGGGGCACAGAAAACCCGCACGCATACACTGAAAAGCCGATACACCCAAAACGAGTCACTGTTTGGTGCGGATTTTGGTCCAGAGGCATAATTGGGCCATTTTTTCGAAAATGAGCAAGGAGTGACCGTTACAGTCAATGGCGATCATTATCGGGCCATGTTGTTCACAAAAATTGAAGAGGAGGATATTGGCAACATTTGGTTTCAACAGGACGGTGCTACGTGCCACACAGCCGAAGCTACACTCGATGTTTTGCGCCTTTTCAAAAAAAAAAAGTTATTTGGCGGACCCTTTATAAGGAGATGAAGACAAAAGCAAATCAATTTGAAGTCGTTTTCCATTCGCCATCATGGAAAAAATCAATTTTTAAATGAAAATCTGAGTTTACCAATGGAAAACTCCATAAGTAAAACAATGCATATTCGCTATATGTGCCTAAACCTTACCTCACATAATGTCAAACAAATAAATACTTTACGTACAGTATGTGAATGGTGACGTGTGTGACGTTACGAGGTCACACTTTACAATGTAGCACGTTACGTTACGAAAATCTGCATAGTAGGATATTGGATACGTTCAGTGACAAAAATCTGAAGATCCCCTTCAAGCTAACTAGTCCGTTTTGGGTCCGTGCAAATATGGATCCTCAAAACTGCAGTTGATCTTTACACATATTAAGCGTGAATCCTGACACTCATACAATTTTTATTGTATTTATCGACTGATTAGTGTAAAATGATGTAGATAAATCACAAAGCGAATAACGACATTTCTTAATTTATGGATACCATTTTTGTTGATAAAATTTAACAAGTAAATAAATTGTATTTTTGTAGAAATCACATCATTGCCATGGCTGATTTTAGAAGGTTCAATAATTGTGTATGTTGTTTGGAATTGTAATACAGAAATTGTAAGCTGGGAATTCGCCTTAACTGGTAGGCCTTTATAATTTAAATCTCATTTTTTACTTACGCAAACATTCACATATTATTTTTGGCGATTTTTTTTTTCTGTATTCGTGTAGGCCTCAGAGTTTGTGTATGGATTGCCATTTTATCATTGTATAATAATATTATTAGAGATGAAGAAAGAAATCCAATTTTAAATGATGTAGAAGAACAATGTGCTGAAGATTGCGACCAAAAACCATATCTTCCTTCTTATATCATTGCAGAATCAATCCAACATGACAAGTAAATTTCTAATCTTAAATAATTGTATATTTTCGTTTAATCAAACATTGTGAAAGATAATTTAGTAGGCACTAGGCACCAAAGAATATAAATAAAATAAATATTTTGATTTAGAGGTTACAGTTAATTGTACATTTTTTAGATTTTATATATATTTTGTGATACTTTGCAGGCTGTGGATTTTGGAACCAACTTTTTCAAAATCTTTTTTTATAAGCTTTTGTTAGACAAAAGATTTGAATGAAGTGAATTTTGGAATGAGTCTTACTGTATCCGCATAAATCGGATTCTGCAATCGGGGATATTAGAAAAGATTGACCTCCAAAAAAATTGCATATGTTATACTTTATGTTCAATAGACCTTAATTAAAAAATTTAAGCTTTCCAATGGTGTTCAATATGGAGAAAACAAAAATATAATACAAAGTAACGGGTGATTTTTTAGCTGGTTTGGTTTTGGCAACACTGGTTTTGACAGCTGACGTGTGTTTAGTACCTTGTGTCACTGTCAAACAGCTTCAGTTTGGTTTGCAATTTAACCATGGATCGTCTTACAAATGAACAACGCTTGCAAATTATTGAATTTTACTATCAAAATTCGTGCTCGGTTCGAAATGTTCATCGCGCGCTGCTTCCATTTTATGATCGGCATTCTCGACCTTCTGAGCAGTCTATTCGGAAGATTGTGACCAAATTTCGCACCAAATTTACTTTGTTGGACATTAAACCACCAACACGTTTACGTACTGTGCGTAGTGAAGAAAATATTGCGGCCGTATCAGCTAGTGTGACAGAAGACCGCGAAATGTCGATTCGGCGCCGTTCCCAGCAGTTAGGCCTTTGTTACAGCACTACGTGGAAAATTTTGCAGAAGGATTTGGGCGTAAAGCCTTTTAAGATACAGCTGGTGCAAGAACTAAAGCCAGCCGACCTACCACAACGCCGAATTTTTGGTGAATGGGCTCTTGGAAAGCTGGCCGAGGATCCGCTTTTTTATCGAAAAATTGTGTTCAGCGATGAGGCTCATTTTTGGTTGAATGGGTACGTAAATAAGCAAAATTGCCGCATTTGGAGTGAAGATCAGCTAGAAGCATTGCAACAGCTACCAATGCATCCCGAAAAAGCCACTGTTTGGTGCGGTTTATGGGCCGGCGGCATTATTGGGCCATATTTCTTCAAAGATGATGCGAATCGCAGCGTTACTGTCAATGGTGAACGCTACCGAGCGATGATAACAAATTTTTTTTTGCCCGAAATGGAAGTTCTTGACTTGCATGATATGTGGTTTCAACAAGACGGTGCCACATGCCACACAGCACGCGAAACAATGGCGCAATTGCGAGACGAGTTTGGTGAACAGTTAATTTCACGTTTCGGGCTGGTCAATTGGCCGCCTAGATCGTGCGATTTGACACCATTAGATTATTTTTTGTGGGGGTATGTCAAGGCTAATGTTTATAGGGACAAGCCCGCTTCGATTGACGCACTGGAAGCCAACATCCATGCATTCATTCGTGAGATACCGGCCGATATGTGTGAAAGAGTATGCCAAAATTGGACTCAGCGGATGGGCTACCTGAGACGCAGCCGCGGTCAACATTTGCAAACATTAAATTGCAAGGTTCAAACTATCGATTCAAATAAATATTTCATTCATTTTTTCGAATTTTTTGTGTTTTTTTTTTTAAAAAGTTCTAAACCTCTTAAAAAATCACCCGTCAGTATTTCCAAGAAATACACAATCAAACCATAGCCTTATTCTGCTGAATTCGCGGCGATAAACGTTCCGGATTATGAAATTCTGATGAGACATACCTAAATAACTGTTTAACATGCAGAAACTATGGCAATTGCTTAGCGTATATGGTAAGTTTTTCTCTATAAAAATATTATAAAGTGAACGAGTGGGTAGCACGTACTTGCTCAAATCTACGGTTACAATGAGGTTTATTTAAATTAGTCATGGGAGCCTATGGTTTTTAGATAAATATTTAGAAATGCCAATTTATAACAGTGATATCTATAGCAGTAATTTCGTAATTTAAAGTATAGAATATATATATTTTTAAACATAATACATAAACATATAATATTAATCTGCATTTAAAATTAAATTTCATAACAAAAAAATCATCAACCATTTTTTGAACTATCGGATTTAAAAAAAAAAATGTTTTTGAAATATTTCAACAAATCCGATACTGATTCTTTGACTTTGATGAATACACAGAGACAGATTATGAAAATTGTAGGAGCCATTTTCGATTAAACCAAGAGTTCGCCCTTAAAGGTTTTTTTTTTAACAGTTGTATGGATGGTAAAGTTTTGTTTTGTAAGATCGATAAGCCTTTTCGAAATATTCAGTTTTCCAAAAAAAAGATCAAGTATAATTTGAAATGCATAATGTTTTTAAATTAAGCTAGGTATACAAAACTTTTTATAATTTCTAGAAAAAAATTCAGTTAAACCTGGGAAAAAATCAAAAATTAAAACTTGTTTTATAAGAGATATGAACCATTACAAGCTCTTTTTCAGAAAAAAGACGAACAATTTTTATTTTATAAAAATCTGTTGTACCATTTTGGAGGAAAATAGGATTTAAGGGCCAGTTTCACAGGCAGGAAAGTGGCACTGAAGTGGGAAGTGTGAAAGATTAAGGTGCAATATCACAGTGCACACTTACCATAATAAGTGGCATTTAAGTGTCCGATGTTGGTGACTTAAGTTCCACTTACGCTGGCTATGAAACTTATAGCCTGAAGTCCTAATTTTGGAAACTTAAGTGCTACTTATTCAGGTAAGTGTCGACTGTGAAACTGGCCCTAAATATACCTAAACCAATATTTAGTAAAAACGTGGTGCTTAGAACTATCGTACTAGAAGTAAGGGTTCGATTACCAGACTCTTTTACCTAAAAACAAAGGGATACCTACGAGAGTAGGTATCCCTTGTCATCAAGGCCGTTCGAATTCGGCAGAAAAATCTAGCTCTCTCCCATTGCTGACTAAAAACACGCTCACGCACAGGAATGGCTGAGAGTTGTAAAACACTAGGCTCAGGTCCTACACGAGCTGTCATGCCATCAAATTTATTTATTTTTTTACCTTAACTAAAATTGAAGAGAACTTAATTTTCTACAAAAATGTGCTAAAAAACACTCCTATTTTTAAATAATGCGTATCTGCGAGCAGGGAAAGTTCCATAAGTTGTTGATAAATTAGACAACAGTCTTCTTCTAAACTTTTCCAGAACATTTTCCAAGCTTAAACTAATTAAAACTTATGTCAGAACTCCTGTGGGACAAGAATGGTTATTGAACTTATCAATTTTGTACATAGAAGTAAAAAATTGGAAAAATTGTAACAGTGTTAATACGAGAATTTTTGGTCCAAGGATATGCTGATTTAGGTGCTTTAGCTTATTTTGTAAAAAAACGCTTTTAAGGCTGTGTCCCAGCCAGGACAAAGAGGCCCCCAAAAAAATGATTGATACGGGGCCCCCAAAGGGCTAGCTACGCCACTGTATATTAAGTACATTTGTTCATGGAAATGACAACAAATTATGAATGAGGTTTAGCAATCAAAAATGCATGTGCTTACTTAATTGTAAATGAAATTAAATATAAATATTTCTAATACTCTAATCAATACGTAGCTACTATAAGTACTGAAATCGTAGCTGTTAAAAAAGAATACGGCAATACTCTTAACTGCGAAGGTCTCGAAATATTTCTGAGTATTCCTTCTTCGGTTTTTTTTCTTCATTTGTGTTGTGAATTTTTTTTACAACAGCTTAGCTTTGTCAGAAATTGTAGTAGATTCAAGAAAACTTTGGAGATTTTACTAGCGAACGGTTAAATTGTTTATTGGTATAGGATTCTGTTTAAGCTTGGGTTTTAATTTTAACCATCAGATAGCTATTTGTCGAAATTGTAATCACATACATAGATGTATTAGAGAGTGTGCAATGCGCATGCAAGCTGCACTCTAGACTCTTATTTAAGAAAAAATGTTTTACAATTATCGGAAATCGTAGTGGTAAAATATTGGTCTTCTCTTGTGCGAGTTGTTTTTTTTTTCACTTTTAGGTGGATGGGGCCCTGACGAATAGGGCTATACGATGACGAAGGCGATAATAAACTGAGAACATACAAATCTTTTTCACATATTCGTTTGGGGGTACCAAAAATATTTGAGGTTTTGGTAACCAGGTTGGACGCATGATCTTGCTCGTAGAGTGAGATCGTTTGACGGTGTGACAGTAGGCTGGGAGTCCTGTGAATTTAGCAAAAAAATTATTTAAAATTGAATAAAAAATGAGACTTCCCGGTAGCAAACAAAGAGTTCTAGAGTTCCTCATACTTTTTTTTAATAGTTCTGGCAAAAGAAGTGTTAAAATTGGAAATTGTTAAGTTTTGAGCTATCCATTGGCCATGCAAGCGTGCCGCGCGGTAAGGCAATTGGGCATCCATACACTTTGCTACCAGAAAAGTGTTGAGTCCCTGTAAGCTCTAAGGCCTACTGGTAGTGTACGGAGTGGATGGTTTAGGTGGTTGAGATTTTTATATTTTATCCCTTACTCGATGACAACACGACGTTACATATGACTTGAAACTTATTTCGATAACTGGCGTAATATACCAGCTTAAAATGGTTGTCTTGCATCCTGACTTGTCTTGTAGCAGTCAGTTCAACAAGAGAGGCAGAAGCTTTTTTTTTGTAAGGATGGAAGTTTGTTATATAAGCATGTAGATATGAGAGGAAGTCTTAAACATATAAAGTGGTGTGTGCTGCCGTGTTGACTAACAATGACCTATCTGCATTCTTTGATTTTTTGAATTGGGACCGCATTTGATATCTTTATAATACAGTTAATATTTTATTCTTTATTAATAAAAGCAATAAACTAGCCTTCTGTTGGCTTGAAAGGCTTAAGAAATATGACGTAGGTATGTACAAAGAACCATCCTATTTTTAAGAGAAATTGACGTTAATATGTATTTGCACTTTTTAAGACAAAACGACTTAACTTAAACTATAAATTATTTGTAGATACGGCAATTAATCTTAACACAAGAATGCCACTTACATGTGTACGTCGATTTCACTTAAGAAATATCGCCAAAACAAAAAATGGAAATATACAAAGTATATTTTGCATTTAAAGAATCTGGATTTTAAAAAACTTTTCATACACCCAGCCTCGCATCTACGCCAAATCCTAAAGTGTGTCCAAACAGGGGGGGTTAAAGGGGGACAGCATGCCCCCCATACATATCGCACTGTTTATACGCCACGCGCGCCGTTTTAAAGTGAAATAAAGTTGATTTGTTTAAAACGGAGTTGTTTCAGTTTCAGTACAATTATTGACAAGATTTTGATTTGGGCCTTTTTTTTTCCTATCATTTGGGTGTTATTTCCTAAGATTTGGACGATATTTCCAATTTTGGGCGTTATTTCATATTTGACTTTAAAATTTACATTTCAGATCATGGAAAACACTATAAAATTTTTTGACCGTTCAAACTTTACGAGTTGGCTCCATTTGATTAAGCCAGATCCTGATTTTGGGGAAATTTATTATAACAAAGCTATCATAAAATTCAGCGTTGCATCATTATTTGCGTTTTCAGGTGCTCTTCTATCTATTAATTGGAGCTTTCAAGGTTCGTATTTAAAGTAACTATTAATTGCTATAATTTATTAATTTCTATGTATATATATTAGGTAGGTACTTATAACTTATCTATCTGCTATTTATTTATTTATATATACAACATATAAATTATGCCTTACTTACTTACTTATAGGTTCACAGATCTGTTACGTCCTGGCGTGATCCCTCGGGGACTTAGGGCCTCAACTATACCCCTACGCACCATCGTGTACAGTTTCCGGAGATGTATTTCAGTTTTCTTCAGTTCTTCCCAAATTGCGCTGACTCATGACTCTTCCTCCACTGTTCTAAACCATCATGAGCTTCTCGGTCTTCCGACTCTTCTGCCTTCTTGAGTGAGCGGGCTCCACTGGCTATTGGCTTAATACTATATTTTACATATAACTCAATGAATTTAATCGTTATCTACGATCATAGCTGGCAAAAATTCTCCGTAATCATTGTTAATTATTTCATAGTTGGTAAGAATAATTTTTAATATTTAAATGACACAAACGTTTAAATTGCTTTTATTTCCTTACTTGCAGGGTTTTTGTATTTTTTTTTTTGTTTGATATTTTAGCATTCTATAAGATTATTCGAGCTGAAATCATAAAACCAATTCGAGATGATGAAGAAAATCTATCAGGTGATCCTTATACAAAGCCCGTTGAAGCCGCAAAACTATATCGTCCTGTCTTTGTTTTTCCAATTGCATATTCCAATCCTAAATTACCAACTTCGCAGATAAAATACTAAGCAGATAAATTGTTATGTGGGTTAAAAAGAAGTGCGCAGAACTTAGTTTGCACATGTCCAAGAATTTAAAACTTAAAAAAAAAAATTAATTCTATTTAATTAAATAATTATAACTGTGTTTTATTTGCTCCAGAGGCAGAGGTATTGGTTTCTTATTAAAACGATATGTTCGAGGTTTTAATCAAACTAACAACTCAATTATGTAGTGTCTCTTAAATATAATACCCGAAGTGATAAATTGCCCGAATTGCGGTCGCAATACTCGAACGAGTACACTAAAACTTCGAAAAAAAGCTCTGGCAATACTCTGAACGACGCCATAAACTGATGCCTAATGCCTGAACACAATGGAGACGGAGCTTCAGCCGGACTATAGCTGTCAAAATATTGAATACACATAATTTCAATATGGTTTACACAACGCCACGTAGCTAAAAACGGAGCTGCAGCTGCAGCTGCAAGAGTTCACCAACTTTAAACTTTTAACCGCCTTAAAGAGCACATTATAGTGCTGTTAGCAATAAACAGCGCGAAAAATCGGCAATTTGTGAGCAAATCTTGGACAAGCAAAGGTTTTTGCTCATGAAATTCACTACATCCCACGGCTGGTTTGCGAAGCAATTGAAATCAAGCGCCATCAAAATTTCAATCGGGACGACGCTACAGTTTTAAGCTTTCTCGATCATAAAAAAATAAAGCTCACGTTACCAAACACACGTAATTCACTTGTTAATGTTATATTTCTGTTAAAATTGTTATTATTTTTCAATTGTTTGTGTTGTGTCTGTTTCGTATTATGTCCACCTCTTGTATCCCCAATTTTTGTAATTTCAGAATAAATTTGATACATCTAGTTCTTATTCCTTCGCTAAGCCACCTCTTATTCGGTGGTTTAGCCTAGTAAACGTCACTTAATTGGAATTTTGTTTTATTAATAACATTTTGCATTTAGTACACGGAACAAGGCCTAACCCTTCGCTATTCCACGTTTATTAATTTGAATGTAAGCGTGTATCTCAATGTAATCGCATAGACGTATTCAAGAGCGTGCAATGTGCATGCAAGCCGCTTATTAAAAAGCAAGTTTATTGTTAAATTTGTGTAAACCTGATTTGTGTTTACTTGAATATTGCATTTAAGAAGAGAGATTTTTTTCTGCGAACGCTTTAAATTTTTTTTTTGTTTTATATTTTCTCTGTACACAAGCTCATGTGTCATACTCATAACAGAATATTCTGATTCAGTTCATCAGTTGAAATTGGTTTTCAAGCCGAATAAGGTCAATTCGAGCGTTCCTCGATCGAATAATTAATAAAGTCAAAGTGAATTCGCGGAAATCGTGACAGCAACCGGTGGTTCTCATTTTGTGTACGATTTCTTTTGAATTCTTTAAAAAAAAATAATTTTGTTTGCGTTCTTATAAAATTGTTTTATTTACTCAATAAAATAAGGTAGGTGGTGTTTATAATTACATATTTATGTGGGAATTATAGTTTTATTGCAAACAGATCTGTTTCGATCGCATGATTTATCACAACAGTAAACAAAAGTTATCTAGGTATATGATCTTTGTTCTAAAGTGTGCCAATAATTTTAACAAAAAGTCCTCAGATTCCTTACAATATATATGTATATGTACACATGTAGGTATGTACTCATTAAAGCAGTAAATAATTGTATGGAAGTTTGTTAGATATATAAATGTAGATGAAAAAGGAAGTATTTAACGTGTAAAGTGGTGTGTGGTGAACCAGTGACACTTCTTGAAACATCACTTTTACCATCAGCCTCCAGTTTCATCCCATATACGTGCGAGAATTATGGCTATATGTTGGACTTTTTGTGCTTCAGTTTTCATTCCTTTTTTCATTCCGACTGACGTTAAATATTCATAAATGCGTGAGCGTGGCCGCATTCGGGTAACATTATCCAAAGTTATCCAGATATTTTTGTGTTACTGTAATCACCTGGTTAAAAAAGAGCTGATGACAGCTGATGCAACTACAAATCGAAACTATCTGATAATTTTTGCATAGGTAGATAGCCTATCCGACTACTACCTGAACGTGGGCCGTGATGGGCCTTAACAAACCCTTATTCCTTAGTATAGGACTTCTCTTTTCTTAACGGTTTGTTTTAAAAGAGAAAAATGTCGGACTTGACTAGAGACATGCCAATTTATAACAGTTATGACAGTTTTTCACCATTAAAACATGGACGCGACTAGAGACATGCCAATTTATAACAGTTATAACAGTTTTTCACCATTAGGCGGGCGTTAACGCTGGGTGCCTGAAGTATGCCCACCGGCGGAGGACCCTGGCCCTGCGGGGCCGCATAAACAGTAGGTACTTTTATTAAACAAAACTGTTTAGTTTGCATGTCTATGTGTCACTTCCAAAAATGTAACCTATGTGATGTGCTAAAAACGAAAGTTCATGCGAAAGACCGGCTTATGGCTGATGATAAGGCAAGTTATCTCTCTTCCAACTAAGAAGGAAATTATTATTAGTAGCCGACCGACGACGCTGCGATGAGGCGACGCCGGCCGCGCAACGCGCTGACGATGATAAATTGTTTAGATCTCGTTATTTTATTTACATTTCTATTGTTTTTATTGTATTGTCTGATTTTCGTTGGAAGCAAAATTCAAACATCAGGGTTTCCCCTAATGGCGAACTTGAATTAAATTAATATTGTTTTTGAATAAAAAAAAAAACATAAAATTAGCAATCACGTATACCTACTTAACAATGAAACTGCGTAAATCTAACGATTGGTAACGAATACTTGGTGTTGGACAAAATATCGTCGGCCCAATGGTCAAACTCAAATGGTACCAAAATGGTAAAACGAGACTAATGGCGGAGTTCATAAAGGGATGTAAAATTCTAAGAAATTTAAACAACAAAAACAAAATCATGCGATCCAGTTGTGGATTTTATTTACTTTTGAACCGAAAACACGATAACGTTCATAATACATTATAAATACAAGTAGATGGATATGAATGTACGTCTTAATAATTGTAACTTATTGCAGATACATTTCAGATCATGACCAACACTATAAAACACTTTGACCGCTCATGCCTTACGCGTGTTGCTATTGCTGTTGGCTGCATACATATTCTCGGAAGTTTGTGGAATACTATTGGCGCGGTATACACATTGATTACGCCAGATCCTGATTTTGGGGAAATTTATTATAACAACGCTATCATAACAATTAGCATTGCATCACTATTTGCGTTTTCAGGTGCTCTTCTATTAATTGGAACTTTCAAGGTTCGTATTTAAAGTCACTAATTGTTATAATATTAATTTCTATATAATTATATATAACTATTACTTATCTATCTGCTATCTATTTATTTATATATATTTATTATCTTATATTAAGCTAGCGGAACCTGCCAAAGGTGGTATCGCCCTACGACATAGAAACTTTAAAAAAAAAATTATTTTAGGGCCGATAAAGCGGGTACCCCACAGGCCTAGTAATAAGCTATAGTTTTTACTCAGAATAAATTTTATTTTTCCAAATGCAACTGTAATGCCAAATGCAAAAAATTCATAAGAAATGTGGATGTGGTGGCAGAAGACGGATTTCCAGAAATATTACAGGCGCCATATTTTATGTTCAAGAGATTTTGTAGCTTTTTATATACATTGAAAAAGTAGAAAATTAAACAATAAAAAAGTAGAAATTTGGGCGTGGCAGTTGGGCGGATTTTAGTGAAACTAATTTATAAACCTTACTGCAGCTAATTAGGAACGAACTTTGACTATTTCAGCGAATTTCGTTGAGCAGCCGGAGAGCGCTGTTGCGCTTTATAAAAAAGTTTACAAACATGTTGTCTCACTCAAAATGTTGTTGTTGCTTATAGATTCAAAAGTATCTTTTAACGGCCTTTAGTCCATAAAAATTGGCGTTTCGGCCCGGCGATCTCACTGCGTTATGTCGTTGCTTATATATAGAGGATATATAATATGGAGTGCTTGTTTTTACTCGAATGCGAGGCTTTCATAGGGGTCGCTGTTCAAGTTTCGGTAAGTTAAAGGCACTCAGCTTTCTGCACATTGGAGAAAAAAAAACTAAAAAAGAACACTTCAATATCTTTAAAATAATAAACAAACACTAATTAATTTCAAGAATTACTTTAAAGTACAACAATTTAGAGAGAAAATAAGCAAATTATGACTTACAATTGATAGCAGACTATAAGACTTTATCTAATCGAAAATGAAACAGTGCCCCCTATCATGGCTTTAGGCACTACAATGCATTAGGGCTAGAAACGAGCACTCCATATTATTTATCCTCTAAGAGTTGTTGGCAAACTGCTTTATCGCTCTCAACTTTATACTTCAGAAAAACACTCAAGCCAATTCCCATGACTGGTTGAAAATTTGAAAAACCAGACAAGCGATGCTATTAGGTGCGTTCAGAAATATGAGACCTGAGTGATCCAAAATTGAGCAAGCGAAAACTTTTAATCCTCCGGATTTTGACAGCAAAACTTTAAAATTTTGCGGATGTAGGTACATAACTGAAATTGCTGAGATCTCCGAGATCTGATTTTCCTGAACTTAGTACGTATAAGCATTACACATCATGTTTAATATCAATAGAACTCCTTAGGAAATAAAAATATATCCCTCTCTCATTTATACAGGTACAAACTTTAAATCCATCACTTTGTGGGAACTGACAATTATTGTTTATCTATTTTCGAATGCAAATGCGTAACTAAAATTTTGACCAAGCATCGCAAAGCTGGGTTTTGACAGCAAATATGAAAATTTTTTTTGCGGTTACAGAATAGATTTTAGATTTCGATGTATTTAATTAATTTGTATGCCTAAAACATAAAGAATGATAATTTTTATAATTTCGCATAAAGAAAGCAATAAACGACGAACATGCTCACCGAACTTGTTCGTTTGCGTTATCCCCTACACGGCGAACACATTTTTCGAACATTAATTTCGTTCTGATTCTTCAAAGAACAAACATCTATAAAATCGCGGCTGTCTGTGGCTGACGTGATATGCACTCAACGACCGACGACGTTCAGTTCACAGCAAAAATGGGGTTTGCTCGCGAACATGGCCCTACACGACGAACACCGAAGCCAACGAACACCACAAAATCGAAATTTTTTCGCCAACACCGAACCGAAAATATAGCGAGCACGAACAAGTTCGCCGAGCATGTTCCTCGTTTAGGGATACCTTAAGGCCGATGATAAGTATAATTTATATAATGAAGAATAGACCTAATATATGCGATATATAAAAATAATTAGTAATATTATTGTAGTTGATATTATAGTATTTAAATATCAAATTTTAGCAGAAACTTCTCTTAAGATAAAACACTGATGGGTTTTATTTTGATTTTACAACTTTACATCTGTCAGTTGCCACAAAATGATGGATGTCACTTTTGACGTTTACATAAATTTAGGAATTTCCGTATTATTTAAGAAAATTTAATTTTAAATAATTTTTTTTAATTACGGTTTTTAGAAATCATATCTGATGCTTTTGCCATGGCTGGTTTTAGAAGGATTTGGCTTAATATTATATTTTACATATAACTCAATGAATCTAATTAATTCCGACATTCGTAGCTGGCAAAAATTCGCTGTAATCATGGTTAATTATTCCATAATTGGTAAGAATAATTGTTGATATATTTAAATGACTTTTTAATTTCTTTTATTTTCGTACTTGTAGGTCTTTGTGTTTATGTTTGGTTTGCAATTTTATCACTCTACCAGATTATTCGAGATGAAAATGTAAAACCAATTCAAGATGATGAAGAAAATCTATGTGGTGATACTTATGCAAAGCAAGTTGAAGCCGAAAAACTATATCGTCCTGTCTTTGTTGTTCCAATTGCATATTCCAATCCTAAATCTCCAGCTTCGCAGATAAAGTACTAAGCAGATAAATTGTTATGTTGGTTAAAAAGCAGTGTGCAGAATTTAGCTTGCGCGTGGCCAAGCATTTAAAACTTTTTGTACAAAAAAAATTGAATTTTGTTTAATAAAATAATTATAACGGTGTTTTACATGCTCGGGGGGCAAAGTATTGGTTTCTTATTAAAAACGAAATGTTTGAGGTTTTAATCAAACTAACAACTCGATGTTGTAGAATCACTTAAATATAACACCCGAAGTAATAAATTGCCCGAATTCCGGTCGCAACACTCGAAAGAGTACCCTAGAACTTCGAAAAAAAAGCTCTGGCAATGTAAAGGGTGGTTTTCAATCTGGCAATACTTTTTTCGGAGTTGGTCTTTTTGACAGCTGTCACTTGATTTTTGCTCAGTTTGGTTTTCCATTTTATAATGAATAGACTTACTCCTGAACAACCTTTGAAAATCGTGCAAAATTTACTACCAAAATAATGGTTCGGTTCGCGCGACGCACCGCGCGCTGCGTCCAATATTCGATGAAGATTATTTTTGGTTGAATGGGTACGTTAATAAGAAAAATTGTCGTATTTGGAGTGATCATAATCCACAAGCCATTGTTAAGACGCCAGCCGTTACATCCTCAAAAAGTCACTGTTTGGTGTGCATTATGGGCAGAGGGAATCATTGGTCCATATTTCTTCAAAAATGAAGCCGACCATAATGTTACAGTCAATGGGGAACGCTATAGAGCCATGATTAATGACTTTTTCGTGCCTGAATTGGAAGATGTTGATGTGGACGACCTTTGGTTCCAACTGCAAAGACGGTGCTACATGCCATACAGCCAATGAAAAAATCAATTTATTGAAGGAAACTTTTTCGAATTATCTCGCGTCGTGGGCCTGTGGCGTGGCCTCGAATTCCAAGATCGTGCAATTTAACACCGCTGGACTATTTTTTGTAGGGTTATGTGAATTCGCTTGTCTACGCAGATAAGCCTGAGACGATTAACGCCTTGGCGCGTTATTGCTGACATACGGCCCCAATTGCTGCAAAAAGTGGTCGAAAATTGTTCCTCTCGGCTGGAATTTATTCGAGCCAGCCGCGGCTGCCACTTGCCCGAAATCATTTTTAAAACATAATGGCAAACCCTTATCTTTATAATTAAGATAAATTCTTGGCCATTACATTAAATTATATGCGTTTTATTTCTTCTTGAAAGCCACACGTCTAAAAAAATCACAATTTATATACTCTGAAGGGCGCCATTTGAATGCCCAATGTATAGAGAAGAAATAAAAAAATATGCACGACTGGGTCGCACGAACTTGCTCTTGTGCTTAACAACTGTAATGCAGACACACCGTGAAGATAAATATTAATGGATCAATAATAGGCGTGTTTTTTAGTGCATTGTATACACGCGTAAAAAATAATTTCCATGTAAAATACAACAACAATTATACGCTTAGAAATCAATTTAAATTATAATGCCAGAAAATTATCTTTCGAATAAAGTAAATTTCATGTCAATTTAAAAAAATCATCTTTATTTTATTCAATTTCAAAGTTCTATACCTCTTAAAAAACACCCTTTATATTTTAATGTTCTACCTAGGTTCGATAATAAAACGTATTTCCTTTCAATAATAACGTCCACTTATTTACTTTACAAGATAAACACACTTTATTTCACTTCAAATCGTTTTTAATATTATCCAATCACAATAGTTAGCAATTTAAAATTTACTTCCGGATACACTTTTACTTCTTACTTTACACTATCACATTCAAAATTAAACTGTGTTCTAGTCTTCACTAGTATCCACTGGAATATTCGAGTAAATCTCCTTCTAGTAGTTTCCATTCCATTCGCTGGCAGATGGAACACTGCAATTGATACACAGATGAATCACAAGATGGCCACTGGAATATTCGAGTAAATCTCCTTCTAGTAGTTTCCATTCCATTCGCTGGCATATGGAACACTGGAATTGATACACAGCTGAATCACAAGATGGAGTTGTAAACGGTTGAAGGTTTGGTGTTTAGCTGTTCCAAGAGATGGCGCTGCAAACAGTCAGAGGATTGTCTTTTGTTTCAAATTCAAAGTAGTTGGGAAATTATAAAATCGTTACAATATATACGCTCGCTGCTAAAAA
Source organism: Leucozona laternaria (assembly GCA_932273885.2). NCBI lineage: Eukaryota > Metazoa > Arthropoda > Insecta > Diptera > Syrphidae > Leucozona > Leucozona laternaria. Next base: position 9,004,183 of record OW026368.1, read on the forward strand.
CAACTAATACTGAACAACTCACAACAAATTTAACTGATATTGCTTTAATAACATGGATGCTAAGCTACAATTTTAAAATTTTGCCTGCAAACATAATAATTATTTTTAAGGTCGTGTTAATTCAATAAGAAATTAAAATAAGTTTCTCAACCAATACTGGCCCCTTGCGTAAGCATTACACACAAGCCGGTTATCAATAGGTTCTTGTTTGATGCATTTTTTGGATTCTAAATTTGAGAAACTTCCGACTTGAATTTTTTGTCACATACATTTCTCATCGTGTCGTCGCGTCAGTTTAATTTAGCTGTGTTTGTGGAAACACTTCTTGTTGTTGTTCATTAAATTAAAATTTCTTGTCTTTTGGTTTGATTTTTGTATACAAACCACTTTTGCACTGACAAAGGTATTTATTTTTAATTAAATAGAATTTTATTTGCATTTACTTCTGCTCTTTTTTATTTGGATTTTTGTTAAATTGAATTATTTATGTATGTACATATATACACAATATAAAGTTGCAATTGCGTTATAAAAATATAAGATTTATATACCTAAATGTTTATGGGATCTTTCATTGATACGTAAGCGCCGCGCGCCGAAATAAAAATGTATATCTACAAATGTATGTATGTCCGTTGTGTGCGGGTCGCTGAATGTTGGATTCGGCGCAGTAAAATTAGATTTTGACTATGCCATAGCTAAATTTTGGTTGGGATATTTATTTGAATGAATTCATTAGTATTTCATAAAAAGTACCAAAATTTGTAGGTTGAAAGGGAAAAGGCTGCACATTTGTTTTAAATAAATAAAAATAAATAAATAAATAAAAAATATTGTTTTTTTTTTTTGTAAATTGGTGAAAAACTATCAGTTATTTTTGAAAGAGATAACAAAGCAAAAGTTGTGATTGTGTAAATATTACTAGTCCAAAAAAATTAGAAAAAACAGGACATTTTTCGAAAACAAAAAATTCCTCAAAACCATTTTTTGGCGGAGGGCATTATTTAATTTGGATCAGGGATAAGGTTTTTTAGGGCTTATATTAGCTGAAGTTTTTGTAAATATGTATCTCGAAAACTGTCATTTTTTTTTTTTTTTTTTAAGTAGAGATAAAAACTGTAGCTCATGCAATTATTCTACATTTTAAGAAATGATGATATTGTAACGAACGAGCATCTTTTTTCCAAAATCTAAGTATTTCTCGAGAAAAAAAAGCTGTTAGAATCTTTTTTTTGTGAAGAATGGCATTCGCAACAATTTTTATCTTTGGACATCTTCAAAAATAACTGACAGCTTTGGAGATATTTATAAAAAGTTTCACATCTCTTACCGCCACTAAGAAATGTAGCCCTGTATGCTTAATGGTGGATTTACATTGATCTTCATGCGAGGTCTGCAAAAAAACAGGGATGTAAGATATAAAAGATACATTTTTGTTGAATAGAGAGATAAGACCAAAATGCAGAGATCTCTCTGCCATAATGCAGATGTTTAGAGGTGCATGTTCATCTTCATGGTATACTCTTTCACTCATTCGTTTTTTTGGCATAAATCCATACCCCTCTATACTTTTCTTCAAATATGCAGATGCAGATACATGTAAATCCATCATAAGACATACAAATAAAGCTTTCCACCAAACTTCAAAGTTTGGTCATTTTCTGTCTCATTTCTTAAGGGCTGTTAATAAATATTTTCGACGAAAATTTAAATATTCTGCCCACACTTAATTATTTTCGTAAAACATTAACATAGGAAGTTAAATAAAATGGAAGATACAAGTTCCTAAAGTCAGCTTATCTATTTTCAAATTTAAATGTTTGTTTGTTATTTATTTTAATTATTTTTTTTCTTTAAAATTAACATTCTAGCCAATAAATAGTTGCAGTTATTCATTTTGTTGAAGTGGGTCATAAGTTGAACGCCATTCATTCACATTGCTGAATTCATCCGTAAATATTGTTGCACTTGAGAAATGCACCTGGCAAAACAATTCAGTTCTAAATGAGGCGCTAGAAAGTTTAAAACAGATACTGATAAGGGGCTAGCAAAGGTGATTGTCGACAGTTATGTACGCTTCTGCCTCAAGATACAAGAAAACAGAAAAAAATTAATTTATATTGGATTTGATCCGCTTACCAGTCTTACACCACACTTCACCGCTTACTTGTGCCACAAGTTTTTTTTTTTAACAAGAGTCTCACGCGTATTATACATGTTATCCTCGTTTTAATTTTACGCACGTAAACATTCCAGAGCTTTAACTAAACTTGTCAAGAACTTGAGATTATAACGGGTGATTTTTTAAGAGGTTTAGAACTTTTTTTAAAAAAAAAACACACAAAATTCGAAAAAATGAATGAAATATTTATTTGAATCGATAGTTTGAACCTTGCAATTTAATGTTTAAAGATAATTTCATGCAAATGTTGACCGCGGCTGCGTCTCAGGTAGCCCATCGGCTGAGTCCAATTTTGGCATACTCTTTCACACATATCGGCCGGTATCTCACGAATGAATGCATGGATGTTGGCTTCCAGTGCGTCAATCGAAGCGGGCTTGTCCCTATAGACATTAGCCTTGACATACCCCCACAAAAAATAATCTAATGGTGTCAAATCGCACGATCTAGGCGGCCAATTGACCGGCCCGAAACGTGAAATTAACTGTTCACCAAACTCGCCTCGCAATTGCGCCATTGTTTCGCGTGCTGTGTGGCATGTGGCACCGTCTTGTTGAAACCACATATCATGCAAGTCAAGAACTTCCATTTCGGGCAAAAAAAAGTTTGTTATCATCGCTCGGTAGCGTTCACCATTGACAGTAACGCTGCGATTCGCATCATCTTTGAAGAAATAGGCCCAATAATGCCGCCGGCCCATAAACCGCACCAAACAGTGGCTTTTTCGGGATGCATTGGTAGCTGTTGCAATGCTTCTGGCTGATCTTCACTCCAAATGTGGCAATTTTGCTTATTTACGTACCCATTCAACCAAAAATGAGCCTCATCGCTGAACACAAGCAGCGCGCGATGAACATTTCGAACCGAGCACGAATTTTGATAGTAAAATTCAATAATTTGCAAGCGTTGTTCATTTGTAAGACGATCCACGGTTAAATTGCAAACCAAACTGAAGCTGTTTGACAGTGACACAAGGTACTAAACACACGTCAGCTGTCAAAACCAGTGTTGCCAAAACCAAACCAGCTTAAAAATCACCCATTACATACATTCCCATATATGTACATGAGATAAGAGAGCCACTTTTTTCGAAGATTTTCTTACGCAATTTAAAGAACCACTACACATACATACATATATGGCAAGTTATGGATTCAGAAAAAAAAATATGCACGACTGGGTCGCACGAACTTGCTCTTATGCGCGATCACATTGTGGTTTATATATAAAATTTCGTTTACATTTTTGAGAAAATAAATTGGTACGCCAATTTTAAGTATTTGTTAATGTTGAGTTAAAAATTGAACTTTACAAAAAAATCTGCTACCCGTTTTCGAAATATCGAATTAGAAAAAAAATAATTTTGAATTTTTTTTCAAAAATCCAAAAATTATTTCTTAGAAAATTTTGCTACGCACTTTTATTTATATTTGTCACAAGCTTCTGTATAAAAAATCTAATTTTATTCGGTTGATCACATATTGAGATAGTCGAAAATCAATGAAACCGTTCTATGAGAGGTACTGTTAATAAAAGTAAAATATAAAATTTAAAAATTTTAAATAGTAGATCGTACTAATTTTAACACACAAAAAACTTTTATCAAAATCGTAGGACTTGTTTTTGAGAAAAAAATATTTTAAACATTTGTATGGGAGACACCGTTATTTTTGGGTATTAGAATAATTTTTGTCAAAAATCTTCTAGATAAAGTTAAAAAACTGCTATTTACCAAGTTTAATAAAAATCGACCAAGTCGTTTTTGAAATATTGAGTTTTCAAAAAAAAAAAAATTAAAACTTTTTTTAAAAATCTAAAAAATATTTTTTTGAAAGTTTTGGTACACAATATTATTAAGAAAGTGTCAATAATTCTTCATACAAAAATTCATCAGAATCTGTTTAACCGTTTTCGAGAAAAGCGAAAATCAAAAAAATGGTTCTTTGGGAGGTACCATTAATAACCATTTTTCGGAACCATTTTTTTTATTAAACAGCAACTTATAACTATTTAAATTTATTGAGTTCTTAAAAACAAATTCGGTAGCACTGGATTTGAGAAAAATAAGTTTTTTTCTTTTTGGCCAAGAAATTTTGTATGACAGCTACTGTTAATTTTGGTCCTAAAAAAAAAGAGAAAAAAACGGGTGGGGGTAATGTCCAAAAAACGCTAGGTACCAAGTTTAAAGAAAATCGACCCATCCGTTTAGGCTGTAGTCGAACCGACAGACAGACAGACAGATAGACAGACAGACAGACAAACAGACGGACGTTTTTGCGAGACCCACTTTTTTCGTCTTCGCTATCATCGTAATGTCTAGTTTGATCAAAATCTCGAGTTCGATTTTGTGTACGAATTCATAACTTGCCATATAGTACCTGTGTATATTCGCAAGTAAAAATGAACTCGAGATTTTCTATCAAAGTTGACATGATGATACGGAAGACGAAAAAAAGTGGGTCTCGCAAAAACGTTCGTCTGTCTGTCTGTCTTTTTGTTCGACTGCAGCCTTAACGGATGGGTCGATTTTCTTTAAACTTGGTTCCTAGCATTTTTTGGACGTTCCACACGAATTTTTTTTTTCATTTTTCTTAGAACAAAAATAACGGTACCTACCTGCCTTTTATACAAAATTTGTTGGCCAAAAAGGAAAATCTTGTTTTTCTCAAAAATTGGCTACAAAGATTAAAAAAAAAATGCAATAAATTTTAATAGATATAACCTACAGTTTCTCCCAAAGAACCATTTATTTTTGTTTTTCTGGAAAACCGTTGAACTGATTTTGATCATTTTTTTTTTATGAAGAACTAGCTGGCCTGCCCGGTTTCTCACGGAAAAACAAAAGCTTCGCATTAAAATTACAAAAGAAAATATAAATACCTTTTTAAACTACTTTTGTGTAATCGAATACTACTTTCTGGGTTTTAACTAAATTCACGTTATGAATGGCTTACAATCTGAAAAATATGATCATTTACACCAATCTTTATTACATTCCCAACACAGAAGTAATTTTTGTTTTTACCCCATTTCATCCTATGAGTACCAAATAAAAAAAAAATATCCTAAAGCCATCTACTAAAAATGACCTTTCAAACAGAAAACGAATTTCTTATATCGGGCATTTATTATTTTGTACCCCTTTTCACCCTACAAACAACAAAATGTTGAATAAGAATATTCCTAAAGCCATTACCCAAAGACAATCTTTCAAACAAAAAAAAGTATTTCTTAAATCGGGTAATTTTTATGTTTACCCCGTTTCACCCTACAAATTGGAAAATTTAAAAAAAATATTATTGGAAATACGAATACGTCTTTTTCATTTTACCCCATTTCACCCTACAAATAGCTAAACTTTGAAAAAAAAAGAGTATAAACTATGTTCTTTGTCATGATCCAAGGAATCTTTTCACCAAGTTTCGTGAAAATTAGTTTAGTATTTTAGACGGTATAGTGGTATAGACAAACACAATTCGAAAATGAGCCGAATGCACTTGTTTTTTGAATTTTTTTGAATGGAAGGTCAATTTTTTTTCATAAGTCCTTCTCATTGTTTTTTTTTTGAATAGTTTAAAAGAAAATCCAAGTAAATTGGTTGAAAATTACGTGAGTTACACGCAAACATACAAAATATCAACTAAGTTTTATGTACATATATATAAAATAGGATAGGGTTTATATATTTTTAATCTTTCAAAGACGTTTTTTTTAGAATCTCCAAAATCCCTGTACCATGGAACTGAAAGTTGAAAGATTGTGCTGCATGAAACTTCCGCATGCTGGTTTGACTGTTGGTTTTTTAACCTCAATTGTAAGTTTTTTGAATATCGTCGACCTGGTTGGTGCTTTGATTGCATTTGACGATCGACAACCTGGCTTCAATATAAGTATGAGTTATTGTATTTTCAAAATAAAATAAAACTAATTGATAACTATGATTTTGTTTTAGATTCTCATGCAAGCCCGGAAATAATTGGATTTGAAATTCTTGCATATGCTCTGCTTCTGTTATCGGGCTATCTCCTTATACAAGGAACCATTAAGGTTCGAACTTATATATACCTAAAAGGTGGCCCAAAATTATTCACCCGGCGCAAAGGCCATCATCCAATCGGAAGATGCTATAATTTTTGCAAATGGCGGCAAATGTCAATTCTACTTTGACATTTGTGAAGTAAATGACGGTGTTCACATTGGACTGACTCATGCGATTTTATTTTGACGTGAATCGAACTTGTTTTGTGCAGACACAAACTAATGTGAACACATCCGACTTACTTTGACGGTTAGCAGCCGTTAACACAAATCTATAATCTGTGCAGTTTGAAAGATTAATTACAATTTGTTCACTTGCAAAAATCTTCTTTGATAAATATGTTTCCAATTGAAAAAAATTGGATTCTGTAAGAATTAAGGGCCAAAGATAAATCACAGACAGAGAAAACAGATGTCACAAAAGAAGACGTCAAAAAAAATTTACTGATTTTTAAAAAGATTATAATTTCCTGCCTTTCCTGGCCATCTCTGTCTCACCATGAAGTAGAAGTGAGACATAGCACAGAGACGTCAAAAAAAATTCGGAGGAGTCAGTCCAATGTGTACACCGTCATTTACTTCACAAATGTCAAACTAGAATGGATCTCTGCCCCCAAATGTCAGAAGTGTCAGTGTGAAATTAAAAAAAACAATCTGACAGCACTCCCTGGTTGGAAAACAAAACCAAATGCCGAAGGCACAAAGGCGAGCCAAAAAAGTCATATGTTTAATAATAGCGATTAATATGATTGTAATAAAATTAGTTTTTTTGTATCAAACACTTGAAAAAATGTTCACTAAAATGTTTAAACACTAATTAATACGTAATTCGATCGCAAATTTAAGTTTTCAGTTCCAAATACCAAAAATAATCAAATGACCGGATTTTTAACACAGCCAAGAGCATGTAAATATTTTCCAACCAGGGACTTTTTTTGTTGTTGTTTTTAGATGTCAAATTAGAAAGAGAAAAGACAAAGACAAATCTTGGAAGACCTCTATTGTCATTTGCCGCCATTTGCAAAAATTATAGCATCTTTCGATAGGGTGATGACCTTTGCGTCGGCTGATTAATTTTACGCACACCTTGTAAATTAAGCAGAACCCATTTTAATGAGAATTGATAAAAATTCATGACATCACTAATGATATTTTTATTTTTTTTTTATTTAAGAAATTACATCGAATGATCATACCTTGGTTGATTTTATCAGCATGTGGAATTTTATTCGGATTTGGTTGTGCTTTAGTATTTTTAGTCGTTGGCGTCATTATAAACTGGAATAAAGATTTTGAGCAACTATTTGTTATGCGGTTTCTTGGAATTCTTTTCTTTTCTGGTAAAGAATCTGGAATCTTATTTTTTTTTTTCGTTTCAAAATTGAAACGTTAATTGATAACAATTTTTTTGTTTGTCATTTAGCTCTTGGCATTTATATTTGGATTGGAATTTTTTTTTTGTATGAAAATATTCGAGAGAAGAAGCAACAAGCATTAGCTCAAGTTGAAGTAGCAATATTATGCCCTCCTGCACATTCTAATCCTCAAGTCCTCATACCTTCAAATCCTCAAGCCCTCATACCTTCAAATCACTATATAATATAGACCGGACAAAATGAATGAGATACTGACGAAATAATTAAAATATATTTTTTACATACTTTCTTTGAGAATAGAAGTTAAGCTTATCTATTTGTAGATATGTAAATAAAAATTATTTGTATTTGCATTTTCAATTACAGCTAATTAAATACATATGTTCATTATGTACGTACCTATATCTTAATATACTTTATCAACATTGCCGTTTTATTCTATTTTTGGTTACCTACAATTTACGGTTTGTATATACACCTTACAATTTGAAGGTCAAACGAACAGCTGATTTTTGTTGAGCAACAAAATTGAGAAATGAATTGCAAATCTCCGAAGAAACGAAGAAGCGCAAGTTGAGATTTTTTGTATGAGACACTTAAAAATTATGTGAGAGTTCAGACATCTCCCTTCATGATACTTGAGGTGTAATGCAAGTTGAAATGGTTTAATACGCCCGCCACCCAGCCAGCCATTAAAGTACAGACATCTAATGAAACTCTACACACCTACTTGTGTCTAAGTTCAATGTCAAACGAACTTCATACTCCATCACATTTCCCACACGATTTCACAAAAACCCATTGAATTGTAAACATCAGTATACACTCGACCAAAAAGGAGGTTGGCATGGTCGCAGGAACTTAACTTATATAACAACATCATGAAGCCACAAACTGTTTTAATTTGCATCCTTATGAAGGCAGCACTACCCTAGATAGATACAGTCAAAATGGCGCTTTTGGAATTCGTGTAAAATTAACAAATTAGCCTCAAAGAAAGAAGAATTTATCTTGATAACGTCGTTCTCAAAGAAATATGGACTGATGACGCTGCGACCGCCAGCCCAAAATCCACACCAACCATCGACTTTTTCGAGATGCATATTGGACGCTATTGGATCTCATGTGGATTGGTATTGTCCCAAATTCGACAATTTTGTTTGTTGACGTACCCATTCATCCAGAAATGGGCCTCATCGGAACAGATGACCGTAAAAGGGCGAAGCACGCGGAACCTTGCCCATTTAAAAAAAAAAAACAATTGTTTCATTTGCATGAGTGTTGTTGAACGCTATATCTGTCCATGGTGATTTGGCAAAACAGACTGAATAAATGACAGCCAATTTGACAGATGTAGCTTCAACAAAATGGCCGCTCTCAACTGTCAAAGTTCTTTTTCAGACTTCTCGATCAACGTAATGTAAGTTTTGGTTACAATATATTTTTTTTTTTAATAATTGCAATACTCGCCCTATAGAGCAAGTACAAAAGCAGATTTAAGTAATGGGTGCTTGTTTTTAATCTAGCACTAACTTACGGCCATATTATTCACTCGATTCATCCAGATTAAAAATTTAAATCAATACAATACAATAATAAGTAAATTACAATTATTACTTGCAATTGAAATCTCCAAAAATCTTTTTAATTACTTTAAAATGTAATTGAAGAATTTTAATTACTTATTACTAATTACTTATTAATTAATCGTCAAAAAAGCATTGATGTAATTAATTTATTTTTTTGTCAATTACCTTGCACGTGATATTGCACAAATGGTTTCCTGATATCGCTTATAAATCTGTTAGTGCATCAGAGTAGTTGAAAGTATTTTATCTTTTGCGGAAATTGTAGCTACTCCTCAACAACAAAACCTCAACGACACTAACTGTGACATGTTAGTGCTGCTTTAGGTTAACCAACTTTTCTGCTATAATAGTACTGTCAAATTATGTTATTATAGCAAAACATCATTAACAAGGTTTACTTTTCATTTATAAAGAAGTTCAAAATGATCATTGGTTTAGTTTATAAGTTTTTACTTACCTTGATTGTTATTTTTTTTTTATTTATTTCAATTAATAAAAAACATGTAATGAATTATAATTCAAGAAATCAATTACCTAAAATGTAATTAACACAGAGTTTTCCTCCAAGTACTTGTTAAAACCCATTACTATTTTCAATTACATGTAATTTGTAATTGAATTTCTGTCGATTACAAGTAATGGAAATGTATGTTTTATTCAATTACTAATTACTTAGAATTGAAATGAAAGTTAAAATAAATTACAAAAAGTAATCATTATTTCCCAATACTGATACTAACTTCAGATAGTTGAATCTGGCAAACCAATTGTCACTTTTTAGTGACAGTGTCAGTTTTATTCAGCAGTCATTGCTGAATGAAAACACGCTTCAACAACGTTACCAAATTTTAGAAACTTATTTAGAGCACTTGCACCATGCACCATATTACAATCCACATTATCACTGTTTTCGTACAATCTTTTTGCTCGATGCAGTAAGAAGAATGCGCATCTGTTCAGAATAGTGTTGAAGAAGATCCAAATTTACCGATTCGATGTTGTTGCCAGCTTGGTCTAATGTCCTTTAAAAAAATTTTACACAAAAACCTTGGTTTGGCTCGGCTAGTCTTATAAAATTTAACTTTTGCAAGAACTAAACCCTAATGACCATCGTTTGGTTCGAAATTTCAGTGAATGGGGCAAAAATCAACTGGCAGAGGATCAGCTCTGTTTTATCCAAAAATTGTGTTCAGCGCAGTGGGTATGACAATATCGGAAAACTTGTACATCACGAAAAATGCACAGTTTGTTTCGCGATCTTTGGAATGGTGGAGTCATCAGACCCCATTTTTTTATTTCATGAACGACGAAACCGACTTGTTTTTGAATTTTTCACAATGTTATGTTTCACTTCAACCTCAACATTTTGCTTACCCAAAACCAATAGTTGCCCTATAGAGCAAGTAAAAATCGTTTTTTTTTTAAGGGTTTTTATGTTTTCTTTTCCTCGGAAGAAGCATTTAAATCTGACGACTCGATTTACCTTAATTTTCATCAATTAATACATAGTATAGTTTCCTCCATCAACAAAACCATTCATTTGAAAAATGGAACCCTTCTGCATCACAATGCAAAGCCAACGATGATGTTATATAAATCATGAAAGATGTATGCTGTTTACTTTTAGAAATTACGTAACACATTTTGTTGGGAGGACACAATCCAGTCTACAGTGTTTATCTCAAAACCAATACCTAGTCCTAACATGGATGAGTATCTAGCTCTGAGACTTACATATGTACATCTACATTATGTATTTTGTATCAAACAAATTATATTGTTTTTGTATAAAAGAAATGAACTTCAAAGTTTGTTTTGGGCTGTGAACTTCATTATAGACAATTTTGACTCAGTTCAACAAAGCTCTTCGTCGTCATCGTCAGTTTCAGTTAGCCATCCACAGTCGGCGCCGGTTCTTGACACATTTATTCTTCCCAAATAATTTACATAAATATATTTCTCGGTTGTGAATCGGTCGTTAATATATTTTTTACTATAATTTTGTAGCTTTTTACTTTAATTTGTTGTCAATTCGAAATCAATTAAACTTATTTGTTTGTATTGCAATATTTTTATATTTCACCAAAATCAAGGTATAAATATATGAATTTAAATACATTTGTGTAGGTATTTGAATGTAAATGTAAATGCGTAGTTTGTTCGTGTTCAGAATTAATTTATTTTTGTGAAATTACTGTTAGTCTGATTCAATAGAAGTAATATTATTGAGAAATCTGGGAAGCAGATGAGAATCATGAGGTCATTGTATATTGTTTATATACAATTCATGAGCTGTTCTAAATCATAAACAATTTAAAATTATATTAATTATAGGAAAAGTGCTCGTATCATTTGTAGAACGTGGAAGAAAAAGTGATTATGGTTAAAAATATCTACGTTTTATTAGATTAGCATGATTGGGAAATATCAATAGAACTTCATTAATTTTCTTGTATCTTTTAACACTTCTTCGTGTAAATGTTTTAAGAAGTGCAGGCAGTTTTGTCATAAGTGCTTAATTTAACTGAATGTTAGCGTTGCCGTTGTACTGGTATCCTGCAAATTCTATACTGACATCATTTTTCAATTTATGACAAACCACAAAAAAGGTTTAAGTCTTGCTCGGCTTACACGAATGAAAAAAATTAAGCTCTGAACTATTCTAGCCATTTGTGGCTATGATATACCTACCTATAATGTTTTATGGCAGTAAAATTGATATTATGTGCGCAGTTATCAGTGGCGTAAATTCAGCATAATTCAATTTTTGCTTTGAGTTTGTACAAATGTTGTTCAGTACCTAAAGAACTGATGTTATCCTTTATTTTGAAGCTTGTGCAGCAGAAATGAAGGCAGTGTGTCAGTCTTGTAAAGCTCCGATAATATTATGCACCTAACCAACTGGAAAATATTGTTTCCTCAAATTATGTGAACCTAATTATAACCAGTGCATATGGGTTTAACATACTTATGGAAATATAAAAATCAGTATAGTCATTTCAGCTTTTTGAGATATAGTATACAAAAAAATATGCATGACTTGATCGCACGAACTTGCTCTTGTGGTTAAATACTGTATGTAACCCTACATTGAAGATGCATGATGTATAAATTTAACGAGTAAAGATTAAAAGAGTCAAAAGCACTAAAAAATTGATTTTTCGTTTGATTATTTTTTTGTTTATAAAATAATGTTTTCAAAAATTTGTAAATGCATTGTTGTTTGAATTATTGAGAAGCATCAGATTGCAAATCAATCCATTGCAAGGATATACGCGAATAACCCAAAAATAAGACCATTTTATCAGAAAACATTGAATGCCTAATTCCGTAATGTGATTTTTTTGAGAAAAACCTGAAATTTAGATTTCTTACAATTGACTTGGTTATTACAGGTACGAAGTTTAATCAAAATCATTAGAGCCGTTTTCGAGAAAATTTGAAAAAACCAAAATATTTGTATGGCAGATGAGATAAAACAGAATTTCAAATTTCCCCTCTAGGGAATCACATAAAAATGCTCTGTACCAAATTTCATGCAAATCGGTATACCCGTTTAGGCTCTAGCTCAAATTACACGTACAGACGTACAGACGCACAGACGCATAGACGCACAGACGCACAGACCCACGGACAGCATGACGAAACCCACTTTTTCGGACATCTCGATTATCGTAGTGTTAGTTTTGATTATAACCTCGAATTTTTTTTTTACACGAAACCAATACTTGCCCGTTTCGACTTTAAGGCCCGTTTGTAAATTATATAAGTTCAACAAGTGCATTTCGCTCATTTTCGATATGTGCAAATGTGTTTGTCTGTTTCTTATATACACTATACCGTCTAAAATACTAAACTAATTTTCACGAAACTTGGTGAAAAGATTTCTTGGATCATGACAATGAACATAGGCTACTCTTTTTTTTCAAAGTTTTGCTATTTGCAGGGCGAAATGGGGTAAAATGAAAAAGACGTATTCGATTGAAAAAAAATCTACCTGCGTTGTTTTTAGTAAATGTCTGTAATAATATTTTCTTTCTAATTTAGCATTTGTAGGGTGAAACTGGGTAAAAATAAAAAATTGTCCGATTTAAGAAAGTCTTTTTTTTGTGTGAAAGGTTTTTCTTTAGTTATTTTTTTTTTCAATTAAAAAAATCTGGTACTTATAACGTGAAATGGAGTTAGAACGTAAGTTTTTTAGGGGATGTCTTTAGGAATTTTTTTCAAAAAAAAAATTGATATTTATAGGGTGAAGTGGATTAAAAAGGAAAGAGGGATATCAGATTTTAAAAATTTTGTTTGTTTGTTTGCTACAAATTGATATTTATAGAGTGAAATGGGATACACATTTCATAAAAAAGTGGTTTTTGATTACAATAATTTATTTTATGCTCCAAAATAGATAAGTAAATAAACAAAAAAAAAGGTCGAATTTATCCAGGAGTTCACAATCGCAATTTCAAAATTTAAATTTAAAAAAAAATACATTTCACGATTACGACGATTAAAGTGTGAGCATGTGTGCTTGCTTCTGGTTTTGATTCTTTATTCAAATTCAAAATCGATTTTCTATTCTTTTTAGCAGAAGAACTGTCATCGATTGCCAAACGAACGGTTTCAGAAGCATGCGCGAATGCTTCTGGACGAACAAACGAAGGCGCCATAAGCAATCTGACAGCTGACAGTTGTAAAACAACTACTGACGGTGTTCACATCCTACTCACTCCTCTGACTTTTTTTGACAGGAATCCAGCTTTTTTTGTCAAACACAAACTAATGCGAATATATTCAACTCACTCTTACGTTCAGCAGTCGTTAAAACCAAACACAAATCTATGATCGTTAAAGGATTAACTATATTTTTTTATTGCAACATTAAAGTTTTACAACCTGCCTAAAAAAATATATGTTTTCAATTGAAAAAAATTAAATTCTGTAGTTTTTAAGTACAAAAGAAAAAAACAAAGAAAACAGTTAAGTCAAAAAATGAAACGTCAAAAATTACACAAGTTTTTACAAATTTAAAAAAACCTTGCTTCTCTTGGCCATCTCTTTCTGACCATGAAGTGGGAGTGAGAAAAAGCACAGAGACGTCAAAGAAAGTCGGAGGAGACATTAATGCAAATTCGAGCTAAGATTTACGATGTTCGCAGCTTTCAGCTATAGCTGAATTCAGTAACAACTAAATGATTCAGTTGTTTTGAGAACAATAATTGAGAACATGTTTTGAATGTTAAGCTGAACGATAAGAGCGTTGTTGTGATGGCGTGTTGTACTGTTCCATTGCACAAATTCGAACTCACGCTTCGAATGCCGGCTGTCATAACCATAAGTCGACCTGAAAACAGATGATAAAGTTATGACCAAGAACAAGAAGCTTTAAATGGACCACACTGTACAAACGATGAAAAAAATTTAACTTAAGATTTTGATATTTTTAATATGTATTTATTAATTTTCTTTTTTTTTATATCAATTTCAGTAAATTAACTTAAAGAACTAAAGCACTTATTTGAAATGGGCGTTGTTGTAAAGCGGTTTTTTTGCTTGGACCTCCCAACTGCTGGCCTGGTCATAGGATATCTCGGAGTTTTTGGCGGAATATGCCAGTTAATTGAAATAATTTTAAGTATTGTTTATTTTGATGAATATTTCGCGGAAGAATTCAAAGAACAACCACCTGGCCAAGATTTTAAATGGAGTAAGAAAATAAAAAAAAAAATATTTAATTTAAAAAAAATTTAAATATAACATTTGTTTATATTTACAAGTTGCACATGCTATTTTGTTGCTGATGTTTGTTGTATGCGTTTTGGATTTGCTAACATCGGTCTTCTTGATTCGAGGAACAAATAAGGTTTGTATTATATTTTTTTTTAATTTTATTTATACACAAATAGATTAAAAGACTTTGTTTACCTATTTTAAAAACGTTCTAATAAAATAATATTTATGAATTTACCTATTACAAATGTTTTGTATACAGAAATCACATAAAATGCTTCTACCTTGGTTAATCATCAAAGGAATTGCATTAATAATTTTGGTTCCTGCCACCTCATTGGGCATTTTAGCTGGAATTTTTACGATTTTAAATAATCAAGGAAGTATAATTTTGGTTCATTCGATTTTGGTGCTCATTGTAACATGTAAGTTCAATTTGTTTTTTTTTGGGGTTTTTCAATTTATTTATTTTTATTTGATCTACAGGCATATACGGCTACCTATATTTGGTAATTTATTCACTTTATCATTTTATTCGTGATGAGATACACAAACCACAGCATATTGATTCAGAAGCTTTGTATGCGGATTCTAAAGTACAATATAATAAAACTTAAATATATGTACATATACATAATATGTATTTGATGGAGAACAATTTATAAAACCAAAAAGCTTTTACGAATATTATATTCTTATATACGGGTATGATAGCGTATTTTAATAAATGTCTGCTTATATTTGTATTTATTGAATTTATATACTTACATATTGAATTTTTTAAAAATTGTTTTTATAATTGTTGTTTAAGACTTCCTCAATTCTAGCTTAGGCATATAACTTACTCAAACTAAAATAATCTCTTTATCATTAATTAATGTAAATGGAGACTGGGCAAAGCCTTGATTTGTATGTAAAAATAAATTTGTAAAAAATACCAGATAATAAATCAAATGTATCTACATATGTACATATATATGTGAAGGGTGTTTGTTTTTAGAAGTATAGAACTTTGGAATGGAATCAAGCGTAGATGATTTCTTTAAATTGACATGAAATTTACTTTATTCGAAAGATAATCTTCTGGCATTATAATTTAAATATGATTTCTGGCATATGACCGCCATGGCTGGCTCGGACGTAGTCTAATCTGGAGGTCCAATTTTCGATGACTTTTTCCAACCTTTGTGACCTTATATGTATCGGCAATAACCCGGTGAATCTTGTCCTCCACGTGGTCAATCGTTTCGGGCTTATCGGCGTAAACTAGCGACGTCACATATCCCCACAGAAAATAGTCAAGCGGCGTTGAATTGCACGATCTTGGCCAATTCACGGGTCGGTAACGTGAAACTATGCGGTTACCAAACATTTCCTTCTATAAATCAATTGTGGCACGAGCTGTGTTACATGTTGCTCCGTCTTGTTGAAACCACAGCACATCATGGTTGTTCAATTGATGAACGAAAAAGTCAGTAATCATGGCTCTATAGCGGTCGGTCACCATTGACTGTAACGTTCTGTCCAGCATCGTTTTTAAAGAAGTACGGACCGATCATTCCACCAAACCATAAAGCAGTCAGTAAACAGTCAGTTTTTGTAGATGTAACGGTGTCTCAACATACACGTGAGGATTATCATCACTCCAAATACGGCAGTTTTGTTTATTGACGTATCCATTCAACAAAATGTGAGCTTCATCGCTAAACGAAATTCGCTTATGAAAATTGGGATCAACGGCAATCTTGTTTTGGGCCCATTTGGGCACAATTCGGAAGCGTTGTTCAGACGTCAGTCTCTATTCATGTTGAAATGCCAAACCAAACTTAAAATAAATCACTTGACAGCTGACAAAATGGCCACCAGTTAAAATAGTATTGCCAACTTAAAGTTCTATACAGTTCTATATAGGTGATTTTCATAGTGGCGCCATCTTGAATTCGATAGCTAAACATTGATTAATATAGGTACTGTCGTACTTCGATTTCGATAGATTTTTAACAACTAGTAAGTAGTTAAAATTAATACTCCACTGAAAAACTACTTTTGAGTTAACTCGGGATGAAACCATTTGCAGCATTAACTTACTCTGATTTAACTCGGAGTTAAATAATGCACTGACAAACTGGGCCTAAGTGGGTCTCGTACAACTGGGAAAATAGATTGGGGCATATTCATAGTCACTTTTAAACTCCAGTTTATCTTAGACTGGGGTTTATCCAATGTTATTTAGATAGGATAAGCCCAGGTCTTTAATAAACTGGAGTTTAAAAGTGACTATGAATATGCCCCATTGAGTTTAATAGATTTCGAATAGATGAAACAAAAACACAAATAGAAAATATCTCGTCAAATTTTACGTCTGTCACTATTAATCTAAGAGTTGAAGTCTGCTCCATTTTTTTTGCTAGAAGTAGAAGTCTATATAAAGGGTCCGCCATCTAACGTTTTTTTTTCAACTAGTGCTTATTTCGTGAATGGTAACACTTAGCTCATGTCTGATTTGACAGATAATTAGTTTTATCCTTCCGCTGAACGAATATGGTTGTGCATACGCTTCGCTAAGTGGGCCTGCGATCGACTTAGAGAAGATGCCGATTTTGCCAAAAAAAATCATCTTTTCAGATGAAGCTCATTTTCATCTTGGCGGGTAGTAAACAAGCAAAATTGTCGCATTTGGGGCACAAAAAACCCGGACCCTTTATTTTTTATTGATTTAAAAAAATATATATATTTATATAATATCTAAAAAACTGTTTACCAAAAGTCCGGGGTTCTTCATTGAAGCTGTTGTGAATCAAGTAGAGTAATTTGAAGAAATTTGTTAAATTGGTTTCAGTCAAGCGGGTTTGACTGCTTTATATAAATAAAAAAAAAAAAAACATTTTCTTCTTTTTTTCAGATAAAAAGTGACACCGAGAAAAAAAATAATAATAATAAATATAACACAAAGTAAATTGGAGATAAGACAAAAACTCTTTAATGAGACGAAGGGTTACATTTTTATAGTAGGTAGGAACGTACTAATAAAGTACAAAATAATTAGAAACTAGGTGGAAACGGAAACAAGAATCAAAGTAATTTAAAATCAACAATTGCAACTCTAATGTTGCCAACAAATAGGCCGGTCGCCTCCCGGACTATAACCAACAAGTTTTAAATAATTATCTCGTTGTATGTATTTCATTGAACTAAAACATTTATCAATAACCAAAAACACAGGTATTGTATGAGCGAAGTTATCATTCTGCTACCAAAACATTAAGGCCATTATGTCTACAATTAAGACCTCTTTAAGGGTTGTCAACTAATCTATTTCAAAGTGTTTTTATTCTATCGCACTAAACCAGGTAACATTGACATTGGTGATAAAATATAACTCAACACTTATTTATATAAGTAGGTATGTATACATGCTATTCTTGTACATAATATGTGTAACTATAAGACAAATCTTATCTTTTTTTAAACTTCTATACTTTTTTCTTAAGTTTGCTCTGTAAACTGCAAGCGATAACCTTTTTAATGTGTGTAAAGTACAACCCGTTTGTATCTGATATTGAAAAGTTGGTTCATCATGCAAAAATAATGATTGAATGTCAACAACAAACCAAAATCCATCAAGAATTTGGGCTCCTTTCAGTTTCAACGCAGTTCAGTTCAGTGCTAGGCCTATTACGTTGCTGATGCGAAACGAAAAACCCCATACAAAAATGACACAGCGACATCATAAACAAAAATTTCGTTTGGCAGTATGCTATTCTTCGAGCGAAATTGATATAATTGTAGCTGAAGGAGGTTATTTGGAGAAGTCTCCAGTCCTTTTTGGCACAAAATTAATTACCCTGAACATTAATTGTGCGTGGAAAAGAGATATTTGAGTTTTATTCATTTTTGTATTTTTTGTTTCTTTCATTGCTGCAGGACTTTTTTTGATTTGTTTGCGTTTGTTTGTTTTTGGAATCGGTAACACATTTGTTCGTACTTTTTTCGCTGTGTTTTCCATAAGAAATTTGCTGTTGTGTTGGAGACCACAGAAAAATGTCCATTCACATCAGCAGCGTATCAGGCTTTATGCGAATAGAAAAATCAAAATCTAAAGCGGAACTAATAAGTGAAGCAGATAATTTGGAAAAGTCTCCACTCTCATTTCCCACTTTATTAATTTTATTTATATACGGAATGTCATTTCAGTTTAATTCGTTTTGTTGTCTCTTTCACTACATCATGGCTTTAGTTTAGTTTTTTTTTTTTTTTTTTTTTTGCAATCTGGTGAAACTCTCCATCAATATTTTTGACCGCAGTATTTTCGTATAGGCATTTCCTTATCTTGTTGGAGATATCAGACCCATTTTTTTGTTTCGCATCCAGCTGCTTACAAGGTATAAAGTAACACAAATATTAGACAAAAATGGAATAACCTTAAAGACAAGAAAAGAATTAATTGCTCATTCTACAATTAAATAAGAAGTTCGACGAGAAGCGATCATCAAATGTTTACATAAAAGGCAAAATGACAATAAAATTGTGCGATTAGAAAGAAGTTCTTAAGTGATGTGATTTTAAGCGGGATTTACTGTATTTATTTTTTTTTCTCTCCGAAAGTTCTATTAGATGCTTACGCTTGCTCGTTGATCAGTTCTTTTTCTAAAGACCTGAAATATAGTTATCGCGTTTGGTACCAGAAGAAATAAAAATAATTTATCAAGTGAACAGATTTTTGTTTCCAAAAATTGTAATAAACAAGGTTAACTATTATTTATTTTTTATTATTTAATATCTAAGAAAAGATTTTATAAATAAAAAATAAAAAATTATTTGCAGTAACACCTAATTCATTTAATCTTAAGACTTGATAACTAAGGATTATCACGTTAAAATTTAAACAAAATACAAAAAAAAACTTTTTAACCAATTGTTTTAAAGACTGGAGCAAGGCCTATAAGTGAGAATAAAAAAAAGTGATTCACATTAAAGATTAAAACCCCGCATTATGCTGGGAGAGATCGGAGATGTCTTGGACCAAAAACTAGATAAACAATTTTTTCGACTTGTAAACTGATAACTGATTTTTTTCGTGTCACTATCCGTGGGTGCAAAGAGTACATACATTTAGATATTAATAGTTTATACACACAGGCACTTTAGGACAATCGATTATGAGGTGAATTGAGTCTTGTTTTACTCAATACCGCACATTGTAAAATATGCTAAAATGCGATTGCTGGCCGATTACTATATATGATGCTCACTCCAGAGCCCAAGAGCTCTGAAATCGAATAGAAAATAACTTAACCTTAAAAAAATAATATTTTTCCTAAATTTATTCTACACCCTGTATAAATTTACAGGATGTCCCACAATCAAGACCACGTGTCGCAGAAAAAAACAAAACAGTTCAGTCGCAGTTTTTATTAATTTTTTTAATGTATTTGTATTTCTTGAGTTTATCGATTGATAGTTGATAAATATTGAAAATCGATATTTAACAACCCAATTGATCATTGAGAATGGTGCAGGCTGGTGTGAATTACAAGAAAATTAATAATTGTCACCGAATAGTTTCTCAGTTTTTTTTAATAAATTGAGGTTCAATGTATCAAATGTCAATATTTATCAAGTATCAATTGGTAATTGATAGCCATAATAAGGGTGATAACTTTTTTTTTTGTGAAAAAAATGTTAAGGAATTTTAAAAGAATAAATATGGGCTATTATCAATATCACGTTTGGTATCAAATTGCAGGAAAACCGTTTTCCGCAAATGAAAAAATTGTACAAAAATTCAACATCGGTAGTAGTTTGGCAAAGATAGAGTCAGTATAAAAAGTAGTAGTCTTACAAAACCACAATTACCCATATAACTCGAAAACGAAACAAAAACGATAAAATAGCCTCTTATGTATTTCAACTTTAAATGACCTCACACACCAATGGTTTTCTTCTGCTACAGTGACTGTGTAACACCCTGTATATTAAAACAAATTAAAACTTTTAACAAAACATCAATTACAGTGAACTAGAAAAAGGATTTTTTTTCAAAATGGGCGTTATTGTACGGGGGGTACTAGGCTTGGACCTCCCAACTGCCGGCTTGGTCGTAGGATACCTCGAAGTTGTTGGTGGCATATGGGAAATGATTGAAATATTTCTGAATATTGTTTTTTTTGAGGATTACTACGACGAATATTACAAAGATGAACCTTCTGATCAAGAATATAAATCGAGTAAGAAAAATTAAAAAAAAAAAAAATTAATATATTTGTATTGTATTCCTTTTTTGTTTATAAAAGTTCATCATGCTGTTTTGTTGTTTTTGTTGGTTATGTGCCTCCTGGAATTGCTATCATCGATCTTGTTAATTCATGGAACTTATAAGGTTTGTGGTTCGATTCATTTAAGAGCAAAATATGTTTATTTAAAATAATTTATGTCTACAGAAATCACATAGAATGCTTTTACCTTGGTTAATTATCAAAGGAATTGAATTAATAATTTTGATTCCTATCAACACATTGGTTATTTTAATTAATGTTGTTTTAATTTTTAACGGTCAAGGAAGTATGTTTGTTGTGAATTCGATTTTACTTGTGGCTTTAGGAGGTAAGATTGATTTTTTTTGTTTTTTAAACTATTGTTTCCAGCTAAGAATAATGATTTATTTTCCACAGTTTTATACAGCTACATATACATGGTAGTTTACTCACTTTATAGTTTTATTCGAGATGAATTACAAAAATCGTCTGAGATTGATTCAGAAGCTCAACAGTGTTGCAGTGTACAGTTTAGTATAATTTAAAAATTTATTAATTTATTTGCTCTTCGATTTATATTTACTTTATTAACACAATCATTTTTTTGTTTTAAATAAAGCTTACGAGTTAAGAAGTAAATCTGTTATTTTCGAAGATAAAATGAGTCTAGTGTAAAAACTTGTACTTGCGATGTTAGCATTGGTAAAAAAATTGAAATCGAGATTTCGATCAAACTTGACATATCTACGTTGGTAGTGATTTTTGTTTTCTATTTCATAGGTGGCAGGCGGCAATTTAGGTATGCGAAGTAAATTTGTTTAGTTTTGCGATAACCGCTTGCCACAAAACATAAAATAACCCTTATATCGTACACAGGAGATAAAGGGTGTTTTTTTTTTTAAAACGGGTGATTTTCAAGAAGGAATAAAACGCATATAATTTAATTTGATGGCCAAGAATTTAGCTTTGTTATAAAGATAAGGGTTTTTCATTATGTTATAAAAATGATTTCGGGCAACTGGCCACCGCGGCTGGCTCGAATAAATTCCAGCCGAGATGCCCAATTTTCGATCACATTTTGAAGCAATTGGGGCCGTATGTCATCAATAACGTGCCGAATATTTTCTACCAAGGCGTCAATCGTTTCGGGCTTATCTGCCATTAATCATGGCTCTATAGCGTTCCCCACTGACTGTAACTTTATGATCGGCTTCATTTTTGAAGAAATATGGACCAATGATTCCCTCTGCACGTAGAGCACACCAAACAGTGACTTTTTGAAGATGTAACGGCGTTTCAACAATGGCTTGTGGATTATCTATTCTCCAAATGCGGTAGTCTTGCTTTTAATTTATGAATGGTGAGTTCATAGAAAATTAAAGTCATTAACTTAAGAATTTTTAGTTTATCAAGAACTTTCTTAAAATTGTTTAAATGGATATACTTTATATTTTTATTTTTAAGTAAAAAAAGTATTGCAGGAACATCCAATCTACTGCATTATTTTTGACTGATCTACTGCTCAATTTTTGTTCGAAGTGGCAACGCTGGGTGTGAAAGCGCAATTTGATTTTCTACATCTAATCGGTCTCTGCAGCCGGAGCCGGCTATTGCAGTGAGCGAAGTCGGCATCATTGGCATTGTTCGGCTGCGATCGGCTGCTGGCATTGGCATCGGTTGGCACATGTAAAAGAACCCATAAGATTTAACTACTACACCAAATGCTGTTATCCCTATGTCGGTAGCCAGTTGCCGGCTATGTGTAAAATGGCTTCCACTCAGGCATTATACTTTATCTAGACAATTCATGATTAAAGCAGGCTCCCTTGCCTGAAACACAAATTTCTCTTAATTTTAGTCATGTTTATTGTCTGTGATTACGTGTGCATGGAATACGAAGCAGAAGAATGGGTATTTCCATTTAAATTCGATGGTGGTGGTTCGGTAACTCATTGAACTGCCTGATCACAATAGGTCTGTTTTGTAACGTGAAATTTCTAGCGAATTTGAACAAATTTTCACAAAATTCCACAATTTGTTACAAATTCCTGTTTGTTAACTCGAAAAAGTTGCAACGAGAGAGCACATCGAGAGAGAAAAAAATTTCCCCTCCATTGGATAACTTGCGAATTTGTGCTACATAAATTTCTGTGGTGCAAGAAGAGTAAAGTCTGTCAAAACACCCAGCTGTTAGCATATTTTGCTTTTAATTTGAAATTGTGGTTTCTGGTATGTGAAAATTAACTTTATAAATAATAAATAACTTGATAAATTTATATTTTATGTGATTTTTTTTAAGATAGATAGATATTTTATTTCGTTCTTCAAATAGTATTTGGTTGCTACCGCTCAGTTTACACAGAGATTTGATATTTAAAACACATCTTTCTACTGAATAAGTTATTTATACAAAATTATGATTTTAAATTTACAAAGAATATAAGTACATTCTGAAGGAAAGTATGACAAAAACCTTCAATATATGGAGAGAAAAAAAAAAGAAAATAATAATAAATATAACTACAATAAATTGTTAAGGCATAACAATTAATTCAATTATGAAAAAGATTGAATTAAAATAAATAAAACAAGTAAGGTAATACGACAAAGAGTTAAAATGAAAAGTTAATAAGCATGTATTTTATTACAAAACTGAAGGAATAAATTAAAAATAATATAATAAATAAATGATGAAATACAAATAAATTAATTAATAAGTACATAATATAAATAAATAAATAGGTTAATAAATAAACAAATGAAAACATAGATATAGTCAGTATAGAGAGAATAAATAGACTGACGCATAAATAAATAAATAGATAAATAAATAAATAAATAAATAAATAAATAAATAAATAAATAATTGATTAAATAAACAAATAAATAATAGACAAAAAGAATATAAATAAATAAATAAATAAAAAATAACAATAAAAAATTAAATAAGTAAATAAATAAATAAATAAATATATAGATAGATAGATATATGTATAAGCAAATAAATTAAATTTTTAATAAATAAGTAACATATACCACGTGTGTGGATAAATATATCAATAAATAACAGAACAACAGAAAGCAAAATGTTTAAATAAATTATTTTTATAAATGTAATTGAACTACCAAAGGGTTATCAGAAATATCACAGTTTATTAAAAAATTATCACTTAATTTTTGAATTCTTCTGCAAATCAATTCAACACCTGTTTGCTTATGAAGGTCATTAGTTGAATGATGCCAAGGCAAATTAAGCATCATTTTTAATATCTTGTTTTGGCTAACTTGGAGTTTTTTAATATGACAAGTTGCACAGTTCCCCCATACCTGACATGCATATAACAGAATTGATTGGAATACAACCTTGTGTATAATAATTTTGTTTTCAATACTCAAAAGAGATTTTCTATTTATAAGCGGATAGAGCATTTTAATTGCGATGTTGACTTTTTTAATTGTTTTATTAATGTGCTCTTTAAAAATAAGCCGCTTATCAAGGTTTATTCCCAAATATTGCACATTGGACTCCCATTTTATAAGAGTTCCATTGACTTCCAGCTCGTTACTGGGTAGAAAAAATTGCTTTCTTTTTCTTGTGAAAATATCTCATTAATATTTCAAGAGCATTTTGAAGATTGTTAACAAAACTAGACTTTTGGCACGTGATTGTTGATGTGAGGAGTAAAATTCTGACATTTTGTACACAAAAGTGGTTCAATGCGTTTGTTAACTTTATTGTAAATTTCTCCATTTTTGAGAAATTCTTTCTCTCTTTGGTGTTTTGACAGGTTTTACACATTTTGCTGAAAAAAGATACCAAACAGACCTAATAGAATGCTTAAACAAAAGTGTCATATTTCTTGTATGTAGCCACAATGCAGCTGTACAGCTGCAGTTCCAGTTACGGCTTCCTTCAAGCCGTTTTTGAACATTTTCGTAGCTCTAAAAATAAAAAAAAAAATAATAGAAAAAATGTCTTGTGAAAAAATTGCAATATTAATGCAATTGGTTTATTTCGGGTGTATTTTTAACCCAATACTAACTTCATGCAATTATATCTGGCAAAATCGTCATTAATAACTTTTTTGTTCCCCGATTGATGGTGGATGTGGAAGAGATGTTTTTCCAGCAGGATGTCGCTCCATGCCATATTATAGCAAATGAAACAATCAACTTATTGAAGGAAACACTCGACAAACGCATTCACGTTATGGATCTGTAAATTGACCTCCATTATCTTGTAATTTGGCGCCTCTTGATTATTTTCTTTGGAGATACGTTAACACACCACCTAGTCTGCGCTGACAAACCAAACACAATTGACACATTTGAAGCTAATATTATTCGTCTTATTGAGGACATAACATGGCCACAAATGCCTGAAAAGGTAGTTATGAACACTTTGTCTCTCGGTTGACATTAATCAGATCCAGTTGTCACTTTTGTTGGCATATGTCCGAACTCCAAAGTTGTGTTTTGAAAACTAATTGCCGAATGTTTTCTCTCAATTCAATGGCGAATAAATGGCTTATTAATGAAATTGAATTTATTGTGTTCGAAATCAATGTAAATATAATGTCGTTTTCGAGTGGACGTCCGGAGCTACTCCTTTTTCACTCCTTTTACTCCAAATTTCCCATTTTATATAGGAATGGAACATTTCCGAAATCCAAACGAAAACGACATAAGTAATGAACTTATTTCTTTCATTTTCAATACTCAGCCTTTTAACATCCTTCAACAGCAAGTGCATGTTCGTGCGATCTAGTTGTGCATTATATTCTCTTTTAAGTTGGTGTTATTTATTTCATTCCTTTTTATTACTTTTCTTTGCAACTTGATTGACGTTATGACGTATACAAATTTCTCTTAAAACTACTTCTATTTCAAAAATCCAAGCAAATCTCATCTCTCATAATTCAGTTATTCAGTCTGTCTCGAGCTTTCAAAGAATGCACATGCACAATAGCTTCTCTCCGTAGAGTAAAGTAAAAGTGTTTTTGTTTTCAACTGCTTGTTTGTTGACTATTTAAAATCAGCTTATAGTGCGTCATAACCTGTTTCCTATTAATTATAAGTATTAAAATGAAAAAATAAAAACTATTTGTTTCTCAATTTGCACTACATAAATATAAACATTTAATATGCCAGCTTCAAAAAGAGGCTGTCAGCGACCTAATTATATCAACGAGGATGCTCTGAATAATTGAATATTGTATTCAAAAATATCTCCTCAGCAGTGGTAGTCGATAACTTACCTTAGTTAACTAAAATCATCCGCACCAAATCTTCGAGTCGATTTAATTTACCTAGAAAAATTCTTTTAAACTCGTTACAATAAAGAGAGAAACCACCTGAGACCTGATGATAAGTTAAGACTAAGCATATACACATACACAGCATAGAGAAAAAAAACAACAACAACGCTTTTACTCTCTGAAATTTAGTTATGGGATGGGTTTAATTCATCCAAAAGCTCTTTTTATCAAAGAATGACTTATAAAGAAATAGGTACATATTACCAAATGCAAGTTGCAACGCCATTCACTCTACTCTCCTCGATCCACACCTTCATTGTTGTAAGTGTTTGTTCGAGCGAAAACAGATGAATGGCGACCGACTAATCCCCACATGTCGAACGATTGGACCACACTCTTCCTAGAGTAGATCTACTCCGATTTTTAGGAAATAAAAATATACTTTTCTACATTCCTATTTTACATATGCGATATATACATGTATGTAAGTACTATAGTGCAAATTTTGGAATTGTAAAATAATCGAATTTAATATTTCAATTAAACATGACATTACGATGATAGAGAAGATGAAAAAAGTGCGTCCTGCAATTCTATCGGTCGGTCTGTCTGTACCTTAACCTACAGTCTAAGCGACTACAGCAACTTTCTTGAACCTTAGGTTATTTAGTGATTCCCTAGAGGATAGATTGATTTTGATAAATTATCTCGGAAACGGCCCTAACGATTTTGATAAAACAAAAATTGCATGTGCACTCTATGGTATGCATTTTAGTAATGCAAAATTTCAGTAAAAACTTTGATTAATGGTACCTGCCATAGATCTTCTTTTTTTTTTTTTTATTTTCGATTTAATCGTTAGTCTCCTCTTTCACACGAAGAAACAATTTGCTGGAGATTTTTTGACGTTTTCTTTTAATTTCTTCTGAAATCTCTTCAACCTTTCACACGAAGAAACAAAATCGTAAGAGATTTTCTGTAGTTTCTAATTATATAAAGCCTATTGGTTGAACGGACACTACTTTAAGTGAGAGAAGGAATGTCAAAAAAAATCTCCTCAATCGTTGACCGGGGTGATTTTTTTCACCCCACTTACTTCGTGCGCTTCTCGCCTACAAACTGAAAAATGCTGGAAACTCAGTTTCCTTGTGTGAAATGGGATTTAATGACTTAATCGATTTCAATCAAAATTTTTATTATACAGGTACAGATAGAAAAATTTTCAAAAAATGTTTCTTAGATTTTTCGAAATTTCAGTTTAAGATGTATATCCGTATCAATTGCAAATAAAAAACAATTTATTAAAGGAAATATTCTAAATGGATTTTGAGAGGGAGGGGGGGGGTGTAGGGTCTATATTTATGTGCGCAAACATAAATGTTTTTTAGTTCGACTTTTAGTTTCTTGAAATCTTAGCAAAATGTACATGTACACCATTGAAAAATTTTTCTGCACGAGCTTACCAAATGGAACAATTGCCCTTGGTTGGTTTTGCATTGTCTATCCAATCATCACTGCTATTGTATGCTCGGTGCAAGGTATTTTAGACGCATTCGTTTGGTTCACTAATCTGATGGGAGTGGGCACAGGATATTTACTGATAGTAGCAGTAAAGCACGTAAGTTATTTGCAACATATTCTGAATATTTAACTAGATTATTGTGTAAAAATAAAAATAAAAATTTTTATTTTGTAAATTTGTTTTTTTCTTTAGAGATCAGATATCTTGCTCCTACCATGGCTGATTGTAAATGCCTTTCATATTGTTATTGTGACCCCCTTTGCATTAATATGGCACATATGGAATTATGTTAGTGAACCTGATCTTTTTTTTGGGATTTTAATATACATAGTTTTACTCACAGGTAAGTACTAAGAAATGTTTTTTTAAAGCATACGAAAGTATTAACACATTTTTTTTTTATTAAAATAGTTGTGATTGGGTATGGATGGGTTGGAGTTTACTCACTTTATCGTATATATAAAAATGAGCAACAATGTGGAGCATCAGCCAGCACTCACCGACAAGTTTAGAATAAATTTAAAAAGTAAACACATGTACGTCGTGTGTGTGTTTGAAAATAAAACGTAGATTTATATATTTATGCATGAATGTCGAATATGTATAGGTTTAAATTAATAAAACAAAGAAATTAACATTAAGCATAAATAGTAATTATTATAATATACAAAAAACAAGATAAATATTTATAAAGTTAGATATAAAAATGTATAAATAGCTAAATATGTGGCTCACAAATGTGAATAAAGTCAAAAGTAAGTTATTACAGGTACAAAGCTTTTTTCTAGAGTATTTGAACTAACCAAAATCGACGGAAGGTATGACGATATCAACCCTTCTGGACTCCTCCATCATTAAGTCTGTTCGCGTACTTGTGTGAAACCACCCAAAACTACTTGATTTTACCAGATTTGGTCCAATCCTGTTAGCTTACTTCCATTTCATGTCATTTTGGGCAGAAGAGAGTGCTCGCGAGAGAGAAAACTATTTCCCCTTCTTGCAAATTTTTACCCGAGAAATTTCTTTGGGCTCTCTTGTTCTGTTTTCTGTCAAAAGCGAGTTAAAGAACAACAAAAAAATAAAAAATGACTGTTGTTTACTTTTACTCTAAGATTTATTTTTAAAGGTGAATTTTGTTTTAACTTAGTGAAATAATTCCCAAAGCAATTTTTTTAATAAATAATATCTATTCGAAATCTTTATTTATTGTGCATTGTGCAATTATGTTTTGATGAAATTTAAATGAGTAATTTTTAGTTTAATTTTACTTAAAAAACGATTTTTCAAAATTGAATTGTATTGAATTGCTTTCACTTCTGTTGTGTTTTCGCTACAAAATTCAATAAAGAAAGTACAATTACAAATGTTATTCCAATTTCGTCGCTTTGTTTACTTTTTTTGATGTGTAAACATCTATGTTCGCGGTAGAGTGGAAAAAAAACGTAAACTTTTCTGTGCAACGTTCCGTCGTGCAACTTACATTGTAGCACGTTACGTTACGAAATATGCTTAGCCCCGACCGAAACAAATTGTTTTTAACGCGACCGACGATTAAATTATATTTTATCACGATCACTTGTTAATAATTATTAACTATTATGTGTATACCGATACATTTTATCTTTTTTTTTATATTATTTTTATTTTATTTTTTTATACATTCGCCCGATACACGACACTAGAGCCTAGATAGAAAACTATAAACAAAAACAAACCAAAAATAATAATAGCTTTAGATATAGTAGGATATAGGGTACGTTCAGTAATACAAATCTGAAGATCACTTTATTGGCTGAACACAAGAGACGCGCGTTCGAACGCACGTTCGCAGTTATTCTACGTTCACATATACTACTTTTAAACGATGCAATTTCTTTTTCTAAACACGTTGTCGAGGCACGTATGTGTTGGCTGGGGTACAAAATGCTGAGGTTGAATAAATTGCAGAGTTATCGCTCTTCTTTTTGCATTTCCTTATTGTTTGAGTGTGTTTTATTTTCTTTCGTCGTCCACTCTAGTGGAGTAAAGAGTGCAGTGGAGATGATACTAGCCGTGTTTTTTTGCAAGTCCCGAGGAAATTGGTCGAAAAAAACGACGTTGGGAAAGGAAAGTTTAATGCAACAATAACTAATTCCCTTCGGGCGAGGAGTGGAAAATTCTCCGGGCTTAACTTAACCACGGAGGAAAACTGAGTTACCGGCGTGAATTGCATACTTGGCATGTTAAATAAATGAAGGTAGCACGATCCGGTACTGGCTAGACTATTGGGTACATAAACTTCATATCGAATTCGTATCTGTGTACTTGCTGTGGCGTAGGTGTTCGTTCTAAAAAAAAATCGATTGAACAAAAATCAACACTTAAAATTTGGAATAAATTTAAATCTAATGCTGCATTAAACGACTGACTAATTGGCGGTTTCCTATCAGCAAACTGTCAAAAAACGCATAAGAATGGACCAATTCATTGTTTTTGAAGTCTAGTGACAGAAAATACGTCGGTCTTTTAAGTCCAGCATAAACCTAATGTTTGATTTACTGGACTGACAAATTGGCGATTTCCTGTCAAAAAACTGACAGAAGAATGGACCAATTCATTGTTTTTGAAGTCTACTGACAGAAACATGCCAATACGTCTGTCGATAAAGTCAAGCATAAACTTAATGCTTGATTTATACGACTGACAAATTGGGTATTTCCTGTCAAAAAACTGACAAAAGAATGGACCAATTAATTATTTTTTAAGTCTACTGACAGAAAACTGCCAATATGTCAGTCGTTTAAGTGGACCCTAAACCTAAAGCCTACAAAAAATCGAACTCGAGATTTTGATCAAACTTTACATTACGATGATAAAGAAGTCAAAAAAAGTGGGTCTCGCAAAAACGTCCGTCTGTCTGTCTGTCTGTCTGTCTGTCTGTCGGTTCGACTACAGCCTAAACGGATGGGTCGATTTTCTTTAAACTTTGTACCTAGCGTTTTTGGACATTCCCCCCACCCGTTTTTTTTCTCTTTTTTTTTTAGGACCAAAATTAACAGTAGCTGTCATACAAAATTTCTTGGCCAAAAAGGAAAAACTTATTTTTCTCAAATCCAGCGCTACCGAATTTGTTTTTAAGAACTCAATAAATTTAAATAGTTATAAGTTGCCGTTTAATAAAAAACATGGTTCCGAAAAATGGTTATTAATGGTACCTCTCAAAGAACCATTTTTTTGATTTTCGCTTTTCTCGAAAACGGTTAAACTGATTCTGATCAATTTTTTATGAAGAAGTATTGACACATTCTAAATAATATTGTGTACCGAAATTTTCAAAAAAATATTTTTTAGATTTTTAAAAACAGTTTTAATATTTTTTTTTTGAAAACTCAATATTTCAAAAACGACTTGGTCGATTTTTATTAAACTTGGTAAATAGCAGTTTTTCAACTTTATCTAGAAGATTTTTGAGAAAAATTATTCTAATACCTAAAAATAACGGTGCCTCCCATACAAATGTTAAAAAACCGTTAAGAAAATATTTTGTTTCTCAAAAACGACTCCTACGATTTTCATAAAAGTTTTTTGTGTGTTAAAATTAGTACGATCTACCATTTAAAATTTTTAAAGTTTATATTTTACGTTTATTAACAGTACCTCTCATAGAACGGTTTCTTTGATTTTCGACTATCTCAACATCTGATCAACCGAATAAAATTAGATTTTTTATACAGAAGCTTGTAACAAATTTAAATAAAAGAGCGTATCAAAATTTTCTAAAAAATGATTTTTGGATTTTTAAAAAAAAAATAAAAATTATTTTTTCAAAATTCGATATTTCGAAAACTGGTAGCAGATTTTTTTGTGAAGTTCAATTTTTAACGCAACATTAATAAATGCTTTAAATTGGCGTACCAATTATTTTTCTCAAAAATGTTAAAGAAATTTTATATATAAAAAATTAATTATTTTTAAAACCGCTCCTACGATTTTCAAAATTTTTTTCTCATAAATAAAGATTTATATAAGAAATCATCAGATGGTGTACATCGCGTTGGGTTAAAACGGATTCAAAGTATTTTAATCAATTTCTTTCTAATTTTGTTGATTTAAAACAATTTACCAGTTTAAATAATATAATTTCCTTTTATGCACATTGCATATGTGCAACACTAGGCTATATTGTTAATTTTTGTGTACTCACATTATACCACCTGCAACTTAACTAAGTTTTGGCAAATGGATAAAATATATACTCCTATAGCTAATTTATTTCAGACTATAGAACCACAATGTGATCGCATATATGAGCAAGTTCGTGCGACCCAGTCGTGCATATTTTTTTGTTTATTCTTGGTTGACTTTTAAAAAGTGGACAACATTTTTGGTTCAAAGCGTTCGTGTACTTTTGGGCAATTTCACTTCCCCCTGAGAGAATTTAATCCCCTCTCCATTTAATTTGACAGATTTCCATTTTTAGTCTGGAAAGTAATTTTGATTACAACTTCGAAATATTTGTTTACACGTAACCAATACACTTTACCTATTGAGCAATTAAAAATAAATAAATAATAAAAAAGAAATGTGTTTTAGACATTGAACCATTGTATATGTATGTGTACAATGCGTGAACTTCAGAATAGGTAAACAAAACACCTGTTGAGAGTTAAATCGAACCAAAACAAGATTCCCGAGACATTTTGTCACCGCTTGTATATTTTATTCAAAGCTTTTGGCCTCTCCGAGTGAAAATGCAAAAGAGAACCAAAATACAAGATGAATATCTACACAAATTTGAATAGCTTAAAACTAAATTCATTATACAGTAGGAAGCACCATGCAAATCCAGAATAACCTGTTTTCTGTTTTCAATGTCGTCAAGCTTGTTCTTACTATAAGAATTACATGTATGATATTCCAGTAAGAAGAAATATTTATAAAAAAATTTGAGACTATCAATAAATTATACAGCTACAGATAAAACTAAATATATACAATAATTATTTTATCATGCGCTTTTTACAATACTGCTGAAGTTGAAAAATTCCAAAGTCAATGTAAAATTTAGAAATGAAAATTCACAAACAGTAGAATTTGAAGATGAGATTTGAGAACTACATACTCGGATCTATAAATCAGTTTTCGAGTAATAAGTGACTGAATTATGTGAGTTTGGCATCACCACTCACATTATCGAGCAATCGAGTACCATAATTTGCACATTTTCCTATCAGTAATCGAACGGAATTTCATTCAATAGATGGCCAGTGACCGACAGTGTGTAATGGATGCGAATTCTGAAGGAAAAATGAAAGAACTATTGTATTTATTATTTTTTCATTTTATCACTGATTGCATTCACTCACTCACTCAGTCACTGAAGTGGTAATTTGGCCCCAGTCTTGAAACTGCACGGAGTACATTTATATCAATGAATTTTCCAAAATTTTACACTCTGGCGTATACGTACTTTTTATTAATTTTGTTTTATTTCTTATGTGTGACTTTTGATGCATCGCATCTTTAACTATAAGTATTCACTATTTGTTTTGGCCTATTTCACGAACTGGAATACGATACATGGCTGTTAGTAGAAAAGCGTTAGATTTTAAAAATTATACAATGGAGATTTGTATTTTTTTGTTTTTTAAATTGTATTAGAGAGTTTAATAAAGGCCCATATAGTCATCAATTTTTTTATTCTTTATTTTATTTCAACTTAAACATTATTAGGTAAATACAATAAAAGTACAAATTACATATAAAAAAATCATCGTATGTTTATAAACTCATTGATGTACACTTGTGTTTTTTTGTTTTAATTGATACTTTAAACTTGTCCACGAGGTCTAGTGGATATCCCATTTTTATCTTCGTTTTCAAATAAACGATAAAGTGAGTAAGCTCCAATCCATCCGTAACCAAGTACAACTATATTTTGATTTAAAAAAAAAATGTGTTACAACTTTGGAATGTTTTGAAAAGTATTTTTTATATTTACTTACGCGCAAGTAAAACTATGTATATTAATGCACCAAATAAAAGACCAGGTTCACTCATATGCCTCCAGATCAGTATTACTATAGCAATGGGGGTTGCAATAACAATTTGAAAGCCATTCAATCCCAGCCATGGTAGAAGCAAGAATCGTGAATTCTAAAGCACAGTAAAATTTACAGATTTGGTTATATCCATAGTCATTTTTAAACTGTTGCTTAATTTAAAGCCTTATATTTGTCCATATATCTAAAGGGTGATTTTTTAGCTGGTTTGGTTTTGGCAACACTGGTTTTGACAGCTGACGTGTGTTTAGTACCTTGTGTTACTGTCAAACAGCTTCAGTTTGGTTTGCAATTTAACCATGGATCGTCTTACAAATGAACAACGCTTGCAAATTATTGAATTTTACTATCAAAATTCGTGCTCGGTTCGAAATGTTCATCGCGCGCTGCTTCCATTTTATGATCGGCATTCTCGACCTTCTGAGCAGTCTATTCGGAAGATTGTGACCAAATTTCGCACCAAATTTACTTTGTTGGACATTAAACCACCAACACGTTTATGTACTGTGCGTAGTGAAGAAAATATTGCGGCCGTATCAGCTAGTGTGACAGAAGACCGCGAAATGTCGATTCGGCGCCGTTCCCAGCAGTTAGGCCTTTGTTACAGCACTACGTGGAAAATTTTGCGGAAGGATTTGGGCGTAAAGCCTTTTAAGATACAGCTGGTGCAAGAACTAAAGCCAGCCGACCTACCACAACGCCGAATTTTTGGTGAATGGGCTCTTGGAAAGCTGGCCGAGGATCCGCTTTTTTATCGAAAAATTGTGTTCAGCGATGAGGCTCATTTTTGGTTGAATGGGTACGTAAATAAGCAAAATTGCCGCATTTGGAGTGAAGATCAGCCAGAAGCATTGCAAAAGCTACCAATGCATCCCGAAAAAGCCACTGTTTGGTGCGGTTTATGGGCCGGCGGCATTATTGGGCCATATTTCTTCAAAGATGATGCGAATCGCAGCGTTACTGTCAATGGTGAACGCTACCGAGCGATGATAACAAATTTTTTTTTGCCCGAAATGGAAGTTCTTGACTTGCATGATATGTGGTTTCAACAAGACGGTGCCACATGCCACACAGCACGCGAAACAATGGCGCAATTGCGAGGCGAGTTTGGTGAACAGTTAATTTCACGTTTCGGGCTGGTCAATTGGCCGCCTAGATCGTGCGATTTGACACCATTAGATTATTTTTTGTGAGGGTATGTCAAGGCTAATGTCTATAGGGACAAGCCCGCTTCGATTGACGCACTGGAAGCCAACATCCATGCATTCATTCGTGAGATACCGGCCGATATGTGTGAAAGAGTATGCCAAAATTGGACTCAGCGGATGGGCTACCTGAGACGCAGCCGCGGTCAACATTTTCATGAAATTATCTTTAAACATTAAATTGCAAGGTTCAAACTATCGATTCAAATAAATATTTCATTCATTTTTTCGAATTTTGTGTGTTTTTTTTTTAAAAAAAGTTCTAAACCTCTTAAAAAATCACCCATTACATACGTAATGTATATATGTCAATAGTTAAAGATTCATAAATTTATGAATTAATGAATGAGTTACAAATTAAACTAACCTTTTTGACTGCTATTATCAGTAAAATGCCAGTGCCAACTCCTAGAAATGTATACCAAAATAAAGCGCCTATTTCGGCTTTAAACAAGCTTGTTATAGCAGTGATGATGGAATAGATAATGGAGAACCAGCCATAGGCAACTACTCCATTAGATAAGTTCGTACAGAAAAACTTATCGATCGTGTACATTTTGTCAGGAATTCAAGGAACTTTAAATCAAACAAAAAAAAATAAATAATGTTTGGGTATATAGTTTTTTAACAGCAAAATATTAACCTTAAATGTTTTGAAAAGAATATTACATAAAATTCACAGCAATTTTAGGGATTCTATTTGAATTTATTGAAAAAAAAAAAAACAATATTAAAAACATAATTCAAGTCCAAATATAAAAAAACAACTCAAAGGCTCTCTCAAACCAACGCAAAACATTCGCCACGACAGCGATACTTTCACCATGGATATTATTGGTCGAGAAGTGATGAAAAAACTCATACGATTTGTTTCAATTTTCATCGTTTCTCGACTGATTTTATCGATGCGAGATTTACAGAACGTTTTTTTGTCTTTTCCATTTATACTATATTCCTTATCCGGTATATTATTAAAGAAACACACTCAATATGAACACAAAGCACCTGACACAAATAAAATTGACACAGACAGAACAAGTGTATACGTACACACTCTCGTTTCATTTTCGAGTGGACACTTAGAGCTACTCCTTTTTCGCTCCTTTTACTCCAAATTTTTCATTTTAGATATAAGAATATGGAACAGTTCCAAAATTCAACCGAAAACCACATCAATCCCTATGAGAAAATTCCACTGGCAGTATTTTATTTCTCTCCATTGCGTCATACACATCAGCCAACAACCACAAAACATGATGAGTAAAAAGAACGCTGGAATAAAATAGCTATGCATAAATGCATTTTGCTATAAAGAGTGTTATTGTTTTTGTAATTCAAACACGATTTCCTGCGTTAAGCCCAACATTCAAGTGAAAGATCTATTTTCTGCAATTGTCCTCAAAAAAGAAAAACAAATTCTGATTGCAAATTTGACAGCTTAACCGTAAGCAGATCTATAAACATGACACTACACCAACACAAAAATAAAAATAAAAAATCGTAATCCATTCAGCACAAAAAAAATTAAAATTGCATGACTTCTTCTGCTGATATAAGCTGTAAACTATCGTGTTGTGGAAAAAAATGGTTTTCTCCATTTGAATGCATTTCGTATGGTGTGACTGCTGGCAGACTGGAAATGGCGCGAAATGAACTATGTACTTACCTCTCAAAAAGGTACTCTTTTTTTTTTTGTTTAAAAATGTTTCCCATTTTAAGAGCACTTTACTAGGGCTCGTATGAAACTAGATTGAAAACGAAGCTTCAGTGCAACAAACAATTAAATAGTTGTGACGTGTGAGTGAGTCTTTAAATGTAAAAAGGTCATACCTAAAAAGTTTATTAAAAATGTGATTCAAATTACATTTTCAGCTTTAGAAAATCTTAATCACGAAATACATATTTTAATCTTAAGATATTCACTGTTGTGATACTTTTTGGTGATATTTCTATAAATGTTTGCCCCTTATGCATTATATGCACTTTATTTAATGTATAGGTAAGCATTTCAATTATTATCTATACGATCACACTTCGTCAATCGAATTCTACTGACACATTGCTATACCAACAAAAAATGACGTCACCTCAATCAGCTCAATTTCAAGAGTCTGACAATGCGCTTAGCCTTAGAGACAGAGCAAAAGCTAATGAAAAAGAGCTTTTGCATTGAGAAAAATCTTCTAATTTGTATACATGAGATCTGTGGTCTCACGTATTTTCCAGTAACATGTTCAACCAAAAATCAGTTAGTTGGAAAAATGAGATGTATGAAAATTATAGGGTTCGAAAAAATTAAATGAGGATAAAGAAAGAAAAAAACAATTTTAAAGTAAAAGGTAAGGTCATTATTCTTTTAAAAATTAGCTACCTAAATTATGTAAAGACGTACAATTGTATATTATAGTCACATTGCGTTGTATGTATATTCTGGGACAATTTACATACATATTTGCAGTCTCAACAATTTTCTATAGCTTAAGCTCATTTTATTGAGATTTTGCTTAGTTTTTACTTAGGTATATGAGAATTTCTTAAGTGAGGTAAGCCTATGAATTGAGATCAATTTCTTTTTTTTATGAGATGTGTACCTAAATAATTTTGCACACTAAACCTGGTTTTAGATCACAAAAGTAGTATTCCATACGATTTTTGTTTTTGTTTTTACATCACTTACTTTTTTTTCAAAAAGTCGTTTCGTAGAAGTTACCAAATTTAGTAAAATAGCTTTACTTTTAACGCAAACAGTTCGAAATTCTTTAAGTTTTATTTATTTTTTTTTTTTGCAATGTGTTTACATTTCTCAGGAAATAAAAAAAAACTATTCAAGTTAAAACAGAAAAACGCCAGTTGTACGACGCCTTGTAAAATGCGATGACTGTATTTCAGGTCTTAAGAAAGAGAACTGAAATTCTCTCAAGCAAAATAAACAGAAAGAACTTTAGGAATTATTTGCGAAGGTATACTCAGGCTAGCGATGCCACTTTGCTGCAATTGAAATAGGTCTACTGCATTTTCTGTAAGAAATACATCAACAATTTTTGTCAAAATACCTTCTTTCAAACTGCTATAATTCACAAAGTGATCCGTCGTACAATTTATTTTTTTAAAGCACTTGTTAGTCAAACTAAAAACAAACTCCGCAATAAACTTAGGCTCAGTTTTTCAGTGGTGAGTTAAACCAGAGTAAGCTAACTCTGGATGTAGTCTACTGTTAACTCCGAAGAAAATGCACGTGAAACGACCTAACAAACTCGGAGGATACAGCATCAAAAGTATATTGTTCAGTAAATCTAGAGTTAAATCACCAAATTTGGTGAGTTAACTCGACTCGGGATTAACTTTAATCTCGCACTGAAGAACTATACCTTTTTAGTGTCCATGTTTCTAAA
Organism: Leucozona laternaria; assembly: GCA_932273885.2. NCBI lineage: Eukaryota > Metazoa > Arthropoda > Insecta > Diptera > Syrphidae > Leucozona > Leucozona laternaria. The sequence continues at coordinate 9,042,764 of OW026368.1, forward strand.
AATGTTAATCTTTTTAAGAAAATGTAAAGTCAGCAATGTTTGTTAGAGGCCATTAGATTCACTCGGGCTCTTGGAGTACTTTAAAAACTTAAAATTTACGAATAGCGAGTTCATAAAACAAATTTAAATTATTAATTCTTGATTTTGTAATTTTAATTTTTCAAAAATTTCGAGTTGACCCACCAAATTTGGTGAGTTAATTCTGGATTAATTTAAGAAATTATTTTGGAGTTTTTTTAGCTCCTTCCGCATACATATGCTTCCTTAAAAAACGACTTCGTGTATTAACTGATGTAATGTAGATACATTAACTTGCAGAGTTATCTATCTCTTATTAAACTCACTACTGAAAAACTTTGCTTTAAAATTGTTACAATCGAAAAACTTCGTATTTTTATTTCTTAATCAGAAATCTACGTTGGAAAGGTCCAAACTAATGCATTTTTTTTTGGAAGTGGCAACGCTGTTGATCAGTTGAATAGAATTAATATTTAAGCAAAGATATAACCAAAACAAATAAAAGATTATCCATACATTTCGTTTGCCGTTAGTATTGATATCTTCTGTCCACAAAGCTTTTGGCGCGAATAAGAGTGGAGGTGAAAAGAGAACCAAAACAAAATTCAAAATATACACAAATTTTAAAATGTTATGACCAACTACCAAGCGCCACCCACCCATCACACATTGTCTTCACGCTCGTTGGGTTTTTGTTTGTTGCTCTATAAGATTCAAAAAGAGCTTTTCATTAAGCACTCATATCATAGCTCATATAGGATATCCATGAAAAATAACAAAATTGACAAAAGCAACAGTCGGAAAAGACAAGATATAAGACCGCAGAATCGAAAGCTCATTGAAAAAAAATTGAACTTAACACACTAAACCTGCAAGTCAAACAAAATCTACGGCGTAACCTAGTATTTGAAGAAATTAAAAAAAATAAATACTGGGTCACACGTACTCGCAGCAATTATCGGGTAGATAAAGAAAAATTAACAAAATCGCTTGAACAAATAACGGAAATGATGGCAATAAAAAGAAAGATAAATTATTGTCATTTTTGCTTTAACCCGCCATCAACAGAATATTTTCGTTATGTGAGTTTGTCACAAGAAATAATTTAGCTGAACTCTCTGCCAGCCAACTGCTGACTCATGCGAGAGCACTCGCATTTTTTTAAAGAAATTCGATTTAAAGATTAAACAGTGAAATTGAAACTCGTTAAATAGTCAAAAGATTTCGTTTTTTATTCACAATAACCACTTAGTTTTTGATTATCAAAAATGATCCATATAGTCTATAGTTTATCAAAAAACATGTATTGTATAACAACAACAACAACAACACGAGATCTTGGGGCCGAATTACCGCATCAGTGACTGATCGAGTGAGTGCCATCAGTGATCGAACGAACGAGTAAAACCTATGGGGACGATAACTCCATAATACTACGTTTTCACCGAGCACTAAATCGCGATTTTAGTGGATTTAGCACAAATCCTCTTCAAATCTCGAAGATTTACCATACGAATTTAAATCTCCTCAAATGAAGATTTAAAATAAATCTCATTGAAATCTTCTTGCAAGAGAAAGATTGTCAAATCAAACAATCCTAATTTTGTAGAACGCACCCTTTTAAACGTCAGTTTTTCCATTGAATAAAAAAAAATTGTTAAACATTTTTGCGCGTTGGCTGTAGGAATAAAAATGTAAGCATTTACAATATATTTTATATATTTAACATGGGCACTGGAGGATGGGGAGATTCGCATTGAAGTGTAAGCCGATAAATTGCGTAATTATGGATTCAATCTATGTTATTTTAAAGAATCAAATGGTGTGATAAAAATATATTTAGTTTACTAGACTCATCATAATAATAAATAGTTAATTGTTTTATTGCTCAAAAATTGTTTTTTCCGTTTGCTATACGTTTTCCGATCAAATTTGCTTTACTCTTGTCAATTTGAGTTGACAATTGAATGACAATTCAGAATTAAAACGTCAAATTAATCTCCTTTTTTGTGGTGAAAACACTTCAAGATTTATTTTAAATCTCCTACCTTAAATCCCGGATTATCTCTTGGTGAAAACGTAGTATAAAATTTTACTCGTTCATTCGATCACTGATGGCACTCACTCGATCAGTCACTGATGCGGTAATTTGGCCCCAGATCCGTAGATAATAAAACACGGCTCCTATAACGTGAGCGGTAATACCAAACTCACATAATTCAGTCACGTATTACTCGATAGCTTATGCGGTAATTCGGCCGCTCTCTATTAGGATTAACCAAAAATTTAGTTTTTACTACTGCGGGAAGATGGCTTTTCAGTTTTGCAAATGGTAAGGCAGTGTTAACTGTAGTGTACAGAAAAAAAAAGACATGAAAAATAAAAAAAAGTATACAACTCTGTTGTTACTATAATCCGAATCATTTTATTTGACATAGTAAGAATAAAAGAGGTCCAAAAATAGAAGCTTATTGAACCCTCTCACTCAGGGCTACCTTTCCAGATTTTGAGAAAGAGCCAATAAAAAGAGTATTTTAAGGAAAAAAGAGCCACCGCTGAAAACGTCCACAACATACAAAATATGCACGACTGGGTCGCACGAACTTGCTCTTACGTGCGACGTGCGATCACGCTGTGGTTCTAAAGTCTGAAATAAATTAGTTATGGGAGCCTATATTTTATATATTTGCCAAAACTCTTAAAGTTGCAGGCAGTATTATGTCAGTATATAAAAATTAACAATTAGCCCCGTGTTACACATATGCAAGGAAATTATATTATTTTAACTGGAAAATTGTTTTAAATCAACAAAATTAGACAGAAATTGATTAAAATACTTCTGAAACTTTTTTTTTAAGGTTTTGATATGCAATATTGTTTAAATTTATTACAAGCTTGTGTGTACAAAATTTAGTTTTAATCGATAATCAGGTAATGAGAAAGTTGAAAATCAATAAAACCGTCCTATGATACAGGTACTGTTAATAATAGTTCAATGTAAAATTTAACAATTTTAAATGCTAGAGCTTACTAATTTTGATACAAAAAAAAATATATCAAAATCGTGGGTGTCGTTTTTGAGCAATAACAGATTTTCCTTAACGGTATTTGTATGGGAGCTACCGTTATTTTTGATTACAAACAAAAAATTTGTCTAAAATCTTCTAGATAATGTAAAAAAAATCTTTTTGCAAGGTTTAATAAAAATCGATAAACTCGTTTTTTAAATATCGAGTTGTCAAAAAAAATATGTCAATCTTTTTCAAAATTGAAATGAAAAAATAACGAAAACTTACAAGAAAAAAACAGTTGCAAAAAAAATAAATACAACAGCTGAACCATTTGTAATTTAAATCCAAAATATGCCACTTTCATCTCATTCTTTCTCTTTGCTACGTTCGGGAAATATTTATCCGAAAAGATAAAATGTAAGAAATTGATTTTTTTAATGAAAATTAACTTGTTCCATTTCAGAGAATTTTTTACTCAGAGGAAAAATTTCAAACAATTTTTCGCAAAGAGTTTTTACTTAAAGGAAAATTGAAATATTATGAAAAAGGAACTTTAAGCAGATATATTATTCTGAAAAAGAGTAAAAAGAGCCACGAAAATCTCAAAAAGAGCCAATTTTGGATGATTTTAGAAAAGTGGAGCCAAAGAGTCACACCTGAAAAAAAGAGCCAAATTGGCTCTTTAGAGCCACGAAGGTAGCCCTGCTCTCACTAAAGCCCGAACCACACTAATCTCGTGTGTTGTGGAGTAGTATGTCGCTGTCATTCCAATGTATTTCATATATTTCGACACAACACATCACACGATACAAATATGGCTCTACGCATATGAAATACATTAGAGCGATAGCGACACACTACTCCCCAACACACCACACGAGAGTAGTGTGGTTCGGGCTTAATTTGTAGAAAGTTGGCAGTTATTTGGCTATGAAAATAAGTGTTTTAGTAAGAGAACAAAAGAGAAACTACTGATATAGTATTGTATTGTTAAATAATTGAAACAAAGTGATTTTCAGACTAATATTTGGTTCCTAAAACAAAAAAAATTACATTTACCTATTCATTTTGAGTTTTTTAGTTATTTCAAAACAAAATATTCCCTCTTTTATCAGCTAATGTATCTGTATCTTGTGTCTGTCACTTTCAAATAAATCAAACGTTTGAAAATTAGATTTCAAATATATATTTTTTCTCTGTTCTTTATTTATAAAACTCACCACTAAAGACCGCAAGTTTCATTTTTATACACTGAACTCGTTTTGCATTAAATTTATCATGTCATTTTAGAATGCATTAAGAAAACTTAGTATAAATCAGTGGTAACAAACCACTAATATTGTGATTTTCTTCCCAAACAAATTCCCAAATAAAAAGTTTCAGCATATAGGTAAAAAATTTCAGAAAACACCTGAAAATTGATTTTTTGGTGTTATTTGAATAAAAATACATTGGTTTACAACAATGCAAACATTTTTAGTTTTTTTTTTCAGTGCCCTGAATAAGTCGAGAAACTACACTTTGGTTAGGTACATTTTTCGTGTCAAGGTCGGACATAGATAGTAAAGAAATTTGAACCCCCATTCTTGATTTATTCCAGCTACATCCCTGCTTAATTCAGTCTGAAGTCTGAAAAAGCTTCGGAAAAAAGCTATGTATTTGCTGTGTCAAACCAAATAAAAAAAAAAAAACCTTATTGGCAGCTTGTATTTTCTATTTTTCTTCGATGCGATTTAGCATTTTGTTTCCAAATAATTTAAAGCAATGTATCGGTTGTAGAATTTATATTTTTATTAGTGCTTATACTCAAATCGGTTCTGGATCAAAAATTTTAAACAATCACTAAGCAGTTTTAGCTTGAAAAAGAAAACAATTAAACAAAAAACAAAATCCAAAAAATCTTCCTATACGAAATGGCCTTAACAATAAATAAGTGCTGCTGCATTAGCCTTCCTACTGCTTGTATGATCATAGGCGTTCTAGGAGGTGTATTTTCTCTGTTGAAATCTATCGAATGTCTTACGCATCTGTATCATTTGAAAGAAATTGAAGAAGTCGATGGCTACTATGACCGATTCAGAATTGGTAAATGATTGCAAGGAAAAATTAATTATTTGTATGTTCATTGTGTAACTTTTGGTTTATTTTTTTTTTTAATTTAATCAAGATATTTATTATGTGCTGGTTCCAAATATTGTTTATGTGATATCATCTGTTTTGCTAATCATTGGAATTAGAAAGGTAATTATTTGTTGTTGTTTTGCAATTAATTCATAACCAACCATACACATGCGGGTGTCACTCTGACAGATTTATCTGGATCTCATCTGGCATTTTAAAATTTCAATTGGAAGCTTTTGTTGAGTTCAACATAAGGAGACATTTTTGAAAGCTATATATATAGATATGACTTACCTATTTTTTAATTCGATGTGTTGAAAGATGCTGCATATCTATTGTTTTGACATTTTAATCGAAAACGGCTCTAAGAATTTTAATAAAAAAATTACAACTCAAAACCAAAATGTATATTTCTTTTAAAATCTGGTACGGCGACCCATCGGATCTCGTACCGAAAATCTCGCATTATCAAAATCACTAAATGTCACTCCACAAATACAGGAAATTCTCTTATTATTTAATTATGTCTTTTTTCTATTGACATAAGTTTGAATTTTACGAACGAACGAAATTAGTAGTGAGATTTCGATATTACGAAATTTTACCAGTGCTGGACTAAAAGATGATATGTGTCAAATAATACAACGGTTAAAAGTTTTGAGTGATCCAATCGCAGAAGTTAACATCATCTGTCAGAATATAAAGCCGTAATTGTTGTATTGCTTTAAAAAGGATTGTAAATTATGCTGATGTAACAAATGTCTGGTTAGGGTGATGTCCCTTCGAAACTTTGTGTGGTTTGATTGAAAAATACAAAACTTTTTCTAAAATAATTTATAAAACGATATTTTCATCCTTAGAACTCACATCTGATGTTACTACCTTGGCTTATTATCAACGTGATTGTGCTACTCTTATCTGTTCCTATTGTTTTGTTTTTCTTCTATTATGCTGGTTTAAGGGGAAGTACAAGGGAACTTCTTCAAATTATTGCAATTATTTGTTTATTTCTCGGTAAGTTTGAAAGAAAGTAGGAACATAATTGATTATAATATGCCTGTTTGGTAACTTGAAATATTCACCAAGTTTCGCAAACTTTGTTTTTTTTTTTTGTATAGGGTTTGACAGAAATTCGTCAAAAATCGCGGAAATTTTTGAAAAATTTCACGTTACCAAACAGATCTATCGTCGGGGATCTGTCACAACCTCTTAAATTCAAAAATGATATTTATATGTATACATAGGTATTTTAGAAAGAAAACATCACTGAATTCAAATGTCAATGCCTCCTTACTGCATTAGAGGCTGATTACACGTTTCCTTTTTTTGGTTGTTTCGTCTTTCGTCATTTTGACAGATTGGGTGAGAGGTGTAGTAATGTAGGGGAAATGGAGTTACTTTTCTACACCCCTCTGTCAAAACGACGAAAGACGAAATAACCGAAAAAAGGAATCGTGTAATCATCAGGCTCTTGGACGGTGTTCACATTGGACTGTCACCTTTGATTTTTTTTGACGTCTCAGTGCTTTTGGTCACTCCCACTTCATGGTGCGAAACAGATGGCCAGGAAAGGCAGGATTTTTAATTTTTTTCAAAAGTCAGTGGATTTTTTTACGTTTTTTTTTTTTTGTAACATCTGTTTTCTCTGTCTGTGATTTATCTTTGGCACTAAAATCTATTTTTTTTTCAATTGGAAACATATTTATTTAAGAAGATTTACACTTTGTAATGAACAATTTCGAATTAATCCTTCAAAGAGCACAGATTTTTGTTTTGCTTTGCTGATCGTCAAAGTGAGTCAGATATGTTCACATTAGTTTGGGTCTGAACAAAATAAGTTGGATTCGTGTCAAAAAAAATTTGGAGGAGTCAGTCCATCGTGAACACCGTCTTATTTTTAAAAAAAAATTATCTGTTCTAAAGAATTTCATTTTAGATTTTCCATATGTTTACACTTTCCCGATTAAACTTATTTTTATTTCAGGTATCAGCTGTTGGATATGGTTTGCAGTTTTCTCGCTCTTTCAAGACATTCGGACAAAAAGAAATGAACATCAGTTACCGGAAAATGAGAAAACTTTAATGAATCTATATCCTCGTTATGAAATCGTTCAATTGAATGTTTAAATTTCTTATTTTTTACTATACACATATTTATAATCACTTACAACAAATTTACTGACTCCCAAAGACTTAAGAATGAAAATATATCGAACAAAATTTAAATTAAAAATAAATAATAGTGTGTTATTGTTTTTTTTTTTTCTATAAATCTGTATAAATTTTCTTGTTAAAAATAAAAATAAATTAAATTAAAGAAACAAAATCTATTCTAGTTAACTAGTTTTGTATTCTCTAGTTAGCAAGTTGATTGAAGGCCCTGGAAAGTTTTCAGTACTTACATAAAATCTATAGTAGGAAAACAGGTCAAATACTAAGTAAGGCCCTTGTTAATAATTAATTGTTGAGAATGTTTATCTAACTCCTAAATAACCAAAGTAAATGAAAAATTAAAGTATAAATTCATTTATTTTCAACCATATACTTCTGTATTGCGAATAAACTCAGTCGTTAACGTATTGCACGGGTAAGCGGAATCGATTGAATCTTAAATAAACCAACTTTCGAGGAAAAATGTTACATTTAATGGCCTAGCTAATTTCAATAGCAACGCTTGTTAACCACGTATTAGTATCTTTGTACAAAATTCTATAGGGCCTCATTTAAACTCAATTGATTTTTAAATGGGTAATCGAGGATTATATTGACAAGGAAAAGGAGGTCTCAAATGATTAGTATGAGGGCGAAGGAGAAAATAGATCACATTCGCACTTATCAAATTTCGAAAAAAGTTAAAATCCTACTGTTGCCAGCTCAAATCTCTTCGAAACTTTGATTTTCGAAATGTTATCCTTCAAAACTGTCTCTTTCGAAACTTTGTGTTTTAGAAACTAAGTTTTCCGAATTTTGTTGTTTCGAATTGAAAATGGATATGGATGGATTTTATTGATAAAATTCATTGTCTTTATTAGGTAGACAACTTTAGCTCCGAATGTTTCACTACAATTTGGTTAAGGTTGGAACCGCTTGGAAATATTTGTCAAATCTTCAATTTAGTTTAAGTTTGAGTTTCTGAGATCTCACAATTTGTTCTCCATCAAAAATTAATGTATAGGTAGGCTAAATGTCTTTATTTAAAAGAACTATAATTATATTATAATTCACCAAAATTTAAGAATAACATACTATAAAAAGAGATAGGCGAAAGATTAATGTTATTAGTAAAAAGGTAGATAATAACATAATAGCGAAGCAAACAAAAAACAAAGAAAGTGGTTAAATCCAATTAAACGCGATTCACTCGCTAACCTAAATTGCTCTTATAAACCAGAAATTGTAATTACAGCCAAACAATACAACTGCCAGTGTATTAATTTTACCTTATAAAATAAATACCTAGAAATGAATTTAAGCTTACTTGTGATATCTATCGGACGACATTGTGTCTGGCATGTGTGAAGAGTTGGCAGCTTAAATTTTTTTGTATTGAAGTAACGAAAATGCTTCTAAATGGAAGGTCATCCGCTGGTAGAAGTGGCGTCTTTATAATTAACTTTGAACTTTCTTTTCTGTCACTGTACAGTGTTTACTGTTTACATTGACAGCAGCTGTTGTTTTAGTGCAATTCTAAATTGGCACACACAACACAAAATTTTCTCTTGTTCTCAAAACAGGATTTCACTTTAACCACCACCATATGTGCACCTCGCCGGTTTTATTTTATAACTCGTTTAATAGAAACTCTTTGAGTTAAATCAAGCACAATTCACTTACATTTATGACAGTTCGATTGAATGAACTGTCAAGTTAAATGCACAAACATCAAATTTTCAATTAACTTCGCATTTATTAACTATTTCCGGAGATTGTTAAAGGTGCGAATGAAATAAAATCAACAAAACCAACAAAAAAAACTGTCACGACAACGACAACGAACACCCGCCTATAGCCACGATGCGATGTAAAGACACGAACGAGAACAAACAGAACCAATGCACAATAAACAACCAAACAAAAACAAAGGTAACGAACGAGTCAGAAAAAAATGCAGGTAGTAAGTACGAGTTCACTCAACCTTAAACTTTTTTAAGCAAGACCCCGACTTAAATTGAATAATTTTAACGTCGTCGTATTACCGTCCGTGTTCGTGTGCCTTTTCTTTGCGGAGTGATCGAGCAAACTATTTTACAAGTTACAACTTTACGGAGTATGAAGCCAGACTTTTATGTGTCATCATCATCATCATCAGACATTAGAGGAGAGACGACTGCACTGGCATTTATTAGTTGAGGCAGGCAAAAGAGGTTAAGCCTAGTTTTTTTTTCGATTGCTTCACTCTAAACTTCAATTAAACTCAGAAAAATACAATCTTTTAGAACATACAGAAAAGCTACAAAAGTTATCTCAATAGTATTGCCACAAGTAGTGATTTTTTTTTAAACTGAAGTAGGTTTTACTTTATTTTAAAGCCTTAAACGCTTAAGGTGGAACTAATAAGTAGGTATACTTAATAGTTGGAAGCTCATTAAAGCTTATGTATGAAATTATGACAAAATAAAGTTGTTTTCCAAATTGTGAAATAAATCATTTCTCTTTTTCCTATTCATATTTCACCAAATTTCATTTTCATTTAAGTGAGATGCGGTCGGGAGCGCTCCTCACTTACTAAAACAAATATGATATGAACGCGGATGATAAAAAAACAACCACTTTAGTGCCAAGTGTTATGAGAGTTTGTTTACATAATACATAAATACAAAGGGATTTTGATGTGTTAGTTGAGGGCCCAGAGTAGGGATAGGAAAAACCGGCCGGTTAAAACCGAAACCGGTTTTTTCGTTTCGGTTAACAGGTTTTTCTCGGTGATTTTTTTATCTCGGATAAGCCGGTGTTTCTTCTAAAACTCAACAACCGGGTGACAAAAAACCGGTTATATACTTTAACACTTTAACATTTCCCGTTTACACCAATAAACAAGATACAGAAAATTTCTTCGAAAAAAGTTCGAAAATTTTCAACAGAGCTTAATAACTCTGTATATAAAATAAGAAATACAAATTTATAAAATTATTTTTTGTTTCAAATCAGTTTTACTAAGTTTCATTTCTAAAAAAAAAACACCGTGGAACACAATTTAAGAAAAGAACCATTCGAATTCAATGTCACTAGTTTCATAATATTTATTTTTTTAAAATCATTTTAATGAAAACCTTCCAAAATATTTGTTTCACGCTGGTTCTTATACAAAAAATACTTTCCAGTAAAAGTGCAACATTATTTTTTTTTCTTAAAAAAAACCGAAAACCGGTTATTTAAGAAACCGTTTTTCTTGTCCGGTTAAAACCTACAGTTTAAACCGAAAAAAAAACCGAGAAACCGAAAACCGGTTATTTTGCAATAAATGCCATCCCTACCCAGAGGCTTAGTTTTTAAATAAATAACAATATACAAAAAAGTGAAATAACACCGTCCGTTTCACGTGAGCCAAATGTTGTTGAAACTAATTTATGTATGTCATTTTGCCAGGACAGGAACCTAATGGCATTTTTCATTGGTGTCAGAATGACAGTTCTAATTCTGGCTTTATTACACAACCGAAAAGATCAGAACCGTTCACACGTATAAAATTACTATTCTTCCGGATTACCAACACGAGTAATTTTGAATTTGAAAGTAATTTTCTTCAAAAACTATAAATAGAAATAACTTGATTTTTGCTGAAATAAGTATAATGCCTTTTACTGTATTTTAGGTGTTGCCAACCCCCTCCCCCATCCTGGATACGCTCTTCCGATTATAACAAAAATGCTTGCAGTTTGTCTCTCTGAAAGAATTCGCCATTAGGTTTACAGCGGCTCCAAAGTTATACTCTTCCCAGATTATAGGTCGAAAAGATGAAAACACAAGATTAATAGGTGTTTTATTTTAGCTGCAAGTGAATAGGAAATAGACAAGGCCGTAGCCAGGGGGGGGGATTACAATGGTTTGACCCCCCCCCCCCCAATGTTTGAGGAGTACATTTCCAAATCACACTTTTTTGCTTCAGTAGGTATGATTTTTTAATCAAATGTCAGCTGTATTTATTAATAATGTTCAAAAGTTTCTGATTTTAGTATAAAAAGTATTTAGGGTTCTTCATAATTTTTAATGAACACAGTAAGGTACCTACCCTGACAATTTTTAAGTACAACCGCTAGGGCGGCCCATGCATATTATTCAAGTGTGCACACAGTTGTCATCATACCAGTGTGGCATTCCACCCATGCACACGGTACATGTTTACCAAATTAAAAAAACGCTTACTTTACGAATATTTTTGTTGCTCAGCGTCCATTTCAGTCTTTAATTTTGTTTCGGGAAATTTCCCACTTCTAATTTTCTGTAGCGGAAATCGGAAAGTAAATATCTTCATACATCGCATGAATTCGTGATGCGTTTCTGCCATTTTGACAACGCAGGAATTTTAAACGCATGAATCAAAGAATACAAGATTGCGCCACTTCTACGTCATACGAGCCGAAAACACAACAACAAATGTCACAGCAAAGTAAATTTCAGTGAAGATGGCGGCTTTTCGTGTGCGGATAATTTATGATTAAAAATGATTCACTTTTTAAAAAGTAATAAAATATCACCGAAAATAGTTTTAAAATTTATGTTAGCTTGTTTTAAAAAATATAAATCGCCAAAAAACAACAAAAATATATAAATAAATTAAAAAGAAATAAATAAAACTAAATTAATAATTATATTTTTTTTATCTATTTAATTATATTATGTAGTTTAGGCTTTACAACAACAAATGGAAAAAATAGAATTGGCGTAATCTTGTATTCTTTGATTCATGTTTTAAACGCACATTAAATTTCTTTTCGAAGAGCTGTCCGATTGGCCTATCGGAACGGCTACAATGGTACAAAATTCGTACATTTCGTAGAAATCCGAGAAAATTTACTTCCGATCGGATACGATGATAAGGCTGATAGTTTTGTAAACATGTGTAATACTTTTAAATTTAATAATTATAAATTATTAAATTCACTTTTATATATGTACACAGATGTTATAACTTATTAATTAAAATGTTATCATATATTATATATTCATAAACTTTCACTAACTTTTCATAAATTTTTCTGCTTACCAATTCAACGGAACTGCATGATACATACAATTATACATATGTACATATATATGTATGTAGGTATATGCATAAACCTACATGCCCAAAAGTTTAAAACTAAATTGTGTATGATATGGTTGAATTTCGGCTAATGGGCTATTCTAGTTTTGATTACTAATTGGTGAATTTTTGTTTCCGAAAAACGATATCCCCCCGAAAAAATTGTCTGGATACGCCCTTGGAAATAGGACTGTTCGTTTACATCCCAATACTTTGAGGCTGATTACACGTTTCCTTGTTTCGGTTGTTTCGTCTTTCGTCATTTGACACATTGGGTGAGAGGAGTAGGAATGGAGGGGGAATAGAGCTACGTTTCTACACTCTTCACCCTATCTGTCAAAATGAAGAAAGACGAAACAACCGAAAAAAGGAATCGTGTAATCATGTTCTTTGACAGAACTTTGGACTAAATTTGGTTGAAATTGGCAGTTTTGCGAAGTAAACGAACAGAGTTTATCAGCCCTATCACGAATTCCATTGCAATCGGAATCTTTCCGAATCCCGAATAAAAACAATCATGGAATCCGTTCGTAATGGCAATTTGTATGGGATTTTCCACTACGATGGATTCTGTGATGGTTTTTTTCGGGATTCGTTATACATTTCCGATTACGATGGAATTCCTGATAGGACTGAATATAGTTGAGGCTAAAGCCACCGACTGCTTAGTATTGTTTTATAAAAAAAAAATGGCTAAATGTAGTCTTTGGTTTTTAATCAATATTTATTGAATATCTGCCGATGACAGAATCGAAACGTCTCGACAGGATATTTAATAAATATTTATTAAAAAGCAAAGACTGCATTTGGCCATTTTTTTTTATAGAACAGAGTTAATGTATTGCTGATACGAATCCAGAGAGAAAAAATAAATCCGAATCTTATCCAGTCAAAACCCATTACTTCTTATAGCTGAGTCCAGATATATTGTACTTAAAATGTCATACAAATCAAAAAGTATTTAAAGAAAATATTAGGTACGTTTTAAACTATATTAACATTGGTATTTTCATACTGTATGTACCTAAAAGTACATCTCCATAATGAAGTAAGGCGAAGCATATATGTACCCAATGTCCATATAATTATTATATGTGTATACCTATGTTAAACAAAAGAATGAACGTACATTGATCGAGAATCGCTAATAAAAATTCTGAAAACACTTACGGTTCTATAAACAAATTTTCAAATTCGTGCACATAGTACCTATCTAAATATTTGTTGTTCGTATTTTTTTTCAAAACACAACTCAATTTTGTTTATAAATAAATAACACAAAACAAACAAAGAGCTCAACTGTCACGTGAAAAATGTTATAAGGCACAGTGCACAGGCAAAAGGCAACATAAAGGAAGGAGAACCCCTTAAAACGTCCAGTTATTTATAGAAAGAATGCAATGTAGAGTCATCAATATAATTATCTGTCTTATCGTATTTCATGTGCTTCTTATATCGTCTTATGTTCAAAATTTTACGTATCGAGCTCAACTTTATAATAAAAAAAATAATAGAACTACTTTCAAAATTGACAAGGCATGGTTGCCATATGGTAAATATGTGTTGTGTTTGAGTTAGGTATCTATTTTGGAATGCATTTTATGTGATGATTTTCAGTTTAAAATACCTATACGTACAGTCCCTCCTGACCAGAGGCGTGTTCTCGTACTAGTTCCAAACTACCCATTTTTAGTCCAATAAAATTTTTTTTATATGGACTTTGACGGAACTTCCGACTAAAACTGGTAGCAAATGGCAGGTTTGGAAAGTAAACGAACAGAGGTCATATTATTAGACGCACTGTAGGTGTTATGTCAAATCAAAATTAACATCTGTTTTGAATATTTAGTTTCAATTAATTTGTTCTAATTATTTGTATACCTAATACATATATTTCAATTAAAAAACACTATTTATTGAACAAATATAATGTATTTACCTATTAATATTTGGAGAGTGACAAAAATCATGTAACAAAATTTAAATATTTTAGTTGAGTCCCCTCTTGTCGCCATATGAGAGCTTGAATTCTGCGCGGCATGCTGTCAATGCAAGAATGAACTGTCTGCTGTAATTGTGGTTCATTATTCCACACATAAATGATTTTTCAAAAACAAATTATTTGTAGGTATATTTTTGGTGGTTTTTGTTTTTTTAATTTTTAAGTCAGTTGTTTTGAAAATTTCAAATTAGTCAGGTGCAAGAAGTTACTAATTTCTTAATTATAGATGAAACTACATATAACTTTTACAGCTGTTGCATATATTATGTACATATATAAGCAAAACACTCAAAATATTTGCTAGGTCAGGACGCAAGCCTTTTTAAGCCGCAACAAAAAAAATTGTTAAAATATTCCAATTTAAAAATATTAAAAAAAAAATCTAGTGAAAACACAGATTAGCCATATGAAGATGAGAATGTTTCGTACGTTTCACCCTCCAACACCCATTTGTTTACATTGTTGTATTTGTAATTTTTTCCCGCGTCGATGAATAGATGTGAATTGCAACAACAATTTAACCGTTGTCTGAAGATCCCTACTGTCTATGTGTGAGGTTTCTATACACACATTCTCATTTTTTATCTGATATCTGACAGCTCAAGCTTGTAGGCAAATTAAAATGGCTGCCGGGGATTCTCATCTTCATGTGGCTAATCTGTGGTGAAAAAGCAGACTAAAAAAATTCCGTTAAGCAATTAAATTTTGTGGCGAGATAGATCGTGGAGAACTTGGGCCTAGTGATGGCTTACATATCCCCACAATTCCTGAGTACATGTTGTTAGTCAGCTGGAATGGCGAGGAGCTATAATTTTCTGCTGAATCCGAATGGCTAAGGTGAGAGGCACTTTTTCATGACAAGTGATATTCTTGGAGGATCTTTCCATTCCTCGTAAGATGACATACTTAAAAAAAAAGAAAACAGAACTCTGGTGTGACAGTCCAACGCAGTAACTATTATACCAAGGGTATGCTTTTATCTTTGTCATATTCTTGCCAATTTTGTATGAAAAAAATGGGTGCATAATGGCATCAGATAATATGCCGATTTTTCAGTCGTGAAAATCCAGCATGGTGAAACTGCCTCTGTCGTTCATTTATATTATATTATGTACCTATGGACAAATATCTAAAAGTCTGCTCAATTAATATTCCACCTCAATTCACCATAATAAGAGTACGGAAACCCTGACATTTTATAAACCACTTGAAGCAGCATTTAAGATAAAAAATGTAAGAAGAGACCTTTCGGAGAAGCGGGACTTTACTAAGCACTGCGACTGCATGCATACACAGTTTGATTTTTGGTTTTAATTTAATCAGTCTAAAGAGTTCCTTCAAGAGATAAATATCGTGCCTCCCTCGCATAAAAAATAACAACAACAACAGAAAAAATCGAAACATATTTTTTTTGTTCTTAATTTGGTGTTAATAAATATCAGTTTTGCGAAATGATTTGCTGTTTTACTGTGAATAGTTTTTTGAACATGAGCCTACCAACGGCTGGCATGGTCATCGGCTGGGTTTGTGGAGTCATAAGTCTTTTCCAATCTGGGATTCTCATTAAAGCTGATGAATTAATAGAATTCGCACGCACTCATGCCAATTCCATGCCAGAACTTATTGCGAGTTCGTGAGATCAAAATGTACCATTCATGTACGATAAACACTAATTTCAACTAAATATTCTTCCAAGGTTCTTCAATGGGGATTACTTTGTCCATTCTTTTAACTATATCTCTTCTGGATGTAATTGCATGTGTTTTGCTGATCATTGGAATCAATAAGGTTTGTCAAAGAATATTGCCGGTTTGATTGGAATGTTTTCCTAAACAAGAATCGTTTTTTTTTTAAGAGAAACCATTTGTTTTTGCTGCCATGGTTGATTAATAACGGCATATTTTTGACTATTAAAATTATTCTGGGGATGGTACTAATAATGGCGGCTCTAACGGCGGATTCTGATTCTCCAGGACCTTGGGTTGCCATTATAGTTCTTGCAATATTAGGTAAGTTTTTGTTTATTTTTTTTCGCTTGTTTGTACTTATTATTTTTTTAATTTCTTCATTAAAGTGTTTCTCAGCTCGGTATGGAATGCAATCTACTCACTTTTTCAGAGTATTCGAAAAGCAAATGAGCAAGAAGCATTGGACACAGAGAGACTTGTTGGAAGGCCTAACTCCGGCAATTACGATCTTTTTAAAAACCCAGCATAATATTATGTTATTGTATTATGAATTTCAATAATTTCGATTAATATTTCGAATTTTTTTCTTTACCATAACTTTTTTTTTGGTTTTTAATTAAAACTACTTTTTTTAAACAAATAGGACATTTTTCTTATGAAATTTAAGGTCTTAAGGCCGTTTAACAAAAAGAAGAAGTTTTTAAAGAAGAGTTAAATGGCCTTCAATTCGAAGTGAATTGTCCAACTGCGCTTAACTTTTTTAACACGAAAACCTAGAACATATAAAACTACGGGCCAGTTCGGGTTGAATCTGTACAATGACTGATTAGATTTTTTATGATCAACCATCAACAAACTCTAATGCTGGACTTACACGACTGACAAATTGGCAGTTTTTTTGTCAGTAAACTGCTAAAAGAATGAATTTTTCCATACTTCTGCCAATTTTTGACAGTTGACTGAATACTGTCAATTTGTCAGTCGTGTAAATCCAGCATAAAACTATGGATTCTTTAATTCAAATTTTGGTTGACAAGCACATTCGATGATTTATCAGTTGAAAGGTACGAAGTTGAAGCAAAATCGTTAGGGTCGTTCTCGAGACAAAAACCGTAAGATGAGCTATAAAACATTTGAACAAACTTGGTTACCTTCGGATAAACGGGTGTTTTCTTTCACTAAACCGAATTTAAATAATATTTTTTTGAAACTGTTTGTATGAAAATCTTGCATATACCGCATCTAGAAGCATCTTCACACACAAAATTAATCAAGCGCAAATTAATTGTTTTCGAAAAAGTTGGAAATCAAAAATTGTTCTATGGCAACCACCCTTAATAATGATTTTTCAAATTATTTTTACCAAAAGTTTATTATGATTAACAGAATCGTTTTTAAAAAAATCTGTGAAACTGAGAAATAAGATTTTCTTTAAATGTTTAAAAGAAATGTGTACGGCAGGTGTCGTTCCCCCAAAATTGAATCTGCTATCACGTCTCCCCCGGAATAAATTTTTCCAGAACAGAAAATCCAATTAAATGAAAGCTTAAGTCCCAATACTTACTAAATCCCAATTTTGGAAGGAGGGAAATTTGATTTGCGTTATACCTTCACGCTGTACACTTTTTAAAGGTTATCAAAGTTTTAATTTTTTAGTGCTGCGCATCGATGAAAATAGAAAGAAATTCACGTTTGTTAACCCGAAAAAGATGCAACGAGAGAGCACATCGAGATAGAAAAAAAATTTCACGTTCATCCTCCATTGGATAGCTTGCGAATTTGTGCTACATAAATTTCTGTGTGCAAGAAGAGTAAAGTCTGTCAAAACACCCAGCTGTTAGCATCTTTTGGTTTTAATTTGAAATTGTGGTTTTTAATATGTGAAAATTAACTAACTTGGGAAATTTATAATTTATGTAATTTTTTTTTTAAATTAAATGCAAATTGTTAACACAGCCAGACTTTTGGCATCTGATTGTTGATGTGAGGAATAAAATTCTGATATTTTGCCCACAAAAGTAGTTCAATGCGTTTGTTAACTTTCTTGTAAATTTATCCATTTTTGAGAAATTTGTTGTCTCTTTGGTGTTTTGACAGGTTTTACACATTTTGCTGAAAAAAGATACCAAACAGACCTATAAAATGCAGGTAATCTATAGAAAACACAATACTATGTACCTTACTATTAGCCGAGCAATATTTTTTATGCAATTTTTTGCACGAAATTTTTCAGTCTCGTAAACATATAAGGGGTATTCATGCAATGAGATACATTTACTAACTTCGTATTTGCGTAAATGTATTCTTCACTTTGCATGAACGCACCTATAAAGCAATCTGTGTATATCCTTATTACGTTGCTCGCGTATATACATAATTTTCTATACAAATTTTGACATTTGATTTACGAAGTGATAAACTTATGCAGTTTACGTGGTTTACGAGGCAAAATCATCGCGCAAACTTATCAGCCCTGCGTATATAATTTTCCATACAAATTTTGACATTTGATTTACGAGGTGATAAACTTATGCAGTTAACGAGGTTTACTAGTGTGGTTTTCGTTTCGACCAAAAAAATCGAATTTTCTTTGATTTTTTTGATTCGTGACAAATTTTTCCTTTCCTTTCGACCAAAAAAATCGAATTTTTGTCGATCTGAAGTCGATTTTGCAGATCTCGATTTTTAGCAAGAT
Organism: Leucozona laternaria; assembly: GCA_932273885.2. NCBI lineage: Eukaryota > Metazoa > Arthropoda > Insecta > Diptera > Syrphidae > Leucozona > Leucozona laternaria. The sequence continues at coordinate 9,061,542 of OW026368.1, forward strand.
CTACACAGATTTTCACACGCACTTGCACACACATCAAAGAAAAGTGAATTTTACCCAGTGTCGTTTTAAAAAAGGCACTTATACAATCATAAAACAATATAAAATCACGTTTTGTGTTCGTTTTGCCAGTAAAATTTAAGATCTGACACCCAAATCTGAATTGGTCGAAACGAAAGCCACATAGGCAAATACGACATTGCATGAATACCCCTATAACCAATGTTTATAGCCTTGCAGCCTAATTTATTAGAATTCGCTAAACACCTCTAAACGGCTGAATAGTTATATAGTGCATAAGCATTTATGAAGCCACTATTCAACGTTGCATAAATCCTAATTCATAAAATATTCCCTACACATTATAGTTATAATGCGCTTGTGTCAAATAAAGTACCAAGAAGGGAAAATCTATTACGTTTTACTGCCACAATTGATTAACAAAACAAAGCTCTGAAAGTGAAAAGTCAATAAACGAATTCTCCTGCACCGATTGGATTAGTTTAAATTTCATTTAATATTGCATAATGTACCTATTCTTGTTACTGTTTCTTTTGTGCCGTGTTAGAAAATATAGTTTAATATTTTAGAACAAAAAATTCATGGTTTTTATTGAAATAATTGTTTCATTCACTGAAAGTGCGATCAAATTAAGAACAATATAGGAACATCTATTAGGGTGGCAATTATTTTTGCAATGTTTTTTTATTTATTCTGTGTGTCCCACTGAAAATATTCAATAAACCTCAATTTTGGCATACATTTAAGCACTCGTATATTATAAATAAAGAATTTCCATCAAATTTTATACTTTCACCGACATTTTAAGTAAAAGTCGGAAAACTGCGGGCATTTTTAATGAAAAGTTTTAACTTCTCGGTGGTATACGTCGCCCTTGGCCGATTTCAAAAAAATTTAACAACATTTTGGTTTGTACAAAGTAGCTTCATAATAAAGCTTGATCACTTTCAGGAGGGGACAAAAAAGATATATAAGCATTCCCAAAATAAGTGCCACCCTTATAACATTGTATTTTATTCTCGTCTGTGTATGAGTCAAAGTGACATTTCGATACTTAAACATCCTTATGTATGCACTATTCAACCTAAAACGCGTTTAGCTTCTAATGCCTCTTTTCAACGTTGCATAAGTTTTATGAATAACATTTTTGCGTTTAGTTGAATTATAAGGAGTGAATAATTCTATGCACTCGCTATGATGCATTTATAAATTCGGCTGTTGTTATATTGCTCATGTAGAGACCAGACAGGAAAATCCACTTAAATTACCTTATACAAACAAGAGTTATTGGCTTCACTTAACCATATACAACGAAAATCTTCAACATTACTGTACCAACAACAAAAAAATAATACATTTTATCTAACGTCAAATAAGTAGTTGGCCAGCCTGCTTTACTTGCAATTTTTCTTGTGTTTTCATTTTTTTACATGATTCGATTGTAATTTTATTATAAAAAAATCTGTCTCCTCATCCGTATGGCAGTATTGTGCTTTATTCGATAAATTGCCCAGACTGAACAAAAAAGTGTAGATTTTAAATTAAACAACAATATATAAATGGAAGATTGCAGCTAATAAACAATTAAAGTGCATTCGAGGAGCCAGGGTCTATTTTGTGTGTATGTGTGTGTTGACCAACTGCAGTCGTCCCCTCAGTTAAATCCCCCGCAAAACAACTATTGAATGCGAAGTGCAAAGCAAGAGCAACAGAAGTTCGATTATGCCCCCAAAGGTGCTCCTTTCGATGAAGAAGACACCCCGCAGAGTTCACTTGGAAACATGGAAATACTAATTATTGATTGTAACAATGTAAGTCGAGTAATTTCTGTAGACAGTAAGAAAAGTGTGATTTATGATCAAAAGAAGAGTCTGAGAACGTACATAGGCACGTCCGAGTTTTATGTGTTGTTTTTACTTCAAGTCAACCTTGATTTTATTTGTAACCATTCTATTGTCATAAATTGTTCTGTTTTTTTAAATTTTACTATCCTTGTTTCTGCATTGGATTCGTTCAAGTTTGAGGTCAATCATAATACGAACCTGGGCTTATTGGTAGCTGCGAGCTTTTTGTTGGTCGACTTTATGAATTCTTGTCTCGCACATTATTTTCTTGTTGGAACTGTTGTTTCTCTTTTTTTACGACTTTGTCGTCGCCAATTAGACTCATTGTCACTTTTGTCAGTCGTGAGAAGTGTACGCGTATATAAAAGCACCAAATACTCAATTGTGTGCAGACGATGAAAGGTGAGTGACCCTGGTTGTTCTTTTTTGTTTGTTTGTTTAACGAAGTTGATGAACTCCATAAGATCATTAACAATCATTTTCATTTCATGCTTGGCTCCAATTCTTCACTGAAATTGTATAAGTTGGTTAATCCCTCAACAGGTCATTGCCAATAACCACAAGTCGATCGGGTTGGATTTGTTCTGCGTTTGGTACACAAAAATCCCAGCCCTCAAGGATACTTTAACATTATTCACTTCAAATGTAAACGTCCATACTGTTGTTTCTCTTTTTGTATTTGAAATTGAAAAATACGTTCAACTCATTTCACAGTTTTATGAGAAGTAATCGATTATTTATGCCGTTTCCATTGGTTATCCAGAAGCACTCGGATCGCTTCTGAAGCCATCAAAGAGTGTTCTATCTACGTTCATTCTTCTCCCTAAAAGAATTTCAAATGATTCGGGTTTTTATTTTGCATTCCATCAGGCAGCACTCAAACAATAAAGATAACTGGTGCAAAAGAATGTATTACTGAGGGGGTTTTGTATGATAACCATACACGCAGTACCCATAGGCTATTTGTATATTCTGAAGGTGTCTGATGATGGTTGGTCCACGTAGAATAATTACTTATAGCTCCAGTCTCGAAATCAATTGAAAAAAGCGCTGAAATGTGACCCTGCCAACACTCACAATACGCAGATATTTGGCGAATTGAACAGTCGAGCAGAACTTGATTGATTCTGAAGAATTCACCGTACCTATTTGGGTTCCGGAATCTTAGCACTGCTGATACGTGGAATATTTGACAAAAAAAAAATTATACAATCTAAAAGACCAGTCAATTTTTTTAAGAACGTAGAGATTGTTAGCATCTGATTTGTGCCATATTCGAAAGACAAATACTTCTATCAAATCTCAGTTTTCGTCGATTAATAACACCAATCTAGCTATATATTTATACATCGCACACAATGCTTGTATGTGCTTTCAAAAATAGATAAGCGAATGTCTGAAATATTTATATTAACATACCTAGCAAAATTATTGTTGTGTTATTAAAATTCAGCTTTATAGATAAACACCTACTTTTATTTTCGTTTTGCAATTTGTCATCTGTCAGTTTCCAAAAAAAAACCAAAAATTTTGCTATTGGCTCCAAAATACTTAGTACATCTAATCAAAACTTTCAAAAAAGCGTTGTCTTGTAAGTTAGCGAACTAAAAACATTTTGAAGTTATAACCTAAAACATTATGGCATCACACTTGAGTGGCTCTCTTATAATGGAACGAGCATTTTTAAGTTTTCATTTTTAGAAAATTTCCATCTTTATTCTGTTGCCGTATATCTCAAAATTTGCTTCAAAAAATTTGTTCGTCTTGCAAATTACATTCCAAAATTTTACAATTTTTTTTTTTATTTTTTTCATAAACGAAAAAAAAATTATCCCTAATGGACATTAATTATCATTATTATATATTTATTAAACATGTAATAAATTACAGAATAATAATTCAATTGACGAGCTCTAGCTGCAAGTTAATATTCTCTCCAAATTTATTTCGTTCTTATAATGTTCACAAAGTTATAAGTATCAAAAATGGTTTTCATCATTATTTCTTAAAATTGTCTTTATGTTTTTATTAGCTATTTTATTATTATTACCTTAAAGCCCAGTTTCATCTAGAAGTTTCAATAGATTGTTAAACAAACAGACAAGAAAGCGGGGTAACTAAAACGGGTTAAAATACTTTTTTTCATTTCTTCCATGCTTGTATACTGTACATTTTAATAAAAAGTCGTCGCACGTATTTTCAATTTGCCTCAAAGCTTTTTTTTTCAGAATCTATGCAATTTTGTATGGAAATCAAAGAAAAACTAACGAATTCAATAAATAGAAGTTTTAATTATTTTTATCGAAATTTGAAATTTATTGGTCACATTCCTTTTCACTACTCATTCATATAATAATTGTATTTTAATATCGAAATTATACTTAATGTTCTTTAAGCTAAGTTTAATATTTTTTTAACTTATCGCATCAAATTTTTTCAGGTTCAATTATTTCTATGTCCGTCATAAGCCGTTTCTTAACACCAGTGCCAACTTTACATAATTACTTAATTTGTAAGCACATCTGCTGCCTCTGAATTGTTTAACATTGATAAATAAGTTCTAATAAAGCAATATTTTTGGGCCAATAAACCTGTAAACCTCAACACATTCGTCTATCACACGAAGCAATTAGATGATCTCTTTCCCATTGGGGAATAATAATGCACTCTATTTAAAAACAATAAAAATTACTTCTGTGAGAACAAAAAAAGGCAGCGCACGCAGTTTAAAATAGTCGTTATGTGGATAAAGCGCAAAGTAATTAAATTTATAAAAACACAGTCTAAAATTTGCGTTTGCTCCTTTTTGATGGAGTATAGTTTCGAATACTTTGGATTTCTGGGTTAAAGAAATACCAGACAAAAAATAGCATCAGCTCTAACACACCAACTCTACAATTACCCAAAAGTTATAAAACAATCATTGAACAGGAAGCAACTTTCTGTCATTTTTATTTCTCGACAAAAATTTATCATTGGCTGTATATTATGGGTAATTGCCTACAATGTTTCCAATCATCTGATCATACGGGCTCGGCGATAGTTACGCAGTCTGCGCATTGCCAAATGACAAATATTGACAGTTGTGGACGGGCCGCGGGAAGTGCAATCGATCGCAGTACATACAATGATCGTCCAGGAGGTGAATATATTCGAATAAGTTTCTCTCTTTTATTTGCATATCGATTAAATATTTGTCTTGTTTTCATTTAGAAACAGATGAATTGTTGTCTCCTAGCCCTTTAATGGCCAACAATGGTGATACTAAGCGAAGCAGTTTTAAGAAATCGATAGTTTTATTAAATGGAAATGCCAACAACATAGGTGATATTATAACAACAGGTAAGTTTTAACTAATTATAGAAATTAACTTAGAAGACTGTTTAAGCACAATAATTCCAATAAAGCCACTGAAGGCTCTATAGAAGAACAACAGAAAATCAATCCTTTTTTAAACGAAATAGTCGCCAGATTTGCTGAAAATAGATTCATGGTTACATTTCGGATCAATTCATTCTAAAATCTTTTAAAGCACGATTGGTTCAAATCGCACTTTAGTGTTTGATGCAGATTTCTTCATTGCAATCTCATTGTATGAATGCAAAGATCTACTAAATTTTCAATTTTTTTTCGAACGAAGGATACAAAAGAGACAGCTCAATTTAACCTGGGTTTTGTTATATATTTTTTTAAATATTTTCTACTTTAAATAAATTGATCTAACTAAAATCATACCGTTAATTGAATTTCAGTTCTTCCCCTTGCAGTAAAAGAATCGCATGAAGTCTCAGACAACACGCTTAATCTATTATTCGAAGAGTACAAAGACCCCTACGAAGATGCCATCCTCTCAGATGGCATTGAACGTCTCTGTAGAGATCTATGCTATCAGCCAGATGAATTTCCGATTTTAGTTCTGGCATGGTGTTTAGACGCATCGCAAATGTGTCGTTTTACAAAAATGGAATTCATTGAAGGATTACATAAAATGTCTGCCGACACAATCGACACAATTCGCTTAAGACTGGAACAAACAATTGAATTGATGAAAACAGATTCGGAGATGTTCAAACAACTCTATCGTTTTACCTTTCGGTGAGTTCTTACAAATATTATGAATGCAAAAAGATTTTGCATATCTAGAAAAATGTGTTTAATGTTTTTTTTTTTTTTAGATTTGGTTTAGAACCGGATCATCGTATTCTATCTCTAGACATGGCAATCATATTATGGCGCTTAGTCTTCACACTGCACAAGCCCGAGCTGCTCGATCGCTGGTTGTATTTTCTGGAACAGCATCCCAACATCCGAGGCATCCCCAAAGATACATGGAATATGTTCCTCAATTTCTCCGAACAATGTGATATTAACAACTACGACGACACAGAGGCATGGCCCAGTCTCTTTGATGATTTCGTTGACTACGAAAAATCCCGACTGAGTGCGGCTTCTGACACAAGCAATAAACCCCAGAACGACGACAATGCCAACAATAATAATGACTTGAGCCATCGCAAGACATCCATCAATGTTTCATAGTACTTTAAACCGAATGATTCTCAGTGCCGCCATTTCTAACATAAGTTAAATCCCATATTTTATTTGTAAACGATTTTAACTCTACAATCAAAGTCGAAACATAGTGCATGCATACAAGATTTGTCGCGTTTTCTCTATTCGTTCGGTGTAGGTCTTTTTTTTTTTGATCATACTTAGAGTGTTTTTTCATTTAATTTTTCTTATAGTTATTGCAGACTTAAACTTAATTAAACTTATTAACTACCAATGCGTTAACATTCCCAAGAGTTATTGCCCGTCGTTAATTTTGTTAACAAAATTAGTCAGAAAAAAACACAAAATTGCCTTAAAAGTAAAGAAAATTAAAAAAAAAAAAAAAAACAAAATTTAGAACAGAAAAACAAAAATATTCTTCAGCATCATGTATTTTCGAAAAAAAAAACGTACATATAATAACTCCTTTTAAATGAAAAAAAGAAAAACAAAGAGATTCCCAGACGACACGTTTACATGACACAATTTTTGCGCAAACAAAATATTGATTTTATTTTTTAATGATTGTTGTGATACTGATAAAAAAAAACGTAAGAATAACCTCTTTATATTTTATTAAAAATAATTCTATAATCCTATCTCGAAGAATATAAAAGAAAAGAAACAAGAGCGACCCAAAAAGCAGAGAAGAGCATTCATACACAAAATATCTCTGCCACACTCATGTTATGCTCTTACAACTCCTCATAAATTAAAAGATATTTATATTTGTATTTATTATAAAAAATAACATAGCTATATAAAGAGTTTTCATGTCAGCTAGTAGTTTGTCCGCAGCCCCAGTAGTTTCGTACATCCTGTTAAATGTAAAGGACACAACTACGAACAAACTATGAACTAAAATGAAAGCCCTATTGACATAAAATCCATAATTTCAATTGAAAGACTTTTTCGGTATAAAAAATACATTAATTAAATTGCTTAGTGAATTTTTTGTTTAGTGTCTAAACTTATATTTAATATTTTCGTTGTTGTAATATTTGAAAATAATAAATTAGAGTTAACAAAATGTGTAAAAAAAAAAAAAAAAAAACAAACAAAAAAGCAAACTACACGAGACTTGTAATATAAAATAAAATAAAATTAAAAATAATAAATATCAAAATTAATGAAATTTTTCGAAATTAATTTAAAGAAAAAAATTAACAAACAATTATTGTTGTAACAATCGATTCTAAATTTATTTTCATTTCGGTGCAGATAAATTAAATAAGTTAAACAAAAATTATGATACTAGCAATGAACTTTTATTTGGATAAATTTATGATTATGTATGTAAATTATATAATAATGAAAATATATTTAATTGTAAATATACAAGAAAATATATATGTATTAGGTTATACAGAAATAATTTGAACGAAAAATTAGAAAGAAACTATTCAAAGCAAAAGAATTCGTAAATACATTTTTTCAACCAAAACTATTATGTTTTACTAATATGAAGAAAGTTAGAGTGCAATGGTCGGGAAATGTTAACATGCGATCTATGTATTGAGTCTCTTACTGATACCGAATATTTTATTTATAATTATTTTAAGATCATTTAACTAACTTAAATAAACTTAGCCACGATCGGTCGAGTTCTTCAATAATAATAAACGCAGGCTTTGCAGAAAGTTGAAAAGAAAGAGATACGTGTCAAAAATAAGTTCTCTATTCCATTTTTGAGCAGAAAAAAAAGAAAGGAAAAAGAAGAAAAGAATAAATGCAAGATTAAAAAGAATAGTTTATCCAAGTCTGCAGAAGCAGAAGATTTTTAAACAGAAACTGTAAATAGGGGGATATATAGGGTTAATGAACTGAAGTAGGAACTCACCAGGCTGGAGAAATTAAGTTGTGGCAAAAAGTCATTGCTAGTTACAGTAGATAGGAACAGTACATTTAATAACCGAAAGCGAAAGTTTAAAGACTTAAAAATAAAAGAAGTCTATAAAATTCTATAGAAGAAAATTTAACAAAGCTAAAGAACATATAAAAGTACATATAGCTAATTTTTATATTTTACCAAAAAAAAAAAGAAATATCGAAATTAAATAGAAACAAAGTACTTAATAACTCATAATAACTTTTCACATAATAAAAAAAAGGTAATTTCTCTGCGTGGCCGATAAAGAAGATAAGGTTTTAAGTTGTTTTTTTTTTTTTTTAATTATTTTATAGTGTTATCAAGCAAAAAAAAAAGGATTTATTTTACAAGTTGGCGGCTACGTTGTTCGTGCCGCGTGATTTTGTTTGTACAAAACACTATCCAAGGATTTACTTATTCAAAAGGAAGCAGTCTCAGACAAAGAAAAGGAGATTCCACACAGTCTGTAACTCCAGAGCCAAAGTTTTGAACGGAATCATATAAGACTTCGAATCATACAGAAGAGTAAAATCTAAAAAAGAACTAGGTTAAGAGAGCTGTAGCGGGAGAATCATTTTTTTTTTTTGCGATTTTTGAATGTAAAAGAAAAGTTTGTTTAAAGGTATAGCGGTTCGTGAAACGTACATAATTATAATTTTATAACTGAAATTCAAATAACTAAAGGTAAACTATATAATATTAATTTAAAGTGATAAGTGTAAAGCGATACGTTCCACTTCGGATCCAGATGCTGTGGCCACCCCATCAAAAGATACGTTGGTGAGTTTATATTTTTTTGAACTAAATATCACATGCGAAAAAGGCATAATCATATTTGAATTTTAAGTGGGGATTTTATATAAGTAAAGAACTGAGTGAAAAGACAAAAGAGGCAGTAAAGCCCATTTTTTTTTAATAAATCGAGTGCGAACTTATAGATTTAGATATATTTTTTTTAGTATTTAATAAAAAAATAAATAATTGTAAAACCTAATAATCCTTAATTAAAAATTCAGGAAGAATGAATAAACGGAAGAAATTGTGAATTTACCAAAATTAACAAAATGAGTGTCGAGTAAATCTTTTTTAAAGAGAAAGGATGAGGAGAAGGAGGAAGGAGGAAGGAGGAAGGAGGAAGGAAGAAGGAGGAAGGAAGAAGGATAATGTGACGACGGGAAGATGCCAATTTTAGGGGTTTCTCTAGCGAGGAAAGCAACCAAGGTAGGGTGGATGTGGGTAATTGTCTCGCACGTCAATAACACCTTTGACTTTAAGACTTGTATGGTTTTTTTTGTAACGGGTTTGATGGGTCAAAGAACCACCCCACCAACGAGCTAAGGAAGGGTTCCTGCATGCCAGCAACGACTCCTGTTAAGAAAACCGCCCGCTACAAGTCAAATAACTATATATTTAGAATCTTCTCATCGGCCAGCTGTTTGGCAACTAGGAACTAAGATCGAGCTGGTGGTGTTACAAGAAAATCATATGACACCGCTCTCATAATTGAGGATTGATATCTTTTGCTCTAGTTACGGAGAAGAGCAACTGAGCGTACCGTGACTTAAGTGGAACTGATATTTGGTGATATAAGAATAAATAAAATGCACGACTTACTCTTAATATTCCTGTTTGGTGACATTTTCACCAAGTTTCCCAAACTTTGGTTTTTTCTCCTAAAGTTTCTGCCAACAAATTGTGAAAATTTGCAAGAAATTTAAGGCCTGAGTATTCTATACATATTTTATGCGACCTTACAAAAATTTACATAGTTTAGTTTAGGGTAGAATCAGGGGAGTACTTACAATAAAGAATACAGTCCCATCTTGGGTCTTGCAAATATATGTAAATACATACGGTTTCAACTGAAATTTTTTTTAAATCAAAATAATTATAAATACATTTATCGGCCTTTTCGATTGGGGTCAGAATGACAGTTCTTCTTCTGGAAAGAAGAGAAATTTGCTTCTGATTTTGTTTTCAGTATCGTTCCAGAACGGTTCACACGTATCAAATCGTTCTCCCGCATTACCAATCGAAAAGGCCATACGGAAATTGGTTTGACACCAAGGGGGTAAACCATGTGCTTTCTTTAAATCTAAATCTGGGATCTTTTTTAAAAATTAAAAAAACTACATATATAAATTAGTTAAAAATGAAATTAAAAAAAATCATCTCCTTCCTTCAGAAAGGTTTAGTTAAGTTTTGTCAAAAGCTTATCGGTTGAAATCAAACTGATAGTCAGGAATATGCCCTTTTTTCGGCAATCGGAACCATCCGGTAAAATTGATTTACATATCGTCGGTTCGGAAGAAACCGATAGGTATATGAAACAGACCTATCATGTAAAAAACTGGCTATTGACGTCATTATACTGAATTCCTCTAAATATTGTGCTGACATCATTATTTAGAAAATTATGAAAATATAAATCTAAATCAAAGGCCCATTATTAGCAGCAGCAGCAATTGTTAAAGAATTTTCTTGATTCTGGTTTGCAATACAGTTAGCACGTTACACAAATATTTATTATGATTTGATGCTTATATGAATGTATGACGATGATTGGGCATGATTTCTGCAAGGATGCGTTTCTGAATTCACTGCAAAAACAATTCGCGTAAAGCTAACAATAAGAACGAATGAATACTCAAATTGGGCTTGATTTATTATAAGAAACTAACAAATAAACAACATGTGTGAACACATTTTTCTTATACAATATAATTATGGTGTATACATGACATAAATAAGAGGTCGATTATTAATATGTATGGCCCTTATTGCGAGGTGTCGTTTGTTTATCGATAAACGACTTTTATCGAAAATCAGACAACGAAAATTGAACATATCTGAAGTTCTTGTTGTGTCAGATGCAATCAGCTGTGTTTAACAAGTGGTTACAACCACATAAAGCTATCCAGATAGCTTTGAATACAAACGTTTTGGTTCGATCGACTTTTATTGAATCGAGCGTTGAACGACACTCGCAATAAGGGCCTATGTATGTAATGCGTTCCAGCTTATAGATATTTGACGCCATTAAGTTTGGTAAATGGGTGTAAATGTCAAAAAATCTGGATCAATAAATCTTCAAAAAAGTTGTAAGGAACTTAAATACGGGTCAAAAAATGAAAAAAATGCATGACCTATACACCAGGTTCTGATAATAAAAAAAATTACATGTACATAGTATACAAAAAACTTAAAAAGATTTATTGATATTTGATTTAAAAAAATATAGTTTATGAATTCTTTAAAAGCTTCAAAAATTTATCTGTTGTCATACAATCATCGTCTGTATATATGTTGTAGAATGCGTGTTGGATCAGTTGCCAACTTGGCGACTGGTCACTGTGATAAGGCATTTGTAGAATCCGATAGCATTTGAAACAAAAATCAACTGCTTTCAAAACTGTTTCCATATGAAACAAATTTGATCCAACAACTACATAAAAATTTAGTTCTTCTGTTTTACCCAACGCAAAAACCGTGGGTGCTTCTGTATAGTAGTATTCATTGAAGAATTCTTGAGGTTCTCCTTTAATACTCTCAATATGGATAACGAGATTGCCAGGATAATCTTTTTGGAAAGGTTGCACTTCCCGCTCGCAGTTCTCGTAAAAATAACTTAGCATCATACAACCCGATAACTCAGACATGTGGCCATACAAATCCAGGATAAGCTTCACATCATTGGTACCAACAAGAAAAGCTTCGGTGAAAATTCTTTCACTCAACTGATCCCAAGTGTCAAATAGATTGTTGCTCTTGTTTGGATGTAGCCTTTCAAAGTCATACTCCACCAGATCATTCGTTCTATTGTGAACTCTTGAGATGAGTTTTTCAAAGTACTCAAGGGGATCGATAGCGTTACGAAAGTACGCCATACGCAGCTTAAAAGTATGCTGCCAGGCTCCGAAGAAACATTGCCAATCCCCAGTGATTTCTTCCAATTCTTTTAGCTCTGGAAAATCAGCTTCAATAGCCCCTTCCGGTGCGGATAAGTATCGATAATTTCTCTCCATTTGTATAGCATACTGCAATTTCTTTTGAAGAAAGTGTTCATAGAGTTTCCCACCAGCAATGTATTTAAGAGATTTTGAATGTTCAACAAAGTAATCGGAAGGATCCTCACCTGGAAATCTTTGCACTATTGCATCAGACAAGTGGACGAGTCTTTTGGTATCAATAGCAATTGGTGCCTTGCATTTGACAAGATTTTTGAATTCGAAATTTATAACGAGTTTTATGAGAGCGACCCTATCTTCTTCACTCAATTCATTGGAGCTCTCAAAGTTGTTGCATATTGCCTGACCTTTGGTAGATATTTTAAGAATATTCTGCAGGTATGGATCGATGGATTCTAGTTTTAAATTCTTTATCTGTGTTCCAGGGAGAACACTACCATCCCTTTTGTTAGATATTTTACCTTCAATAGATGTTTGTGGTTCCTTCGATGGATTTTGTTGCTTACATTCTTCGTCCCTTATTTTGTCAGTTTCAACTATTTTTACAATGAAATTAGTCAAATCGTGACGTTGTTCCAAATATGGAATGAAGAGTTCCTCGGGTATTTGGAATTCGATTTTTGGATTATATAGCTCACATTTCTTTTTCAAATCTTCGAAGGCCAAATAAATGGCGGTTTCAACATCATTAAATTGAAGTTTGTCATTTTTGCTTAAACAGGGAATTGCAATCAGTTTTTTTGCGTCTTTAAATATAAATGGGATAATGGTGCCGCTTTTTAAAATCATTTTAATACTTTTAACATAAAAGTTATTTATTTAAAAAACAAACAAAAACAAAAATTGAATGTTAAAGTGGTAGGTAGCAAGAGAACGAAAATATTTTGATTTTTTTTATGACATCACAATAAAGTAACCATTGAAGTGATGCCAAAATAACGCATTAAATTTGAGGGAAATTGCATTTCTCAGGAGATACGTTCAGATTTGTGTCGGTTGTACGAAACTTCTCGATTATGATACTCTTCAATATTGACATACTAAATATGGACTGCTAGTCGAGCCTCATTTCCATACAAATATCTCAGTAAACGTGATTCAATCACTTTTAACGCGACACTGATGCTACTTGGAGCAAAGTGGCAAACAAAAGTAATAATTCACAAGGCCATCTCTTGGGACTTGGGCTCACCAAGCATTATTTGCCATAGAATCTAGGGACATCTGTTATTATTACTTATGAAACACAGTGCCATTTGTTTTATTTGAAGGTCACAGTTTGACGTTTGCTCAATTTTTTTTTGTTTTCTATAAGTTTTTAATCGTAAATTGAGTTATTTCATCACATTACCTTAATAACATATTTTTTACTTTTTATTTTTGTCATTTTATACATGCATAGAAGCTAAATAATATAAAAGGTTGAGGTTGGTATTAACTGTGTCTTTAAGGTTATCACTTCAAATAAAATATGCACTTCAGAACAATGGCCGGCATTGTTAAAAATAGATTTGTTCGCGAATACTCGCGGGATGCACAAGGATCTAGCAATCTTTTACAAGAATCGAGCTGCTGCTTATTTGAAGAAGAACGAATTCACCAAAGCCATCGACGATTGCACTCTGTACCACTACGACTGCTGCCAAACGACCCCAAAGCTCTGTTTCGTCGTTTCCAGGCATATGAAGGTTTGGAAATGTTGGAAAAGGGCTACAGAGATGCCACAGAGTTGTTTAAAGCTGATCCCGGGGAATACCTAAGGCAGTTCAAATCGCTCTGCCCAGGCTGCAAGTCATAATGTAGAAATGGGCACAGAAAAACAGATGTGTGAGTTGTCCTTCGGTATTGACACTCCATTGGACAAACGTCGCAACGCGGTGAATAATCTGCTAGTTTTGGCCACAAAAGATGTCGGACGTAATCTATCAAAATTCCCAATCTCTTACCTTTACGGAGTGCTTTATATTTCTTGCAAATTTTAAATAAATTTATACAGAATGTCGGATTTCGATTCCATAAATACCAAGGGCCGGCAATCAAGAGCTCAAAGAAATGATTATGGCAGAAAATCAAAAAGCTCAAGCCATGTAACATTTATAACAAAATGGTAAAAGAACATCTTACATGGTTTTTTTTTTATTTCACATAGGTGCACGAATGAAATCTGTTGGGACAAGTGTATGACAATACTGGGATCAAAATTAGACAGCAATAGAGAAACATGTCTGAAGAATTGCGTTGAGCGCTTCATTGACACATCGATATTTGTTTCCATTGGACTACCACAGCGATTGTAATAATTAAGCTTAATTTGTAAAAAGAAATACAAAAACCCGTTTTTTATTGACTTTGCAAAAATAAGTTGTATATTTGTTTTTATCTTTGAGTGTCGCTTGAATTGTAAATTGTTTGGGTCAGGTAATCTCTTGTCTTTAAGGCTTGTTTGGAGTATTTCCTCCTGTCGGGGTTGTACGTGGGGTTGCGTTTGGACGTCCATGGAGTCGCCCCATTCCTCACGACATCCATCTTCGTTGCATGTACGCATTCTCTTTGAAGTCGAGGACATTATCTATAGCTTCATTGAAGGCGTTTTGTTGCGGCGTCTGTGGGTTAGGGTATTCTTCTACATGAGCCAAGAGTCCAGGAGATAATATTGATCGGGAGATATGACAAAGCAAAGAGACAAGGTGGCCGCCAACTGGTTAAGATTTTGTCTGGAATTGAAAGGAATAAAGAATAAAAAAGTTTCCGTCACAAAAACGCCTACGTACCATTACTAGTTCGCTTGTTTGATAAGTTCTTTGGCTTCTTTTGGGTCCATTTTAACCACTCCAGACTGACAAATAAATAAGTTTTCCACAAATTAAGCACAAACAAAATAAACAACAAAAATATTGACAAGATATAAACAAAATTGAATTGTCAAAAGTTATACCTTATTTTCCGTGTTGCTCCAACTGGCGCTCGTGGCGATAAGTTTTCGATTGAATCCGCGTGAAGTTGGCTCCTAGCAGTCCATATATAATAGGTCTATGCTCTTCACTATGGCATTTCCTATAATTTGCACTTATGAAGATTTTCTCCATTTTAAGCGTTTCACGATGATTTTAATGTAATGAATAAAACACTAGATAAGTTTATCTTTTGGTAAATAAACTGTCAACTGTATGGGAAATGGTTTACGCAAATTGGATAAAATTATTTAAGGATTTTGCTGCGGAAACTACAAATTTATTTGGATAAACTTTTACAAACGTCATTGTGACTTCTAGAATTAGATGTGTATCTAGAATTGACAGCCATAACCATGGTGTTAGATCTTCTAAAATTGCATCCTCTTTTCCTCTGTTTATCTATTTGTTAAAAGTTGATTAGAAGGAATTTACTTTTCTTTTCGATTGGAGTCAGAATGACAGTTCTTCTTCTGAAATGAAGAGAAATTTGCTTCCGATTTTGTTTTCAGAATCGTTCCACAAGGGTTCACATGCATCAAATCGTTCTCCCGGATTACCAATCGAAAAGGCCATAACAGAAAATGACATGATCAATTGTATTAGACAAATAAAGTTATTGATAAATCTTTTGGTTTGTATGATATTTTGTCAATATTTTTTAAGTTTTTGTCGTAAAAACTCTAGCCGTATTGTTAATTGGAGAACGATTTTATAACGAGAAAAAGTTGATAGCGTTTCTCATCACGCTGACGTCTCCTTTTCTCCCTGCATTGTGAAACAGTAGGCATGAAGATAATGGGCACATTTCAACGTATATTTGAATTTTAAGAATTCTTAATTTGAGGAGATTCTAATTGGCCAGAAAATTCAGATGATATCTAACTTTTTAAGACAGCTGGCCAATCAAAATGTAAATCTTCTATTTCACTACTTATTCGTTTCTTTGGTTTTCACATCTATCCCGCTCTTCTTTTCTTGAATTTTGCAAAAACAGATACATTGAAATCCATCACAAGACTCTCCAATTTAACCAACCCCAGCTATTTTAGCCGATAGATTATCAAAAAATATGTACCTATTACAACAATAACACGAGATCCCTGCTCTCCATCCAAGAATGTAGTTTCTACCCTTCATATACCTACTTAGGAAACTTACGTATTCTAAAAAAAATCCCCATGGACAAAGCCGCTCTATGCACAAAACACCCAGCAAATATTCTCTTTTACCCAAAATCTAAAAATCTTCAATAAATCCCTGACATATGTGTTTAGGAAAATATAACAAAGTAAAAAATCCATCTAAAAATATTGTTAGATGGAAGAAAATTCATATAAAAACAGTAAAATTCTTCAAGCGATTATCATACACCTGTACATAAACAAATTATTAAAACTTCAATTTTATAATTTAGTATAACAAAACATAAAGAAAGATTTATTTTTAAATATTTGATTTCCATAATACCGTTTACAGGCTCTTTAAAAACTTCAAAACATTTTCAGTTAAATTTGGATTACAATGATACGATTTGTTATCATGCACGTCTTAAAAATATGTTTTGTATTACTTGCCAACTCAGCGACTGCTCATCATGATAATACACATGGAAAGTCTGATAGCATTTAAAACAAAAATCAACCGCTTTCAGTACAGTTTCCATACAAAGCAATTTAGATCCAACCAGAACATAGTAAACAAGTTCATCTGCAGTTTTCCCTGCCACAAATACTATTAATGGTTCGGTAAGGATATAAATAGTTGTCGTATAAGTCTTTGAAGAAAACTTCGGGATTGCCATTTACACTCTCAATATAAATAATATTGAGAATCATATTTGCTAGAATCATCTTTCTCAAAAGTTTTCAAGTCCCGTTCGTAGTTTTCGACAAAATAACTCAGCATCATGAGACCCGATAGCTCAGACATGTGACCATACGAATCCAGGGGCCCAATTCCACAAGCGTGAGTTTTTCTGTGTGCACAAAAATCAGTGTACACATTAAATTATGCGATTCCGCAAGAGTGTGGTGCAATTTTTTTGACAGATAAAGTATACACAGATAAGCAAATTTATTCACGCATATTTTGAGCGTGAATAGAAAGTGTACACGGAAAACTATTCACACTTGCGGAATTGAGCCCCAGGATAAGCGGCACATCTTTTAGAGCCATAATATGAGCTTCGGTGAAAATTTTCTCGCTCAACTGATCCCAGTTGTCGAATAAATTGTTACTCTTCTTTGGGTATAGTCTTTCGAAGTCATACTCCACCAAATCAGTGGTTTTATAGTGAAGATTTGAGACGATCTTATCAAAGTAAACCAAAGGATCGAGACTGTTGGTGAAGTACGCCATACGCAGATCAAAAGTATACTGCCACCACAGATTAGCCTCATGAAGATGAGAATCCCCGGGAGCCATTTTAATTTGCCTACAAGCTTGAACTGGCAGTTATCAGATAAAAAATGAGCATGTGTGAATAAAAATCTCACACATAGACAGTAGGGATCGTCACACACCTGGTTAAATTGTTGTTGCAATTCACATCTATTCATCGACGCGGGAAAACATTACAAATACAACAATGTAAACAAATGGGTTTACGAAACATTCTCATCTTCATATGGCTAATCTGTGACTGCCACGTTCTGAAGAAAAGGTACCAATCTCCAGTGATTCCTTCCAATTCCATTACCTCTGGAAAATCGGGTTCAATAATCCCTTCAATTTTTTATCTGATAACTGCCAGTTCAAGCTTGTAGGCAAATTAAAGTGGCTGCCGGCGATTCTCATCTTCATGTGGCTGATCTTTGGTGTATATTTTCAATTCGTCGTCCACACAGCTAAGTTCGCTTAATCAAGTGGAGTAAAGAGTGCAGATAGATGATACCTAATCACTGCACAAAGTTAACTTTCATAAAAAATAGCAGGGTTTATAAGGTATTTGCAATCAGAAGGAAGCCAAAAGAGAAACGATGATTAATGATGGATTTACGTGCACCCGCATTGGCAAAGTTCAAGAAAAGTAGAGCGGGAGCGGAAAGTTGTTAAAAATATGTTAACTTCACAATTTTACTTTTATTTTATCAAATTTGTTCTTGTGAATCTGACTCCACTTCGGAAAACTATTCCTAGCGCCATATTATTCACTAGATACATCGAGATTAAAACTTAAATCCAGATCATTTACATTGGGGCATATTCATAGTCATTTTTAAACTCCAGTTTATCTTAGACTGTTTATTCAATGTTATTTAGATAGGGTAAGCCCAGGTCTAAGATAAACTGGAGTTTAAAAGTGACTATGAATATGCCCCATTATTGAATTTGTATGCTTTACATCTGGATTGAAATTTTTAATCTAGATGAATCGAATGAATAATATGGCCGTTACAGAGTATTTTTCTTAGTTAATGTTTGATCAATTAAAATAAAAAAGCAATGAAAAGATCATTTGCTGTGTTTGCATTTGTAAGAAACAAGAAGGAGAAAAAAACAACGATAGTTTCCCGAAAATCCCAATTCCCTTTTGAAAACACCACTTTGTTCAAGTGAAAAAGGTGTCATCTCTCTGCACTCTTTACTCCCCTTGATTGATAAAAGCTGAAAGTCAAAAATAAAACATTCCCAACAACAAGGAAAATCGCAGATAGCTCTGTAATTTCACCAACCTCAGCAATTACATGTCTATCCCCAGCACCGTATACGTCTCTCGCAGTGAGATTTCATCGTTCAAAAGCTGTCTTTGTTTCTCTTTTCATTGGAATTTTTAAAATCACCAATCTACGCAATTTATTTTATTTCTTGACGAAATAATTGAGCAACCAGCAAGGATTTTCATATCTCAACACAGTGGTGCGAGAACAAATCAGAACGTGAAAGTGTCATGTTGAAAATCTTAGTGGCTGATATTACACGGGTCGTTTTACTGAAGAGCGCATCGCGTGAGAGGTAGATTTTATGTGCGTAAAAAAGAGAAGGTGGAATCTACCTTCTCTTTTTTACGCACATAAGATCTACCTGTCTCATGCGATGCGCTCTTCAGTAAAACGACCCATGTAATCTCATCTTTATGTGGCTAATCTGTGCATATAAGTGCCCTTTCACACGAGGAAACTGACTTGCCAGCAACATTCAGTTTGTGGGTGAGAAGGGCAAGAAGTAAGAGGGGAAAATGAAATCTCCCCGGTCAACGATTCGAGGAGATATTTTGACACTCCTATTCACACACACAGTCGAGTGTGTTCAACCAAGCTATTTTAAAAGGAAACTACAGAAAGTTTCCACCATTTTGTTTCTTCGTGTGAAAGGTACAGGAGATTTTTAAGGAAATTAAAAGAAAACGTCAAAAAAATCTCCAGCAACTTGTTTCCTCGTGTGAAAGGGGACTAACTTGTAACTGGATCCAAATGTATTTACAAACAAACGGAATTTTTGTTTATCTCACTTTTTTGTTTGCAAATCTATTTTCGTTTTCTTCGTCTTCTTAAAAATTATTCGTCGTCTATTTCATCTTCTTCTTCATTTCAGTGTTGCTGTTCAAATTTCACATATCAGTGCAGTCAATTCTTTGTGTCCGATCGAACAAGTTTGGGTTGTTTCTATTTCGTACGACTAATTGAATTTTTCTTTGTCCTTAATCGAATTTTTTTACGCAATTATTGAATTTTTTTCTTAGAAATCCCTTTTTTTGCAAATATGTTTACTGTCGAACGTTTATGTTGTTTGCGATTAAACACGGCCGGTGTAGTTGTCGGCTGGGTATGCGGTATTTTGTCCTTGTTTTATTGCGTCCTCCACGCACTGATCTTGGCGAATTTAGATGAAATCATTAAATACTTAGTCGAACAGGGTGGTTCGGGTGCCGAAAAACTTGATCCAAGCGCTGTTAGAAGTGGTAAGTTTTCGAATTTCGCAATCATTTTTCATAAGACGCATTTTATTTTAAACATAAATTGATATTATATTACAGCTGTAATTGCTGTTGTTGCAATTACTTTAACGATTTGTGTGGTGAATCTTATATCTTCGGTACTATTGGTTGCCGGCACCATCCAGGTATGATTAATTTTATATAGGTACATATGTATTTATTTTTATTGTAAATAATGCATTAAGTCCAAGAAAAAAACAAAAAAATATTTATCTGAATGCACACAACAAGCAACTCAGATAAGTGTAGTTGTGTGTGACTAATACACAATCTCCAGTGCAAGGGATTTACTTCTCAGATATACTTGATCAATTTTTCCGTCCACAGGAACGACATATGATGCTAGTTCCATGGCTGCTCAATAATGGTATTGCTCTCATTTTTGCTGTTGCGAACGTAGTCTTTTTTATTGCCACCTCCAGTCATGTGGGAAAGAGTTTCGGAATGATCTTTGGAATGACATTAGGTCTGATGATTCCTCTTGGTAAGACTTTTTCTCACAAGCACGCATGTACTCGTACTCATTTATTATCACTGAACTATTCTAGGAATACAATTCTACATCTGGACAGCAATCTATTCACTATTCCGAGTTATTCGCTCATCCAGAGAACGCCAACAGTTGATTCCCCCAACTACTGGAGCAGCTGGAACAGCTTACCCATCCTACACAAGGATCTAAGGATAATATTCATTCTTTTTGTTTGATTACATAGCGTTTGCTCCCGTTATCATATATCTAGTAGAGCAGTGTTATAAATACATAAAATGTACTTATCTCTGTACAAATAAATATTCTTTTTAAATAAAATGGGTAGGTACCTACTTTATTTTTGTTCGTCGGGAGTTTTGTCTCATTCGGAAGTCAACGATACTCTTGCTGTTTCATTTTCAGTTAGTTGACTGATGTACATTATGTGTGTATTATGATGTTCATGCAATGCATTTAAACAATTATGAAAAGCGATTTACATTCGTTGAATTTCGTGCAATTAAAACAACTTTTCAAAACATCCTTCCCTTTACGCATTATTTTTGTTTACTTCCAAAAAGAATGATTTCACCAATTTTAAAAAAGTAATACAATTCAATTAAATTTAATGGGATGATGCGATAGTGAAGAGGTTATCAACCATTTCTTGGCTGACCTCTACAAAAAATGTTTGCTTGAGACATATTTGTTTAGTCGCTAGGCTATAAGACTGTAAATACCGTCAGAATTTCTTCATTTACTCGTTATACCTATCATTAATTTATAAGAAAATCATAACAACTGATAGTGTAAGAATTAGTCATTTATTTGTGGTTTTATTTATTGATGACATAAATTAAAAGCAAAGCGTATTTTTATTAGGAAAAAAGTCATCTAGAAGTTCAATACGAGAAATTGTTTTTTGCTATTGACCGGAGAATCTCACCCCAAGAAAGGATTCCGCTTCCGTCAAGTTGACAGAGATTTTGTTTGGACGACACGCCTATTAATAGATAAAAGTACTCGACATGGTTCTATTCTTAAATCTATAACTTGAAAAGTACTTGACAGATCTTTATGCAGATAATGGTTTAATGTTTCATTATACCAGATATTGCTTTTATTTAAAAAAAAAAATTGTATGAGAAAATCCCTGCCTGAATATAATAATTACAGAAAAAACGAAAGATACAAACATCTGCAACAAGTAACTTAACAGTGTGCCCTGTTATATGATCCGCTTTGAACCATTCCGCTCACCAAAAAACATGCATTACATTAACAGGAGATCATGGTCTTAGGATCATGTTTCATGATCCGAAATTTAGTTTTTAATCGGCTGATTATTTTTTCAAGTAAGATCTGAATAAATCGGCTCCGAACATAAGCTTCCATTCTTCGATAGCCTTCCATACAAAATACCTATTTGTAATGGACGAGACTAGAGAAATCCCAATTAATAACAGTTATAACATTTTATTCTCATTAAAAGAGCTTCGCGGCACTTGAAAAAAAATTCTGGGTGCCCGAAGTATGCCCACCGGCGGAGGGCCCGGGCCTGTCTCGATTTTCGGCTAAGCTTAGATACATAGTGCATCAATAGTAATCAATAGGTATTTGTTTTATACTTTCTCTATCGCTCGTAGTATTTATATAAACCTTATAAAAACATACACAACGTTATTCAAATTGATTTTATATTTTTAACTTTTTATTTAATTTTATAATTTATATGTTATAATATACATACATACTGAGAAATTTGTATTTTTTTTTGTAACTAAACAAACCGCTTCTCTTTTATAATGGAGGGGGAAGGAATTAAATTTATATTCAATAATATTAGTAAAAATATTTTAATTCCTTAAATCATTTTGTTTGTGTCTGACTTCTAAGTTTTGCACTACGTTTTTTATTTGTAGGTAGGCATGTACATAAATTCTGCAAACTTGATTGTAAACTAGCTCTTAATGTATAGTTAGTTAGCCAGCTATTTTGTTTTGTTTGATTTACATAATGACCAAATAAAAAAAAAAACAATAATAACAAATATCCTTGACAAAGTATTTACAAAAAAAAAATTGAAATCTAACACAATAGTGTTGCGAATTGACAAGAGACAAAAAAAAACAATTGATTTAAATTTCAACGGGTCAGTTTAGCTTCTTTTAATAGCGCCAGAAGAGCAGCAGCAAACGCAAGGGAAGCAGCAAAATACACCGATCTGATATCACAATATTTAAATAGAGAACAAAAAATGATCCTTTAACAATTACAGCTGGTTTACATCTTACGGATTAAACGTAGAACGGGAAGTTTGAATTTGTTGATTTGTTGGCAATTGCATCAGCGTTCAGATTATGGGTTGTGTAGCTGGTGACTGATGTTTTTCACCTTGGCGTAGTACTTGTTGGCATTTTTTCGAGGAAATCCTTTGCTAGAATTTCTTCAATTTCTGCCAAGCAGCTGGATACCTCCTTGCCAGTGTCAGCGAAGTTCCTCGGTGTGGGGCATGTTACACTGAGAGTGGAGAAAAATCCATACAAATCTTGTAGAGAAACTATCTGCTGGCAAGTCAGTACAAGATGTGTTCCACGCTTACAATCTGCTTTCTAGAAACAAATCAAATCTTATCTCAGTTTTATTAGAGTCACAAATAGTTACTTACTGGCGAATGAACTGAATACTTTTGATCCATTAGGCGGGCTATGCGACGTATGTGCGGGACATACTGGGAACTATTTGGAAGTATATCATCGAAATCACCATTTGAAATAGAGCGCTCGGATGCATTGAATTCAGTGCCTACAAACGCCCACCTATACATTTGGAAATGAGGTAAGTTGGTCGCTGGCAGAACACATCCTAGTTCAAGTAATTTAGCAGTCTCCAACTGTACAGCTCGCCAGTGATAAAGATGATTTTGTGAAGCTATTCCGTTGCTTGAATTGGCTGTCCACGACATTTGTTGGCTATAAAGGGGTATTCAGATTTATAAATCCATTATGGAGACGAAAATAAATTATATGAAAAAAAAACAACTAATTGAAGTGTTTTTGTGAAGTTAGAAGCATAATTCTCTGTTTCAATCTTGTTCTAAAATATAAATTTTATTTTTACAAAAATCTTTGAAAAACCCGAACACTACAATTTTAATAGAAAAAAGTATTTATATTTTAACGCAAACCCAAAATTCGGCTAGATAGAAGAAAGAGTTGCTTCTCTATTAATTTTTGTGCCCACGTCATGTTATTCAATAAATAACTCCAGAAAAAAAAAAAGAAAAACATTCAATCCATACAATATTATCTCTGCCTCTTATCAATATCAACCAAAAATATTATAATTATTTTGAAACCCGCAACTAAGCTGTTGACCCTCTATTATAACTTAGTATATAATTAATTAATTGATATCAATTGTTAAATATGTACAAATAATTTCTTTCAATGATTCAGAAAGTCTGACTCATTTTTTGGTGATGTTATTTTGACACAATTTTGTTGTAAGTTTCTTAACCACAAAAAAAATTATACCGAAGATTTGAGGTTTTTTGAAAAATATTTTGATTAGGTTATTTTACCCCCTCAGCTGCAAACACAAACAACACACCGTTAAAATCTCCACCCAAGAAAACTACACCCACCCATAAGCCATCAGTAAACCCATTGCCACGACAAGTAGTGTAACCCTGTCGACACGTCGCGTCGCATCGGGCAGTCATTCCTATGATTTAAATTTGAAAAATCGCGTAAAATCCGGAAGATATCTTGTATTTACAAATGTTTTGTTGTTGTGTTTAAAATAAAATTCAAATAGCACAGAAAAAAAAAACATTAACAGCTAACTTCACACAAGGCATTGATGGAATATAAAAACAAACCTGTTGCTGTTGTTGATGTTATTGTTACTAGCATTGTGTCTATAATGAGTATACAAGGAAAGGAAGGGGGAAAATATACATTATATAGACGAGAACATAAAGCATTAGTACAAAAAAACTTTAATCAAACACTTAATCTTACCTCAAGTCTTCTGTAGTCGATTTAAGTTCCTGTTCGATGGCAAGGAACACTTGAACCATTTCGGCAATTATTGTGGGCCACAGAGATGTCACATGATCAGGCGACATTCTTAATAATAACACGCGAAAACATAGGAACACAGCTGATTGTACAGCTGGAATCACAGGCAGGAGTCTCAAACTATTCGCCAGTTGTTCTAAATAGATACAAACATTTAAAACAATACAAAAAAACCATCTTTCCACCACCATAAATAAAAAAAAGCTTACCTTGAATCTCCGGCATATATTTATGATATTGATCCAGTTCACTGCAGAATATTACGAATGCCAAGCGTTTTAAGAACATTGCTCGCTGTTCGTATTCTTGTTCGCGAGACGCAAATATATACAAGCTTCCTCCTTGGGCTGGTGAGACACGACTCATCAGCTCGCGGAAAGTAGTGCTATCATATGTCATCAGACTGTCCATTATTTGTTTCCAAAAGGGCAGACACGAAATATCCATTTGGAAAAAGGAATTATCCAAGAGCAGGTCTAACATGTCCTTGCGCCAAGCTTTTCGAGTATATTGATACCCACTGAGGCTGGCAAGCAGGCTAGATGAGGCATAAAACGAGGGTATGTTGCGAGCTGTATGATTCTTCAGGTACGGCATAATAGTGTACATCAAGTTGGTTACTATCGTAACAACCTTGTCCTTTTCCTGAGAGCCGTAGGCGACGTCCAAGAGATTGGCTAGCGTTGCAGCTAGAACGGAATGCGCTTGAATGCAATACTGTTGTGTTCCTGTGAGATCTTTTAGAGTTCCATCAGGAGTGACTGGAGATGTATCTTCTTTTACTGCCAGGTTTCGACGCAGCCATGTTGTTGGCTCTAGACATGCACCAGCCACAGTTGTGAGAGCTTCTATCAGACGCGAAGTAATATCATGAACATCTCGGATGTCTTTTTTATCTTGAAATGGCATCTGAGGACACCGCTGTACGAACTCACTTAGTAACATTAGTAATGTAAATTGCGCCGGAGGACTTAGATTCAGTCCATCACGCAGTAAGACAAGAAGTGAGCTCCATGAATCACCCAATTGTGGCGCTGGTGCCGACTTCATATAAAAATAGAATAGCTCTAATGCAGAAACTTCAATTGTTAATCCAGCTGGAGGACGATGAATTGGAGGCGGTGCCTTTACAACCTGATGGAGGGTTTGAACAAATGAATCCATTGGCATCACTCGGATACTGGAAACCAATTTAACAAGGCTAAGCTGTTCGGGGCATGCCTGAGGAGTGGAATTACGTAGGAATTGCTCGACAATGGAAAGTTTTGTCTCATTTCGTTCTGCAGCCGTACGCTTCCGATGTGCCTCTCCACGTTCTTGCCATGTGACCGCAACTGCAGCAAGGAAGTTAGCTCCATGATGCAACGATACAGGACTGAGAAACTCCATCAGCTGTTGCTTAACTTGTCGCACTTGACCTAATTCACTGTCCCAAATCGCCGCAACGCTTGTCACAATCCGCGATAGGTGGCTAAGGACTGCGTTTCGTGCTGCCATATGCTGAGCAGTCCGGCTCTGTGCGTCAGTGGAGTTCTGAGAAGATAAAAATGAATGTACAATGTTGTTTAACAACTGGCCGGTATTAGAACTTTGAACAGCGGCGCTAGTTTGGGGGTATGCCTGATTGAAGAGATGCGACAACGTCGTTTGCTGGGTGTTGTCCAACAAACAGTAATGGCAAAGAATCGTTATTGCTTCCAGCTGCGAAACTACATAGTCGGGAGGGAAATTACACTGTTGTTTTAGAGAAAACTTCGCAATCTTATCCAGATTATTACACAGCTGATGGACCACACTGATCACAATGTTTGTAAGTGAGCCAAAGGTGAAGCAATTCAATGAAGAAGTTACTAGATCTGTCCAGTTCCGATGAACGTGTCTCAAATGGTCTGCCTGCAGAGCACTTAGAACAGCTGAAAGGAACATATGCTGCTGACTGATGAGGCAGTTCGGCAGATACTTAACATTGGTCACTGGACCATCAGCCGACAGACGAGTTGGCGAGTTAGAACTGATCGTGTCACCTTTTCCCACTTCCACAGAACCAGTCTCATTTTGAAGCAATGTTACTTCATACTCTAGTTTTATCACAGCCATCAGCAAACGCAGCAATTGAATTTGGAATGATTCAGCATGGAGATGCTCATCGCCAACATTGTTAAAGTTCAAGATTTCTTCCGATAGAGTATGATCACGGATTTGATTGAATGACACCACCGACGAATTGATGCAGTGCAAAATAATCTTCTGCAGTTTACAGCGTGCCATTAAGTCAGCAATGTAGCAAGCAAGTCCCTTGCCCATTCCTTTAACAATGTCAATGAGTTCACTGCAAATCAGTGTTAGTAGCTCAACACTCTGCAACTGCACTTTGTAGTTGCCTACAATGTCGTCCTTTCGTGGGATATCATTGCCTTCCGTTGACTCCTTGTGGAAGAAACCTCGTGCATAATACAAACATATTGTGACTAGAACCTCCAAATGCATACACCCGCGATAGCTTTGACTAAACTCTGTGTTTGTTATGCTGCCGGCGAAACCCTTTCCCAGTATGGTCTTGCGATGTCGGATGAGGAGTTGTTTCATCGAACCACTCGAGAAGGATGTGGTAATCGAAAGGCACAAGAATGTTCGTGTATCGCAAGCAATGATGTTGCGAAGTGTTTGAAACGCATACAGAGTTTGTTTGGTGTCGTAGACGCCAAAGTATAGCAGCATATGCGTGTGGAAGGGATGGATCTGTAAAAAAATTTTAAATATATAAAATTTGTTTGTGGATTTATTAAAAAATTGCTACCTTATCAAAATTTCGTTTAAAATCCTTTGAATTATTCTTTTTGTGTCCATGTTTCTTTCCTGCTTCAAGTGCAACATTCTTCCTCAGTATCTCCAGGTTTTGTTTGCTCTTTTCGAGAGTCTCCTTGGCTAGATCCCACTCGATTTTTTGCCCTGTACCACTTGTTTCCAGACTCAAGCTTCTTCTTTTGTCCTCTACGTTTATCGTGGCACTAGAACCCGTTGATTGTTTTTCACTACGCGATGACGGTTCTTCTTCAACAAAAACATCCTCATCACTGCCACCTTCTGAATCGGTCACTGTGCCCTTCTCTTCATTAGAACTACGACCACCCAATAGACTGTTATTGCTGTCTGTCGATGTCTTCGAAATACAACTCATTCGCTTCTTATCTTTACCTGAACCTGCACTTACTGATTTTTTTATAGACTTCTGATCCCTCATTGCATCCTTTCGTTTCAATTTCTTCCTCGGTGAAGAAATTGACTTAGGCTGATCACAGTTCTTACTCACTACATCCATCAAATCACCGACAAATGTCTCGACTATGTCTGCCGACGAGCCAAAGTACTCATCGGCAACTTGGACAGAATCTCCACCCTCCACTGCATGTCCATCAACAACAACTGATGACATAGCGTTCTCCAACTTCTCCATGACTTCACTGCCAGCGCGAGTCAATTTGTAAGTCTTGCGATTTTTTGTGCGATCGTGCTCGGTAAGTTTTTCACTGACTCTTTCACAGTCACCCACATAACGTTTAATATTGCCCAAGGATCCAGTACCTCCTCGCATTGGAATGTCCTTCTCAACACTGGTCTCTCGGTTCTCAGATTCTGTTTCGAATGTGCTGCATTCTGAGTCATCTGTTGAAGAAGAGTCAAATACTGCAGGTCCTTCGTCGTCCTCGTCTTCGACGTCAACTATTTTTTCTTCCTTGTCACTGTTTCCACTACTCTTTCGTGATGTTTCCATTTTATTTGGAGCACTGCTACTCAAAGAAGGGATTTCTTCAGAACACACAGAATCAAGCTCGTTTTCTAGCGGATTAATAGTAAGCCCAATATTTGTGTCACTTTCTGTTACACTGCTGGTGGTCTTGTCGCTAACAAAATTTGATGTCTTGTTCTTGCTGCCCAAAGTAACCCCGAAAATCTTCTTTTGAAACCTAATGGGACTGCGTTTCTTAGTCAGCGATGAATCAATATGATACTTGACGTTTCCATCTTCAGAGCTAATAGCAAATACACCACGATCAGTGACACTGTCACATTTGTCCTCGGCCTCTTTGGCATCGGCAGCCATTGCTTCTTCACCGTCTTTCTTCATTAAATGAAAGTGAACAATACCAATGCGTCGAGAGTTTGACGAAAGAAGTATTTTGTGTAGTGGCTTCAAAAGACGTGAAAGATCTCCGCGCAATAAGGATTCTTGTTGCCATTTAGTAACGAAAGTTCTGATTGGCATGTAGTAGGGAAGACCCAATGTGTCCAGCACACGTAAAAGTGTTTTCTCAAATCCCTTAGATGGTTGCTTATCGCGCCCCAAATGCCACAAAAGTTCAAACTTTTTGAAACTCTCCGACTCACTTTCTTTTAAATGGTCCGTATGTTCAATTGGCTGAACTGGTGATACACACATCATTTTAATCTCAGATGCCCTATCAGTTTTATAGTTGGAAAGAGCCTTCATATCACCAGTACGAAGTTTTAAAAGCTGAGCATCGTAATGGCTAGACATTCGATTGCCTATTACTGTCTCAACTATGCCACTTTCGAGGCAATTGTGTAATTGGTACAGTAAGGATGTAATCTGCATTGGATCGATGTTGGGTTCGCCAAGATAATTCCACAATACAGATGTGATTAGTTGGAAAATTCTAGTTTTATTTTCGATATAGCTAACATGGCCGAACTTCAGCAAGGGCAGCATTACAACAAATGTCACACCTGGACTGGTTATATGTTCGATTTGGGATTTCAGAAGACTGCAAGGGAGATCAAAATTAGTAATTTTATTTTAGAAATAAAAACAATTTAACTATTGACCTTATTAAATCAAAGAGCGTTGTAATTGCGGCTAATTGTAATTCTTTGTCACTTTGAGTGTATGACGCTACCAGCGTAAGAACCTTCAGCCAACTAGGAAGTTCATTTTCTGTAAGAAGAGGACAGGAGTTATAGACAAATTGGTTGATGAATTGAGAGCTTGAAAGAAAAAAGCCATGTGTAATAGAAGAATTCAAAGCAGGAAAAAGATTTTATCAGCAGTTGAAGCTCAGGAACTACAAGGGTACCTTTAAGGCTTTCGTATACAAATAAGTCTCTCGAATGGGATTCGTGTTACAAAATATACATATGTGGTAAATGAATTCAAAGAAAAGAGAATTAACTAACCTGTTTTATCAAGCACAAGGTTTTTATTGCAATTTGGAAACGTAGACATCTCCACCAGCAAATTTGCAGCAAGTCTTATGGCATTCCTTAGCGAATCGGAAAGTTGTAATTCCATTAGTTTGTTGATGTTTCTTTCAGTTTTTTCATCGAACATTTGCAATTTATCCAAATGCTCCCCGCTCGATAGGCAATCTTTAAATTCAGCATCACTTATATCACTAGCTGAATCTAAAGTGCTTATCAAGGATCGACTAAGCAATTGATGTAGTTGCTTCGAACGACACATCATATTTACTTGTAGCGTCTCAAAGTAGCGATCGATTTCAAGCATACGTTCAACACAGATATCCTCGTAAACTTCTTCATTTTTGAAAATATTCTCAACGTTCGGTGGCGCATTGGATTCCGGATCCGTTTCTACTTTAACAGTGACTGTGCAAGCCGTGCGTTGCACATTAATTTGTAGGACTTTCCGCGCTAGATAAACTTCGAAGAAGACCTCGTATTGTCGGATGCACTTCTCCAATATGGAAAACTCATCTGAACTGCACTCTTGATTTTCACACAGAAATTGGGGCTCTTTTGTGGATTTTTGTATCTTTTTCGTGTCTTCCACGGTATCCTTGCTCTCAAGAGCGGATAGCAGAACAGAATCCGACATATCACGATCGGAAACAGGCAGATCTTGCGGTCGTGATTTTTTTATTTTTAGTCGTAATTGTGGAGAAATCTTCTTGTTTTTCAGCTTCTTTATACTTAGTGGTGTATCCTGGTCTGAAGAGGATTGCGGTGTCATTAATTGACCTGTATCTGGGCAGATCTAAAAATCAAATGTATTAACGCACTTTAAACTGCATTCAAACAATCAATAAAACAACAACAAACAAATAACAACATTTAAATCTAGCGTCTCCTAAATACCTCTTTGTCCAGTTCGGAGAGTTTCGAAAATGATTTTGCTTTTTTACTCTTTTTTGGACTCGTATTGGGCCTTCGATCGATATTTTGATTTGAATTCGAGCGACGTATCGGTTCATCAGAACTACTCAGACAGTCCTTGTTTGCGTCTACATCGAAAGCGGCTGCCGATTGATTTAGCTTTGAATCGGATTTACTTTTTTCTAGCGTGCTACCAGGCAAAGCATTGCTACTACCACTTACGGCATTTGCGCTTTGAACGCTCTCTCCTCCCATCGATTGGTCATCTTGTCCGGTTACTTGTGATTTCGTATAAAGTTTTACGGGGCTTCTGTTGAAAAACAAAATTATTCCATAGTTAGAGGAAAATAAATTGAATTTACGTTATCATTGGTTGAACTCTAGATACGATCTTCATGCATAACTTCAGTGAGGCAATGATGTCTTCGCTACTCAGGTATTCTGAATGTATGGTGAGCATTTGAGTGATTGCCAGAAACACCTTGGGCAAGTAAATGCGCGTTGTCTCGTTGTACATCTCTAGTGAAATGGTCTCGAGGAGGAATTCGGTCAGGTAGCAGATTTCCACTAGCGATGGTTCACCTGATCCCACTTGACACTGGAACTTTTCACCTTTAGATGCCGATGATGAATGTCGGAGGTTTCGCGTTAGGTGTGACAATTCATTCCGCTAGAGAAACAAAACTCACTTAGTAAAAAATCATTTATCTTCATCATCGACTAACCTTCTTGCAAGATTTCTCGTAGATGATTGTCATAAAACTCCAAATATAGGCCGGATCAAATGTGGCAAAGAGTAAATTAGCCGATTTAACAACTTCCACATTTCCGCTGGACAGTGACATTGTCCGAATAATATCACAGAGTACATAATCGAGTACTGCACTGCCGATTTCCGCCTTGTCTAGCAATGATACCATTATTCGGTAGGGCTTTAGATCTACTGGTGTGCTCTCTAAGCTAAACTTTAATGTGCATATTATCGATTGAATTAGAATATGTTTGGAATGTTTATCAAAGTTAGACTCAGTACTCCCATCATTGTCTTCGAGAGACTGTTCGAGTTTTGATGGCTTAGTAACTTCTGTACCTAGAAGCCAGGAATAGAGACGACGATTGAGCGACATATCTCTTCGCAGAATAGTGTTTAAGCCATTGGTGACTAACTTAACTAGGTCCGCTTCGCTTAGATAATGCGTGTGCATTGGGAAACCAAGTAAAAGAAATTCTAGGGTGTTTCTTTGAACTAGAATGAAAGAATCATTTAGGCAAGCACACAACCCAGACATCATGACATCCCGGTTGTGTCCCATTATAAAGACTTGTTGCTGCATTCCCAGTCTTTTGTTGAAATGGTCCAAGAGGTAGGAGATGGCTGGCAATCGAATTGAAGCATTCGTTGCTACGCATTCCCACATAACTGTGTAAAAATATTTGGGGTTAACTGCAACGCACACTTGCGTCAACAGCGAATTGGTTCTTTCATAGTGATCTAGGCCATTGTCATAGCCAGGAAGAACACCACTTAGAAATCCACTAAGCGCTGGTCTAAGCTTGTCTCCCAAAGGCACAAAATATTTTTCATAGACACCCAAAAGGGCCGGACGCACGTTCATGGCAGCATACCCAAGCAATGGAAACAGACCCGCACTGAAAAAAAAAAATAAAAATAACAAAAGCTGTTTAAAGAGCGATAAACAAATAGAACAATAATTACCTGTAGATAAAGAGTTCGGTGGCCAAGCGCTCTGGTCCGGTTTTGCTGAATATAACATCGTACGTCTCAAGCGCCTTGAGATGGACACCTGATGGTAGGGCGGGATGCATACATTGCGCCAAACGCTTGGAAATCTTTATCCGTCTAGGTATTATTTGATACTGTGTGTTGCTAGAAATCGCCTACGGATTAAAGCATTAAAATAACAAAAATTTAAACAAAATTTGAAAATACATATGTATATAACTACAATTTGATAATGAAACTACTACCTCCCAAAGGGGAACACTTCATAACTTTTCCAATTTTTTTAGCCGTTGTTAACCTTCACTACCTATGCCACTATTAGTTTTTTTTTTCAATTATAAATTTATAAAAAAAATTCTTTTCGTTATTGTTGAGCAAAATATTAACAAAGTGATAATTCGTACCGGTTATACAGTTTTTTTTTTTTTATCGGGACTAGAGTTAAGTCCGAAAATTATCTGGGGGTAAATCCATATGGACTTATGTGATTGTTGTAATTATTTACATGCTAATATAATGGACTTCCACAAAACACGTCTTTTGTGTATCTCAGAATGAACACCTACATTTGAGGAAATCTTAGAATGAACACCTTTGACAGCTAAAGTAGATTTGGCTCTTAATTGGTTGTTCTTGTTGTTTTCTATTTTAACATACATAAATACATCAAATTTGGGCATTTTCAGTAGATTCCTCTTTGAATGCATTCAATGGTTTTCAAGTTATTTCAAAATGTGAATTTGTATGGGAAAGGAGATGATTTGGAATCGAATTTGAAAATTTTCATCGAAACTACATTATTTTCGATTTGTTAAACAATAATTTTTCAAATCTTCATAAATTTAAACTGATTTTCATCTTTTAAACTACAAAGGAAGAAAATTACTGATTTTTTTAAATTTACACCAAAATTAAGTGATAAATGTATGACTCTTACTATTCCATTAAGAAATTAAATAAAAATCAGTTATCTTAAAGAGTCAGAAAGTCATTTAAAACTTGTTATCAACATTTCGAGTTCAAGTTAAATTTGTTTATTGAACTAATGTCACCAGTGGAAGTATTTAATTACAAAATTAAAAAAAATATTTTGCACACAAATTATTTGACTTCACGTTCAAGATTATCAACCTAACCTATCTCCCATCAAAATTACTTTCTAATTAGAAATAAGTTTTAATGTGAACTTAAGTATGTATATATCGGCTTGGTCATTAATATTCTTGAAATATAGTTCCCTAGATTACTTCCATGTGTTCTTTAGCTTTTCCTGCAACACGATTTAAAATCAAAGCGTTAACAACAGAGGTTGCACTATAAGAATCATAAACTGCATATTTAATATTGACCTATATTCTGTCGCTTTCAGAGATATTACAATGCGCAAAGAATATGAGTGAAGTATTATGAGTACCTTAAAGACGTTTAGATAATCTTTTGATGTGTTACGGGTGCCGGGCACTATAAAGCAGTGGCGGATCCAAAGGGTGGGTTCATGTAGGCCATGATTTGTTTGAATTTGTTCATAATATTAGCTTTTTAATAAATAATGTCTTTTTAAACAAGAAGAAGTGTTTTTTCCTAGGTTATGATGTTAATTTAGTTTATAATTTAATTTAAGGAAGAATTAAGAAAAAAAAAATAATTGAAGACTTCAGTTATCTATGGAAATCATTTTCAAAGAAAACTTAACCAAAACACAAATCAACAACTCAATGACTCTTAAATCGTATTTTTCAATTTATTTTATAAAAAAAAAAAACAGTCACCCGAAATATGTGTATGGCCTCTTGATTTTTTCTTCACATGACAAAATGTAATCTTTTGTAAATAAAAAAGAACATTTTAAGGGTGCTCGCATAGTTTTGTGGTTAGTCAGTCATGTGCCATATGTTTAGATTGTACCATAAATTAATGAATTGTTTAGTTCTATACACCACCACCCTCCCATTTCTCACTCTAGATATTTGTATGTTTTCTTTTGATTTTGTATTCTCATGGCAAATGAAATGTTATTGCAAAGTTTCATGAATGGACGAAAGTTTTTTTTTCCAAACGTTTCGTTTGCAAATCTCAGATTCTGTTTCAGCTACCCAAACAAAATATACATAGTGGGGACGAAATCAAAAATATTCTCAGAACTTTCCTGATAAAAATATCCGTGCATGGGAAAATGAATTTTCAAGAAAAAAAAATTGTTTGGTGCTCAGATAAAATTTTATTAAAATAGTCGTTTTTGAGATTTGATAAGCTCTTTCTTAACAGCAGGTACCTTAATTTTTGGAGCTTAACAAAATAACAAATTCCAATTTAGGGAATCACCTATTACTCTAAAGTCCCATGTTTGAATAAAATCGCTTACGTTATAGATAGATGAAGGTACAGGTAGACAGAATTGCGGGACTCACTTTTTGGTGATCTCTCCGACCGTAATGTTAGTATCGATTTTAATCTCAAGTCCTTGAAAACTTGTCTTATAAATACTCTTAGGTCTAGTTTTTCAGTGCGAGATTAAAGTTAAACCCGAGTTAACTCATCAAATTTAGTGATTTAACTCAGGATTAACTAAACAAATGCTTTTGATATTTCACCCAGCAAGTTTATTTAGCCAATTTGCATGTATTTTCCATCAAAAAACTGGTTCCTCAGTTAACTGTGGGTTGATTTACTTCTAGAGTTAACTAACTCTGGTTTAACTCACCACTGAAAAACTGGGACTTATTGTCCTTATAATAAAACCTACATATTGATACGTGCGTACAAGCAGAAATAATCATAAAAGCGAACAACTTAATGGGGCATCATCGTTCCTTTAAATTATTTAAATCGATTTAGTATAATGTAAGCTTTCATCTTCTCCGCATGACACAAAAGTAGTATTTAAATTGTGTTTTAAAAATAGTTGAAATATGTATCTGTGTCATTTGTGTATTGTGCACAAGGATAGAATATTACATATAAGTAAGCTCTTGACACACACACAGACAATGGACGCCTTATCTCTTTGTTATTAAATAAAAACCCTCATAAATGACCTTCAACTAATGCATCAGAGGCTGTTGGAACTTCACTCGTATTAATTCCATTAACGTCATATTGAAAGTTTTAAAATTCAATCAACCATGAAACATAATAAATTGCAACAAAGAGCTGAGTTGCACAGAAATCATGGTGCCTTGAAAGAAAATGATAACAGCCTAAAATTTTATTAAGTTTCCCACCACCTCTACCTTAAATGAAATATAAAAATCCAGAATAAATTCAATTTGAAGAAGGTCCAAAGTGTATTGTTGTTTTGGAAGAATTACACTAAAAGACATTTCAAGAAGAACTGTTTTTGATGAAAACATTCAATTGTTTTTTTTTTTTCCCAGCAAATTTTGGGAGTCAATATGTATGATCAAAACATGAATATGACGGTTTGTAGGTGTATGCATCGTGATATCAAATACAGTTGTCTGGCAAGTGAAAAGTAATTCCTTGCACCAAATTAGACGATGCCGACGGCGCTTTTGATTGTCTCATCTGAACTACATGTTCACTGGACGATATCATAAACGCATGAGACCATACTAGCGAAGTAGATAGATTTCAATATAACCAAACTTCGGTATATTCTTATCTAGACCCTTCTAGCTGTTTGTTACGAATGGATATTTTCTTCGGAACAAAACAAAATAAATAAAATTATTACGTTTAGATGTTAAAAAGTCATAAAGCATATTTGAAATTATAGGTATTACCGTAGTTTTTGTTTCTAAAATGAAAACAGCAGTATCAATAATCAGTATCAACTAATGCCATACGAAGGAGGCCTTATGCTAGATTTGTTTTTGCCTTTAAAATCAGTATATTAGAAATGATTTAGTGGCTGATACAACAAACAAGCAAAGAGCTGAGTATTTCTTTTTTGGTATCATTTTTTTGTTGGAGTTTCACTTTCAAAAGCAATAGCAAGACTGTGGAGAGTTAAATTCATGAAAAGTTATAAATTCTTACGTCTTCATGTCTCACGAACAATAATTTTAATGGAAATCATATTCTCCTCTATTTTGCAATACATTTCAAGAACTTTAAAAGCGATTTTCATTAATTAATTCCATAAAATTAACATTGAAAGAGATATAGTACATAGCTACGGAAAACTCTTTGATATTCATTGCGCATTTATTGAAATAATAATGTTAAGATAGATGCTAAGATTCAGCTTCTCATGAAATCAAATCTGTAAGCAAAAACAATAATTTATTATTACTGCTTAAAATTTTTAACTTACCTTATTTAGTTTGCCCAGTGCAGATATAAGATCCGCCCATTCACTAGAGTACTCAAAGTTGCGCAATGCTTTGTCAATGTTCGACATGTAGTTTCGATATTTAGCTTCATTAAGAAGCTTCTTCTCCTCTTCCAATGCATCGGCCGACTCCATGAAGGCTCAGATTGCTGCGGTTGTTGCTTTATGATTTGTCTTCTTTTTCTTTATCTCTAGAATTGTATTTCAGTTCGGAGGAATATAATATTGTTCGAATATGTGTGTGGGGTTCAGCTGAAAATAAAAAATAAAGAAAACCAAACAAAAACAATTAGAGATAAACATGATTTCGAAACTAGCTAGCTAGTTGTGATTTTGTTTAGGTTTGTAGAAATATAAGTTTGAAAATTTGTATTTTTCATATCGAGTAGGTATCGAGATAAAGTCCAAAATTAGTTAGGGTTTTCATGATATGAGAGGAATAGATAGGCGAAACAGGAAAAAGATAGCGAACTTATGACAAATTCTTTGTTTATGATTACACATTGGGGATTTTTTTAAATGCTTCATTTAGGAGTTAATACAGCGAGTTTGGCAAAATTGAGTGACCGTTTAATTTGTAAGGTGGCGCAAAATTATTCATCCAATTTAGTTTTTGAAATAATTTTTTACTAAATAAAAATAAATGATTTTTAGTGATGGAAATCTTTATTAAGACCTTTTCAATTAATTTTTCTGTTAAGTGTAGATACACTTTTGTGCCCGTTTTATCGAATTTTCTATGACTTTCCGCAAGATTTGCGGTGATAACTGTTCGCATTCCTGCCAAATATTCTCCTTAAGGGCTGCGATTGTCTGAGGCTTGTTGGCATAAACCCCTGACTTCAAGTAGCCCCAAAGAAAGAAGTCTGGGATGGTGAAATCAGATTAGATTTCGCGTTAGATTACGCGACCAGGACCCATGTTCTGTAACTCTCGCATCTTTAAAATTCGTCGAGAAACGATGAAAAACGGAACAAAACTCATGCGATTTGTTCGATGCTGATTTTATCGATGGTTAAAAGCAGTCGAAAACGATGAAAAATGGAACAAAACTCGTATGATTTGTTTCAATTTCCATCGTTTCTCGACTGACTTTATCGATGCGAGAGTAACAGAACATGGGTCCAGGAAACGCTTTCTTCACAATATCCTTGTCTTGTTGAAACCACATGTTCACCAAGCCCCGATGATCCAATTCCGGCAGTAAGAAGTCGTGTATCATGGCCCTGTAGCGTCCGCCAGTAACAGTGACCGTTTTGCCGATATGTGTGTCAAGTTAGAATTACCACTTCCAAATTTTAGAAATCTAATAATTGGATTAATTGTCGTGAATATATTGTAAATTAGTCGTGAAAGAAAATAATTTGTCGCGACAGTTTTTTTTTTAATACCAAAAAACCTTCAAATTGCATTTTTTCAGAGAATCCAGCATTACCACAACTTTGATTTGCTATATTTTTTTTCCTGAGTGGATTTTGATAGGGAATTTGTTTAAACAATTGTCGCTCGATGTCTTTTAATAAGTTGTACCATCAAAAAATTTGTCGCTCCCTTTTTTCAAAAAAAAAAAAAAAAAAAAATCAAAAATTTGAAAATACCTCAGAAAGGTATTTTTCAATGAAAAATCTTTTGATTGCCGGTGGTGGGGGTGAGGTTTTGAAAATAGCGATTTTTACAACTTTTTTTAGAAGAATTATCACTTAAATTCTTTTTTTTTTTTAAATAAAAAATGATGCACTGTCGTTTTTCCTAAGTGTAAAGACTTTTTTCTTGACGATCCGATTAATAGAACTCAAGATAAGCTCTTTAAACAACCTTATCGGCTTTTTTTTGGATACCTATAAAACATAATACACCATATTATAATCAACAGAGGGGGTCTGTATGAAAACGAATCCTTAAAAAAGCGCGGGGGATAGTTAGTAGCCGGACGCTAGAAGTTACTCTTTTGAGAATGTCTGAATGCTCAATATATCTTATTTTAACTAATCCATGATTCCAGATGCAGGTGGAAATTCGAGTAACAACTCATTTTATTCAGCTTATACCAATTCGGTTAAATTATCTCGAAAACATCGCGTAGGTACTTATAAATTAAATTTTATCTTTCAAGAGAAAAATCAAAATTAAAATTGTTTGGGATTCTTATAACGAATTTAAAACAATTTATCAATCAATTGCTATTCTATACAAACGATTTCGAATGAACACATCAAGATAGAAAGTAAAACATACATACATATGTGTTATGTATGAATATGCAAATGTGGTCGCGAGCTGGATATTTACTATGTGTATATTTTATTTCATTAAAAAAAAAGTTTTTAAAATGACTTATTGCGATAACAATTTACTTATGTATACATATACTTATATATTGTCAGCTAATCAACAAACAAACCTACAAATAAAATGCATGCTTTATTGAACAAAGACATTTTTTGCTCAAAAAATACACAAGATAACATATTTTTGTATTAAAGCTTTCAATATAATTTCTTAAAAGAATATGTACCACCCCCTCATAATAGCTTTATCTAATATATTATGTTTGTAAATGTAGCATAGCAAATTTCTGAGAGAAATTATCTTCTAAATTAATCGGATTCAGGTTTTTTAGTGTATTTTGTTTATCAAGAAAGAATTTTTTTGTTTGTTAATGACTCCCTCTATTTGTTGTATTGGCAGGTGGTGCTTATAGTGGTTAGTCATCAACTTAAAACGTAAATAGAACACTTAATACTGAAAGCCCCAAAATGAGACACACTTTAAGATAACATTTTCCTACTTTATATTTAAAAAAGATAAACATAAAATAACAGTAGATAAGTTATTCTGATAATAAAATTATTCCCATTCATGATAGTAAAATCAACGTTAATGCTTGTATTTAAAAATAAAACAAAAAAACTACATTTATATAAACAAGTTATTTTGTTTTGTCATGATTTTTTTCAGCCATTTTTTTACATACGCTTCTTGAATTTATTATTTTTGTCTATTTCTGTTTTAATACAACAGTGGACTATATTGCATGGTAAAACTGGCCAAAACATTTTTAACTTGCGATACATCATTTATAATGGTTTAAAAAAAGACAAATCCGGGAGTTTCAAAAATTAAACAAACACGTCTTAATAACGAGCTAAACAGCGAAATAGCCCTTTTCAAAAAGCTTAAGCTAAAGCGGCCGGGACGTATGGTGCGTATGGAAAGCGGCGAACAAGCCCCACGAGTTTTCAAATCTACCCCTGATGGTTTGCGCGGCAGAGTGGATAACGACCTCCACCCACTTGGTATGCGTAATTGGTTGGAGCTAGCTAGGGACCGATCTGGCTGGAAGGACTCGTTGCTCGGGGCAAAATCCATCGAGTACTATAAGCGCCATCTAAAGTGAAGTAAGTAAGGAGCTACCGATAGCTTCAAGTCGCCACAGAGACCGGAGTGCGGTTGTCCCATTTTTGTGTGAGATATACCACCATACCTTTTTTATCACAGCCATGATATTATTAAAGACGGCTATTAAAAAAGCATTTATTCTTTAAGATGTTAAATCGGTTCTACCGCATTTTCAGGCAGCCTGGAGTTAGCAAACTGCTCTGCAAACAAACTTATCGAATGATCTGGTAGCAGGTTTTTTTTTGTAAAATAAATACTATTTTGTCTTGGCAGATGGTGCGGTTTAAGTTCAGCAATGATTATTGCAACTGGTAAATAATCAAATGTATACATTTTAACTAAAATTTTAATCAAAGAATTCATAACTTAAGTTGTTAATTATCGAAATTGCTAATGAACGGATTTTGGTTGATTAGTGCCATTAAATCATAACACGTAGTTACAAACCATTATAACAGATTAATTCCACTGTCAGAAAACTGGCCCTAGGGATTACAAAATTTCAATTCGTTAATAAACAATTCCATTTTTGTTTAACCATTTTATAGTAAATCGGACTTTTTGGTTTAAGCTTATGCTACTACACAAACCAGCTGCAAGTAAACTAACACCTACCTCATCATTTTTGGTTTTGTGAAAATTAACTTTTCGTCAGATTTTCAATCTAAATACTTTACTGTGCGCAATTCATTTCATCTGCGTTTGGCCTATTTAATGTGTGCGTTGACCGTTTATCATTGTGTGAAATGAATTTTGATTTGTTTGCCAAGAAGTTTCACTCTAGCTGAATAATTTCTCGAAATCAAAAATCAAAACAATCACGACTCGACGACAACACAGCAAAGCAGCCTTGAAAAAGTGCACCGCCGCCGCAACTGAAGCAAGATAATAATAAAAGACAGGGAGTGGAGATGAAGCCGTAAATCTAATCACCACCTGATATGAGTGTTCTATATAGCTAACCAGCGTAACCAATTTCAATTCACTTGAATTGTTTAATGTTGTCTCTGAAGTCTTAAGAAAAGGGCAAGAGCAAGATTCCGTGAAACAAACGCGTAGGTTAGCAGAAGTGAAGGCAAATCGAAGAAACTAACGTTAGACTTCCAAGTATGTATTGGAAGACTTATTCGATGTAGACGTAAAGGCATATTTCACGAGGGGTTTCCCAGCAACTTAAACAATGTTTCACAAGATCATGAGGTTTTCCTAGAGAGATTCTTCTTCAACCTATCAGCTACTCTTAAAATCAGGGCAAAGTAATCAATAAAAATAAAACAATTTATTAATTATCGCAATTTGCTAACTTACTTGGCGTGTGTGCATACAAAATTGATTTTTTTAAACATTATTAGCGTGACGATGAGGATATTTAATCGATAATTGAATACATCATGACGAATCAGTTGATTTTTCGCCGTTTGCGTTGGCTCTATGACCGTCTCCGTGCCCGTGTGATAAAAAAAAAACACTTGCGAAACACTTTTCACATCAAGGCGACACGTAAATTATAAGTATTCGTGATTTTCAATTGGATAAAACTTTTTTCTACTACGTTTTAGGAAAACTATTCACCAAATAATGTTTTCTTATTGTTTTTTTTATTTATTTATTGCAAAATTCACTTCATCAGCAGAA
The DNA here is from genome assembly GCA_932273885.2 of Leucozona laternaria. Taxonomy (NCBI): domain Eukaryota; kingdom Metazoa; phylum Arthropoda; class Insecta; order Diptera; family Syrphidae; genus Leucozona; species Leucozona laternaria. Next base: position 9,103,444 of record OW026368.1, read on the forward strand.
TTTTTTTATTTTCACATTCGCCACACGCACAATTTTTCAATTAATTTTTTTTTATTTTCACAAAGAACCTTCTTGCTGAAGAATTGTATTGAACTTTTTTTTCTAACAAAAAAACTTCACTTTCGAATTGTATGGTATAAGGGGTGAAAAATTATATAAATAGTTTAAGCGAAACTAATGTTTATAATAATTAGGGTAATTTTCGCGACGACACAAAATTTTTCTCGCTTGATTTTTATGTGTAATTTTTTTCGCAGGAATGACAGAAGAAAAATGTGTGAAAGAAACGAAAAACTGTGATGGACTATTCTTCTGTTTCTGTTGTACTGTGTAGATGGAGCAATAAAGATGGAAAATTGTAAATGTATGGTTGTTTTGTTGCCTGATGTTGTGATGGTGTTGTACAATGAATGAAGTAGAATACAAGAAATGTGGAAATAGCAATGAGGAATGCCGATTAACTGACAGCGTTGGTACTAGATTTCTAAGAAGTGAAAATGGTAGCGGTTTAGGGTGTGTTCGTGTAGTGAGGTTTTAAAAAATTAATGCACATTACACGATGAATCTTATGCTGGATTTACACGACTGACAAATTGGCATTTTTCTGTCACTATACTGCCAAAAGAATGAATTTTTCCATTGTTCTGTCATTTTTTTGACAGTTAAATGCCAGAATACTGCCAATTTGTCAGTCGTGTAAATCCAGCATTAACAAAGTCTGCTATTATACGACGACTTTTGCGTCGTGACTCTTTTCGAACATAAAGCCTAGTACGCAGATCGCGCTAAATTTTAGCTTCCACTTTTCTCTCCAAACATCAGCTAAACCCCTAGCTAAATTTTGACATGAGGGCGTTGTGGAGTATATGTCAAAGAGAACAGCTGTTATCTGAAAAAAATTATATTTAACAATTTCAAAGAATTTTTTTTCATTATTCCAAGTAATTTCAACCAAATAAAATGGATTCTTTTCTTTGTCTGAGATAAATAATTTGTTTCCAAATATTAACCACGTCGCTTTTTATTTTCACAAAGCAAAATTCGAACAAAATTCAAGAGTTAAAGAAACCTTCAAAATTTAGCTCGAAAATTAATGTGCCGAACAATTATTTCATGCGCTAAATTTTGACAGATAGTTATGTACAGTATGAAACAAAAATATGATTTTTTTAGCTGGAGCTGCGTACCACTCGGCTAAAATGCTTGGCTAAATTTTAGCTTGGCTAAACTTTGGAGAGAATTTTGTATGAAAACGAAAATTTAGCGCGATGTGCGTACTAGGCTTAATGGGGCATATTCATAGTCACTTTTAAACTCCAGTTTAGCTTAGACTGGGGTTTATTCAATGTTATTTAGATATAATAAACCCAGGTCTAAGAAAAACTGGAGTTTAAAAGTGACTATGAATATGCCCCAATGAGTGCAAAAGAGAAGAAAAATGAGACGGAAACAACTGGCCTATGAGTCGTGGGCCAAATTTCGGCGACTCATTTTTGACATTATTTTATTTCTTGTTTGTTATTTTAGCAAATTGCTTTATTTATTTTCGTTATTTGTAGAGCGCACATGTACTTATAGCTGCGGTTGCTAAGGTGTAGAGCATAGAGAATTTCTATGCTGGAACAAAATCGTTTCATTTATGTTTGTTGTTTGTTTGGTTGCTACGAGAATATCATTACCGAAGAAAAATTATAGAGAATTGCCAAATTTGAGTCATGACTCAAAAGTCATGGTGTAATAGCGTACGACTCACAGGACGAAATTTCAAAGAAGAATTCGAAGAAGAGTCACGACGCAAAAGTCGTCGTGTAATAGCAGACAAATTAAAAAAAAAAAAACTGGATTTTGACAGCTAATTGCGAACGAATAAAGCGTGAAACAGATTAAGCCAGCAACAGCACCAACGCTGTCAACAGCAAACAGCACGCTGGCCAGCAAATATTTTTGACACACATTGCCACCAGCAATGCATGGAGTTTATAATTTTTTGTAGTGCGGTGCCTCTCAATATCCCAGTATTAATGTTGTCAGCAATGGACCAGCAACAGCAAATTTAGAACTTTGGCCAAACGGCGCTGTTGACGTTGATAGAGTGCTGATCTTATCTGTGTTGAACGATTGAAATACTGGCGGCCGCTGTTGCTGGTGAGGTTGCTGGTGCTGGTTCAATCTGTTTCGCGCATAGAATTTCAAGTTGCTTAACAACACAGTATACATATTATAGGTAATCATAAGCGTTTTCATTTTTGTTCAGTTCTGTGCATCTGTGAAAATGGCGGGTCCAGTGTCTCTTCACTAATTTGTCAAAATGCTAATATTTGTTGTTGTTTCTAGTAATGCCATGTGCAGTTTTTGGGGGCACTCGAGCTGCCATGTTTTATTTCTGACTGACAACCTGCGTAACATATTACCTTAGATTTGTGTACTGTGGCTTCACATACCTAGTTAAAAAAAACTTGAACCACGTTGAAGTCCAACTATTCCAATCAATAACCACTTTCCATTATTAGGTGTATTTTTGGTTTAACAATTTGCACCTTTTCTCCCGAAAAAAACTGGGTTTCCACCTACTTTCAGGAGGCCACACGAGCCAGTTATGGGTAGAAATAGCCATAGTTGTAATAGACTAAAATCTTTTTACAAATACACACAAACTTAAGCGACACTTGCTCGTCAACTGGCTTGCCTCTTTCGAAGCCAGTTGAGCAGCCAGTAGTGCGTTCATTTTGTAATTATAGTTCTTTTTATTCAAATATCTGAATTTTTGCAATAAATTTATTGTAATAACCACCTTTTTTCTTGAATATGCGTTTCAAATATATTTTGTTTTTTTTTTTAACCCATTTTTTTTTGAAAGATAGTAGAGAAAAAGAACGACCCATTTGCAAGCAACATGCTTGGCAAGTGGAGTGGCACCTACGTCACAGTCATACACAGATACGAATTTGACAAGCAATGTATGCCCAGCGTATTGGTTCGTGTGGCCGCGGGGTAAATTAAATTTGGAATATCCACCAGACTTCAGTGCCAAACAAGTAAAAAAAAAATCAACAGTTTAACAGAAAAATATGTAGGGAACACAAAAACATGTGATTGTGATTGGTCGTTTGTTTGTTTTCCCTACATATTTTTATGTCAAAGTTAGAAAGAGAAAAGACAAAGATAGTTTCTGGAAAAGCCTAATTAGATTACCGCTTGGTGGATGATCTGCTTTAGTAAAAATAAAGTTTATCTGGCAGTGCTGCAGGTTATTTATCTTGATTTTTCTTTAATTTGTCTTCCTCAACAAAAGAAAAAGTTGTTTACGGAAGATTATTTGAAACAAAATGAACAACTAATATCAAATGTCAAAATAAAAAACGTCAATTTTTTTGACATTTTCATCCTTGCACGTGGGGTGTATTTGTGATAGTACGTTTAAAGAAATTTCTGCATCGTGTTGATAATTTTATTACACAAGTAATATTGCAGTTTTTAAATAAATTTTATATGAATAATTCAAAACAACATGGATGAAAAACGTAAAACAAAAGAAACCAACACCTTTCGGGTAAGAACTTCAAATTATTTTCAAGCTCCTTACGGTAGAATGTTACTTTTCAGTTCAAATCATTTGCCGATCGAGTAACCGAAATCGACATCCGTCGTTCGGCTCTTTATTACATTGGCCATGTCAATGAAGAACTTCCAGAAGATGATGAAACTTACTTCCATCAAACCATAAAGAAATGGAGTGTTCTCAATTTGTCCGATGAATTCAATCAATTCAGTAAGAAGTGTAATGGTATTGTGACTCTTCCACAATTGCTTCACAAAAAAGACTTCGTTGTGGATCATCTGCTGGAGAAACTATCTACAGCAACTAACTTATCTCTGCAGCCTCTACTTGAGATATTGGTTGTTCTTGGGCGTGATTTGCGAGAAGATTTTTATCCGTATTTTCAGCGGATTCTAGATAGACTCATCTGCCTTCTCAACACCAAAGATCCCGACCAACTAGAATGGACTCTTATATGTCTTGCATATCTTTTCAAAACGATGAAACCCTTCCTCAAGCGAAACATAGGTGTGGTTTTCCATGCCATTCTACCACTGCTTGATGAGAGTCGATATCCCGAAGATGTCACCAATTTTGCAGTAGAATGTTTTTCATTCATCGCCAGAGATTTAAAGGACTACGAAAAACTGCTAGAGATCATTCTGGCAACAGTGGAAAAGGAACAGCTTCAAAGCGTCCAGGGGTGCGGGCGACTGTTCTTTGAGATTGTTCGTGGTGTTAAAGGCCTGTTTCATAGTATCGCCGATAAATTCCTTGAATTTCTCTTCGCGAGCCTACTCAAAACAGAAGAAAAGCGGCGAGACCTCCTCTTCGAAGTCGTCTCTACAACAGTTGGTGAAATACTGAAATTTATCCATCCCCACAACATTGGACTTCTCTGGCTTGTTATTTGTCGAGTGGTTGCTTTAGGATTGGGTGAAAAGAATGTTTGCTCATTGAATTCTTTGATCCTCCTGATGACACGGGCAGCACAATGGAGGGACGGTCGATTCCTAACCGAAATGGACACTATCGTACCGACAGTTCTAAAAGTTGTCGACATTGCTTCCGATGACGATACCGTTCTCCTGGACCACATCTGCACTCTGGTCAGTGTCATTCTCCTATCAAGCAATGCCAAAGTCTCCCAACTCGACACCAGTCGCATGATCAGAAAACTAATGAAAGTGAGCCAACGTGAGATCTTCGAATTGTTCATAATTAGAATCTCCACACATACACAGTTTGAGATTTTAGTCCTGCCAGATCTGTTGAAGTTCTTCGAAAACTATTTCGATGAACAAAGCCTTGAACTATTGGCTCAAGTTATTCTACAAAAGTCTCCACTCATAAAAAATGGCCAGAAACTGAGTGAATGGAAAAAATATCCCCTCCAAATGAAAAAACAAGACACTTTAAAGAAATTTGAGAAGATTTTTAAGGATTATGCAGGACAAAGTGACACGGACGAAGAATTTTTCTTGAGTCTTATCTTAGCTCCTCATATCGTCGGCCTCGATACAAAGTTCGTCCAAGTAAAATGTCAGAAACTCATACGGGATATTATCGAGGAGTTGAAAAAAGACGAAACACCAAAAGAAAAGGCTTTGTTCAAATTATCCTTATTGATTGAGACCGGCATCCATTTGGATTTCACCTTGAAAGATAGTGTTTTGAGCCAAATTGTAACCATCATCCTACCCCACTGCGGGACCTCTAATTCGGCACTGGAAATTCTTGATCAAATCTGTGCTCTTAAGCCAACTGTTTTAAAATCTAATGATAGCGTGCACGAAGTCTTGGCACGTTTCCTTAGCTCCCGATCGATCAATATTCGTCTCCTTAGCTCACACTGTCTGTATTCCATAAACAAATCCAATCCATCTAGTCCATATAAAATTTTCTATGACACCGAGAACATTGAACCCACTGTCCATACCTACAGGGAACAGATATTGCTGCTCCAGAAGCTCGAGACAAGTGGAGAGTTTTTTAAGTCAATCAAAGAGAATAGCTTCAAAGTTGATATTCTGAGATTTCTCATGGGAATGCTCTATCATAATTTTAAATTTCTTTGGGAACCAGTTCTTCAACTTATCCAAGACTATTCCAAGGAACTATCGACCGCAGATTTTTGGGAAGTTTATAAGCAAAAACTTGACGAAACAGCCGAAGAGATTGCAAATCTTGACAAGGGATTATCCGCAAAGGCAGATGAATTCTATTGGAAAAGTTCGGCTCTTAGTTCTCAACAGCCGGTTGGAGTTAAGGAATCCTCAAAACAGGAATTGGTCAATTATAGAAATTTGATTTGGAGCAAAATTTCGAGCTTTGGACAGATCAGAGAGATCAAGAATCGCGAATTGGTGACATTGTTTTTGCAATTTGTCCACGATGAATACAAAGCCAATCAACAGAAAAAACTCTACACCTGGGATATCTCTCAAAATGATGACAAACAGATACCAGATGATGATGATGAAGATGATGAAATGGAAGTGGCCACACCCAAGAAGAAGCCATCAACATCAACCAAAGCGATTGTATCCACACTGACCAGCAAAATGGGAATTTTTGTGAACCAACCGAACCCCAAAGCATTGCATAGGGAACCAGAACTGTATGCTCTTTATATGGAACTCCTATCAGGAAATGACCCTGCTTTGCAAAAGCTTGCCTTAGATTGTGTTATGGCCTATAAAAACAAATCCCTCATGCCCTACAAGGATCATCTCTATGCTTTGATCGATGAAAAAAAATACAGAGACGAGTTGGTAAGCTTCAAGATCGATCGCACGGCTGGAACAATCAAAGAGGAACATCGAGGGGATTTTATGAAGATTCTGCTTAGGATTCTCTATGGCAAAATGACCACTAAGACGACTCAGAAAAACGTAAGTAGCCAAGTGCGAAAAGGCATTATTTTAAGATTTCTAGGTGGTTGTTCCAACGAAGAGATCCTGTGGTTCCTCAAGATGGCATTTGGTATGTACGATCAGATAACTGAAGTTGATCTTGAGAACATTCCTAAGAAAGTCAAGGAACACTTCAATGAGACTGCAGTTTGGTCGCCAAAGAAGCTCCAGAGCACAATAAATCTGCTCGAACTAATCCGAAAGCAGTTCGGCGGTCTCATGGAAGAAGATTTCCTGATGTATATGCTCAAATTGATCACTTTTGTTGGAACAGTATGTAAAGAAGTGATAACAAAAGCATCTGAAGAGGAGGCGAATATTCATCCCAAGATGACAACAATATTTAAAAACGTTAAAAACACAGCACTGCTTAGTTTGGTGAATTTCTTTGAGCATTTCCAGGGCTTTGGATGGACCAAGTGTCAAATGGCTACTTTGGCTGAAATTTTTGTTTGGGGAACAATTGAAAAACTTCCTCAAGACAGTATTCACTCACCCACGCCAGTGCTAAAGCTTCTTCTTCAATGGGGTGAAATTCCAAAGTTATATGGATATCTTTCGACACAGCGAAATGGAGCCACACCATTTCAATATGTGGTCGAATTGCTTTTGAATGACAAATCAAAGCCACCGGTCCGAAAGCCAATTATGGGAATTATTGAGAAACTATTAACCGTTCAGGCTGAGGACCAGGAGATGGACGGTGTGGAAGTCATCAAACCGCATATTTTGCAGATCCTCAAACGTTTGAAGATGAATTTCAGTTCTGGAGGCAAGAACTCACGACGTCGAACCAATCTGGATAAGAGAGATCTTAATATTTTATCTCTGCTTACTCGGCATGTAGATGATGCTGAAACCTGTGATAGCCTTCTACAACTCCTACTGCCGATTTTGATTTCGAAATCTCAGAGCAGCACTTCGGAGGAGGTGGTTTGCCAGGTCATTACAACTCTGTCGAACCTTATCAAAAAGTTGGATCAGCCAGACTCGTATCTGAGGAAGATAGCTCCTCTATTTGAACAGGTTCAGGAAGTATCAGCCAGAAAAATGCTATGTCAACTATTAATTGACATAGGTAAGAGGAAAGAGACGGTGAAGGAAACAGCTTACATAATTAGAGCTTTGAATGCTTGGGATAAACGGTGGGTTGAGCAACCCGACTATGATAGGCGGCTAGATACCCTAAAGGCCGTCACTATGAAACTTGAAGGCGAATCAATTGGAGTCGATTTAGATCTTGGAGTTCTTGTGATTTACAATTGCTTCCATTTTATAAAATATGACAAGGACATGGGATTAAGGGACAATGCCTGTGAACATCTTCGAGCTCTGGTTCCGAAATTGATAAAGAAATACGAGTCAAGTCGGAAGGATATCGATTACCTGGTGGGAGACATTTTGTTGAATTTGATTCGAAGAGCTATCAGAGATAACAATGAAAATGTCCACAATGAGGGCATCCGACTTTTGGGGGAGATGGTCAGACAGTGTTCAAGTGCACATCAAGTCCTTGGAGATATGAGAGATTTGGCCGATCCACAGGACCCAGAAGTGGATTTCTTCGAAAACATGACTCATCTCCAGAGTCATCGGCATGGCAGAGCACTATTGAAGTTCTGCACTTTGGCCAAAACGCTAACAGTGGCTCCAAATCAGAGGACATTGACGCAGTTTATTATGCCACTGGCTTCAAGGTATCTGCTGAATGAAAAACATGCCGGCAAACATACTCTGGTTGATGCGGCAATAGAGGCGGTAGGAACTGTTTGTCAGCTTCTTCCATGGCAGCACTATCAAGCTGTGTTGAAGTTGTACCTTCAGAAAATGAGAACCAGCCAAGAACATCAAAAACACTGTGTTAGGATTGTTGTACGTATATTGGATGCATTCCATTTTGATTTAACGCAGGCATCGGGGGATAAGAGTTCAATAGAAGCTTTGAAAGCTGAACTGCAAGAGAAGCCGAAAGAAAAGCAAGTAAAAGAAGAAGATGAGTCTGATGAAGATTTAGATTCAGATTTAGATGAAATCGAAGATGACGAAGAAGAGGTCCAGAAACTACAGAAGGTAGCAATTCTGGACCGCCGGGTGGTATTGCACAAAAATGCTGCTAAACGAGTAATGCAAACAATAGCCACCATATTAATACCAACTCTGAATCGATCCATAACTGAAAAGAGCTCCTACGATGGCAAACACAAAATAAATCGCAAGCGTTTCAGCTTTGAACGCGAAGAAGAAGAGATCCAACGAGTTCCAATTGGTTTGGCCCTTGTCAAGCTAATGCAAAAGCTTCCAAAAGAATTCCTAGATACAAGTCTTCCTGGGGTCTTTATGAAAGTCTGTACATTCCTTAAGTCCCCACTGAAATCCGTGCGTATGCTGACCAGGGACATTTTGAAGAAGATAATGTTGACACTTGGTGCTAGTTATTTAGCGATGTTGCTGGATCATTTGACGAGTTTGTTGACGCGTGGATTCCAAGTTCATGTTTTATCGGTGACACTCCATGGAATTTTGGACACTTTGAGGGACATCATTAAGCCCGGAGACATCGAAGCGTGTTTGAGTAATATTTTGGAAGTCACACTAAATGATATATTTGGCGATTTGGCAGCTGAGAAGGAAGTTGAGAAGATAACCGCCCACACTCCCGAGGCGAAGCCAAGCTCAAAGAGTTATCTGGTTCTCCATATAGTTGCAAGGAATATCCAAGAATCCTGTCTGTTGGACATTCTTGTACCATTTAAAGACTATTTGGCGAATAATCAGTCAAAGAAGATGACTTCGAAGATACAAGACTGCTTCCAAAAAATCGTCACTGGATTGGTTGAGAATCCTTATATATCGCGGGAATCCCTGTTGATTTTCGTCTACGGAACAATGTCAGAGAGCATTCCAGATTTACTTCCGGGTATAGAGACGAAGCCGCTAAGTGAAAACGAAAAGGAGAAAATGCGTCGAGCACGTCCAGACTGCTTCATTATTCAACCAGAGCCGAAATTCCGTGCAGGTGCCCTTCGCAAGAATGTGAAGAGCAATGCCCAAGCTAATGCACATATCTTAATTGAATTCGGTCTGGAAATGCTACACATTGTCCTGAAACGGAAAAAGCTCACCGAAATTGCCTACGAACCCTTTTTGAATCCAGTTCTTCCGCTAATTCGTGATTCACTAAAGAGCACTCATATTCGAGTCACCACGTTTGCTTTGAAATGTGTTACCTCAATTTGGAACGAAGCCTACGAACTCCCGGAATTCAAGAACTATATTGACGACATTGTAACGAGGTTGTTTGAAATTTTGCAAAACTTTTCTACCTTTGGAGCGACTAAGCAAGAGGAGAACTTCCAGCTGGTGAAAAACGCTTTCAAGTGTGTCGTGTCTTTGCTGAGGAAGTGTACAGAATATGAGTTGAATGAAGCGCAAATCGATCAGTTAATCTACTACATCGAGCATGATCTTCATGACGGTGGTAATCAAACGATGGCGTTTTCGCTTTTGAAGGCGCTGGTGAACAGAAAGGTAGACACCAAAGAAATGCACGAAGTCATGATGAAACTACGAGAGATCACGATTGTCTCGCCATCGGACTTTGCCAGAGAAGAATCACGGGCTATTTTGATGGCCTACATGATGGAGTATACTTTACACACACGAGTTGAAACTTATTTGAAATTCTTCAGTAGGCAGCTCAATTACTCAGTTCCAAGTGGAAGATTGTCAGCCATACAGTTTTTGAATACAATTATCAAGAAATATCCACAAACTGTGCTTGCAAAGAAAGCAGAGTTTTTATTTGTCTCGCTTGGAGCTCAGTTGGTGAACGATGACATGTCAGAATGCAGAAAAGCTGTTGCTGAATGTATTGAACTGCTGATAGCTCGCTTGGAGAGTGGGACACGCCAGGCGCTCTTCGATGTGACTCTTCTTTTCTTCTCAGCCGACAAGCCGTCGGTTAGGGAAATGGGCGCTATGTTGTGTTCGCGATTTCTGGCATCAGAAAAGGAGGCATTTGAGTCTCGAGTGAAAGTTGTCCTGCCATCGCTAATCGGCCGGCTTATGTTAAGTAATCCCAATGCACCAGGAAGATTTGTGAGGGCACCTGGTGGAGGAAGTCTTGAAGATTCAGAAGAACCGACACTCAAAATACAAAAAGGGAAAAACGGTCAGAAGGGCAAGAAATTCCAACCTGCCCCCTTGACTGAAGAGCAAAACGAATTGAATGAAGAGAGAAAACAGAGGGAGATCGACCATGAACTTATCCAGATGCAGAATTGTATTTTGAAAATTTTGGAATACTGCCCGCATGTCTTGGCCAAAGAGGAATTCAACTTGCTTGTTGATGAAATGGCTTATGAATCACAAAAGCTACTTGGATATGAACACGAATGGGTTCGTGTAAATTCAGCGAAGATTTTGGCCATCATCATATCCACCTATAATTTTTCTTTGGTTGGCCAAATTATAACAAAGACGGCTATAAAAGAAGACAATCAGAGAGACTACATATACTTAAATCCGAAAAATGACATCAAAAGTTTAGTGCTGGATTTGTGTGCGCAAGTGGTGCCTGGTGAGACAAATCCACATATGATGGACGAGATTGTCAAAGTTTTTCTGTTTGTGGCCAATATGTTGAGGGATGTTCCATTCGATGGGGTAAAAGTGAAAAAGGAAGAAGACGAAGATGAGATTGAAGACATCGAAAACGATCGAAGTAAAATAAATCTCGCTTGGTTGGCGAAAAATATGAGGTTTTTGGCAAACAAAGAGTTAGTTGTTGCATCTCACAGTTGCATTGCAGTAAGTTGAAATTTTGTATTTGTTCTTAAATATCATCTTTAACTTCAATCATCTGCTTTCAGAGATCAGCTATTTTTACGCTTATCGAAGGTCTGATAACCCTGCTGGAAACCGAAACGGTGAACAAACTTGCCAATGGAGTTCTATCAATTCTAGTTCGTGAAATGTCCGAAGAAGATGTGAATATCGATCCCAAACTAAGACAACTAGCAATAAGAGTTGGAAGCAAATTACGGAAACGTATTGGATCCGATGTGTATGACAAGCTGAGAGCGAGTATACAAATGAAACTTATGATGCGGAGGGCAGAGAGGAAAAAGCTGTTAGCACAAGAGAAAATCAATGATCCGGTGAGAGCTGCAAAGAGGAAAATAAGCATCCAAGAGAGGAAAAAGGCTTCAAAGAAACGAAGAGTTGATGTTATTCGAGGTAAAGCTGAGGGTAAAAAGAAGAGGAAACGAAAAGCTGAAGAGGATGTCTTTTAGTTTTTATTATAAGATTTCGTAAAATAAAAAAAAATATATGTATGTAGATATTTTTAAAATTACATTTTATGTTTTTTTTTTCTATTTAAGTGATGCGATAACTAATGCCGGCTTTTCACGAGTGGATTTTTAAGTGCGGCCAGTCACCTGTGACTTTTTCTAAAGCCGGTATTGAAACAAGATACAGAAAATGTCAATAGCATTTGTATCGAAAAAGTATTGCCACTTGTATAAACAGTGAATTGTAAGCTTTGATAAATCTTGTTTATGTCGTAACGAAGATTAACACTTTTAATAAGAAGTTGGGGTTGAGTTATACAAATTCTTCAATAGAATGGCACCCACACAATTACATACAAAATTAAATCTCGTTTTGTATGTTCTATTAGCCAGCAAAGACTTAAGATCCGAGGCCCAAATCTGAAGTGATTCAATAGAAAATGACAGGACTTCTATTTTTTTTGGTGGAACGTGGAAATTCTCAAGATTTTAAATTTCAAAGATTTTTCAAATTTAAGCTTAAATATGTACAATTTTTCGAGCATCATTCACGTTCCCTAATATGGAATACTGCCTTTCCAGTTGTATATTTTTATATTTTTGTATGCAAATTACATAAACCAGTTGCTAGAACTTAATAGTTTTTGTATGTTTCCAATGAAGATTATACACCATATTGTTTGTTTGCCACAATTAAGGAGCGTGGGTAAAATTTATCATATCCAAAATTCGACGGATAGCAGAATACAAACAAATAGCTGATTAAAGCTAATGGTAGCAATGTACATTATACACGTACATACATGTCGTATATCGCATGCAAAAAACAGATTTGAATTTACCAACATATTGCTTGGTGTGAGCATTTGAATACGTTGCCACGACTGTAACAATCCCTGGCTTAGCCGTTCTCAAACGGAAATACTCAGCTCTATTCTGCTATCCGATTCGATCGAAACGTTCGATTCACTTGAATTTTTCATTCCATTTACCGCCAATTAGTTAGATAAAACTTATGTCTTTCCAATGCAAATCTTAACCAGAACTTCTTTTTGAAAATCTAAAGAGGATCTTATTGTCTTAAATATATTTTTACCACAATTTTTACGCATTATGGAACATTCACTTCCTTCCCGCGGATAGCAGAATGCAAATGTTCACGCGAACGTTTAGCAGAATAGGGCTGACTGTCTTGAATCCGGACTTTAAGTGTTGAAATTTCTGTGGACATAGGCTGCTCCTATCGACCTTGCGTAACTTCTTTGATTTTTCTTTTACCTCAGCACAATATTTTTCATCGAACTAGATAGAAATTGATTCTATATACATACATATACGAAATTTTAGAAATAAATTTAGTCATCAAACCTTATATTGCTGTGCTAAGGTCAAACCCGATATTATGTTAGTTAGAAAGTTTGTTATTTTGACATATCCCGAACATTCGCAGGAGTTTCTCTGTTAACATGAGAATCGTTGCCTTTGGCACATCCAGTTCTGCCTTAGTACTACCTACACACATGTTTATCCGTGTGTTTTATGATCTTCTAAAGACTTAAGACCTCAAACGTCGACAAAATAGCACAAATCCCAACAGCGAATAGTAAAAAGTCCAACATAACTTCCGTTCAGTTTTATTTTATTATTTTTTTCTTCTTTTTAAATTTTTTTATATGTATTTATTTTTAGTTAAGAAACTTACTGGTGAAAACATAATTATAGTATAATTTATATACAAAGGTTTTACTTTTTTTTTTGTTTGAACAGGTTCATCTATTTTTTTTAAATTTTTTTTTGTTTGTTTTCAAACATCTACTATATAATAATAGTATGTACTTGTATATTATAAATTCCGTTTTTGTTTTTCTGTTAATATATTTGAATAAAATTACAAAAATAAGAAAAAAAAAAACACAAATAAAAATTGAAAGCTAAAACAAAAAAAAAATACATCATAATTAATTAGGAGGGGGATTCTGCCCATCACAAATCACAGAAATATTTTTTAAAAACAAATTATCTGAATTTTTCCATTTAATATTTTTTTTTTTGAAAATCTCTAATTAAAAGTCGCTTACGCATTATCATTTTGAGTAGTAGAAAAGGGGTTTGTTTGTTTTTAGTTATGTTTTTTTTTTTTGGCGGCAAATCCCATTTTTACATTAAGATGCTTGAATATTTTATATCTCATGCCATCACTAGTTGGTCACTGTTTTACAGTTTGTGATGTTTTATGGATTATAGTTTTTTTAAATTTTTTTTTTTTATTAAAAATACAATATTTTCTTTAATCTGCTTTTCTGATTCGAATTCATCGTGTCGCTTCGTCATTCAGTCGATTCTTAAATCCCAACCAATTTTAAAAGAAATAAAATAAAAGTAGACTTTGTAGTTAGAAAAACAAAAAAAAAAAAACTGTCAGGAAAAAGAAGAAGAGTAAAATTCCTGTATTTTCCCTTTTTTGTGTGATTCAAAGTTGTTACATTTTTCACTTGTCTTAAGACTTATTTACATACAATTCTTTGCCCGGGGCCGTAAAAAGTACATTAAATATTATAAAACAAAGTGGTGGGTCTGGAGGAGAGGAAGATGTTGGTGGTGGGTTTCTAGGAAGGATCACGGCAACACTAACATACGCATAAGCAAACTGCTACAGTGGCTTTTGTCCATTTTAGAAGACAAATCGATTCACATTGATATTAAGCGCATTATCACCACAACCGCTAGAAGGAGGTGGCTGTTCATCCTCTTCGTCCGGACCATCGCCTCGCCTGTGGATTCTATTGCTAAACAACGCGGATGTCTGGCTCTGAGCGATTTTAGCTCGCCGGTTTTTGAGTTCTTTGCCGAACATGCAGTTGTCACGATCCACATAGTCGCGCAATTCGGGCGAGAGTTCCTCAAGTTTAAGCGATGGTGGAGCATCAATTTTTATCATGGTACTCGGAGCAGTGGGTGACTCGTGGCCTCCCATTTGATAGAACAGAATGTAGGGCGTATTTGGGGGTGTTAGATTGTTAAGCTCTGCGATTTTGCATTGATTGACAACATCGTCATTGAACTTGTACCATTTGTTGTTGCCATCTGATGCATAGGTGTAATAGTGTCCCGAATCCATGCTGCATCCAGAATGAACTACTCCGGCGTAGAGATCATAGTGCACAGAGGCGATCTCGGCCAGAGTTTCGGCTGAGCACACCTTCACAGAGACATTCTCATTGTGGAAGACCTTATGCATGAGTTTGGCTCGCATATGATTGCTCTGGTCGTATTTGAAGTGCTTAAGGGTGAGAATCAGATTCTTTGGTGCACTAATGACGTTAATGAAGCGTTCGGCATCGGAGAGTTTTTTGCAGCGTTCACAAAAGTACTGATTGTCACCGTGAAGCTTTTCCGAAGAACAATAATAATCGATCAGATCTTGGACGGTGTAGTTTGATGCACAATCATTCTTCACTTCCGGAAATGATAATTGCAGGTCACGGAAGCTGTCAATATTTGTGCTTTGCCAGCTACAAGTCAAGCATTTATACGTTGTTGCCAATTTGCCCATGAACGTCTTTTCGATTGTGGTAGAGTTTTGAGAAATTTGCTGCTGTGTCGTCTGCAGTTTTTTCTGTGATGATGATGATGATGACGATGGGGCATCATCTTCATCTTGATCTATGATATCAGCATTTATTTTTGATATAATTGACGATCTGTGTGCCAGTTCCTGTTCGTGCAAAGTGTCAAGCAAATAGCCAAGGAACTCTGAGCTATCTTGTTGCAGGCCAGGAGTGAATCCTGGTGGACGCGTTGCATCCAAAACTCTTGATGGAGTTAACTCAAATCGAGACGAGTGCAGCATCAATACAATGAGCTCTTGAAGCTTAATAAGCAATGGTGATTTGCTTCCCGAGAGCAATATTCCACGACTAAATCTAGAATAATGAAATTCGTTAGAAATTTGTATTTAAAGGCAAAACAAAAATTACTACTTACTCTTTGGTCATAGCTAGTGCTTGAAGGACACTGTTCATATAACACGTGTTACCAAGATTAACTAAGCCCACTTTTGCATTCGAATTCATCATAGAGCGATTATTTTCGAAAAGTCGACTATTTGCTCTGTGAGCATTTACGTAGTCAAAAGATGGAGTGAATTCGGACAAAGCTTCGACCTAGAGATTTAAATCGTTAAGTTTTATTATGTGCATAGAATTTATATAAATGTGTATTTGTAGTTTTTGTTTTGTTTTTGAGTTCTCATCTTACATCGAATGGATAAGTTGAACACCCTATTTACATTGTTTTTTTTTTTTCTCTTTAAGAATTGTAAGACTTTTTACTTTTTCTTAGTGATAAATACTTAAATTACCTAAAATTATAAAATAAACTCTGGATTTTAGAGATATAAGAGAAAACAAGTGAATCTACAAATCTTCAAATGGATTATTTCTTAAACTAAACGATAAAAGGTAATTTGTGTATAGTACGGTATTGATCTTCGGTCACAAAATACCTTCATCATCATCATCGTCGGCTCGACAACCGGGGTCCGGTCCTGGCCTCCTTCAACAAGTCTCTCCACCCATCCCGGTCCTAAATACCTTACTTTTGACCTATTCGAATCACAGATCTCTGACAGTATTAAACTGTCATTATTGTTTCCTTTAATGGAAACCAATTTATTGATTCATACGAACTAACAATTCGCATGCATGTTACGCCATCTCTCAGAAAATGGATATTCCACTGCATTACTGTTTCAGTTTTCTTGGCTATGTACGTGAGTTGGAACAACCCTCAATTTGGTACAACTTTCGATTTCCTTTGCGGCGAATTAAGCAAAATGCAGAAAATTACAACTTTATTTCAGTTGACCGATCGAATTGAACATTTTAAATGCTATAATACAGATTGTTATAAAGGTATTTGAAAGTGAAGACATGGCAAAGATTGATAGATCGATTTATGTCGGGTAAAATCTTCTAGCTTTAATGATTAAGGATTTTAATCTTCTTGAATATACATATGTACATACAGATGTATATAGTTCACTTTGGGTTTGGTCAGCAAATCTACATTATGTAAGTAGGTGATCAACTGATGAGTTCAAGTGAGATTGGCGGTGCAAAGAAACGCCAATTTTTGTGGACTAAAGGCCATTTAATCTATCTTGAGGAAAACAGTTTTATTAAGAACCCTTTTTGTCTCCTTGAAACCATATTAATTTTTTGACATACATCCAGTTGTGATCAATAGTACCAATTCTGTGATTAGAGCTCAACTTTGTTTTGATCATTATCGATATAATAAAAATTACAATACAATTTTCGTCAAAGTGCATTGAGAGAATACATATTTATTCTGTTCAAATCTTGTTTTATATAAAGGTATGTATGGATGTACTGATTGGTATGGGGTATGGATGATATTGTTAGGTGATACGCACACATATTTAAACTTATATCTTCCACAAACAAAACATTCCAAAAGTTAATTCACTTTGGCGAAGCACTTCAGAGCAGTCTCAACAGATGTATGTACATATATATTTTTAAAACTAAAAAATAACTGGCAAGATGTTTTTATCTCAGTACATATAGCAGTTTGTTTATTTTGATAATGCTGCCCGAACGGGAATATAATACCTGTGGATATTAATACTGAACGAATTGTTTATTCTCATTGTATGAATTTGTAATATTTTTGCTTGCTTAAGATTTCATTTCGTTCTTACAACAGAGTTGTCATTATTTTTTTTCTTAATAAATTTCATTTAGTTTTCATGTTTTGTATCTGAAATCAAATGTTTTTGATGACCTGAATCAACCAAAGACCGAACCAGTTCATATTACATATAAAGCTAATTTTTGAATGTATGTATGTATTTCGTAGTTTATAATTATTTATGATCAAAATAAGTATCACCTAACAAGAAGGTGACTCTGTAAAACAAATGGTACGCCGTGACGGACGCATACGTCTTTATTAGTATTTTTGTTTAGGTTTGATATATACGTATATTTTCTTTACTATTTTGTCTGTATGTGAATCACTCTTTTTCCATATATAAGTTATAATCTTCATAAATAGTCAAAAGTTAAGCTCATCAGTGATGTTTACCGCCGTACCCAACTTGCCTACATAAATCCACGAATTGGAGAATCTGATTTATAATTCACTCATTTTCCTACATCAACCAGAACCATTTTTCGGAGCAGGTGCATATACCTTACTCCAAACAAAGAGAGTGTGGAGAGAATGAATTTAATTTTTACTCACAACTGGCTTATAGAGCTCATCGTATCCCGGAAAAGTGGCCATCAATGCTGACGTTAGATCGACAAGCATTTGCAAACACTTTCTGGTGTCATCCGAGTATTTCTCTTGGGCTGCTTGCTTCTTCAGCTGATTGACAACTGTGGGAATCCATGGAACGACCTAAAATTAAAAAAAAAAAATTAAAATAGAATTTATCTAAGAAACTCCTATTCCCGATATCAAACCTTATGGAAAACATCTGGCTTATTCTTTGTTGGCTCCAAAATGGGGAATACAATGTGCATCATCATGGGTCGCAGAACTGGCATCATCAGGGTCGGGAAGAGTTTTTCGACATTCTCTAATGCGATTTCATTCAGCAGGTCAAACTTTCCTTGATCCTTGAGCCCGCTCCAAATGGCCAGGATCCAGTGATTTAGGTTCTGACAGAAATTCAACATTTTCCACTCACACAGGAGTTTTACAGTCTTTCGGATGGTGCTGTCGGGCAAGTTGTTAGAGAGCAGTGTCTGCACTGCCTCGTGCACCATGTCCTCGGTGAAGAGCTGGAAAACAATGGCAATCGCACATGATGGTGGCTCATCCGCCGTGATCAATTTGTAGACAATGTGCAAGTAGTGGTGCGTTCTGGCTTGGTGTTCCTCATTGACTTTTGCGAAGAACTCACCGATCTTTACAATGTCTTCCTTAAATCGCTTCAGATCTTCTTTGGGATTAGGCACTCGGGCCAGAGCACGGATAAGTTCTCCATTTATGAGGGGAATATCATAGTTGCAGTTGCCTCTGCTCTGCTCCGCAGTTATGATACTGATGATCTCGAGGATGCTAGAGAGGTCCGGAGTCTCATTGGAAATTTTTCCAGAACCAGAATTTCCCGAGTTGGGGGCACTGCTGCACCCCGTGACGGAGCTACTGCCGCTACTTCCAGGATTCATACCTTTTTGTGTTGTTGTCGAGGATGCCGATTGGGAAGTCGATTTGCCTGTTCCAGATGCTCCCGGGGTTCCATTACCTTCGGTGTTGTTCTGCTTAACAGCCATCGCTTGCAGGGATGTTCCGCTTAATGAGGAGGAGGTTGCAATAACTTCTTCCGCAGGGACGCAGGCACTTGAGCGACGAGCTGATGTTCGCTTTCGAGCACTGGCAGCGTCGGCGGCCGCACTTGATTTCCTTTTTCGCGAAAGCTGTCCAATGATTACATACAACAGACAGAGGCTAGGTATATTATTCTCGGAGAACCAACAAACAAAGAAAATTTCAATGAAGATTTGTTATTCAGGGCTCCGAGAGTACCTTTGTCTTTTGATTTCCGAACGAATGAAAATGCGTTGCAACGACGACGACGAACTAATTGCGAGAGTTTTCCATGAGAAATTTCAATTATTTTTTTCCTCAATTTTTCGAGGCAGACACAAGAGACACACACTCAAATGAGAAGAAGCTTGGCTGCTGGTGGATTGAATTTTTATTTTGATTGATGATGTGTTTTCGAATAGATTAGTGGTTTTCCTGTGAATAAATTTATTTTTACCGGAAGGAAATGAAATATTTTCTTTCGACTGAAATATAAATTTCGAAGATTTTTTTTTAAGTGTTTTGCAATGCACAGGCACACAGAGAAAATTTTGGGAAAGCTGGATGTTTTTCGTGCTGCTTCTTCGAATTTTTTGTAATAATTTTTGACAGATGATATATGCACACTGAGTCAGGTTAGAGTGAGATGAATGTACTAATTTTTCGAACGGCCATTTTTTTTATTTAAATGGCCTTGAGGGATGTGTTCGTAGAGTAAATTATTTTGCTGTCTTTTTCTTATTAGAAACGATATGGAAACAGGGATAATTTTGCAAATTGCGAAGATTCATTTTGAATTGGTCGTTTTGTTGCCATTAGCCGTTTTTTATTATCAGAGATGATCCATATAGATCATCAAAATACATGCATTACAACAACAACTCGAGATCCTGCTCTCTATCGGGATCACGTTCCATGTACCAAAAGTTTAGTTTTTGCTATTGCTTCTCAGCTTTGCAAATGGTTAGGAGTTGTGAACAGTGTGAAGAAAAAAGAAAACCAATAAATGAAAAATAAATAAACGTAAGGAAAAAAGAGATAGGTATACGACACAGTTGTCACTGAGATCCGTATTTAATACGTAATTTGGCATTACTTATACGTTCACGTATGCAGCTGAACGAATCATCATTCGATTAGTTTGTGGCATTCGTATCCGCAACCAAACCGCATTAAAAAAAAAACGAGTTTCGGGAACGGATGCGGCGATGCGACCCCAGCAATAGCCGTATTTTATTATCGCTAATGATCCATATAGATCATCCCATGAAAATAAAACGATACGGATCTTAGTGGCAACTTTGTTGTATATCTATCTCTATTTTCCTTATTTTTTTATTTTTCATCTTTTTGTTGTCTTTTTTTTTTACTCTAAATTTCACACTACCATGAGAAGCCATCTACCCGCAAGAGTGAGAACTAATTTTCGGATCATTAAAATAAATCATATAGAGATCCTAAGTTGTTGTTGTATTACGTGTTAAAAAATTATCCTGATCCAGATCCCTATTGATAATGGGCCTTACCAATAACCAAACGCTAAACACGCGTTTTGATAAATGCCAGGTTAAACTTTAAAGACGAGTTAATTTGTGTGTTTACCAATAACCAAGTTAAACACACCTTTTACTAATTATCGCTCTTTAACAAAATCTAGTACAGTACTTGTCAAATAGACAGCTGTTGAATGACATTTGTGTTATTTTGCAAAATAAAAAAACAATTTTTTCTGGTTCCAAACAGATTTAAACTTTGTTCACTTATGAAATTAAAAAAATGAGTTCCGACGACTAGGATATAATTGATGGGATTTGTATTTTGGAGGATGTGGCACAATCTCGCCGAACAAAAATATATAAAAAAAGAATAGATCCTTTCGAAGAATATGATGATTGGCTTTACTGATTCCATTAGCAACTCCTTCATAGCTGATGGAGTCCAATTAGTTCTTTTGACCATTTTCAGTCATTTACAACAATTCAATCTGACATTTTAATGTACCTACAATCAATTAAACAAAATGAATTGATTAAATTGGATATTTTACTTACATTTTTCAATTAAAAGCGCACAAACTCTAGTGAGAATAACATAGACACGACAGATAGGAAATTTTTTTAAAGGCTAATTGCCTTTAGCTGTCCGATTGACAGCACAAACGAGGTGTTTACACAATTAAACATGAGTTTCTTCACTTTATGTTTAAAGGCACGTTTAGCGTTAAGCTGACTATTAAATTGATTATTGGTATGGTTATTTTTTTAGAGTCCATTTAAATATTTAAGTGATCTCTAAATTTGATTATTGGTAAGGCCCAATAAAGACAAGATCGTGCGATCCAGTCGTGCATTTTATTTCAGAATGTAATGATGAGCTCTAGATTTGATTCACTCGCGGAAATAAATCATTAACATATTAGACGTAGTTTTAACCAAACATAGGCCTCATAGCTGATATGTTATTTTTGCTCTTAACAAAGGCAATAACAAAAAATAACCGCTGAGAAAAATTAAGTTTCCGCACTTACGGCCATATTATTCACTCGATTCATCCAGATTGAAAATTTAAATCCAGATGTAAAGCATACAAATTCAATGTAAATACATCTTGATTTAAGTTTTAATCTGGATTTATCTAGTTAATAATATGGCGGTTATAGAAGAAGTGAGGATCAGTCGATGGACTACAATCGATGTCATTTGAGGTCAAACCGGTGGAGGAGAGGGATTGGAAACCTTTAATCTAGTTAGAAGAAAAATGATTCGAAATCCTTTAATAACAAATTTTGTGTCTTTGGTAAACTCTGAGAAAGGATGAATCTTTATGGAAGACTTCCGAGAAACATATTATACGTACATAAATGGTAAATTTAAAGCTAAGCAGAATAGTGGAAATTAATTTTCCGCAGAGAATACTGAATATTCCTAAGAATTTTGTGTATGCTGAAAACATACAGTTCTATGGATGTATGTTCCTGCAATTATGTAAGTACATAGATAATTCCGATTGATAAATTCTCAGTTGAAAGCTATGGAGCTAATTATTTTATACCCTACACAAATTCAGGTCGTCATATAATATTTAAAAGAAATCATTTGAGCTTAAATTTCTCTTCAAAATCACCCCTTCCTTTCTTAAATAATAAAAGAGGTACATACATAATAAATGTTTGCTTAGTTCCATTCACAAAACAAATAACAATAACAATGAAGCAACTTTTTTGACTTTCTCAGTGTTTTTTTTATTTATCTATGCAAACAATAGTAAGCTTCGGATGTGCACTTGACAAGTTGATGCTTTTGTGTAGGTATTCAGATTCAATAAAAACCTCCCACGCTAAACTGCTCCGTTTCCGACATTTTCAGATCGAACACCGCATATTGTTTGAAACAATAACCTTTTTGCACTTCAAGAGCTTTGACCTTTTCTTATCATTATAAGTAGTTTGCCAAATATGAGCCCATCGAAGCCCTTACCTATACACCATTCCCCAAGAAACTCTCATTACTGATGACGCCCACACAAGTCATTCATTAGTTTTGTTGGAACATTTCATTCACAGTTTTTTTGGGCATTTTTTTTTTGTAGCAGCTTATTATAGAAGGCACACACTAAGGTGAAGACGCAAGAAAGGGCATATACCTTGGGAAGGTTTCGGCAAAAGTTAATGGCAGCAGAGTAGCGACATGACACAAAAGTTTTTGATATAGCTATCTCTCCGATGCGCATGCTTCAGTATCATTCTGAGTATAAATTGAAATTCATCAATGAATTTGGTATAACCAAAGGGGGATGCTTTTGAATGTGATGGCATTTCACTTGTTGGTTTTAGAATGAATATGGCAAACTTATTTATCTACTGCTTGGATACATATGTGATATTTTGACCTTTATCGAAATTTTTATTTGCAGTCATTTAAAATAACCAAAATTGAAAGCCGCGTTAAATTTAATAAGTCTTATAAGTGGTTTTGGTTAATATGGGTTTTATATTAATCGAAACAAGTTTATTATTATTTGTTTATAACGGTTAACGGTACAACTTGAAAATACTTAAGTCCCACATTGAATCACTATTTTGTTGTGGAGAAAGTTAAAACTCGGGTTTCTTATCTTTTTTTGAACAAATCATTGCCAAAGAGCGTTGTGATTTAATGAATTTTAGGCAACGCAAATGTTATGATTTTATTTTAGATGAAAGCTATAACTGGCGCCTAAGATTCAGTTAAGGGTATCGTTATCGTGACTGCAACTACTGTGGTTTGAATTATAACAGTTGAAAGTAGTTCCCTTTTCTTTTTTTCTAAAGGCGTTTAAAGTTCTCATCAAAAACTGGAACGATTTCGTGCAAAGCAGGTGAGAAGAATAGGTAAAGATTTTGACAGATTGGATATTGTCTTAGTACCACAGATGCAATCTCGCTATCAAGTTCAGTGGACTAGGCACTAGGGAGCCTATTGTTTGAAACAATAGATGGTGTTCACATTGGACTGACTCATCCGATTTTTTTGACGTAAATCCAACTTGTTTTGTTCAGACACAAACTTATGTGAACACATCGGACTTACTTTGACGTTTAGCAGTCGTCAAAACAAAGCAGAAATCTGTGCAGTTTGAAAGATTAATTACAGTTTTTTCACTTGCAAAATGTAAATCCTCTTTAATAAATATGTTTTCAATTTAAAAAAATGGATTCTGTTAGATTTAAGTGTCAAAGATAAATCACAGACAAAGAAAACAGATGTCACAAAAGAAGACGTCAAAAAAAACCACTGATTTTTAAATAATTCAAAAAATCCTGCCCTTCCTGGCCATCTCTTTCTCACCATGAAGTTGAAGTGAGCAAAATCACAGAGGTCAAAAAAAATCGGAGGAGTCAGTCCAATGTGAACACCGTCATAAGGGGAATACCGATTCGGAGGTTGTATAGCCCGTGGCATAATATGGTTAGACTGCTTTTAAACCATGCAATTTCTTCTTGCGATTTTTAAGCACCGGGGTAGACGAAATTGCTGAGGTTGAACAAATTGCAGAGTTATCGCTCATTCTTCTTTGTGCTTTTCCTTTTTGTTCGAATGTGTTTTATTTTTATTCGTCGTCGACTCAGATAACTTCGCTTAATCAAGTGGAGTAAAGAGTGCAGTGAGATGATACTTCTTCACTTGCACAAACTAAACTTTTCATTAAAAATCGCTGTCGTGTAAAAGGTATTTGCAATTAGAAGGAAACTAAAGGAGAAACGAAGATTAAAAATCGCTGTAGTGTAAAAGCAGTCTTAGTGCGTAGGACTGTCATGTCGAAGTCTGGGCTGCTGCGGCTGACTCTTGCGAGGAAGTGACAAATCCTCCAACAGTATCTCTTTTTATAAATAAGTGCCTGCCACTTTAGCCGTTTGGATTCGGTAGAGAATTGTTATTCTTCTCCATTCCTGCCAATAACACGCAACCAGGAATGGTTGAGTCACTAAAGGCCCCAGGGTTCTGCACGAGCTATCGTGCCACAAAAATGATTAAATTCATTTATTTTTGACCAATTCGGATGGTAAATTATGATGCATTAGGGTTAGATACAAGTGTATCAAGTATTTCTGATAAATGATAAGATACAAGAAATTTTGGTATTTAAACCAGCTCTCTTAAACAAACATTTTAAAACTAAAGCTGAAAACACATGTAGGTACATATACATTCCTGTAGAAAATTTATCTTACTTTTTGTCCGTCTAAATTTGTTTAAAGTCTAGTTGTTAAATAAATTTTAAACCAACCATTAATTCTGGGCTTTAACTGAAGTCATGCGCTGCAAACATATCAGTTCTTATATGCAAGAGCTTCTTCGCCTCCTTTAAACCAACAACTATAAGAATAAAGCTCACTTTTCAACCCAAACGATTGATACGGATTTTGCGTCACAAAAAGTTGATACAGTTTCACTTAAGACTTCGCGAGCGATGCAGTGAATAAGAATAAATCAGGCCAAAGTTCAGTGAATAAGCAAACGAACCTTAATAAGCTTTCCATATTTTTTCCATCTATTTTCCCATGTACAAAGGAAAAATCATACTTTTCGAAAACTATTCTATTAAAATTTTCTAACATATTGGTTTCAAAGTCCCTTACGTAAAAAAAAAAACAAAAATCGGATATTTGGAAAAACCTACCGTTAAATTTTGAGTCTAAAACCTTAAATAAGAAGAAAACCATAGAAAACTAGGTTTTGCTTACGTCTGCAGCAGTAAAATCGATTTTCCGAAGAAAAGACACATTTCGAAACAATAAGGTGTTAACGACTATACGACGACGATAAGGAAAAGTGAGACGAGTAGTGGTTGAAACATAAACGATATGGCCGGCCATATGGTTTATCATTATTGTGATAAAAATTAAATTTGTTCAACAAGCAAAAGTACACTTCTCTGCTATATTTGTATCGCAAAAGCTAGACAAGATGGCTCTGTGTGTGGCTTCGGCCATACCCATTTTTGGGCTAGGCCTCCATCTGCTGCTGCTCGCCAACCACCTGGCGTATTGCGAAATGTCGGTGTACCCAGGTGAGTGATCCCGGTGTGTTCTTAAAATAGATATATCCCAACCCACTGCGCTACCGCCTGTTAAACCCTGCATTATCGTTAGTTTTGTTTTTCGTGTATACCTATACATATGTATTTGACGTCAAAGTGGGGGCTATTTTTCGAAGTCGATTCAGGTTGCAATGACGTTTTGGAAAAGGAGATGGCTAGAGGTGGTGCCTTGTGTGCGATAGTTCGCCCCCCCCCCCTTCCCCAATGGGATGTGAGTTTTGAAAGAAATTAATTGCTTAGCTATTTTTATAAGAGTCCGTTGGTATTTATAAAAGCTGAGTTGTGAGAAATCGATAAGGGTTTGCATTATTAATTCAAATACAAAAAAAAAAAATATGCACGACTGGGTCGCACGAACTTGCTCTTATGCGCGACCACATTGTGGTTCTATAGTCTGAAATAAATTAGCTATAGGAGCATATATTTTATCCATTTGCCAAATCTTAGTTTAGTTTCAGGTGGTATTATGTGAGTATACAAAAATTAACAATATAGCCTAGTGTTGCACATATGCAATATGCATATAAGGAAATTATACTATTTAAACTGGTAAATTGCTTAAATCAACAAAATTAGAAAGAAATTGATTAAAATACTTTGAATCCGTTTTAACCCAACGCGATGTACACCATCTGAATTCTTATATAAATCTTTATTTATGAGAAAAAAATTTTGAAAATCGTAGGAGCGGTTTTAAAAATAATTAATTTTTTATACACAAAATTTTGTTAACATTTTTGAGAAAAATAATTGGTACGCCAATTTAAAGCATTTATTAATGTTGCGTTAAAAATTGAACTTCACAAAAAAATCTGCTACCAGTTTTCAAAATATCGAATTTTCAAAAAATAATTTTGATTTTTTTTTTAAAAATCCAAAAATCATTTTTTAGAAAATTTTGATACGCACTTTTATTTATATTTGTTACAAGCTTCTGTATAAAAAATCTAATTTTATTCGGTTGATCAAATGTTGAGATAGTCGAAAATCAAAGAAACCGTTCTATGAGAGGTACTGTTAATAAACCTAAAATATAAACTTTAAAAATTTTAAATGATAGATCGTACTAATTTTAACACACAAAAAAACTTTTATGAAAATCGTAGGAGTCGTTATTGAGAAACAAAATATTTTTCTTAACGGTTTTTTAACATTTGTATGGGAGGCACCGTTATTTTTGGGTATTAGAATAATTTTTGTCAAAAATCTTCTAGGTAAAGTTAAAAAACTGCTATTTACCAAGTTTAATAAAAATCGACCAGGTCGTTTTTGAAATATTGAGTTTTCAAAAAAAAATATTAAAACTTTTTTTAAAAATCTAAAAACAATTTTTTTGAAAATTTTGGTACACAATATTATTTAGAATGTGTCAATACTTCTTCATAAAAAAATTGATCAGAATCAGTTTAACCGTTTTCGAGAAAAGCGAAAATCAAAAAAATGGTTCTTTGGGAGGTACCATTAATAACCATTTTTCGGAACCATTTTTTTTATTAAACGGCAACTTATAACTATTTAAATTTATTGAGTTCTTAAAAACAAATTCGGTAGCGCTGGATTTGAGAAAAATAAGTTTTTCCTTTTTGGCCAAGAAATTTTGTATGACTGCTACTGTTAATTTTGGTCCTAAAAAAAAAGAGAAAAAAACGGGTGGGGGGAATGTCCAAAAAACGCTAGGTACCAAGTTTAAAGAAAATCGACCCATCCGTTTAGGCTGTAGTCGAACCGACAGACAGACAGACAGACAGACAGACAGACGGACGTTTTTGCGAGACCCACTTTTTTTGACTTCTCCATCATCGTAATGTAAAGTTTGATCAAAATCTCGAGTTCGATTTTTTGTACGAATCCATAACTTCCCATATAGTACCTATATCGCAAGTAAAAACCTAAAATGGATACCACTTTGTAGGGAAGTTTATACTGTTTTTGTCCAACAGATGGGAAGGTTTTTATATCTATATACTTCTTGTAGCCTTCAAATTAGGTATGCAATGCGTTGTGCTACTTTTAGAAATGCTATCAGAGCTGTTGAATTGGTAATTTGAAGAAAGTCTTATCGAGTGGGGAGCAATTACTATAACTTTGGTCGCAATCAGTCGTTGGAACTTCAACTTCCTTGAGGTGAAGTTTCTTTTGTGGAATAAATTAATGGTTGTTATACTTTTTATTTTTAGTATCAATCTTGACTTTAACAATTCTTTTAGTTTATTAAAGCTTAGTTGTCAATTTAATTGAGAAATTGAGTACCTAACGTTTAGTTTTTGAAAAATTAATTTAAAGTCAATCTCTCAAAAACATTAAGGACATCTTGATGTTATTCGTAAAGCATGACCGAAACAGATATTTTATCTTAATTAGAAAAGATTTATATATATATGTATGTATTGTTTATGTATGTGTGTTGTTTTTGTTTGAAAATTGTTGATAGTGCGCAGTAAGTTATTAAAATTCTTATAATCTACAAAATCAGTGTTTTTCCTTACAGATTCGAGTAGTTTCAAAATCAGGCATAAAGCTTTCTCTGGATCTTATAATCAGTACCTCAACTATTTCTGATAAAGTCCTTAAGTTCTAATTGGAACCGCAGTCATTCAGTCAGATGGACCGTGATTTTTTTGTTTAAGATAATATGAAGCTATAAGGCCTGCCGCCCACTAGGCAACTTTTAGTTGCTCACCCCAGCAACTTTTAGTTGCTCCCGGTTCAATTACATTGGCTTATATGGGAGAGCGCCCACTGGGCAACTTAGTTGCCGGCAACTTTAAGTTGCTCGGAGTTGCTCGCGGAACTTAGTTGTCGGCAACTCCGGGCAACTTTTAGTTGCTGACCCCCGCCCACTAAGCAATTTCCGAGCAACTTTCAGGAATTTTCGAAAATTTAACGTTTTTATTTGTTGTCCATTGAAATATTACATTGATTTTGCATTTTAGACAGGTCAAATTGAGATAGGTTTAGGTGGAGCACGTTTTTATAGAAAATTAAATACATACAAAAAAACTCAAATATTAATTCTCAAAAGTTGCTCGGAAGTTGCCTAGTGGGCTAGGGCAAGCAACTTTAGTTGCTCGGAGTTGCCGGCAACACCAAGCAACTTAAAGTTGCCGGCAACTAAGTTGCCTAGTGAGCGGCAGGCCTAACAGTATAGCTCACTTGCTCTAAGTTTGCGATCTTTTTTTTTAATACATGGTGGTTTTCAGTTTACAAACAGAAAGTATACTCTTTTTTAGTTGCGATACATATACATATGTGCAGAGGTACATGGTATAAGATGAGGCCAGTTAGTTATGCATTCTTAAAAAAATTCTTACTAAAGATTTTGATCTAGACTTGAGATGAAAGAAAACACGAAAAACGCTCTGAAATTTTGTCTGATGGCTTCAAACTGTAGCGATGGACTTGAAACATTAATATTCCTCCACTAAGTGACAAAGGGTTGAAAAAAC
Source organism: Leucozona laternaria (assembly GCA_932273885.2). NCBI lineage: Eukaryota > Metazoa > Arthropoda > Insecta > Diptera > Syrphidae > Leucozona > Leucozona laternaria. The sequence goes on from OW026368.1 coordinate 9,132,560, forward strand.
CCGGAAGGTATGTCGATACGTAAGGACATTTGACATAAGACCATCATACTAAATATGGCTGTGAGGCGATTTCACAAAAATACATAAGGGCACATTCGAGCATATAGTCATTTGACACTTTTTCAAAGTGCCATACGCGATTATGGCCATATATGTCAATTTTAAATGCGTTTATGAAAAAAATGTTCTCTTCATTTTTGAGCAACTCAAATGAGCCCAATTAAATATTCTATAATCGTGATTTCCTTCACTTTTAAGCGCGCATCATGAAAATATACTATTGGATATATTCAGATTTTATTTAATTATTTGTAATAGTTTAGCGGGAATTATAGGCGATAACTTATGAAACAAAAGTTTTTAAAATTTTCTTTCCCTTTTGTTATTCTTAGAATTTTGTAAAACAGAATTTCGACAACCAACATTTTGGCTCATGCATTCATGATGTGGCTCAAATACCATTTTTGTGAAAAGTTCTTATATTCTACTCATAATAAAAAAAAACAAGCTTGATCAAAACGGCAAATTACTACCTTTTTTTACACCTACAAACTTGTGAATTTTTTTATAATGAACATTTATACATTAAAAAAAAAAAATTAATCAATGTTAAGTAGCAATCCTTTAAAATAAAATGTAATTCTTAGCTTTCCGTATATTCTCAGGACTACGTCGCAAACCGTCAGGCCAAGCCCTTCAACAGCAATTTGACATTTCACCAGATTTTTTAGCTCAACTTATGGAAGATAACGCTCGCCGAAGGCTACAGCAACAATTTGAACAGCAATTAGAACTAATCAATTTGCAGATGAATCACCAACGCCAACAACACTACGGAGGACCAAATCCCATCATACAATACAATGACAATCAGAATGAGGGTGTGGATTTTACATATAAATTTGCACCCAATAACAATGATGGAACACAAAATGAAGAGCGAATTCCGTTTGCTGTAGATCCCTCGGATCCGAGATTTTATGAAGATGGTCCCAAAATGACCGATGATGATATTTTCTATGATGAAGAAGAAGAGCAACAACCCGTGAAGCAAGTAGTTCAAGCTGAACCGAAACAAAACAACGATGTTAACTTTCATCGAGTTAAGCCGCCAGTTGATTTGACACCAATGAAGCCCGTACAGAATTTGGCTTCAAGTGGGCGTGGTCGTGACGATATAAATGCTTTGATCGATAAGCTTCAAAAAGAGGGAAAAGCTGGTGCTATTGTGAATTCGCAAATAAACGGACATGATGAGCATGTGGTGGTGCGGCAACATATGGGCATCGAAGGTGACATGGGAATGTACGTTGTGGCATTGATTGCCGGAGTAAGTGCGGCTGTGACTGTGGGACTGATTGCTCTGGGCATAGCTTGGTACACGTAAGTTTGATCATTTATTTAAGATCAACAACCATGTTTAGGTATAATTTTTCACAGACTGCAGAAAAAAACAAAAGCTGCTGCCGATGTTGAATATCCAGCGTATGGTGTAACCGGGCCGAACAAAGATATATCACCATCTGGTGATCGTAGGCTTGCTCAGAGTGCTCAAATGTATCACTATCAACATCAGAAACAGCAGATCATAGCGATGGAAAACCGTCAAGCTGCTGAGGGTCATGGTGGACTCTCAGACGTTGAGAGTGACGATGACAACGAGGAGGGTGATTATACTGTTTACGAGTGTCCTGGCTTAGCTCCGGTGAGTTAAACTTTAGCAATAGAAAGGATTCAAAGAGAACAATATTTACATTTTAAGAAATGTCCATTATTTTGAATAGAATTTATAAAGACTAGCTTTTATCAAGTTTACCATCCAGTTAACGGAAAACGAATTAAGGTCCAGTTTTTCAGCATGAGATAATCTTAGTTTCTTGGTTAAACCCGAGTTACGTTCGGTTTCACAAATATTTAACACGCTTTTAAATTTTTAAATGACGTATTTTTAATGCAACGAACGTCATTTTAAGATTTAAAAGCCTGTTAAATAGCTAAAAGGGCTTTATGAAATCGGTCATTAGCGTCTTAAACATGTTTTTCAGTCAATTTAAATCCCCAGTTCACTGCAACACTATAGAAAGAGCGTTTTCCATACTGCAGTACATCGATATTAGCCGTGTTTTTTTGCAAGCCCGCAGAGGTTTGGTTGAAAAAAAAAAACGATATCGGGGATTAGCGACGCCATTACAGAAACAAAATGGAGTTTCCATACAAATTATCGATATCAAGTATGCAATTCATGCCGGTAACACAGTTTTTCTCCGTGCTTAAGTTAAGCCCCGAGAATTCTTCGCGCTTAGCTAAACCCGTAGGGGATTAGTTGTTGTTGCAATTAACATGTAAATTGCAGGACAGGGCTTCGTTTTTTTCGACCAATTTATTCGGGGCTTGTAGAAAAAAACATGGCTATTGTAGAAGGACGATTTCCATAGTTATGCACTTCAATTTCGATAGTTTTTTGACAGTTAAAGTTAGGGCCAGTTTGTTCAAGGATTAGTCCAACTGATAATCAGCGTATTTTAACCACAATGTTTAATAAGAAATCCATAAGAATTTTTGCAATCATGGAAATAGCTAATCAGCTGATTTTGGTCAAGGTACAAATTTAACAAAATGAAAATTTCGCTTTGCGACAAATCGTTCCATTTCCAGTTAATAAATTGTCGTACTGAATCTTTGGTTAACCTCCAGTAAAAAACCAGAACTGTCAAAAAACTGACGAATTTTACTCAGTTGTGGGATTCTTCATAAAACTGTAAGCGATCTATTTCTGGCCTTTTCTGCTGCGTTTGCCATCATGGGTATATTCGAAGTCTCGGTGAGTTGGTTTTGTGTCACTGCCAATATGCTCCATGTGTTGCAGTTTTTTTTAAACAGATGGACATTGCTATATAGCCCGAAGAGTTCGTCGTTGACTCTTTCCTCCTCCATGCACACTGGACCGAATATTACCAAACAAGTTTTCATCCATTCTTGACAAGGTTACATCAGCCAAATTAATAAACGTGGAATAACGATGGGTTAGTCCTTATTCCGTGAACTAAGTGCAAAATGTTAATAATAAAACAAAATTTCAAGTAGTTGACGTTTACTGAGCTAAACCACCGAACTAGAGGTGGTTTAGCAAAGGAATAAGAACCAGATGTGTCGAATTTATTCTAAAATTAAAAAATTTAAGTGAAGATTGCAAATTTAATATTGAATAAAAATAATAATGTTCATTAGATTTATTGAGTTCTCAAACCATTTCCAATTATTGGATAATCAGCCATAAACAACAATAAAAAGAAAATATACAAAACAGATATTTTCCAATTCAAGTGCTTATTCAGGAGGATTTCGGGAAGAAATATGGGTTTTCCAAGGAAAATATGAGGAAACTCAATTGATGGAGATACAAAATGGGGATACAAAAGGTGGACATAACACACAACAGACACAACACAAAAAATAAAAATGATAATAATTTTAGAGAAATATGATATTAGAGGTTATGTGTGTTTGGTATAACGTGAGGTTTTTGTTTTTTTTTTGTATAAATTATCAGAATTTGCTGTCAAAACCCATACGAACAAACAGGCATCTTACTTATCGTAGTAGATTTTCGTAAGGTATTTTTCGTAAACGTCGCTTTACTATTCCACGAACATTTTGTTTTTATTGATGGAAAATAGAATAAAGGTGGATTAAGCGTTTTTTATTTATAGGGCTCTATATGTTTGCCTAATTCAGAATAAGGACCGGCTTGATAAAGTTTTTGTAATTTGCTTATAAAAGAGGGTCATACTACTTAAATAGCTTTTTAACCCGAAGAAGTTAAATTTATAAAGTAAAAGTGCTTTTGTCCAGTCTTCAGTAAACGCCCTTTCTTTTGACACCTCGCTAGTTAAAATTTGTCAACTTGAGAGTAAAAATACTTCAAAGAGAACAACTCTCGAGATTAAAACTAGCAAGTGTCACTCTCAAATGAACACGTGCCTCAAAAGTAGCTAAATTCAGTTCTGAACTAGTATGTGTTTTTTTTTTTTTATGAATTTTTAAACCTTTCTTTTCGCAGAAATTAATCATTTAAAATATTTTTTTTTTTTAAATATTTCTAACTAACTTTAACTTTCAAAGAAAAAAATATTTATTTACAAAAAATATTTCTTCTTTTCCCCACAGACTGGCGAAATGGAAGTAAAAAATCCTCTTTTCTTAGATGACACCCCAGTTACTCCAATAACTGCTGGTAATCAAACACAAAATCAACAACAAACCCAATCACCCCAAAAGCAACATGCACGTAAAACATCAAAAACATCCAATCATCCAATAACAGGTGTTACGTCATCATCAACGGCACCAACTTCATCCGAAAATCCAGTTGCTCCATCAAGCGATAAGAAAAATGTGAAAAATGAGGAAAAGTAATTTATTGTTCGCCAAGAAAATTAAATTAAATTTTCGATTTAACTAGAAAAATTATAGTTTTAATTTGTTTTAAAAATTATCTTTATTTTTAAGAAAAAAATCTTGAAACAATTATCAAATCAGATCTTCCTACAAAGTTAAAGTGTCAAAACTCTAGATGTTATTGTTTTAAACTAAATTAAATTTTTATTTATTTGTATTACTATTCTCCAGCCTCATGTGCTTAGTTATTTTTACTTTTTAATATGGATTGTTAACACAACATTGAAATACAAAGCTTATGATATAAAATAATATAAAAACAAAAATAATAATCCAAGTCAATTTATAATTTTGCAATTAAATTTAAAGAAAATATTGAAAAAAGCACTTTCAATTCTTGGTGTTTAAATGAAAACACCAATCAAATTCACTGTTCATTAGTGGCAGTTTGACAGAGCATAAACGAACATCTACCATACTACATACATAAATCGCCGTCAAACTGTCGCATTTAATGTCTATGGTGACAGATTGAGGTGAGTTCCTATAGCATGTACTGGAACACACTCCAAACTAACTTACGCAACTATATCCGAGCCTAGAGATGTCTATATAAAATTATCATTTTTCAAATTTTTGTTGAAAGCTAGTTCTTAAAAATGCAGAAACTATTTTACTTTATATTTTCAACTCTAAACTTAAAATTTAATTTAAAACGAACTGCTGGTTAACAAAAGAGAAAAAAAACTTGTTTATAAAAAAAATAATATGAAAAAACCACGACTTGTCGTTGGTAAAAGTATATACATATATACATATATTTTATTTGAAGAAAAATCTATATTTAAAGTTAAAAGTAAAAATTATATAAATTATTAAAGAAACAAAAAAAAAAAAAAAAAACAAAACACATATATTATATATTTTCTTAATCGTATATTTATGTACCTATTAATTGTATAAAATCAGAAAAAAATCATAACAACATCTATATACTATAAACAAAAATTTATTAACTTAATAACAAAAAAAAAAAACTTTATTAATCTTTTTAATACTACCAACAGAAAAACATAAAATAAAATTTAATACTATATCGATGGGAATACATTTTTGTGTTAGGCTATGTGGTTATTTGATGTAATTGGAATCTGAAACTTTGTAAAATATTCGCTAACTTTATTTATAAATTATGGATAACTCTGTCTTGAATTTTGAAAAAGGTACTTTAGTCACAAAAAATAAAAAGAAGCTGGTTCGGTGTTTTTGTTTGAGTCTCTTATGCAACGGACATGCGGAATTACATGGAAATGATACCAATTTATAAATTAGAATCACAAACAATTGAGGAAAAAAAAGTTAAAAAAAAAAACAAAACTGAATTTATGAACACAATTTGACTGAAAAATATTTTACATTAAAATTAATTAAAAAAAAAAGCAAAAAAAAAACAATTAAAACCTACTGTTTCAATTAACATTTTTAAAAGCATAATAGAAGCATATTCCATCAATCAATTATTTTCGAAAAAAACAAACCAATGAAATCAAGTTAAAATTACAATTTTTTCGTGAATTTGCATTAAAATGTTATCTACAACCAATCACAGTATATTAAAAATAAATAGAAATTAAATTTCATTAATTAAAAATAAACAAAAAAGAACACACACAATTTACAATCAATTTATTATGACTTTAGACAAACATATAAAATAATTTAAAAAAAAACTTGTTGCTCCTGCTGGTGAATATGATGATTTTTTGTACATCTGATTGGAAAACAAATGTAAAAATTCAGATCCATGTATACAAAAAATCTACATCTTCACAAATACTTTGTAAAATAAAAACTTTTAAATGAACTTCCTTACACAAAAATAAATCTTCATATTAATTAAATAATGAAAAAAGAATTCTGAAAATAATAATGTAACCCCGTTAAATTATTATAACAGGGGAATTTTTAGTTGAAAATATTTTAATTTATATTTTTCACATTCAACCGTGAAGCCCTTTAGCAGCATACGAACTAAACAATGAACAATGTAATGTACACATAAATGTGCAATTGTATAATACAAAAATGAAAATATATTATGTATAACATTAATTTGAATAAATATATATATATATAACTAATGTGAAAACTGTATAAAACAAAATTAAAGCTTACTTTGTGTCTTATTTATTATTTAATCTTGATGTATTCCAGGCAAAAGAGAAAGTATTCCTTCAACCCACCCAACAATATCCATTGCATTTAGAGCCTATGAACTTAGATGAAAAAAAAATTGTGTGAGTGCCGGGACTCACGGTTAATATGTGTAAACGTAAACGTGCGCGGATCCAAAAAGGACTTGTTTTTAGATTGAAGGGGATCTTAAGATTTTTCACTGAACGCACCCATCCTAGTATGCAGATCGTAACGTTGCACACCGTAACAAATTGGCAGTTTTTTATCAGTAAACTGCTAAAAGAATGAATTTGTCCATTCTGCTGACAGCTTTTTGACAGTTTACTGGCATAATACTGCCAATTTTTCAGTCCTATAAATCCAAAATAATAAGCAACGAGGCTTTTGCACGTTTTTCAATCAAATTCTGTAAGCCGTATAGACGAATAAGAATTGATTCCTCACCTTCTCTGTACATGAACATGCCCTGCTCTATGACAAAGACGAAGGCTCCATCAGATTTCTACTACAGTGATCATACATCCTAGTGAAGGTATTCCCGCAAGCTTCGTAAGGAACTGCAAGTGGTTCAAAGTTCATAGGGTAGGGATAGAAAGTCTTCTTGATTCAACTGGTACCACAACGGGCCAATTCATGGACTAAGGGACAGTTTGTTCACAGTGGGTTAAGTTGGTACCATAAGGCCAGGTGCGCACATGCAACTAAACAGTTTGGTTTCGATTTTGAGCACTATTGGATTATATGAGAGTCCATGAACATACACCGGCGTGTACCCCTATATAAGGCCATTTTGTGCTCAAAATGGAAAGCAAACTGTTCAGTTGCATATGGGCACTTGGCCTAACTTTCAAAGGTTCTACTTAAATTGCGCTAATCAACCAAAATCGACTGATTAGTGATTGCCATGATTAACACCTCAAATTAAAGATTCATTGATAATAGTTTTGCTTAACATGCGCATTCGCTGTTTTACTATAGTTGCATTAATCCTTGATTGAAGATGAGCTGTGAACAAACTGGTCCTAAGTGTGTCAATCTCTCCTGCTGGCAGCCACGTTAACGCACTTTTTTATCTTCCCCATCATCGTAATGTCATGTTTGATCTAAATTTCTATTTTCTTACGAATGCGTAGCTTACCATATGGTACCTATTTATATATCGTAAGCGAATATGATCCAGATACATAGATAATAATAGGTGAGTATTTTTATACGCACTTATTCGCTTAAAATAAAAGTTCATAAAAGTAAGTGTAAAATCTGACGTTTTTCAAAAATAAATATAAACATTCATCTCTGAACACATCCATAGTGAACCACTTCAACATCAAATTATCCCTCTTCCAAATGCTTCCACTTTGAGTTTTCCCATTCCGTTCTGTCAAACGTCAAAATATGAAAATGAAACACCAAGAGAAAACAATGGAAAATTGGAAAATGTTCCTCAACTGGAAAACTGGAAGAGGCAAAAATAAAAAAACCAAACCAAGCAAGAACAAATAAATATTAAATAAGTAAAATTCTAGCATCGTGCGGAGTAGGTTATCATCCGTGTCGGGTTGGGTTTTTGCATATCCCACGGATAGTTTATAGTTTTTTTGTTCATCGTGAATTTTTCTTTTATTATTATTATTTTATTTTGTTCATTTTATTATTTTATTAATGTCACAACAAAAAGAAAAATCAGCTGAGTGCAATTGAAACTAAAAAAATAAATTAAACAAAATTCAACTCAGAGTGAAGTGTGAAAAATTCTTGTCCAAATAAATCACAGTTTTTATTAATTTTCCCCGAAAGAAATACCAACAAAATTCGGTGTGTTTTTGTGTGAAAATTATAAGATAAAATCGAAAGATAAGTGAAATTTAATATAAAAGTTAAACGAACGGTAAAAAAAAAACAGGAATATCATCGGAATTACATCTGAAAAAGTTCCTAAAACGAACAAAAAAGGAAAAAAAACTACACGGTAAGTAATTTGAAGAATCATCACTTAGGAGAGGGACGGGAAGTGGGAGGCAAAGATAGGTGGAGCATTCTTGTCCTCACAGATTGTGTATACCTATTTATAGAACTTGCAATGTCCAAAAACAATTCGGCAGCAACGAAAATAAAAAGCTCGTTTTATTTTGCTTCCATAAAACTATGGAACTCTTCACAGGTCCCAGCCCGGCTTCCTTAGATGACTTCGACTTCGAAACTAGTGTCGTTTGTCGAATGTAATAAAGCGCCAATGCAGCTGCTGCAAAACCGGACCTTCCTCAGCAAAACTCACAGTAAATTAATCCCCATTTGGAGGAGTACCTAATTCTGTTTCTCAGCGTCGTCGTCATCGTCATCGTTGAAATTAAAATTAACATTCGATTTTCATTTCCGCCGCAGAAATCGATTTTTGGTCCCAAATTGAAGAAGAGGGATTCGTCGGGCTCCGGGCGGATTGAGCCTGGTTAACCATCACTCATGAGTCTCCTCAGCGCGCACCCATATTCGCGGTTGATGATTCACTATTCTTCTGTTGTTTTGTTAGTTCTCTCCTTTTTTGCTTGTTTGTTTATGGTCATAGCATAGCATAGGGTTTGTTGGTTGGTTGGTGGTGGTTGGTGGTTGGTTGGTCATAGGAAGGAAGCGCCTTTCGCATTGTTATAAGAGTGCAATGTAGGTATTGTCTGTTTTGGTAGTGTTGCATTTATGCTTCGATGGATGGGGGAACGAGTTACCATTATATCGGAATCGGTAGAAGCCAGGACGCACCTGGTGTGCTGCAAAATTATTAACTTTTTATGAAGGCAGCTGTATCTACGTACCCATAAAAAACCGGATGGGTGACAGGTGTTGTTCCATGATCCTTTTTGGAACATAAAGTTGAGTCATTTTAGCAAAGATAAATATTTTTTATATATGTATGTGCGTATGTGTATATTTTTTAACTCACGGTAAACGTAAAAGGCAATTGCTTTCCTCTCGTTATCAGTTTTAAGCATCTTGTGTTTTGAGCCTGTGTTCTTGCCTGTCGAAAGTAAACAATTTCCGTACCTTGAAGCAAGAAATTTTAAAACTATCAAAGTATAAATAAAACTGCGACTGAAATTACTTCTTAACAATTTATACCTATTAGGCCAGTTTAGAAAAATTTGTTCTCAACAAACTCATGGATACGTGGGTAGGTACATATTTATTTGAACAAAATTCCCAGTTGTACGTAGGTACTTACAGTTTTCACAATATGTGTGAAGTCACATTTTATTTTAAATTGTCCAATTAGGTATGTTTCATTCTATTTCTGCACAAAAATTGTTACATAGTTAAATTTTTAAAAATGGGATAACATTTGCTCAGAGATCAGTGAAAATGTCTGGACTGGGATGAACAGAAATGTCAATCAATTAAAAACCGGATTTTTTCTGAAAAATGGCCTAAAAAAATTTCCATTCAAATTCTAATTTTGTATCCAAATTTCAATGTCCCTCAAGTAAGCAGAGGAAAATGAGTAGAACAAATTTTTTGTTGATGGAATCATTAGGTTCTTTTTTTGTGCTAATTAAGTACCCAACATAAAAATCTAATGCTCTAGTACTTTTGGTAAAAAATAATGTTCCGCTAACTTGATTTGAAGTTACCAGAGATATTACCAGAAACGGTTAAAACGTGAAAAAAGGTTAAGGTTTTTTATTAATTTATTCAACTTTTTTGTATCCAAATCTATTTTATTATTTAAAAGCTCCGATAATTCGACTCAAGTACACCATTTTTTGAAAAAAAAAAAAAAAAATTTCTTTCCCACGGTAAACCTTGGCCAACTGATCATAAACTTAAATAGGTATAAATGTATAAATGATTTATTAACAAAATTATTTCATTTAATACAAATTAAATTTTTAAACAAAACAAATAAGTTGATTACAAATTCCAGTGGCATTTTTTCGCGCACATCAACCAACACCCTGAATGAAATAGAATAAACAAAATTATTTCAGAAATAAAATTTATTAAAGCTATGTACATATATGTATATCCGCCGGTCATACTTGTGATTAACTGTAAATAAAAAAAAAAAATTGGATTGGTACATTGAACATAAACACTCATCATTGTTTACGCAAAGCGAGCAATTCTTAGAAAAATTATACCTACCTAAATGAAATTCCAATAAAAACGTACCTACTTAAGTAGCGTGTTTTGCAACTTGTGGTTATTTTCCACTGCCTCCTACAATACATTGCCTGAGATGCTCCTTAGGGAGAAGCAGATTTGCACATCTCATAGAAATACTATTCCATTCGATCTCTGTGGACCCCACAGAGGATGGATGGTATTTAAGAATGTCTGATGATATTCCTGTTGCTTCCCACTCAACAATAACTACGTCATTTGCAAAGGATATGAAAATAGATTTCCATTAACTATCTATTTAGTGTCGTAGTCTCTGGCTCACGCTAACACTACCACTGCCGCCGCGCCGCCCGCCGGCTACCGGAAGATTTCGAGATTAACTCTCCGTTCTAGTGGTGGTGGTGGTGGTGGTGGTATGCGTATGCCAAACTTCAAGGTCAAATACAAGCAAGTTGTGCGCATCATTTAATACACTGAAATTAAACATTATTTCAGTTTTCAGAATGTAATTTACTTTTCTAAGCTGGTCAAAAGCTTCCAATGAAGGGAAGAGCATTCAGTCTAATGTCGACTATGACACTCAGGTAAACAGCTTTGCTTTGCTTTATAGATGAACTTAATGATACACAAGATTATGTTTCATTAAGCAGCGTGATTATAATTTTTTTTTCTCAGTGTAATTTGTTTTTGAAAAAAAAAAACTGAGTTAATTCGCATTCGAGCTGGTGATGGCGGATAAAATGCTGACGTAGTATGTATTCGGAACCCATAAATTGGAATCTGGTATTCAGGTTGAAATTTTCGGGTGATACAAGGGAAGGAAATTATTATTATAGACCAAATTCCAAGAATTTCATTCGATTATTTAGATGACGAAGGCAGAAAATTGAATTCCAGGAAGATATTTCTTCAATTGATGTTTATCTTGATTGCATTATCGTTATAACAATAATGATGATTTGGTCTATGCTCGGAATATGGGCGTCGGAGTTTTTTTTCCAGTTTTACAAACCTTTTGAGGTTTAGCAAACAAAATTTTCTAACCGTATCTCTGAGGGTATGCATGTGTCAGGGTGTGTTTATGTTTTATGTTATTCTAACAGCGGTGCGAGCAACACAATGAAATCGAAGCTTGAGTCGATGCTGCTCTTATGTATGTGGAGGAATCTGAGATAACGCTGTTTTTTTAGTCAATGAACAAATTATAAATTTTGAATTTATTAAAATGAGTGATTCCAAAGAAGAACTGTTATTATTATTTATTAGCTGTATTTGTACTGCCTTAAAACTTATGTATTTACATTTATTTTTAAATCATTTTTCACCACAATAATATTTTATTTATACATATGTATGTACATATGTACATATATGTACATGAAATTGTTTTGTTTGAATAAATTATTATTTAACACAATGAATAAAATATATTTATGCAACGGTTAGAGCCTCTGTTAAAGATTGAAAGAAGGTTCTTGAATTCCCTTGATTTCTTAAGAATCCTTTCTTTAAAATTAGTAAATAAAAACTTCTATTCATTCTCGATTATAAACACGTAATAATTTGATTTTGTTCAAAAAATAGATACATACATACATTTAGTTTTATGATATTAAGATTGAAAAAAGTAGAAAAGCACTAAGTGAAATCTTTGCAAGTACAAAATCGTATTGAATGCTTGATGGTGACTAGGACTAACAGCCCCCATTTTATTCTCTATTCGTTTCTGCTGGATGTTTTTCAGAACAAAAGTCTGTCTAAAGCATCAAGCTCATCTCTCAATTTTGTTTTTTATATTTCGCCTAAATTGTCTGGTTGCATTAAACGATGTCCACTCCGTGCATTCTTTGACATAGTGCTAACTGCTGCTAGATATTTTTTAGCTGAAGACAAACGGAGTGAGTGCCAATCCCACTTTCATCTTTAGCCGGAGAGTGTAAAAGCAGGAACGGATTTTGTATAGAGCAATTTTTTTGTTTTAAGGTTATGAGCATGACAAAGGGTTAGAATATTTAATTGTTTACATTAAATATACTGAACATACGGGGAAGAAGCACACCGTTTTTTATATTAGTTCTTAAGCCCGAGTCAAGTTCATTTAATTGTAGAAACATCCAAAATTGTTAAAGCTTGTCTGCCCGCTTAAAAGTGCATTTCCGTAGAAAATTAACCGACTTCGTTCTTGCACTACGAGCACCGCACTCTTCATATAACACAAATAAATACATAAATGTACATATTTATGTTTTACGCCATCATATACGATACACTCCCTTGCGTGGTTTCTTTTGAAGCATATCATGTAGTAACTCGACCGCTTTGCTGGAGCCTCGAATCGTAAATCGACCACGAAAAACTCACACAGGTGGACTGCTGCGTAATATTAATGCGTCTCGAAAAAAAAAAGCTAGCCTATTGGCATTTTGTTTCACTTGCTACTGAAACATTAGAGCGCATGAGTGCACAGTTATATACCGACATACCGCCCGCCACACCGTTGCACCGTTCTTTGTTCCATCACGAGTAGCAACTGTTGAGCTGCATATATACATTTATATCGAATTACATAAAATGGTAACGCTTACATAAAGAGTTCGAAGTCGTGCTTAATCGTTTGCCGCTATATCGTACAACACGCGTAGCAATATAGATTGATGTAGTCTTACGTTGCATGAAGCATGATTATTATTATTGATGCATCTTGTTCGTTTAATGTGCGCGGGGGAACGTGCTTAATTGCGTGACAAAAAGTAATTTTGTATTTTAGTGGGCTTCTTGTTTTTTTGTTGTTGTTGTTGTTTTTTCTCAAGTCGATTATGTCTGGGAAGAAAAATTCAATATCAGCATTTTGTGATTTATATTTATAAAAGTTATAAGGTCGAATAAAATCAATAGTTTTTCAAGGGAGGTAGTTAATTTAAATGATTAAAATAATCTAGACAACATTATATCGAACTCTAACATCATTATAGTGAAAGAGTACAGTTTTTGGTGTAAAATCTCACGAAATTATAGTCCTACGGATCGAAAAATATAGCTTTTAAACAAAATTGGAAAGCGTGCTGTCATAAGTATATAGAAAAAACATGTGAGAAATTTTACACTTGTTTGGTTTTAATTTTACTTAGGTATAGGGTTTTTAATTGAAATGAAAGAATTGATACTTTGAATACAACTTAAAAGTTTCCGGCCATATTTTTCCATAGAAGATATAGGCTACAAAACAATTCACATACATAGCCTGTTAATGTAAGTTCATTCAATGGGAAAAAGGTCAGAGCGGAGCAGAAGAAGACAGTACAGTTGAAACAACGATTTTTTTCTAAAATGCAATTCTAATTCTGCCTTAAGGGAGGCGCTACTCTCAGTATTAATGTGATTTTTCGATGCTCTTAGCATCTTCTGGGGTAGGTTGGGTTAGGTTAGGTTATTGGGCTGATAGAAGATATTCAGTGAGTGTCACCCACAAAATATTTCACCTTAAAATTTTTTGTTCGCCCGGAATGTTAAAAGCTATTTTGAGTTTCACCCGAACGAAATTTTGTTCGCCTGCAAAAAAGAAGTGAAAAAACATTATATTCCGCCCGAAAGGAATGTTAACAAAAAGGGGAATTTTTGTATCATGAAATTTGGGGGGAAATTCACAATAGGCGAAAAGTGAAATGTCAAATTTTCCGGGTGGAATGTTGTTCGGGTGAAACTCACAAAAATGCTGATTATTCCTATCACTCTTAGATCAATGTAGATGCCTTGTGATACCCTGGAGAATTGGACGCTCCTAATAAGTTAACCTATAAGTTTTCAAAGATTATCATGCCATCTAGAGGCGAAAATGTATTCCGACAATTTCACACCAGATAAGTTGGAGGGCATTTCTAAGTTATAGCTTCCTAGGTATATTTATTTCTTTGTTGCGAGAGTGCTGGGCAGTGACATAAAAAGTGAGAAGAGTCTTCATGTGCTGCTTCATCGCCACAACGTCTCCATAAATCATCCGTGCTTGTTTTTTTCTTGTAGTACTTCAGCAGGTTGTGTCCGGCAACGGCACCTAACCTACAAGAGAGTACAGTGATTTCTTATTTAGTGTTAGCGTCTTCCCCTTATCAAAACACGGCCAAACTTTTTTGGTATTCACACAAGAGTCGAGTTTTGCCCATCTTACATTAGTTTTCTCAAGACTTTTCGTTGCCACAGTCTGTTTGAAGGTGCAGATTGGTGCGTACATATGTTTAGTTCTACCTGGCTCGTCTGCTCTCTCATTACCTGGAATTCCTATATGGCCAGGAACCCAGCAGATCCAAGAGCCTTGAGCTCTTCGGGGTGGTAGGAAACAAGCTTCGACTTTATTTCTCGATGGCAAAGATTGCTTTTATGGCTGCTTGGCTATCAACGAAGAAGGTAATATCAGCTGGTTGTATCGCCAACATTGACAGCCGTCCAGAAGCCTTGGTTACTGCCAAAACCTCAGCTTGGAAGACGCTACTGTTGTCAGGAAGTCTATAGGAATTGGCTAAGTCAAGGGTTTCCAAATAGAATCCCGCTCCAACTCCACATTCCATTTTTGAACCATCGGTAGAGAATGCTACTGTTGGGTAAGAGATGGAGTAAAGCATCTTCACAATAAATTTTCGCCCACTTTAAAAAAAAAAGTAATATAATAGCCAAAGTTAATAAAGAAAAGAGTTGTGCTAAAGATTCATTATGTATTTGTTGAAGATATCGGGAGTATCTTTCTATCTCAATAGCTTTGCCTTTTATAAACTCTTAGGTCCAGTTTTTCAGTGCGAGATTAAAGTTAAGCCCGAGTTAACTCGTCAGATTTTGTGAGTTAACTCAGGATTAACTGAACAGATGCTATTGATGTTTTATCCACCGAGCTTCTTTAGTCGTTCTGCATGCATTCTCCACCATGAAACTGCTACCTCAGTTAATTGTGCCATAATTAGCTTCTAGACTTGACTTACTTTGGTTTAACTAAGCTTTGAAAAACTGGACCTTAGATTAACAAATAATAGTTTTTTTTTTTGAATATTTGTTTATTCATTAAATCAGTTTGATTAATATCTCGGAAAATATGCGGGTCATACATAATATACAGATGATGTATACATAGCTACTGTACCCACAATCTATTTTTAATCGCGATTCAATTCGAAATGCATTCAATTCTCAATAAAATGCATAAAACAAAGGACACGCAAATAAACACACAAAAGATGACCTTAATCGGTTTCAGCTTTTAACCAACAAAACAAAAACGAAATACAATTTTCCTTTTGTTACTTTTCCCTTTCAGCTCGAAATAATTCAATAAAAGATTCTTCTAAAACAACAATACACAAGAACTTTATATCAAACAATTTTAACAAAAAAACAAGTTTTATTTTTAAATAAACATAAATATAAGGGTGCAATTGTTTTCTTCCCTAAGATGGCACGTCGAGAGCGCTGTTATAGTTATGCAGTTGTATATCTGCATTATGGACTGCGAAACCAACTGTCTTCGCACCCTCCACATAAAAATGCATGATTGTATGTGTGTATATTCCCTTTTGGGGAGCATCATCTTGTTCTGAGGGAGGGCCAGTGGAAGAGATTCATTCAACATGTTTTTTCCATTAAATTGCGTAACAAAACTTCAAGAAAAAGGGAACAAAAGAATTTAAGATGACAGTTTGGGTTGTGCTGGGATTTTTTCATGGATGTGGGTGAGTCTTTCTTTTTTTTTTTTTTACATTTTAAATCTTTTGAATTCTAAAAATACATATACGCAGATAACCAAGATTTTCAACAGAAATACTTCTTCGAGGTAAAATGTATTTGTTTTTATTTGAAAAAAAAAAGAAAAGTTTATTACTCAAAAATCCCCTTTTCGAGTTATCTGCTTTTCTAATCGTTGCCAGCACAAACATGCTGACTTACGACTTCGGGGTTGACTTTTCTTATCGCTTAGATAGAGATTCAAGAAGAAATCCCAGACTATTTATGATTTTTGTTTTTATAACAGAGAGAATTAATTTCAGTTGCTATGTAAGGCAAGATGAAAAGTTTTCGTCTGGATTAATGATGAATGACTTATGACTATAGTTGTTGTCGTATTTATAAACGTTGTCTAACTTAAGAAAGCCGTCCACAAGTTTTAAATAAACATTTTTAATTGTTGTCTAAGCGTTATCCAACTAAGACAACGGAATAGGTTGTCCTTACCTTGGCTAATGTGACCTTTTAAAGGGTGTTTTTTTAGACGTATGGATTTCAATCTGGCAATACTTTTTTCGGAGTTGGTCTTTTTGACAGATGTTACTTGATTTAGTCTCAGTTTTGTTTGCCATTTCATAATGAATAGACTTACTCCTGGAAAACTTTTGCAAATTGTGCAAATTTATTACCAAAATAATGGTTCGGTTCGCGCGACTCGTCGCGGGCTACGTCCAATATTCGCTCGACAAAATCGCAAAATCGCATAAATTCGAGCAACCATGGATCAGTCTCGCACCAAGTTTACTCTAGTAGATAATGTGCATCCTCAGGGACGCCGTACAGTGCGCACCGAAGACGTATCGCTGCTGTGGAGCAGAGTATTGAAGAAGACCCGAAGGAGTCCTTCCGCCATCGCTCGCAACAATTGGAGCTGTCAAAAATTTGGCCTCTCGGCTGGAATTTATTCGAGCCAGCAGCAACTGCCACTTGCCCGAAATCATTTTTAAAACCTAATGGCAAACCCTTATCTTTATAATAAAGCTAAATTCTTGGCCATAAAATTAAATTATATTCGTTTTATTTCTTCTTGAAAACCACACGTCTAAAAAAAATTTGTGTGAGTGCCGGGGCTCACGGTTAATATGTGTAAACATCAACGTGCGCGGATCCAAAACGGACTTGTTTTTGCTTGAAGGGGATCTTAAGATTTTTTTCACTGAACGCACCCATCCTAGTATGCAGATCGTAACGTTGCACACCGTAACGTTGCACGACGTAACGTTGCACACGAACGTTCACGTTTTTTTTTCACTATACCGCCAGCATAGATGTTTACACATCAAAAACACCCTTTACTACCGACAGCAGTTTTGTTTTGATTTTTTTCTCCCCAAATAACCTTCTGTTGATAACTAGCTCATGTTTAGTTAAATTCACGCTATATAAGCTAAACTTTAACTCAATATACCTTATTTTATTTTTTTTTTTACTCACAAGAATCCCGAAAATCCTGGCAAACACAACAGTTCTAACCTCGATTGGGGCATAACAGATCTTAAGGTCGCAGTGGAATTACCCTCAACATATTATTCATTATTTAACCTCGAGTATACGACATGATACAAATCAATAATATACTGCATACAATATTAAAGTACCTACATATAGTGACTTGAAGTGAGGGTTGTATATACCTTCAATTAGTTACTTTCATTTACAAAAAAAAAAAAAAAAAGAACAATTTATTTTCTAACCATGAGTTTTCGAGTCGATAACAGAATTCTAAGTGCGATACATAATATTTTTCTTATTAAATACGCAAGAAAGTAGCAGCAATCTAAACAAAAAAAATATGGACGACTGGGTCGCACGAACTTGCTCTTATGCGCGATCACATTGTGGTTCTATAGTCTGAAATAAATTAGCTATAGGAGTATATATGTTATCCATTTGCCAAATCTTAGTTTAGTTTCAGGTGGTATTATGTGAGTATACAAAAATTAAAAATCTAGTCTAGTGTTGCACATATGCAATATGCATAAAAGGAAATTATACTATTTAAACTGGTAAATTGTATTAAATCAACAAAATTGGAAAGAAATTGAATCCATTTTAACCCAACGCGATGTACACCATCTGCTTTCTTATATAAATCTTTATTTATGAGAAAAAAAAATTGAAAATCGTAGGAGCGGTTTTAAAAATAATTAATTTTTTATATATAAATTTTCGTTAACATTTTTGAGAAAAATAATTGGTACGCCAATTTAAAGCATTAATTAATGTTGCGTTAAAAATTGAACTTCACAAAAAAATCTGCTACCAGTTTTCGAAATATCGAATTTTCAAAAAATAATTTTGATTTTTTTTTAAAAAATCCAAAAATCATTTTTTAGAAAATTTTGATACGCACTTTTATTTATATTTGTTACAAGCTTCTGTATACAAAATCTAATTTTATTCGGTTGATCAGATGTTGAGATAGTCGAAAATCAAAGAAACCGTTCTATGAGAGGTACTGTTAATAAACGTAAAATATAAACTTTAAAAATTTTAAAGGGTAGATCGTACTAATTTTAAAACACAAAAAAACTTTTATGAAAATCGTAGGAGTCGTTTTTGAGAAACAAAATATTTTTCATAACGGTTTTTTAACATTTGTATGGGAGGCACCGTTATTTTGAGTATTAGAATAATTTTTGTCAAAAATCTTCTAATAAAGTTAAAAAACTGTTATTTACCAAGTTTAATGAAAATCGACCAAGTCGTTTTTGAAATATTGAGTTTTCAAAAAAAATTATTAAAACTTTTTTTTAA
Source organism: Leucozona laternaria (assembly GCA_932273885.2). Lineage (NCBI taxonomy): Eukaryota > Metazoa > Arthropoda > Insecta > Diptera > Syrphidae > Leucozona > Leucozona laternaria. Next base: position 9,151,781 of record OW026368.1, read on the forward strand.
AAATCTAAAAAATATTTTTTTTTGAAAATTTCGGTAAACAATATTATTTAGAATGTGTCAATACTTCTTCATAAAAAAATTGATCAGAATCTGTTTAACCGTTTTCGAGAAAAGCGAAAATCAAAAAAATGGTTCTTTGGGAGGTACCATTAATAAGCATTTTTCGGAACCATTTTTTTTATTAAACAGCAACTTATAACTATTTAAATTTATGGAGTTCTTAAAAACAAATTCGGTAGCGCTGGATTTGAGAAAAATAAGTTTTTCCTTTTTGGCCAAGAAATTTTGTATGACAGCTACTGTTAATTTTGGTCCTAAAAAAAAAGAGAAAAAAAGGGTGGGGGGAATGTCCGAAATACGCTAGGTACCAAGTTAAAAGAAAATCGACCCATCCGTTTAAGCTGTAGTCGAACCGACAGACAGACAGACAGACGGACGTTTTTGCGAGAACCACTTTTTTTGACTTCTCTATCATCGTAATGTAAAGTTTGATCAAAATCTCGAGTTCGATTTTTTGTACGAATCCATAACTTCCCATATAGTACCTATATCGCAAGTAAAAATCATATTGCAACATGCGAAACATTGAACTTTCAGGGTCACTATAATAGATGTAGGCAAAATGTGCCTAGCAATGGACCCTTAAGTCCGTCCTTTCAAAAAATGACAGCAACAACGGCAACACTAACCAAATAATTCGAATTTGAACGACCAACAGCAATAACCAACAAGAACAGAAGGGATTTGAACGGTGACGACGAGAAGCTACGAAAGACGAAACGAAAACGCCACGAATTTAAATTGTTATCCTAATCTACTTTTAGTAAACTAAATCTATTTTTTATTAAACTAAATATCCCTATTGCTAAACTTAAAACTATTATTATTTAAAAACTAAAGTGAATTAAAACTATACTATTATTGAACTATTAAAACAAGTGTTTCTTTTGATTTAAGAAAACCTTTATTCCTCTACTTAGCCCCCCCCACATGGTGTCAGAAGTGTTTTTATCCCCCCTCAGTGATTTTTTTTTTCTTTTTGTGAAAATAAATGCATGACAAATAATAGATAGCAGTGTAATATAAAGTAAAAAAAAAAAAAAAATATTCTACTCGTATATTAATTACAAAATTTAAACAAAAAATTTAAAAAAAAATACTATATGATATGCTAAATGCATGATTGTGCGTACATATTTATCATATAGCTGTTAAAACGTGGTGTGATTTGTGACAGTGCAATCAAAATAAGCGGTTGTCTATACACCGTAACAAACGGCATTAGTATACAGCAATATTCCAGAAGAAACAAAAAATGAAAAATTGGAATCTAAAATACAACTAGAAATAAAACGATGAGTATCATTATTTTGTTCACTATATTTTTTTTATATGCACATAAATGAATTTTGAAGCATTATCGACAAAACAATTACAGGCTTTATTAAAAGATCGTGGTTATTCCGTAAGCTATAGGCTCAAACAAGATTTAATCGAGCGACTTAAATCTGTGCTTGGTGAAGAGAGTCTCGAAAAGTCTTTAGAAGGGGTTGAACTTGAGGAAAGTGTTGACGGGGATCAAGAAAAGGGTGTAAGTGAGGGCGGAGACGAATACGATAGCAACGGGAAGGACAGTGGCGACAATACGGTAGAAATGGCGCAAAATAATTTCGTATTTAAAGATGTTGAAGATTCCTTAGAATCATTTGATGGTGAAAGCGGCAAAGAAATTAACGATTGGATAAAGGATTTTGAGGACATTGCCTCTGTATGTCTGTGGAACGATATCCAACGTTATTTATACGCGAGACGATTGTTGAAAGGTGCTACAAAATTAGCTATAGAATCAGAGAAAAACGTAAATACGTGGAAAGGGTTAAAATCTATCTTAGAAAAAGAATTCGGTAAAACTGTTTCGGGTTTATTGATTCATCGTCAACTAGAATCACGGCGTAAAAATGTAAACGAGTCGTATTTGGAATACATGTTCCAAATGAAGTTGATCGCGAACAAAGGGAACGTCGACGAAGAATCCTTACTTTCATATATTGTATCGGGTATAAATGATAGCACAATAAATAAAACAATCTTATACGAAGCAAGAACATTTAGCGATTTAAAGTCAAAATTTAAAATTTACGATGAAATGAAGCTCCAAATACAAAAACAAAGAGACGAGGTCCGTACACAAAAAACAAACACCCAAACTCAGAGTTTTAAAAGTCAAAATCGTGTTCAAACTCCGGGTTATTCATCGCAAGGTTCGGAGTCCCAAAAACGCTGTGTTACCTGTGGAGCGAAAGGGCATCCTTCGCAAAGCTGCCCCCATAAAGATAAAGGACCTCGTTGCTTCAATTGCAATGATTTTGGGCATCTGTCTAAACTTTGTCCAAAAAAGAACCAAAATCAAAATTCAACTAAAGTTAACCGTGTCTCTTCTCCTATTGTTAGAATGCAGATAAAGATAGATTCGATTCCTTTAGATGCATTACTTGATACAGGTAGTCAATTATGCCTGATAAAAAACTCTGTATTCTTGAAGTTGAATAAACAATTTGATAGTGCAGGTACTTTACTAACAGGTATCGGTCAAACGGTATATAAATCGGTCGGTGCGGTTAAAATGACTGTCATTATCGATGATATGCCCTTCATTCTAACTTTCGATGTCGTCAATGATGAATGGATGTCTGAAAATGTTTTGATCGGTACAGAAATCCTAGAATACGCGAATATGATGATTGAAAATGGCAACGTTAGTTTTAAACGCAAAGATGTTAAGTATAGCGATGAAGTAGGAAATGACAATCATATTAGCGAAATCGATACGGAAGCTTTAGTAACGGAAAATAAAAAAGTATACAATATTGACATAATTCAGAATACGCGAATAAAGCAAACAATAGAAAATATGGTAAAAGCTTATAACCCAAAAAAACCGATAAAATCGTGCGTGGAAATGAAGATCTTATTGGAAGACGAAAAGCCAGTCTTCCATCGTCCTAGAAGGCTAGCGCTTAAGGAAAAAAACTTTGTGACCAATCAAATATCGGAGTGGCTTGTAGAAGGCATCGTGGTTCCAAGCAATTCCAATTTTGCAAGTCCAGTTGTTCTCGCGAAGAAAAAAGACGGTAGCTACAGACTTTGTGTCGACTACCGCAAATTAAATACAAGAATTGTTAAGGATAGGTACCCATTACCAATAATCGAAGACATTTTGGAAAACCTCTATAGTGCGCGTGTTTTTACTAGTTTAGACCTTAAAAATGGATTCTTCCATGTAGATATCCATCCCGAAAGTCGAAAGTTTACATCGTTTGTCACTCCAGATGCTCAATATGAGTTTTGCAAAGTTCCTTTCGGTCTTTGTAATTCACCTTCCGTTTTTCAAAGATTCATTAATACGGTTTTTAAAGATTTAGTACGTGAACGATTTTTATTTATTTATATGGACGATTTAATAATCCCATCGGAAAATGAAGAAGACAATTTAAAGACTTTAGTACTTGTTTTAAGCGTTGCGGAAAAGAATGGGCTCATAATTAAATGGGAAAAGTGTAATTTTGTGACGCGATCAATTGAATTTCTTGGGCATATTGTTGAAAATGGAACGGTAAAACCTTCAATCGAAAAAACAAAAGCTGTCCGAAATTTCCCAGAGCCGAAGCGCTTAAAAGACCTTAAAAGTTTTCTTGGTTTGACAGGTTTTTTTAGAAAATTTATACCTAACTACTCTAGAATCGCGAAACCTTTGTCCGATTTGACAAGAAAAACTTCCGTCGGTTTTAGTTTTGGCCACGAGCAAAGAAACTCATATTTGCAGCTGAAAGAACTTCTGTGTCAGGAACCAGTTCTCAAACTTTTTAACCCGGCATTGGAAACCGAGTTGCATACGGACGCAAGTAAAGTTGGTCTTGCTGCAGTTCTGCTTCAGCGCCACGAAAGGGAGTTGCACCCGGTGTTCTACCTAAGTTTTAAGACTAAACCTACTGAAGAAAAGTACAGTAGCTATGAGTTAGAGGTACTCGCAATCATACGGTCACTTCAAAAGTTAAGGGTTTACTTGCTAGGGTTGAAATTCAAAATTTGCACTGATTGTAAAGCGTTTCAGTTAACCATGCAGAAGAAAGAACTATGTACTCGCGTGGCACACTGGGCGTTATATTTGGAGGAGTTTGACTGTACGGTTCAACATAAGCCAGGGAAATATATGCAGCATGTGGATGCACTGAGTCGTGTTTTGACTTTAGCAACAGTTGATACAGGAGTTCTCCACAGAATAAAAAAAGCTCAAGAGAAAGATGAAACTTGTCAACTTATTCTCAAAATTTTACACCATGAGCAATACGAAGATTACATCAATCGCAATGGTGTCCTTTACCGATTCATCGAGGGAGCATATCTTCTTGTAGTCCCAAAAAGTATACAGAGAGAAATTGTAAGAAGCGTTCATTAAATCGGACATATCAACTCCCAGAAGGTGGAAACGCATTTAAAACAACATTACTACTTTGCGAATATGCGGAAGAGAATTAATGAAATTTTATCGAACTGTGTCTCATGTATTTTAGCAGTTAAGAAAGGTGGCAAGCAGGAAGGGTTCCTCAATCCAATTACAAAAGTTGATGTACCGTTACATACTATTCATATGGATCACCTGGGACCCATGCCCTCTACTAATAAGAATTATAAGCATCTGCTCGTAATAATGGATGCCTTTACGAAATTTGTCTGGATTTTTCCAGTAAAGTCAACGACAACAGAGGAGGTTTTATCAAAACTTGTGACTTTAGAAAATATTTTTGGAAACCCTGCACGAGTAATAACTGATAGAGGAGCCGCTTTCAGTTCAAATAACTTCGAGGAATATTGTGACCAACGTAAAATCTTACACAGTAAAATAACAACGGGTGTCCCTCGGGGAAACGGACAAGTCGAGAGGATGAATCGGATCATAATAGCAACTCTTACGAAGATGTCCTTGGAGAACCCTCTTAAATGGTACCAGCACATCACGAAATTGCAAACAGCTATCAACTCGACGACCTCCAGAGCTACGAAAAGAACACCGTTCGAACTTTTATTCGGTGTACCAATGCGAAATAACGAAGATGTCAAGCTTATAGAGATGTTGGAAGAAGAAATGTTAGAAGAATTCGAAAGGGACAGAGCCGAGCTAAGAAAAGAAGCCAAGATACAAATCGAGCAAATTCAAAAAGAAAACAGTACACAATACAACAAAAAGCGTAAGCCAGCCAGGAAGTATGCAGTTCATGATTTAGTCGCAATTCAACGAACGCAGTTCGGAACAGGACTGAAAGTTCAACCAAAGTTTCTGGGTCCGTACGAGGTCACGAAAATTCGACGAAATGATCGTTACGATGTTTCTAAAATCGGCAGTCACGACGGTCCTAACAAAACATCGACTGCGGCTGACCTGATGAAGCCGTGGGTACAGGAAGATGATTATGAATCAGACATCAGCTCAGATTAACTCAGGATGGCCGGATGTAGGCAAAATGTGCCTAGCAATGGACCCTTAAGTCCGTCCTTTCAAAAAATGACAGCAACAACGGCAACACTAACCAAATAATTCGAACTTGAACGACCAACAGCAATAACCAACAAGAACAGAAGGGATTTGAACGGTGACGACGAGAAGCTACGAAAGACGAAACGAAAACGCCACGAATTTAAATTGTTATCCTAATCTACTTTTAGTAAACTAAATCTATTTTTTATTAAACTAAATATCCCTATTGCTAAACTTAAAACTATTATTATTTAAAAACTAAAGTGAATTAAAACTATACTATTATTGAACTATTAAAACAAGTGTTTCTTTTGATTTAAGAAAACCTTTATTCCTCTACTTAGCCCCCCCCACATAGATTTGTTTATTTTATTTTTGGCAAACGGTCAAATCTTATACCGAACCAACATGACTTTTACGAATTTCCCTTTAGATGACTCAGTCAGTCTTAATCAACAAGAAAAACGAAAAAAATAATTCTCAAAACATGTGTCACATTTTTTTCCAAAACAAACTTTCAGAAAACAAAAGTAATCTTGACAGTCAAGCCATTAAAATAAATAATTTGACCTTAAAAATGTATCCTTATTGACATCAGTCAATACCCCGCCCACTCTGACTCTGATCAATTTAAGAATACGAACATAATATGTATGTACAAATTCTTAAAATTCTTTTGTTTCATCCGATTAGCAACAAAAGCTTACAAAACCCCATGCCAGCCGTGTCAGATCATCATGAAAGTGTGGCAGCACAAGGTCAAACATTCTAAACAAGCAATTCCAAATTACGGACCAACAAAAAACAAAAAAAAAAAAAAAACTAAATTCAATTTTCCTTTTTTTTCCACTCAAAATAAGGTTATAAAAGTTCATAGCATCATAGTTGTGTGTACAACTGTACACTGATTACACTGAGAGAAAAATATTCGATATGAATTTAATAATTTCATCATAGGCCCTTTTGATGCGAGTGTCGTTTTTTTTTTAATTGACAAAGACATTTTTGTCGTAAGACTCAAGTCAAATAAAAAACCTACTTAATTCAAAAAATGTACTTCAGGTCAAAAAAATATCACTAAATTCAAATATCAATGCCAGAATATGTGGCATTTAGGGCCAGTTTCACTGTCGAGACTTACCGGAATAAGTGGCACTTAATTTTCCAATATTAAGACTTAAGGCTATAAGTTTCATAGCCAGCGTAAGTAAAACTTAAGTCACCAACATCGTAGACTTAAGTGTCACTTATTCAGGTAAGTGTTTACTGTGATATTGCGCATAAATCTTTAACATTGCTTACTTAAGTGCCACTTTTCTGACTGTGAAACTGGCCCTTAATATTCCCATACTGCCACTTACAGTGTAACAGTCTGAGTGTTACAGTCTGAGTAAGTGGCACTTAAGTGGGAAATTTTGGAAACTTAAGTTTCACTTATTCAGCTAACTCTGGACTGTGAAACTGGGCCTTAAAATCTTATAGGTTGTAAGAATTCCATTTTATATTATTTCTTTTTATATCATATTATATCAGTTTTTCAATGGTGACCTTGAGTTTCACCTTGACGATAAACTTCAAAGTTATTTCAAGGTCAACTTTTATAAAAGAGCAAAATTTTACGTTCAAATATGTACCTTGATTATATGTATACATTGAAATATATACCTACTCAGGTCAAAGGTTCATTTTTCCACCACGTTGTGTAAAATTGACCTTAGAGTGACCTTCAAGGTCAATTATACTTAAACGACGTGTGGATAGTTCTAGAAATAGAAGCTTTTCATTGATCAAACTTAGTAATTTTACCAAGGCGCATTTAGTAGCAAATATTCCCGAAAACATTCCTTTACTGGTATATTTAGGCACTAAAGGGTGTTCTTAAATTCAATGATGTTAAGGGTAATCATTAAATCAACTGTCAGCTGTCATTTTGATTTTTTTTTCGTTGGCAACAATTAACCGCACAAATAGCGCGAAACTGAAATCTTGTGTGAATTTTGGGACACATGTCAGTTTTCTCAAAGGGGTTTTGACTACCCTTTAAATGATTAAAAATAGTGCAAGGGTCATGCAAGGTATTGGTCAAGTTGAACCGACATTTTTCTATAAACATTGCTGCCAACTTGGTTGATATGTATCTGCATATCATGTGGAAACTACATAATAATGCTTGGATTCTCGTTTTAATCTTATTTAGAGCGCATTCATTTACTCAAATTGCTTAAAGAATGAAAAAAATCTAAAGGAATTCAATAGGCTTTCAAATTAATTCAAGAAAAATCCCAAGATTTTGAAATAAGACTCCAAAGACTAGAAAATAATTAAATATTCACATGTGACCGTGTTATTTTTGTAAACGGATCTTTTCTCTGAGTGTAGCCATACTAGTTTGTAAATTCAATTCAAAAGATATATTTTATTTTTTGTATATTCGAAAATGAATGCGGACCAAAGTATTTTCTTTTTCTAATTTATCTTCTTGCTATGCATTTGTGAGAAAAAAAAAAATGATTTCCAATCAATTGAATGGAGCATGTTCTCACCTAATTGCCACTAAATCAATTAAGCAATTGAGAGTTTGTTCGGATCGCAGTAGAAAGTGTACATAAATATATACACAAATGTATCACTCAGATAAAAAGAACCCCTTAAAACACCCACTCGTACAGAACTTGAACTGAATCGATTTACATTTTTAAGTTTATGTTTATGTTTATGATTTTTTTTTTTAATTTTGTTTGAAGATAGATTTTTGAAAATGAAAAATAAAAATTGTATGAAAATCTTAATGCAATTGTGCATTTTATAGAAGTTCGCATTATTTGTTATAACATACTAACAAACTAGTGCTAGGTGAGTGCTTTTACGATTTGGTTTTGACCCACAAAACAGATGTGAAACTAGGCCACAATTCTGGTGTACAACCACCGCACATCATTGTCCGACTATAGAACTTCTATGCAAGTATATATATATATATTGAGGATGCAATTGTAGGCCAAATTGTATGTGCGAGGCGAGGCAAGATGCAGAATTAGCATTTTCTGAATCAGAGTAGACGAAACACATAAAACAAGAAGTGATTCTCAGGAAAAAAAAAGAAAAACAAGATTCGTACAAAATGGTTTGATATTTCAATTCGATTTGAAAAGAATAAAGCAAAAAATATTTTGACGTTTGTTTTGAATTGGCGGAGAGAATAGGAATCTTTTGACATAAAAAATGGAAGGCAATATTGGAATATAAATTATTATACATAAATCGAGTACGGAGAAAAAAAGAAAGAAACCGAATGTACAACAACCAGCTAGTTGATTCAAATGCAATGGTCAAACAATAAAACCTACATTGGGTTGGACCTAATCACGTGACTTCGGCAGAGCAAAGCGTAGTGCGATTGGCTCTTAAGCCGCTTGGTCTATGTTCAACTCCCAGCTGGGCAAAAAGTTTTTCAAATTAAAATTAAACTTAAAAGACTAAGCACCACTAAATAGCTATAACTCCAGCCTATAATGACTTGGTGGTAGCTCACTAAGGTGGTTGTTGTTTCATTGAAACCTTCAATGTTAAAATGATGGTGCGTAAGCCTTGCAGCCTAAATGCGAGTGTGCTATCACACAAAAACCAACTTTCAATATTGGAATATTTTTTTGTGAATTTTGGAAGGACTGATATTAAACTTTTTGAACACCAAAATCTAAAATTTAGCAAATTTGTTATTTTTATCGGATTGATATATTATAAAGGGTGTTTTTTTAGAGGTATAGAACTTTGAAATGGAATAAAACGAAGATGATTTTTTTAAATTGACATGAAATTTACTTTATTCGAAAGATAATCTTCTGGTTTTATAATTTAAATATGATTTCTGGCATTATGACCGCCATGGCTAGCTCGGACGTAGTCTAATCTGGAGGTCCAATTTTCGATGACTTTTTCCAACATTTGTGGCCGAATATCGGTAATAACCCGGCGAATGTTGTCCTCCAAGTGGTCAATCGTTTCGGGCTTATCGGCGTAGACTAGCGACTTCACATATCCCCACAGAATAAAGTCAAGTGGCGTTAAATCGCACGATCTTGGAGGCCAATTCACGGGTCCGTAACGTGAAACTATGCGGTTACCGCAAACGTTTCCTTCAAAAAATCAATTGTGGCACGATTTGTGTGACATGTTGAGCCGTCTTGTTGAAACCACAGCTCCTGCACATCATAGTTGTTCAATTGATGAACGAAAAAGTCAGAAATCATGGCTCTATAGCGGTCACCATTGACGGTAACGTTCTGGCCAGCATAGTTTTTAAAGAAGTACCACCAAACCATAAAGCACACCAAACAGTCATTTTTTGTGGATGTAACGGTGTCTCAACACACACTTGATGATTATCATCACTCCAAATACGACAGTTTTGTTTATTGACGTATCCATTCAACCAAAAGTGAGCTTCATCGCTAAACAAAATTCGCTTATGAAAATTATGGGATCAACCAACGGCACTCTTGTTTTGGGCACAATTTGCCCAATTTGAAAGTGTTGTTCAGGCGTCAGTCTCTATTCATGTTGAAATGCCAAACCAAACTAAAAATAAATCACTTGACAGTTTACAAAATGGCCGCCAGCTAAAATAGTGTTGCCAACTTAAAGTTCTATACCTATAAAAAACCACACTTAATATAGAAGTGAATTTAACTAAAAGTTCAAGTGACAACAAATCCAAAATGCGATTCGCCCAGGTACGACAGTAGTGTCATCAGCTAGATGCTGCCGTAGGTAAGGTACCCTTCTGAGACGCACATTTTGGTCGAAGTTATTAAAAAAAAAAAAAATAATTTAAATACCCCGCTTCAGCGTATGTTGGTTTTTATAATCATTATTTTATTGCTGTAATTTTTTTTTAAATCTATAAATAAGTTATGATTTGCATGACTAACTTCAAGAGTGAAGATAAAAATAATTAATCATAAAAATATTTCACTACACAACATACCTACATATACTAAATATGCTATGTATATACGACTCTGAAGCGAAGACAAACAACTTTGCCAATCGAAAAACCGGGGTCCTTCTCTTTTTTTTCTATATAGCGAATCTGTAACCGATATGGTCAATACTTGAACTAGAATCACCTTTCCCGGTAGCTATACTTAGGCACGTACACAATAGACATTATTTATTTTCTCAATAAGCAGCTATGTCTGTCTGTCTGTCTTTCCATGTCAAAACAAAATCTGTAAATAGAGTTTCCTCATGCACACACAAAAGCCAATAATCTTAAACAAATCATTCAAAACACCATAAATGGATGCATCTCTTCCTGGTTTCATTGCATAGATACAAAATAAATCTACACGCACCAAGCATCCCATTCCCATACCATTCAATTCACACTCCAAATCGGTTCAGTACAAAACGGACTGTAATTGATCCGCTTGAGTGCTTCTAACATTTCTGCCGCATCCATAAAAGATCTCATCGTATCGGCGGGCGCGTATGGCCGGCGGCAGTGACAGCAAAATTATATGAAATGAATGATCCAGCTTGATTTCAAACAACATTTAATGCTGTCGAACCAATCAATTGTCCACATAAATTGATCTCTCTATAAAGTGCTATGTATTGCATACATACAAAATGTTCATCGTGAATAACAAACAAATTTTCTTTATTTTCTATTTAAAAAAAAAAAAATAATATACATAAATGAACCGTGAAATATTTTTTAACAAAAAAAAATATTTTTTAACAAAACAAAAACATCAAAGTCTGAAAATCCTGGCAATATTCATTGATGCTTTAGATTAGCACACTTGACAGAGCCGCCAAAAGTCTATAATATTTTGATACAAACGCCGCACCGATTTATACCTGGCGGGCAGACTCGCAATATACATACATACCACCGCCCGCCACATGAAAACTCTCACAAGTGTTTCTATTCATAGAAGAAGACAACTCAATTAATGTGCTTTGCTTTATGTTTTCCCTCATGCGGGCTTATGGTCAAGTAATGGATTTATAAAAAAAAAATGATGTTTTAAGTGCTTCTCAAATAACTAAGTCTCCTACAAAGAGAGATTTTAATAGGTTTAAAAACACAAACTTTGGCACCCTATATAGCCATGACAAGTTTTGAATTAGATTAGATTTAGAACTTTATTTGGCTCTGTGGCCATTAAAATTTACAGAGTATATTACATTCTAGATTTTGATTACATTCGAGATATTTTTCTAGGAATTTCAATTAATAAGAGATTTTGCATACAAACAAATTTGGCTTTTAAAAGTAGTAATATTATTTATATTTCTAATACTGGATGGCAGATTGTTGAAAGCTTGAAGTAACATTTAAAGGATGCTGGCTTGGGCTTAATATAATTTAAAACAAAGCGTGGAACTTAGGCTCAGTTTCACAGTTTGAGAAAGAGGCACTTAATTGGCTAGGTTAGGGTGCAATATCACTTACCTGAATAAGTGGCACTTAAGTCTCGCATGTTGGTCACTTAAGTGCCACTTAATCAGTCTATGAAACTGAGCCTAAAAGCCCAATATTGGAAACTTAAGTGCCACTTATGCTGTATTTACACGACTGACTAATTGGCAACTTTTTATCAGTAAACTGCCAAAAGAATGAATTTGTCCATTCTCCTGACAGTTTTTTGACAGTTTACTGACATAAAACAGCCAATTTGTCAGTCGTGTAAATCCAGCATTATTCTAGGAATAGTACTTTGTGAAACTGGCCCTTAACCTTGGAACGATAGGTAGATACTACTAATTTTTAAGGGTAGTAAACTTTACGACGTCGTAAAATTGTAAAATTTACGACATACGTTTCAAGAACGCCCTTGAAAAGCTGAAAACGGCTTGCGTGATTGTGGTTATTGCTGTGTAAATCAATCAGCTCATTTAGCCGACGGCATTCTTTTCTTTATTTTGTTCGAGGTTCTGATGAAAAAAATACTTTAAAATATTATCTCAGAAAAAAAACTCTGGTTTACATGACCACTGCAAATTGTGACACATAAAATATCATGACACCATTACAAAAAAAGTTTTCCACGATTACCATCGCATTTACAACACAAATTCGTGTCGAAAAGTTTACGATTTATTGTTAATGGTTTTGACAATTCGTTTACGACCGACGTGACATAGTAAACTTTCTGACGTTTTACGACTGTGTATGAATACTATTTTTTATCTATGTGAAATGATGATGACCTGTCGAGTCTTTCAGTCAGTCGTAAAACAGCCGTCGAACTCGGCGGAGCGACTAATAAACAAAATACGTTCCACAAAAACTATCATCATCTAGTGAATTAAACAATAAATAGATTCCACATTTTTTGGAAATGAGTTATTTCACAGTAAGCAACAACCTGCGACTCATTTAAATTGTTAATGTTTCATCTTCCACCATACAGCAGATTGAATTTTGTACCATAATTGGCAAAAGCCAATGGACACTAATGCAAATTAGGACATAATCCATGTATGCCTTGTTTTTTTCTCCTTGGGCATTTTTTTTTTTGTGTTATGCTTGATGCAACCAACCGCCCAAGCTCCTTCGTGTTTCGTTGAAGGAGAGGGGTTGTGATGAACCCCATGTGCACTGAGTGAGTGTGCAGAGTACACACGTTCGCACACACAATGAACACAATCTCAGCAATGTTTTGTTTTGTGATTTGAATATGTAATTAAATAGAACACTATATATGTATATATGTAGAAGCTAGCAGCAAAGCTTAAAAGGGTCGTTCTTAATTTAAATAAATATTGTTATCAGTTCTGCCTGCTGGCGCGCACCGCACAGTGGGACAAAGTATCTTTAAAACTGGTATTAAATTATCAAGCAAATAAATTTCCAATAAAATGCTCATCAAAAAGGACTACTTGTTTCTTTTTAAACAAGAACAAGAAAAATCAATTGGATTGCCCGCGTTATAACGCCTCAATACAATTTTCTTAGCTTCAATCTGTCGTAAAGTAGTTTTCTTTTAATTTTCGTAAGAAAACTAAAACTTACGGTTAAGATGTGTAAACATCAAAGTTCAACGGAATGCCGTGTAGTGTATCATACGGAATATATAACACGTAACGTGCTACACGTAAGGCTTACGTTTTAAGTTCACTCTACCGCCGGCATAGATGTTCACACACATACAGAAAAAAATACTCTACGACAGATATAGGCCATGAAAATTCCGTTACAACAAACAAGTTCTTTTTTCGAATTTTGTAAATTATCATTTATTCCAAAGAGTAGGTACTCTTAACTATTAATTTAATTTAAAAAAAAAACCTTCCTTTTTCTCGTAGTTCACTTGACAAAAATTAATTTTTGATTTTCCTTATTTATTCCTTAAGATTCAACAAATTAGGCCAAGCGAAAAAAGTCCAAACAGGCTTAGATCTGTTGCACCTAAGTCGTATTTGAATGGAGAGGAACAAAGGCTACTTGCAAATGGTAGATATGTATATCCTGTGACGTGTCTATGTTAAAAAATGGTGTCCCACAGGGTTACTTGCTATGTCCAGTACTATTCTTAATTTACAATTATGCGCTTTTCCACCGAAGATTTGTTAGCAATCGTATATAGCCTTTGTGGATGATGTACATTTCACTTAAACCAAGTCCTCTTTGTATCGTGAAAATTAAAGAAAATTAACTGGAAGATTCATACACAATCAATTAATATGTACTTATATCAATCTCTTTCCCACATTTTCGGTTTTATTAGATATCTACAATCCGTATTCAAATGTTAGTGACAAATTGCCATAAATTCTTTAACTTTTTTTGCCATTATAGTGTAAATTCCTGTCACTTTTCTATGGCGGAAATAAATGAATTAAGGGTCAAGTCAAACTTGTGACAAAATAAAAAACAGATGGATGTTTTTTTTATTTTTTTTCTGACTTTTCCATATAACTTCCCACAACTTCCCACTGTATACAAGCTATAAGCTAAACGGGGTGACACAAGTAGCTATAACGTCACGACTACGCAGCGTCCCCATTTTGTATACAACAGAAGATAGACAACTATACTGCAGTAGGTGGGTATGGGTATTCTGTCTTTTTAGATGTGTACCTACCTATATGACAATTTTCTTCTTTTCTATACATACATGAAGTGCGTTAAAAATAAATTTTAAAGCAAAGACAAAAATAAAATAAAATAAAATAGCTATGTCTCCTTGTCCCCTATTTTTAGTATTTTTTGTCGTGGGGCGCATTGTCTCTCTTCAATGCAAATTTTATTTGTTGTTTTTTTTTTGTTGTTGTGATTTATATTTGCAAAAAGAAAGTGTTTTCTTATAATAATTTATTGTATGCCTTTTAAACATCTTTTGATTTGAATTTTGGTTTAAAAAGAGCCAAACCATAACTTTTCCTTTTACATTTTTTTTAAGAATACAATATCATAGGTGGTTAAAAAATTATAAAAAATATATTTTTAAAACTGTTACAAAAATGTTTTGCGGTTTTTTTTCTTTCTAAAAAAACAATGGGTTTTTTGTTTTAATTTATTTTTGCGATTATATTTTTTTTAAGGTCAGGACATTAGATAAGGTTGTAGGAACTTGTTTTTGTATTCTTTTCATTTACAAAAAAAAAAAAAAAAACAAAATTAAGAACCAGAAAGTAAAAAAAACAACGGAAACGATTTAATTGTTTTTTTTAAGAGCGTTTTTTTTCTCATTATGTGTAATGCACACCAGAATAATTTACAGAGTATCGAGGCTTTTATGGGTACTGCTTTAATGATTCAGGGAGCCCAACGTTATCTATGTTTAAAAAAATATGTCTATTATTTTAGAAAAAATAATAAAATCAAAATAAACCATATCCAGTAAAATTAAGCGTTTAAAGCTTTAAGAAGCTTAATAGATCTATAGACTAGCAACAAAAAGAAAAAAGCATGAGATCGGAAGAGAGAACATAAATTAAAAACTTTCAAATGTAGCGAATAGCATTAAATTTGTATATATTGGGAATTTGGGATTCAGATACATGACGTGTTTGGATCTGTGAAACATCAATGAAACGTGGATTTTCTTAGGACACATCTTTGTTCTAACGGGTGTTTTTTTTTTTTAGAGGTATAGAACTTTAAGTTGGCAACACTATTTTAACTGGCGGCCATTTTGTGAGCTGTCAAGTGATTTATTTTTATGTCGTTTTCGTTTGGATTTCGGAACTGTTCCATTCCTATCTTAAATGGGAAATTTGGAGTAAAAGGAGTGAAAAAGGAGTAGCTCCGGACGTCCACTCGAAAACGACATTAGTTTGGTTTGGCATTTCAACATGAATAGAGACTGACGCCTGAACAACGCTTTCAAATTGGGCAAATTGTGCCCAAAACAAGATTGCCGTTGATCCCATAATTTTCATAAGCGAAATTTGTTTAGCGTTGAAGCTCACTTTTGGTTGAATGGATACGTCAATAAACAAAACTGTCGTATTTGGAGTGATGATAATCATCAAGTGTGTGTTGAGACACCGTTACATCCACAAAAAATGACTGTTTGGTGTGCTTAATGGTTTGGTGGTACTTCTTTAAAAACTATGCTGGCCAGAACGTTACAGTCAATAGTGACCGCTATAGAGCCATGATTACTGACTTTTGCGTTCATCAATTGAACAACCACGATGTGCAGGAGCTGTGGTTTCAACAAGACGGCGCAACATGTCATACAGCTCGTGCCATAGTTGATTTATTGAAGAAAACGTTTGGTAACCGCATAGTTTCACGTTAAAGACCCGTGAATTGGTCTCCAAGATCGTGCCGCTTGACTATTTTCTGTGGGGATATGTGAAGTCGCTAGTCTACGCCGATAAGCCCGAAACGATTGACCACTAGGAGGACAACATTCGCCGCGTTATTGCCGATATACGGCCACAAATGTTGGAAAAAGTTATCGAAATTTGGACCTCCAGATTAGACTACGTCCGAGCTAGCCATGGTAATACCAGAAATCATATTTAAATTATAATGCCAGAAGATTATCTTTCGAATAAAGTAAATTTCATGTCAATTTAAAAAAAATCATCTTTGCTTTATTCCAATTCAAAGTTCTATACCTCTAAAAAAAAACACCCTTTAGATCCTTCTTTATGCCTTAAGTCGGACTTACGATCAATGCACTTTATGTCCGGAGAAATTATGTCATCCCACTGCAAGAAAATCGTATCAACATTCATGACATTAATCGTTATAAGGTGCGATAGGTCCCAGGTATACAACGTTTAAATAAACAACCTTGCCTGGAATAATCAAGTGAAGAGTGAGTTGTGATGTGTTTTTTTTTTGAGTTTTATAGGGTTTAATTTGTGTTTAGACTCAACTTGAAAATGTTTAAAATACATATCCCCATTTGAAAAGTCACTCCTCAAATGATAAGCAAAATCTAAAAAAAAAATAACTAAAAAAACCGCAAGGCATTTATTTTTACCACGACATTTATCGCATCAATTTTAAGATTTAAGAGTGTGGCATAAGAAATAAATAAACAAACAAACTAAATATTTTTTTATATCCGTTATCTTAGCATACCTATGTACATCACTTATCAAACAAATGTTTCGATAAGCCAAGATCAAGTGCCCTTGACCAAAGAATGCCAATGAAAGTCAAATAAATTGAATTCGAATGTCCATCAATCAAACCGACATTATTATGGTGACGTGATACCTACGAGTATATAATCTTATCAAGCGTACAGCGATTGTTCTTGAAAAAAAAAAAAAAAAAACTACAAAATTCTACATTCCTATCGGTTCTAATTAGCTGAGAAGGTCAGCTTAAAAATTACATCGTTTTTTTTTTTATAAAGACAATCAAATCCGATTCTTGTGGATAAGATAAGAGCGAAAAGTGTCTTTTTATCTCGATTCACAATAATTAAACATCATTAAGATCAATCAAAATAAAATTTTGTCTTCATTCACTATATACGATTATGGTGCTCCATTCATAAAGGGCGTCTCTATTGTGTACGCGTATTGAATTCACAAAGCAACGCAACGCCCCGCCATATTAAGCGCATCAGCGTAGAATTTAGTAATAATAATACGAGTATAAAAGTCAGGCAAAGGCAGCCTAGTGCCTGGCACTGAATATTTGGACTTGAGACTTGCGAAATTCTGCTGTTTTTGTGTTGTGGAGGCTTCTTTATTTAGACGCCTCTCTTATCAAAGAATATATAATAGAAACTGAATTAATTTGTTTGCTGAGAAATTCGTAGAAGGAAATGACGAACGCCAGCTCATATAGCGCAGCGTTATCTCTGTCTTCAACTTTCGGATTTATCTAAAATTGGTTATGAAAGTAAAGATGGACAACAATTGTACAAATATTAACATACGTCGCACAGTGGTTCGGTGTGTATGGGAGAGCGGAAAAAAGTCTGTTTTATCTGAACGGTTCAACGGATTTAAATGAAATTTGGCAAACATGTTTATATTAGTCTTATACATATTTGGTCAAAATTTGGTTGAAAAAAAATAATTAGAAACAAAGTTATTGACATTTTTCTAAAATTTGAGGGATTTGATGTTTGTATGGGAGAGCGGAAAAGTAATCTGTAACATCTGAACTGTTTAACGGATTAAGATCAAATTTGATTCGCATTTTTAAATTAGTCTTATACACATTTTGTCAAAATTTGGCTAAGAAAAAATCATTAGTAAAAAAGTTATTGACTTTTTTCTAAAATTTGAGTGTTTTGATGTTTGTATGGGAGAGCGGAAAAAAGTCTGTAAAATCTGAACTATTAAACGAATTTTAATGAAATTTGACAAACATGTTAAGATTAGTCTTATACATGCTTGGTCAAAATTTGGTCAAGAAAAAATTGTTAGAAAAAAAGTTATTGACATTTTTATAAAATTTGAGGGTTTTGATGTTATATTTAAATAAAAGTTTTTTTTAGTAAAACCTGAACTTTTTATTTTGAATAAAATATTATTATTAACTATGTATATTTTAATGTATTGAATTCACTATATATGTTTGTTTTTATATTTCACTTCACGTTCACTTATTGGTTGATCAAAGAGTAAAAATTTGTCTTACACACCTTGCACAAATGCTCAATAACTCAATACTGACTTTTTTTCATTAATCCTTTATATATATAGATTTAAGTAAGAGATTTTAATCTAATAAGCCATTACTAATCCTTACAGGTAATACAAAATTACGCAATACACAACAAAAACAAAGCAATAAAACTTAAAAAAAACACCTTTTTTTATTTTTACCTGCCCTACTTTTAGCGAAAAATTAAAAAAAAATAAAAGATTATCCCTAATCCTTTTCTTTATTTTGAATTAAGCTCTATCATATAATTCAAAATATCATAAAACTATATTATTTTTCTTGTGTTGCTTTCAATAAAATTTAGTTGAAAGTTGAAAAATTTTCCAGGCAGAAATAAATGGTTTCGCAAAAATCGAAATTCTCAGCCCTGGGTCAATGTATTAATTTTGTTTTATTTTTAAAATAAAGTTTGACATTTTTTCTTAAAATAACAGGCTTAACCAGTTCATTCTGACAATTAATACCGAAGTAATCAAACTTTTTGGTAAACACCACCGTCAAGACGGAGTTTTTTGAAATCCGATTGAGTGAAACATTTTTGAGCATAACTTCCACATCTGCACGTATCTGCAGCTGATTTTTTCTGTGCTTTAACATGAATATATGGAGCATATGGTGGCATACTTACTTTCTTGGTATCTTTTGGAGCTGTTTTTTTTAATCAAAAAGTTTAAAAAAAATCATTTTTTCTTAGTACTAAAGCTTCAGGCTACTTATAGAAGGTATCTTTTATAAATAATCAATATTTTTTTTTATTTTTAGATAATCGAAAATAGACCAATTAAATTATTTAAGAAGCTAGAGAATTTATCTACAGGAACTTCGGAAAAAAACATCTCAAAATTTGTTGAAAATACGGTTCGCGATTTGAGTAAAATTATTTTTCAACTTTGAGGGCTTGTAAATCAGAACATACAATATATATGTTAAAAAATACTTTTAAATCATACGCTCGGGTTATCTAAGAGTACTTAAACATAAAGTTTAAAACGATAGACATGACTTTTTCAAAAGACTTTTTTCCGCTCTCGCACCACTGTGCGTCGTTTCGTTTATTCTCCATCGAAAAACTGCGTCCTCGGTTCATTCATCACTTGTGCGTCAAATTACTTCTATAGAGTTAGCTCACTCTGGTTTAACTCACCACTGAAAAACTGGGCCTATGACTATATAAGATCATCATAGCAATATATAAAAATTCACTAAACAATCTAACATAAACAATGGGCTACCGTAACAACTTATAACTTAAGGCTTCATAAATCGATACTCGTAGTCAAGGTGTCATTGGCATTCTATATTCTATTGCGACTCTGTACCTCGAAGTTGGTACAAGAACAAACAACAAGTACGATTTCGTATTATACATATGCGCGTGGTTAACATGAATAAACAAAATTTATGTAAAACAAAAATATTCAATTAGAATTAAGAAACACTCAGTGGAGTAGTGTTGCCACTTTATTTTGTTAGTTTTCTTATTACTTTTTCTTTCATTTGGCAATTATTTTCGTATAACGTGTAAAAGAAAATATTCGAGGTTTAAATAAAACTTATGAGAGTATTCCAAAAAGGAGTCTTCGTAACATTTTCCTTTGGTCTGTGCGACTGTCGTACAGTGGTCATTTTGTTGAACTTCGGCGACAAAAATTATTTCGCATTTTTTGACGAAAATTAATGAAATTTGTTGCACTTAATCATTAATCCATTGCCACTAACTATTTTTAAGGCGTTAGGCAATAAAGCCTAAATCGATTTGGAAATATCGCCCAAAAAAATCTGAACAATTTTTGTTGTTTTTTTCATCGAATTGGCCGTTATTTAGATTTTTTTAAATTTTATTTTAAAGAAAAAAAAACACAAAATAAAAACTTTGAAAGTTTAATGGGAAATAACGCCCAAAATTGGAAATATCGCTCGAAAAATCCAGAAAAAGGAAATAACGCCCAAATGCTAGGAAAAAACTCCCAAATCAATATCATGCCAATTATTGTACTGAAACAACTCCGTTTTAAATCAAATCAACTTTATTTCACTTTAATAAAATAAACAGTGAGGTATGTATGGTATGCAACCCCTCTGATTGGGCACACTATAAGATTTGGGGTACGTGCGTGGCTGGGTGTATGTAAAGTTTCTTTTAATCGAGATTCATTAAATGCAAAAGAGACTTTGCATACACCCCGCATTGCACCTACCCCATACGTACCTCATTGTTTATGCGCCGTAAGTTTCATTGAAATTTCACTTTGGAAATATCGCCCAAAATTTAGTAAAGAGAAATGTTTGGAAATATCAGCCAAAATTGAGGAAATAACGCCCAATTTGTAAAACAATAATTAACACTGAAATCATTTGGGCGTTATTGCCTAAAGCCTATTTTTCCTCAATTTAGATAAGAATATGATACGAAATTTAAAAAAAAACATTGTAGAGAATTTGAGTCAAATTTTTAAATTTAGTTATTCCAGCCCAAAATAATGCGATATGTTCCTAAAGGATTAAAACTAATAATTCCTGTATTCTTTTGATATATATATTTTATAAAAAAATGATTTTCAGACCGAATCAGATCAAAACTGGTAGAAATTTGACGTTTGTTAACCAACTTTTAGTTGAAAAAAAAAAAAAACTTGAAATAATTTAATTTAGATGGCAACAATGCACTCTGCATTAAAACTAAAGGAGATAGATTTACTTTTTTTTCTTCACTAATTTGCAAAGAAATTTCCAAGAAAATGTGTTTATTTCAAAATAATTTAGAGGTCAAATTTATTGGACTGCCAAACATTATAGCCAATTGCGCAAATGAATGTCGTTAGTGTGCCGGAACGATAATGACAAAATGGTATGGCGACAGCCTAATTAACCTCAAGCAATTAGTTTTAATTTCAAGAAGATATGCAAGGTATATATGAACATAAAACAAAAGTTAACTTAGTTCAGACAAGAGACGATGATGGTTTCAGTAGAGAAATGTTTTATATACGAGCTTAGCGGATAAGAACATTTACGTTCTGTTTCTATAAACATTTTTTTTTTCTTTAGAATTGAATTAGATGGTGTCATTCATTTTCTTTTATATGCCAATCGAAAGGCTGGTTTTGGTTTTCACCTTGAAAAAAAAAAAAAAAAAACAAAACAAATTAGTTTGTAAATTGCAGTCAAATTAGATATGGAAAATCAGAAACTAACTCTAATTAGGAACTGTCGGTGTATTTCTAGAATTATCTTCCAAGAATAAAATAAAGATTAAGATTGAAATAATTTTAATTTTATATCTGAAGAGGGTTTTTGTGTTTTTCAGTGCAAGATTAAAGTTAAAGCCGAGTCAACTCATCAAATTTGGTGAGTTAAATCAGGATTAACTTAGCAGATGCCTTTGATGTTTTATGTAACGAGTGTTTTTAGTCGTTCCACATGCATTCTCCACCAAAAAACTGCTCCTTCAGTTAACTGTGGGTAAATTTACTTCTAAAGAGTTAACTAACTCTTGTTTAACTCACCACTGAAAAACTGGGTCTAGTCAACCTTAGTTAATTCATTTACGCACTTAAAACTTATATAATATTTACTTGATAATACTTAAATACTGGTTAATACAGGGTCATTTAATTTTCGGTTTCGAAAGTAAATCTAAATAAAACACATTCTGCGATACATTTTTGATGAAAATTTTATTCCATTATAAAGTTTGGACGTTGCCATTAAAACAATATCATTAAAATGGCTGCCTCTGGAAGATTCGCAGCATTTTTAACCACTTTTTCGCACATTTCGGGCGGTAACTCGGCCATAAATTTTAAGTAAAGTTGGTTTTTAATGCGTCTAGAGTTCGGGGATAGCCACGGTCTTTTGCGTAGCCTTACGGAAAAAAAAATCTAATGGTGCCAAATCGCATGATCTTGGTGGTCGCCAAAACTTGAAATTACGTGACCAAGAAACTTCTCACACAATATAGCCATAATTGGTCGTGTTGTGTGGCTTGTTGCCCCTTCTTGTTGAAACCACATATCGTCCAAGTCATGATCTTCAATCGCCGGTTATCATTCGACCAATTGCTCTGAACGCCGGGAAATTGATAAATTCGGATCATCAGCATCACTTGCACTTACAGCAGCAATATTTTCCACTGAGCGTGCATTACGATGATGCACATGCCTTACGACATCAGTAACGCTTCCAATCTCTTCAAATTTCTTCACAATTTTACCAATTGCTTGCGTAGTTGGTCGATTGTGATGACAATAACCGTAATCATCGCGTAATGCGCGAAAAGTGGCTACGTTTGAATCACCACTTTTGTATAGTAAGTTTTAAAAATTTTAACGCGTTGTTCGATTTCGTTTTTTGTTGTATATGTTTAAGAATTTCTAGTATTATTTTTAAAACATCTATCAATTACATTTCTCTTATTCCCCCTGTTTGGAAAATATAGCAAACAACGAGTTTACTATTTAAATCATAATGGGTTTTTTTTTGTATTAGTGGAAGGTAATTTATTTTTGTTGGTCTACTGTCACTGATGTCAATATCGATACTAGCTGTGCTTTTTTTCAATCCCCGATCGAAGTGGACGAAAAAAACTTGTCAGTGCTAAATAATTTAAATGTTAAATACAACAATAACTAATCCCCTATGGACTAAGGTAAGCCCAGATAATTTACGGGGCTTAACTTGAGCGCGGGAAAAAGTTTTCTACCATTTTTGTTATCGATAGTTTGCATGAAAACGTAGAATTTTTAATCCCCGATGTGGTTTTTGTCAGCCAGTAAGCTCCGGAATTAAAAAAAAAAACACCTACTACCACACTAATTTCGAAGTATCTTTTAAATCAATTCCGAAGTTCGCCACCACTTTTGCGAACCTTACCAAAACAAAAATTCTTATTATAAACAGTTCCGTTGCTGTTTTAATGAATGAATTTAAATTTCCCGCTGGATTTTAAGTGAGACGAGAAAAAAACGCTTAAATACAAAAATAACTTGAATAACAAAAGTTATAGTGTGAATAGACAACACTAAACAGCCATCACATGATTTGTTGTACAATTCATTGTCCAGCAAATGATTCCACACTTTCGTTCATTTGTGTAAATAATCAAGTCATTATACTACTGACTTACATACTATGCATAGCTAAGGAACATTTAAGATTCATTATTTTTATTAAGATGTAAATTATTTATGAATCAACGTATAGTGGACGTTGTTGCTGTCGGAATATGTGTATGTATCTTACTTCAACAGTGTAACGTTTGCGCTAAGATCTAAGATAATTTGTTTTGTTTTGTTTTTCCTTTCAGAAGTCTTGCTAATGGTCTTCAACGTACAACCCACGAACGTCCTTTATTTTTTTGTTATCATACCCCTTTCTTTTCTTCTTCTTCTGACTACAAACAATCTGCAATTAGTTACTCATTTCGACCTAGTGCAAAATAATTCCTGTTTATGGAGAGTGCACAGTGTAAACTCTCTTAGGCGGCAAGTAGCCTGACAGAAGGTAAATTACAAAAAAAAATGTAGGTAAATATTAAATACACTTTCACCCTTTCTATTGTTTTCGTTCTTCTTATTGATAATTATTTAAGCTACTTTTTGTATTTGTATACTACATATAAATACATACTGAGGTTTGACACACTTCACGTTACGAATGGCAAAATTCGTAAAAATATGATAAGTCCAACCTTTGTTACTTTCCCAACGCAGAAAGAATTTTTGTAATCAAAACCACTTTTTTGTGTTTATCCCATTCACTCTATTAATATCAAATTTTTAAAAATAACCTTTCTAACACAAACAGAATTTTTGAAATCGGATACCACTTTTCGTTTTACCCCCTAAGACCATCCACTCAAAATAATCTTTTAAACACAAAAAGAATTTCTTAAATCGGACATTTTTTTTATTTTTACCCCATTTCGCCCTACAAATATAAAAATTTGAAAAAAAATATCTTGAAGCCATTTCCTTTCAAACGCTGGTAGTTTTTTTAATCGGATACATCTGTTTCATTTTACCCCATTTCACCCTACAAAGTGAATTTTCTCGATATATTTATAGCGATTCTGCTATTCCACATATCCAACAAACTAATAATTATTAAAATCATTCCAGCCGTTGTTGAGTTATAAGTGTTGTAACTAAAACGACTTTGTTTTGTATATTAAGCTGTATGCATCTGTAAGTCTCGAGAAAAAAAAACTTAGATCTTATTTAGTGAGGCAAAAGTCCCAAGGGGGGGGGGGGTTATTTACCACTTACATTGGACCTACATGTGTCCATCAGAGCGTAGGCCGCTTTGAAACGGCTCACAATTCGGTTGTTGTGTTTGATCGTCTCGGTTTTTCATGACCTGTGGGACTACATCCCTAGTTATCCTAAAAAAAATACCACTGGAAGCTTCTTTACGAATGAAAGCGTGACGGTCAAACAAAGCGCGGCTGTTTGATTGCGATCAAACAACATATAGACTTACGTATGTCTCGAGGGTGAGAGAAAAAACGCTATCTGTGCTGTCCGCCTAAGGGAGATTTCACTGTATGAATAAATAAAATTAAGAAAAAAGATCAGATCAAATAATTGCAGTAGGAATGTAATTATAATAATAATAATTAATGCCACCGTGCTGGAGATCTTTGTGATGTCGAGTATCGACTATAGTAGCAGCGTCAGAACCACGACGCCAAATATCATTCAGATTGGCGAGGAAAATTAATTTAAAAGCATATTTAAGGCATTATCGAATGAAAAAAATAGAAATATTAAACATTTTAAGCTTAGCGTAGCTTTTTTTCTTTCTTCAAATTGGACTTTTGAATTTCCGTAATCTTTAACCATAATTTATCTAGCTTAACTGTATGGACTGTATCTTTCCGGATATTTTTGTGGCAGACCTTATTTACATATGTGCAAACCACAAATCTTAAATACGTAATTTTTTTTAATATACATAATGTATGTTTATCGAAATATTGTGGTTGTGAAAAGATTTAAATTCAATTAGTGCGCACTTAGATTTATCAGATGGTTTTTTTTTTTTTTTATTTTATTTTCATGAACATATGTACATAATAAATTGTAGAAGCTTTATTTGCATTTTCAGTTAAAAATAACTAAGATGTGGTTTCTCAAGCTGCGCTATCGATAAGATTGCGATAATGAATAATGTTATGAAAAAGATTGTGGTTGAGAATTTCATAACCAATATTTTTGACTGGAGATAATATTTTTGGAAAAGCGTTTAAAAAAAAAATTGGGTTTTTATTTTGTGCAGGAAATTTATTGCACTTATAATTATTCAGACCACAGACAGAGTCTTTATAAAGAACATAAAATATACGGAAAAATAAACAATTGGAACAAAATGTACGATCAACTTGTGAAAAACGATTTGGCATTCAATTCTTCTTCTAAACGCTCCATATTCCTGCCAGTTTTAGAAGAATACGGTCGTAAAAGGTGTTTTTTTTTTTTAGAGGTATAGAACTTTAAGTTGGCAACGCTATTTTAACTGGCGGCCATTT
This sequence comes from Leucozona laternaria, assembly GCA_932273885.2. Taxonomy (NCBI): domain Eukaryota; kingdom Metazoa; phylum Arthropoda; class Insecta; order Diptera; family Syrphidae; genus Leucozona; species Leucozona laternaria. Next base: position 9,177,953 of record OW026368.1, read on the forward strand.
TGTCAGCTGTCAAGTGATTTATTTTTAGTTTAGTTTGACATTTCAACATGAATAGAGACTGACGCCTGAACAACGCTTTCAAATTGTGCCCAAATGGGCCCAAAACAAGATTGCCGTTGATCCCATAATTTTCATAAGCGAATTTTGTTTAGCGTTGAAGCTCACTTTTGGTTGAATGGATACGTCAATAAACAAAACTGCCGTATTTGGAGTGATGATAATCATCAAGTGTATGTTGAGACACCGTTACATGCACAAAAACTGACTGTTTGGTGTGCTTTATGGTTTGGTGGTACTTCTTTAAAAACGATGCTGGCCAGAACGTTACAGTCAATAGTGACCGCTATAGAGCCATGATTACTGACTTTTGCGTTCATCAATTGAACAACCACGATGTGCAGGAGCTGCGGTTTCAACAAGACGGCGCAACATGTCATACAGCTCGTGCCATAGTTGATTTATTGAAGAAAACGTTTGGTAACCGCATAGTTTCACGTTAAAGACCCGTGAATTGGTCTCCAAGATCGTGCCGCTTGACTATTTTCTGTGGGGATATGTGAAGTCGCTAGTCTACGCCGATAAGCCCGAAACGATTGACCACTTGGAGGACAACATTCGCCACGTTATTGCCGATATACGGCCACAAATGTTGGAAAAAGTCATCGAAAATTGGACCTCCAAATGAGACTACGTCCGAGACAGCCGTGGTGGTGATATGCCAGAAATCATATTTAAATTATAATGCCAGAAGATTATCTTTCGAATAAAGTCAATTTACAAAAATCATCTTTGTTTTATTCCATTTCAAAGTTCTTTACCCCTAAAAAAACACCCTTTACCTAGCAGATTCCTCAAAACATCTAACGATACCTACCTCGTTTGTCCAGAAATTTAAAGCCTAGGACTCTAATAAAATACAAATGACTTACCCAAAGCTTGGGATCGGTAAAAGTTTCTTCTTCATTGCTTTATTCATTGTTTATTTAGTCACAAAACCGAAGGGAAATCTCAAGCCATTTCTTCTTCCTACTACCCCAGTCTATTTCAATAGGACAATTTGGGACTATTGTGGGGGCGGCTAACAAACAAATCACAAAAAAAATCCTTACGTTCATTTATGGTTCAGTTTATTTTAGACAACGAAATTCTATTAAAAAATTTCAAAAACTTAGAAGAAAATGTCTAAAAAATATACACAACTTTGATAACTTCATTCAACATTCCCAAACGTCAATTTCTTTCTTTTTTTTTTAATAATTTATCCAACTTGAAAATTTCTGAACAAAATCGATTAAAAAAACTTGGTCGCACTTTCGTTTTTCAAGCTAAAAAAAAAACTGAACATGTGAAGGAAGCTAAGTTATTTGCGAGATCTTACCATGTCATCAATTATATTGACATTCAGGCCTCAGAGTATATCAACTTTATTTATCTTCAGTTCACGATAATTTCTATACGAACGACAAACAGTGTGTGTTTAAAAAAAGTAAGACAAAAAGAACCAAACAAACAAAAAACCTGAATTGCTACAGACATAAATATTTACCTTCTAAAGACGACTTTACACACGTTGGTCATCAAAAGAAAAACTTGATGTCTTTGTTGATGTGGAGAAAATACTGAAAAAAACTCACCTGAGCGGGAAAACTTGTTTAAACAAAAAAAAAAAACAAGACAACAAGACAACCCAACCTCCCGGTCTTCTTTATCTCGCCGCTAGTGTTTGGCGTACTTTCTATGTTTTTATTTCTGTTTTTATTTCTGTTTTTTTTTTTTTTTTTTTATTTCCCTGACCCACACACTAAACTGGAAAGTTCGAGTTGGTACATATATATATTTTTTTTATTTTCATTGAAATGACTTTCTGGGGTTCTTCTAGGAAGTACCTACTTTTACAGAGATCAATCAGTCCCCCCATTAAGAAAACCTATTTTATCTTACGGTAATCGCTACACACTCACCAACCATACACAGAATGTGCATCGGAGTTCAAGTAAATTTATCAACCTGCTCAATCCTTCCTCCAGTGTGGAAGTCGAAGAGAAAATTACCCCGAAGATTGACGATGATTCCACTGCCATCACCATCTCCATCTCCAGTTCATGTAAAATGTTTCATTCGAGAGATGTTCATAGGCCAAGGTTGACTTTTAATCACATTTGCAGGCACTTAATTAACTGCATTACACTGTGATGTGGGTCGCGCTTAAAGTCTAATAGAGCATTGCCTCTGAGAAATGTTTTAATTCTTTTAGTATTGTGAAGTTAGTGTGTATAGAGATTGGAATTGAGGTGGAAGATAAAAATTAACATGCAAGATTTGGACTTTTACATGCGCTCCAATCATAGAAACAGGCCATAAAAGCTCATTTCTGCATAATTGTCCATAAAAGAAAAATTTAATAAAATCATATTATCTTACAAAGATACATATAATTCTAATTTCGATGCTTTTTCATTGTTTATTTACAGACTAAAACCATCATTTATAACCCAGTAAATAATAATCTTCCAGCAAACTGTTGTCCTTATATTCAAATCTACACATAAATTCTGGAAATGCATTGAATGCCATGATGCGCTACTCGGAAATCTCCCGAGATCTATCCTCGGATAGTCTTAAATTTGTCGAGGTAAGTTATAAATATGACAAAACAGATATCTTAAAAAAAAAAACTAAAATTAATTTTATTTTATTTCTTCCAGCAGCCATCACATGGAGAAGAATACATTTACAAGAATTTACGTGACGAATCTCCACCGAGCGATATCTCAACTCACAGTGGTCCATTGTTGAGTAAATCATGTCACCATCAGAATCAAATCGGTGGCAGTTATATTGCCAACAATCGTCTGTCGTATGGATCGTCGACAACGCCGAGACAAAGAAAGGACAAGAGCCTCCCGTCGAGTGCTAAAGAAAGAGAATTCGAACGAATACCTTCGAAGACGATCAGTGCAAAAGGTTCTCGGAGGAAAAGTTCAATTGGATCGGCATGTTTGAATGCAATGTCAACTTCTCCCGGTTCAGGGTGCTATTACTGTTATGGGTGTGTATATATTTGATGTGTTTTTTTGCCTTTGATTAGTTTTTAATCAATTTAATTTGTTTGTATTTCACAGATCAACACCACCTGGTAAGACACAAAGTCTTCCTCTTAACTCGTCTATTAAAAACTACGATTCGGTTATATTGAATGCTCTACGAGTCTCTGCCGAAGAATTGGCCAATCAGATCACACTCTTGGACTTCCCTGTATTCGCTGCCATCCAACCGGACGAGTTGACGAGCTGTGCATGGACAAAAAAGGACAAACATAATGTTACACCGAATATTGTTGCATTTACAAAACGATTCAATCACACTAGCTTCTGGACGGTGCAGGAGATTTTAAGCGGTGATCTGCCCAAACAGAGAGCCGAAATTTTAACGCATTTTATTAAGGTGAGTGAGAAACTATCTCAACTTTAAATCTATGTATACAAACATCATTGATGCCTTTTCTCCCCATTCCTTTGATCGTTAGGTTGCCAAAAAGCTTTACGAACTAAACAACTTACACTCGCTGTTCGCCATAATTTCGGCAATGCAAAGTGCCAGCATATATCGCCTCAAAAAGACTTGGTCATGTCTCTCAAAAAAAGATAAACAAACCTTCGACCGATTGGCAGATGTGTTTAGTGATCAAAAGAATTGGGCGAATTTACGAGAGTATTTGGAGAGCCTCCGCTTGCCGTGTATCCCATATTTGGGACTCTTCCTTACCGACTTGATTTACATCGATCTGGCACATCCTCATTCGGGTGGTTTGGAGCCAGAACAACGACGCAATAAGATGAACAACATCTTAAGAGTGATATCAAACTACCAACAATCAGACTACACAAATCTTGTGCCGATCGATTCATCACAAAAGTACCTGCAATCGATCAGGTACATTGAAGAACTGCAAAATATTTTTGAAGAGGATCAATACAAGTATGTTTTGTGTGGTTACCGTTGGTGAATATTTCCATCTAAAATTTGATTTCTTTTGTCTAGAAAATCTCTCAACTTGGAGCCATCCTCTTCGGGGCCAAGTTCATCATCATGCAGCTCGAAAGAGTCATTCAATGTGGATGCAGCCGCACCAGCCCTTGCCTGTTTAAATCTCTCACCCGCCAAAACAATTGGATCCGTACGCCTAGCGAACGGAACTAAATTCATTCCAGGCCATAGGAAGTGCCGAAGTTTAGGCTCAAAGTAAGTTAATCAATTATGCAAATTCTCTTACCTATCGACTAACACAAAAAATTCAACAAAAAATATCAAAATTCTTTGTTTATTTCCATTCAAACCTCAAAACACTCGCATCTTTGTCTGTCTCTCTTGCCTGACATCATAAAAAATATAATGCAACGATTCACCAAAACACATCCAATTTATAATTTTGATTTTTCGTTTTCGAAAATCTTCTTTTATTTGTTTGCCCTTTAACCATTCACCACCACAACCACAACCACAACCATCACCACCACACAATGCTCGATTATTGGTTTCGTTATTTTTCTTTCGTTGTACACTTTTATCAATTCACTTGGCTCCCCTCTCTCTCCGTCACCACACCCTCACATAACAACCACACAACACAATTTGGATTTTTTTTTATAAATTTTTGTTCTTTATTTTCGTTTATTATTCCAACCCCCCTGTAAATAAAACAAAAAAAAAAAAAAAACGCCGAATTGATTGCAAACAAAATAATAAATCGAAATCAAATATGAAAACAAAAAAGATTTCGCAGCACAAGCTTGCCGCGAAATTTTTATCAAAAGTGCAACTGCCCCATTATGATGATTGCGCCCGGAATTGGTACGATCTCAAATAAGCGATGCAAATGCCGGTGAGTGTGTACAGTTAAGAATGTTTAAACAACAACAAAAAAAAAATATTTTTACCCTTTTAAAGTAATTTTTTTTTTAACTTTTATTTTCATAAATCTTTTGATTTGGGTTCAATTTTGTAAATAAATGTTTCCTCTCACAACTCCCTATCTTACTTTAGTGGATGTTTAAATCAATGTATAGCAATCCTTTTTAGAGTTAAGACGTGTATAAGACATAAGATTTTTCATGCATGTTAGCGAAGATTTCTAAGAGAATACAACGAAAAAGGTGGTGGGTCTTCGAATTCGTTCATCTATGGATTATTTAGACTTCTATTAAAGTTTATGTATACATATTTTTAAATAGCTTAATACTAGATCTATGGGCTTGTAAAGTCAAGACTATTTATGGGCTTCTGTCTGACAAAAATGCTGCGAAGTGCTTAGGATTTCTTTCCAGATACCAGATGTTTGTCTCCCCGTCTGAAGGTTTAGTACAATTCTTATATCTTTTAGAAAGATTTCAAAAAAAAAAAATTTACTAGGTTTGTTTGGTAACGTAAAATTTTTCACAAATGTTTGCAATTTTTCACAAATTTTTGCAATTTTTCACAAATTTTTGCAATTTTTCACAAATTTTTGCAATTTTTAACAAATTTTTCACAAATTTTTGCAATTTTTCACAAATTTTTGCAATTTTTCACAAATTTTTGTAATTTTTCACAAATTTTTGCAATTTTTCACAAATTTTTGCAATTGTTCACAATTTTTTGCAATTTTACACAAATTTTCGCAATTTTTTACAAATTTTTGCAATTTTTCACAAATTTCGACAAACCCATAGGGAAAAGCCAAGGTTTGGGAAACTTGGTGAAAGTTTTAGTTACTCAAACAAGCTTACTAATTGTAATTGGTTATTAAAGACATTTTCGTATTTATGAACGCATGCCAACCGTTGTCATTTTTTCTTATGAAGTTTCATGTCTGTCAAAAAAGCAAATATCAAATTTTCAATGAATGCGTTCAGGGCGATATAATGTATATTAGTTAGAATTGTAAAACTATTTGCCCTATGAAGATTCAACAAGATTAATTTGCAATCTACTAGATTAGCGAAATAAATTTGTATGATCAATCTTCGAGATATGAAGAAATAAAGGATAAATTTAATTAAATCTCGATTTAATGGTCTGTGGAAATGTACATAGTATGTACTACATATGTATTACCTTCTTCATTGAACCTTGTCAATTTAGAAAATGTTTAGATAACCAATTTCGTTGTCTAAGTTAGAGAATCAGCTGTCTAAAGTTAGTGTCAAAACAATTGCTATGTCAAACATAAACGTGTAAATGGGCGGTGTGAACGAATTCGAGTTTATATTTTGGAAGAAATGAACCTTGTTAGATTTGTACAGGAAAAATATTTTTAGCAATCTAAAATCCCGATATCCATATTGCTGAATATGTCTATAAATTTAAATTTGCGCCAAGTTTCCCAAAACTGTTTTTTTTTCCTATGGGCTTTTACAGGAAATTTTGAAAATTTGTATTAATTTTCAAATGGTCAAACAGAACTACAAATGTAACATTTTATCTCACTTCTACTTTTCCCAAGGAAAAATAAAGCGCCATTTGCATTTTAACAAAAGTTAATCTACTTGTCAATATTTTTGTGCCGTCGAAACACACTAAGATTAAGCTTCGGTGGAATCTCACTATCAACGTTTGTAGGTGATATCACTGGTTTGATTACAGATAGCCCAAGGAGGGGATGTAATTATGAGAATAGATGTGATAAATAACTAGATTATCCATTGAAATTAGTGGAATCTTAGAATACTAATATATATATGCATTCTTAAACAAGTGGTGACCTGAATAGGTTCAGGTGCAATACTACTTTGACCAGTTCATCTACCATTTTGTTCCCTAATGTCTGTCTACGCTTTACGGACTAGTTCCAACAACTTCCGCTTAAAAGACACTTCAAAAATGTTGAATGATCAACATTTATATACTCGTACATATACATATGTAGATCATTCCAATAGACAGCTTAAAAATTTTTTTTAATCGCATTCAAATTTCATTGACATTGAACAGAAACAAAAAAATGGCGTTTTTATTTTAAACAAAATGATTTCTTCAACCATTTTTTTTTTATATATTTAGCGCGCACTAAAGGGGTTGTAACTACCCTTAAAATGATATACACTGCTAGAGCGATTAGGTAGATTGGAGGGGATTGAAAAGGAGATACCGATCAGAGGGGGAGAAAAATTTCTTGGATCGAAGGAGAAAACCTAAACACTTAGCAGCGTTTTTGGCGATGTCAAGTATGTGGTCGTTCCACAAAAGGTGGTCTGTGACACACATACCGAATACTGAAAGCTGTTCAGTTTCCTCTATGCAAGTGCCAATCATAGATAGAAGCATTGGGGGTGGGTTCCGCTTTAACGACAGGAGACAGCATTGAGTTTTAGAAGCATTAAATTCTACACGCTTTTTGATACCCCATTGGACAATGCTGTCGAGATCAGAATTTAATGAGCTTATCATACGCTGCCGTTGAAGTTCCACATCTGAAGAACATGGATGTGAATCTAGAAACGAATATGAAAAGCTGAGAGTACTGTCGTCAGCAAAACAGATTAATGGATGAGAAGTTTCAGATAACAGATCATTTATGAATATTAGGAAGAGGGTCGGAGACAAAACGGAGCCCTGGAGCACACCAGCATTTATTTTGACCAACCATTTATCGCCTCGATAAGATATATTCTTTTTTTATGTAAGAAACGGAATATGTAATAGATTGCAGTCTGATCCTACGAATTTATTAACTATGCTGTCATTGAGCCAACAAATTATTCTTACCAATTTGATTTTTATTTAAACCCTAAATGCTCCTGCTAAACTTCTGTAATTGGGTTCTTTGGACCGAAAATCATTAAAAAAAAAAAACAAACAAACTAACATTTGAGCTTTTCGCCAGGAGATACAATCATTTAGCTTCTACAATACTAACTAAGTAATTTCTTTCATTTCATTTTCATATAATTTAATGAGCACATATAGCTTTCTTTAATTAATGCGAATGTTAAGAATTTTTTCATAATTCCAAAAATAAATTTTCTTTTTCAGTATATTCGGCAAAATCTCAAATGGTCATATCGATGTTACTGCAAATCACCTCTCACCCGATCCAAATGCAGATCACAGTGTACTAAGTCAACCACGACATCTGCTTGACGATTCTGTTCTTGAAGATGGCAGCTTTGCTGTCGTCTCTGCCGCAGAAACAACATCAACAGAGAGCTCCGAAGGAGTGTGTCATCGGGATCCTGCTGATGTAACAGAATTATGTGCCGAATCACTCAGCTTCCAAGGATGTGTTCGAAGGAAAACTGTTCTCAAAGAGGGCCGTAAGCCAGCAGTGGCGTCGTGGCAACGTTATTGGCTACAAATCTGGGCCAGTTCGCTTGTATACTTCCCACCAAAATCTTTTAAAGGATGCGAACGATCTGATTTCAAAAGGGAGCCATGCAAAGTATGTCCCTTGGATGGATGGTGTGCACAGGTGCTGGATAATCCCAAACACAAGAACTCATTTGAACTTTTCAATCCAGCACATGGAACAGTCTACAGGTTCCGTACGGACAGTCCACAAGCAACACATCAATGGACGAATTCAATATGTAAAGCATCCCAGCGCAGCGCTGATAAACCTCTTCCAACTAATCTCATGTCATTTGAGTAAGAAACCAATAGATGGCACGACGACGCGACGGTCGCTCTCTTAAAAGCTCTCTCTATCTCAAACATATACTAAACATTTTTCGCATGGTCATTGAATAAAAAAAGTAAATAATAAAAATGAAGACTGACAAAATTCAAACTCATTCACTTGCATACATGAAAACACACAGAAACAACCACCACTAACACCTTACCTATACTACTCATTGCCGCTCTTTATTGATTTTTTTGTTTGGCAGAAGGATAAAAAACGAAATAAAGAAAAAGGAAATTGAATAACAAAACTCGACAGTTTTCTACTCTTCCCAAGGGAGATACCCTAAATCATAGTTTTTAGATTAATAAAAAAAAATTATATTATAGAAATACATATATATATATTTAATGTATATAATTAGCCTCACAAAATCATATAAAAAATCAAAATAGTTCATGGAAATGATATTGCTTTTATTTTTTCAATTTTTCTACTCGCTTGGTAATAACTTAACTAAATGTCCAGTTGCAATAATGATTTTTTTTTTAATTTAATGTATTCACTGTAGTAGTTTTATTCTGGATGAATATATATGTATGTATGTATTTGATATTGATCATTCTATGAGTCCTCAGCGTGTCTTGGCTTAATTTAGTTCTATCAAAAAAAAGAAAAAAGATTTTATATATAACTTTATATTAAATGTTGTTGCCATTGTCTATGCCTTGACTTCTGAGAAACGAATAACAAACAAAAGGATATTGAATAAAATGAATCCTCTGGGTTCATCATTATACTCTAGAAGAAAACTAAAAGATATTTTAACTGAGTTATGTGTGTGTATATATAAAGAGAATACAAATCTATGAACGAAGAGTTCAGTGGGAAAAAAAAAACAATAAAGAGATCTATATGTATTTGTATTGCTTTTAAAATGTTTATTTCCGCAGCTTGTTTTGTTTTTTCTATAATAATTTCTATTTAATTGTAAGAACAGAAAATCTATTTGCAGAGAATAATACTATATAATGTATGTTTCAAAGAAAAAAGAATATATAGTAATACATATTATGGAATGATAAAAAAGTAAAGAAAAAACAGTGTTTCATTTCGAATGCTCGGTTAATTTAAGTTTTTGAAACAACAGTAGATATGAAGCTTATTGTAACATGTAACATAATTCGGTATACTACTACTTCAATAAAAATCATATAAATGAGAATTCCATATGCAGCGTTCACTAGGGCGTATGAGTAATTTTTGTCTTGCCTATACAAGATGACATTTCTGTTCCTTTAAGATCAACTGCAGTTCAAGCCATCATAAAACTTGCTGTTACTTTAGAGCTTTTAAGACAAGATAGGACATGACTATTGCATTGACATGGCACACTAAACAACTTCAAGTTCTATTGGAGAAGTCTGCAATGTCCAAAACACATTAACTTCAAAATGAAAACGGTCAGACTGTTTTTGTTTTGCGTGTACATTCTTGCTTGCAGATTCCCTTGAGATAAATTGTACTTGCTTAATTTGTTATTGTCACTTAGATTACAACAAATTTACATTTTAACACATTCCTTGATCGTCCCGTTAACACATTTGCTGAAGAAACAAATTTTCCGTATTTGAATGCTAATGACATTCGGAAATGTATTACCAGGTTCGAAAATTCCACTTTCGGAATTCTGAATCCGAAAGTAGTAGAGTAAATTCACAAACGTCAAATGTTTGTGTACCGATCCGACATCACTGCTTTTTTGCGATGCTGATGCTTTCACAGCTGTTGCCGATGCGATGCTGATCGCTTATCTGTTTTACGTTAAAAAACATTTAATGGAGTTTAATTATCATATGGTAGTAATATTATTAAAAACTTTAAAACTGGGAAATAGGCTCTGGTCCTAGACCTGGGAAATAAGTTCTGGCCTTCGGTCTGGAACTGGGACGAATTTCTGGATCTTGGACAAAGCTTCTGGAGGTGGATCTGGAACCGGGACAAAAGTTCTGGAGGTGGCTCTGGAACGTTGACAAAGCACAAATGTTTTTGTTTTTGGAAACAACTTTTACAAACATTAAAAAAAAAGTTCTGGAGGTGGGTCTGGAACTTGGACAAAGGACAATTTTTTTTTGAATCAAGGTTCTAGAGATGGATTTGGAACCAGAACTAAAGCGGGTCTGGAACTTCGACAAAGGACAAATTTTTTTGTTTTTGGAAATAACTTTTAACGAATTCAAAAAAAAAGTTCTGGAAGTGGGTCTGGAACTTGGACAAAGGAAACATTTTTTTTTTGGAAATAAAACATTTTTCATAAAGTTTGTCTTACAAATAAAAAAAAAAAATTTTAACTCCCTTTTTCGGTTTTCTAAACCGCTCACGTATAACTCCGTTCAGTCACCAGGCAGGTGTCTATAGCCGTGTTCCATTGGGCCTTGCAAAGTACTTTTTAGTACTTCCCAGTAGATGATGAATGGAATGCTTTAATTTTGCCAAAAGTAAAATCTAACCTCAATATCAATTTAATTTCGGTTTTGTTTTCTTATTTTACTTTAAAATTAGAAAAATGTCAACAACAATAATCTATTACGTAATTTCTTTTGATTGGTGATATCTTTTTCTTGTTTGGAAACATTCTGTTACTAGATTTATGAACTACTTTGAACTACTTCGACCACAGAGTAGAAGTAGTTGACTGCAGCCAGAAGTACTTGGCAGTACATACTGGATCCCAAAGGAACACACCTTATGTCAACAGTTTTCTAGCGCAACAGTACTTTGGGTAGCCCGCTGTGCGGGTTCTATGGGTTTTAACTACCTTCTTCGGGTGGTCATTCCGTTGCTCCACCTAGGGTTTGTTCAGTCGCCTGGGAGGCTCCAATCAATAATCAGAACAGTTTTCAACTAAAATTAAACTTTTTTTTCAATTTTGTTTACTTTTTTTTTCAAAAATCTCATTTTTTTTGTCAAAAAAAAAGTTTCGGAAAATGGATATTTTTTTTTAATTTTTCAAATTTTTTTAATTTTTTTTTTATATCTCATTTTTTTGTCAAAAAAAAGTTTAGGAAAAAAGTTTTTTTTTAATTTTTTCAAAAAAAGTTCATTTTTTCAAAAAAAGTTCATTTTTTTTAAAATATTTTTTCAAAAAAAAAAATTCCATCATTGTGCAGGTCCAGAACCACCTTTGTCCAGGTCCAGGAGTCCAGAAAAATTCTTCCAATTGTATTATTTTATTCAAAATCACCATCAAAATTCTTCCAATTGTATTTTCAGCGTACCTTCTGCGGGATTTCGTAACGATCTCATCAACAACTCATCAAGATATTTCTCTATGCTTCTTTGCTTAAAGTTTGCGCATCAGTTTATGAATCTTTGCAAAAATGAACAGTTGGCGTCTGAAGTGATGCTAAATGTTTGCGTTTGTGAACGTTTGACTTTAAGGATCGAGCATCATTATTGCAGTGATGCGTTTATGAATTTACACGTAGATTCCATATCGCTTTAGAAAAAAAAGTATAACAGATTCGTTTTCGAAATACAGTGGCCTGATTAGGGAATACGAAGTGAATCGTTTTAATTGGCGAAAATGAGGTTTGATATTACTACTTTCGCTTTCGCCTCTTTCGTTTTACATTCGCCTTATTTTCGAAATCGAAAGCGAATGTGAAATGACAGTTCCATTTTCACAGCGTAAATTTCCGATAGGATAGGATAGGTTGTAATAATAAAGCAAATTTAACAAATAATAAACAATACACTAAAACACTCACTCGAAGCAAGATGAGAAGAGGTACTTCTTAATGATTTCCTTAAAAATTTTCAAGTTTGAGGCTTCTTCCACTTTCACACGTCCTACAGAAAATATAAAACATTGGGTAGGTTCAGAAGACGTAGGGACTTGAAGGCAAGGCAAGTTTCTCGTCTTTGATTGGCCAGCTGTCGCAAAATTGCCTTCCAATTAAGGCAACTTTTATTGGAAAATGATTGGAAAGCTAGTCAAAAAATATCTCCCTTCATTTGAAGTCAAGTGCATTTATGTCAAAATATCAGCTGATTATATTTCGTCATTAAAAAGCAAGCTGAACTTCATTGTTCAGTGACTTATTTTTTCAACGTTTGTTTTATTGTTTTGGGTGGAGGAGTTCTTTATCAAAATTACAGAAAAGATTTAATGAAAAATGCAACCTTAGTAAGAAGTATTGAAAAATTATAATTTACAATTCGTAATTGATTTGTGTGAGGTGTTTTTCAGATAAAAATATTATTATAAATACTATCTGCACTATCAACGGAAGGTAAAGTTTGGAACTAAAGTTCCAATTTTGGCATGAATGACATCTCAAAAAATAACTAGATTCCTTGGTAAAATTTGCGTTCAATGAATGCACTTGACTACATATGTAGTCCCTTGTGTCTACTGAACGTACCCATTATAAAATCCATTTTTAATTTTACTTCAAAACTAAATTTCCTTGGAAATCAGCTGTCAATTAACTGGAAATCTTGGAAGTATAATTTACGACTCGCTTCGTATCCGATAATTGATCAATTCGAGGCGAGTCGAAAAGGAGATATCTAATAAAAAACGATTCGCTTCGTATTCCCTTATCAGGCCACAGAGTAGGGCCCCAGTTATGAGATTTCGTTTTTTAGTTATAAAATTCCAAGTACCTAATTTTATTTTTCCAATAATTTGTAGGGAAATCGAAAACTGTGTTGAGTTAATCTTGACACTCAAATGACATTAATTATTTCCAAATTAAATTTACTAAATTGTTTTGAATTATTTTGGACTTGTTCAAGTAATTCGATTTTTTTTGTTTGTTTAAAAAGCAAATAATGGAGTAAGTTATTTCTTACTATAAGAGCCGTTTGTCCATACAAAAAATCTACTTTTTGTTCAGCTTTAACTGTCACATAAGCTCTTGCTTAAATATTTATTTTCGAAAATGGGCCTAAGCCGGCATTATAGAATCTGATCTATAATATGCTAAGAAAGCTTTGTAATCATAACTGTTTAAATGTGATTTGGCAATACGCCAATAAAACCATTTTGCGCATACCTACTTTTGTCCATAAATGTTTATTAATAGTAAATAAAATATTTCGTCCAAGTTTTTGCATAACTTGGATTGTAAACAAAGTTTAATAATATTAGCCATTAAAACCTAAAAATAACATTAAGTCTTGATAGTAGGTAATTCAGATTCTGTGCTATCCACGCACAACGCATGATAATGGTACGTGCCTCATCCATTATCCGTTACATAAGAAGTCACAAATGTTAAATTGAATACAAAGTTCCAAAACCAATAAAAATAGATTACTTTCATCGATTCAAACACATTCGTCGTCTACCCAGACCTCTACACCTGGCAAATGTTTTATTTTCCTTATAAAAAAACAAAATCAAATCAAAGTCACACTTTTTCCATAAAAATGATTTCGAAAAAAAGGTAAAAAAATAAAAAAATCGCAGTTAAAAAACAGACATTATATTAAGATTAAAACTCACGTACTTTGTGACGTGAATAAAAGCAGCACGTTTTTTTATACGGGTGCAGCAGCAGTAGCAGCCATGGAAGAGTTGAAGACAATTCAAAGAATTAGACATTTGGTCAGGCTTTCAATCCAAGCTTAACAATAAAATTGACAAAGCATGCAGAATAGTAAATGCCATTTTAGAGTTGGGAAGCGTCGAACGGTCGGTATCGGTATAGCCAGCCAGAGGGAGAGTGTATACCTATGTACCTAATTTGTTGCTGATGTATAAAATCATATCAAAATACGCGTGCAAATGGATAAGTAAATTATTTGTATTCCGTTACTCAATCAGCGAACAACTCTTGCGGAATCAACAGGAACAAGAAGTGGACATTTTTTGAAATTATATAATTCAGTTTTGTGTGTTGTTCTTTTTTGTTTGTCTGCAATGAAACTCAGTGTAAGCCTTTCGGATGATTTTTTTTGTTTGTTACCTCTTTGGATTGATGTTGTTTTTTGTATATTTTATGCAGATTGTATCGATAGTTGTAATTGCCTTAACAGCGATATGTGGACAGGTGAAAGGACATCCGGGAAAAGTCACAACGAAGTAAGTAGAGGTTTGTGAAACTGGCATACTGAAGTGAATGATAGAAAAATGATTAAAGTGTATTACAAATAATTTAAAAAAAGCTGTTGTTCTGCACAAGATAGGTAAATGCGGTTTTATAATAAAAGTGAATAATTCCTGAAGGGTATATAACTTTGATCAATCTAAATGCGGTACAAAAATCAGTTGGGGTTCGATATGTGACGTAGAAATAAATGTGCATGATGTGTTCAGTGTAGTTAGTTAGGTAAAGAAAAAGCCTCTCAATAAAAGCATGTAAATAGACATGACCTTGACTTTCAGATAAGGAACAATCAAATGCTTTTGGGAACAATTTGGCTGGTATAAAAGTCAGCGTAGATGCGGAGTGAACCATTTAACGCTGAAGTGCATGCGGGTATATTTGGGGAGACTAATTTCGCAGACATAACTAAAATATTCAGCTTAAAATTTTGAAATTTTAGCAACATTTATAAGATTATAACTGAAGGCAATAGCCTTATACAATTTTTATCCAGAAAACTGACATTGGTTATCAGGTCAGAAGCCCGGGGTCCAATCGAGCCATTTCTACCTACTTACCTATCATTTATACCAATCGAGCCTATTCTTCCTAAAACTATTTTTGTCAGGTGTACTGTCTCTTGGGAGGAAATGACAAATTTTTAAGAGTATATCTTATCATGATTAAAACATTGAAGGTCTCAGTTCTAAGGTAGGTTAATTAAAAGTTATTTTAGCGGCAAATAACTATGATGTTTATGCTTTCACTCAGACTCCACAGGCACATAAACGGTTAAGAACTTTTTCTATATTTCGTCTTGACAGTTTTAATGTTGAAAGGAAGATAACAAAGGAATTATGATTTAAAGCTTACTTGCCTTTACAATTTAGTGTATAAGAATCAGAACTATTAGATCTTTTAATTATTTTTTTTTAAATTTATTTCTTTATAACCTATCTTTTTTTTTTTTTAGTGTCCAACACACAGAAGCTGAAAATCCTGATGATAATGGTTTTTGGCAAGAAAACATCTCCTGGAAACCACGATGGGTGAAATATTGGCGTCAAAAAGCTGTTTATATTCCACTTTGGAAGAAAGTCTGGGGTCCAGTTGTTAAGAAGGAATGGGTTCCTATACCAAAGCCACCACCAGACTGGGAGCAGGATCAGGATGATGAAGAACAAAGAGAAAAATGGTAGACTTACCTCTTGCTTCCTATGTGTAGTTTTAAAGTATTAATTAATTTAATTTATTATTTATTTTTAGTACAAATATGTATGTTAAATAAAAAAAACACAAATTTTTATTTTTGAGTTTTTATTTTTCTTTTTTAAAAAAAAGAATAAAATCGTCTAAGATCGTTTGTTCGTGGGGCCCGGGAAAGTCCCTTTGAAGTGTGATGTGTTTTGTGGCCTTTCTCCTACAATATCAATATATGTATAAATGTATTCTTAACTTAAGCATTTATTCCACAAATTACTAGGTCAACAAATATTATAAAATAATCCTTATGGTACCTTATTATCAACTGAATTATTTACAAGGATGAATTAGCAATGTGCATAGTATCAGCCTACACACGTGCTGTCGAGTTTTTGATTTTTTTTTTTTTTTTAATAATGACAGTTATAGAACAGAAGGAAGAAAAATGTTTGTTTCCAAAATGGCGTATAAATAGTCTCTACGTGACTCTCGAATTGGGTTTTTAAATTAATTTAAGGAGTCCTTACTTTAACCTATATATTCTAAGACTTAGGGGACTATTAAAAGTCGACTGATCTGATCACTGTTGCGGCGCTGGTTGTGCCTGTGTCGCTGGTTCAACTGCCACAGTAGCTGGTGCACTGCCAGTTGCTACAGCTGGACTACTGCTAATAGTTTCTTCAAGTGGTGGATTGGCTGCTGCTTCACCACTTCGTTTCCACACTACCTTGGGATTATTGTCTTTTCGATCCCAACCTCCACCGCCACCGCCATGATGAAGATCGTGATGATCTGGAGTTGGGAACCATTCAGAAATGACAACTGGTTTCCAGATTTTCTTCCATGCGGGAACCCAAATTTCCTTCCAGCCAGGTAACCAGACTTGTTTCCACGCTTCCTTCCATTCGAGTTTTTTGTCTTCGACCCAGATTTGCTTTTTGCCTGGTTTCCATATTTGCTTCCAATCTTCCTTCCATTCTAGTTTCTTGCTAGGCACCCATATTTGTTTCTTAGCTGGTTTCCATATTTGCTTCCAGGCTTCTTTCCATGCGAGTTTCTTATCGTCGACCCAGATTTGTTTTTTCGCTGGTTTCCATGTTTGTTTCCACTCTTCTTTCCATTCGAGCTTTTTGCTTGGTACCCAAATTTGCTTTTTAGCCGGTTTCCAGATTTTTTTCCAGTGAGATTTCCAGATGAGCTTCTTCTTCCACAGATCGTGACTAGTGTACTCCCAACCTTCGTGATCTTTGCCCAAGAACTTCTCACCAGGAATACCAACTTTTATCCATTCAGGTGTCCAATATTGCTTCCATTCTGGAACTTGAATCTCTTTCCAGGCGGGAACTTGAATTTCTTTCCATACCGGCACCCAGATTCTCTTCCATTCTGGTACTTGAATATCTTTCCATGCAGGCACTTTTGTGGGCACCCAAATTGGCTTCCATATTTTCTTCCAATCAGGAACTTGAATTTCTTTCCAGGCGGGAACTTGAATTTCCTTCCACACTGGCTTCCATATTTGTTTCCATGCCGGAACTTGAATGTCTTTCCAGGCGGCTACTTTTGTTGGAACCCAAATTGGTTTCCAAATTTGCTTCCATGATGGTTTCCAGATTTGTTTCTTTGCCGGTTTCCAAATTTTCTTCCAACCCTCTTTCCAGATTACCTTCTTCTTCCAGTAGCCGGGATCATGGTGATGTTCGTGGTAATGGTCATGTTCATGAACGTCAACAACATCTTCTTCGACATGGCCGATTCGTTGCTGCGCTACACTTGTGCTTACAGCTTGAGAAGCTTCAGCCTGCTGATCGATTAATGCTTTGGCAGATGTAAAAGTGATAATGTAGGACACGCACAATGTGGCGATCTGAAAAAAAAGACAAACATTGGAAACAAATGTAAGTTGGGTTTGTCCCATAAAAATGTATTATATTTTAAAAAGTTGATAAATAATTTATATTTTGTTGTAAAGGGAGGTTAAATTTTAAGGGCCGATGTTGAATGTGAACCACACCTAAACGTCAAGTTTTTTTCTGCATTTCATTTGATATTTCTCAATTTCAGACAAACTCAATTTGAACCATGGAAAGATACACAAGCCTCTTGACCATTTCAAGCGTCGTCAATGGTGGCAAGAAATGGCAACAGTGGATGATCAATTTTCGAAGAAAATCATCTTCAGTGATGAGGCACATTTTCACCTCAGTGGATTCGTCAATAGGCAGAATTGCTGCATTTGTACGAATGATAATCCAAGAGTGATTGTCGAAAAACCAATGCACCGACAAAGAGTGACAGTTTGATGCGGTTTGTGGACTGGCGGCATCATCGGGACGTATTTTTCCCAAAGTGAGGCCGGTCAGGCAGTTACTGTGAATGGTGTTCGCTATCGTGAGATGATAACGAACTTTTAATGGCCCGAATTGGAAGATATGGATGTGGACGATATGTGGTTTTAACAGGACGGTGCCACTTGCCCCACAGCTAACGAAACAATGGCTCTTTTGCCGCCAAGGTCATGTGATTTGACACCGTTGGACTTCTTTCTTTGGGGTTATTTGAAAGAAAAGGTGTACGTCGATAAGCCAGCAACAATTCAAGAGCTAAAGGATAAGATAATTCGGCACACTAACGGCATAGAACTCCAATTATGTATCAGCGTCATCGAAAATTTGGACCATCGGATGGAGGTGTGCCGCCGATGTCGCGGCGGCCATTTGGCCGATATTTTGTTGCATACATAATTGAACCATACCAATATTATCATAATAAAAAGAAATGACAATAATTTCCTAAATAATTTGTGTTTTATTCAAAATCAACATCGGCCCTTAAAATTTAACCACCCTTTATAATACTCTCGTTCATACTTTTAGTGGATCAAAATTGAAAGCGATTTCATATTTCTCTATTAAGCCTTTTTTTTTAATTTAACTATATGCCTGTAAGGCCTAAGGTCTTCTTAATGCAACCTGAATTGCACGGCACTATAGTAACAAGGAAAATAGAAGGATAGGAAAGAATTTTTTCCTTTTTGCTGGCACATATTTGTTGTTAACGATTTTGTGTAAAGTGTGAACTCGACTCTGTTAAATAAAATTCTTGAAATTAAAAAAACATAAATCCCTCAATTTATCATAAAACTACAATCTTCCTTCAGACCAATTGGGTACAAAAGGATTTGACAATAATCTGGGTGAAAATGTGCACTGTGCAGATATACATAGGTTGTAGTTTAGGAATAACGAAAAAAGAAGTAGACCATGAATCGACCCTTTAGGTACACCGGTAGTAAAATCCAAACAATTGAAAACGCATGATTAGAACATACTGGTTGGCATTCAAAGCTTCGATTTTTTTTAAAAAAAAGGTAACCAATCTTCACTGGATTATTTCAGCCAGATCGGTCCCTAGCTATAGCTGTCTCCAGTTTCAGACACTAGTTCGTGGGTCTAAATCTAAAGTAATGTCATACTTAGATTGGTATTCTAAAATCTCCATCGTTGCCTTAGGTATGTGAGTGGTTACTCCGTCCTGTTGGAAAAAACGATGATCGAGGCCAAATTCAGAAATTTGCAGCAAAAAAAAAGCTCGTTTGACATTTGACGCCATTTCCAAAAATCATACCACATTCTCATTGCCTCTGTTCGTTTACTTTCAAAAACTTACAATTTCTTCTAAATTGATGCCAAAGATCTGTCAAATTGCACATAAAATGGTAGAAATTGGTTGTTTTAAGAAAAAAACTCACAACCTCATGACACACTTATACTCCTAAGACATAACAAAACCGAGTACAAAAATTGTAATCCAGATTCTTACTTCAAAGTCCCCAATGTGGATTTGGTAGATTCATTAAAACACAGCACCTTCGATTGGATGAAAAACACAATTTATCAATTGCAACGCTGTGCTCTGGATGGGTTATAAGAAGGCCTAGTTAGATCCGGAAGAATAAACTCACTTCAAGAAAATGTTTATGATGATGAAGATTAGTTTTTTTGTGCTACAAACTTGATGCTGTTAAAACCGAACTGGAATAACACATTGCCCACTTAAAACTTCCTACTCTCCGGAAAACTATTTCGCTAAACCCAACCTCTCGTTTAACACATACATTCCTTGCCAAAACGTGTTCACCTGCGCCAACCCGAAGGAAGCAAAAACGTGCCTTGAAAAACATAAACAACAACCAAACATGATAAAAGAATTAATATTCAGGAAATCAAACAAAGTCCACTTTCACTTTCATTCAGCCAGCGCAGCGCCAGCAACGATTCGATCTGTCGATCCGTGATTCCATGGTTGTAATTGTAGTTCAACTAGGTTTCCGAGCTTCGACTATACAAAGCCAAACAACAAAATGCAACACTTTTCGAATATACCTAAGACCAAAAGCTCTTTTTGTTTTGCTTATTTCCATTCCTTTTTAGTTCTTTTTCTTCACTTGTACATTTTCCAATTTATATGTTTTCTTTTGTTTTGTTTGCATTATTCGTTATAGCATAATTCGTTGTGCTCTGTTTACACTCGCCTTGACTTTGGGATCTTTCGCTTTCGTTCCATTGAAACCGAAAGTGTTTTGTTCGAAAGCTTTCATAATCGGTGGTTGTGTCTGATAATTTCTTCGCTACACAGATTTTGGTGATCTCAATTTTCTTTTATCCGTGGTTCGTTGGGTTGTCGTGTCGTATTGCATGATACTTGATCTTCAAATGAGGACTTCACGATAAGTAAAAAACCGTATGTGGTAAATTGTTACCGATGGTGGGTCGGCTTTGGATGCATTGCATAACCACGACACCTGACTGCTTCCATGCACCGTGAGCACAACGATTTGCGGCCAAAATGTCTTTGTGGAGATGTTATTGTCTTATATTGAAATATCGTTTAAGTGATATCAACTATTTACAATGACTTGTCCGTGATGTACCGCAGGCAGGTTGGATTTTATGTAATATTTCGTTTTTTGTCTGTAGTAGGTACCTATACAAGAGGATCTTGGGAATTTATCTTGCATAATTCACAACATTCTCCTCATGCCTTTGGCCATCATTAATCAATACAAGAGGTCTTTCAGCTTAAGTTTCAGCTTATTGCTGAGGGTTCCGCCACACTTGAAGAAGGATGTTACAAAATCAAATATTATGACTCAAATATTCCAACAAAAAAAAAAAAAAAAGGCGGGGGTGGATCAGATATGTCAGACAAACCCAAATGGCAGATTAAAATTTTGTGCAAATTCGAAAGTGATTCCCTTCTTCTCAAGCTCCGAAATTGTATAATTTTAAACCCCAAATGCGTCATCGTCTCGAAACCAAATAATGTAAATCACGCGAGTTCATTAGACGAATTATTATTATTATTTACATTAAGTTGATGGAAACAAATTTATTCAACGTATTCAGACTTTAATGGGTGATTTGTTAACGTCTATTTAGGCAAATTAAAGGGGGACAAAAGAAATAATGAAATAAAAAAAAAACCCATAGGCCAAATCATATCTCTCACGGAAGGAGGTCAAAACGCAGACTAATTTAATGTCTGGCTTAGGTGTGTTGTTTTATTGCGGATGGCGTGGCGGCGCGGCGTTGGTAATTTATTGAAAAGTTTCTTAATTAAAACAAACAAACAAAGATTTCAGAAACGAGATGCTACTTTTGTAATGGATTAGTGTTATACGATCGATTTCGTAAGAAATCGGAGAAATGTGCTTAAAACTAAGTCAATGGCAAAAATGCCATAATAGGAAAGAATATATGAACTCACTTATTGGATTTTTTGTAAAAAAAAAACGTAACTTTTGAAGAAATACTGGTAAAATGCGCGTGGGAAATTTA
Organism: Leucozona laternaria; assembly: GCA_932273885.2. Lineage (NCBI taxonomy): Eukaryota > Metazoa > Arthropoda > Insecta > Diptera > Syrphidae > Leucozona > Leucozona laternaria. The sequence continues at coordinate 9,199,693 of OW026368.1, forward strand.
GGTCAGTGTTAAAAGTGGAGTAAATTTGGTGTTCGGTTAGTTTTTAAATAGGATGCCCACAAAAACACCGACAAACAAATGATTACAAATTTCTTGTGGGATACAACACAAATAGGTTTAGGAGACTTATCGTTAAATAATTTAGTTTCCCCTTGAAGCTCAAGGGTGTTATACACAAAAAATCTAAATAAACCATACAAAATTTTGGAAGATTATTAGATAAGCTATTTAAGCTAACCGCATTTACAAAGCAAAAAAGTCTAAAAAAAAAGCCGATGAGATTAAAAAGCTTTTATCTTAAGTTCTATTAATCGGATCGTCAAGATTTAAGGTCTTTGGGCCAAAGAAAAATTACAGAGTGTCATTTCCGATATTAATTAAACTAGGTAAAATGTAAATATTGATGAATTTATTTTTTTTTTTCAAAACTTCGAATGGAGTTTAAAATATTATTAGCGCCATCTGCTCTTCTATTGCAATTGATTCCTTAATTCATTATCTTAGACACACTGAGGTCCAGTTTTTCAGTGCAAGATCAAAGTTAAATCCGGGTTAACTTATCAAATTTGATGAGTTAACTCAGGATTAACTGAACAAATCCTTTTGATATTTTATCCACCGATTTTGTTTAGTGGTTCGGCATGCATTCTCCACCTAAAAACTACTTCCTCAGTTAATTGTGGGTTAATTTACGTCTAGAGTTAACTACCTCTGGTTTAACTCACCACTGTGTAATGATGCATTGCACCAAAGCATACAAAGCAATCCCGAAACACCGTTAACAACGACTCCAGAAAGAGCCAATCATTAGAATACGAAAATATTAATAAAACTTTTTGTTTGTGAAATTATAATTCACACAAATGTAATTTAGTGACGTCTGCTATCTCAGAATGTAATTTAGTGACGTCTGCTATCTCAGACTGTAATTTAGTGACGTCTGCTATCTCAGACTGTAATTTAGTGACGTCTGCTATCTCAGACTGTAATTTAGTGACGTCTGCTATCTCAGACTGTAATTTAGTGACGTCTGCTATCTCAGAGTGTAATTTAGTGACGTCTGCTATCTCAGACTGTAATTTAGTGACGTCTGCTATCTCAGAATGTAATTTAGTGACGTCTGCTATCTCAGACTGTAATTTAGTGACGTCTGCTATCTCAGACTGTAATTTAGTGACGTCTGCTATCTCAGACTGTAATTTAGTGACGTCTGCTATCTCAGACTGTAATTTAGTGACGTCTGCTATCTCAGAGTGTAATTTAGTGACGTCTGCTATCTCAGACTGTAATTTAGTGACGTCTGCTATCTCAGGCTGTAATTTAGTGACGTCTGCTATCTCAGACTGTAATTTAGTGATGTCTGCTATCTCAGACTGTAATTTAGTGACGTCTGCTATCTCAGACTGTAATTTAGTGACGTCTGCTATCTCAGATTGTAATTTAGGATATATCTACTGTTAAACATTTGAATTGTATAATTTTTAATATATAAGTCTACATAAATTTAAATAACCCGAACCCTGGTTTCAATCTATTTTGTCGGATTTGTTTTACCTCCTCGATTTACGTTCAATTTTCATAATAATTCTCAAGTTTTAAATTTCGAAACTTTTATTTCTAATAAATTAAACAACTCTACTTTGTATCCCATTAACGCGAGTGTTTTTATTTTTCCAATACTATCAATTTATAAATATAAGAAAATCAGAATAATTTCAATTAATTTCTCTAATAATTGAGTGTTTTTATAATTTTAGAAATGTCAACTTTCATCGTTCTCCCTCTCTCATTTGCTCAATTAATTTGTTTATTTGATTTGCCTTGTCTCTCCTGGTGAGTGCAATTTTTGTTTATATGTTCTGCCATCAAGAAGCTGAACTATTTGGAACTGCAAAAATTTACTTTTTGACTCTTAGCAGAAACCCATCATTTTGGAACCAAATTTCTAAAATTTGGAATCGCTGTTGAAGCCTGTAAAGCGATAAAATTGCAACGGACTACTGACAATTGGAATTTGATAGATATATCTGAAGTTAGTACTAGCTCGGCCCTTAAGTAAGTGTATGATTTTAAATCAAAACCGTCTTATTCGTCCTTGAGAAAATTTGAAAAAAAGTGTTGAATAAAAAAAATCGGCTTGACATAGATACAAATCATTAAAAAACAACGGAAAAACTTACAATGTCAGGCTATGCCTTTTAATTTTCTAAAAAAAACTAGAAGACATACATATGATTTTTAATGTTTGACTATAAATTGATTTGAGCATTGAATATTGAACAAATAAATAGTACAATTTTGTATAAAAAAATTAGTTTGAAGAAAATTAAAAAGCATTTTGAGTTAAAAAATTAATGACCAGTTTTTTGTTTTCTATTTCGATCCAATTTTTTTAATAAAAGGTTCAAAAAAATTTTAATACCATTTCTTGTATCAACATCTAAAACAAAAGCGTTTACCTTATTTAAGCCGCGCGTGGTAGCAAAAGATGTTAATCTTGTCAAGAGATCATCACGAATGAATAAAAAAATACACTTAATATTTTATAGATTTGACGTCATTTTCAAAACTCTTAAACTTGCTACAGCAACTTCTAATTATTATTATACTATTACTTCAACCACTCAAAGGTTAATATAAATACTCTTGCGCAAAACTAAGCCAGCTGTGATGATCTTCTTGCAACAAACTTTTTGTTAAAAAGCATTTTGACAAGCAACTCTCTTAGCAGAGTGCTAATTACATAGGCACGAATATCATGTGCATGAATCTTAATAAAAACAGTGAAAGTAAAATTGTAGCAAAAAAAAAGACTGTGTGTATACCACTTTGTATACTCATATTAACTTGAATTTTTTTTTTTTTTTCAATTGTTAAAAAATGCATGGGGGTAATTTTGATACAGTCATGAAGTCATGATATTTGTATTAAGGAAAAGTTATATGAACACACATTTTTACATTTTTAATTGATGAAATGAAAATCAATTTATCATGCGTACGTATCGTTATTTATGTAATTCTTTAAAAATAAATATAAATGAAAATATGGGCATGGTAGAGTGGAGTTAGTTCCTGACTGCTTAGAGTTTGAGGTGTATTATCAAGCCCCACTATAGCTAACATTTGTTTTAATTGTATTTACTCTTAGTTTAAACTGGAATCCACCGTTGGGATTTAATGAGATAACTTACACTATATTCTCAATCCACTGGATGATTTAACTAACATTCGAATTTATAAAATAAATAAAATAAACAAAATTTTATTTGAAAGTTTTTTATGTTGTTTTTTTTTTTAATTTAGATATTTATCGAATTTTGCATTTTGAGATTTTAATTTTTTTTTTTTGCAATTACTATGGAATAACTGAAATGGAATGTTCCATCAACCAAAATTTTCTATTGATATGGTAAGTATGTTTTGGGCAGCCATCGACATTAAATAAAACCTATAACACGGGATAACACGCGATAACACGCGGTAACAAAACTTCTAAAAAATGACTGGCAATTAATTTACACATTTTTTACAGTCAAAAGTGAGTTTTGATGAATATTTTACAACAGTTGTGGAAATACATTAATTTCAATTTTGAATGAAATCCTGATCGGAATGCCACGAAATTTTATACCGGATATAATTATTGATGCCATTTCCTTGGTGGTAGTGGAAAGTACAATTCTTTAAAGGATGGAAACTTTTCAAATAATTCTCGTATCTCGCCAACATCTCTCTTATTTTTTCCTTTCAATAACTCCAATCCAATCATCTCCATCATTATTGTAGTTGAAAATTTGGTCACGGAAATATTTATAACCATTAAATATATAAACGACAATCTTACACTCTGGTTCGCTCGACTAGGTCTTTATTTTTAGTATTGTTTAGTGATGTAACGACTGGCGTTTTCGTACTTGATAGCCACAATTCTTTCTTTTTTGCTGAAATGAGGTTAGTGAATTTGATGCTAGCTCTCTTATTCTTATAATTGAAAAAAGAATAGAATATACATTGAAAAAGGTCAAACAGATTTGAGAAAAAAAAGAAAGAACATACAGAAAAAGGATATGTCATAGAAGTCAAGAATTCAATTCTTTTTAACTCCAAGTCAATTCGCTGGAATTTATCAAAAAAATTATCTTAAAATTCAAGTATTTTTAAAAATAAATATTCAGTCGACACGGGCTTCCAAAATACTATTTTCTAGAAAATTCTGTTTTTGTGTCAAATTTTAAAATTGTGAAAAAATCAATTTCGAATTAAAACGAAAATATTGAAATTGAAAAAAAGAAAAAGTATTTTTGAGTACCTACAAATGTACATTACATATGTACATATATTTACTATATGCCCACATACCTTCAACTACCGAACTAGTTTTTCAGTTCCCATAAGCCAACAAATATTGCATCCATTTGGAAAAATTTTGAGCGTTGAATCCGCCAAATAAAGAATGAGAATGATTAAGCCTCCAAAAGGAGTACCTTTGGAAGTTCAAAGGAAGCTTTATAAAAGGTTTCTGTTTTTTAATCCAAAATATTTTAAGATTGCATATTTGGGACGTACAGAAAATATACTTATGTATATGTAAATCCTTTAAAAGAATTTAAGATAAGTTGTAGAGCTGCAGCTCTATAAAGTTTTCATAAAGAATATTACTCAGAAGTTCATGTCGCATTCCGCAATCAAAATGCAAAAGGTTAACATGCTAGGATATGGGTTTTTTCTACCTTCTGCTCAGATTAGGTACCAATTTTTTATTTCATATTTGGAGTTTACTGAATTTAATGAGATGGTGCTCAACAACAGGAACGTAAATATTTTGATAATTTAATAGATTTTGTAAAATCATTAGAGAGGCTAGAAATTTAATTAGTTAAGCCTTTGAACAACTAACAAGTGATTTGAACCTCAAATCAAAAATTTAATAGGGTAATTAAAATTTTTAAAAAATTAAGCAATTTTTGTAAAATTAATTTTAAAAAAATACTAAAATTTTAAATATTTTATATGAAGATTTTCAAATTCATGGGAAACGATAGTTACTATTAATAAAAATTTAACGTATAAAAGTGGATGATGTAATTAAAAAATAAACTTATAAAAGTGGATGATGTCTGTTCGGAATAAATTGTTAAAAACAATTTGAAAGCCGGAAACACCAAATTTTCTTTAATCAAATGTTTGTAATCATTTTTAAAAAATTAAGTGCATACTTTGGACTTTCTTTCAAAACATCGTAAGGTAAAACTTTATAACAAATGACATTTAAATGTGTTTCAGATGAAAACAAAATCATGAAATTTAAATATCACTGCCTCATAATTACTGTAACATATTTCGTTTTACCTGTACAAACTAATTTTATAAAACCTTCTAAATTAACGGGTCTTTAAACCCCCATTTAAAAACTTGAATGTATAAACAATGAATTTCATTTAAATCAGTTTTCTGTTGCTCTTGAAAATTTAGAGACTTTCGAAGATTTGAAAGAAAGACGACAGTATTAAAGAATTTCACTTTTTAAATATGACAAACACGAGCATTTTCAGTTCACTTTAAAATATTTTAAACTTTTGTTTTTTATTCCAAAAATCTAGCTTTTTTTAAATATTAAGAAAAAATATTATTTCGTAACTTTGATTGAGAACTTTGATATTTTAAAAATATTTATCCTTGTATCATGTCCATTTTTATAATAAGTTTTTTTTGTTTAACTTTTAAGTTAAAAATAAAATGTTATAAATAACTTCCACATTGAAATGATCACAATTAAATTCTTTTCATTTAAAAACAAATTATTTTAATTCATACCACTAAACTCCAACGGGTTTTCATGGTTCCCGGGGAACAGGATAAAACTTTTTTTAAAAAATCACCAAATCAATTCACTTTATTTGAAAACTCCTTCCAAGGAAATTTAAAAAAAAAAACACCCTTGTCAATTAAGCGCCTTTGTGCTTTTGTAAAGAAACGCACCACCGTATCTTTGCACCCAATCCAATCCTCTTTGAGGGAAAAACTGTTTCAACAAATCTTTGACACTCGAGTTAAATACTGTTCAAATGCAATCCCCCTGTTCAACCGTTATAACCAACACATAATTTTAACCTTTACTCAAATCTCTACGTGCAACCGTTGTTGTCGTCGTCTTGTAAAGAGTCTTCAAGAAAAAAGCTTTCTTTTCCCCAAAGCCCACACTCAACAAAACTACAAAATAACAACAACAACAGAAGTCAAACCTTGATTCAGTTTCGTCACGACATTGATATTGGGGTAGGGTTGTTGCTGCACAAGTGCCTCCTCGAGTTAGCCTCGATCGTTAGTGTCTTTGCAGACTTAAAAAAAAGCTCTTAAAAACCCAAAGATAGAGATTATAAGCACATTGCTCCATAAAAGCTACTGGTGTTTATGTTTGTTGTGTCTCTTGGAAGTGGAAGCCGCACGTTTTTTTCAATTTTGTTTATTTTTTCAATTCTCTTTTTCTCTCGACATTTCTTGGGTAAAAAATCGGTTTGTTTGTTTGTTTTTTTTCTCATGATCGAACAGTGATATCATCTCTGATACCAAAAATGTAACTGTTATGCGGTGTTATTTTATTAAGTAATGCTATAAATAATACAAGTTTGTACAGAAAAAATATGCCTAGGAAAGAAGCGCGCGCTATGCGTTTTATTATGCGGTAGACGATGTGTGGTGATGTTGTCACAGCAAGGTCGTTGTTCGGGGTGGACTTAATAATTTTTGCAATGCCATGTGTTTATTACTAAAATAGTCTTCTTTCAATTAAAGACACAAACAAAAAATATTTCCAAGTATTCAATTAAGTACAAACAGCTATAAATGATATGTCAATGAAACCACAACAACTGTGCAAAACAAAAGAGCTGATATCCAAACTCGAAGTTGATTCTCCTTTGGTGTTTTTGTTGACGAATCAAGATAAATTTTTTAAAATAACATTTAAATGGAATTCCAGATGATTTTTTGCGAAGATTTCAAATGAATTTCAGTAAGTTACTTCAAAATTGTCTCTCCTGATGGGTACGAGGTGCAACTATGTCTGTCAGGAAAAATTAAAAAAAAAAAACAAATTAAAGAACTTTTGAGAAGGCAAAATATCTTTTGGAATATTTTGATATATTATTTTTCAGACAAAATTCAATGGGCCATCTAATTTTTTCCAACAAATATAACAACAACTGATGTTTGTTGAACCTCTTAGCAACCATGACGGAAGCATTTTTTACACATTCACACTAAGATTTTTTTTCTCCTCGATATACATATGTACGTTCATCTTGTACGTAATATAGACTAACGGTTTTGCAAACAAAAAAAAATTATATCAGCAGAGTTACGGAAATCTAAAATCAAAAATAAGCGAATTGAAAAAAAAAAAAAATAAAAAAATGGTTGTAAATCCATTAGAGTTGGCGTTGACCGCACTGACACGATCCATTTCCACTTCTTTTGCATAACAGTTATAGTAATATAGTTGATATAGCCGTTTGGGAATTGAAATGTAATATGCATGGATACGCCAAGAGGTTGTACATATATATGTAAGTATGTACACAGGGTGACCACAGAAAGAGTTTTTGTTGCTGTTTTTTTTATTCATCTCACCGCTGGCATCATGTTGTTTTGTTTGAATAGAGAATTATAAATGATGTGGTGTGTAATGGCGCCATAATTTTGTAAAATTAGTGGAACATTTTGCATGGAATTTTAATTGTTTGAATGTTTTTGCATGTTAAAAAGGTTCAAGTGGAATAACTTATGATGTTCGCATTTATGAGAGATATATATTTGTCATCAAAGTTAGCGTGACAGTAGATAATGAGATGTAAATTGTGTTTTGATTTGGGAAGGTCCAAACATTTGTAAAGTTTAAATCTGTATTTTAGTATACACAGAAATCTATCGTTCATATGGATATAGGTATGTCAGCAGTAAAAACAAATTAACAGGTTCGTGAATAGTAATTCATTGATGAAGTTTGAGAAGAGTTTACACATTTTGATGAAAAAAAAAGTTTTCTTGATTAATAAGTATTTTGTGAACGCAAACAATAAAAAACAGCGGTCCCTGTACTCACGTAAAATATATACTATGCTTTCATAATTAATAAGTGTTAGTGGAAAAGCGTGCTTAATAACACTACAACAAAAAATACGAGAAAAGAGTTTTTTTTTCAGAATAAATTTGTGCCTGGCCCTAAAACCATGTTTAAAAAAAGTATTTCAAAACTCAAATTTTTGTTGTCCTAAATTCTGCCATTTTAACGCTGTTTTGCACTAATAATGAACTTAATTTTAAAAACAATTTAACCATAAAGTCATTCCTTAAAAAGGCACAACCTTTCAAACACAAACATTATTTTTAAAATCGGGTCTCATTTTTACCCAATTTCACCCCTTGAATAGCTTCTTTTTGAAAATTATCTACCTTTAAAACCATATCCTTTAGGGTATTATCTTTCAAAGAAAAAAATTCTTAAAGCTGCACCTGGACCTGTGGTTTCTGAGATGAGAATTGTTAAATTTGGTGGATTTCGCCACTTGCTTAATATAACAAATTATTATCCCCGATTAACGAATCCGTCGTTGGTTGGTAGTAGTTAGGCTCACTATTTCCTTTCCTCACGGTCACCCAAACTGTCGATCAACGGACCATCCGTGCAATGCAAATACATTCCTTTCATATTCACACCAATAGTGTAGGGATTGATTATAATTAGTGTATTAAACGTACATATAAAGTTTTGAACTCTCCGGAAGTAAAATGTTGCGGATTCTATAATCGGCGTGATTGTGTTACAGTCGATATAAAATGAAAATATTTGTATGTATAGCGTGAATAGTTCGTAAATCACCCCCAAGAAGAAGTAGTTTCCTGAGTAACTCGGTTAAAAACAACCAAGTGATTGGTTATATTTAAACAACACTAAGGGCCAGTTTTTCTGTTCAGTGTATTAACTGTAGATACATTTATGTGATGGTTTTATAATACAAATTCTATATACTAATGAAATATGTACATCAGTCAAATAGAAGAATAGAAGAAGATGTTGAATTATTGATTCAAAATAACTTTTAACGGCCTTTAGTCCATACAAATTGGCGTTTCGTCCCGGCCATCTCACTTGGACTCATCAGTTTACTAGTGAGGGCCTTGTCAATATGCAATTTTTATTAAATTCAGTTCAACTTACATGAATTTATTTATAGAGTTAGCTAACTGTGATTTAACTTACTACTTAAAAACTGCAAGCCTAATTGTTCGTTAATAACAGATAATTTGTGAGATTTCATAACACATAACTTGTTAAGTTTTTCCTGAGAAACTGGGTTAATATCTACCAAGTGATTTGATATATTTAAAAGAGACAAGTTGTTTGTTAACTACAGACTAGTTGTGACATTTCATCACATATTACCGTATCAAAGTTTGTATGAGTTAATTAGTTAATAACAACCAAGTTGTTCGTTTTATATAAAAAATGATTATAAATAATCTATGACATTGTTAAAATCAGCATTTTTGTGGATTATTTTGAACAGAGTTACTCGGTTGAGTTTAACCAACATTAAAACCAAGGAGATTGGCTAATTTTAATTAATTTACTTAGCAAATACTAACCGTTTACTCTGTCTTAACTAACCACGTCTCTTTAATCATTTAATCCCTGTTGTTTTTTAGCAACGAATAACTATTTATTTGTTTACAAGGTTTTAGCAGTTTTTAATCGATTTTTTTTTTAACCGAGCAAAAATGAAACGCTGTTGAGTGAAATGTTTCTGTGTTTAAATAATATTTAAAATAAAAAAGTCAAATTTGATTATTTTGGAGTTTTGGATTGTTTAGGATTTACTATGCATCTACACTAATTTGTATGTCAAATATTTTTTTTCTCCTGCGAATCCTTAAATTCACCCTCTGCAATCAATGGATTGCATTAAACAGGAATGTATATCCACACTAAATTACATAAGCTGCAACGAATGACGACATCAATGTTAATGTTCATACACATATTTCTTGTGGTATTCGCAGACAAGTTAATTGCACTTACAAGATTGCGTCCTGAACCAATATCATAACATAACTATACCTAATATTGGTCTTGGTGTGTGGCAACTATTCGTGTAACAGCCGCCATATAAGGAAGGAATTCATAACAACATAAGACATTGTTAAATATAAACATCCTCTTCCCCTCGGCAGCGAGTATTGTATAGAAGCCAATATTATACTACATATACTCAATATACGATATAACGACCATCAGTGGAGCTTAACGATCCGAGACAAGCTAAAATGGAACTGAATAACATTTTAGGTCGAGACTCGCTGGACCACTTTTACTTTCCTTTCGGCTTTACAAATTGCCCATATTTGGGACTTAAACATGCATATATATTTTAAGCCACATCATTGAACTTAACTTTGGTCATTTCTACCAGTTAATGAATGCACTCTCCGAACACAACCAACAAATAAAACATGATGGGGGCTCATCGCTGTGTGGCTTTGTTGGAACTCAGTATACAATCCAACACCTTTTACTTCCGATGACTGTAAACTAGCGACGCGACGTGCGACGATGAAGATCATGACGTGGATGCTTCACATAGATAGAGGCACATTCAAAGTGAAGTTGATTTTCCTGTTCTTTGACGAAAAAAGAAAATATTAAAAGTCCTATTCAACTTCTCCTATAGGAAGGAAGGAAGGAAGGCCTTTGGCTAAAATGCTAGGCACATCTTTTGGTGATCAGTGAAATCGATCATTTGACTTGTTTACTAGGCTGGGGCTGGTTTGAGACGTCTGTTTTGTTCGTGGAATTATTACTTCCTGTCTCGTAAGGTTTAAAGTCTTTTTAGCGAATACCTACTGATTCGAAAGATATTGGGATTAAGAGTCTTTGTGGAATGTTTGAGTTTTCTAACCTTGCAATGATGATATATGCATAGATATAAATAATTGTGGTACGCAATATTGATGGAGGCAATAAAAAGTGAAATCATATTTACGCATACGAAAAAGATATTTTAAGGATTATAAAAACAGATGTTGATCATGACCAAATGGGCATTTTGTCGATAACGATCCTCAGATAAGCATTGAGCATCCTTCATAAGTTGTGTAAGAGAGGTTTTTATATAGAGAATTGATGAAATTTATAAAAGAAACCAAATTAAATTTTTGGTGTTGCCGTTGTAGTTTTTGCGCTTTGGCTTGCCTACCTACCGTGAACTATTATCCAATGAATATCTAAATAATGTTCATAAGGCAACTTATACTTATGACACTAAAACAGTGGCACAATCAATGTGAATCACCTTATATCAACAGAAAATGCCATTAATCGAAATTGGGGCTTCTTGATTAAGATCAGAATATATTGCGAAACTTAAAAATCAAAATTAAATTATTAAAAAAACTCAGGAATTTAGACAACTTAATATATGAAATGTATTCAAGTGTATACTTTCATATCTAAAGTATTTTCGACATCTATGAACCAAATTAAGAAAATCAAGGCCAAAATGTTGCGTAATGTTCCAAAAATATAAGAGGTTAATTCTTGTTTTTCGATTTGATATTTTTTTTGTATTAAAAATAATTTTTAGACCAAATCATATAAAATTTGATAGAAATCTGACTATTTTGACAGTTCGAAGTTCCCAACAAAAAATTTTAAGTCAACTATTGAAGTTGTTGAACTACTCTAAAATTTTAGTTTTAAAATTTTTAATATTTTTTTTCTGATTGTATATGTTGTACTGCTGGCAACCCTAGTTTGGGAAAATAATTTAATAAACAATGCCAACCCATTATAAATAGAATATTATTCCGCATTGATGTCTTCTTTGATAAAATACAAAGTCTACAGTTTATAATAATAAAATAAGACAACAAAAAAAAAAGAACTTTCATACTCCCATAAATAAAACCAAACCAAAACGAATACCTATCCATCTTCCCTCATTTCACGCGATAACTCTTTATTTCAGATGGTAATCTTAAAAGCGTGTTACACAAAATTAATTTCACACTTATAATGATTAAAATAAAGATGAATTATTATATAGTATTTTTGTGTATATAATCTGCATACGGATTTCCAGTGAAATAACACAGATTTTCAGCACACCGATAGTCTTAAATAAAATGCAAAAACCAATCAATTATTATGCCACAACATATACCGTTAGTGTGCTAAAATGCTGTTAAAAGGTTTATCATTTTTTCAAATCATAATAAGGAAGTACTTGTAGCGTTAAATTTATAGCAATTTCCGAAAGACTTGGATAAGCGAATAAAAACATTTGGAAACTAAATAAAAAAAAAACACATAGAGACCTTCGCCTCCACATGTCAATTGAAAAGCAATTTGCAACACCACAATCGGACAAAATGTCAAATGGGTAAAAATGACTAACACCTCCACTTCCGCTGGATTTATCTCTTATTTATATTTAGTTATATTCATTTCGACTGAGTTATAGTTGGCTTAAGGTTCCTGTACACGGTTTAAAAATTATTATTACAAACGTAAATAACGTAAACTGGAATAAGCGGTATTACTGGAATAAATAAAATGGCTGACTGGGTCTGATATGTACCTCTACTTTCTATTGCAGTTGGTAGAATTTCTAAGATTAAATTATAAAAAAGGTTAGAATATATTTAAGTTAGTTTACGTTACGTTACGAAAATATGCATAGTAGGATATTGGGTACGTTCAGTGACAAAAATCTCAAGATCCTATTAAAGCAAACTAGTCGGTAAACAAGTATGGATCGAAACTACGCTTGGATAAGCGTTGATGTTTACACATAATAACCGTGAGTCCCGGAACTCACACAATTATTTTTATTAAATGTTCACTTATGGGTGTTTTCATTGTTACGGTTGCGACATTTATGATTTTATGAATTATTTACAAAATATTCGAAGTCAATACAAAAAACCGAAATTAAAAAAAATACCTGATTAGGATATAGGATCCATTTCAGTTGCGTCACGGGTGTGACCTTAGAAAACTGATGACTTGTGATATAAAATATTGCACGAATACTATATCTGATTCTTTTTGTAACTTTTAATTGAAAATTGATCTTCAGTTTCAGTTAAGTGATAAGAAACAGAACTATGAAAAATTATTGAAAATTTTAGTTAGAAATAGTTTCGGGTGAGAGTCACGCCATGTGACAGGTTATTGTTACGGGTGTGACTGAGTATGATTTGTATGTATTAAACATTATAAAAAGCGATATTATAATGGAATATTCATGTTATGAAAGCGTAATCATTTCTCAAACGAAGTTGGAAATACTTTTTTTGTTAAGTAAAACTTTTCTCGGTAATCAAAGAGCAAATGTCTCACTTAAACGGGAATCTATTTTTGTTTTTTAAGTGAGGAAGAATACCTGTGGAGCAGAAAACCCTTTAGAATTATATTACTGCGCACAGTAAATTCTACACTATTAATTGACAAACAGAAAAATTTTGTTTTAAAATGTTACGAGTCTGACGTTGTATACGTATATACATTATTTAAACTATAAATTTAAGAACAGCAGAAATTTTGAATGACAATATTTTTCAAGATATACATATTTCTTACCTTACCAAATGTTCAATCCGATAAACATTTTCTTTTGTAGTAATAAAAGATATACAATGCATACTTTTGTTACGGGTGTGACACTTATTACAGCTTAATATCTCAAATAGGGATAAACTAAATTTGTATTTATCTACTTCTGAATAGTCAAATTACACCAAAACGTGTTCAGAGTTTAGATAATGAAAAACCATCAGCGATCCTCAAACCAACAAACAATAAAATTGATAACACTGGGTTTTCAACTTATGTCAAAAAAATAATTTCCATACATAAAGTTTTTGAAACCTTTTTAAAGAAAAAAAATTGATGTACCCAGTTTTAAGCATTAATGAATGTGTCTTTACATGTATGACAACGGCCGAGTTCAACGCACATCTGAATATTCAGAATTCTGAATTTTTGAAGCTCTTGATTGGCTTGAATATTCAGATTTCAGAATTCTGAATTTTTGAAGAATCCTTCACTCGTGGTCGCAGTGTTCAGATATTTGAGTAAAGTCGATTTTTTTTTTTATTTTTTTTAAAAACGTCATAACATGAAGACCACCTGGGAAATATTTTTTTTTTAATTTTTTTATATTTTTTCTGAAGGGTCTTCAGGCAAGCTTTACTGATTTGCAAGATTATCCATTATTTACGGGACATCCTGTATATTGAAGCTCCAACATAAACACACCCATATGTTCGTTAAAGTTGAAAACATTTAATGGGTAAGGCTGACACCTTCAAAATACTTTCACGGTCGATTGTTATGTGTTCTGAAAATTGTTTGATCGTGTATGGGGGGCTTAAGAAAAGTTTGAATTGTATCTTTTAGTGGCCAAGAGCATTGTCACTATAGCGAACTGATGTGGGGAGGTTATGTTTTTTTTATGATTTTCCAGTCTATAAACTTATATCACTCGTAACTAGCGATCTCGCGAAAGTATAAAATAACAAAAATGCGGCCCGGACACATGAACTCCTTAAAATAGTAGCGGACTTAGGTTTTAAACCTTAAATCAAATGAAACCGAATATAGCTTTAGTAGTGCGGTGGTTCCTGGTTTAACAAAAGGTTGGAATTTGATGTGTTATAGTTGGATGTGATTCCGGTACTCTGTTAATATTTCTTTAGAAAGGATTTGCTTTGTTTTGCTTTCATATGGGACGGATTATGATTATGTGCGTCGACAACTTATTTCCGTCGTATGTTAGTTGTTATAGGTTTCCTACGCGTTTGTATAAGACTAAGACCGGTTGTATACAGATAGAGCGCTTGAGGACTCATATAGTATACCAAAGAGCGACTTTCATTATAATGATTATGACGGTATAATACTCTTTGCGCTTTTCTTACAAGTTTTACAACCTACAACAGACCTTCTTTTTGTTTTTTGATTTTTTTTTCTTTTCCTTTTTATTTTTTTTTATAGAGTGCGGCTTACATTTAAGGTTTTAATTGCAAGAGCAGTTATGCTGCTGCAGCAGGTTGTTGAGAAAAAAATACAAAAAAAAAATAAAATAAAAGGATTGCATCAGGTGCCGTTATGTATATGTGAGATAACTGTATTTGGGAGGTTCATTAAATTGAAATTCAAAACGACACGCTTATGCGTGTGGGGCTGTGGTTGGAGTACTTAATTTTAAATTCAGAAGCAAAAAGCTAGGAAGGTATATAATAAATCTCTTAATATATCGAGCAGCACAAAGAGATGTGACACTACATGCTGATAATAATATGCCCTAAATGTCTGTACAGAAATGCACTAAATTTATTGCTGTGATGCGTGATTTCATAAAGGAGGCATATTAATATTAAATTACGCTTAATATGGACTTATAAACGGAATTTATTATTATTCAATAAGCTATTATTTATTTAATACGTTATGTATAGTAACTTCTTTTAGAATGTGTACATATATTGTATGTATATAACAAATATTCATGTCTTCGAGAATACAAAAAGACGGTTTTACAGTATTTGGGATACATGAAGACACACCAAAATGGAAGAGAAGTTCTTAAGGGTGTCCAAAATAATTTGTATCCAAAAAAAAAAACAGTAACAGCCTAAATTCACAGACTTACTTAGTTTTATAAATTGAAAAGCTGATCCTGGTTTCCAAATTTATGTTGTTGAACGTACAAAAAAATCTGAATTTTCATTCGAAAGTTGTTGTGTCAAATGCAAGCATTTACCTTAAGGATTTACCTTCATCTAAACGAAATAATATAAAACTTTAATTATACCTATTCTTAAATTAAAAATTGAGCGTCAGTAGTTCTGGGGATGATATGTCTAACTAAATTAGCAACAACATACAACAAGACTATGCAAAGTTGAATGACAAAAATTATTCAACAATATTGCGATGGTGAATTCTGGGAACGTCGCTTTCTAAGAATAGGTAATCTTTTGATTTAAAAACTCACTTAACAATATACACTATAAGTTCTTTTATGTAAATGAGTATTACTTTGTTCGTGATGCAAATTAATCAACCACCAACAAGAACGAAAATCATTAAGTTCAACTTATATGTATAGTACTTCAGCTGCTTTTGACATTTCACTTTTATTATGAATTTTTAGATGAGAATTTTTGTCTGAAAATTCAGATGAAACGTAACCAAACGTAACTAAAAGTCACTAAAAGTCATATAACTTTTTGTGACAGCTGGCTAATCAGAAGCTCCAAAATTCAGAATTCTGAAAATTCAGATGTAAAATGTAATGCGTTGAACGCGCCCATTGAATACGCTTCACATCGCGTTTTGTTATTATTGGCAGGTCTTTGACATCTTGTCACGTAAGCTCTTATTTGTAAATGAAACTTTAGATTTATTAAGAGTTTTTGATGTGTGAACTGCGGTAAAGTAAATTAAAAACATGGACTTTAAGTGGAACTCGCTGTGTATAGCATGTGATGTGTGGTATTTTAATTGTAATTTGTAATACGTTACGGTTACGGTACGTTCCATAACAAAACACTCGGACAAACGTTGATCGAAGTAGGACTATTCAGTGCCGAACTTTCACCGTTGGACACTTCACCACCAGATTTGCACCACCAGCCTTTTAGTGCTTGGAGTTTTCGTTACAGCGATTCCGCCACTGTAGTTCGCTGTAGTGAAAGAACTACAGCGAACTACAGTGGCGGAATCGCTGTAACACAAGACTTTTGTATACTTCCTACAGACAGGTAATGTAGTGCATATTCATTATGGCCATTGTTTCTTTTGAAAGAAAAATGTGGTAAGTCACAATAGAATACAGATTTGCCAGTAATACTCGTGTTTTTTTGACAACTTTTGCATGGTGAAACATTTTGGAACATTTTATCCATTCCAATGTAAAGTGAAATCCTTGTAAAGAAGCGAATTCTGTGTGTTTTAATTTTTGACGCAAATTTCAATTTGCTATTATTGACAAGAAAATATGAACACATTGCCTCCCGCCAGTAAAAATAGTGTTAATAAATGATTTTCTATTAATTCGCATCATTTGTTTCTAATTTTCTTGTTTTACTTTGCAAGAATCGCTGTTCTGCTAAATTTCCTAAATAAAATGCAAATGATTGAATAAGCTGAAAAAAAACCGATTTATTATTGAAAACTATATAATAATGAACTCTTATTGTGAATTAACCATTTTTAATAAAATCTACACTACATTGCCAACACGCAAAACAAAATATCCAGACACGAAAAATCTGACACTTAAACGGGTGGCACTCAAATATTGAGTACTAAATGGCAGCACTTAAAAATCCAACACTCAATCGGCTGTGGTGAAATGTCCGTCTATCAATTTGCGGTGGCCATAAATGGTACTGTACGGAACGTTGATCTTTATACTTTTTGACCGTCAGCCAGCTTAAGAAACACATTCATTAGTTTTCCCAAAGTTTCGAATAAGTTTTTAGTCTTCTTCAAGATGAATTTGAAAAATATAATTTTAATATTTTAGCATTTAAAATAAAATTTTAACTAAATATAAATGAAAAGGTAAAGAAGATTTAGTATATGGTCAACTAAGTCAAACTGAAAGTCTGAAAAATACAAAACAAATTTGGAGTAATTTGCTTTATTTTAATTTTTCTTTGAGGCTTCTGGTTAAATTAACTACAATACCTGCCTTAGGATATGTTTCGAACTTTTTCTTCCATAAATGTACATAAATATATTGCAAGCAATTCCATATATTGTATTCATATAAACTTATTCGAAGAAAATTTATCAATCAATCTTTTTCCTATTAAATAAAATAATTTTCATTCATTTAAAATTGCAAACGCTTATTATTATTCATTCAGAGCGTATACTCTGAAGAATGTTGTATTGCAACTCATTAATGACACTTGCAGTGCATTCACAAATAGCTAAACGACATTGAACTCGTCTAAATAAAGTTTTTTGATCCCCATCCGTCGAATATGACAAACATTATATTACACAATCCATATAAATCGAATATAAAATAAAATTAATCAAATAAATTTCAAAAGAAAATCCACACAACCAACGCCAACGCTTCATCACGTTGTTGTATAGCTTTTGGTTGGTTCATGTATATAGAAGTAGTTTTGCCAATCCCTGATGAAATGCGTAAAATCCATTCGGCTCACTGACCATTTCGGTTAGTAAATATAGAGGTTTTGAATAAAGAGATATGCATCATCCTAAATAAAATTATAAAAGATTCAGGGCAAAAAAAATAGTTTTTTTGTTCATTCCATCAAAACATCATGGTACACACCCATTCTAAGGTCATGTTTAGTTATGGTGACCATATGTCCGGTAGTTTCGTAATCATAATCAGCAATAAAAATGTAATCAATAAAATTGTACATGTACATACACATGCCTCATTTTTAATTATCAAGTCAATTTAAAATTTGAGAGTTAAATTTTAGACAACAGAATGCACGAAATTGCTCTTGTGGGAATGGTTTGAGGTTTCACTTTCCCGTTTTCCAGTTGTCAAAATTTTCACTTGTCGAACTATTCCATGAACATTTTTGAGATCCCAGGACATCCTTTTAAACTATGTATTTCTTTTCAGTCACAAAAGAGAAGCGTCACAAGGTACTTGAGATTTTCAATGAAAAAGTGACAAGTGAAGTGACTGTTTAAAGGTGCTTCCTAATTCATTTCGTTTATTTGTTTAATTAAGTTATGACTTTTGGAAATATGGTCACCATATTAATTGAGAGGCTCTTCAAACTGCTATGGAGTTTAAAATTTTAACATAACCACCTATAACTGGAGGTGATTCTCTTTGAAGAATGGTGAATCGGGACTCCTATATGTCAGTATCAGTAGCATGATGCCTGCTTGCAACTGCAACCTGCTGCAGCAGCGTATACGCGATACAATCTTCCAATCAATTGGAAAAGCGTATTGTTTGTTGTTTTGTTCCATTATTCCATAATCTTACAACCGGAAAACAATCAATCATTGCATGGACAATGGAAATTTTTTTTAGTGCTGGTGTTTGTGGTAAATTGATTTGGCACAATTTTCGCCTTCGCAGTCTAATTGAATGCAAGTTGTATGCCTGCTATAATACTTGCCGCGTACATTGTACCACCTCGGATATTGTCTCTGTTTCTGTGGCATCAGTGGTTTTAAATCGATGACAAGAGGAAACATTGTTATATGGGTTTTTTTTGTTAAGCTCTTCGATCATGCTGGTATAGATGATCTTTTTCTTGTTTTTAGCGTTTGTTAGCGTGGTAGAGGTATGTTTAATTCTTATTAACATCAACTTATTGCCTCATTATTATTAAACAAATAAATTAAATTATTCGAGTTTCATCTTAAGTCAAGCCTAGCGGGACGAAGAAAGAGAGAGAGGAGACAAAAAAGATGCGCGCAGGTAATTCTTTTACATAATACTGGATAAAGTGATATTAGATTTTATATTATTGTGATTTGTCTCAAAAGCATTCATGCGCGATTATTGTGAAGTTGAAATTTAATAAATGATAATGGCTTTTAAATTATGTCATTTGAGTGAGCATAATGAAAGTATAAACTTGAAAACGAAATGTGAATTGGATTGAGTGATTGATTGCAAGTATTTTCATCATCATACACGATGGAATGATTAAAGGCAATTAATATATGGTTACATATGTATGTATATGCAATTAGTTGTAAAATAAGTCGTATTCAATGAATTTCTGGAAAATTAAACAAAGTGTTCTTTTTTTATTTGTTATTTTACGAGTTTTGACAAAAAATAATTTATATTGAATTTTTAAAAAAGGACTTTGATCTTTCAATATATATAACTTTGGACGGTGTTCACATTGGACTCACTCCGCGCGACTCATTTTGACATCTTTTTCTTTTATCTCGCTCTACACAACTATATGAGAAAGTGAGGCAGGATTTTTAATTTTTTTGAAAAAATCCTGCCTCACTAGACTCTCTCTTTCTCATCATGAGTTGGAGTGAGATAAAACAATGAAATGTCAATATGAGTCGCGCGGAGTGAGTCCAATGTGAACACCGTCTTGAGATTTCAAGCAACAAATCTAGAAAAAAAAAAGTTACAAATTTAATTTTTACTTGTTTTTATAATTTCTAGGCTTTGGAGATGCAATTTTTTTAAATCACTATACAAAATGGAAATAATTCAAAAAGTGTATTACCTATTAAAATTTATTTGTAGGGCTTTTAAAAAACATTGTACATTTTTTTAAAAATAAAAATTGTATGGTGTTACTGTTTGCGCGTATACATTTACTTAAATGATTTACATTAAAACGAAATAAAATAGAAATTTAATTATATTTTTCTAAAAATTAAGAGTCAGTAGTTCTGGTGATGATATGTGTATAACTAAATCAGTAGCAAAATACAGCAAGAAAATGAAAAAATAATTCCACAATATTGCGATATAGAATTCTGGAAACATTTTTCTAAGAATAGTCAATCTTTTAATTTAAAAACTCATAACATTAAGCAATTAGTTCTTCTATGTAAAAAAGTATTAATTTGTTCGTGATGGAAATTAATCACCACAAATCAACCATTAACCAGAGCGAAACTCATAAGGTTCAACTTCTATGCATAGTACTTGAACATTTCCCCCACCACTATAACTTTATTCTGAATTTTCAGATGATAATTTTTGGCCGAAAATTCAGATGAAACCTAAGCAAACGTAACTAAAAGTCTCCAAAAGTCATCTAACTATTTATGGCAGCTGGCCAATCAGAAGCTCCAAAAATTCAGAAATCTGAAAATTCAGATGTAAAACGTAATGCGTTTAACGCGCCCATTAACTTAAAAATATCAGTAAAAACTGATAGTTAAATACTTAATCTAATATAATAAAGAGGACACAAAAAAACAAGATTTTTTTCTCAACTAGAAGCCATAGGAGAGAGATGACAACAAGTCCTTATTGTTGCTGCAATAGCACAGCCCATTTTTTCAACAAGGTAAATTCATGTGCGGCCAAAATCAGTTTTTGCCGCAAACAATTACGCACCTACTTTGTGTTGAAAACTTATTTTCAATTTAAATAATTCACCCTTTGGGAAAAACCTAATTTTTACCAAAACCGTGTATTTTAAGAATTTGATAAAATTTTTCTTGTGTAGGTACCTATTATAATTGCAGACATGGTCTATTTTTTTGGTAAAATAATTTTTCAAAGCACCGTTATTTAAAATAAATCCCGTAGTACCATATTTTTGGTACTAATATATAATAAAGTGTGGTCCAACCATAATGCACGATGTCACAGCTTAACGTTAAGTTTTTTGCCCAACTTAATTTAACATTTCTTTGTTTCAGTGTTTGACAAATTCAACCATGGAGAGGTACACAATTGAGCAGCGGGTTAAGATTCTTGAAGCCTTTTAAGAAAATGGGCGTTCAAATCAAAATGCATTTCGTGCACTTCGTGATTTTTTTGGTCAGCATAATCGACCAAACATGTCCACAATCAGTAGAATTGTGGGCAAATTTCAGCAAACCGGATCTGTAGGAAATGTGAATTACACGAAACAATAGCCGTGTTTTATTATCTTCTATCGGGATCCGGATCTGGATCTGGATTTACTTTTAACACGTAATACACAAACAAAATACTGGGAAATGTTCAAAATTGTTTTTGTAACACGTGTTAAAAGTAAATCCAGATCCAGATCCGGATCCCGATAGAAGATAATAAAACACAGCTAATGGCTCTTTTGCACGAGAAATTCAATGACCGTGTTATCTCACGTCGCCGTGTCGATGTTAATTGGCTGCCACGATCATGTGATTTGGGCTTCTTTCTTTGGGGATATTTAAAAGAAAAAGTCTACATCAATAAACCAAAAACAATTCAAGAGAGAGATAATTCAGCACATTAACCGACATTGAACCTCAATTATGTCTCATAGTTATTGAAAATATGGACCATCAGATAGAGGTATGCCACCGAAGCCGTGGAGATAATTTGACCGATATTTTGTTTAACACATAATTGTCATATATCCTTCTATAATATAAA
Source organism: Leucozona laternaria (assembly GCA_932273885.2). NCBI lineage: Eukaryota > Metazoa > Arthropoda > Insecta > Diptera > Syrphidae > Leucozona > Leucozona laternaria. The sequence continues at coordinate 9,221,837 of OW026368.1, forward strand.
AAATATTAAGATAATTCTCTGTAAACTTTTTGTTTTATTTGCAATTAACGTCGTGCTTTTTCCTTGGACCACCCTTTATAATGTACATTACAGTGAAATCTCAGTTAGGCAGACAGATCCGTCCGACCGACAAATTTTTTTAACTAAGCTTTTATGTTTCAAATGGAATACATTCTACGTTCTCTTATCCGGACACTCTTATGCCTTAAAGAATAAAATTATATAATTTAATTCCCTTAGGCGCCCAGAAGCGAAAAACTCTTCCGTAGCTTCAAGCGATGTATTATTGCTCTATATGGCAAGTATATTGGTTTTGTGTAGAAAAAATGCTGAGGTTGTAATCAAAACTAACATTAGCAAAAGTAGGTTTCGTTAAACGGTCCGTCAGTCTGTACATCTGTGCGTCCACTGTAGCTTGAGCTACAGCCTAAACAGGTGAACCAATTTGCTTCAAATTTGGTACAGGGTATTTCTATGTGACTCCATAAATCGAAAATACGAATTTTAATTTTAGCTCATCTCGAACGGGTATTGCTGCCATACAACAATTTTTTTTTTTTTTTTAATTTACTTGAAAACTGCTATAATTATTTTGATTAAACTTCATACCTGCAATGATCAAAATAATCTTAAGTAAACTGTGTTCCAGGTTTTTGGTAAGTAATTTGCTTAACGAAAGTAGCCATTCCACTTTTTTTTGAGAAACTGGTCTCATTTATGGCTTATTCACGAATATCTTTTCAATGATTGGACCGATCTTGATATAATTTTACAATATGGTACTTCCAAATAGTTTATACAAATATATAGAAAATCTAATAAAAATCATTTTTTGTATTACTTTTTTGACTTTTTTTAAAACATTTTCTCGTTGAAAATTTCAAGATATTATTAACCATTAAATTGGATTTTCAATGTTTCATCATATAACAGGTGTTAACCACAAGAGTAAGTTTGTACGATCCAGTCGTGCATAATTTGTATCTTCTCCTTATATAGCTAACAAATCTTACAGGTGTATTGAAGTCCAAACTTCTTTTTTTATGTGCAACCACCCGCACACAAAACCTCTCACCTCTCAGTTATTTAGCCAAATTATCAATATCAGAGAAAAATCAAAATTATTCAATTTTTACATCCCAAGTGAAGTGATACTAACCTACTCTATTAAAAATAACTTATCACTTATCAAAATCTTACTCGTCAATGTGCTTGGCAACGACTCATTTTGAATAGTACCTAATATACGACATTTTTATCCGTTGCGTCGGCTTAATCAGAATGCGCTCAATAAAAACATATAAAACATAACAAATTGTCTGCTAAGACGACTGCACAGTGCACAGTACATTTCCAAATATTATGATCCTCTCGTAAGCCAAGCACAACAGTCTAAACGTTTTTCATGCAATGAGGCGGGTGACTTGGCCCACAAATAAATAAGGTTAACAACAATGAGTCTTCATTTCGTGTATAATTCAACTATCGCAGCATAGTACCTCGAGCTGTGAACATGAGTATGTACTTTGGTATAACGTAAAGCATCTGTTAGGCCAAGTTAAATGATGCAATTTCGTACTTAAGATTAATTTAAAACAATTTTAAAGAGCACCATCAGTGCCAGCCAGCCTGCGCCAGCGCCAGCGGTAGGAAAAATGAACAAAATGATTGCAAATTACGATGCTATTAGTGATAAACGATTGTTTTTATGTTTGTATTATGTTTATGTTATAGTCTAAGATTTAATGTTAGAAATGAATAATAAGAACACATATGTGTTGTGGGTGTGCAATTTTTATTGTTATACAAGGTGTTTTACTGCAGGAAATTTATTCAACTATATTGATTAGAAAGTCTTACATTAAAAAAACAGCTCCTTTATAGAACCAACCATTGGCTCGAAGTAAAAAAAAACTCTATTCCCAGCCGTGTAAAATAAGTTTCAAAATAAACATCCTGTTTGAAAAATTAAATTCAAAACCTGAATATCAAGTGAGGAATAGGGATGGCCACGAGACCACACCAAAACGAGACCGTAGTTGTAGAACTGCAATTTGCAATTTACAAACAGTCTCAACGGTCTATTGATTAGAAAAGATACAATTTTAACAGCTATTAGATACAAACTCTAGTGCGATATTTCTTCCACGTAAAATAAATGTAATGATACCGAGACCACAGACAATACCAAGACGAGACTAAGTCATACAAATCCGACACCGATACCGCCGAGACAATACACACAATTTTCGATTTTAGCCAGACCGAGGCGAAACTTATACCAAAGACTCGTTTGTCGTTTTATCTCATCTCATGACCAGCACTAGTTACGAATTTGATAAGTTTCTTTCGTGTCGATTTCGTATTATTATGGTGTAAAGAATAAGATACAATTTAATTCAAAAACTCTTTTTGGGTTTTGAACAAATTTAAAACTAAGTTAAGAGTGAACGTACAAAATGAAAGCCTACCTTCCGGACTATGATGTCTGCACAATTTGGGAGCTTTCCATTTGAGTGAAGTTAAATTATTTATTTTTTCTTAATAATGAAAGCTTTTTAAGTAAACTACATACATACATAAAAGTGTCTTACATTTATGTGAAGTGGCAGTTATGAATAGAAAGACTTTTTTTCGCTGCATATTTTTAGGAATTCATATTATTTGTTATGGTTGAAAAAAGAAATGCTTTCTCTTTGTAAGCTGACAATGAGGTGGCGTTGCTAAGGACTAAATTCAAAACTGATTTCTTTTTAATATAAATAGCACTTCTTGTTCTCGATTTAATTAAGGGCTGATATTGACTGCTTATATGGATTTGTTTTTATTACCTCAATTGTGTTGAAATTTCAAAATATGAATTCGTGTTCAAATTTTTGAATGAATCTATCCAAAGAAGCTAAAGCGAAAATTATGAAATTAGCTGTTTGACTTAATAAAAGCCAGTTGCTCGGTTCATATGTTTGTACAACGATCTGTTCCTTTTAAATTTTGTAATGAAAATAATAATTTAAAATTTTTTTAAAACCTATACATCCACACACCATATATGTACATGTACATTGTACATTGACTGGAGTTTTCAAGTAGGGAAACCGAGACGAGACCGAAACAATACTATTTCGAAAGCATCCCGGTGAAGAGACGGGACCGTATTTTTGGAGATTATTTGGAGATTAAATATAAAAATAGCATTTTTAAATTAAAAACTTTAGTTTTTCAATATTATTACATACTTTCCAGCTTCTAGTTCTATATTTCCTCCACAAAAATACAATAAAATACAACAAAAAACTTGATGAGATCGATACCCAGACGATACCAATTTTTAACGAAACTAAAAAGAAGCAACGTGACGAACGCTTATTATTTTTTTTGGTATCAATTGAACATCTCGAAAGACATTAGTGAAGCTAGTAGTTAAATATCAAAGATTAATTTCAAGTTATTTCGACGAATGGAAATTCTTCACAATTCTTTGAAAATTGGCAGATATCATCTCTTTAAATTGAAAACCTGAAAAGTGAAGCAAAGAAAATTTGCAATTTTTTGTTCAGTCATAGTTTCAGTTGAGCTTTGTTACTATTGTGAAAAGTGTCCTAAGTACATTCTCCAAAAGTGTTTTCAAGAACTTCGGCAAGTTGAGATAGTTCTTAGAGTCTGGAAGTGTTTTGATTATTACGTTGGTAACCGAAAGAATCTTATGAGTCACGTTTCTTAATCCAGGGATCCAGGCTCTTATACAAACTGACCCAGATGGAAGTCCTGTTCCATAATATAGCATAGAAGGAAATACAAATATTCTTGATTGTGGGCTAATGGCCGAGCTTCATTGGAGAGAATTTTGTCAATTTACTTATTGTAGTAGGTATTATTGTAGCAAAAACAAAAAAGATATTTTTCTTCTCCTATTTCAAAATGTCTTTCTTTACTAAAATATTAAAATTTCGCATTTTAATCTAGCCAATCCATGTGCAAGAAAATTTTGCTAATGTATCTAATGAAAATGTAGATCACGTTAAAAAAAGGTGTGCTTTAACCTTGCTTAATTTTTGATTGCAACAGTGTACAATTTTTCAGCAATATTGTTTGTGCAATAATTATTAAAACAAAATATATATCACACTCTTTAGAATTCTTTTAAACATAAATAATTTATATGAATGGTTTGTGCTTATTTGTTAGAGCATATATGCATTGCACGTAACTTTTATTTGCTTAAAATCTCACGAGGCATAATATTTACCTACACTAGAACTAAAAGATGAATAACATATTATTTTTAATTTCGGTACGTGTTCACCTTGCGAAAAGACTTACAAAAAAGAGGCAGAAGCATTTGAATATGTCAAAGACTCCGGACAGTGTTTGGTTTATGTCAAACAGAAAAGATTTGAACAAGCTGAATGGAAGCTTCATATTTTTTCAAACTGTCAAGATCTTGAGATAAAAATGGTTTGAAATGACTTTTTAGTTTGTCCCACATTAATTTAAATAAATTATTTTTCAAGAGGGCATTCAACTTCTGGCAATAACTCATTTTTTTTATTTATCTGAGACACACATGATTTGGTTGTTTATTATTTAAATTGGAACCAATGTTCAACTCGAATTGGTAGTTTTTATTGATTTGTTTATTTATTTTAGATTTTCATAAAAAAATCCTTTTTTATAATTTTTAATAAAAACTATATGATTGATTAATAAACCCACAATTTTTTTGTATAGAATATAAATATATTTACTTTTGGCAAATAATATCTACTCACAAATAAAAGGTACCAAACTATTTTGAAAGATCTCATAATAGCCTTTTTGTTTTTAGTGATTTATTCCTTCTAAGAAGTTCCATTTACCGCCGAGAATTTTTAAACATTTTCGACTTAAACTCACGGACAAAAGATCGGAGACTAAAAGCTGTCAAAGAACATATACAGTCCTTATGTAAAAAATTGTGTTGAAATATGGTCATCTGTGGTCATCAAAAATCGATACCACATCTCAAAAGAATTTACCTTCACCTCTTAATAAATACCAAACGGTCAAACATAAGGCATCAAAATGGCGCCCAGTGAAGTTATGAAAAAATTAAAAAAATGCACTCAAATATTTTCGAAAATAATTATAGAGTACTCATAATAACTTAAGTGTTATTATGGTCACGTCTAACTATGGCATCTTTATGCATTACTGCGTGCAGTAATTAAGTCATAAAAGTTGGTGTTGCATTTTTTTTTTTTAAGTGGAAGTATCTATACATGACTCTGTACAAGCAATTTCTAGGCCAAATATGCCACAAAAAACATGATCATGTACTGGATGATACTAATAATTTACTTTTCTATACAAACAAAAATAACAACAAAAAAACTCACTCACTCGCAGAGATTTATTTAGCTCACAAAACAAGATCGAGTTCGTTGCTCAACTCTTTTATTTTGGTTTGCTTCTCTTTACGTTTTTCTTTTGTTTTGATGTGTTTTTATTTTTCTTTGTCACCCCAGTGAATGGTAATAAAATACCAAATATATTTACCAAAATGGAAATATGATGGCAATAAAAGAAGTTAATTGTGACCTTGGAAGCACTCTACTTGATTATACTTCTACGCCTGCTAAGGACCGGACGGTCTGAATCTGATGTGGTTGGGTTTTTGGATCATTGCTGGAACTTCCCACGTTATGCGATGTGTTGTGCTCTGGTGCTTTGTAAAAGAGTTGTTGTAATAGTAATAATTTTTAATCGCTATTTTTCTTGTTATATCACATAAACCGTTACTTGCTTTTATAGCAGGGCTTAAAATGGACAATTAAAAATGAAGTAAAAATACCAAAAATATAATTGAAAAAAACATTAAAAAATCGTAACAACGAGTTGTGTGTGCGCAATATGTGCGCACTTTTTGTCCGTCCAATAAATCCCCCAAACATTAATCTAACGACGACGTAACTGCATTAAGATACTTATCTCGTTTGTGTTGGTTAAATAATCAATTTATTGCTTCTTCAAAACATTTGTCGCATTTGGTAAGCATTATACAAACTGTTGCTTGAGCGTGTACGATGGACAAAGAAATACTTCACTCCATTTCAAATATCTAATCATAATACATTGAAATTGTGTAATGCACTTGATGGGAATTTGTAATTGAAAAGGCACAAACTAATAAATGACATGCAATTTGTTGAAGTTGTCCCGCAATTAACTTGAAAGAGCTAAATGCACCAAAACTGTATACTCCAGCAGGTCACTTCCGCTAAGCATTTGCATTGAATGCGCTATGAACTTTCAATTCCTCTTATTTTTTAACAAAACCTGTATCATAGCTTAAAAGGCTCTGACACTCAGACATAGCAGAATGTGTACTATGTGGTATTATTAAAATGGAATGAAAGTGAATCTTCACTTCATGATGAACAAGTTTGATGCGGTCGTCATGGGACGATGTAAAATTTCTTCTATCCAATATATCTGGCCTTGCGGCTGAGAAGTGAAGTGGTACAAGTACAACGTAGGCTATAATTTCCTTTCCTGCAGGTTTACATTAAAACTTATGGGAGTCGTTGAATAAAGTGCCTCTCCTTGAGACAGTGCTGGTTATGTGGTCTTTGATCGTGAAAACAGATTTCCCATTGTAAATGGCAAGCAGAAGATAGTTTAAACTGTGGGAAGAATAGTTTAAAAAAGTGAAATAAAATTTAAAAAAAAAATAAAATTTCATTTCGCTCATTTCTGAAATTAAACCAAAAAATTAACTTTTTTTTTAACTAAAATCCGTTCTGAAAAACTAATATTTATACTAAAATCGCTGTCTTGCACAGTTTTTTATATAAATTTGAATACTTTTTTTAAAATATCATATTTTTCAATATTCTTAAGAACTAATTGGTTATGGTATCTCGTTTATAACATTAAAATGAAACGAAAGTTCTTTCCTATAGAAATTTTTAAGATTTCTTTTTGTCGATGTCATTGAACAAAATTGAATTTTTAAGAAAAATTTAAATGTTTTTTTTAAAATCTTATATAATTTATGGGAACATTTTCAGGACAAATCAAAGTATCTACTCCTTTTAATTTTGCTGAGCTCATAATTGAATATTTTGACTAAAACAACAACAATGCGCTGACATTTTTCTTAATCTTTATTTTTTTCTTAATTTTTTTAAGTAAAGCTACCCCACTGTGTGCGAAAATGTGATGTGAGCTGACTTCCGTGAGATAACACCTTCAAAAAATATGGGGGTGACCGGAAAGGATGATGATTGCATCTTTTGGTTTGGTTGCGTAAGATTTAAAAATTTGCAGTAAGTGAAAGGAAAGAGATGATCTTTCAAGATGATTATGGATCCTGATGGATGCACCTTGAGAACTACCAACTACATAAGAGTTGTTGATAGTTGTACTTAATTGCCTGGTAAAAAGAGAAGTGAAATGGTATTTTATTATGAGCAAATGAAGAATTTTATCTAAGAATTCAATTAAAAAAATACAAATAACACCTTACAATGCATCGTACTATTTAAAAACAACCGGGGGGGGTTAATTTGATAGGAAGAATATTGACATTCACTAAGGGTGGTCCAAAATTGATTTTTTTAAATTTTTTTTATAATTGGGCCTCCCTGTTAATTCTCTGTAGCAATATATATATATTTTTATACACACGTTGAATCGCCTAAGATGCAACAAAAAGTTAATACATATAGCTAGGTGTTGTTGTTTGTTGACAAGGCAACAAAGAAATCGTATGTAAGGGAGGTTCTATTAACCCGGTTAAGGCAGGAGGATCAATTTTTTAAAAAAATTGTCCTTAAATGAATATTGACAAAAAATGGAAACACTTACAATATTGTATTGAAGTTTTATCCAAAGCCAGAAGTTTCTTATATTTTAAATTGATTTATTTTAGTTTTTGAAAACATTATTTTCAAAACAAAAGTTAAAACAAAGTTTTATTCTAAGTTTTTATAGTTTTAGATAATTAAATACTAATTTGGAATTCAGTATCTTACTGTCTTATATATTTCAGGTTAATTGCTGCAGACCAGATGATTGATGTCTGCAGGGTTTTGAGAAAATTAAAAATTACCAAATAAGATGTTTTGTTAGGAAACTCTGAATTACTAAAGTTAACTGACAAAATAAATCGTGATATTTTATTGATTTTTTACATATATAAATTAAATTAATCTTAAGTCATAGGTAATAATGATTTCGAGATAACTTCTGAAAATATTTATGACTCTATGAACACTGCTTTCTTGTTAAAATACAAGTTTCAAATTTAAAACGTCATGTAATAATTTGTTCCAATTTCTCATGGGCCGTTTCTAGTGCTCTTTTACGGTTTTTTTGTCTTGAATATCATTATATAATTTTTATGTTGACATTTTCCAAAAGAACATCGATTTTAATTTTTTCAGTTTAATAAATTTGGTAATAATTTTTTGTAAAATGGTTTTATTATCTACAATCGAAGAAAGCTTGGAACTTATTTGATTATATTGTTCCTTAAAATTTTAAGTAAAAAGAACAAAAAAGAAGTATACATTTTAAAAAGAAAATCGATATTGGTTTCTATTTTTCATAGACGAAATGTGTGTTACAGTTTGTAATTCTTTTAACCTGTTAACCACTATAGAATACTTAATATTGTAAACATTTGTGTTACTTTTAACTTTTCATAAGCACCTGAACTTAAATCCTGTAGTTCTAGTAGTTCTTGACTTCTAGCCCATTTAGTGCTTGTTACTTAAAGCACTGAGCTTTTACGCCATCAACTTTAGAATAGTGTGAGATTGTGTGGCCCATAGCTAAGTGAACTTTTGAAAAAAACAACATCGTCACACTTTATTGGATACCTGTCAAGGGAAATGAGGAGACGGATTCTTTGGCAAAAACAAGTCCTGAGCCCTTTTGCGGCAAACGAAAAACCTTATTGAAAACAAAATAAAAAATAGGAGGCTAAAATATCTAAAAATTGGAAAGCACTCCCCAAGCTGAGGCAGGAAAAATTACTTCTTGGGAACTAAGAATCAGCTTAATGAGGATAAATCTCAGAATAACAACGGGCCTCCTCAATGGCAGTACCTCAGGCAGATTCTGTAATACGCCGGACCACATTTTTGAAAATAAAAATGCGTCTGGCAATATTGTATGAATATTATATTTTTCATAATTATTTTTATACATATTGTCGCCCTATAGTATTGAAGAGATGTATAAGCCATTTTAAATTTGTTGGGAAAACCTATGTATGTATTCAACGAGAAATAACCAACTTAAATGAATGTAACTGTGCTAAGAGAAATAATATTTTATCAGAAAAAATTTCATTCGTATTTTTCCAAATATTCAAAATATGAAAAAATATCTTTCTTTTTAAAGTTGCAAAACCCAATTTTCATGATTAAAATTAAAAAACACGGTTTTTATTAGCAAAAAACTAGTTAATTCAGTATTCAAACGATGCATGATAGCAAAAAAGTTCCTTTCCCTAATAAGTTGTATAATACCTTTAGAAATCAACTTACCATACTGGACTATTAAGAAGCTAGTATATAAATTACAGTTACAGTTACGTATGATACATAAAAGTAGTTGTTATTTATTTCTTTTTAGGCCCAGTTTTCAACTCAACCAGAGTTAGCTAACTAAATTACCCCACAGTTAACTGGGGAAGAAGTTTTTCTGGACCTAAGAATCTAAGAATCTGAATTTAAAAGTTCAGATGTTAAAACCCAACCCTGAAAACGACTATTTTCGACTTTTGAACTTCCGTATCGCGATTCTTAAATTTTTCGGAATTTTCCTATTTTCCTATTTGTATACAACTTTCTTTAATTCTAAAAATATATCCATTGCAAAACAAAAATATTTCTTTACAGTAACCAAGTTCACCCTTTTAATCAAAATCTTGGAAAATCTGCAGGGTGTTGATGGTCGAAAACTTGGATTTAAGTTCCCCATAAGAAACTCTTATGATAGAATTTCAATTATGGAAAGTATTGGGTATTAAACAAACATTTGCACCTTTAAAACCGCACTTTGAAATTTCTAAACATTGCAAAAGTATTAAATAACGTTTCCTTATAAATATGTAGTTATCTTCTTTTTTTTCATTTCTTTCCTTGTATCTTGCTCTTTATTTACACATTTTTATCATATTTAATTTTTTCGTTTTTATTTTCATTCACTCTATTTCTCCCGCGTTATAAAAAAATTTAATTTGCAAATTAATTATGTAGTTAATTTTAGTTCAGTAGCTTACCCTTGATGGTGATTCTTGTGTAATCCCATTTCTGATCTAAGCTTACAAAAAGCAAAGAAAATACAATTGAATTATTTTATTTTTTGTAAAAGTTTCGTTTATTTACAGAAAATTACTATCATTTCGTTACACTTAAAAAACTACAACAAATTTAAACATTCTAACAGCGTTTACTCGTGACATCATTCAGTTTCTTTTCTTTTGTTTTTGTTTTTCTTAGAAATTAAGGAAGTTTGTTTGTGCCACCCGCTTAGATGGCTCTGACTATATACACAACAAAAACACATGGTACACTTGAATATAAAAATGAAAATAGAGACAGGGAGAGAGAGAGAGAGTGATAGCTGAAGAGTATTTACAGCATGAAAACAGTCGTGGTACATGAAATGCACTTAACTTAAAGAGATAACAAGTTAGGGATTTTTTTCTTTTCCAAGCTTAATCCCATCCATGATGTTCATGGTGTTCATCATGATGTTCATGGTGAATTGGCACCCACACCTTTTCCCATATTGGCTTCCAGACCTTCTTCCATGCTGGTACCTTGACTTCCTTCCACACTGGCACTTGAATGGCTTTCCATTCGTCTTTCCAGGCTTCCTTCTTTTCGGTGGCCCAGGCTTGTTTCTTCTCCGTCCGCCATATTTGTACTTTCTCTTCGACCCATGTCTCTCGTTTCTCCTTAATCCAGATTTGTTTCTTCACCTGTTTCCACACTTGAATCCATTCTTCCTTCCATTCCAGTTTCTTCTCGGGCACCCATTCTTGTTTTTTCTCTGTGCGCCAGACCTTCTTCCACACTGGTTTCCAGATTAATTTCTTTCGCCAGAGATCATGACTTGTGTATTCCCAACCTTCGTGATCTTTGCCAAGGAATTTCTCACCGGGTATTCCCATTTTCACCCATTCGGGGACAAACATTTGCTTCCATTCGGGTACTTGAATTTCTTTCCAAATTGGAACTTTGATTTCCTTCCAGATGGGTTTGTTGATTTTCTTCCATTCGGGGACTTTTTCTTCTTTCCATGCGGGCACTTCACGTTCTTCGACGTGGGGTTTTTTCACAATCTTCCAATCGGGTACTTGGACTTCTTTCCAGATGGGAACTTGGACTTCTTTCCAAATTGGCACTTGGATTTTCTTCCATTTGGTTTCCCATGCTTCTTTTTTGACAGTCTTCCAAATTTGTACCCAGTCTTCTTTCCAGACGAGTTTCTTCTTCCAGACTCCTTCGGGCGGGTGGGCGAAAGCTGTTGAAATGAGCACACTGCAGCTGACTGCGAGCAACTATATTTAGAAAATAAAGAGAAAAGTTTTCATTATGTTGGGATATCTATACAAGGAAAAAGCTTAATTATTAGAAGTAAAATTTGAACACCAGCGCCACCTTCATAGCGTTAATGATACGTATTACATTTTACAAGACATTTTTAAAGTGCAAGCTTTAAGAAAAGCGGAGCCCAATGGAATTATGTAGCTGTGTTTAAGTGGGAATTATAGGTATAAAACTTTTCAGCAAAACGTTTCGGAACAAATTGGAATTTAAATCTTTTTTTGTATGTTCTAATTCCATTATTACAAACACTTTCCAATATTCAACGAACGAATGTCACATTTGACAGGAGATGGAAGGTAAAGTAATTGGCAGTAATTTACTGTGGTGACATGAAGTGTTAGATTTCAACTGGCTGGGGTGAGTGATTTCACAAACACAAGACTAATATAATTGAGTTCTAGAGAAGGAAAATGGCATCATATGGGAATATTGGTAAATGAAAAGCCTATGATATGTCCAGAAAATAAATCTTTGCATCGGTAGAATGACACAGAGGAAAATTTAACTCATATACTAAAACCACAAGTTTTCTTGATCATTTCATTTAATTAATCTCCACTTAAGTTTTTATTCAAATTCAGATATTTAAGGCAATTTGATGGTGTCATACGAGAGATTAAACATCTACAACTTCTGTGACATTTCTCTCCATAAAAAGTGAATTTATTTGAAATTATTTATTTATTCAAACTTAAAGTTTATTCACATACTTCTTGTCGTAGAATTTAGATTTGATTTTTATGTTCTGAAGGTTACGAGCCAAAAAATAATATTGTAATAAAGTTTGACAGTTGATTTAATAAAAATCATCATCACTACTTTAAATGGAAATTAACTTATTCGTACGTCAGTTTGCTTGTTTGATATAATAATAATATGTCTTCCGCTATTACATTAACACTGTCCCATTTGTATATAAATGAGTTATTCATTTCCATTGTAGTTTTTTTTTTATAATTCAAAAACTATACCTATTCATCGTAGGTGTTAAAAGAGATAAGCCTATACCATCATGACAAATTTGGCAGTGAATTTAATTATTATTCGCTCCAAATTATATTGTGACTAATTTATATTGATAACCTTGACCTACCAATGGAAAATTTGATTTGATTTGTCTAAACTGTGATTCATTTTTTTAAGTAATTTTTCAGCATAGCAAATATTATTAATTGAGGGTATAGGGTCTCTGAATTTTAAATTCCGACAAAACTGAATTTTGTTGTAATTTTGTTTGTATTTGTTTCGCATTACATAAAAAGTACCTTTGAGTATCCTCTGGATTAGGTCTTTTAATTTTGCTAAACAATTGTAGCTTAAAATATTCTATCATTTAAGAGCAATATATTTTAAGAAAAACTTGTTAACTTAAGTACCATGTCGATGTTGAAAAAAATTGTGTGAGTGCCGGGACTCACGGTTAATATGTGTAAATATCAACGTGCGCGGATCCAAAACGGACTTGTTTTTGCTTGAAGGGGATCTTAAGATTTTTTTCACTGAACGCACCCATCCTAGTATGCAGATCGTAACGTTGAACACCTTAACGTTGCACGACGTAACGCTGCACACGAACGTTCACGTTTTTTTTCACTCTACCGGCAGCATAGATGTTTACACATCAAAAGTACATTAAAGCAAACAAGTGAAATTTTAAAGAATTATATTTTGACAATTTTCGTCAAAGAAGTATGTGCAAAATAATTATTTAAACTGAGGTTTTGTTTCATAGTCTCATCGCGTATATCAATGAATATATTGTTACTTTTTAAGAAAACCGGAACAATTCAACAAGTCTCATTTTTCAGCAGCGGCAAAAGAAAAAACTTACAGCCTAATTTATTAAAATTCATTAAACACCTCTAAACGGCTGAATAGAAATGTAGTGCATAATCATTTATGAAGCCACTATTCAAAGTTGCATAAATCCTAATTCATAAAATATTTCCCTACACTAGTTATAATGCGCTTGTGTCAAATAAAGTATACCAACAAGGGAAAACCTATAACGTTTTACTGCCACAATTGATTGACAAAACTCAGATCTGAAAGTGAAAAATCAACAAAAGAATTCTGCTGCGCCGATTGGATTAGTTTAAATTTATTTTAATATTACATATGTATACCTATTCTTATTATGAAATAATGATTATTCCATTCACTGAGAAGAAAATAGGAACATCTATTAGGATGGCACTTGTTTTGGCAATGTTTTTTTTTTTTATTTATTCTGTGTGTCCCACTGTAATCAGTCAAATAACTTTGATTTGATTTATTATAAATAAAGAATTTCCATCAACTTTTAAACTTTCACCTACATTTTAAGTAAAAGACGGAAAACTATACGTGTATTTTTAATGAAAAGTTTTAACTTCTCGGTGGGTCACGTCGACCTTAGCCGATTTAAAAACATTTTTGTTTGTGCAAAGTACCTTCATAATATAGATTGATCACTTTTAGGATTCACAAAATACGGGCCACCCTTATAACATTGTATATTTTATTGTCGTCTGGTGTGTGAGTCAAATTGACATTTCGATACTTAAACATCCTTATGTAGGCACTATTCAACCTCCAAAAGCGTGTAGCTTCTTATGTCTCTATTCAACGTTGCATAAGTTTTATGAATAACGTTTTTGCGTTAAGTGGAATTATAAGGAGTGAACACCTGAAGAAGAACGTAACCATATTAGAAGCGTCATCGTCTATTCTGAAAAAAATAATCAGCTATTAGATCTGAGGCCCACTAAGTAAGTGGAAATAATTTATATAATAAAATATCACAGCCATACATATCAGCTCTGGTAAGTTCCAAATATTGAACTTAGAGTATAATGGTCTTCAAACGAATATTTTTTTTTTTCGAACAAAATTTTATTTGTTGAGTTGGGTAGTAAAGGGTCCGCCATCTAACGTTTTTTTTGTCAACTAGTGCTTATTTCGTGAATGGTAACACTTAGCTCATGTCCGATTTGACAGATAATTAGTTTTATCCTTCCGCTGAACGAATATGGTTGTGTATACGCTTCGCTAAGTGGGCCTGCGATCGACTTAGAGAAGATGCCGATTTTGCCAAAAAAAAATCATCTTTTCAGATGAAGCTCATTTTGATCTTGGCGGGTAGTAAACAAGCAAAATTGTCGCATTTGGGGCACAGAAAACCCGCACGCATACATTGAAAAGCCGATACACCCAAAACGAGTCACTGTTTGGTGCGGATTTTGGTCCAGAGGCATAATTGGGCCATTTTTCGAAAATGAGCAAGGAGTGGCCGTTACAGTCAATGGCGATCGTTATCGGGCCATGTTGAACGAATTTTTGTTCACAAAAATTGAAGAAGAGGATATTGGCAACATTTGGTTTCAACAGGACGGCGCTACGTGCCACACAGCCGAAGCTACACTCGATGTTTGCGACTTAAAAACTGAAGTGTTGGCATTCTTACAAATTGAAAATCTGAACTCACATTCTAAGAAATCTTAAAATCTTAGACCATTGAGTCTTTTTTCCAAAAAAAAAATGATTTGAGTTCGAAAGACAAACAAAGTTCCTACATAATCACGTATTGATGGGAAAATCCACAAAGTTTGAAGACACAATATTTTTACATATTTTATTAATTTCCGTGTTAGTTTTTCTATGAATTAAAAAAAAAAAAACTGAATAGTCATTATAAAATGATTGCTTTCGCAAGTTCACTGCCATTCAATGCCAACTGTTTATTTTTGTTTTTTGCTTAGTCATTTCTGCACAATGTACCTATATGATGTGTGCAAAAGACTTTTTTCATTTTACAAATATGTAGGTACTTGAAAAGTAATAAAGCCATGATAAATTAGTAGTCATTTAAGTCTATATAAAAAGGTTAAGTTGCAGTAGGTGTGTAATGAATAATAGCTGTACATTATGAAACTTAAGTTAACTGAATTAATTTTTTATTTATCTATTTTAAACAATGATGGTTCTTTAATTATTTGAAGCATTCTGAACTTTAAAAATATATTTTAATTATTTTGAAGGAAATTAGATGTCTTTATTTTAATTTATTTCAATTTTCGAGGGAAATTTTACTTCAACAAGTTATAACAGTTTCCAATAAATCACATCAAGGCTGCCACGGATTTAGTTCTAATATAAATCTCTGATATGAGCAGAGTAGTAATAAGATTGCTGTTTGACTTTTGCTATGTGACGAAAGCAATTATGAGAAATGTGTATTAAAAAGATTTCAATTTTTGGTTGAGTATGTCATTTTGCAATTGAAGAATTTTAAAGTATTTTTAAAGTCACTAATAATAGGCTTACTTTGAACTACTGACAAATAGTGTCTTTCAATGAAAGAAAATTAATTAAAAAGACAAATGGAATTCACTGAACTGACAAATGAAATGTCACTTTGCCTTTGACTGATAGAAGAATTACCTGTTCGGTAAGTCCCCAAAAAATTCCAATTTCTTCCAACTTTAATCCGAAGTTCTGTCAAAATTCATATAGGACATAAATTAAATTATTCTAAAATTGATAGAAATCGGGAATTTTGGGAAGTAAACGAACAGACCTAATACTTTTTTAACTTCTTCTATCGTTTGTCAATTAATAAAATAGAATGTCAGCTCGCTCTTTGTTGAAAAATGTTTTTTTTTATTTTTCATCATGTTCCTGCCACTCCCAATAAAAATACAGCTCTTAAAACGTATATAATTATAAACTTTAGAACGGAGTAAGGAATACAAATGTGTGAGTATGAGTATGGGATTCAAGTTTTTCTTTTTTGGATACAAATAAAATCGAAAATTTCTGTCAGCTGAAACATCTTCCACTACTGCGTAAATAATTCCGTAATCGATGAATGTGCGCAGGGCAAATTTTTCATCAGTTCTGAATCGACAGTGATATTTTTTGTACCACAGTAAGTTGCTTAGATATTGATGTTCAAAAGCAGAAGATTCGTTTTTCATTCAAAGTCAAGTATGTATTTGAAAAAAAAAAAAAATTGAAGCCGAAGGACCAACAAATTACCTAAATAAATTTGAAAAAAGAATTCAACTGATAATTGTATTATTGGTTCAATGGATTGCTAAAAATCTCAAAACTAAATGCTTCAACTTTATAATGCTGGTTTTCTCTATCTCAATTAGAAAATTGTTAACAGAGATATAACTTTTCAAAAAAAAAAACACTCGAAAATAATAAAAACATTTTTGTTCCTTTAATTTTGTGCAACAATGTGTAAGCATATTGTTCTTGTTGATTCTCATCAAAAAGAGTCTGCTTATATTTTCATTTAAATTAACAAATATTTTAATGAAACTCCGTTTCAAAGTTTTTTTTAGTTCAACATTTAATACGATTTATTGATACAAATAAGGCCAGTTCAGAAAAATGAGAGAATATCTTAGCTATCTGCAATATGTGTATGAACAGGATCCTTGAACAAAACTTTCTCAGTTCTGCTGTCACTGAAGAAAACAAAATTGGATTCCCGTGCTCAACTTTGACAGAGCGAAATGCTTAAGATCGCATTGTTTTAACTAAATAGTCAATACAAAAAATAAGTGGGATAGCAAAATTTGAATTTGTAAACTGTGAAATTTATTCAAAAGTTGAGTCTCGAAAGGAAATGATAACTTAAAAACATCTGTGCTTCATTGTTTTAGTAAAAATTAAATCTAAAACTAACTTGTTTTAGTTTTTTAGTGCAAACACTTTATCTAGAAGATCAAATATTTCCTTGTATAACCAAAAATTTGATTGGTTGATAAAATTTTGGTTTGTTTAATTAAGCTGGTTTTCTGGTTTTATGTTTTTTTTTTTTTTAAATTATTTTAAATGTTTTTAAAATCAAAACATTATTCTGTTTGCTAAGTTTATTTCTTTGTATCTATATGACTATTTAATTAATTTGAAAATTTATTTACGCTTTAGCCACGACATTATATTTACAAACAAAATGTAAGAATTTCGTTCGTTATTCTGTGTTTCGAAATTAACTTTTCGAATTAATGCATTTTTTCTTCTTCCCCTATTTTATTAAGTTTTAAATTTAAGAATCAATGTGTCAAGGAAAAATTAAAAAAAAAAAACCTTTACATTTATGGTTTCCTCAATATTTAAAAAAAAAGCCATAGGAATCATTATATTTTGAAAAATAATTGCGTATATAGAATTTCGAAAAACAGGACGCAACAACTATGACTTCTACAAAATTTGTTGAAAGGAATTTTTGGTTAAGAAAAGATGAGCACAACTAGAAACTAAACAGTTTTTCGTACAGCAAAGTTTATAATTCCGAAATAAGAATGGAAACATTTTTTCAACGTAAATTTCTTTTGAAACATTTTTGAAATCCTTTTATAAAGAGTATCTGCACGAGTTGTTGCTGAAGACCAACGATCTAAACACATTTTTTAAAATTTGAATTACAAATTAAATATTAACTATAAAGAATTCTAAAATGATTTAAAATAAACTTTTTGTATTCAGTGTTGAGAACTCCACATTTTGAATTCATTTTTTGCAGTTGCACTAAAGGACATAATTATTCTCAAAATAACAAATTTTAACTCAACAGTCTATGGTTAAAATAAAATTATTGAATTTTATTTCCAGGACACTTTATAATGTTTTCACTTCACATTTTAAAAGTATGTTATTTAAAAAAACAAAACACCCACCAATAACGTAAGGGATCTCATCCTGGGTAAATCCCTTCGCGGTTAGTTAAAGTTTAAACGTTAAGCACTTGTGAATCTTACTCCTCTCCTGATGAGGTCTTCTAATCACACTATCGTTCAGTAACTTGTGAACATCTATTTATATTTTGAAAAAGATATAAGAGACATCAAGAGCCCCCAAACCAAATGCATGTAGAGCTTTGGTGTTTGCTGCTGTTTCTCTTACAAAAAAACAAAAAAAAAACACAGCAAAATATGCACACCCAGGGTTGTATACATGCAATTTGAGAAAACTTCACAAAAAAAGAGAAGAAAATGCAAAACAAAAAAACGAAAAAAAAAACAAAATCACAACAATAATTTCGGATGATCCCCGTCACATTACCACAACCGTATACGACGAAGAAACCCCAAAGAAATATTATTGTCTATCTTACTCCAACATTTCCCCCAAAACAAATTTTATACTTTATCCCTTCTTAAGTGGTAAAGTGCGGACAAAAAGTAAAAATTCAACAAAAAAAAAGTAAAAAAAGAAGCTAAACCCTGAGTGGGTTCAAGTTGAGATTCGCATCTTCTCTCATTGCACGGTTAGGCTTTTAGTGAGTTTGAAAATGTGGTTGTAAAATGTTGTGTATATGGGTTTTAGTAGCCAAGAGCGCGGAACCTTCACGTGAGTCGCATGATTCGATCGAACACCGAGCCTACTATCAGATGGCTGTATGGTGGAGTATAATAAAGTTATTCAATACGAAATTCTCATGTTGTATGAGAAGCAAGCCGCACCACAATTACTCTCCCTTTCAATGGATTTATCTGCGTGCAACAGCAATAGATACGAGCGCCACCAGTTGAATTTATTTCCATTTAATTGGCAAAACAATGTGCACTTGAAACATGTGTAGAAAATTGTACGGTGGTGCTGGACTTAATTAAATAAGTAGATTGGAGGTGATCAAACACTAAAGATAGTAGATACACCTATATATAAAATTATTTTTTAAAAATTATTTCAACTTAGATTAGGATATTGTAAAGTAGGTGAATCGTGAAGAAACTACACATACTACGTTAAAACTTGAGTTGAATACCATAATACATTCTAAGCGGGATATACATTGTTCAAATGCTTGTCATGCTTAGAAAGTGTATTAGTAAAAATGAAACACGAATACATTGCGTGTATGCTTGAAGCAAAATCAAAAAGTTTTGATTTTTGTTCAATCAGATAGCCAGAATTGAAATAATGTATATTTGAGAATGATTGCTTGATCAAGCATAGGCACATTTTCGCATAGAAATTTAATTAAAAATAAATGATTGAAGACTCATGCATGAAGTGTGTGTATGCAACGTCAAAAAAAAATTATTAATACACTCTCACATGCATGACAAGCATTTGAACAATGTAAATCCCGCTTTAAGGTATGTGACTTTTGGAAGTTTTCAATATGCAAAATAATTTAAGAAAAGGACAATTTGAATTTAATGTCATTAGTTTTATTATACAATATATTTTTTTCCTCAAATAGTTTTGACCAAAACCGTCCAAAAATATCGATTCACACCGTTTTTTTTTGATGAAAAATACTTCCAAGTTAAAGTGAAATATTTCATTAAGATACTTGTGAATATTAAGTTTTTTATTAAATTTATTTTGAAATAACTTAACTTCTAAAAGATTGTTTCTATTTTTAAAACCAAAAACTGGTTATTTAAAAAAAACGGCTTTCGTCCGCTTAAAACTTTCAGTTTAAACCGAATGGAAAAAAACCAGAGAAAGCGAAAACCGGTTATTTTGCAACAACATTCCTGTCATCTTTCCATACCTGTGTATAATGAATTAACTCCCACTCCCACCAAGTTTCAGTGGGTCCATAAGTTTTTGAGTTAAATCATTGGCAATAAGTTCAAAAAATAAGATTGGTAGCGCAATGCGTAGTGTAATGGCTCTGAAGACACTTGGTTCATGTTCAACTCCCAGCTGGGCAAAAAGTTTCCAAATTAAATTCGAACGTAATAGAGACTAAGGACTACTAAAAGGAGTCTGATGAGCCTGGTAGCAGTGATTATTTTACTTAGTGGTAGCTCACTCAAGTGGTTGTTGTTTCATTCAAACCTTTAATATTAATATGATGTTGGGTAAGCCTTGCAGCCTCAACTGTCAGTGTGTTATCACACAATAAACTAACTTTCAAAACTAATTCCCAATTAAAAAAGGAGAAGTTAGTTTATTTTTATTGGTATATGCTCATATTTCTCCAGGAATATATTATATATTTTTAGTTACTCCTAAAAAATTTCTACGCCAAGAAGGCCAATTAAAAAGTTAGCACGGCTAGTCGAAAAGCCTTATTTTTACAAGAAGTGTTGTTGGTGAAAAATTAAAAGTGATTTTGTGAAGGATCTTGAATCTGAACGAATTTTGCTTTCACTAAAATAATACATAATTCAAACCATCAACTTTTTTTAAAATCAAAATAATTGCTGAATTTACTAAATAAACGTCACAAAATCAATAGTTAAAATTTTGAATGAAATAAAAGAGTTTTTAAATCAGCTCTTTTGTTTTCAATTTAAAGTTTATGGCGAAAAATTTTAGATGATAACATGAGGATTTTATACACTTTTTAAACGACTTAGCATTGTGAACTTCTTTTTAACATTTTGTTAAAGTTAAAATCACCAAATGTTTTTTTTTTATCTTTATAGTAATATACTAAATCCATAAGTTTTTGACAATTGCAAATTTAAAAAAAAAGGTATGTTTTTCTTGCTTTTTTTTAAATGAATTGTTACCTTTTTAGGCGTGTTCAGCTAAAAAATGTTTAAAACTAAGAACATTTTAGTAAAGAGCTTTTAAGTTAGCAAATTGTTAAAAAGTATCATGCTATTACCAAAACATCAGGCTGTTTAATTTTTTGGGTAAACAATTTTTCCGATGGGCCAAGCTTTAGTTATTTGGTGAATTTATTTCTCGTCCATTAAATATTTTTCAGGAGTTCCACAGGGGTAAATTCTTGGTCCTCTACTGATTGATATTATTATAAAAGCTCTTTCGATTCAGGTTGAATATTCTTCTTTAGATTTGTACGCTAATGATGCTCAAACTTGACTAAGCTGCTAGGTTGATTAAAGATTTGGCTGATGAGTTCAGAAATTGTATTTTGTTTGATTGCACTCTTTCTTGGGATGATCATGTTCAAAATTCCTATTTATTTTTAAAGCCAAAGTCAATGGTTCCCTTTTGCAGTCTAACATTTCACTCTTCAGAATATTCGGCTAGGCTTAGAAATAATAAAAGGATGTCAGAAAAGAAACCGAACTTGACAGTGCGTGGCTTCGAATACCACTTCTGACACAACGTTTCCTTTTTGTATGCTAAACAAAGACTAGATTTATTGATTCAAGTTAAAGTATAATAGAGTGCGATACCCATATAATTATAAATAGGTCTTATACAGATATGTAGTTGGCAGTATATTAAAAATTAAAATAAAGTAGTTCAAGGGCAACAAAAGAAAACATAAAAGTAAAATCTAAATACCTAGAAAATTCTTATGTCTTAATTGTCATTTCCCACATTGAGTTTATTTGTATAAAACTTAATTTGAATTTTAACTTAATTATAATAATTTCTTGCATAATTTCAACTACAGAATTCTTGTATACCTTAAAAGCCCATTGTAAAAGATTCCATTAAAATTAACGATGCTATATTTTTAAACTGGTTGCAAATTTAATGTGACGATTAAACGACCTTTTAAAAGTGATAATAAATCAATTTTTTATTTACATGTACCTACCTACTTCTTTGAATCTGGAAACTACTAGATGGAATTTAGAGACGAATTTAAACCTCTTCGTCCAGATATTGTTTGTATGGTGTATGAAGTATTTATGTGTTAAAGTATATCTGTTTTATAATGAAGAATTTCAAACCAAAATACGACATAAGCAAAAGTATTTTTTTAGAAGTAAATGCTACATTTTATCTTCCTCTTTCCACACTTTTTTTCTCGGTTAATTATTTTACATGTGCTACAAAAAAAACAAAAACTTCCCTCTTTTCATGACCGTGTTCTGGTGTGGTAACTTTCAATTTCAAAACAAGCCGTCCATCAAAACACACACTCTGCCCCAAGAAGTAGGTTACTCTGCGCGTACGTTGATCGCCACCGCGTCGTGAACGTCCGCACGAATCATCGCTCTTTCGCATCAGTCCAACTGAATTTCTGCATTTCATATATATACTTTTATCGCTCCATTGCATCTGTTGGATACCTTTTCAACCCAAATAATTATTATCCTTGGGTTGATGATGGTTCTGCAAACCGCTACAATGGTATTTCCCATTCTCATTAAGCTGCCATTTATTTTCCTCGAAAAAAAAAAATTGTTTAAGACCTTTCGACGTTAAAAAGACGTCTGCAGAAAAATTAAAAAAAAAAAAAAAACAAAAAACGAAATGAAATGAAATGACAAGGCAAGGTGGTCATACAAATTCCGTAAAGAAGTTTAAAATGCCATTTAAATTTCTTCAAAATAATCCGCCAAGGCTTAAAAGTTGTAATCGGCGCGGCGGCGGTAGCGGTATCAACTGTAAAGAGGCACACCAACAACAGCAAAAAAAAAATTTAACACATCAAAGAATTACATAACTCGAAGACCAGATTTACACGAATTGATCGGATTGTGTCCAGTTTTGGTGCAATGGAGCTTCTCATTGTCGCTGTCGTCTTCGTCGTCGATGGTGCCGGCAGCGATAAGCTGACAATTTCGTTCCATTGCGTTTGGGTTACCTAATGCCTTGAATGGCAGGTACAACCAGTACCACATATACTCTTTTCCTTAAGTGAAAATTAATTCTGCCCCGTATGTTTCTGATGTTAATGTCGCTGTCACTTGTCAACACGGGGCGGTCGGCACGGCGGGCGGTGTGGACAAACTCGGTTGTAAACTTTTTGGCGGGAAAAAGACATTTCGCTCAAAGGAAAGTAGACTAATTACAATTATTCGATGTGATTTACTTTTATTACAGTAGGGTTTCCCAATATTCAGTTTGGCAGAAGATTGGCTAAAAAAAAAGAGTATAAAGGGAAAATTTATTGAAAATGATGTATGGTTTTGATTCTTTGTGAGAGACCGGTACCTACTACTTTAGGCAATAACACAAATCAGGCCCTTTTTTAATGTTATGCAACATTTATTATAATTTATGCGATGATTATCACAATGGGGGGCTTTCACTGGGTCAATAAGTATAGCTTTTTGTTGTTGTTGTTGTTTGTGTTGATTGTCCTTTGGTGTGTTGCGTTATGGAAACCATATTTAAACGGTGAACATGAAATTTGTGTGTTTATGATGAATTGGTGTTATTATTCATCCAATTAACGGCGTCTGTTAGTGGGCCTTTAAATCTTTTTCACTAGGTATTAAGATACTATCGCAGATGATGGATTACTTAGTTGTGTAAAAGGGTAACTCTGATGATGCTGCGAAAAGTGATGGTCTTTTTATTTTTTGATAATGACGATTTTATGAAGATTACTCCTCGATTGTATATAGTGACCTTCATTAAAAGCTTTTTAAGTATTAATTTTATATTTTAAGTCGAAGGCCGTATATGATGAAGGTATGCAAAATTTAATTTGATGAAAAAGTTGAGGAGATATCAATTAATTGATTTTATAAAATTTCTTAAAAGCAATGAAGTTATTGACAGATCAGTAACTTGGGGGATTTTTAGATTTTATTTTGATGATTTTTTCTCAAGGGTCTTGAAGACAGCTTGTTAAATATTTGTATAATAATTCAAATTTATTTATCGTTTAGGTATTTCTATGTATATTTGTTTGATCTTTTGATTATCAATTTATATTTATTATAGGAGATACAAGGGGAAACGTGCTAATACGTTTTTTTTTTTTTTTTTAATTTTATCAGAGTTTTAAAATTTTTCTGCTGAATAGCTTAGACAATTTTTATAATCTTTCTGATTAAACTTTTTTCCAAACCTTTCTTGGTACGGAAATTTATATATTTAGTATTTTAGACTGATTATTTCAAAATAGACTGTAGATTGATTGGACTTTAAATCAGAAGAGTTTAGTAGAAAATTGTTCTAAGGTGTCGTATAGATAATCTTGATTCTGCCTATCTTTCCTATTTGCTTTCACAAGTGTTGTGGTCAATCTGGCTGCGAGAGCTAGAAGAGCACCCATATTCCATGAGTTCACTCTCTCAGTAGGTATCTCAAAGAAACAAAAATCTATGTTATCGATTTTGACGTTTAAAATGATTTTTGAAGAGTTGAAAATGACGATTTTGAAGTTGCTATTTTGAATTATCGGATACGTCGAAGATTGAAGGCGCTGGTATTTTTATTAATCGATATCTACATTGATAAAATGATAATAATCTGCGATGCTCACACATTAAAATGTTTTCTTATTTCGAAAGTGGTGAAATAATCGATTTTTTAACAATAATTCGAATTTTTACCAAGTCAGCCATGAAGGGCTGATCCTTGCCTAGCTAGTTCGTCTGCCCGCTCATTTTAATCAATGTCACAGAGACTCAGTACCCAGATAAGAGTGGCACTAAGATTGACGTTCAGGCTTACTACTCATCCCGGCATTGCTGGACCAATTTGATGGATGATATAGCCGCAGCAATAGCTCTAACAGCTGCCTGACTGTCTGTCAGAATTGCAGTATTTCGATTTTGGTTTGGGTCTTGTTTGAGTATTTTGCATGCTTCCCTTATAGAAAGTTATTCTGCCTGAAAAACACTAGCATGTAGTCGGGAAGTTGATAGCTAGAGATATTTAAGGACTCAGAGGAGTTCCTGAACCATCAAAATTCGAAACTCTTTGTCTTCTTTTGTTTGAAAAGATTTTGGAAAAATACCTAAACAAAAAATAATACCTGATCTTTAATATCTATCCGGAAATCTTATCATTTTATAAAAACCAAAAATAAATACGTGAATCGAATTTCATCGAAATCAGTCAATTGGCTTTCGAAAGTCCTGAAGGGAAACAGTGAAGTTTAAAGTAGAAAAAAACTAATTTTCTTAAGATTGAAGAATGATTGGTTAAGTAATTTTTTAAAGTAAAAATATGTTAACTATCATTATTATAAGGACTGTTATTCTAATAAGAATAACTTTTGTAATCAACAGATGAGTTTTTTTTAATTAATTCCTCTTAGCTTTGTCTATTTATTTCCTTAATTATAGTCTTTATACTCGCTCAAAAATTCAAAGTGCAAATTAATTCAAAATAATTACGAACATATACAAAGACTATTGCCTTCTATAATCCAGACACTTTAGTTGAGTGACAATGACAAGGCTGTTGTATATAGCAAATTGAGTAATTAGGGCAAACAATGTCAATGTGACAAGCTAACTTTAACACCTTGCCCACTTCCTTCCAATTTTGCAGTTTAACAAATTTTGACGAGGTTCCATTATTTTGGTATTAATTTTAACAAAACTACATAATTATATAGTGTGGTCTGGTCAGCCTAAAGAGAAGTTTCCACTCACTTTTCTCATTTAATATAAATTTATAATCCAACAGACTTAAAAATATAATGACGCCTGTCTATGTCTGCTGAGCTGTCAAAAATTCCCAAAATTGTTTTCTTTCAATGATTAATTGATAATCACAAGCTGACAGACACACATAGTCTACTGATGGACATAAATCAAAAATACATTAAGACCGATGAACACTCTTCGAGTGTCGTCCACTAAACGCTCAATCACTTTTTCCAATGTCACTAATGCAAAGTTATTATCATTTTTTTTATTTAAATTTTTGCTAACACATCATATGTTGCTCTTGACCTTGGTTAAGGAAATAAAAATGTGTTATTTTCACTTCATCGACTTTGATTGGCATTCTGATAATATGCGGAGGAGTGGTATATTGAGGTTCAGTCCATAATTCAAAATTAAAAAAAATTAAAGTAGGTGTTTCAGTAAGTATTTTAGGTTAACAACCTATCGCAATATATCTTCTTAAGTTACAACATATTTAAATTGCCGTTACAAAGAAACAGAAAAATGATGATTTATGGCAAGTTGTTTTATGGTACAAACCATTTCCAATGCTCGAATCTCTATCGAAATCGAAAGTTATATAATGGCTTGAGTAGCTCACAAGGTATCCAGGAATACTTACTATATTCCCTTTTACAGACATTAATCATACTCCTTTGGTTATTATTGAAACGGTGTGATTAATACTTTGCTGTCACCCTGACGCCACTGCCGTTACAAACATTTAACCTGACGCAATAACTATTTCGTCTCTTTCAAAGCGCATTCATACATCAACAAAACTATCGTAAAAGAGCTTCCAGTTGAAGTTCAAAATTTAAAATTCTAATTTTTTTGAATTTTGTATAAATTAAATCATAAATAAATACATTTTGATAACATCACTTAATTAAGAGTTCGTTAACTTTTAACACACATTTTGATTTTTTTTTTTTAAACTAGATTGGTATAAATAAATTAAGATAAGATAAAGTAATATAAATTTATTTAACGAATAGCAATTAAAATGTTATTTAGATGTGACGATTTCATGTTAATAAATTTCACAAAACTTTCCGATCTTAAGGCTTAGACAAAGATGTGGATGCAGCGGAAAATTTTGAGCTTGTGACATATATGAAATACATACAGAAATGGTAACGGATGATAATGGAGTTAAATACAATTATTTATACTTTAAACAAATTCATAAATTTTGTGCGACATGGAATCACAAGATATTTGAATTTTTGGTTAGATTTACCATAAAGATACAGTTTGTTTTGATTGTTTTTATTTATATTAGTAGGTAGCAGTAGTTAAAGTTGAGTTAAGGTTTTTATTGGTGATTTAACATATTTAAGTGATATGTATCATTAATTGTCGACATTAGTATATTAAGTGTGTTGATGATAGCGTTATGTCATTATGGACTTCGATGGAATAGTTTTTATGGATCAATTTTCAGATTTGTATACCTATTTGGTTATATTGGATTGAATGTGTTTAAATGATTTAGGTAGCTATGGTGCTTCTGTTTAAGATACAAATGTAAAATGAATGTTTTATTTTTATTCGAAACTAGCTGACCCGCCCGGCTTCACACGGGTAGACAAACCTAAGCTTCAAATAAAAATTACAAAAGAAAATATAAATTAAAATATTTAAGATAATTTTTGTAATCAAATACTACTTAATGTGTTATAATCTACTTCACGTTTTGAGTGGCGAAATTCGTAAAAAAAATGATCATCAAAGTCTAAGCTTTATTACTTTCCCAACGCAAATAAAAATATTTGTAATCAAAACCAATTTTTTTTATGTTTATCCTAATTAACTCTATACCTACATATCAAATTTTTAAATATAACCTTTCCAACACAATAAGAATTTTTGAAATCAGATAACACTTTTCGTTTTTACACCCTTTCACCCACTGAATATCAAATTTTTGAAAAAAAAAATCCTAAAGCCATCCACTCAAAATTGCCTTTCAAACACAAAAAGAATTTTTTAAATCTGATCATTTTTCATTTTTACCCCATTTCACCCTAAAAATAATACAATTAGAAAAAAAGAATATTACTAAAGCTATTTCCTAAATAAACCCTTTCAAATATAAAAAGAATGTCTTAAATCATGCAATTTTTTATTTTTAACCCATTATTTCACCGTTATAATTGCAAATTTAAAAAAAAATCCGTGAAGCCATTTTATAAGAATAATCTTTCAAACACAGGTAAAATTTTTTTAATCACATACATATTTTTCATTTTACCCCATTTCACCCTACAAGTTGAATTTTTCATTTGTATACTTATTCTGCTATTCGGGGCGGAGACGAATCCAACAAATCAAAGACCAATAAAATCGGTTCAGCCGTTCTTGAGTTATAATTGTTGTAACTAAAACGACTTTGTTTTATATTTATATTAAGATTCGAATAAAATAATTTGAAACTGTATCCACTAATAAATCGTACCATTCGATTGACAAAAAAGTTTAAAAAAATAAACTACTTGCTGTTTTTGTTAAAATTGCTATTAAAATATAATACTAAAATAATGCAGCCAGTTAAAATACAATTATAAACAATAAAATAAGAAAACTGTATTTTTTGTAAATCATTTTTATTTCCAAGTCAACGTATTAACCCAAAAAACTCAGACTTTCAAGATTTAGCTATGTACCTTAGAAAATACCCTAAATTTGATTCACTGTGTTTGAATTTTGAAATGCAAGTAAAAATTGTCATTCCCAAAAAAAACTAAATTTGAATTTGAAAATAAATTTGAATTTGAAAATAGAAAAATTAACATTGTAGCTTACAAAATTAATAAAAAAACATATGGGCCTTTTTTCGTGAAAGTAATAGATTTTTTAGACAAACACGCTCAAAAGCAGTACTTTACACCACTGGGTTTGGAAAATATGTAGTATGTAATAGGTATTGTAACGAATCCGCTTATTTTTCTCAAAATCTATTTTCGTTACGAAAAAACTATCTAAGAATCTTTTTGTGTAGAATTTCATAAGCTTTAGTGTGACATTTCTTAAAAAAAATAGAACTGATATTTTTCGAGCTATTTCACCTTACAAAGCGAAGGTTCAAATTTTAAGTACTTTAAAGGATAAGTATGCTTCAGACGTCAAACAAAATATCTAAAATAAAATGCACTAGAAGGGTTAAATACAAGCAATTTTAATATCTCGCCCCGTTAAACGGGAGTGGTAATTTTCTAAAAAAAAATACTAATAATTTCAAAAAATATATTTAAAATCTACGGCAACATTCAACACAATATTTTATACGTGTTTTGAAAGATAGAAATTTGTTCTTTTATTTTCTTTTTAAATTAAGTAATTTCTTTTAATAGTTTTCGAAAAAATAACTTCAAAACTCAAAATTTTTGAAAAAAAAGCTTTTCAAAAATATGTAGGTATATACTGATTTTTTTCGAAATTTTGGAATCAGGTACTGATTTTTTTTATTAATCACTTTGCTCCTAATAATTTTAATAAGAAATTGATAACCAGATGGTTCTATTTATATTGGTTTTTGAGAAAATTGAAAACTATGAAATGTACTCTTTTATTAGAAATTGATTTTTTTGGTTGTTATACGTGAAATTACAGAATGAATGAATCCTCCGAAACCACGATGCTACACATGGTGTGTTTTCTTAAAAAACTGTTGGCACTTTCGACTGGCTGGAACATGGAAAACGGGCTCCAAACTTACAATTGTTTAAGAAAACTATATGTATACCTAAGCGCCTGTTTTAATAAGGATTTATTTATATATTTAATTATAAACCTAAAAGTACATATGATTATTATTTTTATATTTTATTCTTTTACTATTTGCCCGAGAAAAATGAACGCGACACTAGAAACTAGAAAGAAAACAAAATCAAAACAAAAATAATTATAGTGATAAAAATCTGAACTTAAATTCTATGTTTGCATAAATACAGCTTTTAAACGATGCAATTTTTAAGCACGTAGGCGAGGGACGTAGATGGTTGGGGTACATAAAATTGCTGAGGTTGAACACAGAGTTATCGCTCTTCTTTACTGCTTGACTGTGTTCCCTTTACATTCGTATTCACTCAGAAAACTTTGCTCAATCAAATGGAGTAAAGAGTGCATCAGAGAGATGATACTAGCCGTGTTTTTTGCAAAGCCATAAGGAAAGTGGTAGAAAAAAAATGATGTCGGGGCTAGGCAATTTACATACATGTTCAATGCCACAAAAACTAATCCCCTGCACCCCGTGCACGGAAGCACGGATAAAACTGTGTTACCGGCGTGAATTGCATACTTATTATCGATAGTTTTTATGGAAACTCCACTTTGTTTCTGTAATGGCGTCCCTAATCCCCGATGTCTTTTGCAGAACCAAATCCCTTCGGGCTCGCAAAAACACACGGCTACTTTGCCACTTGCACAAAGTAAACATTCATTAAAAATCGCAGCGTCCAATTCCATATATGTATGTAGGTGGTTGGCTGCGGTGTCAATCGATTGAAACTACGATTTTAGTGATTTCCACTGACAACCGCAACTAAATATTCTAAAAACGTCAAAATATATTTATAATTCGCCGGCTATCTTTCAAAATAAAAAGTGACATTCATTCGGTGTTTCGTTCAGTATAAAACTGAAGACTGAACTTTATGTCAGTTTTACTCGATGGATAGATGGAGTTGCATAAGCGTCGTTGACAGCTCTAAGTGGATGCTTTAATTCATCACCTATCTGACAAACCATTAAGTGTCAAATTCCTATGAAGTGGTTCCGCCACTGTGTATTTCGCTGCCGTTCTTTCAACACTAGACTTTTAAGCTCTGCCTACAGATAATTGGTAATGCAGTGTTAATTATTCAATATTTAAAATGATAGGTGATAGAAATATAACAGATACAATTACTACTCTGGAACACCGCCGCAGTGTTTCATGTATTTCTTTATTCTATCGCTATTTTTACAAACAGTGTTCTAGCGAAATAGCCAGTTGCATTCCTCCCCTAAAACAATTCCACCGTAATACTCGCGCTTCTAGGAATGCACATCAGCTTACCCTTGAGCCCAATTTCGGACGTACAGTCAAGTACAGAGATTCTTTCCTTACCGCACAACTCGAATGTGGAATGCTTTGCCTAGCTCTATTTTTCCCTCCCATTGTAATATCCAGAAATTCAAAACCAATGTGCGTCGGTATCTCCTATTAAACCCTTCCCTATTTTCCTAACTCTCGCACTATGTTTATCATTATAAGGGTAGTCATAACCCCTTGAGTGCGCGCATACAAAAAAAAAAAAAAAAAAAAGGCCATGTTTCTTTTAAGTACGTTCAGACACAAAATAACGCGCTTTGACAAACATATTAACCGTGAGTCCCGGCACTCGCACATTTTTTTTTCCATTTTAAGTATTTTTTTTAAATTGCCCCTCCTACCTAAATGGGGGGAGGTAAACCCCATATTTTAGTAAAAAATGCTTGTTTTTATTTTACCCTTCAAAACTATTGTTAGCAATTACATAAATTGTATATTATGTCTCAAAGTATATGTACATAAGTTGGGTAATATCATCTATTGTCCTAATAATAGGATACCCTACTAAAGAATGTACACTTTTTGAAATTCAGTTGATGCCATCCATGTTTAACATTTTGTATTCAATTTATCAATACACATTTCCAAATGCTATATAACAATTACATCCTACCCAATCTTATAAACTGCAATAATTGAAAGTTACTCTTACGTGACAAATTCGAAATTCATGATAGTGAAATGGATTCGTCCCATTTTTTTTCATCACGAAAAAATACCGTGTCCAAATCTTGCACATATTTAATTTATGTAAAATATTTTACTTACCAAAAAAAAAAAAAAAAAAACTTTTGTGAAAAAATCCACTTGAAAAAAATTATCATTCAATTGGCTTTCAATTGATTGGAAATTTAGTGAGTTTTTGCAACAAGTAAGTAAGTACCTACTTAAAAATCGATTTCAACTTAGAGTTCATTTTTTTTTTCTTCTTTTTGCATTCGCGTATATACATTGAAAAAGTTTATTATGCTCAATTCATATACCATGGTTCACTACTTCCATCATTTTATTAAAAAAAAAAAAGTAAAACTAGATCAATGTAGAACTTAAGTCTTACAATCTTCAAGCGAGGACATTACCTTCATCTTTTGTGATATAGAAACATTGTGTTCAATCTCATAAATGTGATACGGAACATTAACGCTGCACGCCTTAACGAGTGTTAAGTTTACAAATATGATGAAACTTATACAGCTTTTAAGATAGATAATGCAACTATGGGAAAATATTGATCTAAAAATTTCATTAATCTTGATTAGCTCTTAAAGTAGGTCTTCTCATAAGAATCTTTGATGTGTAAAAGTAAAACTGCAGATTTATTAAGTATCTATATGTTGACTCTGACTAAGTTTCATACCACATTTTAAATAAATTGTATCATAACGTTAAGAAATCCTCAGGAAACTAAAATTCATCTCACAAAAAATGACAAACAGGTTAAAAGTCATGCATACACTTATAGCTTACATGTCAAGGTCTGCACCATTATCTACATAGATAAGAGCCAAAAAATCGAAATTTATATAAGGAGAGGTGGAGGTCTTGACTTGAATGCTACTTATTCCATTTTTTTTTTTTTTTTGCAGAGGTACGAATACTGCCTCTTGCGAGGAAGTGACAAATCCTCCAAGAGTTTCTTTTTTTGTGATTAAGTGCCGCTCATCTTAGCGGGGACTTGTTTCTCTAGAAAATTGTAGGTCCTCACTTAACTCAGATTGGCTCAGAACAACCAGCCTCTCAATAAATAAAGTTTTCTTCTGGCTCACTCTAGTACATTTAATTTTTTTTTAATCAGCAACTTATCCATGGCTCACTTTCGGAACCTGATGGTTCATTATCTTCCGCTTAAAAAAAAAACTTCAAAACTTAAACGCAAGTTTGTTTGATTTTTTCAGTTAAATTAGAGGAAGAGATGGCGTGACGTGATCTTGCATAACATGCATCACTTGCTCCGCAAATAAACGAATTAAATGGCGAGAAGTGAGGGAGACACAGTGTGATCAAAAGTATTTATTTATACAAAGTAACGTAGCATCTTCTTCGCACCATAGTCATAGAGTTGGGTTTCGACGCTAGATCTTGTGATTCAGGTTCTTCTGTTGATTTCCTTATTCGAGGAGCTTGTTTGCAAATCTTTTTGGCCACACCATCATAAACTATAGTCACTGCGTCTTTCACGATTTCTTTGCGTTCGGGAAACAGGGAAGTTGCTATTTTCACAAATGCCCTATTGACATTCCTGCTGAGATGGCTTATCGTGCAACTTTCATCATTAATTTAAGTCCGTCTTCTGTGTCTGCATTTCCTCAATGGTTAAGGGATTTTGCCCATTCATTGAAGCAAGCCGAAATATCTTTATGGGAAACTCCAGAAGCCCATGAACAAGAGTGGCTTTGGTTATAGTAGCGTCGAGCTCTTCAAAGTCATGGCGCTTAATATTGGATTGGAGTCAAGATTGTTTCGGTTCAGAGTCAGTGGCAGTGATGTTGGGCTTCAGCTTTATATACAACATATGTATATATGCATACATACATTTATGTAGATTTATGCAAGGTGCCACAGTTAATTATTTTTTGATTGAGTTTTCATGCCCACGAAATTAGATTCCATCAGCAGTTTTGAAAAAAATAATGTTGCAAGAGCCCATCGATCTTCTTGAGCTTGAGGTTTACATCGACACACGACCATTACATCTCGATCGTGTTGAGAGTCGCTGCAACTGAAATTAGATTACATTATTTGACAATGATGTTGTGGTTTTGCTGTTAATAGGTTTTTATTTTTATTTTTATTTTTTTTTTTAGTTTTCAGTTCGAATGCCGGTAGTTGTAATTATATAAGGGAAATTGTTTTCAACGTTTGCTTATGGTTGTCTCTGTGATTCTGTATGTTGAATGTTAAATGTTTGTGGTTGTAACAATCGACGACATTTTATGGGCAAATTAATGACCCATGCGGCACATTGTGGCAGGAAGCAGTTTTTCTCACACCAATTAAATGAAACGCACTAGTAGATATTGAACATAGCTTTTCAACCGGTTGATAGTTATATCATTGGCATTTCAAATAAAAAACGATAGGTATTAGATATAGGACAATGGAATATGTCTGGTGGTCTGGCTCCCAATTACATATCGATAGGTATTATCAAGTTGTTTGAAATTCGAGGTACTGAAGTAGATGATGCTTAAAGCAACTCAAGAGAGGCTTTGAACATACATATGTACATGTGGAATTCCAAAGACCCTGGTAATACCATATATGCATGAGATGACAGCTT
Source organism: Leucozona laternaria (assembly GCA_932273885.2). Classification (NCBI taxonomy): domain Eukaryota; kingdom Metazoa; phylum Arthropoda; class Insecta; order Diptera; family Syrphidae; genus Leucozona; species Leucozona laternaria. Next base: position 9,256,070 of record OW026368.1, read on the forward strand.
GTGAAAAAGGCTAATAGAGTCTAATTTCTGTATTAATTTTTACTTCACTTAAAATTTCTGCGGCTTTTACTATACCTTTCCACTGTGTCAATTTGTTTCGATTGAGATTCATTACAAGTGGTTTACTTTTAATCCTATAACGAAACTTGTGTATTCCAAGAATATAATACAAATCCTATTCAACTGATAACAACATGAATAATCACTTTGAAATGAAAATTAAAATCTTTAAAAAATACCAGTCACCATCAACAAAATAAGAACATTTTTAAAAGTATTATTATAGAAGATTTTTAGAGTTGTTTAACCAACAAAATAGTTTTACATTCTACTGCGAAATCGTTATTGTGAAAATAACAGTATCAAATGTAAATTTTGCAGTCAGACTGTACAATTTACAACATGGGCTGCTGTTTTTACAATTCTGACTGTAAAACTTCCAACGGATGCAGTTATTTTGACAATTCGGTTGTGGAATCAAACACCATATATGTTTCTTTTAAATTGAAAAAAATGGTTTTCCGGTCGATTTTGCAGTCACAATTAAAATACATTTTTTTGTGTTGACTTGAAATTTCGTAAGCAAATTTTAAATTAGGTCTAAAAATCATTTTTAATAAATGCACATAAAAGCAATAGCATATAAATTAGTTCCAATCCCTTGGAAACCTTGCACACCATTTTGGACTGATTTTTCTAAATTTGGAATCACTTTCATATGAATTTAACGCCCAAATTTTAAGGCATTTCAAAACATAAATATGACAAAATTTCTGACTTTGACAATCCTTTTTTTTTAATTTTGAAATTTCGTACCATATTCTGTACTTAATGTCATAATTTTTATATTCACTTCCCCTTCGAATTAAGTTCAACTTCTCTTTGTCTACTGGCGTTTTTCTTAACCAGTGGACATTTTTATTTAAAACCCCCAGTTCCCAAAGAAAATCATAAGACTAGAAAACTATGGGGCAGTTTTAAAAATATCTGCAATTTCCACGTTATTTGAAACTATAGTAAAAGGTCACTTATACTTTAACGTCAAAGAATATATTCGAAAAGAGCAACATTGATTTATGCTTGGTAGGTCCTCTCCACCAAATCTGTTACTATACTCCAGATATGTAACAGATGCCCTTAAATCTGGGTCGATAATAAAATAACCAATAACTTCGGTTTTAATTAAACGATCTGTAAGGTTAATGTCTTAAAATGTAGGTAAAATTTCAAGTTACACATAACATTAAGTCAGCGAAGCGACTGCCACTAATAAATTGCATAGATTTATAATTTGAGTTTAAGTGGTTGGATTTTCAAGGTTTAGTTTTAAAATTAAGGTTAATTAATGGGCTACACCGTGTTTTCAGTCGGAGAAGCAACTGGGTGCGTTCAACACATTACGTTTTACATTTATGGGCAAATCGGCTAGCTTTATAACTAGAGTTCCAATGGTTAGATCTTGAGGGTCAACGTCTTTAAAAGTAAATTAAATCTAAAGCTACACTCTGTGTTAAGTCTGCAAAGCAAATGACATGGGAAAAAAATATGCACGAACTTGCTCTTGTGGTTAAATACTGTATGTAACCCAATATTGAAGATGCATGATGTACATATATATAATTATAACGAGTGAATATTAAAAGAGTCAAAAAGCACTAAAAAATTGATTTTTCGTTTGATTTTTTTTATTTATAAAATAATGTTTTAAATAAATTTTACAAGCATTATTGTTTAAATTATTGAGAAGCATCAGATTGCAAAATTATAACAAAATCGATCTAACCATGGCAAAGATATACGTGAATAACCCAAAAATAAGACCATTTTCTCAAAAAACGTTGAATACCTAATTCCGTAATGTGAATTTTTTGAGAAAAATCTGAAATGCAGTTTTCTTATAATTGACTTAGTTATTACAGGTACGAAGTTTAATCAAAATCGTTAGAGCCGTATTCGAGAAAATTTGAAGAAACCAAAATATTTGTATGGCAGCTACCCGTTCTAGATGAGCTAAAACAAAAATTCGAATTTCACCTCTAGGGAATCACATAAAAATACTCTGTACCGAATTTCATGCCAATCGGTTCACCCGTTTAGGCTCTAGCTGAAATTACAGTGGACGCACCGACGCACAGACATACAGACGTACAGACCGACGGACGGCATGACGAAACCCACTTTTTCGGACTTCTCGATTATCGTAGTGTTAGTTTTGATTATAACCTCGAAATTTTTTTTATACGAAACCAATACTTAACCTATAGAGCAAGTAATAGTTGACTAGATTCAGAATTATGTCAGCGAAGTGACTGATATGTATTTAGAAATGAAAGTCCATCACTTTTACTTTAAAGTGCTTCTTGCTTAATTTATGTGGATGATATTAAATTGTTTACACGAGTATCTATGCAAAATTCCTTAAGTCTTCATTTATGTACATACAAGCTCTCGATCGTTTTATCATTTCCTTCGAAAAATCCAAAGAAATAAGACAGAAAAATAATATAAAGCAAATATTGGATGACGAAAATAAAGATGTTGTTTTTTTTTTTGAAAATTACTATCTTATATCCTTAAATGGCATCAAAGGAAGATAATTCTGGAAAGGTTTCAGTAGCTTCGGAATTTTGTTACATTGTTTTTTCTTTTTTAATGTTGATACCAAAAGGAAGGTAGATTCTACTCTGGAGGGAGTTTCTGTAACGGGCAGTACTGGCGCAACGCTACTGTTTCTATCACAAAAGGTAATGTGATGCGTATACTTTTCTTCCGAATATCCCAAATATCCCTATTTTCAGGAAAATTGAACTGATGATTTTTCTCATTTCTCTGTAGTATTAGTTCTCACTTCGCTGTCGTATTAGTTATCGCTTCCAACTTTTTGAAACATTAATATCTTTTGTTTTGGTCTCCTTCCTCCCCAACAATATGCTTCGATCGCTTAGGATAATATCTTTAAGTCATGAGAGTTAGATCTCTACCTATTCGTGCATTTATTTGAGGCTTAAACACTTAAAACTTGAAACATAATTTTTTTTTCTCCAATTTATTGTAACTCTGCTTCCTCATCCCCACTTTGCATTGAAGAGAATTTATTTAACTTAACTTTATTTCAAGTAGTCTTCACTTAACAAATTCACTTACCATTTTTATCTTACCAAAATTCGTATATAGCTATATACATACGAGTTGATAACAATTTGAAATAATTGTGTTGCTTAAATTATACTTAATTACCGTCATAAAACCGGTAACCCAAATTCGAAGAATGTGTCTTAAATATAATGTTCGTAATTAAGTTCATTTTATTGCTTTACTTCCTTTTGTGTTGCATTTTGAATTCACCTACCTACACTATACATACATTGCGTAACACAGCGCAAAAGAGTGTGACAGATTCCACCCCAAGGAAGCCTCAACAAAATATTCGTAAGACACGCAACCACGTAGTGCAATAATTACTCCTTAACTGTCAAATTACGAACGCACGTTCATGAAGAAAAAGATATTATCAGGGACTATCACTCATAATTGAGCGCTGCGCTGCTAACAGGTTTTAATTTTTTAAGTTTTTGAGAAGTAAAAGTGACAGATGCATTCACTCGCTCCCCCAGTAGGTACCTACCTGTAAAGGTTCAAGGTTGTCATATTTTTCTTCAAAAATCCATTTAACGGAATGTTTATGGTTACCGAATCGCAATTTTTGTCCATCAATCCAATCATTGAGACGCGGTGAACCTTAACGATCTGAAGTTCAATGCAAAGCCTGTCTTGTCTGGGTACCTATATAGAAACGTCGACAGGCACTTTCCCATTTCTGCCTGGTTGTGCAATAATGACTTTGGTAAACTGTGCTGCTGAAGCTCTGATGCTGCCTCAAATACTCTCTGTCTGTTGAGTTGTAAAAGCAAGACCTCTTGTACCCTAGGCATATAAATTTTTGAATTCTATGGCTCATTGACGGCGCAGCGTCATAGATTGTGTGAGGGAGGTGAACAACAATAAACGAACTGACATCACCTGACATATATGGTAGTTGTAAATGTCAAGTCTACGATCATTAAAGGGCTTACCCCATCGACAACTTGTGTCACATTAATTATACCTTCACCGGAGATTGTTGAAAATTGATTGAATTGATTTTTGTCTGAGCAAATTAGACATGACAGCAAGTTATGAAACGTCAGTCTGTGTAACAGAATTTAAAACGTCACAAATTAGTTGATTTAAGTAAACAAAACGCATCAAGTTTAGTTAAAAACAAGGTAAAATCGAGGAGACTCCCACTCATACAAGGGCGACATAAAACACCTTAAACGGCTTTGACTTAACTTTAAGCTGTCAGACACATGGCTTACCTTACCATTGCCCCACAATGAACAAAAAAATAAGGTCAAGATGGGTTTAGCTTATACCGTTAGTAGATCAAATCAATTTAATCAAATTTAACAGTTTTTTTTTTATGATGAGTTAAAAAAAAAAATATGCGTGACTGGAAAATTACAAATTTCGGAGCAATCATGTGCTCAGAAAGGTTATATTTATTAGACATGGATATAATGGACATGAACGTGTGTCGGGACAAGTAAAGCAACGCAAAAACAAACATAGCTACAGAGACTTTTGAAGGAATGACAAATGAAGTGTGCTTCGAAGGGTGTTTTTTTTTCTTTAATTAAGTGAAGGCTGCATGCGGCTTCGGTGTCAGGTATCTGACTTGCAAGCAAACGGCAAATTTATTTGTTGTGCTGGGGAGGTAAGGGGGCTATGCTTTTGATAGATATGTTAATGGCATAACAAATATTTAGTATTAAATGAAGGTACATCTTCTTGTGTGTATTTGTCCACGCACAGTTCATCATGTGCACTGAATGGTAAATCAATTTTGACATGTGTGTCTTTCGAGACAAAGTAACTTTGATTTTGTTATTTTTTTTTATGCGCAATTTGGGAATGGAATGGATCTTGCAAGTGGATCCTAGTTACGAACAATATTTTATCGGAAACCCCCAAATAAATTTTTACGTCATTTTAGAGCAATTTATAATTATTATGTTTCCCCTCTAAAAAAAGACAACAGACAGTATTCACATTAGACTTATGGGGTTTTCCATTTTAATCAATTTATTTTTGATTTGGATCTGTCAAAAGCCGATTTTGACCATTTTTGCGTTCCATTGGGCAAAATAAATTGATTTATCTTTGATTTAAAATTAATTTTGCAGATCTTAATTTTTCGTCAGTTTTACCCCTGCCTGTAATAACACCAATATAATTTACAGCTGTCAGTGAGTTGACAAATGTGTTGTTTGATTGGATTAATTTATGTATTTGAGGAATAAAATTTCATCAAGCTCATCTTTCTCTTCTAAAAGGGATAAAATTTGTATCGAAATATTGTGGAGAAACGAAACCACACAAATACAATGACAAAAGTAAATCAATTTAATTCGTGTTCCATTCGACACGAAAAAAATCAATTTTTAAATTGAAATCTGAATTTACCAATGGAAAACCCTATTACTTTGTGCGGAACATTTTGACATTTCGCAAATGATTTTGACATTTTACGAATCAGTTTGAACACTGTCAAAGAACTTGATTGTCACAAAACAGATGACAATTTTTATAAATTGTCAAATTATTACCTGTCATATTTTTATTGCAAACAAATATTTGACAGTTTTGTTAATCTGTCAGAAGATATGTGACAGTTGTCAAGTTTTTGGATCATTCAAAAATGTTCATAACAATATGCTGTCAAAAATTATCCAAAAACTCTCATGAATTTCCTGACAAAGTGGTACTGACAATTTACTGATGAGAAGAAAAATATACAATTTACAATTATCCAGCCACAGTTAAGGTTTCTGGTATGTTAGATATTTCAGCAATCTCAACAACCGGTCCCAAAAATTTAACCTGAGACTAAAATATTTTGGATTATATGTAAATCTACTGCCTTTTGAATCCTTTGTGCCTGATTACATTGGTCATTTTACTGAAGAGCGCATCGGTGAGACAGGTAGATTTTATGTGCGTAAAAAAGAGAAAGTAGATTCCACCCGAATTTCACCGAGGGGCAAGTTTCATTTAATATTTTCGGATTCAGCATGAAACTTGTGAGTGAGATATATGTATGTGGATTTTAAGGGTGTGAGACAGGGAAGTGTAGATTGAAATAAAAGGATTTTTCTTCACCGTGTAATCACGAGTTCAGTAAAATGACCTTCAGTAAATAGACCCATGTAATCAGGCACTTAACGATTGTTTTGTGGAAAAATTAGGTTTTTTTTTATAACAAAACCCCAAATATAGCGGGTAAACATCTACCTATACATATATTTCTTTTCTCTACAAAATATTGAACAAAAATTAGTGTCCCTGTAGGTCAAGCTCCTATTTCAAAAATTTAACAGCTCACTCACTGCCACTTCCCTAGAATACAAAATCCTATCATACAATATACAATATACCCATGCAACACATTGTAAATTTTCCAATTTTGCAATTTGTGCAAAAATCCCACACTTATAAATATACATATGTGCACATTCTTTGTGCACTTTTAAAAACCAAAGAATGTGTATCTCAAGTTGTTTGTATCTTATTTGTCATAACAATTAAGCTCAATGTGACAACTTTGACCGACTCTACAAAAAACATATTCGGTATTCATACAAACTACATACATACATATTTTTTCTATCCGCAATTCACTTTACAAACTATTACAAAATGCAACAAGAGTAGGTACTATGGTTACCGCAAATATTTGCCTATGCTATAAAATTGATGGCAACAAGTAAATATTGAATTTAAACGTCGCGTTGCGGATGCTAAACAACCATAATTAGGTTTGTCAATAACAAAATGATAAGCAGAGAGTTAGCTTTTCCCAAACAAATGACCGAATGAAGATAACTACTAAAGATTCAGTGAATCGTAGAGGTGGGAAAAAAAAAACGATAAGAAAGAGCTATTTAAATGGTATTTTATGACAATTCACAACGATAAAATAATATTTATTGTGGAGGGGTTACAGCTACAACACGAGTTGTTTATTTTGTAATGTCCAGAAATTATTTAAGTCGGCGAAAAGTATGCTTGAAGATCTATACAGTAAAATTTTAAATTTGGGAAAACACCTGGAAGTATGCTGCAATAAACGAAATTGAAACAACTAGTGCAGCATATCTGTGGGCTTATTTTTAGAATCACAATAGTATTTTATTTTAAAAATCTAATAATAATAAAGGAATTGCCAGACTTTAGTTTCACTTTATACGATACGTTAAACAATTTTTCATATAGAATTTGGCAGATATCACTAAAATAGTAGTTTAAACGAAAGAGTTGATGTTCGAACTTTTGTAAAAAAAAAATTATTTAGTGCTAATTCAGTGTTTAATTATTATTTAACAAGATTATGTACACATATTATGTTTGTGAAGAATTTCAAAAATTCTTTGGTTTAAACAGTACGCGAATAAGCATAATTGAACAAATCAAAAAAGGGATTCGTTAAAAAAAAAAACCTCACGAGGTTGTTGAAGCAATATGAAGACTTATTCGACTGAATGCAAATCTGGTTTAATAATCCGATCTTTAAAAGGTATCGTACGAATGATCGACAAAAAATTGACGATTGTTTAAATTTTCGATTAACATGGAATTTTTGGTCATTTAAAACCTTGAATTAACCAGTTCACGTTAGATCTTGATATTTGTTGTGTATAGGCGCATGTTCACCGTAAGAGAATCACTTAGGCCAAATTCAAATGACTGGCAAAATAACGTAACATCTTTCAAAACCTCTCCAAAGAAACCGTCATTTAGTTGCTTATAATAAATTCAATTTAATTCAACAAAAAGGAATGTGTTGATTAATTGCAAACATTTATATACCATTCAGATTTCTGGCTCCTTAGAAAATAAGAAAGGAAAAGCTTCCAAAAACTTATATTCGTATTTTTTTCCAAACAGCTTTTTCTGGCTTTTTTTTTCATTGTTAAAAATTGAACAAAAGGCCGGAAAATTTTTTTAAAAACAAGAAAATCTGGAAAGATCACCAAAACATTCTGTTTTTTTTTTTCAATACAAATTCTGGTGTAATTTTCGGGAGGCCTTGATTCAAGTTAATGATGATCTGATTGTCATGTCGATTATTAAAATTTTGATTTCTAAAATGTTGATCATTGTGTTAGCTATTTGAATCGACATTTAGTCCAGGAAAATTCAGCAAAAAAAGGTTCAAATGTCGAGAAAAAAATCCCCAAAATAAGCTCAATCAAGGTGTCATTGCTCAAACTTTTTTAAAAAACACAGAAAGATTTCAGAAATGTTTTTTTTTTTTTTTTGGTGTGGACGGAAACGTTTCTGAAATGTTTTTTTGTTTCTCATTTTATCTATCCAGTTTTTAGCTTGAAGATGGATTATAAAGAAGTAGCACTGATAGCGTCGTAATTTATCATAATCAAAAAAAAAAAAAATACAGTGGTAGAGAAATATACTAAAAGGGGTAGAAATAATTCAAGAGATTTAATCTTATTTTTTAAATTTTCATCTCGCTATGTAAATGCTTGAGAAACAAATAAAGTTTTTCGTTCGGAATGGAAACATTTCATAAACATTTAATAAAAATTTTATAAACAATTCACGTCCCCATTGCGATTTGCAATTGTTGATTGATAGTTGATAAATATTGAAATTCGATATTAAACCACCCAACCGAAAAAAGTTTTGGTTATTGGAAATAATGCAGACCTTTGTGAATTATAAAAAAATTGACAGATATCAATGAATAGTTGATCAGTAAATTGAGTTTAAAAACCCAAAATATCAATATTTATTTATAAAATGTTTCACGAAACGTACAAATAAATATTTGATAAACATTTCAGAAATACTTCTTTGTTTCTGAAATGTGTCTTTAATGTTTTTGAAATGTTTCTTTGGTGTTGAAACACCTTTAAGAATATCGTAAATAATACCTTTACTTGGAACCAGGGCTGACACTGTCTTTTGCGAGAAGGTTACAAATTCTCCAAAAGTATTTCTTATCATGTATAGTATACCTCTCATCTTAACTGTTCGGATTAGCTAGAACTTTGTAAGTCCCCTCTATTCCTGGAAATTAACAACACGGCAAAGTAATGGTTGAGAGTTATAACTTTGCAAGTCATTATAGACCCTGGTTCCCCATGAGCTGTCAGGCCACCAAATGAATTTAAGTTATAGCCTAAACGGATTAATGTGAATTTTGTTCAATTCGATTCGATTCCGAAATTCTCAGAATATACTCGTACTTCAAGCGAGTATTGAAACTATACACTCGTATTTTGATTGTCCAAAAAAATACTAAGGGGAGAGGACACTTCCATTGGAGCTGGAGGAGTTTCTATTGCTTTTTAATTCTGTCCCCAGATGTCAAGTCTATATTTATTTCTCCTTTTCAGTAATAACTTCTTGTAATGCTGTGAAGAGATTTCATTGGCAAACTCCTACTTTGATTTATAAATCTCTTTCAATTTTATGTGTTTTTGAAAGTTGGTTTTTGTGTAATAACACACTTGCATTAAGACTGCAAAGCTTACGCACCATCATATTAATATTGAAGGTTTGAATGAAACGTGTTTTTGTTTTTGCCGTATTGTTGTTTTTATAAAAAAATTGAATCAAGGTTTTCGTTGCGTTGTGTTATTTTATGAGTTGACTTACTTTCTGTAGGTGATCAGAAGTAGAAAAACCTTCTCTAAGCCCAGCTTGCTCCCTGGGTTGTTTGTCATTGACTATCCACAAAAGGCCAATATAGAGGATTTCTTTCAGTTGAAAACGTTTTCTTACGATCGAGTAACATAAGTTTATGAAAAAAATCTATTGTACCTATAACTTATCTTCTTTAATTCTCGGAACTAAGAACGGTCATCAACTTGACTGTATCTATATACAGACCTTCAACAAATTGTCTTACTCGAGCTTTCATTTCTTGGTTTCTATTCTAATCAGCTTTTGTTCAGTGGTCGTATCGTATTTGAGAGGAAGTATATACCAAATTCTTTGAAGTGGGAAAAATTTACGTCATAATCTCCAAAAACGCCTGAGCTGTGTGACTGATTGCTCCGTCTTGCTGGAACCAACAATGCCCAAGAAGACCCAATCCAGCAACTTGAGACAATAAAAAACGCATTGAGCTTATCTGCCTGTAGACATTTGATGCCATTTGTCAATATTATGACAAATCCACATAATGACGCTACTTTAACTCCTCTACGTTGTTTAAACGTTGACTCTGAATGGTATACCTCAAGGTAGTCACTTTGGTCCACTACTCTTCATAGTTTCTTACAATCACGTTGTTTTGATAATAAATTCCTTACACTTAAGAAATTGTTAACACAAAAAATTTAAACAACAACAAATAAGATTTTAATTATTTTTCAATTTCTTTTGTTTTATTGTAAAATTACTAACAAATAGTCATTTTGTTTATCAATGACAAATCGCAGATGGTAAAAAAATTCTTATAAAACTAAATATTTACATAAAAAATTACAAAATAAAAAATACATAAACATTCAACTAACTTAGCGTATAAAGCTTTTTTTTTAAATAAGAAAAAAAAAATAAAAGAAATTCTTTTTGTACAATTTGTGTTCTAAATAATTTCGTTAGTTTTAAGTTTTCTCTTCATTTTTCTCGTTTTATTTAGTACCAACCGGATGATGATGGTGCCCAAGATTCTTTATGATGTTCCTCAACATGTACTGGAACATGGACTTCCTTGTAAACTGGAACATGAACTTCTTTGTAAATTGGAACATGCTTGATCACAGGAACCTCTTTTATGATCTCCTTGATTACGGGAACCTTCTGCACGTGGTGGTGATGGATGGTGTGCACTTTGTATGGCACATGAACGATATGGTGTTCACTGCAGAAACATTAACAAAAAAGAAAAAGAAGACAAAAGAGACAAGAATTGAATTAAAAATGAGATTTAATTTATTTCTTTTTTGATAAATTCAATCAATTGAAAGTGAAATTGCATTTTTTGTATATCAACTGTGAAAAAAAGTAAAAATAAAAATGAAAAACGAAGATGTGTATGGCGTAGGTAATTAGGTTTGTAATCGGTTTCATCACATCACATAGTATGGCACTTCTTCTTTCAACAATTGATATGCTGTGGGTGGATGTTGACGTTGATGATGGCGATGGTAATGGTATTTCTTTTACATATGTGATGCGTTCAAGAGACCAAAACCGAGACCGAGTGAGGAGACGTGTCACGCAATTTTGGCACTGCATCAACAAATTATTTGATTACAGAAATTGCTATTGTAACGCATAGTTGGACATTCATGGAGCGTGGTGTTTTTTGGCGGCAACAAATTCCATTGGATTTTAGACAATTTTGTTTTTTTATTTGTAAGTTGTTTCTTCACGTTTGTTTGTCAAATTAAAGATAAAAAATAGAAACTAATGTGATATTAATTTGTTGTTGTCAGAGAGTGAAATATTTTTTTCAGCAGTGACAAAGAAATTTTTATATTAAAATACTACAAACATTTCTATTTATTATGATGAGCTTAAAAATAGTCTTAGAATCAAATAATTCAAGAAAAACTCCTTAAGAATTAGGGCAATATAATTTGCTCAAAATGTGTTCAACCAAAAACTAGGAAACACCTTTAAATAACGTTTTCAAAATACAGGTGTGAATAAACCTCATGACGGTCACGGAAGAGAATTATGAACCGCTGAAAAAATAGGTCTTCGGTAGTGATGCCACTGGAGCAAGGAAAGTGTATAATCTAGATTATTATAATTTCCTCAAAACCACTAATTATATTATTGCATAATATTTCTTATTACTCAAGCTAAGCAGGTTTAAACTACTTTCTCTCTTTATTGAAATAAGTATAACAGAGTACATACAGATCAGCACATCTGACATGTGATGACGGTGCCAGGATTAATAGGCGAACGAGTAAGTACGCAGCACATTTTAAGTACGCAGCTTAAAACAGTTCTTACCTTTATTTAAGTGTTATTTAGACAACTAAATACATTTTAATAAATTCAAATTTCACTTTACTGTTAGGTTTTGTAGGACCCCTTGGGATAGTGATTAGTATGTTGCACTATTACGCTGTGATCAAATCCAGTCTATTTCACCTAAAAAAATATTTTTTTTTTAGGGAATAATTAATTTTCACAATTCACCAGAGTCTGTTTCGTGTAAGATCGCTTTATGAAATGAATACCGTTTTTAAGATTACTCTCTCTCTCTCTCTCTCTCTACCCTTTCCTATAGATGTGGTAGACGCATCCGTTTTCGAAATAAGATTAAAAAAAAAAAAACAATTAAAAGTTCAAGTTGCACCAACTATCGAATGCGTTTCACCCAGGTACGACAGTGGTCTCATCAGTTAGATGCTACCGTACCCGCACCCTTCTCTAATGGCCTTTTCGATTGGGAGAATGATTTCTGGAACGATTCTGAAAACAAAATCAGAAGCAAATTTCTCTTCTTTTCAGAAGAAGAACTGTCATTCTTACTCCAATCGAAAAGGCCATAATTTCTCTTGCTATAAACTAAATTAGATGACAAATAAGTAGGGGCTGGTGGCGTAATGGTTTGTCCGTAGGACTGTCATGCCAGAGGTTGGATTCGATTTCCAGCATAGTCCACCTCCATAAAAAAAAAATGGCCACTGCCTCTTTCAAAGGAAGTAATAGACGTGTTGTTTTTGCAAGTCCATATGGCTTTGTCGAAAAAAACGACATCGGGACTAATAGTTTTCCACGTAAATACAACAACACCTTAAATCCATATAGACTTAGCTAAGTCCAGATAATTATCGGGACTTACGTACTGTAAGTAAGAAGTTCCTAAGTCCCGATGTCGTTTTTTTCGACAAATGCATATGGACTTGCAAAAAAACACGCCTAATATATCCTCTCACTTTAGCCGTTTGGATTTGGCAGAAAATTGTAGCTTCCCACCCTTCCTGCAAAGAAACCACATGCACACAGCAATAGATGTATGTGTATTTTGATGAATTTCAGTCCAACGGCGTTTCTTTATTCCAAATATTTTTAATTCGTAGCATTTCGCAGGGCAGAGCGCTCATGAGAGAGTTTTGAAAATTCTCTTATCATTTCTTATTTTCTGCCAAAGAAATTTTCTGTAGATAGAAATTCACAATTCAGCAAACTATCAGTATGAGAGTATAAGAATGAAAACGAAGTGCTTCGTGCGTGTCATTCACATTAATACAGAAAATACTTTGAATTTGTGTGAAAGTGAATTGCATTTTTGCGTTTGCGTACTTTTTTGCAGTGTTTAGAGAATTTCGTTCTCACTCTTCAAAATTTGACAGTTTGTGAGTTTCTTTGTTATAAAAATAAAACGAACGTACCTATCAATTGATAACTATACCAAAATTTGAATTGGGCGGTTTGACGTATTATTGATGTAAAATTAAAATCTATTAGGCCCAGATTTTCAGTGCGATATTAGCCGGATTTTATTATCTACGGATCTGGATCAGGATCATCTTTTACCACGAAATACAATATCAACTTGGGATCCTGCTCTCTATCTGTATCTATTTTAAAAATCCAAAAATTAGTTCTTAATCTTGCGGGTAGATGGCTTCTTACAGAAAGGCAGTGTGAAAATGTAGTGTAAGGAAAAAAGACAACAGTTATGTACATGAAATACAAACCAAAAACGTAAAGAAAATAGAGATAGGGTATATACCTACAACACGATTTACACTAAGATCCGTATCGTTTTATTTTCATAGGATGATCTATATAGGTAGATCATTAGCGATAATAAAACACGGCTATTTAAGTTAAGCCTGAGTTAAGTCAACAATCTTTTTTTCAGTCAAATATTGTGGAAACAAAATTATGATTTCGTTTGCTCTCTTTTTGATGCCGCGAAATGTAATTTTTGTTCATGTTCATTTTTGGTTGAATGGGTACGTAAATAAGCAAAATTGCCGCATTTGGAGTGAAGATCAGCCAGAAGCATTGCAACAGCTACCAATGCATCCCGCACTGGTAGCACTGTTTGGTGCGGTTTATGGGCCGGCGGCATTATTGGGCCATATTTCTTCAAAGATGATGCGAATCGCAGCGTTACTGTCAATGGTGAACGCTACCGAGCGATGATAACAAACTTTTTTTTGCCCGAAATGGAAGTTCTTGACTTGCATGATATGTGGTTTCAACAAGACGGTGCCACATGCCACACAGCAAGCGAAACAATGACGCAATTGCGAGGCGAGTTTGGTGAACAGTTAATTTCACGTTTCGGGCCGGTCAATTGGCCGCCTAGATCGTGCGATTTGACACCATTAGATTATTTTTTGTGGGGGTATGTCAAGGCTAATGTCTATAGGGACAAGCCCGCTTCGATTGTCGCACTGGAAGCCAACATCCATGCATTCATTCGTGAGATACCGGCCGATATGTGTGAAAGAGTATGCCAAAATTGGACTCAGCGGATGGGCTACCTGAGACGCAGCCGCGGTCAACATTTGCATGAAATTATCTTTAAACATTAAATTGCAAGGTTCAAACTATCGATTCAAATAAATATTTCATTCATTTTTTCGATTTTTTTGTGTTTTTTAAAAAATCATGGGAGGGGATCTAATTGTTTTGAACTGGCCAACTGGGTAATTATGTTACTCTTATACCTACCGATTAAAAAAAAAGAACCAAAATTACTAGTAACCAAAGATAATATTGGATAAAGTGATATTGAAAATGACACAATTTTATTATTATTATTTAGATGCTAACTGTCCCTCACTATACAAACAGTAAACATATTGTCGCAAAATTTTAAACACCCTTATGCTAAGGTGTTAGCATGATACTAGTTAACAATTTACTAATTTTAAAGCTCTTTACTAAAATGTTCTTAGTTTTAAATAATTTTTAACTAGAATCATACCTAAACCTGTTTTCTTAAAAAACTCTAGCTGAACATAACTAAAACAGTGACAGTTCGTGCAAAAAAGTAACCAAACATATCTTTTTTAACATTTTGTATTGTCAAAATGACATATAGATCTAGAATGATACTAAAAAGATAAAGAACTTTAGTAAAATGTTAAAGTACGATGCTAACTCATTTAAAATTTGGAAAACAGTCTTTTTAACTCAGCATCATACTAAAAATGCTTCAACATGATACTTAATCGTCTAAGATTTTCCGCCATTGTTTCTGAAGTTACAAAAAAAAATATTTTTTTGACACAAAATCAAAATTATGTACAAAATTATATTAAGAACTACATGGATATGTTCATGTTAATATTAATTTGAATACTTTTTCAAAAGAAAATTGTTACGGAATGTATAAAATTTATTTCATAATATTTTATAGTTAGTATGTCTGTAAATTGGTAATACTCTGAGTGTCTTACAATAGACCTAAAATTTTTAAATTCTGTACTAAATTGAACAAAAGGTAAGCTACCGGTTAACTTATACTCATAGAATAATGACTAATACGAATAACGAAATACTACGTGTTAAAATATTAATTTTAGTAATTAATTATCAAAATTAGTGTTAACTATCTGATTTTGGTTGAATAGCACCATTTAATCAGAATCAGTGAAAATCATATTACACATTTAACCCACTGTGAGTGAAAAAAAACTGGCCTTAAAAGGTCCATTTCTGTTGGTTTCGGCATTTCGTTTAAATATATTAGTTCTTATATTCTTAAATTTAAATATTTTACCTTTTAGAAAACCACAAGATCACTGTGGTAGGATATTTGTGGATATTTGAATTTTTATGTGGATTTATTTAAATTCCAGATGATAGTTAAAACAAACTAATCAGCCTCTTTCATAAGCAAAAAAAAATAAAATAAAAGTGCATCAGGAAGGAATATTGATTTCAAGTTTTGTTTCTAATTTTAAATAGGGTAAACAATGATAAATATGGAGAATGGTCGATAATGTATTTTCTTATTGACAGTTGACAAAGAATTAATTTTTTTTAATGCAAAGGATATTTTTTTTTTATATACAAGAATGTTGGTGTTGTTGTTGTTGTTGCACCATAAGCGACTAAATATTTACAATTTTTAATTTATCCTGAGCTTTAACACTAATAGGACATATTGAAACTATTCAATTCTAGTTGCGTTACAGGACATTTTCGACCCTTTTGGTTTTAATTCTCAGGAGGAATTATAAAACTTGTTTTATGTTCATGAATAGCCGTTTGCTGATACGAAACTTAATTATTTATGTTCAACTTACAAGCTTATGTTCTACTTCTTCCGCATCTTAAACTGGCGCATAAGCTCTTAGATTGAACTTAAATATTTAAGTTTTTCGTTTCAGCAAATGTTTCATTTAAAAACTCTGATTGACAACTTGTCGTTTTAAAATAATTTTTTAGGATTATAATTCTAAAATTGAACCAAAAACTCTTCACAAATACAACTTCGTATTAAAAAAATTTGTTTAATAATTTATTAAATTCTAAAAAAATCCTTAATTCTTTATGATTTTCAAAAATCTAAATTATGGATTCTGATCGACTAAGTCGCAAATTTCTGTGTTTAATTCAACAACCGTTTTGTGTGATTATCCGGGTATTCAATTAATAAAACCCACTTTGTTAAATATTATTTCTATAACGTACCTATATGATATTTCTTCAATATTTCAATACGAAATGTAAGTTTTAAAATTGTTATTCAATTTTTTTATCGGTTAAAATTGTAGTAGGTATCCCTTGTGGGCTTTTGGCCAATTTTTGTATTTTCATTAAACACAAATTCTATAACTTTATAACAATACAAAAGTTGACCTAAAGCTCTAGAGACGTACCTACATTTTTTTCTTTAAACACTATAACAAATTTTTGTAAAAATTTGTAAATATTTTTATACACATTTAAAATTACAAAGTTTAGAATTTTCCAACGACTTTTTTTTAAATAATTTCACTAACTGCAAAAAAACTACTCACTGTTTTCCCAAAAATCCTGGTTGTGGTGCACTGTAGGCCATAGCACAAATGGTAGCAAGGAGAACCTACAAAGTACACAAATATATTTTTATTTAAATTAAATATTCACTCAATGGCACAATTAGTTTTGTTTGATCTAAAAGATATTGTTTTTATTTTTTTCGTTTTATAGAATGTCCTTATATCACTGAAATACGTTCTTCACTTTTCACACTTTTATTTATTTTTATTTTAAGAAGAAAATCACTTACGAAAATCTTAAGGGCAACCATGTTTAATATCCAGGGGTTTTAAAAAAACGTTAAATGTCGATACAAATACAACCGAATAGCTTCGAGAAACCGTTACAAGTAACAACCAAATGTTGACTGATAACCAAACAAACTAGGTGATCTGTATTTATATTAAAACACAAAAAAAACACAAATGACACACAACCATAAACCTAGTATAGGAACTATAAGACGCGTGCCTCCGCGCGTCAGTGGCATTCAGCAGCCAGCTGTTTGTTGCCGCTGTCGGTGTTGTAGGTACACAAAAAAAAAAAAAAAACACCGAATTCAATTCATATTGAAAGTAAATCGCACATTAAACCGAAAACAGCTGGCTAACTAAAAGTTTAGCAACAACATCAACACGAAATAAATTGTATCTCGTGTTTAGTAGGCACTAAAGAAGTTAAGTTACTTAGACTTTGACCACAAGTGCACGAAAGCAAGAAGAAAACAGAAGTAGATTACTCTTCGTCTATCGGTGAATCACAAAGATTCAGTGACAATTGATGCATACGGATAAGGAGGATAACCATGAAAATATTGTATGGGTGTAAAACTGACCCCCAAAACGCTATTTTATCTGCGTCCGAAGATCTGTCCTTGTGAACAAAAATGGGACACATTTTACGATCCATACTATCTCGGAATCACAAATTGGAAGCTTTGAAATAATTTGGAAATTCTTTGAAATGTGCAAATATCTGGCCGATGGCAATATAGACATAGACGTTCACCCAAATGATCCACACAGAGACAGACGTCTATATGTTACGAAATTATGCACCAAAGTTGCAGTTTATAGATACCTAGGTGCCGCTTTATTGCGTGAAACGTGAATTGTAATGTTAACCGACGCGATGTGATTATAAAATTTGCAATTATATCATTGTCTGCGAATTATAATCATGATCACTTTTCAAAAAAAACATAAAAATAAAATAAAATAAAATAAATTTTTAAGGAAATTATTTGCGTGACTACCGAAAATTATTTCGATCACACGGTTGTGTGCAACGTTCAGTCTATATCCATTCACACCATCATCCACCTTCTTTTCAACACAGTAGTTGCATGTGGTTCAAAATATAATCTGTAACACTTTCTTATTCCCATAATATAGTCTGGGAAAAAGCGTTATAAGGTTTGGGTAGTGTTTTTACTCTAATTATGTATAATTAGTATCGATCATTCTCCTTATTAATAAACCCTCGGGGTTTCATTCGTAAGTCGGCCGATCAATTTGACCATTTACTTGGCTTTGTAACGCCTTGGATCGAAAAAGCAGATGAGATAGAACATTCCCGCTTTAGACCCGATTAATGCTGACTCTTCGTTTCTTGGCCTCCGGCGGCAAGGCAACTTTCAGTAGATGCAATACCTTTTTCGCTAAACATTACTATTTCAACTATAATCCCAGAAGTGCTGGAAGCAATCTTTAAGTTTTTAACCATCTTCTTAATTCATGGGAATTGATGCTGAAAGGCAAAAATGAGTGGAAGGAAGTATCTGATGAGTTTCATCAGCTATGGCAATTTCCCAAATGCATCACGGCAGTGGACGAAAGCACGTCGTCATAATGCTCGCACTGCCTTATGCCTAATTATAATTATAAAGGTGCGTAAGCTTTGCAACCTAAACTGCAAGAGTGTTATCACAGAAAAATCAACTTTCAATTTCCAATCAATTCTTGACCTGCGTCAAATATTTCATACAATCTCCCTCCTCATGATAAATCCAACGAATTGTTGGCTTTTAAATCGAGTACGGAGAAAAAAGAAAGAAACCGAATGTACATACAACCAGCCTGTGTGCAGCTAATTAGTTCATTCAAATGCAATGGTCAAACAATAAAACCTACATTGGGTTGGACCTAATCAGGTGACTTCGGTAGCGCAAGGCATAATGAATGTCTCTGAAGTCACAGCTGGGAAAAAAGTTTTCAAATTAAAATTGAACGTAATAGACTAAGCACCACTTAAAGGAGTCTGATGATCGGCCTGGCAGCCGTAGCTCACTCAAGTGGTTGTTGTTTTATTTCAAATCCTTCATCAATATAAATATGATAGTACGTAAGCTTTGCAGCCTAAACTGCCAATGTGTTATCACACAAAAACCAAATTTTAATTATAAAGTACTTTCAAAAATGGCACTAGTTTGTTTCGTTCATATAAATAGGAACGCATAACATTGTACTGATGGGAATAGCAGATGCGGAATACAAGATATTGTATGTAGATGTCGGTTGCAACGGACGACACTCAGATGGTTCAACCCTTGCATCATTTTCGGGAAAGCACTACCAGTTGCGCTTGGCACCACCTCATATAGCACTGCCTGGACGAGAAATTCCTGTTCCTTATGTTGTCGTTTAAGACGATGCAATGTGTTTGCTATAATGAAGCCGTATGTTGAACGGGGTCAGGCAATGGTACAGCGGATTTAACTATCGTCCTAGTCGTGCACGCTGCATCATTAAAAATGTCTTTGGCATAATGTCGGCTCGATTTCGATTTGTTCGGCAACCCGTCCATTGGAATGCTGAAAAACGACGCTTAGAAAAATGTAACAGATTACGATTGAGAAAGTCACGCAAGCGATCACCTTGGAAGAATCGATTCCTCATCTCCTCAGTACCTGTCCTGCTCTATCCCAACGACGTAAACTTCATCTTGAAGATTGACATAAGTAATATCGCACGCTTCGTAAGGAGCTTCAAGTGGTTCAACTAATTAATATAGGGAGGAAATTTCCTAGATTCTTGTAGTATTACAATGGACCAACTATGGTTTAAGTGTGTCCACCTTAAGTGCAGCCACCTTAACCTTACCTAACCTGTGAACAACATTGAATACTCAAAACTAAGTTCAACATAAGAGCTTTTTGTGACAGTTTTCGCTTAGGAAAAAGTAGAACATAAGCGTTCAAGTTGAGCTCTAAATGACGTTAAACTTTGAAAAACTTAACCTGAAGGAATATGCATTTTTTAAATTTTTTTTCTTCAAAATTTTGAGTTCGAAAATATTTTCATTGAATTAATTTCAAATGAAAGAATAACTTTCTATCTTTCAAAAAAAAAACTATAGCTACCATTTTAAGTGTTAACCTTATTTCTAATACTGGATTTACACGACTGACAAATTGGCAGTTTTCTGTCAGTATACAGACAAAAGAATGAATTTTTCCATTGTTCTGCCAGTTTTTTTGACAGTTAACTGCCAAAATACTGCTAATTTTTCAGTCGTGTAAGTCCAGCATAATGATTTTATTCCATTTAAAATTGAATTTTTAAGAAAATTATAGAGTTGGTAAAATAATTTTATAATATCATGTAATTTTAATAACCTTTTAATAAATAATAATAATAATAATAATAATAATAATTATAGTAATAAAAATAATAATAAAAAAATTAGCCTTCAAAAAAAAAATTAAGAAAGTTAGAAATTCTCATAGTTCAACATAATTTTGCGTGGCAAACCCATTTTATTGATTGTGTTTGTGTCTTTTTCTTCAAAACTTAGATGATTATACCTATTTGACATCTGAATGAAAATTTTGAATTACAACGCTACCTATCCGACTATATGAGTATAATATGGGCCAGCCACGAGGAAAATAAATAAAACTGCTCACATAACATGACGGAAGGTTAAATGCAACCACTAATCCAGAGTGAAAAATCTGTTTGATTATTCAGCTACACGTACATATATATACGATGAAGATCTTACAACCTTTTTAATACCATATTATTTTGCAACAAATTATGATCAAGGCTTAGGCTTTTCCCTCATTTTTTTGGGAAGTGATTGGTATAAAATTACTTTAACCACGCGAACAAATGTGTTAACGTGATTATTATTGACACTTCTTGTCATTGATATAGAAATGTATGAATTATCTTGTCTATGTGGTTAAAAGACATGAAGCTACTGGGTTTTACCTATGCGATTATTGATATCTGCACACTTGTGGTTTCATTTAAGTTGAAGATTAGTATACGAACCCTGTAATTGATCACAGAAATAAGTTGTGATTTAAGGTATTGCAATGCAAAGACTTGGGCTGATTTGACTTTGAACTTATTCGAAAGTTCAAGGAACCCAATTACCCACTCAATTGCAATTGTAGTTGCTTTTCATTTTAAATTAATTTAGGCATAGAAGTCAGAGAAAGAGCTATGCTTGGGTTAGAAAGTTTTTAAGGTGAAATGAATAATAAAGAATAAATAGTTCCCCGGTGAAATGAGCCATCAACGACCGATATCACAATGCTTAAAAATTCGAAGAAATCGACGTTAATATATTATATATTATTTTTAATTGCCCCTACAGTTCAAACTAAAGCGTCTTGCAATAGGGACTTACAAACTTTGACAGTTGATAGCGGCCATATTGTTGAAACTATACATCTGTCAAATTGGCTGTCATTTATTCAGTTTGTTTTGCCAAATCATCATGGACGGATATAGATTGCAACAAAATGTGCAAATGAATAAATTGTTTTATCAAAATGGGTGTTCTGTTCCTAGAACGTTCCACGCGCTTCGCTCATTTACGGTCATCTTCAGCTATGAAGCCCATTTATGGATGGATATGGAAACGTCAACAAACAAAATTGTCGAATTTAGGACGATACCAATCCACGTAAAATCCAAGAGCGTTGAATGCATCCGGAAAAAGTCACTGTTTGGTGTATATTTTGGGTTGGCAGCGTCATCGATCCATATTTCTTTGAGAACGCTTGACGTTGGTCAGGCCAACATAGTCAACAGATAGCGCTATTGGTCGATGATTACCAACTTCTTTTGGCCTGAATTGGATGATATGGACGGCACTACGTGCCACAAAGCTCACGCCACATTGGACATTCTGCGCCAGCGATTCTAGGGCATCCTCACCTCACGTGGCGATTTGACCCCGTTAGAATTTATTAGAACAATTAGTACATTATCGAGTCATGATTTTCTTGTTTTCGAATAAGAAGAGCGCAGAAAACAAGTTTCCAGCTGATTTCATTTTGTAGGAAAGCAACAATAATAGCTTCACCTCAAGTTCGTTTTCTTGCTGCATTCATGAACTATAGTAAAGTAAAAACCTTTTCCGTCCTTAAAAGAAACCAAATCACCAATATTGTTACTAAACTTTAATTTTTTCTTGAAGTTCAGTGCCATAAAGTGTCTACCTATGTATATACCTTCAAAATACAAATATAAAGCATCAGGTACAATAACAAATAATTTGTTATGCTTTGAGATTCAATCATGTTTTCATTGCTTTCAAGCCAACAATGTTATCTATAGGTACTCCTTGTAAAATCCACTAATCGCATTTTTTTCTAAGCACAGACCATTTACTATCAACTCCCCAAACGAGGCAATAATTAGTCGAAGCAAAAAAAAAAAAACTACAGAAAACAGATATGGCAATCTAAAATGACAACTTAATGCAATTATCAAAAAATTTAAATTCTTGCAAAATGGAAAAGTGGCAATAAACTAAACCTAACCTAGCTATAAGTTACGTATAAAGCAGGCAAAAATAGTCACGTGACAGACACATCTCTGCCACTCAATATGGAAATGGAATGCGGCAAAATAAATAGTAAAGACCACCTGTGAAAAATAGCTCTCAAACAAAAAGATATAGATATACTAATGGAAATAAATTATCGATAGGAATCTTGTTGTGGTGACTTTTTACTCTGTCCAATCAGTGTCCAAATAATACCATTCATAAATTAAGACCCAATAAAAATTCAATTTATTAATTTAAATCAGAGATCAAAAGTGTAACAGCTACCTATACTAATAATGCTAATGGCATATTTTAATCTCTATTTTAAAACCACACGCTTTAGGGGGTATTATTTTAATTTAATTCCTCATCTGTCAATTAACTTTGATGGTGACAAGCAAGTTATGCAAATCGGTAGCGCCACAAGAAAGAAGACTAAAAGAGGAAAAATATATTTTTTAAATACCGCATATTACACTTAATTGCTAACTAATTTGGTACTTTCTGACTTGGAAAATTATGTCGCATATTCGAACTTTATGAAGTTGAATGAATTCCTCATCTTTATTGTTGCGTGTTTTAACGTATATGTAACTTAAGTGTGACACACTCATATCCATACAAAGATATTTAGCCATACAACATTATCTTCTATCCGCACTAAGATTGTTATAATACGAAAGATATTAATTAATTCGCGTTTAACATGCGAAGAAGATAAAAAGGCACGTTGTGGAATTTGCAAAAATATTTATTTAATTAAAAAGGATTTAAATGGAACTGTCATCATGGTATATTGAACCCTTCATCCATCCTCATTGAAAACAGTTTCAGAAGCTATTTAGCGCCCAAAACTTGACATGGGCCATCCCGTGACTTCTATTCAAGGTTAAATTCATGCTTTAGAAAAACTATGTTAACGACGCGAATTACCTCATCGTTATCTATAGTTTGTAAGGAAACGTCAAATTTGTTTCTGTTATGGCGTTTGTTATTTATTTTTCATCCACTTCTTTTCGCGTTTGACTATAATGGCGCTAAATTTATGCAAAACTAGCAGGCTTCGAACGCGGGAAGACAAACCTAAGCTTCGCATAAAAATTACAACAGAAAATATGAATAAATATTTTAGCTAATTTTTGTAATCGAATACCTACTACTTTATGAATTTTAACCTATTTCACGTTATGATTGCCTGAATATGTAAAAAGATGATCCTCTAAGTCCAACCTTTATTACTTTCCCGACATAGAAAGAATTTTTGTAATCAAAAAACACTTTTTTGTTCTTATCCAATTTCACTCTTTAAATAGCATTTTTTTTTAAATAACCATTCAAACACGAAATGAATTTTTGAAATCAGATGTTTTTCAATTTATAAATTCAAATTTTGAAAAAAATCTCAAAGGCCATCCACTAAAAAAAACAACCTTTCAAACACCTAAAGAATTTCTTAAATTGGATATTATTTTATTTTGACCCCATTTCACCCTACAAATAACAAAAGTTGAAAAGGAAAATCTCAAAAGCCATTTCCTTACTACCTACAGCGTCACCTGTTGAACGGTTATTAAATTGAACTTAAAAACGAAATGTGCACCCACAACAGCGCCACCTGTTGAGAATTTTTCGACAGCAGTCGCTTAAAAGTTTTTCTATATGCATTTATACATGTTGAATATAGATTTTTAATCACAAAAATTAAGGTAGTACGTCATATACCTACTGCTACTAACTACATTGGCATTGGGCATATGAGTGAGTTTATGCAACGACGTTAAGCACTTGATTTCTTTCATTTTGCTATAAAGGAAAAGGGGTTTCCTCATTTTTTCAAGAAACCTTTCTAGCTCCACTTTTAGTCTTTTCGATTGGATTGTAATATTGTGTATATAAGTTATAAACAGTGGAAGCTCATGCTACTGCAATTATTTTAATGTGCCACATTGATGATGTAGTAAATTAAAATTTCTTCATTTTTTGCAAACTATAATGGAGTAATGCCTTTCAAATAAAAAAAAAATTAATAAAGTTTATTATTGTGGAAAACAATAAATTATAATTGAGTTGCATTATACTCGCCGCAAATGCTTTTGGGTTAATATTAGAATAATTTTTAACTATACCTACCTCCTTATATGTAGGTACATAATGTTCTGTGCTTTGATTTGGTTTCGTTTTGTTTTTTTTTTTAATTAAAAAATCTACTCGTGTTGAACAAACGATTTTTTGAGTAACTTTGCATAAATTACCTAAAATGAAAAAAAAAATTAAACACTATTTAACTTTTATGGGAGATCATTATCATGGTTGGAAAAAAAAAGTTGACCAACTATATGAATTTGTGCAACAAACTGACGTGAGATATTTAATCAATAAAAATAAAATAAAACACAAAGGAGGGTCAGTCGTTCATTAGATTATATTTCAAATATATATGTACATGTGTATTATGGTCAATTAATAGTGATGTGAAATGTGATGTAAATTACTTTTGTATTAATTATACGGTTAGTCTCAAGCTCAAATGGACGCTCAGTGGACGCACATATGTGCACAGACGATCCAAAGAGCAAGTAATAAGCCATAATTTCGTTTGTATGCTTGACTTTGAGGAAAAAAACATGCCATGTCCAGCCTGTTACAAATTTTTGTAATATCAAAGGCTCTCCAATAAAATTAAATATTATATATCTCCAAAAAAAATAGTGTTGATTTTTGTTTTGTAGAGCGCACCTCTTGGAGAGTGTAAATCCAAAGGTTATAACACAATAAACAACGCAGCGATTTTGCTATTTCTTGTAGAGTTAAGAATATTGTGTTCTCTAAAAGGAAATGCCCATTTTAGTATGAAGTTTTCACCCAGGGTGTACACAAACACAAGCTTAGTATCAAATGAAAGGTGACGTGAAGCCCATTATATACATGCAAAAAAAATTAACTTTTCTAGAGATTAAAACTCAATATCGCAAAATGTGTTTAACACATCAAAATAATTTTAAAACTATTTTATAGATAGCTTTCATTTTATACATATATTTAAATATCATTTTTTTACGTCAATTATTTCGCAAACAAAAACTGTGAAATCATTATTTTGCAATCGATAATTTAAGCTCGAATATCTCGACTTTCCCATTAACGATTTAAAAAAATGTTTACTCATTGATCGGGCTTCATGTCACCTTTCATTTGATACAAAACTCGTTCGTGTACACACTCTGGGCCAGAAATCGGGCAGTTCTCTTTTGCTGATAACCTATTCTTTCGAAAAGTTACTTTCGAAAAACTTTCGGACTTTGGGAACCAAAAAAGTTTTTTTAAATAAAACAAAAACGGTTTTGGATATCAATGAAATTCTTTATTCTTGTGAAAGTGCGTTCGATGCCATTATGTATGGAGCTCGATTTCTTTTGCATGGCCACCACGGGCACGCTTGCAGAAGTCCAGACGCTGAACCCAATTTTCGACGGTTTTCAAGCATAAATCGGCCGATACTGCTGCAATTTCACGTTCGATATCCGTACGAAGTTCATCAATCGTCGCTGGCTTGTTGGCATAGACCATAGACTTGACGTAGCCCCACAGGAAATAGTCTAACGGCTTTAAATCGCACGATACCGAGGCGGCCAAACGACTGCACCATTTCGTGAGATAACACGTTCTCCAAACTTGGTTTCCAATAAATTGATTGTGACATTCGCTGTGTGGCTTGTGGCACCGTCCTGTCCACTTGGGGCCAAAAATATTCGGTTATCATTGAACGGTAGCGATCCCCACTCACAGTAACGTGCCGGTCTTGATCATCACGGACGCCGCCGGCCCATAAACCACACCAAACCGTAATTTTTTCGGGATGCAATGATGACCCATGGAGTACGTATGGATTGCTGCCTGACCAATACCGCATATTTTGTTTATTGACGAAGCCATTCAGCCAGAAATGAGCCTCATCGCTGAAGATGATTTTTCGATTTTTAGCACTCTTAACGTTGAGGCCACTGACTCCTAATTTCGGTAGTAAATTTTAATAATTTCTACTCGTTGTTGACTCGTATCTCTTTCCATCATGAAATGGCAAACCTTACTAAAGAGAAATGTCAAAAGAGCGGCAAGAAATATGGCGTCGTTTGCTGTCCCTGTTGCTCTACTTTTGTAGCGTCCCTGTTGAAAAACCCTTTATGTTCATCTGATTCAAAAGTATCAATCATATTTTTACGGAACACTCTATTTTTATATTTTCATATATTAAATTCAGCAAATACCAACAACAATTGTGACAGTTTTGTTGTTAGATCAAAAACTTTGAAAAAAAAATAATTTTTAAAATTCAGAATTCTTTTATGAACATAATGATGTCGGACTCAATTGCCCATTTAGTACCTTTCTTAGAAATTTGTTGCCTTTTTTTAAAACAAAAATTATACAGAAATTTAGCCTGATATTCTGACTTCATTTAAAAACCTTATCATTGAAAATCCGATTATTAGAACCGAAGTTATAGCTTCGGTCTGATAATTTGTTTAACTATTTTACCACGAGTTGCGTTGTCCTGGAATTTGTGACTTTTACCCTTCTTTCCTGTTATGCGATTTTTTGTCAAATATCAATTGTTTTTGAATATATAAAACAAGAACTCGCAGTAAATTTTCAAGATATTTTACTGGGATACTAAGAACTGTCTATCGAAAGAATAACAAAACTTTGCACAGTACTGTATAATTCAATAAAGACAATCAACAATAAATATAATGTAGAAGAAGGTCAGACTCGGTTTTTAGATGATTGGAAAGCAATCACCATCCTACAAAGCAATTAATAAAAACAATCATTTAAAGTTTTATTGTTTTCTACAATACATTAACTAAAAACATTTCACTTCTCATTCAGGCAAAACAATTATCATTACCAAAATTTGTATTCGTTTTTTTCAAAATGTTGCATGAAACTAAACAATGAATGCACGTATGTATCTTGATTGAGACAGGTAGGTATATTTTATTTAAGTCTTTGCTGCAACTTTAAAAGTTTTTGCCAAGATTTTAGATTATATTATTAGTGCAGGTAAAGTTTTTTTTTTAAAAAAGCTTAAGTCCAATTTTTCGAAGTCTTTAGAAGATTGACGAAAATTGCCAAAAATGTTCCCCTGGATAAGGAATTCAATGCGATGAGCTTTCCTTAGATTGCTTCATAGGGACAAGGATTACCTCAAGA
The DNA here is from genome assembly GCA_932273885.2 of Leucozona laternaria. Lineage (NCBI taxonomy): Eukaryota > Metazoa > Arthropoda > Insecta > Diptera > Syrphidae > Leucozona > Leucozona laternaria. The sequence goes on from OW026368.1 coordinate 9,284,099, forward strand.
GGAATTTGCCAGTACTTTCCTTGGACTACATCTTCAAGGTTTCCCTTGAGGGTTCCGAACCAGGATCCATGTTCTGTAACTCTCGCATGGATAAAAGCAGTCGAGAAACGATGAAAATTGAAACAAATCATATGAGTTTCGTTCCATTTTCCATCGTTTCTCGACTAGTTTTATTGATGCGAGAGTTACAGAACATGGATCCAGACCTTTCCTTTGTTTGCTCACAGGAGACAAGGATTCACTAAGAGGATTTATTTTCCTCAGGCTACCTTTTCAAGATTCCTTTGTACAAGATTCCCCGTGAGGGGAAGAAGAAGAGGGGAAGATTTGGTGCTTGGGACAAATTATATGGACTGACCTGTTATTTATATAGAAAGTTGATGAATAATTGTTAGAACACGAAAATAATATAAAATACTATGTTAGTTATTTTAAATTAATAAACGTTATAAAGCATTGTAACTGAAATTAGAGTTTACTTAAGTAGACCTTGAAACCGGAGAGCTTACCTCAGCCACGAAGAAAAAACATCACAAAATAATCGGGAAAAAAGTAATATCTATAGTTGATATCTCAGTTTTAGGTAGAGTCCGTTCTCCCTTGGCATAATAGTATTCTCATGACGGAGCTGTGTGATCGAATCCTGTGTTGTACCTGCCACCTAAGAAGGCTGTCGTTTTCTTTTTCAGGGACACTACCTCTTGTGAGGAAGTAATAAATTCTTCAAGAGTATCTCATGTCTTGAAAAAGTGCCTCTCATATCTTGAGCTACGATCAGACGGCATATGAAAAGTTGCAAAAGTTTGCGACTCTGACGTCATATGAATAGTCGCAAATGTGTTGCAAATTCTATATCTACGTCAATGCTCGCAAACTTGCAAATGGGGTTGTTCTTGCGATATGCAAAAACTTTAGCAAAAGTCGCAAATGCATTTGCGGTCAAGGCACTCGCACATCATGTGTCCGCAAATGGGATCGCAAATGTTGAGGTCGATATGCGAGGTGTCCAGACGATGTGCTATAAAGTCCGCATATCACTCAATTCCAATCATATGCAGGTTTGCGAACATTTCATATTTTTTTTGAAACTGAAAAATTCTCATATGAAAATGTATAACAAATGGATTGTGGTGGGGAAAACATTAAAAGCAGCTAGAATCGGAAAATTGTGGAATAATTTTTTCTTTGAACTTTACATAGTTTTGCTATATTTTGTATTTTGACAATAAACAGAAAAGTTCCATTTTATTTCGTTTACCTAAATGTTAATCCTATAAACTATAGGTACATGCAAGAATTTGAGACAACAACAACTCTACTGGTTAAATGAAGAATCACAGCAGCTGATATGCTGCATACATATATGTGGAGATGTGTAATGTTCTGTTTTCGTGTCATCGCAAATGCTTGGTATGGTCGCATATGTCCGCACATGCTCGCAAACTGTCAGAAATTATATGCGAGGGTGTTCACACGATGACGACATGCAAGAAATTCGCAAACTTATATGCAATTGGGGTGTCGCACATATTCGGCAAATGGTTTGCGAGCATATGCGGACTGTCCCAAAAGGGTGTTTAATTGAAGTGTTTAACATTGAAGGAAAATTTTATAGAATAATTGACTATTTTTAAATCGATATCGAAAATGTTGGATCTCATGGCTGCAAGATATTTATCATATGCAAATACCTTGGCATTACTCTGAATTTATCGAAAAAATACCAATTATTACTCTGAATTTATCGAAAAAATACCAAAAAAAAAAAGTAAAATAATTATTTCACTGTGATTCAGAAAATTTCACTGAATGAAATATGTTTTTATGGTAATATTATGTAGAAGACTTCAACTTTTTTACATTTTTATTTTTATTTATTTCCCATTGTATTTTTATCTAGCAAATTCGTGTCTATCCAATTTGCTATATCATACATCTCAACTTTAATTCGTTATTCATGAAGCCAATACAACATGACAGTCACACTTTGGAACATCAAATCGTCTTTACCACCAAAATAAATTCAGACATTACCTTTACATTTTTTAAAACTGATTTAAATGCAAAGAATGTTCAGACACGAGTTTTCCCTTTTGAGAGCAAAAAAAAAAAACAAAAAACCAAAAAACATCAAGGAATAAATGTAGGAGATGTACTATGTACATATATGTTCATTATATTATTTGCATCATCTGAAGACACAAACATTTCGCCAAAAAGCTCGGTATAAAGGTTTGAAATCTTATAAATACATTTTTTTTTTGATTTTCTAGTTATCACGTTTTGGACAGTTGTCACGTTCTGTCAACATATACGCCTGCTGGTCTGGGTGGAGGATTTGATCGAATTTTGAGCACATACTCGTGTAGTTGACAGATCGACGATGGATTTTTTTAATGTCAATTCGATGTAAATTTATTTTATGTGATTTTATTATTTGCGGTAATAATAACTTGTAATTTCGAAAAATTGGTTTTTCATTTTTTGAATACTAAAATAATTAAGGCATAGTTCAGCTTTTCTATACGTTGGTAATCAGGTACATTTATGCTATTTAGTAGAAGATTGCACCATAATGATGGCAATGGCCACCAATTTTCAATTTTACCGAATGATACCGAATAAAAGTGTGAAGTGAGCCTAAAGGCTTAACTACATTCAAGTGGGCAAAAAGTGGAAATTCAAAAAAAAACAATAACATACTCCAGAGATTTCTGTGTGTGAAAAATCTGTGTTTGATCTGTCAAATCAATCTGAAATGACAGATCAAAGAGAATTTTAGTATATTTGGCCAAAATCCGCACCAAAAACAGTTACTTTTTCGGGATGCATTAGACGCTCTTTTGGATCTCATGTGGATTGGTATTGTCCCAAATACGAAAATTTTATTTTTTGACGTACCCATTTATCCAGATATGAGCCTCATCGCTGAAGATGCAAATGGGCGAAGCGCGCGGAACGTTTCCCGAACAGAACACCCATTTTGACAAAACAATTTTATCATTTGCAAGTTTTGTTCAACGCTATATCCGTCCATGGCAAAACAGACTAAATAAATGACAGCCAATTTGACAGATGTATAGCTTCAACAATATGGCCACTATCAACTGTCAAAGTTCGGAAGTCCCTATTGGCAGACCCATTAGTTAAGGGTTTACAAAAACTCAATTTCTGGATATCTTATTTTTATTTGAAAAAAAATTATTTTCTGAGTTGTGACGTTTTTATTCTCAATACGTTCGATTTTTATGACCTAAAATCTGACAAGTTAAATTTTTTCGTGATTGTAAAAGAGTCAAAAAGCGACTCATCTCCGTCTAGGTTATTTTCAATTTATGATCTTATCAGTGGCAATTGAATTTGAATGCAATTTTAAAACAAACACAAAATAAAACAATCCAGTAGCCGAAGAAGACAGTTAGCGGTATGTGGACATGTATATGGATATGGGTACCGCAAACGTTCGCTTTAACGGTGGCTTATCAGTTTAGTATATTTTTTTTTGTATTGTAAATGGACTTGAGATTGGAATACTTAATTCAACGCTTTACTCCTATAGAGCATGTCTTGTTTCATGCCAATCTGGAAGACAAACATTGGAAATTTAACAAAAATGTCGGAATCAAATAACACCCAGTGACTTATAAGTCGTACGTGAGCCTTGATGTTGCCAATTTGTGCACCCAAGATTTTTTTTTTTTTTGTAATGTTTTAGGAATATTAGCAAAAAAAATAATACAAAAATCAACCCATCGCATCGGATCAAATGCAGACTTTTTAAACCGGGAAAGTGTGCTAAGGGGGGGGGGGGAGAAGTAGGGGGCTATATGTTTTTGACACTTGCTTTATATCATAATTTACTCTTTACTCCTTGCTTAATAGGTTGTTATATCGTGTTGATTAGTTTGGAATTAATGTCAAGTGAGCAGTTAGGCTTGATTAACTGCATAGAGCACATATAGTTTCTTCGAATGAAACTCAAAGACTTAATGGTTAAGAAATGTTTATTCAGTTCTGGTGCAACACACGTAATATTTGTTTGTATATTGTGTTAATAGTTTTGTGTAATGCATAAATGAAGCCTGCCAATTGAAATTATTAAAAGATCAAGCCATGAGCGCCAGCGTCGCAGCCGTAAACGGTTTGTCCTTTTGTTCAATATTGGGCACAAAAATTTATTTTTATGATTTGCGGTAAACTTGCGTATTTTAGGGCTTTTTTCACTCTTCAATTTGGGGTGAAATTTAATTATGAAAAAATGGTTTCAAACTTTAAGAAACCACGATATTTGACCCTTATCAAAAATGGAACCAAAATGAAAGTGAAAATTGGCCTCAAAGTTGATATTTTTTTTTTTCAAAATGGTCCCAAAGCCATAGAAGAACACCCTAATACAGAAAAAGTAAACAATTTTTGTTCTTGTTGTTTTATACATATATACGTTTTTGGAGGCAATTTTCAGGTTTGGTTCAGATTTGTTTAATTTAAATTTAGGTTGGAGTTTTTTTTTCATTTGATTTGGGACAAAACTGTTTATCTGTCTGTCGTTTTGTTAAGCTGCAGCCAAAATTAATGGATCGTTTAACTTTAAACTTGCTAACTAATATAAGATGTGTTTTTGTCAATCCCGGAGCTAACTGGGTTTAGAAAACAAAATCGGGGATTAACGACACCATTGCTCGAAAATTTGACGTTTCCATACAAACAAGTATGCAATTCATGAGGGTATAAAACAGTTTTTGTCCGCGCTTATTAGTTAAGCCCTGAAAACTATCTGGGAGAGTCCAGTTCCCTATCCCTCAGGGATTGGAAAAAAAACACAGATTTAGTTACTTATGCCGCACTCTTTAATTTTGAAATGCTCTACCTCCTGGCGAAATTCGCCCCGCCCGCTGCGCCGTGAATTAAGGATGCATGCATAATATAAATCCAATTTAAAATTTATGACAAAGTTGTGTAAGCCCACTGTGTTCCCATTCCCACTCTCAGACGAATTATTATACATACATTGTACTAATCTTGCAATTGCATCAACAGACAACTAAGCGCCATCGTCGTTGCTGTCACGTCTATGCACAAGCACTTCCTACATCCAATAATCCTTTCTTTGTTTTGCTAACCCAAAAAAAAAAAAAGCTTTAGCTGCAGGTTGTTTCGATGAAATTAATCGGAAAACTAGACTAGTAGAGTAACCAGTAACTATCGGTGTATAAAGTTCCATGGAAAATGTTACTTTAACCAAAATGCGGAAATGCGTCTGTCTGTACGAATGCAAATGGCCGATTTGGTGTTGCATAAGATCGGCGGCTTAGTGGATTTTATTTTTATTTGTGTACCATCGATAAGCGAAAAGCAATTTCCTTTCGATTGATAAACGCTTAAGACACGACTGCGATCGATGCCGACCAAACTTAACACTCTGAAAGCCAATCCGCACAGGACCGCCTGTGATTTTAGAAAGTCTGACAGTACATGAGTTGAGTATAATGTGTAGATACATATGTTGGCTCTTTGACATTTAAAAAATAAATTATAGACAACCTTTTGAATTTAGCAAATGCATATTGAGATACTTAACATTGCAATCATTTCAAATTGTTTTAAATAAAAAAAATGTTCCACAAGACTGGATTTTAACACAGGAATGCCTTTACTACTTTCTTGCTATTATTGTTTGTTTTTTTTTTGTGTGTTGGTATTGGTATTGAAGTTTTAATTTAAGCTGAATTACTTGTTGAATATTACATAATCATGATATTTGATTGGTAGTGTGGAGCTATGGTTTATTTAGTTGTTGATGATTATATTTCTGGTACAAGAGTGTGCGGCTAGCTGCTCCTTTATTATTTAAAGGCAAATGTTAATGTTTTGGCCTTCAATAGCTTGTTTTTTTTCAGCTTTAACTTTTATATGAAAATGATTTATTTTAATGGATTATGAAAATATATTTTAGGATAGTTTGAAACCTAGACGGATTTACCCAGCGGATCCACCATATGCGACTTTAATAACATTGAAAATTGACTAGTGACCTATACAGCACACTTATCTATTTTAAAATTGTTGATAGTTAAAAAGGTCACATAAACAATTATTTACTTATCAACTTTAATAGAGCTAGATGTGATCAGAACCTACATTCTGCCCTATAGAGAAAATTTTTGGTAAAAAAAAAAATACACTGAGCAAAACAATTAAAATCTTCAAAGAAGATAAAGCTCATTAAAACAAAATTTAAAAAAATTAAAATTAAATAGTCTGTTAAAATATTTCAATACAAAAAACATTAAGCTTTAGAATGATTTTCATTTCATCTAAATACGACCATTTTTCACAAACATACAGATCTTACAGGAAACATGTAAACGAAACATAACTGACAAAATTTTGTTCCTTAATTGTTTTGCTTAGTGTACATAATCTTCTTGCTTTGCTCACCGATCTTAAAGAACAGTTTAAATTAAAATTAAGTAAGCAGAAAGCAGAGATAAGTTAAAGTTTAAGCTTCTTCCAATTACAGCTTTACCTTTTTTTTATTCAAATCACACAACCTTAAACTACGGAGAGAAGTTCATTCACATCCACACGAGAACAGGATAGGTCCCATGATTGAGCCCTTGAGGACTCCTCTTCCTGTGTTATTAGAAATTAAATCTAAAGGTGTATGGTTCCCTATGGAAATAAGTTTTTTGCCAAGGTAAAGATAAAAAGAAAACTGAATGAAGTAGAGAAACTAAACATGTTACACAAGTTTATATGGTCGACAAGTTTATATTATAAGCTCTGATAAATTGAGAAGAATCAAAAATGTTACTTTATCTTCTTTATCCATGGATTCTCTGATGTCGTTTCATTCACAGCAGTGATATTTTCGAGACATGTAGAAAACAACGATTTCAGCGAATCAAAATCTGAATAGAAATCGAAGAATGTAGATGTATCGGGTTTTTCAATAAAAGCGCTACAAATACAAAAGTTTTCTTAAATAAAAAAAAAACGGTTTTGGATATCAATGAAATTTTTTTATTTTTGTGAAAGTACGTTGAATGCCATTATGTATGGAACTCGATTTCTTTTGCATGGCCACCACGGGCACCCTTGCAGAAGTCCAGACGCTGAACCCAATTTTCGACGGTTTTCAAGCATAAATTGGCCGATACTGCTGCAATTTCACGTTCGATATTCGTACGAAGTTCATCAATCGTCGCTGGCTTGTTGGCATAGACCATAGAATTGACGTAGTCCCACAGGAAATAGTCTAAAGGCGTCAAATCGCACGACCGAGGCGGCCAAGCGACTGGACCATTTCGTGAGATAACACGTTCTCCAAACTTGGTTTCCAATAAATTGATTGTGACATTCGCTGTGTGGCTTGTGGCGCCGTCCTGTTGGAACCACATGTCCTTCAAGTCCATATCATCCAATTGGGGCCGAAAATATTCGGTTATTATTGAACGGTAGCGATCTCCATTCACATTAACGTGCCGGTCTCGATCATCACGGAAGAAGTACGGCCCAATGACGCCGCCGGCCCATAAACCACACCAAACCGTATTTTTTTCGGGATGCAATGATGACTCATGGAGTACGTGTGGATTGCTGTCTGACCAATACCGCATATTTTGTTTATTGACGAAGCCATTCAGCCAGAAATGAGCCTCATCGCTGAAGATGATTTTTCGATGAAAATCCGAATCATTTTCAAGTTGTTGCTCAGCCCAATTCGAACATACGACGCTTCTGGTGTTCAAGCGGCTTCAGTTCTGGCGTCAATTTAATCTTGTAAGGATGTAGGCCAAGATATTTTCGCAAAATTCGCCACAACGACGTCACAGAGATGCCCAACGCTTGAGAACGACGTGTGAAAGGCACATTTAAGCTTTCTGCAACTGAAGCCTCAACGGCAGCAATATTCTCTACACTACGGGGACTTCTTTGTCTCACTGGCACGGGAACATTTTGTACTGTGCCTGTGGATTCAAATTTTTCCACTAGACGCTCAATTGTTGATCTGCTAGGACGATTATGACGACCATAAATTGGACGTAGCGCTCTTAACGTTGAGGTCACTGATTCCGAATTTCGGTAGTAAATTTTAATAATTTCGACTCGTTGTTGGCTCTTATATCTTTTCATCATAAAATGGCAAACTTTACTGAAGAGAAATGTCAAAAGAGCGGCAAGAAATATGGCCTCGTTTGCTGTCCCTGTTGCTCTACTTTTGTAGCGTCCCTGTTGAAAAACCCTTTACAAATGTATATGAAGACTATAATGATCAGAGTTGTAAAATAATGCAATACTTTGGTTTTTCATTCTTTGAAATCTCAGTCAATTAACTGATCTTTACAAATGCAATGACATTTCTGATAGTCAATTAAGAAGATTTCAATAATGCAATCATTTTGAGCAGCTAAAAGACTTGAAGTTAAAAAAAATGCAATACTAAAGACTGATTGAATTCTTTGAAGTCGTTAACATTCTTTTTTTTCGTGGAGTCTTTTGAATGCATTGAAAGTATTGCAATTATTTTGAGTACAAATGATTGCATTCTTTTAAATGTAGCTATGCAAATGGTTAGATAAAAATCAAATTATAAATGACTGGTTGTAGCTTGTTATGTCATAAACTTGATTTAAAACAAAAACTATCAACACAAAACTCAATATCGAGATATAATTTAAACAACAACTACAGTTGGAAGAAAATTATCAGGCTCAAAAATTATGTATCACAAAACAGAAAACACACTTAGGTCAGTGATGTAATTACATTCATAACCTTCATATATATATATATGATTCTGCTATCTCCATTTTATTCACTCTCTTTGAACTAACCAACATAATTAAAAATAAACATAAGTTCAATCACCTTTAAGTTTGTTGTAAGCTTTGACGACCTCTTATTCACAAACAACAAGCACGTCCGTCGTTTTATGAGTAATTTAATAATTCGAAGCTTATATTTTCATATCATTACAATTTACAGTCATTGAGTAAGTGAACATCAGTTCCAATCCAACCAACAAGAGTAGCTTATTCCAACTACAACCTGGCGACAGGCAGTGTAGTTGCAAATTTAACAGCTGTGCTCGGTGTGTGATTATAGTTTCATTTAATGTGAAATCACTGAACGAATTCAGTCGTCAGTCTTGCAAAACTTATTTTATATTATATTATATAGGCTTTCGGAAAATGCTCTAACGAGGATGTCAACTTCGTTTCGAGATGTCGTCAGCAAGTCGTCTTGAAGATGTTGCAAGCTTCCAATCACATCACAGACACTTTCATTTGATGGGATTTCGTCGTTCGAGAAAATAAGTCACTGGTTGTCACGGATGAATGCAATTGTTTCGTTTACTATAACTAGATGTGATTTTAGTAGACAAAAATGAGAATCGACGAGGATTGAATGCGGTAGAGAGAGAGAGAAGAATTATGCACAAATTGCATTTTAACAGAGCCAAGACCTTGGATCTCTTGACTGTTGCGGTGTTGCATCAACAAAAATAACTGGGGCAAAATTTAATTTGATGCGGGTCAACACTCTAAGTACGTGCGGGGCAATTTTCATAACGCGAGAAAAATATGCTATAGACTATGGACATTGGACATGGACAAACTTGCCACATTTTTGTTATGCTCTTTATTAGTTTTCGCTTAAAATTACGCCATGCATTGCTGGTTTCAAGTTCAGTTGAAAGTGAATCTTTTCAGTTAATTGAAAAAAAGATAATAAATACATAATCGAGGTACTATAATAAGGCTAGTGGAGTGATGGCTACCAACTCAGATGGGATGTAGCCTACACAGTCATAAGGTTGGATGATATAACGTCCACTGCTGACATTTTAAAGATAGAAATATATGATGTCATTTGACTTCTTGTTTAAATGCAAATAAAATTTTAAAAATCGTTAGCTACACAGTTTTTTAAAAAAAAACATTTTTTTTAAATATTTAAAAAAAAAAAATATTAGCATAACAATTTTGAGATAAATTTAAATAGCCTTTTAGCGAAAACTGCTTTTACCCGGACGCCACACGAGGCAGTACTGACTGGTTCATACATTGCCTGTCAAATTCGTATCTATGTATATTGGCTGTGACGTAGGTGGCACACTCCACTTACCAAGCAAGTTGCTTGCAAGTGGGTGGTTCTTTTTCTCTACTATAGTTAACTTTGGTTGATTAAAAAAAAAACATAATGTGGGATGAAGAAAGTGCATTCCTCTAAGAAACCAAAATTTGTTCCATTTAATTTTCTGCTCCGGAAAGAGCAATCGATTGACATTTGGAACGAAATATTCTCGATGCGATCAAATATGATTTGTCCTCTATCTGTCAAGCCATCAACTGTCTAATTTCATGGAAGGATGGCTACGATGGCGATGGATTAAAAATCCTCTGAAAAATTCGAAAATGTTCCATTTTATTTTCTACACCGAAAAAAATGAACTTTCAGTGCAATCGGTTCACATTCGGAACGAAATATTTTCGATACGATCAAATATAATTTGTCCCCCATCTGTCAAGCCATCAACTTTCAAATCCCATTGAAGAATGGCTACGATGTCAATGGATTAAAAAACCTCTAAAAATCCGAATGTTTGAGTTTTTTTTTTCTTTTTTTGGAACGAAATATTCTACAGACGTTTACATACAGTTTGTTGTTTATCCGTTGAGCAATAAACTATAAAATTTCATTGAAGGATGTCTACTATGTCGATGGATTAAATTCCTCTAAAAATCCGAAAATTTTGAGATTGTATTCTTTGAAAAGATCAATTTTAAAGCTTTCTGGTAACTTGTAACCAATTATTCGGAAACGTCAAATATTCTCTCAAGCAATGTCAAGTTTCGTATGAAAGTGCATTTTAACAGTTTTAAAATGCATACGAATTGCAAACTTAATTTCTTTTAATTTAATTTTTGTACATATTCGAATAAATTCAGAAATTTTAATAAAAGGAACGATGAATGCTGTCTATAGTTAAAAAATGAACCCACTGCTGTCTTCTCTATTGGCTGCTCAAATGGCTTTGAAAAAGGCAAGCCAGTTGACGAGCAAGTTGCCTAAATTTGTGTATATTAGTAAAAAGATTTTAGTGTATTGCGACTAACTAGACAGTACTGTTAAAAATCATTAAATAAATACCTATTTTTTTCTTTTTAGTACCACATGTCACTTTGACAGTTAAAATGAAAAGGTTATGTTTGCTTATTTATTTAAATATACTGTCATTGTTTTAGGCGTGTTCAGTTGGAGTTTATTAAGAAAATAGAGTTTTTTTTTAAATAAAAAAAAAGGTTTTTGAAAAATATTTTTGTTGGAATTGTAAATTGAGAACAAAGTGTGATTGACATTCAGTTGCAACTGAGAGTGAACTTTCATTAGATTGGACGTTTCTTTCTGTATTATACAATATAAAAGCAAAGTGAAAGCAACTATACTCTGTCCAACAAAAACTGGTAGTATAGGCAAGATAGGACGTTTGCCTCTCAATCTGGCATCCGTGGGGCGTGGATTGCTTAAATCTGTCCTTCATTAAAGCTTTCACAGGGTTGTCGTAGTGTACACGATAACACTCATCATTAAAAGCTTTTTCTTAAAGCTCGAAAATCAAAAGCACCGTAACAGAAACTCAAGGAAAAAAAGCTGAACAAATTACCAAATGAACAAGGGTAACTCTGAATGCACATCAGGCAGCAGCCAATCGCCACTGGCCACAGCAATTCATTGCACATGCACACTCAGATGTGCTTTGAATAGGACGTTGGGTTTGTGTCAGATGCTATTGGAAATTCACGGGCGGGCAAACACTTTTTGTGGAGGAGTTATTTCAATTTAATATGGTGCAAAAATATGGCACGCTACTGATTTTGAAAAAGCTTTCCCATAAGACGTCTACTGCCTTTTTTTTGTTGGACAGAGTACAAATCCATTTCATCAAGCACATAATGCTATGTATGTGTTCCTTTGCAGCAAACTCTATTTTTGGCTCAAAAATTCCTCAAATCGAACACAATTTCTCTTAGAAAATCTGGCAACACTATTGGAGACCAAAGTAAAATTTATATAAAACGATAAAATATAAAAAGACTTGGTGCAAACAGGCATTACAAATCACTTTTTAAACTCAGTTCTGTTCATCATGGACTGAAAGCTTATTTTGTTTGTACTAGATCAGATAAAATTTAAAACCAGCTTTTGAATGGAATTAATTGCATACTTTTGGGAAATAAACAAAACGCAATTAACATGAAGCACAATAGAGTTGCACATTTTCCAGCTGGATTAACATGAATTATAAAATGACATTATTTGTGACACATTTTCACGATTTAATGTCATATTTTATGCATATATTTGATGACAGAATATGGGTAGGTAGAAAATGGCAGAAAGTATTGTGATTTTTTACTCTTTTATCAATCTAACATTAACGTTAATGATTTATGTTTGTCTTCCGATAAGGAAGAAAAAAGATGGAAAGATTTCCGTAGATATTTTTAAATTCATACAAAATCAACATAATCAATTTAAGAAGAGGTGTAAAAGGAAAAAAAATAGTTTTATAAATATTTGTATTTAAATAAATGTATTAATTGCAAACTTTGGGAAGGAACAATTTACACACAGAGCTTTAAAGGCTGTCAAATACTGCGAGCACCATTGTAGCAAGGACTGGTCGATATAGAAAATTGTGCCATTCATATCTTGTTTAATATGATTGAATTATATTTCGTATAGTTTCGATTTGATTGACATTGCATGCAATTGTGTAGCACGTTGCGTTTTTCTCGAAATAAATAACTGAAAACCTGAATATTCCTACAGAAAAAATTAAAAAAAAAAAAAACGAGAAATTTATTGGTTTGTCGATGATGATTGTGTAATCTTGAAAAAAATGTGTGGAGGGAAAAAAATAAACTTGTTACCCATGAGATTTTGAAGGCTGCATTTTCTCAAACTTCCGGATTAATGGCTTGGAAGGAAACATTTTTTTTTTGTCTGTTAGGTGAGGAGATTTGAATGCTCTTTCATATAGTTTGATAACGATGATTGATAATCTTACGTTTAAAATTCCTATCAACATGTCATATTTTGTAAGCTTAGTTAATAGTTGAAGACTAGCCTCATTAAACATGGTTGCCAGATAAATGTTTCAATGATTTGAGCTATTTAATAAAAGTAAATTTTTTAAGACAAAAATAAAGAACACATATTAAGTTGTTGTGATAAACAAGTAAAGTATTTAATTCCAGGAATTGGAAATTATTATTTTGAACGAGGTTCTTAATGTTAAATTAACCAAAATCATAATATCAAAGTCAATTACATCAAACAACTTCTTCTATATATCCGTTCATCTAATTTGATGATGAACATTATTCTATTTTTCAAAAGAATTTTAAAAATGTACCACTTGAAAATTTCGTCGTTTTGCTCGATATGATAAGTACAAATAGCCATTGATCAATCTTACAAAAATCAAAGTTTCTTGAAGAATTGGTTTTCATAATGCCAAAAAAAAACAAGACTTGGAATAACTATTTTTTCATAATTGACTTTTTAGATACTTATACGCCCGAGTGAATCTGAAATACCGATATTGTTAAATTTATAAATTTACATACATAGAGAGCAAATTTTGGATTTATGTAAAAATCGAACTAGATTTTTAAATCGAATTTGATATTACAATGATGGGGAATATTAAATTCTGTGTGTATCGTACCTCCTTTGACCTATACAGTCTAAACAGCTAAAGTGATTTTAATCAAATTTGGGATGTTTTTAGTTGACTCCCTATACAGATGATGATTCGCATAAGGTGTGACAAAAGGCTAGATCGTGTACGCATATTGGGTTGGGACAAGAAAACAATCGAATGCGAGAAGGGTCTATTCCCCCCGTTTAGCCGGGAAGTGAAATTTTGCAAAAAAAAAAAATGACTTAAAACAGAAAAAATTATTAAAAACAACAATACTTACAATAACATGCTATGTCTTCTTGTAAAGCCAAAAATCTCTTCTTTTATTTGCGTTTTAAATTAAATTGTTTAAATGAATATCTTTTTAAAAATGTATTTTCAAACTCAAAATTTTTGAAAAAAAAAAATTAAAAACATTTTTTTCAAACTAACTTTGTTCAAAATTTTACGTAATTAAGTGGTATTTTTTGTTCTTAATATTCAATGTTCTTATTAATTTTTATTCAAACACTAAAAATCGATGCTAAAATCCCTTTTTGTTTTTCGAAAATTGAAAATAACAGAAATAAATAACCCTTTATTTTATTCCAATCCGTTGCTTAAGTTGCTCTAAATATCCTTTTATAGTAAAGTAGATTTAGCTATTTTCAATTTTCTCGAAGAGTACAAGACATTTAAGTCTACGATTTCCTGTTTTTTACTAAAAATTTATAAAAGCATTTAATTTTTAAAACAAAAATATTACTTAATTACGTAAAATTTGAAAAAAAATTAGTTTGAAATTTTTTTTTTCATTTTTATTTTCAAAACTTTGATTTTGAAAATTAGATTTTAAAATTTTTTGAGTAAAACAACTTCTTTTAAAAATAAAATAAAAAGATATGTTTGGCTTTACAAAAAGATATAGTATGGAATTTAAGTGCTAACGTTGTTTTTAAATAAATTTTTTTCTGTTTTAAATCAATATTTTGAAAGTCTTAGAAGATTTATGCATAGGTAACTGGCAACTGGATTAACTACATACATAATTAACGTCATTAAATGTCATCTAGTTTCAGTAAATAGGTCGGCCAAAGATTGTTTGTATGAATTTTTGAAGTTTTTTCAATGTCATTGAAGATTTTCGAAATTATGAAATAATAATAATAAATTTTTTTAACTTTTGATAAAGGACGAAAAAGACTTAATATTTTATTTTGAATTAATGATATGTTTCCTATTTGATTGTTTTTCCTACATTTTTGTACAAAACATATGAAAACATAATTCGTGTTATGTAGGTAGTGCAATTGTAGGTTGAAAACAAACCCAGTAATTAAAATTATAACAAACTAAACTTTTCCCTCAAATTAACATTTTCACAATAAAACTAGAGTATCTACGTTAATGAAGAAAAAAATGGAAAACAAATAAACAACTATGTGTCAACATCTTCTCATCACACTTACCTATCTGATCACTTTAATGACATCTTTTAACGTCTCAATTAGCTAGGTCGTTCGCTCTTTAACTTGGATCATTGTTTGTTCAACAAAAGTGCATCACCTTGGCATTCAATGTGACTACTGCTGTCTAAAGCTCAGAATACACCTGTTTTTTGTTAAGTTAAACCATTGCAACTGTCACTATCTATGAAGTTTATTGTCAAGGTAGACCGACAAACATTATACAGCAATAAATACATTACTAGGAAAACCAATCCACAAACCGACAACTGGTCGCCCGTTATAGTACCGTTACATCAGTAGTTGCTCGAATGGTTTCCTTCTTTGCCTTACCTACTTCTTTTATCGACATCACATACCTACAACAACAAAATACGTTGTGCGCACAATGCGAGACAGTAAAACAATCAAAGCAATCATCTTTGGCATTAACTTAGCTCTGTGTCCGCTGCAACCAACCAGCCTCCAAGTCCAAGAGACACGGCTATATCTCGATTAGCCATTATACCAGCAGGGAGCAATGGTAACAGAAGGAGCAGAGAAGAGCTGTATTGGCGTCACATAATAATGGTTATACGCTTGGTTAGATCGGGTTGGAAAAATGTCTGTTTTTCTTTCGCATGCAATTTTGTTTGTATCCCCAAGCGCAGTTTTCCCTCCCTCACGGTATGGCGGGAAATTTTTTTACAAATTTTCCAGCTTCCATATTTAAACAGGCATCCGCAACGACTATAATGGTAATACGCTGTGTAACGGTGACGCTGAAACAACCAACAATCGTGAATCCTCCGTCAACCGGAAGTGAATTTAATAAAACAATTGTTTCTGGTGAAATATAAAAAGTGCTAAGTATTTTTTTTTTCGAATTAAAATCATGACATTGAGGAGTGTAAGTGTTATTGGATAAGGATTTTCTTAAGATCTATAGTGATGATGATGGGTTGTCTTCTTTGTAATTTCCAGATGTGCATCTTTTCTGTGTTAGCCCTGAGCATTATAGCTCTTTCGTGGGGTTACCCTGGAAAAGAAAAAGCAAAGTAAGTTGAGAAAAAAAGTCAGTGGGTCATATAATATAGTCGATTTGTAACATCTGCTCTTTCCTAGAATTCGAATTCACGTTCCAGTTAAACACCACACTCACGTCCATACGAAAACCATAATCAAAAAAGTAACCGTTCCAGTTCCAATTCCTATCAAAGAACACATTCCAGTGAAGGAGATCAAGTACGAAGTGGATGAGGACGATGATGATGATGACGGTGGTTTCGAAGGTTACCATTACCCAAAATCACACAATTTGAAGAAGAAGAGAAAAATACATCATCCGTTTATTTAGTTTTAATGAGAGATGCTCTTTACTGAGGTTTTATACCAAATTATTCTACTACAACAAATGCAGGAATGTCAAAATTTCCGCATTTCGTTCATTGATTTCTCATAAGCTTAAAATTTCCCCCTAGAAAGTAATAAAAATAAATTATTTAATATTTAAGATAAATAAATAAGAAATTAAGAAATGTGTATGTTCAAAATGTAATATTATTAGTTTTTTTTTTTTTTAATTCACTTCGATTGAAAACAATTATAAAGATAATGCTGCATGTACGGAGTAAAGATGGGCTTTTAATTTTTGTTCATCCAAAAAGTATGTGATGAAATTTATTTAACAAGACTTTTGTTAGTAGTGTATTTGTTTGTAAATATTTACATATTTAAAGGAAAACTTATTTCAAAGTGCAACAACCGTTTAAACTGGTACATCTACTTACGTCGTTTTTCATTCCAATGTGAAAGATTTTCTTGCAAAATCGAGAATCGAACATTCAATGAAATATATCCACCGATTTTTCAATAGAATCGGAAACCATCCACAGGAACAAAGACCATAAGTTTGTTCTTCAGTGAGTGAGCCAGGGCAAAATGGAACACCTTTTGACTAACGTTAGAAGAGAACATAAAATTTACAATTCTATAAAATCTCCTCTTAACTTTTCGAGACAGAGGAGGACGGCTCGCACTACACAGAAAGCAGAACATTTTCGTTTATGGAAAGGCAGCAGTTTTTTATTTTTTTTTTTTAAAGTAGAGGATTTTTTGACGTATTCTTTTGTGGCATCTGGTTTCTCTGTCTGTTTCCTACAGAATCCAATTTTTTTCAATTGGATAAGATAATAAGATTTATATTTTGTCAGTGAACACATTTCTAATCAATTCTTCAAAGAGCACAGACTATCCCATGTAAACACCGTCAAATATACCTTCAATTGGAAAGAAGTCTCTTTACATGAGTTATTGAAAGCAGATCCACCGCCCTACCTTCTGATCGAATAAATCTTAATTTAATTAAATAAAAAATCCTTTCGCAAAAATATTAAATATTTTCTTCAATGATAAATAGACTTTAAGGAAATTAGTTAAACTTGAACTGAGTAACGCGAAAATCATTTTAAAGGACGAAACTTTTTAGTAAATGGTTTTAACGAATTCCAATTCCTTCCAACCAAAAAAATCGATTCTGTTTAGAAAAAATCGATTTGTTCAGAAAAAAAGATCAATTTTTCGAGAACAAATTAAATCTTTCTTTTTATCAAGATTTACACGTATTTGCACACACACACAAGATAGTTTTGACAATTCTCATCAAGTTGAAAGTTCTCTTTGCCGCGTGTTTAATACCACAATTTCAGTTCATAATAATGCATATAAATAGACAAAATAGTGCTTTGGTTAGTTTGCAAATAAGTTTTCAGAGTTTCGATTCCTTATGTTAAATGTTGACGATTAACTCTATGAGGCGAACATCGTTCTTGGCGTATTTTAAGAAGTTCATACTTCAAATTCCTGCTTCTTGCCATTATTTAATTTAAATTTCGTGTTATGCTGGATTTACACGACTGACAAATTGGCATTTTTCTGTCACTATAGTGCCAAAGAATGAATTTTTCCATTGTTCTGTCATTTTTTTGACAGTTAAATGCCAGAATACTGCCAACTTGTCAGTCGTGTAAATCCAGCATTACTTGGATAAAAGCACAATTGGATTGATATATTTTTTTTTGTGAATTTATAGACACACTATTTTTTTAGTTAAAATTCCTATCAAACAGTACATACACTATCACATATTTTTACAAAATCAACTAAATTTTTAAATCTTCCCAATGCCGCTGACGGTTATTTATTTGAGCCTGATTACACGATGAAAGACGAAACAACCGAACAAAAGAAACGTGCTAACAGCTTCTTATGTGGTTTTCGTTTCGACCAAAAAAATCGATTTTTTTTTGATTTGTGACAATTTTTTCCTTTCCTTTCGACCAAAAAAATCGTATTTTTGTCGATCTGAAGTCGATTTTGCAGATCTCGAATTTTAGCAAGATTTACACAGATTTTCACACGCACTTGCACACACATCAAAAAAAGATTTTTTTGGTCGAAAGGAAAAACTTGTCACAAATCAAAAAAAAAACATCGATTTTTTTGGTCGAAACGAAAACCACATTAAAGTACAATGACAAACAGAACCAAGGTTGAACACATCTCATCGGAAAATGTTTAGTACATTGACTTATTATATATGGACTGCCAGGAGCCAACTTCACGTTGACGCCACTTTAAGCTATGCGTTACAAGCTCCGATTTCAGTCCTATCGGAAAACACAGATACTACTGTTTGACATTTGTATCGAGGATTTTTTTCCATCTGATTTCACTTTTCATTGGGTACGTTCAGTAGACACAAGGGACTACATTTATGTAGTCAAGTGCTTTCATTGAACGCAAATTTTACAAAGGAAACTAGTTATTTTTTGAAACTTTACTTCCAACCCTTACCTTCCGTCGATAGTACAGATAGTATTTATAATGATATTTTTATCTGAAAAACACCTCACACAAATGAATTACGAATTGTATGTTATAATTTCTTCAATACATGCATTCTGTCTTTCCGACATCCTTCACGTTATGTGACGCTGAACTTGACTGAGATTTTTCAATTCTTGTCTAGGAGCAAATAAAATGTTCTTTCACTTAAATCGATAACCATTACCGCTGTTTGTTGATTTCATTAGTTGCTATTGTTAATTAGCTTCGCAATGATTCAACTTTGTTTTCATACTTTTTTAAATTAATAACAACAAACTAATAAACAAACATCATCGCGAAGAATTCTGAAACTGAATTGCAAAATAAAAACAAACAATAAATGTCAAACCAGTGCTAAGGGTTATTTAAAAAAAAAATCCCTTAACCAAATCCGAAAATTTCCTTTTTTTTACAAACAACTTCTCGCTTAATTTTCAAAACTGTTAATTCATACAAATTTTAGTCATGTCGAAGTTCATAAAATAAACTAAAATTAGTAGAAACTGGTAGATTTGAAAAGTAAATGAGTAGAGGTAGTATTTTGCTTTACACTTTTTGCTAAGAATATTGCAAGTCCATATGGATTTATCGAAAAAACGACATCGGGACTTCTTACTTACAGTACGTAAGTCCCGATAAATATCTGGACTTAGCTAAGTCCATATAGATTTAAGTTGTTGTTGTATTTACGTGTAAAACAATTAGTTC
Source organism: Leucozona laternaria (assembly GCA_932273885.2). Taxonomy (NCBI): domain Eukaryota; kingdom Metazoa; phylum Arthropoda; class Insecta; order Diptera; family Syrphidae; genus Leucozona; species Leucozona laternaria. The sequence continues at coordinate 9,303,836 of OW026368.1, forward strand.
CAATGTTGTTTTTTCGACAAATCCACATGGACTTGCAAAAAAAAAAACGCCTAGTAGTTTTAAGTACACAGTTTAAGCGCGTTTTTATAGGGAATTCTAATCCTCTACAATTTCGGTTAAGATAAATTTTACTGATAAATTAAAAGTAAGGTTCGTTCCTTTACTCCAAATTTTTGGGCATTTTTGTACAATTTTCTTGTTTTTTTATGAACTTTGACAGAACTTTGGACTGAAATGCACAAAAATCAGAATTTTAAAATAAAGGAATGAACCTATGAATAAGTTATAATTAAAAAAATACGAACTTTTTCAAGAAAAATAAGATATCTAAAAAGCTGCTCGGAAGTTGCCTAGTGGGCGAGTCGTATTTATTAGATTTTTGACTAGCTAGACAGTTTATAATTATTTCAAAATAGTTGGAAAATACTTTATTTGATATATACAAAAAATATTGCAATATTGCAGGTTTAGACAATAGATTCCATTGTCTTAAGGTAGGTAAAAAGTTAGAAAACTTCAGACATTAAAAATGTTTTTTATAACTTGGACGGCCGTCTAAAGTAAGACGGCGTTTATAAATACGATTGTACGAATTTTTCCTTGAAATATTTTTTTAAAAATACCTTCCTTCACTACATCTCTTGAAATGGAGAAAATAAATTTCATTGAAAAATCTTTTATTTCGAATATGACTCTAAAATCAAAGGTTTTATAAAATAAATCAAAAAAGGATTTTTTTCAGTGCTCCCCCAACACTACGCCGATTGGTGACTTCCTATGACCATAGATGGCCTTACCTTCTATGAATGAAATTTCATTCTAAGGCGAAGTATGTAACAGATGGCGCTAAAAATAGTATTTATTATTGTCGGTAGGCCCGAACTTGTCGCTGATTTCGCTTTGAGAACTGGAACCATCATCTCCGCAGGTTATGTATGGAATTGACAACCAACTAGCAGTCCATATATAATAAGTCAATGGTTTAGCATCTCTCAGTGCTGTCAAGTTTTTCTGGTGAAAAGCGCAGTGATGTCGTGGAGGAAATAAATAAAGATAATTTAAATATATATGCATCCGAAGAATGCAAAGTGGGAATACTCAATAATAATGAATAGGTACTCAATTAATAAACTCGGTTTTTTGCTATCCAAAGTTTTTTTTCCATATTTGTTTGTTTTCGGATACCAGTTTTAAGGACAGCCAATAGATAACGTGCAAGACGTGATACAACTTTTATCGCAATTCAAAATAATATTAAACCAAAGAATAATACTGAGAGATAAACTTATAAATAAAACGCTATTTTTATATCACGTCAGTAGACATTACTTAAATTTGCAAAGAGAAAAACAATTATTGCAGACTCTGATGTAGTCTGCAAGAGGGGTAAGATATAAAACACGTAATTGGCGTTTGTCAAATGCTACCAGAAATAAGATCACTTCAGAAAAGGTTTGTTGCTGGTTTGTTTCATAGAGTACCTATATTACCTAGAGAACCGACCGGTACCCCTCTTGCCTTAAACACCCGCAAATTTTATTTGAGGTGAGTAAGTGAAAACTCTCTTAGTTTACTCTTTTTTCCTTATCCGTGAATCCGTGTGAATGGTGGATATAAAAACAAATTGGCGCATTAGTTCAAAAAGGTACGTGTCTACGGTTTAATTGTGAACAAAGTGGTGGCATTAGCTCAAAAAGGTGCGTGTCTACGATTTGCACACCTAAATCGTAGACACGTACCTTTTTGAGCTAAGAAACTAGAGTGCGCTTCTAATTTTCGGTAGGTGTTTTTGTTTTTTTTTTTAAACATAAATATTCAAAAATATTATTTAATTTATTACCCGGGAGCAACAATGACCGATATTCTTCATAGTTTAGGTTGACAAAAGGTTAAAAAAAGAAATTTGATTACGAAATTAATAAATTTCTCAATTTTTGAATTTAACGGATTTTTTTTTTGAATCCCTGGGCGGTCTTATCCACCTTATTGAGCACTTTGAGCAATTTGAGCGAAGTCCTTTCAATTGAAGCCATGTTGGTTCGGTCCCATTTAAAATGCATTGGACAACAACCCCATACAAAACTTAATGGGCATTTTCCTCTCAGTACAGCTTGAAGGGTGGAAGAGAACGACCGCCTAAGTCGGTTCTCTAGGTAATATAGGTACTCTATGGTTTGTTTAAGGAAGCGATGTAGTATAGGTCCAGAATCTAGACCTAAAACGTACAAGATTGTCCACAAAAATCTATTCTGTTTAAACTAAACTAAAACTCCTTACAAACTTGCCTTTTTTAACGAAGCTTAAGGTTCATTTCACACTATTCGGTTCTATTTGGGACGATTAGATAAAGGCACCCCATAGCACCGAATGAAAGTTTGACACAAATCGATTTCATTCAATTTAAAAAAAGCACGTATTCGCGTCTATGGTACACACAATAAACATGGCGTTCACACATTCACAATTTTATATGGTACAGTTTCAATTTATGCTTTGTCTTGTGAATTTTGTTTGAATTTTTTTTTTATGAAAAAAATGTGAATCAAGGAAATAACAGCCAAAATATGAAATAAAATTAACATAAAATGGTTATACGGCGTAGAACAATCCCACCACGCCGAAGCTCACGTGTAAAGCACAGATTAGCCATAGGTATGAAGATAAGAATGTTTCGTACGTTTCACCCTCAAAACCCCATTTGTTTACATTGTTGTTTCTGTAATTTTACCCCGTGTCGATGAATAGATATGAATTGCAACAACAATTTAACAATTTAATGTGAAAATCCCAACTGTCTATGTGTGCGGTTTTTACACACCATATTCATTTCTTATGTGACAGTTCAACCTTTTAGGCAAATTAAAATGGCTGCCGGGGGATTCTCATCTTCATTTGGATAATCTGTGGTGTAAAGCTTCCTGCCATTAATTTACAAGTTTTTGTCATGAAAAAGTGCTTCTCACTTTAGATTCATTACAAAATTGTAGGTCCCCTCGATCCCTGCTGATAACACGCACACATAAGATTGGTTGAAAGTCACTAGGCCCTGTTTCTACATGAGCTTATTCGCTAAATTCAGCTATAGTAAAACTTATATTCTTATCTCAAATAAATTAAGTGTTTAAGATCAAGTTTTTCGAGAATAAATTTAAACCCGAGTTAAATCACGAAATTTGGTAAGTTAACTCAGGATTAACTAAACCGATGCCACCGAGTTTGTTTAGTGGTTTCGGATGAATTATCCACCAAATGCTCCCTTAGTTAACTGTGAGTTAATTTACTTCTAGAGTTAACTAACTCTGGTTCAACTCACCACTGAAAACATGGGCCTTAATTGTTTAAAAAAATATAAATTTAGATGTACCCAACATTCGAAAGTACACCACTTTCCCCTATTTAATCGCATCAAACCAAACCAACTGCCATCATCAACGAATAAAGCAATCCTCTTAAAATTTACTTCAACAACAAAATAAAATTACCAACACACAGAGTACCAAGTGAAGATATTATATCACTTGTGTTGCAAATGATTATCCTCTTCTTCATTTCGCTTTCATCAGATCTTTTACTTTTTTGCAAATTATGTCACTTTCATTTGTTGACCTTCTTTTTCTCACAAATTGTTTTGTTTTTATTCATTTTTTCGCAGGCTGTTTGAAGTTGTATAACGATTTTAATTATTGCAATCAATGAATTAATAATCAGCTCAACATCAAGATGTTTTTTTTTAATTAAGGCCAACTAGCAAATAGATTATGAAATGTTCCACTTATTTAATCCCAAAAGAAAGCACAAAATTCCAATCTAGATTTCCAGTTAAAGATACTGACCTCAGAGGTAAGTGTTTTTACTTGTGTTCGCAGCAAAAAAGATAGCTTTTAATTTGCTGCATTGTTATGTTGAAAGTAAAACCGTTTTCTTGCGAGTGAGTACCTCTGTGGGGCATTACGCTGGTGTATAGTGTCTTGTGGATGACCCCTTCGGCGAAGGTGCAATTTTTTTTTTTTTGTTAAACTTGCAGCGCCTCAAGAGAAATAAGAAATAACCCAAGTAGCGGGACACATCAATTAAACAAAATATGAAACAAAAAAACCCATTAAAGTGAAAGTTTCAGTCATAATGTTTCCAGAGTTAAGTGAAAAAAATGCCTGTTCTCTCCGGCAACATGAAAAATGTACGCAACAAATTAAAGTTTAAATTGTTTTTTTTTTTATTTTATACTCAACTTATGCATTACATATAAACATTAATCTACAACAATGAAATATAAATAACATTAATTAACAAACTATGTAAGTGATGTTGATCGTGAGGTGCATATAATTAAGAGAAGTTCATTGAACTGGTCTCTTATTTTTTTCGTTTGCATATTTTTATGGAATGCATTGGACTCTTCTAGCTTTGTAACCTTAAACCTAAAAAAATGGGCTTCTTGGATAAATAATAAAATTAAATGTGGGGCACACCAGGGTGCTTGTGCAATGAGACTAGACGAGGTGTGAGCGGTGTGTGTTCCGCTCGATCGTGTGCTTTAGTGACCTGGAACTGGATAGCTGTAGCCACTGCTTCCAACGCCTGAGACGTGTCCAGCGCTGTAGCTATCGATACCGGAGTAGCTATCGCCACCGGAGCTGTACGACGAACCACCTCCACTTGCCTGCCAGCCACCACTGCTGTAGCTGCTTCCACCAATTGACGAAGATGGAGCAGCGGCGACAGCACTTTCACCATGGCTTACTCCTGAACTTCCGGAATATCCACTGTAGTCACCAGCACTGTATCCGCCACTGCCACCACTGTGTCCTCCACTATATCCTCCACTATGACCACCACCAGCGCCAGCTGCGATGGCAATTGTGTGATCAGGACCTACGCCACCACCACCGCCTGATGAATATCCGCCACCTGAACTGTAGCTGCTACCGTGGCCTCCACTGTAACCACCATTGGCTCCGCCCGAAGTTACAGCAATAGCAGCCAATTTTTCTTCCTGACTTATACTTCCAGAATATCCACCAGAGCTGTAGCTGCTACCATGACCTCCACTGCTGTATCCGCCACCACTACTATATCCTCCACTATGTCCGCCACCAGCGGTAGCCGCAATGGCAATTGTATCGTGACTCAAGCTTCCACCTGATGAATATCCACCACCTGAACTGTAACTGCTACCGTGACCTCCACTGTAACCTCCAGAAGTTGCAGCAATAGCAGCCAATTTTTCTTCCTGACTGAGACTTCCCGAATATCCACCAGAGCTATAGCTGTTACCATGGCCTCCACTGTATCCACCACTGCCTCCAGAAGTTGCGGCAATCGCTGCCAGATGGGCATCATCATATCCACTAGATCCACCGCTACTGTAACCTCCTCCAGAAGCGTATCCACTTCCGTGACTGCTTCCAGCTGTAGCTGCAATAGCTGTGGTCAAATCAACATGTCCAGCACTAGGATTGCCTCCTCCATAGCCTCCTGAGCTATATCCTCCACCGCCAATGCCTCCGGAACTTGTAGCAATTGCAGCAATCTTAGCATCGTCTAAGCTGCTTCCATGGCTACCACTGGCATAACCTCCTGTATTGTATCCGCTGCTTAGCTGCCATCCGTTACTCAAGCTTGATCCACCACCGCTATAGCTTCCTCCACCAATACCTCCATGGCCTCCACCAATACCACCATGTCCTGCAGATTCATGAATGATGGCGTAGGTTTCAACATGTTTAGCACCGCTAGCACCACCTCCAACGCCACCGTGTCCGTGACCATGACTTCCACCATGGCCGCCACCACCACCTCCTTCATGTTTGATTATAACAGTTTCGGCTTGATGACCAATACCACCACCGCCACCACCATGACCATGTCCTCCACTGTATCCTCCATGACCACCACTGGAACTTCCATGACCACCATCAGCGATGACAATAGTTTCTGCGTGTTTCGCTCCATGGCCCCCACTGAATCCTCCACCGTGTCCGCCACCAAAGGATGCTCCATCGCCATGACCACCACTGTAACTACCACCTCCGTGACCATGACCTCCAGATAAAGCAAGGGTTTCGATAAGACCACCAGAAAGGCCACCAATGTGTCCTCCACTATGACCACCTCCATGACCGCTACTATGTCCGCCTCCATAACCGCCTCCTCCATGACCAGCTACGCTCGTGGCTGCGATTGTTTCAATAATTCCATCGGAATGACCACCTCCATGGCCACCTCCATGGCCACCTCCATGGCCGCTACCATGACCACCTCCATAACCGCCTCCTCCATGACCAGCTACACTCGTGGCTGCGATTGTTTCAATAATTCCATCGGAATGTCCACCTCCATGACCGCCACCGAAGCTACTGCTGCCACCGTAGCCTCCGCCACCGCCACCATGACCTCCACCTCCAATAATACTAGCAATGATAGCACTGTCATCATGGCCACCGCCATATCCACCGCCGCCATGTCCACCACTGCCATAACCGCCACCACCGCCATAACCGCCACCACCACCGCCATGTCCACCACCGCCATAACCGCCACCACCACCGCCATGTCCACCACCTCCACCAGAAATAAGTTCTCCGATTATGGGTCCAATTTCATCATCATGACCGTCACCGCCACCACCACCTCCATGGCCTCCTCCTCCACCACCGCCTCCATGGCCTCCTCCTCCACCACCGCCTCCATGGCCTCCTCCACCACCACCTCCATGGCCTCCATCTCCGCCACCATCACCGCCTCCAACCAGTCCGCCGATCAAAGGTCCTAGAAAACTGTCGTCCAGACCATTACCTCCTCCATGGCCACCTCCGTGTCCTCCACCACCATGACCACCGCCATGACCTCCACTGCCTCCGCTATAATCCGGAAGATGAATCCTTATATGCACATGTTCTCGACCGCCAAAAGTTGGCTTCCCAAGCGCTGTACTGGCCAATAGCAGTATTGTTAACTACAAATGACAAAAAAATATCCAAAATCAATCCAAAATATCGACGTAATCCTTTGTTGGTGTTATTTGAATACTTACAGCTAGCCTTGAAGCCATGCTCTTAGTAAAAAGTAATCCACAATATGCGAGAGCCTCCTCTTATAAATAAATTCGGAACTGGTATCCTCTTGAAAGGTTCAACCTCGTATGGTGTGCCATCTGCAATGCGACTGCATTTTATATAGCTACGCCAAAAAATAACCACAAAGTGGTGGTCCAAAACACCGACACCACTCATGACCTCTCACTCTCGCGAAGTCAAAGCCCCAAAATAAAAATTAATAAAATATGTACAACATCTCATAGCCAAGATCCAAAGAGAGTGAAATGACGAAAGTAGGTAATAGTCCAGCTCTGCGGCAGCACCAGTGGATATAGAGACTCCAATTCATCATCATAGTTTAGTTGGTCGGAGTATAGTAGTGGGAAAGACGTGTGTCTCATAGAGTACGTAAGGTACGAAGCCAACTTGCCAAAAAGAGTGGAAGCGCACATGAGAAAAGCTCCAGCTCCAAAAGATATCTCTCTCACCCAGGTGAAGGTGATGAGGTTTTATGTGTACGAGTTTGGGTTTTTTTTTGCTTTTTGGAGGTCTGTCACCCAGTGCGTCTTTAGCACTGCTCGAAGAAAGCAACGGCTGATAGTGAGCATTTCTTTCTTCTAAGTGACCTTCTTTACGACTCTTCGGATCATGATGATGGTTCAGATTGACAAACTCCATGGGCGAGGTCATGGTCGCGTTTTGTTGTCGTTTTTTTTTTTTTTGTTTTCTAAACAACAACGGAAGGAACAATTTATTACGAACTAACGACATGGACGACAAAAAAAAATACCACAGAGATGTTATTTGTTTTGAGTTTTCAAGAGTTGACATAACTGCTATAGATATGTATACAGACTATACATAGACACGTAACAAGCTTAAAGAGATTGATTTGTGAGATGAAAGGGCTTGAGCAAGTCTTGGGTATAATTATTATGTGATTTGGGAAAAAATGGAAATCTAAAAAATATGAATTACAAAAAAACGTCAATATTTTATCGGAGAGTTTGGCAACCTATAATGAAACGATTATGTGTTATGTTATCAAGTTTGTTAGTGGTGGAAATCAATAGATTGATGAACTTAAATGAAATAGTTTTAAGTGGTCCTTCATAGAGGTGAGCTAAACTGTGATTTTCCAATCATAGGTATAACTGTGACTGTGATTTCTGAATCACTGTAAGTTTAAGTTTCAAGTTTGGAATATCTTTCAGGCCAAAAAAAAAAATTCTCAGTAAAATATAAAGTATGTTATTAAATGAGGACAACAAATAAGTAATTAACATTAGCTCGTAGGACATAACCATGAATACAAAAATGCTAAAAATCTCAAGTCCCGAATTCAAAATTATCGAATAGCAAAATCTCGAATGTCTAAAATATTGAATGCCAAAAATTTCCAATACATACATACGGCGGATCGAAAAACGGAGTACGCCAATCGATTTAGGAGGTGGAAATTACCTTAATTTCTCACCCAGTTCTCTAGCTCCAGTGGAAACCCGAAAATTTGCAATGTCAAAATTTTAGATTCACTTTTCCTTGTCCTTGTGTACAAAATCACAACCAGGCTAGGACCTCAGTTCACAATTCAGTTCTACCTTCTAGATCCTAAACTAAAAATAAAAGAATTAATCTGTTCTTCATATTTTCATCATGAGTCCTGAGATTTTGTTTTTCTTTAATGTGATTTCGTTCAGTTGCTAAAATAATAACTAAATCACGACTACAGTTCTCGTTCTGATTCATTTTACTCATTGTTGACTTTTCTCTCGTCGTGATTTTGTTCACAGTTCATAAAGTTCATTGTGCGATTGTCGTGATTTGTGAATCGTTTCTTTTTGTTGTGATTTTACTACAGCTGTGATTTTCAATCACATTTAGGGCACTCACAGGTTTATTAAAGAGTCGCTCACAGGTAGTGATTGTGATTTTTGACTCACAGGTCGAAAATCACAGGTCGTGATTTTTTGCTCATCTCTAGTCCTTCACGAGGACCAAGAACTGAACTCTAGAAGAAGTTGAAAATGAATAAGTCAAACCCCCAGAGAACGACATTTATTTGATGCAAATTGACAAGAATTACAACAGTAGGGTATGACTATTTGAAAATTGACAACCTGTCAATAATATTGTCAAATTTCTGTTTCAAAAATAGTTCTATTTTTTTTTTCAAACTGATTATTGTCAAGTTTTGAGAGGTTATATAAAAAGGCCGAAAGAAAAGAAAACGCCAAATCAACTTCAATACCCTCGTCAAATGATCGTCATTTTTTGTTGCAGATATAGATATCGTCAAATATGCAATCGTCCTGCTTGTACAAAATCTGTTTGAACAACGCCAACGTCAGTCAATTTTCTTGCAAACGCATTTGACGTTTACGAACACGATCTGTTGCTATATGCAGAATGCGGCGTGGAGTTTTTACAAAAAAAAACACAATCTAAATTCTAATCTCTGGCTTTTCAATATTTTTGTCATCAACTCGATTTTTTACTGCAAAGTTGCACCGCAAAGTCATTGATATTTATGTGACTTAAGCAAACTGAGTTATCGAAAATAATACTTTTGCATACAAATTTCGTTTTGGGTTTCGAACAGCTGTCTTTTGCAGTTTGAGTTAAAGAGCATCTTGCAATTGCATATTTGACGTAAATGACGTTTATGACGATATTTTGCGACGAGATCATTTAGGATGTATTAGGCGTTTTTTTCTTTTTTCGTCGGGAAGAAAGCTCTGAACAGAGTTCGAGCATGTTGAACAAACTCTCAACATACCTACTCTGAACTGAAAGTCTTTTTAACGGTCAGATATATTTTTGAAACACATTTTTGAGAACCATAAGCTGTTAAGAAATGATATTTGTCAGTTTTAAGCTGTCAAACTCCACAAAGCAAAAGAGAAAGACAATTCAAGAACAAAATTATCGGCTTGGTAGATTTGAACACTGAAATAAGTTTTTATGCATTAAAAACTAAATCATTTATATGGAATTTATAAATAAAACTTACCTTCTGCGGTGCCGACCGCTGCCATTTTAATTTGTTTTCTTTTTTTCCTCTTTTTGCACATGACGTTTAATGTTCAGACTCACAATGCTCAGGCGATTTTTTCTGAGCTTTGATCTTTGACGGTGTTCACATTAGACTCACTCTGCGCGACTCATATTGACATTTATTTGTTTTATCTCACTATAGCTCATGATGAAAAAGAGATAGTCTAGTGAGGCAGGATTTTTTCAAAAAAAATAAAAAAATTCTGCCTCACTTTCTCATATAGTGAGCTGAAGTGAGATAAAAGAAAGAGATGTCAAAATGAGTCGTGCGTGAACACCCTCTTTGATCTGAACGAAAAAAGATTTACAACTTTGAGGCTCTGAACGCACTAAGCAAAAAAAGAAACACAATATATTTTTGGCAGCTCAGAACTTGGTTCGAAACGAAAAAAGAAAAACGAGAATTATCTTCGAGATAGGAAAAACGATCCGAACAGTGATTAAAAAGAAACGATTAAAGGCTCTCCCAAACCAACGCGAATATTTCAGAACGACGACGAAACATTCGCCTGTCTTAATTTATTTACATGGAGATTAATTGGAGCACCCACACTGGCGCGATGCGAATCTTCGAACATTATTCAGTCGTCGCATATTCGCGCGAATGTTTCGCGTTGGTTTGGGAGAGCCTTAAATCGATTGAAGGCTCTCACAAAGCAACGCGAATATACTTCCGAACGGCGACGATACTTTCGCCTGTCTTAATTAATTTACATGGAGATCAATGAGTAAATACCCATACTGACGCGATGCGAATTTTCAAACATTCTCAGTCGTCGCATATTCGCCCCGAATATTGCACATCGATTTGGGAGAGCCTTAAATTAAGCTGCTACCCTTAAGCCACGTCCAGATCAATTTAAATGGGCCCTATTCACAAATTAGAGCAATTGCTCCAAGTAAAGTTCGTAGCAAAGTAAAAGCATTTGACATCGATTTTAATAAAAATGTGCATTGCTAAAGTAAGTTCGAAAATTCTAATATAGCACCTACTTGACATATCATGAAATGGGTCTGTTTAGATAATTGGGATCTTATTCCCTCGGAGTTCTCATAGAATAAATGAACAGGGCGTTTTCCACATAACACAGACAGGGAGGGGTGATAAAATACGTTGATGTTAAAATCAGTTTGACTTGAAAAGTTTCTAAGTTAAGCTGCGTCGCCCAAATACAATTAATTGGAAAGAAGTAAATACATAACTTTATTTACATTTTTTAGAACTTTTTCATATTGATTTCAGCTTCTAACGGGTGATTTTTTGGCTGGTTTGGTTTTGGCAACACTGGTTTTGACAGCTGACGTGTGTTTAGTACCTTGTGTCAATTTTACTATCAAAATTCGTGCTCGGTTCGAAATGTTCATCGCGCGCTGCTTGTGTTCAGCGATGAGGCTCATTTTTGGTTGAATGGGTACGTAAATAAGCAAAATTGCCGCATTTGGAGTGAAGATCAGCCAGAAGCATTGCAACAGCTACCAATGCATCCCGAAAAAGCCACTGTTTGGTGCGGTTTATGGGCCGGCGGCATTATTGGGCCATATTTCTTCAAAGATGATGCGAATCGCTACCGAGCGATGATAACAAACTTTTTTTTGCCCGAAATGGAAGTTCTTGACTTGCATGATATGTGGTTTCAACAAGACGGTGCCACATGCCACACAGCACGCGAAACAATGGCGCAATTGCGAGGCGAGTTTGGTGAACAGTTAATTTCACGTTTCGGGCCGGTCAATTGGCCGCCTAGATCGTGCGATTTGACACCATTAGATTATTTTTTGTGGGGGTATGTCAAGGCTGATGTCTATAGGGACAAGCCCGCTTCGATTGACGCACTGGAAGCCAACATCCATGCATTCATTCGTGAGATACCGGCCGATATGTGTGAAAGAGTATGCCAAAATTGGACTCAGCGGATGGGCTACCTGAGACGCAGCCGCGGTCAACATTTGCATGAAATTATCTTTAAACATTAAATTGCAAGGTTCAAACTATCGATTCAAATAAATATTTCATTCATTTTTTCGAATTTTTTGTGTTTTTTTTTTTAAAAGTTCTAAACCTCTTAAAAAATCACCCATTATAACAGTGAAATAGAATTTTTTGAAACTTCAACTAAGCTGATTTTGCCTTGTGTCAGACAATTTCTGCTTTTGTCCCCATGCTGTCAAAAATCTCTCCAGTAAACGATTTGAAGAAATTTTTATATACACATTTTCAAATGTTTGTACTTATACTAGAATGATATTTTCAAAAGCCCACCTTTTTATGGAAGTAAAAGATTATTTACTTTGCATAAAATTTAATTCAATGTTGTCCAAAATTTCTTTCAACTTGTGTCCCACTTTTTAAACCATAACATATCTAAAATAGCTTTGAATTCATTAATTTTTTGCCCATTTAATCAAACTCTTACAAAGAACTCTGAGTTATATCATCAACATTCGTCATGTTTATTTGTTTATAAATTCTGTCAATGACCTTGACTTTCACAGAAAACAGAAAAGAATGATCTTGTAAAAAAATAAAAAAAAAATGCAAACAATAGAATAGGTAATGTGTATAATCCACAAAATATGTAGAATAAACACCTCAAAATTAAATACATCTTCAAATACTTAACAAGATTATCAAAGTATCCAATCTCATCATTCAGTCCAGACAAGTTGTCGGACAAGAGAAAAAATATAACAAAACCAGTAAACGATATAAAATATGATATAACAAAAAGCGAGGAAATATTCAGGTCAGTCTGCCTCACTCAGTGATGTCCATTACGTTGTGTTGTCTGTTGTCTGTTGTCTATTTTATCCCACGAACTCAAAAAAAAAGCTCAAATCCATCATTCATTCGAATAAGTTTTCCCCAGCCATAGAGAATTTTCGGCAACTGACCTCTCTTAAATAATAAATTGAAAAAAAAATTAAACTGCTGCGGGAAATTATTGAATACGCCGTCTCTTTTTATGACATTTGAGCTCATTACATCACACACATGCTATATACGTGCTTTGGGTTCTTACATCACGCAAGACACCAAATTCCATATCAAAAGATTCCACGCCAGCCATCAGATGCATAAGAAACAACTGCAAAATGCATTTCGCCTGCGCGCCGCGGAACCCTTTACTGCCCCAAGCTGACGTCGAAAACGAATCACCATCGAAGACCTTACCAACGACCGCCGCGATGACGAAGTATAACTGTTCAATTGCCCAAAGCCAAACTTTCACTTTCAGCCCAGTGAATATATTCTTCAGCCATACACCGAAGCTGGTCATTGAGAACAGGTTCTCTCCGACTCTGAACAATGATGCAAGCAAATTCCATGCTTCGGGACACCATCGAGGCAATTCGGGAACGTTACATAAGCCAGAGATGTATAGTAGTACCTTCGTAAGATTAGTATACCTCCTCCTTTTCTTCAGCATCTGGGCCTTTTGGGAGAGGAAAAGTTGTGCCGCTGTTATAATGCCAAAGTCAAAATACGGAAGGAAGTGAAGTCGGTTATAATCTGCAACATTATTATCACGACGAACAATGCTGTGAACCCGCACTTAAGTGGCGATGGCTTCGACGGGAACTACGAGAGCTCTGTATGGCATCCGTTCGGTTCGCCATCATACAGTCGCATGTATGAGATACGATTGCTTATTGTGGTTTGCTTATGGCAAATCTGGCTCTGAAGAAATTGAAAGTAAGTCGCATGCACGTGGGTCCAAGCGAATCAGCACCATCATTTTAGTCTTCCTTCCGAAATACCAGAAAATCAACAAAAACACCATTGTGGTAATGCTCGTCGTTATAAAACTGTGCAAATAAAACCAAGAAAAAACCACAAAAAAAAAAAACTGGCGAAGAGATTAGATAAAAATAAAAACTAACAAGGAAGTTCATTTTTAAAGCAACTGTCTTCACATTAAAAGGAGAATTCAAAGTTACAATCCGTAAGTTCCAAGTTTACGAACTTGATAGTGAAGATGATGTTGATATTTTTTTTTTTATTACTTAAAAACTTGAAAGTCGTGGTAAAGTTCACATGCACCGAGTAATGTTATAGTCAACGATGGGATGTTGCATTTTGATTGGTGAACGATACCGATCTGTATTTAGTACATTTATGAAAAAACACTATGCTGATAGAAAAGAAAATTATTATTAAAAATAATTGCCATCAGCGCCATCTTAAAGCTTCTTCTGAGATATTCAAGGCTTTTAGCCCCAATTTATATTCTCTCCATTAAATTTATAGCTTCTATTAAAAATGGGAACAAATGTTCGGCTAATCTCAGAACATGCAGGTCTAATTTAAAAATCCTTTTTTGGGTTTTGTACAAATAAATATTCAGGCTTTAGAGCTGGATTTTTACACAATCTAGCTATTTGCATGGTGAAATGAGGTACAAAAAACAGGGCATCCCATTTTTCAAAATCTTTCTTTGTCTGTAAGGTTATACTAAGAGGTCGCATTTCGAATATGAAATTAAAGTAAGAAGGACTATGGCATACATATCAACTTTCATAGAAGACGGGTCTATTGCACAATATTTTTTACAGGTAGGTGGGTTAATGTAAACAGAGCTCAAATTCCATAGAAATAATGCAATCTTGAACGTACCCACTGAATAAACCTTTGGACGCATTCATTATTTGTCACATACATTACATAAATGACACTCGTTCGTGTAGCAGTTGTTTTTTTATAAAATGTTCAATTTAAAAGTGTTTTACAATTCTGGAGGCTTCGGGAAATATTTAAATTTTTTACACAAAAATTCAGACGTAAATTTTTTTTAATATACTTTTTTGGTTTTAAATTTGATTGAAATCAAACTAATAGAAAAAAAAAATTCCAAAATTTCGAAGGGATTATTCTTTTTTTTTCTTGTTTAAATTTAACATAGAAAATATTATGATGATTTAAATGTAAACTAATTTTTGGGGCAATTGTAAACATCATATTTTGGTTGAAAATTAAAATTGGTAAAAATTTAAGTTATTTGAAATGATTTGTTGCGAAATATATATCTTTCGGGAATATCCTTCGAAATTACTATTCATACTTACTGCAAAAAAAGCTGAGAATAACAAAATCATGAGCTCCAAATCTTATGCGTATCCTTTAACTATCATCGAATGGTTGAAATACAGAAGTTTGGCGAGTTTTGAAAGCCCAATGCGTTGTTATGACAACATAAAGCCTCTGTTCCGAAACTTCAAGATGATTTACATTGCTGTTTACATATTTTCCCCAGAAATTAGAATAAAAATAAAAACAGAACTGGTTAAATGTAAACATAATAATACTAACCGTTTTTTTTTTAATTTTTAAAGTAATTTTTAAAATCTTTTATACGGAATTGTTGTAATTTCACGTTTTCATTCATAGTTTTTCGTTAAATTTTCAATTACAAAAAATTAAAAAAAGGTCTAAAACTGAAAAAAATATGAAATTGTTAACAGTTATCCTATTTCTTTTCTAACGATCGATGGTTGTAGGCCCTAATATTTTCCATTGTGTAACTTAAATGAATAAAGAAGTGATAATTCATCAGCAAGCGCAAATCGCACAGCGGGTACCCAACTATAAACTTTAAAGCTTCTGAACCGAATTTTCTGAAATTTTCAGATTTTGTTACCATAATCGGCAGGAAGTCGTACACATTTTAAAAAAATTAGTAAAATCCGCCCACAAAATGTACTTGAATTTTCTCGGTACTCAACGTTGTTAAAGGAAACATTTTGCAAAGAGCGCGCCTGCTTCCAGACATGAAACATTAAACTTAAGCAACTTAAAATAATATTGTAATGTTCTACCTAGGTTCGATAATAAAACTTATTTCCTTTAAATAATAACTTCCACTTATTTACTTTTCAAAATAAATACACTTTATTTCACTTCAAATCTATTTTATAATTCTCCAATAACAATAGTATGCAATTTAAAATTCACTTCGGGATACACTTTTACTTCTTACTTTACGTTATCACCTTCAAAATTAAAACTGTCCCCACTCGCTCGAAAACATCTCCTTATATAGGGAAGTAAATAGTTCTAGTCTTCACTAGTATCCACTGGAATATTCGAGTACATCTCCTTTCCAGTCGCTGACAGATGGAACATTGGAATTGATACTCAGCTGAATCACAAGATGGCGCTGTGAACGGTTGAAGGTTTGATGTTTAGTTTTTTTCCGAGAGATGGCGCTGCAAACAGTTAGAGGATTTTCTCTTGTTTCAAATTGAAAGCAGTTGGGTAATTATTAAATCCATTGACTTATTATATATGGACTGCTAGTTGGTTGTCAATTCCATACATAACCTGCGGCGATGATGGGTCCAGTTCTCAAAGCGAAATCAGCGACAAGTTCAGGCCTACCGACAATAATAAATACTATTTTTAGCGCCATCTGTTACATACTTCGCCTTAGAATGAAATTTCATTCATAGAAGGTAAGGCCATCTATGGTCATAGGAAGTCACCAATCGGCGTAGTGTTGGGGGAGCACTGAAAAAAATCCTTTTTTGATTTATTTTATAAAACCTTTGATTTTAGAGTCATATTCGAAATAAAAGATTTTTCAATAAAATTTATTTTCTCCATTTCAAGAGATGTAGTGAAGGAAGATATTTTTAAAACATTATTTCAAGGAAAAATTCGTACAATAGTTTATAAAAGTTATAGAAAACATTTTTAATGTCTGAAGTTTTCTAACTTTTTACCTACCTTAACACAATGGAATCTATTGTCTAAACCTGCAATATTGCATTTTTTTGTTTGTATGTATCAAATAAAGTATTTTCCATAATTATAAATATAAAGTCAAAAATCTAATAAATACGACTCGCCCACTAGGCAACTTCCGAGCAGCTTTTTAGATATCTTATTTTTCTTGAAAACGTTCGTATTTTTTTTAATTATAACTAATTCATAGGTTCATTCCTTTATTTTAAAATTCTGATTTTTGTGCATTTTAGTCCAAAGTTCTGTCAAAGTTCATAAAAAAACAATAAAATTTTACAAAAATGCCCAAAAAATTGGAGTAAAGGAACGAACCTTACTTTTAATTTATCAGTAAAATTTATCTAAACCGAGATTGTAGAGGATTAGAATTCCCTATAAAAACGCGCTTAAACTGTGTACTTAAAACTACTAGGCGTTTTTTTTTTGCAAGTCCATGTGGAATTGTCGAAAAAACAACATCGGAACTAATTGTTTTACACGTAAATACAACAACAACTTACATCTATATGGACTTAGCTAAGTCCAGATAATTATCGGGACTTACGTACTGTAAGTAAGAAGTCCCGATGTGGTTTTTCGACAAATCCATATGGACTTGCAAAAAACACGCCTACTAAATATATTCAATATTCTTAGCAAAAAGTGTAAAGCAAAATACTACCTCTACTCATTTACTTTTCAAATCTGCCAGTTTCTACTAATTTTATTTTATTTTATGAACTTCGACATGACTAAAATTTGTATGAATTAACAGTTTTGAAAATTAAGCGAGAAGTTGTTTGTAAAAAAAAGGAAATTTTCGGATTTGGTTAAGGGATTTTTTTTTTCAAATAACCCTTAGCACTGGTTTGACATTTATTGTTTGTTTTTATTTTGCAATTCAGTTTCAGAGTTCTTTTCGATGATGTTTATTTATTAGTTTGTTGTTATTAATTAAAAAAAGTATGAAAACAAAGTTGAATCATTGCGAAACTAATTAACAATAGCAACCAATGAAATCAACAAACAGCGGTAATGGTTATCGATTTAAGTGAAAGAAAATTTTATTTGCTCCTAGACAAGAAGTGAAAAATCTCAGTCACGTTCAGCGTCACACAACGTGAAGGATGTCGGAAAGACAGAATGCATGTATTGAAGAAATTATAACATACAATTCGTAATTCATTTGTGTGAGGTGTTTTTCAGATAAAAATATCATTATAAATACTATCTGTACTATCGACGGAAGGTAAAGGTTGGAAGTAAAGTTTCAATTTTGGTATTAATGACATTTAAAAAGATAACTAGTTTAATGACATTTAAAAAGATAACTAGTTTCCTTAATAAAAAGTAGTCCCTTGTGCCTGCTGAACGTACCCAATGAAAAATGAAATCAGATGGAAAAAAATCCTTCAAAAAAATCCTCGATACAAATGTCAAACAGTAGTATCTGCATTTTCCGATAGGACTGAACTCGGCGCTTGTAACGCATAGCTTAAAGTGGCGTCAACGTGAAGTTGGCTCCTGGCAGTCCATATATAATAAGATTAAATCGTTACAATATATAAACGAAAGAACTCACATTCATTTGATTGAAAAATATGGTACCGTTATTAAAGATAACATTATTTATTTAAAAAATATGTTTTTTTTTTCACTTTTAAATTGTAGTTTGTGACCTCTCACTGTCTATCAGTCTGAAAATCTTGTAGAAATGCTTCAACATTTGCAACCACAGTTTCCAGACTATTACGACTGTAAAAGTGTACCTGCTTCGAGACATTTTTATTGATAAAATAAAGAAATGGGAAAGAAAAGTATTGTTTTGCTATTCAAAAAATGAATTTGAAAAAAACCTTCATTTGTTTTTGAGACAAACATAATTGCATATACACAATTTTACTCTGGCGGCTCACACAGGATTATTTCTAGGAAATAAAATTATATTGACCAATTTAAACGGAGAACGCATTGCTTAACTGTACAGTGTACACAGTGTATGATAATTGTTTTCACATATAAGTCAATATCGTTAAACAGTAAAATAACTTCGAATTCAGTCGAATCGATGAAGAAGTGGAACATAAGCGTTTAAGTTGAACATAAATATAAATATCTAAGTACATTATATATACTGAATAAATAAATATTTAAACTAAATATGTATATAAGTTTTGTATCTACAACCGCTTTAAGCTAACGAAAAAGTGAAAATACCAAATACCTTACTACTTTTGAATCAAAAGGAAATCCTCTAAATCTTTTCAGCGCCATATTTGTGATATAGCTAAACACCAATCCTTTTACTGTTTACAGCGCCATCTTGTCATTCAGCTAAACCCCATTTCCAGTCCGCCATATGTCAACAACTGGAATGGAAGATACTTGAAGGAGATACTATTGGATACTAGAACCATTCACTTTGTTATAAAAGGGAAGTTTTTCGAGCGAATAGACACAGTTAAATTTTGAAAGTGATAGCGTAATGTAGAGGAAAAAAAAGGTATTCGGAAGTAATTTTGAATTGCATACTATTGAGATTGGTGATTAATATAAATGATTTTAAATGAAATAAAGTGAGTTTTTTTTCTAAAGTAAATAATTAATTAAAGGAAATAAGTTTTATATTCAAAACCCTTTATTTCAATTTAAAACCCACTTTTGCAAGAAATCACCCCTTCAAACTAACATCTAATTTCGTTATAGATATTCCCTAGAATTTTTTTTATATTTTTGCCGAAAGAAATTATTTCCGTCCACAGAATCGAACCATGACTTGTGCGCTAACCAAACACAAGTTTTACATTAAAAATGTTAGACAACATCGAAGACAACATTTTTTTTGATTAAACCTTAGCAGCTTGACCACTTTGTAAAATTGAAGAAAAAAAAAATATAATCAACAGAAAGCATCCGTGATATAAAGTTGATTTTAATCAACTTTGTTGCATAAAAACAACGTTGTAACATATACTCACTCTCCAAAATGGAACACACAAATTATATATATAATAGAAGATAGTTTCTTTTTATCAAACAATTTTGACTCTCGCCAAAGCGGTGGTGGCGTGTATAGGGTTAGTTTCAATTCCACAAACCTCACGTGTGACTGATATTTTTGTCTCCAGGTTTCATCTACACATAATGTAATTTTAAATTGAAGTTAATATGCGCACATATGTGTTATGTCAGTATACGCAGAGATACAAAACTCCGAAATGACCGCAAAAAAAAAACAAAACAAATAAAAATAAAAATAACGACAAGATTTAGATGTAATTTTCTCTCTCCCTCTATATTTCCTGTTTCACATTAGTTGGACGCAAAAAACGAATAAAGTTTTAATGGGAAATATTTAAAATTCGTAAACAAATACGAAACTGGTTTAATTGAATATACCTAAATGAAATTTAAACCATTTATACAAAATAAAAACAAATCAATGAAAACAGTTCAATTTCCCATCGAAATTTTATGAAATGATAATTAATATTCAATTTCATAAAAGTCTAGGGTAAAACTAAATTCGTGAATGGTAACACTTAGCTCATGTCTGATTTGACAGATAATTAGTTGTATCCTTCCGCTGAACGAATATATGGTCGTGTATACGCTTCGCTAGGTGGGCGACTTCGACTTAGAGAAGATGCCGATTTTGCCCAAAAAATCATCTTTTCAGATGAAGCTCATTGTGATCTTGGCGGGTAGTAAACAATCAAAATTGTCGCATTTGGGGCACAGAAAACCCGCACGCATACATTGAAAAGCCGATACACCCAAAACGAGTCACTGTTTGGTGCGGATTTTGGTCCAGAGGCATAATTGGGCCATTTTTCGAAAATGAGCAAGGAGTGGCCGTTACAGTCAATGGCGATCGTTATTGGGCCATGTTGAATGAATATTTGTTTTTTCAACAGGTTTTGGGCCACTTAAAAAAAAAAAGAAGTTATTTGGCGGACCCTTTAGATCCTGATGTCCAACTAGATCCTGATGTCCAACTATTTTGAATTTGAATTTTTACTTAGAATTGAGGGAATATAGGGTAGGTTATGGATTGGTATACAGTTCGAACTTGAGAAAAAGTAAATACTGAGGTCGTGCTAAAGGAGAAAATTGTTTGGACGTGTATATCCTACAATTGCCGTGTTTTTTTGTAAGCCCCGAGGGAATTGGTTGAATAAAATGACGTCTAAGTGGCTAAGCAGTTTACATGTTAGATTCAGCTACAACTAATGCCCTTCGGGATTAGCTAAGCGCATAGAATTATCGGGACTTAACTTAAAAACGGAGTAAACTGTGTTACCGGCGTGAATTAAATACTTGTTATTGACAGTTTGTATGGAAACTCTATTTGTTTCTTCAATGGTGTCGCGTCGAAGTCGTTTTTTTTTTCAACAAAATCGCCCCAGGCTTGCCAAAAAGAAACACGGCTTACATGTAATTATAACATTCCATCAAACTTACGCGGTGTTTAATCGCACGATCTTGGAGGCCAATTCACGGGTCCGTAACGTGAAACTATGCGGGGTTACCAAACCTTTCCTTCAATAAATCAATTGATCGTTTTTAAAGAAGTACGGACCAATTATTCCACCAAACCATAAAGCACACTAAACAGTCAGTTTTTGTGAATGTAACGGTGTCTCAACATATACTACTTGTATTATCATCACTCCAAATATACGGCAGATTTGTTTATTGAAAATTGGGATCAACGGCAATCTTGTTTTGTGCCCATTTCGGCACAATTTGGAAGCGTTGTTCGGGCGTCAGTCTATTCGTGTCAAAATGGCAAACCAAACTTTAAATAAATCACTTGACAGCTGACAAAATGGCCGCCAGTTAAAATAGTATTGCCAACTTAAAGTTCTATATCTCTACAAAAAAAAAAACACCCTTTATATATACGAGTTTCACTTATTTTAATTTACTATACCGGTCAGTGGTGTGGATTAGAAGATTAATTTTTGTCGGGTTTTTGTAACACGAAATTAGCAAAGCATGCATAAACAGCTGACCAGAGTATATTATAACACTTCACTCTGTGGATGTGGAGTAAAAGCTGCATTTCTTTCTTTTTTTGTTTGCAAAAATTTTAATTCATCGCTTTACAAACATTTCGCGTAAAAGCAAGAGGCGCTTTATTTTCAGGTCAACACTGAAGCTTGCATAATGCTAATATATTTCTACTACATAGCTGAGCAAGGAGCCGTTTACTATTACTCTTGGGCCGTTCCTAGATCTGACAGATAGCCTACGCCAACTGCATACCAATCCAGTATCTATATATCAACTGTAACTATAAGCTATCAGAGAAAGACTTACCTACTTACGTATATTTTGACTGCACGCGCGCCGCCTCCACCGCACACTATCACTTAGCTTTCGAAGCGGCAAAGAGTTACGGGAATGGGCTATTTAATTAGATAACTTTCATTGCGCTTGCTATAAAGTTATATATGTAGGTAATGTCGGTTAGTTGGTTTGATGGACATTACGGTTTTTTTTAAATTGAATTTTAAATGGGGTGGTAAGTAAGGTGGTGTACTAAAATGTATGTGATCTCATATATTTGAGATTGTAATAGATTGTAGTGCTTTTTGTTTATGCGTAAGCTTACATCATTCTAACGCCATAATCTACCACGAATTGAAAATGTTTCAATTATTTTTTTTTGTATTTAAAAGATTAATTCAACAAAGAAAATAGTACCGCAAGCAATGGCTCTCTGTGTAATTAAGGTGCAGGTAGTTTAAATTAGTTGATTTAAGTTTAAAGATAAGGTTAAATCCAAATCAAGAGTTAAGTTGACGGAAAGGTATATTATATAGTTTAACACATGACCGGATATAACTTAATTCATCGTAGTGGTGTCGATATGGTCATAATATTTCTGATTGCATTACTTCCAGATTGGGATCTATGACTGTCTTTTCTTTTTGTACATGCTCTATAGGGCAAGTATTGGTTTCGTGTGAAAAAAATCGAGGTTGTATAATCAAAACTACCATTACGATAATCGAGAAGCCCGAAAAAGTGGGTTTCGTCATGCCGTCCGTCAGTCTGTATTACACAAGGCATCTTCATTGTGTGGCTACATACAGTTGTTAACCACAAGAGCAATTTCGTGGGATCCAGTCGTACATATTTTTTTAATTCTGTTTTTATTATTTTAGCTATATTCAGAAATATTTGATTTCAAAAACTGTTTTCATGAGTAATTTTTTTTAAACAAATTTAGTTTTTCTATATGGAGGTGTCGATGGAATCGGTGTACAGTGGTCCATTTGTTGACAAATATCATTTCGCACTCAAATTTCGTACGACAGTTTGTGAAAATGACTTCACTTAATGATACCAGGACGCTGAATCCAGTGCAGATGCCTAAATTTTATTTTCCAAAACAAGAGCTTCAAAATTGAAAACGGAATATGCAACAAATTGCAATATTAATGAAAAACCTTGTCTAAGTCAAGAAATTGCCAACCAAATTTTGAAGTCAATGGCAATGTTAAAGGAGTTTTAGTATAAAACTATAGATTTAACAGAATATTTTCCAAATGTTAAAAGAGTAAACATCGTAGGTACTAACTTTTTAAAATTTTACTAAAGTTAAAATCACCAAATGATTATTTTATGTTTTTAGTAGCCGTGTTCCTTTGGAGGTGGCGAAGAACTCACGAGTAATTTGGTACCCATTTTCGATGGAACGCGCAGAATTAATTTCTCTACAAATCTTATCTACTTGCCATGAAAATAAGAATAGTTGGTAGTAGTAGATTATGGTTTGGATCTACTCATGAGTAATTCACCACCTCCAAAGGAACACAAACACAGCTAGTATCATATTAACTCCATATGTCACTTTGACAACTGCAAAGTTATGTTTGTTTACTATTTTAAATGAACTGTCACTGTTTTAAGCGTGTTCAGCTGGAGTTTATTACGATAATAGGTTTGAGTTGAAAAAGTTTTTAAAGTTATAGGTCCAGTTTTTCAGTGCGAGATTAAAGTTAATCCCAAGTTAACTCATACCATTTGGTGAGTTAACCTAGGATTAACAAGTTTGGTTAGTTATTCCGCATGCCAAAAAACTGCTTTCTCAGTTCACTGTGAGTTAAGTTACATCTATAGAGTTAGCTAAATCTGGTTTAACTCACCACTGAATAACTAGACCTTAGATCGTTTTAATGAATAGTCTTAAGGTTAGAAAAAATTTAAATAGTATCATGCTACTATACCTTAAAATCAGGTTGGTTTTGAGCCACTGACACAAAATTTGAAATTCTTAAAAAAATAATCATTTGAAATGTTGGTTATATTTATTTTCAGGTTTCTGTTTTTAAATCTGACGTGAGATATCCTTAGGCCGTGTGTAGATTGGATTAAAATCGCGTTAAATGTTTCGGAACGTTAATTTTTGACACTTATGAGGGGAATCTGTACCTACGTGGCAAAAGTCAACAGTTAATTGTGGTATAAATGTACATACATATTCGAAATTTGATTCAAATTCACACACCACCTTAGAACAAAAATCAAATTACCTACCATTATGAACGTTTTCTTAAAAAGTTTAAATAATCTTACAACTTACAGGCGTAAGTGCTCTCCAGAGTTGAATTTTATTTATGAACTTTCATAATGTTGAATATTTTCTAGAAAACAGTCTTAAATAAATAAAAAACTATAATTTGCATATAACTCTTCTAACTGTGTCCCCCAGGCTTGTACCGATCTTCTTACACTTCACTACCAACATTTGTTGCTAATAATAACCTTGCACTTAATCAAAGCATAGGAAGTATATAATTCTTCCCGAAGCTGGTGCAGAAATAATGGAAGATCAGTGAAATGGAATCGATATACCATTAATCCGTGACTATATTATGTATTCGTTTATATACTAGCTGATATCGCTTATAGCTGCAGATTGGCAGGTCGTGTAGTAAAATAATTTTGCCGCCATTGATCATTGGCATTCGAAAAGTCTATGGACACTAAGATATAGCAAGACAAGAAACGATGCAGTAAACGAAATCGACTATGTGTTCCTGTAAATTACCCGTTCCATGGTTGAATGGCTATGACTTACCAGCAGATGTACAAGTGAGTATAAATGCAACAATGGAGTTATAATGTGTTATTTCACATTGAGATGGTAATTAAACAGAAATAAAAAAAAAATGTCATTAATGTTTGTTGGTTTTTCTTTTAAAACAGTGTTTAGTGTTATTTTTAATGGAGAAGAAGTATGTGTTTGGTAGTTATATACGCAAGTTTTGGTGCGTTGATTAGGAAAAGCGTAATTAATCGCATTCGCACAGTCAGACTGGGAAAAGGTAAATTATCGGCTTAAAAAACAATTAAACGTCTCTGATGAAATTACTAAAAGCTATTGAACTCGCATCACACATTATATTTCTGGATATGTACATATTTAATAGACTTTCCATTAAAGGTATTAGGATCCTGTCCAAATGTTTGATGTTACTGTATAACAGATATTTTTAGTTACATTCGAATGAAGGCATATTCAGCTGTATTGCATGCTAGGTTTCCAATTGAAAGACACACTTTGACAAGACCATCATCATGATTAGAATCAACAAACTTTCCAAACTGCGTCTTTCAAAGAGAAGTGGAAAACCTAGCATTAAATTTTCCATTCTCTGATGAAAATACTCTTCGACGGTTATCCAGTAAGTGAATTTCCGTATTTATAAATGCATTCAACCAGTTGTCTACAGTTATGTTCTCAAATATAAACTGAAATAACTGTCATCTGTCAATATTGAATGAATTTGAGTGAACTATTGGGTATGTTCATTTCAATATAACTTGTCAATTAGAAACAAGAACTTTGCCTTATTTAATCATTGAGCATTCCCAGCTAAGAAAAAATTTAGAATTAGACAACCAATTTCGATATCTAAGGGCCGTGTATTAATTGGATTGAAATGTCGGTTAAATTTTATTCGAGATTAAATTTTGACGTTTCCACGTATAGATTCAACTCATTAGTGTTATAAATTTAGCTTGGAATGAAATTAAGCACGATTTTAATCTAATTCAGATACGACCTAAGTTAGAGAAGAATAAATATGATTTTTAAGTTGGACAGTTGTTAGTTAATTAGTTAGTTAAGTTAGATATACTTTGGAATAGATTAATGTTCGATTTCATAAATATTTAACAGGCTTTTAAATTTTTAAATGGCGTATCATGTATGGAACAAACTTCATTTTAAGATTTAAAAGCCTGTTTAATAGATAAAAGTGCTTTATGGAATCG
Organism: Leucozona laternaria; assembly: GCA_932273885.2. NCBI lineage: Eukaryota > Metazoa > Arthropoda > Insecta > Diptera > Syrphidae > Leucozona > Leucozona laternaria. Next base: position 9,329,945 of record OW026368.1, read on the forward strand.
ACCAAAAGTATGTACCTATTATTATGTGAAGACCTTTTAAATTTTAAATTTAATTGCCTGGACGATAGCTACTATCATTTAAAATTTTATTTGAAAACTCAACCTCTCGAAAACGAGTAATTTAAGTTTTTCAAAATGGTTTCTGAATACTTTTTTAGAAGACTTAAAATAAATTCTTTCATAGAACCACAAATAACGGTAGGTAAACCTACCATACAAATGTCAAAAGTGATTGTAAAAAAACTGCGTTTCAGGTTTGTGGGAAAATATCGTATTATAAAAATATCACGTTATAAGTTTGGCATATTCCCGTATATCGCGTTAATGGACTCAACCGATAATTGAATTTAACAGCCATGTTTTTTTATCTGTCGGTATTTTTCTGTTTTTTTTTTTTTTTTTAAAGAAACGCAAAATCTGGCAAAAACATCGTCGCAGTCCGTGAGAGCCATCACCATCAACAGAAGCGCTACCAACTACCAATCGATATATGATAACCAATTCATATTGACCCAAGTAGGATAATATGAATGTCACATGCCAATAAGTCGTGATACCGCCAAAATTTGGCCTGATATAATGCGCGATAGTCATCGAAAATTGGACCTCTCAGATGCGTGTTACCCAGCGTAGCCACGTTTGGCATTTGGATTTGGACTATGGCATTCTACACGGTTTTGCTTGCACTCTTAAGAAAAAGTGCGAAAATTAACGCCATCACTGCTTGACCCATGTAAAGGGTGTTTTTTTTAGACGTGTGGTTTTCAAGAAGAAATAAAACGAATATAATTCAATGTTATAGCCAAGAATTTAGCTTTATTATAAAGATAAGGGTTTGCCATTATTTTTTAAAAATGATTTCGGGCAAGTGGCTGCCGCGACTGGCTCGAATAAATTAGCCGAGAGGCCCAATCTTCGACAGCTCCAATTCTTGCGCGCGATGGCGGATGGACTCATTCGGGTCTTCTTCGATACTCTGCTCCACAGCAGCAATAGCGTCTTCGGTGCGCAGTAAAGTAAAGTAAAGTAAACGTAGAGTAAACGTGGTGCGAAACCGATCCATGGTTGCTAGAATTTATGCGATTTTGCGATTATGTCGACTGAATATTGGACGCAGCGCGCGATGCGTCGCGCGAACCGAACCATTATTTTGGTAATAAATTTGCACGATTTGCAAACGTTGTGCGGGAGTAAGTCTATTAATTATGAAATAGTAAACAAAACTGACCATAAATCAAGTGACAGCTGTCAAAACGACACACTCCGAAAAAAGTATTGCCAGATTGAAAACCAAACGTCTAAAAAAAACACACTTTGTAACAGTTATAAAAGTTATAATTGATCCGATACGAAATTCTGATTTCAGTTCATGAACTCCTTACTGATTGGCTTAAAATAGTCGCTTACATTTTGTATGCCTGATCAATTTTTGTCGACATAATTTGCTTATTTCACGAAGAGGGCTCACAAATTCATGTGACAAACTGTCAAAAAATTATATTTTTTGTCAATTCAGAGTGTTGATAATTTACTAGACATTCAAGTTCCTATAATTCAGAAATAAGCGTACACCCAGTCGTCAGTTTGACATAACTATAAAATGTCCCCCAATATCCTCTTCGATACTCGCCTGATATATTACAATTTACTTGTTTACTTCATAACTCTAGACCTCACACACGTCAAATCATATTAATCACAAATCAGACATTTAGATGTGTGATGTGTCTACCATTAAAACTACTCCCCGTTCAACAATGTTTATTTTTTTATTGCAGACCATAAATAGTTGATGGACTTTCCGTCAGTTATCTAATCACTCTTCTCTTAACAATCCTCTACCGTTATACACAGGAATCATGATCACGCATATTTGTCTTATACAATTGAAGACACAAATCAATTAGTCAGCCTGTTTTCTCCGCTAACCAAACTTTTTCGAAATACATAACTGCGGAAGCAACGTTATTGCCCCAACATCTAAACAATACCTCACATTTACTATCCTCGTGTGTCTCTTTAACTGCAGCTGCCCCAATGCTCCATAAGACAATGATTCCAAATGCAAATAGCAATAGTATAACCAGTCTTTTTATGAGGCTGAACCTTTTCAAATTCAAAGCTAGCGCGTTGCAAATAGTAAACATAAAAATGACGCACGCAAATGCTTGATCACAACCAAGTGATATAGCGTTGGAAGTACGACACTAATGTAAATTTCTCCGCGCACACTCACTCGGCTACGAGCTTCGAGGAGCACACCAGGTTATTCATGTATAATCTTTCAAGTCCACTTAGGCAGGCGATAGGCATTTTGACTATAAAGTATACTTCCTGTTTGAACTTAGGTATAGTAGGTGAAGATGAATCCTGTGTGTGGCTTTGAAAAACAAAACAAAAAGCCATTAAACAACCGGAACCGGTTCTTCAAGTAACTTTTACTCTCTCGTCTTGAATTAATTCCAGAGGTATAAGTTATATCGATGTTATGCCTTCAGGTCCGTAATGGTCCACCATCATTGAAAATCGTATTGAATTTAAACTTGGTTGATGTTTGGCCATTTAAAGTTAATGTTGGGTGCAATGTTGGTTATGTTTGATGTAGTCTTTTTTTTTAAATCGATTTCCGCACATTTTTTTGTAAATTGCCAGTTGTGCCGGAAGTATGTGTGGATATTGCTGATGCAATTGCAGATGAATGTTTAAGGCGTGTCCGAAAGTGAAGGTTTTAATTTCTTGTTTAAATGTTGAATGTAACTAGAAGAGCTTATTAATAAAAATAATAACGAACAAATGCTTTTTCATTATACTGTAATTATTGTAAGTAAAGAAGATGATGCTTGAAAGGGACTGACATTTGTTCATTTAAAGTTTTTGATGGGCAGGAATTTTGTTGAGTTTAACAATAAATGAATAATAGCACAGTCAAACTAGGTTTTGAAATCACAATAATAAGACGAAAAATGTATGTACCTACTTGGAAAAAATTACGTATTCAGCTTGGAATTTTAAATATTTGCTGCCTGAGGTTCAAATCTATGTAAATAGTTAGTGTACAGATTTCTAGTCTTATGCCCGATTTCATAAAAATACACTAAAATCCTTTTTATCTAATGTGGAAGAACGACCTTAAGTATTTACGCAAACTGAACTTCCATGCAGCACCACCTAGACGACAACTTATTAATCAACGAACATCTATAGCTGTGACCATTTTTCTCGCCGCAGTTGCACTCCTCACACCGGACATAATTCTTTCGCCATTTTGATTTTCGATCTTCTTTTTCTCATATGTCAAAAAAGATCTTTCTTTTGAATACATCCTTGGAGCTGAACGGTCGGAGAGTGCAAACTGCGGTGAGTATACTTAATAAGATAAAACAAGAACAATTATTGTAATCTTTATTTCCATGTTCTTCTAGAAATAAAATACTACTGCTTCTATAAGGGCAATTGCGTATTTATTTTTCGAGCTCTCTGGCTGGACATCAAGGATATCTAAAGTCTTCTTAAATTTTATCAGACCTTTAAATATTTCCCTTTTCACCATCTAAAAAAAGGAAATTTTAGGGAAATTTTAGTTAAAATTGGGTTTGCCTCACATCCCTGGATATGGAAATAGGTTGTTTCCCTCCACATTCGAAATGCACGTGAAAAAGCATTTTATGTAGAAAAAAATGCTACGAAAAAAAGTATATTTGAAGAACGGATTCCAATTCCAATATGAACTTGGAATATTCTTGGACGTCTTACTATATGTTGCTCATCATCCTCAGATGAACAATCAATTATTCTAAAAAAAAAACAAATTATGAAAGCTTTCCAAAACCAACGCGAAACATTCGGAACGAATATGCGATGAGTGAACAATGTTTGAAGATTCACATCGCGCCAATGTGGGTGCTCTCATTTATCTCCATGTAAATAAATTAAAAAAATATGCACGACTGGGTCGCACGAACTTGCTCTTATGCGCGACCACATTGTGGTTCTATAGTCTGAAATAAAGTAGCTATAGGAGCATATATTTTATCCATTTGCCAAATCTTAGTTTAGTTTCAGGTGGTATTATGTGAGTATACAAAAATTAACAATATAGCCTAGTGTTGCACATATGCAATATGCATATAAGGAAATTATACTATTTAAACTGGTAAATTGCTTAAATCAACAAAATTAGAAAGAAATTGATTAAAATACTTTGAATCCGTTTTAACCCAACGCGATGTACACCATCTGAATTCTTATATAAATCTTTATTTATGAGAAAAAAATTTTGAAAATCGTAGGAGCGGTTTTAAAAATAATTAATTTTTTATACACAAAATTTTGTTAACATTTTTGAGAAAAATAATTGGTACGCCAATTTAAAGCATTTATTAATGTTGCGTTAAAAATTGAACTTCACAAAAAAATCTGCTACCAGTTTTCAAAATATCGAATTTTCAAAAAATAATTTTGATTTTTTTTTTAAAAATCCAAAAATCATTTTTTAGAAAATTTTGATACGCACTTTTATTTATATTTGTTACAAGCTTCTGTATAAAAAATCTAATTTTATTCGGTTGATCAAATGTTGAGATAGTCGAAAATCAAAGAAACCGTTCTATGAGAGGTACTGTTAATAAACCTAACATATAAACTTTAAAATTTTTAAATGATAGATCGTACTAATTTTAACACACAAAAAAACTTTTATGAAAATCGTAGGAGTCGTTTTTGAGAAACAAAATATTTTTCTTAACGGTTTTTTAACATTTGTATGGGAGGCACCGTTATTTTTGGGTATTAGAATAATTTTTGTCAAAAATCTTCTAGATAAAGTTAAAAAACTGCTATTTACCAAGTTTAATAAAAATCGACCAGGTCGTTTTTGAAATATTGAGTTTTCAAAAAAAAATATTAAAACTTTTTTTAAAAATCTAAAAACTTTTTTTTTGGAAATTTTGGTACACAATATTATTTAGAATGTGTTAATACTTCTTCATAAAAAATTTGATCAGAATCAGTTTAACCGTTTTCGAGAAAAGCGAAAATCAAAAAAATGGTTCTTTGGGAGGTACCATTAATAACCATTTTTCGGAACCATTTTTTTTATTAAACGGCAACTTATAACTATTTAAATTTATTGAGTTCTTAAAAACAAATTCGGTAGCGCTGGATTTGAGAAAAATAAGTTTTTCCTTTTTGGCCAAGAAATTTTGTATGACTGCTACTGTTAATTTTGGTCCTAAAAAAAAAGAGAAAAAAACGGGTGGGGGGAATGTCCAAAAAACGCTAGGTACCAAGTTTAAAGAAAATCGACACATCCGTTTAGGCTGTAGTCGAACCGACAGACAGACAGACAGACAGACAGACGAACGTTTTTGCGAGACCCACTTTTTTTGACTTCTCCATCATCGTAATGTAAAGTTTGATCAAAATCTCGAGTTCGATTTTTTGTACGAATCCATAACTTCCCATATAGTACCTATATCGCAAGTAAAAAGGCGAAAGTCTTGTCGTCGTTCGGAAGTATTCGCGTTGGCTTGGGAGAGCCTTAAAAGATTATTATTTACACACAAACTATATTTTTGTTTCGACCTATTCACAATTTATATTTGCAAGAAATTAAATAAGAAAGTGACAGCAAAATATCATCTATAATTTTCTTACTCGTCGGCTGACATCTGACATATAAGACTTCACAAATCACACTTTTAAAATTTATTGAGACGAAAATGAGCTTTTAGTTTATAAGGCCACTTAAAAGCATTTTAAATTTCAAAGCACTTGGTGAAACCAAAAAATCCCATTTTAACTCTAAATGGGCTTTTAAATATTTAAAAGTCCTTTATGAAATCGGGCATTAGTAGTTCTAGTCTTATGTCAAACTACCGAAAAACCAAAACCAATGTCATTTCATTCAAAATTTTGGAGGGTCTCTGCCTAAAACAAATAAAATTAAAATAGTCCAAAAAAGTGGGAGATAAGTTTTCAAATCAGCCAAATTTCTAGCTTTTTCGAATAGTATGTCATTTTAATAAAAATTAGGGGCTGAGGGCCAGTTTACCAGTGCAATACTGTATTAAACCTGCGTTAAATCATAGTTAGTTAATCCGGCAAATAAATTGAAATGGAGTTAACTCATGAAGCAAAGATTAATTTTAACATTTACTTCATCCAGGACTTTTGATTATTTTTTGACACGCACACTGCAGCATTCGTCTTAAATATCTGTTCAGTAAATTCATAGTAAATTCACCACAATTTTTGGGTAAACTTAGGACGACGGAAAAATGTTGTTAAGGAGATGACTCGCGTTTAACTCCGTAACTAGGGTGATTTTCCACTGAAAAAACTGTGCCCTAGTGTGTCTGGTGACGAAGACTCTGCAGTAAATGAAAGATTAAGGGCCAGTTTCACAGGCACTTAAGTTTTCTATATTAAGACCTTAGGCTTAGTTTCATAGCCAGCGTAATTGGAACTTAAGTCACCAATATCGGAAACTTAAGTGCCACTTATTCAGGTAAGTGTGCACTCTGATATTGCGCCTTAATCTTTCACATTGCCAACTTAAGTGCCACTTTTCTGACTGTGAAACTTGCCCTAGCTTCATATACCACGCTAAGAAAAGGGGCTGCATGGCCGGCGCAAAATGATACAAAAGCGGGAAAATCCTTCAATATTAAATCTTGTGCTAGAAGGAACTTTATTTGACATTTTTGTCAAGGACAAGGTTGGAATGGCTGGATGGACCCTGGTTAAGCATGCTGGATGGAGATCTGGTAAAGCATTCGTGTGCCAAAAGATCATGTAGATGTATGAGTCAACAGTAACAAAAAAAAGTTCTTATTTCATGGCTTTGGATTTAAATGAATAAATACAGATCTATTCATCCGGATTAAATCTTTGTCCGTATTATCATTGTCCAAACTAATTTAGATGTAAATATTTAAACTAGATTTATCTACATTGGATTTAAATGTGGATTTAACGAGTGAATAATATGGACTTGGGTTTAATGTTTGCATTTAAATTAATTTAGATCTGGATTAAGTGAGTGAATAATATGGGCCTAAGTGATAAATTGAAAATAGAAAAAAGTGCCTTTGAAAGAATTCACCTCCATTTTTATAGAAATATTGAGCTATAGATATATATAACTTATGTTGACTTTAAATATTGTCTTTAATGTTAAATTTATAGACTGTTGAAGTCATGTTGAGGAAGTGTAGAAGTGTACACTGATGACTTTCGAATGTTTTTTATAGTTGACAACACATTTTGTTTAATCTTAAACTTCATAACAATCGCAAGTAATCGAGTGCATAATAAAATCAAACAAAAACTTTTACTCTTATACGACTTGAGCAATAAAGCAATTCATTTAGTATTAATGTGGTTTACACAATACTCAACATCATGCATAAAAGAGATCAAAACAAGCTCAAATTCGATATACGTATCTACCTATGTATATACCAATACCATGACATAATAAAGTGAGTTGACCAATATAAAAAAATCGCATTCGTTTCGCGGGCTTCCCCAAACATTTGCAAATATTTGTAGTCCGAATGGCATCACATACACTTCTTAATTACCATTTGTATTGTTTTCAATATAACGGTTTCGTTGTTCGTATAATCTGATCTGATTTATTATGAAAATATATTTGACATACCTAATCTAATTTCTATGGAAATCGAATCGATCGTGTCATATGGCGCATTAATTCACTGACGTTTGGTTTTTTTGTTAAATTGAAACGTATCTTCAGAAAAGAAAAACACAATTTTAGAAAGAGAGACAGAGAATACGAAATAATATTAACAACAGAAAAAAAGAAAAAAATCTCTGCAGTACACCTGAGGCAAACACTTTGCATGACTGGCAATTTAATTGTTTTGTTAAATAGTTTCACTGAATAGCTTGGCTTTTTTTCGTCTGTCAAAAGATTTACGACTGTGTAATGGCTTCGTGCGTATGGTGGTGTCATAAATAATTGTTTTTACGTTAACAACAAACATTAATGGTTATTGTTTACTGCGTGAAGTGTATTGACTTCAATCACAAACAATAATGTTAAGATGAGAAATGACCTTTGGTTTGGATCCACGCATCAAGCATTCAATAGTACCTACTCGAAAGCTACTACATGACGAAGAAGCGAATGAAATATTAAAGATTATGAAATATGATTTGATAATATTGTGATTGAAAGATTAGCAATAATATTAGTTTTGTTATACAATTTCAGTTATGAGATTTGAATATTTTATGGGCGCAATCAGAAATGCAGAGTGCAATCGAATAAGTTTTAGTGTTTATTATACATTGTCAGCAACACATGTTGCTATTTCGATGTTAACATAACCGTTAGATGTACAGTATAGTAATAGAGCTGAATAGATTGGGAGAAAACCAAGGGTGCCCTTGTGCCAATTTTGATTTTTTTATTGGTTTAGATAAGTCAATTCTGGTTAAAGTTTTTGTTTTTCACTTTTGGTAAAAACAAACTTACATTAGGCGTGTTTTTTTTGCGAGTCCATATGGATTTGTCGAAAAAAACAACATCGGTACTAATAATTTTACACGTAAATACAACAACAACTTAAATCCATATGGAATCCACATAATTATCGGGACACACTGTAAGTCCCGATAAAAACGTTGATGCCAAAATAATTTGTTCTACCTATATGTTATCGATATTTTATTCAGAGACGTCAAAATTGACGTCAATAAATATGTAAATAAAAATGTATTTGTGCCTGTAACAATTAATTGATTATTAACCTTTCACTCCTATGATTTTTGTTTGCTTTAACTTATAAATTTTTATTGGTGTGGATACTTTTCTTCTTTTTTTTTGTTTCTTATTATTTTGTTGTTAAACAGCTGATCAACAAATGTCATAGAGTACACAGTGCTGCCAATTTTTACGGAAGAAGTTCCTAAGTCCCGATGTCGTTTTTTTCGACAAATTCATATGGACTTGCAAAAAACACGCCTATTGACAACTTGCATGACAACGCGAACATTTAAAATTCGACTTAATCCATGTAGTATGGTCTTTTTGGATTTTATTTTTATCATTTAAATTTTGTTAATTTTTTGAAAACTATATCAGTATAGTAATTATGCTATTCTACCCAAAAAAGATTATTTTTTTTCGTATAATTAAAAGATTTTGGGAAAACCGTGCGCAAACGTTAAAGCTAATTGGATGATTTTTTTTCTTTTCCACAGGAAGCTCTTGCGTAGATTTTTTTTTTAAATATATTGCATTTACAAAAAATTATTTTTAAATGATATAATAATAAGTCCGATACAGTTACACAAAAAATGGATAGTCTTCGAGCTATTTACAAAAAAAAACTTAAAAAGACATCTCGCCAAATTTTCTTTTTTAAGGAAGTTCTAATTCCATATGGCTTTAATAAAAATCAATTGCTGATTTCGACTATCATCTGTCAGAAGGGTTAAAATTAAATCCAAAGCTAAAACAGAATCGTAAGAATGAACAATTTAACTTTTTCGCTAACAAAATCTCTACACTTTTTTTGAATCGACTACCATTTCTGTCAAACTGTTATACAAACAAATTAAAAATCAAATGAATTCTTGATTCTACTACAATTTCTGTCAAACTGCTATGAAAAAAAATTACGAGACAAACGAAAAAAAATACCGTAGAAGAAACAGTCAGAATTATTTCAATACCTAAGAAGTTAATCACTGGCGTATTCTTGTTTAACAACTACTATTTTAGTACTAATATAGTACCCGTAGGTAGTAGTTCATTGATTTAGTACTAATAGTACTCGTAATATGAAATAACATTTCATTGATTTAGGTCCAGTTTTTCAGTGCGAGATTAAAGTTGACCCCGAGTTAACTCATGAAATTTGGTGACTTAACTCAGGATTACCTATGAACAGATGATTTTGATGTTTTATCCACCAAGTTTATTTAGTCGCATGCATTTTCCACCGAAAAACTTCTTCCTCAGTTAACTGTGGACTATCTAAGAGTTAGCTTACTCTGGTTCAACTAACCACTAAAAAACTTGGTCTTAGGGTATTATTTCATGTGTTATTGTCTCTTAGTAGTTTGGGTCAAGGTTATTTTCCCCCGTTTAGGTAAAGAACGACAGATTTTTTAAACTGGAATTTACATCGATTCCATTTCCACTTGTTGGAAGCTTCAATAATCCAAAGTTCCACTTTTATTGGAAGATTCTTGCATCGACTTGATCTGCTCTCTTAGTTTTATTGTATCATTCTTTAACTATTAGTTAAAAAAGAAAATGCATAACAAAAGTATCAATAACAATTTTTATTTACAAAAGACTACCCCACGCCATGCGCCACCTGTTCGTGTACAATTAACTCGTTTTTGATTTTTCTGCAAACTTCACCGTTCCTCTATGTTTATTTAAGACTTTATTCAAGCTCTCATTCTGACTCACGTTCTTTATTCTAAGCTTACTCTTATTCCCCTCTGAATTCATTCGTGTAATTCTCACTTTTTCCGGAGGAGTTTTCTTGGGTTCTGTGGTAGTAGTAGTAGTAGTAGTTGTTGTTGTAGATGGTTCGCGAGTTGTCCTTATGGACTCGCGTGTTGTTTTCGGATGCTCCAGCAAATCCAAAGTAACTTTGTTACTATTGTTGTCCGTTGTGGTAGCAGTTTGAGTATGTTTTATTGATTCTGGCGAAAAGGTTGGACGATGGAAAAGCAATTTACTTGGCTTGGGACGATGCAGGTGGTACCGTTTGAAAGGATGTTCAGTTGTACTCCGGGCTGGTAATCTGCGGGATAATAGTGTTGTAGTCGGTGTTGCAACTGTTGTTGTAGTTGGAAATCGCATTGGCTGGAATTGATCTTCATTTTTCGAAAAACTTTTCAAAAAATGCTCCGGATAGTTTGGACTTTCAGTTGTTGTTGCGGTCAAAAAGTCCAAGTTGAAAGTTGACGGCTTGAAAGTTTGCTCTTTCTGAACGGACGCCTCAGCACTATGCTCAGTCACTTCATATGAGAATTTGTTTTTGAGAGGCTCCGAGAGTACCAAAGGCAATGCCGTTGGTGCGGATATGGTTGCAATACTTTCGACTTTTGTATGAAGTCTACTTACCGCAAAAGATTTCGGAGTTGAAAACGGCCCCTTCATTGGCAACCAGTCTGCCCCGAATTCATTGATTCGTCCACTCACAATATCGTCATCCATATGAGTCTGATGTGAATGCTCATGAATTCCACCAAAGTCTTCATTTTCCACTCGTATTTCTTGCTCCTTTTCGATTTTTCGAAGATCGTCCTCGCTCATAAATGGCATTACCACACTTGGTTTTGGAGTTGCTGTTGTTGTTGTTAATATCGTTGGAGGATCAGCAATAGTAACATGATTGTACAATGGAATTGGCTGCTTATTGGGAGCTCGAAATTTGATCACTTTCATTCGCTTAAATGGTGGTGGAGGAGGTGCTGGTGGCTTCTTGATGACGTATTTAACTTTTTTCGATGGCTGAACATCGAATTCGAAAGGTTTGCGATATCGCATCATTGAGGGAGAAAAAACTTGAGTCATCGGACGAGCACCGTTGGCAGTATTACCCATCAGCCCATCGACTGTGTCATCCACTTCCTTCCACATAAAACGACGTTGCATACTTCTAGGCATTTGTATGAATGGAGCGTATTGCCATGGGTGTGTGTATTTTCTCATAGACGGCGCTGAATACTGCATTGATCTTTTGCATGGAAATAAATATTTTCAAATAAATACGTTGAGCTTTTTGACTCATAAACTACACTTACGAGTATCTCACCGCACTTGAACATTGTAAAGCTGACAAAAGAACTGATGACACAATAAACTGTCGAATGATTTTTAAGATAAAGATAAAAGAAATTTTTATTAGATTAAATTAAGAATGACATTTGATTCTCAAACTCACAAAACCATTTAGGGACATAATTTAACATCTATAGGTATAACCAACACAGATCGCAATTAAATTAAAATATTTTAACAACTACTAACAGCTTAATTAACTTTGGTAAGTGCTCTCACGTTAGACTATTTCGCTAGATTATTCCAACAGCTGATGGTCTCTCAGGCTTATATACTCCTCATGGTTTGATGGGTTTCGATTTGTAGCTCAGGCGATATCCCCAAAAGTGCAAGTGATTAGAAGACTTGAAAAAGCATTTCGAGAGTAAGTTGGTGCACGCTAAATCAATTGCATTGAGTTATTTTTGTTAACGGCTGCGGCTTCCATCAAATGCTCAATGTTAAGGTTAACGTATCACGTGCGTTCCATTTCACTTGGTGTAAGGCGTTTTAAAGAAACTGTATAAAAATTTTCATTGTGAGCGTTTGTTACGCTAGCTTTGGTAATAAAATAATGGGGAGTCAGTTGATTTGGTAAGACAATTAATATTAATTTAAAGAAAGATTAACTCAAGAGTTGGATGATGAAGGCGATTATTTTTTTCATTTAATAATATAGATAGATCTTTTCAGTTGAATGAACTTCTCTTTTGTTATAATAATGGCATTTTATTTGTTTTGGTGGACTGGTAGTGGTCCCTTCTCTCTTAAGTTTTATTCATTTATAGATTTATTTAAAATATCTCATATGTGTTTGCTAAATAATTAAAAAAAAAAGGCAACAAAGATGAAAAGTATATTTGGAATCAGGAATACAGTTAATGTGTTTTTGATGTGTATCTGAGAATAGATAAAGATGATTCTCATCGGCTTTGTTGGTCGTTTTGATGACGAAAATGAAAAATTAATTCATTTAGTTTTTCCCAACGTTTCGACGGTGGTTGCCGTCTTCTTCAGGGGATCTTTATTTGTAAAAAAAAGAGAAGTAATTACATAAAAGTGTCAATGTATGTAGGGCGGACGTGGCAAGCCAGTGCTGTCTTTCCAGAATTTTTTGAACGAATGTCCGACTTGTGACCCGCCATTCTCTGTCGAAGGAGTTGTTTGGTCGTGCCGACGTAGCATAGATTACATGGATCATTGGTTTTACCTTGGCAGTTTACTTTGTACACCACGTCTGTACAACGGTCCTTTTCTGTCTTCTTTTTTAGACCTGTGAAGAGGGAAGCCATGGTCTGGTTCGACTTGTCACAAGTCGGACATTCGTTCAAAAAATTCTGGAAAGACAGCACTGGCTTGCCACAGCGTTGAAACTGGCCACCAACTGGATTTTGATGGTGTGGAGATCTTGGCAACGGAAAAACACACTTCCAAACGATACACGTTAGAAACACTACACATAATCAATAACAAGAACAACATGAACCGTAAACAAGACACACAAAACATCTCAGCAGTTTACTGCTCCTTAGTTTCCAACAGTAGATCCAAAACTTGATTGTACTCATTGGACTAAACTTCATCTGAAGTGTTTAATTACTAATTTGCTCTTAAATTATTCAAGTTTAAATTATTAAATATTTCCAAATATTGTTTTGTTTTTTTTTTTTTTTTATATACATAATTGTTTAAAACTTTAATGTAAGTGTATACCACGTCCGCCTTACATACATTGACACTTTTATGTAATTACTTCTCTTTTTTTACAAATAAAGATCCCCTGAAGAAGACGGCAACCACCGTCGAAACGTTGGGAAAAAGTAATGAATTAATTTTTCATTTTCGTCATCAAAACGACCAACAAAGCCGATGAGAATCATCTTTATTTGTTAATGTGTTTTTGTTTAAAGTCTTACGATTAACCAAAAAAAAAAAAAAGGCAAAGATCATAATGCTTAACCCTTAGTTTTACTTTGCTTTTCGATGTTGAATCATGATATACCTTACATTTCTATGAGATTAAAACAAAAGAAAAATTGGTATATATTGATTTTAACTTTGAAACTTCATTTTAAAGAATATGCACAGCTCCTTTTTTAAATATGTAGGTATTTATGAAAATTTATAGATTTTTTTTTTTTTAATCAAAAAGTTTAAATTTCTGCTTAATGTAATAAAATTTATCGAAATTTGTTGAGATGTTACAGAAAAAGTTAGAAATACGAAAAAAAAAAACAATTTTTTGAAAGTTTAACAGAACACAATTTTAAGGCTTTTTGAAGTATATAAATTACAAGCACAAATTAATTAGAAAAGAAATCACTACTTGTTGATGTTCATCTTGACCCTACCGACAGACAGACACTCCAAACTGAGTCCCCACACTTCTCTCTAATGGATCTCTGCCACCAAATGTCAGAAGTGTCAGTGTGAAATTAAAAAAAAAAAAAAAAAAACAATCTGACAGCACTCCCTGGTTGGAAAACAAAACCAAATGCCGAAGGCACGAAGGCGAGCCAAAAAAGTCGGGTGTTTAATAATAGTGATTAATATGTAATAAAACTAGTTTTTTTGTATCAAACGCTTGAAAAAATGTTCACTAAAATGTTTAAACACTAATTAATGGGTAATTCGATCGCAAATTTAAGTTTTCAGTTCCAAATACAATAAATAATCAAATGACCGGATTTTTAACACTGCCAAGAGCATGTAAATATTTTCCAACCAGGGACTTTTTTGTTGTTGTTTTTAGATGTCAAATTAGAAAGAGAAAAGACAAAGACAAATCTTGGAAGACCTCTATCGTCCTTACCCAGTCCGTGTGTACGGTCGTCTCTTTCTATTAACTCATTGTTTTCAGAATGAAGTACTGCCAAGTTATCCGTTGTTACAAAAGGTTTTCAGAAAACTTATTTTCTATCAGAATCTTCAATTTCCTTCTTTCGCACCTTATTTTGTTTTGGTGGACACTTTTTGGATGAAACAAATACTTACATAATATTGCTGTCTGATTTTGTAGCTATAATAAAATGCAAATTTGCTGTGCAAACCTCGATTTCGTAGCTGGAAAGTCTTTTGTTTATATTCACAAAAAACATGAAATTAATATTGCTTTAAGTGTCAAAAATTTTATGCATATTAGATCAAAGTTTTATAGTTTTTCAAAATTTCTTCAAAATGATCTTTAAAAAATGCAAAATTCATTTTACAAAAAAAAAAAAAAACACTCTAAAGGCTTGAAATGTCATGACGACTCAACCGATTTCGATAAAATTTTCTATATATAGACTGTTAGAATACTTTGTACCCTTACACCTTCCCAAAATGGATTGTCACAAACTCCTCTACACAATGTAATCTCTGTAAGAAATTTAAATTTTTGAGACAAAAAAATTTAAAATTGGTGGAGCAGTTTTATAAGATATCAATTTTGTCGAACTCACCCAATGTGCAGCACTGGGATGCTCCGCTATTACAAAAACACATTATCATACATCGATCCAAAATGAATTCTGTGTGAATTTTTGGGAATAATAAAGAAAATTCGGAAAATGTGATTTTCAAGAAAAAATATTTTTCCGCCCAAAAGAAAATAGCGGATAGGCTAGAATACACCGGTTCTATGGAAGGTGTCATCTCTGACAGTGGATACTGGAAATTTGCTGGAATTTCGAGAAAACTCTCTAAAACCCGCTGAAAAGGTGACGTTCGCTTTGGATTCTCCTTAAGTTCGTCAGGCAATCACACCAATAAAAATCGAAACCAATAACTTAAATATAAAATAAATAAATTGAAATTCTCGGGAACCACTTTTTGTAACTTAACTGTGTCTTTGATTCTTCTGGCGTTCACCTAAGGGTCACTTTTGTAACAATATACATTTATGTGAAGATAACTTCACTGTCAACCCAATGCCCAACGTCACACCTCACAGCCCTGTCATTCCATTCCGTAATTCCTTTTCCCAACCATTCCTTTTTTTTTTAAAGTAAAAAATTAAATTTGAAAAAAAAAATCATAGACCCGTTTGTAAAATATCAAATGTATTTCGAAATATTTATTTTTTTCAATCCAAAACATATTTATTTTGAACATTTTGGTATGCAATATGATATAAACTCATTAGGAGCTTCTTCATAAAAAGTTCATTTCAAATCAGCTCTGTAGTTTTCGAAATATATAAATACATGTGCTGAGCTTTTAAAAAAATAAATTTTAAACATTTTTTTAAAATCGAAAAATTGTTATTTTTTTCAAAATTTGTATAAACAATACTTTTAAAAATTGTAAGCATTCTTCATGCGTAAATAAATTCACTGAAATCAGTTAATCAGTTTTCGAGAATATCGAATTCAAAACATGGTTCTACGAGAAGTGCCAATTCACAGAATTTTGAAACCCGCACATTTTTAATATAAGTAAGTTTATTATATATTTTTAAATCTTGAAGTCTTGCAATCTCTCGTGGGGAAAATAGTATATACCGCATTGAATTGTAGTTTTTTTTAGTCTCAAATAAATAGTGGATTAATAACTCAAAATATACATTTCATAATTTAATATTAAGCCAAAGATCCAATTTATTTGGCTCTTAAAGTGTGCTAAAAATCGATTGTTAAAATCTCATTCCATGAAATTCCTGAAAGAATTGCTTCTAATCTGCCACTCAAAAACATAACTCGTGACCACATTAAGCCACATGCATATATTCGGATTTATTTTGGTCGTACTGATAATAATTATATTAGCGTACCAGTGCAATAAGTCATTCTTGGAATTTAAAGAATTTTTGCATTCATACAACTAGTTAATACAAAAAATCCCTAATTTAATTTAAAAACAACTGAATCTTCGGCGGGAGTGAAAATGGAACTCTCAATCTCAAATATACTCTTTCGATTGTCGATTTTGTAAAAAATTGCATGTCGACTCAAGCTATAAGTACATGTACTCTGCTTCGCTGGACACAAACAGCAGCACTTATAACAAAGTCATAAACTCCTAATCATAAATGCTGTTAACTAATTATTACATAAACAACATATAAGGGTAACGAACCCGTTAAAGTGTTGTGAAGGGTAACACTCAAAGTGGGGAGCAGCAAAAAGACATGCAGTATACATTTAGATTTCCGGTTGGCAAGATATACTTTCCTTGCGGCATGCATTTGCAGCAGCAGCTGCCTTGACACTGCACTCCATCCAGACCACAACACATTATTGAAAAGCATTCATTGGCCGATGGCCATTGTAATTCGAGAAGATGCATTGCATTGGGTTCCCTTGTGGAATAGTGTTTTCCAGACGTTAGAAGGGGCAGCAACTCTGCAAGCTGGCTCCAAATTATGTGTAGGTACTTCTTCTGGTACCGATTCCGTGAGATTGTCTATAGCAGCACAGCTCATGCAAATTTAGCTAAAACAAATCGGAGGCATGATGTTCACTCATGAGAAGCCAAGTATATAAAGTTAGGGTGCATTTGAATTTGAATAACAGATAGGTCTTGACGCCCTGACGAAGAATTTGCATACTCTGATGTGGAGTGGACATACTTGCGAGAAATATTTTTATAGGACAATTTAAAAAAATGGTCGAACAAGTGATAGTAAGATTTCAATCCTTTCTCTGATGAGGACATTCATATACCTATACCCTTCAGTGACAGTTTATGATTCGATTCGATTCCATTTTAGAAGCAACTGGCTATTGGACTTATTGTGACCCTGATGACTGCTGTGACGATGAATCATGCTGGCGTAGCAGGAACCAGTCATAAGCGCTTCATTATTCATGTTCCAATGAAAATGAAGAGTCACCATCACACCCACACGGTTTATACACACATTCATCATGGCGGAGGAAAAGTTGAGTACAAAGTCCTCGGATACACTCAACAAGGAATCGATGGACACGGCGCTGAAACCTCGGAGCATGGAGTTCCCGTTCATGGAGCTGGGAGTCTCGTTTTCAATCATTACGCGCGGAATGGTGAAAATAATTTGCAGGATGAGTACTCCAGTGATTTCGAGGACTGGGATTCATAAAACAAGAGTGATCAGTGTGTTGGAAGTGTGTGGGACCAATGTTGCCTTTTATTTTCACTACCAAAAGGGATTATGTTCAGACTTCACACCAGTTGTTAATTAGTGTCATTTTAGAATTTAATTAGGAAGATGAATGTTTATTCAAAAAAAGTGTTAATATACAACAATAAATTATTTATTGATTAAATAAGTCTCCAAAGTTTAAGTGGTATTGATAAAGTGATTTGATACAAAAACGTAGCATCAGTTTGACTAACACCAATCATTTTTATCTCTGGAAAGGTTTCTCACCACCAGATCCAGATGATTTTGAATGCTTTACAAAATCATCTGAACCCTGATTTCAAGCGCGCCGCACAGTGGGGCCTTTGGAAAAATAACCATAATTCAATGTTTTCAATTTGGTCTTGTTATATACTTTACAGTATTTTCTCTGGAAATTTTTTTCAGCAGAAATAAGGGTTTAAACTAAAACTTTGAAATACTGACGACTTTCAATTCATGTTTTTTAATAATTTCTTCAACTCACGGATTATTATTATTAAAAATTGGTTTATTAATGAACATAGAACATACAAAAAAAAAATATTGTATCTTATTGATTAGACTACACAGGAAAACCAAACAAAATTGTAGATTTCGGGGCGCATCTCAGTCGTACAGAAAAAGTTTCAGCTTCAAACATTTTTCTTTGAAGTTCTGGTAGAAATGAAGATCATAATTTCATAGCGAATTCCACCAGTTTTGAGCTCAGGTAGTGTACATTAAATATAAACATTAGATAGATAATGTTTCCGATTCAATAGAGAAGTAATTTTTCTCCAAAAAACTAGCAACGACATCTGAAAGTATACTACACTCTTTTCCTTAAAAATTAGTTTTGAATCTTCCAAATCATTTTCTCTTCTTCGAGAAATCTTTATATAATAGTTGTTAGCGTGATCGCATGACCCTACTAAATTCCTAAAAAACATTTATGAAAAACTGTTAACTTCTAGTCATAACTCATAAAACGGAAATTACCTACAGTTCAATTTAGCGTGTACAAAATCAAAAATAATCATGCCACTAAAATGTTTTTTTTTTTTAACAAAATCGCAGTTTGGCCACACTGTGCGCCTTTTTAATTCTATGTTTCGACCACACGATCTATGAAAATAATTAATACCAATCGAAAACACTGTAGTTTGTTTACATCTTAATTATCTTTCATTATAAGAAATATTAACTTTATGAAACAAAAATCACAATATCATCCTGAGACAATACCAGAGGACAAATCACTAACTTCAACATTCCCACACTTTAAAATGCTTCTTGACGCCTCCGAAATGGATAAAGAAATCGATCGAATTCAAGCAGCAGTGTTGCCAGATACCTTAAGCAAAATTCCCCGTCACCGACTTTGAAATTCCCATTTCTTTGTGATGAGATTCCACATGGATTCCTTACACTAATCTCTCCCCAATAGATGTCAGTTTAATGCAAATTTATCATTAAACAATATGCACGACTTGAATTTATACAAAATAATAGGGAAATTTACGAATCTATCAACGTCAAAAGTGACAATACTTTTTTTTTGGAAACTGACAGATGGAAAATTGTTAAGCAGTTTCTGCTAATTTTGAGTACAAGTTTTTATATTCTTATGGCGAATTCCTTTTAACAAATCGAATCGAATTATTATTATTTTTTACCAATAGAATTAAATTAATAACTATAATAATTCTATTTTAGTAAAAAAAGGAATTAGCCAGCTTATATGGGGGCAATTTATTTGTTTGAACTTCTACTTGAACATATACTTTTAAAGAAAATTGTTATTGAAAAGTTTTAACTTGCACTGAAAGTTTTTATCACGTCTCACTCGCTACCTAGCTACATACATATATTGACTGAATATATTGTTGAATATTTTGTTAAATTATGTTGAATTCGTTGCAACCAATAAATAAACAACTCATCTTCCAAAAATTTAGTGACTTTCAATTTGACTTATTAGAAATGTCAAGTCTTCATAGTGTGTGCGCAAATCAGTGTGAAATCTTGATAAAAACGCAAGATTTGTTTTGACAGAAAACAATCGATTTTGCTTAGAAAAAATTCTGAACAGAATCTTTTGTTGAAAGGAATTCGGCATTACTTTTTATATTAATATACCTACATGTATGTAGCACACAATTCTAGTTTTTGCCTTCAAAAAGAAGTAAACAAATGTCAGTTGCTACAAAGTAATGATTTTGACGTTTGTGAATGAACGAGAAAGGGATAATATTTCCAAATCATAAACTTCCAATGCAGAAAAACCAAAATGAGGAAGTAGAAACTACGCCATTAATAAAAATGGAACGATACACGCTTCAACAACGCATTGAAATTATTAAAATTCACTATAAAAATGGTGAAAATTTGGCAGAGACGGTTCGTAAAACTAAAACATTTTTGGGTCGTCGTGAAGCACCTTGTCGGACCGCAATACAGAAATTGGTGGACAAATCCGAGCTGTTGGGACAAGTTAGTGATGTGAAGAATAAAACCCGTGCACGTCGCTCAAGAACAACTTAGAATATTGCTGTTGTAGCCCAAAGTGTTGAAGAAAACCCAGGTTTGTCCATTCCTCGTCGTTCTTTGGAATTAGGCATTCCACAAACGTCATTACACCGTATTTTGCATAAAGACTTGGGTCTTAAGGCTTATAAAGTTCAGTTAACACAAGAACTCAAGCCGGCTGATCATCAACAACGTCGTGTCTTTGCTGATTGGGTCCTTGAAATGCATGAAAATGATCCGGAATTTCATCGAAAAATCATCTTGACTGATGAGGCCCATTTCCACCTCGGAGGCTACGTCAACAAGCGAAACTGTCGCATCTGGGGCTCCCAAGAGTTATTGTTGAAAAGCCTCTCCATCCTCAACGCGTGACTGTTTGGTGCGGTTTATGGTCCGGCGGGGTCATTGGACCTTACTTTTTCGAAAATGAGGCTGGAGCAACAGTTACGGTCAATGGATTGCGCTATCGAGAGATGATTAATGATTTTTTATGGCCGGAATTGGATGGTATTGATCTGGACAACGTTTACTTTCAACAAGACGGCGCTACGTGCCACACAAGCAATGAAACCATCGATCTTTTACGGGAAAAGTTTCCGGACCGTGTTATCTCTCTAAGAGGTGATCACAATTGGCCACCGAGATCTTGTGATTTAACACCTTGCGACTTCTTCCTTTGGGGCCACGTGAAAGATAAGGTCTACGCCAACAGCGTCGATTCAAGACCTCAAAGATGGAATTCGTGAGGCTATCGAGGACATAGGGCAGCCACTTTGCGATTTGGTTATGGAAAATTTCATGAAAAAGATATGGTCCTGTAAGCGTGGTCGTGGCGGCCATTTGGCTGATGTTGTGTTCCATTATTTACCTTCCTCTTTATAATGAAATAAACATCCGATCATTTATCTCAAAAAATGCCATTTTTCTTTGAATATCAAAATAACACCTCTTATTGGAAAACCCTTTATGAAATATTCCTAATATTTTGTTCGACGAGACAGAAGGTTTTTCTTTTTTCCCTTTTGCCAAATTTCAGACTAGGATTCCCCACAATAAAGAATTCACCATCATCTGGTAAAACTGAATTAAAATCAAACGAGTGTGGAAGGCACTGCTTTCTATAAATGTACTGAGGAAAGCTGATTAAGTGCCAAGTAGTGTGTATGTGTAGTACCTGCTTATGTACCACAGTATTTAACCTGCATTTTAGACTCCTTGGGGCATATTCATAGTCACTTTTAAACTCCAGTTTATCCTAGACCTGATGGGTTTATCCTATATCTAAATAACATTGAATAAATCCCAGCCTAAGATAAACTTGAGTTTAAAAGTGACTATGACTATTCCCCCTTGAGTCTAAACTGAGCCGAAGCTTTATAATTAGATTACCCGATATCAACAGGTTTGAATTCAGAAATGAAAAAAGTTTTCTCTGACGTTTCGTATGTTTACTTCAGATTTCAAAACAACTCTAGTACGACCGCAAAGCTAAAACCTCAGCTGGAAAGCAATAAGCACATCACAATTTATAAAAATGTTGTCACACAGGTGGTAACTCCTTTCCCTACTTATTTTGTTATGTTACTTATTGCAATCAAGTAAACAACCAATTAGATATTTCTACAAATGAAATTTGAAATACTAATAATCTAGTCCAGTAATATAAAGATTTTTGTGTCTCTTATTAACAAAACTGGACCTGAGATTTGTTGATGAATTTCAGTGAACTATTTTCTTTAGCATTATTTATTCTTTTATAGCAGCTGTCAGTTATTTGAAAATTGGAGTCTTTATTGCTTGAAATTGAAATCTTGTGCTCTTGGATTGCAGTTATGCCTGGCAATTCCTCTACCTTTTAGCAATCTTAATTAAGGTTAACTGGCAAGAATTTGCATACGTCAAAGACGTCTGATATTTATTTATTTTTTTTTTTAAATATAGAAAACATAAATTAAAAAGTATCTAAGCTTTGTTTTTTTTTAAATTCAAAAAAAAGGTGGCAACCCCTAAAGTGCGGCAACACTACTCATACTCAATCACAATATTTTAACGTGAATAGTGGTGAAAGTTTAAGCCCTGTATGCGATTCTCAAATTAGTTGCTGCCATTTCCTATAAGACAAAACCTTTAGGTGCCAGTTATAGCTATCATTGAAAACCATCATTGAAAACTTTAATGACTGAATTTGAGACGTTTAGAAAGTAAAATCAGTAATTATTTTGATGCAAAAATAAAGCCGATGGATTGAATTATTACTTTAGTGAAAAAAAAAATCAATTTGATCCCAAACTTCGCCATAAAATAAAGTTCAATTTTTCAATGATCATTGGTAAGGTAGTTCAATCATTGAAATAATAGAAGTCATTTTATGTGGACCGTTGGGCCAAAACGAAATTTTTTTTGGAAAAAAATAATAATTAAGTCACCGCCTTCATATTGGCATCAAAATATGCACTGATTTTGCTTTTTAAGTATCTTAAAACCAATCATTAAAGTTTTCAATGATGGTTTTCAATGATAGCTATAACTGGGGCCTTAAAATCGTTGTCTTCTCCATTTAAATTAGCGACTACTACATTATTATCTACATTGGATCAAACTTGATGTTTGGCACGCTCAAAACTCGTCACCTCGTAAAAAGTTTATCATTTTTCTGTTGGAAGCATGCGATTTGAAATTTTGGTACGATTAAACGCTTCATCCCAAGAAATGATCTCATATACCTACTAAAATAAGTTAAAAAATAAATTTTAACTAATTTAAATCTATTTATATATTTTAAAATTCTATGACTTAAAACAAACTATATACACATTTAGTTAATAATTTATCCTAAATCCCGGTGAGTGTGTTCGTTTCCTCTTCTCCGATTTGGATTTTTTCCTCTTGGGCATAACCCAAGCTTCACTATAGGGATATGGTTCAAAAGATTGCTGCTCAAATTTCGGTCTTGATGAGCCCGAAATTGGTCTAGCTTTTGAAATGTACATCGTTGTCGAACTGGGAAATCTTTCGTATGTTGTTAAGTCATCTTCTGATGTAGAACTCAACCATTTTGGCCATTTAATATAGGGTTTTGCATCCGATTCGTAAACGTTGGAATATGTGGCCGCCTGATGCCATTTAGGCTTATATGCCGATTCCATTGTCATAGAATTCGGATACATTGTTGCAGCTACCCTTTGGTCCATCATCATAGACTCTGTTGAATGGGCATCATACTCATCGGAAAAGGCTTCTTCGTCGTTTTCATCCTCATCGGCTGGAGATGAAAACCTTTGCATTTCTGCCACAGGTCTAGCACCTAAGAACTCGCTGGACTTCTTCATTCCATGGAATTTCGAGAACATATCCTCGCTCATCATATGCGACATGCTGTTGATTTTAGGCCTTTTCACAATAGTCGCTTCCAAAGTATTATCCACTCCATATGTTGGTATGTCCGGAAGGTTGCCTCCTATTCCTATAGACAATGAAGGAAACTGCATATTTTGGCCAGTCATGGCATAGGGCATCATATTCAGTGGTTTCTGGATTGTATCTAATTGTAAGTCAGCGTCTAGATATTCCGGAGACTTTATTATCTTCTTAGGGTGGAAAACGTGTTTTTGAATTTTGTGGAAATGCGTGTGCTTCCGACGCACCTCCGGAATGTGAACCTTAATATGAACGCTAAAGAACTGTGTTAGTATAAATTATTTCAAATGACACTCTCGAAACTCTTGAACTCACTGTTCGCCATCAGCACCGCCACTCAAAACACCACTCGAATTCAACACAACCTGAACTAGTATGACGATAATCCATTGGCTAAGACTTGACATTTTTTTAAAATAGTCGAGCTCCGACGCACCCTGATCACTCGCAAGAAATGACACTTTTCCATCACTATCGCTCCATCTTATATGGTTTCTGTGCGTCTGATGCGGATTGCATTCTCCAATCTAATCAGATTGAATTTCTGATGCATCTATAGGTAGGTGCCTATACCTACTAGGTATACCTATTAGGAGATCCAGCTATATAGCTTAAGTCATGGTCTAGCTGCTGGGAAGTCGCAGAGCACGTAGATGTACACATGTGCGTGAACGTTAGGATGCTGTGCAGATTGGTGTACTTATAGATACATTTAACAAATGGATGCATTACGAAAACGCCTCTCGCTTTTCGCCGCACCTCTAATAAGACGAACACATGGTATAGGCAAATGAGGGTCATTGCCTGATCTTTGTTTCATCTTCCACTGTTTTGTGGAAGATCTAAATTACTTCTCCGACATTGAAAAGAAATTGCATTTTTACTTTCTTTGCAATCGAAGCGAAGTGAAATAAATAAACAGAAAAACAACGAAAGTGTTAGGTATTGAAGAAACCCTGTGGTATTTCTTTGTTTTGTTATGATTTAGAGCCAGTAATTAATATTATGGGAACACAAATTTGGTTAACAAAGTTAAATTGATTTTGTAATAGAAAAATTAACCTCCTCAACTTTTCATCCCATTGAGCGATTCGTATAAAATTACATTCAAAATTATGAAGACGTCGCAACGCCAGCTTTCCATTAACATTTGGCACAATTGGAATTTTTTTATCCCTATACCCTTTTCAGAGGATTGTCAAATATCTACCTTACATTAGTTTTGTTCAGTGACAAAATAGTTAGATTAGAACAGAACAGAACAGCACAGAACAGAACAGCATAAAACAGCACTGTCAGAACAACTTAGAACAGGAAATCTATTCTAAGTTGTTCTACCTAAAAACCTAGTGCAGAAAATCCTGTTCGAAACTGTTCCAAAGTGTTCTAGACACACTCTTTGAACAGCAAACCAGGGGCTCAATTCCGCAAGTATGAATAGTTTTCCATGTACACTTTCTATTCACGCTCAAAATATGCGTGAATAAATTTGCCTATCTGTCTACGCTTTATCTGTCAAAAAGATTGCACCTCACTCTTGCGAAATCGCATAATTTAATGTGTGTGCACACTGATTTTTGTGCACACAGAAAAAACTCACGCTTGCGGAATTGGGCCCCAGAACAGTTTAGAACAGAAAATTCCTCATTGAACAGCAAAAAGTTGTACTTTTCTGTTCGAAACTCTTCTAAACTATTCCGAACAGCCTCGCTGAACAAGCCTATTGAAAATTGGGCGCCTGCGATAGAGCCTTTTGTGAGAAAATTGTATGTTCAAACGGTTGGTATAGGGCTGCCTCAATCAGGAACGATTCGATGATTGAAATCACAAATTTTCATTTCAATTGCTCCCAATACAATCATTTCGATTTTTCATCTCAATCATTTCAATGAATCTTGATTTTCGCTACCAATCTCTATTGAATTATTAATATATTTTATCGGAGAAAATAAATATCGGTCAAATTGGATTCGATCAAAATCTGTAAATTATTCGTTAAATTGAATTTCATCGAAACCGAAATAAAAAAATTCTTTGAATGCCGGGGCACATCAACGTTTGTTTTTACCTACTGTCACGGCCAGCCCTCTAGCTCCAGTGGAAACCCGAAAAATTGCATTGTATGGCGGATCGAAAAACAGATAACACCAATCTGAGGTGGATATTACCTAATGTCAGAACACTTTTAGTGTTGACAGGTGTCAACATGTGCCAAAAATGGTACGGTGGATCGAGAAACGGATTACGCCAATCGATTAAGGAGGTGGATATTACCAAGTGGCCCGCCCGACGTTCTGGGTACGGTGGATCGAGAAACGGAGTACACTAATCAATTAAGGAGGTGGAGATTACCTAGTGTCACGTCCGACATTCTGGATCAACTAGAACCTTATTAGTTTGACATGTGTCAAAATGTGCCACAATTTTTTGTACGGTGGATCGAGAAACGGAGTTGGCCAATCGATTAAGGAGGTAGACGCTACCTAATGCCACGCCCAGCTCTCTAGGTCCATGAGAACACTTTTAATTTGACATGTGTCAAAATGACAAATCAGAATACGCGCTACGTAACGTGGTACATCATAACATCGCACAGAGCGAAATTCACGTTTTTATTTCACTATATCGCCGGCATAGATGTTTACACATTAAAAATCGAATCGGAACAGTATGAAATAATGAATTGAGTGGAATGAAAATAATCGAATGATCGATTGATTAAAATAATCGAATCGTTTTGGTAACCGATTCTTGAACGATTCGATCATTTGAAATAAACGATTAAGGTACACAGCTCTAGGTTGGTAGACATGTGGGACATCTTCTTTTTTACCAACAAACTAATGGATTGAATTTCGTTTATGCTTAATTTTTCTATTTTTGAAATAAACTAACTCCCACCAAATTTGTCAGTTGGAATTAGTTCATAATTCTGGTACTTAGCTAGTTCATTATTATGATTCAAGTCCCAATGGGAAAAAAGTGGAATTTAATTCATTTTTATTTTTTCAGCATAGCAACAAATTGAGTACAAGTGGGAGTTAGTTCGTTTCGCTTAAAATTGGATTTTTAAAATTTTTAGTTTAGATTCGAACCATAGAAACCGCTGGCAGATTAACCAACGACTAAGGTGGTTGGGTCACTCAGAGCTAATGGAAACCAAAGCTCCAGCCTGAATAGTCATTGAATCCAATCCCGTGGGACAGCGCTGCGCAGTAGAGGATGACCGCGACTTAGGTGGCGCATGCAAGTGGAAGAGGAATTGGAGACAGCTAGCTATAGGTACTGAGCTGGCTGGAAGAAGCTTGTTGGTTGAGGCCCTGGTTCACTCCGGACCGTAGCACCACGTTAAGTAAGTAAATAGGAACTTATTGCTTTGGGACTCAGTTCACCCTGGGTTTAAGTTTCTAATTTTCGATGGGAGTTAGTTCATTGGGAGTTAACTCTTTTAGAAATTCGAAGGGCCGCGTTTCATATATCCATAAAATACCTAACCGAACGCAGTGACGTGCCGTGGTGCTTTTAGTAAGGTGTTCACTAAGGTTTTCTGCAGCAAAATTATCTAATCTTGTATGTTATGTCGTTGTCAACCAAAAAAATCGATTTTTTTAAAATATTTTTTTATCTTTTTGCAAAGGTCGAGTCTTCAAATCTCGGTTTCAAGCTAGATTTACACGCATTTGTAAGTTTGAATCAGGCATTTTGTAGGCTTGTTACTTTTGATAAGTACCAACACCTATACTTGAGTTGGTTCATCAATAGAAAAATACCACTCACTCAATTAGAAAAAAAAGAGCCAGTTCAACTCAGTACTTGATGTGAGTTTTATGACCTGAACCTAGATTTGATAGCATAAATATGTAGGTACCTAGTGTAGGCTATAGGCTCTATATGTTAAATATTTAAATAAATGTTGGGTTTTTAACTTAACAATGTATATATGTAGTACCTACATAATGTAGGTTTTCCGAATTTCTATCGTAAAATTCGTGAAACACCCACACATTTACTGTCAATTGTGATTAAATATTAATCAATTTTGGCTTTACACCCCCTTAAAAAATATATTCATATTAATTGTTGTACATATTTTGCGCTAATGTCTTACCTCTCTTTGGATAGTTTTATGATAAAATTTTTTAGACTGTATCAAAAGTTATAGATAATCTAGTGAGAGTCTAACGAATTTTTTGTGATTTTTTTTAAATCAACAAACCATTTCTCACTGAAATCGAGTCACGGGGAATTACATTTTGTTCCTTTGAATTTCAGCGCCTATACATTTTATAGAGAGAATTAATTCTGTTATTTTTGTTTAATCTTTGAATGTGAATTTACGCTTTCTCGGTGCACTGACGCTGAAGTTAGGTGAACATCTTTGATTGTTGATTCATAGGAGATCACCATACTGCGTATGAATATTTAGTTTCTTTTGGCGTTTTTCTTTTTTGGCTCTGAGCGATCAGAGCAGAGCTCTTAGCTGATTATAATCAGAGTCCTCAGATTTAATATTAGCCGTGCTTTATTGGTAATTTTATAGCCAGTGCAGTAAAATTTCCCTTGGCAAACAAAAACAAACACAAACACAAAGAGTGTTGATAAATTAGCCAGTAAAAGAGTGGATATAAAAGTGGTTATACATAGTTAGAACTTTGAAGATGAAGATGGCCCTCTTGAAAAGTATTCATGACTTGAACCTTAATGTTGTTTTTTACTCACAAAATGGATGTGATCTATGATATTTGTAGTTTGGTGGAGACAAAATGGATGTGAACTATGATATTGGTAGCAAACACAGCCTAAAGTTGCTAAAGAGTTTTATTAACACAGCCAAAGCGTTTTATTGGTACTTGATTATTGCGCTCATTGACTTATTATATATGGACTGCCAGGAGCCAACTTCACGTTGACGCCATTTTAAGCTATGCGTTACAAGCGCCGAGTTCAGTCCTATCGGAAAATACAGATACTACTGTTTGACATTTGTATCGAGGATTTTTTTGAAGGATTTTTTTTCATTTTTCATTGGGTACGTTCAGCAGACACAAGGGACTACATTTATGTAGTCAAGTGCTTTCATTGAACGCAAATTTTACAAAGGAAACTAGTAAAATTGAAACTTTACTTCCAACCTTTACCTTCCGTAGATAGTGCAGATAGTATTTATAATAATATTTTTATCTGAAAAACACCTCACACAAATGAATTACGAATTGTATATTATAATTTCTTCAATACATGCATTCTGTCTTTCCGACATCCTTCACGTTGTGTGACGCTGAACGTGACTGAGATTTTTCAATTCTTGTCTAGGAGCAAATAAAATGTTCTTTCACTTAAATCGATAACCATTACCGCTGTTTGTTGATTTCATTGGTTGCTATTGTTAATTAGCTTCGCAATGATTCAACTTTGTTTTCATACTTTTTTAAATTAATAACAACAAACTAATAAACAAACATCATCGCGAAGAATTCTGAAACTGAATTGCAAAATAAAAACAAACAATAAATGTCAAACCAGTGCTAAGGGTTATTTGAAAAAAAAATCCCTTAACCAAATCCGAAAATTTCCTTTTTTTTACAAACAACTTCTCGCTTAATTTTCAAAACTGTTAATTCATACAAATTTTAGTCATGTCGAAGTTCATAAAATAAACTAAAATTAGTAGAAACTGGTAGATTTGAAAAGTAAATGAGTAGAGGTAGTATTTTGCTTTACACTTTTTGCTAAGAATATTGCAAGTCCATATGGATTTATCGAAAAAACGACATCGGGACTTCTTACTTACAGTACGTAAGTCCCGATAAATATCTGGACTTAGCTAAGTCCATATAGATTTAAGTTGTTTTTGTATTTACGTGTAAAACAATTAGTTCCAATGTTGTTTTTTCGACAAATCCCCATGGACTTGCAAAAAAAAAAACGCCTAGTAGTTTTAAGTACACAGTTTAAGCGCGTTTTTATAGGGAATTCTAATCCTCTACAATTTCGGTTAAGATAAATTTTACTGATAAATTAAAAGTAAGGTTCGTTCCTTTACTCCAAATTTTTGGGCATTTTTGTACAATTTTATTGTTTTTTTATGAACTTTGACAGAACTTTGGACTGAAATGCACAAAAATCAGAATTTTAAAATAAAGGAATGAACCTATGAATAAGTTATAATTAAAAAAATACGAACTTTTTCAAGAAAAATAAGATATCTAAAAAGCTGCTCGGAAGTTGCCTAGTGGGCGAGTCGTATTTATTAGATTTTTGACTAGCTAGACAGTTTATAATTATTTCGAAATAGTTGGAAAATACTTTATTTGATATATACAAAAAATATTGCAATATTGCAGGTTTAGACAATAGATTCCATTGTCTTAAGGTAGGTAAAAAGTTAGAAAACTTCAGACATTAAAAATGTTTTTTATAACTTGGACGGCCGTCTAAAGTAAGACGGCGTTTATAAATACGATTGTACGAATTTTTCCTTGAAATATTTTTTTAAAAATACCTTCCTTCACTACATCTCTTGAAATGGAGAAAATAAATTTCATTGAAAAATCTTTTATTTCGAATATGACTCTAAAATCAAAGGTTTTATAAAATAAATCAAAAAAGGATTTTTTTCAGTGCTCCCCCAACACTACGCCGATTGGTGACTTCCTATGACCATAGATGGCCTTACCTTCTATGAATGAAATTTCATTCTAAGGCGAAGTATGTAACAGATGGCGCTAAAAATAGTATTTATTATTGTCGGTAGGCCCGAACTTGTCGCTGATTTCGCTTTGAGAACTGGAACCATCATCTCCGCAGGTTATGTATGGAATTGACAACCAACTAGCAGTCCATATATAATAAGTCAATGATTGCGCTAGCTATAAATTACTAATAAAACACAGCTAATGAAACACACTTGAGCACTGAATTGTCATTTCATAGGGAATCCATTTTTAATTATGTTTGAGTTGGCTTCGCTCCGCGTTTCGCTTGATTTGCTCGGTCATTTTATTATGACCTTACTCCGATGGAAAAAAGAAACACACTTTGTATGCTCTATTCTATCTGAGTTAAAAAAAAAAAAATTGCATTTTTTTCACAGTTCCGTGATCTGCTCTGCTCTGAGTTAAAAAAGAAAAACGTCATTTCACTGAAAATGAATCCTCAACGGAATGCCGAATGAAGGTTCGAGCCAGAGGTGCGCTTGATGAAGTTTAATACCAAGTCATAAAAATTTGTAAGGAAGAACGAATTTCTTATTCTTTTTTTCTTAATTTCTTTGCATGTGGACTGCGGGTGGGCTTGTGTAGAAGAAGAACGCCTTGCTCTCGGAACATTTTTCCTTACTTTAAATTAATTGTTCTGATTTTTATAACAAAGTTTTTTTTTGTTGAGATTAATAGAAGAACTAAAAGAACTTACGTGTGTTTCCTTTCAGGAAAAAATTAAAAAATGTTAAAACAAGATCTTATAAAATTATTTGATTTTACTATTTCCACGATCTATTGTAAGCTTTACAACTACATGTCTAACCATTTTCTTCAGATCGCAGTTCAGAAGATTGCGTGTGAATAAATAATAAATTTTGCATTTGATTTTTAATTTCCTTAAAGAAAGTAAAATAATGTTCCACGTTTTTTAAATCACGTATAATAATTTAAATAACTTGAAAAAAAGATCAAATTATATAGGAATACCTACATTAAACCAAACCAGAATGATTTTTTTTTTAATTCATAATTAATTAGGAACCATTTTTAATTCTAATTAATTTTTTAATAATTTAATTATTGTACTTCTTCAAAATGTCCCAGAAATATATTCATATTTCTCTCTTCATCTAGGGATGTCCATGTCCATGTCCCTCGTCATATTCTTCGTGTTCGTGTTCGTGTTCATGTTCGTAGTGATGTGGAACATGAACTTCTTCCTTGTGATCCTCAATAACTGGATGTTCATACTGATGATGGTGTTGCAAATGTTCATGGCTGATATGCTTCTCTACGATAATTGGCTTAACTTCCTGTTTGATAACTTTCTCCTCCTTGATGACAATTGGCTTGTGATGATGATGGATGTGTTTGACAATGGTGTGAACATGTTTCTCCTGTTTCTTATGAACTGGCAGATGAATGATAATTTTTTTGTGGTGATTTCCATGTCCTCTGAAATTAAAAAAAAAAAGTTTAATGTTCAAATTGCTACAGAGTATAATATTTAAAATTCCAAACCCAGCTTTAGATTCATTTATGATAATCAATACAACCAGGGTAGTAAATGTAATCTGCAAAAAATATCAATAAATCAAATAAAATATGGCACAGGATGTTATAATGTTATATAATTTACCAAAAGTCTCAAATCCATTATTTTAAAATCAAATCACAAGCCTTAACGAAGCACTCCAAAGCTAATTGTAACACTGAATGTGGTAATGTAGTAATGCACCGCAGTCTTTTATAATGCAACAAATGTTTCATTGTTGTTGATGGATACTTCCTTGGTGGTACCCAAAGCCGCATTCATATGAAAAGGCAAAAAGTTTGTTTGAATAAGCGATTGCGTGCTGATGTAAAGCGCGCAAGTTAACCAAAATTCTATACAAATTCATTTTGATTATATGTGCTATTGTGTGTATCATTTTGACGACTTGATCATCAACTCCTACCACTTCTTCTTGCAGACTTCACAAGGAACAGACCTAATTAAAATGCTCTCTGATGTATATATGATTTAATGTTGTCTTTCCGGAATGCAGTAAAAATTGTAATCAGCATTGTTTTTGATTTGCATTAGGTGTTTACATGGTACGGTGGTGGAAGAACATAAATTTAATTACTATGTGCTCTGCAACCAAAGAACTGCTTAATGAGGTGTAAGTAAGAGTTTTCGCTGTCTTAAGCCCGAACCACACTACTCTCGTGTGGTTTGTTGTGGAGTAGTGTGTCGCGTCATTCCAATGTATTTCATAGATTTCGACACAACACATCACACGATACAAATATGGCCCTACGCATATGAAATACATAAGAGCGATAGCTACACACTACTCCCCATCACACCACACGAGAGTAGTGTGGGCTTTATGATAAAGAGGTTTGTTATAAATGTATGTATGACTCAAAATCAGAATAAATATTAAATAGGTCAGTAAATAACAGTACAGGGTGGAAAATGCGACCAATTTTTAGTGCCCCTGGTGCGTATGGGATTGAGTGTTAAGGGAATACAAAGTTTGTAATGTCTTTTTTGTGCAACTTATTTAAGTTAACTGTCCCGTGTTTGCATAACATTTACAACATTCTAAGTTTAAGATTTGAATGTGAAAAACCTATATTTTTGACATTTCGCTATTTTCCAAAAAAGTCCCTAAAATCAATTAAACAAATAAAGTTGACATTTTTTTTTTTTAATTTGTATTCAATTTATTTATTTATGTGTGTTTAAATTAAATTATACGCATTTGCTACTTATCATAAAGATTTCTTGTCTGCATCGTCTTCTCTGTCAACAACGACATCATCATCAACACTATTTTCATTCTCATTTGGATTGTCTGTCGATCTGGGAATAGTCAATTCGTCGCCTTCAGGAACGCTCCTCGTTTCCGCTACATCGTTTGACAATTGTGCCAAATTGATCGGACACATGCATGGCACAAACTGCACACTTGGTTTTAGATTTGACGCCTGATGCTGCGGCTGCATCGTGTAATCTGGATAAGGATAGGGTCTAAAGAAGTTCGGCGGTTGTTGTTGTTGTTGTTGGAAATATGGCAAACTACGTCTGTTATACATGCCACCGTAATATTGTGAAAATGCCCCTGATGATGTTTGATCCGAGTACCGTAATCCACTGTTTATAGAATTTGGTGAGTTGATAAGTGGAATTGGCATCCGATCATGAGGTGGCTGTGTTGGGAGTGGTGGTGGTGGCGGTGAGGGTGGTTCAGTGCTTGTAGTTGTCGTTGTTGTTGTTGTAGTAGTTGTAGGTGGT
The DNA here is from genome assembly GCA_932273885.2 of Leucozona laternaria. Classification (NCBI taxonomy): domain Eukaryota; kingdom Metazoa; phylum Arthropoda; class Insecta; order Diptera; family Syrphidae; genus Leucozona; species Leucozona laternaria. The sequence goes on from OW026368.1 coordinate 9,363,763, forward strand.
GGAAGTGGGGGTTTACTTTTCTCAGTACTGGTCGATTGAGAAATCAATTCGTATCTAGATCCAGAGAGAATAGGTGCTGATGGTACTCGTGATGGCCAATTAAATGGATTTACTGCAGTTCCCAGAAAAGAAAACGAAAGAGGTGAAGCAGCTCCTACTGGTTGGTAAGTGTATGTACGAAAATATCCAAGGGGGATATGCTTCACTGATGGCGCTTCCCTTAAACAAAAATTGGTAAACACATTTAATCACGGATAAAAAAACAAACATATGAAAAATTCTAGATTTCTTACGTTGAAGATGCAGGACTCCACCAGTAAGCATGACAAGTTCTAAAAAAAGCTAAGATCATCTGAAAACAAATATTTATATTTTTTAATTACATATTTCAAATTATTATTTTTTATACATCACATCGTTTAAATAATATTTCCAGAAAACCATACCGTATACTTAATTTTGAAAAAAAATTAGTTTGACCTTTTTTAATTTTTAGTTTGAAAATAATCATTTTTTTTTAAATTGTTTATTACAACAACTTTATTTAAGAATAAAATAAATGAAGAGATTTCTGAATTTACAAAAAAGTATAGTATGGCATTGTAAAGGCTTAACTACATAAGCGCAAAAAGTGAAAAAGTACAAAAGTGAAAATTTTCAAACTCATTTTGGAATAGTTTTTCTGACTGGAAAACTTTTAAAAAAGATGCAGAAAGATTAAATTTTGGGTTAAGAAAAAATTTGTATATTCTTTTTTACAAAACAACTGCGCTGGCGGGAAAAAAAATATTTTTACTTTTGTTAAAAAGTACTTTTTGGCTTATGTAGTTAAGCCTTAAGTGTTTAATTTGTGTTTTTTTTTTCGATAATTTTTTACTGTTTTGCCCCTCATGGCTAAACGAGATTTTTATCAAACTTGATATTACGATGATAGCGAAGACGAAAAAAGTGGGTCCCTCAAAAAAGTCGTCTGTCTGTCTGTTCGACTACAGCCTAAATGGATGGGTCGATTTTCTTTAAACTTGGTACGACATGTTTTTTTAAGGACTCCACAGATTTTTTTTTTAAATTCAATACATTTAAATAAGTTACAAGCTGCCGTTTAGGTAAAAAAAAATGGTTCAGAAAAATGGTTATTAATGACACCTCCCAAAGAACCATTTTTTTTATTGTCGGTTTTTTCTTTTTTCTGATTTGTATCAGTTTTTTTATGAAGAATGATTAATACATTTTGAATAAAATTGTGTAACAAAATTTTCAAAAACATATTTTTGGGATTTTCAAAAAAAGTTTGATTTTTTTTTTCAAAACTCGATATTTCAAAAACCACTTGGTCGATTTTTACTAAACTTAGCAAAAATAATTTTTTTTTACCATTATCTGGAAGATTTTGGACGACAAATATTCTTATAACCAAAAATAACGGTACATCCTGCATAGGAGTTTAAAAACCGTTAAGGAAAATCTTTTTTTCTCAAAAACGTATGCATTACTTCTCATAGAACGATTTTTTTTATTTTTGACTATCTCAATAAGCCTTATTGTGAGTTTCACCCGAAAAAATATTCCACCTTAAAAGTTTTTGTTCGCCCGGAATTTTAAAAGCTATTGTGAGTTTGTTCGCACGAAATTTCACATTTCGAACTAGAAATGACATTTCGAAAAAAAAGATGGGATATGAGCTGTTATGGGATATGAAAATAAATAAAATACCTACAACAAAAGAAAAATCCCAAATTTTTCCCTACACTAATGGAATTGAGATAATTATTTTATTTTTATTTATTTACTCCTCATCCATATCACACAATTTGTCAGGTGTTGATATATGGAAGTTTTTAGGATTTGTTTTAAGACCATCACACGTTCCATCCCTTTTGAAGGTTTGAGGTTTTGTTGAAGCTGATTTGTTTGGATGCAAGTGTGAGAGCATGATTATCAGAAACAGTTTTACTGAGAGGCAGACAAATCCAATGGTTTTTTTGATTAGAAACAAAAAAAAAATAAACCTTAAAGGAATTTTTCCCTGCATGTGCCATCACTGGATGTAGGTGATTTGAAATTTGAAAGCTCTGAAAACCAAAGTGGCCACAACACAAATTTCGCTGCAACTCTTATATGTAAGAGAAGTTATAGTTAAATAAAGAAGTGATAATTAAATCCAATTATTCATTGTTAAAACTATAATAAAAATGTGTTTTAGTTTCAAGGTTTATGATTGAAAAGAACGATGCACCTCAATTTATATATTGCTGATAGTTTTGTTCCTGATATAAGAAATTCAATTCATAATTCCGTTTTTCTAGAATTCCTACAGAATTTTCCATCATGATATCCCTTGTTGTTCTTTCGTTCGCCTCCAAAAAAAAAATTAACATTTTGCCAATTAATTGTGTTAAATTTCACCCCAAAATGACTGACTACTCACAATAAGAGGAATTTTTTGAACATTTAACATTTTTCGGGTGAAACTTATAATAGGCGGAAAGTGAAACTTCCATTAAGGCTGATTATCTGATTTATCGATTTAAACTACATTTTTATACAGATGCTTGTTATAATTTTAAATAATATTGCATATCAAAATTTTCAAAAAAATAATTTTTTGGTTTCTAAAAAAATTTTGAAAATTCGATATTTCAAAACCGGATGGTAGATTTTTTTGTAAAATAATTTTCAATTCCATATTAATAAATATTTAAAATTGGCGTATTAATTTTTTTTCTTAAAATTATTAACGAAATTCACATATACAAAATTAATTATTTTTAAAACTAGTTTTACTTATACATATCTCCATCGGGGTGACAGAAAATTTGACGCTAACAAACCACAAATTGAAGATTAAATTACACATAATATTTCATTTATAACATTCTTTCAACAATGAACTTTTAAAGTTCTTTTAAAATTGTAAATTGTGTTAAACAGTAATTTACAAAACGTCTAAATTTTCACAAATTTGTTTTCTTAAAAATATTCCTTTGTAAACTAAATATATCTAATTAGATTTTTTAGCACCAATAATATTTTGTGAAATTGAATTAATCGACTTTTCTCTAATTTTTATAAAAAAAAACACGATTGTGAATTACAATTTTGAAAGTTGGTATACAAATAGGTCACAGTATATTATATGTTTGGATTTTAATAATACTACTAAGCTTAATTTTTGTTTCCATTCAACAATTTCACTTAGTGCATAATTTGCACTACACTAATTTCATATTTTTAAATCAAGTTTTTCGTACCAAGCAAGACCAAATATTTTTCAAATCCATTTTGGTCAGATTATTATATTCAAACGAAGTATTCCGAAAAGCTATATGAAAAACTTTTAAGTCCCGAACTCTGCACTTTAATTTCCTTGGCAGTCACTCTAAGTATGAACCTGTGCATTTAAAAATCTATCTCTTATAAAGATTCATCCCCACTCTCAAAGTTATTCAATGTAGAGATGAGCAAAAAATCACGACCTGTGATTTTCGACCTGTGAGTCAAAAATCACAATTACTACCTGTGAGCGCCTCTTTAATAAACCTGTGAGTGCCCTAAATGTGATTGAAAATCACAACTGTAGTAAAATCACAACAAAAAGAAACGATTCACAAATCACGACAATCGCACAATGAACTTTATGAACTGTGAACAAAATCACTACGAGAGAAAAGTCAACAATGAGTAAATGAATCAGAACGAGAACTGTAGTCGTGATTTAGTTATTATTTTAGCAACTGAACGAAATCACAATACAAAAAAAACAAAATCTCAGGACTCATGATGAAAATATGAAGAACAGATTAATTCTTTTATTTTTAGTTTAGGATCTAGAAGGTAGAACTGAATTGTGAACTGAGGTCCTAGCCTGGTTGCGATTTTGTACACAAGGACAAGGAAAAGTGAAACTAAAATTTTGACATTGCAAATTTTAGGGGTTTCCACTGGAGCTAGAGAGCTGGGCGAGACACTAAGGTAATTTCCACCTCTTTAATCGATTGGCGTACTCCGTTTTTCGATCCGCCGTGATAAAATTTTGACAGTGCAAATTTTTGGGTTTCCACTGGAGCTAGAGAGTTGGGCGAGACAAGGTAATTTTCACCTCCTCAATCGATCGGCATACTCCGTTTTTCGATCCGCCGTATGTATGTATTGGAAATTTTGGGCATTCGATATTTTAGACATTCGAGATTTTGCTATTCGATAATTTTGAATTCGGGACTTGAGATTTTTAGCATTTTTGTATTCATGGTTATGTCCTACGAGCTAATTTTAATTACTTATTTATTGTCCTCATTTAGTTACATACTTTATATTTTACTGAGATTTTTTTTTATGGCCTCAAAGATATTCCAAACATGAAAATCACAATCACAGGTTAAACTTACAGTGATTCAGAAATCACAGTCATAGTTATAGCTGTGATTGGAAAATCACACTTAAGCTCATCTCTAATTCAATGTTCAAAAAAAAACATTCAAAATAAGATAGAATCATTTTTGTTTATTAGAAACAGATTCTTTTTTTATCCTCTTCATTCACACGCAGTTATTTTGTATCTTGTTCCCCTTTCGAGATGCATTTATCATAATCAATAGAAGGAACATAAAGTTAGAAGATAATATACAAACAATCGCTTTGGAATGTGATCTTCAATTTGATGTTAGAACTTACAAATTATAAAATAAAATAAAACAAAAAAAAAAACACGCCTTAAGGAATAAACAACAGCTTGTTGTTTTACCGTTGTTCAATCGGTTTCATCAAAAAGAAATAAAATTAAGGTAGCTATACATATAGATGGCTACAAAACAAAAAAAGAATATAATATTGTTGTGTGTGTTTGAGTGATTGGTGTTTAGATTTCCTGTCCAGGATGACAGCTTATGCTATAACTGTAAACATACATCCAGTTATATTTACACAAAAAAAAAAAAAAACAAGAAGTGACAAATTCTTAGCATTCCGGAGATATAAGAACAAGACTAATGGCCTCCTATATCGGATTTAATTTCATTTTGAATGTTGGACATTAGTTCGATACCTTGTGTTAAAAATAAAGCTTGGTATTATTAGAAGCAAAGAGTTTTATTCGTTCATTAAAATGTTTAAGATCCTACAAATTTCAAAGTTAGAATAACCTGATGCTCGTGCCAGTTGGACCATATAGATTTAAAAACGTGTTAACATTGTTATCGGAGTTTGCCAAATTGGCGACTGGAGAAATAAAATCAATAAATATGTACTTGGATCTAAATTTTGAAAATTATATTGGAGGTTGTCAGAAAATGGTGAACCAACTTTTTCAACAGCGTCAAAAATGTGTACTGTGATGAATGCCCAGCTGGCTAGTTTGCCGTAAAAGTTCCAAAGAAGGGTATCGAGTGGGCTATAAATTGCTACACGAAATATAATGCGCTAATTCAGACTTTTCTACCTTGTAGAGAGATCTTTATTTTGCGCTATGTTTGGCTAATTAATGGCGCTAATTTGTACGATTAAAGACGCTTTTTTGAAAAAGTGCCAAAAAAAAAAAATTGTGGAATATGAAATTTTCCACCAAAAAGATTATAACACTTCCTCCATAAAACAATGGCGGAAAATTTTAAACAGCCTGATGTTATCGTATTGGTATTATGATACTACTTCAGAGGTTGTAACTTTCAAACTCTTTACTAAAATGTTTTTAATTTTATACCACGTTTTCCCCAAGCGCTTAACCGGGACTTAAGTGGATGATTTACCATAAATCCTCTTCAAATCTCGAAGATTTACCACACAAATTTAAATCTCCTCAAATATAGATTAAAATAAATCTCATTGAAATATTCTTGCAAGCCGGAGATTTTCAAATCAAACAATCCTAATTTTGTGGAACGCACCCATTTAAACGTCACTTTTTCTATTGATAATCAAAAAAATTTTTCAAACATTTTTGCGCGTTGGCTGTCTAGGAATAAAAATGTTAGTATTTACAATATATTTTATAAATTTATAATAATATTTTACCAAACAAACCAAATTCCAGATACTGGAACAACCAAAACTAAAAAAAAAAGAACGGAAAACCTGGGCACTGGAGGATGAGGAGCTTCTCATTGAAGTTTGGGCTGATAAATTGCGTTTTTTTCTATAATTATGGATTCTCGTATTTAATGTACTCACTCACTATAATGTTATTTTGAAGAATCAAATGGTGTGATTACAATAGATTTAGGTAAATTATGTTCTGTTTTACAAATATTTAACAGGCTTTTAAATTTTCAGGCTTTTAAACGTCATTTAAATATTTAAAAGCCTGTTAAACCGTTAAAAGAGAGCTTTATGAAATCGGCTATTAGACTCATTTTTAATAATTAGTTTGTTGAAAATGAATTGTTTTATTGCTCAAATATTTTGTTTTCCGTTTGCTATACGTTTTCCAATTAAATTTGTTTTACTCTTGTCGAATTGACAATTAAATGGCAATTCAGAAAGAAAACGTCAAATTAATATCCTTTTCTCAGGTGAAAACACAGCCAAATTAATAAAAGTGGAATAGCGAAGGCTTAAGCCTTATTCCGTTGACTAAGTGCAAAATGTTATTTAAAAAATAAAATATCAATTAAGTGACGTTTACTAAGCTAAACCACCGAAGAAGGTGGTTTAGCGAAGGAATAAGAACCAGATGTGTCAAATTTATTCTGCATTTAAAAAATATAAGTGAAGATTGCAAATTGAATTTTCGATAAAAATAATAACGTCGATTTGTCGAGTTCTTAAACCATTTGGAATTATTGGACAATCAGCCATCAAGGACAAGAAGAAGAAAAATATACAAAACCAGATACGATCCACTGCAAGTGCTTAGTGAGGAGGATTTCAGGAAGAAATATAGAATATATATATATATAAATATACAGCCAGGCTTCAGGAATGACATGAGTTCACTCCTGTTGCGGAAAAATCCAACCTACCTACAAATTTTCTCTTCTTTTTGTATTTTTATCTATCTATCTATCTATCTATCTCTCTGTCTATCTATCTATCCCTCCATTTAATACGAATAGAATTTCCAACAAACAAAAAAAGAAATTACATGTTCTCTTATGTCAACGAACACACCAACATCCAAACACAATTCATGAAAATCTGTTGTACCCACCTAAATAATAAAATAAAATATATAAATAAAAAACAATTTTGACAGCAAATAATCAAAACAACGTAATTGTTAGGTGTGTTTGGTAACGTGAGGTTTATTTTTTTTTTTTTTCAAATTTTCTGTCAAAACCCATACAAAAAAAAACCCAAGTTTACGAAACTTGGTGAAAACTTCAAGTTACCAAACAGGCATCTTACTTATTGTAGTAGATTTTCTTAAGGGATTTTTTGTAAACGTCACTTTACTATTCCACTAACAATTTGTTTTTATTAATGTAAAATTTTAATCCGTAGCTTTACCCTTATTCCATGGTTTAGTAAGGTCGTGGAATAAAGGTAGAATAAGCGTTTTTTATTAATTTGGCTGTTAAAGATTAATTTTAAATCTCCTACCTTAAATCCCGGATTATCTCTTGGTGAAAACGTAGTATTAAACAATTTTTAACTAGTATAATACCAAACCCATTTTCTTACGAAACTCAAGCTGAACGCGCCTTAAACAGTGACATTTCGTGCAAAAAAGTAAGCAAACAATCCTTTTTCACATCTGTCAAAGTGACATATGGAGCTAGTATGATACTAAAAAAATAAAATAGCCATTTGCAAATTTTTAAAATCCTCTTTCTAACTAAGCAACAAACTAAAAATGCTTTAACATCGTACTAAATTGTCTAAAATTTTGCGTCAATATATTTTGAGAAAAACATGTCACAAACTTTTTTTGTGTAGAATTTTAAAATCTGATAGTTCTCAAGAATCTCAAGTAATTTCAAAAAAAAAACTGATATTTTGCCCGGCACACCCCACAAAATCATTAAGAACCGTTTGCTGATATGAAACTTTCTACTTTCTTTTCAGAGTAAAGTCTTATTTTTAACTTAAATATTTAAGTTTTCGTTCAGCAAACAGGCCTTAGACAAGGTTTTAGGATGTTTCAAAGACAAATTTTTGTGTAGAAATTTGTTCAAATAACTAATAGTTTTCTCTATAATCACATAAACTGAAGTTCACAAATTTTAACCCCCGTCATCCTTACCTAAATTCTTTAGCCCTGGTCCAAATTTTGGATAATTTTAAGGAAATGCTTAAGATAAATGTACAAAAATAAAGATCTGCACCAAAATTCAGGGAGGTCATTCCGTAATTCGATTATCGGCACACGATATCGTTTTGACAACAGCTTTGCATCACGTTAAAGCAATAATCATTATCGACTGAAAGATATCGCCTTGACGATCGAAAATTTGCTCTCCGTAACTCATGGGGTTTTCCATTGGTAAAATAAATCAATTTATTTTTGATTTGGATCTGTCAAACAGCCGATTTTGACCATCTTTGCGTTCCATTGGGCAAAATAAATTGATTTATTTTTGATTTAAAATCAATTTTGCGGATCTAAATTTTTCGGCAGATTTACCCCTTCTTGTACTAACACCAACATAATTTACAGCTGTCAGTTTGCAAATGTGTTTTTTTAATTGATTAATTTATTTCAGGTGTGAATATTGTGTTCAAGATATGTGAGAAGAATTCGCTCATAATAAATGGAACCAGTTTAAAATTAATCGGCAACTTCATCAAGATCATCTTTATCTTCTAAAAGTGCATCAAGGGATGAAGTTTTTTTGAAATATTAACACAGAAACGAAACTACACGAATACAATGACAAAAATAAATCAATTTGAAAAAGTGTTCCATTCGCCACGAAAAAAATCAATTTTTAAATTGAAATCTGAATTTACCAATGGAAACCCCCATCAAAAATCGTCAAAACGTGATCGTTAAATCGTTAGCATTTGGACAATACCAATTAAGTTTTTCAATAAGGGCGGGTAAATGTTTTCGGTTGATCCTGGGTTTCGGCGCGCGTAGGCTGATTGTCCACTGAATTTGTCAACCAAACTTTGGATAATCGACTTGGAACGACAACCATGTAAACCGTAAAATGGGCGCAACGCACGTATCGTTGCCTAAAATATTTTTATATTTAAGTTCTATCAATTGGACTTGTCGTTCAATCGTGTAACTTTCCATGGTGATTTGGCATCAGTAAATAATAAACAATAGATTTAATAGATGTCACCATCAAAATCTGTCCGCTGCAATTGAAAACCCTATAATTAATTATTTGTAGCCTTAAGGATAGGTGGATAACCGATTTGTTTAGGCGACTTCACGATTTGCCCGCACTTTTCTTCACTTCTTCTTAATAAAAATTGATATTTTTTGGGCGTTACTGACAAAAATAAATTACAGAATTGTCATTTATGACAATGATTAAAAAGTCAATCCTTCTCAAACTGTGATTTATAATAAACGATTGACGAGACGTTAGTGATTGTGTTACGTGAAGGAATTTGATGACGATAACCTGCACGATTATCTTTTTAAAAATTACGGAACGACTTCCCAGCCTTATCAGAATTTTGTTCGGATTTTGGAAAATTTCGGTCTAATTTTCTGATCCGGTTCTAGAAGATTAGTCATTGAAGTTGATAATAATTTCCTTAATGCCTTTTTTTAATGATTCTAAAGTAAACGCCATTGAAAATAAATATTTTTATTTTATATAATTTCTACTTAATCATAAGTTTATGGTCAATCATCCGTGACATTCGGTGGTTCTTTGGTATATCCTTGATTGATACTGAGTTGAGAAAGTTCGATTTGTGAGCTTCTCTATTTCTGAAATAAATATTTGTATACAGGTTTTGACAGCCAAACTCTGAAAACTTCGTTTAACTTACCTCGAATTCCAAACTAACCAAGATTCTTCTGGTGCTGTTGGCTTCCTCCCATCATCTCCTTCTGCCTTACTTTGATTTCTTAACGGTTCATACCTAAGAAGTTTATTTAAGGTGTAAATAGGATAAATAGTCTTAAATCCACCATACTTCGCTGATAGAACCGATCTGTAGCGTTTCTTTCGACGTGGATTTTTAACTTCACTCTCATAATTTATTCGAAATGATCCATCATCATCAGGAGGAATGGGAGTAGAAGTTCCTTCGATTCTATGATTAGAGTAAATTCCCTTGGGGATCTCTATTTGTTCTCGCAAGTTCATAGGTGTAGTTGATTCTGATGGAGAAGGTGTGATATAAGGTAGTGACCAATATTTTGATTGCACATCGTTCTGTGAATAATAAGAATGGTAGCAGTTGTGACAATCCTCCTTCTTTGTTGTTGATTGTTCTTCTGCAACTGGATTTGTAGTTTTCGCTTCGTGACTAGACTCCAGTGAATCAACTAAGCCTATTCTTGGTCCTACAGCTGCTTCATGGGTATAAAACGGGATCAACGTCATATTGCGCAGCCTATTTCCTGCATAACTATTCGAACGGACTCTTTCCACAACGGGTGTGGGTTTGAACTTCGGTGAATAGGGTGGATACATCACCTGTCCTGGAACTGGCTCCATCATGGGGTATTTCTTCTTCGACATCATTGTGTTGAATATCATCTTGGCTTTTGCGCCCCGGTAGATGAAAATTGGATCAGATTCTGTCCCATAGTCATCGAATACTGGAAAGACTCTTTGGTTTTTTGAAGACTTTTTATTTCGTGTCCTAGACCTTGGAACTGATGTCGCTATCACAGAAGATGGATTTAAATTTAAGTAATGATTTGGCAGCTGGGTTGGATAAATAACTGGAGCAATAAACCTCCTTTTTATCTTTATTCTAGGAACTGGTTTTCGTTGCGGCACATTTAGCTCTCCAGGACGATTGACTTTATCCTCAAGCACCCATAAAGGTCGATTTGAGTGCAAATACGATTTCTGTTTGTATGTCTCCCGACGGGGATAGAACTGAGGTTGAATTATTGCACTAGAATTATTTCTTTTTCTATTCACAATACAAGCTGCTGGTTGGAGATTTAATAGAACTATCCAAACCAGGACCACTCTTAGAACTCTTTTCATTGCTGCGCGTTGCAATACAAAACTCTACTATTCGAATGGAAACTGAGTGTAATGTTTCAGTGGCATTTATAGCTGTTAAGCTTAGTGAGAATGGTGAAGTTTAATTGAGATTCTCTGGGTCATATCATAAACTTCCAACAAAACTGTTACTTTATTACTTGTCATTCCGGTTGCCTTGGTTTTAATATAAGCTTTATTCTGCCCGACAAGAGTAGATCACTGGGACAGAGCATATACGACTTTGATGACAAAATTAAAAGTGTGACAAGTTCTTTTGTTTTGCTTTCTTTTGTTTTAAGAGAGTGTCAAAGGTGGCATTCGCAGGTACTTTATAGGTGTGGGGAGTTGTGGTGTTGATTAATATTCAAGCAAAAAAAGTACAAACAGTTTTGGAACTACCTTAAGAACTATCATTAGCTCTTAGACTCACCCCTTAACTGGCTGATTTGTTTTCTTTGTTCAAAGCGCAACACAGAGGTCAACAACCCCAGATGGCGCTATTGAAAATTCAAATTCGTAAGATTTATGTCAAAAAAATTGACCAATCAATCAGAATCTCGATTAGATATCATTAAATTCAATTACATAATACATACATCCAGGGCTGGAGGGGCACTTTACTTAGATATGCCATAAGATACCATCAACTATATGGCTAATGATGCGCACAAGCAAACGAGGAGGCGTTGTACCAGTGGCTCCGTGATGTGCTTCTTCAGGAAGTCGGTTACCAGTGCGCGTTGTTCGTCTTGGATCGAATGAATTGGGCAATGGGCGTTCGTGTTCCAGAATGATTAAATGTCCATTTTCTTTAATGTTTTGTGTACATGTTTTTTTTTTTTGTTTTGTGGGATGGACAAGTTTTGGTTCCCAGATCCACCAGTGTAAGCCACTGCAGTTGTTGCTAATGGTTTCGGTGTTGGCGATCGTGCCGGGGGATTAACACAAATTCTTTTTTTTTTCGTTTTGGTTTTGGTTCAATGCACTGATTGATGTAACATAATTTTGATTTCATCTTTTCTTTTATGTTTTTCTGACTGATTAGTTGGTCTTTTGTTTTTTTTTTATTTTTTTTGATAAATAAACTTTGATATGAAGCCGGTTGGGATTATATGTTTTTTAAGAATTTATTTTGATAGCTTACACTCAGAGTGGAAGTGGTTGTCAAGATATGTTTGAAGAACATACACGCTTGATGGGTTATGGGTTGGGAGGGATAATCCTTTGTTGTACACTATTTTCAATATTGTTTTAAGGTAGGTATATGTATCTTTTTTTCAGTTGATTTTAATACTTTCTCGAACGATTGACTTTCATTAGATACAAAATTTTAGTTTAAAAATCATTATTTTAAAGAGCAAGTAAGGAAAACAAAGCGGAGTTTTTTAATGCAAGCCAAGGTTTTGCAAAACAAAAAATTAAATACACATCTGGACCGCACATACAACAAAAATTATTTATGTCCATTTCTCCATCATCAAAATACAGGTCTCATTAAATAAAAAAAAAACAATTTTTTTTACACGAAACGTAGACTTTGCCCAAAAGCAATTAAAAACAAAGTTCGCTGATCAGCTCTTTTATTTGGTAATAATTTTCTCCATTAAATTATTTTTTAAATAAAACTTGTACAGTTATCAATTTAGTTTGTACCAAAAATGCACTTATGAGTATTAACATCGTTTATCTGTGTGTATTTTTGTTGATTCATACCAAGCAAAGTATGACCATATCGTATAGATACCGAAACAAAAATCTCACTCAAACGCATTTGAGTATTTTTAAACATGATATTTCGCCATCATCAATAAAATATTCTCTTAATTCCTTAAATTTTTCACTTATTTAAAGTCCAATAAAATGCCACTTAAGACTATGGAGTTTTGTATACAAACATTTAAATTGGTAGGTATCGAATCTTATGAAATATGTGGATAAACTTAATTTTCAAAAAGAAACAAACAAACAATTTAACTCTTTGACAAATACCAGCAATTCCAGAATTTTGGAACAAAATTAATTTTGATTTAAACCATAGGTATTTGTCAAACACCCTAATATAATGCGTTCGATTAATGGGATTGTCTTATACAGGTGTGATATCAATGTAAACAAAAGACCCAGGCAAGACTTTTCTCGATACAAACGGACCGAATGTGTATGAAAAATCTACACAATTTGTCTGACTTATATTCGATGTGTTGTTTGTAGGGATTTGTGTTCATATAGTTTGTCACTGCAGCAACACACACAAAGCAAAACAAAAACAATTTGAAAGAGTGACTTTAATCAAATTGATATTGTTTATATCTTGTTATGGTGTGGCTTTAACCGTGGTGGTTATGGATGCATGGCCATTTGGTGGTTGAAATCAATTTATTTATCAAGAGTTATTTTTTTTTATTTTCTATATAAGAAAAGCGATTTCTGGAATTTTCGGATTGATGATTTCAAAGAGGAAAACTGGAGAACTTTGGAATTAATCATTTTCATAGATTGTGTAATATGGAGCTTTCTCAATTGCATTCATTACTTTAGCATATATGTAGGCTAAGATATCATGGATTAAAAATAAAATTGTTTTATTTTTCTAATTAACTTATAATCAGGGAAAGAATTTTATTGTCCTTTAAAAATATAAAAGGGCAAAATGGAACACCAAAATAAGCATTTTTTTAAACGGCATTGAAATTACCACTAGATTTAATAAATTTCAGGTGAAAATCACTGACGATTGTGCCCTAAAAATGTCTTAAAACAGCTAAAGCACTTCATAGTTTTTTGGTATTAAAAGTAAGTATCAAGGCACTTCAAACGACTTGAAAAAAAATCTGGTTTCCCGAAGTATGCCCGAAGTAGGCCCCATAAATAGTACTTTCACTCGCAAAACTGTTATAAATTGGCATGTTTAGAGTCACTTCCATATTTTATACCGCTCGCCAAAAACAACGTTAAGTTTATGGAAAAAACAAAATCACAGTGTTGGACACAATCGAGCATGGGATTTATATAGCTTACACTGAAAAAAATAACTGTTAAAAACCAAAATGATTAGAAATATATCATTTAAGCAACTTCTGAAATTGTTTTTACACCAACGTAATGTACGCCACCTGATTTTGAATAAAAAAATAAAATTAAATTCAAAAGAACAACATGAACACATTTTTTTTTAATGGAAGTGACAGGTGCCGAACCTGGCATACAGGCAAAACACGCAATTGCCTAGGGCAGCACTCGATTAGGGCGGCAAAATCAGTACAATAATATCAAAACGAAAAAAAAGTTACACATCCGTCTACTTCAATAACTAATATACTTTTTTCTTTAGTCTTTGTTGTCCATTCTATATAAATAATTATCGCAGATGCTTTAATTGAAATTCCAAAAAGTTCGGAATTCGATGAAATTAAAATTCTTAAAGCAACTAAACTTGGTAAGCGCGTACACAAATTCAAGTTTGTATCGTCAACAGTAATTTGGAACGAGTTTTTATGCAAAATAAATATCCTTTAGAAAATGCTTCAATCAAAATCAATGGACTTTTTGAACCGTTTGAAGCATTAAGATAAATTGCGACAGTACTTTCAGATAAACCGTTCTAAGGAATCTTTGTTGGAAAAATTATACAAGAACGTTGTAAATATTGCTACGATAAATAATATTCAAGCGGTTCATTGTGTCCAATTTGATGAGCCTACGTAGCCGCCATTTTCAATCTGAACAATCTCTTGAAACAATCGATCCAAAGTTGAAATTTAAAGCTAATTTTGTTTACGTTATCGATGTTACGCTATCTTCTCTCGATACGGATGCTTTGTGGAGTGTCAATTTCTCAGCCAACATTTGGGATTTCTTTGGAATATTTTAAAGGAGAAGGAAAGAATACTGCGAACAGCCCCTAACAAGAGAGAAGCAAGTGTTACTATTGGCATTCTCTAGGCCCTCGCCAGTTATGAACCTTTTTGCCTCGGCAGGAAAATCTTACTTAGCGCTGCCTCAGCTAGATTTATTTTATATTTGTTAGATTAGATCTTAGATAATAAATCAGCTGGAACCACAAATAATACCAAAGTTTAACTAAAAATTGGTCAAATTGCGGCACAAAATTACACCCGTTTGCTAAAACGAAACTTAAAGTTTTAAGTTCAAAATAAGAGCTTATATGACAATTTACACTGAGGAAAAAGGAGAAAATAAACGTTTAAGTAGAACGTATAATAAAACACGAATATTTTTAATTTGTAAAATATTTTAATTTTCAAATAATTTTCACAACTTTTATAAATGTTAAGGTTTAGCGACGCGTTTTAAAAAAGTCGTGAAAATTATTTGAAAATTAAAATATTTTACAAATTAAAAATATTCGTGTTTTATTTGTTTTAATCTCATTTCTATAAATATATCACATACTTGGAGACAAAAACAATATGTAGCAAAAGAAAGGTCAACATTTTTATTTATTTATTTGTTTTTTTTTCGATATTAGCAATTTCAAAATTTATTTATTACCATTAAAGATATTTAGTTTTTACTTCTTGTTTGCTTTATCCTCATTTTTTAATGGAGAACTTTAAAATAGCACCTGAAATATCTCAAATAAGTTTAATAAAATTTTGGAGCTCAATACAAATGCTAGTTTTTCCCACTGGATTAGGCTTTAAGTAGGTTGAAAGTTTTTTAATTATTTGGAGTTTTTTTTTTAAACAGAACAACTTCAATAGCATAATGGCAGTATTTTGTTGAATCCACGATCATATTCTAAACTTTTATCATTCCTTTGTTTGATTTAGGAGACTTCTTAAACATCATCTTAGGTAGGTAGGACTATAGTTCCAGATCGCTGAAAATGAAACACATTTTGTCAAAAGAAGATTTTTCGAGAATTGCGATAAAATATGTTTTTGCAGATCATTATTATTAACAATTTTTGTAACACTTCAGATTCTTTATTGTAGTGAGCTCATATCAAGCTGCAACCTACAATAAAAGACTCATCATAAGTGAATAAATGTTAGAGGTTAGTAGGTTAGTAAGATAATATATACGTATTCTTACACATGCATAATAATAAGTACATAATATACAAAAATAAACAATAATACAGAAAACATTTAGAGAAGGTATAGCTATATGTCAAGAATTAATACAAAATCACGATTATGGAGCACTCTGGTTCGAAACAATTATTTTAACCCAGTTTTACTCGTGTTAAAATCAAAAGAGGAAGCATTTGCATGGAAAAACTTATGCTTATGCGGTTTATTGTTTACTGAATTAATATGTATTGCGTCTTTTCAAAGATGTACATGCCAATTATAGAATTCGTAATAATGGATTCGCGGTGATTCGCAGTGCTGTGGTCTCTTTTCTTTTCATGGCAAATGAGTTAAGAGGCAAGAGTGCACTGCAATGCGAATCCAGAATTGAGAATTCCATAATCGGCATGATAATCTTACATTCTTTGTGTTAATCAGATTAAAATGTGTTAAGATATACGGTGATAAAAATCAAAACGTATCTATTACGAGATATTTTGGTAAATAATTTTTAAATTCGAAATTAGATATTCCAATACAAACTCATTTTTCGAAATAATTTTAATACAATTTTTTTTAGAAATTAGGTTGAAAATAAGACATGTGAAACAGATCAAAAAAACCCGAATGGAATACAGTTGAAAAGATTTTGAACGAAGATATCAAAAAATGATAGTTAAAACAAAATATTATATGTACAAGCATAACTACTATCAAAGCAAATTCCCAAATTTAACGAGCTAATGGAAACACTTTATTGCAAATTTTCGCACAAATATATACATAATTTAATATTTATTTGTATAAAAACAAATAACCAGGGATTTACCAAATTAAGGGTAATTTATAAACACAGCTATAAAATTTAAAAAAATGCATACCTGTGACCTAATGTTGAAATGGTTCTGGGATTTAGTAGATATGTGTCTTATTTTATTCTCAAATAAACCTAATTACTTTCGAGTGAAAATATCCAATTAAGGATTTGTGCTGGATTTTTACCTGGATTACCTTACGAAAATTATAAAAAGGAATGTATGTTTGTGATATGTTTACAGTCAGTCAATCTTATTTCAAGACCAGTAAACTAAACTCCTTATATGAAAGGTTACACTCAAATTTAACTTTTGTATCAACATTTAAAATAAAAGAAGTTTTGCATTGCTCTTGGTTTGCAAGTTAAATTTGACAAAAAAAAATGAAAACCTCAAATGACGAACAAACAGAAATAGGAAAAAGCATCGATACAAATGTTATTTTTGAATCAAATCATCTTCATTCCAAACTCAATGCAGAAATAACGAAAAAAATCGACGAACTCGAAAGGGAAATTTTCTACGAGGAACGTTTTCAACTGGATCGAGTTAAGCTGGAAAAAATGATGATGACCATCAGTGTGCAAGGAAAAAGTAATGCCGATTTATTCTTCGAACAAATAATGAAATCAACTCAGACTCAAATTGAATTTGTACAATTGCTCAAGAGCGATTTCAACAATAAAAGTCATCCATTTGTTCGAGTTTCTGGCAGGCGAATAGAAGACGTAACTTGGGCTAAAGGTCTGATTCTAGCAAGTCTTGAAGTTAGCAATTCGGTGTTTAGACTTAAAATGTCTATTTCCAATGTCGATCATCATTTTATCATGGGACGAAATAATAATAACATCAATCGCATCATGGATGAAACTCAAACTCATATCCAATTTCCCGATCCGAATTTGGTGAAAAAGGGAAATCAAATAACAGTTCATGGAACGCTTGATGACTTGGAAAATGCAAGGGGCTTACTGCGTTTATCCTCACCCATAGTGATGTCATTTGAACTACCAACAAATCAACCAATACCATCTTCCGAGAGAATCGGAAATTATTTTAAAGTCCAAGTTATGTTCTCGTCGAGTTCGAAACCGAACACTTTACTGGTCTTGATACGAGGTTCAACGAGAAGAGTTGATAAACTTAAAAAAGCTACACGATCACTACTCGGCTATGCACTGGGGAAAATGGCAAATTTTACCATAGTCAGCGTTCAACTGGAAGTTCCACCGCAACATCAAGAATCCGTCAAGGGAGAGAACTGTGAAAACCTCATTTCAATAATGGAGCACACGAATACGAAAATATTTTTCCCCGATCTTTCCATTAGAGGCAGTCGAAGATCGCAAGTGACCATAACAGGATCAATTGATGAGGTGTTAATGGCTAGAGCCGAGCTAGTTGGTCACTTTCCGATCGAATTAACTTTTGACATTTCAGCTGAAAATGAATGTGCCACAGAAATAATGGAACTTGGGAGAAGAGCTGGTCTTTGCATCACTATTTCGCATAAGGAACGAGACAGTGGGATGTCAGTTACAATTAAAGGCTCAGAGAAATTCATTGAAACAATTTACGAAGTGCATCGTAGCATAAAACAAATCAATTCGATGTTTTCTTATGACAGATATATGACCAACTCGATGTTTTTGTTTGACGGTGCTTACCAACGAGACATGGATTATGCAATGGATAACTATGTTGAAAACTTGGTCGAACGAAGTGAGACCGCAAGCGAAGACTGCTTGAGTGACCACCATCAGTCTCCAGTTATAAGCTCTCCATCCGACCCAGGTGGACACACCGTTCAGGATGAAATTCAGCAAAATAAATGGACAATTTATGACCCCACATACAATCCACATGGTCAGTACTATTCCTCAAGCCAACAGTATTCTTACAATTTGATACAACCGGTTCTTCAAGAAACCTTGAATTCAAATGAAGTATGGATTCCAAGTAGCACTGCTGCTATTTTCAATGCATATTCAGAGAAACGTAGTTCAAATTTCATTAATGTCCCTCAAGTGCAGCCCCAAATTATATTCCCATCAGAACCACACTACCATCAACCAAGCGATTGGACTATTTACGAACAGCAAGCAAGAGAAGAATTCCACGACACTAGTATTCAACAAGCTCAAACAGATACTGATGTGCACCTTCAAGAACTCAATCATTCCGTGCAGTCCCTGCCAGACCAACAACTGAACTTTGACAAGCCTAATTCTGGATCCGGCTTTGAAAACGAAGCTCAATCACCTACGACTTCAGTGAATTCTTCACCCCTTATCATTGGATCAGAAGAATCTGTTGCTGGAAGACTCATTTGTACTGGATGGGGAAATTTATTTTGAACATAAATTTAATGATTTACATATTTTTATTTGTAAAATAACAAACATTTCTTAAGCCTGCCCTATACAAAAATATAAAAGTACATTACATAAAAATGACATTCCTTTTAAAATAAAGTTAACAAAAAATATTGAATTTTAATGTTTGGTTGTTTTTTTTTAAGCAAAATAAAATATAGCATAATTTCCACCGGAAAATTTGGCATTTCACTTTTCGACTATTGTGAATTTCCCCTAATATTTCATGATCAAAAAATTCCCCTTTATGTAAACATTCATTTCGGGCGGAATGTAATGTCATTTCACTTCTTTTTTGTAGGCGAACAAAATTTCCTTCGGGCCAAACTCCCAATAGCTTTTGAAATTCCGGGCGAAAAAAAAAATTAAAGGTGAAATATTTTTCGGGTGATTGTGAATTTTTGGCCTTCGGACTTATGAGCTCTTTTGACTTCTTGGTGAGAATTGTTTATCTATCCTTGTTTTTTCGCCTGATTTTTGGAGATCTCTTGTTTTTTCGCCTGATTTTTGGAGATCCCTGAAACGTACATACATATAACGGTCATTTACTGCAATTCGAACGAAATTAATTCAAAATCGATTTTCTATTTCACTGGAATTGAAATAGCATATTCTACGTAATTCGTTCGTTTTCAAAAACTTTCCAAAAGAATAGATTCTGTTCCGATTTTTGCAACGTATTCTACACAACGTTTCCGGAGACGGTACAATCATGAATTGTACGCAATCTACCTTGAAGCAGATATCGTGAGAATAATTAAGCTCGGTAGACTCCGGTGGGCAGGGCACCTAGCTCGCATGATCGAAGAGGCCCCCGCTCGGAAAGTTCTTTGTGGTACATTCTATGGTAAACGACAGCGTGGTAGACCATGCTTGCGCTGGAGAGCTGGCGTAGACCAGGACGCCCGGAGCCTTGGGATGCGCAACTGGATGGCTGCGGCTCGAGACCGGGATGGGTGGAGAGACTTGTTGAAGGAGGCCAGGACCGGACCCCGGTTCTCGAGCCGATGATGATGATTCTACATAATTTAACAAAATATTCAACTATATTTTCAGTTAATATAACTACAAAAATAATTAATTGCAGCTGTCTGGTAACACACACGTTCACACGAAAAAAAAAATTGGATTCTTGTACGAATTTCTTTCAATTGACAGAAACAAATCGATTTATTTTTAGAAAAAAATCGATTCGGTTTAGACAAAATTCGATTTCTTTGTTTAAAGGAGTTCGGCATTAGCATTTAGGGCAGGTACAGAATTGGCTTGAAAATTAAGCAAATGCCATGGTACCGATTCCCATCACTACATTTGCTGCAAAAAATGTGTGGATGTCGCAAGAAGTATACACCTATGGGCTAGTGCGGGCCATACGCACAACACTTGTGTGCACACCGGTGTCATAACACTTTTCCATACACATCACACGCAATGGAGACAAAAAATGTAATATGTTTGATTTTTGGTGTCGGTTTCTCGATTGGTGTGCCCACAAGTATTGTGTGCATGGGCGAAAATTTTGAGCATTGTGTCAATCTTGCAGGACCATCATCCAAAAAAGGACACCAGATAAAAAACTTTTAATTCAATAAAAAACAAAATGAAAATATGACTAGGCCTAAACAGGGGATAAGCGATGGGTGGTCAGAAAAATAACGTGGCGTACTGCGTATATGTAACGGTTCGCACTTTGGAGTTTGGACTGTCACATGAGAAGTATGGAGCACAGATTAGCCACATGAAGATGAGAATCCATTTTAATTTGCCTTCAAGCTTGAACTGGCAGATATCAGATAAAAAATGAGAATATGTGTATAAAAATCTCACACATAGACAGTAGGGATCTTCACACACCTGGCTAAATTGTTGTTGCAATTCACATCTATTCATCGACGCGGGAAAAAATTACAAATACAACAATGTAAGCAAATGGGTTTTGGAGGTGAAACGTACGAAACATTCTCATCTTCATATGGCTAATCTGTGGTCTGGAGATCGAATCCGAGTCTTATTCTAAAAAACAAAAATGTTTTTTGCAGGGGTAACTATACTGCATTTTCCGAGGAACTGAGAAAACACTCCTACGAGGTATAGTTAAGCAAATAGCCCTCAAAAATGAATAAACGAAAATAACTTGTTTTATAAAATACAGTTTTTATTTCTTAAAAATTACAAAATTTAAATCCTTAAAATATACCTACATAAGTTGCATTTTACTTGATCCTCTATGAATAAAATATTTTCTTGCAGTGCGGTTTTACCATTCAAAACCAGACTCGAAATGCTGACTATCGTTACTCACTTCAGTCCAATCGCTTGATGGCTTATTCTTGCTTCCTCCTTGATAGCTCTCACTGTTCGGCTCGATTGGAGTCCATATTTTCCGTGAAATATCTTCATATTGACTTAGATCACTATTACAATTGTTATTTTGCAAAGCCTTGAAATAGGCTTTTGGTAATTCGGCCTCGCCATCAGACGTATTTTGCATTTCCATAACTTCTTCATTAGCCTCATAGATGTGAGAAATTATTTTTTCTGCTGCTTTCATGGTAACTGTTTCACTGTTGTCCTTTTGATTGTTCTGCATGCTCAGCGATATTCCATACTTCATTCCAAGGCTTAGTATTTCTGCAGTGTAGTAAGGGTTTTCCTCAACATCGAATGTCAGCTCAATTGGTAGTTGTGACATTAGTTCTTTTCTAGCCTCGTAGACTCCTTCGATTGATCCAGTGATAATAATTTGCGTCTTGTGGGCATTTTCTTTGAAATCTGGAACAGAAATAATTGTTTGAGTTTTCGCCTTCAGGTCCATTAGAGTAAAGCTGTTTTCTGCGGACATCGATAGTTCAAAGAGATGTCTGGGAATTTCAACTCTGACGTTTAGCATGGCAGAATCTACTGATGTGCCACATATTGCGTTTACCAGGAGTCGAACAGCTTCCTTTAAGTTGGCAACACATCCCTCAGTTCCTTTTACTATGGCGAAAAAGGAACTCTTTGTTGGTATTGACATAAAAATGATTTTAACATTGAAGTGTGTTTCTAACTTTTTTATATACTCGATGTTATGCTTCGACAACTGCATTCCGATAGGCAGTTCAAATGACATCAGCAATGGAGTTGATGAACGAAGGGCTACTCTAGCTTGTTCCAAGCTCTCAAGAGTTCCATATATTGATACTAGATTGCGATTATTTGAATCGGAAAAGTGAATTAGTGTATCGGTGTCCTCCATTATGGTTTTAAATCTTCCGGTACGGCCAAGCAAATGTGGATGATCGATATCTGAGATTACCATTTTCATTTTAAGTAATGGACCTCTTGTTGCCAGTCTTGCCAAAATCAGTCCCTTTGCCCAGGCGATGTCATTTGGCTTACCAACTATATTAACAAATGGGTGCTTTCTCGTCCTAGCACCAATCTTTAGATTCCTCTGCCATGTGATGAAGGTATCTGTAGTCTTCATGATGTTCTTGAAAAAGTATTCGGCGTTGTTGATTCCAAGGTTGTTGCTCGACGTTTCGATCATTTTTTCAAGCTTCCGACGATCGATCTTGAATTTATCGCTACCCAGGTGATTTAAGTCTTTTTTATTTGAATGGTCGTTCTCAATATCTATGCCAGATGAGGGACCTTTGTGCTGACTCTCTAAATAGATAGCTCTTGGAGTAGCCACTACATAAGAGTACAATGGTTTCTCTGTGCATGATTTCGAATTCAACATGTTGAAATACGTTATGTTTTACTAACTAAATATTATTCTGTTCTGGAAAATTTAACTTACTGGTTTAAAACTTTGGATACAACTGAATGCTTAGGTTAATTTGAAGAACCTTAAATATTTTTTTTAATATCTTGAGGCAACGGAAAAATACCTACCTGAATGGTTTAATATTTCGATGTATGAAAAATTAAGCTTTAAATTAGCTAAAGGATCAAAATAGGCGTAGACAATAATCTATAACACATTATCTAGTCCTTGGAACACTTTTTATTGCTTTATTAAGGTATCTAGGTAATCTACCTAACTTTACTTTGGTAGTTTAAACATTTCTTCAACAATTAAGTGTATTTATTGTAGCTTTATTACCTGATTAGTTATTTTAATATTATAAAAGTAGGTATATGTACCTTTCTTTATTTAGCTACCTTTGTATCCTGTATGTTTAAGCATTATACTGATTATGTTATTCTTCTAACATTAAATTATTGCTTTATGATCGAGCAGCAATTTTAGTTTTTTTTGTAAAAGTACTAAATGGAAAATCATACGTACCGTAGAAAAACCTAGTTATCACTTCATAAATTTCAACAAGTCAAAGCAAACAAACATTTTTTCCCTGACCGCTTTCAAAATTCCCTGACCAATTTTTCATTCCTTGACTTTCCAGTCGAGTGGCAACTATGAAAGATATATCAACACGAAATGGTGTTAAAAATGCAACATAAATCAAGTGAAGCACACCAGAACCAGACCTCTATAGCGAAGTAAAATTGTGAGCTAAATCTAACACACACTTGTGAACCTTCAGTTCAGCTATCGAATGACGCTCTTATCCACCGATTTACTGTTCGACTCACTCATACCACATCTAAAACCATTAACCAATGGCAAATCGCAAAAGTACAAAACTCTCAACTGTCGACATCCGAAGCCAGTTAACCGTGCACTTTACCCTAGAGTAGTGGTGTAGAGCTTTGTTTTTGCCACATTGCCGTCCAACTGGGAGAAAGTTATTTATTTTTGTTTTTATTTCTGCTCTCCTTTCTTACAAAAAACAAGAAAAAAAAAACAAGACAAACAAAAGCATGGTCAAATGGAATTGTAGCTTTTGGCTACTTCTGGCATTGAATTCCCTCTTCGTTCTTCACCTACCATCACCAACTCACGGCTATGATCCGAATGATATAAAAATCGCAGCCGTACTTCCGCCGGAGGGTATGTTTGAGGCTTTCTATCCACGAGAAGTGGACGGAGTACCAAATGGTTCGTCGAGGCCAGCTCATGGTCATGGCAGTTTCTTCAAACACCGCAATCCGGCTCTGGTTGATACGAAAAATGCCGCAGCTTACGGGTATCGTTTCGATGGCAAGAGAAGGTTTAATTTCGATTGATCGGGCTTAGAATGAAGAAAATCTTTCAAGAATAAAGTTGTTTGGTTCTTTTTTTCTAAAAAGCGTTTTAAGGAAGTTTTATTTTTCTTTATCCTAAATCCCCAATAGAAACTCAATGGCTTAGCTTGGACACAATAACAAATGAAAATTCAAGAGGAAACAATAAATAAGTTTGGCCTGGGATGACTTGAAGGTTCCGTTTCCAACACAGCTCTCTAGAACTATACAAAGCTATGGCCTTCGTCGGTGAAGTTGCTTCCATTGATTCCTGGAAACAAGTTTAACTAAGTCTAATGGGTTGTCTATCTTTAATTTACAAGAGTTTTTGTTTGATCTTTAATTCTATGACTTAGTGGATCGCATGGAATACTGGGCTGGAAATTATTTTCATCTCATGCGGCGCATTTTCCTTTCCATCTTCCGTTGTTTCTTCTCGTCGGGCTCGGGTTCGGCTTCGTTGCGTTGCGCCAGCCAGGGTTTGATGATTGATCCCCAGAGCATCCAGACAGCTCGAATCGGGACCAGCAGAAGCAAGAACCAGAAGTAGTTGGAGAGAAGAGTTAAGAGAAGTGTACCTGAACTGAGAATTATCAAATCCTTGGCGTTCCTGTGAATGAATACAGATACTAAACCGCTTACTTAAAACCATAAAATGTCGTGAACTTACTCAGCGATTCCACCTTCCATGTTAAGATCATTTCCAGAACTTAGAATTGCTCCAGTTTCGGAGAATTTGGCTTTTGACATGAATGCCATGAATTGATAGGCAGCCACAAGGGTTGCAATTGTTATCACAGACATAATCTGAAGTGACATAAGAGTTATGAGAATTCCGACGTTTTTTTCTCGACAAGCACTTACCACAGCCAATTTGCCAAATTCGAAGAAGATAACATTGAGGAGCAGAGAGGCAGCCGTACTACCCAAAGCCATATTCCTGTAGAAGCTTAATGTTGCAATATTTTCTTCCACAATTTGTTTCGCACCTTTGGTGCCTTGTTTTCCTTTTGGATTCTATTTTTGTGGACACACAAAGGAGACAAAAAGAGTTAACCAAAAGGATTTCAAGATAGGAAAGTGAAAGGCCTTCGCCATCGGTGAAAAATATACTTACAGACATTTTGGAAAATTTAGATGATGGAGGGAATAATTCAGTTGATCAATTTGGTTATTTTGCCTTTCTTTTTCAGGGAATTTAAGGTAATATTTAGGAAAATTAAAGTGCAGAATCACGAACAAGATATATCGCACTTTTGAATTTTGAGACCAAAAATTGATGACACGCGTCAACACGTCTTTGACGTTTCTAATTTAAGTGACAGCTGACATCGTGTAAAAAGCCAGGGATGTTGGAGAGGTTCTGCATGGTGGTATGATGGTCACCAGAGTGTTTAATGTCGAATTCCTTTCAACAAATAATTGTCGAACTTTTAATTGTTTATAACTAATGTGGCTTTCGTTTCGACCAATTCAGATTTGGGTGTCAGATCTTAAATTTTACTGGCAAAACGAACACAAAACGTGATTTTATTTTGTTTTATGATTGTATGAGTGCCTTTTTTAAAACGACACTGGGTAAAAGTCACTTTTCTTTGATGTGTGTGCAAGTGCGTGTGAAAATCTGTGTAAATCTTGCTAAAAATCGAGATCTGCAAAATCGACTTCAGATCGACAAAAATTCGATTTTTTTGGTCGAAAGGAAAGGAAAAACTTGTCACAAATCAAAAAAATCAAAGAAAAATCGATTTTTTTGGTCGAAACGAAAACCACATAACAACAATTTCCATGCAACAAACCTGACCCATCCGTTTCCTCAAAAAAAAAAAACACAATTTGCCTTCCAAAAATTCCCTGACCTTCAATTTGACGTATTAGTATTTTTGAAATCTGTATAAAGTGTGTGAAACTAGGTGTGAAATCTTGCTAAAAATGGAATATTTGTTTTGACAGAAAAGAATCGATTTTGTTTAGAAAAAAATAGGAGTAGAATCGATTCTTTTGTTGAAAGGAATTCGACATAAATTATTATAAGTAATGACTCAAACAATTTAAAAATATTTCAGGATTCATATACTCACTTCCACTAATGGGCTTTTCGATTGGTAATCCGGCAGAACGATTTGATACGTGTGAATCCTTCTAGAACGATTCTGAAAACAAACCTAGAAGCAAATTTCTCTTCTAGCCAGAAGAAGAACTGTCATTCTGACTCCAATCGAAAAGGCCATAAAACTTTCGAAGCTTTTGCCTTTTTTTTTTACATGGACTCTGCTGCAAATTTTTGAACATTATTCCAGTGTCGCATATTCGGTCCGAATGTTTCACGCCGGTGTGGAAGAGACTAGGTGCAAAAGTTCTCAATTCATTCATACATCTATCCGCTAGAGTAGAAATTAATTTTTGGATAATTTTTTTTAATGATCCGGAATTTTTCGGAGTCTTTCTGAGATCATTTTCCATTCAACCATAAAACTTTCGAAGCTTTTGCCTTTTTTTTTTACATGGACTCTGCTGCAAATTTTTGAACATTATTCCAGTGTCGCATATTCGGTCCGAATGTTTCACGCCGGTGTGGAAGAGACTAGGTGCAAAAGTTCTCAATTCATTCATACATCTATCCGCTAGAGTAGAAATTAATTTTTGGATAATTTTTTTTAATGATCCGGAATTTTTCGGAGTCTTTCTGAGATCATTTTCCATTCAACCAAAAAACTGATTTTTTTCTTGATCTTTAGAATTTGTTTCCCAACCAAAACAATTTCTTTTAATTTTTTTGAATTCGTTTCATATTTTTCGGCTATCCTCTCATCTGAACTCGAGTCTTCAAATCTTGATTTCAAGCACAGATTAGCTAATGTGGCTAATCTGTGATTTCAAGCAAGATTTGCACGCATTTGCAGACACAACTGTAATGTGACATTTATCTTAAATTATTTATGCATTTTGCAGTTGTTTTGATAAGGTGTTTTGAGTTGGAAAAATTCTTCAATATTAAAACAGCACACACCATTACAAAAAAAAAATATCAAATGTTCTATCACAGATACTATGGTTCCTCATTATCTGTGGTTCTATCAACTTTGCTCATAATTGATGCAAAAATTCAATTTATGGGGCAAAGCAACCTCTTGCCTGCACCACACTAATTTCATATTTATTAATTTCATGAAATAAACGCAAAAAGAAATTCTTTTATAGATATTTATGCTTCGGTTGAGTAAAACAGCAAAAAACTTTGTTTGCAGTGGAAAAAAGGATCCAAGAACTGCAATTTGGATATTTAAGACATTGAAAATGAGGTGGGAAAAGAGTTTAGATGCGCTCAGAGTATTTGTTCTCTCCACCTAGTTTAAGTTTATTTACACAGTTAATAAAATGAATAAAAGCTATTTCTTCAAATGCAAATAATAAAATACGATTTTAAATAAAATGTTCCAAATACTTAAGGTCAATTAAGATGGCAAAAGTTGTGTCGAAGGTTCAGCAATTGCCATGATACCAGCCATCGACGAGATTGTTCCCAAAATACCGACCGTCCTTGGCGATAGGTTTGCATAACCTAATGCAGCAAACGGAATGAAGAAGTCACACACATTCTTGACTGTGTCCACGACGACATCTCGGTGTCCATACAGAACCCCATACGACTGCAAGGCAAGTCGTTGTAAATCCTTAGGTGATCGAACGCACACTGAGATTCGTGTGTCGGCGACGCCGGCTTTTTGTGCAGCACGATGCAAGTCCACGAGTCGTAGAATCTCGTAGACATCACGACAGAGGTTCATCGTGATCGATAGCAGCCAATACTTGTTGGCTGTTTCACTCCACTTTCGGGCGTTGATGTTCTTGAAGAGTCCAGTTCGAGATAGCCACATCAAATTATCTGCAATAAGATAGAGAGCTTGCGACAGTTTGCTCAATGTGAGGGTAACCCTGATCGCTGCATCGGGATAGTGGAAGGTTTTCAGTGATGCGTAGAACATGTCCAGGAATTTACCAATTCGGAGCACTTAAAAAAAATAATACTCTGAGTTCTGATTAAAAAGTTCTGCAGAATGCTTACGCTTTCTGAATGAGCTGAGAATGTATTCCAATGTTTTGAACTGATCGGCCACAGCGGGACTGGAGTCCTTACTCTCTAGGAAATCCCAAATAGCTCGAGAAACATACTGAATAAGACTAAAATTGCATAGATTTTTTGTGATGACATCACGTAGGAGGCATATTGGTCTGATTTGTTGATCTTATTTACCGTGCTACTTTGTCCTTCCAGGCAGTTTGGCTATTGAGTGCCACCCATTTATCCATAGTTTATAATTATTTGTGCAATTGTTTATTGCTATTTGAACAATTAAAAAAACAATGATGATTTCACGACTTTTACGCAGGTAAGGTACAAGTACAAGGTGCAATGTCGAAAACAAAAGCGAAAGCGAAGCGACAGGAAGTGAAATTCAAAATAAACAAATACAAATTTTTGACAATTCTCACTAGTGATGGGTAAAAATTAATTTTAATTCGATAACATACTGATTTCGATTATTTCTATTTTATTTTCTGCTGTAACCAGACTCCCATTGGCGTATTGGAGGCAATGTCAATTGGAATTGCATTTTATTGATGGCAAATGGCAATTTATTGTAATTTCAATTGTCAAATAAATGCCAGTATAAAAATGGATGTTTGATCTGTAAAATCAATCTCAAATGATAGATCAAACACAATTTATGTACGCTTTTTTGATCACAGGCATCTGTAGCGCATGTTTTTATATTCCAGTTTTTGAAAAAGTCATGAATGTATTAAGCCTTTCTACTTATACCACACACCTCCGCGTCCGCACAAACCTAACTAAGTGACATTTATCAAAACGTCTATGCCGTGTGTGAATTGAATTGAAATTGCATTTAAATTTGTCGCAAGTGCAATTTCTGTCACAAAAGCCTAGTACGCAGGTCGCAGATATACAAAGCAAAGTTCATACAAAATTCAAGAATTATAGAATCTATTCAAATTAAGGCTTAACTACATAAGCCAAAAAAGTGAAAAAGTACAAAATTTAAAATTTTCAAACTCATTTTGGAATAGTTTTTCTGACTGGAAAACTTATAAAAATGATGCAGAAAGCTTAAATTTTTATTTTAAAAAAAAATTGTATATTCTTTTTCACAAAAACACTTCGCTAGCGGGAAAAAAAAATATTTTTACTTTTGTACAAAAGTACTTTTTGGCTTATGTAGTTAAGCCTTTAAGCTCGTGAATTATTAGGCGTATTTTTTTCGTCCATATGGATTTGTCGAAAAAAACGACATCGGGACTTAGGAACTTCTTACTCACAGTACGTATAAGTCCCGATAATTATCTGGACTTAGCTAAGTCCATATGGATTTAAGTTGCTGTTGTATTTACGTGTAAAACTATTAGTCCCGATGTCGTTTTTTTCCACAAATCCATATGGACTTGCAAAAAAAACACGGCTATTGTGCCGAACAAATAGTCATGTACAGTAAGCAACAAAAATTTGATTTTTGAGCTGGAGCTGCGTCCCACTCGGCTTAAACGGTTGGCTAAATTTTGTAGATAATTTTTCATGAAAACTAAAATTTAGTTCAAATGGCGTACTAGGCTTAATGTGGTGAATCTATACATCAAAATATAATCTCGGACAAAATGTATCAGACATTTTAATCCAACTCACACTCCGTTTAAAGAAAACACTTCACAGCGGTGTTTACATTTAATACGAAGGTAGTGTTGAATTGGACAATTCTACAATATAAAAATAAGCACTCACACAATTACAAAAAAAGTTAATCTAGTTTTGAGAGTTGGTGAAAACGTAGTTAGTTCTCAGAAGATTACCAAATTTTTGTTTTGACTGCTTTTACACTACAGCGATTTTTAATCTTCGTTTCTCCTTTGGTTTCCTTCTAATTGCAAATACCTTTTACACGACAGCGATTTTTAATGAAAAGTTTAGTTTGTGCAAGTGAAGAAGTATCATCTCACTGCACTCTTTACTCCACTTGATTAAGCGAAGTTATCTGAGTCGACGACGAATGAAAATAAAACACATTCGAACAAAAAGGAAAAGCACAAAGAAGAATGAGCGATAACTCTGCAATTTGTTCAACCTCAGCAATTTCGTCTACCCCGGCCACCACATACGTCCCTCGCCCACGTGCTTAAAAATCGCAAGAAGAAATTGCATGGTTTAAAAGCAGTCTTTCTAGTATTTTTGTTTGTTCTCTGCGGTTTATAGTTGTTTATTGGCATCACTTGTCTGGTGACTTTTTTGTCTGAATTTTTTTTTGCTGACAGTTGTCAGCTGTCAGTTTGGCTCTTCTGATTTGTTTTTTTTTCTCCAGTTTTTAACTTTTATTTTTTTAGCAAATGAGTAGTGATTGATAAGAATTCCACATTATTCAACAATCCAAATTTTAATGATTCGCTTTCTATAGTGTTTTTGACGAATCGGCTGATTAACAGTTGATGGATTATCAATACGCACCAACACCCACAATGATGTCCAGTGGGGACATGCACAACCGCTGCTGGGGCGGCAGAGCTTGGTGTGTAAAGGTTTGTCTTGATTCCAAAGTTTAAAAACAAAAGGTTAGTTAAATCGTTCTATTTTTCAAGGACATCTGTGGCATAGTGTGTGCTGTCCTAACCTGGATGCTCATTCTCTTTGCCGAATTCGTGGTGATGCGTGTCATCCTCCTGCCCAGCCCGAATATGGTATTTAGAACAATTAACATATTAATATTCCAGTCGTTTGCATTCCTTGCATTTGCATCGCACGTTCGGACAATGCTGTCGGATCCAGTAAGTCCATGGAACTCGTGAGCTAAAATGACACTTATCGATTCTCATTTTAGGGAGCAGTTCCACGCGGAAATGCTACCAAAGAGATGATCCTGCAAATGGGCTACAGAGAAGGTCAAATGCTCTTTAAATGTCCCAAGTGTTGCAGCATCAAACCTGATCGGGCACATCACTGTTCTGTGTGTCAGCGTTGCATACGCAAAATGGACCACCATTGTCCTTGGGTGAACAACTGTGTAGGGGAAAACAATCAAAAGTACTTTGTTTTGTTTACAGTAAGTAAATATAACTTTTTAAGACTAAAACGTAAACAAATCTATCTCTTTTCCAGCTCTACATTGCTCTCATTTCAGTACATTCCATGATTTTGGTCGTGAATCAATTCGCGGAATGTGTGAAAAGTGAATGGCGTCAATGTTCGCCGTACTCCCCTCCAGCTACAGTGTTTCTCTTGCTATTCCTTACCTTTGAAGCACTACTCTTTGCCGTATTCACTGTCATAATGCTGGTGACACAGTTGTCGGCAATCTTCAATGATCAAACTGTACTTATCCTTAAAACCTCATTCCATTTGATCCAATATTAATACTAGCTTTATTCATTTCCAGGGAATTGAACAACTTAAAAAAGAAGAAGCTCGCTGGGCGAAAAAGTCTCGATTAAAAAGCATCCAATCGGTGTTTGGACGTTTCTCGTTGGCTTGGTTTTCTCCTTTCACTCAGCCCTCGTGCAAGGCAAAATTTGATTCGCATTTTTATTCAGTTTGAACACAAAAGATTTTAGGAGTTAAATTAGATAAATAAAATCCTAGTTTCACAAGTATAGGAAACTAAAAAAGACAAGAAACTTAGAGGTTGATGTTGAAACTTAACTTTCCTAACTCTCAAGTTGTGTAATGTAATATATTTTCTATTATTGTTTAAATTTTAAATATTCTTTAACGCAAGCTTAAACAAAAAAATACAAACTTCCGTACAAAGTGCAGCGCACTACTCAATCAAGCGATTGAACAAAATATTAAATGAAGAACAAAACTTAATGAAGAACAAAACTTAATAAATAAATGAGATTATTGATGTAAATTATTTATTTTTATTGGTTTTAATTTTTCATATTTAGCATTTAATAACAGACTTTAAAATTAGTTTCAATTCGAGGCTGGAAACTGATGAGTTTCTTTTCATCGTGGATCCTTATTCCTAGGTTTCGATTTTGAAATTTTAATTAACTAACTGTGTAAAAAAGTCGAACTGGGTAGCATGTACTTGCTTGTAATGATTTCAAAGATTTAATTCATAAAGAAAAGAGAAATCAAATAACATGAAATAAATAGGTAAAACTCTACATTTGAAACATTAACCTTCTTCTCCTTTGACAACACGTACACACGCGTCCATCCTAAAATTTATTTTAAGAGGAAATTATATTCTTAAGAAATAAAACATAAAACTTGGAATTATGTTCCACATACGCCACCGTATCCCTTATTTTCATAGACAAAAAATTATTAAATTCGGAACAAAAATTGTAGTTTGATATTTTACTAAAAAAAGACTAAAGGGTATTATGATTATTATTATTATTATGTAGGTACACTATATCCATGCTAGAGATCAAAAACAAATTTTCCATAAGACAAATAATACAATTATGCACATTATGTATGTACAGCCATGGCCAAAATAATAGCAACACTTTTTACTTTTAAGTAACACTGTATGTTGCACTTTAGATAGGTGGATGAGTAAAAAAATGTCTGCATTATACCAACGGTAATTATATCATCAATCTATTCCACGTATAATCTTCCGAGTAAACAAAAGGCATAAGTCATATTCTGCACTAAGTTGATTGCAACTACAAAATTAGGTGGCCAAAAAAATAGCAACATATTAAAAAAATCTTACAAAAGTTAGCTTGTTGATTGAAAAAGACAAAATTTTGGTGAGATCTTAGTCTTAGAAAAGTTTTGAAATTTTTAGTAATTTTTTTTTTTTAAATTACACTTCGCAATGGGTAGTGTGAAACACTGAACTGAAGATCAACGTGAAGCCATTTTATCCATGCATAACAGGGGAGAATCTATTAGAAAAATAGCAAACATTCATTGCAAGTTTTGCAAGATTAGTGTTTAATGCTATATACTCCAGAAAAACCAAAGAAACCAGAGGGCGCTAATCTAAAATGACTGGAAGAGATAGAGTCACTTTGGTAAGAAAAGCTAAGGTGAATCCTTTCATGTCCTCTAAAGATCTGCAGCGCGAAATAGAAACGCAAATCAGTGCCAGAACTATTCGTCGTATCCTAAAGATGTTGATCATCACGCCTTACAACCATTGAAGTTACCATTGCTAAAAAAAAATACGTACCCAGAAGCGGATTTGTTTTTCAAAAATTTACCATATAAAAAAAGATCCCCTTAAGGCCAAGAAACAGTGGAGGAATGTACTTGGAGTGATGAAACTTAAATAAATTTATTCGGAATAGATGGTAAAGAGTTTTCCCACCGCCCAAAGTGTGAGACCTACAATCCGAGGTACACAAAACCAACCGAAGGCATAGAGGTGGCAGCATAATTCTATGGGGTTGTTTTTCTTGGTGGGGCGTTGGTCCAATATTTGTTATAGATGGTATAATGACAACGGTGTTGTATGTGGACATACTGCAGACTGTTATGCTGCCGTGGGACAGTAAATATAAGCCCTTACATCGCGGTTCCAACAGGACATTAACCCCCAAGCACAGGACAAAGTCAACAAAGCTCTGGTTTCAACGAAACAAAATGGCCGTTATTCAGTGGCCTTCGCAATCTTCGGACCTTAATCCTATTGACAACCTCTGAAATGAGCTAAAGATTGTTATTAGTAAACAAAACCCTTCCAACAAAGCCGATTTATGGAGAATTGTCCAAAAAATGTGGTATTGGATCCCCCAAGAAAAGTTCCAGAAGTTGGTAGGCTCTATGCCGAATCGAAAACATGCCGTTTTAAAAAATAAAGTTTTTTTTAACTAAATATTAAATTTTCTCTACTAACAAATAAAGAAAAGTGACATTGGTTATCAGAAATTCTTGTTTTTTGTTAAATAAATCAAGTGTTGCTATTTTTATGACCAGCTTGTGAGAAAGATTGCTGCAGACGGACTTGGAAATTTTGCAAACCCCTTTAAGTTTTCAAAAAATTTTACATAAACAAAATTAACAAAGTACCACAAATATACAACATAAACATTTTTGAATATTTGCCTAATATAAGAACTACATAAAATATTACTAAAAATTAGGGAGTGTTGCTATTATTTTGGCCATGGCTGTATGTAAGATCCATCGATGTAAAATATGTGTTGCGTCTAACTAAAAAAAATATAAATTAGATGGGAATGGTCAGAATTGATAAAAGATGGATGTCCAGGGGACATCTTTGTAAATATTTTAGAATTCCAGGTTACACAATTTTTCCGGTGACTGGTGTTCCACGGTTTAAGGAATCCTTTCTTGAAAATAGACTTCAAGAAGAGTATATCATAAAAACTGACAGTTTTGTGAGTTAAACGGTTATACTTGCAGCTACAGTGAATCAGCAAATAGCAGCAATAATAATAAAAAACACATAACATACATACATACATATATCTATACAAATGTTTTGAGTCCATCAAGTTGCAGAGATGTAATCAACAATATCAATAAATTTTGATTCCTAGTTCCAAAAGTTGATTGATCTTATCATGTTCGCGCTCGCCGATGTGTTCCTTGGTGGATGTGTTGCTCGATGGATTTTAGATTGTAATTTTTAAAATTTTGTTTGCGGCTAGTTTCTTAAATATGTTTGTTTTTAATGTGAAAAATTGAGTGCACTTATTTTGAATACTTTCTATTTATCTGTGCGCGCAATAATATTTGTTTGACTTTTTGCCTAAAAAGTGCTTTCAAATAAGACAAACACAATCAGAAAAATAAATCGATTTTTTTTACAAATTTCTTTCAACCGAAAAAAGAATCGATATGAAATGGTCAAAAGGAATTCGTCATTTAACCGTCAACGGCGAGCTCTTCAGATCGATGATAAGCACTTTCTTGTGATATGGATACCGACAGGACAAACCAAGTTAAGTCAAAGTCCATATAAAAAAATTAAATTGGACCAAAAATGGTAAAAATGTGTAGTTTCGGACTAGTAAACGAACACACCTATTATCTTACACCATTCGACAAAATCCAAACGATTAAGAAGATTATCTTTACAAAATAAATTTTGTAGAAACATATACATACATACTTAACTAAAATATATAAAAAAAAAAATAATAATAAGTCATGACTTGAATTCTTCGAGTTATTTATTATTTTCTTAAAGATCAAAAAAAGCAGGTGTACTTGAGTTTATTGTTGACATTATAAAGCCATGTTCCGAACAGTAAATTATGGGGAAGAGAAATCAAAACAAATTAATAAAAGATGAATTATTATTCTTTTCATCCAAAATCTCATAATTTAAAACAAAATTTTTGTTTTGATTTTTTGGTTTGTCTACGTCTAGCTTGCTATTAAAAAGTTTTATTTTGTTTTTTTTTTTTTTATTTAAATATTTAAGACTGTAAATCGTGTCATAAAACCACCACACCACCGGTATGATGCGAAAAATACTTTTATTTTGAAATTCTTCGTTTACGTCGTCGTCATGTCGCGTCGTGGCTGTAGCGTGAAAAACTCATCAGATTCCATCATAGAAACATCCAAAGAGAGAAGGCATCCCAAAAAAAGAATCACCAAAAACAAGAGAGTTTTGCTGATCATAAAGTTGAGGAAATTTTCCGAAAGACACAAATTTTCCGACAGCACAGTTTTCGGTTTTCAGTCTGAGAAAAACTATCGGGGCTCCAGGTAGACACTGGACGTGTTTGCTTAAACGAAATTAAATTCAAAAAAAGTTGTGTCTATATACCTATAGGTATGAGAATTTTTTTTTTTTGTTTTTTCTATAAATTTAGTCTTGATTTTCAAAGATATTTAAAAAGAAAAAAAAAAATAGTCGTGGAAAATTCTCCGTTGTCTTTCGCGACAGCTAATTTTTAAATCTGTTTCTTTTTTAATTAAAAAAAATCTTATTTTTGTGTTTGAGTGCAAAAAAAAATGAAGAAAATACCACAGAAATGTGAAAATATATAGTGAAAAAGTTATATTTCCGTCTGTGAGCTAATTATAGTTTATTTTTTCTTCTAAAAATTAATTTCAAAGAAAAGCCAAGAAAGTAAAAATAAATTTAAAAATTAAATTAATATAAGAAAAAAAAAAATCATACAAAAGGTAAAGTGAGTGAGAATATAGTGAGGAAAAAGTTTTATTTTTTTTTTCTGTGAGAGTGTTCACACGAAATAATTGGATTTCCTGTGAAATCCAAATGGATTAACTTCCCTCCATACAGGATACGGATACGACACGGAAAAATAAAATGGATAAAGCAGCGCACGCATCAGGTAATATAAATTATTATTGGTGATAGTTGCTCGCTCGCCGTGCTGTGGATGGCGGCCACGTATAAATGTATTTGTGTGTTACGCAACAAATTATTCCAAAGGAAAATTTATCCATTGGATTTGTGTATTTAGGCCCGGCAAAGTATAGGGTAAATCATCGATTCTTGGCTGTATTTTGCCAAGAGAATGTTATGAATTATTTAAAGTCTAAATTGAATATTTAGACGTTATCGGTATTATCTAATTTATAATGAAGATTTATTTACACATATTTTTAGTATACTATTAGGCATATATTCAGGAAAATGAGATCTCAGAGACTTCAGCAATCTCAGTTAGATGAACCGATTCCTTCGCAAAATTTCTCAGTTTTACTGTCAAAATCAAAGGAAGAAACATTTTGAATTCGTTTGCTCACTTTTGACGAAGCGAAATCCCTGAGAACTCATTTTCCTGAATGCGATTATTAGCTTCGTTCGTTGAACTTTCCCAGGGTTGACCCAGGTTTTCTTGACAACCCCAAGAATTGTCAAAAAAAACTGGGTTTTTCAGTTCTCAAAAAACGCTCAATGGCTGTTGATATTTAAAGGGAGAAAAAAAAAAATCTGTGCTTTGATAATTAAAACTTAAAATTTGTTACAAATATGTCTAAAAAATGAATAAGAAACAACTTCTAACGTTCCCACATTCTATTTCTGTTTATTAGCATTAAATTAAATTCGTGTATTGTTTCAATTTATTCTTCAAAAATAAACAATAACCTTCAGCACATGAATCCGCAACAAAACATATGCTTAATAACTCATGTCACTTTGGCAGTTTATTCTTTACCTCAACTCGCCACAGCAAAATACCTAGTTCTACTTTAGGGCGAGTTCAGGGCGACCTCAGGTCTCAAAAAACACAGAATTGTTTCACCAGGGTGACTTCAGGTTCTTTAAAAAACGCTTTGGGGCGACCCCAGGGTGACTTCAGGGCTCAACGAACAAATCTATTAACTACATAATAATGACACTTTGACAATTATATTATTTGCTCGAACTGTCACTGTTTTAGGCGTGTTCAGATGGAGTTTATAACGAAAATAGTTTTAAATTGTTTTAAATAAATTGTTTTAATAAAATTAGCTTTAAAAATAACAGATCAATTTTGAAACATTTTATTTTAAACTTTTTATCACTACAAAGTTTCTGTCATCGCTGAGAGAAGATCAATACTTTTTTCAAACGGACAATATTGACCTTCAGAAATGGAAAGCAAAATTTGCAGGGTCGTCGAACTATTACATTTATGAATTCCACCAAATGCTCCGCAACAAATTTAAGCTTTAGACAACCGACAAAGCTGATTTTTGGTGGAGAGCTTTATTTGAACCGGGGCTTTTGGATTAGTTTATTAGATTTTTTTTATTTTGTGAAATACTCTCTCGTTTTTTGGCCAATTTTGAGATTTTTAACATTTTTAAAAGAAAAGTGAAAGTGTAAATTGTGTTGTTCAGGCTTAAAAAAATATCTAGAATTTGCATAGGCAGTCGAAAATGTACACAATTTTTCACATTCTTTTTTTAAATTGGAAGAAGGTTTTTGTCAACATTCTGAGATATTTTTTTGCCTTGATCATACAGTTGAAAGTGCTAATTAAACTGGTTAAGAGTAGTTGCACATCATCATCCTAATCTATTCAAAAATTGTGGGAGTTTTAAATTTTAGTCTCCCGATTAAAGCGAAATTTCTTAAAATAACTTTCATGCCTTCAATCGTCAATCGAGACAAAGTTGTTAACTTCCAATCTAAAAATCTGTCAAAAGAATTTTGTAATATTTTTGAGAGCAAGAGAAGCCCAAAATCAAACAAAATCGTGAACCAAAAAAATGTAAAATATTAAAGAATTCATTTTTAAGAAACCAGAAACGATTTTTTTAATTTTCTTTGCTTAAATTTATATATATTTTTCATAATCAGACTGCATTTTATTAAGCTCAAACTTATTTCAAAATTGTGTTGGCATTTGAATATTTTACATGCGAATTTCATGCTTTTATACATTTTTCCCTATACCTATGTAAAAAATCCTTAAAAATCTGAACCCACTTGAACTATACGAGCAAGTACGTCCGATCCAGTCGTGGACTTCATTTTAAACCGATGGATTTCAATTTCCACGTATATATTACCTATACCTACTTACACAGAGAGCACAGGTGATGATAATAACAATCTGTAGACAAAAAATGAGAATTACCTACTTTTTCTAAATTTTTATAACCTGGTTGTAAATTTTGTCTTGTATTTTTTTTTAATTTACTTATGACAATCATAATATGTAGGTATAGTTCCAAAACACTCAACGAAATACAAATACTTCTCATTCTCGAAACATTCAAATCATGTGGCTATATATGTAGCTTCTCTGTATGTGATAAAAAAAAAATTTAACTTCCAACCAAATCTGAAAATAATTCACCGGCACTGTGGCGGCATGCAGACAAAATAATCTTCCCTGCACCAGAATTTCGAAAAATAAAATGTAAAATCTTAATATAGAAATAGACTACAAGCAGCTCCAATATTGTGACAGTCTCCAAACCTTGCTGCCGGGACTATTAAACGGGACGTCCCGACATTTTTATCATCAAAAAAAAAGAAAAAAAGTATAAACAAAATGTTTCACTATGAATAACAGAGCACGTTATAATTTGTGTTTTACTTAAGTTTACATTATGTAGGTAAATACATACATATACCTAATTGTATACGCAGATACTAAACGGAGACTAATTTTTGCTCAAATTTTATTTTTAAACTTTCACACAACCGCAGACTAGGAATATTTTTGCATTTGTAAGAGACTGTGATGAATATTTGTGACACGCGATTAAAAACACGATCTTTGTCTATTTCTATATATTTAACATAATTTTGATTGTGAATTTCTTTTTGTTATTCTCACGATGATGATGATTTTTGAGATTTCATAAAAGTTTTGTTGTTGCTGAAAATACATTTCTTATATACCTACGAAATTAAATTTAGTTAAATCACTAAATTTAACACATTGTGGTCTTTAACTCAATCACTTTTGATCCGCTCTATACCGTTTTATTGATGAGACTATGAGTTTCATATTATTTTTAAGGATGAACAATTTATTGGGATCATAAATTGAATGTCAACATTGGCAACGTCCACCTGTTTGTATGTTAGAAACGCTATTTTCGAAAGTGTTAAACTAATATGTGTCATATACTCATAGTGGCAATGACTAATGTAGAATATTTTAATTGTGTGTTGATAGTATAGTTGCGATTGGCAATTGATGTGGATAACAAATTTAAAACAAATGATGTGAGAAGATTTGGCAGAAAATAAAAATTTTGATTAAAATTAAATTTTATTACAAAGATCGAAAAGCGATATAGAGATATTTCGAATTAATGTTTACGTCTTGTTACGCAAACAAAATACCTATACCTGTCTGTTGAAACTTGTATGTAGTGAATTTTTGTTGAAATAATGAAAAAAAAAAAAAAAAAAACAAAATTAAATTTTTTCTTGCATCTGTTCTGTGTTGTTTGGTTGTCTCTGAGATATTCACGGATAAATTTACCTATTTTTAGATTGAATATGTATGTACATACATTATGCAGTTGGATGCATTTTGTGGAAAAAAAAAAACAAATATGCAGGTTATGCTGTGAGAAGAATTTTGAAAGTAAAATGCACGACTGGGTCGCACGTTTTTGTTTTTATAGAAAAAATAAAAACATTTATGGATATAGTTATTCAGAAGTTTTAATGAAGATTCCTAGTTCGTTTTTTTACGAATCCAAAACATGACCTATATCCTATACATTTATTGCAATTAAAAAAGAGAGGATATCGAATGTTCGGTTACAAGATCTTAAGATTTTTTGTTCACGAGTCAAGACTGGACACACCTCATGGCTTACAGATACACGCAACGACTTAACATTATAAACGAAGTCAATTCAGTAGGAAATTTGAAATAACGCATGGGTATTTTTTTAGCTGCGTAAACCCCCGCGTCTAACATGTTCTTTAAGACAAAATATGTATCTGTATATTTAACATAACATACCCGCTGGCATCGCACGCAATAAAACAATAACATTGTTAGCTGAAATAACACAAAAATAAAAAAAAAATAGAAAAACGCCTGAAATGTAATTTTATTAAAATCACTTCAAACAATACAGGCTAAAATGTTTGATTGAGATCAGTACAGCTGTTTTCGAGACAATTGGCCAACAAAACTAAATCGGTTTATTTTTCAATTTGAAGCAAGTCGGTCCACCCGTACTCAACTCACTCAATCTCGATGCAAATTGGACGCAAAAGGCCACGTAAATATAACGGGTGGGCCATCTAGTGGTTTCTTTTTAAATCATAGGTTATTTTGACACTGACAGCTGTTTCCCGCTCGAAATCTTGGCAGAAAGTCAGTATCATAACTACGCGCAACGAAATGAGTCGCTTAATGCTTGAACAATGTTGAGAAATATAAGTGAGTGCTGTGTAGCCCAAACAGTGCGTTTTTCGAAAAGAAGTTTTGGCCGAAATGAAGCACCCACCGCGCCTGCTTTACGCAAGTTTGTGCAAAAAAATTGCCGCATCTGGGACTCGGAAAACCCACACTTTATTGTCGAGAAGTCAATACGTCTAAACATCAGTGACACTTTGGTGCAGATTGTGGAGTGGTGGTATCATTGGACCATTATTTTTTTTTTCGAAAATGGGGCAGGGAACAACGTTTCGGTCAACGGTGGGCGTTACAGAGCCATGTTAACCGATTTTTTTTTACTGAAATTGAAGACATGGATTTGGACGACCTCTGGTTCATGCAGGATGGAGCGACATGCCACACAGCCCATGCCATAATCGATCTTTTGTGCCACGAATTCCCAAATCATGTTATCAGCTGTCTTGGCGATGTCAATTGGCCGCCACGGAGCTCCGATTCGATCCCTTTGGACTTTTTTTTATGGGGAACCGAAGGACCGATGTTATGACAACAATCCGGTAACGATTCAAACGCTTAAGGCCAATATCATCCAAGTAATCCGTGAGCTAGAGCTCAACTTGGAGTCAGGCAACTTGAACGACGTTGTGTTCCATACATAATTAATGAGAATGTTTTCTCTTGGAAAAATGGAAAAAAAAATTAATTTTGTCCATTTTTTTGCATTTGTAAAAAGAAACTTGTATTTGGCCAACCGTGTATGTATTTCCAGAAAAACGTTACAATATTACTGTTGGTTTTAATGTATTTTTGTCTACATCACCGCAGTGCAAGTCACTGCAGGCGTTTGCGCACTTTTTTTTCTTAAAGTCTTTCGCTCTAACGTTAAACGTGTACAAAATCTTTTTTCTATAGAATTTCTTCTTTCAAAATTATATGTATAGTTTTTGTTCAATATACAAAAAAAACTAATTTTTGATGTGTAAACATCTATGCTGGCGGTAGAGTGAAAAAAAACGTGAACGTTCGTGTGCAACGTTACATCGTGCAACGTTACGGTGTGCAACGTTACGATCTGCATACTACGATGGGTGCGTTCAATGAAAAAATTGTTAAGATCCTCTTCAAGTAAAAACAAGTCCGTTTTGGATCCGCGCACGTTGATGTTTACACATATTAACCGTGAGTCCCGGCACTCACACAATGTTTTTTTTCTTTCCATCCGACAAAATCAAAATTACTGTTCCCAATTAAGGTTGCGACGTTTAAGAAATGCTTAATAAATAAAGCTATCCATCACAAATTTGCTTTGCGAGACTCTTTTCGAAGTGAAAATTTAATTTATCCTATTACTGGTAAAAGCTAACTTTTAGTTAATGTTGTTTTCCGAAAAAACAGTTGTTAAAGATCCTCCTATAGAAATACGTTTTTGACTATCGTCTTTCTCGAAAACAGTTCGACTGATTTTGCTCATATTTTTTACGCAGAAGCTTTTAAATAAAGTGTTAAAAGTATTTCAGAAACTTTAGGTTCTAAAAATTCAATTTTTTTTGGAATCTCAATGTTTCGAAAACGATAAGGTCGATTTTTCTTAAATATTGCCTTAAAATGGTTTTTTAACACTATTATAAGAATATTCAAAAAATTTTCCTCTTCGTATAACAAAAATTAACGGCAACTTTTATAAAACTATTGGAAACTGCTACAAGATTTTTTAATTTTTTTTTTTTTTGCGCTCAAACTAGTACGATCTCTCATTAAGTATAGGAAACCATTTAAAACTTAGTTGTTATTAGCCTTAGAATTTCCACTTTTTTAGGCGTTTTGAAGTTATTAAGAAAATAGGTATGGTATGATACTAGTTAAAAAATATTTAAAACTAAGCAAAGAGCTTTTAAGTTAGAAAATTGTTAAGTAGTATCTAATATGCTTATACCTTTACCTTATGCCATAACATTAGGCTGTTTAAAATTTTCTTTATTGGACATGTACTTCATTTTCTGCTTTATTTTACGTTCAGTAGTTTAAAAAGTTTTTAAAATTATTCTTAAAGAAAATCTATACAACAAAAAAAACCAAACAATCATTCACACAACACCATCAAATTTAGAACATATACATATGTTTATGTATGTATTTTTATAATCTATGTACGTATTTACCTTATGTTGTTTACATTCTGTTATTCCACCTTATGTTGTTTATATTATGTTCTTCCACCACCAGTCCACAGTCCACATATCACGATCATTAGAAATTTTCTAGATGATTTAGTACCCAAAAAATGCTTGCATCTGGCAAGTCAACGACTGGAAATTTCAACAATAACACAAAAAAGTATTGAACATATTATTTCACATGGTCGTGAAAAAAAAATAAAAAAAATTCTCAGTGAAGTTTTTTTTTTAATAATTTTTTTTTCTTGACATTCACGTTAAGCTCGTAGTATAAACAAATTTAAAAGAAATCTTTACCACCGTCCACTCAATCATAAAATTAATTGAACGTAGACGAGTATAATTATATCGTCAGTGCAATTCATTTGTCGCACCGTCCGATGTCTTTAAATAACTTTTTTCAAAAAAATACAAATTTGCTCTATGAAATTACCGACCGAAATTATATTTATTTTCTAAACACTTTATGTAATCCAACCATATTTTATTAAGATATATGTATATGTATGTATGTATGTCTTTTGAATTATTCGCGGGATGTGTCATTTTTGATCGTTGGCTTGTCTGTTGTAAAATCAAACGACAAACCGGGTGGATCTGGCACCGGTGTAATAATATGGAGTGAATATAGGGTATGTTATAAAGAACGTCCTTGGGTATGCTCGGTTTAACAATTATTATGAATTTTGTATTTATTAAGGGTATTCATGCAACGAGATAAGTTTAAGAATTGTGTAAAAAGATAAGTTTAAGCAAAAGTTTACGTGAACGTTCTTTTTATTCATTTGGATAAATGCTGCGTAATTGAATCAGTTGTTCGTTAAACGTCAGAAATTTATGCAAAAAAAATTGTTTCCTGAAAAATTTTTAAAAAGTTAAATAAAACATGCCAAACATAAGCAAAAAACAGAAATTAGTGCAATTATATGAACAAATCGCCTTGATTTGCTCATTTTAGAACTATGTGGAAAAAATGATGGTTTATGCATTTTCTGTTACAAAAGTAATATCCTTCTAATT
Organism: Leucozona laternaria; assembly: GCA_932273885.2. Lineage (NCBI taxonomy): Eukaryota > Metazoa > Arthropoda > Insecta > Diptera > Syrphidae > Leucozona > Leucozona laternaria. Next base: position 9,408,155 of record OW026368.1, read on the forward strand.
TACTTTTAACAATAGATAAACAGAAAGAAATTTTAGAAGATCTAACACTAACCATGGTTATGGCTGATAATTCTAGATACTTGACTTGACGTCACAATGACGTTTGTATAAGTTTATCCAAATAAATTTGTATAAGTTTCCGCAGCAAAATGCTAATAATTTTATCCAATTTGCGTAAGCCATTTTCCATACAAGAGTTGACAGTTCATTTACCAAAAGATAAACTTATCCAAAAGATAAACTTATCTAGTGTTTTACGACGTTGCATGAATCCCTATATTATCTTATAAGGTTCGTTTATTTTCTGGACAGAATTTCAAAGTAGACGAGTTCTGCATTTCGAACGAAATCGAATTGAAATGAACTGTCAAAAAATTGAAGGTACATTCATTTTTATTTTGTTTTATAAAGTGCGATTACACTGGGTAAATATTTATTTAGCTTGCATTTTGCACCAAGAAATAAAGAAACTAACTGCAACTGCACCAACCTAAGATATAATTCACAAAAGCATAAACAAAGTGGTTTGAAAAGTTTATATAAATTGAATAAACGGACATGCAGAAAATCGATTTTCATTTTCGAAATTCTAATTCACGAAGTCACAATTAGCATTTCCAACGAACTGTGGAACATCCAAATTCACTTGTTATGCGAATTTATTTATGAGAATTCACAATAATAAAATGGGCGCCAATTTCAGAATTGCTAAATTGGTTGTGGTTTTAGAGATATTTCAATGTAAAAGTTTAAGAATACTCGATTTTTTTTTTGGGAAATGTACCAGGAATGAATTTTGTTCCCAAAACTCGCGTCATGTTACCTTTAAGCACAATTTTTTCCCATACATATCCATTTGATTTTTTTTTTCAATATACCAACAGGGTGTTTTGCATAAAATGCAACAACAGTCGAAAAAAGAAATAAATCGTATGAGAGGGGGCCCTTTCTTTCAGACGAGAGAAGCAATTTGTTAAAAAATAGATTTACATGAAATGGAAAACAACTTATTTAAAAACTAATTATACGATTTCCAGCAGCTGTCTAAATAAATATGTCCCCAAATATTCACTGACATCCCTGTAATCGGTCAATTTCGTTAACTTTTGGGTACGTTCAATGAACATTTCATAAATTTTAAGATAACTTTTCGAATTGGAAATTAGAAACTTGCCTTATACCTTGTTCATTGAACGTACCCACTTAAGAATAGGTTTTGACAACCAATTGCAACGTCTAAGTTAGACAATCGATGAAATTTTTTTATAAATAAGGTTTTGGAATTCGACAGTTGTTCAAAGTTAGACATACATTCTTTTGGCACCTTTTTAGAATTAAGACTGAAGAAGTTCTTAGAATAAAAAAAATATCTTAACGTGTGAAAAACTATGAATTTTGTTCAAATTGTTAAAAACCCTTTCACTATAACACAATTTATGACGAATTGAAAGGAAATATAAAGCAATTTCATGAAACTGTAAAATTTGTTTGAAAAAAAATCAATTTTAAATAATTCTAAATAATTAAACACAAATGTTACATCGTTTGAGATAGTTTTTCAAACAATGGCCACGTTCAGCATTCACTAGGATAGTCTAAGATACTCGAGTATCCATGTATAAGTTTCTATACTACCAAAAGCGGATAGGTTAAATTTGCTGATCAAATCAGTTTTGTAGTCAGGTGTTCTTGACAATTCTCATCGGAAAGATACATAAGCATAACAGAATTTTTACGATTGCTTGAGATTTATTTTTTGACAACAGCTGTTTTATCATAAGATATGTTTTTACAAGGGATTACAACAAAACAAAGCTATCCAGATCGCTTTGGATACAAACCTGAACGCGGCCAATGTGACGTGGGTTGTCAGTTCAATTTTGTTTCCACAATGAAATAGTTTGGCAGAGCCTTAAGACAAGTCCGAAAATATTTTTTTAATAAAATGTAAAATGTTAAACAGGAATAGCTTTTTTATTTGTAGATATTTTTGAATTATTTGTTATTATGTTTTAGACATGAAGATTAAATAATAATACCATACCACAGCAAATAAAAATTGTCCAATTATTTTTGGAAAATGGCCGGTCAATAATTTACACAGATTTATATATTTTATGGTGTTCAAAATGTTCCAACAGCTCCGACAATTCGTCCTGTGCCGACGAAGTTAGAGCGATATGGGGTCGTTATAGAGTTGTGAGAAGTACGGGCAGACCTCGTTTAAGACGATCGACCGAAAACATCAAGATCGTTCGTGAAAGTTTTTCAGCTGGTCTTTTTTGAATAGGTACTACAAATATACATCGTTATGTAAAGTTTGTAACTATGAAGTTAAAAGTTGAAGTCTAAAAAGTTATGCACCAATTAAAAAAGGGTCCGTCATCTAACGTTTTTTTTTCAACTATTGTTTATTTCGTGAATGGTAACACTTAGCTCATGTCTGATTTGACAGATAATTAGTTTTATCCTTCCGCTGAACGAATATGGTTGTGTATACGCTTCGCTAAGTGGGCCTGCGATCGACTTAGAGAAGATGCCGATTTTGCCAAAAAAAATCATCTTTTTAGATGAAGCTCATTTTGATCTTGGCGGGTAGTAAACAAGCAAAATTGTCGCATTTGGGGCACAGAAAACCCACACGCATACATTGAAAAGCCGATACACCCAAAACGAGTCACTGTTTGGTGCGGATTTTGGTCCAGAGGCATAATTGGCCCATTTTTCGAAAATAAGCAAGGAGTGGCCGTTACAGTCAATGGCGATAGTTATCGGGCTATGTTGAACGATTTTTTGTTCACAAAAATTGAAGAGGAGAATATTGGCAACATTTGATTTCAACAGGACGGCGCTACGTGCCACACAGCCGAAGCTACACTCGATGTTTTGCGCCATTTTCAAAAAAAAAAAGAAGTTATTTGGCGGACCCTTTATTGTGTTCGAAAAATTCAAAGACATATTTCTTCAATCTTAAAAAAATGTTTAAATATCTTAAGATCATTTGTCTTCGTCATATTCCAACAAAAAAAAAATAAGTATAATATTATTTCAAAAATCATTTTCGTTACTATAAGACCGGATACGTTTATCTGCCGCTGAACTAAATACTCTTTCCCTTCTTTCTTTTTTAAATCATGAATACCATCCAAAACACTTCCGCATACTTTTTCTAATACGAGCCTCTTAATTTTTCTATTTCTAGAATCTCAAAAGGAATCAACTGGAAACACTGCATCATCAGCTATAGTACCAGCAAAATCAACGTCATCCTCATCACAACAACAACTCACTTTTAGTGAAAACTCCAGTTCCCTGGTCAAATGCATTCCCAACGAACGGGCAACGTTCTTTGTTAAGATCGATTGCCCCGATGATCCGGAGATTCTTCCCCTAAAATTCGAATGGTAAGAAAGAAAACAATTAGATTTCTCTTTTCTTTTTGTATCTATTGCAATCTTAAAAAAAGAAAACTCTTAATTGAGAGCGAATTGTCAGAAAAAACACATGTTTTCGACATATGAAAGGGAATATTTCAAATGCTTCTCTTACATTATATGCGTATGCGTAGTTTAAATTTTTCGGTTGAGCAACTCGCAACTAAGAGACAATTTTTAAGAGTGTGAAATATTCTCCGAATTCGGAGATATTTTCTCCGAAGAAAATGTCCTCTCAGTCAAAAATTTTTTTTTTTTGAGAACTAAACTTTTTCGAAAATTTCCAACTAGATGCGTTTTTTCTAATTTTCTAAATACACCCGCCGAAATAGTCCAACTTTGACAATCGGCGCGAGCGTTAGAAATTCAAATTCAGTGTTCCGTGTTCCAAGACCCCCCGAATAGTCCTTTGTTCTTAAAATATAGTTTTTGTCATAATTGTGTTGTTTTATGTAAGTTTTAAGAATTAAAAAAACAACAACCCATAGTTTTTGTTTTAATTTTCGTGAAAGGTCTAAAAATCAATCATTCTGACATGAACACGGTCCGCGTTTGTCAATGTCCGGCGCGTGTATATTTGCAGGGTTTCACGTTTGCGCTACATCTAAATTTAGAAAAATTTTTTTTTTATGCTTAGATATTAAAAAAAAAAATCATATTTGATTGTGAAATATATTTGTTTTTGCAGTTAAAAGTGCAAGTTCAGTGTGATTGGTCTAAAAATGTCTCCTTCATAAAAATCTCTTACATAATTGAATATGACGTCTTTTTGGAATATGTATTTGTTTTTTTTTTTTGTTTTTGAAAGTGAGAATTAAATTCATTAAATTAGTGCGAATTTTCTTAAAATAGAATTTGCGATTATAAACGGCATTTTCGCTTGATCCAAGTATGGGAAAGCAAAAAATATACGAGCCTATAGTGCTTACAAATGTGCGTACGCGCTTCGGCGTAGTAATCATTCGGTTGAATGTTGAAAATAGTATTAATTCTTTTCTAAACAATGCAGAGGCATTTCCGTCATCTCATAAATTTTTCAAAATCAATTATGTTTCCCCTTTTCAGAAATTAAGGATGTGCGAGAAATTACTATGATGTGATAAAATCATGAGTTTAAAAAGTGGTCTAATGAATTGAGTGTTTTTTTTTGTTATTCTCAACATAATCGTTGATAGTTTTAAAGTTACAAAAAATTACATAAAACTGTGTTAAACAAAAAAATAGAAAGAAAACAGCAAACAAAAAATGGGCAATGGTTGTTCGAAATGTTGCAAATGCAACGAACACAAACAAATTAACGGAACGTTGTCTTCGACGGGATCAGTTTATCGAAAAAGGTAAAATAAATTATCTTTTGTGTGTTTATTTGTTCGAGTGTTTATACGGTTAAAATATGTTTATTCGGACATTTTCAGCCTGAGTTGTTTTTTGGTTGAGTAGGTTGAATTTATCAACAAACATTATGTCGAAGAAATGATGATTTAGGAACACAGACATTTTCAAAATTCTATAGTATTAATTTATTTTAAGATTTCTTTCAACACTTTTCAAAAAGATATGATGTCATTTTCCGAGGAAGGCATTTTTGTTGAACGAAACTAGTTCAAGGGTAGCATCCAGCGATAGATTTTTAAATAAAAATGTTTTGTTTGCCTGTCATGATGGGAAAGTTAATTTTGACATTTTATTTTGTTTTCAATACATAATTTTATGTATACATAAATATGTATGTGGAAGATGTTTTGTTTATTTATTAAAGATTTTAATCAAAATAGAAGATTTGTTTCAAAAAATTTGCCTTGCATAATAAATAATTGTCTTTTCGTGACTTTTTTTAAATACATATAAAATTCGACTAATTATGCTGGATTTATACGACTGACAAATGGGCAGTATTATGTCAGTAAACTGTCAAAAAACTGTCAGAAGAATGGACAAATTCAAGCACTGCCAATTTGTCAGTCGTGTAAGACCAGCATTAGCCCTTAGTCTAAAGCGAAAAATTCAAATTGAAATCTTTAAGAAATAATGCTTATTATTAACTTTTGATTGGGAGGCAAATCATCAGCATTCAGCACTTGGCAGCTGGCAGAATCGTTTAAAGCTTGCTATCAAATGTCAAAGGCCATTCCCCATTTACTAAATTATCAAAGTTAATATGGGGTTTTGCAATTGGTGCAGGAAGGTGTTGGTGGCCTGTAATTGCCATGTTGTTTTGGTGACATCTGTCAAATCTGTTATTTATTAGGTCTGTTTGGTAACATAAAATTTTTCATTAATTTTCGCATTTTTTCACAATTTGCTGTCAAAACCCATAGGAAAGAAAACCAGTTTTCGGAAACTTGGTGAAAGTTTTAGTTACCAAACAGGTATATTATTCAGTATCAGTTACTGATGGCACATCACCATGGCAAGTTACACGATTGAACAGCACGTCCATCAAATGATAAAATTTTAATATCAAAATCTTTTGGCGCAACGATGTTTTTCCAAGTCGATTATCCAAAGTTTGGTGGCCAAATTCGAGTCGACTGATTCAGTGAACAATTAGCCAACGCCCTTGCGTCAACGAAACGCAAGATCAACCGAAAACATCGTTGCTGTCTGTGAGAGTCCGTAGTTCTCCGAAAACGACGATGTCATTGCCATCAGCATGAACAGATAGTGCTACCGATCAATGATAACCAATTGTTGGTGGCTCCAATTGGAGCGACCACAACAATGTTCCATTTCAATATCTACCCGTCCATATTGAAAAACCCATTAGATGTGAAATTTCTATCACGTTCGTCGTTTATTAATAGAGGAAAAAGAGTAAAGGGCATGTTCAAATAGTAATTTTTAAACTGTTGCTTAGCTAAAACTGAGTTTAATTGCATTTTCTTTGATTAACTTTGATTGATATGGTTTGATCTTTCAATATTTGAGTGCGATTGATTCAATAAAATAATATGTTAATAAACGTTCGATTATGAATAGGTATCCTGTATCTGCAGTTTAGTAAAACATTAGATTAGCACACGACTATGTGAATACGCCCTTAAAAGTTTAATATTCAGAATTTAAATAAACCGAAATGTTAGTATGGCAGCTACCCGTTCAAAATGAGCTTAAACAGATATTCGAATTTCACTTTGAATAGAAATTTGAAACAAATCTTATATCCGCGGCTGAATTTTCCTTCTGCGATTAAATCTGTTTTTAACATGGTCTTATAAAATATAAAATCAAAAACTATAAAGAAAAAAGGCCTGTTTACTAGTGCTTTCTTCGTTTTAATTGTCGAACACATATGTTACAAGTAATATGTTACAAGTAATCCCGTGCTTTAGTTGTTTCAATACATTTTTAAATAAGAGTTTATTGATTCATCATAATTTTTATTTCTCTAAGCATTAATTAAAACCCTTTAAATAATGGTTGCTACGTTGTACTATCATGCCGGAGGTCAGGGATCAAGTCCCAGCCTTTTCCACCTAAAAAAAATGACTTTTTATTTTTCGGGGACCGTGCTTTTTTCCAAGAGTATCTCTTGACACCGTAAAGCACCCTCATATTAGCCCTTCAAAATCAGCAGAAAATTGTAGGTCCCTTCCATTCCTGCAATATAACAACACGAACACAGGAATGGTGCGTTTGTTACTTCACGAACTGTCGCACCACCAAACTTAATTATTTCTATTACTTTAATGCAAAGACTCTTAAATACTATTCAACCCCTGTTATATCTTCTGCCAAGTTGAATTTCCATCGCTTCATTAAAACAAATATACACTCAATATAATAATTCTACAGTCTCGTCTCTATCTATTTGGTGTGAGCCAAGGGTACCTGTATATTTTTATAAATCACTCTCTTAACCTATCCTAACAAACCCTGACTAAATCACTTCATAAACATATGTAGCTCTTACAGACAACGTAATTTACATAATATGAAAATTATTACAAAGTTCTAGTTTAAAGTTGTCATTTGTGCCAAATAAATTTTCAATGTGAATGAATTTATGTTTCCACGCCCTATACGCTAGCCGTGATGGACTACTAATTTATGTCTTTAAGTTTAAAAATAGTTTGCGGTGGCAGTGGCAAAGTGAGATATGTAATTCCAATGCAATGGCAACCACTTTGCTAGAATCAATCGATCGATAGAGATTATTTTTTGTGCTAACGGATGCCAAGTGTATCCGAACTACATAATGCAGGAATTTCATGTTAAAGAAACAATGTAGATTTTAGTGGACTTTGTCGGTAGAATGAGATCGAAGTGTTTGTTGACGGAAATGAAAAAATAAAAAAAAAAACATAGAAGGTATGTAGGGCAGACTTGTGTTATGCTGTAAAGAAATTATTGAGGTTTGATTGCGATCAGAAGGAAGAATTTTCATGATGCAAGTTTGATACAATTAAACAAAAAATTGCAATGGTGGTTTTAATTGGGTATTGGAATTTAATATATTTCGTATGCTTGGCAGCGAGAGTGTTTAATATTTAACGACTACATATTATAATTTTTTGTCGTAGATTGTTCTAGAAAATAATCCTTTGAAGTGAAGTATGAAGTCTGATTGAAAAACAAGATTTATCTATCTTAAGCGAAATAATTTTTTATGAAAAAAATTCGTTACAACATCGCAAAGATCTAGTCTTCCACTTCAAAATTAATTTTGTATAATTCTAATCATTTCGTTCTTCTTTGAGAAGTCGTTAGTTAATTACTATCGGTCTTCTGCTGCCTTAATTGATTTTCTCGAATAGTCAATGAGCATAAAAGAAAGAACAATTTGCCGTTCATCAGTCGTGAATTAGTTGTAACTATTTTAATTTTGTTGTGCGATGTTGTTATGTTTTTTGGAGCTTTCGGTAAATTCTTATGAATCTAGGAAAAATTAACCAAAAACAGGTAAAAAACTTAATTTGAAAACATAGAAAATATTTCATAGCAAAATTGGAATTGACACGACTTATTCACGACTGATTAACGGCAAGTTATTTAGCAATACACCAATTAATATAAGATGTTTGCAACACTTTTTGAAAAGGTGCTTCACTAGCAGAAAGGACATAGAAAACATCGCACGACAAAATTAAAACTGTCACAACTAATTAAAAAGTACCGAAAGGCAATCATTAAGTAGTAAACTATTCAATTGAAAAAGTTTTTCCCCCTTTTTGAGAGAGTGCTTCGTTAAGTTTATATCAACTTAGCAAAGCAACAAAAAAACATAGAAAACATAGAACAACAAATTCGAAACTATCATAACTAATTAACGGAAAATTATCCATCTAACCACTTTTCGATCGGTTTATGTTGCTTTTTTAGCTCTCCTTTTGGAAATTTTTCTTCCGGAGTCTTTGTGAACGCGGGCCTTATTGAAATTATTATTTTTTTTACCATTAATTCTTATGTGTGCAATATAAATAATTAAGTTTAAAAGACCGGATAAACAATTAGTTCCTCGTTTTCATCTACCCATTTTTCTAAAAAAAAAAAAAATCGAGGATGTGTAAATATAAACACCCGATTTTATAAAATCAATAATCCCCCGAATTCAAAACTTTTGTTACAAATGTATACAATTTTGCTATAATATTCTATTGTTTAGGACAAATTACTTAATACAAAAAAAATTGTGTGAGTGCCGGGACTCACGGTTAATATGTCTAAACATCAACGTGCGCGGATCCAAAACGGACTTGTTTTTGCTTGAAGGGGATCTTAAGATTTTTTTCACTGAACGCACCCATCCTAGTATGCAGATCGTAACGTTGCACACCGTAACGTTGCACGACGTAACGTTGCACACGAACGTTCACGTTTTTTTTTCACTCTACCACCAGCATAGATGTTTACACATCAAAAAATTGTGTGAGTGCCGAGACCAACGGTTAATGTGTGTAAACATCAACGTTTGTCCTAGCGCAGTTTTAAAAATCCATATTTTGGATCCATATGCGAAGTTGTCCATACGTTGTTGACTACATGCACGGATCTAAAACGGACTAGTTTGCTTGAACGGGATCTTCAGATTTTTGTCACTGCTTGAGGGAGTTCTTCAGATTATTGTCACTGAACATACCCAATATCCTACTATCCAGATTTTTGTAACGTAATGTTCTACATCGTAAAGTGCGACCTAGTAACATCTTACAGAGGTAAGCCCACGTTTTTATTTCACTTTACCGCCGGCATAGATTTCTACACATCAAAAATAAACTATAAAATCGTTCACAATACCCCCCTACACATTTTCCAAAAACAAGACAATAAAGGGGCACTAGGAAAATCCATCGAAATATTCCGAATTGTATAAATGACTTGCAAAAAGAGGATATACATAGATATTTGAAGTACAAGTTACGCTATTTTTCATCTGAAAAGGCAACTCCTTTCCATTCTTTGCTCCAAGCAACATGATCCCTGTTCCTTTTGCAGTTGCTTTAGAATTGTTTTTTTCTTCTTTCATTTTTCTGCGCTGGATGTTGTCGCTGTTTTAAATATCTCTCATTAAACTGGCTTGAAGCTCAGTTTTCGACGTTATTTTCAGCCCTGTAAAGGTGGAATTTGAATTAAACATTTCTGAGATAGAATTCGCGTTCAGGACACCAATAAATGACATCAAAAATGTTACATTTTGTTGGCCAGTTAATCTTAAGTTAAGTTTTGACAAAAAGCTGGAAAATGAACTTGAAATAAAACAAGTTAACTAGACTCTTAAATCCCAACAAGAACTTTTTAAAAAAGTTTAATAAAAAATGAACAATAAAATGATTTATACAAATTTTATTCAAAAGTCGTTCACAAACTCAAGAAGTTCATACTGTACATAAACAAAAAAAAGATTATAAAATTTGAGTAATTTTGGGAATAATTATTATTATTGATCAGACGCCTATGAATACTTTTATATATTTCCCAATTTTACCTACTCAATATTCTTTTGTACAGCTTTGTTTTTACAAAATAACAGTTTAAGATGAATAGGCCCATAACTACACTACAGCTCCATACATCCATACACCATATTGCTTGTCTTCAGTGTTATTTATTGAAAAATAAAGGTACCTTTAATAAATTATTCTACTACAATTATTGAAAGAAATTGTAATTAAAAATCCATAAAAAACTAATAATTGTTTCAGAAACTATAATTATAAACTTACATTATGCTGGATTTTCACGACTGCCAAATGAGCAGTATTTCTGTCAGTCATATGAATCCAGCATTAGTCTTAATTTAGCAAAAGTTTAAAAATGACCATGAATACGCTCCTATAATGAACGAGTATATATCTAATAATTGTTTTTATATCTTTAGGTACATTTAACATATATGTTAGTTGGTAGATATGGCCTAGCGCTAGCCTATTTACCTACACAGATTTAAAAGTTTTTGATTAATTACAAACCTATTTCTAAACTGAATTGACAAATGTTTGGCGTCACTATTTTTTTTTTATTGTTAAAATTTGTCCCCTTCCAATGGCGCCAACTTCGACAACAATCACAAAAAAAGAATTTTTTTATTTTATTAAAAAAAAAACTTTTATTTTTTTTACAAAAATATATTTTGGCACGAGTTTTGATTAGGAATTTGAAAAATGGCCGGCTGCCGGAGCGATAGCTGCAAAATCAGGCGCCATTTTTTACGAGTTAAATACATACCTTTCATTAAAAAGAAAGCAAACAGGCGGTGAAGACAAATGAACAAAATATTTAGTTAATGGCCTCGAGACTTTATTTCAATTTATATGTCTGGCAATTACGGATGAGGGCGGAGAGGCGCGGTTCCTGATGTCAGTAGTTGTTGAAAAGGCATTTTCTTTGAAGCGATTTGATTTATTTGACAAAAAAATATTTTGCAATTGCTAGTTTTGGAAATACCTATAATTTCAAGTTTAAAATTTTAGTAGGTATGGGTTTTCTGGCATATATATTAGCTGTATTTTATTTTCTCAAATTTTTGAAGAGCGCATCGCGTGAGAGAGGTAGATTTTATGTGCGTAAAAAATAGAAGGTGGAATCTACCTTCTCTTTTTTACGCACATAAAATCTACCTGTCTCATGCGATGCGCTCTTCAGTAAAACGACCCATGTAATCGACCCATGCACTTAGTACTTTGTTGCAAAAATTAGTTTTGACGATGAAGGGTAGATGGCTTTTTGATTAAGAAAAAGACAACAAACACGTACGAATAAATACACAAAAGAAAAAAAAGAGATGGGTATATAACACTTACTTCACCGTGATCCTGTATGTTTTATTATCATGATATAATCCGGATCAGATTTGGAAGATAATAAAATGCAGCTAATATGTCAAACGGGAAATCCAAATCTTACACTAAAAATTGTAATTAATAGTTTATATCGTCCCTTAAAATTTTCGATTTTAAAACCCATCTCTTAAGTGCTTATTGGATAAAATAAAAAACTAACAAAAAATACCCTCGAAAATGTTGTGTTTTTAAAACATTCCCTTCGCAATAAAAATCACATTTATCAACAATTATTCAAAAATAAATAAAATATTTTCCATTCTTTCTCCAATAATATAAAATTCTCTTTCATCTCGATTTAGGTATAGCAAATTATTTCGCAAGCGTCTACTTCCCGTTCTCGACTTTAAAACGTTCACATCTTGATTTTTAGATTTTATTTGAAAAAAAAACTCTAAACTACGACTTTTTATTTTTTCGCTTACCAAAGTGAACTTTTTTTAATTACCCTCGTTTAGAAAATAGTGAAAAACGGTTTCATAATTTTTTTGACGCTTGAATTAATTATGCTCATCATCTGGGTAGTCCCAACGCATTTTCGCAAAAAAAAAAAACAGCGCCTTTTGCCTTTTCAATATACTTCTTGCGTCACTTGAAAGAAATCTAGCTTGAAGATATATACATATGTACATTTATCAGCATGTGACTTTTTATTTTAAAAGATATACATATGTAATGTTGCTTACACCGAAAAGATATTAAACCAATATAATTTATTTTTCTAATAAAAATATGCTCACAACCCTAATCTGTATCAAAAACTTACTTATTTTCGACTTCTTGTTTATTCTTAATTCTTTTCTTTGAAGATTTACTACAAAAAAAAAATACTTTAATAGCTACAAGATGTCAATGAAGTCTTTTAAACATTCCAGCACGATCTGTCGAAACAATAATTAATTTCCGTACACAATGATATTGCACCATCAGTTTTCCCATCATCAAGAAAACTTTACGTTTTCAACAACACTTGAACACCATTAGATGTTGCTAGCATGGAGAGAGGACGTTGAAAGCCTTTCATAGTTTTAAAATTTATTTACGCAACCGACAGCCGGCGCACGCCGGCCGCCCGCTGCGATTACCTCTGCATCTGCATCAGTGCATAGAATATTTTCCCAAATAATTCTCGTATTTTCTTCTAAAAAATTTTCCCCTTCTTCGAATAAATTTCCCAGAGTACCATCAAAAAGCTTCCATTTCCAATTAGGTGTGATTTTGAACTGTTTTCTTCTCTTTCTATAATTTCAGGAGTCGTGGTGAATTACCAATTGAGAATTCTGATCGTTTCCGCATAACACAAACTAGCAACGCAGTTCAGTTAGCCGTTGAGCATGTACAACGCGAAGACGCTGGTCACTACACGCTCTACGCTCGCACCAAAGCGGGAAATGTCATACGAAAAGACGTCGAGCTAATTGTCGAAGATAGATCGACAGGCGATGATCCACCGATATTTTTACGTCGCCTGGGTGATCTGTCTGTCAAAGTCGGAACCCGAACAAGGCTGCTCGTTGAGATTCGCAGCTCAACTGATGTCAAGGTAAGTGAAATGTTTGCCCCCACTCCCGCTTCCTATATTATAGGCTAGTTTTTTGCATTTTTCGAAAATAATATTCTAGATAACTTGGTATCGAAATGATCGTCGAATCTGTGAAAACGATCGAATTAAGCAAATAAACGAGGGATCGTTTTATTGCGTCGAAATAACTCCGGTAATTCTGGAGGACGGGGGTCAGTGGATGGTTATGGCAGAGAATTTGGGGGGTCGAAACTCTTGCATAGCCCATCTAAATGTCCTCGTTCCGAAAGCCTACAAGTCACCAGAATTTATCGAGGAACTACGAGCAGTGCTCACCGATCAGGGAACAGTTTCACTTGAGTGTAAGGTTGTTGGAATTCCAACTCCAGTATTGAGGTGGTTTAAAGACTCTAAGGAAATTAAGGCTGGCGATGTTTTCGCACTCACAGCCAATCCCGATGATCCCACCTCACTGGGAACGTATACATGCGAGGCGGTTAATTGCATGGGTAAGACGTATTCTAGTTCAAAGGTACATGTCGTTGGTAGAGGCAGTCGTGAGGGCTCACTCAAGCCTGCAGATAGGTGAGTTTTTGAAAAATGCATCAGAAAAAAAAATAAAAATAAAAATAAAACTATAATCATTTATTTTTGCAGCGTTCAAAATAACGCACCGCCTCCGATATTTACAAATGAATTGCGTGGAACATCGGTACGCATCGGTGACACAATAATTCTCGGCTGTCAAGGTGAGTAAACCAAATTAAAAAAAAAAAAAAAAAAAGCAGCAGATTTTTTGATCGCTCGCCAAAGTATTTTAATCACTTCGAGAATTTTTAGTAAAATCTTGAACTTCAGATTCGAAAGTGTTGACGTACACATTGGATAGGTCATGTTTCATGCATGGTGATGGTGAATAGTGCGAGGGAGATTTGGATGTTTCTCTTTTAAATTTGAAAACAGATACTCTTAATTTTACTTTGAATCTTTAGTAGGAACTATAAGAGGTTCTTATAAGATCTTTTAAGAGCATAATGGTTTTCAATTTCGAATTTTTTTCAAAGCTTTGAGCAGACATGCTCACTCATTAGTGAGGGAAATTTTGGGATAAACAAACTAGCGGGATTTATTTTGATTACTTTTCAGTTAATATTTTTTTTTGTTTGCAAGTGCTACGAAAATTGATGTCGGTACTAGTATTATGACATTTTTGAAAGCTTTCATCGCATTACTCAATCAATATTAAATGTGCAGTTTGATTTAACACAAATAAGCTACCGTTAATGAAAAGAATTAAAAAAAAAAATTGCCAAGAATTTGAAATAAACGCGGATATCCAATGAAATTTCAAAGGGGGAAAATTAGGTCAGGTGGGGAACCCATCAAATTATCTACTGTGTCTGTTTAAATCATGAGTCAAATTCTGTAGTGGGATAAAGTTAATTAAAGGCATTGAGCCTTATTGTGAGTTCCACCCGAACAACATTCCACCCGGAAATTTTGACATTTCACTTTTCGCCTATTGTGAGTTTCACCCAAAATTTCATGATCGAAAAATTTCGCTTATTGTGAACATTCGTTTCGGGCGGAATGTCATGTCATTTTCACTTCTTTTTTGTTTGCGAACGAAATTTTGTTCCGGGCTCACAATAGCTTTTAAAATTTCGGGCAAACAAAAAATTTTAAAGTGAAATATTTTTGGGGTGAAACTCACAATAAGGCTGATTAAATAAGTTTTATAACGGGCGTCAAAATTGATAAGCTAGTAATACTGGCATGACGAAAGTAAGATCTGGACACGTAAAATATGAAAACATTAAGCTTTTCCATCCATCCTCGTTGAGATTTAAAAAACTTTAGGTTAGGTTAGGTTATTTTCCCCATTTTCCCAATTAAATTATTTCAAATAATATTTTATTCCTTAATTTTATAGTTGTCGTTCCTCCATGGCCAAAAGCTGTAGCCTGGTACAATAAGGAGGGACGCGTTGAAGCCAACGATAAATACAAACTAATCGAAGATGGTCTAGGAGTCTACATGATCGAAATCAAGCCTTCAGAAAATTGTGATGAAGGTGAATGGAAATGTGTAGTAACAAGCCAAGAAGGATGTGTTGGAATTTCATCGTGTTCTGTAGCAATGGATAGTAAGTCAAATTCAATATAAAAAATTTATTAAATTTATAAATAACTTGATAAATTTTTAGTTCCGAAAAACTATCGCAAGCCTCGTTTCATGGAGAGTCTCAAGGCTGTACTAACTGAAGAAGGTCTCGTATCATTTGAGTGCAAAGTTGTTGGATTTCCAACTCCAACACTAAAATGGTTCAAAGATGGGCAAGAACTTAAGCCTGGTGATGTTTACCAATTGACAGGCACGAATTCTCTTGGAACTTATTGTTGCATAGCGAAGAACTGTATGGGTGAGAACAGTAGTGTTGCTGTTCTAACCATTGAAGATATAGAAAACCAGCTTAACGATGAAGAACGAATTATGTTCACCAAGCAGAATCAACCGCCGAAATTCGTTTCTGGTTTGAAAACACAAGATGCTAAAATTAACGAACCTTTCCGTTTTACCGTGACAGTTAAAGCTTTGCCAGACCCAGTTCTCTCGTGGTTCCGGGATGAACTTCCAATCGAATCAAACGAACGTTACAATCACTATGCAGGAGATGCAGAAACTTATCACTTGGATGTAAAATGTGTGGAGTTTGTTGATCAGGCCGAATGGAAGTGTGTAGCTGTGAATGATTTTGGAACGAGTGTCACATCATGCTTCCTGAAACTGCAAATTCCTCGACATTTCAAGAAGCCACGGTTTCTTGAGTGCCTACGAGCTGTACTTACAGAAGAAGGAGCAGTAAACCTGGAATGTAAGGTTATTGGGGTTCCACAACCGGTTTTAAAATGGTACAAGGATGGAATCGAATTGAAGCCAGGAGACATACATCGAATAATTTCGGGACAAGATGGAACTTGCTGTTTGGGAACATACACTTGCGAGGCAAGAAACTGCATGGGAGTAGTAGCTAGCTCAGCTTCTTTGCTTGGCTTTGAAGATGCCTACAAGAATCAAAAAGCAGAACCGCCTGTCAATGAGCTTCAAAGGAACTTCTCTTTGTCTACCATTCAAGAGGAGCGAACATCTCAGATGTACGAGAGTGCCGTCGGAGATATTTCCATCGATGAAAAGGGGGATATTTCATTTTCCTTCGATGGCAAAGAAGTTTCTGTTTCTCTCTACGAAACACCAGATTTGACAGAGGAAGAGGCTCTAAAGATTGTTGAAATGTATGCCGATCAGATCTCGGAACATGTCACCGAGCAGAACATTGTAGAACTTCCACCTCTTAGGTTCGTAAAGGAAACTTCTCAATCGGGCAATCTTCTTATGGAAGCTGTTGTCATAGATATTGCTCCAGACTATTTTATCCACGAAGAAGATATGCGCACCGAAGCTGGTATGGATGATATTTCGATATGCGAAGTCACCATTCATGGGTCTTCGGGAGGGCAGGAGGAATCACCACTTGATAAGGAAACAGAAGAATTTGCAAGGAAAAGCATTGAAAAAATGGAAGAAGAATTAGCCATGACTGCACCAATGAGAAAAAGAAAGAAGTCACGTGGCACCGAAGTAGATGAATATTTTAGTTTGTCATTCTCGAAGGCATCAGAGAGTCAAGGTGATGAAGACACCTCTGAGTTGCAGACATTTGCAAGTGCTAGTAACCAGATGACTTCATCAAAAATTGAATCCTTAGACATGGAAGAAAATCGCGTTGAGGAAGATATCCAGCCACCGAAACGAAAAAAGGACAAGAAAAGCCCTGAAACTGATTCATCTCAAACTACCGATGCAGAAGCTCTGTTACAGGATGTGTCAGGAGCTGCAGGAGATGGTCTGCAATTGCGTAAGCCATCGAAAGTAGTTTCGGACGAGGGTGAAATCGAAAAAAATCTCAAATCCCTTGTTCCACTAGCTAAGCTTTTGAAAACTATTGAAACCCACTTGGCTGCAGTAGAGACCGAAGTGACTTCGCAATCTGCCATGATGATGTCGCCAACTTCAGCAGAACAGAGTATCGGGATCATCCGAAATGTCCTAGAGCCAATTAAGCAAATCCAGGGTAAAATGAAGGTTTACTCTGGCGAGATCCCCATTGAGGTTCTATTCCAGTCAATGGAAGGCGATATAAAGGCTTTGCATACTGGCCTACAGGTGATTGAGAAATGTGTGGCTATGGACGAGACAGGAATGACTCTAATTCAAAGAACCAGTGTGTGCATTATTGACAGTGTAGGTGAACAGTTTGTGAAGACATTTCAAGAAGTCAAGAATATCGCCGACAATTTTGAATCGGAGCATATTAAGATGCAGACCGATATAACAGCCGAGGATATTCAACAGGGAATTCAGATAACTCAGGACACAATTAAATCTCAGGCACTTCTGCAGGAAGCCCAGGACATTGAGACAGCTCAACATGTCTCCGATTCAGTTGCTAAACTCCAGACAGTACCCCAAACTGTTCCCTTTGATGCTGTTACAGAGGCAAAGCTTCCATCAGAAGCTGATTCGCTTAAGCTTATCTGTCGCCCGGTGATAAAGATTCAACAGGCTTTGGAAAATATCGAGCATGAATTGTCGATGGAAGAAAATGAAGAAGAGTTATATTCTAGGGTATACGAAACAGCCATTTCAAACCTCCAGGGCCCTATTGATGAGCTCCAACTGGAAGTGGATAAAATAGAGCAGAAAGTCGTCGCTGCAGCAGGCAATGAAACCATAGAGCAAAAAATTAACATGACCATCTTGGACATTGTGAGTCCACCTCTATTTGAGCTGAAAAAGGGCTTGGAAATAATCTCAAAGCAGTCTGTGGGAAATATTCACTCTGGAATGATAACAGTAAGTGCAATTGAGTCTATGGTGCCACCTTTACAGGAAATCCAAAATGGTCTAGCCCAGCTGGGTCAAGACATCGAATTCGGTCAAGTTAAGGAAGACTTTGGTTCAGATTCAGCTGATACCCAGAAGCTTCTTCAGTCGCTGGCACAAGCAGTTCTGCATTTTGAATCTAATATTGAACGACTGTCACCGAGACTATCGCCAAATCTGCAGGGCGGTTTAGTGGGTTTAAAAGATGAACTCTCCCGTTTGATTGGCAATATATTAGATAGTAATCTTAACAAGTATCGACTTACAGTTCTGGAGAATTTAAAGATACCTATCGATGAATTGAACTATTGCTTACGTCAAACAGAGCAAAAGTCGATATCAGGGTCACTGAGTGATTTGATCGATCCTATCCGAAGTCTGCGGGAGAAAGTCCAGCTTGGAGAAGATATTTTGTCTATATCAGACCTGCAAAAAAACGACTTGAATATAGGAAGCTTGGTGCAGATAAGAAAAATAATAAAAGCAATCGAAATCGATATCGAAGAACACGAATTCAAGTTGCTCCAGAAGGAGATTGAGCTGGACGAAAAACAAGCCACTGAAGTTGACCAATCTTTTGTGTCTATGCGGGAAGCCCTGTCGTTACAGATTGCCAAAGAAGAAGGTCAAAAAACAGTAGAGAAGATTGAAGAAATCCATAAGTGCTTGGCTACTCTACAAAATGAAATAGTTCTGGAAGAAGCCAACACTTTGACTTCCGATAATATTTCTATCTTAAAGAAAATGGCGAAACCCGTACAGGAGATGTTAGAGTGTGTTGCTTTAATCAAAAGTGGTGCTGCATTTGATACCGTTGAAGACTTCAATACCAATGTCAATGTAAAGGTTCTTCAAGAAATAGCCGAACCTATAAGTGACCTAGCCGTGGCTTTGAAAGTTATTACCACACCCAGGGTTTTTGAAGACCAGAAATCTATAGTAACCCATGACGATTCCTCAGCTTTAAAAATGTTATCTCAGCCAGTTCAGGAGTTGAGAAATTGTATTGCGAAGCTTGGACAAGAGGTTGCCTTTGATGAACAAGTTCAAAGTTTTGATGAACAACAAGCCATTTTGAAAATTGCCAAACCATTGAATGAGCTTCAAGATTGCTTAGATGGTCTGATTCGACAGACTATGGTAGAGACAATGGAAGATGTATCAACTTTGGAAGACATCTCAACACTTAAAACAGCTGGTGAAACATCATCCCAACAGGCTTTGTTGAGCCAAGATGAGAAGTCGATGGAAGAATTGAAACTGGACACTACAAAACAACAGAAAGCAGAGGTTCTTCTTACTGATCTTCGGCAAAGTCTAACATCGGTAGTAGCTTTTTGTTCGCAGTACGACGTGTCTTCATTAAAAGGAGACACTTTGAATAAGTTGCATGCTACTGTTACAAAGCTTAAAGATCTAGAGAAATGCGTTGCCGAGGTTTGCGAGGCTAGCGTTCATGATCCAATAGGTTCTGTATCTGAGAGAAATGATCCTGGAACACTTGCTGACGCTGTTCTGAGTCTTGAATCTTGTGTTTTACAAGTTCAAGACTGCTTTCCAGAGGAATATCTTAAAAGCCTATCAGCAGAAAATATACCAATCTCAAATCTTAAAGTATCAGCCTTATCTGCTCCTCTGCAGGATCTTAGAGAGTATCTTCAAGTCTTCCATGATCAAGAATTTGAAAATGTTGACACCTTTACAGCTCCCAAAGTTTCTTTGGCTTCTAGAGAAATCATTGAGGAAATCACTCCATTTATTGTAGCTGTTCAGGAAAACCAAGCTCTGGAAACTCTTCAAAATTTAGTTGATGTGGAAAATCTCG
Organism: Leucozona laternaria; assembly: GCA_932273885.2. NCBI lineage: Eukaryota > Metazoa > Arthropoda > Insecta > Diptera > Syrphidae > Leucozona > Leucozona laternaria. Next base: position 9,428,159 of record OW026368.1, read on the forward strand.
AAGTTTGCAAACAAATTTTAGTACCAATCCAACAGCTACAGCAAGCGGTTCTTGTTCACGATCAATACCACATGTCACAAGTTGACAAAGTATCAAGTCAGTCGGCACTAGAAACTTTTGCGAAGCCTTTGATGAGTCTACAAGAGGCAATTGTTAATATTCAAGAACAGTATCCTTACTCAACATTCGAGGCTTGCCCAGAATTTAAAATTTTGAAAGCTAAATCAAATGCAATCTATCAACTTCTGAAGTACGTTGAACACGTGAATTGCGAAGCATTGGACAATGTTGCTGAAATGTCAACACAAGCAGATGTATCAGCACTTGAAACCTACGCTGCTTCCTTAGAAGGGAGTGAAATAATGCAAGCAGTCCAAACTGAACAAAGAGTCATGGAACCCGCCGATATAAAGGCTTGTGTTGAAGATGGTATTAAACAAATCGACAGCTGTTTAGATAAATCAGCTTTCAAGAAGTCCAAAGATCTGAAAGAAGTTGAAATAGTTATGAAAGAACTTAAAACCAGTTTCCAACAGATGCAAGTAGAGCTTAGCAAAGAGTCTGAAGGTGAGTCTTCGATTTTAGCTAAATCTAACATCGCAAGAACTCTCTTCAAGCTCAAAGAGTGTTTAGTTCACACTTATGAAGGTGGCTATGAAGAGTCTCTTGATGACATCGAGAAGACGTTTGAAGACATTCTGCAAGCTCTACCTGAGTTAGAGGTCTTATTGGCTGAACAAATGAGCTCCAAAGTATTGAATAAAATAAGTGAAACTGTTAGTATTTCAGAGTGTTGTGCAGAAAATCATGATGCTCACATGGAGTTCATGAAACGCTTAGTGGCTCCATTAAGTGAACTTGCGGCTGATATTGAAAGACTTGGAAAAAGTAGCGAAACTGAAGTATCGAAATCTTCTGCACAGATGGTTGGTTTACAATCTCGCCTTATGACTGCTTTCAGAGCTCTTAATGAGGTGAGCGAAAATGTTCCGAACGAGCTCTTGGATCATGTTCTCACTGGACAAAGTGTTTTAGTGTCTGTGTTTGATTTTATCGAAGCCACTGACTCTTTGCGAGTTATAGAAGTCATTCAAGAATTGGACAATTTGCTGGTACCTTTGGGGGGAATAAATGAGATTTTAAGTGAAACCTTGCGACAGTCCGATGGAGAACAACTTTATGAGCTATTGAAACCCGTGAAGGAAGCCCAAGAGCTTCTTACTACTGTGCAAGAGCAGTTGGCAAGTGGAAGTGAACTGGCCACTAAATTGGCGACATCAAATGAATTTGTCATCCACGAGTTGCAACAGAAGATCGAAAGAATTGAAAATGAAATACTCGTCAGGGAAAATCTTTCCGAGCTCACTGTAGAGGAAGTCAAAGATATTCAGTCAATAGCAGAACCTTTGGAAAAGCTTCAAGAGTCTTTGGTGGAATTTGCAACTCAGCAAAAAATAGAAATGAGTTCCGAAACGACGCATAAACGCAAAGCAGACATTGAAGAAACAATAGCCGATTTAAGTGTCCTAATCGAAGAAAAAGAGCCACAACAAGTTCCAGAAAAAAAATCAAGGCTATCAGAAAGTAGTCCTGAGAAATTGTGTTCTGAAAAACTCGAGGTTCAGCAGTCCTCAATTCAAGACGGCTCCGCTGAATTGAAAGAAGAGAAACAAGCTGCTATCGATACATCTGAAGCTAAACGAGCCCCAACCGAAGATAAGTCTGAGAAAATGAAAGTTGAAGAGCCAGAAGAACCTTCATCACTAAAAGCACTGGATGAGGAAGACATTGCTGTTTCATCAAAAACTGAACTTAAGAAAGAACAACAAAAAGTTTTGCTACTTGATTTACAAGCAATTAAGTCTCAAATCGGTTCGGATATGTTCAAGAGCTTCGAGTCATTGCGAATTCTTAAAGAGCGAATTATTGAATCCAAAGACGTTCAAGTTCAATTAGCCTCTCAAGAGATTTTAAGCACTTTGGAAATAACCGTAAGTGATTTAGAAAAGGTTCTCATTAGCAGCACTGCTGAGACGGTTGAAGATTCCCTCTTTCTTCCTCTTTTCAAAATGCGGGATCTGTTAGCATTCATCAAACAAAATCCAGAACATTATGAAGAACACACAGAAATTTTGGCTATGGCTAACAAAGTCTTCACCTCGATTTTAAATCACAATGTGGGATTAAGAAGGTCATTCTTACAGGACATAGTTCAAACGCCAAAGGATGAGTTTTCGAAAATAATTCCTATTTTAGAAGAAGCTCAGGCCCTGGAAACATGTAGGAGTCTTTTAACAGTGGTTCAGGAACTAGATTCCATATTAACTACGATTGTCACTAAAAACGAAAGCTGTCTTGGAAGGTCTTCTGAAGCTTTCATTAAACTTCAAGAGAACCTCAATGAGTTAAGAGGCCAAGCAGAAGACCTTGGAAAAAGGCTGCCAATGGCTTTCAAGCAGACATGTGTTGAGCCACTTGTGAAAATATGTGAAAGCGTGGATGATTCAAAAACTGAAGATGTTATAGGGGTTCTTCAGGAAATGGAAGCTCTTAAGGGACCTTTAAAGGTTTTAAAAGAAACAATTGCACGAAATATAAAGAATTTTAAAGAATCACAAGAATTGGAAATTTCCGAAAAGAATTCGAAAAAATCGGAGAAAGCGAAGGAATCAAAGAAAGATGATAAAATCGTGAAGGCGGAAGATGGAACTCAAGAAAAAAAACTCAAAACAGAAGAGATTATCAAAGATAAGACTACTGAAGAGATCGATGTTAGTAAAGAACTTGCTCAAAGCCAGGTAATACTATTGGCTTTAGATAAAAGTACAGAAACATCGAGTATAACTACTCAAAAAACTATGATTGAGGATTCTGATGTTAAGAAAAAAGTCGAAGCTGAACCCAAAAAAGAGACAGAAACGGATCAAATTGAGCCAAAAAAGAAGAAAACAAAAGCTAAGAAAGAAAAAATTGGTATTGAAGAAGTCAGCGAAAATAAAATGACAGCCGAAGCATTGGAAATTGAAAAACTAGATCTTCAAAAAGCTCAATTACTCGAAAGTGAAAAGATAGAGTTACAAGAAATTGAAGATTCTAAGAAGGAAATTAAAATCACATCGGTTGAAGATAAATCGAAAGAATCTGTTCTTGACGAGACTCAACCAAGCGAAGACAACACCGCAATAGCCGAAAATATTGAAGCCGAAAAAGAGTCGAAAACGGATCAAATTGAGCCAAAAAAGAAGAAAACAAAAGCTAAGAAAGAAACAGTTGCTTTTGAAGAAATCAGCGAAAATATAATGACAGCCGAAGCATTGGAAACTGAAAAACTCGATGTTCAAAAAGCTCAATTACTCGATAGTGAAAAGGTAGAGTTACAGAAAATTGGAGATTCTAAGAAGGAAATAAATATCACATCGGTTGAAGACAAATCGAAAAAGGCCTTGCCAATTCAGAAAGAGTTAGCTGAGATTGAAGAAATCAGTGAAACGACAAAGAAAATCGAAACTATGGAGATCGAAGAACCACATATTAAAGAAGCAAAACTATTTGTTGCTGAGGAAATAAAACAAGAACAAGTAAAAGATTCTAAAAAAGAAATCGAAGTTATTAAAGTTGAAGTAAAATCTAAGAAAGCTGACATATCGAAGCCAACTGAGCCCAAGGAAGACAATGCAAATGAAAATAAGACCGAGACTGAGACTGAGGACATTAAAGAGTCAAATATTCAAGAAGCGCAGTTGCTGAGTACGGAAAAAATTGAAGATCAGAACGTGGAAGTTCAAGCTGAATCTGTAGAACTAGATAAAGACGAATCCAAAAATATAAAAGCGGAAGAAGCTGATCTAATGGAAGTCAGTGAAACCCCGATTAAAGCTGAGTCAATGGAAATCAAAGCACTTAAAGCACAAGTAGCTGATGTCGAAAAAATTGAAAATCAAATATTGGAAGATTCAAGAAAGGAAATCGAAATTGCAGACGTAGAAGGTTCAACGTTGACAGCTGAGAAGCATTTTACTCAGCCAGAAAGTCTTGAAATGGGAAAAATTTCTGCAGCTGCTCAAAAAGTTCAAGAAGAAGTCATTGATAGTATTCAACCTCTAAAAGCTGATGTAATCGAAACAAAACTAATGGAAAAAGAGTCTGATGGTAAAACAGATTCAGATGCTTCAAGAGAAAAAGAAATAAAACAACAAAGTGTAGAAACTGAAGAAAAGATGTTGGAAGAAGGAACACAACCACATATTGAATCACAAGAACCAGCTATTATTGCTGAAGAGCCCAACGCTTCTGAGCCAATAGAAACCATGGAAGTAGTTTCAGAAGTTAGTTCAACTTCAATAGTACAAACATTAGAAGTGATTGCTCAATTATCAGAAGAGTCTGAAACTACAGTAGCTAGTGCTATAAATGAATTGAATGATTTGAATAAAAAACTTGCAGCTGGTGATTTTGATGATGACAAACTACTTCAATCAGTGAGAAAAGCCTTCTTCAAACTCAGAGAATGTATTGTTCATACTTACGATGGAAGTAAGGCATCCGATGATGAAGAAGAATCTAAGCTAAAGGTTATTGATGAAGCTTTTAAGGATATTCTGGAGTCGAATTCGTTCGTTAAGAATCACATTTGCAATGAGCTTATGAACAATGCTATCACATCTATTGAAAATCTAAAGACTTCTTTATGTGAACGTTCTTGTCAGAAATTATCTAAGGAGTTAGAACCTTTAGTTCAACCTTTAGGCAGCCTTAAAGAGTCAATTGAAGTTCTAATGGAATCAGATGACGATTTATTCGAAAAGTCTTCAAGTAAAATGATTTCCCTGCAGACTTGCCTAATGAATACGTTCTTCAAATTTGATGATCTAGCATCAAATCAGGAAGATAAGGATGTTAAAGCAACTTTGGTTAGTGCTCAAGATATTATTTTGAAAATTCATGATCACTTTGATGTCCCTGAACAGTTTATACCGAAGATTAAGATTTCAGAAGACTTAAGCCGTTTGTCAGGCCCAATGGAAAGAATTTTAAAGCTGTTGGCATTTGAAATGGTAGGAAAAGAAGAAATAGTATTAGAATCAAGAAAACCAGAAATAGAAGAAGATAAATCAGAAGAAAAACGTGATGAGCAGGAACTTCTTGAGGTTAAGGAAGTTGTAGAAACAGAGCAAGAAACAAGCCAAGACCAGACAGCTGAAATTTCCAAAGTAAGTGCTGAAGTTACTGAAGAAAAGAAGCTAGAAAATACCAAAAAAGAGCTTCAAATTGAAGACATAACTGCGAAACAGGCAGCAACTGAAATTTCTGTAACGGAAGCTGAACAAATAGAAAGAAGAAAAGTAGAAGACAATGCCCGAAAGCTTTCTGTAGTTGATGTCACGACTAATGAACCTCACAGTGCGAAAATTGCTGAAGTAGAAGAAGTAGAATGTGCAACAGTTCCCGATGCGAAAAAGGCGTTAGAAATTATTGATATTGTGCATGAAGGAAAAGTTGCAGAGAAAGGTGTAACCAAACCTGAAGTTATTGTTGAGAAAAGTATTGATTTAACAACTCAAAAGCCTGAGGATACGGAAGTTAAGTCAACAATAAAACAAAATGCTGAAATTTCTAAAGTAAGTGTTGAAGTTATTGAAGAGAAGAAGATAGAAGATACCACAAAAGAACTTCAAGTTGAAGACAAAACTGCGGAAAAAACTGTTGAAGACAAAACTGCGGAAAAAACAGCAGCTGAAGTTTCTGTGGCAGAAGCTGAACAAGGGGAACTTGAAGGGCTCGGGGAAGATCAACAAGTGCTGGAGAAAGTCTCGGAAACTGACAAGGATATGAATTTAAGAGACGACAGCAAAAAGAGTGAAGCCATTGAACAGGAAACTCCATTACCGGAAACAAAGGAGGAAAATGTACAGTCTATGTCCCATGAACTTCTTGAGGTTAAGGAAGTTGAAGAATCAAAACAAAAAACAAACCAAGACCAGACAGCTGAAATTTACAAAATACGTGCTGAAGTTACTGAAGAGAAGAAGCTAGAAAATACCAAAAAAGAGCTTCAAGTTGAAGAGATAACTGCGAAACAGTCAGCAGCTGAAATTTCTGTAACGGAAGCTGAACAAATAGAAAGAAGAAAAGTAGAAGACAATGCCCGAAAGCTTTCTTTAGTTGATGTCACGACTAATGAACCTCACAGTGCGAAAATAGCTGAAGTAAAAGAAGTAGAATGTGAAACAGTTCCCGATGCGAAAAAGTCGTTAGAAATTATTGATATTGTGGATGAAGGAAAAGTTGCAGAGAAATCTGTAACCAAACCTGAACTTATTGTTGACAAAAGTATTGATTTATCAACTCAAAAGCCTGAGGATACGGAAGTTAAGCCAACAATAAAACAAAATGCTGAAAAATCATTCACTGAGGCAGAACTAATTGTTGAAGAAAAGTTCAGCGAAGGCGCTCAAAAGCCAGATGTAGTTGAGAATATTCCGCAAGTTAAAACGGCAGATGTATCTGAAGTAAATGTTGAAACAATGGAAACAAAATCTATAGAAGCAAATAAGACCGAAGCTGAAATTGTACAAATTGGAACAGAATCACAGTCTGGAGTGAAGTCAATAACGGAGCCTATGACAGCTAAAACTGAAGAAATGAAAATCGATTCTTTGAAGCCAGAAATTAAAGAAATAGAAGCGTGTGACGCTCAGAAAGCTGAGGTTACTGAAATTAAATCTGAAAAACTCGAAAAAGGCAAGGTCGTGGAAAATAAAATGGAAACCAAAATGACAGATGTCACTTCTAAGGCATTGGTTGCTCAAAAGTCTCTAACTGAATCGGAAGAAGTAAGAATTGAGACTTTGAGTAGTTCCACACAACAGAAAACGGAAGAAGAAATTATTAAGTCAGCTGAAGCCCAAGTAGCAGAATCCTCAGAAATTAAACTTGCTTCAATTGAACAAATAATGACAGTTGATGAGAACAAGGTAGATTTTAGCTGTGAAAAAGTTACACCTAAGAAGTTAGTTGCTGAAAAATCTACAACAAAAGCAGATTCAGTAAAAACTGAGGCTTGTAGTGATGCTCTCAAAAAGGTAGAAGAAGAACTTATAAAAGCACCTGAAGAACAAATAGCAGAACTTTCCGAATTGAAGCTTGAAAAGATTGAACAAGCTGCAGTTGATGATAAGAAGTCATTTATAAGTACAAACGAAATTCTTCCGGAGAAGCTTGTAGCCGAAAAATCAATCACAAAGCCGGACACGGTTATAGTTGAACAACACAAAATAACAGACAGACAAAAGGCAATTATTCAAGATGTGTCGAAGACTGAAGGTCAAACTGCCAGCCTGGATGAAATAAAACCTGAGGTAATTGAAAAAAAGACTCTTGAAGACAGTTTTAAAAAATCAATCACGTCAGAGTTGGCTCTGGAAGCTCAAGAAGCTCAAAAATCCTCAACAGAAGCTGAGAAATTGGAAATCAAAAAGTTGATAAATGAAGCGCAGATCCTGAAGGTTAATACTTTGGATGAAAGTGAAGCTAAGAAAGCAGAGATTTCTGAAGCTGAGCTTGAAGACGAAGCTAGAAGGAATAAGAGTGTTGAACTTTCAACAAAGGAACAGGAAGCTTTGGAAATAAAAGAAGTCATAGAATTGACAGATAAAATAAGTAAAAAGGATGCTGAAGAAACTAAAGAAGCTTTAAAAACCGACGAAAAGAAGGATGAGGAGACATTTATCATAGAAATTTCAAAAGATCTTGAAAATAAAGAATCTGATGTCAAGAGTATTGAAGAGAAAAAGGAAGACGATTTATCGAAACCTAAAAGAAGAAAGTCAAAGGCCAGTCCTGAAAAGAAAAAAACTGAAAAAGCAGAATGTAAAATTGAACAAGATGAAACGAGCTTCGGAAAATCAGATTTAATAAAGACTGAATCAAAACAAAGTGTCGAAGAAAAAACTGAGAAAGAGGCTGAGCAACCTGCTCAAACGAAAAAAGATGATGCTTCTTTGGTTGACGAGCCCAAAAAATTAAAAACTGAAAGTTCGAGTAAAATAGTTGAACAAAAAACATCAGAAGAACTTCCGGTAAAAGACATTGATTCCAAAGAGAAACCCGTGGATGAAGAGGCTAAAGCCCCATCTGAGACCCAAAAAAGCGAAGAGAAAGAAACAAAGAAGATCAAGAGAAGAAAATCTAAGGCCAGTCCAGAAAAGAAGAACGAAGAGGAAAGAGTTGACGAACTTGTTAAAGATGATCTTAAATCAAAGAAAAAAGATGTTAAGGCTCAAGAACAACAGGAGGAGAAAGAAGAGAACAAAATTGTCAAAGATGTTTCACAAAAAAGTGAAGAGAAAGAAGAAGAAAGACCAATAATTCCACAAAAAATAGAAGAGAAAGAAGAACTAACTTTGACTCAAACTGAACCTAAAGCAGAAATAGTTGCACCTGTTGAAATTGGAACTTTCAAATTTAGTATCCTCAAAAGTGTTGTTGAAACTGTTAAAGGCACTTCGTCCGATGTTCAAGAAATCAAAGATATCTTTGCTGATTTGAGCAAGCTAAATGATCAGGTGCAATCGCGACCAAATGATGAGAGTATTCTCAAGAAGATGGCTGAATCGTATTTGAAACTTCGAGAGAATATTATTTACAAAGATGATTTGAGTTCATCAAAGGTTAAAGAGGACAAATTTGTTGAACTCAAGTCCTGTTTCAACGAAGCCCTTGAGCCAAACCACGCGTTGCGAAGGCACATCTCTAATAGCCTTATGATGAGTTCATTGTCTGTGTTGGAAAAATTGAAAAATAATCTAATGGAGAACTCTTCGAAGAAATCATTTAAAGCCCTTGTTCCGTTTATTGAACCTCTCTCTAATCTTCAAACGGCTGTTGAAAGTCTTACAAAAAGTGACGATGAAAGCTATGATAAGTCTTCAGGGCGGATGGTGAATCTTCAATCATGTCTTATGGATGCGTACTTCACTTGTGACGACATCAAACCACAAGTTGATGAGAAACTCTTAAAAACTGTTCAGCGTGTAATGAAAGAAATGCTTCAAGTACATGACAAAGTTGAAAATGCTGCTCAATCGGTTGACAGAGTTGCTATGAGTGAAAGCATTGAAGATATTTCAATCTCGATTCAACAATTCCAAGCAATTTTAATATCAACCCAATCTGAAGAAGAGACAAACGTGCTAGAAGAAGTTCAAATAAAGAAAACGGAACTGGGAGAAACAGAATCATTTTTGGGTGAAGCATCAGTTAAGAAAGAAGAAACTAAGAAAAAAGATGAAGTTGAAAAAGATGAATTGGTTCAAGAGAAAACAGAGATTGAAGAATTATCGCAACCCAAAACACAGAAGGAAGATGTTTCGGAAAGTAAAAATGAGAAAGTTAAAAAAGTCAGTGCCGGTAAAAAGAAATCTCCGTCTCCAAAAACAAGCCCTAAGAAAAAGAAAACAGAGAAAACTGAACCTGCACAAATCGAGCCCAAGAACAAACAAGAAGAGACCATAATCAAAAACGATATCTTAGATGAAAAAGAAAACGAAGACAAATCCACCAAAATGAAGTCAACTATCGATAAAGTTGAAGTGTCTGGAAAAGCATCTGAAGAAACCCAGAAGAGAAATCTTGAGAGTCTAGAAAGTCAAACAAAGTTGATGGAAAAATCAGATGGCGAAGATGAATCCAAGAAGGTAACGGAAGAATCTGGGAAAACAGAGGCAGGTTCAGGCATTCAGAAGACTAAAGAAAAAACGGAAGTTATTGATGAAAGTGCTTTGAAGAAAAAGAAGTCAGTAGACCAAAAGGAAGTTTCAGACTTAAAAGCAAAGAAGGAAGTCAAGAAACAAGTATCTGCAGAAGTAGTTGAACAAAAAATGGAAAAGGGTGATCTTTCAGCAGTGAAGACGGAAACAGAAAAAAAGGCCGAGGAATCAGTAGTAGAGCCTAAAGAAATTGAAACCACGATTTCAGAAATATTGGATGCCAAATTGTCTGCCACTACGATGGCTCAAGATATAAAATCGGAAGATCTTGGTCATGTTGAAGTGATTAAAGAAGCAAAACAAATTGATGAAACAACAGTTACAGCTGAAACACAAGATAATCAAATTACTGAAGAGAAAATAACTAAAACCTCTGAACAAAAACTGGAAGAGGCAAAGGGAAAAGAAGAAAAAGAACCAAAATCGAGTGGTGCTAAAAAATCAAGTCCCAAAAAGAAGCAAACTAAGAAACAAACAAAAGAAGACAAGGAACTAGAAACTAAAACTTCAAAGCCAGAGGAAGAACCAAAGCTGGATAAGGAGATCTTTAAGAATAAGCTAGAAGGAAATGAAGAAACAAATGAAATAAAACAAACCAGAGATAAATCTGAGACCATAGTGAGTGAAAAGGCTGAAAAAGAAGAGATTGAAATTTCAGAACCCAAAATAGAAGATGCAAAGAAGAAAGACATTGAAGACACAAAACCGGGTGTTACCAAAAAACCAAGTCCTAAAAAGAAGGAACTAGAAACTACAACTTCAAAGTCAGAGGAAGAACCAAATCTGGTTGAAGAGATCTCAAAGGCTAAGCTAGAAGGAAATGAAGCAACAAATGAAACTAAACAAACCAAGGATAAATCTGAAACCCGAATGGGCGAAAACGCTGAAAGAGAAGCGATTGAAATTTCAGAACCAAAAATAGAAGATGCAAAGAAGAAAGACATTACAGACACAAAACCGGGTGTTACAAAAAAACCAAGTCCTAAAAAAAAGGTTGCAATGAAAAAAACAGATGAGGAATCTTCAAAAACAGTATCACAAGAACAAACGAAATCGAATGCTGGAGAAAAGCTCTTCGAAGAAGATGCTGATGTTGGCAAATCATTTAATGAACAGTCTACGACAGGTGTTGAACACAAGCTGACTTTAGAAACAAAAGCAACTGAAGAGGTTACACTGGATAATCCCCCAGATGAATTTAAAACTCCAAGTTTAATTTCTAAAAAGTCTGAAGAGGTACCAGAAATTCTTGAAAAAACCTTGGAAGACAAAACAACACCTCGAACCAGGGCCCAAAAAATAAGCTCAAAGGAAACAATCGAAGAAAGCAGTATTAAAACTGAAGAAATCCTTGGTGAAATCAATAACAAGGCTACTGAATCAATTGAAAGAACACAAGAATCACAACCAACTAGACCTTCCAAACCATCTGAGCCAGCTCTGCCAGAGAAAACTATCGAATCTTCGTCCTATGAGATGAAAGATCGCAAAAAGGAATCCAAACGTGCACCGAACTTCGATCTAAAGTTGACCAATCGAAACTCACCACTTGGCAGTGACATCAAACTCACCTGCTGCATATCTGGCAGTGATGTTTCCGTCCAATGGTTCAAGGATAAGACTCCAATTAAGCAGGACACCAAACACCTACTCAGCTACGTTGACGGTCTTTCATCACTTGAAGTTCGATCCGTTGAGAAAACTGATTCGGGAATATACCGCTGCGTCGCTACAAACCGCAATGGCGATATCGAAACAAGTTGCCTTGTTTCTGTTTACGAAGTTCCAACCGCCCAATCGGGCACTCCGCCAATATTCACTCGCAACATTCGAGGTATGTTTCTACATCTATGCTTCAAGTTCACAACCAAAACAAAGTACTTACCCACAATTCCCCCAACCTCAATCACATTACTTGTGCCGCTGCTGTCACCAAACATACTGTGTTTTCCATGCCATTGAGTCACGAGAGACATATTCTAATTATAATATGAACTTGTGACAGTTGTACACGGCTAAAATTAGAACTAATCTAAGCAAGCCATGTGATTGAAGTGCCCGATATTTCTTTTCTGATTGATCTTAACGCAAAGGGAGTTTCAAAAATAGCCGTCATTCCTAGCGGTTTTGGCTTTTGAAACTTCCTGCTTTCTAAACACAGTTTTTATGCTTGTTTTTTTTTTTTTTTATTCTGCGCTGCCTTATGCCAACCTATATTAAAAAAAAAAAAAACGAAAAACAAAAGTCGTATATGTATGTGTCCGAAAAACTATTTTTTTCACATTACACCTTGCATGTTTGTTGTGTAAGTAATACAGGTAACAGTCACTGCGGTATTTAACGGTAAGTATTCACTACACACTCTTCACTTACTCATTGATTTTCAAAATAAAAATAGCAAGATAAAATAAAATTCTTAACTTAAGGATAGAATTCCGCGTTAGTGCAACAAAGAAAACCTAATGCAATTTTGTTGTTATATAACGATGAAGTGTTTTTGAAAGTAAATATAGCACTTGGCATCGGCAACCTAAATAACTGATCTTTGTGCGCGGTGGTCAGAAGACCGCACTAGCTTCTGTCATGTCAATCTTCAATTGTCTCTAGATCCCGCCGTGAATCGAATCGATCAGTCGTAGTTGTAATTTCTAATCGAACGGTCGATACACGATAAATTCAAACGGAATCAAGAGAACAAATCACGAACACTGTGTGTGTGTGTTAAAAATAGAATTTTTCAATTTCTATTTTTTTTTTATTTTTCGAAACTTCGGTCTTGAAACGGTTTTTTCAAGCTTACGAAACGTTATTTGAATAATTCACAGTAGAAAAACGAACAGATATGGGACAAACGGATGGAGATGTTGCACCACCGGAGGAGCGTGCGTCACAGGACCCCGAGGAGAGACCATCTCCAGCACCCGATACGTTACAGGTGCCAACACAAAAGCGACGAAAGAAGTCTCCAACACCTCTGGGTCTTCGTGGCCGAAGTGCAACTCCAATTCGAGGCCGTAGTCAAACGCCATTTACCTTGTACCTTAATCGTAGAAGTGCGACCCCATCGACATGGAGAAGTATAACTCCATTTTTGAAACGGGAGGATAAGGAAAAAACGCCCTTCGAACTTGGGAGGGACATTAAAACACAGCTATACTGCAACAAGGCGGTTTTCGATAAGGCTCTAATTATGGATATCACAGAGCCAGAGGTACCACCAGTGCGTTACATAACATCTGATATGTCTGTCATCGATCGTGCGGCCGTCATGGACGTATCGAATGTCGAGGTTATTTACGTTGTTGAAGAGTACGAAGAATACACGGAAGAGGAGGAGGAGGAAGAGATCATCGAAGAAGTTAAGCCAAAGAAAAAAGAGAAGAAATCCAAAAAGGGCAGGACTCCACGCAGATCAACTGATAGGGACTCGACGAGCCCAGGAAGAAGTGAGCTAAGTGTTGAAAAAGAAACTTCGGAGGATCGCGAACGATCAGAGAGTGTCGAGCCAACAGAAGCACCTGAAAAGAAGAAAAAGAAACCGGCACCTAAAAAGAAGTTGGAGAAAAAGGAAAGCAAGATGAGCCTCAAGTTAGAAATGGGACCCGGTGCCAAAGCGAGCAAAAAGATGTTTGATCAGGCTCCGCCCCAACCACCACCAAGGCCACCACCAAAAAAGAGCAAAATTGCTCTGCAAATGGAAGAGCAAGCCAAAGCTGCCAAGGCCAAAGCTGAAGAAGACGCAAAGAGAAATGCTGAAAAGCAAAAAAATGAAACTTTTGAAGAACGCCAAAAACGTCTTAAGGCAGAAGCTGAAGAACAAGCACGTATCGAAGCATTAGAAGCAGAGATTCGCGCTCAGCAGGAAGCCGAAGAAGCAGCAGCAGCAGCCGAAGCAGCAGCAGAAGCAGCTGAGTTAGCAGCCATGGAACATGAAGAGGAGCACGACGATGAGACCGGTGATGAAGAAGGAGGAGACCACTCTGATGAAGAGTCTTATGCTGAAGATACCGATGATCACGAGTACAATGAAGATGAAGAGGCTGAAGCAGGTGATGAATTCGACGAAAACATCAAAGACAATCGACGAGCCAGCAAAGTGTCTGTGGATAGTTTCACAAGGCCTGACCCAGAGGAAGAAGAAAAGTGGAAAAAGATCGCCGAAGAGGAAGGCGAAGAGTTCATGTTGCAACTTCGCAAATATAGCATGGCTCAAGCGCTTAGTGAACGCGACCGTGACGCAGATTGGCAAAAACGTCGTGAGCAGGCACGTTTGCCACATTTCATCAATTTCTTGACTGATCGTGCAGTAGAAGTAGGCCACAATGTGCGTTTGGCATGTGCTGTCGGTGGTCCCGATTTGTCCGTCAAATGGTTCAAGGATGGCAAACAACTAGAACGTGACAATACCCATAGAATCGCCAACAACAACAATATTCTAACGCTCGAAGTTGTCAATACGGTTTCAACAGACTCCGGAGAGTATTCCTGTGTAATTGCTAATATAAACGACCAAGTAACATCGACGTGTATCGTAACAGTTTATGAAGTTTACAAGGACGAACCAAGTCCCCCGACATTTAGTTTAATTCGAGGTAAGCTTTAATGTTGTCCTTTTTTTTTGAAGGGTATCATTTTGATATTTCGCTTTTACTAGATTTTTATCATTTACACGACGACGAACTAACGATCGAATGTCATGTGCATGGTATTCCCCGGCCGAAGGTCACATGGCTATTTGGCGCCTTCGAAATAAAGCCAAGCTTTAAGTTTACATTGCTAGAGGAGGCTCACGGAGTCTACAAATTGCTAATCTATCGGCCCTCAAACAAAGACTCTGGAAAGTATGTCTGCAAAGCACAGAATGCTAGTGGCGAAGCGCAAATAACCCATGCTATCGAAGTGGCCAAAAACAAGAACTTCCACGTTCATGGCATCTTCAGGGCCCGTGATCGTTTTTCACGCGAAAAAGAAGCGAGTGCACGGCAGGCCATGGATGAGGCTATGGCTTCGAAAAAAGAATCCGATAGGAAAAGAGCAGGAACTGTAGAGCCCCGAGCTGCAGCTCGGTCATCAGTCAATGAACCGTTGGTTTCGCCAAAGAATAAGCTCAAGATCGCCACCCAACTTCGTGATCGTATGGCACTAGAAGGTGCCACTATCAAATTATTCTGTAATGTAACCGGCCCTAGTCCAGCGTGTCGCTGGATGAAAGACGACAAATGGATTGTGGTTGGTCCAAATATCAGAAATCTTACCGAAGAAGGTAGAGCAGTTCTAGAACTTGTAAATGTTACATCTGAAGCATCGGGCCAGTACAAATTGGTCGCAAAGAACGAACACAGCGAAGTCGATACATCTTGCTTCTTGCGAGTCTATGGTGCTCAAGTGGAGGGAGATGAACAGGAGCCAATGTTTGCTTTGCCAATTCGAGGTAAGCCAAGGACAAAAGACAATTGATCGACAAAAGATAAAAGCTGCAAAAGAGCGCACATCAGTGACATATCGAGGTCGCGCAGTCCATAAATAGACATCGCGAACTCGATTTCATTCGTTGGGGCATTTATCTTCGATCAACAGTTTGTTGCATTAGTGTATGTGTGTGTCTGATAGATCTATCTCTCTCCCTTTCTTTCTAACTTATTACAGATGTATATCATTCATCGGAGAACGATTTGATAATCGACACCAAAGTACGAGGAAACCCGCGACCAACAATTTCGTGGTTCAAAGACTCGCAGACAGTCGTCTTGGATGATCGCATCCAACAGATCGAACATTTGGACGGAGTTTGTGAATTGATCATAAATAAACCAACTCCTAAGGACGGTGGAGTGTATTCTTGTGAGGCGGTGAACAAACTAGGACATTCGAAGCAAACCCATTCGGTTGTTGTTGAGCAATTACCCCAATCAAGGCGTTCCAGTGGTTCAGCAAGTCAAATGGGTGAAGAAGGAGATGCTGGAAAGGCAGGTGAGAAATCTGGTCGCTCAAAGGGAAAGAAGAAGGATGATGGTGGTGATGCTACCTATGAACGTAGGAGTCGTTTGCCCGATCCTTCACCGAAGATGTCACTTTACTTCATCGGCAACATGTCGAATCGCTATTTAGCTGAAGGCAATAGGGTTAAGTTACAAGCTGTCATAGGAGGCCCAGATCCAACAATCAAATGGTTAAAGAATGGCCAGAATGTCGTGTTTGGGCCAAAGGTCCGTAACTTATCCAGGGATGGCTTGGCCGTTTTGGAATTTACCAAAGCTGCTGTTGAAGACTCGGGAACGTACACTTTAGTTGCTCGAAATGAATTCTCTGAAATTACCACCACTGCATTGCTGCACATTTATCAGCCCAACGTTGACACAGACGTCGCACCGGTCTTTGTTCGTTCAATCAAAGGTAAGTACAAAGTGCTCCGAAAATAGATTTTAACATGATCACAATCGAATTGCTAATTGTGGCGATACCTTGCATAACAAAGTTTTTAATAAACCAATATATTTTCAGAAACTTATCATCTGAATACAAACGAGCTAATTTTAGAAACTGGGATCCGCGGCCAGCCTACACCAAATATCACTTGGTTTAAGGATAGTGTGGAGCTAAAAAGTGAGGACCGATATCAAATTATCAATCATGCTGATGGCAATTCCGAATTGATAATTGACCAGCCAGTCGATAAGGATTCTGGAAAGTATGTGGTCAAGGCTGAGAATAGTGCTGGAAAAGCTGAGATATTGCATCATGTTGTCTTCAAAGGCAAGGAAACTCACATTGCCGATAATATTCACGGTGTTTTCCATGCCGACAAGAGTTTATTGAGAAAGAAGGACGAAGAGAGGCCACCATCTGCGGCAGGTTCCACAGCCGGAAGTGAGAAAGGTGGAAAGAAAGGCAAGAAAGGAAAGGAAGAGCCAGAAGAAGTCCTTGTTATTCCAGATGTCCCGGCTAAGGAAGAGAAGCGCGAGAAGCGTATTGGAATCCATTTTGAGGCTAAGGCCACAGATCGTTGTGTTGCTGAAGGCTCTCGTATCAAGCTCACTGCATATTGTGAATCCAAGGAGACGCCTGCCGTAAAATGGACGCATGATGATCAACAAGTTGTATACAGCCAGAAAGTGCGACAAAGCTATCGGGAGGGCTTGTGTGTATTGGAATTGGTTAGTGCCACAGTGAACGATAGTGGAATCTACAAGTGTACTGCAAAGGATGGCACTGGAGAGGTTACTACCATGTGTAAACTTGAAGTTTACAAACGCCCCGACAACGCAGATAGCCCGCCAACGTTTACACGATCGATTAAGGATAGCTACCACGAGAAGGCAAATGAAGTGGTGCTGAATGTGCATGTGCGAGGTCTACCAACACCAACTGTCCAATGGGTTAAGGACGGTGTGAAAATTGAACCAAGCGACAAGTACCAACAAATTGATCATGCTGATGGCACTTGTGAACTTTTCATCAGTAATCCTGTTCCTGGCGATAGTGGCAAGTATGTGTGCCAAGCTGAAAATGTCAAGGATAAAGCTGAAATCACTCACTTGGTTCACATTGAAGTTAGGAAGAAGCGCGCTTCCTCCCCAGGTAGGTCAATTCCACCAATAACTAAGGCCCCAGAGGAAACAGCAGAGGAAAAGGAAAAGAAGCAAAAGAAAAAGAAGGACGATGAAGAAGCTACTTCGAGCAGACGTGAGGTACCACCTCCACCAGATCTCCGCAAGAAGCTGTACTTGAGAAACTTCCTTTCTAATCGTACTGTCGCCGCGGGCAGCAACGTCCGCTGGGTGGTCAACATTGACGGACCCGATCCAACTGCCCGTTGGTATCGTAACGATCAAATGATTGCATTCGGCCCTAAGAGTAAGCTTGCCTGCCAAGATGGTATTGCTTACCTTCAGTTGGTTGGGGTTACAGAAGAAGAGGCTGGCGAGTATAAATTGGTGGTAAAGGGTTCTGAAAATGAAGTTCAGAGCACCTGTACGCTATTTGTGTACAGCTTGAAGAAAGAAGAAGAAGAGGTAGCACCGGTGTTTACGGTGGGAATAAAAGGTAGGCTAGTGTTGAATGTCAGTCATGTCCTGGAGATCGTTTTATGTTTGTCAAACAAGGTACGTTAAAATAGCTCCCTATTGTGTTCTCATTGCAACTAACCATAGGTAACGCTTGTTTCCCTTGTAAAAGTCATTCACTGTCTAAAATTTACTGTTATCTTATTTGTTCCCATTAGACACATATCATTCGAAAGATAACCAGATTATCCTTGAGTGCAAGGTTTCTGGAAATCCAAAACCAAATATATTTTGGCAGAAAGATAATGTTTTGCTGGAGTTCCCGAGTGACAAGTATCAGATTGTCGAACAGCTGGAAGGTATTAAGCAATTAGTTATAGCCAATCCCAACGTGAACGACTCTGGACTCTATACTTGTTATGCTGAAAGTATTGGGGGACAGATGAAGTTGAGCAAGTTCCTTGACGTCACTGATCACATAAAGGTGCGTAAGGAAGAAAAGAATAATCAAGAATCAGAGTTGGAAAAGGTCGTGATCCAAGATGGGAAAGAGAGAGCTGTTAAATCAAGAGAAGCCAAGAGAAAACTCAAAGTTGAGGCCTCGTTGAAGAACATGGTCGTTGGCAGCGGTAACAAGGCTCAGCTGCTGTGTAATGTCTCCGGTCCAATCGATGAAGTTCAATGGTACAAGAATGGAGAGCGAATCTTCAAGGACCTCAAGCATAAGATCTACAATATCAATGGAACCCTGAGTCTTGAGATCTATGATGCGACGACCGATGATTCAGGTGAATACAGCTGTATCGCAAAGAACGGTCAGCATCAAACCGAGATCAAGTGCAGTTTGAGCATCTATGACACAAGATCAGGGTACAAGGCTCCTCCAAGTTTCGATAGTGCGATTAGAGGTTTGAAAAATAAAACTATACTATTAGGAAGGTTATAGGGGTGACATTTTCATTATATTTTTAGAATCATTTGACGCACATCGCAATGAGATCATTTTGGAGTGCAACGTTCATGGTCGGCCAAGGATTACTTGGCTCAAGGATGATCATATTATTTCGAATAATCGTTATCGTCAATTTGAAGAAGCTGGAGGTCTTCGAAGGCTGATAATTCGCAATCCAATTTCCTCAGATTTTGGATCATTTTCTTGCTATGCAGAGACCGATGATCAGATAGAAGCTATGGCGGTTACTTTGAAAGCAGCAGACCTCAGGAAAATGCAGGCATACACTAACGGACACATTGATAATAGCAGTACTGATGATTCTTACAAGCATTATCGGTCCTCGGATAACGATCATGACGAAGAGTTTATCCAAAGCAGATCAGCCATGAAAGCGTCAAGCTGTGGAGCTGAAGTAAGGCGGAAGCCAGTCTTCAGTATGCTCCTAAATGATCGAACCGTTTTGGAGGGTTCGAATTTGAGACTTTCTTGCAACGTAGTCGGTGGTTGTGAGATCAGTTGGTTAAAGAACCACGAACAATTGCCATCGAGTTCAAGATATCAGAAACTTTTCAGCAATGGTCAAGCAACTTTGGAAATATACTCAGTTCAAGGGGAAGATACCGGGAACTACGCTTGCCGAGCATTCAATGAGTATGGCGAAGTTTTTTCATATGCTCAGGTGAAAGTTTTTCAGAGTTACGACGAGACTCCTCAACCACCCACGTTTGTTCGATATTTGAAAGGTATAAAGGTCTGCCGCCGAAGACTGAATGGTTTTAGAGATACATCACACTCATTGTGTTCAGTGTTTCGCGACTCAGTCTATTTTCCGTTTTATTTGTCTCTTTTTATATTGTTTATATTGTTTCTAACATGTTTACTTCATTTAGATACCTATTCACTTAACGAGGATGAGCTCGTCTTGGACTGCCGTGTCCGCGGTTATCCACGACCTGAGATACAATGGATGAAAGAAAGCGATATGCTCAACGCTGACGAAAAATATCGACCTATTTTCCAAAGCGATGGTTTATGCAAGCTTATTATCAACAGTCCAACCGAGAAAGATGCCGGTCTTTACTCGTGTGTAGCCAGAAATAGTGTCAAGGAAGAGAAGATAACTCATCAAGTTGACTTCAGAGGCAAAGATAGGGCAGCTTTGGAAAAGACACACGGTTTCTTCCATCGCGATCCTAACAAGCCACATCTTCAGAATCCTCTGGGTAACCATACAGTCACTCCCGGTGGCACTATTGCCATTATGGCTGAGTTCCTTCCAACCAGTAGCCCAATCGATGTGCAATGGCTCCGTTCAAGAGAACCACTTACCGGCCAGCCAAATGTAAGGACCTTCTTTGATCATGGTGTTTATACTCTGGCCATTTCGAATGCGGCTTCAGAATGGGAGGGCACCTACACTTGTCGTGCTACAAATGCCTATGGCAGGCTCGAAACACACGCACACGTAGACATAGCCGATAAAGGTGGCAAAGCTGCTGGGCCCCCATTGTTCTTATCGCGGCCAGAGACGGAGATGAAGATCGCTGTTGGTGATCCTTTCTCAATATCTTTCAGACTGCAGGGTGAACCTAAACCGAAGTGTATGTTAACACAAACATTTTTCAGAGCATAACTCTTACCTTGTCTTATTTTCTGTCTTGGGTATAGTGACTCTATTGAAGGGAACCAAGGACATCACCAAAACAGACCGCGTCAGCAAGGAAGCCTCAGACGATTACATCAGATTCACTGTTCAGAAGTCTCAGCCCTCAGATTCCGGTACCTATTTCGTGGTGGCTCGTAACGAATTCGGAACAGATCGAGTATTCGTCACAATAACGGTAAAAATCCAATCAATAGGCATTGGTTGACTTTTTGGCTTTTGCTTATAGCTATTTATTTTTAACCAATCTAATCGTTTCTCATGCTTACTCTTTTCATAGGTTGCATCTGACAAAAAGAAATAGATTAAAAAACAAAGTTGATACCTCTAACCTTATTGCTTATACAATACTAGTTTTTATCTGAAAAAAAAAGTTTTTTTTTTTAAATACAAAAATTAATAAAGAATTTCAATATGATTTCGGTTCGAATAACAGGTACTTCAACGGGCCCGATCATCAACACCAACATCACGTTGGGGTCAACCTTTAGAAAGCTTCCCAGACACTTCATACTTTAGAGGTAAGATATAATCAAATAATATAAATATGTCTTCGATGACTTTTTCAAAAGTTATCGAATCGTTAAACTTTCTGTGATGGGTAATTTTGTATCGTATAACTGTTATGTCTCCCGAATTGTCAGCCATATGTTAAGTTTTGAAGTTTTGTAGGTGTGTCTTACCTAGTCTAAAGTTACCACACGTCTTCTAGATACCATTATGTCAAGCTTCCTTAGTTTTTTCTGTTTCGTTTTCCATTTTTAGTGTCGGATATAAATGTGCTCAATTTTGATTTATTGAGATTATGTCAAAAGTGTCAGAAAATACGTGTAATGAAAAACACTTATGACCTCTTTCTTTTTTCAGATTTTTTATTAAATTCAACAGTTGATTCCCAAACCTTAACAGTACTTTACCAGCGTATTTTATTGTTTTGATTTTTGTTTATTAGATTATACATACATACATATTCAAAAAATTATTATATATTTTAATGAAATTATAAAGGAATAATGGATCGAAATATCTTCGTTAAAAAACATATTTAGAAATGAACAGAAATGATAGAAAAAGATATGGAATTTAGATGCTATGTGGCATCCTACAACAAATTTTGCAGGATGGACTTTATAATTCCTTTTGAAACCTTGTCACAAAAAAATAGGCTTCCTTCGAAGAAGAGATTCTTTTTAAAAGTGTATTTAATTTTTTGTTGTTATAGTACCTATATTTTTTAAAAAAAAAAAAAAACTTTTATTTAATTTATTGTTATTTTTTTCTTTAATAAGTTACAAATTTTAACACACAAAACACACACAATATTATACAAGAAATAAAAATAAAATAAAATGTTTCTCCGGGGAATGAACAAAATGGGTTTCTTTTAATTGAGTGATAAAGTGTTGAAATTATGAAATGATGGGATTTTAGTTTCTATTCAGAAAGGGTGGAATAGTATTTTGTTTTTGTTTGTATGAAATTAAATTTGCCACTGCACTGGGAACCGCAAGTATTTAGTTTTTTTTTTTTAAATAAAAAACTACTAATACAACTTTTTCGAATATCAAAAATCGGTTGAACCGTTTAAAGATCATATAACTGAACAAAGTTCTAAGGAATATACCGTTTTCGGGAAAAAAATAAAAAAAACATTCCTTTCAAGTCTGTATTATATGTTAAGATTTATAGTTTTAAAGACGTTAAATGAAGCCATAAGAAGCAGAGACAGAGACACCGAAATGATTTTCGCAATTATTTTTGAAAATCCTATAAAACTAATATTTATTGCAACAAATGCACTTTTTCAAGCAGTTATCATTGAAGAAGTGTATGGCCGTTTTCGAAAACCTCAAAACAAAGTCAATCTAACCGACAATTGATCATAATTTATGATGCAAAAGTTGCAATCGTCAAATATGCAATCGTCCTGGTTGCACACATGTCTTTTGATGAACGTCAAATGATTTTTTTGCAAGCGCAGTTGAGGATTTCGAACAGAAACCAATTTCATCAGAATTTGCAAATTCACTTTCGCTCGTCATTTTCAGCCGCGACGTGTTTATCGTTTTATTGACTCCCTAACTGATATCCAAAAATTAACAATCTCTCGAACCACCATGTCTGTCTCTTTCGTCAACTACATTTATACTGCAGCGAAGATGATGTAGATGCTAGAATTTGTGTTGGTGTTTTCGAACAGAAGACTGTCGCAGGTTGCGTTTAAGAATGCAAATGCATTTTTGACTCAGATGACGTTTTCGAAAACGGCCTATATGTATATCGGTTTCAAAAAACGCTGATTTTTCTTCTAAGAAATACAAGTTTTCAACCTTTAAAAAATAGGTGCAAAAATTAGCCACTATACGGTTCTCATGTTAGTAATGATCACTCCTTAGTAATGATTAAAATATTAAATAAGTTTTGCAATGCTATATCTAAAGGCCTCTGCCTGGGTCGATATTGTCATGATATAAAACTATTTTTCCGGGTAATTTCAAAAAACCAATTCTTTGATCAGCGTCGAATTTAATTTTAATATTTATTGCCCTTGCCTTAATATGGCTCGCCGACTCGAGCGTTCGACATTTCAGGTAAATGTAATATAGGGTAAGCGGGTCGCATACTGTAATGCCAAATAGCCACATTTGCTCAATTTTGTTTGCGAGTCACGACTCAAGAGTCATAATACGTGCATTTTTTTTTTGATAAGTACGTTGAAGGCATACGATTTTTTTTAAGTCCGTCCCATCTCGCCAAAATTTGTTTAGTTAATTTGATTTCGCAATAATTATTAAAACAAATTTCTTTTGTTTCTCAATAATTGTTTTGCCAATTTTCATTTAGTTTTTGGTTTGAGCTCGCAAAACTGATCATTTTGCAAAATCTTTCAAACGAATGGTGTAAGCGATAATGTGTTATTCAACATGGAATTGAAGCTTTTTTGACATTTATTAACATTAAACAAATAGGTAAAACCAATAAAAACTTAAATTATATAACACCAATTTAAATAATAAAATGCAAGAAATAAATTGCGAGGAGAGAAACCGGTAAAAAAACCGAAAAAGTATACGAATATGAGCCAAACAAGAAATTGCATAATGATAATTGTGAAGCTAATTATTGCTAAGGATGGACGAATTTGATTTAAATTTCTATTTTTTTTTTTAAATTTTGAAAATTGCCCAACAATTTTTTATAAGCAAGGGCCTTACGAGTACCTACTTGAAATATTTTCGTCGTCAAGATTTTATATAATGAAAACTTTTCAGGCCTTGACAAAATTTGGCAAATTCTTGCAATTTTTTTAGGGGGTAGTTAATTTTAGTATAATACCATGTGAGTTGCATAATGTAGAACATAATATGTACAGTGAGGACATGCATGTATCTTAAAGTTAAAATCACCAAATGGCAATTTCATCTTTTAAGTACCAAACTAACTCTATATATCATTTTAATGACCGATTTCATAAAGCCCTTTTAACTATTTAACAGGCTTTTAAATCTTAAAATGACGTTTGTTCCATACAAAATACGTCATTAAAAAATTTAAAAGCCTGTTAAATATTTGTGAAACCGAACATAACAATACAAAATGTGAAAAAGATATGTTTGCTTACTTTTTTGCACGAACTGTCACTGTTTTAGGTGTGTTCAGGTAGAGATTATTTAGAAAACAGGCTTAGAATGAGCACTAGTTAAAAAGTGTTTAAAACTCAGAACATTTTATTAAGGACATTTAAAGTTAGTAAACTAGTATCATGCTAACGCGCCACTTTTTTAAAGAAGGGATAAATGACAACACGTGGGTCATTTCAAACATTTGAACATTTAAAGATTTAGCCCGGCACAACGCCTACAGATTATTTAACTGTAAGTGTTAAAAAAATCAGCGTTCTCCGAGGAATGAAGATCCACTGTTTGCTTTATTGCTAGACCGTTCGGTGAAAGCTTATTTAATGCTTTTTATCAGTGAATTGGCCACCTTAGATCATATTACGATATCCACACCTCCATTTTTTTTCTTTTCGGGCTATTCAAAGTGCAAAGTGTACGATTGAGGAATTAGAAGCCACAAATACCACACGAACACTTCATCGAAAATTGAAACTTCAGAAGGGACCATGTTAGCCACAGGTATGGTCGAAATTTGAAAGAAATAATCTTTAAAAAACGAATGTAAAGAATGGTTCTTTTATATGACAATAAATCTTCCCGATAGACCTGTGTATTTTTTAAATTTATTTTTGAAAAAAGTAGGTAGGTACCTCTTAATTAATCACCCATTACCTATTTAATAAACAAATTTAACTACATACCCGTTTTTACTTGCTCTATAGGGCAAGTATTAGTTTCGTGTAAAAAAAAATCGAGTTTATAATCAAAACTAACACTACGAAAATCGAGAAGTCCGAAGAAGTGGGTTTCGTCATGCCTTCCGTCGGTCTGTGCGTCTGTGCGTCTGTACGTCTGTGCGTCGGTGCGTCCACTGTAATTTGAGCTAGAGCCTAATCGGGTGGACCAATTTGCATGAAATTTGGTACAGAGCATTTTTATGGGATTCCCTAGAGGGAAAATTCGAATTTTCATCTAGAACGGGTAGCTGCCATACAAATATTTTGGTTTCTTCAAATTTTCTCAAAAACGGCTGTAACGATTTTGATTAAACTTCGTACCTGTAATAGCCAAGTAAATTGTAAGATAACTGCATTTCAGGTTTTTCTCAAAATATTCACATTACGGAATTAGGTATTCCAGGTTTTTTGAGAAAATGGTCTTATTTTCGGGTTATTCGAGTATATCTTTGCCATGGTTACATCGATTTTGTTATAATTTTGCAATCTGATGCTTCTCAATAATTTAAACAATAATGCATTTAAAAAATTTAAAAACATGATTTTGTAACCAAAAAAATAGTCAAACGAAAAATCAATTTTTTAGTGCTTTTGACTCTATTTAATATTTACTCGTTAAATATATACATCATGCATCTTCAATGTTGTTTTACGTACAGTATTTAACCATAAGAGCAAGTTCGAGCGATCGAGTCGTGCATATATTTTTAAATGTGGAAGGCTTTAAAAAAATTATACGTACAGTATATACTCTGTCAATATTATGATTTATGACATTTGTATTTCATGTGTTATTGCTTGGTTTAGCTTCTGTTTTTCTTTCTATATAAGAAATTTTCTTTCTTATATCCGTTGTCTGTATATATGAAAAACTGGGATACAAGAAATAATTTTTTTTGGATTTTCAGAGTTTCTTATATCCATTTTGTACTGTATCTAATGTTAAACTGACTATTGAAATTGGCCCTTATTTGAATAAATCAAAAAATAAAGAAAGTTATTGCTAGGTACACCTTATTACTGAATTCAAAAGTATTGAATAGATTTAATATTTTTTTGTACGTCTACATATTAATAATAATGATTAAAATATAGATGGTTTCCCCTTTAAGTCGACGATATGTTATATGTACTAGGGTTTTTTCCTAATAAATGAACAATACTTCGGTTAAGTTTTAAGAAAAAAAATTTTTAGTAGGGAGGGTCTATTTTCCCAATTTTTAGCCAGGATGGCCAGAATTACATTCTTTTATTTTTATTTAATTTGTGAAAAAAAATTCCGAACTCAAAATTTTGAAAAAAAAAAGTTTTAGGTAACAAAATATGAAATATGATTTTTCTCAAAAATTTACGTAATTAAGAACTTATATTTCTTTTAATATTCAATGTTTTTATAAATTTTCAACCGAACTCTAAAAACCAGAAAGTATTTTACATCTTCTATTAATTGAAAATTATAAAAAAAACTATTTTTTTCTTAGAAAATTACTTTTTTGGTGTACTAAGGCCTAGAACTCACGTGGGAATATGAACTATTAAGGGGCAATATCACAGTCAACACTAACCGGAATAAGTGGCACTTAAGTTTCCCATATAAGGACCTTAGGCTAAGTTTCATAGTCAGCATAAATGGAACATAAGTCACCAACATCGGAGACTTAAGTGCGACTTATTCAGGTAAGTGCGCACTGTGATATTGCGCCTTGATCTTTCACACTTCCTACTTGAGTACCATTTTCTGACTGCCAAACTGGCCCTAAGTACATTCAAACTACCATTTTGTATCAACAAAAATTTAACACACCGGATTTTGAAGTTTTTTATTACTTAAGTTCTAATGCATAAAATACCCAATTTGCGAACCCCCTTCCGAACGCTTACCCCTATTTTCCTTCTTATAAAAAATCGGTTTATTCCAATTCCTCAAACGCCGACCATATAGTCAAATTGGAACAGTTACACTATCAGGTACTGCAGTCTGCAGAATGCTTTTTTGGATTTTAACAAAATTACGATTTGCAAATTGAGTGTTTTGAAATTTTAACTTTTTCGGCGATGCATATTTTTCAGCCAAAATTTAAATTTGTGTGAAATTTTTTGTCGCCGTAATAGTTTCACTTTAATTTCCAAATATTGAGTCGAAAATCTTATATGCTGTATTCTCTTGGGCTCAAGTTGGAGATCCCAGCATGTTTTCCAAAATATTTCCAAAATAGATTTCGAACCTTTTCTCGCTCAAGCTTCAATCATAAGAGGAAGTAAGTTAGTTTCAGTCGTGGATTTTAGAAAGTTTGAGTATTCAGTTTTTAAGCCGGCAGACTTAGGAGGAGTCGACTGCACTTATATAATTTATTACAAATACAAGGATGAAAGGTGATGTACATTGTACATTTTCATATTTACTTTCAGTTTCTATTGATTTCATTTTTGGAAAATAATGAATGTTCTTATCTTTTGAGGTTTTATTATTAAATAATTCTGTTTTTCTGTTTATTGAGGTTTGTTTATTTTTTGTTTTAAAATTAAATGTGAAATATGTATTCATACCTATCACAGAAGGCAGGAAATTTGCCAAATATCAACTAAAATCTTACTCTTTTTGTATGAATTCAGACCCACCTGGCCCGATATCAACCGAACCAACAGTCATCGATGCTGGTAAGAGTCACATCAGTTTGTCTTGGGGCAAACCTCAAAGCGAAAACTCTGCACCAGTGATTGCGTATCGTGTTGATGCATGGATTGTGGGTAAAGAAGGAGGTGCGATGTGGAAGGAAATAGGAATGACCCCAATCAACTCGTTTGATGCTTTCAATCTGCTGCCCAACTGTGAATACCATTTCCGAGTGACGCCAAAGAACCGCTACGGCTGGGGACCATCTGTGCAGACAAGAAGTCCCGTTCAAGTTGGAGGAGCTGAATGTTTGCCGGAGTTCATTAAGATCCTGCCAGGACAAACAAAGGCCCTTCTAGGCAAACAATGCAGCCTTGAGTGTGTTGTACAAGGAGCACCACGACCTAGTATTATTTGGTACAAAGATGGCTTACAGATAGAGTCTTCCGATAGGGTTAGAATCAAGCAGTATGGATCGGTTTGTAGTTTGCTTATAAATCAGGTGTCCGACATCGATTCTGGGCGATATACTTGTGAAGCGACCAATTCCAAAAGAAGAGTTTCAACATTCGCACGATTACAGGTGGTTTCCGATGAAAAACTATATGCAGCCGATCACAAGCTGAAGGAACTTATTACCAGTGATAATGGTTCTGCCATGGGAGAAACCATTCCCATCTTTACGATGAGACTTCGTGATCGACGAGTGCAAGTGACATATCCTGTGCGTCTAACATGTCAGGTGATGGGCTATCCTAGACCAGAGATAGCTTGGTACAAAGGTGACGATGAGGTCGAAGAATCTAGAAGAATTGACATTACTGATGATGGGCAATTCGTCACACTCGAGATAACGTCCACCAAACTCGATGACAGTGGCACCTACACTTGCACAGCTCGAAATGAACTGGGCTCAGTGTCATGTCACTGCTCCTTGATTGTAGACAAGGGCATCCGAGCCTATATATCGCCCGACTTCTATATGCCCCTGGAGCCTTTGTATGTCTTCAAGGAAGGTGAAGAAATCCGATTGACTGCAAAGGTTGAGGCTTATCCGTCTGTTGGAGTTTCGTGGCACAGAAATGGCGCTAAACTTCGTCCAAGTCGCCGAATCCTTACTACTCTTGATTCTAATGGATTCGTGGAGTTGATCATTGCCGAAGCAACTCACAACGATGCTGGTATTTACGTATGCGTAGCATCGAATGCTGTTGGTAAAGTGGAAACGAGTACTCGAGTAACTGTTGAAGAAGTAACAGAAGAAGAACGAAAGAAATTGCCGAAAATCCGAGCTAGTAACTTGCCGTAAGTTATAGATATATGACATTTATCCGGTGTTAAATTTGAATTATGGAATTTTTATTTTCTTATATAGATATTCTAAGGAACCGTTATTTGTTGTGAAACCACGCTCAAGTGAAGCTTACGAAGGTGATACTGTGATTATATTCTGCGAAGTAATTGGTGATCCAAAACCAGATGTAGTTTGGCTGAGGGATTTCTTAAAGGTAGGAAAATAATATTTTTTTAAAAATGTATTACGTTTATTGGAATTATTATTACTTTAATGCCCAGTATTTCAGTGTGAGACTAAAGTTAAACCCGAGCTAACTCACTAAAATTAATGAGTTAACTCTGGATTTACTAAGCAGATGCTTTTGAGGTTTTAGGCCAGGCGCGCACATGCAGCTAAACAGTTTGGTTGCGATTTTGAGCACTATGGGATTATATGAGAGTCCGCGCACATAAACCAGCGGAGTCTCATATAATTCCGAGTGCTCAAAATCGAAACCAAACTTTTTAGTTGCATGTGCGCGCCTAGCCTTACTCTTCAAGTCGTTCTGCACGCATCCTCTAATTAAAAACCGCTTCTTGTGTTAATTGTAGGTTAATTAAAGTCCATCGTAAGCTAACTCTAGCTTAACTCACTCCTGAAAGACTGGGCCTAAGTGATAAGGAAAATGAATTATGCATTAATATTACCTTTTTTTTAAACCATATACAAATATAAAGAAATTTTAGCCCAGAAATAGCGGAATATTTACCGCAAATATGTTGCAAAAAAAAGAAGCAACTTTTAGTTTACTGAAGGTGTGGGGTGACGTATGTGGAGTATTTATAATCAGGGCCCGGTATCGCGTAAGACTAAAGCAATTTCTCGATTAAGTGATTGTCGTTTTGAATATTGCGCCTTCTATCTTCCCCTATTTATTAGACAGAGATAGCTATTCACCCTTATTGTGAAGATCAACTAGTAACCAATTGACGATTGATAGAATTTATCGAATTGAAATCGAAATCGGTATTGCGAAAATGAATTTATAAATTATTGAGCTATTGTGAATGCCTTCAAAATATTTTCTTTATTTTGAATGAGGATGTGTGATATTTCTATTTCCATCTTGTTTTCAGTTTTCTTCTTTTTTATTTTACACTTTTATTTCAATCCACATTGTCTGCAACTTTTTTATAGTAAATACATTCTGGGGGCTCTAAGCTATTCAGCTCTACAGCGATGCTTTCCCACTTTGTATGTGCTCCAGGTTTTGAATAAAATTTCTTGGCGAGTTTAACATTTTCTTTCATCAGCTGGACTAATCTGCAGAAAAGTTTTTTGTTGCTAATTACTTTTTGAGACCTTCGGAAATAAAGCACCAACACATCGAATACAAATTCACGATTGAAAGAAAAATTGACCGATAACAAGAAAGTCGATGAAATTCTTTGTTTCACAATACCGATATTTTTCATTCACATCTGTTTATTGATACCAATTCACAATGGGTCAATAATCAATTGACAGTTGACACTCACAATA
Organism: Leucozona laternaria; assembly: GCA_932273885.2. Lineage (NCBI taxonomy): Eukaryota > Metazoa > Arthropoda > Insecta > Diptera > Syrphidae > Leucozona > Leucozona laternaria. Next base: position 9,458,336 of record OW026368.1, read on the forward strand.
CCATTTAATAAAATTGGATGATAAATATCAATTATTAAAAATGATAGTTGATCTTCGCAATAAAAAAGTTGTCAATCAATTATCAGCTTAGCCAATTCCATCCCAAATGGAAGACATTTTTAAATTTGCTGCACGCTTCATAAACCTTGAACGTTTTGAAAAAATTGGAAACAATTTTCCTTATGCAAGGCGTTGCAAAAGTATTGTCAAAATGACAGGAATTGGTATTTAAAAATCTCCATCGTTGCCCGAGCTGTGTGTGAGCGGTTGCTCCGTCCTGTTTAAACCAACAATGCTCTAAACACATTGCAGCAACTTGCGGCCCTTTTAAGTATCTACGATAAACTTTCTAGAGCCTCTTTCAAAATTAGATTGTTTTTTCAGACAAGTACATTAAAGGCCCAACTACATTCCAAACTTTTTTCAAAAAGTGGTAAATTGAAAAGCAAAAACATGCGCTGGAGACGCCTATGTGTGAAAAAGCGTACGAAAATTTTGTTTGATCTGTCATTTCAAATTGAAGCACATTTTTTCATGAAACTGGCATCTCTAGAGCATGTTTTTTTCCACTTTTTGGCAATTTCTTGCCTTGAGGCAGTGTATGTTTACCTTTAACATCTAGAAAAACGATCAAAAGCGTCCAACCCTTTCAAAACCTCTTTATCAAATTTGTGCAGTTACATAAACGTTAACTTTTTTACTCTTAACTTTTGACTCATTCAAACAAAGTTTTTTTTTTAATTTTAAATGTATCCGACTCGTTTGTTATGATATTCAGCCTTATTTTGAGATTCGAATGAATAGCTATTTCGATAGAATAGATCTATTCATTCGAATGAACTTTGCATATTTTGAGAATCGAACGAATAATATTCATTATCGAATGAATGCCTAAAATGAACATCAGCGCTTTGACATTTACTGACATTTCTATTTAATTTAGTGTGACCAAGCTGTTTTTTTCGAAGAATTTTTGTTTTTATAAAAATGATGGTCAAAATAATGCGTTCTCATTTAAGAAAAATAAAGTAAAGATAAGTAATGTTGAAGGCCCGGTAAAGTTTACTATTTAAAAAACATCAATAAAAACTGGAATTTTAAAATTTGGGAGCATTTAGAAAATAGTATGGTAAGTTTATTGATATGAAAAAGTAACAAAATAAATTTAAAACTTTTGTATAGTTAAATACTAGATTTTTATTTAGCTTTCATGTCAATTTAATTGTGTTTAAAATTGACTAACAAAAAAAACATGTAACTTCAAAGTCTCTCTTTACTTTATACACACCTGGTCACACTTTTCAATTTTCAACAAAACAAAAAAAGTAAAATCCCTCGCCGGTATTTTTTTGTTATTTGTAAATGCTTGTACCTCATTGTTATAATTTGCTAGTTCATGAGCAAGAGTTTATTGTTTAATTTTCAAGAAAAACAGATGGCAATTATTTTATTTATAAGAAGTGAAGACGGCGGCGAAGAGCAGATATGGAGGAGAAGGATAATGGATGCATCAAATCCATTCAAGATTGAAAATCCCTTGGCTATCTCCGGATTTTCTTCCATCAAATTGATGAGAACTTCTTTCTGCTCCCGTTTAGTCCAATTGGAATGCGACCTTTAATTAAAATGTCAACAAATAATTCATAAAAGTATTTTATTTTCTTTATTTTTCAACAAAAATATTTGAGCTCACATGTTTTTTTAATCTATTCGCCAGAAATTTTTTAACGTCAAATAAATGACATTTGTTTCGAATGATTCGAAAGTCAAAATTTGCTTAGTTTTCAATAAAAAATGAACTTTCGTTTGGTAAAGTGAATTTTTGATTCGTTCGAAACTCAAAATACAAACTATTCGAATTCGACTTACTTTCGCATGAAAGTGAATTTCAAAATAAGGCTGATTTTCAAATTATTCCAACATAATTTATGAAATGAATCAATTAAGTCACGCAGTATTTACTATTTAATTGACTATGGAAAGACCGGGTTTTCGAACACTCTGTTTTTTTTTTACTCTGACTCTGGCTTAGAATTGCAACTGAGAGATTGACAGATAGGCGCAATAAACTCTCCTGCTTGTATGAATCAATAATGCAATTCGATTATTATTTTCGAAAAAAAAGCAACGAAAATAACAAAAAAAAATAAACACGTTAAACTCGGTTCAAACCTCAATTTACCTTATACAGGCTGGTAGCTGGTTGAATCATAATTGCAAAAGATACTTCATTTCTAGCAGAGTCTTATTCCTCTCTGCGGCGCGATGCTACCTGCGAAGTTTATGATCTTAGTAAGTCACCATTATCATTCTACTATCTTTGTGTCTATGAAGTAAACTTATCTGTTTCTGTACCCATAATGATGACTGTTTTCTGTTTGAAATTCATCGACTACACGACGATTTCATGAGAATTTCTCGTCGCGAGTCCAGTTTAAATCGTCACTCTAACAAGTGTGGGTCGTAAAACGCGTAAGTTCTATTCGAAGCTTTGTATATCCGTTTCCGTTGGTTGGTTCGGGTCGGTACTCGGTAACATTTACTAATCGATTCAAATAAAATAAATATTAAAAGCGAGGTGTGAGACAGAATAGAGATATACATTTAGATATTGATTGTGGTTATAGATAGTGACTGACCATATTCGTTGAATGTCACATGCAAGTCACAGCAGCAGGCTCGGCCGCACTCTCCAATGATTGTGGGATGATTCTTGTGTCCAGATTTAGTGTTTCAGGTAGTTGTGCTAGCTCCATCCAATTGTTTAAATTAAAGAATTCTAATTTAATTTATGAGACAAAATGCAAATAATATTGTTTATAATGGCGTCAATAGACGAGACAGTTAACCGCCCTTCGTCGCCTTGAAGGTCCCCTAAGTTTGCGCACTGCACAACTTCGCACAGTTGAATTAGATCAGTTGCGTTGAGTAGTTGACGAGACGGTATTTTTTTTCGATTTTCTGTCGTGGTAACAGTTGTTCAATTAACTAGTGAACAAAGTGTTTTGTATACAACAAAAAAAACGACTTGTTTTTAATTTTAAATTTGAGGTACCTATACATAGTTTATAAAGCTTATGCCAAGACTTTATTGGACTAAAATAAATAATCTATTTATATATGTATGCATGTATGTACGTAAAAAGTGCAATTACTCCAGTTTTTTTTTTTGTATAGTTATAAAAGTTATTTTATTAAAAAAAATTCACGACAAGGCAGTTTAAAATAAATAATTTATGCAAGACACGATTTGTACATTACTCCAAAATAAACTAAAGCACTGTCAAATAATGTAAACGTAATTAATTTCTTCGATTTTATTTACACAAAATAGGTCTAATAAATCAAGAGTTCAACAATAATGCGTTGCTCAATGCAATCCTGTTCGTAAATCGAGTTTATTTTGAGAGATTTGAGACTGTTATCCAAGATCATTAAGATAGCCAGACAATTTTTTAAGGCACGCCCCTTAAATCATTGACCCATGGTCGTTAGAGGAGGACTGTGAAATTGAAAGATGAATTAATAGGCGAATATCTACTCCAGAAATTATTTTTTTTTTCAGTATCAAAGAAATTTGACTCAAGGCTACACTGAGAAAAAGAAAAAAGCACTCAAAAGTTTACATTCGGTACTTACATACATATATGTATTTATGTCTTGGAATTCAGACGCGCACATATGTTTCCTAACATTCAAATTAAGGCTCATCAGTTTTTCAGTGCGAGACCAGCAAGTTTAGGGTTTAAACTCGAGTTAACTTCTAAGCCATGGTTTTAAGTCAATTTGAAAATTGAGTTTACTTGAAGTTAACCTATCATATTTTGTAATGGGTGATTTTTTAAGAGGTTTAGAACTTTTTTAAAAAAAAAAACACAAAAAATTCGAAAAAATGAATGAAATATTTATTTGAATCGATAGTTTGAACCTTGCAATTTAATGTTTAAAGATAATTTCATGCAAATGTTGACCGCGGCTGCGTCTCAGGTAGCCCATCCGCTGAGTCCAATTTTGGCATACTCTTTCACACATATCGGCCGGTATCTCACTAATGAATGCATGGATGTTGGCTTCCAGTGCGTCAATCGAAGCGGGCTTGTCCCTATAGACATTAGCCTTGACATACCCCCACAAAAAATAATCTAATGGTGTCAAATCGCACGATCTAGGCGGCCAATTGACCGGCCCGAAACGTCAAATTAACTGTTCACCAAACTCGCCTCGCAATTGCGCCATTGTTTCGCGTGCTGTGTGGCATGTGGCACCGTCTTGTTGAAACCACATATCATGCAAGTCAAGAACTTCCATTTCGGGCAAAAAAAAGTTTGTTATCATCGCTCGGTAGCGTTCACCATTGACAGTAACGCTGCGATTCGCATCATCTTTGAAGAAATATGGCCCAATAATGCCGCCGGCCCATAAACCGCACCAAACAGTGGCTTTTTCGGGATGCATTGGTAGCTGTTGCAATGCTTCTGGCTGATCTTCACTCCAAATGCGGCAATTTTGCTTATTTACGTACCCATTCAACCAAAAATGAGCCTCATCGCTGAACACAATTTTTCGATAAAAAAGCGGATCCTCGGCCAGCTTTCCAAGAGCCCATTCACCAAAAATTCGGCGTTGTGGTAGGTCGGCTGGCTTTAGTTCTTGCACCAGCTGTATCTTAAAAGGCTTTACGCCCAAATCCTTCCGCAAAATTTTCCACGTAGTGCTGTAACAAAGGCCTAACTGCTGGGAACGGCGCCGAATCGACATTTCGCGGTCTTCTGTCACACTAGCTGATACGGCCGCAATATTTTCTTCACTACGCACAGTACGTAAACGTGTTGGTGGTTTAATGTCCAACAAAGTAAATTTGGTGCGAAATTTGGTCACAATCTTCCGAATAGACTGCTCAGAAGGTCGAGAATGCCGATCATAAAATGGAAGCAGCGCGCGATGAACATTTCGAACCGAGCACGAATTTTGATAGTAAAATTCAATAATTTGCAAGAGTTGTTCATTTGTAAGACGATCCATGGTTAAATTGCAAACCAAACTGAAGCTGTTTGACAGTGACACAAGGTACTAAACACACGTCAGCTGTCAAAACCAGTGTTGCCAAAACCAAACCAGCTAAAAAATCACCCGTTATATAATGGCCTTTTCGATTGGAATCAGAAAGACAGTTCTTCTTCTGAAAAGAAGAGAAATTTGCTTCTGGTTTTGTTTTCAGAATCGTTCTAGTAGGGTACACACATTTCATGCTCTGCGTGGTCATACAATTGTATGTAAACAATCGAATGTGCTTTAAATGAATTTCACAATATATACGAGTATTATAATTACCATATTTCAAAACAACAGGGACACGTTTCAGATTTTAAATCCATCCATCTTCCGAGTAAAATGTTGAAGTTTCTTTGTATTTTTTATAAATTTAATTTTTGTTAATATGTATGTATGTTTTGAATTTATCATTCATTAAATATTGAATTTTCAATATATTATAATTTATATATATATGTATGTATCTACCTAAGTCCAGTCGATCAGGTCTTGATTTTTAGATTTAAAATAAGTACAGAGCTCACTGATCGAACCAGAGTGTAAAATTGACATTTTTGATGGCAATAAATATGTCTGTTGTTTTTCAGTTAAACACTGTTCTAAATTTTGTATACCTACTCAAAGGAGAATGCCCAAAAAAAACCCAGAGAGGATTAAAATAAAACATATGTGGATTGAAAGGACATTAACTGTAGGTAACAAAATTATTTTCTTAAAAAGTTATCCCCGGGGCTAGCTATAACATTTTTTTTATTTTTTTTCAACAAAGTATTTTTTATGTATTGGCGAAAACCCCAGAGCGGAGCAAAATAAAATATATGCGGATTTAAAGGTCATTAATTGTAGATAACACATGAAATTACTTTCTTTAAAATATATCCTGCAGCTGGCTATAACATAAAGAACCACTTTGTTAATAAATACATACAAATTGTTATAGCCAACTCCGGGGATAACTTTTAAACAAAGTGATGTCATATGTGTTATCGACAATAAATGCCCTTTCAATCCACGTATGTTTTATTTTAATCGGCTCTGGTTTTTTTGCCCATGATTTTGATTTTGTTAGTGTTAAGCAAATCGTTAACTAAAGTCTTTTCTGTGTCGCATATATTTTATTATCTCTGCTCCATCAGATTTTCCAATACATTTACATATTTATATGCAATAATTATTTAGGTTTAAAATAAAGAGAAAGTCGAAAAGCATAGAAACCGTACTATGGCCCTTAGTAGCTGCAGAAAATGTTGAACTTAATTGTTCTCGAAAATTTCATGGAACACAAAGTGACAGAATGTAGAACAGTTTAGGAGAAGCTATTTACTCATGGAACACACAATCCTGTACTTTCTAACCTTTTATGTTCTTTTATGAGGAGAACAAACTCATTAAACATACCTAATAACAACTCTGGAAGACATCTTCCAGAAAATATCTCACAGCCGTCAATGTACCATTTCTAAATTATTCTTAATGACGTTCATATGTATGTATAAGGTTGATTAAGGGGGGCGGAATGGGCCCTTTCTGGTTGTTAAAAAAAACAGTATATCTTTAAGCTGTTTAGAAAAAATTTAAATGAGAAATGCTCAACCTAGTTCGCAAAGTCTTTTACTAGTAGTTGTGTTAAACTACAGCTTCTTCATGAAGACGATGAACAAATTGTTTACTTTTCACAGAAAAGTCCGCCCGAATTTATCAGGTCTTCCATCTATAGATACAAAATTATGTAGTTAAGCAGTTTGCACCTAATTCCCACACCTAAATATCTACTATGCAAGTTCTTATAAGAACACATTACTAAGCCTATCTGTCTTGGCTAATTATTATTATTATTTTTTCTTTAATTTTCAAGGCACATACCAGTAATGTGCCAATTGGTAATTTTTGTTCTCACCACCCAAGTTTGTGTTGAATTTCTGCAGTGTAAAAGGAATTCATTTACCCTATGAGTTTGACTTAATGACAAACACATGCACTGCAAACCAAAAATTTAAGAAAATCATACAAACAACAAAAAAAAAAACTAACTAAAAGTCCAACCAAGTTAAGGCCGGGTGATTCACTGCGTCTCCATATAAGCTGAAGTCCACATTCGTCTGATCGACGACCGGCAACATTAAAACGTCTCAACTCCCAACAAACCAACCAACCACCCGGCCGGACTTGACGTTATTCGCTTGTCGTCCGCTTGCTGCTCGTGAAATGTTCATGTTTTCTATTTTGCTGTCAGTATACTCAGCATTCAGTATAACTTTTGTTGCATGGCCAAGTCGCATATACTGCACTACCACCACATTTCAAGCTAAAGCTATTCACTTTGTGGTAACAAATCGCTTACCATTGACCTTGAATTGGATATGAAACATTACGTTGGACATATCAACATGAATTTGAATAAGGCTCGAAGATAGCGTTTCTCGAAATTTATAATAACTTTGGAGCTTGCGCAACTCAAGATGTTGTATCCACCCAACCATGTTATGGTGTTATGTATGGCGACAACGACAAACGCTTAGACGACGACATTAAGTGACATCCGAGCGTCATTGTTTTGACTGCGAACAATAATCGGTTGACGTTTTCATGGCTATCATATCACATTTCTCGCAAAGTAATCGCTTCCCAGATGTGAAGTATGCGAGATATTTGAATACAAGGATCCATAAATTGGCTAATTAAATTGACGGTGCGCAGCGGAGAAAAAGCTTAAAACAACTTAAACGTGCTCACTGCGCACAATGAACAGAGCACAATGTCGTAATCGCGCCGTAACATAGTGAACTGCTTCGCACAGAGTTAAGCACAATATCCAAAAAAGGCAAGGACGTTTTAAAGTTGTTCGTACAGCACTCGCACGGAGCATGGAGCGGAGCTCCCGATAAGAGATTTTGCAAAAGTTGTCGTGTAATTATGTTGAGGTGCAATATCTGACGGAATCGAAAATTTGAAAGATTTGATGATTGGATTACAGTGAGGCAATTTGGGATTTGTCTAGGTTAGATGTATGAAATGCATGATATGGCGGAGCTCTTCCGTACCATTAGAGTATCTAATTTAAATAAATTCGTAATATTTTAGTTTTACATAGAGCAGATACATACAATTATGTTTGTATGTCCATAGTTCATAAATATAAGGTTCCTATATGACTAGCATACAATTTTGAGAAAAAGGTATTTGTATGTATGTAAGTACATTTTTCGTTGAGGTTGCATTCGCTGTTGAAAGCAAATATCAAAAATCAACATTCAATACTTCTAAAAACAGTAAAAAAAAAACTTTCAAACGGATATTGTTTCCCAACTTTTACTTTGAAGACCCAGACCATAAGAACCTTTCCAGAAACACATATTTTTACTTGTCATACATGCATGTACATAGATACATTATACGGCATGTAGTCGTATGAAAGTGGTGAGTTAAACTAGAGTTAGTTAACTACAGAAGTAAATTAACCCACAGTTAACTGAGGGAGCAGTTTTTTGATAAAGAATGAATGCAGATCGACTAAAAAAAACTAGGTGAATAAAACACCAAAAGCATCTGTTTAGATAATCCTGAGTAAGCTCCCCAAATTTGTTTAGTTATCTCGGCTTTAACTTTAATCTCGCACTGAAGAACTAGACATTACTTACTTACTTACTCATTTAAAGTGGCGCTTTAGACCGGTGTGAATCAGAGACTGAACCAACAAGATTCTTTCGGCCAGATCAGTCCTCACCTTGTTTTCTCCAGTTTCGCACACCAGATTGGTTGAGGTTCTGTGCCAGTAGGGTGCGCCACAAATATCAACCCTTGAATGAAACTGACTAAACTTGAGTGAAAGATTATTTTTAAAAAAAGTGGCAACGACCAACGCTTGATTTGTTTTAAGAAGAATAAATAAATATTTTTTTATAACAAACACAATTCAAATTAAATTAATTTTTGTTTGCATTTTTCACAGCCTGAATACTACAAGGACGCCCCACATTTCCGCCGTGTTGGAGACGGTCCTGAATATCGTTTAGAAATTCCCAGTGCAAAATTAGACTTCACCGGTACCTATTCAGTTATAGCGAGCAATTGTCATGGCCAAACGCAGGCCATAATTTCATTACAAATCTACGCCAAAGGTAAGTCTAAGATAAGGTCCTTTTATACAAACAATCTATCAACTTCAAATTTGATCAAGTTAAAAGTCAGATTTACACTATAATGCCGATAACAATCTCGATATTTTTTTTTTTAATCAAAATCGTCCATAAGACAATCGAGAAAGTTTGTAAAATCGTTAAAATTGGGTTTAACCAATCGAAAGACCATAGCTGCAATAGTACACAGACAATTTGTTTATTAAACCTTAAATGCTAGGTTTCAGGTAATGTTTCGGGGGGTTCAACTGAATCTATCAGACCTATTCTGCTATCCGATTCGATCAAAACTTTCGATTCACGTAAATGTTTCATTAATTTTGCCCCAAATTATTATTTTAAAACATATGTCTTTACAGTGCAAATCTTAACCAGTTCATCTTATTGTCATAATTAAATTTGTATCGCAATTTATACGCATAATGGAAGAATCATTTTCTTCCCGCGGATAGCATAATGCAAATCTTCAGCAGAATAAGGCTGTATGTAACTTTTTTTTTGGAAAAATTAGACCGATAAATAATAGGAAAAAGTGTTTTATGGAACACTGTTCAATATTCCATCAAGACAGATACGTAAATTAAAAAAAATTAAACTTAAAATAACTTTTCGCTACATAATGTTGTCTTTCCTATATTGTATTATAATTTGTTTCCATAAAACTGTTATGGCATCTGAAAGTAAGTACACTCTTGTTTCCCTTCAGAACGAATTTATAATTTCTTATTGAAATGTAAATTTATTAACATAGCCTCTCTCCCTGCCTTATAGTCGTCCGATTTAAAAAAAAAAACCTCCATGTAAACCTAGAATTACCACCTCTAATGTATTTATTCACCGACGTTAACGGCTTTGAAGCTTTTAAAACTGTGCTTTTGTGAACTAGTTTCGAAATTCTTTTGATTTTTAAAATTAAAATATGCGATAGCGATAGCTAAAGAAATGCTTGTCTCTTCGAGACAATAAGTACATACATATATGAGAAAGCCTCCGGCGTTGATTCTTATATCAAATCCAGAAGCATATTCTCTTCTTATCAGAAGAAGAACTTTTATGCTACGACCAATCGAAAACGACATTACTCTCCATTCCATCTTGTTTTTACCTTTTTCGTGCCTTTGGGTTGAAAACTGCAGATTGCTTTCTTGGTGTACATCAACTACCACTATTTGAAATCTTGTTTCCAGTTGGTTCATACACATGGAAATCGTATCTCCATCGGTTCTATTTTTATCTGGCATTTCAAAACGATACAAAAAAAACGTTTTTAACACTAAGGAATCGATGTGAATGGATGTATGTACTTACAGATATAAATTGAACATATACCAATGCAGTTCTTAGTTCCACCACTAGAATCCATCAAATGACGAGTTTAGTTCTCCGATTTCAAGTTCGTTCTTAAGCACTGGTTATGTGAAACAAAATAGCAAAGTTACAAGTTGAAACTCGACCAGTAAACAATTCTAGTTTTTAAAAATCGAAAAAAATGTATCAATCCACCAAATCTGGAAAAACCTTCCTGCTGGCAGGACTTAAGGGTTATAAGAATCCGCCTTTGCGATGTGGTCGCCAATATCCCGGGTGATATCTAATCCATCCATTTGATTCTTCTGCAAGTGTTCGACAAAGAACTCTTCCTAACCTTAAATTACACTCAACCTAAACGTTTTATGTCATCATAAACCTTCGCTATCATTATGCGACTGAAAAGCCACATTTAAAAAAAGAGTTGCTTCATTTTCATTTTGCAAACAAAATGAATATTGATTTTGAAAAACTACGATCGTTTGAAGAATAAAAAAATAACATTTATTGTTTCAATTACAATCAATATAGATCTTAATCAACCGCGGGAATACGACTTCCTTGAAATAATCCTCAGCAGCACTAAGTAGACTCGCCACGAACTCCATATCGGCCTGAACCCAAACATAATGCAAGGCTCCATTTGTGTCAAAGGTGGGGCTGAGCACACAATACAGGGCCTTCGTTACATTGGCCATGTACATTTGTATCTGAATCTGAGCCATGTACTTGGGGGCGATGGTCTCCTTGCACTCTAGATACTTTTCAAATTCCTCATCGGTTTTGGGCGCTTTGATCTCGACGATGTGGTCGTCTGTGATGCCGTCTGGTGCAGCGCAAATATAAGGGTAGCTCTCGTTCAACAGAAGTCCACACTCCCGATAAGTCTTGTTCTCTAACTTCTCAGTCTGCTTTAGTATGAACCGTTTGTGCTGCTTAAGCTGACGTCTCTCCTCGACGTTGTATTCGCGTTCCTTACAGAACACCGCCTCCAGAATCTCTTGATCTTCCTTGGAATCCTTTCGCGTAGCCACTCGATGGATTAGCGAGCAGCGTATCCGACAGAATTGCGTCTCTGCCCACAAAGGCGTCTTGTAGCTATAAATCGATATGTCCGAAAGTTTATCGAACAGTCCCTGTTTAGCCACCTCATCCATGTGAACCATAAAGCTCTTGAAATCTTTGATGTAGTTCTTGGCGGTGTCCAGCATCGTGTGGTGGATGTAGACTGGCTCGAATTCGTCAATGACTGGGCGACAGTGCTTGTAGAGGCATGAGTCCGTCAGACTTTCTTTTTCCATCTCATCGAGAATGTTATTTAGAAATACTTGGCCCTCCTCTTCGTTCACGTCATCAGCTCCCTCGTCTGCTTCGATGCGAAGTTCATCGGCAGCGAAGATGTCGTGGACACGCAGGGCGACGGGGTGTTCTGGCACTGTCTCGAACTCCGAACCCCAGAATGTCTTGTGTCCATGGGAATCGGATTCAGTGTGCCGATGCAGCCAGAAAATGAAGGCAACAACATGTTGACACAATTCTAGATAGAGAACTCTTAAGAAAGGCAAAAATGGAGGGTCTTCTTATCACTTACCTGTTGACTTACTAGCCGCGCACTGGATGCAAGATGCTTCCTTGACCTGCTCATTCTCGTGAACTTTCACCGAAACATTGAACTTTTCTCCATTGATGGCAGCTTCTGTACTGGCGAATGACATGGCACGCGCTTCCACAAGCTCCGCCGCCTTTTTTACTTGAACGAAATCGATTTTGTATTCGGCACCGTGTTTTCTGTTTGTATATACAATTTGGTTAATAAATTCTAGTTTATTTATAGACAAATTATGTCTACATATACAAAATACTAGACAAATCTTACTTGGCTGAATCGACCCGGCGGCCAGATTTACCCGATTCTGTGATAAAATTGAAAATCATTTGGCTTGTTACCGCAGGGAGGTTATTCGATGCGCCTTTCTTAAATCCATGTTCCAATTCGATATTCATACTGAAAATGTTTTGTTGTATAATTCAATGAATAATTTATGATGATTTTGATTTATTTGTGGGGACAACAAACATAAGCAAAACAAAATAAAAATTATCACACTTCTAGCTTCGCTTTTAGTTTCTTCTTTGAGTAGGTACTGACACAGACGAATGATAATTTTAGATTTTGTGGTGTTTTGGTTTATTTTCTTTAGGTTGGCAGAAATGTTTATGTTTAGTAAATGTTGCCATGTAGGAAAAATGGTGGTCGAAAATAGATTCGAACATCGCCTGGGGGTATGTGAGAAATTAATTTTAAACCGGAAATGGATTACAATTAATTTTGAATTTTTTTGTTTCTTTCTGTTTATAGTTCTTGATTGGAAGATTAATGTGTATTTTTAAAGATGTTTATTATTTTTGAATTAACATTTCTTTAACGATTTAGATACAATTCATCATGTTTTGTCGTATTTTGTTCGTAGTCGTCGAAGATAGTATATAGAGATTTTTGTTATTTTTGAATCTTCTCCAGGTGAATTTTTAATTGAATTTTTAAATCGAAATTGGATCAAAGTTTGATATGTTTCATGCGCTGCGCTGGCCTGTATCGAGCACCTATATTAATAAAACTCGTCTATTGAAATTTGAATATTATTAATACAATACAAAAAGCTTATTTTTTTCGCTCACGATTTGTAGACTATTAATAAGAAACAGATACATACATATAAATTCCTTCCATACCATTTTTAACTTGTATTTTACTTATGATTTATCGGTTTTCTCTTGCAGACATTAACAAACTAAGTTCAATGGAAAAAGGTTCAATTCGTCATGGGTAAGTGTTATTGCCATCACTTTAAAACTAAACAACCATTTGAAAATGTTAAATCCTTTCAGAAATGTTGAGACTCTTCCATTGTTCCTTCGGCCATTGAAAGATCTACGGTGTTGCGATGGAGATGCAATCACACTTGAATGCCACGTCGAAGCTGTTCCAGAGCCGGTTATTATTTGGGAGAAGGATGGTCATGTTCTGCATAGTGGGAAAGATATTGACATGGTTTATGATGGAACCAAAACCATACTCTCTATTCGCCGAGTTTATCCAGAAGATGAGGGCGAATACACGTGTGTTGCGAAGAATAATGTGGGTCGAGCATTTTCGTCTGCGTGCATCATTGTTGATGTTCCAGAAGAAAAGGAGAATCATTTAAGTCGGCAATTGGCTCGTCCGTCGGGCTTGTTGTCAGCAAGTTCTACGCCTCGTTCAACCCCGCGAACAACACCAAATCGAAGTGTTTCTCCTCTAAGACTTTCTTTCCGGCATACCAGCATTGACTTGACCACTAACCGAAGATCGACAGTAGCTGCTCCGAAATTCTATGCCATTCCGCATAATAAAGTTGTGGAGGAAGGTGATAGTGTTCGTTTCCAATGTGCAATCACCGGTCATCCGACTCCATGGTCGACGTGGGACAAGGACGGAATGATCGTCACTCCAACTACCAGAACTTCTATTAAAGAAATTGAAGACTTAAGAATTCTAGAAATCGATGAAGTAACATTCGATGATGCTGGCCTCTATCGCATAACTCTAGAAAACGACTATGGACGTATTGAGGCCACAGCCAGACTTGATGTCATTGGAAGTAGTAAACATTCAAAATCACCAATGGGCCGAGCGGTGAGATCGACATCATCGCGAAGGAATTTCTTCATATCCCGTAGAATAATGGGACCGTCAACGAGAATCGGTGGACGAATGGCACTCTCGACAAGTATGCGAGGGTCATCGGTGCCAGCGAGAAAGTTTTATCATAACGGTGATGAAGTGGTGGAGTCGGAAAGAATTCAAATTATATTGACAGATAGCGAGGCTCGTCTGATTGTGGAGAATGTCACAGAGGCCGATGAGGGTATTTACACATGTATAGCGCAGGATGAATATGGTGCCCAGGCGACATCCACTGCAGTTGCATTTTATAATGACGATACGGACATACCATGTGATCCTCCAAAAATAATTAGCCACTTATCAAAGATTTTAGAAGTCTGCGAAGGTGCGACGACAGATCTAGCATTCGAGCTGGAATGTTTTGAGCCTTATGAATATGTGTGGACAAGGAACGGAGAAGTTCTACCTGATTCATCAGAATTTAAGTAAGTATATGATAGAATAGAAGAGATTTGCAATAAAATAGGAATCAAAATCTTCGCTTTGAAAACTCCATTGTATTCCGTTTTGTTAGCTGTTCCGGCTTTTGACAGCAAATGTTAGCTATCCTGAATCGGATACTCTTATGTGTCTCAGATAGCCTATACGACTACCGCCCGAATGCGGCCAATTTCTACCAATATAAGTCCAAAGTACAAATATTTAGTTCTGGAAAGTACCAGAACTATTTTTGATGTGGCAAAGTGAAATAAAAACGTGGACTAGGTCACACTTTACGATGGTGTAGCACGTTACATTACGAAAATCTGCATAGTAGGATATTGGCTACGTTCATCAATGAAAAAATCTGAAGATCCCCTTCAAGAAAATAGTTGGTTTTTGATCCGTGCACGTAGTCAACAACCTTATGGACGACTAAGCATACCATCCAAATATTGATCCTCATGTTAACACATATTAACCGTGAGTCCTGGCACTCACACAAGTTTTTTATTTAATGAAAACCTTAAGCTCTGGCTACCCACCACATGATCTTTCTCATTATCGTAGTTCCATCTCGTCAATTAAATTGAAAAACGTATCCTAAACATCGGCAGAAATGCGTTATAATATCTCGTTTGGTAACTAAAACTTTCACCAAGTTTCCCAAAACTGTTTTGTTTTCCTATTGGTTTCTACAAAAAATTGTGAAAATGGGCGCGTTCAACGAATTTCGACCTCGTAAGTCGAAAAACTCACAAAAATATTATAAATGGAAAAAATCAGAATAATCAGAGCCACGTTTTGGCATTTCAGAACCACCTTTTGGCATTTTCAGTGTAACGATATTGTTCAGATTAATAAATAGTTCAGTTCAATTTATTCGTTATTTATAATAATTGATATTTAAATTTTTTTTTTTTTATTTATGAAAAACAACTTACGAGGTTCTGCACTTTAACCGTCGATATCTGAATTTTCAGAATTCTGAATTTTTGGAGTTTCTGATTGCCCAGAGCTGTCATAAACAGTTCTGAAAATTCAGATCACATCTGACAGCTGGCCAATCAGAAGTTCCAAAAATTCAGAATTTTGAAAATTCAGATATGCGTAGAACGCTCTCAATTTGTGAAAAATTGCGAAAACTTGTGAAAAATTTCACGTTAGCAAACAAAAAGACTTTCAAAAACTTTCTCTACTGAGTTGGGTGACTAACTCGATACTTAAATTGACAGAAAAAGATGTTTCAGGTGTAAACTCCAGTTCAATAGCAAAACTCAGATGATCTTCCAGTAAAAAATGGTGTCTTAGGACCAATTAATTCAACCTCCATTAAACATTGGAGCTTTTAAAAATAAACGGGTAGTTTTTTGTAGTTGTTATTATTTAGCCCAACAAGAGGTTTAATGAAATTATTCTTCATATTCACTCTCAATAAAAAGCAATGGGATGTGAAATTTTAAAGCACTCATTTTATTATTTTTTTTACAATTTTTCTCTACTCTTATAATATACATAAGGGCTAGTTCGTGCAACCCAGTCATGAATGTTATTCATTTGCAATACGACTTCCCGGTTCACTACCAAAGTACTAATCATTTCAAACATTAATGCGTATATTATATAAATAGCTACCTTTTAGATTTAAGGTTAAACGAAGGCTTCTTTTAATTAGCCATCCCATATCCGCCCGTCATACGTTTTATACGATAATAAGATGCACTGACGTGGGTGTTGTTAGGTAGTATGACTGGTCTTTCCATTGAATACTAATCCGACGCAGTCAAACATTTTGTGAATCTATTTTTTCTCTTCGACACACTTATAGTTCCAATAAACCATCAACATCCACACCCTAATTTTTTTATTTCTTTAAACAAATCTTCTCTATATTTACAGGTACATTGATCACGGCAACGGTATCATCTGCCTCCGCATCCAAGACACTTTCGACCTTGACACTGGTTTATACGAATGCAGAGTAACGTCCACCTATGGAACCTGTTCGACAACATGCGAGCTACAAGTCGATGACCGACATCCCGCCGCCAGCAATGATGAAGTCGATAGATCTGGTCTAGCGATACTAAAGAATCCACTTCCAGTGCTCGGAATGGAAGGCATGATCACTTCGTTCTGTGCCAAGATTTACCCACCTGATTCACAAGCCAGTTGGACAGTTTGTGGACGCGACGTCACCGTTGACTCACGAAACTTTTCGGTAAGTCGTTTAAGCATCATTTTAGAGCTATTTTGTAATCAACTTGTTAAGTATTATAATTTTTGTACAAATGCGAACAAGATACAAATGAGTTTCTCTTTTGATGAGGGAATGCGATCGGGAGGGGGCTAGTGCGCGCTGGATGACCCTAGCCAGCTTGAATGGGTAGGGTAACGTATGCGCCTCAGTCGCGTTCCTACATCGCGTCGTATCAGTTACAATTAGTTCACATCGGAGCTTCACCAGTGGAAATATTTGTAAATATTTTGAAATACAAAAAAACGGGCAAAAGTAACTGAGAGATGAGTAAATTGAAAGTAAGCTAAATTTATTGGTTTGTTGTGATCTTTCTGCGCGGCAGGGAAAGTGCTCCATGGCTGTTTTTTTTTTGTTGTTGTTGTTATTGCTCAAACCAAACGTATTCATTAGACCGAGTAATTGATTGAAAAATGTGGGAGTGCGAAGAAGCTTGTAGTTTTTAAGAAATTAATTGAGGTCAAAAGTGTACAAAATATGTAGAATGCAAAACATATGATTGTACTCGCTTAATATGGGTTCATTGCGTGAATTATAATTTCAATTTTTATTCGAAAATCTTTTCGATTCATAAAGTGACGGAAAACGAAAGCGGATCTTGTAAGATAAGAAAATTAAACAACATAATCAATATAAAGGTGCGGCATCCAATCGGCAGTAATAATGTCATCTTGTCTATAATACTATAAGACGGAAGCGGAGCCATGTTTTATTCAATTTAATTTTTGTATCACATTGTATAAATCTATAGGTACTTACGTATAGTCGGCATGCATTTGTGAATTTGAATCTTTTAAGAATTTTGATAGACAGCCATTGCTCATTTCGGATAGATTCAATGCACGTATAGCTCATTTCATTGATTTATCCGCATTTCAGTTAAAAACAGATAAAATATGTTATAATTTGATATATTGACGGTATCTTCATAAGTCGGTGTCTTAATTTACCTATCACTCAAATACAAAATTAATTATGAGACATAAGATGGATCGCTGCAATAATATAGGTAATAAGTCAGTCTGTGATTTTTTTCTTTACTAAAATTCCAATCACAAATAAAAACGAACATAAAAAACCTA
Organism: Leucozona laternaria; assembly: GCA_932273885.2. Classification (NCBI taxonomy): domain Eukaryota; kingdom Metazoa; phylum Arthropoda; class Insecta; order Diptera; family Syrphidae; genus Leucozona; species Leucozona laternaria. Next base: position 9,476,318 of record OW026368.1, read on the forward strand.
GTGTTGGTAAAATACAATCTTTGGAGAAATTTTGAGCCGAGTATTGTGACAAATTGGGAATGTTCATCCTTCGATAACTATTTGGAACGTGAATGAGTGTGGAATTTATTGGTATTGGGAATAAATTTTTCAGGGCAATTGAATTGTCCTATGTCCTTTCAAAAGGTCAAATTTGAGTGGAAAAGTATTGGCGTTTCCAATTTGCGAAGGAGGGAAGCTTTATTCACGATAGCCCCATATTGTCCTTTTTTTTATTTAGGTACTAAGAAATATTATAGGTACCTCTTGGTTAGTAGTGGCCTTGTGTTAAATTTTCCTTAAAACGTGTTTGAATCCAAAAAGATTTTTTTGTGTTTTGCTTTTAGTTCATGAAAAATAGTTCATTTACATTATACTGACAATTTCCAGAAAATTTGAGGAAAAGGAAACTAATAGTCTTATTGTTAGTTTAGGTTCTTTTGTAACTGTGGTTCTAGTTGCATGGTGACGGTTAAAGTGCAGAACCTCATAAGTCGTTTTTCAGAAATAAAAAAAAAACTTTTAATTCATTTATTAAAAATTAAAAAAATAACAAATAAATTGATCTGAGCTATAGTTTAATCTGAACAATATTATTACGTCGAAAATGCCAAAAGGTGGCTCTGACTACTCAAATTTTTTTTCCATTTATTATTTTTGTGAGTTTTTCGACTTACGAGGTCCTGCACTTTAACCGTCGATGGGCTCGTGGTTGATAGGCAGCTTCTTATTCAAAGCAAGAATGATCTTTTATGAGGACAATCATTGTAGATAATTACAATTATTAGTGAATGTGTAACTCTGAAAGCTGGAAAAGTCTGTCAATAAGTCCCTATGTCCATATATTTCCAAATACTTTTTCGATATCAAGAAAAAATCATCGTGCAGGAACTGCAGAAGTGGATGAAGTGTCGATTGTTTTTCACGGAACGCAAACGGCGTATCTGGGTCTGTGTGGCTGTCGCTGCAGACGCATAGTGATGCCGCCTGAACTTCTCGACTATTTTGGTCTTGTAATTTTGGTGATGTCTCAATGTTTGTTCTCCTTCTTAATTGTGTCTAGTTCTACTTCTACAATGTTTACCGTTTTCGATTTGCTAGGAAAAATTGTTATGGATAATTGCCAAGAAGATCACACCGTCAGTTTTTTCAAGACAAAATTAAAGGTATTTTAAGCTCATGTTGTCTTAATTGGATGACTTCTGTGAACGATTTTTTTCGATTTCCGGGGTAGTGAACTCTCTTGGATTGTTCGATCGGATTATACTGATATTTTGACTTCATCCAGAAACTCAGGGTCTGATATGCAGACTTGTTTTGAATTTGAAATGTTCTTCATTCAAAGTACCTAAATAGACAGCATAAACGCCTGCGCTTTGTCTTGTTTGTCTTATTGGCCGCCGCCTTTTACCGATGAAACTGTTGATATTTTTTAAAGGTGTCGGGTATCGGATTGATTGAAGTCACTTCTGGAGAAGGTTGTCACGTTGTGGTATTTCATATATTTCCTAAACGTAATGGGGTATATTCATAGTGCACTTTTAAACTCCAGTTTATCTTAAACTGGGGTTTATTCCATGTTATTTAGATAGAATAAACCCAGGTCTAAGATAAACTGGAGTCTAAAAGTGACTATGAATATGCCCCAATGCTCACACACATCTCATATTGCTTAAAATGTGGTCTCGTGCTGGATAGTTGGTGTCATCGGTGTTTTAATTTTGCTCTTTAAAATTATTATTTGTAGAATCGGAAAAACTGAATGTGAATTAAATACAAAACTATATGAATAAGATGAAGATCATTGATCGCAAAGTTATGGTACGTTTTCCAGAAACAATATTATCAATAATTACAAACACTTCTTCTTTTTTTTTTTAAGAAACACAATACGTACAGAGGTCTTAGGTCAAGTTTTTCAGTGCGAAATTAAAGTTGAACCCGAGTTAAATAAAGATTAACTGAACAGATGCTTTTAATGTTTTATCCACCGAGTTTGTGCGGTCATTCCGCATGCATTCTCCACCGAAAAACTCCTTCCTCAGTTAACTATTAGTTTATTTATTTCAAGAGTTAGCTAACTCTGGTTCTTATTGAAAATAGATTTTTAGTTCTTTCATTTAAATGTAATTACTATAAATTGGTTTGATTTTTTCACAAATAGTTGAAAATATTTACAAGAACCCTGAAAAAGTCTCTATGTGGCAACACTGGGTTGTGTTTGATATGTACGAGTGCATATGCATGTATAAGTGTGACATACCTAATTTTTACTTGCTCTATAGGGCAAGTATTGGTTTCGTGTAAAAAAAAATTTCGAGGTTATAATCAAAACTAACACTACGATAATAGAGAAGTCCGAAAAAGTGGGTTTCGTCATGCCGTCCATCGGTCTGTGCGTCGGTGCGTCGGTGCGTTCACTGTAATTTGAGCTAGAGCCTAAACGGATGGACCAATTTGCATGAAATTTGGTACAGAGCATTTTTATGTGATTCCCTAGAAGAAAAATTCGAATTTTTGTTTTAGCTCATCTAGAACGGGTAGCTGCCTTACAAAATTTTGGTTTCTTCAAATTTTCTCGAAAACGGCTCTAACGATTTTAATTAAACTTCGTACCTGTAATAACCAAGTCAATTTTAAGAAAACTGCATTTCATGTTTTTCACAAAAAATTCAAATTACGGAACTAGGTATTGCACCTTTTTTGATAAAATGGTCATATTTTTGGGTTATTTGCGTATATCGTTACCACGGTTAGACCGATTTTGTTATAATTTTGCAATCTGATGCTTCTCAATATTATAAACAATAATGTATTTAGAAAATTTTAAATATATTTTTTTATACCTAAACAAAAAGAATCAAACAAAAAATAATTTTTATAGTACTTTTGACTCTTTTAATAATTTTTCGGTAAATATATACATCATGCGTCTTCAATGTCTGTTTACACACAGTTCTTAACCACAAGAGCAAGTTCGTGCGATCAAGTCGTGCATATTTTTTACTGCGTCTTTAAGGCATATTCCGACATTATGCAAGAACTTTATCTGATGCGATCTAACAATTTTTTGAGTAAATTAATAAAAAATTAAATCATTGGTGATAAGGTGACGCCAATAATTTCAAAGCTAACGTTCTGAAACACTGCAATATCTGAAAGAGCTATTGCATGATTCAGTGATAAATAAAATCTAATTCAACAATAGTTACCTAAACAGAATCACAGAAATGCCTATTTTATGTTAATTAATCAAAGTCAGGTCAATTAAGTTAACTTCTTCACTTTGCATAAAATTATTTAAACAAACAAACAAAATTAGTGTATCTACCTACCAAAAAAAGTCAATCGGTATTATATTTGACATGTTCAAGAAAGTTAAAAATAACTTAACATTAAATACAAAATATGTATATAAAAACATTTTTTTGTAAACAAATGAGATAATATGATTAATGCGTTCGGCTAAAAAAAAACCTCTAATCTAACTTCCATATACGGGTACTTCTTAATTAATGGAACAAAACAGCTGTTTAAATTCAAGTTTATGAATATTTTTGTTTTGTTTTAATTGCTCTAGAAGGACAGGTATTGTAGTCTTGAAAAACACATACATACATACATATGTCGTATACATGTACATAGAATTCATCACACATCTAATGGGGGGTTTACTGAAAGTCTTTCGACTTTCCGTGGAATTTCATATCATCTGAAATTTGTTGATAGGTAGGTAGGTACATTATTGTTTTGAACGATGAGAGCAAATTTGTGCAATCCAGTCGTGAATTAAACTGTTTTACATTGTTTCTCCTCAAATATTAGCCCAGCCAAGGAAAATAATACTATCCCTTCGAGAGATTTGTGTTTGTGTGCGAAAAGTGTTTCCCTAAAAGTACTCTAAATTTTGGTTGAAATTCAGTTTTTTCTAAATTGCTCCAAAAATGTCAGTAAAGGCAAAATCAAGAAAAGTATTCGTTTACACCGCGGTAAACGGTTGATGTGGGGATATTTACAAAGTATTTCAACCCATTTCAATTCCCCTCAAAACTTTAGCCCCGATGGTTAAAATTTTGAGTACTTTTTAGGAATTTCTTCAGACATACAAATAAAGTTCTCCGCACCAAAATTCAGTGTTGTAGTTATAGTTAATAACTAGGTTTTTTTTAGCAACTTGAACTATAAAAAGAAGCAAATTTGGCGTAATTGTATAGATTCCATTTCATGTAATAAAGGGTTTTCCAATAAGAGGTGTTATTTTGAATAGCCCGCTATTTCGGTAGCTGTCACTTTTGAAGCTGTCATTTTTTGACATTTGACAAGTAGAAACTACGCCATTAATAAAAATGGAACAATACACGCTTCAACAACGCATTGAAGTTATTAAAATTCACTATAAAAATGTTGAAAATTTGGCAGAGACGGTTCGTAAAACTAAAACATTTTTGGGTCGTCTTGAAGCACCTTGTCGGACCGCAATACAGAAATTGGTGGACAAATTCGAGCTGTTGGGACAAGTTAGTGATGTGAAGAATAAAACCCGTGCACGTCGCTCAAGAACAACTGAGAATATTGCTGTTGTAGCCCAAAGTGTTGAAGAAAACCCAGGTTTGTCCATTCCTCGTCGTTCTTTGGAATTAGGCATTCCACAAACGTCATTACACCGTATTTTGCATAAAGACTTGGGTCTTAAGGCTTATAAAGTTCAGTTAACACAAGAACTCAAGCCGGCTGATCATCAACAACGTCGTGTCTTTGCTGATTGGGTCCTTGAAATGCATGAAAATGATCCGGAATTTCATCGAAAAATCATCTTGACTGATGAGGCCCATTTCCACCACGGAGGCTACGTCAACAAGCAAAACTGTCGCATCTGGGGCTCGGAAAACCCAAGAGTTATTGTTGAAAAGCCTCTCCATCCTGAACGCGTGACTGTTTGGTGCGGTTTATGGTCCGGCGGGGTCATAGGACCTTACTTTTTCGAAAATGAGGCTGGAGCAACAGTTACGGTCAATGGATTGCGCTATCGAGAGATGATTAATGATTTTTTATGGCCGGAATTGGATGGTATTGATCTGGACAACGTTTACTTTCAACAAGACGGCGCTACGTGCCACACAAGCAATGAAACCATCGATCTTTTACGGGAAAAGCTTCCGGACCGTGTTATCTCTCGAAGAGGTGATCACAATTGGCCACCGAGATCTTGTGATTTAACACCTTGCGACTTCTTCCTTTGGGGCCACGTGAAAGATAAGGTCTACGCCAACAGCCCAGCGTCGATTCAAGACCTCAAAGATGGAATTCGTGAGGCTATCGAGGACATAGGGCAGCCACTTTGCGATTTGGTTATGGAAAATTTCATGAAAAGGATATGGTCCTGTAAGCGTGGTCGTGGCGGCCATTTGGCTGATGTTGTGTTCTATTATTAACGGCATACCTTCTTCTTTATAATGAAATAAACATCCGATCATTTATCTCAAAAAATGCCATTTTCTTTGAATATCAAAATAACACCTCTTATTGGAAAACCCTTTATAATTAAGATTTTACACATAAGGAAATCATTTTAAACTCTGTTTAGCTATTAAAAAAAAAACATTTGTTGTCAGAAGCATCAGAACAAGTTAAAACAGAAACAAAAAATTGAGGGCAAATTCAGCTTCATTAATAAAACCATTTGGCAAGACTCTCGGAGACGAAACTAAGTATGTATTGGAAAGGTTCAAAATGAATATTGGAGAGAAAGATTAGTACTTTCTTTCAGATTTCGTATAGGTATGCATACAACAAGCTTTTAGAAGAAAATTTATTTCGTCATGTATACCAAAACTTCAAACAAATCACCCGACACGTGAGGGAACAATTCAACAGTTCTGATGTCAGATTCAGGTTCGCAGGCATCACAGCATTTCGGAAAAGTTTAGTCTGGATCCATATATGTATACCTACCTAAGTTACGTAGTGTAATATTTGTCTACATTTCTTTTTAAAGATCATATCATTTCCCTATTCCGAAATAGGCAAAATCTCTCCATGCATATACTGGACATCAATTAAATGCCATTTCTAGCCGCAAGATTAGCATCTATCACAGCCTTGAATTATATTTTCCCTATAAGCACATAACAAAGAGTTAAACTCCATAACTTTGTGACTATATACCATACCATACACATTTCTCAAACTACGTGACTAGTACCTACTATTCCATCTAGATCTCCGAGTTGCAATTTCAGAACCTATAGACAAAACAAATTGCCAACTCGATCTTCGATTCGCATACCTACCTAATAATTTGCTTTGCTATAGTTTTAAAGAAATTATCACATAGCAATAATTATCAATACACTTATTATTATTATTATATTACCATCAGCCTTTTAAGAAGCTTCGTCTAGGGAAACAAACGCGTAATTAAAAAAAAAATCCAAAAACAGTGTGCGACAACGACAACTTAACTACGTCCGTTTTACTAAGTAAAAGCGAGCAATATACGAAGCGTGTGTGACTCAAACTTTTTTATATTTTGCATTCCTACAACGGACGTTTTGGATAAAATTAAAAGACAAAACGCCACTGTTTAAGGTGACCAGAGTTGTGTTTTTTGTATAATAATTATTAAAATGAGTGATTTCTTTTTATATTTTACGCACACTCAGGAGGTTGTGACTACCCTTATAATGATAATACATAGTGCGAGTGCTTAGGAAAGTTAGAGAAGATTTGAAAGGAGATACCGATGCACATTGATATTAAATTTTTGAATATCATAATTGTAAGGAAAAATTAAGCCGGGTAAAGCATTCCACATTCGTGCAGTACGAATAAACAAGAATCTCTGTATTTAACAATACACGTCTGAAGTTGGACTCAAGGGTAAATTATGCCCATTCCTTGAAGTACGAGTATTACGGTTGCATTGTTTTAGGGGAGGAAAGCTACTGGCTATTTCACTAACACAATGATACATAAAGTGAAAGGGTTATTATGAAAAAATATGATAAGCCATACTTTTTTTAAATTCCTAATTTTTAATTAAATCACGTTGATTAGTTTGCACTATTTGTCTTCTTTTTTATAAAATAAAAATTAATGAATTATTGTCCAAGGAAATAAAAGTTATTTCAGGTTCATTGAGGTCTCAGGAGATTCCAGTCCTCAACATTTATAAAAATTGCATATCCCATATGGACCAATTAATTCATAAAGCAAATCCAAAAAAAAAAATATTTCTATGCTCAGCCCTCCTCAGCCCTCAGCGTAGTAATCTAAGAGCTCACATCAAATTTTTGATTTGGTAATATTATCAAAAATTCAGTACGAGAGTATGTAGGTGTATGCGTGCGTCGTGATATCGAAAATAAAAGTCTGGCCGGTTTGGGGGGTTGAAAATAACGATTTTAAAATTTTAACGGGTGATTTTTTGGCTGGTTTGGTTTTGGCAACACTGGTTTTGACAGCTGACGTGTGTGATTAGTACCTTGTGTCACTGTCAAACAGCTTCAATTTGGTTTGCAATTTAACCATGGATCGTCTTACAAATGAACAACGCTTGCAAATTATTGAATTTTACTATCAAAATTCGTGCTCTGTTCGAAAAGTTCATCGCGCGCTGCTTGTGTTCAGCGATGAGGCTCATTTTTGGTTGAATGGGTACGTAAATAAGCAAAATTGCCGCATTTGGAGTGAAGATCAGCCAGAAGCATTGCAACAGCTACCAATGCATCCCGAAAAAGCCACTGTTTGGTGCGGTTTATGGGCCGGCGGCATTATTGGGCCTATTTCTTCAAAGATGATGCGAATCGCAGCGTTACTGTCAATGGTGAACGCTACCGAGCGATGATAACAAACTTTTTTTTGCCCGAAATGGAAGTTCTTGACTTGCATGATATGTGGTTTCAACAAGACGGTGCCACATGCCACACAGCACGCGAAACAATGGCGCAATTGCGAGGCGAGTTTGGTGAACAGTTAATTTCACGTTTCGGGCCGGTCAATTGGCCGCCTAGATCGTGCGATTTGACACCATTAGATTATTTTTTGTGGGGGTATGTCAAGGCTAATGTCTATAGGGACAAGCCCGCTTCGATTGACGCACTGGAAGCCAACATCCATGCATTCATTCGTGAGATACCGGCCGATATGTGTGAAAGAGTATGCCAAAATTGGACTCAGCGGATGGGCTACCTGAGACGCAGCCGCGGTCAACATTTGCATGAAATTATCTTTAAACATTAAATTGCAAGGTTCAAACTATCGATTCAAATGAATATTTCATTCATTTTTTTGAATTTTTTGTTTTTTTTTTTTTTAAAGTTCTAAACCTCTTAAAAAATCACCCATTATTTTCAGAAAAATTACCTATCACTTAAATTCATTCTTTTAAAATAGAAAATGATGCTCTGTCATTTTTCCTAAGTGTAAAAAACCTGGGTGGGGGGTTGAAAATACCTACTTTTAGATGTATTATCACTTAAATTCATTTTTTTTTTATATTAGAAATTACACTATGTCTTTTTTCCTAAGTTTAAAGACTTTTATCCTGATGATCCGATTAATAGAACTCAAGATATAAGCTTTTTAAGCGAACCTTATCCAATTTTTTTGAGACTTTTGCTGTTGATTTTTAGCTATTCATAAAATCTCCAAAAAAAAAAAAACGAAAAGGTTTGCTTAAGAAGCTTATAGCTTGAGTTCTATTAATTGGATCGTCAAGATAAAAGTCTTGAAACTTTACAAAAGTGAATTTAAGTGATAATGCTTCTAACCCCCACCCGGGTTATTTACACAAAATGTTGGTATAAGATGATAGTGGATTTATACATTTAAGTCAACATTTTTGTGACCGTTACTTATACTCCTAGTTGCACAAAACTACTAACAATTCTTGTATAAGAGGTGGTATATTAAACAAATTTATTAAGTTTTTATAACATATAGGTATAGAGTTCTGGTCACACCAATTCTAATGTTTATATAGAGCGCGCAATTTCCACTGCGCCGACGTAAGCAACTCATTCAATTTCCACCTGTTGCATGGTGGATCTAGAGCACAGGTAGAACCGTAGAACTAAGCTCCCATTAGTCTTCTTGATCGATTGTAGCCGGCAGCACGAGTTGTCCGTGAGAACTATTACCGTACGTCGTCGTCGTTGGTATTATTGCGGAAAAACTTTGTTAAACCCTAAATTTCTGGCATTCAGAGAGGCCGTACAAAGGCATAGCGGCAAAGCACAAAGTGTCAACACAAGTGTTTTTGGGGTCTTTGTGGAGTCGTGTTTTTTTTGTTGTTGTTATTGTTGCTTTAACTTTCCTTTACAATTTATTATACAATTGATGATTGACACTCAGCTCATTGTGATCATTTGCAGCTGGAAGAATCTCATTCGGACGGAATAAGAATCTTACACGTCCTCGGTTTGGATTACAGTCATAGTGGAGAAGTGCAATTTACCGTGCAAAGCACCCTACGTCCGAAAACCGATCGTATCACAACCTGTACAAGTCTCGTTGTTCTGCCAGGCCTGCCAAAGGCTCACTTCCAACTGGACACCCTAGCCACTGAGGAGGCGTCCGCTGTTCCGGCGTTCATCAACCAAGGACCAACTGATTGCACAGCTCTCGTTGGAGAAACAGTGAGATTGCGCGTCACATTTGGTGGATATCCAGTGCCTTCTGTTAAATGGTTCAAAGCGGTGAGTGAATTTTTCATATTATATTTTTTTTTCTTTTCCTATTATACCTATTATTTTTTTATATTTTGCCCTAACTTGTGTAATAACAGCCGAGAGGAGTTGATTTACATTTTTTGCTGTCAGAATATGGTGAGGTTACCATATGTGGTAATTTTCCGACAGCAGGCAAAGCGGGCGCTATAAATTTTCCCATCGGCTGCACATTGAAATAGTTTTGGTCTAGAAATTTGCGTCAGCGAGAAGAATAGCTAAATTGAAACAGTAACCGTGCGTTTTAGCAATTTTTTTTTTTCTGTCCAACAGTCGGTGTTGGAAGTTGTATATGCACGTTGAATATAAGATGCCACTTGACCTAGATTATATACATACATATGTATATGTGTATATATTTAGTTTAGCTTCTTCCTACATCTATTGTTTGTGTACTAAGTTGACTTCTGAGGATTGTATGTCTTCTTTCTTATAGTCGAATGTGAAATTGGCATTATGTTGTGCAAGTGAAATTTGATAAGTGAAAAGATCTCAGTTTGAATTTAATTTGATCAGGTGATATTTAAATATATGATCGTTTGCCAAGAATATATAAAATGTTCTCAATATAGCGAAATTGAGGAGTGTCTCTCTCACACGTCGTTCTCAAGCGTTGGGCATCTCTGTGACGTCGTTGTGGCGAATATTGCGAAAAGATCTTGGCCTACATCCTTATAAGATTAAATTGACGCAAGAACTGAAGCCGCTTGACCACCAGAAGCGTCGTATGTTCGGGAATTGGGCTGAGCAACAACTTGAAAATTATTCGGATTTTCATCGAAAAATCATCTTCAGCGATGAGGCTCATTTCTGGCTGAATATGGCTTCGTCAATAAACAAAATATGCGGTATTGGTCAGGCAGCAATCCACACGTACTCCATGAGTCATCATTGCATCCCGAAAAAATTACGGTTTGGTGAGGTTTATATAGGCCGGCGGCGTCATTGGGCCGTGCTTCTTCCGTGATGATCAAGACCGGCACGTTACTGTGAATGGGGATCGCTACCGTTCAATGATAACCGAGTATTTTTGGCCCCAATTGGATGATATGGACTTGGAGGACATGTGGTTCTAACAGGACGGCGCCACAAGTCACACAGCGAATGTCACAATCAATTTATTGGAAACCAAGTTTGGAGAACGTGTTATGCGTGTCGTGCGATTTGACGCCTTTAGACTATTTCCTGTGGGGCTACGTCAAGTCTATGGTCTATGCCAACAAGCCAGTGACGATTGATGAACTTCGTACGAATATCAAACATGAAATTGCAGCAGTATCGGCCGATTTATGCTTGAAAACCGTGGAAAATTGGGTTCAGCGTCTGGAATTCTGCAAGCGTGCCCGTGGTGGCCATGCAAAAGAAATCGAGTTCCATACATAATCGCATCAAACGTGCTTTCACAGGAATAAAGAATTTCATTGATATTCAAAATAGTTTTTGTTTTATTAAAAAAAAACCTTTGTAGCGCTCTTATTGAAAAAACCCGATATTTCAGATCTTTGTTGAAACTTAGCAACTTAGCGACGGAAAATATGGCTACAATATGAAAACAAAGTGTTTGGCCCAAATATTGTTTGTTCTTTTACCTGGGTCTTAGTTCTCGTCCTGATTCTATAGTTGTGGCCGAAGTGCTTAAGATTCCTTTCTAATTTTTATGTTTGCTTGAGATAGAAATAAAAAAAAAAAAAAATATAAAAATGATAGGCAATAGATTCACAATTGGAACATTTTCGTATCTCGGAACACAATGTTGTTGTATCTTCATATACTTCATTGGTAGCTTTATGTAAAAAGTGCTCTAGAGAATAATTTAGTTATATCCCCCACAAAAAAAAAAGTTGTTGCTTCAGTAAATTATGGACGTTCCTTAAAGTGCAGAAATGAATTTATTTTAGTTTAACCATTCCACAAATGTGGAACGCATTTCCATGGCTCTATTTTTCTCATCCATTGTAATATTTGACCGATGTACTACTGCAGATAAAGCAATAAAGTCGTATACTTATTTGTCATATGGACCTCTTTTACAATGTCCGGGTTAAGTTTGCTAAGTTATTGAATACATACAATTTGGGGCAGGTTCATAAGTCCATAAACAAAATGTATTAATTTGTGGATGTCCTATGTCCTCGATAGCCTCACGAAATCCATCTTTGAGGTCTTGAATCGACGCTGGGCTGTTGGCGTAGACCTTATCTTTCACGTGGCCCCAAAGGAAGAAGTCGCAAGGTGTTAAATCACAAGATCTCGGTGGCCAATTGTGATCACCCCTTCGAGAGATAACACGGTCCGGAAACTTTTCCCGTAAAAGATCGATGGTTTCATTGCTTGTGTGGCACGTAGCGCCGTCTTGTTGAAAGTAAACGTTGTCCAGATCAATACCACCCAATTCCGGCCATAAAAAAATCATTAATAATCTCTCGATAGCGCAATCCATTGACCGTAACTGTTGCTCCAGCCTCATTTTCGAAAAAGTAAGGTCCAATGACCCCGCCGGACCATAAACCGCACCAAACAGTCACGGGTTGAGTTGAGGCTTTTCAACAATAACTCTTGGGTTTTCCGAGTCCCAGATGCGACAGTTTTGCTTGTTGACGTAGCCTCCGAGGTGGAAATGGGCCTCATCAGTCAAGATAATTTTTCGATGAAATTCCGGATCATTTTCATGAATTTCAAGGCCCCAATCAGCAAAGACACGACGTTGTTGATGATCAGCCGGCTGAAATGTATAAGCCTTAAGACCCAAGTCTTTATGCAAAATACGGTGTAATGACGTTTGTGGAATGCCTTATTCCAAAGAACGACGAGGAATGGACAAACCTGGGTTTTCTTCAACACTTTGGGCTACAACAGCAATATTCTCAGTTGTTCTTGAGCGACGTGCACGGGTTTTATTCTTCACATCACTAACTTGTCCCAACAGCTCGAATTTGACCACCAATTTCTGTATTGCGGTCCGACAAGGTGCTTCACGACGACCCAAAAATGTTTTAGTTTTACGAACCGTCTCTGCCAAATTTTCACCATTTTTATAGTGAATTTTAATAACTTCAATGCGTTGTTGAAGCGTGTATCGTTCCATTTTTATTAATGGCGTAGTTTCTACTTGTCAAATGTCAAAAAATGCAGCTTCAAAAGTGACAGCTACCGAAATAGCGGGCTATTCAAAATAACACCTCTTATTGGAAAACCCTTTACTTAGTTTGAGTCATTCTTATTAGTGTCTATTTAAATTATCCGATTTTATAAAACTTGTAATGAGATAAAAAGTGTAATACGATTAATTGCATTTAATAAGTCTTCAAATTAGCCACTCGTTTATTCTCTAAAAACTTTAACTACTCTCTAACTCTAAATCTAAATCTAACTAACGATCAGATTGAGGTGAAACTTACTCAAAAATATTTGTTGTTAAATGAGAACTACACGTAAACAAAAACTTTTCAAGTTTTTTGGTAGACGGCGCTCACAACAAAAATTTAAAAAAATTAACCATCCGATTGAGCTTAAACTTTCACAATAAGGGTATTTCTGCAACGACGGAAACTTTTTGACGTCTCAAAATCATAAAGTTTCCCACGCACGTTTCATGAATGCCCCTTAAAACATTTTTCGTAAATGATGTGGCAAACCAATCAGTTGATTCAGCCAATGTCATAATGGTCACGTTCAGGGATCAATCTAAAGCTCTTCGGATAGGTTTGTTTTGTTGTAATCAATTGTGGAAAAACAGCTGACGGAACAACAACTAAAAGTATCTGAACATTTTTGGATAGGTTCACACAGTCTCGGATAGATTCTCGAACGCAAGGAATCGTTTACGACACAAATTCTTGTCGGAAAGTTTACGATTTGTTGGAAAAGATTCCCAAACAAATTTTGGCAGTTCGTTTACGAAATTGTAAACTTTCTGACGTTTACGATGGTTTTCCGACGTTGCATGAATACCTACCCTTAATATAAATATTTTTGCATGTAATGTTAAATGCACTTCCAATAAAGTTTTAAAATGTGCCCATAGATGGCACTGAACACATAAATACCAAAATTAGTTTAAACTCAAAAACTAGCAATAGGTATATATCCGATTGAACTCTTACTTACACAATATATTCAGTATTCTCCACAAGGATAAATGGAATCTCGAAAAATATTTTTGAGATTTTCTGTTTTAATTTATACGGGTACGGGTATATAGGTATATAAACTTATCTTAAAAATGTTTTATCGTTAAAAATTTCATCATATTACTAACCATTAAAATGCATCTTCAAAGTCTCACTTCTTATATCGGGGTTTTCAATAAGAGCGCTAGAAAAGTTTTTTTAAATAAAACAAAAACGGTTTTGGATATCAATGAAATTCTTTATTCCTGTGAAAGTACGTTCGATGCCATTATGTATGAAACTCGATTTCTTTTGCATGGCCACCACGGGAACGCTTGCAGAAGTCCAGACGCTGAACCCAATTTTCGACGGTTTTCAAGCATAAATCGGCCGATACTGCTGCAATTTCACGTTCGATATTCGTACGAAGTTCATAAATCGTCTCTGGCTTGTTGGCATAGACCCTAGACTTGACGTAGCCCTACAGGAAATAGTCTAACGGCGTCAAATCGCACGACCGAGGCGGCCAAGCAACTGGACCATTTCGTGAGATAACATGTTCTCCAAACTTGGTTTCCAATAAATTGATTGTGACAGTCGTTGTGTGGCTTGTGGCGCCGTCCTGTTGGAACCACATGTCGTCCAAGTCCATATCATCCAATTGGGGCCAAAAATATTCGGTTATCATTGAACGTAGCGATCCCCATTCACAGTAACGTGCCGGTCTTGATCATCACGGAAGAAGTACGGCCCAATTACGCCGCCGGCCCATAAACCCATTTTTTCGGGATGCAATGATGACTCATGGAGTACGTCTGGATTGCTTCCTGACCAATACCGCATATTTTGTTTATTGACGAAGCCATTCAGCCAGAAATGAGCCTCATCGCTGAAGATGATTTTTCGATGAAAATCCGAATAATTTTCAAGTTGTTGCTCAGCCCAATTCCCGAACATACGACGCTTATGGTGGTCAAGCGGCTTCAGTTCTTGCGTCAATTTAATCTTCTAAGGATGTAGGCCAAGATCTTTTCGCAAAATTCGCCACAACGACGTAACAGATATGCCCAACGCTTGAGAACGACGTGTGGGAGACACATTCGGGCTTTCTGCAACTGAAGCCTCAACGGCAGCAATATTCTCGACACTACGGGCACTTCTTTGTCTCACTGGCACGGGAACATTTCGTACTGTGCCTGTGGATTCAAATTTTTCCACTAGACGCTCAATTGTTGATCTGCTAGGACGATTATGACGACCATAAATTGGACGTAGCGCTCTTAACGTTGAGGCCACTGATTCCGAATTTCGGTAGTAAATTTTAATAATTTCGACTCGTTGTTGGCTCGTATATCTTTTTATCATAAAATGGCAAACCTTGCTGAAGAAAATGTCAAAAAAGCGGCAAGAAATATGGCGTCGTTTGCTGTCCCTGTTGCTCTACTTTTGTAGCGTCCCTGTTGAAAAACCCTTTACATAAGTCCAAAAAGTGTCAGTTCGTCAAAAAAAAAAAAAAAAAATATAAAAATCAAAATCCCCCGAAATCAATTTCCTGGCCATTTTGGCAACATTTATAAGTGAGGAGATGTCGAACAAGAGCGAACCTTTGCAATGATTTTTGTGATAAGTAGGCGTATTTGTTTTAAAATTTATTTTGTAAATATATACATATGCCCACTTAGAGAAAAATCGCATGCTAAAATCCAGTATGATCGCGGTCGTTTTTACATTCTTTTATTCTTACATGCTCAATCTTAAAATTACACCCATAATTAATAATACAATAAAGTAAAAAATAATAAGAAAAAAAAAAATGGATTTGAAATTAGAAATATGCTTTATAGGTATTAATGCCGCTAAATCTTACTAATGGGTGATTTTTTAAGAGGTTTAGAACTTTTTTAAAAAAAAAAACACAAAAAATTCGAAAAAATGAATGAAATATTTATTTGAATCGATAGTTTGAACCTTGCAATTTAATGTTTAAAGATAATTTCATGCAAATGTTGACCGCGGCTGCGTCTCAGGTAGCCCATCCGCTGAGTCCAATTTTGGCATACTCTTTCACACATATCGGCCGGTATCTCACGAATGAATGCATGGATGTTGGCTTCCAGTGCGTCAATCGAAGCGGGCTTGTCCCTATAGACATTAGCCTTGACATACCCCCACAAAAAATAATCTAATGGTGTCAAATCGCACGATCTAGGCGGCCAATTGACCGGCCCGAAACGTGAAATTAACTGTTCACCAAACTCGCCTCGCAATTGCGCCATTGTTTCGCGTGCTGTGTGGCATGTGGCACCGTCTTGTTGAAACCACATATCATGCAAGTCAAGAACTTCCATTTCGGGCAAAAAAAAGTTTGTTATCATCGCTCGGTAGCGTTCACCATTGACAGTAACGCTGCGATTCGCATCATCTTTGAAGAAATAGGCCCAATAATGCCGCCGGCCCATAAACCGCACCAAACAGTGGCTTTTTCGGGATGCATTGGTAGCTGTTGCAATGCTTCTGGCTGATCTTCACTCCAAATGCGGCAATTTTGCTTATTTACGTACCCATTCAACCAAAAATGAGCCTCATCGCTGAACACAAGCAGCGCGCGATGAACATTTCGAACCGAGCACGAATTTTGATAGTAAAATTCAATAATTTGCAAGCGTTGTTCATTTGTAAGACGATCCATGGTTAAATTGCAAACCAAACTGAAGCTGTTTGACAGTGACACAAGGTACTTAACACACGTCAGTTGTCAAAACCAGTGTTGCCAAAACCAAACCAGCTAAAAAATCACCCGTTATAAGATCAGCTACTTAGATTAAGTTCGACGCAATCTTGAGTTAGTATTTTGTTTTTGAAACAAACCCAAACAATCTTAAAATCTTGAATTTGAACACAAATTAGGAACGAAACGATCTTGATACTAGAATATTCATAATTTAATGAAGACAAAACAGTCTGAAACTTGCATGCAGGGACCGTATTTTCGATGGGAAATTTCTAACTTAAGAAAAAAAAGGAACAATATTATCTTACATACAATAACCACTTTCAGGAGGGTAAGGAAATTCAAAAAATTCCAAAATAACGACCAACCTTTTATTTCGATATGAAGAAATAAAACAATGCATTCTTAAATTAATAACGAATAGGCTTGACTTATCACTGTATTGTTTTGTTTTAGTTCTTTTTTTTCTGAGTGTAGGTCTTAATTGAACTCTTTAGACATTAACTTTAAGAGACCAAAAATCTAAAAACAAAAAAAAAACTCTAAGGGCTTTTGTTCCATATCTTCTCAAGTATCAAATAAAAGAATTAGAATGTTTAATAGCCCAATTATTGATTGATTTGATATTTATTTACTGAAAATAAATCATTGTAATTGAATTTGATTGGAAGAATCAAAAAGAAATTTTAATAAAATTAAAACGCACTTAGACTAAAAAATTTCACACGGATTTACAGAATGAAAACATCTCAATATATAAATGACATTCTTCAACACATACATATGTTAAAAAAAAGTATATCTATGCAGATTTTTTTAAACTAAGGTTTCCGAGACCGCAAATTTCTGAAAAAATCGTTTTACCAACCGATACATGGATTCATGTTGCTTCTGAGGCGTTCCGCGTTCTCCCAACTTTTCCACTCACTTTCCTATACTGGAAAATGGCTCAGTTGGTGGGTGCATAAAGAAAATGATTACTGAGATGTTTTTCACTTGCTCTATAGGGCAAGTTTTGGTTTCGTGTACAAAAAATTCGAGGTTGAAATCAAAACTAACACTACGATGATCAAGAAGTTTGAAAAAGTGGGTTTCGTCATGCAGTCCGTCGCGTGTCGGTCTATGCGTCCTCTGTAATTTGAGGTAGAGCTTAAACGGGTGGGACAGACAATTTGCTTCAAATTTTGTACAGCGCATTTTTCCTAGAGGAAAAATTCGAATTTTTGTTTTAACTCTCCAAAATGACTGTACAAATTTTCATAAAACTTCGTACCTGCAATTATTAAAGTGTTTGTAAGAGAACTGCGTTTCAGGGGTGGTATCTTCTAAGGTGATAGTTGATTATCAATTTTTGGACTGTCGCTTTCACGATAGCTGTCTCTATCCTACATATAGGGAAGGATAGAGTAATCACTTAATAGAGCGATCACTTTAGTCTTACGCGATACGGGCCCAGGTTTTTGTCAAAAAATAAAATTCACTGAAGAAACAAGGTATTCCACGTTTTTTGAGAAAATGGAGTTATTTTGGGTTATTCGCATATACAGTAAGACCCGGATAAGTTCCTTGCCATAAATTCCTCGTTTTAGTGCACATAAGCACTTATCTCTATATTTACAATAATAAAAAAAAAATTGACAACAAAAAAACATAAAATCTTATTTAAAAAATAACACTGACTAGTATCGGTAACCTTTTAAAAAGCGAACTTTGTATTTACATAGCAAAATAATCAGTTATTTTGGTTTGTGTTGCGTTATGGAATCTGATTTTAATCATTTTTTCTTCAAGATTCTCGATTTCACCATCATCTATGTTGTTGCATGCAATAAAAGGAAGCGCTAGATGAAAAGATGCTTTTGTCTTTTTCTGCTAATATCAATTGTGTTTTTTTTAGGTAAATTTCAATAAAAGTATACAAAATAAAAGGCAATTAAGCGGGGAAGGTAGTTAAGCGAAAGGTACTTATGAGATGAGTTTTATATGAAGAAAAAAATCCTCAAAATGTTGGTTTAAAAAAAAAGGTACTTATGCGGGTTAGGCATTTATGCGATAGGCACTTATTCGGGTTTTACTGTATATCTTTTTGATGGTACGACCGATTTTGTTATTATTTTGCAATATGATGATTTTCAATAGTTTTAAAAAATATAACATTTAAATTTAAAAAAAATCATTTTCCTAAGCTTTTAAGCGAATCTTGTACGAGATTTTTTGCATAGCAAAAAATCAACAACAAAAGTCTCCAGAAAAAATCCGATCAGGTTCGCTTAAAATTCTTATATCTTGAAAGATAAAAGTTTTTACACTTAGGGAAATTGACAGAGCATAATTTCTTATTTAAAAAAATTGTAAAAGTCGCCATTTTCAACCACCGTCGCCAAATAAAACCTGCCAGACTTTTGTTTTCGATATCACGACGCGACGCTTAGATACACCTATACAAGCCCTCGTACACAATTTTTGGATATACAGTCAAACTTCTTTATAACGAACCTTCAAGGGAACACAAAATTGCTTCGTTATAAAGAAGCTTTAGACAAAATTCGTTATATAGAAATTATTTTGTTTTTAAATACTGCAAGGGGAACAAAATGAAATTCGCTATAGAGAGAATTACGTTATAAAGAAGTTTGACTGTATTTCCAGACCCAAAATTTACTGTGAGCTCTTAGTCTAGATTTGGAAATGAATTTCATATGAAAAGACAAAGTTCTCTACCTTGAACTGTTTTGTTATTTTTTTTTTTCAATAATTCAATGCTCATTATGACTTCATTTCAGTTTAAAACCACAATTACACCGTAGTTTTTGTGGTTGCATATTTGCGCTATACCTATACGTCCACTAAACGCCCTATTCATCTATGTCATTTATAAAAAGAATGAAACAGACAGATAGCTTGACGTTGCTTTCAAAAGATTTTAATTTTATCTCAGGTTTTTTTTTTTTTATTTTTGTGGTTTCATCAAAAGATGTTTGAGGTTCAATAATTGTAGGTAGCTTAAATTAAGAACAAACCATCTATACTCTACTCATATATACCAAAGATTATAAAACTCTTTACAAGCCAAGGTGATAATATATTTTAATTGCTTTTGAAATAGAAAGTTGAGAGATGAGCCTTTTAATAATAAATAATAATTGGAATTAATTATTTTTTTTTTTTTTTGTTACCCAATTGCAGGGCCGTCCGATTATCGAAGGTTCAAATATCAGAGTACACACAACAGCCGGACAGTCGATACTTGAGCTTTCATCAATTACTGCTGATGATAGTGGAAAATACACAGTTGAAGTCATGAACGATCACAGCAGTTATTATTCGGCAGCTTCGGTGGCAGTAGAAGGCCCACCAGAGCCACCAAGCGGAAAGCCAAGCATATCACAGGGACCTGATCGTATTGCGGTAGCATGGTGTGGACCACCATACGATGGAGGCTGCATGTTGACAGGATTTATGTAATTTACAAATTTGTAATCATGTAAATACAAAATAAATTAAATGCGGTTGTTTTTTGGGGATAGAATCGAAATGCAAGAAGAAAGCAAGGGAGAATGGAAGGAAATTGCCACAGTTGTGGACTCCCTAGCTTATACAGTGAAGAACCTAACTCCCCAATCTGCATATAGATTTCGTGTTCGAGCTGAGAATATACATGGGAGGAGTGAACCAAGCCTTCCAAGTGATAGAGTTGAAATATCTGGCCCAGAAGTTTCCAGTGAAGGTAAATTTTTTAAATGTTTTTTTCTTTTCTTTTATAAAATTGTCCTTAAATCCCCCATTTTTGTTTTCATTTAAGACTTCCAAAAGACAATTTCTATCAAGTCGGGTGGAGATTTTAAGAGTCGTTTTGAAATTCTCGAAGAATTAGGCAAGGGCCGTTTCGGAGTCGTTTATAAAGTTCAAGAAAAGGACACAAGTCGAATTTTGGCAGCGAAGGTGATCAAATGTATAAAATCAATCGATCGGCAAAAAGTCAAGGAAGAAATATCCATCATGCAATCTCTGCAACATCCAAAGCTTTTACAGTTGGCAGCATCTTTTGAAAGTCCGCGAGAAATTGTAATGGTTATGGAATAGTAAGTTAAATCATACCTGATGGTAAAAAAATTTTCAACTAATTTTGTTCTATATATAGCATCACTGGTGGAGAACTCTTCGAGCGTGTTGTTGCCGATGATTTTACTTTGACCGAACGGGATTGTATTTTGTTTTTGCGTCAGGTCTGCGAAGGTGTCGACTACATGCACAGTCAGTCAATAGTGCATTTAGATCTCAAGCCGGAAAATATTATGTGCCATACTAGGACTAGTCATCAAATTAAGATAATTGACTTTGGACTGGCACAACGACTGAATACAGACTCGCCAGTTAGAGTCTTGTTTGGTACACCAGAATTTATTCCACCCGAAATCATAAGCTACGAACCCATAAGCTTCCAATCGGATATGTGGAGCGTGGGAGTGGTATGCTATGTACTGTGAGTATTGTTTCAAGAGAAATTATTTAAAATGGGTTTGAGTAAGAGCGAAAATACCTTATTGGACAGCTTTGAAGTTTTTTTTAGGAGAATCTAGTTAAATTCATCCAATACTTTAACTTAGTTTAATAAAGGAATACATTATTTAAAAATATTTCATTTACATCCTTTCATATGTGTACAGGCTATCTGGGCTATCACCATTCATGGGCGACACTGATTCGGATACATTTTCGAACATAACCCGAGCTGATTATGATTTCGAAGATGATGCCTTTGATACGGTATCACAGGAAGCAAAAGACTTTATTTCCAATCTTTTAATTCATCGCAAGGAAGATAGACTGACGGCTAAACAATGTTTAGAATCAAAATGGCTAACACAACATCACGATGAGAATCTCAACAACAACAAGATCTGCACAGATAAACTTAAGAAATTCATAATTCGAAGAAAGTGGCAAGTAAGTCAACAAAACATAACCAAAGAAATTTTTTTTTTGTTTTTTATTTTATATTGAATTTTGCATGGTTTTTTGTGTGTTCAAAATTGTTTTTGTTTGTCAATTTTTTTGTGTTGCTTAAGAAAACTGGAAATGCAATTCGAGCTTTAGGTAGAATGGCAAACTTGTCAGCTTCACGAAGGAATTCAGCTGTATCGACAGCTGGATCTGTGCCGAGTAGTCCGAGACCTTCGATATCAGGAACTTCGATATTTAGTCCAAATGTTTCAGGACACATGACATCGTTGAACGAGGAGGAGGATGACTTTAATCCAGACCTTCCAAGTGTGGAGCTTAAATTGAATGTAAGAAACTCACTTAAGGTTCGGGATAAGACGCAATGCAGTGAGCGAAGTGATTCTGGCTTTAGTGAATGCTCGAATTGTAGTGGTGGTGTAAATAGCTCATGCCATTGTCCGAATTTGGTCATTGACAGATCTAATACGGCACAAAAAGACTCCGAAGAAGATCACAGTCCTCTCTCTGTTGCAGTTCCACATGACATTCTTAAGATCAAGCTAGAAGAAATAGCCAAAACCCAACTTGTAGACCACGATGGGTCACAGACTGTACCGCTCGAATCGAAGACACTGTGGGAACCCAAGTCTGTGCACAATAAAGAAAAAGACTCGGAGGAGTCTCCTTATTCGGATTCCAAATCACCTGACCTACAATTCAGCTTGGAAAATAAAAGTCCAAATGTGGCGGCACCAGAAACAGCGCCAATAATGCGATCCGACTTCACCAACACCATTCAGATGCGTAAGAAATCACTCGAGAATAATCTTCTTAAGGAAAAAGTCAAGCCTGCCAAGGTGATTATCGAAACCTCTGGAAAGGTTTCGATGCTTAAGAATAAATTTAGTCAAGGTCCATCAGCAAAATCCGTGAGTAGTAATTTTGAGTGCAAAACTAATCCAAAGCCTAGCATTGATGTGAATAGGCCCAAAAACGTGTTTGACAGATTGACGTCCAGTAACAAATGTATGTCGAAAGACGATTGATTATATTTTGATTGATTGACATTTCCTTCTATTTCTAGCAAATGGGCCATCGAAAACCTGTGCCTCAATATCCTTGCCGGGCTCTCCCCTACCAATTCGTTCAGCAACGACAATGCGGTTAAGCGGGCGTGTTCGGGAAGCCACCGAACGCCTATCGCAGCCTAAGACCCCACAAGCTACAAGAAAATTCACCAACACTGCAATCACCACAAACAATAACGAAATAAATCTTAAGAAGTCCGCCTCAGATCATCACAATAATGCAAAGAATCTCAAGGCCTTCAGAGGCCTTTCATAAAAAGAAAATTAAACGTAAAACAAACAAAAAAAAAACGTTGAATATCGAATTTGTTGAGAACGTTTACTTATAACAACGAGACCCCCAAAATAATTCGAATATAATTTATGTAGTTTTGTGTAATATTTATAGTACCTTTTTTTTTTGTTTTGTCTTCTTATTATTGCCTTATATTAAATTTTATTTGATTGTTTTTTTTTTGTAATAATATTATTTATAAACAAATATTTAATTATTAAATCAAGTTTAATTTTTTGTTTCGTACGTACATACATATATATTATTATATACAATTTAATTATATATTATTATCTTAAAATTTAGAATGTGCATACTTTTTATTTAATAAATAGTTAATGTACGACATTCACATACTTATACACCCCAGTGTTGAGATTGACAGCTGGTAGGTGGTAGCCATCTCTGATATGGATTTAATTAGAATAAAGTTCTTTTAAACAAAATACTATTGTTTGTCTGATTTTTATTTTATAGTTTTTAAGGAGCCTGTTGAAGCTATGTATCTGTAGAGAATTTTAATTTTATAAGTTTAAGGAAGTGAAGGCAAAATCAAAGCAAAGTGTTATTCTGTCTCTACCAACCTTTAACATTAAATCCGTTTCATGACTTTAATGATCGTTTTGTGATCGTTAAAATATCTAAAATGATTTTATTGAGAAGGATGGGCCAGAATGAGATTTTGTTTGAGTGAAATAATAATAAATCAAATCAAACATTCACTGCGGTAGCTTTTGGAGCGTCTCAAAGTTAAAAATAAAAATGCTAAATGATGCTTTTCAACGAAAGATAAAACTGGCCCATGAGTTAATATTCAGCCTTATTGTGAGTTTCGTCCAAAAAATATTTCAGCTTAAAATTTTTTGGTCGCCCGGAATTTTAAAAGCTATTGTGAGTTTCGCCAGAGTGAAATTTTGTTCGCCTCCAGAAAAAAAAAGTAAAAATGGCATTACATTCAGCACGAATGTTCACAATAAGGGGAATTTTTCGATCATGAAATTTCGGGTGAAACTCACAATAGGCGAAAAGTAAAATGTCAAATATTTCGGGTGAAATGTTGTTCGGGTGAAACTCACAATAAGGCTGATTTTTAGTTTTAAGGTATTCAGGTGTTTCCAAGTAAATCGTTTGAGAGAGATGTTCTGTTTCCCCCCATTTAAGCAGTAGTGGTCATTTTCTAAAACGCTAGCTTAAAATGGATACAAATTTATCAAAAACAACAGCAAAACATTCAATATCGTACTATAGCTTTTTTTTAAAGCCAAAAATCAATTCTGTTATTTTGTTATTAAAAAAAGTTGTTCCAATGACCAGTTTCTAAAAAATATATTTTCAAACTTAAAAAAAATATTACACCCTTATTTGGATGTTGTTGTTACTGACACTTAACCACCAATACTTACTTCTTATTTTTATGAAAAAATAATTTTGTTTCAATTTCTGTTAGGTAGTCAAAAAATATTCAGCAGAGGGTTGGCGTTGGCAGTATGCTAGATAGGGAGAGGGTGAGACGGATATTTTTGCTATAAAATTATATTTTTCCGTTTTACAACTTTAATATCCGGTTTCACAAATATTTAACAGGCTTTTAAATTTTTAAATGACGTATTTTGTATGGAACAGACGACATTTAAATATTTAAAAGCCTGTTAAACAGTTAAAAGGGCTTTATGAAATCGGCCATAAGATACGAAGTTCATAGCTTTAATTATGAGCTCAAAACATACAAATGCGGATTTTACAGAGAAAGTAAATCCTACGACAAGAAATGTTCAAAATTGTCAGCTGAATATTTTTTCTCTATGGCGAATTTAAGTTGATAGATTGCACAGCTTACAGTTAAATGGTGTGTTCTACGTAAGTATTGAAAAAGTTGTTGAACTAGGATTTCCAGAACATCTTTTTTTAAAGAGACCACGTTCGTGTTTCGACACCGATCTGTCTTAATCTCTTTTTGTGATATTCTCTTTTTAATGTCTTTTTTGTATTTACCCTAATCTGCCTCTGTATAAATTTTATCAAGCTTCTTTCAATACTTGACGTGATTATTTTCAAGCCCGGTTGAAATTATTCGAGAATTTAGCAAAGTCAGCACATTCAAAAAGTTAATATAGGAACAATAACTGTTTTTTTTAAGCCCATACAGGATTTCGCGAATCTGACATTCGTTTTCATTGCCATCACAGACAAAGTATCATCACTTTTACTTCAGCATTCAGCTACGTGACAAGCATACAAATCCAACTCTTAGCAGATGACACGCTGAAATAAAAATAAATCCTATATATGTACCTATTGAAAACTGTTTCGCATAATAACTGCAATAAAAAGAATCAAATGATCAAAACAGAAATTGATTCGATAGCTCAAAAATGTTTTGACATTTCAACACAGACTATCGAAGCAAAGTTATATTTTGGACTTGGTTGACAACACAGTATTTCTTGAGGCTAGGATTTAAGCCGAATAGTTTTTGGACTTAGCGTTGAGAAAAAAATTTGAAACAATAATCAGGAACTGCAAATCGATGTTGAACACAATCATTTTATCGAATTAAAAATTGCATAAATGTCGCCCAGTAGGCAGTGCTGCCACCCTACTCCTTTAGCAGTAGATCTGCTGCTTTTAGTCCCAAACGAAAATCTACTGCGCAGCAAAACGAATCTACTGCTCTTTTAAGAATTTTGATCGTCATCCAGAGTTAGCTCTAGACGCGTTCATCCAAAATTTGAAATATTAGGTATATATGAATTCTCGAAATGAAATGTGATTTTTTGTTTATTTACTTTAAGAAATTTGATTTTTTTTTATTGTAGAATTCGTTTGTGAAGTAGTTGTGAAGTTTCCAGATACTCCTGTTTTTATTCGTAAACAAATTGTATTTTAAATGAATTGAATTTTTTCTTGTAGGTATATTGTAAAATCTACTGCGGTATATTGCAATCTACTGCGCTCAATCATCTATAGGGTGGCAGCGCTGCCAGTAGGTGACAAATGTTTTTTTTCTTGCAACATTATCCATTTTCCATTGAGCCTTGCAAAGTACTTTTTAGTACTTCCCAGTAGATGATGAATGGAATGCTTTCATTTTGCCAAAAGTAAAATCTAACCTCAATATCAATTTAATTTCGGTTGTTTGTTTTCTTATTTTACTTTTAATTAGAAAAATGTCAGAAACAATAAACTACTACCTAATTTCTTTTGATTGGTGATGTCTTTTTCTTGTTTGGAAACATTCTGTAAGTAGATTGACGAACTGCTTTGAACTACTTCCAACACAGAGTAGAAGTAGTTGTTTGTACCCAGAAGTACTTGGCAGTAGATACTGGAACAATGTAGTTTTATTATTGAAATTTACAGGCTGACTGTTCCTGAGTATTCGAAACTAATGGGGGATCTGTAGGTGTTGTGCTTCTGCTGCTATTTAAAAAAAAACACGTTTTAACCAAAAATTATTGCACAAACAAAAATTGGTAAGATTGCATACACAATTTTGGAGAAGTCTCCGCTCCTTTTTCGCACTGAATTAATTTCCTGGGCAGTTAATTGTGTGCGTAAAGTAAAGTGACATTTGAGGTTTTTTTAGTCCTTTTATTTGTTGTTTCTTTCATTACCTACAGCATGGCTTTGGTTGTTTTTTTTTTTTTTGCAGTTGATAACACTTTCAAGGAGGTTTCCGTAAGCATTTCTCTGTCGTGTTTGAGACCACAGAAAAATTATATTTCGCATTACCACAGCCGCGTACTAGACTTTAGAACGAAACTTCTAGAAAAAAAAACGCGTACTTTTTCAAAATGTTGGCCACGATATTTTTTAAGTACTCAGAGACAATCCAACTTCCAGTTACAATCACACAATTTGATCAGCATTATGTTTAGTTATGGAAAATACTTTTTGTCTCTGACTGGAATGATAGCATTAATATGGATGATCTTGAACTTCAGAGATAAGAATTTACTTCATAATGTAGTAGATTTTTTTCATTTTTTTAAATTATTGTTCATGCATCTCTTATGTAGAAGCTATTTTGTTTATTTTACGATCGAAATCTTATTTTTAAAAAAAAATACTACATCCATTGAATAAGTCACTAGACTTAAGCCTAGTACGCTGCTGATGCGAAATGAAAAATCCCATACAAAAATGACACAACGAAATCATAAACGAAAAATTTCGTCCTCCTTTTCGTTTTGCAGTACGCTGTTCGATGAGCGAAATCGATAATTGTAGCAGATTATTTGGAGAGGTCTCCGCTCTTTTTCACAATCAATTAATTGAAAAGTGACATTTGAGGTTGGTTCGTGTTTGTATTTGTTGTTTCTTTCAATACAACATGGCTTTCTGTGATTTTTTTGCGCTTGTGTTTGTTTTTTTTTTTGCTAATGGTGACGCTTTCAATTGTCATTTTTTCGCTGAGGTTTTCGTCAGCATTTCGCTGTCGTGTTGGAGACCACCGAAAAATTTCGTTTCGCATCAGCAGCGTACTAGGCTTTAACTTTGAACTGAATGTACTCATCGCACAAATCTAGTACCTTCAACGTCAAAATAAAAAGGAAAACTGGATATGGCAAGTGAGCCTGATTACACGATTCCTTTTTTTGGTTTTTTATACTTTCGTCTTTTTGACAGATAGGATGAAGGGTGTAGAAACATAGCTCTAATCCCCTTAAATACCTACAACTCTCACCCAATTTATCAAAATGACAAAAGACGAAACGACAGAAAAAAAGGAAAAATGTAGTCTGTCTCTCCTCCATTGGCCGATTTCACAAAGCCCTTTTAACTGTTTAACAGGCTTTTAAATCTTTAAATGACGTTTTTTGAAAATTTAAAAGCCTGTTAAATATTTGTGAGACCGAACATTTATGTCTTTTATTTTACTACAGTATTATATATAAGAAACGGATAAAAAACCTTGCTTTTAAAAAACGCAATTCAACTAGTTTTTTTCAATTGTTCTTTATAATAAAAAAATCATATAATAGGTAAAACACGGTTTTAAGAAACTCTTGTTTATGCAGAAATAAAATGTACCTGCATATTTGTATAACAAATATAAATTTTTGTCAAAAGTTGTTTGTATCCATAAATACAATGTCCACCTTAATTGACAGCTTTCAATTTTCCAGTGGAGCAACTGCGACTTTTTGGAAGGCGCCCGAGTTCTTTGGAAATATTGTGACATTTGGCTTTGGTCTGTATTGCTGGATGCTGGGTTTCGTCTCTGTTTTTCTTTCTTATGTTTATAAGAATTACGAGACTAGAGACATGCCAATTTATAACAGTTATAACAGTTTCTCGCCATAAAAAGTGGGCGTGCGATATCGCGCTTCACGCGACTTGAAAAAAAAACTCTGGGTGCCCGAAGTATGATCACCGGCGGCTGAGGGTCCTGGACCTGCGGGGCCACATAAACTGTACTTTTATAAACCAAAACTGTTATAATTGGCATGTGTAGAGTCACTTCCATATAAGAAATATACTTTTGGGATTTTCAGTGCTTCTGATATCTGTGTTGTACTGTAATAAGGGAATTCGTGTCTGGCCTGAAGACTTTGTTACTTAAGCTAGTAGTGAAATTTAAAGTTATAGGTATTACATCTTATAACCTTTTTCTGATATGACGCATAAATATTTAAGTACAAATTAAAGGCTTGTGTCCTACTTTTAATTACAGTACAGTTTTCTATTAATTCGTGATACTTAACCTTATTAAACAATCAATTAATATTTTATTTTGGTTTAGTATTCTCATCCTTGCTTAAGCTCTGTCTCGGCATCTCTGAAAGTTGAAATCTCACTTTAAAGTATTAAGAATTAAGAGCTGAAATAAAAAATGTGTGAGTGCCGGGACTCACGATTAATATGTGTAAACATCAGCGTGCGCGGATCCAAAAGACTGCTTTTAAACCATGCAATTTCTTCTTGCGATTTTTAAACACGTTGGCGAGGGACGTATGTGGTGGCCGGGGTAGATGAAATTGCTGAGGTTGAACAAATTGCAGAGTTATTGGTCATTCTTCTTTGTGCTTTTCCTTTTTGTTCGAATGTGTTTTATTTTCATTCGTCGTCGACTCAGATAACTTCCCTTAATCAAGTGGAGTAAAGAGTGCAGTGAGATGATACTTCTTCACTTGCACAAACTAAACTTTTCATTAAAAATCGCTGTCGTGTAAAAGGTATTTGCAATTAGAAGGAAACCAAAGGAGAAACGAAGATTAAAAATCGCTGTAGTGTAAAAGCAGTCAAACGGACTTGTTTTTGCTTGCAGGGGATCTTAAGATTTTTTTTTCACTGAACGCACCCATCCTAGTATGCAGATCGTAACATTGCACAACGTAACGTTGCACGACGTAACGTTGCACACGAACGTTCACGTTTTTTTTTCACTCTACCGCCAGCATAGATGTTTACACATCAAAAATGAATCCATCAAGTTAGTAAAGCTGGGTTCTGGCATGAAAATTATCTTTACGGAACTCGTGTTTCGGTTGGATTTAAGAACCCTA
The DNA here is from genome assembly GCA_932273885.2 of Leucozona laternaria. Lineage (NCBI taxonomy): Eukaryota > Metazoa > Arthropoda > Insecta > Diptera > Syrphidae > Leucozona > Leucozona laternaria. The sequence goes on from OW026368.1 coordinate 9,505,719, forward strand.
TACATTTAAAGCTTCCTAAAATTTCTGATTATTATCGGAGGTTATCTAAACCAGACATTAATTTATCATTCCGAAACAGTCTATTGAGTAGAAAATTAAGGAATTAAATAAACTTTCAAATGCGGAATGCAAAAAAAAACCTATCAGACGATTGGCATATACTCACTCTGTCAGCATTGGGTACGTTCAGCAGACACAAGGGACTACATATGTAGTCAAGTGCATTCATTGAACGCAAATTTTACAAAGGAAACTAGTTATTTTTTTGAGATGTCATTAATGCCAAAATTGGAAATTTACTTCCAACCTTTACCTTCCATTTATAGTGCAGATAGTATTTATAATAATATTTTTTTTTGAAAAACACCTTACACAAGTCAATTACGAAATGTAATTTATATTTTTTCAATACTTCTTACTTATGATGCATTTTTTAATTAAATCTTTTCTATTATTTTGATAAAGAACTCCTCCACCCAAAACAATAAAACAAACGTTGAAAAAAGAAGTCACTGAACAATGAAGTTCAGCTTGCTGTTTAATGACAAAATATAATCAGCTGATATTTTGACATAAATGCACTTGACTTGAAATGAAGGGAGATATTTCTTGACTAGCTTTCCAGTCATCATCATCGTCGGCTCGACAACCGGGGTCCGGTCCTGGCCTCCTTCAACAAGTCTCTCCACCCATCCCGGTCTCGAGCCGCCGCCATCCAGTTGCGCACCCCAAGGCTCCGGGCGTCCTGGTCTACGCCATCTCTCCAGCGCAAGCATGGTCTACCACGCTGTCGTCTACCATAGAATGTACCACAAAGAACTTTCCGAGCAGGTTCCTCTTCGCTCATGCGAGCTAGGTGCCCTGCCCACCGGAGTCTACCGAGTTTAATTTTTGTCACGATATCTGCTTCAAGGTAGATTGCGTACAATTCATGATTGTACCGTCTCCGGAATCGTCCAGTCACTTTCCAATAAAAGTTGCCTTAATTGGAAGGAAATTTTGCGACAGCTGGCCAATCAGAGACGAGAAACTTGCCTTGCCTTCAAGTCCCTTCGTCATCTGAACGTACCCATTGTTTACTAACAATAAAACGTAAGTTGTGTCGCAGAACTGTGTCGGTAGGTTGATACGCATTATATTTGTAGTCAGTTCACGTTTATTTACCTACATTATGTACATAAAATTGTAGTTTTGTTTGGCGCCCATATTTTCTTCCATATAAGTTTGTTATGTTTGAATTACTTCTGTGAAGTCATTCTATTTTAAGTTTATTGTTTAATGTTTAGTATTCATTTATGCCTCCGTATAAAGATAAGATTATTTGGAAATCACAACCACGTTATCTTAAATTGTTTGGTTCCTAAGAACTTCTCTACAATTCATTTAATATTAAAAAAAATAATACAATCAATAACGCAAATTAAAATTCTTGCTAACCCTTAAGCGTGTGACAAGGTACCCGGGGTATCTAAATGTACATTTACATATATATATTAAAGCTTTGTTTAGTTAATTTTGTTTATTGAACCTCCTTCTACAGCTTGGAGTTAAAGGTCACCTATATAAATTAAGTGCAAACCGTAATCCTAAATCTTAATCTAAGGCAATTGCCACAAGGGCAACGGGCAAATTAATATTTGTTTTCTTTTTTCACTAAACTAAAATTTTGTTCGTTCTTAATTTTAATCTCGAAGCTTTGTCATATCTCGCCTTTGTTTCAGTCTGATCCAAAGACCACCAGACGCTCTTAAGGTTATTCGAAATCTGGCTTCGATTTGTGTCTTCCCAGGCACCGGAAGCAGCTCATAGCTTCTCAGCAGTCGAGATATAACAGTCTTCATTTCCATGAGGGCAAATCGGTTGCCAATACAATACCGAGGTCCTGCACTAAAGGGAATATATGCGTAGGGATGCCTTTTCTCCGAATTCTCTGGTGTAAAACGATCCGGATCGAATTTCTCTGGGTCTGGATAGATGTGTGATATCCTATGCGTTGCATATGGACAGATAAATACATTGCTACCCGCAGGCAATTTGTGCTTGCTGAGCTGAACTTCTTCACCAATTTTTCGAGCCATAAGTGGCACACTAGGATATAAGCGTAACGATTCTTTGATGCACATTTCCAAGTAACGCATCTCTCGCAGATCCGTCATTGATGGCGGTCGATTATCATCTCCAAAGATGGAATCAATCTCTTCAGTGCACTTTTTCTGTTCTGCTGGATTCTGAGCAAGGAGAAAGAGGGTAAAAGCTGTTGCTGCACCTACAGAGTCCTGACCAGCTAACATAAAGGTACATGCTTCATTAACAATGTCTTCCTCGGTGAAATCGGCGTTATTGTCAGAAATCTCAATCAAAAAATCCAAAAGACACTTGCGATCGCTGTATGGTCCATTTTTCATAATTTCCCTACGAATTTTGATCATTTTGCGTGTGAAATCGTTGAGACGTTTTTTTTGATCCAATTCTTCGGAAGCCAAATTTGTCATGTGGTAGATACTGTCAAGTAATAACCAAGGCTGAATGAAGCGCTGTGGTACAACAATTTTACCTCTGAAATGAATAAAAGTTAAATAAATTAATTAGTTTTTCTCATTTATCTACCGATAGTTTTTTTTTAACATTAACTGAGGTTTTTCACCGCGATTCCCAGAATATCTCATTATATTTTTTCAAATCAAATCAATTTGATTTTCGCTTTTAAAGGGTAAATTGTTGATGAAAAATTCCAAGCATCAATATTCTATAAAAGTATTGCTAACTTTCATATACAAAATGACAAAAAAAAGACTTTTTAACAAGAAAATATCGATATGGTTCTAGTTAGAAGCTTAAAAATAAAATTTTAAGGCTCAAATTTTGAAGATTAAGGTTTAAAAAAACAGTAAAGTATTTATAACTTTTGATTCAGGTAAAAAGGCACAATCAGTTCTATTACAACCCAGGTTTCACAGTTTTTTTAATAATTATTTTCTTGACTGGTGGGCTTACGCCCAATTTCTTCACAGAAGTACTAAGCCAGCCTAGTACCCAGTCTAGCTAGACCAGGTCCTAGCTCTGGTACTCAATCCTGATGAAAAAAAAGTACCTGAGCATTTCTTCACATCACTAGTACCGGATCTAAATTCACCAATCGGTACTAGGACTTAATACGTCTAAAACTGGTCTAATTTTGATTTTGACAATATTTTGGCATTTCAAATATTATTTTGATATTTATTTTGACTGAGCGATTTTTATTTTATTCTGTTTTCGAATGAATTATGTCAATTTTAACAAAAGGGGGACATAATATCCACTCCACGATAACTGTCTCATCAAGCATCAACTATGAAATTTGTCATTGTGATTGTGATCAACAATTTCGCGGTCTTTAATTTACGCAGTTAATAGCAAAACGGCTGTCGTTGCTACAAACCTAAAGAGAGTGGAAATATGAAGAATGCCAATAAAGTCCTACTCATATTTACTGGAGAGATCAGTGGTGCTCTGTTTTGAATCAGCTTCCAGATGAAGCATTTGAGGAGGATTGTGTGTTATTTTTTGCGTGGAGTTTTGGACATTTTTCTATGTTGATATGTGTGACAGTCTTGCAGAAATGTCCTTTATTGTGTGCATTTCATGTGCGGTTTATTCAATGCATTGTTCGCGTTCGGGGAAGTATCCAGAGCTATCAGTATAGGTTTTGTGTTTGTTTTAATCCCTAATGAAAACAGTAAATGCAAAAACAACAATGCATATCTGAAAATTTTTGGGATATGTGCGGAAGGCCTTTTTTATAGCTTTTCGAAACTGTCTACAACACTATTAATCGTTTTAGATATGACGTTGTTTCTCGATATAATGTCCATAAACGGTGTCAATATGTACTTTTACGACTGCATTAACACACGTCCATTCAACGAATTCATTGAAGAAAATGAAAGAAATTACTCTGATTCAGGTATTAGCGCCACTAGACTGCCGATTTTAAAGTTCCAGCTAATACCGAGTCCTAAGGAGTACTCGGTACCAACTTGACAGAACTAGGGCTTAGTACTTATGTGAAGAAATCATTTGGTACCGATTTGAGTACTAACGACTGGTATAATAACCAGGTACTAGCTGATTTTGAGGAGTCAGCTAGTACCGAGTCCTAACTGATACTCGGTACCAAATTGACAGGACTACGAACTACGACCTAGAACTTGTGTGAAGAAATGATTTGATACCGATTTGAGTACTAGTTTTAGGACTAGTACCGGTACTAGCATTAGGACTCTGTGAAGAAATTGGCCGTTAGACTTTTACTTTTGTGTTCAATTTTATTTTAATCCTGTGTACATTTGCGCTTAGACAAAAAACACAGCTTTATTAAGACTTTCTTGAACATTTCAGATCTAAAGAGGATAGTCGTAGTGTAATGTGTCAGTGCGTCGACAGATGGCAGGATAGAGAGATAGAGAATTGAATCGGTGAGAAGAAAAAGGAAAACATTCCACAAATGACAGCTCTTGGGAAATCGAAAAAAAAACTGTTTATTGTCGAAACTAAAACCTACATACGTTCGAAAACTTACTGAGAATCAAATGCGGAGCTAGCATTGAGAAGTAACGTATCAAAAAATTGGACACTAAAAATTTTGATTGGAAATAGGAAAATATTCCTGAAATGTTTTCCTTTGGTCGTGCTCTAATCTTGGACGTTTTTTGACGTACATGAAATCTAAATAATACAAATTTAAGAAATTTAATGTTCTATAAAAAGTATTTTGAGTGTTTTTTTTAGTTCGGATGGACATTATAGATGAGATAAGCTTTAAAATCCATTTTTTTAACTAGAAAATTACTATTGAAAGGAGCTGTCAAAAAATTTTGTTAGACTAAAAGTAAATGCCCATTTTACTATGGAGCTTTGGCCCAGAGTGTACAGGAACGAGTTTGTTATCAAATGAAAGGTGACGTGAAGCCCGATACATGAGTAAAATATTTTCAAAATCGTTCATGGGAAAGTTGAGATATTTTGGCTTGAAGTTAACGAATGCAAAATGAGGATTTCAGATTTTGTTCCAAATAATTGTCCATAACGGGCGGAATAATTGACGTAGAAAAATGATATTGGTATCAAATGAAAGGTATATTTCTTGTCTTTATTTGTAATTTTGATATGTTAAGCACATTTTGTGAAAGCCACTTTTTGTTTGCGGTCTTTGTCACACCGATATTTCAAAAAAATTCAGTGATAACATATACTTTTTTTTAGCTCTAGTGAAAAGATTATTTTACTACCTTTAATTTGATATAAAATGAAGTGTACTTAATTATATAAATACCAAAAGAAAACACCCAGCTGTCCGCATCTTTTGCTTTTAATTTGAAATTGTGGTTTCTGATATGTGAAAATTAACTTTATAAGTAATAAATAACTTGGGAAGTTTATAATATAAGTAATTTTTTTTTTAAATTAAATGCAAATTATTAACAAAACCAGTCTTTTGGCTTTTGGATTGTTGATGTGAGGAGTAAAATTCTGATATTTTGTTCACATGCCATACAGCCAACGAAACAATCAATTTATTGAAGGAAACTTTTGGTGAGCGCATTATCTCGCGTCGTGGGCCTGTGGCGTGGCCTCCATGATAGTGCGATTTAACACCACTGGACTATTTTTTGTGGGGTTATATGCAGTCGCTTGTCTACGCAGATAAGCCCGAGACGATTGACGCCTTGGAAGAGAATATTCGGCGCGTTATTGCTGACATACGGCCCCAATTGCTGCAAAAAGTGGTCGAAAATTAGGCCTTTCCGCTGGAATTTATTCGAGCCAGGCGCGGCGGCCATAACATTAAATTATATGCGTTTTATTTCTTCTTAAAAACCACACGTTTAAAAACAACACCCTTTATATTGCAATTAAATTTAAAAGTATAGAAACATTGTAGTAAGTGCAAAAGGAACAAAAGGACTTATATGTTATATCCATATATCTACAGTGACATGGGAATCATTAAATTTAATATGAATTAAATGACTTCAGAATACACATGTATACTAAATATATGTATTTTGAATAATTGTTGAAGCTGGTGATTTTTTAAATTACACATGCGAGTCAACGGTTTGGTTTGAACCTATAATTTAGTTTATTTCAAATAAAAAACAAAATTGTTTTTGTTTAACTTTTAAATTTTGTACAACTGTCCACCTACTGTGATTACACTTTAAAATGTGTTGAGGACGTTATATAATATATTGAACATGAAAATTAATAAATATATTCTTAAAGCCATATTTGAATTGAAATATCACGTACCTACATTTATGCTTTCATCAACAAATTCTAAAGACTTAATGATATTCAATTTTTTATTTAAAGCTTATAATGGGTGATTTTTTAAGAGGTTTAGAACTTTTAAAAAAAAAAAAACACAAAAAATTCAAAAAAATGAATGAAATATTTATTTGAATCGATAGTTTGAACCTTGCAATTTAATGTTTAAAGATAATTTCATGCAAATGTTGACCGCGGCTGCGTCTCAGGTAGCCCATCCGCTGAGTCCAATTTTGGCATACTCTTTCACACAGATCGGCCGGTATCTCACGAATGAATGCATGGATGTTGGCTTCCAGTGCGTCAATCGAAGCGGGCTTGTCCCTATAGACATTAGCCTTGACATACCCCCACAAAAAATAATCTAATGGTGTCAAATCGCACGATCTAGGCGGCCAATTGACCGGCCCGAAACGTGAAATTAACTGTTCACCAAACTCGCCTCGCAATTGCGCCTTTGTTTCGCGTGCTGTGTGGCATGTGGCACCGTCTTGTTGAAACCACATATCATGCAAGTCAAGAACTTCCATTTCGGGCAAAAAAAAGTTTGTTATCATCGCTCGGTAGCGTTCACCATTGACAGTAACGCTGCGATTCGCATCATCTTTGAAGAAATAGGCCCAATAATGCCGCCGGCCCATAAACCGCACCAAACAGTGGCTTTTTCGGGATGCATTGGTAGCTGTTGCAATGCTTCTGGCTGATCTTCACTCCAAATGCGGCAATTTTGCTTATTTACGTACCCATTCAACCAAAAATGAGCCTCATCGCTCAACACAATTTTTCGATAAAAAAGCGGATCCTCGGCCAGCTTTCCAAGAGCCCATTCACCAAAAATTCGGCGTTGTGGTAGGTCGGCTGGCTTTAGTTCTTGCACCAGCTGTATCTTAAAAGGCTTTACGCCCAAATCCTTCCGCAAAATTTTCCACGTAGTGCTGTAACAAAGGCCTAACTGCTGGGAACGGCGCCGAATCGACATTTCGCGGTCTTCTGTCACACTAGCTGATACGGCCGCAATATTTTCTTCACTACGCACAGTACGTAAACGTGTTGGTGGTTTAATGTCCAACAAAGTAAATTTGGTGCGAAATTTGGTCACAATCTTCCGAATAGACTGCTCAGAAGGTCGAGAATGCCGATCATAAAATGGAAGCAGCGCGCGATGAACATTTCGAACCGAGCACGAATTTTGATAGTAAAATTCAATAATTTGCAAGCGTTGTTCATTTGTAAGACGATCCATGGTTAAATTGCAAACCAAACTGAAGCTGTTTGACAGTGACACAAGGTACTAAACACACGTCAGCTGTCAAAACTATGGTAATTGATTTTGTTGAAATTTTTTGCTCAAAAGATTCTTATCCATAAATAGGTAGTCATTCATCATTATTATATTTATTTAATGGGCAATGTATTTTGTTTAAGAATTTTGAAACAATTTTTCTGGAAATTAAAAATTTTTGACTAGTCATTTCGTTCTAACAGCAAGGTTTTAAATTATGAATAAGTAAAGTAGCCATCAAGGTGTAGCGTAAAAGAATAATTGCATTTTTGAACAGCAACAACAACTTATATGTGCTACCACCAATTGTTTACGAATTAATTTATAATTCGTTTCTTCAGTTCTCATATGAACTGTCTAGAAAAATCGATTTAATATAAAACTATACTCACTGTCTAAATGGTGATTCTTCCATGTTCATACTATCTTTGTCTTTCTTTACCGGAACACCAAGAACAGCCTCTGAAAGAATGAAATATCAAGATATTTCCAAAAAAAAAAAGGAATCAGAAATTATCAGAACTTACCATTCAAAATATCAATAACACAATTATTAACAAATTTGGCAATATTGATCTCCTTCTCCAATGGATCCAAATTATCAAACAGAGCTTGCGATGCATCCGCAAACGTCCCGATGAATTTCTCCAAAATAGTCAAATGAAACGTGGGCTGAATAAGTCGTCGATGTGTGCTCCATTTCTCTCCGCTACTTGTGATTAGCCCGTTACCCAAAAAATTATGCATCAAACGATATAAAAAGACCTTGTTCGTGTGTTTCTTTGATGAGAGTATAATCTGTAGATCATCTGGCTGAAGTACGACAAAAAATGGAAACAACAATATCCATATTCGAACGAGGGATCCATACAAATCATAGGCTTTGGATGCTCTATTTGAGAGTACTATAATATTATGACATATAAGAGTGATGATGGCATTAGGAGGGACATTTAGTGTTTGAAGGTTAAACTTACGATCTCTCTCTTTAATGAGCAGGCAATTGCCCAAAAATGGTACTGTTGGCGGCCCAGATAGCCTTAACGATAGCAACACCGACTTCAAGTAACCCCAAAATGTGTAAATTGTTATTCCAAGGAGTAGAATACTAGCAAAACTCCATAGCTCTGAGTTTGATGCTCTGTAGATCTAAGAAAAATGACATAAGCAAATGTACAAAAGGTTAATGTCAAAGTCATTATAAAAATTATAAAAATGATTAGCTGTCAATTAGTATCTATACTTTCTGGATAAATATATCAAAGAAAAAAAAAACCGCACGTAATTGCTAAATAAGTAAAAGTATCACCCACTTGTTTTTTGTGTTTATTTACATTGTGTTAATTAAGAAGATTTGAATAGGTTACGTATGCTTACAAACTTTTCAAACATCACAACAAAAATGTCAAACTATTGTGTTATGAATAACAATGAGAGTGTTGCTTAGTGGTAAACATGGCCGCGTGTTCATGACCAAGAAGTTTCCATCATCAAAGAATCATTACGAATTTTTCATTTTTTTTCATCAATCAACAACATGAGAGATAAAAATGTCACCTGTCGAAATTTCTCTAAACATTTGATCATATTTGACGTATGGTCTGGCATTGAGAAACATATTTAAAGTAAAGCTATTAGTGCAATTGTGACAAAATATATCTTTGTTTGGTCTTCAATCACTTAACCACGTTTCAAGGTTACTTATACTATGCATACTTTTTGATAAATCACCGCAAGTTGATAACAAAAGGCGTGTTTGCTTATTTGCTTACAAGCTGTTAATTAGAGGTTTTTTTTTTGGGTCTTTAAACAGAAAAATTAGAAAAACAAAACTTGTATAGTGAGGAGTAAGTATATATATGCACAAAAGTAGTGAAATAAACTAGATATTAATTATATTATTGATTCAAAATTTAAAAAAAAAATGTGTTTCCATCTTGTCTCTTGGGTAAAGTTTCAAAATGTTTTTTAAGGTTTCGGGATCGCTATAGATGACAACCTTAAACGGTTCAACCTCGAATTGTCTTTGATCACGTACCTATAATGATGGTCTAAGTCGAAGAATATCTTTAACTCAATATGTGTTAGATCTATTAACACCTGAGCTCCAAACAGAAATTGTCTTCTACATACTCAACTCACTTATGGGTTGGAGATTTGTTGTTGTCTATTTATATGAAACACAAGTCTACGCCATCAACTGCGCCGCGCCGCGTGGTGTTTGTTTGGGTTTAATATTTTTCACCTCTCAAATAAATTGACAAAAAAAAAAAAAAAACAATACTTTCAAGTGCAATGAAATCATATAGTGGAACGTGCTTGTTGTACCAAAACCCACGGATCAATTTCTCAATTGGTTTTATGAAGAAAAAAAAATAATAATCATTTCTTGTCAATAAGTTCACGTAAATTTGATAATAAATAATATTTCGGAAGTTGCAATTCTGTTAAATTTGTACAATGGGGTTGGGGTGATCGTGAGTATAATGCAACACTGCATGATAACTCGAAATTTGTTCAATGGCAAATTTCGTATTGGATAACCCACAAAATCTATGATTGAAATTGTATTGCTAAAAATTGGCTTGTTATACGAGAAAGTAGCAGTGGCAAAAGATATAGTTGATAATAAATTAATAATATACATATGTATATGTACCTGATTTTATACAATTGGTTTGAATTATTTTATCAACTATCACATTTGATGAATTCTATCTTCCTGCTATGACTATTCTTCTAAAATTGATGAATATAGTGTTAAGTTAATATAGAGCTAGCGACAAAAACCTGAGCTCCAAAAATTAATTGCAAAACTCGATCGCACGAAATTAGTCTGGTGGTCCCAGGGGTAAACGGTGGACAAGCTTTAAAGACGTTAAGATTGTATGATTTTAGTATAACAATTATGTACATTTTTAACTTAACAAAATCAAAAGTTTTTAAAAAAATTATATTTGAAACATTTTTGAATGCAATATAATTTGTAGTACTTCGAAGTACCTGATTGCAAAATTGAACTAAAACCGTTTAAGCTAAACGAGATAAAGGGTTTTCCAATAAGAGGTGTTATTTTGAATAGCCCGCTATTTCGGTAGCTGTCACTTTTGAAGCTGTCATTTTTTGACATTTGACAAGTAGAAACTACGCCATTAATAAAAATGGAACGATACACGCTTCAACAACGCATTGAAATTATTAAAATTCACTATAAAAATGGTGAAAATTTGGCAGAGACGGTTCGTAAAACTAAAACATTTTTAGGTCGTCGTGAAGCATCTTGTCGGACCGCAATAAAGAAATTGGTGGACAAATTCGAGCTGTTGGGACAAGTTAGTGATGTGAAGAATAAAACCCGTGCACGTCGCTCAAGAACAACTGAGAATATTGCTGTTGTAGCCCAAAGTGTTGAAGAAAACCCAGGTTTGTCGATTCCTCGTCGTTCTTTGGAATTAGGCATTCCACAAACGTCATTACACCGTATTTTGCATAAAGACTTGGGTCTTAAGGCTTATAAAGTTCAGTTAACACAAGAACTCAAGCCGGCTGATCATCAACAACGTCGTGTCTTTGCTGATTGGGTCCTTGAAATGCATGAAAATGATCCGGAATTTCATCGAAAAATCATCTTGACTGATGAGGCCCATTTCCACCTCGGAGACTACGTCAACAAGCAAAACTGTCGCATCTGGGGCTCGGAAAACCCAAGAGTTATTGTTAAAAAGCCTCTCCATCCTCAACGCGTGACTGTTTGGTGCGGTTTATGGTCCGGCGGGGTCATAGGACCTTACTTTTTCGAAAATGAGGCTGGAGCAACAGTTACGGTCAATGGATTGCGCTATCGAGAGATGATTAATGATTTTTTATGGCCGGAATTGGATGGTATTGATCTGGACAACGTTTACTTTCAACAAGACGGCGCTACGTGCCACACAAGCAATGAAACCATCGATCTTTTACGGGAAAAGCTTCCGGACCGTGTTATCTCTCGAAGAGGTGATCACAATTGGCCACCGAGATCTTGTGATTTAACACCTTGCGACTTCTTCCTTTGGGGCCACGTGAAAGATGAGGTCTACGCCAACAGCCCAGCGTCGATTCAAGACCTCAAAGATGGAATTCGTGAGGCTATCGAGGGCATAGGGCAGCCACTTTGCGATTTGGTTATGGAAAATTTCATGAAAAGGATATGGTCCTGTAAGCGTGGTCGTGGCGGCCATTTGGCTGATGTTGTGTTTCATTATTAACGGCATACCTTCCTCTTTATAATGAAATAAACATCCGATCATTTATCACAAAAAATGCCATTTTTCTTTGAATATCAAAATAACACCTCTTATTGGAAAACCCTTTATATGGGAATAAGACAAATACATGTCAAAACCCTTTTTCCCAATACGTGATTTTTTACTTAAAACCTGAAACAAATTTCTGTAACACAAACTGCACAAAATAGGTAATAGGTACGAAGTTTAATCAAAATCATTAGAACCGGTTTCGAGAAAATTAAAATTTACCAACATTTTTGTATTGGAGCTTACCCGATCTTAGTCTTCTCCTCTGGAGAATAAATAAAAACTCAGTATCAAATTTAAAGAAAGTCGGTGCACCAGCTTAGGCTCTTATACGCTCGGACGTAAAGATGATTATATGTATAAAGGAATATGGTTGCAACGCCATTTCTGAGTGACAGAGTGAAGTCAGTCAGAAAACAGCAATTTGTTTTCACTATAGAGCTATGATGCAGTGGTTTTGGAAAATTAAGATGCGATTAGACGGTTAACATCAAAATTATTTAATATTTGCGAAATGAAAAAAAAATAATGAAAGCGTTTTTGTAAAATGTTAGAAAACAGTTGTGTCAGGTCGTTTGAATAACCTAACGATTTTGACATTTAATGAAAAATAGTCCGAAAATAGAAAGATAATAATTCAAAAACAACAGCAACTCTCACTTTATTCCGTTTGAACTGTTCTTAAAGCTAAAATGCCATTTATCAACATTCTTTTAAAATCAACTTGTTTGAGTGAATACTTTTTGTGAAAGTAATTTTATTTTTAATCTGATTTTTCTTCCAAAATTTCACTATATACTACCTCCATTTTTACTATTTAATAATTTTATCAATTCAAAGTCAAAAACTGAAAACTCTTTATGTTTTTATTTTCTTTTTAAATAAAGTTGTTTTAGTGAATAGTTTTTGAAAAATTAATTTTCAAACTCAAAAATTAAAAACAAACAAATAATAAAAAAAAATTTCAAATTAAGTTTTACTATTTTTGTTTCTAAAATTCAATGCTCTTATAAATTTTTAGTCAAAACAGAAAAACGGATGCCTAAATGTTTTGTACTTTTTGAGAAAATTGAAAATAACTAAATCTACTTTACTAGCTACGTAGTGGAAATAGGATCTTTGGAGCTACTTAAGCACCGAAAAGGGAATTATATTTCTTTTCAATTTTCTAAAGAACTAGCTAGAAGAGATTTAAGCATCTGTTTTTTGGCGTTTGACTAAAAACTCAAAAGAGCATTGAATATTAAAAACAAAAATACTAATTAATAACGTAAAATTTTGAAAAATATTTTTAAATTGGTTTTCTTCAAAATTTTCAGTTTGAAAATTATTTTTATAAAACCTGTTCACTAAAACAACATTATTTAAAGAGAAAATAAAAGAAGATATTTCTAGCTTTACAAAAAGGTATAGCTCGGCATTGTAAGTTACCGTTGTTTTTAATATTTTTTTTTTTTTAATTTTTTAGAAAATTGCCCCTTCCGGCTAAACGGAGGTAATATACCCCTTCCTATACGATTTTTTTCTTGTCTCGACCCAAACTACACGCTCGAGCTTTTTGTCACATCTTTTTTTCTATCTAAGAAAAATAGTTCGCCCCCCTAGAGCAAAATCGTTCAGGTACATATAGGTACATATGTAATATTTTGCTTTGGATTAGAATATCTTTTTTTTTTTTTATATGCGCACACTCAAGGGGTTATGACTACCCTTATAATGATAAACATAGTGCGAGCGTTAGGAAAATAGGGAGGGGTTTAATAGGAGATACCGATGCACATTGGTTTTGAATTTCTGAATATTACAATGGGAGGGAAAAATAGAGCTAGGCAAAGCATTCCACATTCGAGTTGTGCGGCTAAAGAAAGAATCTCTATACTTGACTGTCCGTCCGAAATTGGGCTCAAGGGTAAGCTGATGTGCATTCCTAGAAGCGCGAGTATTGCGGTGGAATTGTTTTAGGTGAGGAATGCAACTGGCTTTTTCGCTAGAACACTGTTTGTAAAAATAGCGATAGAATAAAGAAAAGACATGAAACACTGCGGCGGTGTTCCAGAGTTGTAATTGTATCTGTTATACTTCTATCACCTATCATTTTAAAAGCTCTATTTTGAATTCTGTCCAAGAGATTCAAGTGAGTTATAGGATCACCTGCCCATCAGATGTGGAAGTTGTACTCAAGCTTAGGACGGATAAAGGCCTTGTAGATTATAGCCAGATCAGAAGGAGAGAAAAATTTCTTGCATCGCCGAAGAAAACCTAAACACTTAGCAGCGTTTTATAGGTAGTCTGTGATGTACATTCCCAGAACTGAAAGCTGTTTAGTTTCTTGAATACAAGTACCGCTCATGGATAGCGGCATGGAGGGTCGGTTTCGCTTCAACGACAGGAGACAGCATTGAGTTTTTGAAGCATTAAATTCTACGCGGTTTTTGATACCCCATTGAACAATGCTATCAAGATCAAATTTTAATGAGCTTATCATACGCTGCCGCTCTAGTTCCACATCCGAAGAACAAGGATGCCAATCTAGAAACGAAAATGAAAAGCTGAGGGTACTGTCATCAGCAAAACAGTTTAATGGATTAGAAGTTTCAGACAAAAGATCATTGATAAAAATGAGAAAGAGAGTCGGAGACAAAACGGAGCCCTGGGGCACACCAGCATTAATGTAATGAATATCAGACTTAAAACCATCCAATACAACTTGTATTGAGCGGTTACAAAGGTAATTTCTAATCCAACGAAGAAGATTCTCATCAATACCAAATGCACGCATTTTCGATAAGAGAGCTTGATGCCAAACTCTATCAAACGCTTTTGAAATGAACGCGACCAGTAGAGTAGGACAGATGGAAAAGCATACGCAGTGGTTTTGCCAGCGTTGAAGAACACCTCTTCTGAACAATAGGAGGGATACGATCCGGGCCAGCGGATTTGTGCACATCAAGGTCCTTAAGAACTCTTGCAGCTGCACGAGTGCGAAAGAAGATTAGTCCCATGAAATCGTTAGCGCTCTCAAGTACAGGAGGAGTCATAATACTTACTGGCAACGTCGAATTAACAGCAAACTGTGCTGCGAGCAACGAGAGAAAAGTCTTAAGGAGAATTGTTGGCCCCATATGTGAGGAAGGACGATTCCGGAGACGGTACAATCATGAATTGTACGCAATCTACCTTGAAGCAGATATCGTGACAAAAATTAAGCTCGGTAGACTCCGGTGGGCAGGGCACCTAGCTCGCATGAGCGAAGAGGAACCTGCTCGGAAAGTTCTTTGTGGGACATTCTATGGTAGACGACAGCGTGGTAGACCATGCTTGCGCTGGAGAGATGGCGTAGACCAGGACGCCCGGAGCCTTGGGGTGCGCAACTGGATGGCGGCGGCTCGAGACCGGGATGGGTGGAGAGACTTGTTGAAGCCCGGTTGTCGAGCCGACGATGATGATGTGCTGCAAGCAAATTGGCTTTCTCTTACGAGCTAACAGCAGCGGTGTCATTGAAAACGAGCGTTGGAACCGAAGACGAAGTAGAATTTCGTATGTTTTTTGCAAATTACCAACATTTTTACTACCTTTGGGACATTGTAGTATTTTTTGCCTTAATTTTTGGTCATGCAAAAATTTGGTTCGTCGAATATGGGCGTTAGAGGACTTTCTAGCTTGTTTGAACTCTACTAGTATAAATATCCAAAATATTGTAAAATAGCAAAAAGGTAAACAAAATTATATTATTTAAACAAAAGTACATAATATTAATAAGCGCAGAAATAAAAATCCGAATAAATTGTCATTTTAATCTATTTAATTTTCTGTTTTGTTTCCAAATAATATACATTATTGACCTCTATTCGTTTAATTCCCAAGACTGACAATTTCTACCTATTTACTCCAAATTTTTGTCAAAATTCATATAAATAAAATAAAATTGGACTAAAATTTGTAGAAATTTGCAATTTTGGAATGTTAACGAACAGAGCTACTTATTGTCTTCGGTGACACCTGATTTTGGCATATAATGTCACGGATACCAACTTTTAGTTGAACTAAGAGTGCGTGTAAAAATTAATATTGAACCTGTATTACTGGCCTCGCAATAAAAGGTTACCAATAAAAACGCCAAATGTATTCTGAGCTAAAGAGTGCTTTCATGTTAAATGAGATTTACATTGCTTGTGGTGAAAATTAAAAGGAGGACTGCAAACCATCGATTGAGCCGATCCGAATGAGTCAATTAAATTATATATATTCGATTTCTCGTCCTTTTAGATTTGAATATCTCGAAATCTTGAAGTAATCCAATAAATAAAAATTGGGATTGGAATTAAAGGCATCGGTCAATTTCTAGGAGTATTGGTTATAGGACACAGACAATAAAATAAATTTAAAATAAAATAAAACTTTTGGTACCTATTTATTAAGTTTCATCGAAAACCTGAATTTCCACCCCGCATTCTCAAAACATTCGTTTAAAAAAAAAATATTTGTATTATTATCTACTCCAATAAATATTTCTGTTGATAATAGTTATGTAAAATATTTTTCAACCTTTGCAGCAGGTCATCCTCCAACAAAATTTATTTGAAATCATTATTCCAAAGGATCTATTCCATGGATAAGGCCATTCACAATAATCAAATGCCTGATTAATACAAACATCCAAATATGTCCTTGCATATGTTTTGGATTTCGTGTTTTTTAAGTCCGGCAACTCAAGACTGATCATGATCACCCTGTTCTACCCATACTTATATCGGAAGTAAAATTGTGCATATATTATGAATTATGAAAATGTGCAACCTCACAGAAAAATAAATATTTTCTATAAGTAAACAAAATTAGTTTTACAACCCTTTGTGACAATTGTCACGTATGCAAATTATAACAAACAAAAATGCTAACTAATTGAAACTATTAGCAAAATTTTAAGTCAATAAAATTCATTAAGTTCTTCGTGTAAACAGAGAAATACCGATTCATTTAAGATTCTAGCCGTAATTCCATCTGCTGTCTGTAATGATTATTTCTCCTTTCCCTTCTACATACATATATATTGATAGTTTTGCCCGATGCAATAAGATAGAATATTGATTTTAGACAAAATACATTAAGATTGAATCATCGCGTTGTTTAAGGTGTGATCAATATAGAAAATGACCTATTGTTGCATTATTCCATCACACAGGCGGAAATCTCTAATTTAAAAAAAATAATAAAATTTGAGCCGGCAATCGAAACGTTAAGCAAATATTAGTTTTCACTTAGGCGTAAAGATACTTATATTTATTTGATACTTTATTAGAGTGATCAATCGGTATTCAGATATAGTAAATGAGTTAAGGGATTTGTTATTTTCTAAGAGATAAAAAATACACTTAATATTTTTTCAATTGGTAGTTTGTTGTGTTGGCCTTCTTATAGTTGAAGAGTACTTCCTAGAAGTTTTCGAAAAATCAAATGTCTAGTAACTTGTGTTTTAATGTATTTAAACATTTCAGAAATTGCTCATTTTTACAAGTATGTATGCAATATTAAAAATCTGTAATTGTTTCCTTCTCATATTGTCTATATTACACATTTCAGGTACTAGCAAATTCCAGAACATAAATTGATAAAACCAATCAGCAAACAAGGATGAGCTTAATCGCAATTACCATGAACACAAAAATAGACAAGACTTAAAATCTTTGCAGATAAGCCAGTTTGCTGATAAACTCGAAAAAGACATTCGGACACTAAAGTATATTTGATTAAAGGAGAACTATTTGTATTGGCATAACAAAGTGTGTATACCGTGAATTTTTATCGACGCCAGTATTTAAAAAAAAAAAATGCACAACTAGGTCGCACGAACTTGCTCTTTTGAGCTATCATTGTGGTTATATGGTCTAAAATAAATTAGCTATATATGGGAGTCTATATTTTATCCATTTGCCAAAACTTAGTTTAGTTGCAATAATATAATAAAATAAAATAATTGTTCAATGTGAAATCCTAGACCTTATTAATGACGCCACAGAAAAAAAATGTATCAAAATCGTAGAAGTCATTTTTGAGAAAAAAAAAGTTTTCCTTAACGGTTTTTAAACATTTGTATGGGAGTTACCATTATTTTTAATTATAGGAATAATTTTTGTCTAAAATCTTTTAGATAGCTATTAAAAAAATGCTTTTTGCCAAGTTTAATAAAAATCAACAAAATAGTTTTTGAAATATCGAGTTTTGCAAAAACAAAATTTCAAACTTTTTTTTTTAAAAATTCAAATATGTAAAATATATTTTTGAAAATTTCGGTACACAATTTTATTTAAAATGTATTAGTTCTTCTTTATAAAAAAAATCATTAAAATCTGTTGAAACCGTTTCTGAGAAAAGTGAAAATAAAAAAAAATGGTTCTTTGTGAGGAGCTATTAACATTCATTTTTCTGAACCATTGTTTTTATTTAACGGCATTTTATAACTATTTAAATTTGTTGAGTTTTAAAAAACGAAAGTCTCTGGAGCCGATTTTGAGAAAAATAAGTTTTTCCTTTTTGGCCATACAAATTTATATGACAGCTACTGTTAGTTTTGGTCAAAAAAAAAAAGAAAAAATGGGTGGGTGGAATGTCCACAAAACGATAGGTACCAAGTTTAAAGAAAATAGACCCATCCATTTAGGCTGTTATCAAACAGATAGACAGACAGACAGACGGACGTTTTTGCGAGACCCACTTTTTTCGACTTGTCTATCATCGTAATATCAAGTTTGATCAAAATCTCGAGTTCGATTTTTTGCACGAATTCATGACTTGCCATAAATAGTACCTACAAGATGAAGGATCAAAGCGATCTTCCAATTTTGTTTGATTTAGAGAACAGAGACGTACTTCTAACATTATATTTGCTTAAGGATTTAGTCCAGAGGATGGCGTCTTCAGGGATGATGTTGTTCTGTCTAAATTATAGACCATCCTTCTTCTGAAATTGTTTTGACATCATCTGATTTCCTTAGATAGTCTTTAATTATTGTGAGATCAAAATTTTAAGAATCGTTGGAGTGGATTTAAAAAAAAATAATTTTTTAGAATACAAAAAATTTGGTACCCCAATTTTAAGTATTAATTGGCCAAAATTATATTTTTAAGAAAAAAATATCAATTCTTTATTGAATTTTCAAAAAAATTACAGAAACATGTTTTTTAACAATTGTACGAAAGGTCCCGTTATTTTATAGGGATACATGTCTAAATATATAATTTCTTGTCTAGACGCCAACCTATTGATACCATTTAAGTAAAACCCCACTCACTCACTTCCGATTTTAAAGTTCCACAAGTTTCGGCAACAGCTCTTTTGTTTCCATATGTTGGAAGTTGTCTTTACATAATCTGATTTGCGATGAAGTAATTTTTTTAGAATTTAAAAAAAAAATAATATGATATACGATTTCCCGATATGGGATAGAAAAATTAACTTTAGCTAATTCACTGTTAATAATGGTATTAAGTAAATTTTGGTAATTTCTGTCCAAAAAATAATTGAAAATCTATAATTCTATTTTTTTAAGATAAAACGATAAATTATTCTATATATCACTACCACAATTTTAAATATTTAATTTAAAAAACAAAATATAATACATATTGCGACTTTAGTTTTAGTTTTTAAAATATTAATAGATAATTTTAGGGCAAGTATAAGGAGAAGAAATACAAAAAGAAAAGTTTCTTTTTCTCATACAAATGTACTGACTTTTTCTTTCGAAAAATGATGTTGTCATCTTCAGGTTGATAAGAATAATGAAGTATTAACAAATTTGTTCGATATCTACATCCTAAGCCATTTGCTGATACGAAACTTAAATATTTATGTTCAACTTAAACGCTTATGTTATGTTCTACTTTTTCTTCAGCGTAAACTGTCACATAATAAGCTCTTTTGTAGAACTTAAATATATAAGATTCATTTCAGCAAAATCTTTCCCTTAAACGGGAAATTTGTTCTGTGCTCAACACTTGGTATACACTTTGCCAAACAAAATTCAAACAGATATTTTAACCGTTTATATGAACTTGAGATTTTGAACATTGATTGGACATTACGATGAAAAGGAAGTGGAAACAAGTAGGTCTGGCAATTCTGTCCGTCTGTTTTCTTCAAACTTGGTACTAAACGTTTTTTGGACATTCCACTGACAATTTTTACGACCAAAAATAACGGTACCTGCCATACAAATCTTACTGGCCTTGATTTAGTCTTGAAAACAACTATAGTTAATATATTAATTTAGCACAATCAATCGTTTCATAGAACAGGTGTCGAATCGCCGCATATGTTAACGTGTAGAAACTATGTATTTTGCAATTTGACATGATGCCATAAGTGAACGAAAGCCACAATACGTAATTGTCATTACTTTATACGTTCACGTATTCAGCTGAACGAATTATCATTAGATTAGTTTGAAGAATTCGTATCCGCAACCATACCGCATTAAAAAGAAAACGAATGCCGTTTCGAGAACGGATGCGGCGATGCGATCCCAGTTTTTATTTTATTTTTGAATTTATTATTATCTGCTTAACCGATTTAAATTTAATTTTCGACACAGAAGCTACTTACAAGTTTGAAAACCTTGTATTGTACCTACATAAATCAAAATTAAAAAAAAAATTCAAAACTATTCCTTTCTGCATTTGCATTACAATTTTTTTTTTCAAAATCGAATTTAAAAATTCGAAATAATAAATATATAGGACCCAAAGTTTTTATTAAATATGTTTAAAACATATTATATATAAAAAATACTTTTGTTTTAAAACCGCTCCAATGATATTATTTTTTTTTTTCATAAATTAAGTTCAAGAAATCAGAGGGTGTTTGCATCACGTTAGTGTCAAAATAATTGCAGAAGTTCTTTAGCCATTTTATTTAAATTAAAATTTGTTTAAATTGGAAGTTGCATCTTGCATGCATTAATGTCAATTTGTACAACTTTCTTAAACTAAACTATTTTTTTTGGCAGGTAGGATAAAATATCTGATAAATATCTTTAAGTCCAGTTACATATAATGCACGCAAACTTACCGAAATAAGTGCTGCACTTAAGTTTCCCATACTTTAGACTTTAGATTCAGTTTCACCAGCCTGATTAAGTGGCACTTAAATGACCAACATAAGAGACTTAAGTGCCATTTATTCATGTAAGTGTACGCTGATATATTTACCCCTTAATCTCCCATATTGGTCTCTTAAGTGGCACTTTCTCTGACTATGGTCTGTATTGGTCCTTATGCTTAGACTTTGATTGTACATAAGACCCAGTCGAGTGTTTTATTTTATTAAGTACTTGAACTTTGATCAACCCACAATAGTGGCTACTTTGTGATACACAATTTTTGATCTAAAATAATTATATATTTTCGTACTCAGAAAGTAATTAATTTTAATTAAAATCCTTGTTGGCCATTATATAAAAAATCAACTTGAAAAAAAGTTTAACTTAATAAATTTACAAGAAGCTTTAGTTTCATTGATGGCACGCGTTCCTTCCTTTGTGCGGATTGTTGATAAAACAAACAATTTTATTATTTTCTTTTATATTAAAATCAAAAAGGAGACACACGGATTGAAAGTATGATTTTACACGATTTAAAAAAAAAATCCCTTTTCGGTGACTCGTTTTTTTGAAAACAATTTTTTTCTCCGATTTACTTATGAAAAAATGGGTTGAATAATATTTATTCCTGGTACTTGTACATAACTATTAGATCATCGCCTTTGAACTATCAGTGGATAATTGTGCAGGTAATTAGCATTAATTTACTAAATAGACAAAAAGTATCCAAGAACATTTTCTACATCAGGTACACCATACACTAAATTAAAATTTGTAAATCTTTAATTGTCAAATTTTACAAAAATTTCAATCCACTCTTATATTTCTAAAAATTATTGCCAACACTATTGCCACTCACCACTTTTTCAATAATCATTTTTCTTTCAGTTTGTTTATTAATTAGCACAAGTTATTGAATTTCTATTTTTTCAAATCAAAATTCAAACCACGGAGCCGCGTATAACGTCTCGAGAACACACACGGATTAACAGTATACGTAATGAAGTTCGTTTAAGTCCGAATTTTTGAACTTTTTCGCAGTCGAGTTAAGCTTTAAATGGCAGCATCTCTCTTGAGCATCTTCTATTTATAACCACCCCCGGTTAAGCTATATAATTATATACCTAACAGCTTAGCTGTCAGTTGGTTAGACCGATTGAGAGTGCGTGATGTTTTTCCATTTTTCAACAATACATCATCGCTGCTGTGTCACCAATGGAGAGAGAAACAGAACTGAATATTGTTTACTTTTATGCGGAATAGCTGATTATGGTGAATGTGTGGAAGGATAATCATGAAATGTCCTCCAAACTTACGCAGATTAAAAGCAAACACATCGAACACACAACGGAACTTTAATAAAACTCTATATTTGCACAAATATGACATCCGTTTATATTATACAATTTGCTTACAATGAATTGTATACCGCGGTAAAAAGATTTAATTGCTTATAACAGCTAGTCAATTATTTACTTGCATTAAGCGAACTAACCTATACAAGGGTCGATTCGAGTGAGCTATTGTCAGCGCTATTTTATTTATTTTTTTCTGCTGCGCGTGGTTCGTTTTCCTTGCGAGTTAAACGAAGACAGAAATCCCAGTTGCACATTTTCGATTTGTATAGGTGTTTACTTTGTGCTAAAATATTAAAATTTTGTGCTCGACAACTGACATTAAAACAAATTACAATAGCGCAATTGTTTGGAACGCTGTGTGCATTTAAAGTATGATATTCATTTAAGTATGAGTTTGATAACGAGTATTTACCTATTGCTATTGTTTTATGGCGATTTAAGTCACTGACTCAGGCACTCAGGTAACTGCGGTAGGTAATGGCTTAATTTAACACTTCTGTCAAGAATCAAGACAAACATTTTTCAGCAATGGTTATAGGCATACGAGAAAACAAATCAAAAGTAGCAGGAAAACATAAACAAATAATTTATTTGTATTTTTGTTTTTATTCAAAAATTTAGTATTCACGGTCAGTGTAGTTTGCCGGTGAAATAAATGGCGTGTTTGATTTTATTGTAATTGAGCACTTTAAAACCACAGAGGGTGTTTGGTTTGTGGATGTACAGTAATGCATGAAAGTTATTGGAAGACATTTTGTTTTGGTGTGAACTTTTAGGCGCATTCGATAGATTATAAATTGAGTGCCTACAAAAAGCCATAATAGCTAACTCCTATTCTTTTTTGGAGATGTAACTGAGAGTATATTCAACCAAAATAAATAAACTTAAGAATTCTTGAACATTCGCGATTGTGCAATGAATGTTATAGGTAGGTACATGAATAATTGTACAATTTAAACGAAAAATGTTTGGCGAATTCAATAGGTAGGTACCTACCTACTATAGAAAACAGTAACTTGTCGTGGAGTGTAGCAGTAAAGCATGCGTCCCAACTTGTTCATTTTAAATCTTATATGCAAGTATTTTAAATCCAAATTTTCTGAACAATCTGCGGGTTAAAGAACCTGTATGAGGCTAGGAGAAATTATTTTATAAATTTTAGTCCGTTTACTAATATACGCGGTATATTAAATATTTTAATTCTACTTAAATAATTAGGTATTCAATTTTTCTTTCTGAAGTTTTAATTTAGCAATCGATTTTAAACTAACATACTCCCAGTTTTTTCAGTAGTGAGTTAAACCAGAGTTAGCTAACTCTGAAAGCAAATTGAAGCACAGTTAACTGACGAAGCACTTTTCCGGGGAAGAATGTATATGGAACTAAATACTAAACAAACTCGGTGAATAAAACATCAAAAGCATCTAGTCAGTTAGTCCTCAGTTAACTCACCAAATTTGATGAGTTAATTCGGGTTTAACTTTAATCTCGCAGTGAAAAACTGGACCTTAGAAACCAATGCGTATGTATGAGCTAGTGAATTGAGACTTCATCCAAACATATCGGCATCTAATTCTGAGATAAGTTTAAATTCTCAAGTCTGTAGCTCATGGAGATGTTCAGACAGGCAAAAAAACAGACGAAAAAGCACTGGTTTTTATTTCTAAAAGATTTAAGGATTTATGTGTACCTATGTATATATACACAAACCAAAAACCTAAGCTTGACATACAAAATTACAAAATAAAATATTATTTTTCGTGTTTTTGTAATCGAATACTATACTTTATAGGTTTTAACCCACGTTATCAAGGGCTAAATTTGTAAAAATCTGATCCTCTAAGTCCAATCTTAATTATTTTCCCAACACAGCAAGAATTTTTGTATACGAAAACCACTGTTTTAGGTATTTTTATCCCATTTCACTCTATAAATAGGATTTTTTTTAAATAACCTTTCAAACACAAACAGAATTTTTTTTCATTTTCAGCCTACAAACTACAAATTTGAAAAATGAATATCAATAAAGCCATTTCCTAAAAAAAAAAAACCTTTCAAAGAAAAGAAGATTTTTTAAATCAGGCAATTTTTTTTATTTTACCCCATTTCAAAAATTAAAAAAATAATATCTTTGAAACCATTTCCTAAAAATATACTTTTTAAGGCAGGTAGAGTTTTTATTTTTCAATCAGATACTTCATTTTCCCCCATTTCACGGTACAAAGTGAATTTTTCCGATATTTTAATAGTTTTGTCTGCTATTCCGGACTTTTTCTCTCAAAGTGATGCCAACCTCAAATAATTTTTTCATATCACGCAGACTGACTCTGTCACAATTGTGATGGCCACTAATCATTCTACACGATTCTAACCCATTTTTTATTTAAAAGCAATTTTTTTCAGAAAGTTAAGTTAACGTTAAATTATACAAAAAGAAAATATAATAATGCAATATTATTGGAATATACAGAATTGATGGAAATCCGTTGAATTCTTATAGAGAAAGTTGGAAATGGGAAAAAACTTTACTATGGAAGGTATCGTTAATAACGGTAGTTAATAATCATAACATATACCTACAAAATAGTACAAGACCCAAAAGGAAATTTTGGCAGTGGATGAATTAACGAAAATATGGATTGTAGGTATGCATTGTGATACCGAATACAAAAGTCTAGTACTTTTTTCCTGCGGCTTTTTGAAAAGAGCGATTTTTTAAATTTCTAAAGAGTTCAAGTTAAAAGTTCAAGTGAGCTCAACTCCATAAATGCGTTTCGGTCAGGTAGTATACTTGGGCTCATCAGTTAGATGGCTATCGTACCTCATTTGAACTTTTAACTTGAATTTTATTCAGTCCATCCACTTCAACAGAAGAATTTTCTTTTCAAATTTTCTTCATATTCTATTTCTTTAAAAAGTTTTGTCGTTTTAAAAAAATTGCAAATATTGACATGTGATTCTTCTTAGTTCAACATGAATCTTGGCGATCCGATTAAAATATACACAAGATTAAAGGCTCTTCCAAACCGGAGCGAAACATTTGCAACGAATATGCGACTACCGCAGAATGTTCAAAGATTCGCATCTCACCAGTGTGGGGGTACTCCTATTAATCTCTATGTAATTAAATTAAGACAGACGAAAGTTTCGTTTTCGTTCGGAAGTATTCGTGTTGGTATGGGAGAGCCTTTAAGCTTTTTAAATTTTTGTCGGCTTTTTTGGAGACTTTTTTGTCTCTTTCAAAAAAGTCGATAAGGTTCGCTTGAAAAGCTTATTTTTTGAGTGTTATTAATCAATTCGTCATGAGTTTATACAAATGTTTTGAACGAAAAATTACAAGAATTGAAATATCTTGCAAAGAGGCTGTAAGAGTTAGTGATGTTGGATTAAACCAAAAAAAATACAAAAATTACCTATTCAGTTGCTGTATTTCCAATAAAACAAAATTCCATTTTTTAATTAATTTTATTATAAAATGTAACAAAAATAAAATAGTTTTAAGGTAGTATCAGTCAAAAATCCAATAACAAAATTTACACAAAAAATCTACAAAACTATACATATACTTAATTTTAATTGAAAATATAATGATCTCTAATGTAAGATTTTATAACGATTATTGAATAACAGAAAATATATTTATTTTTTTTTTTTTTTTAATATTGCTGTATACAACCCGATTTTATAAATCACAACTTATTTAAATGACATTTAAAAAATCCCAAATACTTAAGAATACTTGATATTTCGCAACGCAACTGCATCAATTATTGAACTAAACGTTTTGTCCAATCCCAACTTCAGCCACAACCAATAGAGCAAAGATCCTAATATGACTGTTTTACACAGTCGATCCAAAACATATAAACTGTGGAATACATACATAACGATTAGTTTCAGATAAAAATATTATTTGTTTTTTTTTTATACAATTTCAATTGTTTCCTAGATCTGGGAAGAGATGATGGTGACTCTTTCATAACATACTGCCTTCCTCCAAGGAAGCTAGACTTCATGTATGGAAGCTCTTCGATGTCATCGGTATTCATTTTAAATCTGAAATAATCGAACAGAAAAAAAAAATAAGCATTGAAGTATTATAATTTGCCATACAAAAATAAGTAGATATACATACATCTCTCTATCCTTTTCTATGAGTCCATGAAATACCCTCATATAGTTGTCCGACTTAAAATCCCAGGGCCGAGTTGTAAAGAACTGCAAAAGTTTCAATCCGGTGGAGATTTTCGTCTGAACGTGTACCATACTATGACGAAGATGATAATAACAGTTATAATAGAAATATTATTTTGATCGGCCTATTAGACAGTAGTGTGGGAGGTAGTGTTGCAAATGATAATTTAAATTTTACTTTAGGTGTTTTCTAGGAAGTTAGATATTATATTCTTTTACTCATATTTTTCGGAGTAAAATCAGTTTTAAAAATGCAACGCTACCTCTGTGCCTATTAGACTAATCAAAAATAATAACAACAAAACTCAAGTTAGATATACAATCTCTTTTGTCGAAATATAAGCAGCAAGAAGTCAATAACGTAAGCCGGCAACCACATGAAAAATATCACACAAAACCAGTGGTAGTACTTATTTGTTGTCATATTACCATCAGGATACCAAAGCCCAATCTCGAATGGATAATCAAAAGCAAACTGTCTACCGGCGTCCATGATCCACTTCCAGGTTTTCTTTTTATTATCGGAGCATGTTATATTATAAACCGGCACTCGTTCTGGCCTGCAATCATAACAAAGGGCATGAACTAATAAAACAAACAATAATTTTATTATAATTGTTAATGTTACTGCGGAGATAAACACTAGAATAAAGTGATTACAGAAAAATACAGAAATACAGGGTGTGAGTGTCACTACTTTTTGTGAC
Organism: Leucozona laternaria; assembly: GCA_932273885.2. NCBI lineage: Eukaryota > Metazoa > Arthropoda > Insecta > Diptera > Syrphidae > Leucozona > Leucozona laternaria. The sequence continues at coordinate 9,532,965 of OW026368.1, forward strand.
CTTTTCAAAGAAAATAAGAACACCGATTTTTAACTCTTATTATTATTTATTTTTAACCTTCTTAATTGGTTAATTGCGGTATCTACGGTTAAAAATTACAGTCTCTTATATAGGCAATCTTTTTAATAAACTTTATCTTCTCGAACACAATTTGTCTTTCTGTTGATGGCTTCTCCCGTTTTGTTCATTTGAAAATTCAGCGATGCCAACCACAGGCGAGAAATTTAAAGATACATAGAAAAAGGTTTGTTCGGTCAAATGGCAACAGCCAGACCGATAAACTGAGTGCCTGATGTTTTTTAGGGTGTATGCAAAGGGACACTAGATACTACGTGGATATTTTAATGACAGTGAGTAATGTTCGTTTGATTTATAGGAATTAGATTTTTTCTTGCTTAATTTCAATAGTAATACAAAAAAAAAAAATACAGTCACATTTTTCATCACTATCGTTCTAAAAAAAATAGCTTAATTTATTTCTTTAATAACTGCTTTGATTTGGAGTGTTTTTTTGCAAGCTCGGAAGAAATTGGTCCAAAAACATGTCGTCGGATCTAAGCAATTTACATATGTTAAATACAATAACAACTAATCCCCTTAACTTAAGAACGGAGAAAACTGTGTTACAAACTTGTTATCGATAGTTCGTATCGAAACTCCATTTTTTTCAGTAATGGCGTCGCTTATCCCCGATGTCATTTTTTTTATAACCAAATCCCACCGGGCTTGCAAAAAAAAACAAGCCTATTGTTCGGAAAGAGCATTTAAAGCCGTTATTGAGGAATAATATGGCCTACTTAGTTGGTGCAGAATACCAGAATTCTCTTTTGGATATAATGTCCCAACCCAACCCAATCCCAACCAATTTACACTTTAGTACCAAAACATTTTTGGGAATTTGTGCAATCTTACTAGTTTTCCTTGGATAATAACGGGTGTTTTTTAGAGGTAAAGAACTTTAATTTGGCAAGACTCTTCTAACTGGCGGCCATTTTGTCAGCTGTCAAGTGATTTATTTTTAGTTTGGTGTGGCATTGCAAGAATTGAAGCCACAGGATCACCTAGCAAAGCGTACATACGGTGAATGGGGCCAAAACAAGATTGCCGTTGATGCCAATTTTCATAAGCGAATTTTGTTAAGCGATGAAGCTCACTTTTGGTTGAATGAATGGATACGTCAATAAACAAAACTGCCGTATTTGGAGTGATGATAATCCTCAAGTGTGTGTTGAGACCCCGTTACATCCACAAAAACTGACTGTTTGGTGTGCTTTATGGTTTGGTACTTCTTTAAAAACGAAGCTGGCTAGAACGTTACAGTCAATGGTGACCGCTATAGAGCCATGATTACTGACTTTTTCGTTCATCAATTGAACAACCATTATGTGCAGGAGCTGTGGTTTCAACAAGACTGCGCAACATGTCACACAGCTCGTGCCACAACTGATTTATTGAAGGAAACGTTTGGTAACCGCATAGTTTCACGTTACGGACCCGCGAATTGGCCTCCAAGATCTTGCAATTTAAGGCCGCTTGACTATTTTCTGTGGGGATATGTGAAGTCGCTACTCTACGCCGATAAGCCCGAAACGATTGACCACTTGGAGCAAAACATTCGCCGCGATATTGCCGATATACGGCCACAAATGTTGGAAAAAGTCATCGAAAATTGGACCTCCAGATTAGACTACGTCTGAGCCAGCCGTGGCGGCCATATGCCAGAAATCAGATTTGCCACTTGGAGGACAAAATTCGCTGCGTTATTGCCGATATACGGCCACAAATGTTGGAAAAAGTCATCGAAAATTGGACCTCCAGATTAGACTACGTCTGAGCCAGCCGTGGCGGCCATATGCCAGAAATCAGATTTAAATTATAATGCCAGAAGAGTATCTTTTGAATAAATGTCAATTTAAAAAAATCAGTTTTGTTTTATTCCATTGCAAAGTTCTATACCTCTAAAAAAAACGCCCCTTACTTGCTTAGTTTGTATTGAAGCGTCAAATTTGTTCTGAGACGAAGAGGTTCGCTAATCCCCTTTTTCGTTTTTTTTTTTCATCAAATCCCTTTCAAGGTTGCAAACAACGTCGCTTTATCTTAATATATAAAACAAATTTGGTTTAGGTACACTATTTTTATCTCAAGAACTGCTGGACCGATTTAAATGATCTCTGAATTGTTGGATTCGTCTCCGCCCCGAATTGCTTTTTCAACTTTTGTAGTTTGTAGGGTGAAATGGAGTAAAATGAAAAAAAAATGTCCGATTTAAGAAATTCTGTTTGTTTTTGAAAGGTTATTTTGAGTGGATGGCTTTAGGAATATTTTTATTTTTTCCAAAAACTTGGTAGTTATATAAGGTGAAAGGGTTAAAAACAAAAAGTGTTATCCGATTTCAAAAATTCGGTTTGTGTTTAAAAATTGATATTATGTATAGAGTGAAATGGGATAGATATGAAACAGTGGTTTTCGCATAAAAAAATTCTTTCTGTGTTGGGAAAGCAATAAAAGTTTGGCTAAGAGGATCATATTTTCACAAATTTAGTCTTTCATAACGTGAAGTGGGGTTAAACCCAGTATTCTATTATAAAAAGTCAAAAAATAATATTTTCTTTTGTAATTTGTATGCGAAGCTTAGGTTTGTCTACTCGAGCGAAGCCGGATGGGCCAACTAGTTGTTCATAAAACTAACGATAGGTTAATCTGTTAACCATGGATGCGTATATGAAATAGATTAAAGATCCGGTTGTTGTAAAAGTATGAAACTTGACGCTTTTTAATCGACCTCTTCTAATTTTTAACATTTCAAAGTAAGTTTTAACTTCATTTATATCTTTGACTTCAAAACATTAAAAGAATAACTTACGAGTATCTTTTGTTTAACCAGGTATAAATTACATGAAATGAAAAATAATCCCTCTACAGCGGAATACCCTTTTATAATCTTTTCTTCTCACGCACATCTTATAGATATTGTCACTGTCAAATTACATTGCAAGTCTTTTGTTGATAGTTGTTACAATCCTATACAACAACAAAAAACCATCCGAAGTAATTTAGGCTTAAATGTTATTTTTTGTGTTCCTTAAAATCCACTTTGTCTAAGTCTCTGGAAAAAAGCACATTATTGTTTAACTCTTTCTTTATCGTGACATTGCCGTGAAGCAATTCTCCACTTATGTATGTTATATGCATTAATCATGTTGTGTATTTGCTTGCGTTCGTGTTGCGAGGTGTTGTGTCAACTGTCATAATGTAAGGGATTGGTCATTCATCAAAAAGTTTGTATATGTATACAAACATGTAACAAATTATTCTCCATTTATTATGAAAACAAATTTAATTTGAATAGAGACGAAATTTTCATTTTTTTTTTGGTCGAAAGAAAAATATGAAACTTGAATCTACGATGAGATAATATTAAGTTTTTAACTATACCCTACAGTTATAACTTGAAGGCCAACCACGAGGCGTGGAGTGCATCAAAGACGAGCTATGAAGTTTATTGTAGTACAAAAGGTATCATAGGCGACAATAGAATAACGATTTTTTAAAGTTATTGGAAGTAACTAAGAGCCGATTGGGGAAACGAAACTCAAATATTTATTTACTAACACGCTTATAATGTACTTCTTCCTCAGCGTATACTGTAACATAGTACCTACCTAAGTTGTTATGTTAAACTTTGATATTAAAGTTTCGTTTCAGCAAATGCCAAATGGGCCTAAATGAGAAGCTAACATAAAGACCCAATTTTATTCTTCATTTGCTCAAATGCATGTGTCTGTCAAATTTTTATTGATTTAGGCAGTTTTTATGCAAATAGGGTCATCGGTCAACTACCCGCACAACTGAACTTAAGATAATTAGAAAAAAGTTCTCTTAACCGGAATTCGAACAACTGGAAGATAATTTCACCTATATTCAACCCAATAACAGCTATTTCGACCAAGGATTACAAAAAGTCATCTACGAAATCGCTTCTGATATACCTATTCATAGTTTAAAAAAAAAACAACAATTTTTTTCGCAAAACAAAACGGAAAACTGTACTCATACTTACTTTTTGGCTAATTGCGTATAATGATATGGCAAGACAATCATTCCATTAATTGCTAAATCAACCGGTATAATCTCGGACCTGAGTTCGCCATTGCATAGCATTGATCGTATAACACCTTTGCCGGCACCAATCATTACTCCAACCGGCCCATTGAGATTGTCTACCCATCCAGGGAGCGGTTCCATATGTGCTGGGGTTACTACAAAATAAATTTCATGTAAACAAAAACAAGTTTATTTATTTTTATTTTTTTATTGATGAAATCTGGTAAAACACGTTTTTTTTTTTTGTTTCCTTTCATCTCTGATGGAATCGAAATTTTGATGGACCACTGTTCGCACATAACACTCAAAATATTTTTATTTGTTTGCAAATTTAAAGAAGAGTAAGTAAATAATATAAAGTGAGTCAAGGCCGTCCAAATAATAAAACTTTACTTACAAGGTAGGTTAATGATTTGAATAGAGTATGTGCGATTTATTTAAAATAATTTGTTTTTTTTGTTTGTCTTTTAAAATGAATTTGTTAATTTGCTTAGCAAATCACGATCAAGGGAAATTGGTTATTAATGATGGTTTAAATTGTTTGAACTTCTTGGACACCTTTATGCCAACAAAATATATGGAAAAATAAATATAAGATAATATTAACTTTTTTTTTTTGAAAATTGCGTAAAAAATTGAGTGTAGCTTCGGCTTTTGCCAATATCCTTCTCTTTAATTTTTGTGAACAAAAATTCGTTCAACATGGCCCGACAATGATCGCCATTGACTGTAACGGCCACTCCTTGCTCATTTTCGAAAAATGGCCCAATTATGCCTCTGGACCAAAATCCGCACCAAACAGTGACTCGTTGTGGGTGTATCGGCTTTTCAATGTATGCGTGCGGGTTTTCTGTGCCCCAAATGCGACAATTTTGCTTGTTTACTACCCGCCAAGATCAAAATGAGCTTCATCTGAAAAGATGATTTTTTTGGCAAAATCGACATCTTCTCTAAGTCGATCGCAGGCCCACTTAGCGAAGCGTATTCACAACCATATTCGTTCAGCGGAAGGATAAAACTAATTATCTGTCAAATCAGACATGAGGTAAGTGTTACCATTCATGAAATAAGCACTAGTTGAACAAAAAAACGTTAGATGGCGGACCCTTTATAATAAATAAAGATATGCGAAAAATTTATATTAGAAAAGAGCAGAGATATAAAGGTACTCAACGTGCTTTGAACCAAAAAGAAACGTCCAACAATGAAAACAAATAAAACGAATAAACTGAAACAAAGCAGCGAAATATAATTCCGGATTTACACAATCGACAAATTGTCATATTGTCTGCCATTTCGTACTTTTATAGGAATTAGCTAGTGTAGACAATTTTTATAGAAACCGTAACAGAAGTACTCAAAAAAAAAATGTTTGAAAAGTACTCAATGGCACAGGTTCACAAGGGTCTTCTGACGCTGCGCTGAAATGGAAGCGATTCTGTCTTTTTCGTACGAAACATTGTATCAGTATATCAGCCGGTGACTACATTAGTACCTACTTCTTGCATCTGTCGCTAAGAACATTTTTCGTGCGTAGATTTAGCATTTGTGCATGCGTCACGCTCGTTATGAAAATCTGTATTAAAAAATAAAAATAAAATACAGCATTTCGACACACCCCCTAAGTCTGGACATAGTTTTTTTCTGAATAACAAATAACGTAGCTATTTGAATTTCTCATTCGACTATTGAAATCTATTTTTGAATTTAACAGTTATAACGTTGGCTATAGTTTATTTATTTGCCAACTGCAATTTACTAGATGTCATTTAAAGTCGAAAGCATTTACAGTCCCAGATCACTAGCAAGTAGCAATAATTTGTTAAAGATTTTCATTTCATTTTATTTATATAAACAATAAAAAGTAAAAGATATTCATAGAAAAGATGAATGGAAAAGTTCACAACTGTATCATTTAAACTAAAAAAGTTATGCAATTTTGAATATTTGAGAAGAAATTAATTTTATCAATGGAAAATTCTAAAAATCGATTGTTTGATTTGGCTCAAATTTTGAGCAGGATTAAATTTTTGGTAAATTTGATTTGTTTTTGAGTATGTGTACTGAAAAATAGGAGAAACTGATTTTTTTTTGGAATCACGCCACTGATGTCCGAGAATAATTGTAAGCATACAGGGAGGGTTCAGCAAACACATAGAGACAGTGGCGCAAAAAGTACGGCATATTGTGAATGATGCCAGCTCAAAAAAAGGATTTCTCAAACTTTAAACGAGTAAGGATTGATTTTTTTTTATTAAAGTTAAAATCACCAAATGCCTTTTTTATCTTTTTAATATTATTCTAATTCCATAATTCATTTTGACAGTTACAAATGTACGAAAGTAATGTTTTCTTACTTTTTTACATGAACTGTCACAGTTTAAGGCGTGTTCAGCTGAAGTTAATAAAGATATTAGGTTTAGCATGATACTAGTTAAACAAATTTTAAAACTAAGAACATTTGAATAGTGAGCTTTTATGTAAGAAAATTGTACAGTATCAAGCTAACTCAATTTATCATCAGGTTGTTTAAAATTTTGCACACGTAAATTTAACATCACCCATGCTTACAATTTAATAACTTCATTGAAGAAATCAAAACCTTCCTAAGAAATCTCAGTCATTTACCATTTTAATATGGCTCGCGAATGACCGACAACAATTTTACCGAAAAGTCATCAAAGCTTAGAGCTCAATTGCTTATGTTTTTTCAACATTAAATCAATTCCTGATGTTCGATCATTTTAAGATATTTCACAGGATCTGGTATAATAAGTTGACTTTATAAATATCAATTTCTTAAGCCCAATTTTCATAATCTCGGAAGAAAGTACTACCGGATCAGTAGAAATCAAAAGATATGTTTAGGATGAGAAAATAAAAAAACAATTTGGAAAGCCTTCTTCAGAATAATGCCAAAAACTATAGCCTGTGTTCGAAGGCAACCCTATTCCGACCAATCTGGGGGTTTACAGTAATTTATCGACTGATCAAAAGACCAATTCATCAAAACAACAATAAACCGATTTTTTAAGTAATGATTTTTCAGAATGTTTCTTCACAAAATGTCGATAGAGGTTAATTTTTTAAGAATCAAGATTTTAGCAATCGATATTTTGGAAGTCGTGCGCTTGCTTCACCAATTCAGTAAAGAGAAATATTTAAATGGAAGCCTTTGGTAAGTGAACGCCTCTTTTCTTTAGTGATGGAAAGTTCTGCTTTTATAGAAATCAAATCAAAAGCTAGACAAAACGAATCAAAAATATTTAACTTTCTTGAAAGAATATTTTAACAATCTTTCGTAGAAGTTTTGTCCACATTTCTGAAATAGATACGGAAATCTTGATTGAAATTTCAGGAATGGCTAAATGCCTTTAAATCCAAAAAAAAATTTAAGTGTAAATTTGTTTTCCCTAGAAGTAAAACACAATTTTTCTCTTTTTTTATATAAAAATGTATAAATGTACAAAATAAACTCTATTACATAACAGCTTTAACCTAAAATAAAAAAACATTCAACTTTCTAACAAAGTCTACCCGAAGATAACTCCCCAAATTCCAGTTGCACAAAGCAACCAATAGATGAGTCCACCAATAATAACAGTTTTACACAAACGATCCACAATATACGCTCTGCAACAAAAAGATAAATTATAGTTATACACAAAAATATTTCACCTCTATATAAAATAAACTTACATTGTGAGGTGCAATCTAGCTTTTGGAAGGTCTTCGTTTTTCTCTTTGAGCAAGTATTGCCGACCTCCCATAGCACATCTAATCATGTACTCTTCTTCACTTACTTCTGAGTCCATGTCCATATTAAATCTAAAATAAAATATTACAAGCTACATACATATAGACAAATTTTGCTTAGGATTTATTGATGACTTACATTTCTTTGTCTTTTTTACCCAAGTTCTTCCAAAGGTCTGCATATGCATCAGACTTAAACGTCCATCGTGTTAATGTGAAGAACTGCAGGACTTCCAAACCTGTAGCAATTTTTTGCTGAACTCTTATCATGCTAAAAGAACAGAATTATCTTAATAAAAAAAGAAGATCCATATCGCAATAAAACCGTCCTACAATCTTTTCTGTCCGAAAATCAGCAACAAAAAATCGATGAAAATCGCTGGCAGCCAATGGAAGAGTAAACAATTGATTTTGTGATAAATTTTATTTGTTGTAATGCAAGGATCAGGATACCAAAGGCCCATGTTGAGGGGATATTGATAACCAATTTTTTGACCTGTCTCAATAACATAGCCCCATGGAACCTTACGGTGATCTGCGTTTGTTATGTTATAAACGGGAATAGTGTCGGGCCTTTTAAAGAATTAAATTTGATTTCCGTTACATGGATTATACTTTCAAGAATGTATATATACTTACTTCTTTTCCTTATTGAATTCGTAGGGAATAACAACTAATCCATTGATGGCATAATCCACTGGGATAACTTCAGACAAATTTGTTTTATCAATCAATATCGATCGGATAACTCCTTTACCGGCTCCTATCATTAATCCTGTTGGCCCATTCAAGTTATCTACCCATCCATGAACTGGTTCATTAACCGCTGGTGAGACTGTTTTTTTTTTGTGTGTAACGAAGTTTTTTTTTATATTTTAGTCACTGTTAACAAGAATAATTTATTTAACCACGACCACGAAAGCCTTTATGAGTTTTAATGTATGTTTATGATGAAGTTGTTTGTAGATGTATTTGTGTAGTTTAGTGAGTGTATGGGTGTTAGTGTAGTGTGAAGGAGTGAAAGCGTGTCTTATTGATAAAATGAGTTTATGTTTTTGATGTTTTTTTACGAAGGCTTAATTGTAGTTTTTGTTTTACCTTTCGTCTACGGCAAGGATTTTTCTTTTTCAAGAATGTTATTCCTTTTAAAATGTTTTTTTGTTTTTATCCCAAGACCATTTCCAGTCTCAATTTTATATACGTAAATTCCTTACCATCAACATTTTTAACTGTTCTATAATCATTTCTACAGATCTCAAATGTTGATAATCGCAATTTTAGACTTTGATTTATTAGCTACTCTGAAATTGAGTGAAAATTAATACACTGATGCTGAAACTGAAAGTGATTCTAAACTAAATTTTCTGATGAAGCAATGTTCTCGTGGTTCATGACTATATAAAATGCAAACATTTTCGCAATATGTAAACTTATGAAACTCTAACGACTCAGTAGTTAACAAAAATTCATTGCCTACATTTGTTGTTTAACAATAAATTAACACCCAATTGGGAAAATAAATAAAAACTAAATCTCCAAAAGTAAATCACCAACTAAAAACATTACAATTTTTTATATTCGGAATCTTAAGAGTTCTGAATCAACCTTTTACAAACAAGGCTTGCTCCTATCATTCAGTCTTTAAAAATGGCAGTGACGCACACAGAGGGAGGGCTCCAAAAGCTTAAGCTCCCCCACAAGGAATTAGAAACCCTTTCCAAATTCCCTTTACTTTTGGATAAGAAGCTTGTCTTATCAAAATGCGATGTATCGAAAATGCTAAACTAATGCGCACCGGCAGTAAAATTTTACGAGTCAAAATGAAAATAGTACTTCATTTGTTTGGAAAGTTTCGTTTGACAGAATTTTTGATTTTGAAAGCGTTCAGTGGGATATGGTTATGGGTGAGTTTGATTTGTTAAATTATCTTTCCTATGAAAATTTAATAAGATTAAATATCGTAATTTGAAGAAGAAAATATATATTCAAATTGACTTTAAAACTAGATTTATTAAATCTATATAATACATAATATGTATGTCAATATAAGTATCCTTGTGGAAAATAATTTCGACTAATGTAAGTACTGAAACTAGTCTCCTGAGAGCAGTTTAAATTTAATTGTTTTTATCTACATATGTACATTGGATTTAAATGGGAATCTAACAAGTGAACAATGCGGAATTGTATTTAATATTTGGATTTATTTATTTATTTATTTAAATCAGGATTTAATGTTTAATCTGGATTGAGAGAGTGAATAATATGGGGATAAGAGTTATTTTCAGTTAATCTAGGTTAAGTGGTAAACGCGTGTAGTATAATCAACCTATAACCTAAAACCTATATAAGGCACCCAAAACGTGTGTTATATTCCTTATTTGTTTTCATTAGTTATCCAGTTAATCCAGGTTTAGTGGTAAACTGCGTAGTATAATCAACCTAAGGCACTCAAAACGAGTGTTTTTTTCTTTATTTGTCCTCATCTGTCCTCAAATAGTTAAGTATACAACCTTTTTTCAAATAAATGTTAAAAATTATGAATAGAATAAGCCACATATTAAACAACATTTTATTTGTAGCTCAGAAAACAAGCAATTGAACTACTTGCTGGTGACAGTTTTCACTATATATGTATATACGTCAACACATAGTTCCTTTTTTGTCAAGCTATAAACTTTCAAATTTCATAGAGTGGTAGTTATACGGATACCGATCGATTAAAAAACCTCTCTAACCTCCAAACGTTCCCATATTTAATTTTGTAAGGCTTCTGGGTGAAATTTCGGAATAAAATATTATTTAACGTCAAATTATAATATGTTCTCCATCTGTCAACCCATTGGCTGTCATATTTCATGAATGAATGTGTGAATTGGTAATGATACCAATGGATTAAAAAACATCCATTTTTTTTTAATGTATGTTTGTTCAGAAAACAAGTGATTTCTGTGCTTAACGGTGACAGTTATGTTTAAAAAAAAACAACAAAGTATGTATAAAAATAGAAACGAAAAGTCATATTATCCAGAAAAGAATAAAAATAAGAAGTTAAATGTAAATAATCGTTCTTTCGAATCGAACACTATGGAATGAAAGAGTAGATAGTTGAATTAAAAGTATAAATAGAAGAGTCCATATTATTCCTGTTTTCTAATGTGAACTTTATTACAAGATATTTCACAAATTTTTACAATTTGCTGTCAAAACTCACAGGAAGAAAACCATGTTTTGCGAAACTTGGTGAAAATGTCAAGTTGCAAAACAGAAAGAATAAGAATTACTATTGAAAAAGAGGAATCGAGAGTGAAAGGTAATTGAAATAGCAATAGATTAATAATGACTTTATTTTTCATAACCTTTTAAATGCTATATTGCAATAATTCATATAAGTATGGCTTATTCGTTTATCAGAAATAGTAATATTGAATGCTATCGAAAGAAAAATAAAATGAACGAAAATAGTATGAAGGTATAAATGATTAAGAATTATCGAATGAATTAGATAGTTTTCATTCGATGATTCCCATCACTTATATACCATAAACTTTTAGTTACCTTTCTTGAAAGCGTTCCTTATACATCTATAAACTACAAACCATTTGTTGAAAAAGTACTTCTTTTATAAAAATAAAACCTTTATTTGTTTGTCTTCACTCTGTAGATAACAGTTATTATAATAATATTTAATTTACTATTCGCAAACCCTTAAACTTGAACCTATATATTTATTTAAATGATAATTCAGCGCTGAAATTATAATCCTAACAGAAACCTAATATTTGAGCAATATAATATAATATAAACCCAGTTATAAGAACCTTGCAAGTTCGATCTAAAATGTACATCCTGAAAATTAAGAAAGAACAAAAAATAGAAAATCTTAGAAATTATTACTTCAAGAAGAAAATATTTGTTACATTTTCAATTGCCTTCGAGCTCTTGGCAATGTATCAAGTGATTCTTTTAACAAATACTGTCGGCCTCCTTTAATGCATGATATCATATACTCTTCAGCATCTTCAACTGCGTCCATATTCTGATTGAATCTATGGAAATACACATTTTAATTTGAGAGATTTTTTTATAGACAAAAAATAACTCTGCCCTCTAAAATTTTCTTTATGGGTTTTTCCGAAATTATTAATACAATTTTTAGAATAATTGCCAAACTTGAAGGCAGAATTTGTATATTGAATTAATTGGCCTACATCAACTTGTCATCAGCTGTTAGTTTCATCCAAACGTTTCCATAGTGTTGTGACCTAAAATTCCATTCTCTGAGAGTGAAGAACTGAAGCACTTCAAGTCCAATGGATATTCGATTTTGTATCCGAATCATGCTACGGTTGAAGATCTCTTTCTTTAAAATCCGAACATTATTGACCCCTCGGTACACAAAGTTAGTCACTCATATATACATTCAGATTAATTGTAAAAGTCTTAATTTTGAAAATAGGAACTGCAGGACTCTTAAAAGTCGCGTAATAAAGGTGCTAACAAAATAACTTATGCAAGACTCTGAATCAAATTGTAGCAAAATTATAAATCCAAAAAATGACAACTAACTTCGTGTACAATAATAATTCCACTGACCATTGGCCCACTACTTACAATCTCTTCTGTCCCAGCAGCAGCATTAAGAAATCAATTAAATACGCTGGCAGCCAATGGAACAGCAGAACATTAATATTGTGCAAGTACTTGTTCGTTGTGACGCAACCATCTGGGTACCAGAGTCCTGCTTCAACCGGATATTGATAGCCAATCTTTTTGCTCAACTCAATAACCTCCCCCCAGCATATTTTTCTATGATCTGCACAGGTCATATTGTACACCGGTACAGATGGCGGCCTACAAAAAATTTAATTTTCAAGACGTTAGAGTTCACCTTCGGAGCCTTTGTTTGTCATTATTTACTTTGTCTCGGCCAGGGCAAATTCGTAGGCAATCGTTATTATGCCGTTGATTGCATAGTCCACGGGGATAACTTCTGACTTGAAGCTGCCATCTATAAGCATTGATCGAATGACACCTTTTCCGGCTCCAACCATAAGTCCAGTGGGGCCGTTTAGGTTGTCCACCCATCCTGGGACGGGCTCATATGCCGACGGTGATACTGTGACGCACAAAATGCTATTAACCACTTGACTAAATTAATACATTGTGTACCTATAGTGTAATACCACGTGCATCACAAACCAAAGAGTTCGTTGCCAAAGAGTATCCCCTGAGTCTAATTTAGAGGCTCAAAGTAGATACAACTTGGAGTGTAGGTGTGTTCGAGGAGTAATTATTATTGTTTTATATCCTCACTAGAATTGTTTTTTTTTTTACAAACATGCTTTATGTAATTTCGTGCATCGGGTGGGGGTTGCCATCAGCTTTTTTTTATTATCGATTGTACACTCACGTAAAGTACTTCATGCGAACTTTTTTTAAGCACTTTTAAGTGTTTAATGTGTGTTTATTTATTTTTTTTATTTTTACTTTTGTTTCCTTGTGTCACTTTTTCTCACAACTAGCACTACTTTTCATGCGAGGATAGGTAGGTAGGTATATTTATAAGGTAATTTTCGGATATACATATATGTTTACCTTGTTTTTTTTTAGCAAGCACATTAGCCTATTTTCAATTTATACAAAACTCAGTTTGAAGTTTTAAAAGTGTCAAATAGGTAGGTATAGAGTTTGTTTGTTCACTGTGTAAACTTACCATTGATGTTTGTTGTGCATTGTTGTGTTGTTTTTTCTCAGTTGATTTTTTTTTTTTTTGTTTAACTCAGAAGATATAATAAGGGATTTTACGAGATTTGTAGAAACAATCTATCTGTGATATGAATAGGTATATCTCTTTTATCTTTAAACATGCTCATTTAAATATAATATTGTTAATACATATAGGTACATATATAGCGTATGTGTGCGAAAAGCGAATTACATTTAATACATACATAATATTGTGATTAATTTTTTTGCAAAGCTTTAGGCAATTAGTATTTTTTTTTTTTTTAAATAAATTAAATGTTTTTTTTTTTAATGATTTCTAAAATACAATGTTAAAAATTGCAAATAAACTTTGTGTCAAGGTTAGAGATTTTTGCATGCATTTGTGGTTACATATAAATTGCTTCACAAAAAAGTTGTTAACCGCAAATTGGAAATACATTATTTAACTTCGAAACATTTGTTTTTATAATTGCGAGTATAGGTGCATAATATTTGTGTGTTTTGAATAAGTAATCTTTGGCAGGGAACATGGGGGGCATCTGAAGTTATTCAACACGCAGTTGTGCACTGCTGGGAGATAGGTGTACCGCAACAAAAGAACTTTATTTAACTTATAATTATGAGCAAATATAAAAATGAAATACTTCAAATATGAGTTAAAATAAGAAACTAGCGGATTGGTTACAAAACCTTTGTTTTTGCTATAATCGACCAAGACTGAAGATGGTAGATGGCTGTAACTTTTTGTTTATGCAGAAGACTAGATTGATCCATACAAAAAGGAAGATGGCTGTAACTTTTTGTTTATGCAGAAGACTAGATTGATCCATACAAAAAGGAAGAGATGAAATAGGGCAACTTTATATCACGATACTTCGAAGTGACTTTGCATTGTCTATGAAGAAGGTTATCATCTTTGCAAAACTTGGAAGAAAAGATACTACCCTTGAATTCTAAGGCATCACTAGATTAACTAGATATCATTGGCTTAGAGTGAAAACTGGATATGTCCATCCTTCTTTATCATTACAGATTACTGTAAAAATTGCTAAAGAAAAATACAAAGCACTGTACAAACTGTCCAGTTTTTTGTATTTATTAATAAGGAGTTTTTTTACCACATTCGTTCGTGTCGTAAGCAAATAACTGAACGTGGAAACTCTGTCTTCTTAATTCAAGTTGTAAGTTAACTGACACGTTTGTTATTTAGGACGCGCGTCCCATAGCGTCTTCTGTGTTTAATTTAAGCTCTCGTGACAGCATCCCATCGGCTTTCGTTTTGACGTTTGTTTGACGGCTGAATGTATCGAAAAGTGTGTTTGTTTAGTATTTAGTTCAACTCTGAATTCCAACGCTGCTGATGCGAAACGGTGGTCTCTAACCCGACAGCAAAATGCTTACGAAAACCACAGCGAAAAAATGACAATTGAAAGCGTCACCATTTGCAAAAAAAAAAAAACAAACACCAGCGCAAAAAAAATCACAGGAAGCCATGTTGTATTGAAAGAAACAACAAATACAAACACGAACAAACCTCAAATGTCACTTTTCTGCACACAATTAATGGTCCGGGCAATTAATTGAGTGCCAAAAAAGAGCGGAGACCTCTCCAAATAATCTACTACGATTATCAATTTCGCTCATCGAACAGCGTACTGAAAAACAAAAAGGAGGACGAAATTTTTCGTTTATGATTTCGTTGTGTCATTTTTGTATGGGATTTTTCGTTTCGCATCAGCAGCGTAATAGGCTTGTGGGAAAACTTGTGTTTTCGATGTAGGTTTTACGCCAAAACCGATTTTTTTTCGCGAAAACCGGGTTTTCGGTTCGGTGTGAAAAGGATATATGTAAGATTTATTCAAAATTTCCAAATATTTTTTCCTTCGTTTTTTTTTGTGTTAGAAATGCAAACATTGAGTTAACTCTAAATGCGGCAACTTCATTCAAAAAAAGATACATCAACATGAATGTTAAGTGCAGTTCAAAGCGATTAAGACACTGTTAACTGTTAAAATTATTAAGTATAAGGAAGACATGAAGACAAAATCGCTGATGGTAAGATGAGAGGCTGAAATTAAAAATCTGAGCAAGTTCTCTTAATTTAGAGTATATTCTTATTCTTAAAAGAATTGATTAATAAGTAAGACAGCAATAAGCATTCAAAAAGATTAAAACTTGTAGCAGAGGTGGTAATTTTTCATAAACTGAAATTGCTATAGCTTCTGCCTCCTAAATCCTAGCACAAATGGAGTGTTGTAGCTTTATAAAGATAATAATTATTTCTTGTTCAATAATTTCGGAATGCTTAGTATTTCTGTTAAGTTTCACTTTATGTTTTTTGTGTTTTCTTTTAAAAAGCAAAGCCTTGAGATTTTTGGGTTTATAAATCCATTTGGTACCCCAAAACTTTAAATTTTTTTTTATAAATCTTAAGAAATCGGAATCAATTTCACTCATAATATACACATCAATTCGCAAAGAAATACTATACGCAGTCATTAATGAATGTGTCATAATTATGCAACACATTATTTTAAGCCTACAATGGATACATTGTACATTACTATCGTTCAATTAAGTAACTGCGTGACAACTTTCCACTAGACCAGCTGCATATATGCAGTGTTTATTTCACAATTGACCAATTTGCCCCACATAATTCTATAGGATTGCGATGCGAAAGCTTAATTTTTTAGCCAACAACTTTGCTAAGAAAAAAAATACATATCTATACATTATGTACAATCGTCAACACTTTATTTATGTCTATCCTATAATGAGATTGGCCACATACGAATTCAAGTATGTCTGCACTTTCCAGCTTCAACAATAATTCCATTTTACCAACTCAAACGGGAAGACAAATACAAAATAAAAAGTGTTACAAAGAAAAAGACAACGCAAAATATTACATATGTACATAGATTTTTTCCTTATTTTGGCTACAAAAAAAGGAGAAAATCCAGTTTTACTTGAAATTATACTAACTCCAAAGAAAATTATTGAAAAAGGAAAAGTCGATGCAAAAATATATTCATCTGATGTGCAAAAGACACTATATTTTGAAACTTGATCTAAACTAACAAACTTGCTACTTTGTTCAACAAAAAAAAAAAATGCAAGATACACCGCCAACATCAAGTGTATTACGTAACGAAAAAGAATGCCAATCTCTCTCTCTCTTTATCAATGGTTGAATGAATGCATTCGTATTTTCGTCTCTGCGAACGGTCCAACATACCAACATACTTAATCGAAAGCAAATTATATATCTACTATTACAACTTTTTATGACCACACAAATGCACGACTTTCTGACACAATTTTTAAGCAAGTTATTTTTTTTTTTGTGGTTCCAAAGGATAAACAGGCTTTAAGACTTACCAATACTTGGTCTAGCAATGATCACTGGCAAAGTTGGATAATGATCACGAACTAAAATTTCAGCCAATCGCTTGGAGTAGGTGTAGGTGTTAGGGTGCGGTTTTAAGAGTTCGGGTGTTATGCTGTCCATCATTTTAACATCCATCCATTCAGCCAAACGCATTATATCCTCAGGCTTATGTGGGAATTCATATATCTTCTCGTACATAACCTCTTGATCGCAGTTACAGAAAGCAGTTGAGATGTGAATAAGGGCCTCTAAGTTTGGCATGTTTTTGGCAATGTCGAGAACACGTTTGGTTCCTGTGGTATTCATGTCTATAGCGTCCTTAAGATTTCCCTCGAGCTTCAAAGTGGCAGCCATGTGAAACAAGATGTTGGTATTGTTGGTTATGTGTGTCAAATTGTCTGCATTCAGGCCGAGAGCTTAGAAATAAAAGGGCTTATTTTAAACGTTATTCGTCTTAAGGTCAGTCATTTATACTTACTATCAAAAGTAACATCCCCTTGAGCCAGGGTCACCTTCTTTAGGACCTCTGGTTTCTCCTCCTTGATTCTTTGGAAGATCTATTCATAGAAGCACATAATGTTATCAATTTTATTGTTAATAAATAGAATATTCTTTAACTCACTGGAATTTTGAACATCTCATCGAGTCTGGACTCAGGAACCTTACCCCTCTTGGGGCGCATCATTATAATGACTTCCTTTAGTTCCGAGCATGAATATAGGAGCTTTTCCAACAGAACTTTGCCCATAAATCCAGATGCACCGGTAATAAAGACAGTCTTGCCTTTGTAGTACTCCTGCACTGGTGTTAATTGCGCCATAATTGCAGCTCTGAAAACAATAAAATAACAACAAACAACGTAAATAAATGACTAGTGAAAACTTGAAAAAAAAAAATATGAAAAACAAATGTTTGTTTTTTAACAAACTTTACTCAATTTTTTTTGGAGATTAAAGAGAGAGATTTTACAGTCAAAACATGTGAAGCCTTTGGCGCGATTATAGTGTGGACTTTGTTCAGTTGAATTGAATCTCAATTTTTTATCCATCACAAACACATGGAGGAGAGGCAATAAATTATATTTTTTTTATCAGATTTTTTTTATGATCGCTGATACAACTTGTTCAACGAGAAAGCTATATGAAATTGAAAAATAGCAACCTCGTTGGTTATAAATCGCGTCAAGGTATTTCAGCGTGGATGTTATGTAATTCTAATAAGTTGGCTTGTTAAGAGGAAATATTTTGCTTATTAATAAATTATACCTGCAGGTTATTGGCTTTTCTTTTATAATAAGGTGTGGAAATATTTATTAATTTACTAAACTCGACCTTTTGAACTGTAAAAAAAAAACTTGAAGAAGATTTTAAATATGCTAATGAAAAAAGGGCTTTGTTAAAAAAAAAATAACATTGAATCTGTCTTTATAAAAGATACAAAAGTCTTGACTATGGTAGAAGGTAGTTAATCATAATTCATAAATGACTAACCTAGCTGAACCATAATATCATTTGAATGACATTAAGTCAAACCCTAAAACCAGAAATGAAAATAAATAAAGGGAGGTCATAAATGAAACAGTTTTCCATAAAATCACGAAATAAATAAGTATAGTTAATAGCGTAATTTTTTTTATGAAAAAAATAGAACAATTAATAATGTCTATTTATTTAATTGACGAAATTGATGATGCATATAATTGCAACTTCATGTTATCTCTTCCTGGTCACATTCAGAGTTCAGATACTCACTGCACATAAATCTTCATCCTGTTAAGTACAGAATGGTGTAGTAGCTCGTTGCGTAATGGCGTAGGATTGTCAATTCGAAGGTCTTGGGATCAAATTCCAGCTTATTCCATTTAAAAGTTTTTTTTGCACGAGTACTATTTTTTTGCGTGTTGCGTATTATGTTTCGTTCTTTATTGAACAAAGTGGTTTCTCTTACCACGAATTCGATGCGTTCTCTATTTCCCACCAATAGAAAAAAATTTCTGCAACACATCGTGTCCGTGGTATTGTTTTAACATAAAACACACCACATGAAGCAAGTGTGAATTCGGCTTAGACGAGATGTGCTCTCAAACGATATGATTGTAATTGGGTTTTAGTGTATACATAGATGGGTTTATATGTTGTATTGTTAAAGTTATAAGAATAAGTTAGTGCTTATTTTTTTTAATTTCTTATTTACCAAATTTATAGGAATTTCACTTAAAATAAAAGCTAGCTTTTGTGAGAAGAATAACTACATGATATGCATTTTTATAAACAAAAGAGCTGATGCACAAACTATATTTTAAGTAAATTATGTATCTTATCTGTTTTTACTAACAAAAAGAATAAATAATATGAAATTAAGTTTTTAAATATGTGATCTTGCTGATGGTGAATTGAATTCGTTAACATATCGCACCACATATTACTAACAACAAAAATTCTTCCCTAAACAGAAATATCTATAGACTTGATGTCTCAAATAATTTAATTGATAATAATTACAAATACAAAATCATTTTGTAAAAAAAGTTCAACTAAGATTTCTAGTTATATATTTGTTTTTTTTTTTTTTTTCTAGGTCATTGCACTCAATTTAACGACTACCTGATGATAGTTGTAAGAATTTATTGCAAGAGTAAGGATAATTATACGGAAAGATTATACTTAACCTCAACAAACAAAACAACAAAATGGAGGGATGACAAGCTATGGCTTATTCTATTGGTTGTTTTCAATTAAAAATATAATTTTTTTTCAAAATATTATATATAGTGATGAACTAGTGTCCTTGGACTTGAATATGGGTTTGATGTATCCCAGACAAATTAAGTTAATAAATTCTGTTTTATTTTTATTCCTTGATATTCTTGTATTTTATTTCAGTAGTATTTAATTTGTTCTTGTAAAAAAAAACAAATCTCTACATGTATATGAATGTACGACAATAACAAGAAAACAAGAGTCATTTGGGTTTTTTTTTCATCGTTACCAGAATATTAAAGTGCACAGATTAGTTACCAAACAACACAATAAATAAAAGTTAAAATATTTATTACCTTTATATTAAAAAAAAAATATTTTTAAATATTTTAAAACCACAATAAAAATTATTATATTTACAGAACCAAATTTAGTTTTTTTTTATTTAGTTGTTTTTTAAAATTAAAAATGTTATTGAATTCATAGCTTCAAATTTTTAGGACTATGAAAATTGTGGGTTCTACAATTTCATCCATAGGCCTGAATTTTTATACCCAAGCTTAAGTGTTTAGTGGTTTCTTCATAAAAAAAAGAACAAAAAATTACCTTTTTTATATTTTTTATTTTTTATATTATAGAAAGAATGACAACTAGTTTTAGTGTTTTTGTTTTACCAAAATTTAAGCTCAAAGTGCACAAAATTCTTGATTAATTTTTTTTTTCAAACAAAAGTAGCCCGTCCCAAAGGAGTTAAATGAACTTAGAACTGTCTTAACATTATTGTTCACTGTAAATCGCAATTCAAAATAATAAACAAAATAATAATAAATTTTATAATCTCATTAGTATTTGTCATATATTATTGAAATGATTTGTTTTGTTCCAATACTTTTATCTTTTGTGTGTTTATATATATTTTTAAAACTAAATTAAAAACAAATCAATAACACACAACCTGTTATAGTAATCAACTTAATCTTTACAAATAAAAAACAATGTCAAAACTTGAGGTGTGTTGTTTACATACGAGTGAGTACTTTATATTCTTTATGTACTCATTTACAATCTCAGAAAAAGCCTAAAGGGTTAAGAAGAAGATTTAAGCAGTAGATATACAAGTGGTTAAATAAACAATTAATTAAATATTTATTCGTTCCAATTTATTTGTATGTATACACTTAACATTCTAGTCAAAAGCCATTGAAGATGTTAACGCCTCATTTTTTTGCGTTCCACTAGCTTATCAAACATTCTTAGTTATTGTAACAAATTGTGAATAAGTTTTTATTTCTATCAATGAGTGAGTAAACATCTAAAGGTGGAGAATATTCAAATGTCACAATCAATCAAATGTGATGAGAAGATAAATATTATCATAGGTTTAAGAACATCATGAAACTGTGCCCAAACGTTTTTCCCCACATTCAAATTTTAAATTTACCGTTGGATTATCTGATGATGGGAAACTTCTTGCACTTCAAGTTATTACATTTACGAAGATTTGTAAGGTGAAGTCACTGAAATTCGTTCTTTGGGATCACGCTAAATAAAACACTCCAATTGTTTGACCTTGAAGAGAATGCACTTAAGTTCCAAAATCGTTATCGAATAAATTAATAACGGTAAATCTGAGGAAAGATATATAAACATATAGCTAGCCTAAGAACTCTGAAGATGTTAGGTTATATCAAAACCGTTATTCTGCATACCTTTTGTGAGTCTTCTAAAAGTTCAACCCGATTCCAGACATTCTTAACATGCCATTCAAAAACAAAAATACAACTTGACATTATATACGACAGTAATTTATTGACAGAATTATTATTTATTTTTAAATGGTAAATATACAAATTACACTTTTAACCCAAAATTTGTTACACGCAAATCAACATTAAGTAACAATCTAGCCCACTTTATCAACGTAATGTCTGGTCGCAAGTTTTCTTTTTACTTATTGCACTAACTTGTGTCTATGTGTGTGTGTTTTTTTTTTTGTTTAATTTGTTAGTCTTTAACGCAATTGCGGGTAAAGTAAGGGTCATCATCAAAGATTGAGGCGTTAAACAATATAATGGTTATTAATTCAAATGACCCTACGTTTTTGCGTTGTAATATTTCGTGTAAGTCGTTAGAGCTTTTGTATATATGTGAGAGGTCATAATGTAACAATGATGCAAAATTACACAATAAGCTTGCTTCAATAGCGAATTTTGACCCAGATCGTTGCTTAGCTTATAATTGATTTTCAATGCAGCGAGAAATAGTTAGAAAAAAAATATTCCTTTCCGACTCATAATTTAATATTTCCTTTAGACTGTTTTTTTTTTGCAACAAAAAGTTGCACAAGTTCGACGAAGTATAAACATAGAGTGTCTGTCTGAATGTCTGTTTAACCAAACAGAACAGTAGAAGCTCTCTCAAAAAGGGGTGATTGCAGCTCGTAGCTCGTTTAGCCACTGCACATTCATATACATATATATAATGATAGAAGGTAGGACGCAATCAGGCACATAATGATATGGTGTATCATGATGGTTGTTGCTTAGTTTTTTTTTGCAATTTACCGGGACATTCGCGATTTAATTTTATAATGAAAAGCACATTTGTTGGATAATACTATCAAAAACAATCAAGAAACAGTTTTATTGTGATTGTGTTTGTCATTTCGAGTAAATCAGTTAAGAATAACGACAGTGAAAAGTAATAAAATAAAAATGTTGTAATATTGCTCTTGTGTGATAGGAAATAAAAAAAAGGTATTAATTAATTAATTTGTATTAAAATGTTGTTAAATGTATCTTCTTATCTTCAACAAAATGATTTGTATCTTAAATATATAGACACAATCAATACTTGTTTGATTACCTGTTCATATGTTTTTTCATTTTAGCTTGAAAAGAATAAAAAAAAATTGTAAAAAAAACTCCGAGTTGAGAAAACAGTACATCAAAGATCAAAGGGTCCAACAACCTCTAACGACTGTATTAATCACACGTATATTAATCATGATAAATGCATCAACATAATTTCGATACTAAATGACCTAACATAGAAAATAATATTAAGAGAAATCAGAATATCCAATTTATGCAACGAAAATATATTTTTTTTAAACGAAAATTGCATAATGATAAATTATAATTTTGCTTTTATTTGCACACATTATGCATTAAAACATTAATTTACATTAAATTAAATAATGGCATATTGGCATAAACAATACATATGTATATATTTACATATGCATATAAGCCAATCAACATATTTGATCAAAAAGACCTTGCGATTGATTCGATCTAAAATTTTGTTTACTTCTTCACATAATTATGCTAATAAAAGAATTTATTTTTAGTATTAGATAACATAATGATGTTGGATTTTTAAAAGTCAACTTAGTAGGTAAAGGTATTTTCAAAATTGGTACGAGGTAATGGAATTTTTTTGGTTGTATAAGTTGGAATAAATTCATTCATTTACAAGATCAAGGACTCAACAATATGTAAATAAATCAGTCAGTGAGAAGACTTAGCAGGGTTCAGTGAGTTACTATTGAAAAGCACCATTAGGTATTATAAATTTTAATTTTAAGCCGTTTATAAGAAACAAAATCAGTGAACCTTTTGAAAACGAAATAAACCTTGCACAAGATCACCTATAAGACCATCAATTGAAAGATTATCGTTTTGATGATCTATCGATCGTCTTATGCGATCTTGGCCCTCAAGACTTGTATCTACTGTTATTTTAGTTAAACAAAAAAAATAAATGTTTGCCCAACCGTCGAAATAAAATCAGTTTAACTACATACGTATGTATTACAATGATCAGTGGTCGATTTATGTGAGCTTGTGATATTGAAAACGATTTAATGTAGAAGGTTGGGTCAGAATAAACTTTTTTATTTAAATAAAGGGTCCGCCATCTTACGTTTTTTTTCAACTGGTGCTTATTTCGTGAATGGTAACACTTAGCTCATGTCTGATTTGACAGGTAATTAGTTTTATACTTCCGCTGAACGAATATGGTTGTGTATACGCTTCGCTAAGTGGGCCTGCGATCGACTTAGAGAAGATGCCGATTTTGCCAAAAAAATCATCTTTTCAGATGAAGCTCATTTTGATCTTGGCGGGTAGTAAACAAGCAAAATTGTCGCATTTGGGGCACAGAAAACCCGCACGCATAGATTGAAAAGCCGATACACCCAAAACGAGTCACTGTTTGGTGCGGATTTTGGTCCAGAGGCATAATTGGGCCATTTTTCGAAAATGAGCAAGGAGTGGCCGTTACAGTCAATGGCGATCGTTATCGAGCCATGTTGAACGAATTTTTTTCACAAAAATTGAAGAGGAGGATACTGGCAACATTTGGTTTCAACAGGACGGCGCTACGTGTAGTGGCGGATCCAGAGAGGGGGGGGGGGGGGGTCATAGGGGTCATGAGCCCCCATCAGTTTTCAAAAATGGCATTTCATTTGCTCTTTTCTTTCAAGTCGAAACTTACCATTTTTTCAAACTTTGCCTTGTTTTATAAAATCAATGTATTTGTAATAATTTTTAAACCTCGAATTTATGGTTTCCAATTCCAGTAATGGTCGATCAACTTATTAAATTATTCCTATATTTACTTACAAAATTATATACATATTTTATAAAATTCTTCTCATAAAATTTAAAAAAAAAATCAATAAATATTTTTCTATTTGTAAAACTTAAACTTGTTCTTATAGTAGTCCATATAATATACTTTATAAAGATTTGCATAATGATGTATAAATACATCTCGAATACATTACTAATTGGAGATATAAATATGGGAAAAAAAAGAAAGACTATAGACAATTTAGGTACTAACCGGATTTAGCGGTCAAAAATGCGCACTTCGTATGTGACGCATTTGGACTTAAATTATAAAATGGCAAGGGAACGCGTTTATTTATACGACGCGAAATCCATAATGGTGAATTGAACATTGTGAGATTTGGCCGGGGATCTTGAGTTTCCAACTTCAAAGTTTTACATAGCTACTTATTACTGGATTTACACGACTGACAAATTGGCAGTATTATATCAGTATACAGTAAAAAAAACTGTCAGTATAGTATTATTTCAGTAAACCGTCAAAAAACTGTAAAAAGAACGGACAAATTCATTATTTTGGCTGTTAACTGACAAATTGTCAGTAGTATAAATCCAGCATTATTCTGAACATATACCTTTTGAAGTAATTTTCGATAATATGGGAATTATTAAAGGCGGATTCGTATAGTCTTACTAAGTTTCCTTCGACCAAATGACTTTTAATTGGATTTACCATTGATATTCTTCAAATCTCGAACAGTAAGTAGTCAAATTTGTTAGGTTTATCAAGTAAATTAGAATTTAATTTTGTAAAATATCCATAGGATCAAGAGTTTTTTTTTAAAATGGAATTAAACCTATCGCTCTGAACGCATTCATTCGAAAATGGGTTTGACACAATATCTGTTCGAATACTAATTCAAAACTACTGTTTCTACCAATTTAAAAATTTTATTTTGTTTATGTATATGAACTCATTGAGTATGCGAAAGATTTTAAACTTTATTCAGTTTTAGGCAAGAACACGAACAGAATTAAACTTTCTATCTACCGATTCCATTTGAATTTTCACAGTCACAGGTACTGCTAAAGTTAATCTTCTTATTAATCATTCGGTAGAAGCATTAAACACACTTATTTCATATAAACTAAGATAAAGTTTCGGTTGAAACACAGCTTTATACTGGCGCTGCTTCCGATTCGGAAATTTAGAAAGCTGCAAGAACCAACTAAAAATATTCTGAATGATAATGAAACAGACTTAATCATTATCAAGTAGAAGAAATTATAAAGCAAGTGAACGCTATAGTCATAAATCAACCAGCGAAGGGGTGAATTATAAAGAACTACGGTTTTAAGAAAAATTAATGAAGGTGAAGAAAATGTCATACACATATTGATCCATGAATCTGGAACTATATAGATTTAGACCAGAAATTCAGTAATTTTTTTTTGTTTTAACACCAGTTAGTTTTTTTTATTAAGAACATTTATTTTAAATCGTTGGAATTTGTTTTTGAAATAATTTGAAAGGACCGAAACCATATTATATAGGAACTGAAGTAGCCCTTCCAGAAAGGCATAGAGAAAAATTCGAATCTGTCCTTTAAAAAATTATCTATTACAAAATTTGACGCAAATCGAATACTAATAGAGGGACAGACCCAAAGACCAACGATAGAAGGTAAAACAACTTGTTTGGACTTCTTCATTATGTTAATGAAATATTTGATTAAAATCTCAATTTTTTGTCCACACGAAACCAATACTTCTTCTTTAAACCAAGAACAAATACAAATGGTATCTGATAAAAATAATATTAACATAATCGGAAACATTGAATACAGAACAAAGCCTTGACATTCGCTCCATTGAAGAACTTACAACAAATTAACTTAATAATGGCCCTTTTGATGATATAGACTGTATAACAATTTTATTAACATGTAGGTATTGGTTTGTTGTTTTTTTCTTTTTATTTTCATACATATAGCTATTTGCATTTTAGTTTTGTATCGAGCATTTTATTCTGATTTAAGTTAAATAATGATGTAAATTACCTTCCCATAAAACCAGTTAGACATTAAAGAAATTCTTTACGCATAGGTAATAAAAATAACTTCAAGTTTCCGGTCTTCTTGCTTAAATATTATAGTATGAAATCCGAGTTGAAGTTAATAAAAATTTATTTTTTAATTCTTATTTTTTCAAAATTCTATTTAAAAGAAAAAAGTGAATGTTCAGCAGGCATACAAACGCCATAAAGTTTTTAATACTATTCACTTTTTCCAACAAAACTTCTATGTCTATCCAATTTTTTACTTGCGATATAGGTACTATATGGGAAGTTATGGATTCGTACAAAAAATCGAACTCGAGATTTTGATCAAACTTTACATTACGATGATGGAGAAGTCAAAAAAAGTGGGTCTCGCAAAAACGTCCGTCTGTCTGTCTGTCTGTCTGTCTGTCTGTCGGTTCGACTACAGCCTAAACGGATGGGTCGATTTTCTTTAAACTTGGTACCTAGCGTTTTTTGAACATTCCCCCCACCCGTTTTTTTCTCTTTTTTTTAAGACCAAAATTAACAGTAGCAGTCATACAAAATTTCTTGGCCAAAAAGGAAAAACTTATTTTTCTCAAATCCAGCGCTACCGAATTTGTTTTTAAGAACTCAATAAATTTAAATAGTTATAAGTTGCCGTTTAATAAAAAAAATGGTTCCGAAAAATGGTTATTAATGGTACCTCCCAAAGAACCATTTTTTTGATTTTCGCTTTTCTCGAAAACGGTTAAACTGATTCTGATCAATTTTTTTATGAAGAAGTATTGACACATTCTAAATAATATTGTGTACCAAAATTTAAAAAAAAATAGTTTTTAGATTTTTAAAAAAAGTTTTAATATTTTTTTTTGAAAACTCAATATTTCAAAAACGACCTGGTCGATTTTTATTAAACTTGGTAAATAGCAGTTTTTTAACTTTATCTAGAAGATTTTTGACAAAAATTATTCTAATACCCAAAAATAACAGTGCCTGCCATACAAATGTTAAAAAACCGTTAAGAAAAATATTTTGTTTCTCAAAAACGACTCCTACGATTTTCATAAAAGTTTTTTTGTGTGTTAAAATTAGTACGATCTATCATTTAAAATTTTTAAAGTTTATATTTTAGGTTTATTTACAGTACCTCTCATAGAACGGTTTCTTTGATTTTCGACTATCTCAACATTTGATCAACCGAATAAAATTAGATTTTTTATACAGAAGCTTGTAACAAATATAAATAAAAGTGCGTATCAAAATTTTCTAAAAAATGATTTTTGGATTTTTTAAAAAAAAATCAAAATTATTTTTTGAAAATTCGATATTTTGAAAACTGGTAGCAGATTTTTTTGTGAAGTTCAATTTTTAACGCAACATTAATAAATGCTTTAAATTGGCGTACCAATTATTTTTCTCAAAAATGTTAACAAAATTTTGTGTATAAAAAATTAATTATTTTTAAAACCGCTCCTACGATTTTCAAAATTTTTTTCTCATAAATAAAGATTTATATAAGAATTCAGATGGTGTACATCGCGTTGGGTTAAAACGGATTCAAAGTATTTTAATCAATTTCTTTCTAATTTTGTTGATTTAAGCAATTTACCAGTTTAAATAGTATAATTTCCTTATATGCATATTGCATATGTGCAACACTAGGCTATATTGTTAATTTTTGTATACTCACATAATACCACCTGAAACTAAACTAAGATTTGGCAAATGGATAAAATATATGCTCCTATAGCTAATTTATTTCGGACTATAGAACCACAATGTGGTCGCGCATAAGAGCAAGTTCGTGCGACCCAGTCATGCATATTTTTTTTAAATTCACATCAGAAATTTAATGATTTAAATGCAATTTGCATAGATACAATGAAATAAACGAAACTTCGTTAATATTTATTTGATAATCTGCTTAAACGAAATCATAATATCTTTGTATTAATTAAAAGCCTCGAAAGTCACTAAGGCTATTATACATAGTAGTATGTAGAAACTTATTGGTCTACATAATCAATGTCAAATTAATACAATATTTCGAAATAAAGAAATACGAATTTGGCAAAAGCAGCACGCAAACTTTAACCTTTTTTTTTAAATATAACGTATAGTTACCGGAAACTCATGGCCATATAATTATTGATTATTACTGATTTTAAAGGAAAAAAATCAGAGAATCTAATGATCGGGTGAGTACAGTCTTTGAACCCAAACTAAACTATACATAAATGTTTATGAAACCTATCTTTATTATTTAAAAGTATAAGTTCATTATATGAGACTTTACCTCTTTTCTTCTTCTACTTTATGTATAAAATAGGAAATTTGATTTTAACACTTTTTTTCACTTTTTATTCCGCTTAACGAGCACAATTTTTCGAAAGACCAACTTGCACATAAAAGCTATCTTACGTTAGAGCAAAAAGATTTGTTTAAGCTTCAGAAAATTCACCACTTAACCGATCCGAAAGATGGAGTTGTTGCGAATTGAGCGGCGTCCGATTGAAGACTAAGTCTTGCGAACACTTGAACGTGGTGTTATGAGGCAGTTCTCCTACCAGAGAAGATGAATCTAACCAGGCAGTCAAAGCTATGTCTGGTTTTAGCAAAAACTTAAATCTTCGCTGTTCGTATTAGTTCTCGCTCTAGATGCAAAATTGTGCTTTTCAACTATACAAGACGCGACGTACGCCGCTGCGGCTGCCACTGCCGCTGGACGACCTTTGAGTGGCGGCAATATATAAAATGAATTGAGATAATTTTGCTATTTACCTAGTTTGATACGTAAATATATTTTTTTTTTTTCTCCAAAGATTTCATAGCTTAAGACGGCTCGAGATTGAGAGGGTATTAGCACCTCTTTTCGCTTTCATTAGAGGCCATTCAATATTCGTTTGTCGTACATTTTCTTCATTGATGGAGCAGCTGCGACGTTATGCAGACGACGACCGACACGGCAACGACCGAGCAATAAATAAATTTGTTCGCACTTTGCACAGTCAAGATGCGTGAGATCGTCTTCTAGGTTAAATAGAAATTAAAAATGTGATTGAGGATTTATTGTTTGTTTTCGTTTCAACTTAACTTTCGTTTAGCACAAATTTGTTATACTTAAATTATATTTAATAATTATTGTTAATTGCACGTGTAATTAACTATTCAAATTCGGTGTTTCTTGGGAAATTTTTTTTGTTATATATTATTATTATATAGTGTGTAATTATTTCATTGCAATAAAAGAAGACAAATATTGAATTAATTATAATTTATAATAAATTGTTAAGATTTGCATTAAAAAAAAAAACAATAGTGTAACGAATACAGTATTATTGGTGGTTCCCCAAATTTATTTTGACACAATTATTGGCACCCATAGTGCGAAAATCTCAATTTGTTTTTAGCAAAGGGGTAGCTATATGAAAAAATTTTACCATTTACAATTAAAGCGTTATTAAATTTAATTTTACATTATAGGTATGACTTTTTTCTAAATCTATGTAATTGAAAAGGAATAACTCTTAATTACATTAATTTATTTTTATGATTGCTTTGATTGAATAAAACTAATTAATGCAAAATTTATTTTTTAATGCTTTTACATACAAGATTTTTAGAAATATTCAAAGTTGTAGTTGATTAAAGTTTAAATTGTCCTAAAGAGTGCCAATAATTGTAATCGTTAAGCTAATTCCTATTATTCTGTAAAAAAAAAAGTTGAAGCTTCTTTGTATTTGTAATTTGTATCCTTACATACGACCAAATGAGTAAAATTAAATAGAGCTTGTCTTGTGTTTGAAAAATTAAACTTCGGTGTCTGGCACAAAGAGTTCTGCTTTCACACACACCTCATTCGCGAATATTACATTAACCGGTCATTAACTTTACAGAAAACTCCTCCCCCTTGCCGAAAGTTTAAAGATTCTTTACTTTTTCAAGGTTGACGCTTAAGTAATAAATTTTTATAACCTCTCTCATTGTCATCAGATTAAAATTACAGTAAATAATTTTAAATATATTTAATTACTTCGGAACAATTAAAATGTAATTTTAAATTTCAATTTGAACGCATCGATTCACACGAAATCGTTATGCTGTATTCAGCAGCTCAGCTAAGCTAAGGTGCATTTGCAAAAGAGAGACTTAAATAATAATTACGCAAAAACAAGCAAAACAAAAAACTATAGTAAATACTTCGTGGTTGATTTCCCATTGGTTTCGTCAACCGAGGATGATGGAAGGTTCTTCACTGTTAAAGCTGTGCGTGGCGTCACGAGCGTGACATATCTTCTTCTATACGAATTTGCCCCAGATAAAGCTTAATGGATTAAGTATTTCAGGTATAAAATGCCTATCTGCCAATCAATTTCGATTGTTAAATAACTTTGTATTGGATTATAAGGAAAAAGGAATATGTTATGAAAACTTATGGATATACGATATAATTATATCAATTTTGAGTATAATGGTCGTACCTTCTCTTTATACAAACATTGTATGTGGGAAAACTGAGAAAACTTTATAAAATTTGATGACCCGGAGATTTCTACATATTAATTAATCTGTATAGCCGAGCCACCAATAGGGTATCTCGTCAAGGTGAGACAGGGGGTGCAGATGCCCCAAGAGATATTGAATGAAATTTAAAATTTATAAACTAGTGTTGGTTAAACATGGACAAATTTCACTATCGGTAGTATTGATTTTTTTCGCAAAAACTGTAGTTTTTCCTATAAATTTATTTTTTTACCAAAATCAACAGAAATATGAAACTTTTATAGGCAAGTGGTACTCTCAAGTTTTTTTCCAATCGTGCATGGTTACACATTGTGTCTTGGCAAAATAAGTTGCATTTTTCATCTCTTTGATTTCTTACTTATACTTTTCAATTTTAAAAGCATTCATAATAATTTCAATAGTGAGAATTGATTTTCTTATAGAAACATTGAGGCAATCTTAAATGTTACCGCAGATGCTATATCCGTTTAAGCTTTAGATCCTAAATATCGTAAGCTGGAGCCCAACGCCTTAATATATCTATTTTCTATTCAGGTGTCGCTTTGATAGCTCACAGCTCACGATTCTCATTTTGTTTTTGGTTGGTTATTCAATGTCTCTCAGATGAGAAAATTTATATTTAAAAGAAACCAAAACCATTGGTAATCATTTAATTAATAAAAAAAACTTAGACGATTTATCTGTATGAATGAGACTTTATTTAGGTAATAAATGCAACAGCAGCAGTAAAAAAAAGTTAGTATACCTTCATGTACATATGTATTTAGGTGTGGTTTAGTTGCAGTTCAACATCCAGATTGAATTAAATTTTATAGGTAGCCTTGAAAATTGATTTGCATATTTTTATTATTCCAGGAGATGCATAGATTTATGTGTTCTTATTAATTGGATCAAACTAAAACAACCAATGAAACCAAAGTCTGGTGTAACGTTTTATTTATTTTATTTCAAAATAGCTACTTCCAAGAGAATTGTTTCTATGCTCTACAGATGTTTTGGAAGTACCTCCCTAAGGCCATTTCTATGCCTAACTATAATTTTCAAAGTTTCCCAAAACTGGGGTTTTTTCCTATGGATTTTGGCAGCAAATTGTGAAAATTGCGAAATGTTGTGCAAAATTTCACGTTATCAAACAGACCTTTTGTTTTGTTCCGTTGAGTGTATTCACTCAGGTTTGCGTATAGCTCTAAAGTAGAATTTTCAGACTAGTAACATGTTGTGTGTTGTCGGTTATTGAGTGGAGTGGGGTATCGCTCTAATGTGTTTCTATGTCCAATTTCACAAGAAGAAACAAGTTGCGGGAGATTTTTTGACGTTTTTTTTTAAATTAAATGTTGTTCAAACAAATTTCCTAAATTTTTGACCGGGGAGATTTTGTTCACCCCACACAAAAATGAAACACCATTTGCATTAAGAAAGCTAACGGCTCGCCGTCTTGTTGAAAGTAAACGTTGTCAAGATCAATACCATCCAATTCCGGCCATAAAAAATCATTAATCATCTCTCGATAGCGCAATCCATTGACCGTAACTGTTGCTCCAGCCTCATTTTCGAAAAAGTAAGGTCCAATGACCCCGCCGGACCATAAACCGCACCAAACAGTCACGCGTTGAGGATGGAGAGGCTTTTCAACAATAACTCTTGGGTTTTCCGAGCCCCAGATGCGACAGTTTTGCTTGTTGACGTAGCGTCCGAGGTGGAAATGGGCCTCATCAGTCAAGATGATTTTTCGATGAAATTCTGGATCATTTTGTCCCCTTTCACACGAGGAAACAAGTTGCTGGAGATTTTTTTGACGTTTTCTTTTAATTTCCTTAAAAATCTCCTGTACCTTTCACACGAAGAAACAAAATCGTGGAAACTTTCTGATGTTTCCTTTTAAAATAGCTTGGTTGAACACACTTTACTGTGTGTGTGAAGAGGAATGTCAAAAAAATCTCCTCGAATCGTTGACCGGGGAGATTTCATTTTCCCCTCTTACTTCTTGCCCTTCTCACCAACAAACTGAATGTTGCTGGCAACTCAGTTTCCTCGTGTGAAAGGGGACTTTTATGCATTTCAAGGACCCAGTCAGCAAAGACACGACGTTGTTGATGATCAGCCGGCTTGAGTTCTTGTGTTAACTGAACTTTATAAGCCTTAAGACCCAAGTCTTTATGCAAAATACGGTGTAATGACGTTTGTGGAATGCCTAATTCCAAAGAACGACGAGGAATGTACAAACCTGGGTTTTCTTCAACACTTTGGGCTACAACAGCAATATTCTCAGTTGTTCTTGAGCGACGTGCACGGGTTTTATTCTTCACATCACTAACTTGTCCCAACAGCTCGAATTTGTCCACCAATTTCTGTATTGCGGTCCGACAAGGTGCTTCACGACGACCCAAAAATGTTTTAGTTTTACGAACCGTCTCTGCCAAATTTTCACCATTTTTATAGTGAATTTTAATAATTTCAATGTGTTGTTGAAGCGTGTATCGTTCCATTTTTAATGGCGTAGTTTCTACTTGTCAAATTTCAAAAAATGACAGCTTCAAAAGTGACAGCTACCGAAATAGCGGGCTATTCAAAATAACACCCACAGATTAGCCATATGAAGATGAGAATGTTTCGTACGTTTCACCCTCCAAAACCCATTTGTCTACATTGTTGTATTTGTAATTTTTTCCCGCGTCGATGAATAGATGTGAATTGCAACAACAATTTAACCAGGTGTGTGAAGATCCCTACTGCCTATGTGTGAGATTTTTATAAACACATTCTCATTTTTTATCTGATAACTGCCAGTTCAAGCTTGTAGGCAAATTAAAATGGCTGCCGGGGATTCTCATCTACATGTGGCTAATCTGTGATAACACCTCTTATTGGAAAACCCTTTACTTTGTTTGCTTATAATTTTCGATTGAATAAAAGAGAATGGATCTTATATTGATAAATGTTTTATTTATTTTCAGCAATTATGTATAGAATACAATATCATGTAGATATCCGCCTCTGTTAGTCTCACAAATGCGAGCCCTTTTGAGCACATTTTTCAATACATTCTCACACATTTCACGCGGTATTTCATTAATTTCATCACGAATATTTTGTTTGAGTTGCTCAAGCGTTTCTGGTTTGTTTGCATAAACCTTGCTTTTCAGATATCCCCACAAAAAGAAGTCCGAAGCAGCCAAATCAGGTGACCGTGGAGGCCAATCAACATCACCATTTCTTAAAATAACTTGTTGTGGAAAGAGGTCTCGCAGTAATTCATTTGTAATCCTGGCTGTATGCGATGTGGCACCGTCTTATTGATACCATGCAGTTGCGGCGTTAAAAAGTTTTCTATCATATCACGAAATCGTCCCCCACTCACAGTTACCAGTACGCCGTTTTCATTTTCAAAGAAGTTTTTGAGGAGCAGTAATGTTTTCAGCCGATCTTGCAGTACGTTGTGGTCCACCCTTGGGCCTATCACCTACAGACCCTCTTTCTTCGAAATCTTGTTTCTCACACAAATTTCACGTAACTTTCTCATCGTCACAGTAATCGATGATTGATTTTGATAAAATGTTTTAACGATTAAAACACGTTTGTTTATCGAATATTTTTCTATAATTAATTTGCCACGTGTCTACTTTACGACTGCCAAATATGAACTGTCAAGACTAATGTTTACCAAAATGGCGGCAAAACAAAGTAGTATATACCTTCCCGGCGGACACCCGTTATTAAAAAATTCATGTATCAGATTAAGTAAACATTAATATGATATTGTAACAAAATTGCATTATATAAAGTCAAAAGAAAATCGTTGGGCCCCCATTGTTGAGCCAACATGATTAAATTGAATAATAAGTTAGTTTTAAATCAAATTGGATATAAAACAAATTGAAAAATAAAAAACCTTAATCTAAAAAACCATTTGTTTTTTGAACTTTTTCTGTGGTTAAACACTACATGGATTTATTAAATCTTCATTGAGATAAATCTACGGTGGCAACATGTTACGATTGTTTTGTTTACAAACTAAAATCTGTTTTATATTTTTTTTTGAAATATAATAATAATAATTAATAGATGATACTCACAATACGAAATTAACTGATCTGTGCCTATCATTATCGTTTATGTACTCCAGTTGTCTTCCATTTGCTGTTCGGAATCTTTTGAGTGTTTTTTAATTCCCGATTAATTTAAGAGTAATCTCTGAGTACTCGTATAGTACATAATAATGTAAAAAGGGTCGTTCTTACAAATTTTCACAATATAAATTATGCTTTCTATGCAGTCTTAACTCAGTTTTTTGAAACTTGGTGAAAATATAATATTGTGCACTGAACTTAATATATATAACAATCAGCTGAACGAGTCCATCTTTGTGGCGAAATAATTTTATTCGTTATTTAAAAAAACATTTCGCCTTCTGCTCACTTCTGGAACGAAATTCCAACCTACCAAAGCGAAAGCGAGCACAAATCAAAACTAACGAGTTAAAACTCGTCTCATCTCCCTTCCACTTGCACACATTTTTTGAAAGGTCGCAAGTGGCAGGTTCTTGTCGCCGTCGTCGTCCGAATCCGCATGTTAATTTCGCGGAGAGTTTTCTTTTTTCCAAATTGAAATTCCATAAAGAAAAATTCAACAAGAAACTCCCTCTGCTGTTCCTTTGATTCAAAAGACAAAAAAAAAAGACACCATATCCCACAACATGGCTGATTTAGATGATTTTTTCGCAAAGAAAGACCGTAAAAAGTCGAAAGGAAAGAAATTCCTCACAGCCGATGAGTTGGTCAAGAATTTAGAAGACACGTCAAAACGTGAGCCAGCAAAGGCCAAAAAGGAGCCAACTCCAGCTGCTGCTGGCGTTGAAGCTCCCAATGCAGCTAATAGCGTGGCAAGTGAAAACAATGAAAATCCAGCCACAGCCGAACAGGTAAGCTATTTGTTCTCATTTGCCTATCCCCCGATTTGATTGAATATTTTTCAATTGACTGCAACAAAGGTCGGCAGCAATTCGGCTCCACCAGTCGAAGAGGAATGGAAGGAAATCGAAGTAGAGCGAAAGGATTACAGTGGACTCAAGATCGGACAACTCACAATCAACGAAGACGATATGAACAACCAGAGGGACGAGGGCGAAAGCAACGATGACGAAGATAACGAGGGCAATGAGAACTACCAGATGTCTGATTCGAAGGGCAACGGCCCCTGGAAAAAGGTCATCCCGGCCGAAGAGGTAACACAGATTCCCATGCCCGTGGGACCGGCGACAGGACCATCAGTTTATATCTCACCGGCACTTCGTAATAGTGTAAGTATTGCATAAGATACATACATGGGTGAGGTCTTGACCTTTTAAGATTGTTTTTTAAAGAGAGTGGGGTTGAGTTCAATTTACAAACAATCGGGAGTTGTTTTGGACGAAGAATGCCCTGAGAAATTGGCGCATTGTTGAGTCATAAACAAATATTTTGATCAAGGAATGGGCACTTTGAAAATTTGCTGCCACGTAATATTACGGAGAAGATACAGTAAACTTCCTGTTTTAAGTGTTTCCCATATGAGTGGAATTAAAACAAAAAAATGCGTCAAGAGAAAAAACCACTCGGAATCGGTTGCATTTTGACGCTCCAGACTCCCTGATTTCGAATATACTACTGCACGGTCTTAAGAATTTGTCTGAGTCAAAAAGTTAGCAATCGAATCTACAATTATCTACTAGGTGACGTCCTAGATGTCTTTATTCTGTGCTTTCTTGCCGCCGTCAAATTGGTTTCTTTTAAATCAACTGGACGTAAGGTTATTGAATATAGAGTTTCCGCATGCTATCCTGGCTATAAGGCCAAGAGTACCCAACTTACCGTCAAGATTTTGATCTATAATAATCCCTAGCAAAAGAACAATTCGAGAAACAAGATTATTAGTTAAAACAAAACTTTAAAATAGACGGCAACATAATAAAATCATATAATTTATATTTTTCGTTTATATTTTGACTAAAATATCGAGTTTTTTTCTTGAATTATTGATTCATTCCGGTTTCAAACTTTACCTCTCTAGGAATCCTGAAATATTGAGTGTCGAGTACTGCTTAGTCGTCATCGTTTCGGTCTCAAGTTGGCACCGTTTCACAAATTAAACGATTGAACTTCAGATGCCTCCAATGTTCCGTCAGACAAATATTCCGGGAGCGTACCATTACACATTCCAAAAAAAATAGACAAGTTGAGCAGTAATTGAAATTTGGCATTACTAGAGCTTTTATAGAACAATAGAAGCTTCAGTTGAAGTGTCAGTTGCTTACTTCTTTTACTCAAGAAATAAACTTTTTAACGTTTCTTCTTTTCAATCTTGAGAACAGCAAAATTGCGAAATTGCTTTTTGCGGTAACTATCAATAATAGGCTCCTCTCTCAGAGCATGAGATGTAAGAGAGTTCAACGAAGAACCCTTTTTTAGTATATTATTTCACATTTTGACCTATTTCGGCAAGTGTCACTTAAATATTTCGCTTAGCTATTAGTGCATTCCACCGAGTTTTCGGATTTTGATTTAGAATTTGTTCTATTTATGCAAGTCCAGCTATGCTCCTCCGCAGGGCCAGTGCCTTTCGAACACATACTTCGGATAACAAATTTTTTACTCGCGATGTACATAGGTATGTATCGGGTGTTTTTTTTTGTACAGGCATAGAACTTTAAAAAAAAAAAAAAAAAAACAACAAATTCTATGGAATGACCAAAATGTTGGCTTTATTAGCTAACAAATTTCATAGCATTTAATGTTTAAAAATAATTTCTGGCATATGGCCTCGGAGGCTGCGCCTTATAAACGCCATCTTATCGGTCCAATGTTGCACCACTTTTTCGAGCATACCCGGTCTTATTTCGTCAACTGTGCGTCGAATGTTGACTAAATGATCCATCGTTACTGGTTTATCAGCATAAACCAGACATTTGACGTACCTACCCCCAGAAAGTAGTCCGAAGGTGTCAAATCACACGAACGAGGTGGTCCATTTCTTGAGATGATTCGGTCACCAAACGCTTGGCTCAACAAAGTGATGGTTGCACGCGCTGTATGGCGTGTTGCGCCGTTTTGTTGGAACCATTTTTCCTCCAAATGATTTCCAATGACTAGGAATAAAAAAAAATCACAAATCATTTACCTGTAGCCTTCGCAATTCACGGTAAAAATGGCACCGGTTTTGGATTTAAAGACAAATGGGCCGATGACGCCATCGGCATGTAAACCGCACCAAACTGTGATTTTTTGGTGATTTAATGGAGTCTCATGAGGATTGTGCTCACACCAGAAATTTGCTTATTTACATACCAGTTAAGTCAGAAATGAGCCTCATCACTGAAGATGATTTGAAGATAAAAATCTGGTTCAAGTTTGGCGAACAGATTAAATTAATTTCCTCGATTTGTAAACGTTGTTCTGGTGTAAGTTTTTGCATGGTGATTTGCCAAAGTTTACTGAAATAAAGTCGGACACACTTCATTAGTATGACAGCTAGTTTGACAGTTATCCCTATCGGAAGTTCTAAACCTCTAAAAAAACGGAAGTGACTAGACATGCTAATTATAACAGTTCTGGTTAATAAAAGTACTGTTTATGCGGCCCCGCAGGGCCAGGGCCCTCCGCCGCTTTATTATACTTCGGGCAACCAGAGTTTTTTTCAAGTCACGCGAAGCGCGCTGTTAACGCACGCCCAATTTTAATGACGAAAAACTGTTATAAATTGGCATGTCTCTAGTCTCGTCCTAAAAAAACACCTGTTATAAGAAACCTACATATAAGGCAAGTTATAGATTCGTAAACAAAATTGACCTCGAGATTTTGATCAAACTTCATATTGCACCTCCAATAGAACCTTTTGGAATTTTGTTTTTCTCAAAAACTGTCAACGGATTTGGAAAGAAACTTGCTATATTCAAAACCAATTCGCAAAGAAAACGTTATTTAACAAAATTTAAAAAAATACCTAATTTAAAATGTGACTTTAAATAAAACCTTCTATCTCTTACAGCAAAATGCATCAGCACTTCGAATGAATAAGCTCCGCAAAGGTACTGCACCAGATATTACCAACGAGGATTATTTCCCAACTCTGGGTGCTGCCCGACCTGAAGAACAGAAGAAAAAGAAGAACGAACCCGCATTCGAAGAAGTTCGACATGGCGGGCGTGTGCAGCGAGTACAAGAGCAAACTGCAGCCCCAGTCTCGGTAGCGAATCGTTTTAAGTCTCTTGAAGATGACGATAGCTAGACTATCGTAGTTCGCCATCCAAACTCTTAAATCTAATTGCAAATATTTTTCTAACTTTGTTTCGAGACGAGGAAAAAAATTTAAACTTGAAGAATAAAAGCAAACCAATTAAAACAAAACAAAAATAAAATCGCAAATACAATATCTAAAGGCTGTGGTGCTGCTCCGCTGCTTTTGTGCTCCTTCCAGCTCAGAAACGAATAAAAAAAAAAATATAAGTCCTTCGCTTCATTCTCTGTTCTGTATGACTCCTTGCTGCTTCTCAAGATTCCAGTAGTTGCCGCCAATTTTTTTTTTTTGTAATACATTTTATTTACCACTTAATACAAACGAATTATGGTTTTGTTTGTTTGTATTTTGTGCTATGTGTGTGCGCGGCAAGCCAAAAAAAAAAGGATATCATATAACTTTGTCCTATCAAACACATAAACATATAATCGTTCGTTCAAAATAGAGTTTAAAATTAAAATTAAATAAAACGAATTATGTAAGAAGATCAAATCTAAACAGTAAACACTCAAAAAACAACTTCAAACTAAAATATTTTAAAATTTATTATACATACATATAAAATGAAAGATATTAAACTTTATTTAGTGTTTATTTCTAAAAAAGTAGTAATTGCACGGATTGGCGATGAGTGGAGAGGGTGTTGTCCGAATTGCTAAGATAAATGCATCCTCATACAATTAAAGATCAATTCAAAAACGCGTCCTTAGTAATTTCGTATTCTAAGAATTTAGGATTATCGGCAATCTCTTTCCCATATTCCAAAAGGACGAGACCAGAGACATACCAATTTATAACAGTTTTTTGTCATTAAAATTGGGCGTGCGTGACTTGAAAAAAAAAACTCTAGGTGCCTGAAGTATGCCCACCGGCGGAGGGCCGGTTATAATTGGCATGTCTAGAGTCACTTCCATTCGAAAAATCGCTGGAATGAAGGCGCCGAACGACTACGATGATGACGGGTTATGCTTGTCTCCAAACAAAATTGTTCTTCCTTGGCGCTAAAATATTTACATTTATTTTTTTTTCTTTTTTGACGCCTGGGAACAAATAAAAACTTGACTTCGCTTGGATGTGTTAACTAAACTTAATACGCTTTCCTCCAGTAAGAATACGAAATCTCGTTGAATCGTTCACTCCACACATAAACTAGATTTTATTTGTCATCAGTGCTCATAGGAACCTAAAATAAAAGGAGCTATTTTAGTCAGGAACTACAACAAAGAACGTTTAACATCCCGTATTTGGTTATTTAGTAACAACCTAACACTAATACCATTGTAATCGAAATATTTTACGAATCCCGAAAAAAACTTTCACTTTCATGAGATTTTCCAATACGATCGATCCTGTGATTATTTTTCCGGGGTCCGTAGCAAGTTTTCGATTACGATGGAATTCGTAATAGGGCAGAATAACAAGTGTCCTCGCTGGCCACTGTAAGCTATGAAGATACCTCAATATTCTTGGCTTGTGTAATTCTTCTATTAAAATACCTAGCAAATGCAATGGGCTTAAAAAAATTCCATTAAAGCAAAACGGAATACATATAGATAAAATCCACAAATTCAAAATAGTTTTTTATTTAAATTTCATACTAAGAAGGGCTACGCATTTCACCTTAGCAAGAACTTAGAACATCATCCAACAGAGAAGAGAAGTCGAGAGAAGAACAAAAAAATAAAAACAAAATTATTGATTCTTAAAGAAATCTTTAAGACTTCAATTGAACTTTATTGGGACAAAGATTACTTTCCATAGTTTATAGCCATATCATTCAACATTTCATCCTTTGACATTTCCTCGGAATCGCTGTAATAGATACGGGTAGACATTAGAAATCTAGATCGTTTCTTGCTTTAATATTTTCATTGCGTTTAGACCTTTCGCAGTATCGATGCTCCTCACAATCAGTATACGAAGTCAAGAATTTTCGTGAGAGTAATACATCAGGAAAGTTTCGAACCAAATACAACCAACAAGGAATAATAGTTCTAGAATACGAAAATAAATTATATCGAACTTTTATTCAGTTACATATGTATGTAAGTAGGTTTACCCATCACTTGTTTTTATGTCTTGAACTTCACGGTCGTAGTAATCTGGATAATCTTCTAGTTCATCTAATTTTGCAAACATTGGGTCATCTACCTCATATATTTCTCCACAAATATTGTTACCTACACCTTTTTTATCCAATAAAAAGGGAATGTTATAACGTGTCCCTATGACAAGTGGAAATTTCTCAACCGTTTGTCCACATGAAATGAATTTTGAAAATCCATTACTTGGTGTTGTTAGCCAGTGATGATTCGGTTCGGATTTCTTAAGTGTTCCATAAACAAAAACTTTGATTAGCTTTGATGCAGACATGGGAATTAGGTTAATTGTTTAGAGGATTTTAATACAAAGTTTAATTAATTAATGGGTGAAGTGTTGGCTCAGAAACAATGCAAGCATTAACAACTGATCTTAGCAGTCTTATTATAAGGCAAATTGAGGCTTTCTTAAAAAAAAATTCATATAATTAATATAATTTTCTTAAAGAAGAAAGATTAACTATAATTACGAAACACGAATTAACATAAAACTAAATAAATAAAAGAAATTATTGCAAAATTACATTTATTTGTTTGTTTTTCTTGCATTTGTTCTGACCTGACGTTTCCACTGATAATAAGTGCTACCAGAAGTCATTATTTTTGATTAAATTATATCGTAACTGGCTGAACAGAATAGAAGCGCGTTCGAACGCGCGTTCGCACCTGTCAAAGTTAAAATACGTGAAATTTCGTTAAAGTGAATACAATGGAGACGCAGCCGCGAACGCGACTCTGGGAGTTAAATAAGTTTTAATAATCACGCGCGTGCGAACGCGCGATCAAACGCGCGTCTATTGTGTTCAGCCAGTAAGGCGTAAACACATTGCGCGCGTTCGAGTTTCATTATGGGATTGACGTTACGTTTAACCCTTAATAGGTCTGTTTGGTATATTTTTTCAGCAAAATGTTTAAAACCTGTCAAAATACCAAAATAAGGAAGAATTTCTTAAAAATAGAGAAACTTACAATAAAGTAAACGTCAGAATTTTAATCCTCACTTCAACAATCACATGCCAAAAGTCTGGTTTTGATAACAATTTGCATTTAAATTAAACAAAAATTACATAAATTATTATAAATTTCCTAACTTATTTATTATTTTTTATAAAGTTAATTTTCACATATAAGAAACCACAATTTCAAGTTAAAAGCAAAAGATGCTAACAGCTGGGTGTTTTGACAGTCTTTACTCTTCTTGTACACAGACATTTGTAGCACAAATTCGCAGGTTATCCAATGGAGAGGAAATTTTTTCTCATTGCAACTTTTTCGAGTTAACAAACAGGAATTTGTGACAAATTGTGAAAATTTGTGAACAATTTTACGTTACCAAGCAGACCTAATAAGAAACAAGTACGAAAGAGAATACCAGAATCGAAAGGAAATTTGCGGCCCATCTGATTCCGTTTCACGTTTGATATCTTTTGCCATTGTCATCATGCTATTCAAATAAGACCCTTTTCGCCTTTTCATTAAAAAAAAATATATATTTTCTTAATAAAATGCGAATTTCTTTATTTTCATGCAAAACTAAAATAGTTATTTACAACTTACATTTTATTAAACGATTTTTGTAACATAGGTAATGTATTAAACTCGCTTTTCAAGAACAAAAATTTCAAAAAAATGGAAGGTCCCGATAAACTTAATAAATGCACTATTTGTAACGTGCCGAACTTTCATTCAAATATCCACTATCAGCTTGAAGAGAAAATTCTACTCCATTAGGCACCACTTGTTGCTCCCACTGTATAAGAAAGATCTTCATTAGCCGGATGCTTGTGAGTTCTCTGGTTTCTTGTTACGTAGGGATGAGCAGCGCCATTTTCGTAAGATGATAAAAATTTATATGACAAAAGTTTCTCGGGGTATTTTTGTAATAAATAGACCCAGCATGGAACATCTCTGAAAACAAAAACAAAAATTAAATACATACGTATTTTTAATAGTTTATTTATTTAAACATTTAATTTGTAATCAGAGAATTGTAATTCTAAAGGAAAAGTTTTGATAAAATTGCCTATTTTATTTATACAAAGTATTAAATAATACCATAAATAATTTTTAAACCACAGATTTTTATCTGACAACTTCGAACAATGTAATGGCGAATTCCTTACAACAAAGAAATCGAATTTTTCTAAACAGAATCGAATTTTTTCTAAACAAAATCGATTCTTTTCTGTCAAAACAAATCTAGCGTTTTTAGCGAGATTTCACACTGATTTGCACACACACTATGAAGACTTGACATTTCTAATACGTCAAATTGAAAGTCGCGGAATTTTTGGAAGACGAGTTGTTTATTTTTTGATTGCAACGAATTCTACATAAGTTAACAAAATATTCAACAATATATTCAGTCAATACAGCTATAAAAATAGAAGTTCAAACAAATAAAATGCACCAACAAATTGGCACCGTATAAGCTGGCTAATATCTTTTATTTATTAATTTAATTCTATTGGTAAAACATTTTTCTCACAACAAAAACAAACAACCTTAATAATTAGTTTTGTGAATAATTTCTTGACGTTTTGCGTCAATTGCAGCTAT
This sequence comes from Leucozona laternaria, assembly GCA_932273885.2. NCBI lineage: Eukaryota > Metazoa > Arthropoda > Insecta > Diptera > Syrphidae > Leucozona > Leucozona laternaria. The sequence continues at coordinate 9,576,719 of OW026368.1, forward strand.
AAAGTAACACAAACACAATCACACCAAAAAAAATCGATTCTTTTACGAAATACGAATTCCTTTCAATTGACAGAAAAAATTCGATTCTGTTTAGAAAAAATTCGATTTCTTTTTTGAAAGGAATTCGCCATAAGAAATTATGGTATTATGGTTTATGATCATCTTCTTACCCCTCTCCAACACCAATGTTCATGTTCTGCATTTCCCTGGAGTAAATTTCCTGACAGTCTTCCAAATTGTCCAATACTTCAAGCATTTTGTTGTCAACTTCGTAAATTTCACCTGAGACATAATATCCAACACCTGGTTTGTTAAGTAAAAACGGAATGCTATAACGCGTTGCAATGACCAATGGCAGTTTTTCTGTTGTTGTTGCTCGACACCAAAACTTAGCATATCCATTTGCGGGATTTGCAAGAATTGAATGATTCGGCTGTCCATATTTCAAAGAACTGCATACAAACAGTTTTTGAAGGGCAGACGAGGCTTTCTGAAATAAATTTAAAACAAAATTTACATATTAAATACAACTTAGGACTAAATAGAAAAAATATTAAGCTATAATGAATTCGTATCTAGAATCATTTTCAGTGATATTATGAAAATATATGTAATTATAATTATTTTTCATTTGCGTTAAAAGGCGATTGTTTTATTCTTCTACATATTTTTTTTTTTTTTAATTTTAACATTTGGTCCATTAAAGAGCGTTGTTTAAACTGCAGGATAAATTTCTTAAAAATGATAATTACAGAAAACTGGAAACTATCGACTATATTAAAATCAAGAAAAATGATCAACCATGAACACTAGCAGCCAAACTAATAAACGTGGAATAGCGAAAAGTTAGGCCTTATTCCGTAGATTTAGTGGCAAATGTTATTAATAAAACAAAATTTCTACTAACTGACGTTTACTAAGCTAACATTGAGCCTCCAGTCCTCCACTTGAAATAAATGATTGCAAGAAATGTGTCATGTAGTCCATATTGCTTGTGGAGCCCTCTTATCTCTGGATTTTTTTTTATTTTCAGACATAATTTTCTCTATTTATTTCTTGTCTTCTTAGAAGAAATAAATGTTGACATTTCGTGACAACCCAACTTCACGACGTCAAGTCTTGATACCAATTTCCACATTTTGGTATAACACTCCTTGTTTCCGTTTATATTCTTCTTGTTCTGACTCTTCCAGATTTTTTAATGCGTTTATCGCTAAAATAAAACGACGTAATTTGCTTGGTGAGATCATGGCGAAGAATGAAATATCAAAACATAATTTGCACACATACATACATATGTAGTTGAGAAATATAAACTTCAGAAATAATGTCTGATATAATGGGTACGTTCAGCAGACACAAGGGACTACATATGTAGTCAAGTGCATTCATTGAACGCAAATTTTACAAACGAATCTAGTTATTTTTTGAGATGTCATTCATACCAAAATTGGAACTTTAGTTCCAACCTTTACCTTCCGTTTATAGTGCAGATAGTTTTTATAATAAAATTTTGATCTGAAAAACACCTCACACAAATCAATTACGAATTGTAAATTATAATTTTTCAATACTTCTTACTAATGATGCATTTTTTCATTAAATCTTTTCTATAATTTTGATAAAGAACTCTTCCACCCAAAACAAACGTTGAAAAAAGAAGTCACTGAACAATGAAGTTCAGCTTGCTGTTTAATGACAAAACATAATCAGCTGATATTTTGACATAAATGCACTTGACTTGAAATGAAGGGAGATATTTCTTGACTAGCTTTCCAGTCATTTTCCAATAAAAGTTGCCTTAATTGGAAAGCAATTTTATGACAGCTGCCCAATCAAAGACGAGAAACTTCCCTTGCCTTCAAGTCCCTACGTCTTCTGAACCTACCCAATGCAATTGTTGAAGATGAACTTAATAAGGAGGAGAGAGGAGAGATAACGTGAGCTTTATGTTTTTTTTTTTTTTAACAAGTTATCACTATTTGCTTCACTTGGTGAAAAAATCAAGTTACCAAACAGACATATATCTTACTTATTATAGTATGTACCTAGACTTTCTTAAGGGATTTTTCGTAAAAGTCACTTAATGGAACATTTCAACACGTAGTTTAAAATTCACATTTGCGGACTATAGGGGAACCTGTCTTGCGCAAAAACCTAAAAGCAAACTTTTTGTGAAATTCTTTTATGGAGTTTATTTTTCATTGAAGATTTATTTCAAACAAAATTTATATTGAAGAATAAATATTTTTTGGTTTACTTTTATTAATTGAAATGTTATGCCATTTTACCTGAGTAGATAATTTTCAAATATGGCAGGTAATGTTTAAGTTTTAACCTTTTTGAACTTTTTTGAAATGGTTACTTATTGATTCTATACTAAGAACATAACATTTGAGTATACAATTATGGCGCATTTGCATTAGGAGTGCCGTTTTTTAGTCCAGGTTCCCTTACAATAGAATAAATATGGCAAAAGAAGAGCAAATGCAGCCTAGCAAATATGTACATCACGAAAAGTGGAAAATAAATTCCAAACTCGGTTTGCAACAAAAAACACTCTATCCTATAGACTTCCCCATCATCTGTAGATTTTTTTCTCCGCAAGTGTAAACTACCTATGTATGTATAAGTGTTGATCCTGGAATAAGTCTTTTCCCGCAGAAAAACATGGTCCGTAATTTAGAGAGGCACCAGACAACCTAACTAGTTAAAGTCTAGTGTCTAGATAAATTGACTTTTTAACTACCTTTACCTTGATAATTTATAAATATTTACTAAATATTTTAAAAATAGCATCTAAATCATTAGTATTTTGCATTTTGTTTGGAATGAAGAAATTCTGATGCAAAGATTTTTTTAAATAAAATGTCTTCTTCTGTTTTCCATTCACTTGTATAAATCAATTTGTACTTCTATAAATTTGGCTTGAAGCCAAATAAATGACGCGAGTATCGCACACGTGACGTTTTTCCAAAAAAAAGACAAAAATAAACCACACCACAAAACAAGTCCATCAATTATTTATTACTTTTGCTTTCCAACAGGTAAACAAGTATTTCTGTTGCCACTAAACTGGTCAATCTGCTGCATTTTAGTAATTGGTATAATATTAATATATACATATAAAACTTTCGAATTCTTTTCTTTACCTTCCTATCTTCTTTTCCAAAATGAGTTAAATTCAAAAATATATATTTATCATACAAGTTTCGACGCTTCCGCATATATTTTTGTATATCAAAATCCACGAATAATAATTAAGAATTAATGTATGTAGGATGTAGGTGTGTATTTGTAGGTATATGTTGTATTTCGTATTTTTGTGAAATGCATTTAAAATTAATGTATAATTCGATTTTTGTTTGTTTATAGAAGGTGTTTCATTTATAAGTTTTTTTTTTTTTAATATACCTAAGTAAATGATAATTCCATATTAATTTAAAGTAAATAAGTTGAAAACATGGATGTTCCTCATTATAGAAAAGTTTTCAAAACAATGAAATTCTTTAACATACTAAAACAACTATACTTATGAGTTATGAGTAAATACATTTTAGGTAAAAAAATTGAACAAATATGAAATATGAAATAATTCAAACAAATGTCCAAAATAATTATGTAGATGTAGGTACCTACATATATAGCAGATTTATCAAAAATTAATTACGTAAAATATGTACATAAGTAGGTATACTATTTTTTTTAAATTTGTTCACATATTTAATAATATGCTTAAAACCTTATAGTTTCAATAAAAATCATGTAGGTACATATTTTAATTATGATACTGTACAAATACAAAACAGTATACAAATTTTGATTGAAACTGGTGAAGCCGTCACATTTAAAAATTTTTTTTTTATTCTATTTCATCAAAATCCTTCAAGCCGTCTCCGAAACAAAATCATCTTATCAAAATGGCTCATGATAATTTTAAACGGTACAAAATCCACAGAGATTAGAAAAATGATATATGTACATACAGACATAATATCTCTTAATAAAAAGGATTATCGAAATCAAAAAAAAATAAATATCAAAATGAAATAGCTCTTAACAAAACACCCTTTTTCTTTATTTGGATGTATATATTGACTATAGAATTACCATTTTATAATGACAAACAACTTTTTAGACCAATGAATGGACAAACGATAACCCAAATAATTTTCATTAAAGATTCAAAAACATATTTATAAAGATTTAAATCTGATCATTTTTCGATAATGGTTCTGCTCTCAGTAGATCAAATAAAAAATAAGTGCATTCCGTCAGATGCTTTTGTCGACTAAACTTCTTTTTTTATAAATTTGTTTTTATATGTAAATCAATATTTTATAAATCATATAATATATGCATTTCTTTCAACACCGAAGAAAAGACAGAGGCATAACCCATGTCAAAACGTCGGAAAAAGTACATTTTACATATTTTGTTTCATTGCTTTAATACAAATATTGTGACCAAAACAGCCAACCAAAATAATAAAAAATAAACTAAATTGGTTTATTTATAATATCGAATTTTAAAATTGCATTTTGTCAACAAGGTATACCTATCGCCGATTGATAAGATAATAGGTAAATAATTTACCGTTAATTTCAGTGACAATTTTAATTTTGTCTTTAAGTTTTATTCTTTACTTTTGTTGGTTGATTTGCCAATTTGATATGTGCGAAGTTAGCACAGTACCCCATCCCATATTGAAAAGTGGTCTTGACTTCATCAATTCGATAACTTGATATCAGAAAAAACATACATACACACATATATGTAGATAAAATTGAAATTATAAAGGAAGCAACAAGTTATATTATCTGAAGTTTCAACTAATTTCCGAGCGGGTACTTTGCTTATTTAAAAAACAAGTTGTCAAAGCAAAAAAACATAAAAAATTATTAAATTATTCGCGTATTGAATTATCAATCAGCGATGGGGTGCTCTGCTTACTTCACATTTTTTTCATTGTAAATGGCTAAGATTGTCTTACAATAAGTTTTTCAATTTTAAGGACACACACTAACCTTCCTCTCTTCCTAAAAAAAAACGCCCTTTCCACATAAGATAATATTAATTCTTCATTCCCATTATACCTACATAAGTGAAACTTCCTTACAAATGTACATTTTTTTAAATAAAAAAGAGCATTATGTGTTTGATGTGAATTGGTACAAAACTACTAACCTACTTCTATTTAAACCTAAAATCCGAAAATGCAGAAGCCGGAAGATAACCGTAAAGACGTAGAGAAAAAATTGAATAATGATTTAAAATTAAATTGATCAATGTTCTTAAATTCCTTATGAAGTTATTAATTTTTATAAGTATACATAGTTCACTACCGTATAAAAAAGCTACACTTTAAATTTAGAAGCTTAAACAGAATGCATTCAATATCTTAAGCTCAGCCCAGCTAGCGGCGCGTAAAATCATTTACAAACAAAAATTGTCTTCTCATACTATGCACATTCTTATATATTTATTTACACGTTTAAGATAACATATTTTGAAGTTAAAATTATTGCTTTAGACTCGTTTCTTCATGTGCTTCTTTTTAAAACTTGAAAAAAAAACACAATCTGAAGTTACTAGCTTGCCTTGAGCTATGTCGCACTTTTTATTTACAAATGTACATTAGGGTGCTCCTTAACATAACAAAAATGGAGACGCCGGCCGGCTAAATGCGTTCCAAATAAATACAAAAAATGCTCTAATTTTTACAGAATTTTATCACAACCCCTTACTCCCTAGTTTCAATGAAAAATTTTTTACTTGGACTTTTGTACAAATTTCTCGAAAACGACACGACCAATTTTTCGCACATTTTGTTAACACGTACATATATCTGACATTTTAAAAATAACTTTGTACTAAAATTTTTCAAAATGTTTAAGAAATACAAAAAAAAATTATAAAAATTTTAGTACGCAGTCCCTTTTTTTAAAAAAAATTCAGATTAATGCACATACGTGTTGACAAAATTAGCATAAAGTTAGCCGAGTCGTTTTCGAGAAATTTGTAAAAAGCCCTAGTACAAGAATTTCTCATTGTAACAGAGGGAGTGAGGGGTAGAGATAAGATTCTGAAAAAAATTACAGCATTTAATTTTATTTATTTGGAACCAATTTAGGGGGCGTCGCGCGTCGCACTTAATTTTCAAAAAAAAAAACGAATAAGAACCACCCTAATGTAGAATTGTACATATACGTATACAATATACCTACATATTAAATTACTAATTACTGCTCTTGAGACAGACGAAAACACCCACATTATTATTTTTATAAATGCGTGATTTTTTATTTAAAAGAAACCACGCCATATGGAATAAGTGTATACATGTCGTTATTATCTTCATGAAGTATTTGTGATGATTATTAGTCTAAAGAAGTAATACAGTCTGAAGCATAAAATCTAGCGATAAGGCCACACAATAAGTGATAATCAGATATTGTACGATAACTTGTATTTATGTATATAGGTTCCATATATGTACGTACCTACTTATTGGAGAATTGAGATGATTAAAATACAATAATGATATTATGAAGCACTTTTTAAGATTAAAAAGAAATTACCATGACCAGATCGTTGCCATTGCTCACTCATAACTTAATTTCAGTGAATATAGTTATATGTAGTTTCGTCTCCAAGATAATATATAAATCTTAGGCCCAGTTTTTTCAGTTGTTAACTGAGGAAGCAGTTTTTCGGTGGAGAATGCCTGTTGAACGACTAAAGAAACTCGGTGTATAAAACATCAAAAGCATCTGTTCGGTTAATCCGGAGTTCACTCACCAAATTTGATGAGTTAACTTGGTTTAACTTTAGTCTCGCACTAAAAACCTTGTCCCTTATGTATTATCTAGGATCATAATAGGTGTGTTTTTTTACTAATCTATAGGAGAAAACCAACATATCATTTACTATAAACAACAAGAACTGGTCGGTACAGAATTCTATCAAGGTTTATCCCTTTTGACATATTTCTTGCTACATCGTTCCTTTCAACTTTTACTTTTTATTCCCCGAAATGGTTGACTTTCAAAAACTGCGTATATAAGTTGTTCCGTATCCATATTTTTCTTTATTTTTTCTTAAACATACAACACAACAGCAATTAATTTCTTTAATTCAGCCTTTATTTTGATTTTCCTTGAAATAAAATCAAAACAAGTAAAATGTAGGTGCGTTCAGCAAAATGAGATCTTAGAGATTTCGATCTGTCAAAATTGAGCAAGCGAATGGATCTCTGCCACCAAATGTCAGAAGTGTCAGTGAAAAAAAAGAAAACCATCTGACAGCACTCCCTGGTTGGAAAACAAAACCAAATGCCGAAGGCACGAATCAGAGCCAAAAAAGTCGAATGTTTAATAATAGTGATTAATATGTAATAAAATAAGTTTTTTTGTATCAAACACTTGGAAAAATGTTCACTAAAACGTTTAAACACTAATTAATAGGTAATTCGATCGCAAATTTAAGTTTTCAGTTCCAAATACAAAAAATAATCAAATGACCGAATTTTTAACACTGCCAAGAGCATGTAAATATTCTCCAACCAGGGACTTTTTTTGTTGTTGTTTTTAGATGTCAAATTAGAAAGAGAAAAGACAAAGACAAATCTTGGAAATCCTCTATCCAAATCGTTTTATTCACTAGAATTTTTGCGGAGGAATAGGTACTGTTAATGAAACTGATATTGCTAAGGTCTCCGAGATATCATGTACATGCCTAATAACAACAATGAAGTTTCTCACTCATACTCGCTGGAAGAAGTGAAGAGAGAAGTTTGTTTCCGAGAAGCAAGCGAAGGGTTTGCACAGGACTTCGCATTTGTCTTATCAAATATCGCTTCGCTGCATTTTGCTTTACATTGATTTTTAAAAACTATAAGGGCGAGTTTGTGCACAGCTCATCATTATCTTTTATAAATGTTTATTACAACACTGGTAAACCATGGAAAGAGCATTTTAGCCAAAATTTTAATCAAATAATCCAGAATATAAGTTGTTTATCATCGAAATCAGTCAATTTTGGTTTACTAGCGTCTTTAACCCACTGTGAACAAACTCACTCTAAATGTTAATAACATACAAATCTTTATTCACTGCCATATTCCTAGACAGAATTTCTACATTGGACTCGATTCTTTAATTTAAAAACAAAATAAATAGAGTGTAACATTAAGGTTTTGCACAAAGGCGCCAACCAGATTTGGGGCGGCCCTTGTTATTGTAAACTTCAAGCAAAATATTATAATGGAAACTAAAAATAAAACGAAAAGACAATCATGAAAAGGAGTGCAATTATTAGAATTACACAGTCAAATGAAATTGCTGTGTCCGTCAACCATATTGACATTTTTACAAGGTTGGTAAGTTCTAATCGATGGTTTTAATAATAATCACAATGTTCACGGAATAGCAATAACTGAAATAAAGCGTGCTGCACTGTACAAGTAAAGTGTTTTTTTTTAAAGTATAATGTCTGTGGTTAAAATAAAAATTTGCTTTGAATAAAAATTAAATATAATTATTAATTTACTATATTTGTAAAAAAAAAAAACGTAACAGAAATACCAGTTGAAGCTTAAATATTTACTATAAAATATATAAAAAGGAATTAAGATTGAGTCTTTAAAAGGACCACAGAGGAGTAGGTTAGCAAAGGTACATAATTTAGGTATGTAACGATTTCTTGCCAGCTGTACGTGCACTTTTTGCATCGTCATCGTCACCCTCATTCCTTATATAACCAAATCTTTTTTTTTTCCAACGAATAATCTCTAGACTCCAGCTTGGGACACACCTCCACGGAACAAATTTTCACTTTTCGTTAAGGCATGTTGTCGTTGTGTATCTATGAATGGCGAAAAGATACGACAAACGAGCCTTTCAGAAAGTTCTTTTCTTTGCACTTTTCGCATTTACACGAAATGGTTTTCATCTTTTATTCACTAAAATTTAAGATTTTTTTCTCATATACGTAATTTTCGTTCGAAGCGTGTCGAATTTTGTTTTACTAACCCTGAGGTTGCACATGTTTTTTGATGGTCTTTAGTAGTTCGTTGCACGATTAACTTCTTAAGGAATTAATTGATTGAATTATAAGTAGGTATACCGCTTATAAATGGACTACTTAATACGGCAGTTGTAAGTATTCAACAATAAATAAAAGTATACCACAGGAATTTCCACCGACAACAGTAGAAGCACCGTTGAATAAGAGAGAAGAACTTCAACTAAATGCCCAAGAGAAACCAAGAGAGTCTTTAGCTCCAAACTTTTTCGTTGCCGCTTGCCGGCAAAATCAAATAGAGGCCTGATGTTGTTGGCAAAGGAGGAGGAGGGGGCATTACGACTAGGGGGTATTTCTGGACACGCGTAGATTGACAAACAAGCAAGTTATAGCATTCTGTTGTGTCTTATGTTATGAGATTTTTTGATAGCAAAGTTTTGGTGGTTGGTCTTTTGTTATTATTCATTGAGATTCATAACTACAATAACATCAAAAATAGCTAAAAAGGGAAAAAGCTGCTTTTTCTTTGCGGTCCTTAAAAAAATAGATTATACAGAGGTAGGAAGAGATGTGTACCTACATAAATATATTTAATTTATGGAATGGAATGCCTACATTTCGGATAATATTTATCTTGCTCGTCTACAGTGTGTACAAGCTGTTACCATGGAAGTATTAGGTTATCTAATCAACCAATTTAGGATTTTGTAAAATCTTGAGATTTAGAATTCGAAAAAAATATTTATGAAGGCAGGTAAACATGCTTCATGTTATCTATTTAAAAAATTCTACTTTAATTGGTAGATATTTTGAATCAAAGAATTTAAAACAGGTAAATAACTTATACCTATTGAAACTATAGATTCAAGAAAAGGCTCAAAGTTGGGTGCAATGTTTTTTTTTGGCACTTTAGAAACTTAGAACATTTTGTTTTTAATAAATTAAGCAAGGTGCGATTCAAATTTGATCCAACTACAAAAACCAATTTTTCATCACAAGTTAAAGTCAAGATAAAAATAAGAATTAACCTCCTTTTTCCTAAAAAAAATGTAATTTCAAAATAAAGAATTCCATCTGCATTCCTGATGATGAAATATGAATTTATGCAGACATTTCTTAACATTTAAAAAAATTATGATACCATTTAAAAAAAAAAAAATTAATTTCAAAAGCCCATTTTCAAAATATTGATTTCCCAAAAAAAATCTAAAAAATATTTTTTGAAATTTTTTAATGCAATAATATTAAGACTGCACCTATAAAATTTTTGATCTTTTTGAATTTTCAAACCAGATCCAAATTAAAAGGTGTAGGGTAGGTATGTATCTACTAGAATGCATGTATAAATTCACTATATATCAGATCATCAACTTAAAAAATGCCAGTGCCAGGACTCACGGTTAATATGTGTTAACATCAACGTTTGCTCAAGCGGAGTTTTGAGGATCTATATTTGGATCCGTATGCGAAGTCGTTCGTAAGTTGTTGACTACGTGCACGGATCCAAAAGGACTGGTTTGCTTGAAGGGGATCTTCAGATTTGTGTCACTGAACGTACCAAATTTCCTACTACGCAAATTTTCGTAACGTAACGTGCTACGTCGTAGAGTGTGACCTCGTAACGTTGCACAGCGGAAATTCCACGTTTTTATTTCACTCTACCGCCGGCATAGATGTTTACACATCAAAAACTAATTTCAACAGTACAATAATTTACCCACTGTATAATATTGAATATCAGAGATTAAATATGCTATATATATCTATACGTAACTACCTACCTATACGCCTATATCTACCTTACTTACTTACACTTCTTGTTCAATATGCACAACAATAAAATGCTCAGAGAAGAAAATGCAATAGACTAGCGTAATGCAATAGATTAGCGTTTTAACGCATTAAAAATACACAGAGGTTAAGATTTTTGGGTCTATTTAGATCTAGATCACCTATACTTTATGGCTAATGGAATTCATGCAGGTACTTTTCTGTTTTTGAGATCGAAATAGATTAGGTTCTATACCTACTTACTTGTTTTCTGTTGTATACCTTCATATAATTACTTACCTACTTTTGGTTTCAATTGAAGGCCAAAACGCAAACTGGTTTTGGAAGCAATTTCCTTTGGGTTCCGCAATTGGCTTTTTTTGAATTGTTGAATTTTAAATATAAATTTATAAGTATGGGTATATGAATGTATGTATATGTATGTATCTTTTGTACAAACAGCAAGCTCGTTTTTTTTAACAAAAATATATGACAAGCTTGCAGTAGATAAGGCAACTCGGATAAATATCTAGATGTATTGTATAGTTACCATCAGTTATAGCCTCTATGCGTTTATTAGGGTGTTCGTTTAGTAAAATTCATCTTGGAAAGGCCTTAAATGAATTTCGGTCTGCTTTTCGCACTTTGTTCGACAGTGGAAATTAAAAATTATAACGGATTATTAGCAGGAGAAGTCTGCACCCTTTTTTCGAATTAATTGTCCGACATATTAGGAGTGTCCTACAATATGCAGTATATCCCTCTAAATCGTTTATTCACGAACGTAAAATTAGTCACTTTGTGGCAACTGACAATAATTGTTTATCTATTTTTGACAGCAAATACTGGCGTTGACTGCAAAATATAAAAAAAAACATCCAGATTATTGTGTTTAAAATTACATTTCAAAAATAAAAATTCGGCAAAAACTTCTTTAATGATAAAAAACCAAATTTTATTTTGTCAAAAAATGATAGATGTCACTTTTGACGTTGACAGATTCAGAAATTTCCCTATTGTGAAAAAAAAAAAACATAAATATGTGTTATAATATTATTCTCGTACTGAATCTTGAAAAACAAAATTTAAAATTTGCTTAAAATATTTCATTGTTGTAGCACAAAAATTAATTTAAAGTTTTAGCAACATTCGTATTTGCATATATAACCGAAATGATACAATTTGGTTATCAAACGAATAGCTGGTTTGGTTGAGAAATTATTGTCTCAGAAACCTTCAAAAATAAACCAGCGCTCCGGTGAGAATTTTTAGTAGACAAATAAGGTACATATATAGTGGAAGCTACATACTGACTTTGTTTCTTGTATTCGATATGATTATCAATTTTAAATACAATGGTTAAATGGTATGAGAAAATCACGAAAATACTTTTTTCCTTACAAAAACGGCCCTACCCGCCTAAACTAGAGAAAATTGACACATCCTTAAATACAATTTAACACCTTAAACACATAATGACCACCCTAATGTGAGTATGTATGTACATACACACATATGTAGACATGTTAAATGTGTTATAAGAATAAAAGATATTTTTTAAATTAGCAAGTCTGCACCAAATGAATTTATTCAGCTGATTTGGATTCTTAAATATTTTATATGTATGTATTTCAAGTTTTCACAAAAAAATAAGTTGGCATGTAGGTTATGTATGTATGCACTTTATTGTTTATTTTCTTTTTTTCTCTATTAATAAATCGGGTTTTTGTTGTGACGGTTATAATAATGACTGTTTGTGTATTGTCCAAAATTGTGAATTTCTACGAATTTTAATCCAAAGACGTTCATATATGTATGTATGTATGTAGGATTGTATTAGGTACTAAAAAAAAACAATTTGCATATTTTGTAGGTATTCCCAGTTTTAGACAGTACGAAAAAAGACTGTAGGTATATGTTTGTTGATATTGTCATCAAGTGACAAATTTAATCAGAAATTATTAATTTTAAGTAAATAAACAAAAAGGTTTTGACTATATAAGATGTTGGTTGATTATTGCAGCTTTAAAGAAAGGCTCTTAAAATATAAACTTAAAATTTGTAGAGCCCTTTAGGTATTAGGTATATATGTATGTATGTTCTTATCAAGAAAGTAAGTTAATTTCAGTACTTATATGTGATACTATAAATATATGTATGCAGGTATGTAAGTTTGCTGTAAAGATTAAAGTAAGCTGTATAAGAACCTTGATGAGTGTCCAATAAAATACACCTTAGTACCTACCTACTTATCATAAAATTTCAAAAAGAATGCAATAATTGTTTTCAAGGGGCAATATTCTATTTGCAAGTAAGTATTTACCTATGTACCTATATATACCAGTCTACCACAGTCAGTGGCGGACTTAGGTTTTCTGCCGCCCTAGGCCCGGTTGTGTACGCCGCCCCCCCTTATTTTTGGTTTTAACTAAATTCTTTTAATTGCCTTTATTCTTAATCGTTCTTGCAGAGCAGGTAGGTGCAGGTGTATTGGGGAAACACAAATCAATAACAACCTTTGTAGGTGTGTTTAATAATAAAACATCAAGTAGTTTCTGAATTAATTATTTCTCAACAAAAAAAATTCAATTTAAATAAAAAAAAAAATTAAAATTTTGGTATACAATTTATTTACAACTTTTTGTAATATTCTCCATAAAAAATGATCAAAATCAGTTGAAATGTTTTTGAGAAAATCGGAAATAAAAAAAAAATGATCTATGGGAGATAAATTAAATTTAAAAATTATAAAAAATTGTAAAAATCACTGAGTTTTTTTTTAGTTGTCAGCATGTTTTTCAAAATATGAGATTTTTATTATTTGCAAAAAAAAAAATTTACGGTTGACAAAAAATGAAAAAAACGTGTGGGGAAATGCCCAAAAAAGCGCAAAATGTTTAAAGAAAATTGACCCACTTGTTTAGGCTGCATTATAAAGGTCACACATACGGACAGAATTGCGAAACCCATTTTTTCGACTTTGCTCTAATCATAATGTCAATTTTGATCAAAATCTCGAGTTCAATTTTTTTTACGAATCCATAACTTGCCATATTGTACCAATATATCACAAGTTAAAATATTCCTACATGCAATGGGTTTTTTCATACATGTTCATATTGCTTAGAGATGGAAGTTGCAAAAGAAAACAAAATATATGAAACACTAGAAAAAATATTGCGATTTAAAAAAAAAGCAAAACAGACCTTTTTTCTAAAATTTAAATATGGAAACCTATGAATATATTATGGTGCACTTTGAAAATCAATAATTTTTCAGCACCCCCAAAAAAAGAAATTCAATTAAATTGAACCTTCTCAACAAATTATCCATAGTCCTCCTAAACTACTTTTTCAGTACTAAATATTCTCAGATCTGTTGCCGCCCCCATGTGGCCCACTAGCGCCCACAGGCATCATCGCTCACTTTGAGAATCAATTAATTTTCTGCGCCCCCAAAGATTTTGCCGCCCTAGGCCTAAGCTTAGATCCAGCACTGAGCAGCCTTCCACCGTGTACATTTTTTAGGGTATCGAGAAATAAAACAAAATGCATATACAATTTTATAGTAAAATTGATCAGATGGTAACAAATTAAAGCTAAAATAAATAGTAAAAGTCGTTCTGTGATCAACCGGTATAGAGTCTTCCTTTGGCCATTGGCAATACATAATTGTATGTAAATAAACCATGGAAGTAGGTATTTAGATATTGCAATATGGTATTCTTAATCAGTTTTGTTCATTTCATAAGACGGTGTTCACATTAGACTGACTCCTCCGATTTTTTTTGACTTCTCTGTGCTTTTGCTCACTTCCACTTCATTGTGAGAAAGAGATGGGCAGGAAAGGCAGGATTTTTTAAATTATTTAAAAATCAGTGGATTTTTTTTGACGTCTTCTTTTGTGACACCTGTTTTCTCTGTCTGTGATTTATCTTTGGCACTTAAATCTTGCAGAATATAATTTTTTTCAATTGGAAACATATTTATTAAAGAAGATTTACATTGTGCAAGTGAAAAAATTGTAATTAATCTTTCAAACTGCACAGATTTCTGCTTTGTTTTAACGACTGCTAAACGTCAAAGTTAGTCCGATGTGTTCACATTAGTTTGTGTCTGAACAAACCAAGTTGGATTCACGTCAAAAAAATCGGATGAGTCAGTCCAATGTGAACACCGTCTAAGATGGTCTGAATGCTTATAAAAAACACAGCTTTACGAATGCTTCTGGATGAATAATCGCTAATTTCTAATTTTTCATTGAAAACATGAAAACACTATAAAATCCACAAAACTATACTCGCCTAAAAGTATGTACCATTTTTTGAAGAATCAGACACCGGAAATTGTACCATATCCTACTGATGAAACTAGTAATAAATTCAAAAAGTAACGGAAATTTAAGTTAATCTCGTATATTACATCATGCACACAGAATCATAAGAATAGACCCAATTTTAAAATATGCTTACAAAATATTTAAATTGTTTGGAATCTAAAACTTGTCGGGTATCTTATCATAAACAATGTCTTTCTATTTTGTCAAGTAGAACTTTTTATTTCAAAAAATATTTCTGTAAATATAAATAAATAAAAGTCAATGTTTTTTAACATTAGCCTTCATTAATAACTAAAAGGTCGTAGGAGTCAACGCCGCCGCGCCATCAGTAAGAAAAAAATAAAATGAAATATGTGCTGGCTTGCTGGCTATATTAACGTAAAGCAATATAGTTTAATTACTGGGTGTAAGGCTTCAGAAATTTACAACTCAATTAGTTTCAGCGGTAAATGATTACCCATACAATCAATCATTTGACTCTCATCAGCTAATGCATGCACTTCATCTCCTGAAACTAATTTGTCAGATGTTGTTTCCCTCAAGCCGGAGACCAATTCCAATCTTCATTCATGAAGTTTAATTATGGTCTGTTCGCAGTACCACTCATAAATAATATTTAAAAGTGGACACAACTTCAAAGGCTCACGCAAAACGCAGTGTTTCTACAAGTGCAGAAAAGAATGCACAGAATGACGAATGACAACACTGATGGCAGTTTATCTCCCTTGCATTCCATTAGATCGATAGTCGAAAGATCGAAAATAGCATTTCAATGAATGGTTTGACTTTATTTAATTGTATTCTAAGACGGCTTATGTAAAATGTGTTAAGTTCGCAAAACATTTTTTAAAGGGCGAGAGGGTTTCATAGATTAATTTTCATAGTTAACCGGATTTCGGTATTAAAAAAAGGTTATCCTGTGCGAGAAGAATAGAGTTTATATAGCGGGTATTTTTAATAAAGCAATTATTAGAGAGAGTCTTATAAAGGTTTTCGATCGACTTGCAACTAAACGTTGGCCGCCATCTTGAATTTATGGTTAATTGGTTTTTGTTAAATAAACTGCTCAATATTAACTTTTCACTAAAAAATTCATTTCCATTTCCCTTCCAACTTCAACTTCTTTTATCAGGGTAAATTAAGCTCTGTAATGGTTGTTTATGCAAAGATAAACATTTTTGGTTTACAGGAAAAGCTCTACTTGCGGAAAGTTCCAATAAGTGAACAATTCCGTCAAAGGGACACATTTTCTGGAGCTAACTTGGTTTCACTTAACAGAGCTCAGTTCTCATAACCGACAAAAATTAGGGGACCATGATTGTCCGTTTATTGGAGCTTTCACTGTATTTATTTATTGCATTTATGCATTATTTATGGTAAAAGAACGTACCTACCTCTAGATGAAAAATTGTTTTTAATTTTTTTCACAAACAATCTGTAAACTAAATTTTAATAATAAAAAAAAAATGTTAAGAAAACATCAATTTTTAAAACAGGTATACCACATCATTACCTACCACAGGACCATAATAAGTTCATAGTTGTGCGCAGTTTATTAATTTCTGTTGGTTGCGATAAGAACTGTTATCATTTTTTGTTAGTTAGTCATTTTTGACTTCCACATTATAATTAATATACAGGGTAGGGTATACTTCTTATAATTATGAAACAATACTTTGGGAAGGGATTCTTCGGCATGTTCTAAGAAAAAAATAGCTTTGGATAACCAAATTGGGTATTTTAATCATTTAGTCACAGCTTAAGGAACCAAAAAACTCCAAAATACCCAGCGCGGGCATTTTTAATAATTGATCAAAAATTGTGGTCTTAGGACCAGTTCTTCAGTGCGAGATTAAAATTAAACCCAAGTTAGCTCATCAAATTTTGTGAGTTAATTCAGGATTCTTTTTTATCCACCAAGTTTGCTTAGTCGTTCCGGAAGCATTCTTCATCGAAAAGCTGCTTCCTCAATTCACTGTTGGTTAATTAACTACTAGAGTTAGTTAACTATGGTTTAACTCACCACTAAAAAACTTGTTTTTAATGTTCTAACTACCCCAAAAGAATAAATTTCTAAGAAAAAAGACAGTTTTTATAATTTTCGATTTTACTAGAAGATGTAACGCCGTGTGGTTTTTAGCCTTATACTAAAAATTTGTTAAAACACACAAAAATTTGAATAAAAATTTGTTTCCACCTTTTTTTTTTTAATCTTTAGATTTTCTAAGAACATGCCCTAGAATCTTTTACCAGAATACTGTTCATTGCTTAGGAAACATTCTGTATAATAAAGATTGTAAATTTTTAGAGTAACCATGATGCGTTTTTTTTTTTAATTTTAAGAGACATTTGGGAAGCACATTATCCCTCTTCAAGACATATGTACCTACATTATACATTATGTGGACGCCGGTGTCATCTCTAATTTTTCATATACTGCATACAGGTATATATGTATGTATATAATTAAACCCACCAATCTGAAACCCACACAATTTGCATATCACATCGCATCCTCGGTATAATATTTATGATCTTGCAATAGGTATAACATACACTCTGCCTTTCACGCCATGCATATAAATTAACATATAATAATGAACTTTCTGGCAAAATTGTCTATATCTATCTAACTTTTGTCCTAGGCTGCCAAGTCTTTGCCGGAAACTCCATAATAACGTCTGATGTGATCGCGCTTTGAATCACATGCTGTCTACAGCTGTGTACCAGCAGTTATATTCTCACATGGGTCCCCCAAAGCTAACACACAGAATTCATACATGAACATATTGAACACCATATACATACATATATGTAAGTATACATCAACAATAACAACTATGCCAATTTATTGAAAAAAAAGCATATCTTCGTATCAAAATAAACAAACAGACAATCGTTACACATTTATACCCTCGGAGCTCCATCAGGCTGGTCTGGCATGGCACCCAAACTGAGTATATCATGTCAATTCTCCAACAATCATTCCCGCGTTAAAAATCCCCATTCAAAATCCCCATACCAAAAAACATACATAAATATTTTTTTTTTTGTTTTAAATACACTGCAGAGTTCTCATTCCCACTGCCATTACCACTACCCGCCCTCCAATCTATCAACCCAACAACAACAACAACAAAAACAAAAAATATCCAACTCGATCTCATTGAAGACCCAAAAAGCGTTCAAGTGAAGGAAACTCCTCGGCCTCGCGCCCTCCAAAAAACGCGCCGAAGCAGTCTTCTCATCGCCACCATGGAAGGACTTTTTAAATTCAGTCTTCCGTTGGCAGTCATCGTGGCTGGATTATAGAATCGCGATTCCATCCACAAAGCCTCCCTCCATGTGGGGCTCTATTTATTATTATTAATGTTCAAGTGGATAGTGTTTAACAATTAATAAGAAAAAATTGAAGAAAACGAACAAAAAAAAAAAACAACAAAAAAGAATCTTGATAAAAAGTAAAATTTTAAATTGCCACTCGCGCGGCGATCGTTAAAAATATCGTTTTACTATTTGACGACGACGACGGACGATCAGACGCATTATTCTACTGCAATACTGCTGTATGCATCGTATATAGCTCGTAGGAAGTGAGGCTTTTTAGTAAGCGGCTTGGCAGCTTGAATGCAGGCGGGTGAAGGCGGTAGATTAGCATACCGGCTGTTGGTGGAGGACAAACAAATCGGGCGGGAGTGTGGAGCTATTTGAGTGGTCGCGGCGCGGCAGCGGCAACGGCGCGGTGGCAACGAGTAAAGACAACAACGGCAGCACTGCTGCTGCGAAACATGACAGAAATTCCTAATCCGACCGCGATATGAATTTTTGCAGTTTTGTATCTAGATACATTTGAATGGAAGAAAGAACTCTCCAGAGCTCAGAGGACACGCATATTCACTTGACGTGAGCTAACGAAGACGGGTGCAACGGTTTTTTTTTTTTTGTTGTGTTGTCCAATATATTAAAGGAGTATCCAGGCCCAAGGTAAAGAAAAGCCGAACCCACCACCTCTTATTGTTTTTTTTTTTTTTTTAATGAAATGTGTGTACATAGTTCTATAAGTAGATCTAATGACGTGCCATTGAAATCGAACAGATGGTTTTTTGAGACGCACCGCACCACTAGCAAATTATTCATTTACTTATATTTGAAATTTAAATGACTGCTGGAAAATGAGATAGCAATCAACAACAAAAAGGGTACACCCCTTTGATAAATTTTTAACGTTAAACACAGTGTGCGACAGTTCGATTGGTTTCATTTTGTTATAATTTTATTAAAAGAACGATTCATTACCGAAATTTTATTTAGCAAGTGAATTTAATGTAAAAACAAAAAAAACGAATGTATGTATATTCATCGTAATTCGTACAAATCTACATAAAGATAAGTATGTATAGCTAGCTTATGTTAAAATTTTCTTTAAAAATGAGTGAAAAATTTAAGCAAAATTTTTTTTTTTGAGTTAAGTACAAAATTAAACTCAGAGCGGAAGTAAAATGAGCTAGCACACTAGCTTTGTTCAATGACAAATAAGTTTGATGAGAACAGAACCAGCACAGATTTGTGAAAAACGTACAGAACCAGTTAGAACAGTAAAGAGCTACCTTAGCTGTCAGTAAAAAAACAACAACAAATTTTCCGAGTATGTATATGCTATTTTAAATCGACAAATGAATGTCTTAAAACTAATATAATTTTATTAAAATCAAATCAAAATTGATTAAAATTGACTTTTAGAAGAGATTCAGAAAAAAAAACAATCCAAAAAAACAACTATTTTCATTGAAAAATTACAACAGCTGATTTTGACACTTCTCACAAATTTGTTCTAAGTTGTTTTACCTAAAAGGCAAGTGCAGAAAATTCTGTTCTCAACTGTTCCAAAGTGTTCCAGACAGACTCATTGAACAGCAAACAGTATAGTTCAGAACAGAAAATTCCTCATTGAACAGCAAAATGTTGTAATTTTTTGTTCTAAAGTGTCCTGAACAGCCTCGTTGAACAAACCTATTAAAAGAAAAATGATTTTGGAACCTATTTGGAATTCGAAAAATCTACGAGCGAAAGTGACATTTATTTTGTTAGTGCCAATGGTAATGGTACAGTGGATTAAGTGCTTGATTGCTCATGTATTTGTATAGATATGTATGAACATATGTGTTCGAATCCCTTTAGGCTGCCTTATCTTTCTATCCCCAACTTTCAAACTGCGCCACCCGCATTTAGTTATAATGGGTGATTTTTTAAGAGGTTTAGAACTTTTTTAAAAAAAAAAACACAAAAAATTCGAAAAAATGAATGAAATATTTATTTGAATCGATAGTTTGAACCTTGCAATTTAATTTTTAAAGATAATTTCATGCAAATGTTGACCGCGGCTGCGTCTCAGGTAGCCCATCCGCTGAGTCCAATTTTGGCATACTCTTTCACACATATCGGCCGGTATCTCACGAATGAATGCATGGATGTTGGCTTCCAGTGCGTCAATCGAAGCGGGCTTGTCCCTATAGACATTAGCCTTGACATACCCCCACAAAAAATAATCTAATGGTGTCAAATCGCACGATCTAGGAGGCCAATTGACCGGCCCGAAACGTGAAATTAACTGTTCACACCAAACTCGCCTCGCAATTGCGCCATTGTTTCGCGTGCTGTGTGGCATGTGGCACCGTCTTGTTGAAACCACATATCATGCAAGTCAAGAACTTCCATTTCGGGCAAAAAAAGTTTGTTATCATCGCTCGGTAGCGTTCACCATTGACAGTAACGCTGCGATTCGCATCATCT
Source organism: Leucozona laternaria (assembly GCA_932273885.2). NCBI lineage: Eukaryota > Metazoa > Arthropoda > Insecta > Diptera > Syrphidae > Leucozona > Leucozona laternaria. The sequence continues at coordinate 9,597,641 of OW026368.1, forward strand.
TTGAAGAAATAGGCCCAATAATGCCGCCGGCCCATAAACCGCACCAAACAGTGGCTTTTTCGGGATGCATTGGTAGCTGTTGCAATGCTTCTGGCTGATCTTCACTCCAAATGCGGCAATTTTGCTTATTTCCGTACCCATTCAACCAAAAATGAGCCTCATCGCGGAACACAAGCAGCGCGCGATGAACATTTCGAACCGAGCACGAATTTTGATAGTAAAATTCAATAATTTGCAAGCGTTGTTCATTTGTAAGACGATCCATGGTTAAATTGCAAACCAAACTGAAGCTGTTTGACAGTGACACAAGGTACTAAACACACGTCAGCTGTCAAAACCAGTGTTGCCAAAACCAAACCAGCCAAAAAATTATCCTCTAGATGAGATTATAACCACACCTCGTTTTCAATGCACTTTGTGTCCACTAAATCCTTCGATTTCTTCTAAAGTGTCGTGCAATCCAATTCAATGACCAAGCTATTTTATTTAAAATTGTTATCTATTATTATAAATTTAAAATTATTTTGGTAGCACCTTTAAGTTGTTGTTCAAAAATTCAATGAAATTGACGGAATAAAGAATGGTCAAGTCTAATAAACTGACATCCCAAGTAACATTTTTCCTCTCATAAGACGCTCCGAGAGCGCTACGAGACTTATTTTAGGGAGCTAAATGCACTCTTGAGGAGTTCTTCTAGATTCTTATAAGATTGTTAAAAGCCTTAAATGGCCTAGTTATGGGAGCCTCTTGATCCTATAGGAAGAGTTTTATTCTTCTTATGCGATTATAAACGCCGCTTTGTAAATCTAGTAAAGCTCTCTGAACTCTTCCTATGGGAGTGCGTCTCTGCCTACAGAAGTTGTTAAAAAGAGAACGAGTGTGTGTAAACTTAAAAAAAACATATATCTTTCGCATTTATAATTTCTTTTTTTGAAGAAGGTAGGCGAATAGTTTTTATGTGTGTTCGTGATTCTCTCATGTCAAAAAATAATGTGTTTTTGGTGCGAGTATTTATCTCACCAGTTAATTGACGAATTATATTTGTTAAGATCATGGCATATGTAGGCTAAATTCTTGGTGCAATTAAAATTGCATCTACTAATTAAAACATTTTGCTTCGAAAAATAACAACGCGCTTCCAAAATTATGCATATTTAAAATATTTTGTTATTAATTATAATCTTATTATAGGGTTACCATTAATATTTTTTTAGGTGCAAAAATCACCAAAGTATGTTTTTATACAATTCACAAAATGCGATCATTCATACCATTTTTTTTCCAATTACTGTCATTATCGTGCTTTTATGACAAAAATTGGATCTAGAGGTGTACAAAATATGACACTTTTTCATTATTAAGATTTTCTGAAATTTTCCAATATATTTGTCATTAAAAACTGACAAAAACAACTGATTTTTAAAGATGCCATTTTACTTGTGTCGTGTTAATATACTGCTCTCACAAATTTTAAATAATGACATAACACAAAAAAAAATGTCCCCGCTCATTCTTCTCTGGTATAGTAGCTGTATACTAAGTTATACAAATCCATTTTTTATACAACTTATATCATAAGCAAATAAGAGAAAACAAGATGAATATGACGTTTTGGTCAGAATGGAAAACCAAATATGATAATTCATTTAGAATATTTTTTTTTAAGCTACGGTAACCCTCAAAATATAATGAAAACATTTTGTTCATGTTGCAACATGGCTGCTGTTGATTGATACTTTAACTCTTGTTTTAACATCTCTATGAGATCTTTGGATGATGATGAAGTCCCATTACAACGCTTGAGCTCCCGTAAGAAGTGTCGCTCTCAGTAAATATAAATTTTCTCTGAGAGACAGTACTTCTTATGGGAGCTAAAATGCTCTTATGGGACTTAAATTTGACATTTAACTTTCAAACGCAACACATTTGTCTGTGGGGCGTTCCTTTTTATTGCAATTGCCAACTTTTATTATGAAATTTAAATGAGAAAGCAAAAAATCGATAATTGTGTTAGATTAACATTTTGAAACAATGGAACTAAATTATAACCTAATAATTTTTAGAATAAAGTAATTTCTAGTACAATAAATAATAATAATAACTTAATAGTCTGGTCTGTTACCGATCTTGCAACCTCTCCCCCTTTGATACGTCCTACGAATTGTAGTCTATCGAAACAAGGTATGGAGAAAATGGAGGCGGAACAAGACAGCATACTTAAAGGCGGTTAGAAAAATGCTGATGCACCAAATGCATTTGATAAACAAAACAACAACCCATTTTCGATCTGTGACGTCAGTGGTCTCAGGTGGCGGAATGCGTAGTGCATACGGCTTCTAAAGGCTTAACTACATAAGCCAAAAAGTACTTACATATGTACAAAAGGAAAAATATTTTTTTTCCCGCTAGCGCAGTTGTTTTGTGAAAAAGAATATACGATTTTTTTTTTAACTAAAATTTAATCTTTCTGCATAATTTTTTTCACTTTTCCAGTCAGAAAAACTACTCCAAAATGAGTTTGAAAATTTTCACTTTTGTACTTTTTCACTTTTTTTGGCTTATGTAGTTAAGCCTTAAGACTGAGCAAATCTGATATCGTGCGTTCGATCCCTATGGTGGGCATGTAGAATGTTTTTCATAATAAAATTGGATTAAAGCTCAGCACCACTTTAATAAGAGGAGACTGATGATAGGCTGCTTGGCACCCCTTGAAACAGCTGTATCTCTAGCTAAAATAAACGAATTATAAATTAATTCGTAAACAATTGGTGATAGCACCTTTAAGTTGTTGTTGTTGTTCAAAAATTCAATGAAAGACAAAACTGTTTTAGTCATATATGAACCGGAAACAAACGCGATCAATTTATGAGTAAGTATGCAAATACATTAAAAAAGTTTATATTGTATATAGTCCACAATCCAGAGTATAGTTATTATTATTAGTCATGATTCTTATGATAATTAAATATTTTAGTGGGAAAGATATTTTTATTTATGCATCGTTGGAAAGAAAGCTAAAATCCGAGTTCTGAGAATTCAGATTTGAATTTATGTTGTTGAACGCAAAAACTTTATAATTTCAGCCGAAAGTTGTTGTGTCAAGTTCTTGCCTTCACATTTAAGATTTAAGTACATCAAAACATTCTTTTTTTAAATTAAAAATTCAGCTGTAGGTAGTTGTTTTGGGGATAATTTTATATGTGAATAAACCAGCAACAGGTTTTCTTAATTTTATTTATAATGTGTTTGCTGTTAAGCATTAAATCTTACAACACGCACGACGCACACAGGATTGGTTGAGATTTATAAAAGTCACTAGGTCCTGGTTCTATCCACGAACTGTCGCGCCACTTACTAGTTTATTCATTTTGTCACTTGCCTAATTTGTATGTTTATAACGTAGGTACATATAATGTAGGTCGTACTAATTTTTCTTTTGTTAACATTGAACATAATTTCATCTCAAATGCCAACAGAATTGTCGATACCGAGATATATCGAACATCAATCGAAAATTAACTGTCAAGATAAACCCTGGCAATCTGATATCCATCAATTAAGAGTGAATGACATTGCACAAACGCATCAGCCAGGTAGGTACATATTTGCATTTTGAAAATAATTCCACATAAATCCTAAAGAATAAAAATATCTGCGCAGTCAAGACACGCATATTAATTAAATATCTGACTACAATAATAAGACAACAACAAAAAAAAAAACAACATAACGATACCATTTTAGACTTCAATTACAAATTGATTGTCATTCAAATTCAAAAACAATGGCAAAAGGAAGGTACACCTCTCTATCTATTTACTTCTTTATTCTATCTTAACCCATAAAGATACAACAACAAAAAACTTTACGTCGCTGAGTGTAATAGCATGATGGCAATGCAAGCAAACAAAGGGCATTGCTCCCTTGATAATCGCGCGCAACAGTCTTTTTTTTTTTTAATTTATAATTTTTGTATAACTCAACCCTACACTCTTCAACTGGCTCCAATTCCAAATAACCTCGAGCTTCTGTCAAACAAGACAAGATAGTTATCTCTATGCGCTATGGATTTGTTTACATTCCGTGCGCCATCCAGCAATATACCTGAAATCTTCGAGGGCACACCGCGTCCGCAATCAGCTGTAATTCGTTTTTTGAATTATATCTGACGATGAGTTGTTTTATTCTTAAATTTTAGGGCATCCATCAATGAATGTTTTTTTATTTATTTATTTTTTTGTTTCCCGTTGTGTTTTTGATAACATAACATAAACAACATACATAGATGTAATTTACTATGAATCGGGTGTGTGTAGTGTGTATAATATATTACAACAGCATGCCGGTTAAGTTACACAAGGGCAAAGTAATTACATCACTAAAGAGTGCTCTAGTTGAATGCCCCTTATTTGAAAACGAATGGATGAAAAATTAAAGCGACAGCCATATACACACGGTCATTCGATGAAGTCATATAGAGGATAGAGCATAATAGGTAACGATTTCGAATCATTTTGGATTTGCGAAAATTCGACTTCGAAAATTATGCCTTTCAAAAATTCCTTTACACCATTGCCCATTCCCCATAGAACACATTCAGGTAAGGATTTCGAATCATTGTCAATTTGCGAAAATTCAACTTCGAAAATTATGCTTTTCAAAAATCGGGTCCAAAAATGATGCGTTTGCAACGCAGGGGACATTTATTTTCATAGAATGACTTCATTTCATTTTAAACTTTTGTTTCCGTTCGTTTCTAAGTAAATACAATAATTTCCATTCTCATTACTGTTATGATAATAATTAAGATTTAAATATTATATTATCATGGGAATAACGTAATGTTTTTATTTAGACTTTTGACTATCCTGAGGGTATATTGTTTGTGGTTATAAGATAACAACTAAATTAAAAGTACCACTCACGCATGTTGTGTTAATTGGAATTACACATCACCACACTGTTAATGAATTGAGGGAATTATATTATGGTGAAATGACGCAAAGTTCAAACCTAGAACAACTATATGTGGAAATAATTTAGTGCTTGAGCTATATGTGTGTATAATTATAAGGGTCAGTGTGGGATTTCCCATTCTAAATAAAACTATAAAGCTCAACAAAAAAAAGAAGTTTTTTGTGAGTCTCTATTTAAAGGGCTGTTTATTTATATTTCTTACCGCCATATTATTCACTAGATACATCCAGATTAAAACTTAAATTCAGATGTATTTACATTGAATTTGTATGCTTTACATCTGGATTTAAATTTTTAATCTGGATGAATCGAGTGAATAATATGGCCGTTGAAATTGAAAAATAACTAAAACAAAACTATTTTCTGAAAAATGTTTTTCTGTAGGTACAGATGTAGGTACATACTTTAAACTTCATATTGTAGTAGATCTTGTCTATTAGTTATCTAGTTTTACTTTCGTATGGCTATTTCGAGAGTTAACTCCTCTGATTTCGATGAAATATCCCTTTCTTATTTATTAAGAAAGTTTAAAATTAATATACTAAAATTTAAATTAATGGGGTTTTCCATTGGTAAATTTAGATTTCAATTTAAAAATTGATTTTTTTCTTGGCGAGTGGAACAGTTTTTCTAATTGATTTATTTTTGTCATTGTATTCGTGTATTTCGTTTCTGTGTTAATGTTTCAAAAATCTTTATCCCTTGATGCACTTTTAGAAGATAAAGATGAACTGGATTAAGTAACCGATTAATTTTAAACTGGTTCAATTTATTATGAGCGAATATTTCTCACATATTTTGAACACAATTTTCACACCTGAAATAAATTACCTAATCAATTCAAAAAATACATTTGTAAACTGACAGCTGAAAATTATTTTGTAGGTAGTATAGGGCGGGGTAAATCTCCCGAAAAATTTATATCTGCAAAATTGATTTTAAATCAAAAATAAATCAATTTATTTTGCCCTATGGAATGAAAAAATGGTCAAAATCGGCTGTTTGACAGATCCAAATCAAAAATATATTGCTTTATTTTACCAATGGAAAACCCCATACGCTTAGCTAACAACAATTCCTTTTGTTTTATCATAGAATTAGGATAAAACACACAGAATCAGATTTTATAGAATTATGAACTTAACAGTGTGTACATTCTACTGGCAGTAGTACCCACTGTGAATGCAGCCCAAAAGTACAAGAATTAAAATCAGGTTAGAAATTTTTAGGTAATATTTTTTTTTTTTTTATGTAAAGAACCACCCTATAATCTACAACATAGTGGATACTTAAACTTTCCTCAGAATTTAGTTTTACAATTAAAATCAAAAACATCTAATTTAAAATTCCTGTTTTTGTTGTCCCAACACCCAAACGATCGGTACATATACCAATCAATTTATTGAGAACCAACAACCACGGTTTTATTATTAGCGGAATGCATCATTGATGAAAGACAATGGCCATATCGCAAACGAATCGAACAACACGCCCGAAAAAAAAAACAATTCAGTGAGTTTTGTTTCCAAAGAATCAGCTTTGGCTGATGGTTGCCGTTGCCGCTTAAAACCTAATCACGATGGACAACAACATTATAACAGTCAATGGGGCTTTGATGATCATGCGATCACCCGACTTATGTAGCTGTTGGTTAGAGGTAAGGTAGGTAAGTATAGGTGGGTTACCCTGGTTGAATATAAGAATGACGTAACTCGGAAGAGTCCATAATAATAAACATCGACTTCTCATGTTCATTGTTAGTCAGCCGTTGTCTCAAAAAAACCGAAATATTAGTCCGATTTGGGTTGTTGATTATACATTCTCGGGTTGTGGCTTCCGTTGCTCGTTACACATATAGTTCCTCGATCTTTAAAAATTCTTTGTACATCAACTTCATGCTTGTGCGTATGCGCTTGTCTGATCAGTTTGTTTTGCTCTTCCATTTACAGGCGACTGCGACCGTACGACGTCGGCGTCGGTGGAGCGAATTAAGTTTCTAGTCTAAATGATCGATCGAAGGACAGCAGTAGTCCATCATACAACACTAACTAACACGCGACGACGGTGCTTGGCTCGGTGGAACGCAACTTTAAACAAAAACAAACAAAATGTGCTACATAATCATCACGGGAGGCAGCCTGGTCTGGTTTATCTTAAGCCTGATCGCTGATATGTTTATCGTGTCGGCAATAGTCACGCCAAAGTGGCTGATTGGTCCCAACACGGAGTTGGAGGCTTCGGGGGCATCAAATCTCACCGCCCACAGGTATCCGTCGGTGGGCATCTATTCGCGGTGCAAGAAGATAGAGCGGATGGGCTTTTACTGTGGAAGATTCGACTTGGATGGCTTCAGCACAGATGGCGAAGTGTACCCGGGCGAGTGGAAGGCGGCAATGTTCTTCATATCGTTGGGGTTCGCAATCCTTACAACAACTGTGTTCCTAACGCTTCTCACCTGTTGCCGGCAATCGTTGTTCGGCAAGAGTATCCACAACATTACGGGATGTGCTCAGGTTGTTGCTGGTGAGAGAGAATCTATGAGATACCTTGACTCGCAGTTGAGATGTCATTAATTTTTGCACTGTCTCTCTTTTCTTTTCTGTTGCAGGAATCAGCGTAATGATGGCGATATTTCTGCATCCTATAGGATGGGGCGCGCCAAGGGTGTTGGCGCTCTGTGGACCTGGTGCTGAGCCATTCTATCCATCAATGTGTAGCGTGGGTGAGGATAACAAGAAGAATTTTTCGTATTTTATAGTTAATTTTCTATAGTTGCACATTTATTAACTCCATATATATGTATATTTTGATGAAGCGTAAAGGTGTGTTATAAGATGGCAATTTCAAGGGTCAAGAGGAGTGTGGGTGAAGTGAAGTGGTTTGGATAGTAAAGTTTGAAGACACGAGATATTGTTGCTATGCACAATGCAATGCAGGGACTTATAATAGGAGTGAGTGGGCAGTTGTTTATCTCTTCCAGAAATGAATTTACCAAAATAACAAGAGAAGCCATCCGATGTTAGAAAAAAAATGTGTGAGTGCCGGGACTCACTGTTAATATGTGTCAACATCAACGTGCACGGATCCAAAACGGACTTGTTTTTGCTTGAAGGGGATCTTAAGATTTTTTTCACTGTATACGCACCCATCCTAGTATGCAGATCGTTACGTTGCACACCGTAAAGTTGCACGACGTAACGTTGCACACGAACGTTCACGTTTTTTTTTCACTCTACCGCCAGCATAGATGTTTACATCTCAAACAGTCCATACTCGCTTGCTTTTATATTTATATAGTTTGTTGTAAAGGGATTTAGTTTGGCAAGTAAATATCATAGTGAAAACAAAAGTATTGGTGAAGTTAGATAACTGATATACAGCACAGATTAGCCATATGAAGATGAGAATGTTTCGTACGTTTCACCCTCCAAAACCTATTTGTTTACATTGTTGTATTTGTAATTTCTTCACTCGTCGATGAATAGATGTGAATTGCAACAACAATTTAACCGATGTCTGAAGATCCCTACTGTCTATGTGTGAGGTTTCTATACACACATTCTCATTTTTTATTATGATCTATACTATAACTTAGAGCCATGTTGCTGATACAAAACTTAAGTATTTACATTATGTTCAACTTAAATGCTTAGGTTCTACTTTTTCCTCTGCATAAACTGTCACATATAAGTTCTTATGTTGAATTTAAATATTTAATTTTTGTTTCAAATAACAATTCCATCGCCCTCTTTAGAAATTAAGAACTGTAGGTAGGTAACAGTTTCCTGAATAATTTGGAATTATAATTCACGGTGTCTACAGTCACCGCCCGCCGCACACTTGAGTAGCATTTTTTTCTTATTTTGAAAGTTCAATTGATTCTGTTAGGCTGGCCGCACATTGGATACGAATATTTATCGTACGTAAGCGTATGAATAATGGTTGTTCGAATTGAGTGCGCAGGCGCGCACTGATGGCCACTCTAGAAAAATCGGCACTACTAAACTTGTGTTCAGGTTTGCACCAACATTATGGGGGAAGTTCTTGATATATGTAGATTTACTAGATAGTATATAAAATACAAATTTAAACTCCAATTCTTTTCAACTGCGCTTCGTAAGCTCAAATTTGGCTCATTGAAATTATTATTGGCAAATCCACCCGGAAAATTTATTCCCGATACCATTAGATTCCGATGGATAGTTTCAACCATTATTCACGTTCCTAATTTTCGTAAGAGGGAAACATTCCCATGGACATTTTATTCACGCTATAGCCCCATTGTCAACCAGCAACTACCAGATACTAAATATTCTGTACTTAAATATAGCAAAATTTATATTTTGTCTAAATAGCAACTGCTCGTAGAATTTTTCCAAAGAATGTGTACAAATTGAACACATTATCAAAGAGTATCATTTTCGTCAACCTTCATTGTGTTTGTACCTGCAGAGTGCAGATCTGCATTGGGAACTAAATTAAATCATACGAACACAAAAATACATACAATGTATTTGAGGTTGACTCCACTCGATACCAACCACTGCCTCTGCTTTGCTCAACTCTCAACTCAAACTCTGAAATCTTTTGTTTCCTCCGTTGCTACGATCACTTCTGATGCAGTCCTGAACAGGTTCAGCGAAAAACATCGAAAACTAGAGGTTTATTAATAAACTTAAATTAACAAAAAAGTCGAGATTTTCGTCAAAATTGCTTATTTTAGTGCTTTATTTTGTGAGTGAGTCAAATAAATATTAAGAGCCGAATCTGTGAAGAAATTTTAAAGCCTTTTTCACTTTAATATACCTCTGAACAGTTGGACTACATATCTATTAGAATTTAAAACGAATAAAAAGAAATTAACAAGAAACAAAACGTGTACAAATACTAATATTCTTTGATTTATACTTTTCGCAAAGAAAAGAAATACTAAAAATCGAGGTTAAACCCACCTTTAAAATGTCGTGTATCTAAGACTGAAAGCATAATTACTAGATAAATGTATCTAACTCATATTTTGTATGAGTCTAAGCAAAACAACTGCAATAAATAACGATGTGTTGACAGAGAAGCTGTTACCTTATCAGTTGCCATATATCAAACTTTATAGTATTTGCCTTCTTAAATTCTTAAGCTCTTTGGGCCTTGGCAAGTTGGCAATTTGGCAATTTTTTGCAGTATAAAAGCTCGAGAAATTATTCGAAAGTCATTAGTTACTACTTTTCCATTAGAAGGTTTCTACTGAAAATTAATTAAAATTAAAAATGTTCGCATCCAAGTTGAATTTCATTGTTCTCCTCGCAATGATTGCTCTTTGTACATATACTGCCACTGCTTTTCCCAGTGATAATTGCGGTGAAGGTCTAAAAGTTAATTTAGCTGGTATTTGCGTTGACGTTAATGTGGGCCCAGGAAATCATGAAGGTGATCGTTGCGGTGAAGGTCTAGTACTTGATGTTCTTCGAAAAATATGTGTTGGTGTGAATCTAGGAAATTCTGCCCAGTAGCTCTAACAGTTGAAGCTATTAACTATTGTCTTCCATAACTTTAAATTTCTAATTAAAAATGGAGCATGATAAATCATTAATTGTTTGTGAATAAAATAATTTAAACCAAATTGACATTTTCTTTTTTTAAGTTCTTTTAGACTGGTAAATTCTTTGCTTTGAACCTGCGAATTCAAATATTATAGTAACTAAAGAGTTTACTTATATAAATATATACAGGGTGCTCCGTAAATAATGGATAACCTTGCAACTGGGTTAAGGTGGCCTTAAGACCTTCAGAAAAAAATATAAAAAATATTGCCCATGTGGCCTCCATATGTTATGACGATTTTTCAAAATATCAAAAAAAAATACGACTTAACTCAAATGTCTGAACACTGCGACCACGAGTGAATGATTCTCATTATTTTTTTTATTTTTATAATATTCTAAAATATCTGTACTAATAGATAGGTAGTGAAATTTAACACAAAAATGATAAAATATTTTTTCACCAAAGTTTGACCATCTCTAAAAAAATAAAAATGTATGAGAGCATAAGTGGCCAACTGTTTTAAAAAGTTGTCTAATTGATATTCTTTCTAAAATGGTACAACACATGTTTGTGTTCTCAATAATAACCAATAAAACTAGCTTTTAACCTACTGAAAGAGCTTTTAAACATTTACTCAAATAAAAATTAAGTTACAGTGAATACTTAATTATCAGGCCCATAAAAGTACTATTTGCAAATAAAAAGTGGTAAAGCATGTTACTTGATGTTATCCAACCTCAATCCGACTACCAGGGCAAACCTCGGTCCTGTTGTTCATGAGGGACCCATGTTAGTTGAGGTACAGAAATAGTCACTGACTCTTAAACTGCGAAATTTAATAAATTAAAAGCATCGTACAATAGGAGTGTTAATCGGGGTCAATCATTACGTTATTTATAACTTTCATGGAAAGACTAAAGATATGCCAATTTATAACAATTTTAGCAGTTTTTCGCCATTTAAAGGATGAAATAAACAGTACTTATATAAAATTGGTTTTTTGTAGAGCATTTCACAGTTTCCAAGCACAAATCACACAAATTACTACGTTTACGTTCTGACATGACAGTGTGTCTCTCTCTCTTAAATAACATTTGTCCCTCGGATTGAGGTTAGCTTACATCAAGTGACATACTTTACCACTTAATATTTGGAAATAGTACTTTTATAGGACAAATAATTGAGTATTTACTGTAACTTAATTTTCATTTCAGTTGAGTGAATGTTAAAAAGCTCTTTCAGTAGGTTGAAACCTAGATTTTGTGGTTATTATTAAGAACACAAGCATGTTTTGTACCATTTTAGAAAGAACATTAGATACACAACTTTTTAAAATAGTTGGCCACTTATGATCTCATACATTTTTATTTTTTAGAAATTGTCAAACTTTGGTGAAAAGAAATATTTTATCATTTTTGTTATAAGAAATTAATTTTAAAAATTAAAATTAAAATTACAAAAACTGCAACAACTTATTGTAAATTTCACTACCTATCTATTAGTACAGATATTTTAGAATATTATAAAAATAAAAAAAATAATGAGAATCATTCACTCGTGGTCGCAGTGTTCAGACATTTGAGTTAAGTCGTATTTTTTTTTGATATTTTGAAAAATCGTCATAACATATGGAGGCCACATGGGCAATATTTTTTATATTTTTTTCTGAAGGTCTTAAGGCCACCTTAACCCAGTTGCAAGGTTATCCATTATTTACGGAGCACCCTGTATATATTTATATAAGTAAACTCTTTAGTTACTATAATATTTGAATTCGCAGGTTCAAAGCAAAGAATTTACCAGTCTAAAAGAACTTAAAAAAAGAAAATGTCAATTTGGTTTAAATTATTTTATTCACAAACAATTAATGATTTATCATGCTCCATTTTTAATTAGAAATTTAAAGTTATGGAAGACAATAGTTAATAGCTTCAACTGTTAGAGCTACTGGGCAGAATTTCCTAGATTCACACCAACACATATTTTTCGAAGAACATCAAGTACTAGACCTTCACCGCAACGATCACCTTCATGATTTCCTGGGCCCACATTAACGTCAACGCAAATACCAGCTAAATTAACTTTTAGACCTTCACCGCAATTATCACTGGGAAAAGCAGTGGCAGTATATGTACAAAGAGCAATCATTGCGAGGAGAACAATGAAATTCAACTTGGATGCGAACATTTTTAATTTTAATTAATTTTCAGTAGAAACCTTCTAATGGAAAAGTAGTAACTAATGACTTTCGAATAATTTCTCGAGCTTTTATACTGCAAAAAATTGCCAAATTGCCAACTTGCCAAGGCCCAAAGAGCTTAAGAATTTAAGAAGGCAAATACTATAAAGTTTGATATATGGCAACTGATAAGGTAACAGCTTCTCTGTCAACACATCGTTATTTATTGCAGTTGTTTTGCTTAGACTCATACAAAATATGAGTTAGATACATTTATCTAGTAATTATGCTTTCAGTCTTAGATACACGACATTTTAAAGGTGGGTTTAACCTCGATTTTTAGTATTTCTTTTCTTTGCGAAAAGTATAAATCAAAGAATATTAGTATTTGTACACGTTTTGTTTCTTGTTAATTTCTTTTTATTCGTTTTAAATTCTAATAGATATGTAGTCCAACTGTTCAGAGGTATATTAAAGTGAAAAAGGCTTTAAAATTTCTTCACAGATTCGGCTCTTAATATTTATTTGACTCACTCACAAAATAAAGCACTAAAATAAGCAATTTTGACGAAAATCTCGACTTTTTTGTTAATTTAAGTTTATTAATAAACCTCTAGTTTTCGATGTTTTTCGCTGAACCTGTTCAGGACTGCATCAGAAGTGATCGTAGCAACGGAGGAAACAAAAGATTTCAGAGTTTGAGTTGAGAGTTGAGCAAAGCAGAGGCAGTGGTTGGTATCGAGTGGAGTCAACCTCAAATACATTGTATGTATTTTTGTGTTCGTATGATTTAATTTAGTTCCCAATGCAGATCTGCACTCTGCAGGTACAAACACAATGAAGGTTGACGAAAATGATACTCTTTGATAATGTGTTCAATTTGTACACATTCTTTGGAAAAATTCTACGAGCAGTTGCTATTTAGACAAAATATAAATTTTGCTATATTTAAGTACAGAATATTTAGTATCTGGTAGTTGCTGGTTGACAATGGGGCTAGCGTGAATAAAATTTCCATGGGAATGTTTCCCTCTTACGAAAATTAGGAACGTGAATAATGGTTGAAACTATCCATCGGAATCTAATGGTATCGGGAATAAATTTTCCGGGTGGATTTGCCAATAATAATTTCAATAAGCCAAATTTGAGCTTACGAAGCGCAGTTGAAAAGAATTGGAGTTTAAATTTGTATTTTATATACTATCTAGTAAATCTACATATATCAAGAACTTCCCCCATATTGTTAGTGCTAACCGGAACACAAGTTTAGTAGTGCCGATTTTTCTAGAGTGGCCATCAGTGCGCGCCTGCGCACTCAATTTGTACAACCATTATTCATACGTTTACGTACGATAAATATTCGTATCCAATGTGCGGCCAGCCTAACAGAATTAATTGGGCTTTCAAACTAAGTAAAAAATGCTACTCAATTGTGCGGCGCGAAATTATTCAGGAAACTGTTACCTCCCTATGGTACTTAAGTTCTTAAGTGGCGATGAAATTTGTATTTTAATTGTATAAACTCATGTATGTTCATAATATGTACGTATACATATATGCATGTATACCTTATATCCGACCACCAGACCGACGGTCAGACAGAATGAATACGCGAGTTACAAAAGTTCAAGTGGTTTCAGAGGTTCGTCAATGACTGACTTTTCTTTATTCATCATAATTCTAGCTTAGAAAAAATTCTTACAAATATACTGAGTCAGCAATTCCTTGGTGAACGGTATCTAATATTATCATTTCCGTTCCCATGAAAATGCTAGATAAAACCTAGACGTTAATACGATGCCATCATTATTCTACTTAATAATGGTGTCATCGTTTACATTCATACCACGCGCCCATAGAATTTATAGACATTGAAGTTAACTCCATGCTAGGATTTATTATCCCGCAACTCCAAAGGTCTAAATGATCCTTATTTATTTCCCTTGAAATCACTCAGATTTACCTTGAGTAAAAAATGATGCTGAAATATTTTATTTCTAAAAAATGTCTTTCCTTTCAAAAACGAAACCCACCTACAAAGAATCTAACTACTAAAAGGAGAACACGCCTACTAATAAGTGCAAACAAATGTGAACTATCATGATTTTTTAATAAAATAAAATAAAAAATAAATTTTTAAAGTAAAATCTGAAAACTGAAAAATTTGTTTCATTTAATTATTTATATCACAACATAAAGTTTGAATCGAGCTACACGTTTCGTATTTAATAATCCATCATCGGGCTTATGCAATTAGGATTATCAAATCCGAAACGCGTAGCTCGATTAAAATATATGTTGTGATATAAATACATTTGTGAAAATTTGAATTAAATAAAAAAAAAAAAAAAAAAATCAGTTTTTAATTTTAAATTTTGATTTTAATTTATTCAAATATCATCATTCTCCACACAACATGGAGACTACACCTCAAATAAATTAACTATCAGTAAAAATAAAATTCAGAGTTATTTCTTCGCTATAACTATTTATTTTATTTTAAATATTTTTTCATAAGGTAGGTACCTATTTATAAATAATATAACGATAATAAAACTGTGTTTCCAATTAAAATGTCAATACTCCGGAAAATGTTTTTGGAATCGAAATTAATAATTTTTATTACATTTGCTTCTCTTTCTTTCTTATTAGTCAATGAGCAAATTTGTGAATTTCCTCATGTTACGTTACATTACGATCGTTTAGTTAAATACAAATAGAAAATCCATTATACAGGCCCTTTCATTAAGCGCTTCCTTTCATCAACTTTTGCATTTTCGAAAGCCAAAATCAAATAAATGCCGATTCAATCACATTTATAACATAACATTTTTGTTCCAAACCTACGTAATAATTACATTGGTAGCAACTAATTTTACCTTCATAAAGGCAACCATATCTGTTAATTCGTTAAAAGAAGCCTGAATGTAGCTTCGGGAACTCCAAGCTCCATGCTCAAGTACCCCAGTTTTTCTATTTAAGAAAAATACTAGTTTCAACAATTGTGAAGCTAAAGGTTTACGTTCTAAGCAAATGTTACCAAATTCTGGATACATACCTTGTTGCAATGTATTCCCTTATATTATTTTTTTCAACTGATGGAAGATAAAATAAATTGATGTGAAAATCAATTTTCTATTGTAAAGGGTAATCCGCATCCTCAGAGACGCCGTACAGTGCGCACCGAAAACGCTATTGCTGCTGTGGAGCAGAGTATCAAAGAAGACCCGAATGAGTCCATCCGCCACCGCGCGCAACAATTGGAGCTGTCGAAAATTGGGCATCTCGGCTGGAGTTTATTCGAGCCAGACGCGGCGGCCACTTGCCCGAAATCATTTTTAAAACATAATGGCAAACCCTTATCTTTATAATAAAGATAAATTCTTGGCCATAACATTAAATTATATGCGTTTTATTTCTTCTTGAAAACCACACGTCTAAAAAAAAACACCCTTAACAACTTTTAAAAGATTACTTAAGTTATTATATTTTATACATACATAGGTTTCAAATATAAAAAATATTTTTTTTTAACAAACATTTTTAACGGTTTCTTCTATCCCCAGGAATCTCATTTTACTGTGCCGTCATAGGATCTCTATTGTGCTTCATCTGCGCTGGAATAAGTCTCACAGCTGAATCATCAAATATGAGAACTAAAGTGAGACGTCGCATAGAAGAAGGCGACCGACTTGTTTGTATTCCATAACAACCAACCAACAACCATTGAATAAAACACCAGTTAGAAATTCAGCATCCAATAAATACTTAATTACAACACAATCTACAATTAGTTTTTAAGATCATAAAACATTTTGTTTATTTTTTTGTTGATTTATTTTTATTTTTTTACAATAATTTACAACAAATAATTGTAACTTAGTTTTAAGTAAGAATACAGATATTAGGATCAAAATATAAAACAAAATACGTGTTTATTTTTATATTTTAGACGAAAGATCACACAAAATGTTTAAATAAAATTAAAAAAAAAAAAATTACTTACATTATTTACAGATTCAAAAATGTTACTTTCGTTTTCCTTTCGACTTTTTGGTTGTTTGGGTTTGGGCAGCTTCCTGTGGTTTTGCTTTAGGGAGATACACCCCGTGGTTGGTCTTTTTTAAATGTGCAAAAAGTTTATTCTTCGATGGAAATGTTGACTTACATGTAACACAACTGTGGGCGGTATCGCAGGATGGATCATCGTTTTGACACTTTGTTGGTTCTTTAACGGGTTCTTTTACGACTGGCTGTGGTTCTGCAACTTCTGTGGGTGTGGGTTTTTTCTGTGCTTTTTTGTTCTTGGACTTTTTGGCTGTCTTCTTGTTCTTTGCCCATTCATCGTCACTTTCGTTAGCTTCCTTTTCTGTTTCTTCTATTTTAGACTCAGTTTTAATCGATTCATCTGCTGGCTCTTCCTCATCGAAATCTTCATTATCGACCTTAGGAGCCTTTTTTGCCTTTTTATTCTTCTTGGCTTTGGCTTTCTTTGTTGAGATCATGATATGTTCTTCTTTTTCATCCTCGTTCTCCTCAACTTCCTGTTCATCAATCTCCAAATCCTTGAGCTCATCGTCAAGGTCTGAAGTCAGTAATTCGTCATCAATATCTTCCAAATCACTAGGCAAGTCGTTCATATCATCTGACATGTCATAGAAGTCACAGTCGAGCTCATCTAAATCATCTAATTCAACTATATGAACCCCCTCCTGTTGATTATTGTCGTCTTCGAATGACTTTTCTTCGTCCTTCATTTCTCGTACAAGCCTCTCGATGTTCTCTTTGTGTTTTTTGCTGGTTTCATGATTTATGAAAGCATTTTCATTCGTGAACGCCCTATTGCAGGCCACACAATACAGATCATCGACAAAGTCAGTCTGTTTAGCCTGATCAGAGTCCGAATTGTTAGATTCCTCTTCAGAGTCCAGCTCTCCATCGTATTCCTGCTCCAGTTGCTTTAGTTGTTCCTCAAAACCTTCGTTGAAAACATTTGCGTTAGCCTTGCGCATCTCTTCTAGCTCGCGATTGCGTTTCCTGATCTGTTCCAGTCGGTTTTGTTCCTGCTTCTGGCGATTGAGGGCAGCTTTCTCCTCCAGTAGCTTCTTGTTTGCTTGGACACGTTTATCTCTCTTCCGAATGAACGATACTAGGTTTCTCACCTGAAATAAAATGTCAAGTATCTGTACGTACAACTGCCATTATTTAAAAGACTTACCTCTTCATTTCTTTCCCTCTTGGCTTGTTGGACAATTTTCTTCATGTCCTTTTCGATGTATCTTAGCACCCGGCGATCCTTGATTCCGGTTATGTCATGCGGGCACAACCAAGTGTAGGTCTTCTTAGTGCAGTAGCTCTGCCAGTAAGCATAAAATGGCCCAACAACTTTTTCATAGCTGCTGGTAGAATCACCAAACTTGGGAATATTCTCGATTTCCTCCTCGTCATCCATGAATTCCGCATCTTCAGCAGAGATTTTCTCAAAAACCTCAGCATATGTTTTGTAAAATCCTTTATCATCATCACCATAGCCTTTGAAGCACGAAACTGTGAAATATTGAAACAAATCCAAGCAATTCTCTTCGTACTCAGAGTTCTTGCCACGCAAAATTTGTTCCCTGTGATTGTCGTACCATGCACGTTCATGTTGATCCGACAGCACCTCGTAGGCTTGTTGGAGTGTCTGGAACTTCTCTTTGGCTTCTTCCAAATTATTTAGATTCTTGTCTGGATGCCAGCGAAGCGCTAGCTTTCTGTATGCTGTTTTGATGTCCCCATCGCTGGCATCGCGAGCAACACCAAGTTCCTCGTAATAGCACTTCATGATGTAACGTTGTTCGTAAGTAGGTACAATGTAACAACGATTGAGCGCTGAACCCTTCGATAACAACACCAAAGGAAAATTTAAAATGTTTAACTTTGCCAAAAAATTTAGAAAAATTATAAATAATTTTTTGCTGCTGTCACCGCATGTACCTCAAATTCACACAGCGCACACATGTAATAGGGATTTGAATTTTTTTCTTTTTAAACAAAACAAAAGGGAAAATGTCAAAATGGGTAGGTGATGCCAAGCAATTTTACATTTGCTATAAAATGGTTCGGGTACAAGATATTTAACAAAAGAATGAGTTCAAAGAAACAACTTTTACCTCCGACCATTACCATTACGTTGTACATATCACAGATTAGCTACATGAAGATGAGAATGTTTCGTACGTTTCACCCTCCAAAACCCATTTGTTTACATTGTTGTATTTGTAATTTCTTCCCGCGTCGATGAATAGATGTGAATTGCAAAAACAATTTAACCAGGTGTGTGAAGATCCTTACTGTCTATGTGTGAGGTTTTTATACCCACATTCTCATTTTTTATCTGATATCTGACAGCTCAAGCTTGTAGGCAAACTAAAATGGCTGCCGGGGATTCTCATCTTCATGTGACTAATCTGTGGTACATATTTAAAGATTTCCTTGAAGGTAAAGAAAGTTCACATCGGACCCACTCCGCCGATTTATCAGTATTTAAGCGAACTGAAGCAGGATTTTTTTAATAAAAAAAAAAAAAAAAATAAGTAGGAGCGATATAAAATACAAGCCGTGTTTTGTTGCAAGCACGAGGAGTTTTGGTTAAAAAAAACGACATCGGGGATTAGCGACGCCATTACAGAAACAAAATGGAGTTTCCATACAAACTATCGATAACTAGTATGCAATTCCCACCGGTAACACAGTTTTTCTCCGTGCTTAAATTAGGCCCCGAGAATTCTCTGCGCTTGGCTAAGCCCGAAGGGGATAAGTTGTTGTTGCATTTAACATGTAAATTGCAGGACAGGACGTCGTTTTTTTCGATTGATTTCCTCGGGGCTTGCAAAAAAACACGGCTACTGATAACCAGGTTCCAAAATATATACCTACTAAAATTACTTTTATCTAAAGTCCTTCTAAACTATACGAGTAATTTTAAGTGCTTGTATATCCGCTTAAAAAATAATTTCCGTGTAAGACGCAACAAAAATTTTGCTTAATTTATTAGTGGCGATAGATTTATATCTCCGCTTAATGAACTAAGGGCATATACAAAAAATTATAACTATTATAACTTTTAAACATGTGCAATGTTGGGAAATAATGATTACATACTTTTTGTAATTTATTACAACTTTCATTTCAATTAAAATTAATAAATATAATTGAAAATAGTAATGGGTTCTTGCAACTAGTTGAAGAAAAGCACTGTGTTAATTAGGTGTCTACATTTAAGGAAATTGATTTCTTGGATTTTAATTCATAATACGTTTATATTAATTAAAAATTATAATAATAATAATTGACAAAAAAAAATAAATTAATTATGTTTTTGTGTAATGAGAACTGACAATAAACGAAATCATTACTTCTTTTTTGATTATTATTTTTGTTTCCAAATATATTAATATAATTGAATTGCAAGTAATTGAGTTTATTCAATTACATCATTACATATAATTACTAATTAAAATTGTAAATCCAAAAGTAATTGAAAAAGTATTTGAAGATTTCAATTACAGGTAGTTGTAATTGAATTTTTGTTTTAATCATTATTTTCCACCTCTGAACATGGGTTAAGCGGTTTTTGCACATTTATTTTAAGCCCGGGGCCCAATTCCGCAAGCGTGAGTCTTTTCTGTGTGCACAAAAATCAGTGTACACATTAAATTATGCGATTCCGCAAGAGTGAGGTGCAATCTTTTTGACAGATAAAGCGTACACTAATAGGCAAATTTATTCAAGCATATTTTGAGCGTGAATAGAAAGTGTACACGGAAAACAATTCACACTTGAGGAATTGAGCCCCAAGAATGCGTACAACAAAACATATCTTATGCTAAGCTTTTATTTTGTGTTTGTTTCACCAATGAACAAAAGGGAAATTTAAAGTAAAATTTAATTTTCCTAACCTATTTGGATACAAAATAGGTTGTTTCCCTTCTCACATGCGAAATACACAAGAAAATGTGAAAATCATTTTGATATTCATAAATACCAATGCTTTCCTGTGGGATAGCTTTAACAGGAGCTACTTTTGTTAAAAAAAAACTGTTATCAATGGGCTGATGGGCATATCTAGAGTCACTTTAATACAAATAAAATTACACTAAAAAAAATAGAAATTGTCAGTTTTGGGAAATCCGAAATGTCTAAATTCCATGAAATTTTCAGCAAAATTCCGGACATTTGTCAACAGTTTTCTTGGACAATAGGTGTCCCACTTCGCCTTCGCGAGTTCCACTTCCAAGGTTTTTAACTCCCTCTCAGGATCATCTGTCCCGCTCACTCAAAGTCCGGAATCAATTAAAACAAAAATGAATTAGAAATATAAAATTAATACATAGTATCTCCTTACATTATTATAAGATTCAATAAAGACAATGACCAAAATTTGCGTCCTAGAAGGGTACAGCACTACAGCAGCCTCTGACTTTTTAGCCTGGGTGAACCGCATTTCGGAGTTGAGATCACTTTAACTTTTATAATTGTATAAAATTAAAACACAATTTTGAATTTATTTTTTGAATATGTTTTCATTTTTATTTTTCTTACAAAAATTTTAACTTCCCTCACATTCTATACAACACATTCATCATGAATATATAAATTTTAATTTTATTATAACTTACAACTTCATTTTATTTGCATATCAACAAAGAAAAATTAATTTAATATTTATGCAATATAAAAAAAAAAAAACTTAAAACATAATTCGAAATATAAAACTGAGCAAATACCTACAAGTGCATAATTTGTTTTCTTTTTTAGTTTCATTATATAAATAAACGATTTTATCTAATATTGAGTTAGATTCAATGGGACAAAATGACTTTCAATTATGCTTATAAAATTAACTATCTCGCACGTTCACTAAATAGATTAAAGTTAAACGAAAATTTGAAAAATCATAGATCTTATTTATGTTATGTAAAAAAAAAAACAACTATTTGCTAACAATTTTTATTGCGGTCTATAGCTCGTCATGTTTTGGCCCTGAGAATTCATCATGTGAAATGAATCCGTTTTTGTCCTTATCTTCGTGCTGGAAGATCTCTTCAACGAGCTTATCATTTTCCTTGAGCATACTCTTGAGTTCTTCTGAGTCTTGTCCTTCAACAGCAGACATTTGTTTCTTCAAGTATTCGCTGACCTGAAGGTAAATTAAAAAAAAAAAAAAAAATGTTTTATATAGAAAAGTAATTCAGTTTATGAATTTAAGAACAAAAAATTGAGTGCTTTTGTAACCTAAAAAATTTGTAGGTCTATTCACGCTTGATAATAGAAAATGACGAAAAAATCAAAAATGAATTAAAATTTCGTAGTAATTTTTAATTTGCAACTATGCAAGGCTTTTTGTCTTCAAGTGTGAATACCCTTTATTTGTGTTTAGTAATTTAAAATTAGAAACAAACATATTTACAAAGATGCATCTCTCATGCCATTGTTTTTAATCTCAATAAAGTTTTGGGAACACTTGCATGTTTTCAACAAAAAAAAAAAAAAAACAATAATTCTATACAATAAAGAGTAAAGAATCTCAAAAATCTCAAGTGATAGAGCAATTTTAATGCTAAAAACATTGATTTATTTTAATTTCTGTTAGTAGGATAAAAATAAATTCGTAGTCCAAACTCTTCAGCTTGAAATTTTGAATATTTCTTGTCCCTGGTCAAGCTCTCTGTGAGTAAAGTGCTCAACAATATAAACGGCATCAATTATAAGTTTAAGATCAAAAGATGACAAAAACTAGCCAAATTTAATCTCTACAACATACTTTATTATTCCTGAAATTTAATTCGAATTCGGTAGAGTCATTCAGATTTTATCAAATTAAGACTGAGTCTCCATATAATTTTGGAACTATACACACTGTGGCGTATACGTATTTTTTTTTTACATACGACTTGTTCATGTCTCGCACTTTATATCTGTCTCCTTTTCATTCTGCAGTACGCTGTTTGATGAAAAAAATTGATAATTGTAGCAGATTGCTTAGAGAAGTCGCCACTTTTTTTCTTTTGCACAGAAGACAGTGACATTTGTGTGTTTGTTGTTTGTTTTTGTTGTTTTTATTGTGTTTATTTTTATATTTTATTCTTTGCAATTGATGAATCACTCTCCATGGATATTGTTCCACTGTGTTTTTTCAAGCATTTTGTTGTCATATTGGAGATCACAGACAAAATTTGTGTCACCTCGGCAGTGTTGAACACTAAAATTAAGTTGCGCGTAAATTAGGGCCAAGGAGGGAAGCGATTCAAGAAACAGGCGTGTTAGATGAAATGTAACACAGTGCGCATAATTAAAGATTTTTTGTGGTGTCAGCAGATAAGTTATACTTCTTTTCCACAAAAATTCTGTTGTCATAGATTCTTCAGTAACCATTTTACCATCTTCTTTGTCGGTAAGCTTCGGCAGAAAGATGTAGGTGCCCTATATTCATTCTTGCTCTGGCCACCGACGCTGACCAGAAACATTCATACAGAAACAGGGTACATGACCTGATTGTCCAGGAGCTTTCACCAAAATTGTCAGATAAAAACGAAGCAGACTCTCCATGAGTTTATAACCTGTGGCAGTTGTGTATAAAAGTTGTAGAAGTTTTGTTACTTTGAATTATTTTCGTTTGTAGCAACTACATATATTGCACTTTAATTTTTAAACGAAGCATAAGCATAAGTAAGTTTGTACATATTTTGTACATTCAAATCATTTTCTTAAACCAATTAGTATAACAGTACGATTGAATTTATCCTACCTTATAAAAACCCCTTTAATCGTATAATTTATTATACAAAATGAACCAAGTCCATCACCGGATAAGTGAAATTTTTCACAAACAAAAAAGGGCATACAAAAAAAAAAATGAAAGTGCGACCCATACATAAACGTTTACCTCTTCGCGACTCAACATTTTGTCATTGTTGTCATCAATTTCTTTGAAGACATTAGTTGTTGGTGGGGTGTTGCCAATGTTAACAAGTTCAACATCAAACGTTAATACAGCATTTGGTGGAATAACGTTTCCAGCTCCACGGTCACCGTATCCCAAGTTTGGTGGAATGGTCAATTTACGTTTTTCACCTATAAGAATAATTTAAAAAAAAAAAAACAACCCGTTAACATAAAGTACTTTTGACGAAGTGTAGCCTGCGCTGATGTAGACTTTTAATTGCTACACACTAAGAAGTGTCATCCACTTACCAACACACATATCTAACAATCCTTGGTCCCATCCCTTTATCACTTGACCGGCACCCAATTGGAATGTGAATGGTTGATCACGATCCAAGCTGAAAAAGACAGAAAATTGAAGAAAGTTGGTTAAATTTTTAAATTCAACAAAGTATTTATTTATGCATGAGCAAAATAACACCCCATTATAGAGCTAAATATTTCGAAAGACTGTGCTGCCGAGACATTTTTTATGACGATGCGCTCGCCATATAATGATACCGTAACGCATTTGTCATATAATTTGATAGCTTTACCAAGCGCGTATCTCTTCACACGATTCATCATTTTGTAATTTTATTTATGGAAAAATACACGGTAAGTCTTCTGTTCTGTGCACCAAAAACCACCCAGTGACAAGAAAAAATAAGGAAGCCTCCTAAGAAGAGCATTACATGTGGCAGTGTGGCAGGGGGTATAAGGAAAAAAAAGAGAAACATTTGAAGAAAAAACGATTCTTCTAGCTGTCATGCATGATTATGCGAAAAGGGAGTGAAAACAGTTTTAAATATTTATCATACACCACGAGGAAAAAAAAACTTTCTTTTTTGTCGTTTAATATTTAATTAGTGCGCCTGTCATATTCTAGAACTTAAAAAAAAAAAGTCTAAAAACAATGTTGTTGTTCCGCCTAATGAATACAACGGTTACCTTAAGGCTACTAGTACTATACCACCTTGTTGGCTTTCACAGAAACATGTCCCAATATATTTATTGCATCGAAACATCGCCGTAATTTTTTTTTTTGTTCAACTTTAAATTGTCCAAAAGTTTGTTTCATGTTTCCCAGGAGCCATTGCGATGAAAAAGTCCTTATTATCTATGACTTTTCTCGTTTGCATAGGTCTCTCTGCTGGTTGGATTTGCTGTTGCATCTCATACTCTAAATATGATGAACAAACATCCCAGGGGCAAAGTTTTCGATAAAAACTTGGTTTTATGTCATGTTGCGCGTCTTAAAGTTAATTTTTTTTTTCAAGTAGTTAATCTCTTGACAATTCATCCGTGGTATGGCATATTTTTCTTGCTCTAGTGGAATTCAGCGGAACTTCAGAATGTATAACAAATTGTCAAAACTACGGAAGTTTAAGTGTTTAAGGTTTTCCTATATTGTTTTTTTTTTTACATTGACACTTTAACTAAAAATATTCTTCTCCTACCATTTGTGTAAAACAATGGTGTCGTTATTGTTATTATTATCCAGCTCTCCAGGCTGCTAAGGTCTGTATTGGATAAGCAGAAGGATATTATTTATAAAGTTGTGGGTATTTTGTTTCTTAAGAAGCGTTTAAATATTTTATTTGATTCTCGAGGGGTATCAAGTCGTCCCTGTATAACTAAGACTGTAGACGAAACAAACAAAAACAATAGGGGGAAGAGTCGCGAATAACATTGCATACAAATGTCATTGTAAAGCGGATTTTTTGTTGCCTTGTGTTTTGTTTAGATACGTTTATACCGTCACCTTTCTGTTTTTATATAAATGTATTTTTTTTTTTTTATTTTTGAATGTTTTCACATGTTTTTCGTTGAAGGTGGATTACTTAAAAAAGACGCGAGGATTTAGACTTCTTTGGTTACCTATTTGTATGAATTTTTATTGCATGTATTGTATACGTATAGTCATGAATATCTAGTGTAAATGTCATGGTTATTCCCATTTTTATGGTTATCTCTGGCTGATGTGAGGCTTTTGGGAGATTTGACAGTTTTTATATGTTAATTTTTATAAAAGTATCGTATGAACGAGTTTTTACGATCGATTAACCAAAATAATGTAAATTAATAATAATTGATATGATACAATAAATACAGGTTGTGCGTTACATAAATTGCGATTGGAAGGTATAGGTAGGTAGGTACGTTGGAACTCGGAACACTAGCTATTGTGTAAAAAAAACAAAAAACTATGAAATTAATACACACGCAATCTCAAAATATTATAAAAGCTTAATTAGGACACCAATGCACTCGAATACATTTTCAGTGACCATGACATTGGGAGGAAGGAAATGAGCAAAATAAGTAATTAAATGAGTTTAGCTTTTCAATGCAAACCGCTCTGGATCATTGAATCAGATACACTATGTCCGATTTGAAAAATTGTAGTTTAGAAAATTATGCACAAACAATTAGGTATAACACATTTTCGTAAGAACGATAGATTTTTAGAAAAAAGAGCCTGAATTCCACCCACTTATTATCACCTTACCTATAAAATCAAGCTCTGGGTCAAGTTAAAGATACTTTTAAGGAAATGTTTAAGACGTGAAAATAAAAATCTTTCACGAAATATAAACTTTGTCTTATTTTTTTTTAAATCTTGCCACATATCAACGGCAATTTTATCTTTCTTAACACCCTTTGAATACGGATATTTTTATAAAGCTACTTTTACCTATAAAAGAGGAAAGGGTGCATGTAATTCTGACTGTTTTTTGATGTGTAAACATCTATGCTGGCGGTAGAGTAAAAAAAACGTGAACGTTCGTGTGCAACGTTACGTCGTGCAACGTTACGGTGTGCAACGTTATGATCTGCATACTAGGATGGGTGCGTTCAGTGAAAAAAAATCTTAAGATCCCCTTCAAGCAAAAACAAGTCCGTTTTGGATCCGCGCACGTTGATGTTTACACATATTAACCGTGAGTCCCGGCACTCACACAATTTTTTTAGTTAAGAGAGTCGTAAAGCTTAAGGGAACTTCATCATTGATTTGAAGGTGCCCATATTGAGCTAAGGTGACTACCAACAAAAATGGCAGGGAGATGGAACACACGCTTAAAAAGGTATGACATTTTGATCCAACAATCCCTGACCAAAAGAATAGTTGCATCACTAACCGAAAAAATAAACCCCTACGATTTGAATCCGTACTTACATCCACTCTGCTAAATCCCCAAAAAAATATGCTTGAATTTAGAAAATTACAAACGCTTGTAGAATTTACTATCAGAGTGGATACAATGCACAAACATACAGATATTCTCATCATATTCTCATTTTTACTTGCTCTATAGGGCAAGTATTGGTTTCGTGTAGAAACAAAAATCGAGGTTATGATCAAAACTAACACTACGATAATCGAGACGTCCGAAAAAGTGGGTTTCGTCATGCTGTCCGTTGGTCTGTGCGTCCACTGTAATTTGAGCTAGAACCTAATCGGGTGGACCAATTTGCATGAAATTTGGTACAGAGCATTTTTATGGGATTCCCTAGAGGGAAAATTCGAATTTTCATCTAGAACGGGTAGCTGCCATACAAATATTTTGGTTTCTTCTTCAAATTTTCTCAAAAACGGCTCTAACGATTTTGATTTAACTTCGTACCTGTAATAACCAAGTCAATTGTAAGAAAACTGCATTTCAATTTTTTCTCAAAAAAAATCACATTACGGAAGTAGGAATTCCAGGTTATTTTGAGAAAATGGTCTTATTTTTGGGTTATTCGCGTATATCTTTGCCATTGTTAGACTGATTTTGTTATAATTTTGCAATCTAATGCTTCTCAATAGTTTAAACAATATTGCATTTTAGAATTTTTAAAAACATTTTTTTAAAAAACAAAAAGAAATCAAACAAAAAATCAATTTTTTAGTGCTTTCGACTCTTTTAATATTTTCTCGTTAAATATATATACATCATGCATCTTCAATGTGAGGTTACGCAACATATTTAACCACAAGAGCAAGTTTTTGCGATCAAGTCGTGCATATTTTTTCTTACCTTTTCCTTCCAATTTACTATACCTATCAAATTTCCATGATCTCTCATGATTTTTTCAAATCATAAATTTATGTCTAGTGCTTTTTCAATTTGCCGCTAAATATTCTATGAAATTGCATATTTATAGTTTATTGTTCATTTTGTTTGCATTCAAATTTGCACACATTTTTTTTAAGAGGAGAATTGTTTGTCTTTACTTCGTTGACAAACGATCGAACAAACATTTTTCACCGATTTTTCGTGAATTGGAATTCAGTACAATTTCTTTTATCTTTAATTCATTTTATTCGCGTCTTGTATCCAGACGAAAAATGTATTATATACAATGTTAATCATTATTTTACATGCAGAAGTGTTATCCTTCAAAATTTTTTCATCTCGATTCTACTGCAATATAAAATCAAACGAGCATATATACCTAAGATGCAATTTGAAATAGGTACATTCCACCCAAATGTATCCATGAACTGTACATATTGTACATACATTTTAGGTACACTCATATATAAAACCTTAAATGTCGGCCATAACTCTTTTCTTGCAATTTTCGTTTTCGAATTAACGGCCGTTTTACAACATCTTCATGGCGTTCTCATGTATGATTCTCCCCAAGAACTAGGATACACTTCTTCCAACCGATTTCATGGGATTTTTCATCAAAAAGCGCATCGGGAATGGTAAAATACTGTAGAAACATTTCCCTCGCAAAAAAAAAAAAATATCTCATCTTTTAAATAATTAATAAGCAGCGCAATAGAATACCATCAGGGTGTCTGAGTGTCTATCTGCATGGTTTTTGAATGAACCGCGCAAACTGTAAAAAATCTTCCTCCCAAAAAAAAAAAACAGATTCGGTTCGAATAAATGGCCAAAGAAAACGTGATGTTCCTACCTTAACTATAAATTCTTAAGAATTTATACATTTTGTACTGCACATATAAAAATGTAAAACAAACGCACTTCTTTGATTATATCTGAAGGGTAAACGAAAATAGTATCTTCACGGTGGGATGGATCCATTCTATGGGAAAATCCAGAAGAACATTTCAACTCAGACAAGCTTCTAAATCGAAGTCAAAAAGTACTGATGGCTCTGTCCGAAGTATTCATCATCTATTGAAGTATCTTTTTTCACCCAAAGAAGAAGGAGAAAACCTTGTTCCTAACCACATTCTTTACTTTTTTAAATTCACATTTACAAAGCTTAGAGGCAGAATGAAGGGTTTGAGTTTGAAAGTGCTAAAAATTGAGATTCATTCAAGGTTCACATAAAAATCGCATTGATATGCTCTCTATACATTATTCAATAGGGTTGGTTGTTGTATATCACATGAGATATGTATAGGTATATATGGCGCGTGGTTTCGAATGAACTGTACAAGGTCTACACACATTTGAATAAGTTTCCTGATTTCCAGAGTGAAATGTTTAAAATAAAATCCTCAAAATAAAAAAAAAAAATGAGTCGAAAAGGAAACTTCATAAAATATTTAGTGAACTCATAAAAAAATGCAAACGTCCGAAAGGACACGTATCGGTGGTGGGTGGATATGTTTTGTTTGGTTTGGTAAATACTAGCTGATGGCGGGCCAGACGGATGCCACCTGTCCTTTTTTTTGGATTGAGAAGAGCCAACGATTTTTATCCCCAATTGAATCCGTTTATGGGAATTTACCACACCCTGATAATGTGCGGAGTGATTTTTTGATTTCTTCCGGTCCCCTGGTCAATCCCACGGGTGACAGTAGTATGTATAGTCCCTGAATGATATATGTTTGCATTTATATGTAGGTATCTTTTGTTAACAATGTAAACTGTTTTGTTGATATGGACAAGGTGGGAGAATTGTAAATTTAATTTGTGTATTGTTGTCTTTGATTGATAAATTATGAACAAAATGTAATAATATGTTTTTTTCTCCTTTTATTTTTCATTCGATTTTTTTTTTGCAATACATTCAGGCAGGGTTGAGAAGGTTAAGGCTTATAAGGTGGTAGGTATATGACTGTGGCACACAAGTTTTGGTTCGCAAAAGCAGAAACAAGAGTAGTCAAGTAGGCAGAGAGCCCTTAAGAAAAAACGATTGCTTTGCGCTAACGAGCACCGTATTTGAACTCAACACATTTAAAATGGTGTTTTTTTTACCGAGGGATCAGGGTTAAATCGGCATTCTAAAGATGGGTTGATTCTCGAAGGAAGAGAATTAAAGGAAATTTTCCACTTACAAAATATAAATCTTCTTAAATAAATATGTTTCCAATTGAAAAAAAAAAAATGGATTCTGTATAGGATTTAAGTGCCAACGAAAAATCACAGAAAGAGAAAACATCAGATATTACAGAAGAAAACGTCAACAAAAATTAAAAAATCCTGCCTTTCCTGGCCATCCCTTTCTCACCATAAAGTAAGAGTGGGCAAAAGCACAGAGACTTAAAAAAATCGGAAGAGACAGTCAAGGAAATACTTTGGTTTGATTTTTAAATTGGCAACACTGTTTCTCTAGTGACATTAAATTTGACAGCGGGCACATAACCTCCCCTGTAGATTGTGATAATTCAATATTTTAAAGGGTGTTTTTTTTAGACGTGTGGTTTTTAAACCACCAATACTTTTTTCAGAGTTGGTCTTTTTGACAGCTGTCACTTGATTTATGCTCAGTTTGGTTTGCCATTTTATAATGAATAGACTTACCCATGAACAATGTTTGCAAATCGTGCAAATTTATTACCAAAATAATGGTTCGGTTCGCGTGACGCATCGCGCGCTGCGTCCAATATTCGGTCGAGCAACCATGGATCGGTTTCGCACCGAAGAGGCTATTGCTGCTGTTGAGGCAGAGTATTGAAGAAGACCCGAATGAGTCCATCCGCCATCGCACGCAACAATTGGAGCTGTCGAAAATTGGGTCTCTCGGCTGGGATATATTCAAGACAGCCGCGGCGGCCACTTGCCCGAAATCATTTTTAAAACATAATGGCGAACCCTTATTTTTATAATAAAGCTAAATTTTTCGCCATAGCTTTATTTCTTCTTTCTAAAAAAAAACACCCTATACTATTTCGTTCGGTAATTACATTGGTAATCCAAAAGAAGAAATCCCATGCAGTAGAACACTAGAACACACCTAACTCTAACTTTGTGAAATGAGACACACATATAGGCAACACACAACACAGAGTGTGTATGATTTCGATTCGGCTTGCAAATTCAGAATCGTTGTCTATTCATTCAAAATGAAGAACTGTAATTTTTTTGGGTTCAGAAGGCTTTTAGACGACCAATAGAAAACACCATAATTCTAATTATAGAAGTCCCATATGAACTTCCACAAAAGGTTTTGAAATTGGCAATACCTACCGTTTATAGTGGTAATATATTTGACAACTGCCAAATGATTTGTGGTCAGTGTGTTTTGCCATTTCACCATGAGTAGACTAATGCTGGATTTACACGACTGACACATTGGCATTCTGGCATATAAATGTCAAAAAAATGAAAGAACAATGGAAAAATTCATTCTTTTGGCAGTATAGTGACAGAAAAATGCCAATTTGTCAGTCGTGCAAATCCAGAATAATACTGGGTTCACACAACTGTCAAAATATCATTATTTCTGTTAAATTCTAGACATTTTTCATTTTATCGTTTAAATTCTGTATTGTGCTGACACAATTTTGGAAAATTATGACAAAATACAATAAAAAATGAACTTGCTCACCGTAAAAACGTTATATTTTTTATGGAGTATAAATTTAGAATGATTTTGTTTCTGCCATCTGTTGGCTTTGTTTTGTGACAAAAAAAAATTTACCTATATTACCATTTGGCGGTATATGGTAGTCGTGTAAAGCAAGCCTTATTTCGCAAGTTTTGTGACAGAAATTCTCACAGTTTGACAGTAGTGTGAATCCAGCATTATTGGCACAATATTATTTTTTTTTTTAACTCAAAATAATTTGAAAAATTCAGCCTTGTGATGCTTTTCATATTGAATTAACGCAAAACACCAAAACTAATTAAATAATTATGACGCAATCAATTTGCTTAAGGACAAGTTTGTATAAAAAAACGAAAACAACTTAAACAAGCCACAGGAAATGTTACATGTTCACCAGATCATAAGTCTATCGTAGCGTCTGGGATTATGCCACCACTCTGATCATTGTTACGCCACACTTCGTCTGATGCGAGGCTGGCAAAAGAGAAAACATCTTCAAAACACCCCAATAAAATTGCACACATAATAGTATACTTAACTACACACAAACAAACGGATGTTGTTTGAACATCTTTTTTTTTAACAAGAAACTATACTTTCAGGCTTTTTGTTTCCATAACCAAAGATGGTCTTGGGGGCAGCAATGGCTAGCAAAAGCAATATCAGTATGTAAGGTATACATATGTACCAAATAGTGTGCCAAGCATTTTATACTAAAGACCCCATTGTATGTTAATTAAATAGCAATTATACATTTTTTGTTGGATCAAAACAAGTTGTAGGCTCTCACGTACAACAATACAACACTAAGATTTGCCGAAATTATAAAAAATGCAATCACTCATTAAATAGTCATAATTAGTCTGAGGTATCAAATTGGGTGAAAGCATTTTGCACGGTCCTTGATGGCATACCGCTTGCCTATGTGTCAATAAAACTTTGTGTGTGTGGCCATAAACTTCAAAACTTTCTACATAACAAACTGTCTTGCCGATCGACTTATGATCGATCATCATCCAAGAGGCGGCTACTCTGTGAATCATGGCATCGAGTTTCGAGTTAAGTCTTCCAGTTCCAGCCAAAAATGGTGGCAAGGTAACTTTCACTGGTTCTCTCTTTGTGTTGTACAATGTTCATTCAGCGGGGAATAACAAGTGCAAGGTAGGTTGGATTGGTATACCTATACTATATACATAGATAAACCTGCTCCTGTTTGAAGGTGTATCTTCAGTCAACACTTGACTTTCTTATGCAGTTTACACAATGCAAATAAAATTATGGTCGTCTCGTAACCTATAGCGTAAAGTTCACTATCTGTACAATGTTACCCTATAACGTGAAAGAAGAATTATAGACCAACGACCGAGAAAAGTTCCCAAATTAATCTGCAGACTGCTGGGTAGCCATAAATTTAGACTTCTCACTGACAGCTAACGACGACGCGACGACTACGCCCGATGGTGCCGTGTAGATGCAACAAAGACACCTATTTCATGTCAAAATGATGCCATCCAAAAAATGAATGTGATGATAGCAAATGAGACAAAATGTATGTAGGTAAGCTACTCTCATACTATTCATAAATTCTGATTAAGTAATTGCTCCCTTTTGGAGCATATTGTCAAATTAATTTACCTTACGGACACGTGAATTCGTTTAGATGATCCGTTTTGATGAAATATAGGTTGCTCAAAACTGACAAAAGCCGTGAAAACGTGACACGAATTCAACTGGACAATTGTTTAAATATTTTATAATTCGTTTTTGCCACCCCTGCCCTGCTGTCTTCATCTGCTCTCGGGGGATAAATAATTCAAACAGTGGTTGAGCCAGAGACAACAAATTGTCATCTTCCAACCCGAACCCACCACTGCTGATGATGGCCATCCCGATCCCACACCACAACCAACGAATCGCTAAAAACAAATGCAAAGAAGATGAAACAACGGGAAGTAAATTGAGGCGAGTTTTTCATTCAAAATAAAATAGCAGTAGCAGCAGTAGATAGTACGGGTTACGAGTAGTATAGGTAGGTAGGTAGGTATATGTACATATAGACACCCCAAGTATCCGATATTTTATTCATCTGAATGCTACCTCTTGCTACGTGCTCGAGGTTGGCAAACGACCCAAACTTGTATGCAATTCACTTTCTCTGTTTGAGATGGCGGCGAGTTGATGGAGGATGGTTACGTTAAGTTAGTTGTTTTTTTTTTTGCCCATTTGCTTCTGCTTCTGGTCTAATGTGACCTCGTCGGGAACAACTATATAGCTGGCTGGTTGGACGAAAATGAATGGCAAATATGGTTGCATAACATAATCCACTTTATAATTAATCAGACACGTATGCAATTGCCTCCGAAAGAAAACGAAGAAGACAAAAAGACTGCGGTTAGTTCATTTCAAAAAATACAAAAATGCCTCTAAACCTTTACTTTGACAGGTGGGTGGAGTACTTATTAAGTACTGCCTCTGCCAGTTTCATTTTCTTTTGTCGATCGAAATTAATTTCCAAACCGATGGTTCACTTAAGGTTATGATGGTTTTATTGCTGTGATTGGAAAAGAATGCTCCTATCTAACCCTTGACTAATTGGGTAAACGTTCTTTCAATTTCGGTATGTTTGATTAGTAATTTTGCCCGGGAAGCATTTATCTGGTTTGGACATATCCCAACGAAAGAAAAATAACAACCTGTCGCGGAGGAGCTATTTGCTTTAAGCATTTAAAATTATATCATCCTTGTCTCAAAGGACGAAATGCTTTAATTGCTTGTTGTGCACCTGATACAAAATTGCATAACGGAAAATGAAAAAAAAAAAAAAACAGAAACAACATCCTTGTCTCGGGAGGAAGATTATCCCTCGTCAACGATGCGAAAAAGATGCTCTTCTCTGTTAATTTCCGGAAAATAGTGTACCCTCTGGCGTATGCTGTTTCTTTCTATTACCATATACATGTATAGCACCCACATTTAGGGTGCAACCACAAGAGTATACTCTTTTGATGCTAAAAAAATAACCTTCAGCTTCGATGCATCCACAATGGGGCTCAAAGGTGCGAATGCTTGGGCTTTATCGAAGGAGTGGGTAAAATCAGTATTTAATTTTTTTTTTTTTGTTGGTGTTTTCACTTCAACAAGTTCTATCGTGTAGACACGACAAGTATTTTTTGAGTGGAGAATTATATAGAAGACAGATTGTCGTCGGATCGTCACAAAATAAATTCAAATTGCATAGAGCAAAACTTTTTTTTTTCTCCTGAACATCCGTCCGTGGCCCTGGGCCTGGAGGTCAACTATATTGGAACTATATGTATATATTTGTTTGTCAGTCAGTTTGGAGTTCACTTTTGATTTTACTCAATTAGGCAAGGACGATAGATGATGTAGAGTGTACCTATAGGGAAATTTGTGAGGTTTGAACTTCTGTATGACAGAAGGGAAGTTTATACAAAAAGAGCCACTTAAACTGTCGTATATTATAATGTGAACAGGGTTGAAGCAATCAAATAGAGCGCCTATTTTAAAATTTTAATTTTGGAAGTGACTCTAGACATGCCAATTATAACAGTTTTGGTTTATAAAAGTACTGTTTATGCGGCCCCGCAGGGCCAGGGCCCTCCGCCGGTGGGCAAAAATTAGGCAACCAGAGTTTAATGGCACTTTTAATGGCAAAAAACTGTTATAACTGTTATAAATTGGCATGTCTCTAGTCTCGTGCTTTAATTTTTTGTATCCTACATGTATGTACATATGTATGTGGAGAAATTTCAATTGTCATGGGTATAGAGCGATTAAAGTATAACACTTCACTTTTTAGCGTGGCTTGACGCTAATGATGGTTTGTTATGTTTACACATCTTAGCCTTGAGTAACCTGGTACTCGAAGATACTTTTGGTGACATTCTTCCAGACTAATCATAATGTTGAAGGTGCAACACTTCATTTAGTGATTCAAGCAGTATCCTTATTATGTAGGTATAGTTTCTTCAACTCGATTGTATGGAATTATTTATGTAAGCTAGTTCTCCAACCAGGCACTAGTTGCAGTACAGCTGAGTATGAGAAGATTTAACGACGAGCTCTAAGATGATAGCTGATGCGTCACATGGGTCATATGAACAGCAATGCACCAACCTATAACTAGCACCAACAGAAATTTAACGAAGCCTAGAAACGTTTATGTGAAATAAAATTTAATGGGGTTCAAAGGTCTCCAAAAATGTTTAAAGGTGTATATTAATTTTAAATAAAAATGTTGAAACATTTCATGAATACCAACCTCCTAAAATGGTAATTTTCGCAGGAAAAACATACATAGTAGGTACATAAATAAATGCTGGGAAAACGCCATGTTAAATTAAACAGAAAGTAGCCAGTTATGAAGTTGTTATTTTTGTCAACAAATTGGATCATATAAAATTTTTAAGAAAATACAAGATTTTAACGTCGTGTTAAATAAACAGAACTTACTTAACAACATATGTTACTAACAACTTTGAACAAATTTTGTTAAAATTACATGACAATCTAGTCAAATTAACTTGATTTACTGTTAAATTAACTAGGCTTGTCTTTGTAACCTAAACCGTTACTCAAGATTTAATCAACCCCAGAGTTGTCACGTTTGCACGTGAGCCAGGGTGAATTAATACGAGAAACTGTAACTTTTACAATGTCCAACAGTGTAGTTAACATGGCCGCTTGTCAAATCAAAACTATGAACCTACAAGACAAGAGGTCAGATTTATTGGGTACCAAATTGTAAAAATAACATTAACATATTCAAATTTCCTTATTTACAAGAATTTAATATTGAGGTTTCTAAAACTGAAAATTTGTCTGAGTATTAGCATTGCTAAGAAAATTGTCCACAAAAACAAACTGAGAACATGTAAAAAAAATGCTTTTCCAAAACCTAGGCGGGTTTGCCATGACTTTGAAAAAGCCCAACCACAAGTAGATCTAGTGATAGGATATAGGGGTGGCTCTCAACCCCAATGGAACTACCTGGCACACAGTGTGAGCTTAACATTCCCTTGAGGTCGAGGGCACTGAACTAAACCTAGTCCCTAATCAATCAACAAACTCGTAATTAACTTTTCGGACAATCACCTACTCTATAACTGGCGAAAGCCTGAAAGCATTGACACATACCTAGCAGGTACGAGCAGATCTGGTGAAGGGCTATATGGTCGGATCTCAACCCTACCGGAACCACCTAGCAAATAGTTGTGAGTTTAGTGCTCTTTTAGGGCTGCGTGAAAAAATCATAACCTATAGTCCCCTTAGTAATTCTGTTTAGACTACCCACACTAGCCCTATATCAACAAACAAATCAGCTTCAGGTCAAACGAGTTATATGGTATCAAAACGGCGCATAACAGCCCTAATTGGGTTCTTCGGGAACAGGTGTTCTTAGAACCGCCATTTTACCTACCAACCTACCTACCTAGGAATCAGTTTCAAGTTGGTATATAGTATAATATTGATATAAAACCTCTAAAAAGTGAATTAGTTAACTTAAAGTGAAGTTTCCGCTCCTTATTATTTTAATTCAAACAAATACACCCCTGACTGCTGCTTCCATAATCACATGTTCTGTAGTTCATTTCGATTCTTCACTGCATCACAAATTCCTCTAAAGTCTTCTTCAACTCGCGTGGTGTCCTCTAAATTGATGTCAAAGCTTTTGAAGTAAAAGTTATCCAAAAATATTTAAATCACATTATAAAACAATTTCCGACAAAAGTTCTCCTTAAATTATCTATCTTTCTGCATATTGAACTAAGGCAGAGGAACCTCTTCAAATTGAGTGCCCAAGCTTGCCTTCGGGGTTTCCTCTACACAATCTATACATACAACATGTCATTACAAACAATTCAGGTGAAAGATGATTTAATTTGCCTGTCAAAGTTTCATTCCAAAATAAAATTAAAAAAAAATATATGTATGTTCATATGTATGTATATGTAAACGTATGTACACACTCGTCCACTCATAATCAATTGAACGATTTCAAGAACCAGATTGTCCAAAGAATTAAGAGATTTTAAAATGTTATCTCCAGCAAATTAGATTTTAGAACGTGGTTGTTATTTTTTTTTTTTATTTAAAACTGCTTATCATTCTTACTAACCTTATCGCTCTTGGGTATTTGGACAAAAATAAATTTCCTGCGATGTGAAAAAACAGAATCTCTTTCCGTAATAATAAATGAGAACAACTGAAACCACACACGGATGGATCAGAATATCCGGGATATCAACGTAGACTAAGAACCTTTTGCCGCAAATGTGAAACTTAATCCGTCAGAAATTCTATGTAAACAACATCCTGAAGCAAGCCATATATACAATGTCATAGGTGGTACTACTGTGTCGTGTCTCTGTCTTTTGAAATTCTAAGGATACATTATATCTATACTACTTATACTCGTCTTTCACTAAGATTTACTAAGTTAATTATAAAACATGAATATTTGGCTGAAAATGAACCGGAGTATGGGAGGTCATTGTTATGGAGGATAATTTATCCACTAATTTGTTTGAATTTAATTACGTGGATTCACGTGGGAAAAATAAATCAGTCGCTGAATCTGCTACCGCCATTCCAATGCTTAAATTGAGCAATTCCGTTTTTTTTTTTAAATTTAAGCCGATGGAACGCATACAATGTTGTATGAAAAGAGAACAGGGTGCTGGTTTCTGTGGGTCTGTAACCAGAGATGAAAACTGTGCGACGTTATTTCGTGTTACAGATAAGATGATAACTTTAAAAAAAACTAACGGATTTTGAAGAGAATGTGTATCTAATTTATAGGATATTTGTTATTTCTGTTGCATTCACTGAAAAATAATGTAAAGAAATGAGTTTTTTTGTGGTGGCGGGAAGAGAAGTTCACCTCTCTTCATTGATACTCTTTGGTTACAAAAAAATCAAAAATGAGCTGTGATAAGCTCACAAGTCACAACTTAATTTGTTTTCAATCAAAAGTCGCTCTTGAGCTAAGCTTTTATTTAAGTTGAGTTAAAAAAAATAAACTTTTATCTGTAGGTTATTCGCAGCTCATTATAGAGATAATTGATTCAAATAGGTGGCGCTGTGAATAATATTGTTATAATTGGCGGTTACCTTGTTTTAGATGTTACACTTTCAAAATCAGACGTTGACCTCCATATAAGTTAAATCATACTACAAACACAAAGGTACATTTTGTTATAGATAATGTTTTC
This sequence comes from Leucozona laternaria, assembly GCA_932273885.2. Taxonomy (NCBI): domain Eukaryota; kingdom Metazoa; phylum Arthropoda; class Insecta; order Diptera; family Syrphidae; genus Leucozona; species Leucozona laternaria. The sequence goes on from OW026368.1 coordinate 9,636,281, forward strand.
TGGATCACCCTTTATCAAAATATAAATAAGGAACGTATGTAGTAGATACCACTTTTCTCTGGTTGGAATTTTAACAAAAGCCTCACCAGCATTCATTGCAGTTCTACCCCTTTTGTATGGGAATCCCTAACCAATGTATGTGATGATTTTCTGGTTAAAAGATCTCTCATCGATACGAAGCTAATTTACGAGGTTAAATCTGCATTCTGCAGTACAAAAGGTATACAATACATTATTGGCACAGTAAGGATAAGCAAAAAACAAAAAAAAAAAAACAATATTGAGGGTAATTTACATTTACATACTTTACAAAACAGGTCGTATGTTATTTTGGGGCTTTGGATGAATATAAATATATACGGTTGCAAATATTTTTGGTTAATACATTGTAGGTACATATAAGTAAAACTATGAGACTTACCTTGAATCGAACTTTTTGCCGTCTGTTAATGTGCCAGTATAGTGCATTGTCAACATGTCACCGGTTTTTGTTTTTTGTTCACACACTTCAGGCACACTGACAACATCGATTTTAAGGTCACTGCAGAGAGCACCAGCCACGAAAAGGCACGTTACAATAAGTACTGTTTTGAACATCTTCTGGAAAGATATATTTTGAAAGAAATTTCAATTAACTAAAGTTTGTTATATTCTACATATGAAAAATTTACACTTTAAGTAATAAAATTATTTATACTACTTATGTCCAGTTTTTCAGTGGTGAATTAAACCAGAGTTAGAAGTAAATTAACTCACAGTTAACTAAGGAAGCAGTTTTTTGGTGGAGAATGCATACGGATCGACTTAACAAACCTGATTGATAAAACATAAAAAGCATAAATCTTTAGTTAATCCTGAGTTAACTCACCAAATTTTATGAGATAACTCTCGCACTGAAAAACTGGACCTTATTAAAATGGATATTCTTTCGGTTTAAATTTATTTCCACTACGCTTTTGCCGAAATTTTAAAACACTATTACTTTAGTATTGTTTTCGACGGCACTGGTATAATGGACAGTGTGTGCTTGCAGCACATTCTTTAGTACTTCTCTATGATTATATTGATATAAACGCCTACAGACATATTTATAAAAGTTGTCTACAACTTTAGACAGCTTAGACAGCAAAAATAAACATTTTTAATTCTCAAATTAAATAGACTTTAAATCCAGATTTATTAAATCTATGTACTTGTCCATTTTATCATTATTCAAAATAATATGGATGTAAATACTTAAACTGGTCTTCTAAGAGCCAGTTTTTCAGTGCGAGATTAAATTTAAACCTGAGTTAACCCTTCAAATTTGGTCAGTTAACTCTGGATTCATTGAAAAGATTATTTTGTTGTTATGTCCTCCGAGTTTTTTTAGTCCCTTCCGCATGCATCCTTTCATAGAAAACTGCTTATTTTATTAATTGTAAATACACTTCTTTAGAGAGTTAACTAAGTCTGGTTTAACTCACTACCGAAAAACTGGGCCATAGAGCAGTTTAAATTCAATTGGATTTAATAAATTGCATTTAAATGTGGATTTGACGAGTAAATAACATCAAATTGGATTTATTGCTTCGACTAAAATTAATTTAAATCTGGATTTAATTTTTAATCTAGATTAAGAGAGTAATTCGAAGGAAAAAACTTATCTAGCTTATAAAATGGAATTGATTGTCTAAATCTTGACTAAAATGAAATTGTATTTAATTAAATAAACATATTTCGAACTATTAAGATACTGTCTAACTAGTCAACCATCCATGAAAATCTAATTAATACAATCACTAGCATTTCCCATTTATGGAAGCTCGTGGAGAGCCAAGACCTAGTGACTTACAACTCTCAAACATTTTTTTCAGGAATGAAGGAAATCTACAATTTTCTGCCCAATCTTAACCACTAAGGTGAAAGGCACTTATTCATGACAAGAGATTTTTTTTTCTAGAATTTGTCAATTCCATACAAGAGGGTGTATTCAGCTCTTATTATGTATTTGACTAGAGGAATGGATTATAAAATATAAATATTGCGGATTTTTGCCATTATTAATGCAATGAAAGATAGACTTTTACAGAAGACAAAAAGCAAGTACCTGGCAACCCTATCACTTTAAACTTTTTTCATTACTAAACAAAACTTACACGACTGAACAAATACCTTATTTCTCCAAATAGACTCGTAAAGAAATGTAATTAAATAAATCTCACGACTTTATTAACTTTTGATTATTTTTCTTGAATAGCGTGGCATTGGCTTTGATTTTAAATATGGTTTGTCATCCTTTTACTTGACTAAAACTTTCATACCACCACCGTCGTCGTCAGATTATTACGACACAAGAAACCACTTTATTGGTCAAGTTAAAAGCTATATGTAATACAAGTAATTAAAATAAACGAAACATTAGATACCAACAAGTTCGAAACTCTACGTGCATCTACATAAGTGATTTCTTTAGTGTGTCCAGAAATAATCGCGTGATGAGTGTGAAAAGTGGCTTAGGTACCCAAGCTGGGTAACTGATGGCACCCTTGCGCCATACTCTGAGTGTGAGCTTAAACAGTCTCTTGTGTTTGTCTCAACAGGGGGAAAGTAATTTCGTTTAATATATATATGTAGTTGGTATAGGCCAGTTCACGATGATGGTGTGTATGAATTGTATACATTGTTCAATATGTTATGTGAAACACGTTTTGCGAAGAAATCACTTGCAAAAGAAAAACAAACCAACTTTAAAAAAAAAAAAAAAAAAATCAGAAATGCAACAAGAGTTTTATTTAAATAAATAAAACTACTTAAATAACAGTAAATACGAAATCGAAAATATGTATTTACAATAAGATGCAGCAATAGGAATGACAATAGAAACGAAATTGATCTCTTTCGGTAATAAATTTCATGAAATCTCTTATTGATCGCCCACTTTCATGTATACAAATCATTGATTTCGCCATTTTTATTGCCAAATAAAATTTCCATTATCTGCACCTGAACAAAATAATAAAATGAAACTATTTTAAAATCGTTTGCGATTAAACTTTTTAATTCAACTAGGACCAATTTTAAATATATAATTTAGTTTAAGCTTGGTTTATAGGACAATTAATGGTTTTGTGAGATTTTAATCAAACATAAACACTACATCAAAAGTGGTTTTCATTATGAAAGTGACTCTAGACATGCAAATTATAACAGTTTTGGTTTATAAAAGGAAAATGACTCTAGACGTGCCAATTATAACAGTTTTGGTTTATAAAAGTGCTGTTTATGCGGCCCCGCAGGGCCAGGGCCCTCGCGCGTTAACGCACACCCATTTTTAATGTCGAAAAACTGGTATAACTGTTATAAATTGGAATTTCTCAAGTCTCGTCCATTCCCACCACCGGAGGGCCCTGCAGGTCCGCATAAATAATACTTTTATAAACCACAACTGTTATAATTGGCATTGATAGAATCACTCTCCTAAAAGACAAACAACAAAAATCACCTGATTGAGGCCCATTCATTTTTAAGATTAGACTTTGAATTCTGAGCTGGATTTTTGTGTAGAGCTTTTTATTACTGTCTTATTTACTTTTACTGTATTACTTTCTAGCTGCAATTAATTATTTGTATAGCTAACTGAGAAAATTTTTCAATATTTTGTTTGATTATGAAGCATCCGTATAGCAACAAAAAAAAAAAAACAATTTGTCCGTTTTGTTTAGAAAAAAATCGAAACAAAAATCGATTCTTTTGTTGAAAGGAATTCGACATTAATTTCAACCAGGTGAAAGGGAATTCTATAATTTCGTTTTTTTTTCAAAAAATTTCAAGGCTCACATTTTTCTCAAAATCTATTGCTCTTATATGAAAAAAAAAAATTAAAACAACGAACGTGGAAGTTTGCACAATCATTACATGTATTTTCTGTGTACATTAGATTCAGCATTCACATTATGTACAAATGTACAAACATTGCTATGACAATTTATTTAAACAGTTGCTGCACGAGTAAAAACAAACGCACTCGCAGTTATTCGTACTACATTGACGTTAAGCCTACCCAAATAACAGTTAAGTAAATGTTCTCAATTTTTTTCTAATCTTTAGTTCAAACTACACAAGGTTATCAATTTTTCTGAAAAAATATAACACGATGAAATATTTTTCATAAATTAGTATCGCGTGCAATAAACAGTTTTTTTTTTTGTCAAGGTTTGATTTTGTCTGTTTTTTAACACTACGTACACAAAGTTGCATATAAGATAGGTAATATAGACAAATCCTTGAAATAGTCTTCTTTAAATTATTATAGATTAGCTGATGATTGCAATTGACGGTTCATTAATTTCTCAAGAATTAAAACTTCAGTGTTTTTTTTTTAACCGAGTCATTTTTAAATAAAGGTTGGCAAACCATTGCTCACATTGGAATTCTATAAATATGGTTTAAATTTAAGTTAAAATTTGGATGATGATTCATGTGTATGACACGATCGAATCACACGAATTTGATCTTATGGTTCAAGACCATAAGAACCAGGATAAACTTAGCTGTCGCATTGACGAGATGGATACGAATTTAAATCATTCATTATTTTTACTGCAAAAATTATGCTTTATAAAAAAAATAAGACGTAATTTTACTATGCAAAATAAAGCTTATGAAACATATAATTTTGACTAAACTATTAACATAAAATGACTTTTAACATTTCAATGATTATTATAAATTGTTCTTATCATTGAAGTATTTAAAGCTTATTTGTATAGACAGTTTCCCCAAAATTCAATTCGTTATAATAAAAATAATTATTCAATCATGAACTTTTTAATGACTTTTTTGTATTTTTTCCGTGTCTTATATACATATAGGTTAGATACTCGTAAGTATGCATTTGCTATTAAAAACTTCCCGATTTCGTTTAAGAACGTACTCAAATTTCATTAGTACCGGTATGTGTCACGACGTGACCTTCCTACTTATAAAAAAGTTTAACATTCATTAAAAATTATTTTCCCTCAGAATTTAAACTAAAACTGAGAAATTTGGATGAGGATTTTTCTTCACATTTCAGAAATTTCGGAGATCTCTGAGATCTTTGAAACCTGGGGCCGAATTGCCGCATCAGTTATCGAGTGATACGTGACTGAATTATGTGAATTTGGTATTACCGCTCACTTTATCGAGCAATAGAGTACCATAATTTTAAATTTTCTCATCAGTAATCGAACGGAATTTCATTCGAAAGATGGACAGCTGACTGATAGTGTGTAATGGATGCGAATTCTGAAGGAAAAATGAAAGAACTATTGTTTTTATTATTTTTTTATTTAATTTTTACTCGTTCTTTTGATCACTAATGGCACTCAGTCACTGAAGCGGTAATTTGGTCCCTGAACTAATTAAAACAACTTTTGACAGTTAATAGGGAAATTCTCTCTATAAAACGGATACCGGCAAAGTCTCAGAACAATAAAATATTCTTAGACCAGAAAAAATAAGTAGTTAATATTTAACACCATCGCGATGTAGGATATATACGCACTCGCAATTGATTCTTGTTTAATAATATCTTATCGTAAGAAAAGCTTATTGGTATCGATACAATAGTGTGAATCTTGCCTTAATAATTTTACGATAATTGACAATCAAATAAATTATATAAATATCATAGAAAAACCAAATTACTAGGTAGTCAACACTCGTTTTCTTTTGCAAGAAATTTCTTTGTTTTTGACACAAACATGTCTGGATTACCAGCTTCGTACAATGATATTTTGAATTAATGTAGGTACATATTTTATTATTTTTCGAAAACAAAATTCACATTTAATGTCAAATTAATGCGGCAAATTACACTTCACTTTAAGAGCAAATAATGAAAAATGTATAGAGTTATTTGTATCTACTTAGAACCCACTCTGGATATTTTAAAATATTCTTTATTTGTAAAAATAACAAAATATTACTTTTGCCACGATTCCTAAATACTGCTGCATGGATAAATTGGAGTGTTTTTTGCAAGCCCGGACGAAATTGGTCGAAAAAAAACGACGTTGGGGCTAATAATTTACGCTTTAAATGCAACAACTAATCCCCTTCGGGTTAAGCTAAGCGAACAGAATTCTGGGGGCTTAAGCACGGAGAAAAACTGTGTTACCGGCGCGATGGTTGTATAAACCTCTATTTTTTTCTGTGCTGGCATCGGTAGTCTTCGCAAAATTTTAGTGTATACGATTTAAAAGTACGATACTAGCCGTATTTTTTTGCAAGCCCCGAGGAAATCGGTTGAAAAAAAGATGTCGGGGCTAAGCAATTTACAAGTTAAATGCAACACCAACTTATCCCCTTCGGGCATATAGCTAAGTGCGGAGAATTCTCAGGGCTTTATTTAAGCACGGAGAAAAACTGTGTTACCGGCACGTGAATTTCATACTTGTTATCGATAGTTTGTATGGAAACTCCATTTTGATTTTGTAATGGCGTCCCTTATCCCCGATTTCGTTTTTTTTTTCGGTATATCGAACTACTTATATCCGAAAGCTGGTATTTTTTTCATTGTAGGTTTGTATATATATCTTTTATATCTGTATATAATTCCAACAAATTTTAATCAAAGGGAGACGTACGTCTACGTCTAAAAATTTGAGAAAAAAGATCATTTGTTCCTTCTGCGTGTGATATCTATGGAACTATGCTAAACATTAGGTTGTTTAAAATTTAGTACCAATATTTCTAATCTATAAAAAGCCCATGGATATATTTTGGATGGTAGCACTACAATAATATATCTGTTATCTTATCTTCATCTGAAGCAATTCAATTTTCCATATGAAATATGTATGTCTACGGAAACCAACCTATATCACTTAAGGCAGCTAAAATAATATAAGATATGGCTTATCTTAAAACTGCAGTTTGGTATGTTTAAAAATGTATTCTTGAATCGGTGATGATGGCACATAATGACGCCTCCTTATGATTTCCGAATTAATAAAAAAAAAGGTTGTCAAAATATTTTCGACTTAAGCCCAATTAGGGCTATTACATCCATCTACATACGCCCGCCAAGTGTAGGTATAAATAATAGTTATTGCCAAAATTTATCATCAAAAAGAGAAATTTAATTAGGCCAAAAACAAAACCCATTTCTCCATCTTATATAGCTACCTACCACACGAAAGTCCACGTAGGTGTTAAAGGCCAAAAACATGAAAGATCGATTGGCTTGAAAAGACTATTCGAGGAGAGAAAGGTAATTTCATTTTCTTGGAAACGAATTCAGAGAAAAAAAAAACTTTGGATATGCTTTTTACCCGGATATACTGGAAATGCAGAGTGAGCTAACCACATTTTTGTAAAGTGACATGAAAAAAAAAAACAAAATTATAAGTTTACGCACCGTAATCGAGTTGAGGTACTCGCTTGTCAATGAATTCACACACAATATAGGGAAAGGCATAATAACAGGTACCTATACACATATCGTCTCACCGTTTCGTCGTGTATATTCATTCGTCGTGATTCTTTTTCTTAACACCACGACACGATCATGTTGCTGCCACAAATAGGTTCTTGACCTCTATATACATTTCATATCTACAGAGTAACACTGTGTTCTGAATCGGAGAATAGCTTAACTAAACAATAAAAAGTTGAATCTGCTTGTGCGCAGGAAACGATCCGTCTATCTAAATAATTAGTGTCACATTAATGTTGTTAATGCATTTTACAGTTTTTCCGTCAATAAACCAACATAAATGTGTGCCTCTGTGTACTCTGTCATTATTGCAATAATTAAATTTGAAATAATAATTATCATTCCATGACTGTCACTTTATTCCAATTCCACCCACAATTATGGCGAACTCACCACAAACATACAAATTACATACTCAACGCTTCGATGACGTTATGATATTTCTATAAGAAGCATTTCGCTATAACGATCTGTCAAAGTAAAAAACAAACACCCTCATTTTTGACGAACTGGCAAAATACACGTCTGTAGATTTTGAAAAATGACTTCTTAATTGAAGAACTAAAAAAAAAAAAAAGACTAGATTCTTGCTAATATAAGAAGTAAACAGGTAAAAACAGAGCAAAACTGCGTCAGATTCTTCTCCATGCCTTTTTTTTTCGTTTTCTTTACTACACCACGTAATCATATTCACGCGATGGTCAATATGAATACTGACTCTTTCGCACTTGAGCAAACGATCCTATAGAAGATTTTCAATCATAAAGTATAGTAGCTGTCACTTTGACACAAATGCAATAGCACTTACAATATTTATTGCAGGATTTTAATTATGATTTAGACTTACGTTTTTTTTTTATGAATAAACTATTGGGAAATGTAAAAAAAAAGTCTTATAAAAATTCAAAATGAATTTTTAATGATACGTATATACCGTTACTATGAGGAGCAATCACAACCACTTTTCATCGCGTTCAAAATACAACTGAATTACTTACTGAATGTTGGAGTTTGGCTCTTGGCTGGATATCTCACCATCAACCATCAGCTATAAAACTTGTTGTTGTGAATTTGCTTTGTGGCTGCTTAGCTTAGTGCTTATGCCTTCCCCCAATCGGAAAATGTGGAGAACATGAAAAAAAAAAAAAAAACAAAAACAGCGAAAGAAGATAACGTGAGGATTTTTGGGGGCAATCCCCCGTCCCTGTGACAAGTCCCGCACAGCTAGGAATGGAGGAAACAATTTTTTTATCAATTTGTTTCAAGTGGCTTGTTGCCGTGGGGAGGCAGAAGCATCTTCATCATTTTCATTAAATCAAAATGTAGCTGATGGCGGTTTTTAGGTTAAGATGCTAGGGTTAATGTTGCAGCAGCTTGCTGATAGTGAAAGCTTTCAGAAGAGCTTAAATAATGTTTGATAATAAAGCTCATCTCCAGAAGCTATATATTATTTGTATACTCTTTAGAAACCGTTATAACGGTTTGTTTTTGATTGAATTTGCAAATTCTAGTGACATTATGTTACTACCAATGCTGGATTAACACGACTGACAAATTTTAAGTATTCTGTCAGTTAACTGTCAAAAAACTGGCAGAAGAATGGAAAAATTCATTCTTTTGACAGAAGTTTACTGAAAAAAACTGCCAATTTGTCAGTCGTGTAAATCCAGCATAAGAATAAGCAAATTTTCAATCAAACAGAATTTTTAAAATGCTTATATGTCAAAAAAAGAATGCATAATAAGGGTATTCACGCAACGTCGGAAGGTTTACGATGTTGTGTGGGGAATCTTTTCCAAAAAATCGTAAACTTTCCGAAAAGAATTTGTGTCGTAAACGAAAATGGTAAACGTAGTAAAGTTTCCGACGTTGCATGAATACTCTTAATTTTTTCAAAGATTATGACAGCAGGTAAACATGTTCGGAGCACATAATGTTAATCATTTATGAACGAGCCCATTGGATGTGTTTGACTTTTGGGGTTGAAAATGGTAAACGTAGTAAAGTTTCCGACGTTGCATGAATACCCTTAATTTTTTCAAAGATTATGACAGCAGGTAAACATGTTCGGAGCACATAATGTTAATCATTTATGAACGAGCCCATTGGATGTGTTTGACTTTTTGGGTTCATTTTAGTTGGTACATATTTTTGAATTGAGTGAATTTTGATTGGAGCATTATTTTTGTTCAATATGTAATTATAGTTTATATAGTATAACTAATTTTGCATATATTTTCAAAGTCTTAGTATGTATGAGCTAGTAGCAAATTTTATTTGACATTTCGTTTGTTTCAAATCCTTCCTTTTACACAACTGTCAAAATGACATTATGTAGGTATGTATGTATATATCATCATATCCGCTGTCACTCTTATAACATTTCTTTTTATAGAATACGATTTTGACAACAAATGGTTAATAAAATGGCATTATAAATTCGGCCTTTCTTCAATTTGATTTTTATTTCCTTAATTATTGGTATAGTTGGATTGTATGTTCCGTTATCCATCTACGCAACAAGTTATCATTTCAAGCTTTCTAATTTTTCAATTTTCAATTTTAATTTCAATCTCATAAAAGCCTTTTGATTGTCCCATTAAACATTAATTCATTGCCTTATTAAATTTATATCAACAAAAGACTGCATCAACATGTTTATTTTTTACGAACATGACACTCCCCCTTTTCCAAAGGATAAACACAAGGATATCATTGCTCCGCCTTAAAGCTTTTTGACTCCTGCGTAGTTATTTATTCAGTTTGGATTGAAAAATAACCTGTTGCTTGGCTCCAGCATTTTAAAATCGAAGTTCGATAAACACAGCTCATAATGTTTAACTCCTTTTTACATATATTCAATTTAAATTAAAACTCATTAAACCACTAACTTTAGGAGAGAGTAAGATTAAAACATATTTCTTAACTTTAAAAAGCTCCATTTTGCAGATATTGTAACATAGCAGGTACCACAGGTCTGGGACAGTCTGAGATGTCTTAAATTCGAATGAAACAAGCTGTGTTTGAGGTATTAACCAAATTCTTTTTTTATTTGAAAGGCTCATGTATGCATTCCATTATGTATTATATGGAGTATGACACCGTTCAAGTGCCCGGTTCAGCTTCATATCCGGTGGCACGGATCCGAGTGGTCCAATTTTCAATGCCTCTTGCGCAAATATCCGACTGAATTTGAGCGATGGCCTCTGGGTTATGTTTACTTTGAGGGCATCGTTCGATTGGGGCTTATTGACCAATGTATTATTGGTGACTTCAGAAAATGCAAGAAATAGTCTAACGGGGTAAAATCACCTCATGTCTGTACATGAGGATAACGATGACATTTCACCTCCACGAGAGAAACTCTTCAAGAAATTGGTTATCATCGATCTGTAGCACTATCCGTTGATAGTGACGACAGTGACATTGTCGTCTTCAAAGTGCGATGGCGATGTTTTCACTGAATCGGTCGACTCAGATTTGGCCACCAAACTTTGGATAATCGACTTGGAAGGACGAAGGAAGGAAGACGTTACGTATATTGTTGCCCCAAAAGGTTTTGATATTAAAGTGTTAACATTTGGATTTGGTTATTTGGCATCAGTAACTTCATAATAAAAAGCAAATATGACAGATGTCACCAAAACAACATGGCCTCCACAGGGCGCCAAAATCTACCTGCGCCAATTGAAAAACCCTTTATTAGCTTCCTCTGTGTGATCTTTTTCATTATGAATGCTTAAGAGATATCTGGTTTCATATACATATAGTTGAATTTGGGAGCTTAATTGACCTTGAAAAAAGCTTCCAATTTTAAGCATGAAATAAGTCCCCAAAAACCCATGACAAATCCCCAAAAATTAAGACATTACATAAATATGTGTATGGGTTTTTAATATAGATATTAGATATTATTGCTCTCTAGTGTAAACTGATTTCTATTTCTGAAATGAATTAGATCGTTTTTATTTTAACTACTTGAAGAAAAATGTTAGCATTATATTGGGCGTATTCTAGATAAAAGTAATGACGTTTTAATTTTAACCAAGACTTTTTTGCGACTGGCTTCTTTAATTAACGCTACATTTATACATTTATACAAAAAGTCCCCATGCAACAGCTGATATTAAAACTACAAAATGCAACAATATGTACTAGGTATGTACAAATCTACATAATTCATTTTGACAAGCTTCTAGAAATGCACTTGTATCTTCACCCTGTTATACAGAAATTATTATTATTCTCAGCTCATTGGCAAAACAAACCGCACATCGCTTAACTGGTTACAGTTTTGTTGGTGATCTCAAACAAGATGCAAAGCGCCGCTTTTGCATATATCGTTTGACTAGCTATATAAAAACTCGTGCCGGTTTTTGTTCAGTTAATTCAATTGAAAACTCCCCCACAAAGATTTTCAGGTTGACGTCTCCTCTTCCAAGCTCGCTTGATTGAAATTAGACGTGACAATAGGTATCGACCTTGATTGATTTTAATTTTCCGCCCCATTGAGCATCAACCAAAATTTAATTGCTCCACATCGCGCTGATCTTCCTAACGCGAAACCTTTTTTTTTTTTTTAATTTGAGTTCGAAGTGATCGGGACTGTTATTTCCATTGCCTGCCACAGTGTTGAATTATTAGCTGAGGGTGAAATAGCGGTGGTAGAAGAAAGTTTCCTTAATACGATACTTGTCAAAAGTAAATAAGAAAATCGGTCCTGAATATTTATGAAATTGTTTTAAATATTAATTAACGTGAAATACAAGTACAGACTTGCCATTCAATTTTGTAATTTTAATTAATTTTATAGAAATAAAGGAAGATTATAAAAGTTTTGTGTAGAACTTGCTCTCATTAATCTTGCTTTCGGCATAATCGTTAAATAATGACGAAATCAAAAGACTTAGTCAACGTTTTAAGGATGGCAGGCGGAAAACGGATAAAAACTATCAGTGCTTTGGTCGATGAAAATAATTTATCCGGGATTGTCAATCCAGGGTTTACACTTGAACATGGAGATGATGAATTTGCTGTCAGTGGGGATGATTTCGATTGCACTGATATTGTTGACTTATGGTATGTATGTAAATATTATAGATATATTTGCTCCAGTAAAAATGACTTTTTGATCAACCCCTTCGAAATCAAAGTGGGGTTAAATTTAATTACCTAACCGTTAAAAGCATAAATCTTATTAGTAATCATGACAAATAAGAGTTTAATAGATTGATATAGTAGACAAAATGTATAATGCGAATTGTACATGTATTTTTATTTTCTCTGAAAATAATAATAATAATATGTTATACTTGAATATTTATATTTTTTTTAAGGAAGTGACTCTAGACATGCCAAACATTATAACAGTTTTGGTTTATAAAAGAACTGTTTATGCGGCGCCGCAGGGCCATAGGGCTCTCCGCCGCTGGGCGTACTTCAGGCACGATTTTTTTCAAGTCGCGCGAAGCGCGCTTATGCACACCCACTTTAAATGGTGAAAACTGTTATAACTGTTATAAACTGGCATGTCTCTAGTCTCGTCCTTGTAAATTAACTTATATAAGCTGTAAAATGACCGGTTTCTGAGTGCATAACAGTTTTAATAAAAGCAATGTTTACTTCTATCGGTTGAGACTAGAGAAATGTAAATTTATAACAGTTATAGCAATAACAGGTAGCTTATCGCAGTTAAAAATTAAGCTTACATAAATGCGCTTCGTACGACTGGAAAAAAACTCTGGGTCCCCGAAGTAAAGAATGTCCACCGGTTTGGGCCCTGGCCCCCCAGCCCCAGGGGACGTATAAACAGTACTTTTATAATTAAAACTGTTGTAGATTGGCATGGGGGTTGACTCAAAAATATTTAAACTGTATAGATATTATACGCCATTTGGAAAAATTATGTTTACTCGATTTGTATCTCCTTTAATACAGTTACAGTCCCATCAAAGGAGAGGTGTTAAATTTGAAAATAAAAACATGTGTAATTTCAAGTAGTCTGTGTTTTAATACGAACTTAATATCAAAAACTGAAGATGTTTCAAAATCAAACATTAAACTACCTATCCACGTACACGTACATACATAATTTTGTATTAAAAAGAAGCCAACATTTATATTATTGTATACCATTTGAGTTTTAATATCTGCAAAAAAAGCATATCCGTAAAAGTTCTATCTTAAGCAAGTAACAAATCTACTTCCGGAGCTTTTTTTAATGAAGAATCGGAATCAACCGGAAATTCAAAAACAAATTAGGTTTAAACCATATAAACAGCTTAAAGCTCAATGAAGTCAGTGGTGTCTTAGCTTAATACTTATATAGACAACAACCTGATTTCGCAATGCGAAAACGGTGAGCTTTTAATAAAAGCTTACTTTTTATATATTTTGCAAACTTGCTTCAAGTACTAAGATATCGTATTGCGCATGACGGATCCAATCCGTAGCAGATCTGGATGGTCGATAGTAAAATACAGCTATAGAAATAAGAACATACAATTATTTAATTCCAAGACACGACCGATGATTTTTTCCATTTGATAGATCGAAATTATTTTGACGTTGCCATATAAACACAATGGAGCATATTCATAGTCAAGGTACATATATTAAAGGTAATATCATTAGCGTTTAAATTTTTGTTCAGTTCTGCGCATCTGTGAAAATGGCGGATCCAGTGTCTCTTTTCTTGTCAAAATGCTTATATTTGTTGTTGTTTCTAGCAATGCCATGTGCAGTTTTCGTGGACACTCGAGCCGCCATGTTTAATTTCTGACTGACAACCTGCGCAATATATTACCTTAGATTTGTGTACTGTGATTCATAGTCACTTTTAAACTCCAGTTTATCTTATACTACGTTTTCATTAGAGCCGAAATGAGGTAATTTCTCAAATTAAGGAAAAAGTGTTTTCATCTCAAATTTGCTAATTTCGTTTGACAGCTCATTTGATTTTGAATTTTATTTGGTCGTTAATTACTTGTTTTTGTTGTTTTCTCTTTGTGTTTCTATTTTTCACATATCGAGTTTTGACATTTCAATATAAAAGCTTTTGAAAGATTTTAAAATGGATTCCAATTGGGTGTGTTCATGAGGTTGGCACGTAATTTCAGACCTAATTTCGTGCAAATTTGGTTGAAATTACCCCATTTCGAAATGTGAATTTGTATGGGAAATGAGGTAATTTGGAATCAAATTTGGAAATTTTCAACGAAATTACCTCATTTGCTCTAATGAAAACGTAGTATTAGACTGGGGTTTATTCAATGTTATTTAGATAGGATAAACCCAGGTCTAAGATAAACTGGAGTTTAAAAGTGACTATGAATATGCCCCAATTATAATAAAGTGTTATGTTGGATTTACAGTGATCTTAATGCTAGTTCTGTTGTTCTGCAATAAAAAAGAGATGTTAGATATAAAATTTACAGTTGTTAAATAGAGAGAGAAGATCAAAATGTGGAGATTATAGGAAGTGCTATAATGCAGATTTGAAGACGAAGTTGTTTATCTTCATAAAGGGTACCCTTTCACTCATTCGTGTTTTTGGCATGGCATACCTACAACACCTATCCTGCTCTTCTTTTCTTGAGCTTTGCAGATGCAGATACCTGTAAAGCCATCATATAGGAAATGCCATAATGAACATAATATTAAGACGAACATCATTTACGTCATTCCCTACTCTTTTGGCTCTAATATTCTTAAAATTTGCAGATTTGGAAAATTCAGATTGCATGTAAATCCATTAATATGCACAGAGTCTATACCGAATATGCATAACCTACTTTATTCAGCTGTTCCATTGGCAATATTTAGGGCAATAAATTGCTTCGCTCATTGTCACTGCCTTGAATGTGGTATACGCTTTGGCAATGGTAATTAGAACTATATACTGGTATATACAAAGCAATTATTGATTAACATCGCTGAGGCAATAAATTTTCACATCCCGCCATTTCCAAAACGGTTACGCCATAATGTTGTTTTCAAATTGAGGGTGAAAATATGAGAACGTGCTAAAAAAAATAGAGTGAATTCAAATATTATGTTTAAAAAAAAACAGTTAATTTAAACAGAAGAAGAACATTAATTGCTTCTAGTCGCCATTTCTACACTGGCAATTGAAATTGCCTGGCAAAGAAATGGCCACTAATTGACACATTTCCATTCAAATTGTCAACGGAGCCACAGCGTTACAATACATGCCAATACATGCCGCCTCCACATAGCATGAAAGATGCTTGGATTATATGAACATGTCTAGAAAAAAAAAACAATGGAGACACAAAAATCCATGTCATGTGGTGACATCTCCATACAAGTCCAATTACGCATTGGTTTGTGGTTGATGCCCAATGAAAGCGGCATGTTACTTCAAAAAAAATTATAGTAAATAAATATAAATTTTGTTTCCCACTTAATTCAAACACCTCTTTGCCCACCCTGTCCTCACTGGAAAGCCAATAATTTTGACATTTGGAAGTCAAACAAAAAATATGGAATCATACTCTCTTTCTCTCTCTCTCTCTCTTTCAATAAGAATAAACCTACTCTCTTTCTCTCTCTCATCGACCAAGTAAAAAATGGATTTTTGTGTTCATCATTTTTAATTTTTCATACAAAAATTTTCATTCGAATTTTGCATCGTGCAAGGTAAAGTTGTGGAATTTCTATTCAATTATTTGACGTCTCCTTTGTGTGTGTCATCACCATCATCATAATCGGTCGTTTGGTTTAATATTTTTTCCTTCCCTCGAAAAAAATAAATAAATATATTATTATTAATTTCTATCTAAACAAAAAACGAAGTGTGAAAAAACAACAGGAACGGTCATCGCTGAAAAAAAGAGAATTCAGTAAAAAAAAAATACCCGAGAAACAAATAATCGATTTTCCGTGTGAAACAACAACGAATATTCGAAGAAGTGAAATAGAACAAAAAATAAAGCAAAAGGGTTTTTTACTTCTTCATTGCAACACGAAGATAAAAGGAAACACCACCAACACCCACCCAAAATCTAGGAAGAGTGTATTTTCGGAAAAAAATCCATCCAATTTTCGTTAAAGTCTAGATAAACAGGTGAGTTAATCCTCCTCCTCTTCTCCATAAAATTCCCAAGGAATTATCTAACTCTTCATTCCTTATTTTCTTGCCCTTTTTTTCATTTTAATTCTTTTTTTATTTGTCTTTTGTTCTTTGTGACCTGAGTTCCTTCACATACCTACACCTTTGAGTGTCTGAGGGCCTGAGGCCGAGTATATCACCTCAGGATCTCGGCTCCACCGTGAAAATCCTATTTTCCCTTTTCCTACGATTCATTTTCTATTTCGATTTCTATTTTCATTTTTATCATTTTCTTCGAATTCTAATGGAATTCTTATCGCACTTCGTCTTCGGTAGATTTATTGTAATTTTAAGTTTTTTTTTTCTAACAAAAAAGTTCTTGTTACCCCCGTAGCTCGTAGTCGTAGAATTTTCATAGAAAAAATGTGAACATCGCTCATTGTAACCAAAAGTACTGGGAATCATTTTGCTTGTTGTATAACTAACTAGGTATCTTATTAACTAACTAACTGTAACTTATAATTTATGTTTTTTCTTATTTTGTTTTAACTATCTTACCTTACTAACTCTACCATCTTCATACCTTCTTCCTGTGGATGACTACGTTACGTTCGTCACCGTGCTCGTAGTCTCTTCCACGTTCCACCCTTTTTTAAAGCCTCTAAACCTCTTCGTTTCCGTTTTATCTTCAATTCTTGGTTTGTATCTTTCGATTATCTTCCTTATTTTCGTTCTTGTTGTTGTTGTTGCTGTTGTGGTTTGATGATTGAGTGTCGTAAAAATTGTTGTAAGTTCCTCTCCCTACAACCCACTTCCGAGTTCCGATGTAAAAATAGATGGAACATTATAAGTTTGCCTCGATGAATACCAAAAATTCCCTTCCAGTTGCGAGAGATTGCTTTTGGGTGAAAACAATATTCGAATGAGTCATTGACAACCACCATGATCTCCAGCTCCTCAATTGCTGGATCTCCAGCCTGTCTGTCTGCCTGGTACAGATAAGCGTAAGCGTAAGCGGGAGCGAGCGATTGAGTATCGGTGTTCCAGTTTGAATTTCAGTGGGTGGTTGGCGTGGCGAGGCGAGGCGTGTGGTTGTTGAAGTTGCGACTGACTGGACGGACTGGGTGGCTAAATGGGTGGTACTGTCAGTCGCCTCATTCTGACGTAATACCTTTGCGACCTGCGCTAGCTTATGTTGGTGCCAGTGAATGTTCTCTAAGCTCAATGCATTTGTTTTTGGTAAAGGGCGTAGGTATGTGTGTTTTTCTTCGTTCCTTGTTTGTGTGTCCTCATTTTTCTTTCATTGCAAATGAGTCCCTGAGCGAAAAATCAGCTGGGAGTTTTATATTTTTCATTTCAATTCTATGTTCATTCGTTTTAATTGTTGGATTATCCAAAAAAAAAAGAATCACTGTGTTTTCGTAGTTCTTTGGTTTCTTTGTTGTTATCGTTTTAATGAGGAATATTTTAACGATCCATACAACATACAATTATTGTTGTGCGTTATAGAAAATAATGAATGTAGGTATGCACCTTAAGGTCGATAATAATAGTTTTGGTGGAACGGAGTTGTAGTTTTTGTTGGTGTAACACCTACAGCTTACCTACTCGATTTTGAGTAATGAAACTAGTTCAGCAGAATTATTACACACCGCGAGTTTGTATAGTCCTTGTTGTTGCCATGGTAAAGTGGGTATGTACTTAAATCGGAACACTTGTAATTCTGTGGATCTGGAAGAATAACCAAGTTGAAAGTAGGAAGAGATGGTGATTATTATACCAACATAGATTTCTGTAGGTAGTTATTTCAGGTTTTGGTTGTATCCTTGAATTCGGATTTACCATTAAAATGATATAAAAAATGTTGTGAAATGTAGGACTGGGCATTTATTGAATTTTTCGTTGAGGTTTTATGGTTGGGACTTGGTTGGGAGAAGCAATTACTATTATTGTAAGCAAAAGTGTTGTAACTTTCTGATCTTGAATGTTTTCCGTTATTAACTGGAAGATATTATAAAGGAGCTAGGAACAATAAATTGCTTTTGACCTCATCTCCATGACTAATTTGTATGTGTCAGTTTTTGTATTTATTTAATTTAATATTCATAATGTACATAACATGCGTAGTAGCCCGTGATGTAGTGGTTAGTGCGTACGACTGTCACTGCTTCTTGCGAGGAATTTGGAAATCATACAAGAGTATGAAAAAGGGGTTCTCACCTTAGCTATTCGGATTCGGGAGAAAATTGTAGGTCCCTTCCATTCCTGCCGATAACAGGCACACAAGAAGTGTTGATCGTTGTAAGTCAAAAGGTCCTATTTCTATACGACCTTGTACGCCAAGAAATTTATTTTTAATATTCTTATAAGTACATTGGGCGCGTTCAGATTCATATTCAAAGTTATCTCTACCTTTTTGTTGTTGTAATCCCTTGTGAAAACACGTGAAATGCAACAAAAACTTACGGTGACGTTACTGATAAAGTTCCGTACACAAGAAACAATGGTGTTACCAAATACGCTCTCGCTCCTCCCATAGTTTCTTATTTAAAAGCACGGACAAACTGAACGCGAATTGACTGACGGTAAGGGCAAAACTTGTGGTTGCCCGCCGTGTGGTTTGATGTAAAACACAATGAGCCCATCATTCAGCGTTCAAGTTCTTGAAATAATGACAAGACAAGATGAAGGAAAAACTTACATCTGTTGAATTTTATATGTACTAAGTTTTCTGGCTTACGCTTTTTAAAGTTTTCCTCTCTTAAACTGCCCAGGCATGCACATGTTGGTCATCGCATATGATCAAAGTAATGTTGCTAAAACTCATATCTTCGACTTCCGGACCTGAACTGTTCAATCAGGTCATGTCTGCTTACGCTATATAATTTCAATTAAAATGTATGGCGACTTTGTGAAGCAAAGCGTGTTCTAGCCGCTCATATATCGCCAACAAAACAAAAGATTCACCTGGTTTCTGTTTATTCATTCACTTAACTGTCGACTAATCATAACAAAAACGTAAACAAAAAAAAATTATGGTTGTCAGTTCCGCACACTTTGTGTGTCTATTTACTTGTATTCTCTATCTTTATGACTACAAAAGTTGTGTCATAAATTTATTACTTGAAAAATGTTTAAACAATTTTTTTTTGTTTTAACTAATAAACTATGTAACTCTCAAAACCAAATGTGAATGTTGTAGAGATATTTAAATAATAATTGGTCATAAATCAGACAGGCAGTGAATGAAATGAAGTGAAAAGTACTTCTCGGGAGATCTTGATCTATTTGAGAATGAAAATGAAACAAAAAACTTGCTCAGGCTATTTGTTTCACTGCCCATTTGCTCTTTGTTTATTTAGTTAGCTCTCAATTCTTAAAACACAAGTGTTTGAAGAAAGTTTGAAGGTCATTGAAGAGTTCAGTAGTTTAAAGATATCAAAAGTCATCAAATTCGTGAGTAGGTACTTCTTACGGGTTGATTTTTGTTTTGCTCTATTTGAAAAAAGAAAAAGCTTCTCAATGACGGTCCATTTCACGATGAAGGTATTATGCAATAGTACTTGAGTTACTTATTTCCTACTTAACCTACCAGAGCGAAACAAACCATTTATCATTTTTATTTCACATTTGTTATCTCATCCAACGTTTGTGTTGTTCATTCATTCAGTTTCTAATACAAAGGGTAGGAGCAAGTATTTATTATTCAAGCTGTTTTAGATTATTTCAGTCTCAGCGAATTAATAGGACTTTTTCATCAATATTTATATTTTTTGCTTGGAGTGAACTGAAAATGTTATAAGCTCTTATTTAAGAAGATTTTCTTTTGTGGGACAAAGACAGCGTCTGGTAGTTTCTAAGCCTACATGTCTCTGCAACCAACCCAGTCTTGAGGTTAATGATTCGTCTAGTACTTAGTCAAGTCAAGTGTTTAAGGCCCTGTTTGGAAAATATATATGGTTTCTGCACCCAGCCATACTGGTAGTACTGTACAACATGGTGTCGCTATTGAATCTTAACCTCCACATACCATCCGGTGAATCAGATAATATTCCTATACACATTCGCCTGATGAATATGTGGTGCCTAAATTTAGTTTCTTGGCAATTTTTGTCGTTTTGTAGGTTATCGCATTTTCAAGTTTTAAAAAAAATTGCAACTATAATGATAACTCAGTTGCAGAATTTTTTGGAAAATCCAATTTTAGCAATCAAAACAAAAAAAACATTTCTAGTCGGACTAATACCAACCGAACTATGTTTGTCCAATAAAACACCCAGTCATCAATCAGTTAAGATAAGATTTTTTGAAATCATTAATTTGCATTTCAATTTCATAAGACATCGCTTTGGAGCAATTAGTGCAAGTTAATTTGCACTCAAGGCAGCTTTTACTCGAACCATCTGGTTTTTACTGGTTTTAAATTACTAATCACTGTAAGTAAACTGACTGACTCATTCACCATAAAGATACGAAAAATATTACAAATTTCAAGTTAAGATTTCAAGTTCAATGGTATGCACTCCCGGGCTTGATGTGAATGGGAACTACAGGTTTAATAATAATTATTGTGAATGCGATAAAAATGCTGCGAGAAAAAAAAATGTAAATGGATTTCTTTCGAGATTCAAGGTTCATCCATCTTGTTTACAAGTTATGATGCGATTATTTATTTTTTTTTTGGTTGAAGAAAACAAAGATTACTATACTAGGTTGTTAATGAAAATTTGTCTTCTATATTTGTGTAAACAAAGACGAACGTATATGTAAATAAACAAGAATTTAAATAATATTTTGACCAAATGACTGAATAAATTTTCCGTCTGTCTTCAAACTGGTTTACAGGAAAAATTATCAATGACCTTACAGTTAAAGAAATGAAATCTTCGACCAAAGCGTAGGTAGCTAGAAATGGCGCCCAACGAGCTGACTAGCTCGCTGGCCCAATTAGCGCAAAAATAACGCCGTTTTGATACCAAAACTCGTTTGAACCTATGGTTGAGGAATGGGTTTGTGGAACAACAATCTAAAGCTCCGAGTTAGACAGGTGAATGCCGAATTTCGTCTGAGAGCCATTTCATCGCGTTTATAAAAGATATGAAGTCTTAGATTTTCAGTTGGGAAAGTTCGTCAAGGTTGTCAAAGAAAGCCTTTCCAAATGATTGTATCCTAAAACGGGCTAGGGCACCACCTACGATTGGATTGAAAAATTGATAGTATATTGCCCTTCATAACTCCGAGAGGAATGTAAACTCTTTGCGCAAGTGAGCTATGAAGAGCTGATCCTTGCCTAGCTAATTCGTCTGCCCGCTCATTTCCCTCAATGCCACAATGACCCGGCACCCAGATAAGAGTGGCACTAAGATTGACGTTCAGGCTTGCGAGCTCATCCCGGCATTGTTGGACCCTGGACCAATTTGAAGGATGATGTAGCAGCAGCAATGGCCCTTAACAGCCGCCTCACTATCAGAATTGCAATATTTCGATTTTTGTTTAGGTCTTGTTTGAGTATTTTGCTTGCTTCCCTTATAGCCAGTAATTCTGTCTGAAAAACGCTAGCATAGTCGGGAAGTCGAAAAGATTTGGAGATATTTAAGGGCTCAGAGAATATTCCTGAACCAACACCACACTCCATCTTTGAGCAGTCAGTGCAGATAGTTGTGTCGAAGTCTGGAATTATCAGTGGTGCCGTAGTGTGTAGGTGTCGAAAACCTATCATTGGGAATCAAATTTGCGATATTTCTATGAGCATAGGATTGGCAAACCAGCAATTCGATTTTTTTAGTCTTATCGCGCTGCAAGTAAAAGATCCAGAAAAACCCTTAAAGCATCCGTTGGGCAAGATCTTAAAGCCCCTGTGGTACCCGCGCTAGCTGTTCTTTGAATCTTTTTAAGCTTATCGATGTTATATGGCTTGGATAGAGCTGGCTACCATACAATCGATCGCCCGACCAAAGCGTATCTTTGGAAATTTTATTATTTAGGAATCCATTTTACATCCATTTTCAACAACAAAAGATACATCTTATAAAAGCTCTTTTGTTAGTTCCCGCGGTCATTGTTGAGCTATAACAATTTAGTCGCCCTGTTACTGTGCCGGTTTTACAGAATAATCACAGTTTCGTCCTTCATATTTGTGATTGAGTGGCTTAAATTGGGAATGGCCGCCGTTCTTGATTTTCGTCCTCTTACAATTTTTGGCCTATAGTATAGAGCGGATAATAAGCCATTGCTCGAATAAGCGCTTTTTCTTCTTTACTTAATGCCTTTCTTCTTCCTATTATTGCGGATGCATTGAAAAGGCATTAATATTGCTACGATTACGCCTTTCTGATTTTTTTGTTGATGTAGTTATTCAAAACATTTGTTAATAGTTTAAGGTATCGCAAAAATTGTTTGACTTGAAAGGAAACTGAAAGAAAGTGATGAACAATACGATCTTCTGCGTAGTGACATAAGTGACCGTAACCAATGCATATGCGTACATATCCACTCCTCAAGTAAAATCATGCACATGACACACGTTTAAAGTGACTCCAAATCTTTGGTAGATGGGGTTTTGGTCGCAATTGACTATCGGAGTAAAACTTTAACTATTTTTGGCATTTCTGTATTGTAAAATGTGCAGATGTGGATAAGTTATTTGAAATAGCTTTTTCTAAAAATGTAAATGTCGATCTTAACTAGTGATAATGTACATAGATACAAAACAGACGCACTGTGTTCGAACAAACTGCTAGCACACCCCATAAAAGTCGGATATTTTGAATGTATTTTTTGTTTTTTTTTTTCAATTTGGATCTTAAAGGTTACCACTTGGAATGTATCTAAATTTAAACGCCTTGACTTGCTGAATATGAAATTACAAGTGATAGACGTAACGCGAAACCACTGAAAAAACGCTATCAAGTCGCAGTTTGAACAGGATTTGGATTGGGATTGATGTTAATAGCGTATCTGACAGCAATTTGGTGCCAGTTAAAACGTCATTATCACTAAACCTTTGTTGGTACAAAAACATATTCGTTATATCAGCTCCAAAAGAAGTATTTGAAACATAAAAAGGTATTACTACCTCTTGGGGGTTAAAGGTTAAGTTTTGTTTAAAATTGTTGAAGTGACGTTTCAGGCGTGGTAACACCCTCCGGACTCGAGGTTTAAAAAATAATTCATGTTAATCATTATTTAAAAATCTGTTTTTTTAACTTTTCTCCTTGGACCAACGAGACCATGTTGACTTTAGTTAAAAAGTCTCGGGCTGTTCAATGTATATTTAAATGGAATTTGAGTGTAATATCTAAAAATTTTATTTGATGATTATTATGAATTTCTGATGAAGCTGCACTGTTCTCTTGGGAAACTCCTTGCTCTGGGGAACGATTTAACTTCAGCACGGCTTTTATTTTTATAAAGTTTATTCTTTCCCAGTTATCTATATTTCAATAAATTCTTTAATAAATTAATTTAATTTCATATCAAGAACAACACACACACTAGCCGCAAACATAAAATCGATTTAAATATTAATTTGGCCTTCAAACATCACACCGTGTGGTAGTTTCATCTGCAGCTAACAACATTCTAAGTGGTAAACAGAAATAATTTTCAATTTTAATAATGCGGTTCATCTGCTAACTATATAATATTAACTTGACCTGGTTTTGTTTTGAAACAAATAAGCCGCCAAAGTATTTAATTATGACTTTTCATCACACCAAGCAAAACGTTAAAAAATGATTGGTTCACTTGCAGATACCTCGACCTACCTAGGTATTCTAAAGTTTCAATAAAAGTAAATTTTTAAATTCTAAGATTCTTAGCACAAGGTATAGTGGTTCTTGTTCTTCCATTTTTCATGTATAATCAAATTCATTTTCTGTATAATTTTATTTCTACGTTTTTTCGACATCAAAGTTAATAGTCTTGCCTAACAATTCTAAGTGAAGCTTTAAAAAGTATACAAAAAAGGTCAATGTGGATTTTAAAATCGATCTTTTTTCCTTTAAGTGGCATAGAGCAGGGTTGTCGCTGATGAGAATTGAAAAAGTGGAAGAAATAATGACAATAGAGCATTCGCATCACCAAACTGAAGTGAAATTGTATTCGAGAATGACGAATTTAAAAAAAAAGTTAAACATCAGTTGTTTCGTTCTACGAAAAGTTTTATTTAGACTTGTTTTAATTGAAAATAAGAACTTCATAGATTTTAATTGGAATGGTTACAAAATAGAGATTACAAAAGTTCGCCTTAATGTCTCTGGAAAGTGAGAAAAAGGTCAATTCTCAACGAAAGTCTGCATGGCGACAACTTCCATCTTCCATGCTCAATGCTCCATTATGACACTCACTCAGTTAGACCTTTCTGCGTCTTAGAAAATAAATAATTTAATAACTACGAGAGCAGAGAAGCAGAACAAGTAAAATATGATTATTGTGAGCCACTACGACTACGACACAGGAGGAGGTTTGCGAATTTGAATGTCACAAACGCCATAGAAATATTAAAAGGGTGCGGCTTTGCGAGGAGGTGGGAATTCAATTCAAACATGAATTGAATTCAAATTACATTTGGAAGAGAAATTTTTGTTAAATGTGTAGCCTCAGTTGAGTAGTAGTTCTTAGCGTTCGCACTAATTAATTAGTGAGAATTTAGTTTTCAACAAAAAAAATATTGTAATAAGTTTAAACAATGCATCTTTGATGTGAA
The DNA here is from genome assembly GCA_932273885.2 of Leucozona laternaria. Lineage (NCBI taxonomy): Eukaryota > Metazoa > Arthropoda > Insecta > Diptera > Syrphidae > Leucozona > Leucozona laternaria. The sequence goes on from OW026368.1 coordinate 9,661,523, forward strand.
AAAAATTAGTTTTGTTCAAATTTTTTAAGGGAGCACAATGAAACAAAAGTTTGTCAGTTTTTTTTTGTTGTTGTTTGAAATCATTTCATGTGTGAGGATGGGGCTTCCCTTTGTCTGTTTTTTCGACGGAACTCATCATCATCATCAAGAAGGGTAAGGAAGAGATATTTTAATCTCCTACTTGTTCTCATCCACTTCTTCCCTCTTTATATGTAATTTCCATCGATTTGTGTGCTGCTTGTAAGGGAGGATTTTTTTTTCTTTTTTTTTGTAATTTCTCAACACATTTTGTTAGTTGGTGTCGTTGTTGTTGTCGTCGTTGTTCGCCGACAACCCCGGGTGGGTGTCATAATTTCACATGTAGAATACCTACTTAATACAAGGTCACATTCAGCACCTTTTATATACATACACAATGAGCTATAAGTAGATGAATATGTTGAGTTTATTTGCCAAACTATTTTTTTTTTTTATGAATTGTTTTCTTTTTTTTTCTTCCTTTTTTTTCCTTTAACTATAATTTTATGTATGAGTTTTTTTTTGTGTAGGTACCTACATATGTATGTATATGAAATTCTTTTACCTCCTTAAAACACTACCACAATTTTATCGATTATTTTACTTTCCTTTGAACTATTTTACCTTTTTTTATGTTAATTACAATATACAACGCAGTGGCTATGGCCGCCATCGCCGCACATTGGGGTTTTTTGACCTTAAAACCTGGTCAAAAAATAAAGTAGGATTTTTTTTCCATTGAATTGCCGAAGAGGAATTAAGTGGTTTGAGTGTAACCTAGATTCTGGAAATATTAATTTTAAAACAAAATTAATTGGTAACAGTACCTAAGTATTTTTTTTTTTGGGAAAATGCATCCCTTTTTTATCAAGTTTCCCAAAGAGAGTTTATAAGGTGAAAAAAGGTTTTCTTTTTGTCTTGTCTTACAAATTAAAAGAAAACGATTTAAATGTACCTAAATATATCATCTGGGTTTTGTGTCATATTTTAATGTAACTACCCCAATGTATGCCGCCACTTTGCCGTGTTACGTAAGGTTTTTTGTTTTTTTTTTCTTCTTGTTAGTGGAAAAGCCTTGATTATATGATGCACGATTGTGACCGCAACAGCGACCACTCTTTTGTTTGTCCATTAAAGCGCCACCAACAAAACGAACTAAATTTTTTTTAGAACTCTAACAGAGAAAGGGATAGAAATAAGTATCACTATGGCAGGGCAGGTTGTATATGTGTATAGCGGGTGGGTGATATATGTAAATTAACGCTGTCCACCAACAAGACTATAATACTTTATAGGTTTTTAATTCTGAAAGGTGGTTGGTTTTTTTTTATGATTTGTTTTTGTTTCTTTTTTAGGTCGAAGTCGGTTGTCGGCTATCCGTCGTCGGTCGGTTGGAAACAATAGTCTTTACAACAACAAAAAAATGAAACAAATAACCGCCAAGTTCTATGACTATATTAATTGATAGGTGGTCTAGTTTGCTTTTTAATTATGTATAATTATCAGAATTGGTTGTTAGTGTTGGTGAAAGAAGATTGAACAATTACAGTGAAGTCTCTCATTGTTGAAAGCTCTCTAAGAGGTGATTGTTTATACCTGAAGCGGGTATATTTTTCTTATTATAATCTTTTAAGTTTATAATAATATTTTGTCTGACGAAATTAGTCAAAAGTCCTTTAATTAAGGTCCCATAATAAAAGTTGTTATTGTTTTCAAGGTATGACAGATAAATTTCTTCATAATATAAAACAATAAGATTTGTTTTGGTTGTTATTTCTTAGTTGGGATAGGGTTTATGCCATCTATTCTCCTCCTTAAGGAGATTACAGTGTAGTCATAAGAAAGTAGAAATAAAAACACAAAATCAATTGCTGACTCTTGGATTGTTGTTCACGTGAATGAAGTCATTGTTTGTGAATTATAAAAATAAATTATAATTGATCATGCTATAAATATAAACTAATTTGATAGTATTATTGCTGGTGGCAATGGCGCAGTGGATGTAGTGCTCGACTGCTAACTTAGAGGCGTGTGGGTTAGAGCCCCACTCTACCCAGTTACAACTGGACGTTACCCGTGAGTTTCCATGAGATAATCAATACCTTATTTCTCAGCCCACTGTGCCAGCAAAAATGCTTTCCTATCCTTCTATTCTTTCTAACAAGTGCCGTGTAATTCAGGTTGCATTTAAAAATACCTTAGGCCCTACAGGCATAGGCGTAGTTATAGTTATTATTTATTTATTCTTGGGAATACTTACTATCTTAATGTCATTACAGATTAACGCATGGAAAATGGATAGTTTTTGCTAAGTTTAGTCAAGGCCCTCGAAAGTATTCAGTGGGAAAAATGTAGACGAGAAAAACTTCTCAAATACCCGTAAGGCCCTTGCTAGAACAAACACTTATTGGACAAACTGCGGGTATCGTTAATAAACGTTTTTGGTAAATTTTTTGTTACATAATGAAGACCAGGGCTAAAATAGTTAAAGCCATTTTCGAGATAAAGAGAGAGACATTTTCTTAACGAATGTATGTCAGAGGCACCGATATTTGTAAAGGAAGAATTTTACCTCAGAAGAATGACTAAAAAACCTCAAGTTCAATTTTCTTCAATATTAAATATAAAAAAAAAAAATTGTTTGAATTTAATCGAATTTTTGTTAAGAAGTCATATAATTTTTTTTATCTTTTTTTACTACAGAATTCTGATACACTGATAAACTTCAATTCAGTCTGTGATAAACAGCAACCGAATAAAGAAGTTTAATTGGCTAATGCACAATCTAAGAACAAACATTGACTTAGTATGTTCGTGTGCGTGTTATATACAAAACCATACCCCTAAGTTATAAGTTGACTTCTATTTAAACATTGAAATTCAAAGAATTAAGGTCAACGAATGATAAAAAGCACGATACTTCATGACAAAAAAAAAAAGTAGAAACAGAATAGAATTTCATTCCCCTAAAATATGTAGAGCATCGCATCATTACTTCATCTGCATCAAGAGTGCAAGTCCATCATCAGGTCCAGAGTATTGTTACTTTATATAGTAACCGTGTTCAATGGCTACGTGATTCTCTTTCGACATTTTAATGTCGCATTACTGCGATAAAATGACGTCAGTAAGAATTAATTTATTCTTAACTCATTCTTCATCATAAGTTAGTTTTTTTTTTTTATTATTAAAAATTATTTTCTGTTCACTTCTCGTTCACATCTATTTCTATGTAGGTATACAGTTTTCCTGGACTAAACTTACTTTAAGAGTGGGCAGCAATATTAAAGAGTAATTTAGTCATACACTGAGCGAAAAATAGTTATGAAATATGGATTTCATTTGATTTCTCTTAGATTATTTGAAATTACTTCTACATATGAATAAATTATTCCGTCAAAATTAAGCGTTTTTGGTGGTGGCTCACTGAAGTGGTTGTTGTTTCATTCAAACCATTATATTTTATATTAATATGATGGCGCGTAAGCTTTCCAGCCTAACTGCGAGTGTGTTATCACACAAAAACCAACTTTGAAGCGTTCTTCTTTGAGTGTAAACATTGAATCTTTTGAACAAGACAATAATTGGCAGAGTGAAAAAAGAGAAATAAAAATCAAGGCTTAACAAAAACAAAAGTAATTAACTTTAATTCCAAACGAATTAAATAACCAACCTCCGCTCAGTAGAAAATGTAATATTAATTGGAAAAATCGTCTTGGCTGCTGCGGATTTGACGATGGGGATTACTATAATGTAAAAGGAGGTTTTAAAAAATATCTCTACCACAAACAAATTAGCCTATTTTTTTTTTTGAAACGAATGGAATGAAAAATTAATGAGTGAAAGAGTAATTATACAAACAAATTGCACTTTTTTGCTGAATATCTTGTTGTATCAACACACAAAACCAATATAATCTCATTTTAACGTAGGTAAGTTACACATAAAACATTTCAAGATATAAAAATAAAGTTTGGTTACATTTTTTTATTACTTAAATTGAGATTGAGAATCGAAATGATGCAGTTTTTGTTGGTGCAGTCGCATAATGATGAACCAGAACGTGGTTGACCTGAATCACGTATTTCGTATTTTTTTTTGTCGATGCCCAGTTAGCAAGTACCTATACCTACTTTAAAATTTTCGTGAGTTCATCTTTATATCTCTGCATGAAGTTGTTGCCGTCAGTCGTCGTCGAGTCGGATAGTGCACAGGCTTCTTCATGTTGGCAGAAATGACCTGCTTTTTTCTTTTTAGTTGAAATCGATGATGTTAATGTATAAATTGTGCTGTGAGTTTAAAACAAAAAAGGACTTTAGTAAATAATTTAGCTGTTAACACGTTCGTGGTGGTTGAAGTGACCTATTTTTTGAAGAAAAAAAAAAACATTTTTTTTTTGCTTTTAGGGAGGAAATGGGTCTTATAGTAAATATTAAGGTGTTAACATTTTTAAGGAAAAATCTGGTTGTGGTGTTATAAGTAGGTATTATTTAATAATCAAAAAGATGTTTGTTCGATTATTAAATGATACCTTCTTATAACACCATAACCAACATCAAAAGAATGCTTGTTCAATGGTCAATAGTAGCAGCCGATAACAATATAGAAGAAGAAATACGCGGGCGGCTTCTCAAATCCAACAGAGCCTACTATAGTCTGTCAAAGCTCTTCAAATCCAGAAATCTCACCATAACTTCAAAACTGCTGCTTTACAGGACCATGGTCCTGCCAGTACTCAAATAATGATCCGAGACTTGGGTGCTTAGCAAAAGGCACTCCGACCTCTTAGCCGCGTTCGAGAGAAAAGTCTTAAGGAGAATTGTTGGCCCCATATGTGAGGAAGGACGATTCTGGAGACGGTACAATCATGAATTGTACGCAATCTACCTTGAAGCAGATATCGTGACAAAAATTAAGCTCGGTAGACTCCGGTGGGCAGAGCACCTAGCTCACATGAGCGAAGAGGAACCTGCTCGGAAAGTTCTTTGTGGTACATTCTATGGCAGACGACAGCGTGGTAGACCATGCTTGCGCTGGAGAGATGGCGTAGACCAGGACGCCCGGAGCCTTGGGGTGCGCAACTGGATGGTGGCGGCTCGAGACCGGTATGGGTGGAGAGACTTGTTGAAGGAGGCCAGGACCGGACCCGGGTTGTCGAGTCGATGATGATGATGCTTGTTCGATGAGATCTTTGACAGGTAACATCATTGTCAGTCGCTTGTAGGGGAATAACGTAGACACACTTAACAAAGATGATTTTTTTAAATTGTCATGAAATTTACTTTATTCGAAAGATAATCGTCTAATCTGGAGGTCCAATTTTCGATGACTTTTTCCAACATTTGTGGCCGTATATCGACAATAACCCGGCGAATGTTGTCCTCCAAGTGGTCAATAGCGGTCACCATTGACTGTAACGTTCTGGACAGCATCGTTTTTAAAGAAGTACGGACCAATTATTCCACCAAACCATAAAGCACACCAAACAGTCAGTTTTTGTTTTGGATGTAACGGTGTCTCAACATACACTTCAGGATTAACATCACTCCAAATACGGCAGTTTTGTTTATTGACACATATCAATTCAACCCAAAGTGAGCTTCATTTCTAAAAAAAATTCGCTTATTAAAATTGCGATCAACGGCAATCTTGTTTTGGGCCCATTTGGGCACAATTTGGAAGCGTTGTTCAGGCGTCAGTTAATTCATGTTTAAATGCCAAACCAAACTTAAAACAAATCACTTGACAGATGAAAAAATGGCCGCCAGTTAAAAAAGTGTTGCCAACTTAAAGTTCTATACCTCTAAAAAAAAAAAAAAACACCCGTTAGTTGAAAGTTTGCTTTGATTAAAAACCTTCTTTAAACGTCAGCCATCAACAAGAATAAATTACTTTTCAATTGGGGATTTTAAATTGTTGCTGCATCACGAATCATAGATATAACCGTTTATTGTGAGATTCTGCGTGTGAATAATCATTAAAAATTGAGACCCAATTTTTCAGTGAGAGATGATAAAAGTTAAACCCGAGTTTATCCACTAAATTTGATGAATTAATTCTGAATTAATTGAACAATTTCTTTTGTTGGTTTATCCTCCGAGTATGTTACGTTAAATATCCACTCCGCATGTAAAAACAGTTTCTGGTATTAAATGCAAAGTTATCTAACTCTGTTTTAACTCATCACTGAAAACCTCGGTCTAAGGTCCAGTTTTTCAGTGCGAGATTAAAGATAAACCCGAGTTAAATCATCAAATTTCGTGAGTTAATTCAGGATTAACTGAACAGATGATTTTCATCAAGTCGTGTCGCATACATTCCCAACCGAAAAACTACTTTCTCAGTTCACTGTGGGTAATTTATTTCTAGAGTTGGCTTAAAGTCTGGGCCTAAAAGTCTTACATATTTGCTCATTTGTCCAATTTTAAATCTTTTTTTAATCTTATCTTATGACAAATTAAAGAATGGTCAGTTGAGAATTAGATCGTCAAATGTCAATGTTCAATTAATATTTCAGCAACTTTGACATTAATATAGTTGATTTAAGAAGATGTCATGTTATTTGAACATGAAATTCTTGTTAATAAGAAAATTAGGAACATTTCGACGTGACCGAAGTTTTGATACATTTAAATTTAACTACTTACTTATTTGACTTTCATATACATACATAGTTAATTTAACAATTTTTTACAGCTATAACTTTGAACTGCAATATCGTATCGTGTTCGAAATTATTATCAAAATGTTGAAAATTTTGTGATTTACATTTACGTAAACCTTAAAGGAAACGAGGAAAATGCTAAAAAGGGAGAAAACAAATGAAAATGAAAACGACATTAAATTAATTTATAAGATCTTAAAATATACCTAATATGAACAGAACTTGTCTGCGGTGATTAAAGTGATGCATACAACTTTGGTCTAAACAACTTTTCCGCTTAAATCAACATTTTCGAAGATAAGAAGTAAGCCGATCGCGGGAACATGGACTTAAGCTTTTTGAATGGCTCTCTTTTTATTATTCAGCCTTATTGTGAGTTTCACCCGAACACCATTCCACCTGGATAATTTGACATTTCACTTTCCGCCTATTGTGAGTTTCACACGAAATTTCATGATCAAAAAATTCCCCTTATTGTGAACATTCATTTCGGGCGGAATGTAATGTCATTTTCACTTTTTTTTTTTGTAGGCGAACGAAATTTCGTTCGGGTGAAACTTAAAATAAGGCTGATTGACTCAATTATGTGTCATCAAAATTTAAAACTTTGTTGTAGAGCGTATTTTTTTGTTTACAAAACATTTTGTACCTTGTGAAAAAAATTATTTTTTTCATTTTTGTAAAAAGGAAATTGCCATGATCCCTATCAGTTTTCTTAATTTCCTAAAAAAAATGATTCAATGTGTGCCCCCGCCCCCACGGTATATCCCCTTTTGAAAAGTCACTCTTCAATTATTTCTTTAAAAGAAGGAATGGTCCAATCTAAACAAAGGAAACAATCTTTACATCAGGACAGTCAATTTTATCTTAAGCCCATTAGCAAAAAAAAAAAAAATAAAATAAATTGCCACAAAAAAATCAGACATTCTTTTTGATTGAAACTAAACAAACTATTTTATCCATCACATCTCTCAGTCTCTGTCTGTTTGCTTCTCATAAAATTATCAAAATGATACAGCTTGGCGTTTGCTGTTGGGAAGGGATGATGCCATGATGGTTGAAATTTCAATAGAATCATTTGAGATAAAGATATACATTATTATTTTGTTTGTATATGGAAAATATATAGCTGGCTTTGCTATTTATTTATCTCAACTTTCATGGGGGTATATTATTTTACAGTTACTATACCTACTAAGTCGCTTCTGGTTATTATTGCGACGCCGACAACAAACAAACAAAAACACAGTGGGGTCAAGTAAGAGAAATACTTAGAATAAAATCACACAATTGAGCTAAACTATTCTAAGACTGCGTTTCAAGTTGTTGCCAAAAAAGATTCGTTCCCAAAATATTTTGGGCCGATTTGATATTTTTTTTATTTAATGTGTTGGCTTTTGAGTGATTTGGTTTTTAAGCGATTTGACATAGAGCCGACCAATTCATTGGTTTGAGTCAAATAGATTTTTCCAAGCCCGTGTTGATACCTTTAAAATATATTTTTTTTTTCAAGTTTTTACTCCTCTGTTAAAAAGAAAATAACTCACTAAAATTACTCTTTTAGGTCCAATTTTTCAGTGCATGAGTTAACTCCGAGTTAAATCAGAGTTAGTTAATCCTGCAAATACTTTAATCCCGAGTAAACTAAAAAGTAGTTTTCAGTGGAGAATTAACTCCTGGTTGTCAAAAATCTATCGAAATCGAAGTGCGGTAGTATAGAAATCAATGTTTCGCTATCGAATTCGAGATGGCACTACTATGAAAATCACCCTTTCCATAGTATCGTACCTAAATAAAAATAGATTTTTGATACCATTTTTCAGAAATACCTATTCAGCTTATCATCTGTTAACTCATAAAATTTTTTGAGTTAACTCGGGATCTTAATGGACTGAAAATATGTTTCAGGAGTTAGCTCGGTTTTAACTCCGAAATTATGATACTTTTGCACTAAAAAACTGGACCTTAGAGTAACCAATCAATTTAGAGCCCGAGTTAACTCAACAAATTTGGCGAGTTAACTCTGGATTAGCTGAATAGGTATTTCTGAAAGATGCGTATCAAAAATCTGTTCAAATCGAGGTACGACACTATGGAAAGGGTGATTTTCATAGTGGATTTCTATACTGTCGCACTTCGATTTCGATAGATTTTTGACAACTAATTAATTCTCAACGGAAAAAAAACACTTTTAAATTAACTCGGAATTAAAATATTTGTAGGATTAACTAACTCTGATTTAACTCGGAGTTAACTCATGCACTGACAAACTAGACCTAAGCCTGTTATCTTAATAAACCCCAGCTGAACACACCTAAAATAGTGACAGTTCGTGCAAAAAAGTAAAATTTTGTATTGTCAAAGTGACATATAGAGTAAAATAGCCATTTTGAGATTTACTTTTGTAAAATGTTAAGAAGATAGTACGATGCATTATCATTTAAGATTTAGTAAATCATATTTTTAACCTAGCATCATACTAAAATCGTACCTACTAAATTGTTTAAAATTTTGCACGATTGTTTTTAAATTTAATCCCACTATGTTGTATATGCTGTTCCACTGTGTTCGACATCAGAGGTTAGATTTGTTTTTTTTTTTTTTTTCAAAGACGACTTCCTTTCTTGTCGTTGATTTTTTAAGCAAAATGTTTAAACAAACTATGTATCTTAAATGAAAATGCAGCTAGACAAAGTATTCTGCAATGGAAAGAGATCGCGTGAAAATATTGACTGCAAAATTACTGCGTCAAATTAGTATTGAACACTTAAAATTGACAATTGCTTTGCAACTGTTGCATCCTAACGAAATAGTAATTTGTGTAATTAGTTCTATAAAATTTTACGCATTGAAATTGTCTTATAAAAATTGTGTTCAAATGAAATTCTTACGAAACATCATTAGACGACCGGCTTTCAATTTAATACTATAGTATCTCTTATATATGTATATTATCTTAACTGAAACTGACATTGACAAAGTATAAAAAAGTGATGTAACATTCTGGCTTGTGTGTGTGATAATATTGTTATCATTATCATTCCCGTGTTGGTCAGCAGTCAGCACGCTTTTGACTCAGAATCTTCTATCCAATATATGAATGGATAGACGGATGATGTGGGAGTCCATATATGCAGAATGAATCAACCTCAAACAGATACATAGTCATAATTAATTAGCTGATATGAGCTGTCACTTAAGTGCGACTTCCCATTAAACTGCTTATGTGTATCTTGTTTTTGTTGTGAACTAATATTTGTCTGTACGACTTGTAGGTAGAGCTTAAAGCTTAACATAAGTGCAATAGAACCTAAATGCTCGTTAAAATTTGGGAATTGGAATAAAGCAACTAATAAAGTTTCTTTTTGGATACTTCAATGATAATAATGTAAATATATTTAATAAAAAAGAAAAACTTTGAGTCTGTAAGCTTTGATCTGTAAAACCCATAATGACCTTCAAATAAATTAGTCTGCTTACTTGAACAAAAATATGGGTGTGACCTTAGAAAAATTTTGATTTGCGAATGGGACATGTGGTGTAAAATATCGCATCAAAGCTATATCTCATGATTTTTCAAATATTTACTTGAAAATTCAGCTTCAGTTATAGTTTATTTGAGAAACAGAACTATTAAAATTTTAGTTTGAAACTGTTACAGATGTGACAAGTATATGTTACGTATGTGACACGTAAATGTTACGGCTGTGAATAAGTATACAAAATATAATAAAACGAAATTCGAATGGTAAATTATTGCCATGGAAGTGTAGCTATTCGTACTACAAATTGAGATACACATATACCAGTGTTTGTTGTACATCATTCTATAAATCGAAGTTTTCTCCACTCAAAAATTTAATAATTTTTCATTACAATGAGAATTTAGCGTTTCTCGAAGTGAAGAAGATATATATCCATTAAAAGTGGATAACATTCCCATATGAAGGCTATTTCCATGGAATTATATTCCAGCATCGACCGCTTATAATAACAGATAAATGAAATTTTAAAAAGTTAGCATGTTACGGATGTGACACAAAACGAAAAACATTGAATTCGGGTTTAATATCTTCAAATTCAATGAAATTTTATCAAATTATCAGTTCGATAAAATAAATTATATTAATATTTTTGTTACGTTTATGACACTTTCCACTTTTTCAATCATAAAGTATGTCCATACACTCAGTTTTAATCGAATAATAAAATACTGCAAAGAATTCTCTCTGGAACAGTAAACTACAGTGGCTCAGCCCATTTTTTTTTAAGAGACTCGAGTCCCGCAAGGACTTTATATCTTCAGTGGTTGCAGTTTTGCAGGTTTAAGTTCTTACATCGTGATACCAACTTCAGTTATCTATAATCGTGCGAAGCCTGCCAGACGAATACCTATGTGCTGTGTAAAAAAGACAAGTTCGATTTTTTGTGAATTTTGTTAGCATATCTAGTTTTTTGGGAACTTAGATGTTTTGAGTTTGTAAATTATGTCCCACTGAAGTTAGAATAAGTCCTTTTCGAACTTTAAATCTATCCTGTAGATTTATTTTCTTGCGTCGATAAACGAGCACATCGATCCTCTAATTTATAAAGAGAATTCTGGGATTTTGTCCCAATATTTTCCCTAATGTTTTTTATGGCTTAAATTCGAATTTAGGAGTAGTATCATCAAGGCAGATTTTGTGGTAATTTATCCTAAAAGTGTTGAAATGTATTATTTGAGCTAAGGTAAATCAAGTAAAAATTGGTTTTACAAGAAGTTCATCTAAAAGTAAAGGGGAGCTGGCAACACTATTTCTAGTTTCAATAACTTTGACAGCTGACAGATGATTTGACTTCGGTATATTTTGGCATTTCAGAATCGACCATAATGTGCGTCGTATACTGCCGGTGAATAGGCTAGCTGTTCAAATATATAAATATGGTACGAATTTTTTTTAATAAAGGGTGTTCTTTGTAGAGAATTGATTTTTAAACTGGTAACACTGTTTCTAGTGACAGTAAATTTGACAACTATAACTAATGATTTGTGCTCAGCATATTTCGTGATTTCACCATGGTAAACCTCCTGGGGCGTTGTACCACTTGTGTTGTATATCAATATTTGCCGCGTAATTACCGACATACAGGCCTAGCTGGTCTATAAAGTGTTCGTAAAGGACTTCCAAGTTCCAACCCAAATCACTTTGAAAGACTAATGCTACCTTTTAAATAAAGTCATGGCTGTTAACATTTTTTTTATATGTGTTTTATTGCGTTTTAAAATTGTATTCTTCCAAAAAAAAACACCCTTTATAAACAAAAGTGGTACATTTCTAAAAAAAGATCAACTGAGATATTTACATAATCATTATAACATCCCGACTTACTTATACATACTTATTGATAAAAGATTCGCCCTAATAGAAAACAAAATAAATGTGAAGTCATATTGTTATAAGAAATTTCCTACTAAAAGATTAAGATTTGTTTTTTTATTATAGGAGAAATTTCTTTGGAGATGATTCGATTAACAGAGTAACGATATGACCCATCGCCGCTGTCAGTTTATTCATAATACCTCTCATAAAAATGAAGGGTTATTCCCGTGTAATTCTTAGAATTTTCCGAAGGGTTTGACGTGTAGGTTTGGGATTGGGTCGGGCGGGGTTTAAAAGGTCGATTTTCTTCTTCGTATAATCCCCAAAAAGATACAATGAATTTTTCAAGGATATTTCCCATCAAGCTATAAAACTTTATACGTTTTCCTCTTTTAAGTTGACAGTTGAAAGATATTTACCTAAAATCATGTTTTCAAACCTTTGACCCTCATAAAAATAAACTAAATTGGTTTTTATATACGCATCTGCCCTCGTTGGGTTCGAATAAAGTTAATAAAGAATCGAAATTGACGTCTAGTCATATTTTGTTGTTCAATTCAAACAGTTGCACTGTTGTTCTTAATGCATATATAGTTCTCCTTATATTCAAAAAACGAATGAAATAATTACTTTGAATCATTTGATCACTTGCTATGTTTTTGTTGAACTTCAGAAAGATCATTATTAAGCCATCAAATATTTGCCATCAAAGAAGCAAATACATTTGACCTACTTGTGTATTTCAAAAAGCTTATCGCATCTTTTTCCAGTCAGACATAGACTAATTATACAACATAACCTAGAGAGAGAGGGTGGCTGCACTCATCGTCATCAGTGTTCCCCCATTCCTCATCCTGGTTTACCGTCACAGTTGTATGTATATATTTATATATTTTCTTAATAAGGATAAGTGACTTTTTGTTGTTTTTGAATTTCGAATGTGATTTTAATGCAACGAATATAATGTACAGATATGACTTTACTATAGGGAGATCTAGAGGAGAATAGAATAAGCAAAAACCTACTCAAATCAAATGTAGCAAATAAGGTAATTTACATATGCCTAAATCTATTCAACTGTGTTTTCGACTTAAAACAAAAAAAAAATAAAAAGTCATTGGGCCTTACTAATAATCAAACGCTAATGTAGACTATTAGTTAACCGGAAGGTTAAAACAAAGTGCTAAGATTTAACAAAATGCTACCAATAAACAATTTAACCCTTTCACTAACTAGTGTCCAGACTTGCCTTGAATCTATTACAAAATCTACTACAAATTAGAAAATAAATTGAATGAACTGTCAGAATTTCCACGAAAGTCTGTTAAAGTTCCAACCGGAGGCAACCAACTAATTTATTTTTAGTTTATTTAGTTTAGTTTATTTATTTATGAATTCAGATAATTAAGTCGTTTGCTGAAGGAACAATTAAAACCCAAGTTGGTTTTATATTATTTCTATCAGCAGGTCCAGTAATTTTAAATTAAAATTAAAAAACAATCACAGTGATATATTGTAGTCAGATTTTCTTATTTTTTGTTTTGGGGCGTAGGTAAAACAAGTAGGTAGGTACAATATTTTATAAAGAAGGCGAAGTTTTACTTTTCGGGAACGCTCTTGCCAGCTACCGAAAAAAACATCGTAAGTCCATCGCTCTGCTTAGTTGCGTCCTCCCTTGTCGCCACATTCACACCTCAGATGCCCGCTCTTGCCACAGCTGTAGCAAGTCTTGGTTACTTGGAAATGTGACTGGCTCTGTTGCATTTGTAACACGATAAAATGAAGTTGGACGAGCTACGGCAATCGTACATCTGTTCGGGACAGTTGCGGGCCCAGTGGTCGAGTTTGTTGCATTTGTAGCATGTTGGGTTATCCATTTGGGTGCAGGATTTGGAAATGTGATTAATTCCATTGCGACGACTCCTCGGGGCATTCATGAGTGTAATGCCTGGTTTGGTTGCATTTGTACCATTTCTCCGGGTTGCCTCCATTCCTCCGCCACCGCCCGGAGCCCGGAATTACATGTCACGTGCATAATGGCCGGGACGATTGCATTTGTAGCAAGCGATGATGAAATTGTTGATTGATGTTTTGTTTGTTAAGTTTTTTTTGGATAACTTTATTTTCTGCAACACTGTCACATAAATAAAAAAAAACAACAAAGCAGGAACTGTCATAATTTGCTCTATTCCTTCAAAGTTAAGTATTGCCGTATTATTTTTTTACAGAATGTATTAAAGTACTAATAGTACGTCAATTGATTTAAGTGTTGGAGCAATTTTTTTTTAAATTAATAACACCATATTTTTTAACAAGGAAATATATTTCTTATACTTTATTTTAATATTTTTCATTCGAGGAAAATCTTAAACTTAAAATATTTTCAAATAAAAATAAGTAAACTGGCATATTTTGTCTGAGTATTTAATTATTTTTTTTTTAGGTTTTCTATTGTTAAACAGTAAGGGCTAGTTTTTTCACAGTGTGTTATCTGTTATCCATGATTATTTCCACTTGTATCAAAAAATCCATAGCTTGAGTTGTCAAACATGGATTTAGCCAATCAGCTGATTTCGGTTGATTTACACCATTTAACCAGGATTTTGAAAATTGTATCAAAAACTTGACCTATTGTGAACAACTGGCTCTAAGGGTATCCACGCAATATCCATAAGTCGTCGTAAAATTCGTTAAAGTCGTCAAATGCGTAAGTCTATCAAAATTTGTATGGAAAACCTGAAAGATTTACAAAGCTTACGACTGTTTACGAACGTTTACGATGACTTTTATGCCTTTGTATTTTTTAAATTTAGATTATTATCGAAATTCTGATTTCCACAAGTGCACACTGTATGAACAAATAAAACAATCAATTTATGTTGCACATAACTACCTAAAAATACAAACAATAAATAAAGTACTTCTAAATGAAACACTTCTTTTTCGCTTTAAAGAAAAATCTGAAGATTGAAACCAACCCATGAATATACCTATACCTATTGAAATCGACCTGCTAACATGGGAGTAGAATTAAGTATTAAATACAAATTTTGGTACCATAAAACAGCACTAGGGCAGCACTTTTCATTTAGTGTTCGACTTTAAACATGGATTTCCGTGTATTAAATTTTGACATATTGCTAACGACTAAACTGGAGATTAAAGTCGTTATTGGTATGCGGATTTTCTAAAATCTGAAGATTTTCTTTTAACCTCAACACTAAATTTGATTATTAGTAAGGCCCATTGTCGCTTTCGAATCAAGTCAAACTGTACATTATATAAAATTTTGTGCATAGCTATACGTGTGTCGTGTATAAAAGCTGACCAATATTTTTGTATAGAAAAGTTTTTGAAGAAAAAATTTATTTTTTAGTAAAACCTAGGTTTTTACTATGACCCCTATCATGTTATCCGATCGGAACGGAATTTTCTCCCAAAAAGGCCTAATAGTTTTTTTATTGCCTAATCTTTTACCTTTGCAGGTAGCCGAGTGTTAGTAAGTTACAAGTAATAATATAGAAAAGTTTTAATCGTATGACGAAATGAAACATTTCTCTTTTACAAAATCAATTTTGTATGAATCGGAAAAAATTCCGTTCCGAACGGATACCTTATAAGGGTGTATATCTGAATAAAGTTCTGATATAGTTATCCAACACATATAAAGGGTCCGCCAAATAACTTTTTTTTTTTTTGAAAATGGCGCAAAAAAAACAAGGGTAGCTTCGGCTGTGTGGCACGTAGCGCCGTCCTCTTGAAACCAAATGTTGCCAATATCCTCCTCTTCGATTTTTGTGAACAAAAATTCGTTCAACATGGCCCGATAACGATCGCCATTGAACTTCATCTGAAAAGATGATTTTTTTGGCAAAATCGGCATCTTCTCTAAGTCGATCGCAGGCCCACTTAGCGGAGCGTATACACAACCATATTCGGCCAGCGGAAAGATAAAACTAATTATGTGTCAAATCAGACATGAGCTTAAGTGTTACCATTCACGAAATAAGCATTAGTTGAAAGAAAAACGTTAGATGGCGGACCCTTTACATGAAATTATCTCTACATCAAAGATATTACAACTTCATGGTTTTTTCCAAAGCTTTCTTTAAGGGATTGTGTAACTTCTGTTTCCGGCCATTTCCGTCTGTCATAGTTGCAGTTTACTCTTCAGTGCCACACATCATAAAAGTCACTTGAATAGATATCAGGTCTGAAAAAATACTGAATATTAAATAAAATTGACCAATGATTGGCCCTTGTACTTTTAAGTCAACCAACAAACTGTTTTTTATGAAATTGTCTCATGTTGATGCTTATACATTTTATATATGTTTTAAAAACCTACATATGTATGTGTCTTTATTTGATCTTTCGTTATTGCTGTTTCTACTGCTGCATCCGCTTCCGGCTTAATTAAATCCAAATAAACTCACCAGCAAATACTCCACATATAAATACATACATAACATATGTAACAAGAACCACTTGCTTTCCCTATAAACTCGTTGATTGTTTTAATCTCCCTTTTTTATGCTTCTTCGCTTGTTGGCTTAATATAAATTAAACTGCCAAACTCGTTGACAGAGCGATTATGTATGTATGTATGTATGTGAACCATCAAAAGGGTTCTTCTTATTTCGCAGAAGATTACACAGTGCGATGAGTACACACACTGCTGTTCCATTAATTGAATTCACTCAAAAAACATTTATATTTGGTAAAAAAATAACATTTGATCAAATATAAATATAAATATAAATATAAATATAAATATAAATATAAATATAAATATAAATATAAATATAAATATAAATATAAATATAAATATAAATATAAATATAAATATAAATATAAATATAAATATAAATATAAATATAAATATAAATATAAATATAAATATAAATATAAATATAAATATAAATATAAATATAAATATAAATATAAATATAAATATAAATATAAATATAAATATAAATATAAATATAAATATAAATATAAATATAAATATAAATATAAATATAAATATAAATATAAATATAAATATAAATATAAATATAAATATAAATATAAATATAAATATAAATATAAATATAAATATAAATATAAATATAAATATAAATATAAATATAAATATAAATATAAATATAAATATAAATATAAATATAAATATAAATATAAATATAAATATAAATATAAATATAAATATAAATATAAATATAAATATAAATATAAATATAAATATAAATATAAATATAAATATAAATATAAATATAAATATAAATATAAATATAAATCGCACAGATGCAAGTCTTCTAAGTACCTGCTAGTGTCCCTGTGACTCCCCCATGCTTGGCCTTCTAGAAATTTGCTATATAATTCAGTAAAGTTCAAATAGGTATATCAAAGTGTGTCTAACCGCGCCAACAGCGTTTTCATATAAAATTTTCTGTCTTATGTGCAGTAATGAAAAATGTGTCAAACACAAGCCAAGAGGCAAACAAATATTTCCATGGAAACAAGAACATAGAAAAAAAGAAATGAATAACCTGTGAGAGTGTGAGCTAGCTACTTCTGCTGGACTAAAATTAAATCCTAATGCCTCATGTTGAAGTAATTAGCCTTAGGCTTCTCCGCCACCGCCGCGTCATGCCGGCCACCTACAATTGTATGAAAAGCTTAAGTGTTTATTCCCTCGTTAGGTCTCATTAAATTCCAGTGAGAAGAACGCATGTAAGTGCGTCAAAGTTCTGTAAGTATAGAGAGCTACGCAAACAGACCTCCCCGTTTTCTTCTCATGTACGAGTGTAAATTTACAAGCGATGCCACATTAGGTGAAACTTATAGCAATGACAAAAAGCCACAAATGTGATACCGTTGAAAGGTTTCTGCAACTTCAATGCAATTTTGCTTTATTATATACAAATAAGAAGTGGGGTTAATCGACGACCTCCTCCCCACCCCAAACCGCTCAGTCCCTTCTCTTCTTTGCTAAGGCCGCAGTCACACCATCAGAAAACAAACACTCCACACCGGAATCAGGTCGAGAGTGAACGAACGACGACTCGACTGTGTGTTGGTCGTTGCAGTTCCAGTTGCAGAGTTCTTATATGTTGTCCTTCGATGCATGGTGTTTCATTTTTAATTCTCTGATGTTTGCAACTACTGGCTATGACATAATTGTGACCCGATTTCGATGCAAACGTTGGTGATGGCACTTAGTGGTGGATTTGGTGGCACAGGGCCGAAAAATATCTCCGCATAATCGGTTCCAGGAATGACAGCCTATAACATATCGTATTTTATCCTTAAATTTAAATAAACCCATCCTGATGTCTATATATAAATGTTGAGGTGAATGCCACACATATATCAGTGTCAGCAAAAAAAATTGTTTGTCCTAAATTGTGTCCTAAATGCATTTACAATGAATTTATGTCTCTCTGTTGAAAAGCAGCAGAATGAGAGAGGGTGCGGGGGTGGAAGAAGGGTGCATTCACATGGTCGGAGATGGAGTTGGTCATTTTATTATCCAATTTGAATGTTATCACACTCTTGGCTGCTGTAACCAACCTGGGCACCGGATACGATTCCATGGTTGACCGAAGGTTTGCCCCATATGCATATTGTAATTTTGTGTGGTTAGAAGTGTTCTGTATGGTTCTGATAATATATGAGTATACACAGTATGTGCAGTAAAGAACCCCATTCGAGATTTGTTGCAACCACAATTTCCTATAGCTGCTTTGGTGGGAGGATCGTGTTTCCACAGAATCTATACCATCATGAAAGTGGGACAATGAAGTCGAATATATGTTATTAATTTTTTTTTTTTTTAACTCGGATGTAAAAAATAAATTTTTAAAAACATTTAAACTCTTCGATGTATAGGTACTTTTTGACCGATTTTTAATTGCATTGTTCAGTGACCAAAGGCAATTTATTTAAATAAATAAAATACATCACCATAATTCGGTTTAAAATCGATTTAATAGGAATTAATATTTTTTATTTTATAACTTTTTTGTTTTCGTTTTAATAAACTTACAAATTAATGACTCTGTGCAGTAATTTAAATCAAAATAATTATAAAATTAAATGAACGAATGAGGCATTTTTTTTTTTAAATTCAGTGACATTATTTTTGGACTTCATTACTTAATTTTAAATTGGAAATTTTCATATTCCATTAAGCGGAACGCAGGGTGTTTTTTTTGTTGTTCTTATCTGATAAATATTTTTTAGTCTTGTTGAAGTCTGTTATTGACCATTTTTAAAAGTCTTTGGAAATTCGCCTTGTGTGGCTGGCCTTCTGCACAGACCGACAATTTTTTTTTTAACGTGTGGGCATTTTGCCGTCTTTGTATTATCCGCTTTATGGCTACTAAGTTCCTATACCTAATGATAGTATCTGCGAAAATCTTTTAAGCGATTTCGCTGGATATCGGAATCAAAGAAAAAAGATAAAAAGAAAATTTGAATATTTTGAATATGTTTTCGCATTACACTTTTTATGGTATGGTAACCCCAGACGGAATTAAAAGCAGTAAAACTGGATTATTCCGCAAAACAAGAGGATAGATATAGAGGGCTTTGTGATGCATTAACATATTGAACTCTTTTTCAATCGATGGTTTAAGCCTCTCCGAAAGTTCATTTCAATATTTGTAGATGTATGTAAATATGAGCGCAGTGCGGTCCTTCGACAATGTACATTATATACCTGTTGCGCCCTACATTTAGTTCACTGTGCATAACCTGAGTTGAACCCATTCAGCCCATTGCACTGTGTCGAAACATTATTGCTTGACATAATCTTACTCATCAATAATGTTTCACCTTTGAAATTGGGCCAAGAAGGAAACAACCTGGAAATGCGGAGTGGGCAATTTGGATAGCAGCAGCTAAGTATCGATCGGAAACATAAACGATCGAAGAGTCTAATTTAAAACTGAAAGGTGTCGGGTGTTTCAATTTTCGGTATAACATACATTAACATTTTGGCGCAGCCGGTAGGATTTTTGAAGATCAATTGATGTGCCTGACCAAACAAACTTTAGCTGGCATGCTGGAATGGTGTGTGGAAGAGACTGTAACAGTCTGTTAATTCCATTAATTATCTCCATCGGAGCTGTGTCTTCTGGTTCTTCTATTGTATATGATAGTAGATGGTCTGCATCTGCCAATTTTATTGCAAGTTCCTGTGCTTCCATAGCCGTTTGAATATCTACAGTTTTGTCTGATCGGATTTCCTTGGCCACTTTGGATGATGTGCATGGAACTTCATCGTCCATCCCTTGAGGATGGGAGTCGATGCCGTCACTCGGGACATTGTGAGAGCGTTTTGGATCTGTCCAATTTTCGTCGGTAACAAGTATTTTTGTTTTACTCGTACATGGTGATCGCATCAACTTGTGCCCTGGTTCGAAGTTAGAGAGTTCTGTGTCTCGGTCTACGCCTCCTACCCCGAATTTCGATGGCAAGTTTTCCATGCCTGGACATGATGCTTGAAGTCCCTCTGCTTTTAAGCATTTGTCGTCTTGTATGGGGACTGGATTGGCTTTTTCGTGTACCTTGATGACATAGTCATTTACTCTAAGAATTTGAAAGAACATAGTCAGAAGTTATTAAATGTTTTTGGTAAACTGCGGAAAAGCAGGTTAAGACTCAACACGAAATGGGACCTCATTCTGGAAGTTAATGCTGAATACATTGCCGAAGACCAGGGGCTGTATGTGGATATGACAAATGAAGAGTTCAATAGATGCATTGATGTTAGTTTAAATTCTTCATCTTCAGCGAAAATCTGCAAACATAACACGCCGATACACACCAGCGGCAGCTCAGAGTGTGTAGTGGAACTACTGCAGCATGCCACAACATCATCGGAAAACTGCAAATACGTCGCTATACCGGCCAGAAAAGGGACAATTATTAAGATGTCTACGTCCAACCAATGGCTTTTAACCCTAAGAGAACCTTTAGTATTGAATTTCAACTGCGATGGTACGCACTATGCTCCAACCCTTCGAAATCTTGGGATTCTTAAGATTCAAAAATCCTGTGAGGTGAGCACAAAAGAATTTCGTATACCATACGAAGAATTATTGGAAACGAACGTAGAAATTCAGCAGCTGAAAATAAATCACACTGATTTAATTGAAGCCTTAAGAATAAAACACGAAAGTTCACCAATGGAGGCCCCTTACAAGCTACCACCGCTCAAGATTGGAAATCACGCAAACATGCTTTCAACACTTTCGGAAGGGAAGAAAGCGCTGAACGAGTTGGAAAAGGAAGCAGACCTTGTGGAAGCCAGTAGGAAAGCCAATGACCAATCATATGAAGTACAGGTTCATCGATACTCTATGATATCAATCAGCAGTATCGTATTAGCTACAATCATAATTGGTCTCGTTGCAAAACTGTACCGTTCAAGAAGAATTTCCAACTCGTGTGTACCACCACCAGTCTTCACCATTTCATCGCCGATCGTCCACGAAACACCAAGAGTGATGGCATGTAGGAAAGGTAGCAAGATGTTCAACGTCCACCAGGGAGCCCAGGCAGAGTTATCCTCCGAGGAGTTCGAACTCAGAGAAACCCCCAGCAAAAAGAAAAGGGAGGCCCCTGCTGTTCCGAACCCTCATCACAACAGCGGTGTTACATATGCCTGTGTTTAAATTTCATCATTCCAGTTCTGATGTTATCAACAGTGCCAGCTCGACATTTGCCCGAGTTCAAATATATAAAATAACTGTATTTAAGGCAAATTTAACTATATAAATGTACTATCAAATAAAATATTACTTATACTTTTATTGGAAGCTAGTTAAATTAAATAAATAAGAAAATATACAGTGAGTGAGCTGATGGAAATCGTCAACAACCAACGATAGAAAAAAAAAAAAAACTTAAAAAGAACAAAAATTATTTAAATTACATAATTGAATTTTAAAATATGTATAATTTAAAAACAAATTAAAAAAAAAAATATATACACAAAAAATAAAAAAAATTATATGGTGTATTATCTTCATTCTCTACATACAATACTATAAGTTCTAGCAACTGGTTATGAAATTTACATAAAAAATATATACAAAAAATAAACACTAATTACAAAAATATTAAAATTTAAAGAAACGATATTAATATATCTATTGAAATTATTGAAATGTATTATATATTTTCATGTTAGGATTAAGCTAAATAAATAAAAAGTAACAAAGCGTAGTTTATGTTCCCGGTCGAAACTTTCCCTCAGGGGGGAGGAAATGTTGCGCCCTACATTTAGTTCACTGTGCATAACCTGAGTTGAACCCATTCAGCCCATTGCACTGTGTCGAAACATTATTGCTTGACATAATCTTACTCATCAATAATGTTTCACCTTTGAAATTGGGCCAAGAAGGAAACAACCTGGAAATGCGGAGTGGGCAATTTGGATAGCAGCAGCTAAGTATCGATCGGAAACATAAACGATCGAAGAGTCTAATTTAAAACTGAAAGGTGTCGGGTGTTTCAATTTTCGGTATAACATACATTAACATACCCCTCTCTAGGGCTAATACCTCATTTTTGATTTGAATCGTTTCGAGATGCTTTGATGTGTTGGAGAGATTAATTCAGTTTATATTTTAAAGCACTCACTTGAGCAAGCGTATCCAAAATGTTTGTTCTCAGTATTTGACAGAACAAATGGGGAAATTAAGCTGATACCTCTGAGCCCTCAAAAGCATACATTGACCATTTGTCCCTTTTTTTTATTCTCTCCAATTATTTTTTTTTTTTTTGCAACACTGTTTAAATTGACAGTTAATTTGACAGCTGAAAGAAATATTCTTTAATTTCAAATGGAAAATAATTTTAGGAAAAAAATTGATGAAGTAGGTACATATTAACAGCACTTTTAAACTACAGATCAAAGGACCATGGGCATTTTGGGTCCTTTCTCAATTTTGCTCAACATTGATGAAACTTATGTCATACAAAATCTTATGGATTGTATGGCAGCTATAAATTAAAATGGTGTTTTAGCGCATTTTATAAAAAAAGTTTTCAAAATGCAAAACAAATTATTTAAAAAAAATGGCAACACTTACTTAATAGTATTTTAACTTTTTTGAAAGCCAGAAATATGCTTTTTTATTTTATTTTTAAATCAAATTCTTTCTATTAATAGATTGTAAATAATATTCTTAAAATCGGTCAGAAACCGTTGAGTATTAATTATTTAAAAAATGGTGATTTTTTTTCAAACTTCATATTTTTTTCTGATTTATTTAAGAATAAACCAACCTCTTTATATCGTTTTACAAATGGGAAAAATGTTTGTGATATTTTTGGGACTTCAAAACCCTGGCGCAAAATTGTAAATATTTAGAATTGGCTCTAAATCACTTTTAAGTCAAGAGTTGGCTCTAAAAAATAGTTTTAAAACGACAGTCGATTCTTTCCTGATTTTAAAAGACATAAAGTATAGTTTAACCCAAAAACATTCGTCTAACTTTAAAAGCATCAAAGCGGTTGTCTAATTTTTATAAAGTATACTTTATCCAGATGACGTTTGTCATTTCATTACAAGAAATGTATGCAAATTTTTTTTCTAAAGAGGCAGATTTTTTTATATTTTCAAAGATTTTGAGCTTTTTAGAAAGCCAAGAGCAACATATCCGGTGACGTAGTACTAAGCATCTGTAACATTGGTGAAGCCACCAGATCCAGCACATATGACAATAACAACCATCGTAGTTATTCGGAATACAACATCTTCATAACTCCCAACTGTCTGGCGAATCGAAATAATTATAATCAAAATTTTTCCCGAAAGTGGGAACACTTATATAGCGACCGAGTCTTAATTTTTTTTTTTAAACAGTCTGCATAGAATTTTTGCCAACTGGAGATTCTTTTGAGTACACACAAACACAAAATTGAAATTGATGTGTTTTTTGTGCTTATTAATTTTAGTTCTGTTTGATTGATTTTCAATGTGAAAATTCATTTTAAATTAATTTTTGATGTGTAAACATCTATGCCGGCGGAAGAGTGAATTAAAAACGTGAACTTTCCTCTGTGCGACGTTACGAGGTCACACTTTACGATGTAGCACGTTACGTTACAAAAATCTGCATACTAGGACGTTCAGTGACAACAATCTGATGGTTCACTTCAAGCAAACTAGTCCGTTTTGGATCCGTCCACATAGTCAACAAGGTATGGACGACTTCGTATACGGATCCAAATTTGTGAATCGAATTGAATTTTAAGTGCGAGTGAATTTAATTGTTTTACAATTCTGCTACTAAAATATATTTACCTGCACCTTTCCCAAATATGTAGGTAAATGTGGTATATTAGGCGTGTTTTTTTGCAAGTCCATATGGATTTGTCGAAAAAAAACGACATCGGGACTTAGTAACTTCTTACTTACAGTACGTAAGTCCCGATAATTATCTGGACTTAGCTAAGTCCATATGGATTTAAGTTGTTGTTGTATTTACGTGTAAAACAATTAGTTCCGATGTTGTTTTTTTCGACAAGTCCATATGGACTTGCAAAAAAAACACGCCTATTATAAACTTATTTGCATCATCTATCGTATGTATCAATTAACGTCTCACTAAATAAACCACATAATAAGACAGCTTAGCTACAAGGGTTACGTGTTACGTCAACTTTACATCTTATTATTATTAAACTGTCTCATCTATCACTCTCTCAATTGAAGCCAGGTTGTTGTCCTCTATATTTGTATTAGGTACTTAACAACAATAATATAGGTACTTACCTATTATATTAGTTTATAATTTGCTACTCAACCGCAAAACCATCATAACATCATAACCTGACTACTGAATTTTAAAATGGGCTTCATTCTTCTCTCTTTGTAATTTGCTTGCTCTTAAAAATTTACAAATTTAATGTTTTTTTTTTTTGTTTTGGGTCTGAATTTTCTCGCATATATATGTATATACCTTACGCCAATCATAAAAGTAGGCTACACTCAACGTTAACGTTACTTAAAAAAAACAACAATCGTGCCTTCTCTTGTCCTTTTTTAACATAAAATATCTAAATTTAAACTTACGTATACTTACGTATATATAAATCAGCATAAAGAGAAAGAAACAAGTCCTTGTACTTTTATTAATATTTTTATTTTGTTTGCTAAATCACGCTATCATCACATTAACTAATAACAAACAACTATACATTTTTTTTGCGCTGCTTTATTCACGTCGCATCACGTCCTTCATACATTTTTTTACACCGGATTTATCAATTTTTCTACACTCGTACTATCAATTTTTTTTTTTTTTTTTTTTCATTTTTTTCCCCTTTCTCTCTTTTTTGCTTATATACCTACCATCATTTAAATTTTATTTATTTTTATAATTATGTTTATATTTGTTTTTGTTTTTTCTTTTTTCCTTTCTATTTTCGTTTTATTGCGGCAAAAAAATAATATTGTTTTTCGTATACAAAATACAACACCGAAATAAAAATAATATATATAAAAATAAAAAAAAAAAATCAATATTTGACCCCAATGTTGTTGAAACACATTGGCAACACCCAACCACAACCACCATCAACCACCACCAAAAACACAACCACCACCGCACCTATATACATCATTTTCAACTTCGATATTCTCTCAAATAAATTATATATTAAATTGTAAAATTTTATAAAAAAAAAAAATTGTATATAAATATAAAACAAAAAAATCTACTGCCTACTTTCTTTGTTGAAACTGAAAAAAAAAAATGATTTATATACAAAAATTGAATAAAAAAAATTTGCAATTGGATTGTTGCTTCGCTGATTACGCTCACGCAACGCTCTCGCAACGTGCACGCAACGCTTTGGCTGCCTATAAATATACAAACAAAAAAACAAAACAGGAACACTACCCGTCCTTCTTGAACAATCAACCCAACAATCTTAAGATAAGTATTTAAGAAAAAAAAAAAAAAAAACAAGGAAGAACAAAAAAAATGCCTCAGGCTGAGGGAGGTTACATATCATTGGGTGATAACCCAAATAGCGCCATCTACAATCAAACAACAGAACCTACCGGCCCACAATCGATGTTCGAGTCTGTTAAGCGAGCGATTGGTCAAGTTGTTGGTAGTAATGGCAATAGCGGTGGTGACACAGATGATTTATTAGCCTCCAAGGGACGTCCAATGATTGTCGGATCGAGGTAAGCGTTAATCTGTTCTCAAAAAAAAAAAAAAAAAGATCAGATTTTTTGTTTCTAATTATTTTTTGTTTTATTTGAAATTGACAAGTAAATCTCTTGAGAAAAAAAAAATACAGAGAGTTGGTGTAATGGTGTTTTTCCTTTCTCTTTAAATATTTATAAAAATATTGCTTGCCGAATTAGCTTTTTCTCATTGTAGTTTTTTTTGTATCTTCTCTTTTCTTCTTAATGTTGTTGTAGTTTTTTTTTTTTTTTTTTTTTTTTGTATGGGTATATACTGCTCATTCTACTTTATTTTTTATTTTATTTCGCAAAAAAAAACAAAGGTTTTGTCGATAATAATAATTTACATCAAGGCGAATTAAAATTGATTGGAATGATACAGATTTTGTTTCTTTCTTTCTCTTACCCAACTCATTTTAAGGATTTTGGTGAAAAGTTCAAGGTGAATATTGGTGTTTTTTTTTTTTTTTTGGTGTACAGAGTCGATGTGTTTTGATATAAAGATAAACAGTTAAAGGTGAGAGAAATTGAAATAAATTCTTAACATAGAGCATGATTTTATTTCATAAGCAAAAAAAAATCTATCCAAAACTAACTATAACTAACCGGGAATGGAGGCGAATATAGCATTTTTTTGATTGCAATTGCACGTAAAATACGATTTTGTTTGAATCTTAATGACTGGGAAACATGCAATGTGGTTTTTCTGATGCTATGAAAACATGTTTGCAAAGAAGCACGCTATTTTTGTATTTAAAAAAAAAAAAAAAAATACAGTCACGCTGGAGAGAAAGTCTTTTAAGTTATTGCATACAATTATTTTTGTTTTAACAAAAATTGTCAGCAAGAGTTTCGTGTGTGTCTAAAATATAGTGACATATTACTTTTTTTTTCAAAATTAAAATACCGATGTGATGTTAGCATTTTATCGGTTTCCACTTGAATTTGTTTTTCAACAATAATTATAAATGAGTTGTACTTCAACACTGTTCTTACACATATGGCACCTCAATTCAATTCTAAAAGAAGGATCTATGAATCCACCATTTCTTGTGCATTAAAATATCGGAGTTTGTAATTGGAATCAATTCTATGCCCTTAAAGCATACCGATTACATATATATAGGAATATATTAATTGCAAGCTATAAAAAGCTAAGCGAGAAAAACTTATCAAATACTCGTAAGGCCCTTGCTAGTAAAAACTTGTTGGGCAAGATAGCCATACAATCCGACATCACTTACACATTTGCCAAGTTAATAAAGGCCTTGGAGAGTTTTCAAAAAGGCAAATCCAAACGAGGAAAACTTGTCCAATACTCGTAAGGCCCTTGCTAGTAAAAACTTGTTGGGCAATAAAACCTTACAATACGACACCATTTTTATATCTGCCAAGTTAAGTGAAGGCTCGGGAAAATTTTCAGTAAGGAAAATCTAAACGAGGAAAACTTGTCAATTACTCGTTAGGCCCTTGCTAGTAAAAACTTGTTTGGCAAGAAAGCCATACAGTCCAACATCATTTACATATTTGCCAAGTTAATCAAGATTCTTGAAAGTTTTCAGTAAGGCAAATCTAAACGAAGAAAACTTGTCCAATATTCGTAAGGCCCTTGCTAGTAAAAAACTTTGTGGGCAAATTTTAATAATAAATGTAATAAATCACCATAAAATGGCATGACAAATTATTGAATAAAATTATTCATTTTTAACGTTGTTGTTGGTATAGCATATAACCCCAGTAGTAAGCGTATCGGACTGGTGAGCGGAAAATCCCAGGTTTGAATTAAAATGGCACATAACTTGTGAAGGCTTATTTCCATGGTAATCTTTGCTAGGCCCTTTTAAGTATTTATGTAAGTAAATTTTTCTAGGGCCTCATTAAAACCTGTAGACTGTTTTTCCAAACGGAAAGTTAAATTTATGTACATTTCTTGCTTTGATTGTAAAAAATCAGTGTTGCTAAAAGTACTATTTTAGTAGTGTTTTACTACCATACTCTTCCTTTCACATTCATACTACGTCGCAAAACTTATAACATATTTTTTTTTCGACCTACAGCCCACTAATCATTTTCAAATTGTTGAGAATTGCATAAGGTCACAACAGTAACCATTTATTTAACATTCAAATTGCTATTTTGTTTTGTTTTGTACTGGTTTGGTTTTGCTTCAGACAATGCTTCAGACAAAGATGGAGCGATCTCTGCCTAACGGACAAAAAAAAATCCAAATATGTTTAGGTACTTTAGGTTGTATGTGTCATTCCTTATATTTTCTTTATCATCAGCTTTTGGAAAAAAAAATTCCACATTATACTAAAATTTTCCTAAACTAGCAAATCCAATTTAAAGAGTTTTAGGATATTTTTTTGACATCGCGTCGTTCCAATCTCAGTCTGTCCGAAGTATTTCGTTTATTGATCCTATGAAGGTTTTAATATTTTAGTAATAATAATCTGCTCAAAATACTATTCTTTTGTGTATTTTGCCTGATTATAATTAAAATTCAACTTTGTCTTGATTTTTAATGCAAACAAAATAAACATAGAAAACATCGCAAAAAAATTGAAATTGTCACAATCAATTTACGAATTGAAATTGTCACAATCAATTTACAAATTGAAATTGTCACAATCAATTTACGACGATGACTGGCAAATTATTAAGCAATAAACCATTTAATATAAGAACTGTTTAACTCTTTTTGAGAGTCTGCTTTGTTCGCTTCATATGAATTAGAAGAAGTTATAAAAAAAACATAGATTATATCGCAAGACAATATTTAAACTGTCACAACTAAGGTAGAAACTACCGAACCGAAAATTATTAAGTAGTAAACCATTCAATTGAAAAAGTATTTACCCCTTCTTGAGAGGGTGCTGCGCTTTGTTTATATCAACCTAGCAAATCAGCAAAAAAAAAAAAACATAGAAAACATAGAACGACTAAATTGAAATAATTACAACTAATCAACGGCAAATTATCCATCTAAGCACTTTTCTATCGGTGAATTTTGCTTCGCCAAGTTGACGCATTCAATTATTAAATAGGTTTTCTATAACATTTAGATCGGAGCTTAAGCCTCAATTGGAGAACCAATTGCTTGACTTTGGCATTTTACCATCTTTTTAACATTTTTTTAAAGTTAAAATCACCAAATGCCTTATTAATCTCTTTAGTATCATACTTACTCCAAACGTCACTTTGACATTTACAAATTTGAAAAAGGTATGTTTGCTTACTTTTTTACACGATCTGTCACTGTTTAAGGTGTGTTCAGCTGGTGTTTTAAGAAGAATATAGGTTTTAGTTTGATATTAGTTAAAAAGAATTTAAAACTAAGAAAGTTTTGTTACAAAACTTCATAGTTAGAAAATTATTGAGTAGTAAAGGGTTTTCCAATAAGAGGTGTTATTTTGAATAGCCCGCTATTTCGGTAGCTGTCACTTTTGAAGCTGTCATTTTTTGACATTTGACAAGTAGAAACTACGCCATTAATAAAAATGGAACGATACACGCTTCAAAAACGCATTGAAATTATTAAAATTCACTATAAAAATGGTGAAAATTTGGCAGAGCCGGTTCGTAAAACTAAAACATTTTTGGGTCGTCGTGAAGCACCTTGTCGGACCGCAATACAGAAATTGGTGGACAAATTCGAGCTGTTGGGACAAGTTAGTGATGTGAAGAATAAAACCCGTGCACGTCGCTCAAGAACAAATGAGAATATTGCTGTTCTAGCCCAAAGTGTTGAAGAAAACCCAGGTTTGTCCATTTCTCGTAGTTCTTTGGAATTAGGCATTCCACAAACGTCATTACACCGTATTTTGCATAAAGACTTGGGTCTTAAGGCTTATAAAGTTCAGTTAACACAAGAACTCAAGCCGGCTGATCATCAACAACGTCGTGGTCCTTGAAATGCATGAAAATGATCCGGAATTTCATCGAAAAATCATCTTGACTGATGAGGCCCATTTCCACCTCGGAGGCTACGTCAACTTAATGATTTTTTATGGCCGGAATTGGATGGTATTGATCTGGACAACGTTTACTTTCAACAAGACGGCGCTACGTGCCACACAAGCAATGAAACCATCGATCTTTTACGAGAAAATTTTCCGGACCGTGTTATCTCTCGAAGAGGTGATCACAACACCTTGCGACTTCTTCCTTTGGGGCCACGTGAAAGATAAGGTCTACGCCAACAGCCCAGCGTCGATTCAAGACCTCAAAGATGGAATTCGTGAGGCTA
This sequence comes from Leucozona laternaria, assembly GCA_932273885.2. Lineage (NCBI taxonomy): Eukaryota > Metazoa > Arthropoda > Insecta > Diptera > Syrphidae > Leucozona > Leucozona laternaria. Next base: position 9,692,032 of record OW026368.1, read on the forward strand.
TCGACGACATAGGGCAGCCACTTTGCGATTTGGTTATGGAAAATTTCATGAAAAGGATATGGTCCTGTAAGCGTGGTCGTGGCGGCCATTTGGCTTATGTTGTGTTCCATTATTAACGGCATACCTTCCTATTTATAATGAAATAAACATCCGATCATTTATCTCAAAAAATGCCATTTTTCTTTGAATATCAAAATAACACCTCTTATTGGAAAACCCTTTATAAAGTTAATGCCGTAACATTAGTCTGTTTAAAATGTTGCGTCACTTACTCTAATTATCACTAATTTAAATTTCTGAATAAAAGTGTTGGTGTGTCCTTAAAAAGAAACCCTTTTAAGCCTTTCCCCACATTCATATGGCTTTATCCCTGTAGCCTTTACACTTTTAAGATGTTTTTTTCTTTTCACTTCTTTCAACTGACATTCAAAAAAAAAAAACAAAAATCACTCAACCGAGAAATTGATAGCTCTATTAGTTAATTAAGTAAATGAAAAGACACTTTCGTCCTCCTCCAGGAAACTTAGTCGATTTCTTCATAACATTGAACAAAATTAATTATAGTTTCCAAACAACAAAGCTCGATTACCAAAGTAATCCGTTAATGCACTTTTGTGTCGCTATTTTAATAGTAATTCCATTATCTTGAGCTAACTTGGCACGAGCTACATAGATATAGATTATGATTGAGAACTTTCTCCATATCCTTGGCTCTGCACAGACAACCCGAGTTTGCAAACCCAATGACGCGATTGTCGTCAACAAACCAACTAACTAACAACCCCACTTCATTCGAAGGACAAAAAAGAAGTGTGACTATACTGCTGCTGCTTATGTCAAAGATATACATCATAGATATTATTGATTTTGCGTTTTGCGTTTTGCGTTTTGTGATTTGTTATTTTATTTTTTTAATTTTATTAGGCAAAACAGCAAACATAAGTAAGAAATAAAAAAATATGAAAAAAAGCCTTTGCTTTGTTTTCGATTTGCGATGTTGATAAAAATTTCCCACCCACTTCACCTTGAAAAAAAAAAAAAAAGACAAAGCTAAAGCCAGGAGTGGTTTGCGACAGCACTTTTCCACCTCGTTTACCATTCTTGACGATAGCGTGTGCGGGGATGGGGACCCTTCAAAGCCAAGAGTGATGACGGATGAGTTCCTACCTGATATCCAACGAGTCAGGTATTCATTCGTTTCGAGACTCACAGAAAACATAATTCAGCAAATTAGGTTAATAAAATATAACTACATATGTATATGATTGACAGTGTGTTTTTCTTCTTTTCTGTTTGTGTGTGTGTTCTTTTTCCCGCCACCTCTAGGGAAAAATCTTATGGCATTGTTGTCGCCAATGGTATATGTAGGTATATAGTGGCTATGGCTATATTGTTGTCTCATTTTATCCTTACACACTACACAATAAGTTATGGAATGGAGATCTTTTGTCGGCAATGGTGGCATGGCAGTCAGAAGTCATGGCAAAACTACCATAAAATCGATAAAGTCAAGTCAATATGGCAGAATGTATTATTTAGAAGGATTGGTAGGTATAGGCGCTCTCTTCTCCATCCAAGCGAGAGCGAGAGTGAGAGAGATAGAGGTCCTTTATAGAAAATCCTTCAATCGGAAAATTGCTTCTCTATGGTCTATGTGCCTGCTGGTCTCATGCGAAGTAGGTTAATATTTATACTAACTAACTGAATTAAATGCATGACAGAGTTTCATGAGCTATAGCTTATGCGTGCTGTTTGATTTTTATGTAGGCGCGAGACTTTTCAAAAGTTTTTTTTCTTAAAGAATCTCTGAAAGTGTTGGATGTGCCAGCAGTTTAATTGACGTCGATTGGAAACAAAGCAAATGGTAAGAAATTGATGGAAAAGTTTTTTTGAGAGTCGAGAGAAACTGGCAATTCTTGAACTATAGTTATTTTTGCTGTTTGTTTTCCTTCGAATCACTTAAATAAATTAAAAAGAATTTGTGCCTGGATAGACATTTCAGGTTCTGAACAGAAGCAGCGAACATGTCCTTATTTTATTTTTTTTTTGATTAAGGCCCATTTTCTGCAGCAAAACTTAAATACAATCAACTCCGCCTAAATGCACTCCGCTCAAATGAAACTTTCGGTTATATGCAACAAGAAATTTACTACCGTTTTTTTTTCAGGGCTTATTCACACAAATTAGTACGGATAACTGCACTCCGCTTATTTGAAAACTCACTTTAATTGAAATAATTTTCTTTTCCCCAAATAATTATTTTGTTCTGAAACAACTCTGCTTAAGTAGAACACTGAACGCATTCATACATATTTGAACACACCCAAATAATGAAATTTTAAGTTTCATTCCATTCTCATCGTTCCAATCCTTTCAACTGTCACAATTATTTAAAGTTGTTTTGTTTGTTATTCTAGGTTATTTATGTTTTATTTTTCTGTTTTTTTTTTAAATATTTCACCTCACATCGTTTAGAGGGGAAATAAAGTTGCAGTTTTACGAACTTTGGTTAAGTGCAACAAAGTTCGTTTATATGAAAACTCCGATTAATTGCAACAAATTTTCTGCATTTTTTGTGTTACAAATAAGCAGAGTCGACTGTATTTAAATTCAAAATACGAACTTTTGTGACTGGTTACACGGAGAAAAAAGTAGCACATAATTTAAAGTTGAACATAAATCTTTTTATCAGCAAACATCTTTGAGACTTAGTTTTTCTGCGGTGAGTTAAACCAAAGTTAGTTAACACAGCAAATTAAATATCTTCAGTTAATACAATAAGCTGTTTTTTTTAATAATAAACTCTGAGTATAAAACATAACAAGAATTTGTTCAAATAATCCGGAGTTTAACTTTTTAACTCGGGCTTTACTTTAATCAAGCACTGAAAAACTGGGCCTAAAAGAATCAAAAACAAAAAAAATTAGTGTCTTTCTTTTGTTTTTGTATAAAAAGTCTTTGTTTTGAAATTCTTCCGGACTCTAGAGATGTGAATTTAAAAAAAAAAAACTGGAAAAATCTTAACCCAGGCCCAAAGTTTGTCCCAAGTAACGTGTAACAGTTAGTTCGAGATTAGTTAAACATCTGGATTTTTAAAGAATCATACGAAAATGTATTTTTTATTTTATTTCTGTTAAAATATCTCATTAAATAACATCACGAAACTTTGATAAGAACTGAAAAATAAACTTGTTTGAACGACACAGTGGTGCACTTTGTATGTGAGAGCGGACAAAAATTCATAAAAACTGAATCACTTCAATGATTTTGATGAAATTTTCAGCCGTGATGATGATAATGAGATGAGATATTAATGCAATAACTTTTCGCTCACTGCCACGCCCACTTTAAAAAAAAAAATGTTATATCTTCGTCAAAATTGTTAAAAGTGTTGTCTTAAGTTTAACCCCCAACCATATTTTGGGCATTTATTTAACTCAGTGATTTTTGGAAATTGCCCACCCACTGACACGCCCACACAAATGTTCATCTTCGTTCACCTACTCGCTCTTCGGATCCTATAGCTGTGTTATGGCCGGAGGTGCAAGTAGAACCCTAACATGTCGATACGGCGTGAAGAAACCTTCCTCATCAAGGCGCAATGCAGAGCTTTGTTTTGTAAACCTATATAGGACTACCGCTTTCCATTACTGTCGACTCATTCTTACATTGTACTGCTGTAACGCTCTCAAAAGTTTTTTAAGTTTTTTTTTCACCTCGAATTTACGTATCACTCCTTAACTCGAGTTCAATTTGTTTGACTATGGACCTCTATTTAAGGGTTTTTGCCCAAATCCGTGATGTACCCAGATTGTCTGTTTAATATGCTGTGAGAAATAAAATTCAGCTGATCGAAATCAGCACTTTTGAAAGATGGTTGACGCTCTTGTCTGACTGCGCACCGCGAAGCTCGCCTCCTTTATCACAAGGCATTTTTTTTAGAGAAAGTGCCAATATAATAATCGCATTAAAAGATGAAGCTCGTGGCGTAATGGTTAGCGCGTAAGACTGTCATGCCGAAGGTCTTGCCTTGAATAACTCTTTCGTCATGAAAAAGTGTCACGCTCCGAGTAGGACCCCTTCATTTCTGCCGACATAACTCGCAGACAGTAATGGTTTGGAGAAGTATTTATTCATCAGTTTTCAGCCATAAAGGCTTTTTTTTTTAGACGTGTGGTTTTCAAGTTTTCTTCGATACTCTGCTCCACAGCAGCAATAGCGTCTTCGGTGTGCACTGTAAGGCGTCTGTGAGGATGCGTATTATCCACTAGAGTAAACGTGGTGCGAAACATGTCTGCTCGAATTTATGCGATTTTGCGATTATGTCGACCGAATATTAGACGCAGCTCGTGATGCGTCGTGCGGACCGAACCATTATCTTGGTACTAAATTTGCACGATTTGCAAACGTTGTTCAAGAGTAAGTCTATTAATTATGAAATGGCAAACCAAACTGAGCATAAATCAAGTGACAGCTGTCAAAAAGACCAACTGCGAAAAAAGTATTGCCAGATTAAAAACCACAAGTCTAAAAAAAACACCCTTTATTAATGGTTTGAAAGCACCAATGCTCATTGAAAATATATTACGTCAAAATTTTCTGATTGCATGACAATGCATTTAACATCCAATTAACGCCTGCTGAACTGAAAAGAAGCAATCGTGCTTTTCTCCATCTCGCAGGTCATAACTCTTATTATGTAAATATATTAACGAAAGAATTAAATTATTTATTTTCGTATCTCTATATCGATTGTCACTGTCATATTTTGAAACACGAAAGCTTTTTTATACATTACCGCCGTTCGTTTTTGTTGAATGGGTCGGGCGGGCGTGGCAGTAAAAGTATATTTGGGGGTCAATCAAACGTAGATTATAGACTTGCAATATTATCTCGTATACGATGTTAATGTAACCCATATAAATTTAGCTGGAAGAGGAATTTTGGAGGATTTTTAAAGGTCAGTCAGTATAAGTAAAGTGACGTTGATGATAAAAAAATGGGCCTGTGTAGCGTAATAAGGCCATTTATCTATGTAAATATATGAATACAGTATATTTATTTTTGTTTGAACAAATGCCAAAAAGTTAGGTTATGGTTGGAGTGTAGTAGCTCCTCTTTATTGGGTTAATATACATGTACACTTGTACATACTTCAAATACGTACATATCTACATAGTAGTCCGAAAATGGACACGACTTTCAACAATGAAAGCAATTTAAGGTTATTTATGACGATGGTCGTGGCTGTAAAGTTATTATAACTTTTTTTTTGGTTGCCAAGTATTTTTGTTTTTTTTTGCTTCATTTCGACATCACCATCAGTTTCTTGTGTTCTCTTGTATTATTTTGTATTTGGATAAAGGACGTTAGTTAATGAGATATGGGTTGTTGAGAAAAATTTTTTATTAAACAACTGGGGTACAAAATAAAGTCAAATGAGATCTTATATCAGTCGAAAACTGTGTTGTTTTTTTTTTTTTTTTAAATTAAAAAAAAGTTTGCATAATGCCTTATTGTGTTGACCAAGAAAAACGAATATTTATTTGAGATTTCATTTAAAGAAAAGGTAAATATTATTTTGAATTTAAGGATGCAAGGATCCAAAACGGATTAGTTTTCTCGAAGGGGATCTTCAGATTTTTGTCACTGAACGCACCAAATATCATACTATGCAGATTTTCGTAACGTTACGTGCTAAATCGTAAAGTGTGACCTCGTATCGTCGCACAAAGTAAAGTGCACATTTTTATTCACTCTACTGCCGGCAAAGATGTTTACACCTAAACACATCAAAAATTAGTGTAGCAGGTACCTTAATTTTTAGTCTCCGGAAAAAACTTTGGAAATAAATAAAAAAAAACTTAAGAGCGCTCGATAATCACCGCCCTAAGATAGAGTTTTGATGGAATCAAAGGCTAATAGGTATATTGTTTTCATTTAGTCAAATATAATAAAATGCCTCTAAGGCCCATTTTCTTAAATGAAACTTAAATATTTAATTTTTACATAGTATAAATATAAGCTAATGTGACAATTAACGCTGAGGAAAAACTAAGCGTTTAAGTTGAACATAAATATTTAAGTTTCGTATCAGCAAATGGCTCTAAATATGATTGTAAATTGTTTATTTCCCCAAAAAAATTTTGATTTCAAAAAGTTGAGCACCATTTCAAGCGAATTTCAAAATTTGATAAACAAGAGATAAAAACTGAAAGAGAAGGCAACAACATTAAGAAACTAAACGTCAAATTAAAATAAAAAAAAAAAAAGTAACGGAGCTGTCAGTTGAAATTATGCCAAGCCTATATACACTTATGATTCATTTACACGACAAATAAATTGTTATATTCTCTTCAACTTTCTGCCATTAATAACCTAGTCGTGTAAATGGTCCAAAATCTGTCATTATGTTTGTCATATAATAAATATAACAAGTGGAGAAGTGACGTTTAATTTTACATTTATACTGTTATCGTTTAAAAATTGCGCTATCATCATTTTGCACACAATAAAGAATGAAATATTTGACTTCGTCCAACTACTTGTCATTCAGACGGTAATTTTATTAATTTTTTGCCTCTTCGTGGAGAAACTAAATCAATTTGGCCACTCGTTAAAATGGGTAATTACCCAACTTAAGCTGGATTTACACGAGTGACAAATTGGCAGTTTTCTGTCAGTTACTGTCGAAAGATTGAATTTTTCCATTGTTCTATAAGTTAACTGACAGAAATTACTGCCAATACACTACACTACACAACGCCACTTGACAGTGCATATCACAAATTGACATATTGTGTTATGACATAAATTTTATCTTGCTTATTAAATTAAGTTAAGTTAATTTCAAAATTGATTTCTCTGTAGATGCAAATGCAAGAAGCAATGAACATAATTTTCCAGCCCAAACTTGACAACTTTCATTTTGACATGTTGTGGTAACACCGTACTTTGTGAGATAGTCTAGAGGTACTTTAAATAAGTAAAAAAGTAATTTATACCACCCCTGCAAGTCAGCTGTCAACCAAAAGCACATCTACTTTGAAATTCGTTCCAAAAACCAATTGCTCACATATTTCACTGTTTCCTGCAAACTGCTTTTGTTATTCATTTTCGGAAAACCATCTTTCTGTCTGGCAAAACCATGTGAAACCCCCATTATGATAGATATATAAATAAGGAAGAAAAAAAAATTAAATCCCCCCTACTCAAACCGCAGAGCAAATATAAGTTCCTTAACCTTTCCAATTCCCTTACGTCAGACGACAACAAAATCAAGAACGTATGTGGGGACTTATAGCAAAAGTATTCTCAGCTTAAGCTAATACTAGTAGAGTATATATTCTCCCGTGTCGGTTCGGTCGTCGTCGTTTATGTGTGCCGGCAGAATGAAACGTGTTATGCATTTGTAATCGCTCCCAGGAAGTTGTTCCAAATGGAATAAATTTACTTCCATCTTTCCATACTCCGTGCGGTCCGACAAGTAAAATTGCAACCAATTGCATGGGTACTGGGTACCATGTTAATATTGTGGAATATTGAGGAGAAATGAAATGAAAAATTGGAATAATCAGCTTTTTGGCTGATACCCAAATTTCTTGATGAGTTTTGTTCGTCCTATTCAACTCGAAGCCATCTGATGCTGGTGTGGTACTCGTATGTGGCGACTTGACTTACAGTAACTGTTATATCTTATATGAATGCAATACATCGCATGCTCTGCTTCCCCCCTATTCTATACTTACTGAAATTGAATGGACTCGAGATTGTCTTGTCTTGTTATTGGAGTTGGAAGATGAATTGGTCAGTTCTAACCAGTTTAGACCGAAACGCTTCGCAGTACATATTTGGAAACTATCTTTGAATGCATCTAAATTGCCTGCGATTCGGTATAACTATGGTGTATAGTCATGCAAGTTTATTTATTTAATGATTTTATTAAATTTAACTTTGTTGCAAATTATTGATGAGGGCTAACATGGCTTGAGAATTTAAATTTTTTTTATAGAATTCTCCCTGCATTGAACCGGTTCGGATTTCTTTGATGGGGCTCAATCGAGTTTGCGCAGCTCTTCAGACAAAGAATCGTTTGTCTTTTTTGATAAAAATGATGTTTACCTCTTGTGAATATATATTAATAGAATAACAATTATAATTGTGATGGATGTCGTAAAATGTTGTTTTGTTTGTGAAAACTTATCAGCAGTCAGTATAGCTATACTTAAACCAATACCAAAATATACAAATAATTTCTTTGATAGACCGTTTTTATTTTTCACAATCATATCAGAGTTAAAATATTGAATTAATAAATATAGCATTTATAAATTAGTTAGAGTCACAATAAAAAGCTTGCGAGAGGTCATCAGTGTCCAAAGGCAAGTCGACAAAGCTTAAATATATTTCATAATGCAAATATAATATGAGTATTGGAATTATGACTGTTTACAATTTCCTTTGCTATTAATTTCAAATATAAATTCAAAACTGTATGTTCTGTTATTTTTTTTTGTACGTATCATAAAATATACGACTATGTAAAGGGTGTTTTTTTTTTTTTAAGTATAGAACTTTAAGTTGGCAACACTATTTTAACTGGCGGCCATTTATTTTAACTGGCGGCCATTTTGTCAGCTGTCAAGTGATTTATGTTTAGTTTGATTTGGCATTTCAACATAAATAAACTGACGCCTGAACAACGCTTCCAAATTGCCGTCGGCAAGTTTGGAATATCTTTGGAGGCCAAACAAAAACAATTCACAGTAAAATAAAAAGTAATTAAATGAGGACAGCAAATAAGTAATAAAAAGTACCTAGTGGGACATAACCATGAATACAAAAATGCTAAAAATCTCAAGTCCCGAATTCAATATTATCGAATAGCAAAATCTCGAAAGTCTAAAATATCGAATGCTTAAAATTTCCAATACATACATGCGGCGGATTGAAAAACGGAGTACGCCAATCGATTAAGGAGGTGGAAATTACCTTAATGTCTCGCCCAGCTCTCTAGCTCCAGTGAAAAATGTCAACATTTTAGTTTCACTTTTCCTTGTCCTCGTGTACACGACCAGGCCAGGACCTCAGTTCACATATCAGTTCTACCTTCTAGATCCTAAACTAGAAATAAAAGAATTAATCTGTTCTTCATATTTTCATCATGAGTCCTGAGATTTGGTCTTTCTGTATTGTGATTGCTAAAGTAATAACTAAATCGTGACTACGTTCTCGTTCTGATTCATTTTACTCATTGTTGACTTTTCTCTCGTCGTGATTTTGTTCACAGTTCATAAAGTAATCAAGGCCACAGTTCATTGTCCGATTATATGATAATGTGATTTGTGAATCGTTTCTTTTTGTTGTGATTTTACTCCAGTTGTGATTTTCAATCACATTTAGGGCACTCACAGGTTTATTAAAGAGTCGCTCACAGGTAGTGATTGTGATTTTTGACTCACAAGTCGAAAATCACAGGTCGTGATTTTTTGCTCATCTCTAGTTTTATGTTAAGGACCCGTGCTTAACTATTGCTTGACTATTTTCTGTGGGGATATGTGAAGTCGCCACTATATCCTCGAATTAAAATGTTAATAAATCGATTCTCTGCCCAATAAAACACAAACAAATAAATAAAAAATAAACTTTGGCTGTTAAAAGTTTTGTTTTTCTCTAATATGTGTACATAACTCGCTGAATTATAATGTCTATTTATTAACAGAGACCTAACAAACGTCTTTTGCATGATGACCATATTTCCTTTTTACTAGGCGTGTTTTTCTGAAATGAAATAATAACAGACAAAAAGTGAAAGAAAAAAAAAAAAAAAAAATATTTATCGTGTAATAATCTTGAGTAATCATTTTAATTAAATCGGATGTTGCAAGAGCATAGTCTTGTCAATCAAAACTTAGATAATAATTTTATTTTCTTCTGGGAGTATATATAAGAATAAACAGAACCGGACCAAGAACACTTCCCTGTGGAACACCAGCATGTCCCTAAAAACACAAAGATTAAAGATACATTTCTTGATTAACTTGTAATGGCGCATTAAAACCTAACGTATATTATGTAAATAAAACTTCAAGAAGCAAAGTTTTGTCAAGGCTTGGGAAAGGTTAGGTTAAAATGGCTCCCGGGAAGACTGCTGACACACAGCCCACATTTTAAAATACTGACACATGTACAAATGTATAGGAATCTTGATACAATTAAATGAAATGCTGCCGTGTTTCCAGTTATAAAGACTTGAAAAATATTACAAAGCAAAAATATGTTTATTAATAAGAAAAGTTATCAAAGCGATAAGTTATTTATCCGTGTTCCACGTATGTTAAGATGCGAAAATGATTTTTTTTTGTATTGTTAGGGATCCTTAAGTTTACATGTAGTAATGGGTATACCAATATTTGTTAACAGTAAAATTATATGCTTGGATAAATGCATTGATTTTTGTCAAGTTAGTTTGGTTGAAAAGTCTGACCGTTCGTCTTTATATCGAACTAGAACTACGGGCTAAACGTAATAACAGATTTTCTTCAAACGTATTGAACATTTTTATAAATCTAAAGCGAATCGCTGGACTCTAGTGGAATATTTTTTTTTGTTTAACTCATCTACCTCCCCTTTAAAGTGTCCTCATTTAAAGAAACATTTTTTTAATGTGTCTCAACTTTGTTGGTTTGACTTCATGTCCAACTTAACTTTGAGACAATCTTAATAATTTTTACCAGGCTACACAACTTTAGTTGAGTTTTTATACAAAAAAAAAATTTAATAGCTTTGTTCAATGACAAAAAGGTTAGATGTTCTAACAGCACAGATTTGAGAAAAAACGTCAGAACAAGTTAGAACCTTAGCTGTCAGTAAGAAACAATAACAAATTTTCCGAATATGTATGTAGTTTCTTAATAGACAAATATATACATTTTAAAAATAATATAACATCAGGTGTGTGAATAGCCAGATCAGCAAATTCTTACACGTTAACTACTACGGGGCATTAAGATTTCGATATTCAAAAGGGTATCAGTACACGAGCCGAAAAGCCCATTTCTCACAATAGCACCTAATGTCGTGTGGCCGCCATTTTGTTTTTAACGGTGATTCTGATTTTCGCACGTAACTAGCGTATTTTGGATCCTAGAAAAAAAAATTGTAGGTACAACAAAAACTTGTAACAAATTTAATTTCCTACAAAATATGTTCAGTTACTTTTTGTCAAAATTCACTCACGTTAAAAAGTTACAGTGCAGATTTTATTATATCCGTCATTGCTTCTTTTTTTGTCACTAGAAAAAAAAAACTGCTGTAAGAAAAGTTCTTTCAATTATCTATATTTTTTGTTTTTCTAATACGAACTACGGTTCTCGCTCTACAGCGCATATAAGTTGGTGAAATCCATATTCGAATGAATTAACACGAAGAAGAATTTGGCCTTCGTTTTTCGAAATATCGAAATGGTATCACCACACGAACTAAGGGACTAATTTTACACAGTTCTTCAATGTAATTACAACCCGTCATTTTGTTTTCAAGTTTTTTTTTAAGTATTTCGCACTTGGTCGGATGTTTTAGAAAAAAAAAGAAAAACAAAATGGCGACTAAACGACACTAGGTGCAATTGTGAAAAATGAGGTTTTCGGCTCGTGTACTGATACCCTTTTAAATATCGAAATTAAAGTGCGTCTCGGAATTATTTCTCAGAGCACCATATTATAATGAAATCTAAATACTAATCGGGTGCCATAGATTTTTTGACTTTCAATGGAATGTGTTCTTAAATGCATCCCGGGTAAAAAAAAAACCGCTGTATATACTTTTTTTCTCAGATATGCGTATAGAGGTCTTCCAAGATTTGTCTTTGTCTTTTCTCTTTCTAATTTGACATCTAAAAACAACAACAAAAAAAGTCCCTGGTTGGAAAATATTAACATGCTCTTGGCAGTGTTTAAAATCCGGCTATTTGATTATTTTTTGTATTTGAAACTGAAAACTTAAATTTGCGATCGAATTACGTATTAATTAGTATTTAAACATTTAAGTGAACATTTTTTCAAGTGTTTGATACAAAAAAACTAATTTTATTACATATTAATCACTATTATTAAACACACGACTTTTTTGGCTCGCCTTCGTGCCTTCGTGACTTCGGCGTTTAGTTTTGTTTTCCAACCAGGGAGTGCTGTCAGATTGTTTTTTTTTTGACATTTCTGACATTTGGTGGCAGAGATCCATTATGTTAAGGCATTTCATTTCGAAATAAAAATTCACTTTCATACGAAAATTGACATTGCTTGACAGATAGGGGACACACTTTTTTAACGAATATTTCGAATACAAAAGTCACCAGAAAGCTCTAAAAATGCCCTTTGCAAAAAATAAAATCTCAATTTTGTTGTTTTTTTTTTTAATCCATCGACATCGAAGACATCTTTCAATGAAATATGACAGTTTATTGCTCGACTGAGCAGTATTTTGACGTCTGTAGAATATTTCGTAACAAAACACACAACAAAAGTTCAAAATAGCTTTTTCCCGATAAATCTCAATAATTCGAATTTTTAGAGGTTTTTTAATCCATCCTTCAATAGAATTTGATAGTTGATGGCTTGACAGATACGATACAAATTATATTTGAGCGAATCGAGAATATTTCGTTCCAAATGTCAACCGATTGCCCTGAAAATGCATTTTTTCCGGAGCAGAAAATAAAGTTCTGTTCTAAAGTGTTCCAAAGTGCTCCAGACAGACTAATTGAACAGCAAAACAGAACAGTTTAGAACACATAAATTCTCATTGAAGAGCAAAAAGTTGTCCTTTTCTGTTCTAAACATTTCTAAAGTGTTCCGAACAGCCTCTTTGAACAAACCTAATGTTTCGAATTCTTCAATGAAATTCCTTGCATTCGAGAAACTACGCTTCCACCTATCCAAACATTTCCAGATACGTTAGGTTGTGGTTGCATCAGCTGTTTTATGCACAAAGGATTACAACAACACAAACTTTAAAATAGTTACTCGAACGCTGCCATTAACTACTGTTAAAAGGAATCATAATACAATTAATATTGACCATTTTCATTAATGAAACAGCTACTTAAGTGTGATGCTATTCAAGTTAAGTTTTGAGTAATGGATATTTGACGAGTGCCACCTCGATACAATTAACAATAATGAAAAGCAGCATTGCTATTTTTCCTAAAGTTCCTTTGTTAGGTGGAACAAAATGGAATTGGTAATAATTGGATGAAAAATCAGAAAAATCATATCAAGTCCTCATTAACAACAATAAAATTAATAATAATCTATAACCTTTCATTGAGGTGTTCGTCGTCAATAGCGCATATTGTTTTTCCTGTCAACACTGTTCAATTCGAATACGGATGGTCACCATAAATATTTCATTCAATCTTCATTTACGCCTAATCTCTTTTCACAAGTCAATAAAACAAAAAAAAAAAATAAACTTTTTCAACTTAACCATCGAAGAAGACAAAGTTTGTTATATATGAAAACATACATACCTGCCTGTATATATGTACATACTTATAAAACTAACAATAAGTAGTATTAGTTTTTATCACTGCGAGTATACATAGGAAAGTTTTATGTAGGTGTAACAATATCTATAAAGTTATAGGTTCATACTCTTCCTATGTCAACTTTAAGTCCTTTTTTTTATTTGGCTGTACTCTAAGACAAATACATGAAATTGTTTGTCCCTAATTGACCTTAAACATTTTTGCAACGAGGTTTTTATATCTAACTTAACAAGTAATATTTTTTCACATTATCTTGGAAATGTTTTATGAAGAGACGACCATGTTATCATCTCTCATCCCACATAGTACATACATACATACATACATAAATCAAGAAAAATCAATTTAAAAAAAATTCAAAAAGTTGACATGGACTTCCTCAAAATTTGAAGAAAAAAAAAATAAAACCAACAAAATGTAAGTCTGGGCAATGTTTCTTGTTGTTTTCAGTTAATTTTGTGCTTTGTGGTTTGAGTCTCGGCTATAAAAGAATTCAAGCATTCTCATTTCTGCTGGTTATTCTTTTGGTATCTGTTTGTTGTTGTTGTTCTTGTTTTTGCAGCTATGACAAAACACACGAAAAAAAAAGACACATCACAAAATATATGTTCTCATTTGCACGATTCGTCATCACTACGACTACACTACACATCGTCCTTTGTTCTTACACACAAGTATAAAAACTATTTCCTAATTCAATGGCGGGTTAACGTTTCCTTCCGCTAGCTAAAAAAAAAAAATCCGTCATAAAATACATACAAAAACACACAGTCATAAAACAACATTTGACTCATAAATTTTATTATTATGGCACTTGCGATATATGTATGTAGCTACAAAAGGAGGAGGACGCCTAATTTTATGTCTTGTTTTATTTTTATTCGTTTCCTTACATTTTATTTTGTTTGTTTGAATTATTATTTTATATCCATCCTATCTCTCAAACTCTGTCTTCCACTTACACGTACACACTATATGACTTTTTATGTTTGCTTTCTTCTTTCGCTAACTTCTTCTTCTTCTTCTGCTAAATCTTTAATTAAAAATAAAACATAAAAAATTAAAACTTAAACTTAGTGAAGATATTAACAAAAGAAAAACTTAGTTTCATAGATTAAAAATATATATTTTTTGTTTGTTTTTGGAAAGATCCTTTGCTTGCATGTTTATAGTATTTATTTCAGAGATCGGGACAAAACTGGTAAGACACTACTGAACACTAAGATGCCATCAGCACCAGCACACACTGCCGAGGAGGCACGTTTACTTGGGTAAGATAGGTGTTATTATTTCTCGTCTTAAGTTTATTTCTCTGTGTTGTCTTTGTTCCCTTTTTTTTAATATTCCTTAAAAAAAAAAAGAAGCGATGGGATACATTTGTGTGTGTTGTTTTTATTTTTCTTGAGAGAAAAAAAAACCTTCCTAAAGTTTGTAAAGGTGAAAAAAAAAATGAAACTTTTCCCTCTCTCTTAACATAAAAGGAGAAACTGTGCGATGAAGTACCACAGGAGAGCATTGTTTGTCCTAAACTTTTTCATTTAATAAATTTTATTTTTGTTTCCACTTCACTGATAAAAACGAAAATAAAAACCACTGTAGCTGCACTTTAAGCGCATGAACTAAGTAATTTTCAACATCAACAAAACTCTGTAGCAATGGATTTAAAAAAAAAAAGTAAACTGCCAGTACCCAAGTTGCTTATCTAATGCTGGAAACATCAGATGTCCAATGTAGAGAAAAAAACTAAATTTATTATAAATGAATTTAAATTATGTGCGTGTTGAAAGTTTGTTTTTTTGTTTTTACTGGAGTTTTATTATGTCTGTCTTAAGTGTCACCCCCATCTAACCGAAGGGGTGTATATTTATATTCCATTAATATTGATTGGATACAAAATATATTCTAATCTA
Source organism: Leucozona laternaria (assembly GCA_932273885.2). NCBI lineage: Eukaryota > Metazoa > Arthropoda > Insecta > Diptera > Syrphidae > Leucozona > Leucozona laternaria. Next base: position 9,707,488 of record OW026368.1, read on the forward strand.
TGTACATTAATTTTTTTTATAGCACAATGCCAGTAGATCCAATGGATGATATTGAATTACGTTCGGTTCAATTGCAATTCAATCGACGTGAATCCATTGTTGACCATTGTGAGCAGAAGCGTATACCCACGGATAAAGGTGAAATTCAAGTAGCAATACAAGGTGATCCAAAGAAGTCGGCTATATTGACGTATCATGATTTAGGATTGAACTGTAAGTAAAAGTTAATCCCAGATATCCATTTACTATATGATATGGGAGACACTTTGTGTGGTACTATCATTTGTGTGTTGTTGTTGGTTTTTTTTTTTTTTTTTAAATAAATCCTCTTTCTTATAGATGCAACGAGTTTCTCTGGATTTTTCAATTATCCAGAAATGCGGGAGATATTGAATAACTTTTGTGTGTACCATGTAACTGCACCAGGTCAGGAAGACGGTGCACCAACTCTGCCAGAAGAGTAAGTTTTATTTTTTTTTTTTTTGTATACCTAGTCGTGGTGTGGAAGTGTGAGAAGTCTTTTCTTTTAGAGATAACATTTTTAACTTAAGTTACTATATTTGATAATTTACTTCTTTCTGTTGAAAAAGTAAGAAATTTCTTTATCTTAGTTGACTTATATCGAGTTACACTCTTTCTTTTGACTACCATCCTCTTTATGAATTTAACTTTTTTGAGAAAAACATTTAAAGACAATTTACATGAATAGGTACACAATTCTAGTTGGCCTTACTTTCCTGGCCAGAAAACACCTTAAACGATGGAATGAAGAGGTTGTCGCTGAGTTAAACAGCGTATTTAAAATTGTTGACTCAGTCATTTTGAGTTCATTTAAAACTACCAACCCTGGTCATACACTAGTATATTATCCAGATGATCGTCCGTTTTGCTCCACCCCCCCTCCCCCCCCCCCCCCCCCCGCCTTGCTCAAACAGCTGCAAATTTATTTTAACTAAATGGGAGAACAAACTGATAATTATTTGGTAATTCATCTTTCTGAGATCTCAAGAGATATGTCTCCATCATTATGACAATGCAGGTAGGTAGGTAAAATGACGGTTCTAAGAACACCTGTTCCCGAAGAACCCAATTAGCGCTGTTCGCGTTTTGATACCATAACTCGCTTGAACTGATTTGTTTGTTGATATAGGGGTAGTGTTGGTAGTCTAAACAGAATTGCTTCGATAACTAGGTTATGTTTCTTCTAAAAGGGGTTCTTGCAGCTACGGCAGAAACTATTAAAAGGTTTGCGAAGCTTAGCGGCATGTTGTCCTATAGGCCAATGGCCAGTGATGATTGCAACGATCCTTGCCGTATCTATTCTATTTCGCTTTATTAAAGCAGGACCCGAACAAGATTTCTCCGTAAGATGTCAAAGCACTCTCCATCTCATTATATTTTTAATTATAAGTTGAACTACTATGTATTGAGTCAAATTATTATCAAAAAAAAGTAGTCTCAACATTATGACAGCAAAAGTTATCAATTTTTGCGGTGGAATTGCGTTCAGATTTCTGAGATTCCAGAAACATGAAATAGAAATAGCTATAAATTCCAGCTACACAAAGTGTTTTTATTGGTAACCTATATAAAGGGTGATTTTTAAGCTGGTTTGGTTTTGGCAACACTGGTTTTGACAGCTGACGTGTGTTTAGTACCTTGTGTCACTGTCAAACAGCTTCAGTTTGGTTTGCAATTTAACCATGGATCGTCTTACAAATGAACAACGCTTGCAAATTATTGAATTTTACTATCAAAATTCGTGCTCGGTTCGAAATGTTCATCGCGCGCTGCTTGTGTTCAGCGATGAGGCTCATTTTTGGTTGAATGGGTACGTAAATAGGCAAAATTGCCGCATTTGGAGTGAAGATCAGCCAGAAGCATTGCAACAGCTACCAATGCATCCCGAAAAAGCCACTGTTTGGTGCGGTTTATGGGCAGTTAATTTCACGTTTCGGGCCGGTCAATTGGCCGCCTAGATCGTGCGATTTGACACCATTAGATTATTTTTTGTGGGGGTATGTCAAGGCTAATGTCTATAGGGACAAGCCCGCTTTGATTGACGCACTGGAAGCCAACATCCATGCATTCATTCGTGAGATACCGGCCGATATGTGTGAAAGAGTATGCCAAAATTGGACTCAGCGGATGGGCTACCTGAGACGCAGCCGCGGTCAACATTTGCATGAAATTATCTTTAAACATTAAATTGCAAGGTTCAAACTATCGATTCAAATAAATATTTCATTCATTTTTTCGAATTTTTTGTCTTTTTTTTTTTAAAAAAGTTCTAAACCTCTTAAAAAATCACCCATTAGCTAGTGCAGCAATACAAGTCCAGATAAAACGCTAGATATGTTCACTTTTATATGAGCTCTAAATTTTAAACTCAAAGTTGGTATCCGTAAAGCATTATGTATACGTGGTGGAGCGAGAAATATGCTTCAGATCGTTGTCGTATATAGAATTTCATGTCAAAGGCAAATTGTCAACAGCGTAAGGAATAATGTGATCTTCCAATATGTTCTTATACACATATTGATCCATTTCTGAGTTAATCTTTCCATTTGGACCCACACCGCGGTGCACCGTGCCAAGAGAAAGCTCCCCACACCATAACATTTCCCCCACCGTGTTTTATTGTTTTGAGCCAAATATATTTTTTTCCGTCCGACGCAAATGTGCAGAACTTGGATTCATAACTCCATAGCACGTTTCTCCAAAAATTCATAGATATTCTGAGGTGTTCTTTAGAAAACTGGATTCGGCATTTTAAGTTCCTTGGGTTTTTTTTTTTTTGGGATGCAGCCCCTTAGTTGATTTTCATTCAACCGTCGTCTTATTGTTCTAGAAAAAAAGAAATACCGTACTGTGACTCAACATTTGCTTTTATTTGCTTCGAAGTTTTGAATGGGTCCACAGTTGAAGCTCTGTGTATGAAATGGTCTTCTCTGACGGTGGTCTTTCTTGCACGTGCTGCTCTCGGGACGTTTTTTGTGGTTCCCAATTTCCAATAAAGCAACAAGCTTTCTGGAACAGTTCAATAAATCCGATATTTCTGTGACCGTCCTTCCTTAAGCTTTCATCTCGTTTATAAAAACCTTTTTTTTCAGTTGAGCAATGTGGTCCCTTTCCCATATCTATTGTGTATTTTTATAGACATTTTTTAAAAATTCACTTATAAAAAACTTACTGCACCGACTAATATTATTAAAAATTGACCAAGCTCAAACAATGATATTACACAAACTGTCTATTAACTTAAATATTGTTAGAAAAAACATACAAATTCTAACGGTTTTTTTTACTCCACTTCTCATAAGTTAAAGCAAAGAAAAAATCCCGTTGCCTTAAGACAAGAGTTCAGGTTCGTATGCAATTCAGTAAATGAGTCCACCACGGTATGTATCTCAAAATCAACCGTCTCCAAAAGAATAATTTTTTGGAAACAAAATAAAAACTAAAATGGTTAACAATTGGGCTTTATTTGGAATTGCATTGCTGCGGCTATTAATATACTTTTGTTTATAAAGGGTGTTTTTTTTTGGACGTGTGGTTTTCAAGAAGAAATAAAACGCATATAATTTAATGTTATCGCCAAGAATTTAGCTTTATTATAAAGATAAGAGTTTGTCATTATGTTTTAAAAATGATTTCGGGCAAGTGGCCGTCGGGGCTGGCTCGAATAATTTCCAGCCGAGAGGCCCATTTTTCGACCACTTTTTGCAGCAATCGGGGCCGTATCTCAGCAATAACGCACCGAATATTCTCTTCCAAAGCGTCAATCGTCTCTGCGTAGACAAGCGACTTCACTTAACCCCACAAAAAATAGTCCAGCGGTGTTAAATCGCACGATCTTGGAGGCCACGCCACAAGCCCACGACGCGAGATAATGCGCCCACCAAAAGTTTCCTTCAATAAATGGCATGTAGCGCCGTCTTGTTGGAACCGAAGGTCATCCACATCAACATCCTCCAATTCAGACACGAAAAAGTCATTAATCACGGCTCTATAGGGTTTTGCCATTGACTGTAACATTATGGTCGGCTTCATTTTTGAAGAAATATGGACCAATGATTCCCTCTGCCAATAGAGCACACCAAACAGTGACTTTTTGAGGATGTAACGGCGTCTCAACAATGGCTTATGGATTATATACCATCCAAATGCGGTAGTTTTGCTTATTGACGTAGCCATTCAACCAAAAATGAGAGGTCAACAACGATCTCGTCCATATTGCACAATTTGCATGCGTTGTTCAGGCGTCAGTCTATTTTTTATGAAATGGCAAACCAAACTGAGCATAAATCAAGTGACAGCTGTCAAAAAGACTAACTCCGAAAAAAGTATTGCCAAATTGAAAACTACACGTCTAAAAAAACACCCGTTATTATAAAATTTATAATACCCCTGCTCAAATTTTGACGGAGCAAATTTTGTAAAATTTTAGAAATTTGAATTGGCTAATTTATTCATTCAATCTTGTTTGTTCTCAGTCGTTGCTATGGTCTCGACATAGAGATTTAAACTGCTCGTAAAACGGATTATTTTCTTCTGTGAGGAAGTCCTGTATTTTTCAGTCGTTTATTGGTTTTTTGGAATTCTGAGTGTTTATTCCCTTCTTTAAAATGTCCATGAATTCATAAAAAACAAAATACTAACCAAAAACTTCTTTTGTCTCAATATATCTGCCAACACCTAATCTGTTGAGGTATTTCATTTGGACTTGGATAAATCCAGCCTTAATAACGACATCCTTTGTCCTCAAAGTGTAAGATTTCCTCGACTTCAAAGCGATAGAAAAGTGACTGCTGAAACGCCTCTGTATATTAAGGGACAGCTCAACCTCCTATCGCGTACGAACCGATTTGAAATAATGTGTTAGTACCTATGCTTTTACATTTCTTCACATTGCTCGTATCGTTTATTACCTGTCTCGATTTCAGATAAGCGAGTAAAATTAGTAAAATTTGTTAGGCTCAACTACAAGTAACTTGCAGGCAAAAGAATTATGTTATGAACGCAAACACACACAAAAATTCTATAGTTCTAGTCGCCTGTCTAAAATCAAAGAGGAGACAGCTATGTTTTAAGGTCCACTTCTCCTAAATTTTTAAAATTGACGGTCTTATATTTGCTGAAGGTCGTTTGTTGTTTAGCGTCTGCAGAAGAACCTAGGGAGTTATCCAATTTAGATATATGATAAATAATAGTATGCAAGACGAATGTTGCAATCCATACCATCTCCCCTAGATTCTATCATACGTTTTTTTATCATCAAAGTCAATAGGTAACAATTGACAAAAAAGGGCAATCTCTTGTCACCTGGTGTCGTTGTTCAACAGAAACCCATAAATACGCTTTATACTTAAGCCAATATCAAAATCTATATTCTTAAAAGCTCCCTAGGTCCGGTGTTGCTCTATTTCTAAATCAACTCCTAAATTCAAACATTTTCAAATTCTTGTCAGCCAAAAGACCATAAAAAGTATAAAATTCAAAACAAAATAGAAATGCACTGCGTGAGTTATGTACTTAGGGCATAGAGCGATATAAAATCCGAATACAAATTATGTATTTTCATTCAGAAATAAATAATTATTTTTCTTTCCATCTCAGTTATGTCTATCCAACAATGGACGAATTAGCTGCGCAGTTGCTCTTTGTGATGTCACACTTTAACTTAAAGATCATAATTGGATTTGGTGTTGGTGCTGGTGCTAATATTTTGGCCCGTTTCGCTCTTCAAAATCCCCAAAAGGTAGCAGGTCTTTGCCTAATCAATTGTGTGTCCACAACTTCAGGTTGGATTGAATGGGGCTATCAAAGTTTCAATGCTCGTTTCTTGCGTACGAAAGGCATGACCCAAGGAGTCGTTGACTACTTGATGTGGCATCATTTTGGCCGCAGTCCCGAGGAACGCAATCATGATCTTGTACAAATGTACAAACACCATTTTGAGAATAACGTCAATCCGACCAATTTGGCAATGTTCATCAATTCGTATATTAGCCGCAATGATTTAAATATCACCCGGTCACCACCTCCAACTCCAGGACAACAAGCAGCTATCACAACCCTCAAGATGACAGTTATGAATATCACCGGATCGTTGTCACCCCATGTTGAAGATACCATTACCCTTAACACACGTTTAGACCCTGCAACATCAACATGGATGAAGGTAAGTCATTAATTTCAATTCCTGAATCGTAAGTAAGTGAATAATCTTCTTCTTCTTTTTTTTTTTTAAGATCTCGGATTGCGCAATGGTTCTAGAAGAGCAACCTGCTAAGGTTTCCGAAGCTTTCCGGTTGTTCCTCCAGGGCGAGGGATACGGTAAGTGTTAGAACAAAACAAAAATAATAAATTCATCTACAATAAAACAACAACAAAAACAACTACAACTTCTACAAACTTCATGATAATCAAAGCATCAGAGAATATAAACAAACTATTAATCTTTGCAAAACATTTATCATAAAAAAAAAAAAAAAACAGAGTATACTAGTGAGAGAGCACACACACACAACAACAACAATTTACAAAATACAAAATCATTGTTTTTAGTTGTTTTCTTTTAAATTTTTGTTTGTGTTTTTCACAATTATTTTTAATTTTTCATTGTGTGTCTTCAATTCACATTTATTTCTCTCTCATTTTTTGAATAGAAAACATACCTAACAAACAAGAAAAAAATGCAAAAAATACATTTTGTTTATATACCTACCTTTTTATAAATTTAGTGTTAAATGTTTTGTCTACACTAATCAAAAACACAGAACAATCAAATTTGTACATTAAAAACCGTGACTGCAATCAAAATTGAATATTTTTTTTTTTCTATTGAAAAAAAAACATCGAATTTATAAATTTGATAAAACTAAAAAAAATATCTAACACTCACAAAGGAGAAAAAGAACATAGAATATGAATGTAACAAAAAAAAAAAAACAAAATGATTTAAATATAGACTTAATCATGCTTTTTATGCTTTTGCTGTAAATTACAAAAATTAAGAAATCAACAAGAAGCACATCAAAGGAAATTTACGAAAGAGTTGAGTTGAGTTGAAGAGGAGTTCTACACTCAAAACAAATTGAAATTCGCTCAAGTTTTTGTGCAAGTTTATTTAGTAGATTGCAAACATGTATTTAATTCGTGTGTATTTGTGTTATGTGTACAGTGTTCACGTATTTTGGAAAAAAAAAAACTATTTCACGTGCGAATACAAAATTAATGCCACGTTTCCATATTTGAGCAGCCATTTCATCTTATTGGCATTAAAGCAAAGTTAATTTTGATTATTCTTGGTTAGTTATACCACTACTGCCCTTAATAAGACAATTCATGTTGGTTTTATATACATATTATCTGTCTTGCATCACAGTTGTGTTGTCATCGATTAAGTGTTGAAAATTCCAAGACAGTAACGACTGAGGCCAACTATGAACAAATCTAGTTTACAATTTGAGTTAACATTTTTCATCTCGTAAATGTTTCTTAAACTTCTTTTTGGCGTGTAATCAATAAACATTAATAGCACGGCCCTGAGGTGTTGTGAATATTGATTTGGTGACACATTACGAGCAAAACTAAACGCTCAATTCATGTTTAATGTTTGGATCCCTTCACGTTGAAGTTAGTATGTGCCTCCAACACCTCGTACAATGATTTTGAAATTTTAAAATTAAAGTTTCGTTCGTAAATCAAATCCTTTCGCCTTTTAGTCAAAGCATTGATTATTTTCTACAAACTAAACTCTTGAGTAACTATTCAACTTCACTTGTTTCCTCGTAAACACTAAAGCCTAGTTTACACACAATTGCAAAGTGAAATCAAGATCGTATTAAATTATATAAATATATCAATAGATATCGCGTCGACAGGTTTTGCAAAGAGATACATTTTGGCATATGGTTAATTTGGATTGGATAAGTTCATTATGGGTTTGAATGTTTCGAAACAAATTTTCTCATCCTTAGCGTCACGTTGATAACAATTAGTTTTCATTTTTACGCTAGGAAAAATAGTGAAAATATTTTATAAGAATCGCTTGGTTCCTTCCAATCAAAAATATCTTTAAATAACTGATTTTATACAAAGTTATAAATATGAAAAAAAATCAATTAATTAAAAAAAAAAAACAAATTTGCTTCCTTTGATGTGCTTCATTCACAAAAGCACTGCCGTTTAGACCAGCCTGTTGTTTTTATTTATTTAATTAATTTTAATATTTTGGCTCTTAATAAACAAATACTAAACATAACTGCTTTACTAAGCAGAAAAACAATCTCGCTTTGCTTGTTCATCTGAGAAACTTGCAAATATCCTTTCAAATCATTTTCATATTTTTATTTTTTTTATTTAACTTCTTAGAATCACAGGAAAAATATTTCAATATACATTTCGTTTTCGCATTAAAGTATATATTTATAAAAAAAAAATTGTTCTCTTCTCAGAGATTCGGTAGTTAACCGTTTCTATTTTCTTTTGTTGTTATTTTGTTCTCTTACATTTGTATTTCCTATATTTACTATAGCATTGCAGGTTTTCTACTTTCTGTGAATGGATAGTTTGTTAAAAGTTGGGCTTTAATTTGTTGATGTTTTTTTTAACAAAAAGAAAGACAGACAGAAATCATAAGTATGATAATAATTTGATCAGTATTTTCCATAGGATTATTTTGTTAATTTAAAATATAATATTAAATAAAAATCTAGGGACTTTTGTATGTATTGTATGAACGAATGCATATTATAGACCATTTTATTATATAATTAAATTTAAAAAGACAAAATTAATAACAAATTAAACAATATAAATATATATACCTAGTGTTAATGTAATTTGTTTGCATTATACATATTGAAAAAATAATTCAAAATATTTATAATAAATTATACATTTAATTAGTATCAATTTTTGTGAACAGCTTACGAATTAATAAATATAAATATATATTTATTATTATGTATAGAAATCCTTTATAAATATTTATTTAAAAAAAAAAAAACTATTAAAATAAATCACTGTTTATAAAATCAATATATTTAAAATTTTAGACATTGACGAATAAAATTTTAAATTTGCTTGCTAACTTTTAAAAGTTAAAAAAAAAAATTAAAAAAAATAAAGTGAAATCAAAACAAATTGGATTTTTATCTCAATATTTATTATTTTTTTTTGATTTTGTTTGCTAAGTAGAATATTTGCTTGCTAAGCGCATAAGTTATTGAAGCAAAATACATGGGGGACGTTTTCTCTTAGTAAAGATTATTTTTCAAAGGAATTACATATTCAAATAGGTTACTTTTTAATAAAAAAATAAAAATGTTGCACGAAACATTGTCATATACCTACATATAAAGCAAGCTATCTATCAGGCGCTAACATTTTAGTCACGTAAACGGTTGATATCAGTTTTTGCATAAAGCTTTTAGTGTCTATTTTCGATGACTACCACCTTCATTTCATTGAATAATTATATAACTATTTCCAACCAAGCTTTAAAAAACATCATACTTTATTTCGAATGATCATACTTGCAGTTGCAAAGCGTCGGTAATTCTTTTTTTTTTTGAAACTAGATAATCAAAGACAAACCTTTAGTCCTATTTTGCTTTGCAATTCGATCAAATATATTAATTCAGATGAATGTATCATTCCATTCGTTTCAAACAAGTTTTTTAAATCTTTAAATTTTCGAGTGGAAAGCTATTGTGTGTTATTTTTTAATGTAGTTCTGTTTGTTTGAATTTAAATTTATATTATATACATACATTTATATTTAATTTTTTGGAATAACCGTTTGTCTCCGACTTATAGCTGAATATAAATGTTCATGCACGGGAAAAAAACAGAATACATCTGTATGGTCCAACATAATTCAACTGAACTTTCTCCTACTTAAAACAGGTCATTCTTTTCCGAAGCTTTTTGATTAACTGAATTCAAGTGTTTCAGATCCCGTTACGAGTTTCTTCTGAAATACATATTTTCAATATTAAAGTAACCCACAAAAATAAATTAAAAGCTATTCTGTAGTAAGTATTTACTGTGCTCCAATAAATTTGTAAGAAATACAATATCTTATTCACATCTTCAATTTAAGGATACCAATTGGAATCAATTCATCCGCAAGTTAATTTTCGGTGAAACTTAGGTCGAGTTATTCTATTTATTCTGACACATCAGCTTTAAAAACATAGTAGATTTTCTTGTTTCTCATAAATTGTGGTTTAAATTTCGAAAATTTTATATTTGAGAGGAAGCTTTACTGGGGCATAATTACGTATTAAGAATTATGCAATTATGTAAAACGAGAATGCAATCTAGAAAATGTTGCCATTGCCAATCGATAGGTAAATGTCAGTCGTAAGGAAAAACGCGTATCGTTAAAGTAAAACGATCCTCGTAATACGTAATCGCATCGTAACGATAACGAGGCGATTTCAACAATAATTGTTTTACGAAATAGGGCCCCAGTACATACTCCTTATTGCACAAAATAGAACGGTCTCGTTCTTTTTAGGTAGTAATTTGTCTTTGGGTGTAGTCATAAACGTCAAACTAATAAATAATTGCATTAATTAAAGGACTATTCATATGAGAGCGACCGACGAATGAACGAATAAATGTGATTTAAAACAATTTACAAACCTAATTCTTCATAAATTCTAATCAAAATCGTAGAAATATAATTTATTTTAATGTTTAGATACTAAATCAGTTAAATTGCTTATTGCTTAATTGCTAAAATAAGATAAATTTGAAAAAATAAATTTGGTCGTCGCGAATTACAATCTGATTGTTACGAATTGTCAAACTATTCGCGTTCCACATTTATGATCCACACTTCAACGAACAAAATGGGTACGTTCAGCAGACACAAGGGACTACATATGTAGTCAAGTGCATTCATTGAACGCAAATTTTACAAAGGAAACTAGTTATTTTTTTGAGATGTCATTAATGCCAAAATTGGAACTTTACTTCCAACCTTTACCTTCCATTGATAGTGCAGATAGTATTTATATTAATATTTTTTATTGAAAAACACCTTACACAAGTCAATTACGAAATGTAATTTATATTTTTTCAATACTTCTTACTTATGATGCATTTTTTAATTAAATCTTTTCTATTATTTTGATAAAGAACTCCTCCACCCAAAACAATAAAACAAACGTTGAAAAAAGAAGTCACTGAACAATGAAGTTCAGCTTGCTGTTTAATGACAAAATATAATCAGCTGATATTTTGACAGAAATGCACTTGACTTGAAATGAAGGGAGATATTTCTTGACTAGCTTTCCAGTCACTTTCCAATAAAAGTTGCCTTAATTGGAAGGAAATTTTGCGACAGCTGGCCAATCAGAGACGAGAAACTTGCCTTGCCTTCAAGTCCCTTCGTCATCTGAACGTACTCATTGTTCGCGCGCGGCTAACCTCAAAATCCCTCTTGTTTTTTTTTTTTTCTTTGTGTCCGTCATTCGCGACGAATAAAAAAATCGACGAATGGACGAATAGTCGTTCATTCGTTGGTCGTTAGTCGCTCTCTTGTGAATAGTCCTTGAGGCAGATTTGTAATTGAACTATCCTACATAGGATTAATATTAAATCCATGCATAACTGTTTCGGGAATCAATAAAGATCAATAAAGTGCTCCTCAATTGTAACTGCGAAGCGATTCTGCCCATCTCGAAGGGGAACGTCGCAATATCCTCAGATTATTCCTACGGAAAAATATTTTATAATTAGTAGAAATATAGCGAAGATTTAATAAAACTTAATGACTTTATTAAGTACGGCGTTTATTATAAATAATAATTAATCGAATTATTGTTCCGGGGACTATTAGCAAAGAAAAAAAACGAACGAAATACGTTTACTTTTCAGAAAAAAAAAAAAATATAAATGACAGACAACCAGACAAATCGATCGAAAAAAACGACGTCCTGTCCTGCAATTTACATGTTAAATGCAACAACAACTAATCCCCTTCGGGCTTAGCTAAGCGCGGAGAATTCTCGGGGCTTAACTTAAGCACGGAGAAAAACTGTGTTAACGGCGTGAATTGCATACTTGTTATCGATGGTTTGTATGGAAACTCCATTTTGTTTTTGTAATGGCATCGCTAATCCCCGATGTCGTTTTTTTTTCAACCAAATCTCCCCGGGCTTGCAAAAAAACACGGCTATTAACTACGCGTAGTACACTACACGTCTACTACATACGTGGTAAATACAGAAAAACAATATAATTTTAAAAACGAAATACAAGAGTTTTAAAATATAAAATACAAAATAACATTTAAATCTGATTTTTTCCTTTGTTATTATCGGAATTTTCACTTCTCTTCGATATATATAAACCTTAAATGAACAACTGAGCATTTGAGCTCAAAATTCAAACTTCAAAGTGACAGCTGACAGATCATTTGACATTTTTTGAAACTACGTCTCCTACAATTTGTTTCATTAACTACGTTAACTACAACTAACTACATAAACTACGTAGTAGACGTAACAAATTTAGTTATTTCGAAAAAGTGACAGTTTGGCCAACGCTGCAGACAATTGACAGAATTTATCATTTAGTACATTTTAGTACACACTTTGACAGCCATTTATCATAAAGTGTTCGAGAATCGTCAAACTAAGACGTATAGACATATCTCTCCGGAGCAAGAGCAGACCATACAATTCCAATCAGAGCCATGTGGCATTCTTTTAAATTTAGAATCGCTTAGTAATGTATTAAGAATTTTAACACTTTGTAAAATTCACCTAAAAGTCTCAATAAAAATTCAATTCAAAATGTTCGAGTATCGCTTAAGGCGTGTTCATGGAGTGATCAAATAAAAAAAAAACTCTATGAAAACAGAAAAAAAAATTTGTATCGCTTCACTATTTCATAGATCGGGAATTCACCCCCATGGCCCTGTGCAGCCGGTGTGTGTTATAACTTATATATAACATAACGCTTTAGCTTAGTTCCGCTCCTCTGCTCTGCATGAGTCTTAATTTTCTATGTTTCTTTGCATAATGATTGAGTACTTTTAAGCTTACGCATTCGTCTGCTTGAATGAATAATACTGGGGGTAATTGCACTGCGACCTTGAGATCTATTCTGCTTACTTTAGGTAAGAAACTAATAAAACTTTACGCTTATAAAAATAAGCTTTCTCAGCATGTTATATTTATGGAATCCACCTTACTGCACAAGGGTTGCAGTAACGCAGTTATATTTGTGATTTTATTTTTTGTTTGTTTAAAAATTTGTTTCTAAGCAATTTCTCAAATGGTTTTACTTTTGAATTTGTGTTTCGGTTGCAAAACTTTACTATATTTGTTTGCACAGTTGTGTTTGTGTGTGTTAAAAATAAAATATATTGGCCATTTCTCATCTCACTGCAAAATATAAAATCTTAATTAAATACGCAACATTATAAAGCTGACAGACATAACCTATAAATTATACATACATTCATTACAACACTCAAAATAAAAACCTCTTAGATTTATTACCAACCAACAAAAAAAAAAAAAAAAAAAAAAGTTTTTTAAGTAATTTGGATATTTATTTATTTTTTTCTTTTTCTCTCTTATATATAACCCACCACCACATCATAAAATACACTTACCATCCATTGCTCCGCCCCACAATAAAAAAAAAAAAATAATTACAACCAAAATCGTTTGCCCTTTTTGATTTGGTCATTTGCATATAATTACAAAAAAAAAACATCTTTACTCATAAATGCACCTTTCATTCATCGCGTTTGTCCAAAAACAAAAAAAAATGGACCTCTATATCACCGGCAACATCGTTGGATCAACAAACATATTTACAATTTTTAAATACGGTTTACAATTTAAAAAAAAAAAATTCTTTCGGTACGTATACTCCTGTCCCACACTGTATTTTTTTGTTTGTACGATATTGTTGTAAATATGTGTTTCTGCTGGCGTCTGTTTGGTGGTTTATTTTTTTTTTTCTGTCATCTTCGGTTTTCGGGGTACAATAATATAGCTGAGAAAGCACAATAACTTCTTACTTCATTTATACTACTACATCATGACGCAGCTGATGTTTTTAATACAAAATGAGTCGCCACAATCATTTTCTCCTCACCATTCTAACCGTTCAGAGTATTATTAATAAAACAAAAAATAACAAAAAGAGTAAAAGATAAATGTGGAAAATAAAATTGAAAATTTAAGCATTTCTTTGTCGAAACTAATTTAAAAAAAAAATAATGCATAAAAGTATCTACCTACTTGCAATTACTTTTGTTTTGTTTTTTTTTTTCCTATAATAGTTAGTGCCTGTTTAAATTAACAAAGAAGCTTTTTAAAAAAAAAACGTAGTTTTCTAGTTTTTGATTTAATTTAAAGTATGCGTGTTGATTTTGGTGTTTTTTTTTTTTCTCACATTTTTATATTTTTTCGGTTATGTCACACATTTGATGAACCCCTTAGGAAGTCTTAACTCCCGGGACCTTTACCAGCATATTTATGTACAGCAGGACTTTTTATACAACACTGGATTCCCACGACTGCATCACACAAATATGGAACAGGCTACAATTTGCATTCAATTCTTCCTAAAATTCTAAAGCTGCAAACACATTAGTGCTCTCCGCTCACTATTGTTGTCAAAAAATGTCCAGCTTGAAATTTAGAATATTTATTGTCTTGGGTCAAACCCTGTCGTTTCTGTCAAAAATGATAGAGGGCAGCAAAGTTCACAGTTTTCAGTTTTTATCAGCAGGACTATTCAGTGCCGAACTTTCACCTTTGGACTCTTCACCACCAGCCTTTTAGTGCTTGGAATTTTCGTTACAGCGGTTTCGCCATTGGGCAGTTCCCTGTCGTTCTTTCAACTAATAAAATGCAAATGATTAAATAAGCTGAAAAAGAATATGATTTGTTATTGAAAATAATATAAATGAACTCTTATTGTGAATTTACCATTTCTAATATAATCTACACTAATTGGCCCACACGACAAAAAAAATATCTATCCAGACACGAAAAATCTGACACTTAAATGGTTGGCACTCAAATATTGAGCAATAATGGCAGCACTTAAAGATCCAATTCTCAATCGGCGGTGATAAAATGTCCGTCTTTCAATTTGCGGTGGCCAATGGTACCGTACCACTTTGATGCCCTCTATTTGTGCACTTAAATTTCAACTAGGCGCTAATGGTGAACACGTTCCGTCCCAAAGTTGTCAAGTCGTGTGATCGCATGTGATGACCGCACATTTTTAATTCAGAACAATGATAAAATTGTTGAAACTGGAAACACAATGAAACGTCTCCTCCGACTTCTGTTGGCATCTCTGTACTTTTTTTTTTTACTCCCACTTCATGGTGAAAAATAAGACGGGATTTAAAATTTTTTTTTAACAACTTGTTTTTTTTTTAAACTTTTTCTTTTGTGACATCTATTCTGGCACATAAACCCTACAGAATCTAATGTTCTTCATTTGTAAACATATTTGTTTAGTGAAATTTCAATTTTGTAATCAAAAAAATTCTAGTTAATCCTTCAACAAGCACAGATTTGTGTTTTGTTATAACGACTTCTGAACGTCACAGTTAATCGGTTTTGTCCACATTAGTTTGTGTCTGAACACAACCAGTTGGATTCACGTCAAAAAAATCGGAGGAGTCAATCCGATGTGCCAATGTGAACAATGTCATAGAAGTTGGATTCACGTCATGATTCACGTCATTTACTTTTTCGATTGGTGTCAGAATGAAAGTTCTTCTTCTGAAAAGGAGAGAAATTTGCGTCTCTTCAGAAGTATCAAAATGCATTAATCAAATACGGAAATTTCCGAATCTGCCATTAGATATCAAAAGTGACAGCCATCATTTTGTGGAAACTGACAGATGCAAAATTTGCATGGCCTCTAAATAATAAAATAAAAGGCGTTGTTTTTATTTTTAAAGAAGTTTGTGCCCAATTTTGATATTTAGGCCGGTATTCACTGAATGCTCATAATTTAATAGACTCATAAACCTAAAAGCTGTAAGAGTGAATATTTATGAGCGCTTATAAGACCACTCTTAAGTTATTAGGTCCAGATGTCCACTATCATATTGCTTGATTTTTTTTCAAATTTTATTGTTTTTATATTTAAATTTCAGTGAAGAAAAACGTCATTGAAAATAAGTAAATAAATGAAAAAAATTAATGCAAAATAATGCATAATTGCAGTGAAATAAATTGCTTGTAAATTCATTTTAGCCGTTGTGAAAAGATTGGTAATTTTTTCAACAAAATACAACTTGATTTCACAGTTTGAACATGTCTGGTTGTGGTAGAGTGGCTCTCATTTTCAAACTTCGAAAATAAGCTTCACCATTCTGTGAATACCGGCCTTAAAGTCTAATTTTACTTATGTAAAATAATCTTGCTATTTGTAAATATTAATATATCGCATACAATACCTGTGTTCGTTTACTTCCCAAAACTGTCAATTTCTACCAATTTTAGTCCAATATTATCCGTGTTCCTTTGGAGGTGGCGAAGCACTCACGAGTACTGTGCTAGCCCTTTTCAATGGAACGCACAGATTTAGTTTCCCTTTCCCTACAAATCTCATCTATACTCGCCATGAAAGCACGAGTAGTTGGTTAGTACTAGATTACCGTTTTTGTCTAGGTACTCATGAGTACTTCGCCATCTCGAAAGGAACACGGCTAATATGTTAAAGATCATAGACACAAAATTAAATTGCACTAAAATATGTAGAAATTAGCAGTTTTGTGAAGTAACCGAACAGACCTAATGCCCTTCAAAATTATATGCCTGTTTGAGCCCTTTCACACGAGGAAACTGAGTTGCTAGCAACATTCAGTTTGTGGGAGAGAAGGGCAAGAAGTAAGAGGGGAAAATGAAATCTCCCCGGTCAACGATTCGAGGAGATTTTTTCGACATTTCTCTTCACACACACAGTAGAATGTGTTCAACCAAGCTATTTCAAAAGGAAACTAGAGAAAGTTTCCACCACACATTAGCCACATGAAGATGAGAATCCCCGGCAGCCATTTTAATTTGCCTACAAGCTTGAACTGGCAGTTATCAGATAAAAAATTTGAATGTGTGTAAAAAAAAACCTCACACATAGACAGTAGGGATCTTCACACACCTGGTTAAATTGTTGTTGCAATTCACATCTATTCATCGATGCGGGATGAAATTACAAATACAACAATGTAAACAAATGGGTTTTGGAGGGTGAAACGTACGAAACATTCTCATCTTCATGTGGCTAATCTGTGGTTTCCACGATTTTGTTTTTTCGTGTTAAAGGTTCAGGAGATTTTTAAGGAAATTAAAAGAAAACGTCAAACAAATCTCCAGCAACTTGTTTCCTCGTGGGAAAGGGGACTTTGGTAACTAACACTTTCACCAAGTTTCCCAAAATCGGGTTTTTTTTTCTTTTGGGTTTTGGCAGAAAATTGTGAAAATTTTTTAAAAATTTCATGTTACAAAACAAACAAATGTCAGTTTCCACAAAGTAATGATTTTTGCATTTTTGTTCATAAACGAATGAGTGTTATACATATTAGGCGTTTTTCTTTTTTCGCTCTGAGCAGTACACTGAGCAGAGTCTGAGCAAACCAAGTGTGCTCTGATCAGAGTATAATCAGAACTCTCAGATTTAACTTTTAAACAAACTTCAGCACTGAATTGTCATATGAAGAATAATCAATTAAATTACATGAAAATTGAGTGAAGTTGGCTGTGCTCAGCGATTTGCTCCGTTTGCTCGGTCATTTTTGTCGGACCTCATGGAGCACGCTCCGAGCTAGCTCTGATTAAAAAAAAGAAACACATAAGTTGAGCGCTTTGATGTGTCTGAGCTAAATAAAGGAACGTGGATCTTGTTTTTGACAATTCAATTCTTTGCTCTGAGCTAAAAATTAAAAACGCCTATTGCCATAGTCTATAGTCTTGTTTCTGTCTGAAACTGTAGTTTCTTTCTTTCCTTATTCCTCGATATAAAATCTCGTAGTATCCGTTTTGTCAGAATGTTCGAAATCGTGTATGTAGTGGTGTGGGGATCAATGGTTTCCTTCTATCCCTCTTAGGCTGGTATTCACCGAGCGCTCTTAAACGGCTCTTAACTTTACGATTCTCTTAACTTGAAAATTATTTGTGGTATTCACCAACCACTCATAAGTACTTTTCGAAATTCGAAAATGAGAGCCGCTCTCTCACAACCAGACATGCCCAAACTGTGAAATGAAGATGCTTTTTGTTGAAAAAATTTAAAATCTTTTCACAACGGCTAAAATGAATTTACAAATCACTTTATTTCATTGCAGTTTTGCATTTTCTTGCATACATTTTGTCATTTATTTACTTATTTTCATTTTATTTATTTCAATGGTGTGTTTCTTCACTGAAATTTGAATCTAAAAACATTGAAATAGCAAACAAAAACTCAAGCAATGTGAGAGTTGGTATGTGGACTTCGAAAATTTTTGATGAGAGCCCTCATAACTTAAGAGTGGTCGAGACCACTCGTAAGTCTTATGAGCGCTCATAATTATTCACTATTATTGCTTGGTGAATAGGTTTATGAGCCTCTTAAGTTATGAGCGTTCGGTGAATACCGGCCTTAGTCCAATATTCCAGAAGTTTCATGCTGCAGGGCCGTACTTTCCGACTTTCAAAATTTTTACTTTTCCTATTTTTTCTTAAACTTTCAAAAATCATAAATTAATTATAGCTGCCGTTCGCGCTGTAAAAATGTTCCTTAGCAAATTTTAGTTTATTCCCTTATCTCTATAGTTAAGCTTTTATATTATCTTTTGTATGTATTTTGTTTATTCTTAAAATTTTATATAATTTTTCCTTTTTCATTTTTTTATTGATTTTTTATTTCTATATTTATTAAATATTTCTTTTTGTTTTGCTCAGCTGTTGGTGCCCTACAATCAATGCGATCGCATGCAACATTAGCCTTTGGTAGTTCCAAAAGTTTAATTTCCTCACGTAAAACATCAACATCAACAACCGATTCGCGTAAACAACCGCAGGAATAAATTAATTTTTGAAATAATTTTTAATTATTATTATTTATAAATGTATTTACACTTTTTGTATGTATAGGATTTATATTATTAAAAAAAATATAATTAAAAAAAAAAATTAAATATTAATTTATATGTGTTAATATTATTATTTTCCACTTTTAAGTATAGTTTATTCATAAATCGGCGAACAAAAATATGCATAGAAGATAAAATAGAACGATGCCTGTTATAAATTTGAATTATATAAATGTAATCGTAGAAACAGTTTAAGGATTTTATTAAAAATATTATTAAAAAAAAACTATTACGGTTAATTTAATTTTTTTGTTATGAAACAGAAGAAGCATAATATCATAGTTTTTGGTTGGTCAGAAAAAACATAGACCCATAAAACAAAACGATCGGACATATCCAGGGCTGCATTGAAGCAAGCTACATGCTTCCAACCCATAAGCAATTGACCCGTCTATTTCGAAAGTGGTCTAAGTTCATTTTAAAACTTTTTCAAAAAAAAAATTCAATCTAATGATAACATAGTTACAGTTTTTTGTACCTAACTCTTTTTTAAATGAATATTATGAAGAAAAAAAACTTGCATTCGTTGCAATTTTTCTCCTAAGAAAGGGATATCGATGAGATACAAGATATCTAGACCACATTGACCACATTCAAAATAAAGGGCTCAACATGTAAGATAGTAAGGACCAATTTCACAGTCTACACTTACCGAAGTAAGTGGCACTTAAGTTTCCCATGTTAGGAATTTAAGCTAAATTTCATAGCTAGCGTAAGTGGAACTTAAGTCACCAACATCGGAGACTTAAGTGCCACTTATTCAGGTAACAGCGAACGGTGATATTGGGAATTAATCTTTCAAATTCCCTACTTAAGTGTTACTTTTCTGACTGTGGAACTGGCCCTAAAACTCGGCCGATATTCACCACAATTTGATTTCAAAACAAAAATTTGTGTTTTTTTTTTTTTTGAGAAATGAACCATTTTTTGTTGAAAATGTTTTTTTTACTTTATATAAAGTTTTTAACTAAAATCTTTAAAACAACTATGTTTATTTTCCAATTCTGATTATATAAATTAGTTTTTCAATTATGTATTAAATTAGAACCTCAGAATGTCTCAACTTGGCCAACAGGGGAAAACACATGAATTAATTTTTATAAACTTTAAAAAAAATCAAAAATTTAACAACCAAAAATATTATCTTTGTCAATTTATGTAATTATTGTATAGTTCTCTTTTTGTTTTCTTTAAATTAAGTTGAAAACAGGCTTAGCACGGCACTAATAGAAAGCAAAAAAAAAAATGAAAACACCATCATATACCACTTCAAAAATTTTAGTTATATGTTTAAATGTATTATTTTGCTCCTTAAAACTGTATCATGTATCATTTGAATCTTTGAAGCTAATGTAATTGTAATTGTAGTGTGAAATGCTAAGCAATTATATTTTTCATCCGCACGCATTGTAGATAAATTTAAGTGTTGCTATTAAGTTTTTTTTTTTAATATTATCTATGCTTTAAATATACCTAATAGTTTTTAATGGTAAGATTCGATTTGAGGTATTTTTATGCAATTGTAAACGATTGTGTATTTGTACATTACGATTATAGAAATCGAGAAAATTGTTCTGGGCTTAGAAATATTTCAGTATGAATCATAAATAAATAAAAAAAAAAATCATTACATATTAATTTAAATATTGAGGTATTTTAATATTTTTGGAGCAACAAAAACCAATGGCGTTGTTGAGTAATAATATGATCGAATGACCTAGCCGTGCGTCGTTGTAAATGGTTAGTAAATGCGCTTTTCAGAAATGTCTTCGAAAAAGATAAATGATAATCAAATCAATGAAACTGTTCGAATACAGGCAAATTTAAAGGACGAGACTAGAGAAATACCAATTTTTAAAAGTTCTTCCTCCAGTACAAGTAGGTGTGTATCAAGGCGCTTCGCGTGACTTGAAAAAAAAAACTCTAGCTGCCTGAAGTATGCCTACCGGCCGCTACCGGCCGGTGCCCGGCGGCGGAGTGTTCTGGATCTGCGGGCCACCATAGACATAGTACGTTTATAAGCACAACACTGTTGTAAAAAAGCAATGACACTGAGAGTAAATCGACTAATTCTATGTTTTTTACTGACAGTGACCACTTAATCACGGCTGAATAGCTGTTGGACATAATATTTGATTTCGGCTTTACTGAAGAAGTTAGATAGATAACTGAAGCACAATATTTTCACGCTGAAATTTTCAAATTAATTGAGTAACAAATGCATGTACTTCGAGGAACTGAAACCCTGTTAGCAAACGATCTCCATTTTCACTCATAAAAGATCTACGACAAACAGCTATTTGGAAGCCTACGTAGGGTTATACTCTAAAGCCCGAACCACACTTCTCTCGTGTGGTGTGTTGTCGAGCCATGTTTCGCTATCGCTCCAATGTATTTCATATGCGTAGAGCCATATTTGTATCGTGTGATGTGTTGTGTCGAAATCTATGAAATACATTGGAATGACAGCGACACACTACTCCACAACACACCACACGAGAGTAGTGTGGTTCGGGCTTAAAGAAGGTTTTTGATGTCCTCAGCTCTAAGGGTATCTGCAAAAGTAAAAAAAATATATTTGAAAAAACCCAAAAGGATTTTGAAATTAAAAACTATTTCTTAAGATGATTTCAATGAGTTTTGGGAAACATTTTATTAATTTCAACATAAATAGTAAATTAGCAATAGGTAAAAATAAACTTTGCCTTGCCTTGTTCATTGAACTTTCCCTCTTTAGAAAAGGTTTGGACAACCGGTGTTGGCGACTTAAGTAAGACGATTGATGAAAAAATGTAGATATAAATAAGATTTTGAAGTTTTACCACCAGTCTAAAGTTAGATATACCTATTTTGGAATGGGTTTAGAAATAGGACCATTAAACGCTATTTATTTTTAGTTCTAACTTTTCGCGCTGAATCGAATAAATAATCGCCTAAAGTATTCCCACTAGCGGAGGGCCTGCATAAACAGTACTTTTATAAACCAAAACTGTTATAATTGGCTTGTCTAGAGTCACTTCCTTTCCAATTAACTTGGGCACTTTTCTCAAGGGCAAAGGGTCCGAGTGTTTCGTAGAAACCAACAGTCGTATTTATTAGATTTCCTTAGGATAATCTTGGACAGTTGTCCAGCTAGCCATTGTCGAAATAGTTGAAAATTCATAAACCCATTACAACGGTTATCAAAATACAATGTTATATATGTATGTACAAGTACATATGTACATATATTTACTGACATAGGGTTAGGAACCTATAATCTGTCAATTTCGTGAATTTTTTAATACTTTTAATGGTCATTTCATTCATTTCAATAACATTCGTAACTAGAATCTTATACCTTGTTTGTTGAACCTACATACTTACTTCAGAGTAGGTTTGGACAACCTTCTAGCGTCTATATTACGCAGTGGATACAAAATGCTTATAAATATAAGGTTTTAGTGTTGGACAGATTAAGTAAGGCCTTTCGAAACTGCTTTAACTTAGTGTTAATACATTTAAAAAAATCTGAACCATTTTATGCTCAAAATAAAGTCTTGAGATAACTGAAAGTTAAAAGCACTAGATAGGATTAGATTAAATATTTTATTTAAAAATCAAATCGAAATTCAAATTTCTGACAAAAATAGAATCCCAAAATTTGTACCCACCTGTGAATTATAATCGATGAAATATCACCAACAGCATCCAAAATACTACCACAATCTATTCGATGTAATAAAAGATAATGTAGATATGAACCTGTAATTAATTCACTCATCTCCATCAAATGAAAATACTCATACAATTTTCACAAATTTTGTATTTAAGTACAATTTATTGAGAAACACACATACACTACACCGTACAACATAAATATTATTTTTCATAGTTAATTTAGCTTTCACCAATTCATTAAAAAAAAAAAACACCATCAAGACCTCCCTCCCTTCAACCCGCTCCCTTTCTACCCACAAAAAAACAATAACAAAACACCAAACAAACCATCAAGATGGTTGAAATAAATTTAACAAAAACAAAACTATCCCCCTATCCAACTGTGCGTGCTATATGACCTAAAATATAAACAATCAGTAACGCCACTGTCCTCGCCGACAACGCCATCTGGTGCAAGCAAAAAAACAGCATCCCTCTTCTTTGGCAACTTCCATCAACAACATCAACTACAACAGCAGCAGCAAAAGAAGGAAGCCGATCTGGAGAACGGAAATGCCATCAGTGAGTGTGGCAGTTCTGATGAAATGGACATGGACATGGACACCAATGTCGACATGGACAATGCTACTGTCTACACAGGAATCAATCTTAATTCAAATAAAATTCGCATAACGGAGAATCCTCTACCAGAGCCGGTTTCATGTTAGATAGATTTATCGTATCCTCTTGTACCATTAAATATACCATTATGAACACTCATTATATAAATTATTGTCCTGCCCATTTAGAAACAGTACAGAGTGTCTCCCAAAACGGTACATATATCCCAGAAACCATGTTTCACAACTGTAAAAAAAAATAAAACTTTTAAAAAAATTTATGCAGACAAATTTATTGTTAACAATTTAGCTAGCTTTTAAGAAATGCAAAAAGAAATATAAACAAAATAAAACGGAAGACATTAGCAACAGTAAGTGACAGAAAATTTTAACACATTTTATTTTTTTTTTTCATAAAACAAAAAATTATAATAAATGAAGAAGAAAAAATTCTAAAGATTTTGTAAGAATTGAATATATACTAAATATATCCAGGACAACATCATTTTTGGAGACTTGAACCAATAATTGTAGATTATGTATGTATGTAGTTATTTAAGTCAGAATCTTAAATAGCACCGTTTATTTCCTTACATTTGAATAAAAGTTTATTGCAGAAATCCTCCTGAAATTTTAAGAATAGCGATGGATATATTTTGAACTGAATATCAATAAACTGTGATATTGAGCAAGGGCAAGAGGTCGACATTTTGTTAAACAATTAAGAGATAATCAGTCTTATTGTGAGTTTCACCCGAACAACATTCCACTCGGAAAATTTGACATTTCACTTTTCGCCTATTGTGAGTTTCACCCGAAATTTCATGATCGGAAAATTCTCCTTATTGTGAGCATTCATTTCGGGCGCAATGTAACGTCATTTTCACTTTTTATTAGCAGGCAAACGAAATATCGTTCCGGTGAAACTCACAATCAGACACAAATATTTCACCTTAAATTTTATTGTTCGCCCAGAATTTTAAAAGCTATTGTGAGTTTCGCCCATACGAACATTTGTGTTCGCCTACAAAAAAGAAGTGAAATGACATTAAAAATGAATGTTCACAGTAAGGGGAATTTTTCTATCATGAAATTTCGGATTAAACTCTCAATAGGCGAAAAATGAAATGTCAAATTTTCCGGGTGGAATGTTGTTCGGGTGAAACTCACAATAAGGCAAAATAGCTTTTGAAATTCTGGGCGAACAAAATGTTTTAAGGTGAACTATCACTATCAATGCAAACATTTCTAGGGCCTTATTAAAAACTAGATTGTTTTTGCAGACTAAAGCACTCCATACACGGTTCAACTTCGTTGTCAATTTAATGTCAAGTTCATCAAATCAACTCGTGTGTGGGCTTGTCATTTGATTTATTTGAAGGTTGACGAATGAGTTGGAAGAAAATCAAAAGATTTTGAATTTTTTCAAGTTGATGTGAATGTATTCAAGTTTGTTGAGCTGTGTGTACCTAGATAAATCATTTGATTAACTGTCAAGTCAAAGGCATTTTAACTCAACGCTAAATTTACAATGCGATCGATATGTAGTTCAACCTAACTTCAAACCTTATTAAATGTGAGGAAGTTAATAGTCTCAATTACTTGTAGTGTTGTCTGTCATCATGTTTCGTTGGTCGGCCGCTGTCGTTTATGTTTTTGACAGTCGAAGCAGAAGTCTCTCAACTAAGTTTATGTGGTGTGTGGCGAGACTTCAATTAAGTTGACAACTGAGTTGAAAACCAAATTGAACCGTGTATGGATTGCTTAAGGTTTCTTCTATGAGATGTTTGCTTACTTCTTTTATATTTCTTTGAAAGCTTTCACAAAGCCACTTTGTTTATCACTTAAATAAAACAATTTTTAAATGTCAAACTGATTGTTTTTTTTTTTAATTCGTAACAATTTACTGCTGCCAAATGACTTCATTAGAAGACTTCATTGAATCCAGAAAATAGTTTCCGAATTGTCTAATGGTTTTAAGTGCAATTTTAAGATTAATCAACACAATTTTCCTAACGATTAACTTAAAATAAAAAAAAAAAACAATAAAAGGAAGAAATTAACACTAACTTATTATACTCAAAACAAAAAAAATAAAAATCATTGGAACCTTATTTCTGCCGCTTACTGTACACTATACTGTAGATAATATTTGCGTAGTAATAAAACCATAAAACTCTAGAAAAGATCCTTTTTCGTTTCAATTTTTAAAAAAATTAGAGATGCAACTATTGCATTGCTTTGAGCTTATAAAAGGACAGATGCGTGCCGTTTGTAAATTTAACTAACAAAAATTAAATATAGTTCAAAATTTGTTGTTATTGAATAAAAAAAAACAAAAACGTATAAATATGAATACCTATATACATATTATATTTGTAGTTTGCAATGAAAACACATACGAAAAGTAAAAAAAAATTGTTAAAAAAGGTAAACAAATAAAATATACCTTACCAACTCGCCATTTAATAAAATTAAATAAAAATACCAATTTTTTTTTTAAATAATTCTCTTGGACTGTCTGAAATTTTTATCAGTCCTATGATCACAAATAAAAATTGTTGTACAGTAATTATTTTTATTTTTAATTTCAATTTGCACTTTTTTTTTCTTTATAATACATAATAGCAAAAAATGTTGTTTTAAAATGAAAAGAAGAAGAAAAAATAACAGGGAATTGATTTATATATACAATATAAAAAGAAATATGTAGGTATAGTAAAACATTTATAACTATTTTTACCATTTGCGAAGATCTTCATTTTTAATATTACAGCATAAAAAAATTTAATTTCACTTTGTGCCTATTTATAAAATAAATTTAAAAAAAAAAATGCAACCCAATACCTATGCTAAAAGAAGACCTTTGTTAAAATTGTATTTTTTTGTTGGTGTAAAATAAAGAAAAAAAAAACAATTAAGATTTAACAAGAGGAGACAACATAAATCACACATAGTTACAATACAAAAGAGTATTTAAATAAAAGCAACCATATCAAAGGACTTTAACCGAGTATTTTTTTTTTTATGAAAGAAATACAAAAATAAATTAAATAATATTTATCAATTGCATTTTTAACAACGAAATTTACCAAAGAAATTAAAAATAGTTGTTTGAAAAAAGGAGTCACAAAATTTACTGGAAGTAATTTTTATTGATAATTTAATAATTAAAAAAAAAAACAACAACAAACAAAAATATTTGATAAATAAATTAAACAAAAATGTTTTTAAATTTTACACACTTACAATTAGATATTAATTATAATAAAAAATTATTACAAATAATTGAAAAGAAAATCAAATATGAAATTAATCGCTTTTGCTAAAAGCAACCCCGTTGGGAGAAAAACAACACAAAAACACACACACACACACATCAAAAAATCAAAAAAAAAAAAACTAAACTTAAAGCTTAATTTATAAATTAAGACGTATACATAAAGATTAAAAATAAAATACAAAATATTGATTCTAATGGTTTTTGCGTTTTGTAAAAAAAATATATTATAGGTAAAGTATACCAAAAGAACAACAGAAAATAATAAATAAATAAATTATTGTATTTTTTTCCGAATAAAAAATATAATTAATGCAAGCTAAGGAAAATATTGTTTTTTTAATACTATTTATTTTTGACGTTTACAAAAAGTGGTAGGCTTTTAACTCACAATCAGATTGCTCCGAAATATACATATTTCCGAGTTCGTAGAGTGGGTTCTGGGCCCGTATTACGAGTTACGAAATGAAAGGCAAAAAAAAAACGATACGCAAGGAAAAGATAGTCATGACATAAACCGATTATGATTTACGAGAATGGATGTCTGACAATAGTGGGTGCTTTCATAAACGCATGATTGCGAAAGTCTGACAAATGCATAACTTTCATAAATGCAAATGATAAATGTCAGATTTTCATAAAAGCAAACTGCAAATATTTGCAGCGCAAATGTGCAACTATAAAAACTCACATGCAATCTGAATTTCTTTATTAAAGAAAGAGATAGGTATGTAGTATAAACGATTTCCTTTTCTTTATTGTTCCATCTGTCAAATTCTTTCCCTATGACCTATGAAATATGACGCAAATCAGAAAAAGTGTTCATAAATGCAGTGTAAAACACATGCGCAAATATTTTGTATGAAGTTAATATGATTGCAATTGATCGCATGTAAACAAAGCAACCATGCATTAATGAAATCACCCAATGCCGATAAAAGAAAAAAAAACAGCAGAACCAAGCAAACATATAAATAAAGTGACAACTACATAAAGTCACTATCCAAAAGAATAAAAAACCACCGCAAAAAGCAGTTGTAAACGAAAACGTGTATCGTTTTTTAAAAACGACTATCGTAATCGGAAAATAACGATAACTACGGATTTTGAACGATAATCGTAATTCGTAATACGGGTCCAGATTGCTCCGAAATGTGGTTCCGAGTTCGCTGCGCTGCGCTGAACGAACAAAATTCAAACAAAATGTCTGTCAGATGAAGCTCTGCTCTGAACCTGAACTTAGCCTTTTCATACCAAACCCAAAACCCGGTTTTCGCAAATAAAATCGGGTTTGGCGTAAAACCTACATCGAAAACACAAGTTTTCCCATACATTTTTGTAAACCACAAGTTTTTGTAAACCACAAGCTCCTGTAAACTACAGGTTTTATATAAAACCTGTCGAAAACCATTTCGAATTCAGAGTTTAACTAAACAAACACACCTTTCGATACATTCAGCGCTCAATCAAACGTCAAAACGAAAGTCGAAGGGATGCTGTCACGAGAACTTAAATCAAACACAGTAGACGCGATGGAACCCGCGTCCTAAATAATAAACGTGGCAGTTCGCTTACATATTGAATTCAAAAGCCAGGGTTTCCACGCGTTTCGCGGCCCTTGTCGCATCCATTGTGTTCAAGAAATCATACAGCAGCTGATTTAAAAACAATTGAAATGTCAAACGAAAATGGTTAATATTGTTCGGTGTGAACGCTTTATGAGTTTTCGTAAACTTTTTGCCGAAAACCCGGTTTTGGAATTGGTGTGAAAAGGCTATAAAAAAGAAAAACTCTTAATTGAAGGTTATCGCGAACAAAAATTTCTCTGGGAATGTTTGTACAAGCAGGACGATTGTACATATTTGACGATAACAACATCTGTGTCAAAAAAACGACGATCATTTTACTATCAAATAGACATTGATTTGACGTTTTCGAAAGCGGCCTATTTTATTGAGAGCGTATTGAGACTGTATCGGTATCGGCACAATAGTGTGAATGAAACCATAAACAAAACACTTTTTGGGTGTGATTTTTATTCAAAATGTTCTTGGATACAAATACAAAAACGTAGTGACAAAGTAGAAGGCACTATCTCACAAGTTAAACATTGTTGTACCAAAATTATGCAAATGAATAAAACAATTTTTTTATGTAATATACACAAGGCAGAGCAATTAAAACTTCCAAAGTCAAATTGTTTGCCCTTGTTTTGTGTATTATTATAGTTTGTTTACCACCAAACCCAGAGCCACCGCCACACGTGAAAATACTGACAAACAAGGTGGGTCTTGCTCTTCTCAGTGGCTTAACTACGTAACTACTTATTAAAATGTTTGTAATTTCTAGAAACTGTTCTAAATACACATTTTAAAAGAATAGAGCTACAAATATGACACTACTTTATCATAAACTTTTAAAAAAAAACTCCTGTACCGGTACCCACTAACCGTCCTGCTTCTCTTTGATCTTTAAATTTTTTTTTTGTAGGTACATGTGCAAGATACTACAAGAACCTTAAGTATGCGGATTGGTTCAAAACAACAAAAAAGGAATAGTATGGTGGAAGGGGGGCAATTTTATGAAAAAGAGTCTTAAAATAGAAAAAACAATTATTGAAAAACAACAGCGACCCTCACTATATTTCGTTATAACTTTTCTTTAAGCTAAAATTCCATTTATTAACGTGCGTTTTAAATCAACTTGTTTGACTGAATACATTTTGTGAAATTAATTTTATTTTTAATCTATTTTTTTTTTCAAAATTTCACTATATTAAGTGCTACCTCCTATCAATTCAAAGGGCAAACACTAAAAACTCTTTCTTTCTATTATTTTCTTCTTAAATTAAGTTGTTTTATTTTTTTTGCTAGTAATTTTCAAACTCCGTTTTCCAAAAAAAAAAATGAAAAAAGAATTTCAAACTAATTTTTTTCAAAAATTTACGTTATTAATTATTATTTTTGTTTTTAAAATTCAAAAATTCAATGTTTTTATAAATGTTTAGTCAAAAACAGAAAACTGGATGATGTTTAAATGTCTTGTAATTTTTGAGAAAATTAACCCAACTAACAAACTCCCGGAGTTAAGCTCTTCAGATCTGAAAAAAGCTCCCATAAGATTCTTTTAAATCCTATTGCTATACTTAAGAATGAATCTCTTGTTATGAAACTCAAATTCGTCTCATAGCATTTTTATTGTAAGAGCTTAGCATTTTTTATATTTGAAAGTACTTAAATCCTATATCTAGATCTATTTAAGTCTCATAAGTATCTCGTTATGAAATTAAAACTCTAAACGTCATTTTTAGTCTTTATAATCCCATAATAATACTTCAAGTTTTTTTCAAGATTCTAATAGGAGCTACGACGTCAGCTTTGAATATAAACGAACAGATGTTATAGTTGAATTGTACAGTGCGTTCTTTTTGTTCAGAAAACTTGCTTCTGTTCATGTTTCTATCGGATTGGTTATTTGATTGGCGGTGGAAGATGTAATTTTAGATTTCAAAAAAAAATTTTTGTTTTTGTTTTCTTTGCGAGCAAGTTTCTTTGCTCGATTTTTTGTTCTGTTTGTTTACCTAATTTCGGGGTAGTAGTGAATTTGATTATAAATATTATAACAACAATTCTTAGCACTGAAATATACTAAACAAAAAGCACACATTTCAAACTTAAGGTAGTTAATATTATTCATCATCATCGTCGGCTCGACAACCGGGGTCCGGTCCTAGCCTCCTTCAACAAGTCTCTCCACCCATCCCGGTCTCGAGCCGCCGCCATCCAGTTGCGCACCCCAAGGCTCCGGGCGTCCTGGTCTACGCCATCTCTCCAGCGCAAGCATGGTCAACCACGCTGTCGTCTACCATAGAATGTACCACAAAGAACTTTCCGAGCAGGTTCCTCTTCGCTCATACGAGCTAGGTGCCCTGCCCACCGGAGTCTACCGAGCTTAATTTTTGTCACGATATCTGCTTCAAGGTAGATTGCGTACAATTCATGATTGTACCGTCTCCGGAATCGTCCTTCCTCACATATGGGGCCAACAATTCTCCTTAAGACTTTTCTCTCGAACGCGGCTAAGAGGTCGGAGTGCCTTTTGCTAAGCACCCAAGTCTCGGATCCATATGTGAGTACTGGCAGGACCATGGTCCTGTACAGCAGCAGTTTTGAAGTTATGGTGAGATTTCTGGATTTGAAGAGCTTTGACAGACTATAGTTAATATTATAAGTATTATTAAAAAGAGGAAACAATCTGCCGAAAAATCGATCTCAAAAGCATTATTTTGATAGAATTGATCGAAACAACCTTATTAATTGTACTAATGGAAATTACCATGAGTATCACATAATGTTTATGGTATATATATATATATATACTGTTGTTGCATCGGCTGTCATCAGCTTTGGAGTGATTTAAATAACACCAAGCAATATCCAGTTAACTTTGATTGTTACTTTATTCGAAAAATTATTAGGTTATAATTTAGTTCCATTGTTTCAAAATGTTAATCTAACACAATTATCGATTTTTTGCTTTCTCATTTAAATTTCTTAATAAAAGTTGGCAATTGCAATAAAAAGGAACGCCCCACAGACAAATGTGTTGCGTTTGAAAGTTAAATGTCAAATTTAAGTCCCATAAGAGCATTTTAGCTCCCATAAGAAGTACTGTCTCTCAGAGAAAATTTATATTTACTGAGAGCGACACTTCTTACGGGAGCTCAAACGTTCTTATGGGACTTCATCATCATCCAAAGATCTCATAGAGATCTTAAAACAAGAGTTAAATTATCAATCAACAGCAGCCATGTTGCAATATGAACAAAATGTTTTCATTATATTTTGAGGGTTACCGTAGCTTAAAAAAAAATATTCTTAATGAATTATCATATTTGGTTTTCCATTCTGACCAAAACGTCATATTCATCTTGTTTTCTCTTATTTGCTTATGATATAAGTTGTATAAAAAATGGATTTGTATAACTTAGTATACAGCTACTATACCAGAGAAGAATGAGCGGGGACATTCTTTTTTGTGTTATGTCATTATTTAAAATTTGTGAGAGCAGTATATTAACACGACACAAGTAAAATGGCATCTTTAAAAATCAGTTGTTTTTGTCAGTTTTTAATGACAAATATATTGGAAAATTTCAGAAAATCTTAATAATGAAAAAGCGTCATATTTTGTACACCTCTAGAGTCTAGATCCAATTTTTGTCATAAAAGCACGATAATGACAGTAATTGGAAAAAAATATGGTATGAATGATCGCATTTTGTGAATTGTATAAAAACATACTTTGGTGATTTTTGCACCTAAAAAAATATTAATGGTAACCCTATAATAAGATTATAATTAATAACAAAATATTTTAAATATGCATAATTTTGGAAGCGCGTTGTTATTTTTCGAAGCAAAATGTTTAAATTAGTAGATGCAATTTTAATTGCACCAAGAATTTAGCCTACATATGCCATGATTTTTACAAATATAATACGTCAATTAACTTGTGAGATAAATACTCGCACCAAAAAACACATTATTTTTTGACATGAGAGAATCACAAACACACATAAAAACTATTCGCCTACCTTCTTCAAAAAAAGAAATTAAAAATGCGAAAGATATATGTTTTTTTTTAGTTTACACACACTCGTTCTCTTTTTAACAACTTTTGTAGGAAGAGACGCACTCCCATAGGAAGAGTTCAGAGAGCTTTACTAGATTAACAAAGCGGCGTCTATAATCGCATAAGAAGAATAAAACTCTTCCTATAGGATCAAGAGGCTCCCATAACTAGGCCATTTAAGGCTTTTAACAATCTTATAAGAATCTAGAAGAACTCCTCAAGAGTGCATTTAGCTCCCTAAAATAAGTCTCGTAGCGCTCTCGGAGCGTCTTATGAGAGGAAAAATGTTACTTGGGAAAAATAGCTAAATCTACTTTACTCACTACGTGGTGGAAATAGGATCTTTAGAGCAACTGAAGCAACGGAAAGGGAATTTTATTTCTGTTATTTTCAATTTTCTAAAGAACTAGAAGAGATTTTAGCATCTGGTTTTTGGCGTTTGAAAAAAAAAACTAATAAGACCACTATTAAAAACAAAAATACTACTAAATAACGTAAAACTTTGAACAAAATTTTTAAATTTGTTTTCTTGAAAATTACGAAATTGAAAATTATTTATTTCAAAAAATTTTCACTAAAATAACATTATTTAAAAATAAATTAAAAGAAGAGATTTCAAGCTTTACAAAAAAGTATAGCATACCATTGTAAGTATTATAACGTTGTTTTTTATGAGATTTTTGTCATGTCTACACGCTCTAGCGTTTTGTCATACCTTATGCGAATCACCCTGTAACATTTTTTGCTTTATATTTTTTTCCATCTAAAAAAAAAATGTTGCCCCCCCCAGAGCAAAATCCTAGTTACGCCACTGGCTCTTGGGTACCTAGTACCTTTACATGATTTGGCCCAGTTCCTATTTTGTGTACTTCCCTCAATCGCCTGTCAACTGGGTTTGAAAAGGGCAAACCAGTAGAAAATTGCGTACTCAGTGAAAAATTAAGCTGAATTCAACACTGAATTCCAGTGTCACTTCATAAAAGAAAGACTACTGACAAATTGGCAGTTTTCTGTCAGTATTCTGCAAAGCGAATGAATTTGTCCATTGTTTTTTGACATTTAACTGCCAGAATACTGCCAATTTGTCAGTCAATTTTTTGATTGTCGCTTTGACGATGGCTGTCTCTATCCTTTCTATAGGGAAAGATAGAGAGAGCAATCGTAAAAACGACAATCACTTTAGTCTTACGCGATACGCGCCCAGCATTAGTTACCTACTGTATAGTAGTAGTTGCATAGTTGCATTGTTTCATCAGTTCATAGTTATATAACGTTTTCAGCTTTGCACTGGGGTAACATTTCGAAACAACCCTTCGTTTACTTGGGACACAAAATTCAGCTGAGTTCAATTTCAATGCTGAATAAATTGATTTTTCCGAGAGAATGAAAAAGTAAAATTCTCGAATTCAATAGGTAGATACTTTTAGAAATGTGAAATCTTTATAGTGTGTATGAAATCTTGATAAAAATGTTTGTTTAACAGAAAAGAATTCATTTTGTTTAGAAAAAAATCGGAACAAAATCGATTCTTTTGTTGAAAGGAATTCGACATAAAAAACAAACACTGCACACCATTTAATCCCTTTAAAACGAATCGAGTACACTCCTGCATTTCTCTCCTAACACCCCTTTTCAGCAATGCAATTTCTTCTTGCGATTTTTAAGCAAGGGACGTATGTAATGGCCGGGGTAGACAAAATTGCTGAGGTTGACCAAATTGCAGAGATATCGCTTACTTTTCTCAGATTTGTGTTTTGGTTTAACGACTGATGCTGAACGTCAGAGTGAGTTAAATGTATTCAGTGTTACAAAAGTTTTTGTCTGAACAAGAGAAATTAAATTCACGTCAAAAGAAAGTCAGACGAGTGATTCCAAATTCCAATGCAATATTGCGTCCTATGGCATCATAAGCATGAAATAAAGGGTTTTTCAACAAGGACGCTACAAAAGTAGAGCAACAGGGACAGCAAACGACGCCATATTTCTTGCCGCTCTTTTGACATTTCTCTTCATTAAGGTTTGCCATTTCATGATAATTACAAAGATATACGAGCCAACAACGAGTCGAAATTATTAAAATTTACTACCGAAATTCGGAGTCAGTGGCCTCAACGTTAAGAGCGCTACGCCCAATTTATGGTCGTCATAATCGTCCTAGCAGATCAACAATTGAGCGTCAAGTGGAAAAATTTGAATCCACAGGCACAGCAAAAAATATTCCCGTGCCAGTGAGACAAAGAAGTGCCCGTAGTGTCGAGAATATTGCTGCCGCTGAGGCTTCAATTGCAGAAAGCCCAAATGTGTCTCTCACACGTCGTTCTCAAGCGTTGGGCATCTCTGTGACGTCGTTGTGGCGAATTTTGCGAAAAGATCTTGGCCTACAACCTTACAAGATTAAATTGATGCAAGAACTGAAGCCGCTTGACCACCAGAAGCGTCGTATGTTCGTGAATTGGGCTGAGCAACAACTTGAAAATGATGCGGATTTTCATCGAAAAATCATCTTCAGCGATGAGGCTCATTTCTGGCTGAATGGCTTAGTGAATAAACAAAATATGCGGTTTTGGTCAGGCAGCAATCCACACGTACTCCATGAGTCATCATTGCATCCCGAAAAAATTACGGTTTGGTGTGGTTTATGGGCCGGCGGCGTCATTGGGCCGTACTTCTTCCAAGATGATCAAGACCGGCACGTTACTGTGAATGGGGATCGCTACCGTTCAATGATAACCGAATATTCTTAGCCCCAATTGGATGATATGGACTTGGAAGATATGTGGTTCTAACAGAACGGCGCCACAAGCCACACAGCGAATGTCACAATCAATTTATTGGAAACCAAGTTTGGAGAACGTGTTATCTCACGAAATGGTCCAGTCGCTTGGCCGCCTCGGTCGTGCGATCTGACGCCGTTAGACTATTTCCTGTGGGCCTACGTCAAGTCTATGGTCTATGCCAACAAGCCAACGAGGATTGATGAACTTCGTACGAATATCGAACGTGAAATTGCAGCAGTATCGGCCGATTTATGCTTGAAAACTGTCCAAAATTGGGTTCAGCGTCTGGACTTCTGCAAGCGTGCCCGTGGTGGCCATGCAAAAGAAATCGAGTTCCATACATAATGGCATCGAACGTACTTTCACGGGAATAAAGAATTTCATTGATATCCAAAGCCGTTTTTGTTTTATTTAAAAAAAACTTTTGTAGCGTTTTTATTAAAAAAACCCGATACAATATTTTTCTTCAAGTTATTAACAATCACAAAATAATACTGAAAAAGTGTAGGTATAATCTTGGGCAATAATATTGTATCGTGCATGTACGGACCATTTTCTATCGATAGTAGCTATTTTGAGCAGTAATATTGTCGCTGGTGTAAGGCCCGCATTAGAATTTAATATTGACATTCTTAAAAATGTTTTATTTTTTAATTATTTTGAATAAATCTATACACAGCAAATTAATATTATTTAGCAATTTAGAAACAATTTTTAAAATAAAATCTACAAATAAACCCTGAGTACCTATCTTCTTTGTTATTTATTATTATTTAAACAAAAATCCCAGGTAACCTTAAAACTAAGGTTAAACCGATATTTTCAAATTTGTATCTAAATAAAACTAAAACAACAACATATATTTTTTTGTTTAGAGATTACATAATTTTGTTTACTTTTATCTATTTTCTAAGTAAATTAAATTTACAATTTTATTGCTTTGTTAATTTTTATTTTGTTTGCTTACTTTAGATAAAAAGGTTGTTAAAAACGAACAACCTTTTAGCTTTTGTTGAAATTATGGAAGTTTTTCGTGTATAAAAGCAAGGGAAGTTATTTGAAAGTCATTAGTTACTATTTATTACTTTCCGTTTTCCAACTAAAAGGATTCTACTAAAAGTTTTTTTTTTAAAAATGTTTGCATTCAAATTGATGTTCCTTGCTCTTGTGACAATCACTGCCTTTTCTACAATAGCTGGTATTAGCACTCGCATGTTGGATTTGAGTACGATCTGTAACGGTGCAGTTTCATTTTTTCTAAATTCTAATGGTTCACCTCAATGGTGTTACCGTCAAAGCTGCCTTGGTGTTTATTTATTTCATAATAATTCCATAGTTTGTGTACATGTGAACTCCGATTGCTTTAAACATAAATAGTTCTACGTTTATTTATTTTTTATATTGTTTTTTTTTTTTTTTTTTTTTTTTTTTTAAGAATAAAATAATATTTAAAACTGAATTGTAATTTTCTTATTTTTAAATTGCTTTTAATTGATAATAAACTATTATATTATATTTTATATATTTTTTCTTCCGTTTTACTCACAGTTAAAGAGATTCTTTAGAAATTGCAAATTCCACATTTTTATTTTTTACTCTTTCGGTTTGAGTGGTTAATAATTAATCTTTATCTCCATCTGATTATTTTTTCATATATGAACCCTTTTTTTAATATGTCCCATCCTATAATGTGAAAATAAATAAAAAATGACCAAAATGGGTAAGAGCGACAAAAGAATAAAAATAAATAAAATAGTGAAAGTTCGTGCAAAAAAGTAAGCAAACATTACCTTTTTCAATTTCGCTGCTTCTTATTAACATTAATAGCATTTTCTTAGCATACGTATTTCGCACTAGAAAAAGATCAGAAAGTGAGAATAAAAAATTATATTTAATCAATAGTGGGGGCGATGTGCCATGCCTTCATGCATGGAAGTGTTGTGGTTTTTGACTGGATTCGAAGCGTCTTGTTTCTCACTGCATTCTTCCATTCGAAAAGAGGTCATTCCACAATTTGCAAGACTTTTTGTCACGTTTTCGTATTTGTTCCTTGTTTTTTAATAGCTGACGATCGCGGTGGGACAATAGCCGTGTTCCATTGGGTCTTGCAAAGTACTTTTTAGTACTTCCCAGTAGATGATGAATGGAATGCTTTCATTTTGCCAAAAGTGAAATCTAACCTCAATATCAATTTAATTTCGGTTTTGTTTTCTTATTTTACTTCAATAATCTATTACGTAATTTCTTATGATTGGTGATATGTCTTTTTCTTGTTTGGAAACATTCTGTTACTAGATTAATGAACTACTTTGAACTACTTCGACCAAAGAGTAGTATAGTTGAATGCAGCCAGAAGAAGTAGATACTGGATCCCAGGGACTATCGATAGTTTGAAAAAAATATCGATAATCGTTCAGTTGATGTGTTGCAATTCACATCTATTCATCGACGCGGGAAGAAATTACAAATACAACAATGTAAACAAATGGGTTTTGGAGGGTGAAACGTACGAAACATTCTCATCTTCATATGGCTAATCTGTGGCAGTGGAACTGACATCTCCTTGATTTGCTCCTATACTCTGTTCAAATTGATTTCAATAAGCTATCTCCATTTTAGAGCTCTCACATGGTTGCCGTAGTGAGCATTTAAAATTGCCGCAAATCTCACAAAAACATTGCTTTCAAAAGCTCTAAAAAAGCTTAAATCCTGAAAGTTACATAGCAAAAACCAAAGAAAATGCCAAATGAATTTCCATCGACTAGGCAATGGTAACTCTAATTCAACACAATGTCGATAGGAGTTGGTTGCAAATTGGCGATTAGTCTCCTGTCCTTTTACCCGGGGAGCAGATAGGTCGTGGTGGGATGTACGTGAGCTCAAAGAAGATTACACAAACAATTTAAATGTAAGCCAGTGATTTTGTTTCTTGCATAGATACACCATATAAAGATAATAATCTCGGCTGTCATCCGAGTTTGCCTACAAGCTAATTCAGGGGAAATTCAGGAGAAACACGCACACATATGCAGAATTCGTCCATTCACCACCGTTTATTTGCACACATAGACAGAATTCCTCCATTCACCACCAAAATGTCGGTTATTTTAAAAATATCATGAGTATGTTCAAAAAGTATAATAAATTCAGCAACGAGTTATCAAGTGCTAACGCGACCTTATATGGATAAGTTTGTGGAAACAAATTTTGAAAGTGAAAATTTATAATCGATTGAAGTATATTCGATTGTCTTTTGTTCTTAATCTCAATTTATTGAAACAAACAGTGAATATGATGAAAAAAAAAAAAAATAATATAAGAATGAGAAATCAGAAAATCAACGCAGCTGTCGTAAGACAATTTTAGGCGTGTTTTTGTGCAAGCCCGGAGGAAATTAGTCGAAAAAAAATAAATTGGTACGAAACCGAGTGAATACAAAGAATTCATATGTTTTGCCCATAATTGCGATGTAGTACTGTTCGTCTAGTTTTCGTGTACTTTTGCTGTCGGACGTGAAGAGCGCTCATCGACCGCTCATTCGTAAGTGGTTGGATGCAAAAAACAATTTGGCGCATGGTGCTTATTTTTTTTACTGTTTTTTCTGATTGATGAATGAGGGAAGTGAAATGTTAAGTTTTCTTTTAATCAATTTATATCCTTCTGTGCTGTGAAAATTGACATTATCCGTGTTTTTGGCAATCCCGGGGAGATTTTGTTGGAAAAAACGACATCGGGGATTAGCGACGCCATTACAGAAACAAAATGGAGTTTATATACAAACTATCGATAACAAGTATGCAATTCACGCCGGTAAAACAGTTTTTCTCCGTGCTTAAGCTAAGTCCCCTTTCACACGAGGAAACTGAGTTGCCAGCAACATTCAGTTTGTGGGAGAGAAGGGCAAGAAGTAAGAGGGGAATATGAAATCTCCCCGGTCAACGATTCGAGGAGATTTTTTTGACATTCCTCTTCACACACACAGTAGAGCTATTTTAAAAGGAAACAACAGAAAGTTTCCACAATTTTGTTTCTTCGTGTGAAAGGTAAAGGAGATTTTTAAGGAAATTAAAAGAAAACGTCAAAAAAATCTCCAGCAACTTGTTTCCTCGTGTGAAACGGGACTAAGCGCCGAGAATTCTCCGCACTTAGCTAAGCCCGAAGGGGATTAGTTGTTGTTGCATTTAACATGTAAATTGCAGGACAAGACGTCGTTTTTTTCGATCGATTTCCTCGGCGCTTGCAAAAAAACACGGCTATTGAACAAACTATTTGTTTTCTCACTTTCAACCACTTAAGTGCATTATGGATGACTTGTGAAATTGACGTTTCGGACAGAAAAACACAGTTCAGCAAAATGTCATTATGAGAGTAAAAGAATG
The DNA here is from genome assembly GCA_932273885.2 of Leucozona laternaria. Lineage (NCBI taxonomy): Eukaryota > Metazoa > Arthropoda > Insecta > Diptera > Syrphidae > Leucozona > Leucozona laternaria. Next base: position 9,746,961 of record OW026368.1, read on the forward strand.
AAGGCCAAACATGGTGTCATTCACGAAAATAGGAAATGATTCTTTTTAAATAAAGAGTGGGTCATGTTTGGCCACTGATTTTTGACATTTCTTATTGTATTCCTTGTTTATTAAACAAATCGCTTCATTTATTTCTGTTGTTTGTAGAGCGCACATGTATACCTGTATGGTTGTTAATATAAATACATATATGTATATAGAGAGCATTGACAATTTTAATAACCAATCAAACTAAAGGGAAATTCCAAATTTAAGTCAAGACTTAAAAATCAATGTGTAGCAGCGCACCACTCAGAAGATGAATTTTCGAAAAAAGTTTAAAGAAGTTTCATTACTCCAAAGTCGTCGTGTAATAGCGGACTTAGCATCATTAAATTTGTGTTTCTTTCAACACAACCCGATATCCCACCTAACATCCCCCATTTTCATGGTGAAAAGCTGGTGAGTTGGAATTTTTTTAAAGATGGCTGCGTTGTTTGCACATACAAAATGGTCGATCTAGCAAAACAGAACAAACCCACCCCATTAAATTGTTGTTGCAATTCACATTTATTCATCGACACGGGATGAAATTACAAATACAACAATGTAAACAAATGGGTTTTGGAGGGTGAAACGTACGAAAGATTGTCATCTTTATATGGTGTATCTATGGTTTCTTGTTTCAGTGGCAATTTCTTAAGTTGAGGTGCCGTGAAAGCAGCAGCAGGCATCAGTGTGTTTGAAAAAGCTCTGCCATATGGCCTGTACTGCACATTCAAATTGAACACAGTATAGTTCCAGATTAGCAGCAACACAAATATAATTAAGAATATCAAGTTTTAGGCCTTCACCGCAATCATCATTGGGAGAAGCTGTTGCAGGATATGTACAAAGAGCAAGCATTGCGAGGAGAACAATGAACTTCAACTTGGATGCGAACATTTTTAATTATAATTAATTTTCATTAGAAACCTTCTAATTTAAAAGTAGTAACTAATGACTTTCGAATAAATTCTCGAGCTTTTATACTGCAAAAATTGTCAAATTGTCAACTCGCCAAGGCCAGAAGAGCTTAAGAGTTTAAGAAGGCAAATACAATAAAGTTTGTTTGGCAAGAGGCAACAGATAAGGTAAAAAAATAACCTTTTTGATTCTAAACTCAACTTTGTCAAACACAACGGCGTATTCCTAAAGTCGTTTGCTAAACTCATGTTTTACTAAACTACAGGTTAAACTCAAATGGATTAACGAATACAGCGATTTTTGAATTAAAAATCGAATTATCTGCTGTGTTGATTAAAATATTAGTTTTTTGAATTATTCGATTTAATTTTTTGAAAAAAACGATCAGAATTAGACAGGGAAACTTAGGGCCAGTTGCACAGTCAAAAAAGTGACACTTAAGTGGACAATGTGGAAGATTTAAGCGGAATATCACATTGCACACTTATACCTGAATAAGTGGCACTTAAATCTCCGATGTTTTAGACTTAAGTTGGCTATGAAACTGTCTTAATGTGGAAAACTTAAATGCCACTTATTCGCGTAAGTTTCGACTGTGAAATAATCGTAAATACGGGCCATAAAATTTATAGACAATAAAGCTAACTCCATGCTTGGATTTATTATCCGCACGAAATCTACCTCAATTGCTTATGTTAGATCATCAGTTCTTGAATACTGCTGCGTAGTATGGGATCCATTTGATAAAACCCATTCAGCTAGAATTGAAAAAAAAATCAGAAAGAATTTACAAGAATTGTCAAATATTAACTCAGTTGGCGACGGCTCATTGGAATTCAGAAAGAATATGAAATGAGGTAAATCACAGAATAATTTCATGTCACATAGCATTGCTTTTGTTTTTATTTAAGAAGAAATACTCGTACATTATGTGTACAGTAAAAAATATGTTAAGCTAACTATTTAAATTAACTATTACTTAAAATCGGGGTTTTCAATAAGAGCGCTACAAAAGTTTTTTTAAATAGTTAAAACGAAAACGGTTTTAGATATCAATGAAATTCTTTATTCCCGTGAAAGTACGTTCGATGCCATTATGTATGGAACTCGATTTCTTTTGCATGGCCACCACGGGCACGCTTGCAGAAGTCCAGACGCTGAACCCAATTTTGGACAGTTTTCAAGCATAAATCGGCCGATACTGCTGCAATTTCACGTTCGATATTCGTACGAAGTTCATCAATCCTCGTTGGCTTGTTGGCATAGACCATAGACTTGACGTAGGCCCACAGGAAATAGTCTAACGCCGTCAAATCGCACGACCGAGGCGGCCAAGCGACTGGACCATTTCGTGAGATAACACGTTCTCCAAACTTGGTTTCCAATAAATTGATTGTGACATTCGCTGTGTGGCTTGTGGCGCCATCCTGTTGGAACCACATGTCCTCCAAGTCCATATCATCCAATTGGGGCCAAAAATATTCGGTTATCATTGAACGGTAGAGATACCCATTCACAGTAACGTGCCGGTCTTGATCATCACGCTGGCCCATAAACCACACCAAACCGTAATTTTTTCGGGATGCAATGATGACTCATGGAGTACGTGTGGATTGCTGCCTGACCAAAACCGCATATTTTGTTTATTGACGAAGCCATTCAGCCAGAAATGAGCCTCATCGCTGAAGATGATTTTTCGATGAAAATCCGAATCATTTGCAAGTTGTTGCTCAGCCCAATTCACGAACATACGATGCTTCTGGTGGTCAAGCGGCTTCAGTTCTTGCATCAATTTAATCTTGTAAGGTTGTAGGCCAAGATCTTTTCGCAAAATTCGCCACAACGACGTCACAGAGATGCCCAACGCTTGAGAACGACGTGTGAGAGACACATTTGGGCTTTCTGCAACTGAAGCCTCAGCGGCAGCAATATTCTCGACACTACGGGCACTTCTTTGTCTCACTGGCACGGGAACATTTTGTACAGTGCCTGTGGATTCAAATTTTTCCACTAGAAGCTCAATTGTTGATCTGCTAGGACGATTATGACGACCATAAATTGGACGTAGTGCTCTTAACGTTGAGGCCAGTGACTCCGAATTTCGGTAGAAAATTTTAATAATTTCGACTCGTTGTTGGCTCGTATATCTGGCAAACCTTACTGAAGAGAAATGTCAAAAGAACGGCAAGAAGTATGGCGTCGTTTGCTGTCCCTGTTGCTCTACTTTTGTAGCGTCCTTGGTGAAAAACCCTTTATTAATTTAAAGCTCATTTGCTGAAAAGAATTTTAAATATTTAAGTTAAACTTAAAAGCTTAGGAATGTGACAGTTTTGAGTTTACGCTGAGGAAAAAGTAGAACATAAGCGTTTAAATTGAACATTAATAATTAAGTTTTGTATCAGCAAACAACTCTTAATATTCTAAACTCGAATTGATGAAAGCAAAACTAAAATTCTGGAAAATTGAAAATATATCTGTCTTTTAGTTGCTCTTGCGCATTTTAAAATTTAAAACCATCAATGCTTTCTTTGATTTGATTTAAATACTTGTATACATACATATTTAGTATAATAAATTGAATAATTTACAAAAATATTTTTTAGAGGTAATCTAACGGAAACGAATTTTTCTCAATATTTCTTCGACCGATAAAGTCCGGAGTGGAATTATATAGGGTTAGGGAATAAACATATTTTTAGCTACAGCCCGATCGTTGATTCTCTATACACTGATCACTTGATAAGTATAGCCACACACTTGGACCTCGTCTTATGAAATCGATGCCTCTAAGCTATTGTGAAGGTGAACAGACTTTTTCGTTACATCATATTTGACAGAGGATTATTAGAAATGATTAATGTCGTTTTCGAGTGGACGTTCGGAGCTACTCCTTTTTCACTCCTTTTACTCCAAATTTCCCATTTAAAATAGGAATGGAACAGTTCCGAAATCCAAACGAAAATGGCATAAGTCCAGGTTTTCGGAATGAATGCCTCTGTCTAAATCCGCTATTTTAGCAGACGTGAACTGAGCTATATTCACAAATTTAAATAAAGATATGTAACAACGGAGAACTTGGCAGTACTTTTTTGATAGAAAGAGACGGCAGTACACATGGACTGGGTAAGGACGATTAGAGAGAAGAATAGGGATTCAGTTTTCAGTGTCTGAAGGGTCAAAATCAACAAGAACAAGTGATTTCCTTTTTAGTTAATTTGTGCTTGTAATTGGACGATTCCGGAGACGGTACAATCATGAATTGTACGCAATCTACCTTGAAGCAGATATCGTGACCAAATTTAAGCTCGGTAGACTTCGGTGGGCAGGGCACCTAGCTCGCATGAGCGAAGAGGAACCTGCTCGGAAAGTTCTTTGTGGTTGGTACATTCTATGGTAGACGACAGCGTGGTAGACCATGCTTGCGCTGGAGAGATGGCGTAGACCAGGACGCCCGGAGCCTTGGGGTGCGCAACTGGATGGCGGCGGCTCGAGACCGGGATGGGTGGAGAGACTTGTTGAAGGAGGCCAAGACCGGACCCCAGTTGTCGAGCCGACGATGATGATGATGATGTGCTTGTAATTTATATACATTAAAAAGCCCTAAAGTTGTGTTTTGTTAAAGATATACCCAGGATTTAACAAAAGTGTGCCTATACCAATACCAGTGAACCGGAAAAGTAACGTTATGTGCAGCCTGAGTTTAAATAGAGCTTAAACTGCATCAAACTTCTCTGATCATAATTTTCTGACGTATCTAATTATCACAAATAAAGTAGGAACGAAGCTTCTTAGACTTGTGTCTGACGCGTTTCTCAAATAAGCTGATACCATTTCTTAAATTATAAAAACATAGTCTGACAACCATTTGCAACCGCTAAATTATCCTAAAAAAAAATAGAATGTCCTGTTTAAATTAAGATAACCGGATACTTAATTTTCTAGAACCATATTTTCAGCTTGCTTGAGGGATAAAAGAATGTTGCCTTGATTTATTTGAAGTATAAAAAATATTCCAAAGAATGTTATTCACTTTATTAAAAAAAAAAAAACAAATTTTTTTTATATTTATACATTTTTTAATATTCTATAGTAAGTATAATTACAAAATTATTAAAGATTGGAGAATCAGTATTTCCGTAATCGTGCTCAACACAAACTAATAATTTTTTTTTTTACTATTTATTAGATATTATTATTTATTTGTCTGGGTAAATTGAATTTTGTAAGTATGCCAAGCAATTTATTTAAGTTCAGGGATTTACCCCATGATTCGCTTTATCTCTGCCTTCGGGTAAGTCCCTAGAAATTGAATCTTTAGAAGACTATGTTTGTATAAAAGCTAGAGCTGCGACTGAACGTGATCATATTCAAAAACTTCTCATTCCAGTCAAGTAAGCTAAAAAACAATAAGAAAATGCGTTCACCAATTGCCTTTATTGTCCTCCTTGGAGTTGTTTGTGCATTTGCTTCGGCCGTTCCGTTGGCAGATTCAGAATTAACACCTGAGCTCAATGGCGTTAGCCAACCACAACCTGATACTTTGGAGGCAGCAGCAGCTCCCGTAAGGCAGAAACGTGCTACTTGCGATCTTTTGAGTGCTTTCGGTGTAAACGATTCGGCGTGTGCTCTTCATTGTCTTTCTTTGGGAAAACGAGGTGGATGGTGCGACTCGCGAAAAGTTTGTAACTGCCGTTAATAATAGCTGACAAAAATACTCGTTTGAATAATAATGATTGATTACAAAAATAAAAATCTTGTTTTGAATCCTTATTTTGTGATATTATTCTGTGCAAGGTGTGCAGATCCACAGAGCGCTAAGTCTGAATGAGCGCTTGATGTTGAACCCTGGAAAAATTATTATTCAAACACTATTTCTCCCCAAAAATTAATTTTCTAAATTCGCAAATAAGCAGCTTATATGTTTTGGTTTATAAAAGGGACGAGACTAGAGACATGATAATTTATAACACTTGAAAAAAAACTCTGGGTGCCTGAAGTAAGTCGACACGAAGCAAATGGTCGCGTGTTTTTTTTTCGGAATAAATGGACATGTTGCCACCGTACCATATAGAGCAACATAGAAAGGTCAATTCTGAATGGTATACCACCATTTCTGTTTGACTGAAGTGGTCAGAAAAATAAGAGAACAAGGAATACGATGATAATGCAAGCTCTCACCCATCGGCTTTTTGTACCTTTCCTTTGGCATATACCACCTAATCTACCCTTACCTTTCTGTATTCAGCATTAATTGGTGTTATATACAACTAATGTTTGGTTCAGGTCGTTTTCGAAAACGTCAAATCAAAGTGAATTTGACCGACAAATGATCGTCATTTATGACGCAGAAGTTACAATCGTCAAATATGCAATCTTCCTGCTTATTTTGTGAGAAAGTGTGCTTTAAATCTTTCGAACCACATGTCTGTCTCTTTTTTGTACTGCACAGCTGCACCGCAGATAACGTTTTCGAATATGTGACTTTAGCAAGCTGCATTATCGAACACAATGCTAATGCAGCAAAATTCCTATTTGCGATTTCGAACAGAAGACTTTTGCAGTTTGCGTTAAAGGACATTCTGCAAATGCATTTTTGATGCAGATGACGTTTTCGGAAACGACCTCATAACAGTTGTTAAAGTATGTATTTTGAGGAACATGATGGAATTTTAATTTCATTTCATTTAATTTAAGTTCTTATCGATAAATAATTATGACATTTAAAAGAAAATGTACCTGCGAGCCAAGAAAAATTAGACAAGCATACATAAAAGTTTTTTAGCACAAATTTCGACGCCTGAAGTGGATTCGAGTCGGCTCAAGCTCATTTTAATTCAATACAGGTTTACAAAGGGTCCAAACGAGTTTCAAGTTCTCTTAAATACCTCATGTAAACGGGGTATTAGTCTGGATTTACTCTGCCCGATTTTCCAATGCCCATTTTTCTTTGTTGTTGTCAGAGATTATGAATTATAAAGATTGGAAACCTCGGCTGTCATTCAGGTTTGCCTACAAGCTTAACAATATGGCTGCCCGTGGTGAAGTAAGTAAGTTGCATTAGTATGCGTTTTTTAACTCATACGAGTGCAACTTACTGATTTCCACCACGATATCTTACAAACTTGATGAGTTCCAATGGGCACGTTCAAAAACTTATAAAAATGACGAAACAAACTATCAAGTGTTCACGACACCTAAAATCATTTGGTTTTTAAGTTGCATGGAAGATTTTGAACAATTATATGAAAAGGGTAGTAAAATAATAAGCAAAATTCAAATTGACAATAAATCAATACTTAATTTACCCAGTAGTTCAATTTAATCGGATAGTGAGAGAACAGAATATTGCAAAAAATCTTTTTTCCATTTGCTGTTGAAAGTGATGCCTTAGGAGTGTTCTTTGCTGCCCTATTTCATTTAGAAATGCTGAACACTGAATTAGCATATACATAAATATGCCTTTCATCGGATAACTCCTCGAAGTGATTTTATATTAAGGGTATTCATGCAACGTCGGAAAACCATCGTAAACGTCGGAAAGTTTACGATGTCGTAAACGAACTGTCAAAATTTGTATGGAAAATCCTTTCCAACAAATCGTAAGCTTTCCGACAAGAATTTGTGTTGTAAACGTCGTAAACGAAAATGGTAAACGTTTTAAACTTTTTTTCAATGGGATTATGACATTGGCTGAATCAGCTGATTTTTTTACCACATCATTTACGCCGAATTTTTTGAGGGGCATTCATGAAACGTGCGTCGGAAACTTTACGATTTTGCAACGTCGGAAAGTTTCCAACGTTGCATGAATACCCTTATTATTACTATTTCCTTATCTTATACCGTTTGCATCATCCGATCTGTTTTGTTTGTTTCTCTCATTAAATTGTATCTGCATTCTGTATCTACCACTCTCTCTTTGACATTATGCTACTTTTTTACTCTGTTTCCCCTTACCCCTTTTCTACGCACAGATGGCACAATAGTTTTCCACCAGAATTTCATTCCCCGTTTACACCGGATGAATTCAATATTCTTATGGAATATTTCCAGGCTGTAACCTAATTATTCACTAATCTGTCAACGTTGACACATAACTCCACAATACACCACACGTGTGGGCTTTAATTGTTATAGCAAAAAAAAGCGTTTCTAGAATTTTTAATATAAAATCAAAATATTCTAATTCAGCACAATCTTCGCCACAACACATAATGTAAATTTAGTAAGATCTGTGTCGTTATTTAATCATCTGTATTACGCAGCTTTGAATCATATTTTTATCACTTTCGATAATAACTATTTATTTCTATTTGACGGAATTGCCAAGGTAGCTGCAAGTGCCGATTTCTATAAAAAATATTAACATAGAGCTCACTCGTGAATGGCCAGCTATAGATTTATGAACAATATGGGTGCACCCTAAAATATTCTGTTTGCACCATTGAATCTGTATTTTCCGAACACATCCCGATATTCCACCTAAAACCCGCCATTTTCGTGGTGAAAAGCTGATGAGTAAACATTTTTTTATAGATGGCTGTGTTTTTAACACATACAAAATGGTCGAGCTGTCAAAACAGAACAAACCCACCCTGTTAAATTGTTGTTGCAATTCACATCTATTCATCGACACGAAACGAAATTACAAAAACAACAATGTAAACAAATGGGTTTTGGAGGGTGAAACGTACGAAGGTTTCCAATCTTTATAATACATAATCTCTGGTTGTTGTAATAAAGTGTAAGATTTAAAGGAACATCCAGTTTGACACGATTTTTCCATTCAGCCCTGGACAAATCAGTCAATCCAAACCTGAAACCTGCTTAATTTTTTTTTTTTTACATTTAATAAAAGAGTAAATGCAAAAAACCACTTTTGATCGACAGTTTCTGAATTGATCATAATATTTCAAGTATTTGTCGCTTTTCTTTCTGGCAGAAAGTGCATAATTTGTTTTGCCTTTTGCCTGGGAATTGTTAGGTAACGCCGAGCTATTCTCCAGGTACATACACTTTGTAACTCCAATACAACACCAATGAGAAAGAAATCTTATTCGAAATATACCTACATGATGAGTTTATACGAGAATGTAATAATTGTTAGGTATCAAAAGGTTTGTTTGTTGAGCCCTGAAGTCACCCTGGGGTCGTCCCAGAGGGTTTTATGTAAGACCTGAAGTCACCCTTAAGAAAAAAAAATCAGCTTTTTGAGACCTTGGGTCGCCCTGAACTCGCAATGAAGTAGACCTAGGTTTTTTGCTGTGGCGAGTTGAGGTAAAGATCAAACTTGCAAAGTGACATAAGTCGTTAAGCATGTGTTTTGTTGTGGACTCACGTGCTACAGGTTATTGTTTATTTTTGAAAAATAAATTTAAAGAATACACAAATTTAATTTAATGCTAATAAAGGGTGTTTTTTTTAGACGTGTGGTTTTCAATATAGCAATACTTTTTTCGGATTTGGTCTTTTTGACAGCTGTCACTTGATTTATGCTCAGTTTGGTCGATTATACAATTGATTTCAAAAAGAATAGCCGATTGACCATCAAGCGCGTCGCACGTTCGGTGAATGGGCCTAAAACGAGATGGCCACCGATCCCGATGTTCACAAGAGAATTTTATTCATCGATGAAGCTCATTTTTGGTTAATTGGGTTAATAAGCAAAATTGTTGTATTTGGAGTGATTATGATCCACAAGCCATTGTTGAGATGCCGGGGTGTTACATTCTCACTGTTTGGTGTGCTGTATGGGGTAGTGTTGGATAAACATCGATAGTCTATCGATAGTATTGATAGTTTTTTTTACCATCGATACTATCGCCGATAGTTTAAAACCATCGATACTATCGACAAAATAAGCCTTAAATTCATTTTCTTTAAAAACAAACCAGTCTCATTTACTTTTTAATCTTTTTTAAAATCAGAGTACATAGATTTTGATAAATTTTCCTTTTTTCAGCGAAAAAATTATTATATATTTATTTAGATTTGAGAGGTTTGTTTATTTTTAATATTTTTGTTTTGATTAATTTCTTTAGGCCAGATTCACATTCAGAAAAGTGTTATTTAAGTGGCGAATGTGAAAGATTAATTCCCAGTATCACAGTGCACTGTTACCTGAATAAGTGGCACTTAAGTCTCCGTTGTTGGTAACCTAAGTTTAACTTACGCTGGCTATGACATTAAGTTTAAATTCCTAATATGGGAAATTTAAGTGCCTCTTATTCCGGTAAGTATCGACTGTGAAACTGGCCCTAAGTGTTCAACTTATAACTTGTTTACTTCACTTTAAAAACCTACACTAGGCCCATTCACACGGGGATAGTGATAGAAATTGAATTGCAGAGAGAGATAACAATAGAACTGTTAGTTTTTGTTTTTAGTTTGAATATTCTGTATGTTGAGCTGTTTTTTTTTTCGATTTTCTTAATAAAGTGGAGAATTTTGGAACTCAAAAGAAATAATTATTATTAAAATTATTAAGGATGCTGGTATCACTATCAAAATATTAAGTTATATTTCACTTATTCAAACAAGCAAAAAGAGGTACTTTTTGGTAGGAAATGCAACTCGATTTTGTAAAGATACTATTTTTTAACCACACAAGTACACTTGCGTATTAAAAATTCGACTCTCTGTTAATTTTGCTCAGAAATGGGATTCTCCATACAAAAAGTCTAAAAAAAAAAAAAATTCACGACACATACGGGTGTTTGTCAACACCCGACCGTAGTATACCAAAAGTTCACTTCCAACGTGTTTCATGTAGCTTAGACACAATATTTCTGTTTCGTTCCGAATCATGTAATCTACATCTCCTTCCAATGAGTTGGGATCAGGGTTAGAACCTCAGTAGTAAAATTTCGGAGTAGATTTGTAAAAAAAGTGGAGTAAATAGGAAATTCCTGGAGTAGGTTTGAAAACGAAAGAAAAAACCTTCAAAAATTGTTTTCTTAACTAAACCAAAATAAATTACAGATGGTCGAATTTCGACCACAGGCGATACTAGTCTTTATAATAAAGCTAAATTCTTGGCCACAGGCGATACTAGTCTTTATAATAAAGCTAAATTCTTGGCCAAAAAAAAATACCCTTTAAATATAAATAGAAAATGGAAACGTCAGATGTTGTCTTTATTCATTTTTAAGACATATATTTAAAACAAATTTTATGTTTAAATTATCTAATCACAGAACTTTTTTTCTTGCTTTAAATGTTTTCAGCCCTCGAGCGTTTTTTGAGAACTTAAAACCCAGTTTTTTTTAACAATCCTTTGGGTTGTCAAGAAAACCTGGGTCAACCCTGGGTAAAGTTCAACGAACGAAGCCAATATCTGGGGGTTTAATTAATAAATATGTGTTTTTCAATTGGCGCGGGTATATTTTGGCGGCCTGTGGCGGCCATGCTGTTTGGTGACATCTGTCAAATCTGTTGTTTATTATTCAGTTACTGATGCCAAGTTATCACCATGGCAAGTTAAGCGATTGGACAGAGCACGTCCAAATAATAAAACTTTTATACCAAAATCTTTTGGGGCAACTAATACATAGGTATTGCGCCCATTTTACGGTTTAAATGGTAGCCCTTCGAAGACTATTATACAAAGTATGGTGACCAAATTTGAGTCGACCGATTCAGTGAACAATCACCCAACGTCCTTGCGTCAACGGAAAGCAAGATCAACCGAAAACATCATCGCTGTCTGTGGGAGTCCGTAGTTCTTCAAAAACGACGATGTCATTACCATCAGCATCAAGGGGTAGCGTTACCGATCGACGATAAAAAGTTTAACAATGGTTCCAATTTCAACAGAACGGCGCTACGCACCACCCAGGACAACAACATCTACCCGCCCTTATTGAAAAACCCTATACAAAGTCGTAATATAATTTTCCTTTCTTACTCATAACTCATAACTCATAATTCATAAATTTGTTTAATATTTCAAAATCAAAAACAACCTCTTTGAAGATAACCTATAAAGAAATTTAAAAGTCTATTGACACCTGGTAAGTTGCTTTCCACACCACCTGGCAGTCAGTGCGTGTACTGACAAATGGATATAGATTTTTTTTCTGATTTGACGTTCAATGTATTTCCCATAAGGAAAACTCAAAAAAGGGTTCGAAGAATATTAATTTTACTAATTCATTTTATATGAAAGGGTATACATATTATGGTTCTAAAATAATAATGACATGTGTTAATTTCTAAATCAGATGGAAAATATATCAAAATCATAATTAATCCTGTGTAATTTGTCCTCAAAAAGTGTGAACAAATCGCAATTTTAGCAAGAAAACAACAACAAATACTTAAAAAAAATATAGAAACTAGTTTGGTGTGATTGAACTGTCAAATTTGTTTACTGATTCTGTTGGTGGTAATCCAAAAGATAAATAATCAGTGTCGTGGAAAATAAACAATATACATAGATAAATAAAAGAATAAATAGGCACGAAAAATCAATGGCACAGAAAAATATGTAAGTTATTTGTGATCAAAAGTGAAGTTACTGCTCCTGTTATTTTGTGTAAAGACACACCGTTGCTTCTTCTTTGGGAGCACTGAGGTACTCCACACATGTGTGTATCAATTTTTGTATTTTGCACTTCACTTGACCTTAAAATGGATACACAGGAATTATTTTCTTTGGCACAACAATAACAAAATTTCTTACATTTGTCTGCTTTTTAATTTGTTTATTTTTTGTTCAATTACTTTTAAAGAACTACACAAAACAAAAACACGAAAAAGCTAACGATACACTTCGACTTTCGACACCCGACAGAATTATATAGAAAAATTAATTTATTCTTGAAACCTTGACCGAATACAACAACAATTCTGCTTGTAAAAGAAAAAAAAATGGTTTCATCTGTCATTCACATACGATTTGTTTACGTTTTTGGAAGACATATTCCAAAGGATTAATTAAATTTTTTGATATATTTTCCACTTGATTTAGAAATAAACACATATAATAATTCTCTTACAATCATAATATGGGTATCCTTTCATATAAATTTTAATAGTAAAATTAATGTTTTTCGAACCCTTTTTTGGTTTTTTCTTATGGGAAATACATTGAACGTCAAATCGAAAAAAAATCTATATCCATTTGAAGGTTCACGCGCTGACTGCCAGGTGCCGTGACTCCATTCGCCAATACAGGGGTTTCCCTCTGTTGGTTTTCCGCAATCGGTCGTATTGGGATGCCCCGCTAGGATTCCCCTTGGGAAAAGCCAGATTCATTTTGATGGTGATGAAGCTTTGTTTGGTTTCGTCATTATCATCAGTCATTTGCCTGTTTTGCTGACACCTAAGTTTATAAAAAGATAAAGCATTCTTGAATTTAAAGCATTCAGTTGATTTTATTTTGAAACTAACCTCATTACTGTGAGTTCCTATCATGGCGAAGATTATCTTAGCTGCGTTTGTTATTTTTGGAGCTTTGTGTGCTCTGTCGGAAGCCTTATCAAAAGGTGATTATAATCATGGTCAACTTGCTAAGATGGATCTTGAATCCCAACTGCAGCAGGAAGGACTTGAAGTGCATTCACGGCAGAAACGTTTTACTTGTGATGTATTGGGCTTTCTAGGACCAGGACCTTGTATTGCACATTGCCTTGCTTTGAAAAAGAGAGGAGGTTATTGCAGCCGACAAAAAATATGTATTTGCAGGCAGTAGATGAAAATTATTTAAATAAACTATAACAGTTAAAAATTAAAATTCAAAATGTACCAACAAAAAAAAATGTGTTTGGATTTTCTCTTAAAATAAATAAATTTGGTAGCTTGACAGCAGATGCCCTTGAAGAACCAGGGTTGTCAGCACGGAAAATGACAACAATCGAGCATAGGCAGTTATAGTCATAGATAAAGTTAAACTTTTTTTTTAATTTCTAGAATTTTCAATTAATGTTGTGATAAATTTATTAAATATAAATTAAATAAAATATTTAAAAAACAGTTTAACTTTATCTAAAATTTTTCTTTTTCTTTTTACATATATATCAACACACAACTTGGAGACATAACCATACAAAGAAATAGGCAGTTCATCAATCAAATCGAAAACAATAGGCTATCAAGTTACGTGTTAGGCCCCCATCAGTGTATATAGTAGGTTTGTTCGTTGAGCCCTGAAGTCACCCTGGGGTCGACCCAAAGCGTTTTTTTTTGGAAAACCTGAAATCACCCTGGTAAAAAAATTCGGTGTTTTTTGAGACCTGGGGTCGCCCTGAACTCGCCCTGAAAGTAGAACTAGGTATTTTGCTGTGGCAAGTTGAGGTAAAGCAAACACTGCCAAAGTGACATGAGTTGTTATGCATATGTTTTGTTGTGGATTCACGTGCTGCAGGTTATTGTTTATTTTTGGACTACAAATTGAAAGAAAGGTTTTTTTTGACAATTCTTGGGGTTGTCAAGGAAACCTGGGTCAACCCTGGGTAAAGTTCAACGAACGATTGGCCTTTTCGATTGGTAGTCCGGTAAGGAAATTTCTCTTCTTTTTTAAAGGAGAACTGTATCGAAAAGACTAGGGCTAAAACAATTCTCATTATTCCTGAGTTTGTGTTGTTAGCCGACAGATGCATGGAGAGGACCTACAATTTTCTGCCGAATTTAAACGGCTAAGATGAAAGGCACATTTTTCTTAGTCGGCATATGCTTGAAATCGAACCCAGACCACCGGCATTACCCACTTATACCATTATTCCAAAAGGGTGATATTTTTAAAGAGATTTTTTGTTAAGGACTTTGGCTTTGGAGATTGTCATTTTTGGGATATAATGTCAAACATCATCATCGATATAACTATCAAGGCAATGTAACTATTTTTCTTTACTTTTCTTTATTATTTTTTTTTTTATAATTTAATTTTTCTTATTATTGTTTTTCTTTTTTATTATCAGTATTTGTTTTTTCTTTCTTTATTAGTATATATCTGCATTTTGTATCATTAAAGGTTTTTATATTTCCGTTATTTCATGTGCAAATATAGAGTCCACATGTTCCTAATTGTGTCTATATGTATTTCTGTAAGTTAAAGCAAATTGACAATGTAAGATAAAGCAAATAAAAACAAGCTAGAATACTTGCCACCAGGGATGTCCATGTTCAGTTTATCGATAGTATAGATACATTTTTGTATTTAAACCAAAAAAGAGTAATAAGAAATGGGGAGATAATTAGAGATGTCACCTCATAATTTTGTTTGTAGTTGACGAATACTGAATTATAACTGAGGTGCAGTTCAGGTTCAAGGATGTTTTTGGCTGTTGTCACATACTGGAACCTAAGACCATAGTTGATCCTGAGTTAGTCCGCCGAAATCGGTGCGTTCAAATTTTTGTACAACTCTCCTTAGTTGGCTCAAGGAGTCATTGGGGGACTTAGAATGAAAGTGAGTGTTACAATATCCTAATAGAAAGCTTATAGTTATTACCAAGAAAACACTTTTTATGGTTTTAAACTGATTTTTGCGAATTTTGCTATACCTCATCTTTTAAGGCTGTAACTATAGAAAGTTTGACCTATAGCAAAGAAGGAGGATGCTCTACGCCAAATGATGAATCAATCACTCTAAGTGCCCAAACAAATTCTTACAGAAAATAGTAGTTCTTGCAACTTTTCTGAAACCAGAACACGATTTTACTGGAGTTATTTTCTTCAGTCTTATCTGTCTACAATGTTTTAGTCCATGCAAATAGAATTTAAAACAAATAAAAAGAAATAAACAAGAAACAAAACGTGTACAAATACTAATATTCTTTGATTTATACTTTTCGCAAAGTAAAGAAATACTCAATAAAATCACCTATAAAATGTGTACCTAAGACTGAAAGCATAATATCAAGATAAATTCGTGTGTTAAAAAGATGTCATGTTATGGTAGGTTGTATCTAACTCATGACATTTATGAGTCTAAGCAAAACAACTGCAATAAATAACGATGTCTTGACAGAGAAGATGTTACCTTATCTGTTGCCTCTTGCAAACTTTATTGTATTTGCCTTCTTAAACTCTTAAGCTCTTCTGGCCTTGGCAAGTTGGCAATTTTTGCAGTATAATAGCTCGAGAAATTATTCGAAAGTCGTTAGTTACTACTTTTCCATTAGAAGGTTTCTGCTGAAAATTAATTAATATTTCAAATGTTCGCATCCAAGTTGAAGTTCGCCGTTCTAATCGCAGTGATTGCTCTTTCTACATTTCCTGCCACTGCTTTTCAACGTCATGGTTGCAGTCAAAGTCCAATAGGTATTCTAAATTGTATTGGTAATCAAGGAGCTGCCGGTGGCACTAATTTGCCCAGTGATACGGATGATTGCGGTGAAGGCCAAACACTTATTGGTCATTCTTGTATTGACATTAGTCTTTTATCATTGAACAATACTTTGCCCATTAATGGCAAATGTCCTGAAGGTCTAACAATTAGTTTTCTTGGTAATTGTATTCTTAGTGTGAGCCAGACAAATGGAGGAAATGACGGTGCCACTGATTTGCCAAGTGATACGGATGGTTGCGGTGAAGGCCAAACACTTATTGGTCTTTCTTGTATTGACATCAGTCTTTTATTATTGAACAATACTTTGCCCATTAATGGCAAATGTCCTGAAGGTCTAACAATTAGTGTTCTTGGTAATTGTATTCTTAGTGTGCGCCAGAAGAATGGAGGAGATGACGGTGCTACTGATTTGCCCAGTGATACGGATGGTTGCGGTGAAGGCCAAACACTTATTGGTCTTTCTTGTATTGACATCAGTCTTTTGTTATTGAACAATACTTTGCCCATTAATGGCAAATGTCCTGAAGGTCTAACAATTAGTGTTCTTGGTAATTGTATTCTTAGTGTGAGCCAGAAAAATGGAGGAGATGACGGTGCCACTAATTTGCCCAGTGATACGGATGGTTGCGGTGAAGGCCAAACACTTATTGGTCTTTCTTGTATTGACATCAGTCTTTTATCATTGAACAATACTTTGCCCATTAATGGCAAATGTCCTGAAGGTCTAACAATTAGTGTTCTTGGTAATTGTATTCTTAGTGTGAGCCAGACAAATGGAGGAGATGACGGTGCCACTGATTTGCCCAGTGATACGGATGGTTGCGGTGAAGGCCAAACACTTATTGGTCTTTCTTGTATTGACATCAGTCTTTTATTATTGAACAATACTTTGCCCATTAATGGCAAATGTCCTGAAGGTCTAACAATTAGTGTTCTTGGTAATTGTATTCTTAGTGTGCGCCAGAAGAATGGAGGAGATGACGGTGCTACTGATTTGCCCAGTGATACGGATGGTTGCGGTGAAGGCCAAACACTTATTGGTCTTTCTTGTATTGACATCAGTCTTTTGTTATTGAACAATACTTTGCCCATTAATGGCAAATGTCCTGAAGGTCTAACAATTAGTGTTCTTGGTAATTGTATTCTTAGTGTGAGCCAGAAAAATGGAGGAGATGACGGTGCCACTGATTTGCCCAGTGATACGGATGGTTGCGGTGAAGGCCAAACACTTATTGGTCTTTCTTGTATTGACATCAGTCTTTTATTATTGAACAATACTTTGCCCATTAATGGCAAATGTCCTGAAGGTCTAACAATTAGTGTTCTTGGTAATTGTATTCTTAGTGTGCGCCAGAAGAATGGAGGAGATGACGGTGCTACTGATTTGCCCAGTGATACGGATGGTTGCGGTGAAGGCCAAACACTTATTGGTCTTTCTTGTATTGACATCAGTCTTTTGTTATTGAACAATACTTTGCCCATTAATGGCAAATGTCCTGAAGGTCTAACAATTAGTGTTCTTGGTAATTGTATTCTTAGTGTGAGCCAGAAAAATGGAGGAGATGACGGTGCCACTAATTTGCCCAGTGATACGGATGGTTGCGGTGAAGGCCAAACACTTATTGGTCTTTCTTGTATTGACATCAGTCTTTTATCATTGAACAATACTTTGCCCATTAATGGCAAATGTCCTGAAGGTCTAACAATTAGTGTTCTTGGTAATTGTATTCTTAGTGTGAGCCAGACAAATGGAGGAGATGACGGTGCCACTGATTTGCCCAGTGATACGGATGGTTGCGGTGAAGGCCAAACACTTATTGGTCTTTCTTGTATTGACATCAGTCTTTTATCATTGAACAATACTTTGCCCATTAATGGCAAATGTCCTGAAGGTCTAACAATTAGTGTTCTTGGTAATTGTATTCTTAGTGTGAGCCAGAAAAATGGAGGAGATGACGGTGCCACTGATTTGCCCAGTGATACGGATGGTTGCGGTGAAGGCCAAACACTTATTGGTCTTTCTTGTATTGACATCAGTCTTTTATTATTGAACAATACTTTGCCCATTAATGGCAAATGTCCTGAAGGTCTAACAATTAGTGTTCTTGGTAATTGTATTCTTAGTGTGCGCCAGAAGAATGGAGGAGATGACGGTGCTACTGATTTGCCCAGTGATACGGATGGTTGCGGTGAAGGCCAAACACTTATTGGTCTTTCTTGTATTGACATCAGTCTTTTGTTATTGAACAATACTTTGCCCATTAATGGCAAATGTCCTGAAGGTCTAACAATTAGTGTTCTTGGTAATTGTATTCTTAGTGTGAGCCAGAAAAATGGAGGAGATGACGGTGCCACTAATTTGCCCAGTGATACGGATGGTTGCGGTGAAGGCCAAACACTTATTGGTCTTTCTTGTATTGACATTAGTCTTTTATCATTGAACAATACTTTGCCCATTAATGGCAAATGTCCTGAAGGTCTAACAATTAGTGTTCTTGGTAATTGTATTCTTAGTGTGAGCCAGACAAATGGAGGAGATGACGGTGCCACTGATTTGCCCAGTGATACGGATGGTTGCGGTGAAGGCCAAACACTTATTGGTCTTTCTTGTATTGACATCAGTCTTTTATCATTGAACAATACTTTGCCCATTAATGGCAAATGTCCTGAAGGTCTAACAATTAGTGTTCTTGGTAATTGTATTCTTAGTGTGAGCCAGACAAATGGAGGAGATGACGGTGGTATGTATTCTCTGTTTGCACTGCAATATGCAATATGCAATATGCAATGTGTTATATCAGATAGTAAACTGTGAAAATATAATCTTGTATCGAATTGGTGTTTCTTTTTCATTTTTGTTATATACATATATAATTTTTATACCTACGATTGACAAGATTAAGTTGTTTAGATCTATTGGTCGGGTTTTTTTCGTTGCATTTCGTTTGGGCACAAAACCATAATGACTTTCATGGACAAAGACATTCAAACGGACTATACTGCACCGCACATTGATTTTAACCCAGTGGCCTTAACAGATGTACCCTCAAGGGATCTCTGGGCGGCCAACCGGGTCATAAACACTAATCATGTTTTGGTTTTAACAGATGGTTCCATGACGGCTGAGGGGGTAGGGTCAGGCATCTTCTCAGATAACCCGCCCCAAAATCTATATATATAAAAATGAATCGTGGTAGGTTCGGATGCTTAAAACTTAAGAATGACTGCACCAAATTGGGTACTTCCTTCTACGGGACTGTTCGTAATTGTACCGCGAAGGTGAAAAAAGAGAAGTCGAAAAAGTCTCAACAGGTGGCGCTGTAGGCGAACATTTCATTTTTCAGTTCAATTTAATAACCATTCAACAAATGACACTGTAGGCGGTTAGGAAATGGCTTTTGGGATATTCTTCTTCAACTTTAATTATTTGTAGGGTGAAATTGGGTAAAAATAAAATAATTGTCCGATTTAAGAAATTCTTATTTGTGTTTGAAAGGTTTTTCTTAACCCTACGCCTCCACACGCAATAGTTCATTTCTAAAAACGGGTATGCAATGGAAATTTCAGACCACAAATTTCATGAATGAAATCAATTTAATTTTTTTTTTTACCACCTCTGGCAATAAATGAAGAAATAATTTGACGTCACATGTCAGTTCAATTGACAATCGGCCAATTTACACCTTTACATGTAGAGTTAGGAGTTTGAATTGCAGTTCCAGGTATATCAACTTCATTTTAACTGTATTGTATATATGTACAATAGGTGTTGTTTGCTCGGCAACCTGAATAAAAAAAGATTTCATGCCATAATTTGCCCACTGAACGCAGCAATAAAAATGTCTGCAATATCTTTGGTGAAATAAAGATAGAAATACAAATTGCTAGTGAAGGCACAGAGTAAGAAAAGGCTTTAAGGATATTTTTTTAAATTTAGTTATTTACATGGTGAAATGGGATAAACATAAAAAGTGTCCGATTGAAAGGAAATGGTTTGAGGGATATTTTTTTTCAAATTTTATTATTTGTAGGATGAAATGGGTTAAAACTAAAAAAGTGTCCGTTTCAAGAAATTATTTTTTGGTGTATATCTGAGAATAATTAAAGATGATTCTCATTGGCTTTGTTGGTCGGGTCACAAATCGAATATTCGTTCGAAAAATTCTGGAAAGACAGCACTGGCTTGCCACAGCGTTGAAATTGGCCACTAACTTAATTGGACTTTGATGGTGTGGAGATATTGGCAATGGAGAAACACACTTGCAAATGCTACACGTTAGAAAAACTACACATAATCAATAACAAGAACAACATGAACCGTAAACAAGACATACAAAACATCTCAGCGGTGTACTGCTCCTTAGTTTCCAACAGTAGACCCAAAACTTGGATGTACTTATTGGGCTATTGTTCAAGTTTATGTAAGTGTATATCATGTTCGCCCTACATACATTTACGCTTTTATGTAATTACTTCTTTTTTTTATAAATAAAAATCTCCTGAAGAAGACGGCAACCACCGTGGAAACGTTGGGAAAAAGTGATTTAATTAATCTTTCATTTTATCATCATAACGACCATCAAAGCCGATGAGAATCATATTTAGCTATTCTCTGATATTTATATCTAACTTTCAAATTTTTAAAAAAATTCACTAAAAAAATTAAAGAAAAAGAAATTCTTTTTTCTTTGAAAGTTTTTTCTTATAGGAAATGGCTTTCGGGATATTCTTTTTCAAAATGTTAATCATTTATAATTGTAGGGTGAAATGGGGTAGATTGTAAATTGTCCGATTTAGGAAATTCATTTCTGTAAAAGGTTTTTTGTAAGCAAATAGCTTTTAGGAAATCCTCAGGGATTTTTTCAGAAAATTGGCATTTATAGGGTGCAATTTGGTTAAAATGGAAAGTGGTATCTGATTTCAAAAATTCTGTTTGTGTTGAAAAGGTTATTTTTAAAAATGTTATACATATTTATAAAGTGAAATGGAATAAACACAAAAAAAAAAGGTTTTTGATTACAAAAATGTTCTTTCTGCGTTGGGAAAGTATGAAAGGTTGGACGTAGATGAACATATTTTTACGAATTTTGCCATTAGTGGGTCAAAACTCAGTAAGTAGTATTCAATTACAATATTTGTAATTTTATGCGAAGCTTAGGTTTGTCTACCCGTGCGAAGACGGGCGGGTCAGCTAGTAGATCAATAAAACTTCCAGATTTTTGCAGTGTCTTCCAAGCGGAAGTGCTTGCAATTTACAAGGTGGCAAAAAGTCTTGCCACTTTTGAACTTGTTAATAAAAACATCGACATCTTCATTGATAGTCAGGCGGCAATTAAATCAATTGTCACAAAGTCTTAACTGGTAGAATGTTGCCGCAATGAGTTAAAATTACTCAACGCATCAAATACAGTTACCTTTCGATGGGTCCCAGAACATCGTGACATATATGGTAACGAAATGGCGGATAAACTGGTCAAAATAGGATCTTCTCTTGATCCAAGCCAAACTGAATCTTATGTTTCTATGCCACTTGAACAAGAAAAAGGCAGAATTCGCAAATGTTTGCTCGAAGCCCCAAACGATAGATGGTCAGCTCTTGATACTTGTCGGGTCTCGAGGAATCTATGGCCAGACATCTCAAGGAAAAAAACAGACTTCCTTCTCAAACTAAGCAGACCTCAAGGTGTCCCTTTTGGTTGGAATCATAACGGGTCACAACTCAATGGGAACAGAACAGAACAGATGCAGAATGGGCATCAGCTCAACCGACTTGTGCAGATGGTGTCAAGATGAAGAGGCGGACGAGGGCTCCTATCACTTTCTTTGTGAATGCCCCAGCTTAGTAAGAACTAGAAAAATGGCCCTCGGAGATTACTTCTTTGACGAACTGAGCGACATCTCGTTTTTGCCACTAAGAAACATCCTGAAATTTATTAAATGTTCGGGTTGGTTCAGGGAGGCCTTTCATACCCACACCTAAACTCCTCTAACTCCTTTTCCCACCCATTCTCTTCCTTCACCTCAACTATTTCCTGGGGACCACAATTGATCCATTGAGATCCGAGTGCGATGATGCTGCTCGCCGCATTTTCACCCCTCCTAACCTAACCTAACCTGGAGAGAGTTTAGGAAAAATTAATTCATTATTATCTTAATAAAATACAGACTAAACAAAATTAGTTAAAAAAAATAGATAATTTTTGAGTGAGTCATCACAGCTTCACAACAGCTGGTTTTAAAAAAAAAAACTGTGTTGAACCTCCTCCGGTACATCGTCTCTGACATTTGTAGATTGCAATATATTTTATTTTGATGTCTCATGTAATCATGTAATCGAGTTAGAGTGGGGAATTTCGACTAAGAGGAAGCTAGACTTAGAGGGAATCGACGGTATTTAAATAAACTAGTTGAAATATATTATAAATTATTTATGAATATATTTAATTAAAGCCCATTTGCTGAAAAGAATTTTAAAGCCCAGTTTTTCAGGGGTGAGTTAAACCAGAGTTAGCTAACTCTAGAAGTAAATTAACCCACAGTTAACTGAGGAAGCATTATTTCAATAAAGAATGCACACAGAACGATTAAAAAAAACTCGATGGATAAAACATCAAAAGCATCTGTTTATTTAATCCTGAGTTAACTCACCAAATTTGATGAGGTAACTCGGGTTTAACTTTAATTTTGCACTGAAAAACTGGACCTAAATATTTAAAATTAACTTAAGAGCTTATGAAACAGTTTACCCTGAGGAAAAAGTAAAACATATGTATAAGCGTTTAAATTGAACATAAATATATAAATATAATGTTGATTAAGCTCTTTATACTGAAGGTTTGAATGAAACAACAACCACTTGATTGAGGTACCACCAAGTCATTTTAGGCTGGAGTTATAGCTATTTTACCACTTGATTGAGGTACCACCAAGTCATTATAGGCTGGAGTTATAGCTATTTTACGGCTGACAAGAGAAAGTACCAAACTGAACCTTATGGTATTTTGGTATTGTAGCACTTTTTCGTCACATCATATTTGAAAGAAGGTTATTTAGAAAAGATTAAGTCCAGGGGCCACATTACGGCATTAGTGACTGATCGAGTGAGTGCCATCAGTGAACAAATGAACCTGTAAAACCAATGGGGATGATGGCTCCATGACGTGAGCGGTAACGCCAAACTCACATAATTAAGTCACGTATTACTCGATAACTCATGTGGTAATTCGGCCCCGCAGGTTTTTGAGACGAATGCGCCCGGCGAAAAAAGTGTACCTAGCAGAGAGCTGGAATAGTAACGTTATGTCCAGTCTAAGTTAAAAAAAAAGAGCTTAAACTGCAGAAACCCTCTCAAATCATAATTTTATGACGTAACTAGTCACAAATAAAGCAGGAACGAAGCTCTTTTGCCTTGCATCTAACACGTTTCTCAAATAAGCTGATACCATTTTTTAAAGGATAAAGGCGTAGACTATTATAATAGTCTGTCTGATCTGGCCTGCCAAACATTTCCAACCTCCAAATTATCCATGAGCTACAATTTAAAAAAATCGAATGTCCTGTTTAAATTAACGAATTGACGCAACCTTAATTTTCTAGAAATATATTTTCAGCTTGCTTGAGAGATACAAGAAAGTTGCCTTGATTTTTTAAGTTAAAGCCCTAAGAAGTTTAATAAGAATTCCAAATATTATTAGTCACTTTATTAAAAAAAAAAACAACGATTTTTTCATTTTTTTTTTTCTTCAACTAAGAAAACCTATTTATTAACTTGAAAATTTTACATGAAATTTGCTTCCGATTTTATGTTCTGGGTTTTAAATCCATAATTTCGGCTATTTCGGTATTATTCTGTAATTATAATCATCAGGGCCAACCCGCCTGTATGTGCAACGTGTGCATATGCACAAGGCGCTAAGTCAAAATGGGTGCGTGGTGAACTCCGGAAAAAGGACCATTAAGTCCATCAAAGTTCTATATAGCACGTAGAGTAACCTATATCAAAATTATCTTCATTTCTACGTCCATACCTGTAAAGAAATAAAACAATGCACGCACTCAGAAGTTCTTTCCTCATACCTTATAACTAAGACCAGTCTTGCATATATTTTTGTATTTTTGCAAAAATAAATTACTTTGATTTAATAATAAAATTAAATAAAATGAACATAAAGTTTCTTTTCTATAGGAGCACAAGTAAAAGGATTAAATTCCAACAAATACATTTTTTTTTCAAAAATACTTTGATAAAAACTTCCACACAATTTTTAAATACTGCGTCAGGTGCTTTTATATTAATTTAAGATTCAATTTTTGACGGTAAATTTGTGCTCATAGATGCATATGCGTGCCGTATAAAACATTATGTAAAGGGTGTTTTTTTTTTAGACGTGTGGTTTTCAATAAAGAAATAAAACGCATATAATTTAATGTTATTAGCTTTATTATTAAGATAAGGGTTTGCCATTATGGTTTAAAAATGATTTCGGGCAAGTGGCCGCCGCGGCTAGCTCGAATAAATTCCAACCGAGAGGCCCAATTTTCGACAACTCCAATTGTTGCGCGCGATGACGGATGGACTCACTCGGGTCTTCTTCGATACTCTGTTCCACAGCGGCAATAGCGTCATCGGTGCGCACTGTACGGCGTCTCTGAGGATGCGCATTATCCACTAGAGTAAACGTGGTGCAAAACCGATCCATGGTTGCTCGAATTTATGTGATTTTGCGATTATGTCGACCGAATATTGGACGCAGCGCGCGATGCGTAGCGCGAACCGAACCTATATATTTTGGTGATAAATTTGCACGGTTTGCAAACGTTGCTAAGGAGTACATTAAAAATATTTGAAATTATTTTTCTGAATTAGCCAAATTCAAGCTCACATATTTCGAAAATCCCACTATCGATTTTGGAAATATTTGACCCACATAATGTCCTCAACATCTCCTTTCATTTAATACCAAATTCAAAAGTGAACGCACTGGGCCCAGGCTCTCTAGGAAAATGGGCCGTCTCCTTATCCCTCACTGTAAGAGGGCAGTGCGTTTCAGTATACAGTATGCATCACGCTTTGCTAACTTCTTTCGTTCTACCTTTTTTTCCTTCTTTCAAACATCTCAAACATTTATTGCAAATTAATAAATTTACTTTCACTAGATGGCGCTTACACTTTAAATGGAACCACGGCTTCAACTTAAAAAGAGCGTGTTTCACCAGAAGCCTATATTATGTAGCATGTTGAAGACATAGTTTGTGACTACTGATAAAAATTGTTAGTAGGTTATTGTTCTAGCAGTTCACCATACAAGGTACTTGTTCTTATCAACATGACGATACATTTAAATACCATGAGGATAGAAAGAGCAGCAATTATTGCTGATATGATGAAGGGTCAATTTGAATGGAAATATAAAACTTCATGTCTTTTTTAGCAATATATACATAATATTATTAGCTTTTGAACAATAATAATAACAATCTTGAAGCAAACCTCTGATTTTTTTTTTTTTTCAAAGCAATTGTTAGCCAAATGATTGTTTTTGATCTTTTATAACCTACAGTAACAATCTCCTCGCGGACTACACCATCCTCCTTGTTTTCCCACAGCATGGCAATGAAGAGAACAAACCGAATCGCTGAAACTCAAAACATCACAAATAGCTCGTTTCGGCCGTACAGAAGGTGCTGTAGCTGTAGCCCCCGAAGTATCAGCTTGATGGACACCAAACTCGTGCTCAGGTGTTAATTCTGAAACTGCAACAGGAACAGCCGAAGCAACTGTACATATAACTCCAAAAACCACAATAAAGACAATTGCAGAACACATGTTATATTTTCTTTGTAAGTTAACGTATGCCTGGCTGGAATGAGACGTATTTGAATATGATTGAGTTCAAATGCATCTATAGCTTATTTATACAAATGGTGTTCGTAAGACTTAAATTCTAGGGGCTTCCCAGGAGATAAAGCTTATCTAAGGGTTACTGCTTCACACAGCACACACTGAAGAATAAGTTAATAAATCGAGGTCAACAAAATAATAGAAACAATAAAGTAATGTAATTTTAATTAATTTTAAGGTATTGCTGACTTAAAAAAAAAATAAAAGCTAAAGCTCATTACTTATGGTTTGATTTTTTAATGTGTAAACATCTATGCCGGCGCGCGGTAGAGTGAAATAAAAACGAGGACTTTCCTCTGTGCGATGCACGTTACGAGCTCACACTTTACGATGTAGCACGTAACGTTTCGAAAATCTGTATAGTAGGATATTATCAGTGACAAAAATCTGAAGATCCCCTTCAATCAAACTAGTCCGTTTTAAATCCGTGCACGTAGTCAACGACGTATGGACGACTTCGCATATTCGGATCTAAATTTTGATCTTCAAAACTGCACTTGGACAAACGTTGATGTTTAAACATATGTGAGTCCGTGAGTCCCAGCACTCACACAATTTTTTTTATACTACTTCTAAGCCGGGCAAAAGAACAGAAATATCGCTCTGAATGCACCAGCTCTCAATTAAATCCAAGAGCGTCTGACACATATTGTGCGGCACACTGGTCAGCGTCTGTACCCTGTGGGGCGGCTGAATATAAACTATAGATAGAAGTAACTGACCTATTTATGGTACGAAAACAAAGTTAAAAAAATTATGGCAATGAACAAAACGACTAGATTAAATACCCCAGGTGGCAATCCAGTTAAACTGGTAAATCCACTCTCTTTAGAGGTCGGTCCTATGGATTCTGGGGAGGACCAATTATTGCTTATAAATATTGAGAGACAGAGTTCAAAGATGCAAAGAACTCCCCCAAACAAATTTACTTCAGGGGTTACATCACCGACAATCCCAAACAATACTATTGATGTTAAACACATCAGCGAAAAAGGGACCAAGAAAAATGAAGAGATCGACATTACAGATCAACAAAGTTCCATCGAAAACAAAGAGATAGACCAATCAAAATCAAAGAACTACTTTGAAGAATGGCAAATGGAAATAGCGGCAAGAAAACAACTTGAAGTTCTAGTTCAAAGTCTTCAGCTGCAAGTGAAAAAACTCGAAGAGAAAGTTTCCTTACTTGACAAGAAAGATTCAAAGTCCACGCTTCAGTTAAGTCCAAAATATATTGAGCGTGAATATCAAACTGATGAAGAAGAGCTCTTGTTTGAAACTGAGAAAAAGAAAAATAAGCGTATCACAAAGAAACGTAAACCAAACGGGAGTCCTGAGATTTGTTTAAGAAATCAGAAAAGCTCTAAAACCGAAAATAATAAAGAATTGTTAACAGAAACTAATGAAACGAATAATGTGGTAGCTGTTGTTAAATCAAATTCTCACGCTAAAGGCAGCAAAAAAATTACACCACCACCAATTATGATCTCAGGATTTCCAATTTTTGGAGATCTTAAGAAAATAATAGAAAATTGTACTAAAAAAGCTTGCAAATACACATCGTACAACAAAGACAACTGGAAAGTCACAGTCGAAGAAGCCGACGAGTATAGATCTGTCACTGAAGAACTGAGCAAACACCAAATTCAATGGCACTCATATGAGAACAAAGCTACAAGGCCAATAAAAGTAGTAGCCAGAGGTCTTCATTCCTCGTGCTCTCCCGAGGAAGTAGTGGAAGATCTTGTACAAAAAGGCTTCCAAGCCCTTGATGCAGTCAATCTATTTAAAAATGAGACAATTAAAAACTCCTCTGGAGAATCCACGTCAAGTAAAAGGTTATTACCTTTATTCATGCTAACTTTTGACAGTAAACAAAGTGTCGAGGAGATTTATAAAGTAAGATCAATCTTGGGCATAGCTGTTAAAATTGAACCACTCCGAAAATCTAAAGTTGTTCCGCAGTGCAAACGTTGCCAAGCTTTTGGTCATACCCAAAAATACTGCAACCGCGAGTTTGCTTGTGTAAAGTGCGAAGGAAAACATGCAACTAAAAATTGTCCGATGAGCAAAGATCAGAAAGCAAAATGTGTGAACTGCCAGGGTAATCACCCGGCAAGCTATAGAGGCTGCCCAGTTGCCAAAAAATTCCAAGAGTTCAGAAGCAAAAATATATCTGCTAGAGACAAACCCAGAAAAACAGTAAATACCGATTTAAATGCTGAAAACAATACTAAGAATGAACCGCCTAAAAAAGCTGTTCAAAGTAAAAGCGATGAAAATAAAGCCTATTCTCAGATTCTAAAAAATGTGCGGAAGAATGAAGAGACTTCCATAAAAGAAATGCTACAACTCATTCTCCAAAGAATTGATAAACAGGATTTGAATATCAAACAGTTAAGCGAAAAAGTCGCTTTTAAAAAACAATGATGGACAGAACACTTAAAATCGCTACATGGAATGCAAACGGTCTTTTACAACACTTATCCGAATTAAAAATCTTTTTAGATCTAGAACATATAGATATTTGCCTGGTGTCCGAAACTCATTTCTCCAATGGGCAAAGTCTAGATAATGTAATTGAACACTATTCATGTTACCACGCTCCACATCCAGCTGAGGCAAGAGGTGGATCGGCGATTCTTATAAAAGAAAGCTTAAAACATTATGAAGAAACCAAGCTTACTAATGAAAATATGCAAGTAACAACTATTAGTATTGGTATGAAAAAGAAAGAGTTTAAGATAGCAGCTATATACTGCCCACCAAGGCGATCCCCGACAGAAGATGACTATACAGATCTATTAAATCTTCTTGGGCATAACTTTCTTGTTGGTGGAGACTTCAATGCGAAACACACCCATTGGGGTTCAAGACTTATATCAACAAAAGGCAAAAGACTTTTCCAAGCAGGACGTAAATACAATTGCGAATTCTATTCCTCCAGGTCGCCAACTTACTGGCCTTCCGATACTAACAAAATACCAGACCTTATTGACTTTTTCGTAGCTAAAGGAATTAAACGAAATCACATTAGTGTCGAAGGTAATTATGACTTGTCATCAGATCATACTCCAGTGATTCTATCACTAAGTGAATCGGAAGTAATAGAAAAAAGTAATCCAAAGCTTGTAAATAAGAAAACAAACTGGAGTGATTTTAGAGAAAGGCTTTTAAGTTTTATAAATTTAAGATCTCCCATGGATACAATCGAGCAAATTGACCATGAAGTGGAACAATTTATTGCTGATGTGCAACAGGCCGCTGAAGAAAGTACTCCAACATTTTCTAATAGAAGACAAAATGAAATAAAATATCCTTTAGAGATAAGAGAGTTGATAATAGAGAAAAGAAGAGCTCGAAGAAAATGGCAAAATACTAGATTTCCAGATTATAAAACAACGTTTAACCGTATAAGCAACAATCTTAAAAAACAAATTTATAAATTCAAAAATGATTCACTCAGTACATTCCTAAAGAATTTAACGACTGATGCTTCAACCGATTTTTCGCTATGGAAAGCAGCCAAGCGCCTGAAAAGACCGCAGTTACAAAACTCGCCCTTGAAATCTCAAGATGGGAAATGGAAGTTATTGTCATACCCAAGCAAGGTAAGCCACCTACAGAAGTGACGTCTTACAGACCAATATCGCTTATACCAATTATGGCAAAAGTTTTTGAAAAACTGCTTCTGAAGAGACTTAGCAAAATTATAGAAGAAAGAAGGTTAATCCCAAATCATCAGTTTGGCTTTAGAAATAAACATTCCACGATAGACCAAGTTCATAGAATAACGGATGTAATAGAAAAAGCATTAGAAGAAAAACAAGTATGTTCGGCTATTTTCTTAGATGTTGCTCAAGCCTTTGACAAGGTTTGGCATGAGGGACTTGAGTACAAACTGCAAAGGGATCTTCCCAGACAGTACTATGAAATATTAAAATCGTACATCTCAGACCGATTGTTTAGAGTAAGGTACGATCAAGAATATTCGGAACTGAAGAAAATAGAAGCCGGTGTACCACAAGGAAGTGTCCTAGGTCCTACCCTGTATTTACTATACACAAGGGATATCCCAGTTGGTAATCACACCATAATGGCTACTTTTTCAGATGATACCGCAATTTTGGTACCCGACAAATGTGTCTCTAAGGCAGCAGTAAAACTGCAAAATGCCGTCGACACAGTCAGAGATTGGACCGAAAAATGGCGTATCAAACTCAATGAAACAAAATCTTCACATATAAACTTTACAAATAAAAAGATAAACCATATTCCAATATTCATTAATAATCAAGCTGTACCTTACGCCAATACGGCCAAATACCTTGGAATGACATTGGATGCAAAGCTAAAGTGGAAAGAGCACATCAAAAAGAAAAGAGAAGAACTAAACTTGAAATATAGAAAAATGTACTGGTTACTTGGTAACAACTCTGATTTATCAACCCAAAACAAAATAATGCTGTATAATCAAGTACTAAAGCCTGTTTGGACCTATGGTATCCAATTATGGGGCTGTACAAAGAAAACAAATACCGAAATCATCCAAAAATTCCAAAACAAAGTCCTTCGTGGAATAGTTAATGCACCTTGGTACATAAGAAATAGCGATCTACATCGTGACTTACAAATAGAAACGGTTACAGAAGTTGTTAAAAAATACGCTGTATCGCATAATCAGAGACTGCAAAGTCATACCAATTCTGAAATGGTGTTCGTCTTGAATACAAGAAACCATGTTCGGAGATTAAGAAGAACCAAGCCTCATGAGTTTTTGGTCTAAAAAAACATGGGAAAGTATTAAAAGTTTAAACTTCCCCCAAAGTGATTTTACAAAGTTAAGAAAGAAAAATCTGATGTCGATGTCTCAAGATTGGTCCTGATAAAGAGGTGGTTTTAGTGGTTAAGAGTCCCACACTACTTGGTGTCGAATACTGCCAAGTGTCTTTTGAAGATTTCCTCTTCTAAGCCGGGCTACGTAAAAATTGGATAACAGATAAAGTTCAAAGCAGGGGTTATTTCTGGTCTTGAGTTCTGGGTTGGCTTCAAAATACATGAGATATACCTATATTAGCTGATGCACAGCACTTTAAGCCGCTCCATTTTATTAGTATACTCCAAAACGACCCAGGAAAAAAGCGTCCGAGTCCAGGAGTAGGTATATATTCCCAAATGATAAATAACATCTCTTTCTATCGAGTAAAGTTATTTTTCAGTTGAAATGCTACTTATTGGATATTTGAAGCATAAATTAGGATTCATAGCTTTGTATTTTTTATTTATTTCTTAATATTCAAGTTTCTTATTGATTTTCTAGGCTCGAAAGTAGCGATTTTTTCACTCTAAACCAATTTGCATACCCGCAACTTTAACTCAAATTGTTTTTAGATTTTTTTCAAAGTTTCAATGTAAAAACTGATAATTTTTTTCACAAATCGAACAAATGCCTTAATGATAGTATTTAAAAACCTTAATCATAAAGATTAATGTAGAACTTTGTGAGTAATCAATTTATTAATGAAGCTATGTCGATCTGTTTTTGTTAATTAAAATGCATTTTATTTGCAAAAAAAAACATTTAAAATAATTCTAGCACCTCTCGTGTGGGCTTGATGGTAAAACATTTTAAAAAAAATAATTTTAGAAGAGAGGTTAATCAATAAATAAGCATTTTTTTGTTTTTTTTTTTCAAATTTTGAATTTTTTCATCGACTTTTGAATTAAAATACTGCAAATCTAATTGAGGGGTGACTTTTTCACCTTTTTATTATAAAAATGAATGCCCCTCTTCAATGATTTTTTTACATAATGTAGCGTGTTATGATGGCCTTACTCAGATGCCTTAACATTGAAGATCCAATTAGTAGAACGAGAGTTATGATTTGTTAAGGCCAACCATATCAAATTCGAATTATAACATTCGATTCAGATAACGGGGTTCTCCACTGGTGGGTACTAGTCGGCAATGTTCCAACCAGGTAATTTCAATGCAATTATTTTTAATTTTTCGATCAATTTAAAATCAAGATTGTGATGATTATATTCAACGTAGGATAATAAGTGAGGTATCGAAATAACCGTAATTTTATTTATATGCAAAGTTTATAAAAACCAAAGATATCCATTTATGCACTCAAGAGATATGACTTCATATGTGAAAGTGCTCGGAAATTGCCGTTATCACCGTTCAAGGGTATTCTAGGATTATAATTTTTTGTATTGGCCGAGTTCAACGCACATCTGAATATTCAGAATTCTGAATTTTTGAAGCTCTTGATTGACCAGCTGTCAAAAGTCATCTGAATTTTCAGAACTTTTTCTGACAGCTGGCCAATCAAGAGCTTCAAAAATTCAGAATTCTGAATATTCAGATGTGCGTTGAACTCGGCCATTCATATTTAGATGAGTAATTTCTACCATCTGCCGAAATTTCATACCAGCCAACTGAGAGGAATCGCAACTGATTCAAAGTCATCACAAAGTCATAATAGACTAAACAATATTTCTGTAAGTATGAGTGGTACAGTGCGGTAATGCAATTTGTCATTCATGATTTAAAAAAACGTCAATTTGATCGAAATATGTGCATCCTCACTTTTATTTTTTTTTCACTTTAAAGCTGCTCAAAAACGGTTGTAAGTAGACCAAGATCTTTTAGCAAAACCTGCCAAATAGTCAAGTTAGAACTAATGCGATCTGATCGATATTGATTGAAGTAGTCTTTGAAGGAAAAGGCGAAAATAATATAACCTTGATGGACACCGACCGTCTGGCGAACTCACGTCATCATCTCATCACTCACAAAGAAAAAGCTTCACATAATGAAAAATTCAAACTGCCTATATTTCGATGACTAACTTTCCCAAAAATTAATACAAAATTCCTCTGATTCCATTTTATAAACACAATAGGTACATTATTATGTATTTTATTTTAAAGTTACATTATTTATCGAAAATAAGTCCACAGGTTTCTTTACAAAAAGTAGAAAATTTCCTTTTTAACGACAACGGCAAATACCCCCGGAGCAAGTACCCCCTTTTAGTTTATTGAATTGGCAGTGTGAAACACAAATAGTGTCACTGCTACATGTTTGCCAAGGTGTTCTTCCAGCAGGTAATTGTTTTGATTCTAACACAGGAACGGCTGATGTCAATGCAAAAACGACTCCGAAAATCACAAGAAGTGCGAAAATGAAACGCATTTTAGTAAAATAATTAATAATTAGGTACAACCTTATGAATATAACTAGGAGTTTTCTTATTTTGAATGAAAACAATTGAAACCTCTCCAGTTATATACCACATTTTAGATGATATAAAGTATAAATATAGATGATTATTAATAATCTTATCTAATAAAGTCGGTCATAAACAAAAACAACCGGTTTATCTATGTAGTGTGTACCAGCTATCTTCGGAGGCACGGTTGTAAAAATTCTTACTATTGTAGTGATTTCTGTACAATTTAGTGTTCCCAGTGCACAAAGTACCATTTCCAAATTAAGGTATCATTTAAAATTTATTTTTAAAGTTTATTCCAAATATTAATGTGCGAACATTAGAACTGCCAAAAAGAAAAAAAGAAAAGGGAAAATACTGCATACTATTTGGTCTCTTATAAATAGGTACTATTTTCTTTCAGTTGCCATCACTGCTTGCAGATAAATCTTTTAATCCACGCGTGACTTTGATAGCAGTCTAAATTCTCATAATTGAAAAACAAAAAGTTTTTTTTAAGATACATATGTAGTTGTAGATTGAAATTCTCCGTTAGTAAAAGATTTATAGTCTATATCATATAACAACAAAATCGAGTGATTGTACCTAATACCTACTACGTTTCCACCGACCACTAAAACGAGATTTGATAAGATTTACCATAATCTTCTTCAAATCTCGATGATTTACCGCACAAAGGAAATGCCCATTTTAGTATGGAGCTTTGGCGCAGAGTGTACAGGAACGAGATTGGTATCAAATGAAAGGTGAAGTAAGGCCCGATGCATGAGTAACATATTTTCAAAATCGTTCATGGGAAAGTCGAGATATGTGGGCTTGAAGTTGACGATTGAAAATAAGGATTAGGAACGGGCGGAATAATTGACGTAGAAAAATGATATTGGTATCAAATGAAAGGTATTTTTCTTTAAAATAATACCAAACACTTCATTTTATATCAAATTAAAGGTAATAAAATAATCTTTTCACTACAGCTAAAAAAGGATATGTCATCACACTGAATTTTTTGAAATATCGGTGCGACAAAGACCGCAAACAAAATTGTGGCTTTTTTAGAAGTTTAAACTCAATATCTCAAAATGTGTTTAAGATATCAAAATAACTTTGGTATTATTTTAAAGACAAAAAAAATACCTTTCATTTGATACCAATATCATTTTTCTACGTCAATTATTCCGTCCGTTATGGACAATTATTTGGAACAAAATCTGAAATCCTTATTTTCCAATCGTCAAATTCAAGCCCGAATATCTCTTCTTTCCCATGAACGATTTTGAAAATATTTTACTCATGTATCGGGCTTCACGTTTCCTTTCATTTGATACCAAACTCGTTCGTGTACACCCTGGGCCAGAAATGGGCAATTCCCTTTCGTAAATCTAGTAGATTTCAAATAAATCTTGTTAAATCTCCAAAGGGCCAATATTTTTATAAATCGAACCAACCTTTTTATGTCACGCTGAACGCATTCATTGGAAAATCCTACCTTTTTGGCTTCTTTTGACAAACATGAAACTTTCTGTCTCACTTCAACTTCATATACCTACGACAAAATGAAACAACAATTGCATTTTGAGAGGTAGGTACTGTGAAATTTAATCTATTTTCAATCTTTTTGTGTGGTGGAAACACTACATAGATTTATTCAATCGAAATTGAGATAAACCTTCGGTGGAAACATAGTATAAAGGACTTTCTCACGTACCTAAGTGAACAGAAATTCAAATAAAATGAGAAATTGTTTGTAGAATCTGAATATTTTTTTGGATTTAAAATAAAGTTTTAATTATTTTTTTGGAATTTCGATATTTCAGAAACGACGTGATCGGCTTTCATTAAACTTTTTAAAGAGCAGTTTTTTTAACATTATCTAGAAGATTATAGACAAAAATTATTCTTATGATCAAAAATAACGTTACCTTCGATACAAATTTTTAAAAACCGTTAACCCTCTACAGCATGAATTACGAACAAAATGAAATAAAATTGTTTTTAATATTTATTTTGCTTTATTAGGTGTTGAAAAAAGGTAGTGCATACAATTGTATGTAATAAGGCGAATTCCAGTTAAACAATTACAAGGATTTTTCTTATTCGTGGAACGTTTTCAAGCAGTTCCTTTTATTTATGATTGTAACAAAAAACACGTTACATTTTGTACACCAATGTAAAAGTAAACCTAAACGGTTTGAGAATCATTGGATTTTAGTGAACACAAAATACTTAGCAAAAACTCGAACCATCATTATAGAAATGAACCTTTTTAGGTATTAATGTGTATGATTGTCAACTAAGTTATGGTTTGTGTAAATGCGAGCATAAAGGTACGTGTACTGGTACGTAAAAAAACAAATTGTCCATTTGAGGAATAAAAGTCTAAACTTAATTTGAGCTGTTTTTGCCCAAAGTTTTTTAACTAACTTTGTTTTTTTTTTTTTTTTTAAATCTTTTGATTAATTGGGCGGATATTTCCGATTGCAATGAAAAATTAAAACAAAATTTGATTAGCTCTATTATAAAAATAATAGTTAAAAAAAAAGATTAGACAACAAAAAGGCTAGATAAACTTGATGCTTGATGTACTTGAAAGTTAAATTTTTGTTAAAAAAAAAAATATTTTTTCAATTTTGTAAATGGAATATTGTTAAAACTATTGGAAAAGCACTAGATTACAATTTATTATAACAAAATCGGTTCAACCATCAAACAGACATACATACGTTAATTTCCCACAAATAAGTCTTATT
Organism: Leucozona laternaria; assembly: GCA_932273885.2. Classification (NCBI taxonomy): domain Eukaryota; kingdom Metazoa; phylum Arthropoda; class Insecta; order Diptera; family Syrphidae; genus Leucozona; species Leucozona laternaria. The sequence goes on from OW026368.1 coordinate 9,783,090, forward strand.
TTCAAAAACGTGGAATCTCTTTTTCCTTTATGATTTAAGAATGTTTTGTTTGTAAATAGGTATTCATTTAATTAAGAACACTTAATTTAAAATCTAATTAAAGGTAATAAAATAAGCAATTAATCAGTGCTAAAAAAGTATATCTGGATGGCGGCGGCTCGAGACCGGGATGGGTGGAGAGACTTGTTGAAGGAGGCCAGGACCGGACCCCGGTTGTCGAGCCGACGATGATGATGAAAAAAGTATATGTCATTACCGAATTTTTAGATATCGGAGTGCCAAAGATCGCGCACGCAAAAAAATGCTTTTCAAGAATATAAAACTTAGTATGTAGGTATCTGAAAATGTGTTACTATTTTACAGACATTTCATTTGATATAATATCAATATCATTTTTCTAGGTCATTTATTTCGTACGTTATGAACAATTATTTAGAAAAAAACAAACTGAAATCTTTATTTTGCAATATCTCGATTTTCCCATTAAAGATTTTGAAAATATTTTATTCTTACAACGAGCTTAACGTCACCTTTCTCTTGTTACCAAACTCGTTCGTGTACCTGTACACTCTTGACCAAAGCTGCATAGTTAAATGCGGGCATTCCTTTTATCTTGTTATCATGCTTTTAGTCTTAGATACACATTTTTTAGATCGGTTTAACCTTGACTTATTTGCTGGTTGTTAATTCCTTAATAAAGTTTCCATTTTCATACACAAAAAGGGTCAGTTGTACAAACGTTGTTCAGCATTGGTTTAAAAGTTTTACTGATTGAGTTGGGCGGATTTATACTGAGGATCAGTGCTGATCCAAGGATGTTGTTGGCTATTGTCACATTCTTTAGTTAATCTGTCGAAATTGGTTGGTTGAAATTTTTGTAAAACAGGCCTTAGTAGGAGTCATTGTGGAACTAAGTGAAAGTGAGCGTTACAAAATCCTTATAAAGGGTGGTCCAACCGACGATATGTGCTTCCAACAGGATGGTGCCACTTGCCACACAGCCAACGACACAATAGCTCTTTTCCGTGAGAAATCCAATGGCCGTGTTATCTCACGTCAGCGTAGCGTCGTCGTGGCGATGTTAATTCGCCGCCACGATCATGTGATTTTACACCGTTGGAGTTTCTTCCTTTGGGGATATTTAAAAGAAAAAGTGTACTTCAATAAGCCAAGAGCTAAAGGATGAGATAATCTGGCACATTTACGACACTGAACCTCAATTATATCTCAAATTCATTGAAAATATGGGTTATCGGATAGAGGTATACCAGCGAAGCCGTGGCGAGCATTTGGCCGATATTTTGTTTCACACATAATTGTCATAGATCCTTCTATCTTAATAAAAAATATTATAAGATAATTCTCTGAAAACTTTTTGTTTTATTTACAATTAACATCGTGCGTTTTCGGTGGACCACCCTTTAGTTGTTTCTAAGAAAATACTTTTTATGGGAACTTTGCTATACTTCTATCTTTTTAGGCTATAATTATAAAGAGTTGACCTATAGCTGAGAAGGAGGATGCTCTACGCCAATCTAAGGAATCAAACAAATTCTTATAGAAAATAGTAGGTTTTACAACTTTTCCGAAACCAGAAAACGATTTTACTGGAGTTATTTTCAGTCTTGTCGGTCTACTATGGTTTCGGTGGATGCAAACAAAATATAAAACAGATAAAAAAAATAAACAGTAAACAACACGTGTACAAATAAGTATTTATATTCTTTGATTTATACTTTATAATACTCAAAATTGAAGTTAAGCCCACCTATAAAATGTGTATCTAAGACTGAAAGCATAATATCAAGATAAATTTGTGTGTTAAATAGACTTTATTTACACTGTTTTTAACGCATGTCGTTTATGAGTCTAAGGAAAACAGCTGCAATAAATAACGATGTCTTGGCAGAGAAGATGTTACCTTATGTGTTGTCTCTTGCCTTATATCAAACTTTATTGTATTTGCCTTCTTAAACTCTTAAGCTCTTCTGGCCTTGGCAAGTTGACAATTTGGCAATTTTTGCAGTATAAAAGCTCGAGAATTTATTCGAAAGTCATTAGTTACTACTTTTCCATTAGAAGATTTCTACTGAAAATTAATTATTTATGATTAAAAATGTTCCCATCCAAGTTGATGTTCATTGTTCTACTCGCAACGATTGTTCTTTGTACATTTACTGCCACTGCTTTTCCCAGTAGTAGTGTAAGTGTGATTCCTTCCTCTAAACGTGACCGAGGATTGATGGACAGGTTATGTAAAGTCAAATATGGGAATCAAGGAGTTCCTGAAGCCACTACTTTGCCCAGTAATGAGGTTGCTTGTGGTGAAGGACAAGAACTTAATGCTGATGGTATCTGCGTTACTGTGAATGTGAATAGTCCCCTAAAACATGACCGACTAAAACTATCATGTGCTATTTATGAGGCCGCACAACGTAGGAATCAAGGATTTACCGAAACCACTACTTTGGTAGCATAAGCATACATAAATAAATAAACAAAATATAAGTTAACGTGAAGCTAATAAATAATGTAGAAGCCAATCCTTTTTTGTCAGTTTAATAATTTTAACGAAATTGAAATTTTCTTTTTTTAAGTCCTTTTCGACTAGTAATTTTATCATTTGGGGTTTTTTCTTTTTTAACTCAGAGCAGATCACGGAACTGTGAAAAAAAAAATCTATGTTTTTTTTTTAGCTCAGACATATCAGAGCATAAAAAGTGTGTTTCTTTTTTCCATCGGAGTTACCTCAGACCTTGGTCAATTAGCTCAGACAGAATAAAATGACTGAGCAAATCGAGCGAAACGCTGAGCGAAGCCAACTTCACGGGTTGGGTACGAAGGATTTCCCGTATATCACGAAATCCCGCATCTGGAACTTGGACAAAGAACAAATTTATTTTGAAACAAGGTTCTGGAGGTGAATTTGGAACCAGGAAAAAAGTTCTGGTGGTGGGTCTGGAACTTGGACAAAGGACAAATTTTTTTTTTTTGTAAACAACTTTTTTACCATTTAAAAAAAAAATCTGGAGGTGGGTCTGGAACTTGGACAGAGGAAACATTTTGTTTTTGGACACAAAACAATTTTTAAAAAAGAAAAGTTAATTTTTTTTCAATATTTTTTTCCAAAAAAAAATTTTTTTCATGTCTGTCCAGGTCCAACACCACCTTTGTCCAGGTCGAGAAATCCAGAAAAATATTATATTCAAAAGCACCAACATGCTGCGGGATTTTTTAACGATCCCCAACTTCACACATAACTAAAAATTGAAAATTAATTCCCTATGAAATGACAGTTCAGTGCTCAAGTGTGTTTCATATATCGCTCAGCCTCTGCTTAGAGCTTTGCTCAGAGGCAAAAAAGAAAAACGCCAATTAAGGGTAACAATGGCATTAAAATGGCTGTGCAGCTTTTTGTATATTTAAATTGAAAAAATATAAAACTTTATCAAATGAAAAACACAAAATACAACACAATTTTTTTTTTTGCAGGACACATTATTTTTTGTTGACGGTACGGATGAAGAGATAATTTAAAAAATATGACAAGTAGTAGTTGCATGGGCCGTTTCTCCAGTCTTCCTCTGATGAAAAATATTCGCCGTTAGAAGCTATTTTGAATCAAATATGTATTTGTTTGTCAAGGCGAACTACCGCATGTTGAGGTGAACTGCCGCAATATCGATCAAATTCAGTTATCGATATTATAGATCTCCAGAAGTTGCTCATGCAAATGCTATTAGTTATTTCGTGAAACAATCGAGTAAAGATGAAGAAGGAGGAGGATTGTTATGTTCGTTGGTAGCGGGCATAGCTTAATTCACGATAAAAAGATAAAGATAAAGAAAAACAAATTGGCACAGAAACTTCAACGGCAACTTTGACATCAAAAGTCATGTTAAAAAGATTACCAACGTGAAAAGCGCTTTTGACAGCATAAAAACATTTATGAAAGTTGTCACACTTTCATTTTTTAGTGTTGGTAAACCTGGAAAACTTCGCTTTAAAGTTGGCAGCATTTGCACAGCGACATCGAATTTAGGGTTTGGATCTTACGTTGATGTCGATGTTACTGTGTTAATGTATTTAAAGCCATTTGAAAAAATCAGGTCCATTCTACTATAACGTGTTGTCCAGCTAAGCAGATGGTAAATCTCTTCTGGAAACCAAATCTGCAGGATTGAGTTGAGTTGGAATAGGTATGTTTCCATATTTTAACGGGAGTCAATCGTTGTATTTCTCCAAGTCTATTCCGCACAAATGTATCCCTTTTGGTTGGGGATGCTCGAACTCGAATCCACTAAAGAGTTATTGTTGAATCCGTCCATGCAAACCTCTTGATGTCTTTGCTGCCTAAAGGCCCAAAAATAATGTGTGCATTTGACAGCTCATTTCTTAATCTGAGGGTCCGAGTTTAAAAAGAGAACTGCCTGATGTATGAATTCTCATACAGAATTTAATGTAAAAGTAAACCTGAACGGTTTGAGAGCCATTGGATTTTAGCCATTTTAGTGAAGACAAATTACTTATCGAAAACTCGAACCGTCATTATAGACATAAACCTTTTTAGGCATTAATGTGTATGCTTGTTAATTCAATTATGGTTTTTGTATTTACAAGCATAAAGATACGAGTATTGGTTCGTAACAAAAGTCCATTTGACGAATAAAGGTTTAAACTTAAATTAAAAATATTGAAAAGTTGTTTTTGCCCCAACTAATATAAAACAATAAGGCTAAACTTTTAAAAAAATCTGGCACAGCTGATTTTTAGTGATGTTCTTCATATTTTTCCTAAGTCTACTTAAAATTTGAACCAGTAGCACATGTTTTTAAGGGAGGATCAGGCAGTTTTTTAGGAAAATACTTTAAAACTAAGAACATTTTATTAAAGAGCTTTGAAGTTAGTAAATTGTTAACTAGTATTATGCTTACACCTTAAGATCACGCTGTTTAAAATTTTGCGCCATTGTTTCTTTCTTTACAATCACACTTCTTCGAAGAAAACATACCTATAGACAAATAAAAGGACGAAAAAAAAACGGTTCGAGAAAATTGATGTTTGCACATTCTATTGGCATATTTTAAGTAATGATAATGTTAACAAATTATATATTTTCAAATATATTTTTTTTTTTTTTTATCAGAAGAGTTTTAGACTTTATTCCAGTATTGCAGCTTTGGCTTCATAATTGAAAAGATCCATGCGTTTTCAACTGGTGTGGTGGAACAAGGAATGTAAGGCCATAGATTGGAAGGTTTTTAATCCTCTTGACCCAAATTACGCGATCAACAAAGGAGAATAATTCTAAATAATTTTTTAACTTAAGGGCCAAGAACTCTAACAAGAACAAATTCACTTCTATTACACTTTAGAAAACACTGATTTCGATTTTAAGGAGAAATTTGTTTGTAATTTAAAGTTCAATTCAATTTTGTTTTTATAAAAAAAAACTAGATTTTGTTTAAATCGTTTATTGTTTTAAAAAAAATAATTTCTGAATAACGCTTTTCTTCACTCACATACAATTTTTATGTAATCTTATGTGTTTATCCTGTTGTTATCGTTTCTCGCTAGAGTACTGCCTCCAGTTGTCAATAACAGCTGAACAAAGCCCCACTTCGCAGCGCCATATATTGAAAATATGTCAAACTACAAGAAAGTCTATATTTAATCCATATTTAACTTTGAATCTACATAGGTTCAAAGTCAAAAGTGGAATTTAGAATTTTTTTACGAAATTATGTATTGAAAAGTACACCCACGCACTCTTTAATATATAAAAACTATTTTTTTCTTTTACGAATAATTTAAACAATTTTAGAATTAATTTTAAATATACATATTCCCAAGAATCAGCGTTCGGACTTTACTGCGAAAGTAGTGGATGTGCCTCGTTTTTTTTATAATTTATAAACTTTACTGCACCACTCCTTTTGCCAGCAATCATCTTCTATTTTTCTCAGTCAGAGTTTTCCCCTCGACGACGTCTCAGATCACTAAACTGTCTTATTATGTTTTCTTTTTTTTTTGAAAATGTTTTACATATTCACTTACATACTCGTTTACTCACTAACGTCATCCTGATGTTAATATAAATGTAGTAATGGGCTTTTCGATTGGTTATCCTTGAGAACCATTTGATACGTGTGAACCCTTCTGAAACAATTCTGAAAACAAAAACAGAAGAAAAATACTCTTCTTTTCAGAAGAAGAACTGTCATTCTGACTCCAATCGAAAAGGGCATAAGATTATTGAAATTACACTTTAAAATACAAAGTGAGCACACAAGTTCCATCTGTCAGATTCAACGAAATAATGGCTGTAACTTTCCACGTTGACAAAAGCACTTCAACTACCAGCATTACAGCGCAGCGGCCCAAGGAAAATTCTTCCTATTGAAACAAACTTAATGTTTTTTTTTATTAAAAGTCATTAAAAATCATTGTAAAACTATAAAGTAAATTAAATTAAAAAAAAATGGAAATTTATTGATAGCATTTTTTTTTTTAACTTCCTATTTTAACTAAACATTTTTAGTATTTTAGTAGTTATTATTTATTTTGGTAATTTCATATATTTGCGATATAAATGTGCAATTTATGTTACCTATACCATTAAATAGTCTTGTTGGAAAAAAATGTATTGAAACTCAATCATACTATTCATTTCATAAGAAATTATAATTCTACTTCGAAAATTTTGATTTTACTTCGAATTTTTTGTTTAATATACTTCGAAATGCGATTTCTGAAGTCCGAACCCTGCCCAGAATAGTTTTCTCCACAGTAGTTTACTTTAAAACATGATTACCTACCCATTTTGCACTCACAATGTTGGAAGTAGGTACTCTTAGAGCCGTTTGCTGTCGTCAATATAGCTATAGCAGCACTGGGCTTAAAAGAGTCAAAACTTAAAAATCGATCAATTCGGTTCTCTTTCTCGTTCAATTTAAGAGAATTCAATTCAATTGATTCGAAAGACAACAAAACTAACCAATAAGTCAACAACATCATCCAAATCCAACTCCAGTATTTATCAGCTCAATACAATTTGGTTGGGTACATTAATCCAATGATGTCGCTTAAACAATCAGGAAAGTGCGCTAAGTTGTGTAATAAGAAAATTCATACTAAACATTTTTTTCAACTTTTGGAAGTATCTATCACAATATGTATTATGATAAAATGATGAGGTTACAACTAAGATTAGTAAGCCTCGATATATTTTTTGTATGTGCTTTGTTAGGTATTTGCGCCCTTTTTTGTTAGGTTGGCATATTTTCTACTATGGACAATTTCCGATTTTAACAAATTAAATCATGTAATTGACAGCAAAAAAACATATATAGCTAGAATGCTTAAATTATAGCTCTGGGTGTGCGTTTTGGAATTTAATTTTTGGGTCATAAAAAAAGATTCCGATGGCCGATTGATTATAGAATATCTGTAACTATGTTGTTGTATTGCGAATAAACCGATGAACCATACAAATCTTCTTTGTTAATAAAATATGACTAATACGTAAAGTAAGTTATTGTTTCATAAGAAATAAACACGACCTTCAAAATTCTCCTTTTCCTCGAAAATTATTTTTAAGATTTTCTTGGGAACTTTTACCATCACAGATATTTTAGTTTCTAAATTTAATCCAAACAAATTTAATACAAATATCTAAAATCTTATTTAAATGTACTAAAGATAACTTCGACAGCACTGATAATGCTCTTCCAAAATTCACACCAGCTACAACCGCAACCAATTTTACTCTTCACTTAAACTCTGTGCCTGTGGCAGTTGCTCTTGCTTGTGCTACACTTTGGTTGATTTGGTTTGGTTCGGCGGCGTTCACTTGGCTTAGTTCAAGTTCTACAACTTTTATTCGTATCTTTCGTTCCTTGTTTCGTATCGGTTTTCAGTTTTGTTGAAGTTCATTCGTTTCAGATACATTTAGTTGTTTTGCCGCAAGCACTTGTTTAAAGAGATTTCTTCTGAGCGGTCGAACGTGCGGCGGGTGCAGGATTCTATTTATTTTTTGTTTTTAAAATCTCAAATACGGCTTCGATTATTCTTTGTTTTTATTTCTACAATTATTCATTTATTTTAACGTGTATTGTTGTAATACCAACAATATATTGAAATCAAACAATTGTGATCGTTTTTTTAGTGTCACTATACCTGCCTACTTCTGGTTTCGCGCCGTAGGACTTTCGACTGGCATTGCGTGATTCACGCTCGGGTGACATTGTTTTTCTTAAATAATAATTGTTTTACTGTGTTTTTTTTTTTATTTATAAACAATAAAAATTAAAAAAAAAAAAAAATAACCGATCGCGTTGAACTGTATAACGAATCGTTTAGTTACGTGAAGATATTCCGCGGGTAAAACCCCCTTTAGATACTTTTGTTTTCCTTTTTGCATTGCAATAATTGCAAAATAAATCGTCTATTTAAGATTTATATCTTTTATACATAACACAAGAATAGTGAAATTCGTTTATTTATTCAAAACCATATTCAAATGCAAATTGTAAGTTAAGATACATTTTGTATTTAGGTTTTTTGATGTTGTTTTGTGTTGTCTATATAACATTGTGCTGACCCAAACAATCTTAAATTCTATTGGAATCAACAAGTGTGACCGAAGAAGAGTGTTCAAATTTGCAATCGCTAAATAAAACAAAAAAATATACAAAATCTCAAATATCAACAAAAACCAAAAATTTGTATCTTTTGTTCGAATAACAAAAAAAAAAAAAAACAAAAAAGAATCGCAAGAACGCGCGAGTTTGTAACAGGAAACAAAAATAAAGCAAACGATATTTAAGCATCTATCGAATGCAAATGTGGTGTTAAGGGCAAACAACAAGTGGTTTTACCAGTTCTCTTAAGACGTGCTTTAGTTTCCCATAATTAATTTTGTTTAATACACATACCTATGCATACATAATTCATTCATTTAATCAAAGTTTAAAGCGAAACAGAAATATTATACAAATGTTTACATAATGTATCTGAAAGATAGAAAAGTATCTAAACATATCAAATAAAAATAGAAGGATATAGTGAACAAAATAAAATATTAAAAATCAGTAAAGTGAATTTATTAAAGAGGAAAATAAAGATAGAAATTTTAACAATATGGATATCTCGATTTGGCGACTCTGGATATTTTGGATAACCCTCCAAGCTCTAGTCAAACCAGGATATTTGTCTAGTGCAACATCAGCAGGATATGTTGATGATGGTGACATGAAAGGTGAGTCTTCTTCTTCTTGTTATATTTATCTAACTACAATATATCCAAGGATCCAAGCTATAGGTTATAAAGAATATAAAACCATGATTGATTCTGTTGAGATTATAATTCTTATAAATTTTGAAAACAACCGATCCTGGCAAAAGGACACGCTAGAAATGCACGATGAAGGCGAAAACAAAAACAAAATTGAGTTTGTTTGTATAATGAAGAAAAGTGCATCTGTCGGTCTGTCTATCTGCCTGATGAATTCCCTAGTCGCACCATTGAACAGGTAAAATTCCCAGGTAGGTATAATTTATCAGGTAGTTTTATTTCTTGGTTGCTCAAACCTGCCTATGCCTACCTGTCTGTCTGTCTGTCCACAAACGTATATAAGTATAAAGGTGGATATGGATATGTACCTACCTATACGAATTTTGCTTTCTGCTCATTCATGGGTTCTATCCGTTTCCATAGCCTCGTCTGTCTTTTTTTTTTCTTTTTTTTTTTTTTTTTTTAAAGTGAAGAGCTTGCTTGTGTGTTGGAAAAGTCTTTGAAGACCGACCATGGATGAATAAAAACTCTGCAGGCGATTTCGGGTTCAGGTTCTCAGCTCAGCTCAGTTCAGACTCAGATACATGAATGCATTAGGCAAAAAGCACCATGGATAGCTATTTAAAACAACATCAGCTCATTCAGCAACGAATGAAGAAAAAAAAAAAAATATGAGATTGGCAAAGAGAGATAAATGCGTTAATTGCATAACCGAAGCAAACCGAGTTGCATCGATCTGGCACTATCTATATATACCTACACACTATAAGTAGGCAAGCGCATAGCATAGGTTCAAATAGTGACAGACTATGCCATATCAACGTTTGGTTTAGAAAATTGCAAATAATTTTTAAAGTATAGGTAGATACCTGCCTTACCTATACCTATTTATATAAACCTATTTCTTTAGGTATCTATTTGATAAGAACCAAAACTTCTATACAGTGGCGTGTATTTTTATTTGATCGAGGGGGTAAGGGGAAACACAAACATCATGGAGCAGGTAGTTGAAACTATTTATTTGATAGTTTAGCGTGCAACCAGATTTTTAAGAAAAAAAAGCTAATCGCTTTGTAAAGCAATTTAAATAGTTAGGTAAATTCATTTGTTTGTAGCTGAAAAACTAGGAGAACAAGTGGCGCTCGATTCATATAGATAGCTATTATAAGTTCTCATAGAAAAGTGGCTCATTGAAATCACGTTCATTAATTGTAGGTAGAGGTATACCTTATACATATAGGTAGGTACTTCATAGATTTTAAACTTTGGACTTTGAATATGCAACGTCAATTAAGTGACTTGATTTCAATCAATTAGGATTTTTTTTGTTTGAAAATGCAAATATATTTAACAAACTCTTTACCTAAGGGGCAGTAAGATAGTAAATTTATGACAAAAAGAGACGCAAGAAGGTAAGTAACGGGTGATTTTTTAGCTGGTTTGGTTTTGGCAACACTGGTTTTGACAGCTGACGTGTGTACCTTGTGTCACTGTCAAACAGCTTCAGTTTGGTTTGCAATTTAACCATGGATCGTCTTACAAATGAACAACGCTTGCAAATTATTGAATTTTTCTATCAAAATTCGTGCTCGGTTCGAAATGTTCATCGCGCGCTGCTTGTGTTCAGCGATGAGGCTCATTTTTGGTTGAATGGGTACGTAAATAAGCAAAATTGCCGCATTTGGAGTGAAGATCAGCCAGAAGCATTGCAACAGCTACCAATGCATCCCGATAAAGCCACTGTTTGGTGCGGTTTATGGGCCAGCGGCATTATTGGGCCTATTTCTTCAAAGATGATGCGAATCGCAGCGTTACTGTCAATGGTGAACGCTACCGAGCGATGATAACAAACTTTTTTTTGCCCGAAATGAAAGTTCTTGACTTGCATGATATGTGGTTTCAACAAGACGATGCCACATGCCACACAGCACGCGAAACAATGGCGCAATTGCGAGGCGAGTTTGGTGAACAGTTTCACGTTTCGGGCCGGTCAATTGGCCGCCTAGATCGTTCGATTTGACACCATTAGATTATTTTTTGTGGGGGTATGTCAAGGCTAATGTCTATAGGGACAAGCCCGCTTCGATTGACGCACTGGAAGCCAACATCCATGCATTCATTCGTGAGATACCGGCCGATATGTGTGAAAGAGTATGCCATAATTGGACCCAGCGGATGGGCTACCTGAGACGCAGCCGCGGTCAACATTTGCATGAAATTATCTTTAAACATTAAATTGCAAGGTTCAAACTATCGATTCAAATAAATATTTCATTCATTTTTTCGAATTTTTTGTGTTTTTTTTTTTAAAAAAGTTCTAAACCTCTTAAAAAATCACCCATTATAAGCGGGTATACCTTTAACTAATCTGATTCCGCAAAAAATCAGCCTTAAAAGTAGGTGACTTTTCCATAGGTATTTTGAATAGCAATAAATAGTCAAAGAATAGTCAGTCGCGTATGCAGGGGGTCTCAGGGGCTTCGATAACCCTCCCAACTAATAAAAATAAAACTCTTCAACATACGAAGATTAAAGCAAATATTTATATCTATTTCTTAGTTCCTATAAGCTTAAATAATATAAATGTATTCATGCAACGGTGGAAAACCCGGATAAGCCTCAGGAAACAGATAATTTTATATCCGCAGAAACGAACTGTCAAAATTTGATAATTTTTCCTCATCAATTCGATGCGCAAAGCGTAAAGATAAACCTGATTAAATTAGAAATGACATGTGTTATGTGTTTGATGTGTCATTTCACAAGTATTTATATAAGGGGTGTTCATGCAAACGTCTTGAGGAAAGTTATATTTTTCAGCAAAGCGGAAATTTATCTCGTTGCACAAATACCCTTAATATCTTTCAATTATAATTAAAAAAAAAATTAAAAAATTAATAAGTTTAGGTACACCGTTAAAAAATTATTATTTTAAATAATAGTTAAAGCTCTATGCTGGATCTACACGACTTTCAAATTGGCAGTATTATTTCAGTAAACTGTCAAAAAACTGTCAGAAGAATAGACAAATTCATTATTTTAGCAGTTTACTAACAAAAAACTGCCAATTTGTCAGCCGTGTAGATCCAGCATTAGGTACTCCTTAATTGTATCAATACATTTGTAGGTACAAAGCTCAAAGGGTTAAGAGGTACCTACCTCATCGTCAGTGTCAACTTTGACATTTTTTAAGTGGCTGACAGTTAAACTGGAAGAAATTGGTTAGAATATTTGTAAAGAAAATTCAATATTTTTTTAAAAACAGGTCTTAAACATTTAATTAATAAAAGTTACTGTTTAGAAGATAATCAGTACTTAAATATAACTTATAAATATGTCACTGTCCTATAGACCCATTTGCTGAAACGAAACTTAAGAATTTATGTTAAATAAGAGCTTAATGTTCGGTTTCACAAATATTTAACCAGGCTTTTAAATTTTTAAATGACGTATTTTGAATGGAACAAACGTCATTTTAAGATTTAAATGCCTGTTAAATAGTTAAAAGAGCTTTATGAAATCGGCCATAAGGCTAGAAAACTATTATATAAAAGGGGCTCCATATACCTCAATTTAGGCATGGGGGATGGTTTACAAAAAAATTAAGTACTTAAAATGGAAAGAAAATTATTAAAAACTATACGGCAGCACTTATAGGCAATATTGTATCAAAGGTCTTCCCAAAGCCAGGAATCTCTTAATACGAATTTCAAATCAAATTATTTTAATTATGTCTTTCAAAAACATAGTTTTATAGTCAAAATTATGAAGAAAAAAAAATATATATGTACCTTACTACAAAAAATTCATGTTACATTCTTTTAAAAAACATATCGATTTTTATCCGAAGACTAAAAAGCTTAAGAGCAGATGTTTTTTTTTGTCTTCTTCAGTTTTTGAGAAAAACAAGAATTACAAAAAAATTTGTTTCTTAAATATATCTTTTGTAATTTTTTCTTTATTTTCGTTGTGATGTATTCGGGAGATACAATTTTCGATGCCATGAACGGTTATGGCAATGCCAGTTGAAGACTTAGGTACGGACCGATGATGCCTGATTCAAATAGAGGTTTTCTTGGGATATACATTTGGTGCTGGTGTATCTTGTGTGTGGGTTGGTATAGTCTCAAATCCTTTTCACACATTCATTCATCCAAAAATGAGCCTCATCGGTGAAGATGACTTTTTTTTTGGCGAAATTGGGTGAATTTAATGATTTTCAAACTTTGCATTTCCAAAAAGGGCATTATCTAACCCGACCATCGGTTTTGTTAAAAGCTATCGGTTGTTATCCTCTATTTCAGCAGCCAAAATTCTATGGATAATCAGATACGATCACCTTGCACAATCTAGATTATTAGAACGTTTATTGTTTTCGTATATAAATGATTTGAAAAAGAAACCTTCCTTTTTCCCATCAAATGCTAGACTCTAGTCAACTATAGCTAAGCCAATCAAATCTTAACTTTATCTTGGGGTTCAAATAATATTTTGACACTAAAAACCCATTTTAACATAGGTACAGTTATATTTTCAAATAACCGCATCCCACAACAAGTCGAATGGACAGAGTCCACTTCAAAAGTATTTGCCTTAATCAAAGTCTAAATCAATTATTTCAAATATGGAAACTTATAGTTGAAATTACCTGCCTTATTTTCAATGATAAATACAAAACCAAAAAATATAAATAAAAATTTGACGCGTAACTAGAACACTCGCTATCTTATCAAAAGTCATTTCCATTTGTTTACAATTATTATTTGTTATTAAAAGGTGTACGTTCAGGCTTTCATGTAGGCAGGTTTATCTAAATAATAAGTCACACCTTATAAAATGTGTGTGTTTTTTTTTTTATTATAGATGAACAACTGCACACGTTCTTATCAAACCAATTTTATTTGTGATATAAAAATATGATATGTTTAGTCATAAGCAAAGGTTCATTCATATGCACTGGCAGAAAAGTTGAATAAAACTAAAGCTATTACAAATCATGGTAAAAATAATAACAACAAATAATATAAAGGGTGTTTTTTTTGACAGCAAACAAAGACATATCTACAGGATCATACTAACAGGGTCTTTCCTTAAGCGCTTCCTATCTTTAAATTTAAATAAAACAAAGTGTGTGGGATCATAAAAATTTTATATTCGTTTGAAAGGCCTGTGGATGCCATTACGTATAGAATATAACATCGTTCAAATGTCCGCAGCGGCTTCTCTGGGTGGCGCGTATCCGAAATATCCAATAATCCATGACTCTGGCGCATAAATCAGGCTGAATTCCACCGATGGCATTGGTTATGTTGGCTTTGAAGGTCACTGTGGTTAGCATAGACCTTTTCCTTTGGCTTCAGAAAACCCCACAGGGAAAAGCCTAACGGGGTCAAATCGCACGATCTCGGTGGCCAGTTCACATCACCTCCTCGGGAGATGTACTGTACAAGCCCTCGAATCGCTCGTGCAGAATTTCCAATGTGGCGTGGACTGTGTGGCTCGTAGCACGCGCCGGTCTGTTGAAACCACATGCTGTTGGTGCCCATATCATCGGATTACGGCCAAAAGAAGTTGGTAATCATGGAGTTATAGTGCTCGCCGTTGACGGTGATGGTCTGGCCAACGTCGTTCTTAAAGAAATATCGACCGATGACGTCGCCAGCCCAAAATCCACACCAAACAGTGACTTTTTCGGATGCATTCGACGCTCTTGGATCTCACGTGGATTGGTATTGGTATCGTCCCAAATTCAACAATTTTGTTTGTTGACGTACCAATTCATCCAGAAATTGGCCTCATCGCTCCAAATGACCGTATATAAATGAGCGAAGCGCGCGGAACGTTGCCCGAACCGAACCGAACAGAACAACCATTTTGATAAAACAATTAAATCATTTGCACGTGTTGTTAAACACTATATCCGTCCATAGTGATTTCGCAAAACAGACTGAATAAATGACAGCCAATTTGACAGATGTATAGCTTCAACAATATGGCTGCTACCAACTGTCAAAGATCGGGGAGACCCCTTACAATGAAAATTTTATTGAATTTTATTTTAAAACACCTCAAGTCCTCAAGTAATTACAGAAAGTTTATTACATCCCCATCAGGGGGACATCTAAATATTCAAAATTCCATTCCATTCCAAGTCTAAAATTTTAGATTGTGGTGGTTTTTTTTTCCATCAGTGTCGGTATAAACTCATATTTGGGTTGCATCCTTATTTTGTCTAGATATTTCATCAGGAATTGCGAAATTATTAAAAAATAAAATTATATTAATCCCAGTATCTAGTATGGCATAAAGCAAGTGGGATTGCAGATTCTCATCTTCAAAAGAACACCACAACAGACTTTGTGATTGCTTTATATGAACCTACCTATGTATTTCCTTGGATTAAGGTGCATATTTTGCATTGAGTTTGGATGAAGAAGTATCGATGTCTCAATGAGAAGCAAAACCACAATCTTGCAAGAAACCAGTAAATAAATAAAAAAAAAGAAAAAGAAGACTGCATGATGGCTGCATTGATGCCACTGCAAGGGAATATTCACATAGATATAGGTTTAGGTATAGCCGTCGAAGTATAGGTACACCTGCATTTTTTTTGTTGCTTTTTGTTGTTGTTGTTTTCTTTCCCACCTGCTTTGCTTTCGTATTTTTTTTTAATACAAAGGTTTAGGTACGTACCTATGTGATTTTATTGTTTTGCATGAAGTTTGCAACGAGACTGAAGGCGATTCCAAAACTGGTTCATTAAAAAAAAAAAAAAAAAACTATAAGTAGAACACCGTGCAAGGGCGTAGGTGACAGATGGTTATTTTGGGGATTTCAATAAGGAAGATAAGTTGTAGAAGAAAAAGGATACCTAACCAAAAAATAAAAACCCCAAAAAGGGGTGTGATCCAGTTTAACTTGATTTATTGGTCAAATCGAAGTTAAGTTTAAGTCAAATATCAGCAATAAAGGAAATAAGGTCTTCAAACAGTTACAAAAAAATTTAGGTGTACCTATTATAGCCTTAGACTTATGGTGAGTAGAAGCTAAAGAGTGTTCTTGTGACACCTATTAATTAGTCAATTTCGATATTTGTTTATGCCAATAGTCTAAGCCTAATGAAGTTTTTTAGACGTATGAACTTTAAGTTGGCAATACTTTTTTAACTGGCGGCCATTTTGTCAGCTGTCAAGTGATTTATTTTTAGCTAAGTTTGGCATTTCAACATGAATAGACTGACGCCTGAACAAGTCTTCAAAATTGGCCCAAAACAAGATTGCCGTTGATCCCAATTTGATTTATTGAAGGAAACGTTTGGTATTCGCATAGTTTTACATTACGGACCCGTAAAGTGGCCTCCAAGATCATGCGATTTAACGCCGGCGCCGCTTGATTATTTTCTGTGCGGATATGTGAAGTCGCTAGTTAGGCCGATAAGCCCGAAACGATTGACCCACTTGGAGAATAACATTCGCCGCGTTATTGCCGATATACGGCCACAAATGTTGGAAAAAGTCATCGAAAATTGGATCTCCAGATTAGACTACGTCCGAGCCAGCCGTGGCAGTCATATGCCAGAAATCATATTTAAATTATAATGCCAGAAGATTATCTTTCGAATAAAGTAAATTTCATGTCAATTTAAAAAAATATACTCTTTGTTTTATTCCATTTCAATGTTCTATACCTAGAAAAAAAAACACCCCTTCATTTACATCTAGCCGATTTCGGTAGCTTTTTCTCTTTGACGTCATCTAACTTTTAATATGGCCTTCCGTCCTCCTCTCAAGCCTGTTGTCACTCTAGATGGATTTATTGAAATTTATTTCTTTTTCCATATTCATTTTGTATGACACGGTGATCGGAATAATTGAATACGTATTTTTCCACCACACCACATTTAATTTTAGAGAATCAAAAATAAGTCGAATAATCTTTAAAGATACTCAATACATTTCCGATGATTGGAGATAGTTGTTATTGAAAAACACTCGATAGTCTTGATTGAGTTATCGATTGTTTTTATTATGAAATTAAGAGGAACCTGGTACTGTAAGACTCAAAAGAAAAACTATGAACATCGATAGTCATGTATACTATCGATAATTATCGATTGACAATTGATGTTTAAAAAAAACACTAAATCTTTGTCTCAAAGAAGGTGATTTTGACTATCTATAATCTTTTCCACATTCCTGTACCAAAGAGAAAGAGAAAGAAAAAGAAATACAGGATTGCATAAGCAGTGTCATATCATTATCGATAAAGGGGGAGGGGAGGGGTTAATTTGTCTTTTCCTACCCTTTAGATATAGCTGGAATAATTATCTTTGCTTTTATTTCAAAGTTGGTGTTGCTTTTGCAAGTCACAGCTCAGCTAAATAGTTGGACATCTACATATTTTTAATCCCATTCTAACTGTTGTCTAACTTAAGTCCCCAAATTCAGTTTTGGACAACCAATCGCAGTGTCTATAAGTTAGACAAGAGTTAGACAGTTGTCTAAAGTTAGACATACTTAGAATAGATTTACGAATAAGCCTGCTATAGTTGTCAACAATCTATCGAAATCGAATTGAAACATAGACACAGGTATAGAAGTTTCGCTACCAAAATCGAGATATCGCCACTATGAAAATTCCCCCTTCCATAATATATGTCAAAAATACCCATTAAGGTATTCCAGAGTTAGCTCCCCAAATTTGTTGAGTGAATTAAGTGAAAAACGTGATTCCAGGAGTTAACTTGGGTTTAACCACCAAACTGTGATTCTATACCACTACATAATTTCAAATATTCAAGAAAACACTTGAATATAATGAGTTTTCGAAGTTTTCGAATTGTGATTCTTAACTAGCTCCAATATAGTACACCTGCATCCAACATGCATAATGTATATTGACAAAATTAATACCTCATCCACATTTTTCCGATTCGGGTTAATTTAATTAATTTCTGATCCACATTTCCTTGTTGAAATGACTCTTAATCAGATTTATTTATTTAGCCCACCTTTTCCTCTACATAATGCCCCTGATTAAAACACAAGTCACGCCGAAATAAATAGATACAAATAGAAAACATTTTCTGTTAATTTGGGTGGCCACTTAGTTTGATGACGACTGATCTTTGCAGAAGACCCATCTAAATAAAAAAAAAAAACTTCTAAATTTATGGAAATCTCTTCCAATGCTGGTGCCGCTGTATAAATGTCATATACATTTACATTCATACATAAAAAAGGTGCATTTTATTAAAATATCAAAGAAAAAAGTTTCCTCAGCTTTTAATTACCTTACTCTTCTAACTTTATACGGAGAAAGTTTGGAGTTATGATATGATGATGCGAGATTATAATGTCTTGAGAAACAATGCAAATGTAGAGAGTTCAGAATGCCCTGTGAGGCAATATTCCAAAGAAATCAAATGCAGTTGCAGTGTTGATATGTTGATATGCAGCGCATTATTTTTTTTTTAATTTAGATATTTCCTTTCTTTTATTGAACTTCGTTTGTATAACAAAAAGAAGGTTCGTTGCGTGTGAATTGTATATTATCTATTCATAAAAAATATCCTAAGTATAATAGGCTTAGTACCGTTTAACAATGGCTATGTTGACAGTCATTTAAGAACCCCATAATGATAGAGTAGGCAGAGACATCAATTTTTTTTAGGTATGTAAAAGACACACTCATATAGGTAGTTAAAAAAGGGAGTACAGCTACCTTAATGAATATAAATTTGAAATTAACAAAAAAAAAACTTTAATCTTATAGGAAGATTGGGATAGAAGTGTTATAATGATTCAACATGAACAGCAGCATCAAAGTTCGAAATTTGGGCGCTAATATGAAGTCTGTTCAAATTTTAAATTTATTGTCAAATTATTTTAACTTTACAAGAAGTTTATTTCACTGATTGAGAAATTTGTTCCGGGAATTGTTGTCATTAAGTTTTTTTTTTTTTGTCGTGTCTGTTGAAATCAATGCTTTCATTTGAAATCGTTGAAGGGGCTTTGATTGTTTATAATATAATCATTTCTTTATAAAAAAAAAAACTTTTTGGAAATAATTTGGTAAATATTCAAAATTACTTGAACTCCTTGGAAATACCTGGTTTGAAAAATTTACACAGAAATACGAGAATATTTTTTTTTTCCGAAACTTGTCAACAACAAATATTTGTAGAACGATTTTTTTGGTTAAAACCTGGCACCTTCAATTACTCAATTTGAAAATTTTAGATACATAAGTACCCAAGATTAAATCAAAACCGTTGGAGTCCTTTTCAAGTAAATACAAAAAAAAAACCTTCTATGCAGGGCCGGACCAACCATATGTGCAAGATGTGCAAATGCACAGGGCGCGAAATTCTGGGGGCGAATTACCAGGGGCAAGACAACGTAATCTGATCTTGCGCAAACAAAATATGTACTGACATTTCTGTTTTAAACAAAAAACTTGTTCAAATAATCCCCGTGCTAATTTATTTCTTGCACACTATAACTGATATCACTGTCACTGTTGCATTCAAGGAGAATTTAGCTCAAAATATCGTAAAATTAAAGATCACACTAGAATTACGCATTAAAAGTCTACCTCCTGGGTAATGTGGAAAAGTTTTATGCATATGTGTATCAGTCACAGATTAGCCATATGAAGATGAGAATGTTTCGTACGTTTCACCCTACAAAACCCATTTGTTTACATTGTTGTATTTGTAATTTTTCCCGCGTCGATGAATAGATGTGAATTGCAACAACAATTTAACCCGGTGTGTGAAGATCCCTACTGTCTATATGTGAGATTTTTATACACACATTCTCATTTTTTATCTGATAACTGCCAGTTCAAGCTTGTAGGCAAATTAAAATGGCTGCCGGGGATTCTCATCTTCATGTGGCTAATCTGTGGTATCAGTATGAATGCAAATATAAAAAAGGGCGCTTTCTACAAATCTCGCATAGGGTGCAAGTTTGGCTGGGGCCGATCCTGCTTCTATGTCATTCTACAAATACATGGTGGACCAAATGAGACCTACAAAAATGTTAAACACGAATAACTTTTTTATTTATAAATAGGTATTTTCGAATTATTTTTTATTATGTTTTAGACATAAATATTGAGAGATTTAATAAATGAATACTACACGATCGCACAGCGAACAAAAACTGTCCAATTATTTTTGGAAAATGGCCGATCAGTAATTTACACAAATTAACACATTTGATGATGTTCAAAATGTCCCAACAGCTGCGACATTTCGTAATGTGGTGACCAAATTTGAGCGATATGTGAACGTTATAGATGGGAGAAGTACGGTCAGACCTCGTTATATAGAACGATCGGTCAAAAACATCCAGGTGAATCGTGAAAGCTTTGCAGCTGATGGTCCTGAAACATTGACGACACGACGACGTTCAACACAGTTGGTTATACCGCGTCGCACGATCTTGAAGAAATTTTTACACCTGTACTCTAACAAAAATCCAGTTGTTCCAAAAGCTCAATCATGATGATCCATCAGGAAAACGTTTAGAGTACTTCTCAGAGCTGTTAACATTTACATAGGAAGATCTTATTTTGCTCACCCTGTTTGTTAAATTAGTTTCTGAAAAGAAAACTGAGTGGAGTGTTTATATTCAGACCCACAAAGATCGAAAACGAATTGTCCGCCATTTTGAAAAAGGCTTTGCAATGCATTAATTCAATTTATTCGGTTCTTTTAAGTCAAATATTTTTTACAATTATTTACATTTAAAAGTTTACTGTTACAATTACTATGCTATTGACTTGAAAGACAGAGAACAATCTATATTTGAACGTATAAGGAATATTATAAGTTTCAAAAACCACCCGTAAGCCCAAAACAAGGGCCAAATTACCGCATTAGTGACTGATCGAGTGATTGCCATCAGTGATAGAATGAACGAGTAAGACCTATGGGGATGATGGCTCCATAACGTGAGCAGTAATGCCAAAGTCACATAATTCAGTCACGTATTACTCGTTAACTGATGAGGTAATTCGGCCCCAGTTTTCTTCTTAAGCAATAGACACAAATGTTCAGTCCTAATTATGAGATATCCTTAAAACATTCTTTGACAGTTGTCCAGCTATAAACACCCATCCTCAATATTTGGGCATCTCATTTTCTATAAACGCATACCGACAGTAAGTTGTCTGAATATGTCCTCATATATTCACTGGCATCCCTGTATTCTATCAATTTTGTGAACTTTTGACGGTGTTCACATTGGACTCACTCCGCGCGACTCATTTTGACATCTCTTTCTTTTATCTCACTCTACACAACTATATTAGAAAGTGAGGCAGGATTTTTGTTTTTTTTTTTGAAAAAATCCTGCCTCACTAGACTTTCTCTTTCTCATCATGAGTTGGAGTGAGATAAAACAAAGAAATGTCAATATGAGTCGCGCGGAGCGAGTCCAATGTGAACACCGTCTTAGGATGAACATTTCAAGAGAACTTTCAATTCGCAACTGGAAAAGGTTTGGATAACCAATTGCAATTTCGAAGATAGGCAATTGATGGAAAATGTTTATAAATAAGGTTTTAGAGTTAGACGGCTGTGTGCTGTCTTAAGTTAAATATACTTGGAATTGGGTTTTAAAATGCAACTGTTGAAGTTTTCGGATTTTTGCAGCTTATTTTAGATTCAGTTTTATAGTTGCGCACTAAAGGGCCCTAAATGAAAGATTTGAGTACCACTTGTCGGGTTAATACACTGTGAAACAAGGTCTGAAAATTTTATCGGTTGAGTCGTTCAGATTTTATTGAAGCCAACCCTGTCCTGAAATACAAACAAAAATTAAATTTTCAACAAAAAATAAAAATGTTATCAATTTTGATGTTTATATTATTTTCCTGAACATGCCAAAAAGTAGTGACTTTTAATAGCTTCTATGCACAGACAAAAACATTTCATCAGGAATTATTTAAAAAAATTTCTTTCAGCAAATTCGTCAGAGTGAAAAATAAAACAAACTTATTCCAAATTAAGCAGTCTAAGGCCCAGTTTTTCAGTAGTGATTTAAACTAGAGTAAGCTAACTCTAGAAGAAAATTAACCAACAGTTAACTGTGGAAGCAGTTTTTTGGTGCAGAATGCATGCGGAACGACTAAAAAAAAACTCGGTGGGTAAAATATCAAATATCAAAACCTATTCAGTTAATCTTGATTTAACATACCAAATTTGATGAGTTAACTCGAGTCTAACTTTAATCTCGCACTGAAGAACTGGACCTCAATGTCATTTTTATTCTTTAACTATTATTTCTATTTATCCTACGAGTAAAAAAAATCCCACATAGTCTAGTACCTACTTACGTATATTCTCATCCAATTTGACAATCTATGATCAGAACGCGAGGGACTCTTCCCACGATCGTTTATTTGCCTGCGCCAGCCACCAGCACCACATTTCTCAAGTAGTTTGTACAAAATTCATATCCCGAAAATTATGAAGGACTTCCATTCATTGAGTTTCAAAACATTTCGCTGAATGACAGAGATCATCTCTCATATGTGTCGATTGCAGCTGCCGATGATGCTTCCCTGAAAGCAAAATATGTTTTTTGTTTTTGCAGAATATCTTGTATGGTATATAGGTATTCCCATGGAGGAACAATCTCCGACAAAACAAAACCCAAGAACACACTTTTTTTTTTTTTTTTTAATTCCAAAATGAAGAAAGAAGAAAGAAAAAAATTGATGTATTTTGGTACAGCCCACAAGTGGCCACTTGAATGCGAGCGAACGGACGGGACGATGAAGATGAGTACGCGCACATTTCTCTTATTAGACTAACCGCCACGCAAAGTGATCATCATTACTTCATTCTTTCCAGTCTTGGTCCAGCTCTATAGAATCATATCATTTTCTCCAGGGCTATACCCACTCCCTGAGGGCTTATACCATACTATGCACACATAGTGAGAGTGAGTTAAATTGGAGCGCCTGCCGTGCGCCACTGCGGGCAGCGCCGCGCGCCGCCTTCATGGCGGTCAATTGAAATGCTTGATTGGATTCGTCGCCAATTTCAGAATTCATTGTATGGGAGCACGATCATACATTGAAGAGTCTCGTCTCTAGGTATAGCTTATAGGGTGTTGCGATCAATTGATCAGTGATCCAATCCAAAGCAAAAGCTACATGCGCATGTACCCACATGGAACATGCTCAGATCAGATCAGAAATAGAACCCATCAACATCATCCAGCTGTGCAGATTGTTTGTTTACCTTTATCACCACATACTAGCTATATGAGATATAAACGATCTCTCAACCATCAACAGGCCTTCCCGTAAAAGCTAAAAATTAAGAATTTTGTATACGATCGATTTTGATTACGAATTGTTGTTGCAACGCGAAATTGTGGCCGCACGCCGCCATCTGGAACTGGAGAGATGATTGCTTATTTATCGAAGGGATACACCGCCACCATCATCATCACCATCACCACACGCCAAATGGTTGCCATCGACTCGACACTGATTTTGGAGAAGATACAATTAGGTTTTAATAAGAAGGGGAGTTCCTTCCGCTTTGATGTCGTTTTTCGTCATTTTTCTTCGTCTTTCGTCTATTCAAACAAAATAAACCGATAAAAGGGCTGTGTTCAATGTTTGAAAAGGAAGTCGCCATCGCCAGCCATATTGAATTGCTATTCATTCTGACATTGAGACAAAGGACACACTTGCGTTATGGCTGCGATGTTGGATATCAAAACGCACCACGTGCCTTCTGCCGTGTAACGAAAAACAATGCATAATGCACTTATGTTTCATATAAATATAAGTATGCAGATCCCGTTCCAGGAAAGTCCCACTTAAAATTTGAAAAAAAAAACATGAAATTCCAATCCCTGAATCCTGATTATTTCCTTTATTTTTGCTGTAATATTCTTCTTCGTTCTCCTTCTTCTTTTTTTACTTCAAAAGTTGTTGTTCTTTTTCTTCTAGGCAGGAAATGATTTCTAAGTGTCATCAAGTGTTCCACTTTTGTTAATTTTTGTGTCGCTGATTTTTTTTTTCTTTTAATGTCTCCTCCTGCGAAAGTGAGTTTTCCTGTTTGGTTCTTGGAATTCTTATAGACAGACACTCTACTACCTACTTATTGAAGAGCAGACAACATAATCCGTCATCCGTTTGTTGTTGTAACTTGCAAACGTGAGCATATTGCGACAATGCATTCACCAATTTTTTGTTTTACTTTGAAAATTGAAATTGTTTTATGCAAGCGAAAAATAATTTAGGTGAGTTTTTTTTGCTTGTTTGTTTGACCTGACGTAGACAAGAATTTTTTTTTTCTGTTGCCAATCATTTGGATTTATGGACTTTGGGCTTTGAACTGGTTTGAAGCATTTTTGGAGTTGAGCTGATGGTTTCACTGATTCAGGTATTTGATAGACTGATTTATGTATTGTTTAAAAAAGAGAATGATAGAATTTTAACAAAAAATGTTGTAACGTTACCTCGATTTTTTATCAACAAATAAATTTAACTTGAATTTGTTCCTATATATCGGAATATTTTATAATAGGAGCATAGTGTTTCTCATTATAGAACTTAATAAATAGGTAACTATCAAAACCCTGCACGCTTTAGAGCTACTTTTTGAAAATTTCTCAAATTTTATGAAAACTTAACTTTCAAAAAAGACTGAATATGGAAAACATATCGCAAAAGTAGGCGGAGTTGCACATGTCATGAAAAAAAACTTAAATTTAAAAAAAGGGCGTGGCAGTTGGTGGATTTTACTGAAACAAACTTTAATATAAACCTTTTCCACGACTAAAAGCCCAACAGAAAAAATGTACAAAGAAAGTACAAAACTTCAACAAAATTCAAGTGAAGATTTTTAAACGCATTTTTAAACTGATTAAGGGCTATTTAATTCACTCAAAGTTGAACACAACTTTAGGATTATTCTTGTCAACTTTAGAAAATGTTTTCATTCACTCCAAGTTGACTCGCTCAATTTTGCATTTTGACAGATGGATTATTCTGTGCTGTCTTTAATTATGTTGATGTTTGTTTGACGTTTATTCAAATCTAAAGTTGAAAAATTTACATTCTATGTTTATCATCTGTCACAAATATCCCAGGGAAATTTTGTAAATTACAAGTTGGTCAACTTTACTTTTCTAAATGAAGAGTTAAAGAATAAAGTATGGTGAATAAAAGCAATTTTCAACTTGGCGTTCAATTGTTGTGTTGGCCTAAGCTCTTGAGTTGGCCAACTCTCATGTTTTGTGCAGGTTGAGCTTTAGTAAATAAAATAGCCCTAAAAAGTCCATTGCCAACTGGTGAGCGTATCAAAAGTTATTCATGATTAAATTTCAGTTGTTCGCATATACCTTTTGAATGGTAAATGCTATTGAAAAGCGTCTGTAAAACATTTGTACATAGATTATGCACTATTCCATAAAAATGATTAAAACAAAATGTTTAAAAGACATCGGCACTTCAAAATGACGAAAATCCCCGTTTTTCCCGGTCAATATGGGTAAGAGCTCAAATTCAATACAAATAATGCAGTCTTGAACGCACCCACTGAATAAACCTTCAGACGCATTTATTATCTGTCACATAAATGTCACTCATTCGTGGGTTTACAGTTGGCAGTTTATTGTTTTTATGATATTTATGTTCAATTTTCAAGTATTTTAGAAGTCTGGAAGCTTCGGGAAAAATTGATCTTTAAAAAAAAAAATTCAGAGGTAATTTTTTTTTTGATATATTTTTTAGTTATAAAATTTGATTGACATTAAAGCAAGAGAAAAAAAATCTATTTTTTCGTGTTTAAATTTAGCCTAGAAAATATTATGATGAGGATAAATGTAAACAAATTTTTAGGGTAAACATAATATTTTAGTTGAAAACTAAAGTTTGGAAAAATTTAAATGTGTTACCTATTTTAAATGATTTGTTGTCAAATACATTTCATTCGAAAATATCCTTCGAAATTAAGGTTCATACTCAATGGATGACGTTGCCGAAGCAAGGAATGTTGAGAATAACAAATTCATAACCTTCAAATCTTATGCGTTTGCTTTAACTCGAATCATCGAATGGTTACCTCTGAAATAAAGAAGATTTACTAGATTTTAAAAGCTCAAAACGTTGTCTATGACAAAAATTTAAGATGATTTACATTGCTGTTTACATTTACCCCATAAATTAGAATAAAAATAAAAACAGAATTGGATAAATGTACACATAATAATATTAACCGTTATTTTAACCTTTTTAAACTAATTTTTATAATCTTTAATACAGATCATACGTTACGATTTATAATTTTTCGTTAAATTTTCAATTACTAAAATTAAAAAAGTTTTACCTCAAATTAAAAAAAAAAAAAATGAAATTGTGTACCTGTAATAATTACCCATCACATTGCCCTATTATTCCTAAATAGTGCATATTGAAAACAATATGTGACCCCCTACAATAAGATATTAAGGGTATTCATGCAACGGCGGAAAACCCGGAAACCAGATAATTTTATCTCCGCAGAAACGAACTGTCAAAATTTGTATGGGAATATTTTTCTGCAGATCTGATAAATTTATCTCATCAATTTACCTGATAAATTTAGAATTGACATTTGTAATGTGTTTGATGTGACATTTCACAAGTATTTCTAAGGTGAGTTCATGCAAACCTTTGGCGGAAAGTTATATTTTTCTGCAAGGCGGAAATTAATCCCGTTGCATGAATACCCTTATAAACTTATGTTTCTTAAGAGCAATCGTTAAAAAGAAATATTTTTTTTAAACTAAAGCGCAGTAGCTACTCAGTTCGAGTGGAAATGAAATTTCCATATAAAACTGACGGTTAGTTCACAGCGATGAAATTTCTACCGAGAAGTGTGTATCCAAATGTGAAAGCGGAATATGAACCGGTTATTCGTAGTCAATTTCACACCATGATTTTCATTTCGTAGCGTACAACCACTAGGAAAATCTATTGAGATGTGGAAAAGTGTGAAATTTGTCAATTAATTCAAAACAAGTTCTGAAAAATAAAAAAGATTTAACTTAAAAATTATTCTGGGATGAAACCACAATCTCCTTTTGTGAATTTATTGCTAACAACAGGCTAAAAACAACAAACCAAAGTATCGAAACAATCTTCATTTAGATTTGTTCAAGGTTATGTCAAAATAGTTATTCATCAATCAATCATTTTCTTTTTTCTTTGAAAGTGAGTATTAAAAATTACAAACTGAGTATCGAAAATACGCGTGGAGAATTTATTATGTTTTCATAATCGTCATTCACGTGTATTTTGAAGCGATTTTGTTTTTCATTTCACCAAGAGGTGAGTACTATAGGCTTAAGTCCAAAGTCAAAAATCCTTTTTTTTTTATTTCACTTTCAAGTGACAAATTTGTCGGAAAATAATTTATACCTACTCAGCTTGTGGATTATTATATTCCCTTAAAAAAAAGGTTATAACAATTTTTTCTATACTAGCGATAAGTTAAAATTAAAATATTGTTACTTCAAAAGGGTTAAAAGTATAGAAAATACAGGTTTTTCACGTACAACTATATGAAACGGTAAAATTTATCCGAAGTTTATGTTCATAAAATTTGTACATTTTGTGGATCTTTGCAAAAACTCATTAGACAGTTTTTTCGATAAGCGATCATTTTTTAAGAATTCATTATGTCAAAATATTATTCAAAAAAGTAGAAAAATACCGGTTTTTGCATTTTTTACTCTCAAAGTGGTGAAGTTGTGGATAAATAATTTTAACCCAATTCATACATTAAAATATCTTCTCGAAAAATATTATGACACTTTTTTCCATACGAGTTACAAGATATTTTGACTTCAGAAATGGTAAAATTGTTAAACTATTGGATTTTCGCATACAACTCTTAAACGGAGAATGTTGTGCAACATAAGTGATTATGACCATGTATGAAAAAATATTTACAAGTTTTACGTTAGATCAAAAGTTCTCCAGATGTAGGTACTGATGAAGAAAGTTGGTCGTTAGGGTTTATTTATTTCTATATCATATTTATATTTTCGAAATTTGACCATTTTTGAAGTCGCAATATTTTTCTACTGATCTCATCATCAATCATTCGATAATAAATAACCAATTTATTAAAATGTGTAAAAAGAAGAAACTATAAACCTATTGAAATATTATACCTACGCCAGATTTAAAAAAAAATTTATAAAATTTCCACTTTGATGAATTTTTATTTATGAACATAACCGCCATCAGACACACTTATTCTTATAATGATGGACATTATTTTCAACACCCAGACAGAAATATATATTTTAAAAATAATAATTCCTCCTTCTCCTCCAATAAATCTATTTTAAAGGGCGCTCATTAGGAACTTCCGTATGGAAGGCCACGAACGGAACGCCTTTTGCATTGTAATCAGCGCCAATTATATGTATGTATGTTACTCTATCACCAGACACCCTATTATAAATACATATGAGCTATAAATTTTACCGGAAACTTACAACGATAAAAATCAGTAAAACTTCTTTTATTTTAATTTTGCATTGAATCCTTGTCATGAGGGAATTTACTTACATATATACCGACAGACACTTCTATGCGACAGCGACAGTGTCACACTTTGATAACTGACTCTCTGTGTCTCATTGAATTAATTAAGCCAAGCGTCGCATATATATGTACGTACATACAAGTCATTTAAATATATAATTTATATACATAGAAGTATCATGTATATTATATATTGTTTGTACATACAAATTAACCGCGCACATGCCATTGATCCTCTTTTGTTGTTGTGTTCACATTTTTTTTTTTTTATATTTTATGCAATCATAACAGTTTATCATGATCATGCTGATGCTATATAGACAGAGCCGGGAGATCACCCAGGCGTCTCTTATTGCATTTGGTAAACAAAATTGCCTAGAGATAAAAATAAAATAAAAAAAATTAGAACTAACGAATAGTAGAATCATCTTTTGCACAACGTTTAAGCTGCTTCAGCAAATAAAATCAATCCTTTCTTCATTTTTCTAAAGCCAGAGAGGCACACAACGGAGAAGAAAAGAGAACAAGCTATGTATATTATATAAAGACGCGAAGATACTTAAATTGTATCTCATAGTTCATAGATACAAATTTTGCTTAAATTATACGAGTAGTGCACTCAAAAAAAAGAGTTTAAGATCACAAATTGGGGTATTCCCCTCGAAGTGCTCCCCCTTAGTTATTAGGGCTGATTCTACTTCCGCGAGACTAAGACGAGATTTAAATTTGAATTTGGATAGGTCTGATTTTAAACTCGTTAAAATTTCAAAAACCACCACAGAATGACACAGGGATGACTTTTGAGGTTTTAGGATTACAAATAAACTAAAACTAACCAACGAAAGCGTCCATTTTTATAAAAACGATTTATTTTGATGCCGATTGGTGGCAGACAACGGGAAATTTTTCTGAAATTTGCCAAATAGATAGAGAGTAGCAAAGTCTCCAAAAATCTTATTTTTTTTTACATTTTTCGATTTAAAAAAAATGGAAAACTGGGAACCCTGCTGTTCTCTTTATGTTTGTATACTAACTACAGAAATTTTAATTTGAAAAAAGAAATACTCAGAGTTTTAACGATGGACCTCTGACACCAAATGCCAGAAGTGTCAGTGTACAAAAAAAAATAACAATCTGACAGCACTCCCTGGTTGGAAAACAAAACCAAATATCAAAGGTACGAAGGCGAGCAAAAAAAAGTCGTGTGTTTAATAATAGTGATTGATATGTACTAAAATTAGTTTTTTTTTTTGCCAAGCACTTAAAAAAATGTTCACTAAAGTGTTGAGGTTTAGACTCTAATTAAAAGGTAATTCGATCGCAAATTTATGTTTTCACTTCCAAATACAAAAAATTAATCAAATGACCGGATTTTTAACACTGCCAAGAGCATCTAAATATTTTCCAACCAGGGACATTTTTTGTTTTTTTTTTTTTAGATGTCAAATTAGAAAGAGAAAAGACAAAGATAAATCTTGGAAGAGCTCTATCTGACGTATTTAACCTATTTGAAGTAACAGCTGTCAATTTGCAAAAATGACGTTCTACTAATCTAGATGTGTTCGATTGAAATTTTAACAAACGTTTGCTAAGGTTAAATCACAACGCCGTTTTTGTTTTAAAAATATTAAGAGATGTTAAGGTAGGTAGGTAGGTATGGAAATGGCGGCCCAGAGCAATCTATAGCTCCGTGACCCAATTAGAGCTGGAGTGTGCCATGCCATTTTGATACCATAACTCGCATTGACCTGTGGGTTGAAAGTGGTTAAATTGGAGGGGTTTTGCGGATATACCCCCTTACGGGGTTGGAAAGGGGTATACCCTTAGACACCCTTAGGGATTAATGTCGAAGTTATATAAGATCTACTTGTCGCGTTGAGAAAAGCGATCAAATCTTTGATCTTTATCTCAGAAAGTTCCAAATGATTGCGCTCTCTATATCTGGCTAGAGCAGGGCATTTACAGAAAAAAATGAATGACTGTTTCCTTCTCCTGCTGCGGTCCTCACAACTACGAAAAAAAGTATTGTACGGAATGCCCAGCTTCGCCACATGCTCTCCAACTGGCCAGGGATCAGAACATGTCGCAAAGACCTGGCTATTTCTCGCCTACGCCTATGGGTTTAAATATCGGGTCAGTTGTTCGGATTTTATTATAGATTGGCTGGAAGGCTTCTCTGGTCTGCACCGAGCAAGAGAAATTTCATCTGTGTGCCATTTTTGATAAGTTTACCATACGAGTATGTTTCATTTGTGATAAGTGAGTTCCATATTCTTATTCACTCTAACCATAAACAGAAATTATAGATGAGCAATCGGTTATTTATTACTTTTACTTAATTGTGGAAGCATTTTTGATACTTAAATATAAGAGAACTTTTAAAGTCGTAGAATTCGCATACCTAGTCAAATCCACGAGATAAATTTCTGTATAAATATCATGATTTTTTTTTCTTAACAAATCCATAGTCTATCCTATAAAACCTTTATCTGTACAGGCAAAAATGTATCTACAATTCAAAACTAGTTTCTGATAGGTGGTATACCTATATATTTATCTCTGTTAAAAAAAAAGAACAAAGACTACACACGAGTCAATGAGAGTCAAATTTTACTAACTCATATAGAAAAGTTGAACTTAAGATACATCAGGCTGATAGCTTTATAATCGAAACAAATATATACATGATTTGAATAGTTAAGATCTCTGTTTTGCTGTTCCCTATTGATGTTGAAAAATAATATTTAAGCTTTTTTCCCCTTTCTTAGGCTGATATATATTGACATCCGTGATCTGTGTGCCTCCTCGAAAATCAAGACCGAACCAACCAACAACAAAAAAAAGATAAAATCGGAAATCAGCCTAATGAGTAGCTGAATTATTATTTCATATTACCAATTGATTTTTTTTTTGATTTTCTATTGGAATTAAAATAACATTTTTTTTTGAATTAAAAATGAAACAAAAAAAAAACGAACGAATAAGTTGAAAAAAATCCAATCCAATGGCAGATCAATGATCCTCATTATTTTTTATGAAGCGAATTGGGATCGTTTAGAGAATAGAATTGGTAATTGGAGGCTTTGAAAATGATGAAAACAGTTTTAAGATTAAAGATTATTGTATTTGAATAAATCTATTCTTAAATATGATTTATTTCGAAAAATATATCTTTTTTCAATTGAACATACTGTGATACAGCCTAACGATCTATAAGATGTCTTGAATTAATATAGATATTCTTTGGTTCTTTAGTTTTGTATATGTGTGCCCATCATTATGGGTATTAAGTTGAAATTTTTACAAAATAATTTATTATTCTTTTTCAATTTTAAAAATTGGATAAGTCTGGCTGAAGAACATTAAAAGTTCATTATCACAAAATATAGATTTAAAATCATAAAAAGAAACACACACCTCACAGGCACACAAAAGATGATTAAAGTGTAAATGGTTTAACCTTTGAAGTCGAAATTAGTATCAAGTTTACAAATTGACTTTTACTGATCTAGATTCATCAAAAGATTCCTTTTACTTATTTTATTTTTGCTTCGTCTTTCGCATGATTAGAAATAAAATCGAGACCAATTGAAATAATCAAAAAATGAAAATTCCGTTTCTGTCTTCGGGAAAGATATAAATTATGGGGAATTATCTTCTTATACCTATATGCATTTTAGGTGAAAATGCCTAATTTTTCTAATATAGAGATTTTGGTTTTCTTTGTTAATTAGAATTATCCATTCTCTTCTAGTCCAGTCATTCAAGGTATATGAAAGCAGCTAATCTGCGGATAAATTCCTGCGAAAGCTGTATTTTGTTATATATAAAGCTCTCTCATGACGTTATAAGGAAATTGGATGAAAACACGTATATTTACAGCCCTATTAATAAAAACGAGTTATCTTTAATTCATTGATTAAGTGCAAAATTGCATTTATAAAATATCTGCTATGCACTAACTGCCAGTAACCTCTATTCCCAAAGAGGGTGGTGTAGCGAAAGCAAGTTTGTCAAATTTTTTTTTCTGAAATTGTTACTCGCGAGTTAACTCATGTTTAGCTAACTCACGAAATAAAGGCTGGTTAAGCGTTTTTTTTTTATAAATTGGGCTGTTAGTGTTTACCCAATTTAAAGACTTTTAGGAACAATAAAATCATTGATCTGGAGGTCCAGAATTTCATATAAAAGCTTTGAGTAATTAAATAAATAAATGCATATATAAAATAAAATGTAAATTCTTATTAAAAATCACACACAGAGAAATGATTTTACCCAATACTGAATTTTGCTATGGACAAGCCCCTTTTCGCTTAAAAAAAAATGCAACTTCGAGCAATTTGCTGATACAAAACTTAAATATTTATGTTCAACTTAAACGCTTCTTTGTCACATAAGCTTATTTTGTTAAATAATTTATGTTTAGTTTGAGCAAATGGGCCTTAGATTATTTATGTTATTTCTCCAGCAAACTGAAATGAAATGTCACGTAAATTTTTAATTTTTTTTTTTTAGAAAAATATCGGCCTTTGTCAAATCTGTCTGTTGAATTACAAACATATTTCAACAGCACAATGAGCCCTTTTTGACCCAATATGTAGTTTTATCCACACTTCCCCTAAAGAAACTATTTTTTTTTATAAATATATGCCCTACCTATACTAACAAATTTACGAGGGGATCAAAGGCCGCCAAAAAAGGGCTTTTCGTGAATATCTCCCTATTGGTAATTTTCACAAGAAATCGATACTATTGAGCCTTCATCCAAATTTGCATTGAGAGCAAAGATATTTTCAGTTGAAAGACCGCTTCGAAGATGAACGTCTATAAACACATCTACCATAATGGACCCAGTCTCTTCGAAATTTTTAACTTTAATAACCTTACTTACAAGTTGTTTTGTGGTTATAAACGATCTATGCATAGGGTAAAATTGCAAATTATTTAACTGTACAAATAAATCACAAGTTGAATGTGGCATTCAAGTTTGACAGCTGTCAAAATTACTGCACTTTATTTTCTGAACTGTCGGTAATGTCGGATGCCAGTAAAACGTCAAAACTAAACGCTTAATGAACTTGTCATTTTTTGTGACAAAAATATTGGCAGATTTTTTAAGTAATAAATGATATGAAAATGGAATAAGACATGTTATGATGTCAGATTTGTCGCACCAAGACATTGGAAAGTCACGTAACAGAGTAAAAGAGATGTCAATACAACGACACCAAAATTGAGCTTTGTCGGAATTTTTATTTATACGTTTGACCATTCTGCTATATAATTTTGCTGGACTAAAAAGTGCAATTTGTTTGATCTATTTTATATTAAAAACTTAAAATTCCTATTGAGGTTTATTTTTAATGCATCTAAACAAGAAAATTTGACACATAAAGTCGACTTTAACCCTTCACAAACTTAACTGTTGTAAGTTTTCTTCCTCAAGCTTTAACTAAAGATACACAAATATACCAATATTTATATTTTTTTCTCTCTCATTGACTAAGCTCCTTCCAGAGCGCGTAAGCAATCGTCCGTTTCTTGAATAAAAAAAAAAAATTACCGTCAATTGTAACCTAATGAAACCACAAGAAAACACCGTTCCATCTCCATCTCTCATCCTCATACCAAAAATAATATAACTAAGTTAGGTAATATTAAAAAATAATAACAAAATCCATTATACATAAATGTAGTATGAGTAAATTTCCCAGTTCAAAAGTTCTTTGATCTCTGCACACCCGACAACGCAACAATTACTATACCATCATCAATACCAAACGTACTTACATTTTAGGTCAAAAAGGGCGCCATAGGCGAAACAATTTTTCTTAAAAAAAAAAAAAACCAATCAAGCTTTAATGAAGCATGAATGTTGAATTTATATGTATACATATGTAGGTAGGTACGTGGTTTGCTGATGTGTGTTAACTTTATCCATGTTTTGTTGTAACTTTGTGCATTATGTTCGTGTTTTTTTGTATTTATGTATATGTATGTTCGTTAATGTTGTTTTTAAATTTGTATTCAATTTTTATCAATAACCGCATAAGTTAAAAGTGCAATGGTTGTTCATTTTTTTGAAATCGTGTCTGGCAGAGTGTAACTGTACCTATTATAATTATAGTCTCGGTTGTGAGGTTGTATTTTGAGATGTTTGTTTTTTTTTTGTTTAAAATTTTCAATGATATTTCAAAAACATTAGAGTCAGTAGACTACATCTTTAGTTTTAGTGATTTTTCTATTTTAACGGGTTTATAGAACTTCCCGGGAATCATTTTGCTGTATGCAATCGGTTTGTTATAACAATCAGATAATAAATAGACTAAAGTAGGTAAGTATACACACGATTTCACTATCTACTATTATCTCACATCAAGAAAGCACCACTAGACTTGTGAAAAATATCAAATTCACCAAAAAATAGCCCTTAAAAGTCAATCCTTAATTTGTTTAAACTCGCCAGATGAACATACTTAATAGATTAATATTATTTGTATTTCAATAGGTAATAGGACAAATAAGTATATTTTTGCTAATCAGCAAGAGCTGAGCCTGAATAGAAATCGTTAGTCTTAGGTCAAGTTTTTCAGTGGGAGATTAAAGTTAAACCTGAGTTAACTCACTAAATTTGTTGAGCTAACGCTGGATTTACTGAACAGATGCTTTTTATGTTCTTTACAATAAGTTTGTTAAGTCATTCCGCATACATCCTCCCCTAAAACACTGATTAAGTTAACTATAGATTAATGTACATATATCCGGAGTTGGCTTATTCTGGGTTTAATTCACCATTGAAAAACTGAGCCTTAGAATGTCTCCTACTAACAATAATCTTTAGAAAATGCTCAATTTAATTTAAAACCTAATAAAGGCGTATATAGGTAAGTTGTGAATAATCGGCGAAACAAAAATCCTCAGAGACATAATAATTTTTATCCTTTAGCAAAGCTACATCGCAGACTATTATTTATGTGGGACATTTGATGCCGCGACATGAATACTATTATCACGCAAATAAAACAAGCATGAGTTTAAGGTTTAATCTGAAACAATATAGACGTAAGTCCAAAATAACTCCTCAATGTGGTGGAAATTTAATTAATCTGGAGGGAGGGGGGGGGTACAAAAGGTCTTATATATGGAGACTCAAAATAGAATGAATAAAAATTAATTGTATACCTAAGCTTTTGAGTTTTGAATAGAATTTGTTGAGAATAATTTAACGAATCGCAAAAGAAAAGAATTAACATGTTCTAAAAAGTGCTTAAATTAAACACGGACAGTAGTTTTCCGGATATTGGCTAGATACCGCAGTTTTCGATTAACATACCGCCAACCATGGGCAGTTTGCGGCTGAGATTTTCCGACTGTATATAATTTCTAAAAGAAAAGTAGGTACCAAGAACGGAAATTTATTATTAATTAATTTTGAGATTAACGTATATAACTAAATACACGACATTAATAATTATTTTTATGACAAATTTTGAACCTAAAGCACATTTTAATTTTTTTTTGTAGTTAAATACAACACCGAAAACCTAGAAACAGACTTGAATTTTTCAATATGAAAGAAAAAGGTTGATTTGAGGTAGCAAATATGTTGAAATGGTTTGATTCTTGGCTTAATTTAAGCTCACAAGTTCTGAAAGTTGTCGCGAAGCCGTATTAAAATAAAACTGTTGAGCTTTTGAATAAGTTTTTCATTTATTCTTAGAACAAACAGACTTTCGTCAATAACGAATAGGTTTGTTTTGTCACTGATTTTCTTGATTTTTTTTCTCAGTGTAGTATCGTTTTGGTATCACGAGTCTGCCCAAAATATTTTGCAATCCAAGTTGTATTGAATTTGAGTTGAAAAGAACTCAGTTTGTAGAAAAAATTTAATGAATTCTATAAGGGACTTAAACAGAACTGCTTCATAATATAGCTTTGAAATTTTCACGTTTCAACATCGAAGAGTCTTAAAACTAAATGCCATTCTGTGTAGGCGATTTATTTTTAGTTTTCTAAAAGTTAGATTTTAAAGACCCACTAAATATACCTATGCCAAGAACGAATTTGCTCATTAATGCGTCCAAACTGCCCTAAACATCCGTCCAGTTCAACAGTTTTAATATAAACACACTTCATGTTGCGTTGATGGGCAGCATAATGGTAAATGGTGATAAGGTGGAGCGGCGCTATGCGTCTGTCGGAAAGGAAATGAATCATAAAAGCCAACTTCGACAAGAAGAAGTGCGATTGCTTCAACAAAATGGATTAACCTTTCACAATATCGTCTTTTATGTTTGCTCTCAGTCAGTGTCAAGGGAGCGGAAGACCTAAGTTCAGTATTCAGTTTCTCTGCGTCTTCCATCCACAACAACGTGTCGTCGTCATTTTCCCACCTAAGTGTCATTGCCACTTCGTTATGACACAAAACGGAAAGAATATGTTAATTTATTGCTTCCACATCGTCATAAACTTATATTTTATGGAAGATCAGTGATCTCGTTGTCCAGATCAGTTTTTGTTTTTATTTTTATTTTTTTTTTTTTATTATT
Organism: Leucozona laternaria; assembly: GCA_932273885.2. Lineage (NCBI taxonomy): Eukaryota > Metazoa > Arthropoda > Insecta > Diptera > Syrphidae > Leucozona > Leucozona laternaria. The sequence goes on from OW026368.1 coordinate 9,820,509, forward strand.
TCTGAAAGGATCGACGAACTGAGAAAGGGCCATGTTGTATGGGTTTACGTTACGTATAGGTACATACCTTATCATCGGTTGGATTTTTTTTTTTTTTTTTTGTTTCCAATGAAAAATTATAAAATTAAATATCAAAAATGTTTTCATGTGTCCGATCGTGCGAAGGAAGTCAATTTCGGCTTTTGATCGAGAGAAGCACGACATAAAGCCCATAACAAAAATTCAAGAGATTATGCAAAGGTTTGGTGGGTATAGGTAGATTATATACCTGCGTGTAATGATGGGTGTGCCTCAACGCGCTGAATGACGTGATATGACGGACGCGTGATTAATTCTTCATAATTAAAATTCACATTTCATCAGCTCTATAAATTGTCAACTGAAATATACCTACATATTGGTTGTATAGGTACATACTTATATTATAAGCGAAAGAGTACGGAATTCGAAGAACTTTTAGCGAAAATGTGAAGGGACCGGACCGTTCGACAACCTGTTTATGGATATCTGATTTCAAAATTCGATTTTTTTTTTTTTATTTTTTGTTACTGCATACTTTTTTTTTTGTATGGGAATGTTAGGGCAAAGGATGAAACCATCAGGACTCACCATTAATCATCTTGTGTGCTCCGAGGTCCAGATGCAAGATGTTACTTTAGTTTCCACGAATATCTTTTTTGCCAACGTTACGCTCATCCTTCTTAAAGAGGTATGTATACAGAGATACCTTCGACATCTTTTGAGAGGAATAAAGGTAGGCGGTGTAAAGTTGATGATGGAACGCACATATGGCGTCTGATGGTATGATATATGAGATACATTTGCTGCCCTTAGAATAAGGTTACTCTAGAACTCAGGTCGCTGCCGGAGAGACGAGAGAGAGGGACTCAAAGATATATATAGGTATGCAGTGGCAGAGTGACAGAGAGAAGGAGGAACGCAGAGAGCATGTGTTATGGTTCCGTGATTTTTATGTATGGACATAGCCTGAGGGCCAAGCTCGTATCGTAACCCATTTCAACAGAAACATGAGGCTCCGTCTAGCTCTATGGGGATCAAAGCCAAAACATTAGCTTGGCTGAAACAAAAGGGAAAAGCTGGGAAACATAACATTACAGCAAAAGAAAAATGGAAAAGAGTGACTTGTAACGGCAACTTCCACTTATAGTGCGCTCTTGACTATATACATACCTATCTATAGATATGTTAGGTATATGTTTGTATGCAGGTAGCATATTTCAAAATAAAAAAAAAGCCCTATAACATAGATATGAATTTAGCTTAGGTCGTAAAGGTATATTCCGTCACGTTGTCTGTTATTGTTGGTTCACTTACCAACTATGTATATTCTTGGCAACTCATTAGCATAAGAACAACCCAGAGCTGCGATCGTTGGCTTTGGTTTTGGCTTTGGCTTTGGGTTGTTGGGGGCGATACAATGGGAAAATTTGAAAATTCACATTCGCCTTCATCACCGCATGCAATTTGGTCTCAGAGTCTTGTTTACATTTTTTTTTTTTTTTAATTTTTTTTTTTGTTTTAGTGTTGAAGGAGCAATAACTTTCAATTGTATTGTGTTTGCAATTTATTTATTATTTTTCTTCTCACAGTTGAAAGCACAAGGTTTTGTTTTTGAGTCAGTCACAGTCAGTATATGGGATTGACTTAAGTGTTCTTGTTTCGATAGATTTGCAACTCTGTAGTCAACTTAAAATTGATTTGAATTATGTTTAAGAACATTTCTGGAGATTTCAAATTGACAAAAATTTTAATTACTCAACGATTTAGCTAGTTATTAATGTTAAAAACGCAAGAAAGTACCCATATGCGCCTCTTCTGTTACACTTACCAAACCACTATAATTCTTTTTTTAACATTTTCGTATAAGGATTGTAGAAATAAATTTTTCAAAGTTTTTTTAATTTTTTTTTTTATTTACGCATTCAGAAAAACAAAAATCAAATTTTTCATTCGTACTCCTAATCACGTGTATGATTTTGTTTGACAATAATTTTGGTACGTTTTAGTTTATTAGGTTTTAGGCTTGGATTTTTCCTTCGTTTTAAGATTTGCATCTTAAAGACCCCATGATTAGAACTGATGTGATCACCATAGAAGGGCAACCATATCCAAATGATTTTCTTCCTTTCTAGTTATGCATAACTGTCTTTGAGATACTCTCAATAACTCTACAAATAATGTTAGTTACAAACGAACAAGCTTTTCATTTATCGGTAACCGTTCTATCGATTTTGCTAAAAATTTTAGTAAGCCCAATACATCTGTAGCCTCATTTAGTTTGGAAACCACATCCTACTTCTTAATTTCAGAACTGCTGGACTTGATACCAAAAGCAGCTTCATAACTTATGACAGGTAAATGTGCATACTAAGGGCCTGTTTCACAGTGTCTGAGTAAACACTAAAGTTTTGCCTAGTTACAAGGTCATAAGTCCATTTAAGAGGTCAAAAATCACAGTTGATTTTGACCTACCTGAATAGTTCTAAAAAATATTTTTGTTTGGATTGTAGACTTTATGACCCTGTGCCTATTTATGTGTCGAGTGACAAATCAGACATTGTGAAACAGACCCTGAAAGTGCTTAAGTGACGAATTACAATTTCCTTTAATTTGACATGATTTTTTGTCAAGACCCGGATAAAGGACGTACAAAATGCTACGAAAGTTAAAAAATAAGCTTCCGAAATTCTCGGTCTTCTCTATGACTTTCATCAGGGTAATCTGGGTTTAAGATTTTAAATGGAAGATTCGATCTAAATTAACTTATTCGTGTGTATATATCCTGTTTAGAGTGGCCAACATATTTTTGAGATATAAAAGAATCTGAATAACAATTCAGATTGAATTCTATGAAATTAGTGTTATTGGTATATTATTTTATTAACTCAGGGTTACCGCGCGTATAAGCTCCTTAATACTTACAGTAGACAATCCATAGTTTTTAAGAAAGAGCATAGATTCTTAGAAACAGTGAATTGAATTGTTTGAGCTTTAGCTCTGTAAAATGTTATACTTTTCAGCAAAAAAAGTTGTAATTTCTATATAGAATTTTGCATTAAATTAGAGTTGCCACACACATGACTATATTTTTTTGTTGCAGTAATTTTGAAAATTAATTTCTATAAAAATTTAAATAAAATTCTAGATATAAGAGGATACAATTACCTGAATACTTGGGTTACCAGGTACATGCACCCCTCTTGAAAGTGTTACCTGTATTTTTGGTTTCAGTGAAATTGTATCTATCTTTTCATTGGCACCAATTTTAAACTTGACCATATGATTGGCTAAGTCATATTCGAGAAAATTACTTTTCTGTTTTGAATTTATGGTTGCCAAGATAATGCGATCGTTTCAAATAATAAAACTCTATATTTTTCGATCTCTCGCGTAAGCTTTATATTTGAATATTGGAGAATTTAAAAAGTTGATTCTTTAGCTTTAATTAAATTATTCTAATAGTTTGAGTGTGATTTTAATTTTTAAGATTGAAACACAGCAGCTAAGTAGATAATGGTCGAAAAATGCAACAGAAATTACTCATTTGTGCGTAATTTGCAATCCATCATATATGTGTGTGTATCTTTTGGAGGCATCTATATCGATTGTGTGGCATTATAGAATCCATAATTCATGAGCTATAGGTGATTCAAACGTCGGCGTCGTCACGACGCGTCGCACAGTGGTGCGAGAGCGGAAAAAAGTCTTTTGAAAAAGTCATGTCTATCGTTTTAAACTTTATGTTTAAGTACTCTTAGATAACCCGAGCGTATGATTTAAAAGTATTTTTTAACATATATATTGTATGTTCTGATTTACAAGCCCTCAAAGTTGAAAAATAATTTTACTCAAATCGCGAACCGTATTTTCAACAAATTTTGAGATGTTTTTTTCCGAAGTTCCTGTAGATAAATTCTCTAGCTTCTTAAATAATTTAATTGGTCTATTTTCGATTATCTAAAAATAAAAAAAAATATTGATTATTTATAAAAGATACCTTCTATAAGTAGCCTGAAGCTTTAGTACTAAGAAAAAATGATTTTTTTTAAACTTTTTGATTAAAAAAAACAGCTCCAAAAGATACCAAGAAAGTAAGTATGCCACCATATGCTCCATATATTCATGTTAAAGCACAGAAAAAATCAGCTGCAGATACGTGCAGATGTGGAAGTTATGCTCAAAAATGTTTCACTTAATCGGATTTCAAAAAACTCCGACTTGACGGTGGTGTTTACCAAAAAGTTTGATTACTTCGGTATTAAGTGTCAGAATGAACTGGTTAAGCCCATTATTTTAAGAAAAAATGTCAAACTTTATTTTGAAAATAAAACAAAATTAATACATTGACCCAGGGCTGAGAATTTCGATTTTTACGAAACCATTTATTTCTGCCTGGAAAATTTTTCAACCTTCAATTCAATTTTCTTGAAAACAACACACAAAAAATAATATAGTTTTATGATATTGTGAATTATATGATAGAGCTTAATACAAAATAAAGAAAAGGATTAGGGATAATCCTTTATTTTTTTTTTAATTTTTCGCTAAAAGTAGGGCAGGTAATAATAAAAAAGTGTTTTTTGTAAGTTTTATTGCCTTGTTTTTGTTGTGTATTGCGTAATTATTGTATTACCTGTAAGGATTAGTAATAGCTTATTAGAATAAAATATCTTACCTAAATTTATATATATAAAGGATTAATGAAAAAAAAGTCAGTATTGAGTTATTGAGCATTTGTGCGAGGTGTGTAAGAAAAATTTGTACTCTTTGATCAACCAATAAGTGAAAGTGAAGTGAAATATAATAACAAACATATATAGTGAATTCAATACATTAAAATGGATTCAATCGAAATTCCTTATTCGGTGTTTTGTAGTGAACTTATTACTAATGGTCATGATGTTCAAAATCTTCGACCATATTTTGTAAGGGAATACCTCAACTTAATTTCTGAGCAAATAGAAACTGTGCTGTCAGAATTAAAGAAACGGTTTATGTTTCATTTTTTAAGTCACAAGGATTATAAAGCCTACCGCAGGTTTCATTCGAGAAAATGCAGCCGAATTCCGACGAATGAAGATGTGATGCATCATATACTCATATCCTCAGATCCAATAATAACAGGTTTAAGGCCACAGGCAAAAAAGAAAATACTTCCAATCAGCGCAGACGCTAAAAACCTCATTTTAGCATTATAAAATTACTACTTCATAATTGTTTTTATTTATTTTTTTTATGTATTTATCTATTTATTTACTTAATTTTATAATATACATAGTTAATAATAATATTTTATTAAAAATAAAAAGTTAAGATTTTACTAAAAAAAACTTTTATTTAAATATATCATCAAAACCCTCAAATTTTATAAATGTCAATAACTTTTTTTCTAATAATTTTTTCTTGACCAAATTTTGACCAAGCATGTATAAGACTAATCTTAACATGTTTGTCAAATTTCATTAAAATTCGTTTAATAGTTCAGATTTTACAGACTTTTTTCCGCTCTCCCATACAAACATCAAAACACTCAAATTTTAGAAAAAAAGTCAATAACTTTTTTACTAATGATTTTTTCTTAGCCAAATTTTGACAAAATGTGTATAAGACTAATTTAAAAATGCGAATCAAATTTGATCTTAATCCGTTAAACAGTTCAGATGTTACAGATTACTTTTCCGCTCTCCCATACAAACATCAAATCCCTCAAATTTTAGAAAAATGTCAATAACTTTGTTTGTAATTATTTTTTTTCAACCAAATTTTGACCAAATATGTATAAGACTAATATAAACATGTTTGCCAAATTTCATTGAAATCTGTTGAACCGTTCAGATAAAACAGACTTTTTTCCGCTCTCCCATACAAACCGAACCACTGTGCGTCGTCGCTTCGAATCTAAAGTCACAAGATTTAAACCCAGTTTTGTTGTTGTTTGAGAAAAGCTGGCCACACTATAAGACCACGCACTCGCACCAGCAAATTAGTTGCTGGACCTTTTTGTTGCTCCCATTTCAAGTAAATATACCCACATACTGTTATTGGGGATTGTGCCTATTAGGTAATGAAATATTGTTGTTATAGGTAGCAACTTTATCAGCCCGATAATCTTTACATCTGTATAGCAGGTTTTGGGCGAGAGTTGCTTCGAATTATGACCAACTCAAAGACAAAACAAATTGGCTGGTTACACTTGCCATCAGGATTTCCTTCAGCCTTAATTATTATGAATATTAAAGTTGCATATAAATTCAATTCCATTCAATTTTGTAACCGGCTTTTTATAATAAGAAAAGATCAGAAGATCAAAAATTATCTTTAATATTTAAAGTTTCCCTCAATTAATGCTAAGTTTTTTCCTAAAGGTATCATTATATTTAATAAAGTTACGCTCCCAGAAGATAAGTTTCTTCCGCTCTCAATCATTTTCCAGATGATAAAAAAAAAAAAATTATTTATATATAGACTTCCTTCCGATTCCGAAGAGCTACATCCTCCTCTATTAAGCTCACGATCAGTTTATTTATTTTTTTCCACTCTCAGTCAATTCAAGTGACGTTTATTACCAATTTTCATCAGCTGTGGCATAAATAATAATTTGTTGCTAGCAGAGCGTGTGATGATTACAAGACATCTCCCTAATAACCAACCAACAACCGATCGTAACGCATCATCTAAATCATTATAAAAAAACTACAACAAGAAAAAAAAACACCCAACAAATATGATCCTCAACCGACATGGACGACGACATGAAAGTAAATTAGAAGCGCGGCTCTAAAGCACAACAATATTACAACAACAAAAACGTAGTTATAGAAAAGGAATTACAAAGACATCAAGTACATTTATAATAATATCAGAGCACAAGTAATATAAAAACTCATCATGTGAAGACGAAGTATTTATAAAACACAAAAAAAAAGGCTAACGTAAACTGGTCTACAACCGGAAGCTGACAAATGAACAGTCGAGTCGAGTTGAGTTGAGTTGAGTCGATGGGTTGTTCCCTTCGTCCATCTTTTTCTATATACACGGAAATGAGCACACGAATCCTTCCATCATCATTTGTTCAAAAAAATTAAATGATGGCTGCCGAAAAAGGGTTCGCCTCTTCGATGTTCGCCTATTCTTCAAAATCCAGTTACGATTTTTAGGGTTTTTTATTACTTTGAATACAAAAAAAAAAACTCTCTATTATCTGTGCTTCTATTCAATATGATATGATTTGATTATAATTGCATGATATGTGAGATTTTTATAAAAATCCAAAATTTAATCACAACGCAGAGATACAAAGTTCATTTTGATGAAACAATTTGAAAATACTTTCTTCTGCTTCCATGATGATGGTTGTTGATTTATTTATTTCCTTATAAATCCTGAAAAATTCGATCAATTGGGTCAGCGAGTAGACAGAGACTAGTCGCGGCGGCGCGCGCTGCAAAATGGGCCTAAATGGTTGTTGTTTCACACAATTAACCCGCTCAATTGACAGCAATTAACGGAATTCATTTCACAATACAACACACACAAATTAAACCATAAAGAACCGAAAATTGGTTCATCAAAGAAATTTGGATTGCAAGCTCAGAAAACACCCCTTTTTTTTAAATTCAGATCGCTCTTTTCCTCTCCTTTTCAATCGGTGGTGACTCTACTGGCTCCATCGCATTCAATGGGAAAAAATAAAAAAAAAAAAAATGTGAAAGATACTTTTTATAGTCACACGGTGCCGCTTTTCTTCAAAAGGCATCTTCCGACTTCACTTCAGGTCCAGGTTATTCACGTCATCCAAGCAAGCAACCCAACAACAACTTGCTTAAAAACTATACTTCAAACACACGATCTACGTATGTAATGGATACGAAGAGAAATTGTCATTGACATAGAGAGAAAGAGAGAGCTCTTTACAGCACTATTATAAGTATACCTATAGGAACATTATAAGATCTACAACAGCTTCGCGTATTCGATTACAGATCTCTAAGCTCTAGTGAAGTTCAACTATACGAAGAATAAGAAGATCTATGACACTTTTAACCTGATCATTGCATATATATGTAGCTTGTGGAGACTGAATAGAGAGGTAAGAAGAAGAGTGGTTAGCGACCGAAGGGAATCACATGTGCTTTCGATGACCTTTTTCTTTGGATTCTGTTGTGAGGCCTGAATAGAAATGAGCTTAACAATGTATACATTGTACAAGATGACATTATTTAAGTTTTTTTAGTGGTTTGGCTTCGTGATTTAGGTTTTGCATTTAGGTATTTAATTTTGTCTGTGTTTAAAATTATCTAGCAATCATATGGGCTTCTTCATAAAACTTCTTAATTAAGCGTAACACGATGAAGATGATGGTAGAGAGATTCAAATTATAGAGGTTTTTCCAATTCTGTCTGTATCAGTGGCGTAGCGTGGGTTTTTGGTGCCCAGGAAAAGCCCTAGGAATTTTATTGGTACCTTAAAATGTCCTCTCCTGAGCTGCATAGCCTCTACTCGCTTATGTAAGAAATGGATCAGTTTTTGAGGTATATAGAAACCCCATTCAAACAAAAAAGACAATATGAAAACCAAGTTTTATAGAGCGAAGAAATAGTTTAATCATAAGTTAAGATGCCGCCAGTTCCTCTTGTTTCCCATTCTCATTCTTTGCTTTGCCTCATTTGTATATCCAATAATTTGTATCTTAAACAATTTTTGTGTGGAGAAAAAAATCATTTCCATGAAAAATCGATAAATCGATGAAAATAATAAAGAATGACATTGATCAAAATTCACTTTTTACAAGAAATCGGAGGTTACCCTTACGGGGCAAAAGGCCTCCAAACTATTACATCGTGTACGGATTCTGGAGATATATCTCAGCTCTTTCCAACTCTTCTCCAGTTGTGCTGATTAATCTTCGACCGTTCTACGCCGAATAATTCTGGATGGACTCACTCATCTGCACTGTCTGTGTGACATTGCATCGCCTGACCCGCAATTCACTATAGCCTATGGCCAATTCACTGCCATTTGAGGTACGATTGGGCCAGAAAATCCTCAAGATGTTCACAGACTATTCTATTCACGAACGTTTGCAGCTTTCTTGGGCAGCGGATTCTACTTTCCAGGTGCTTCATTTATGTATACAGAAGCAACGACTCAACAGTCGCAGTTGTTTCTTCATATTTTAGACAGCATTCCGAACGCATCCTTTGCTTTCCCGACTTGATTCCTCAAATCTTCTTCGGTTTCGCCCGCAGTAGAAACATAGTCCCAAGATAATGGCAATTCTCTATCATCTCTACCGGTTGTGCAAAAATATCCACTTGGATAGATGGGGAAGTTCCAAGGCTGATCCTTTTTGTTTTTTACGTTTTAGATCACCATTTCAGCTTCTCTCTCCACCCTTGTTGTTGTTATTTGATGGAGATCCATGATCCCTTAAAAGAGAAGCCATACGATCGACCGATGCGACGTCCAGATGTTTGTAGTGTAATTGTAAAGTCCACTGAACTCCTCAATTTCCAGTGGACAAAGCTGCGTGCAGTACATCACATATCACCAACAGGAATAGTATTAGTGACAATATACAGCCTTGCGTAATCCCACTTTGAATTTCAAACTCTGGTAATGTTCCTTTATGCGGAACGCGACATTTGGATCCATCATTATATATAGCATTGATAATACCTGGGGGACAAGGTTTTTTTTTAAATTAAGCTATTTGCAAGCCGACGCGATGGCGGTGACGATCGCGATAAAACAGCAAACACCAGTTGCTCGACATATCACAAAATATTTCGATTGAAGTTGAACCTGGCAGACTGTTTTATCAAAACTGCTTCTACTTCTGAAACACAAACAAAATAACGGTATTTATTTTGTTTTTGATGCAAAGCTTAACTGGCTGAACACAATAGAAGCGCGTTCGAACGCGCGGTCGCACCTGTGAATACAATGGAGACGCAGCCGCAAACGCGACTCTGGGAGTTAAATAAGTTTTAATAATCGAACGCGCGTCTATTGTGTTCAGCCAGTAAAGTGAAACCTTTTCTCTTCTTTTTAAGAAGATTCGGTTTCTTGCGTCTAAAACTTCAATGTTTATTGCACAATGTATCCCAATATCGCATAATCGCATTGATCGCCACGCCATTTCTTGGGTTTGCACATAGCTTTAAAAAAATATACTTGTTGAAAATTGGTTAGAGTTAGTAAAGGGTGTTTCGATCCATGGTTGCTCGAATTTATGCGATTTTGCGATTATGTCGACCGAAAATAATGTCGAACCATTATTTTGGTAATAAATTTGCACGATTTGCAAAAATTGTTCAGGAGTAAGTTAGTGTGAAATGGTAAACCAAACTGAGCATAAATCAAGTGACAGCTGTCAAAAAGACCAACTCCGAAAAAAAGTATTGCCAGATTGAAAACTACCAACATCCATACTGGGGCGTATAAACTCATGGTTTTATAGATTAAAACAATGTTCAGGACAGCTTATTCGATAGCATTTTGGTAAACAGCTTATACAAAAATGTGGCTACCAAGAGTAAATTAGGCTGTGTCTTAACTCTAAATAATACACTATGTGCTCCTTTAGCAAGAGTTAAAATACGTTTTGTTCGGTTTCATTTGTTTGTAGACATTGTATTTTTGTTTGTTGTTTCATTTATCTTGATACTTAATGGTATCATCATTTTTAAGACATCCAAAATCTTATCTTTTCATTGGACTCTTACATCTTATTCCTTAAATGCCCTCCTTCTTTTAATTTGACAATTTGGCGTAAAACTACTCTTCAGCCTAAGAAAATCAAGGCTACATTGATTTTGCTGAAAATAAATTTGTTTACAAAGTGCGATCGTACATTAAAATCAAGAAGCATTCACCATATCTTATCTAGTCAGCCCTTCCCCTTAGGCTCTTCTCAGATTCAAGATGAGTTCAGAAACCTCTGTGGTGGGTTTCGAATTAATCTTTTTCGTTTTCTATCTTTCAGACATACAGATAAAAATTGCACTTTTGACCTTTTTTGATGAATTCTTATTTTTTTTATATTTCTTGTTTTGTTTTACAATCTTCTAAAAAACAATAAAAAAAAAAACAAAAAAAAACCTACAACATGAGCACTTTAATTTTAAACAAAAACTCCAGTCCAAGTCCAGATCCAGAGCTAGAGCCAGACGTGCGGCTTTACAATCACAACCAAATGTTGTTTTTATTTTCTTACTATCGTGTTGTTTTTCTCTCCTTCTTCCTCTTATACGAGTATATGTTCGGATTTCTTTGGATTTTTCTTCATTTTTTTTTAATTTTATTTTTTTTTTGTATGTTGTCATCATAATTCTTTCTTTTGTACACCTTTTATAACTTACACTATACACACAACAGGAAACTGAACCGGCTTGGAGAAGATATAGGGAATCCGATCTTTCTCACACATGCCATGCGCTGTCGGGCTCGAAACAGAGTCTTCTTTATATACCTGTGGCAAAATGTGGCTATAAAGAAGAGTCATACCAAAAGCAAAGTATAAAAGACATCCACATCAACACTGAAGGAGAAGAGTTTGTACCTAAACATACTTTCGTCATGATGGCAATAGCAATATCGATACTGGAGGAACTTACTTACTCTATGCTCACTGGAATAGTACAATGAACAGCTCTTTACCATCAGAGGAGCAAAAGGGGTCATCTCTGCCTTTATCTGTCTTTTTCTCCAACTTTAAACCAAAGCCGAATAAAAACTCGATGACGACAAAAAAGGGAATTACGTCGAAGACCACAACTTCGAAATGGAGACTAGTGCTGAAACTTCTTTTTTTGCCACAGTTGTTGTCTGATGTTTATGGCGGGTTTTTGTTTTTGCCCGTTAGTCTCCCCATTTTTCTGCTTGAAGATCACTAGGAAGCATTGTGTATTTATTTACAGAAAAACAAATAATCATGGCATTGACGATGAAGATCAATATAGTCTTCTAAAATGAAAATCAAAGATAAGCTGATGAACCCTCAAGTATGCCGGATCCAAGGGGACGGTGATGGGGGTCAATACCCCCCTCTCTATTAAGGCAAACAAAGTTTCTTCAATGTTTTTTTTTTGTTAAGCTCCCTGATGGTGTAGTGTGTCAACTCGAATACCAAAGATTTATTGTGTCAAGCATGTTGAGAGTAAATTTGACACCCTTCTGATTGTTTTTTTGTTTTTATTGAAATAAAATCGGCATGCAGAATTGTCAGTCAAGCTTTGAAGACTTCTGTGTCAACATCATGTTATATTTGATTAAAATCCATAAACGGAAAAAGAAGAATTAATGGAGTGGCAGCTCATTGGGAACCGGAGTGGCTTTTACTCTCAACCTTTTCGTCCAGGTATATTTTATTTTCTTCGTTTATCCACAAATTTGATCGATGTGAGAGTTACAGAACTTAGGCCACTCAACGGGTGTTATAAGTTGGCAGTAATGGAAGGGACCAACAATTTTCTGCGGAATTCGAACGGCTAAGAAAGGCACTTCATAAGAACAAGGGATATACATTTGGTGAAGTATAGTCACTTTCTTGCAAGAGGTTTTACCTCTGAAATAACGCTTTAGGCAGATTTGAACTCAGACCTTCAGCGGTGTATTGGTCCAACGCACTAACCAGTACTTCAAACTAAATCTATCAATCCCCATCAAAAGTTTCAAAAAGAACTTAAAATATAACAAAAATAGCTCAAAACTGAAACCGCAAATATTTAGACATTTTCGAAATGACTCCTTTCCCAAATCAAATTCTGGATCCGCGCCTGTAAGACAGTAGTTGGTTATGCGAAATAAAATGAATTCTTTTTTCCAAGAAACTCTCAATACAAACAAATTGAAGTTTTAGCAAAGTTTACCAATTAATCGTAATTAAGCTTCACACATTCACATCACAGAGAGACAACAAAAATATTCGACCAATATTTGTTGTTGGTCAATTTAGGACTCCGTGTCTCTGGCAATTCTGTTCTGGTATTAAATGCATTGCGTATATGCGCACAGCTTTGAAGTAGCTTCAAGTGGAATGAGAATTTATTAGTATTTTGGCTTAGCTATAGGTGGTATCACTAGAGGCGCATCAGAGGGTGCAGCTTCAACCTAATAATCCTATGCTTCATTAATTGGCACACACATTGAAAATTGAATTAATATATGATGAGGGTATGGTACGTGCGCCATTATGATGGTTAAAAAAAAAATTAAAAAAAAATTAAAGAAAACATTAATGTCGTATGCAATCAGTCCGAGAGTAAACCTTTTAATTTACACACTTTCCATTCCATTTCCAAGAGAGAAGATGCGGCTGGAGTATATACCATCAGTAAGCTTCAAAGGGAGACTCTCTTGAAGTCGTCCAGTGTTTTGTTTATAGTGCCGTACCGCTTGTACGATTGTGTGTCTGTGCTGTGAGCGCCATGACACTTCTGCCCTATAGCTCAATTGTTTTTAATTAACAGAGTCCATGGAATACAAGTAGCATCTATACACAACAAAAATAGTAAAAATAATGTATCTCCCTGCTCAGATGGTTAATTGTTTTTTTTTTTTTTTCAACTTGATGGACGACCGAAGAAGCTATAAGATACAAAATTTATACATATAGATTGAGGATGAAGATGATTCATGAGCGTTTCTAGATCATCATTCCATTGCTAATTGATGACGATCACATCAGTGATCGAATTTTCTTTCGATTTATATTTTTGTTGTTGATGCCACTAACTATACTGATGTAAAATCGGAAGGGAGTCGTATACGTACTCACAGCCAAACCAACCATGCTAGAATATGGTTTCGCTTTAAGTGGCAATCAGTGCCGCTTGTAAAAAAAATGACGAAGATCGAAGATTCATCATAATCAAATGGAATGCCACGACACGATCACTTGCTTCATATATTTATATTCTGCTGATGCTGCATGATTTGTGATTGTGATTGGCACAAATTATTATATATTTTACTTGATTCATATAGTTTTTTTTTTTGTTTGTTGTTTATATAGTTTCACGAAATACGTCATTGGATGTTAGATTGAGATAATTAAATGAAAACTCCTTGCAACTGGTTTTGAGCAGTTGAAACTGATATCAGGCTCAGGCATCTGAATGGGTGAAGGAAGGAATTAAGCTTTAGAAAATAACATATTGTTTTGGACACACAGTCAAAGGTTATCAGGAAATGATGTTAAGGCCTTCAAAGTTTAATCTTTGTAGTTTACTGTTGTCAGTTTTTTTTTGAAAAGAAAACTTAAATTTTGTCAAATGACGGGAGTTTTTTTCTGGCAATACTTTTTTCAGAGTTAGTCTTTTTGACATCTGTCACTTGAATTATGCTCCGTTTGGTTTTCCATTTTAAAATGAATAGACTAACTCCTGAACAACGATTCCAAATTTTGCCCAAATGGGCCCAAAACAAGATTGCCGTTGATCCCAATTTTCATAAACGAATTTTATTTAGCGATGAAGCTCACTTTTGGTTGAATGGATACGTCAATAAACAAAACTGCCATATTTGGAGTGCTGATAATCCTCAAGTGTATGTTGAGACACCGACCGTGACATTCTCAAAAACTCACTGTTTGGTGGGCTCTATGGAATCATTGGTCAATATTTCTTCAAAAATAAAGCCGGCTATAATATTACAGTCAATGGGGTACGGTATCGAGCCAAGATTAATGACTTTTTCGTGGCTGAATTGGAGGATGATGAAGTGGACGACCTTTGGTTCCAACAAGACGGCGCTACATGCCATACAGCCAACGAAACAATCAATTTATTGAAGGAAAGTTTAAGTGAGCGCATTATCTCGCGTCGTGGATCTGTGGCGTGGCCTCCAAGATAGTGCGATTTAACACCGCTGGACAATTTTTTGTTGGGGTATGTGAAGTCACTTGTCTACGCAGATAAGCTCGAGACGATTGACGCCTTAGAAGAGAATATTCGGCGCTTACATACGGCCACAATTGCTGCAAAAAGTGGTCGAAAATTGGGCCTCTGGGCTGGAATTTATTTGGGCCTGCCGCGGCGGCCACTTGCCTGAAATCACTTTTAAAACATAATGGCAAGCTCTTGTTTTTATAAAAAAGCTAAATCCTTGGCTATAACATTAAATTATATTCGTTTTATTTTTTCTTGAAAACCACACGTCTAAAAAAAACGACCTTATCACATATCAACTTTAGCACCAAGGGATTTCCTTCTGTTTTAGCCTTAAAGTTAAAATTAGCAAAATTCATTGAAGATGCAAAGAATTTTGTATCAATACCAAAAATTATCGTGGATTTCTTCCATCATTTATGAACAAAAACAAAAAAGTTCGCTTTTTGTACAGAAATTCCGAGATCGGAAGACTGAATTTTAAAACCAAAAAAATCTTATCTGGGGTTCCGGTTTAGTTGAATTTAAAGAGCTACCCAGCAAAGACCACCAAGCAGACTGAAAGTATTGAAAGAAGTTCAAGCTACACAGTGGCGAGGAGGCCAGGCTTTATTACACGAGGGGATGGTCTGTTTCAATCAGTGTACCATTCAACAATTTTCCTAGTATGACACTAGAGATTGTTCCAGGAGGGGATATCGATCCAACTGAGTTCGTATCCTGAATCCAAACTTTTCACCACAACCTATACCCTTTGAATTAATCCAAGGAACATGCTCAGTTCCATGGTCAGGCGGAACCTGGAAGACCTCATTTCACGAAGAGACAGCAGATAAATTCCATTGTAAGATCTTGTCCAAAAATAAGGCTGGGATCGTCTAGAAAGGTGCCGAATAGTGTGCATTGTGCAATTTTGAATCAGACAAAAATATTTGTATTCACAACTTAAGGGCATGAAAGATGATCCGCTAGTTGTATGTCCACAAACCTCATTCAATATTTTTCAAATCACATCTCACCGAAAGGCCACGGGTTATGGTATCCAATCATTCCAGCGCTATTTAGTTCACCAAAGCGGACAAAAGATAAAGAGGTAACACATGGCTATCTGGAGTCTGTATAATTCGTCCATAAAGTAATGCATCTGGATTAGAAATTGCTTGGTTTTTTCCCAAGTCTGTGGAAGTCTAAATGGAATTACCCCGGGATCAACCCAATCATAAGATCAAATTATGATCAATTCCCTCTATACGGGAAATTTTTCGATTGAAAATGATTGTGCCTCCTATATCTTCTAGAGAAGCACCTCCAACAAAGGAAGTCTGAAGATCGGGCTGAACTCCATGAAATAGCTATTTTTCTTAAAATGTTAATTTCATCAGGTGAACCCATGATTTCCCCGAAATTAAATAGCCGCCCACCTTAAGGATCTAATCGAGGATCGCTATCTATAGTTTCTCGTATAAATTTTAAAGAATCCGAATATAAATTTTCAGTCTTCCGCCCGTATTTCCTTCCGATTAAAAAAATTCGTTCTAAAAAAAGGAAGTTCATTTACAATATCCCGCTTACAAAAAAAAAAAAAAACATAATTTCCACCACTTCCATCACAAAAAAAAAAAAACAACTTGGGTATGGTTTATAGCTTCACCTCCATTATAAGTACACAAGTCCTTTAATTTGACCCTCAAGACGGTAGGAAGGTACCTATACTCAAAAAACAAAACACACCACTCCTTATTCCTTGATCGATCAACACACAAAATCCATCACGCATCGATGCTAATGGAAGTGCGATCAACCAAGAAAAATGATTTAAGGCTCATATCCTGCCAAGATATAGAGTATACAGTATAGGTATGTTATAAAGTGTTGATGTTAGTATATGCGTTCATTGCTCTGGAAAAGTATCAGCATTAGTGCGATGTGTTGTGTAACCTGATCGAGCAACCCACCCATATAGATCAGGGTTCTCATGTATGTCGTTGGCTTGGAAAGAACAAAAAAAAAAAAAAACAAATTCCATAGCCACCATAAGGTGCTGCCATAGTTACCCTGGGAAAATCTTCTTCGTTCCTCCTTTCATCATAGGATCCTTGTTGATTGTGAAATTCTTAAAATTACTCTTCCATACCATATATGACGGAAAAATGTCGAAATTACAAACATATCTAAATAAATGATCAACTTGAGGTTTTGAATAAAATATTCTTGCTGTGGGTAGGTATGTTGGCTATATGGGCATGGCAATTCATTAAGAACTTGTGGACTCTTGGGCTTGAGCCATACATTATAAATATATGTATTAGACAGGACTGTTTGGTGCATTTTTGTGTTTAGTTATGTGGAGTGATTTAGTGAATTATCGAAATCAAATACTCATGTCTCGCTGTCTGTCTGTCCGTATATACCTACCTCCATGCACTTGTGGATTCGATGGAGGGAATACATTTCAAACGAAGCACAGTTCTACGTGACAGCAATAAGAAATCAGTACCTATAACGTATCCACTATACTGCACAACCACTATAACAACCGAGAATATACTATGCACTGAGTGCTGACCATGTCATGAATTCCAGAACATTACCATGAACACATGAGGTCTGATGGCTGGGGTATCTTGTCTTCTTGTCTTTGGGGCCAGGCCACCACACCACACGCATCAGTATAAGCTCCTATAGCTTGAGTTCGTAGCTAAAACCTTTTAAGTGGCCAAGTTCGTTATTTCCATAAAATGTGGCCACCACATTCGATACAACCACTCGACTGTGTAATATGAAGCATGAATAAGTGGTCTTTACTTCATGGTGATCGATGAAGAGTGATCGAGTCGAGATGGTAGAGGGGTGAACACTGAACAGGAGGTATAGTGGAGATGTGATTGTACTCTATTGTAAGAGAGATAGATATACCCAATGCTACCTATTTGTTTTTAATTAAATTTTCAAGATAGATACGAATCATTCAAGCATAAAATGAATACCCGTGCTGCCGTGCATTATACCTACATATATGATGTCTGGGGGCTTGAGATCAGTTTGATTTCACGCATAAATATGTACAATAAAATACAAACAATGCATGTACGTATTTGCATGGGGTTGTTCAAATTTGAGTTTGTTTTAATTGAGGCATGGGAATGCGAACTTTTTTAAACGAAGCAATTTTTATTGTTTTCTTTTTATGGTACCTCTATCTGGTTTGCCAAATAAGTAAGCTTACAATAAAATTACAAACTATTCTTAAAGCATTAAATCACACTCAGTCTTAAAACATATTCTATATTTTGTAAATTTTGCTGTAGTTTTTGAGAATTCATCAGTTGAAAGACCCACCGTTGGGCGCCATTTAGATAAAGTTGTTCCAAAATGTTCAAATTTCAAAATTCTCACATGTAATTTAATCTTGTATAGAATCTTTCTTAAATAAATGCTTGAATTAATTGCACTTCACCAGTTAACTCAGATTTAAATTGTCGGTTTTGGGCGCCATCCAAAGCAGGTAAGTTCAAAGTAAGGGGGATGGTGTTCATTTCTCTCAACTTTTTTAAGAATTGACTTTTAATAAATTGCCAAAACTTATTCCTGTTTATTACCAATTAGATATATTTGAAGTAAAAGGATCAGCGTTGGGCGCCATTTAAAAAAGTTGTTAGGGTTCTAAAATGGTATGGATGCTTTCATACAATTTCAAAATATAAGAATGAAACATTAACTGCTGTTCATACTTAACATTATCAATTTAAATAATCGAAATTGGGCGCCATTTAAGAAAGTAAACACGAAAATGGTTTGAAACTCAATGTTAGCTTGGTTGTGCAAAGGGCTTCCAAGCCTAGTGCGGTGTTAATTTCTCAGCTTCATTTAAAAAAGTAAACTAAAAAATTAAACACATGTTGTTTGATTTTAAAAGTGGTCAGAAGAATTGATTGTTTTAATGTGTGTTTTAAGGAATTACCAATATTAATTTCTTGTAATGAGAAAACTTCAACTATAATCTTCGGAGAGCCGTTTGGTACCATTTAAAGAAATGAATAACATAAAGGTGTCAAACTTAAATCTCGCAAATGTGCAAATGCCAGAAGTTAAGGCAATTAAGTCACGTCAATAAAGCTTCAATCGCATTTTCTGGAAAAGCACAATTTTGAATCCTAACACTTTTTTTACTAACATAAAATAACTATAGAAATTCCTTTTTGGCTATAAAAAATTCAATATCGTATATTATGTGCTGAAATGTTGTGAGCGTTGGGCGCCATTTAAAGAAGTGGAAATTCTGAAACGGGCTAACTAATGTTTAAATGTCTTGACTTTCGGGAATGAATGACATTTTTATAAATTTTTTCCTTCATGTACATTCTACATCTCAAAAATTGCAGAAGGAATAAGCAGATTTTCTTAGAAATTCTTGTAAGTTTAAAAAATCTCTGCTCTTTGAATGTTGTCTCCTTAAATTCAATATCATTATAGTCATCTCATACGAAAAAGTTATGTAGATCTACATTTGTACAAATTATCACCAACAGTTCTCTTGCTGTATAATATCTTGCTATTTATAAGGATTGAGATATATATGTGTCACAACACTATTCACTAAGCTGGCTTAAGTTGGCTTATATTAAGTACTAATCAATAAAATTATAATTTACGATCTGTTAAACTATCACATTTAATGTGAGTCCATGATTGTAATTTTTATGATCGTAACAATTAAAACAAAAATATCTTGAGGCAAACTTAAGGTTTTATTAAAATTATTCAAATCATTTTGAAATTTTACAGACAATACTTCAATAATCCCAAATCAAGATTAGGGCACATATCAAATGAATACATCAGAAAACATGTTTTGTTAGTTTTGCCGATTTATTTTTATATTTTTGTTTTGTTGTTTTGATTATACAAATTAGAAATTAGGTAAAAAATACTTAGCAGAGTTCTGAAAAATTTCAAATAAAAGGTGTTTTTTTTAGATAGAACAAAATTTAAATTGGAAACAATTGTATAATACAATTTATTTAAGCAACATTATTTTATTCGTCAACACTGCATTAAACTGTCAAAGTTGTCAGCAAAACTAGGAAATGGAGTACCTTTCATTTTCGTCAAACTTGTATCATCACTATTTGTTACCCATTTCACTCCAATTAACAATGCTGGTGTTCCAAGTATGTTTCCTCTTTCTTGGACCATAGATCTTTCCCATTGTTAAGAACCGATACTCTATTTATCCATCAGCTGATTTCAACTGAACTAGCATCAGCTTGGTGGGAAATGCTTAGCTCAGATCTCTTGTGCAAAAAGTCCCACAGGGATCGATTCTCGGTCCAATTCTATTTTCCATACTCATCAATGATCATCTGGCTTCGAGTTGTTCACATATCACATGCTCAGCTCAGGTGCATTTTTACTCTGATGATGTTCAACTTCACCAGGGCGGCTATTAGTTTGTCGAACTGTCTTCCTGCATCGATGAGGTTCTAAGCCGATGACTTTGTTCGTTACGGCTACGCTACGGTACAAATTTCTACATATGTAGATAGAAAAATGACGCAATTTTGTAGATATCAACTCCCGTTCACTATAAATGTTCCATACTTTTTGGCCGCTGTATCGAAGCATGTTGCTGCAAACGAAACTAATCAATAACTTGGTAAATGTTTTAATAGCGAAGTTTCATCTTTTTCTTCATTTGAAAAAGGTTGTCCACCCCTGACATCATTATCCACCATTTTAGCCAAAGTAATTTCAGCCTAAGTTGACCACCTATAATTGCTTTTCTTGGGTTCGTCTCTCCATGGGCAATAGCAGTTATTGGTGTGATATGTTAATTGTTATAAATTACGCTTTCTCGTATTTAGTCGCATACATAATTCTGCCAATTGACAGTTTCCTATCGACGAGACAGATAGTGATCAACAAAAACGATCTCCCAGACGAAAATTTCCAGTGAATTTCAATAAACATAATATTATACCTACACATATTTAAATTCATCTCATTCACCGATTTGTACTTTGTTCAACTGAGTATTTTACTTTGGTCAATTTGTTGCAATATATTGTTGTTGTTGTTGTTGTATTTATTTCCACAGAATTCGCATATAACTCGGAAGAAAAAGAAAAAAAAAAACATTTCTATTTTGCGGTTACGCGATCTGAACCAGGTTAAAGGCTAACACAAGCCCAAGTACGAACAAAAATTCCATTCCATTTTATTTTTCTTCGAAATAAAAAAAAAAATAAATAAAAGTTATAAATAAAATACAAATATAAGATTGTTTTTCAATATATAATTGTGTTTTCAATAATAAATTGAGATTGTGATAAATTTGTTTGCTTCGTATTTAATATTGTAACAATTTAAAATTGAATGTGAAAAATTTGTTTTGCTAAATAATTTGCAAAAACCATAAACGAAGGAAGTTATAAGTACATTAAGTTTTTGTGCTGAATTACCTCCTTTCGCAACATTTTTAACGATCATTTGCTGACTTTGTTGAAAAGCAGCATGTTGCACGCCGCCGCAGCCGCCGCCGGCCGGCCGGCCGTTCCTTCGAAACGATGGTTAATTTTAAATTTAAGCTGTGGTACTCAACCACAACAAGTGTCATTGCTTATTTATTATTATTATTATAATGAAACGTGAACAATTAATGAGTTTGCATTTGAGTTGATTATGTACATAATATTCAATGTTTTTTTTTTAATGATAACCATTTAGTCTCAAATGGTTTTGGAGATACCTATACCCTATGTGTATATATATAGCTAAGCTATAGCTCTATACCTGTACCTACCTTGACCAGAAAACATATTTAACAACGAAACTAACTGAAAGTCGTATAACATGTATTTGTGAATTGTGTGGTTGAGCAAACAAGTGTTAATTATAAATATTTATAAGAAATTAAGTGGTAGGTTAATCGTTAAAATTTAAAAGCACATTGGTGGTTCAAGAAAATTAAATAGTTTCGAAGTGAATTCTTAGAAAAATCGTGACATACAAATGTTCTTGTAAGAAAAAATATTATTTCTAGAAGCGTTACATAAATTAATGTAGTTATTTAATAATAATCTAGTTATTTAATATGAATAAGTGACAGTTATGAAACGAAAGCAAGAAATCAGCTCGCAATAAACGGTTTTGAATAAAAAAAAAAAAAAAAACTTTTGTAGTAAAATATAAAATATTCTTAGCACTACATGCAGAAACGCATGCATTTTTCCGAGACGTTAGTTTCAGGTTTTAAATAAAGACTGCATTCTATGTAACGGCACTATTTATAAACTTCTAAGGTAATCCACGTTGATTTTTAAGTTCCATTGGGTGAAGTTTTACCTTTATTCACCACTTAATACCTCATTTTTATTCAGCCTTTAGTATTTTTCTTTTGGAATGATTTTAATTAAATTTTGTAATAAAACCTGGGGCTCAATTCCGCAAGTGTGAATAGTTTTCCAAGTACACTTTCTATTCACGCCCAAAATATGCGTGAATAAATTTGCCTATCTGTGTACGCTTTATCTGTCAAAAAGATTGCACCTCGCATGGTGTGTACACTGATTTTTGTGCACACAGAAAAAACTCACGCTTTCGGAATTGGGCCCCTGAATCTCATTCTTGAAATTTGCGAAAAACAACTCCTCAAAGAATTTTAAATCTAAAAAAGCCAATTGATTGTTTGATCGAATGTGATTTTATGTAAACAAAATTACAAAAAAATATTAAATGTCACAGGAAAATTAGTCTTTCACTTGGAAAAAAATCTGGCAAAGCTGATGGATTTTGGTGAAGAGCTTTATTTTTTTGTGTTAAGCATTTCTTAAAAAGTGACCTAAATATAGGACCAGGGCTTTTGATTTCGTAAAATCAAATTTGTTTGTAAATTCTTCGAAGAATTTTCGTTTTTTGGAAGAAATGTCACAGAAAAAATTTAATCTTATTTTACGCAAAAAAAAGATTATGAGGCGCCAGTTATTGGTATCATTGAAAACCATCATTGAAAATATTAATTTTGAATTCTGAAACTTTTAGAAAGCCAATTCAATAACTATTTTGATGCGAAAATTAAAAAAAAAATCATAAATTTAAAATGTTAAAAAATGGGTTTCAATGAAAGTTATAAGTGGCGCCCAACACTTTTTCGGTATAAGATCAATAATTGATTTTGAGAAAAATGTGCTTAAGCGCTCCCAGTGCCTTACAGGTTATGTGGAAAATTGTACATCAAACACAGAGACTAAAACTGTAAATTTTTCGAATATTTCTCTCAAAATTATTCCTCTTAAAAAAAAATTATATTCTTTTTGTATGAAGAATTTTATGAGCTAAGACTTTTTTGTTCACACACTTTATCAAAATATTTTATAGTTTTCGAAAAATTTATTAAAAAAAAAAGAATTTCAATACACCCCTCCTCCGCAAAAAGAAAAAAACATTATTCCTTGCCCCAAATTATTGTACATTTTATGAAATTCTTAGGACTTACAAATAAAGCTCTGCAGCAAAATCTAGCTTTGTCGGAATTTTTTCGAAACTGTAATTTAAAAATCATAAGCATACGTATCTACTTAAAAACATGGATGTTTTTGTTTAATTTTTTGTTTGTTTAAAATATAATGTTTTTCAAAATTTTTAAAGGGTTTATATTGTAAAATATTTAGAATCAACAAATTGTAAAATTATAACAAAATCGGTTCAACCATTGAAAAGATATACGCGAATAACAGGTGTGTTTTTTTGAAAATCCGGAGGGAGTTGGTTAAAAAAAACGACATCAGAAATTACAGAAACAAAATGGAGTTTTCATACAAACTATCGATGGTAAATATGCAATTCACGTCGGTATCTAACACAGTTTTTCTCCGTGCTTAAGTTAAGTCCCGAGAATTCTCACGCTTAGCTAAGCCCGAAGGGGATTAGTTGTTGTTGCATTTAAAATATAAATTGCTTAGCCCAGCTGTAATTTGTTTCGACCGATTTCCTTGGGGCTTGCAAAAAAAACACGGCTAACTTACAATATTAGGCAATTTTCTCAACAACAAATAAATGGAATTCCTATATTTCCGTGATTTTCTTGCCAATTTTCTAAAAGTCAGTTTTTTTTTTAGAACCACAATAAATTTACAGTGAACGCACGCCTGACCATCACAGACCAATTAAACCATATATTTCGGACTTCTCCACAATTGTAATCTTAATTTTGATAATTAAACCTCAGATTTTGTTTCTACCACGAAACCAGTTTTCGCCCTACATAGCTAGGAAAAATTGTTATCTATGCCAGCTACCGCATTGATCGTGCGTATTGGATTATCAACCCAAAGGTCTGATGGGGTTCGTTATTTAAAAAAAAATTACGCTATATAGGCGATAACTAAAATCGCTTCTATAGAATTTGACCTAAAAAGCTTCCAGAAAATACCTCTTATATAAAATGTGAAATATGTAATTTTAATGCAAACAAACTTGTGGAATATTTCAAAATGGCATTATTTTAGTGTTACTTGGCTTAGGATTATCGAGGTTAAAAAAATTTAGTGTTTGCTTAGTTTTAATCAAATTGACTTCAAGTTAAAATTGTCAGGCTTTAGCTTCCACAATAATAATAAAACTTATAGGTATGCGGGAGTAATCGAAATTTAAAAATAATCGAGATTTAAAATAAAAGAATACAAAAAAAGCTAAAAATATATAGCTTTTGCTAACCGCCATAAAATTAAAGCTTTTACTCTTTTTATTCACAGCAGGTATACCCCATCCCAACTAACATTTCAGCTTCTTTTAGCTTAGAAATATTGATATTTGCAGGCTTAACCTTATAACTATAAAGCCTCTATACGGCCTTCTGTGGAAAAGAAATTCTTATAGAAGTCATGAGCTCGATAACTACTTCCGTTAAGCCGTTTGGAAATAAGAAAAGGAAGACTAACAGAGGTTAAGAGCTGACACTCTAATAAGGCTCTTTAAATGATATAATAGAAGGTTAAAGTGGCTGTCACTTTATAAAAGCTCCATAGAGGATTTTATAGAGGTTGCTGTAAAAAGATATTAATAAGGTTTCTATAAAAAAGTTATAGAAGCTTAATCGAGTATTTCGGTAAGACCTGCCAGATTTTATTTATCGAACCTTTAAAGAAAAATCAATTAACATATAGATATATAGAAGGTGCATCTTGTCAGAATTTAGTTTAGCCGAGTTTGAAAAATCTTGTTTCTTAAAATATAAAAATTACAATGTCCACTTCATGGAAACAAATAAAAAAATCAGGTCACTACTTTAGATCTCTTGCTCTTGCTATGAGACGTAAAATTATGCTTCAGAGAGCACGTCAATTGGATCTGCAGAGGAATGCATAAGATCAAGAAAGACCACAAGAGAGCACAAATCAGGTCAGCACAAGAAATCATCAGGTCTCTCCAAATCCAGAAGGTTAGACTATTTTTGTTGTTTTTTTTTTTTAATTTTATCTTACATATGTACATCATCAATTATTTAGAAATTGACCACCAAACAAACAACGATACATCTTTTAATGAATCAAGCGAGTATTGGCATAATGGCACAGGAAACTTCAACTTTAATGAGGACCGACGAAGAAAAAGGCGAGAAACACAAACAATGTTCGCTCAAAATTTGTGTCACAGATTAGCCACATGAAGATGAAAATCAACGGCAGCCATTTTATTTTGCCTACAATCTTGAACAGTCAGATTGCAGATAAAAATGAGAACTTGGAATTAGTAAATTTGATTTTGTATACATTTTGCTTTCTTGTGTTGTGATTCTTGAAAATGTTGATCAAGATTTATCATTGATCTACGGCAACTCTAGACAGTCGAGTATAATTGTGACGTTTGGTCTGAATTAGTGCAAAGTAGTGCGCAAACTGTTGCTGACATTTTAACAATTTTCCTTCTCTCTGAGAATTTTGACACTCCTCAAAATTTGACATTTAGCCCGAAAAATCTCGAGAAAAGACTGAATAGGTATCTAGGTGTATTCTTTTTGTTCTGAAGCTGCAATTAATTACCCCAGAGATGTTATTCTCTTTTCATTTGAGAAGAGAAAAAATTACAATAAATTTGATGAATTCACTTGAAAACAAAATTCCAAAAGTCCTTGATATAGCGCACATTGTACATTGTCTGATGGCTTGGAAAAATAAAATTTGAATAATTAAAATGGAATTCTGATGCCGTTCCCATCGAAGCCTCAAGTGCGAGAACTTAATTCCAAATACCTCTCCCATATACTATATAATATTCAATAACCACATTCCATATAGAATTAAACAACTCCATTTCAAATCATCATCAGCATCGTAGTCGTCGTAGTCGTCAGAATCTTCGTAGCGCCGCCGCGCGCCGCTACCGTCATAAACTTCACATACACTCAACGAATGCGATCGTGTTCAAATATGATTAACCTCTGGGGTCGACTTTTATATACAGCGCTACGTTTGCAACATAATTTTCCAACACAATTATCAGAATGAAATTCCAATCCTATCATCTTGAGGCGCGATAGTGTCGTGGCTCGACGCAGTGTAGGTACTTATATACGAGCATTGATATTGCAACATCATCACTAAGTTAGACCTTTTGAAGAGTTGCAACAATTTTTTTTCGAATTTTATCTTCGAGAGCTCTCTCCAATTAATTGCGTTTCAAAGTTCAATTTGTTCCCAATAGTATATGGTCTTTTCATCCCAAAAGAATCCAAAATTGAAAGAGGTTTCCATTTAAAATCGAATTCAAGCGTAAATTCAATTCAATTGAAATTAATGTTTTTTTTTTCCTTATCGCACTGTGACTTTAATTAAATTAAAAAAAATACAAAAAACAATTGACGATTCAAAAACAGAAAGATCATCAGAGTACCCATAAATATAGTATACCTACCCTTTTGCTGCTTAAGGAGATTCTTCTTCTTTATTGGTCCAAACGTGCAAGCACGTAATACAATCGCCTTGAGGTCAAAAAAGTTATCATTTGCGACTTACGAGTCAGGTTTTTTCCATTTAATCTGAAGATATCAGTGCTTTTTTCAAAAACGCATTAAAAAATGTATTTTTTTTTTCAGAAATAAACATTTTTTAAGGTTAATTACTCAAAAGATTATGTTAAATGATTAAAAAAAAAAAATAATAAAAAAAATCGATTGACCACAACTCTACACGGTGGTGGGAAGAGTGGTTTTTTTTTGTCATCAGATGGGTCAAAAAAGCCATAAATCTCAAGATTTAATGTTGATTGTTGGTAATTTTGTCCTTCTTGATAAAAATATATAAGAAAACTGGAAGAATTTGGGAAACTCTGAAAGTACATATTGGCATTCGAGAAGTGTGACCATTTCAATTTTTTAAACAAATTAGCTTATCTTTTTGTCTTCATCAATTATCTTTTTGGTTTCATCAATTAGGCACTATGTGGTAAATTAGTAGAATTTATTAATTTAGTAAGATTAACGACCATTGTGAACAACTTTTGTTGAAAAGTCAATCACAACATTTTTAAGAAATAATTTTATAAAATTTAAACTTATTTTTAAGCAAAGTAAAATTATTTTATTTATGTTTATAAGATTAACTCTTGTTATTCCATTGGATTTTTTGGTCACAACAAAGACTGTGTTTCAGCTTCTTCGGTTTAAAACACATGTAAAATGTAATTTCAATACTGCTGGTCACACCAAAAACCAATTGTAGCTTATGGTGAGGCTATATATGTATATATGACAGACAGAGAAGAAAAATATTTTCAAAGATTACTCATTAACCAAACGAGACCCACTTCATCATCTCGACACATTGGCGTTGTTAAAACAAGCCTCGACTCTCTTGTAACACCAAATTTGTGTTCTCATGATTCTTGGACAAGACCAAAATCGAACCCGACATCGCCAAGCCTGGTTTCTGTACAAACAAAAAGCAACCAACCATAACACATCACCACAATCAGAAAAATTAAAATGAAAAAAAAACAAAAATGGAAGAAGTCGTCTTTCTAATCTTCGATGGTTGATGCAATTGCATCCTCTATATGTTGGCATAAATGGACAAAACAAGGGTCCACTTTATATTTTGCGAGAAGAGTGTGTCACATATACATGTGTAGCATTTGTAGAAGGACAATGAATATGCGAATGAGAGTCAGACATTTGATCATCAAGTCAACTGCGTGGCAACACACAGTTTGGCGCAATGAAGATATACATTATGTTCCATATCAACTTGGACGAAAAGTTGAGGCATAAATATTTCTACTTCTTCAGAGCATGATGGGATGGAGTATGGCGATGCGATGGTGACGGTGACGGTGAGCTCGTTGGGAAACCCAACAAGACCAAAGTCGAAAACCAGTAAGGACCATATTTGACAGCTTGCATGCTCAGCTCATCGACGAAGATCGTGTCTTCGGCCAGAGCCGATCACCATAATTGGCTGCGCTGACGTTGAGTGGCTTGAGGCTTGTTTAAGGACTGACTGCGGATCGTTGCTTGATGGGTATGTGCTGCTGGAAACTGGAATTTGTCGTTTTGTTGTCCGTTGTCATAGTTAGTAGTGATTCGTCTTCGTCCATGTTTGGAGTGTGGTTTGTTTGGCTCTTTGGTCTTTGGTGAGTTTTGGAGCTAAATGCGGGGGTAAAGGGAATTTATGATGTGTTGGATGTACGAATGAATTCATTAAGAATTTTGTTTTTTTCTTTATTTTTGTTTGTTTACATCATAAAAGCTGTTTATTAAGACATTAAAGGGTCGACAGTTAAATTTGGTCTCTTAATGGTTACATCTTTTTTTTTCGGTATAACAGTGGTAGCATTGAATTTTTTTTTTATATTTCGAATAAAATAGCGGGCGGTAAAAAATGCAGTTCTCTTAAATGTCTTAAGATGAAATGATGTCTATAAGTAATTTATTTTCCCTAAATGGGAATGGGAAACATGATGGTTGGTTGTTGTTGGAAATAATGGTTAATAAGCTTTAAAAGGATAATTATTAACTTTAAAGACTCTTTTTTGTTTTTTTTTTAGCTGCATAATGCTTATAACAAAGCCGTTGTCGACTTTCTAGTCTTTCGAGGCAAAAGGCCGTAGAGATAATTTTGATTTTGTTGTTATAAGTCTCAAGTCTGTCTTAACAATCACATTGAAAAACCTTTATCTTGAATAAGATTCATTGGGATTTTTTTTAAATAACAGATTTATCAGTATATATTATCTATTGGGAAATAACTGATTTTATGTGAAAAAATGGACGTTTTAGTTAAATGATGGAGATGTTAAAGAAAGTGTGTTTCGCCATACAGTATGTCCACTGTGATTTAAGCAAAAGCCTAGCTGGGCGAATCAATTTGTTTCAAATTTAGTACAAGGACAGTTTTGAATTTTTGTTTTAGCTTATCCGAAACATTCTCGAAAACGGAACTTCATTTTCCTGCGATAACCAAAGCGGTTTTAAGAAATCTGTGTTTCAGGCATTTGACAAAAAAATTCACAGAACGGAAATAGGGTTGTAACGTTTTTGGAGAAAACTGCCTAATTTTTGGATTATTTGCATATACCTCTTTAATGATTAAACCAATTTTGTTACAATTTTGCAGTTTCATAGTTAAAATTATATTGCATTTATAAGCAGTTTTTTTTTACCGAAAATAAAATAAATACATTTGTTAGTACACTTAAGTCCAGTTTTTCAGTGGTGAGCTAAATCAGAGTTAGCTAACTAATAGAAGTAAATTAACCCAAAGTTTTTCAGTGGAGAATGCAGGCGGGTGGACTTAGCAAACTCGTTGGATAAAACATCAAAAGTATATCTTTTCAGTTAATCCTGAGTTAATTCCCACCAAATTTGATAAATTAACTCGGGTTTAACTTTAATCTCGCACTGAAAAACTGGACCTTACATAAAGGGTGTTTTTTTTTAGACGTGTGGCTTTCAAGAAGAATAAAACGCATATAAAATAATGTTAAGACCAGGAATTTAGCTTTAAAATAAAGATAAATGTTTGCCATTATGTTTTAAAAATGATTTCGTGCAAGTGGCCGCCGCGGCTGGCTCGAATAAATTCCAGCCGAGAGGCCCAATTTTCGACCACTTTTTGCAGAAATTTGGGCCGTGTGTCAGCAATAATGCGCCGAATATTCTCTTTCAAGGCGTCAATCGTCTCGGGCTTATCTGCGTAGACAAGCGACTTCACACAACCTCACAAAAAATAGTCCAGCGGTGTTAAATCGCACTATCTTGGAGGCCACGCCTCAGGCCCACGGCGCGAGATAATGCACTCACCAAAAGTTTCCTTCAATAAATTGATTGTTTCGTTGGCTGTATGGCATGTAGCGCCGTCTTGTTGGAACCAAAGGTCGTCCACATCATAATCCTCCAATTCAGGCACGAAAAGGTCATTTATCATGGCTCTATAGCGTTTCCCATTGACTGTAACATTCCATGATTCCATAGAGCATACCAAACAGTGACTTTTTTAAGATATAACGGTGTCTCAGCATACACTTGAGGATTATCAGCACTCCAAATATGGCAGTTTTGCTTATAAACGTTCCCAGTCAACCAAAAAATGAGCTTCATCGCTAAACAAAATTCGCTTATAAAAATTGCGATCAACGGTAATCTTGTTTTGGCCCATTTGGGCACGATTTGCAAACGTCGTTTAGGAATAAGTCTATTTATTATTAAATGGCAAACCAAACTAAGCATAAATCAAGTGACAGCTGTCAAAAAGACCAACTCCGAAAAAAGTATTGCCAGATTGAAAACCACACGTCTAAAAAACACACCCTGTAGATACAAATTCTTGATCTATTTGGTATACTTTATTTTCAAATAAAAACACTTGAAGATTGTTTTTTGCAAAATATATTTAATAGGTACACTTCCTGCATTTTATTTCCTTGAGAGGCTAAGTATCTAAAATTTTTATTTAATAAGTCTACCTGTTTTATTTCAAATTTGTACACACTTAACTGTCAAATAAATGTTTAAGATATACAAATTCTCAAGCTTCTTTGAGTATCAATTATATTCACAAATGATTTCAAGAATAAAACTTAAGAATGAGCCATACAACAATTTGCTTCTCTTAATGTCAAGGTCTTTTGACTCACACCACCGTCAAGGTCTGTGCGCATATCATCTCAATAAAAGTCTGAAATGGAATTCACTGACTCTATAAATTGAAAAACCATAACAGTCATCATTCCTATATGCCAGCTGAGAAATTTGGTGGCCAATGCACTCTTAATTCGAACCAGAAGTCAGTACTTAATCACAAATTTGACATTTTTTGCTTCGCAACAAAAGACAAAAATATTTTAAAAAAGCTTTTCTAGATAGTCTCTTCGCCTTCTGTATACAAATAAAAATTTAAAAAAAAAATAAAATCCCATAATCACAAAAACACCAACTGAAACTCATAACTCGCTTCAGTGCTTCCAAAATCCATCATCAAACACCTCTTTAATATGAAAATTTATGTCAGTTTAACAGAAAAAAAAATAATAACTCGGCCAAAATTTTAGGAAAAGCAAAAAAATAAACATCCCATAAGAAAGAGCGATTCCAAATTTTTGCATCTGCTCCTCCGCACTTCAATTTTTAATGGATATCCACCAAAGACCAACAAAAAAAAAAAAATTCTTTCATATAAATAAACAAAAAAGAAAACTAACAAAAAGAAGAAAAAACCATAAAGAAGACAAAGTGCCTTATAAATACCTACAAGCCATCTCCATCATCAGACAAAAACAAAAGGCAAACCCAGTCCGATCCAAATGGCGATCGAATCAGGAAAAATAATGTTTGTTCTTCTTGAAATTTATAAAAAAAAAAATGAGCAAACAAAAGCCATATGGCTTTGTAGAATTTGGAAAAAAAAACAAACAAAAATCTCAAAATCTGAATAGTTTTCGAGATAAAAACAATTTTTGCAATTATGATTTTTTTTTTTTTTACAAATACAAAAAATACATGATTTTTTTCTTTTTTATATTTTTAAATAAACAACCGTGAGAATTTGTGAAGCAATTAAAACAAAAATGTGATCTAAAGAAGAATGATCCACATCTTGCAATATTCAATGTCACAGTGTCATTTGGATGCAACTGTACGACATGTCGCAACGCCACTATGGCTCCTTTTGACAAACTGAAATGACATAATTGATTTATGTTCCAAATCATCGGGTTTCAAAAAATAATAATAAAAATTGTGGGTGCCGGGACTAATGATTAATATGTGTAAACATCAATGTTAGTCCAAGCGCAGTTCTTAAGATCCGTAGGCGGAGTCGCCATACGTTTTTGACTACGTATACGGATCCGAAACGGAGTAAGAGGATTAGTTTGCTTTAAGGTGATCTTCAGATTTTTGTCACTGAACGTACCTACTCAATATCCTATACTAGCTAACTTCCTTAACGTAATGTGCTACACCGTAAGTGTGACCTCGTAACGTTAAACAGAGGAAAGTCATCATTTCTATTTCACTCTACAGCCGCCGGCCGCCATTTATGTTTACACATCAAAAACAGGATTTTTTTTAAGGAATGAGGAGAGGGAAAAAAAATTATCAGATTTCTAACTATTTAGACAGTGGCTACCTCAGTTGATCGAAATATTTGGAAATATCCTTTGTTTAATTAAATCAAATGTCACATTAGTCAAGGTTTAGACAACTACTGATTTCGTTGTCGAAGTAAGATGCGTTTTAAACAACAATTAAACATGTTTATTCATTACTTGGACAGCTGTTTAAAGTTAGACAACGTTCAAATAAATACACTGATCACTTTGTCACAATATTTTAGAAATACTTTAAGTATTGTAGTAGTAGAATTTTTTGAAACATTAAAATTTCAAAAAGGAGCTGGAACTAAGTTTTTTCAAGTGAATTTTCTTAATGCTGGCTCTAGGAAGCAGAGTTTCAACAGCAAAAGTTACCGAACGGAGATATCTTAACGAATCTGACAAAAAAGCCAATCAACCAACGATACGTAGAGCTTTAGCGAAGAGAGAGCCCGTTATTTTCAAATTTCAACTAAATCGACCCACCCGTTAAGGATCTTGTTAAAAGTACAGTGGACGCACAAGCGCAGAGGCCGACTTACGACGAACGCACGGGCTGTATGACGAAACCCACTTCTTCAGATTTCTCCTTCATTTGAACCCTTAAAGTTATCGCAACAAATTTACGTTTTTTTTTGCAATGAAAAAAGTACAAAAGATCCATAGTACTTGAGGTTTAAATGAGGAAAATTTTCATTTTTCAAAATCATTTTTTTTTTTTTGTATACATTCATTTAAAATATTGAACACAACAAAAAACTCATAAAACCCCAGACACATGGAGCAAGGATGTTTTTGAATTTAGATGTCATATTGCTTCTTTCCAAAAAGATACAAACATACCTTGTTGCGCGCATCTTTCACCATCACCAGGCGCAGGCGCAGGCTCAGGCGTGTAGACATCAGCGGGACGTCATTATCTTGAAAGTGTCAAAGTAACTAAGTGGAAAAGATTGGAGTGCCAAAGAAACTTGGATAGGGACAGAGAGTGTCAGTATAGTCAGCGCGGCGCGGAGCGGAGTAATGCAATAAGTGTCATGTGAATTAATGGTTTTCTATTAAAAAGACAAACCGTGAGAATTATTTAAATTTTGTAACTTGTTATTGTTGTTTGTTGGTATTGTTGTTGTTGTTGTTGTTGTGTCATTCAGATATAATTGGCGCGAAAGTCAAATTAAATGTCATGCAACATGTGACATAAAATAAATATGAATTTTCCATAAACGAATTAGAAATTGTGTGTTTATTTGAAAATCTTGTTGTTGGGTAATGATTAAAGCACTTAAGGGGGCGACAAGCAACCACATTATAGTAATGGGAAGCCATATTGCTAGCCGTATATTGATTGTATGTATGCGAGGGAGGAAAATCCCATAATGCACCCGACGACGAAGAGACCCAACTCCATTCAAGCGCATCCACATTGTCTATAGTTTTTTTTTTTTGTTCCCGATGGATGATTCCGTCGGATCTGAATATCGAAGGAAAAGGGGGAAACTATAATTTCCCCAGATGTGTGTGCTCGTTGGCCGCATCAAATACACAAAGGCTGTGTGCATAACAGTTTGATGTTTGTCTATTTAGGGAGAAAGGGAAGGGATTTTGTTTTCCCTTTGTAATGGGACTGTAATTAGGATTAAGTGTTAAAATATTATTTATGTGAATGGGAAGAGAACTAATATTTGATTTTTTTTTTTTTTTCTTTTCGTTTTAGGTAAGCTTCCTTCAGAGATGAGTGTGAATATTTTTAAAGACAATAATGATCATCTGGAAAGTATCATGCATAACTTATGGTGTAAGTTCTTTGGCTATTTTGAATGTTATTTTTGAATTTTCAGCAATTTAAAAAACACAGTTTTTATATTATGGTTTCTTTCGGGCTTTTTAAATGGCCTTAAATTTCAAAAAATAATAGAAGATAACTCAGTTTAAATAGAAATCAGCTTGTGACTGAAGATTCATATGTAAATTATCTTTTTATGAGTCCGTAATATAAAGTTGAACATAATTTGGTTTTTGATGACGTTCTTAGTTGTTTTTCCAAATGAACCCCTTATCATTATAATTTGACTGATTACAACTAAGTTAACAAGCGTGGCCCAGATTACATACAGGGTGGTTCGCATAAGGTGTGACAAAAAGCTAGAGCATGTAGGTTGGGCCGAGACAAGAAAAAAATCGAATGAGAGCGGGGTTTATTCCCCTCCGTTTAGCTAGGAGGGAAAATGACTTAAAACAGAAAAAAAAATATAAAACAAAAACAATGGTAACACTAACAATGTCATGCTATACTTTTTGTAAAGCCAGAGATTTTTTTTATTTTCTTTTTAATTTTTCTTTTTTATTTTTTGTTTTAGTGAACGATTTTGGAAAAATTAATTTTCAATCTCAAAACATTGTTCCAACTAATTTTGTTCAAAATTTTACGTTATTAAGTATTATTTTTGTTATTATAATTTAATGCTCTTATAAATTTGTAGTCCAACACCAAAAACCAGATGCTAAAATCTCTTCTAGTTCTTAAGAAAATTTGAAGTAACAGAAATAAAATGTCCTTGATTTTTCATCAATCCATTTCTTAAGTTGCTCTAATGATCCTATTTCCACTAAAGTAGAATTAGTTATTTTAAATTTTCTCAAAAAGTAAAAGACATTTAAGCATTCGGTTTTCTATTTTTGACTAAAAATTTATAAGAGCATTGAATTTTGAAAACAAAATTAGTACTTAATTAAATAAAATTTTGAAAAAAAATTATTGTGAAGTTTTTTTGTTATTTTTTGTTCATAACTTTGAGTTTAAAAATTAATTTTTCAAAAACCGTTCCCTAAATCAACTTTGTTTTAAAAGAAAATAAGAGAAGAGATTTCTGGCTTTATGAAAAAATATAAAGTGCCATAGTAAAAATTACCTTTGGTTTTAATAATTTTTTTCTTAGTTTTAATTAATTTTTTTTTAGAAATCTGACACTCTTTTGTAAACGGGAGGGGGGAATAGACCCCCCTCCCATAAAATTGTTTTCTTATATCGAACCAACCTATACGCTCTAGCTTTTTGTCACACTTTAAACGTTATGCGAATCACCCTGTTTAATAACAAGATGCGCGCATGGAGTGTTAAGCATCTTCTTATCTTTGTTTTGATGTAAGATAACTCTACTAGGTAAAGCTATTGCTTTATAGCCCTGTTTCCATATCGCTTTTAAATAAAGTCCATGGCAGTGTAATTTTGTCAAGACGCAGATAAAAGAAAAAGTGACTATACAAGTTTATTATATCTCACAAATTTCACCACAATTAGTTAAAACAGCTTGATGCTTACTAAATAACAAATACAAAATGGTATTGTTTTTTTCCCACGACAATGTTTATGGTGAAAAGACAAACGACATCAAAAAAATAAAAAAAAATAATTTAACATATTGTCAATAAAAAATCAAAGATGCAAAAGAGAAACAAAACCATCATCATCATCATCAGAGCCGTACGCCTATGGGTGATTTAAATAAGTTATTCAAAAGTTAATGTTCAAACATTAATTAGTCATTGACATATTAATAAATTTACTTTTTTTGTATAAAATCTATCAACAACTTGGGAGAGTCTTTTAAAATGTGTGTGTGTGTGCTAGACAAAAATCTGGCTTTGAAATGAAAGCAAATTAACAATTTAAGATAAATCGAAAAATGGTATAGGGGAGTAGGAGGTAACTTTGGAAATGTTTTCTTTCAACGAATAATGTACAATTTTGTGGATTTTAGTTTAAAAGATTTTTATTTTTAAATACCATGTCGGTCAAACAGCGCCGTTAAAAACCCCATATACTGCCAAAACCTTTTTTTCGAAAATTTCGGGCTTTCTTTCTCCGAAACGCGTCGCTAAACCTTAATATTTATAAAAGTCTTTTGCTTTAATCATTATGTTTATACCACATAACTTGGAGACAAAAACAACATGCATTGTGACAATCCTCTGTGTTCTGCGGTTCCCTTCTTATCGTTGACACTTTTAATGTCCCACTTAATGAATTTACCCTAAAAATAGTAGGATTTCAATACGGAAATCGACTTCGGAAGAAAATTGCGAACCGTTAATGGAAGGAACGATGCGTATACCTGAATCTCTGTCTCATCTGTACCTCCTCGCCCTACAGCCTAAGCCATTTAGTCAATTTTCTTCAAATTTTTAACTTAAAGATTTTGTTGATGAGAAATTGAAATTTTATTTTAGCTCCAAAAATAACGGTTACCTAGCTTACGCCCACCAAGGAAAAAATATTGCTTTTCTCAAAACTGGTTCCAACGATTTTGATACAATTTTGTCTGTAAAAGCTAATGTAAGTGTTGTCTGCCTTTCTGTAAAAAAAAAAACGAACCAAAAACCGCGTACCTGTCATATAAATGGCGCAAAACATCGAATTTAGCTGCGGCTGTGTGGCACGTAGCGCCGTCCTGTTGAAACCAAATGTTGCCAATATCATCCTCTTCAATTTTTGTGAACAAAAATTCGTTCAACATGGCCCGATAACGATCGCCATTGACTGTAACGGCCACTCCTTGCTCATTTTCGAAAAATGGCCCAATTATGGCTCTGGACCAAAATCCGCACCAAACAGTGACTCGTTTTGGGTGTATCGGCTTTTCAATGTATGCGTGCGGGTTTTCTGTGCCCCAAATGCGACAATTTTGCTTGTTTACTATCCGCCAAGATCAAAATGAGCTTCATCTGAAAAGATGATTTTTTTGGCAAAATCGGCATCTTCTCTAAGTCGATCGCAGGCCCACTTAGCGAAGCGTATACACAACCATATTCGTTCAGCGGAAGGATAAAACTAATTATCTGTCAAATCAGACATGAGCTAAGTGTTACC
This sequence comes from Leucozona laternaria, assembly GCA_932273885.2. Classification (NCBI taxonomy): domain Eukaryota; kingdom Metazoa; phylum Arthropoda; class Insecta; order Diptera; family Syrphidae; genus Leucozona; species Leucozona laternaria. The sequence continues at coordinate 9,857,874 of OW026368.1, forward strand.
ATTCACGAAATAAGCACTAGTTGAAAAAAAAAAACGTTAGATGGCCGACCCTTTATTTAAGAAGTTGTTTTAGTAATTAAAATAATGAGTTTCATGCTCCTTTACAATCCGTTAGCATGGCGTGGATAACGAGCCCCTTAACCACTCCAAACCGTTGTTTTGTCTGAAATTAAAGTCTTGAACTTCTTTGGGTTGATCTTCACCCCAAATATGACAATTTCGCTTATTAACGTAGCCATTAAACCAAACACATGCCTCATTGCTGCCAAATAATTTTGTCGAAAACAGTGGTTGTTCTTCAAGTAAATTAAAACTTCAGAATGCCTTAACGGTCAAAATTTTGAAAGAAAGCATTTGTAGAAAACAATTATTTTGTATTAACGCTCCCGTACTTTTTTATACAAAAATAAGCTAAAACCCATTCGTTGTTGGAGAGTGTTTCACAGCTGTTCGCTAAGAAAAAATTATATTCAACCATTTCAAAGAATTTTAAGTGAACTTAATTAAATAAAATTAATTGTTTCTCTTGCCTGAGATCATTTGTTTCCAAATATTCCTCCATTTTGATTTTTATTTTCAGAAGGAAAAATTTTGCGCAAGGTGCGAACTAGGCTTAAATTGAAATTCTTATTTCTGAAAAAAAAACTTTTGTATGTGTAATGGGTGACACAATCAATCCTTCTGAAACACCATATGTATAACGAAATAAAACAGGGACCCATGTTCTGTAACTCTAGCATCGATAAAATCAGTCGAGAAACGATGAAAAATGTAACAAAACTCATACGATTTGTTTCAATTTTCATCGTTTCTCGACGGATTTTATCGATGCGAGAGTTACAGAATATGGGTCCAGGCTTCTGTTTCCAAAACCTCGAGACAAAATACTTAAATGAGGTGATGTGTCAAAACCCATATGATTTTTTGGTCAGTTGTGTCAAATTCCTTGCCAAGTCAAGGAGTTGCAATAATGTCACTTGTTAACTTACTTATTTTCTTACTTGCTTAGAGCGCAAAAGCCCATGTTCAAGGTAAGGTTAGTTAAGGTTAGGTGGGGCGTGCGCAGCCCGGAGGCTTTTGCGTTCACGGGGGCCTGTTGGTCCATTGTGATCCTCTTAATTTAAAAAGCAGAGATGCCCCTAAACTAATGACTGGCAGAGACTGGTTCATTTCATTTGCCAACCATCAGCCTGTGCTCACTATGTATTTTCTCATGTTTTCCATTGAGAGCTGCGCTAGATCGTCCAGTTCTCCAACAAATTTGTTTCCAAAATATCGAAGGCGATTTGTTTGAATGTTTGGGCAATCGCAGAGCAGGTGTTTAATGGTTTCAATTTCTTCGACATCGTGACAGCTCCTTCAGAAATCGGGTGCTAATACACCCAATCTATTGTGCCAATGGCACAATGTCCCGTTAGTACACCTATCAAGGTTCTAATATTCTTTTTACTCAGCGATAGAATATACTGCGTTTTCTTTTCATTAATTCTAGGCCATAAGCTTCTAGAGATAACGCCATCGTTCCTGGACATCCAGTAGTTATTGATTTGATCTTTCGTTTTTATGTCTATCTTCCTTTTAATCATGCCAATCGGGACATCTGGTCCCATATCTTCTTGGCTACTGTTTGCCCTATTTGATACGGACCCCTTCCTTGCCAGTTCATCTGCTATATCATTCCCTTCAATATTGCTATGTCCAGGAACCCAGCAGAGTTTGACTTGGTTGGTGTTGCAAATATTGTTTAGTATGCCTCGGCATTTTGCTACTGTCTTGGATCTTATAGTCTCACTGGATAATGCTTTGATGGCAGCTTGGCTGTCCACGAAATGTATCTCCGAGGATTTCTTTTTTTCTTGTGAACTATTTCAGTCGCTTTTTCAATAGCGTAAATCTCAGCTTCAAAGACACTACACTGATCTGGGAGTTTATATGATTCTCTTATATTAAGAGCTTCACAGAACACCCAAGCTCCTGTCACTTCTTCAAATTTTGACCCATCAGTGTAGATGGGGATACCCTGTTCACTGATTAGTGAGTTAGGTTCCCATCCATGCCTTTCGGCTATTAGAAAAGAGAAGTTTTTGTTAAACTTTATTACAGGTAGTACGTAATTAGTCTTCACATCAAGTCCGGCCACTGTGACATACCTTTGCAAGATAGACTCATGACCATAGGTCCTGTGCTTCCAAGAGCCCATGATCAAACGATAGAGCGCAGTCATACTACCCCAAAGCAATCGAAAGCTTGATTGTTTTCGTGATAAATATTTAAGAACAAAACAATTTTTTTTTCGGCAATTTGAATACCCTAAAAACCATAACCAAACATCACATCACTCCCATCACTATAATAGGGTGCTAGAAAATCATATACCAAGTTCAATCTAGATTACGGAACAATTCGCGTAGTTATACTCACACTTAAAAACAAACTCGTCAATCATCGACTTCAATCTCAAAACACCAAAATTGACCATATTTTGCCAGTCAGTTCCGCTATGCTGATTGGTATGGTGGTGAGTCAAGACCGTCGTAATACTTAGAACATCATAACATATTTCAAAACGTTCTGCGTTCTGCCATCTCCTCCGCATCAAGCACGAACTAAACAAAAAAATGTGTTTTTGTTTGGATAAGGATCACTTCACAAATATAATTATTAAATTGTGTTTTATTGCATATGATGTGGTGCTGGCTGGTATGACTGAGTCGCTTTGGTTATAAATATTTCGAGTTTCATATATATATTATATAGGAACCGTACCTGTTTTATTAATAATAATAATAATTGCAGAGTGTCACACAATAATGCTCGAATAAATTTCAATTTGTAATTACTTAGTCGCAGCAAACAGGTGGATTGCTTAAAAGTTCCTTACACACATCAGACACGCTGTTATGCATGATGAACTTGCAACAACGCACTATGATGTTTGTAGGTTGTATACCTATAGACTTAGGAAAAGGGTGATTTTATTTCCCTATAATAATAATTATTTTATCCAAAGGAGTTGCCATTAAAATATAAGCATCAGTGTGTTTTTTTTTTTTTTTTTTGAGTAGCAACTTTTAAGCAAGCATATGTGGGCGCAATTTGAATTTCCTTCCTTCCGACTTAACACACTCAAACGGTCAACACGGTGATATTTTACGGCAGCACCCTAAAGTGGTAATAACTCATTTTGGCTTTTATTTTTGTAACGGTGAATGGTTTGATAGTTTACACTAGAGACATGACTTTATAGTGCTTCTAATTATTTACACTAAGTTTTTGCTCTCTGTTCGGCATTTTTGTGTGTGTCTCTTTTAGTTCCGAAATAAATCAGTCGAGCCCTAGGCTCTATGTCATATACAGATCGGATATTCATCATACAATGAATATGACAAATACACATTCTAGATAGCTAGATAGGAAAGGTATGGTATTCGCATAGATGGATATGCTCTTTTTTTTGTAACAGACAAACTTAAAGGGGGAATCACAAAGCGTGGTAATTATTTAACGACCCAACGCCAAAAAGGAACAACCGAATTCACGCCTCGATAGTTTGGTGGCGTTCGGTTGGTTTAGTTTGGACTATAGAGTCAGTGTATAGGTATATGTGTGATGTGACACCGGATTGAATAGCACACTGGCCCCAAGTTTTTTAGCACACAAAAAAAAAATTAGAAAAAAAAAAACAAATTGATGAAAATAGGAATTTTTCTATATTGGTCAATGCGAATAGTGCAATAATTAAAACTCAGAAATACACAAATAACGAATTTAAGGGAAGATTATGGGTCGCAAGAAATTGTTCGTTTAATGCCAAGTAAAGTCTTCCAATGAAAAATGACAGCCTTATAGGTACTTCAAACTCAGAAGTTTGCAAGAAGTTTCTGATGGAAAATAAGGGTCATTTATCCTTGAAATTTCTTACAAATTTATAGAAACTGATTCTTTTCAACAAGAAATTGTAAAAAATTGTAAGAAATTTCAAGTTACCAAACCTATTAAATTGACAAGATACATTCGTCAGTTGTGATAGTTGCTAAATGCCAACTTTTGATTTTATGAAAAAAAACCAACTTTCAAGATTAAAGTAAAAAAAACACAGATTGAAATTGGTCTTGAAAGTTTGATACTTGCCGGATTTCAAGGAATGTAAGCAAAATCAAAGACTACGAGTAGAAACCCACGAAAAGCAAGCCACAACTGTATCTCTTGGTTAGAATCCCAACGGGTCACAACTCACAAGTGACAACTCAACGGGAACCCACTTGAAGCTAACTTATATACAGAGAGTGTCAGAGGATGAAGGGAGAAGATTTGTGTAAATCGTTCATTTCAAATGATCGAATCGTTAAAGAATCGATTACCAAAATGATTCGATCATTTTAATCAATCGATCATTTGATCATTTTCATTCCACTCAATTCATTTTTTCAATTTCATACTATTCCGATTCGATTTTTGATGTGTAAACATCTTTATGCCGGCAGTAGAGTGAAATAAAAACGTGGACTTCCTCTCTGCGACGTTACGATGTACCACGTTACGTAGCGCGTATTCTCGGAAATAATTTGACATTTTGACACCTGTCAAATTAAAAGTGTTCTAATGGACCTAGAGAGCTGGGCGTTACTTTAGGTAATTTCCAACTCCTAAATAGATGGGAGTACTCCGTTTCTCGGTCCACCGTACCAAAAATGTTGGCATATTTTGACATCTGTCAAACTAAGACTTTTTTTTATTTCGATTTCGATGACATTAAATCTTCGAATTTAACGAATACTGTGCCGGTTTTGATCGGATCCAATCTGACCCATATTTCTTTTCTCCTATAAAATATATTAATGATTTCAATAGAGATTGATATCGAAAATCGATATTCATTGAAATGATTGAGATTGGGATGGAAAATCGAGAATAATCGAAATGATTGAGATTGCGATCGATTGAAATTAAAAATTTGTGATTTCAATCATCAATACTTTTCGATGATCGGATCAAAAAAATCAAATCGTTCCTGATTGACACAGCCCTAGAAGAAGGCTCATCTCACTTAATTTTTAAATGGCCCAGTGTAGCGCACAGAGTAAAAAAGCGGCTTTCGGAGAATACTTTTTCGATGAAGTGGCTGATATCTCAATTAAGCCACTAAGGAATATTCTAGACATCATTCAGAATTCAGGATGGTTCAAGGAGGCACCAGCACCTAATTTACCACGAACCTCCCTCCCGTTTCTTCACCTAGCATCCTGGGGAGGTCAATAAAACCATTGAGATCCAAAGGAGGTAATATGCTGACTGAATCATCACCCTTTTAAACCTTACTTAATTTAAAATGAAAAAAATGTGTCTGAGTGCCGGAGGTCACGGTTAATAGTGTTAACATCAACGTTGTCTAATCGCAGTTTTGAGGATCCATATTTGGATCCGTATGCGAAGTCGTCGGTACGGTGTTGTTGACTACGTGCACGGATCCAAAATGGACTAGTTTGCTTGAAAGGGTCTTAAGATTTTTGTCACTGAACGTACCCAATATCCTACTATGCAGATTTGCGTAACGTAATGTGATACATTATAGAGTGTGACCTCGTAACATCTCACAGAGAAAGTCCACGTTTTAATTTATCTCTATAAGTTCTGCCGGCATAGATATTTACACATACAAAAAAATGATATCCCACGGTTTTATTTTAATGATCTTTGGGAGAATTATTAACGTTTGACTATTAATCTGGAGAATCCTATATGATTATGGTCATACCAATAAATTTAAGGGAGAAACGTCCTGAGCCTCATCGTAAACTTAACCCAGGAAGAAATCCTTTTATTTCTTCAAAATTACATACATTGATTAAAAATTTAAATTTCTCACTAATTTTTCCAAGAAACCAATACCTGATCCGAACAAAAAAAAAAAAAAAACAATTTTGATCGAAGTAAATTTGACAGAACAATAGATACGAATAGATACTACACAACGCATACACCATTCATTGGCTGGCTGTATATCTATTAGATACTTTCAATGGGACTGTCCTCGTGATTAATAAATAAATTAAAACATTTATCATCATGTTATGGAAAAGACGGGGGTTGGTCGGTAGTATAGTTGATTGAGATGGAGAGGGTGGCTTAATTTACCCCCATTTTTGATTCTCATCCGCGCTTATTGTGTGGGTGGTGGTGGGAAAAAATGGTTTTCCACTGAAATAGTGCGAATTTTTCACACCATCTTCCCATCCCATACACTCGCAGATGAAAACCATTGCTATTTTTTTAAGCTGATCTATGACTGCGCTGCTGCTGATGGGACATTCGATCCCATGATCGTTAATTGCAGTTAGCCAAAGCCTATATGTGTTGTTCTATCTGTTATACTGTATATATACAGAGCTTCCATCATCGCACAATGTTTCAGAGGCGCGAGGTTGGAAAGTGTAAGATAATATATGCATTTCCAATATGCAGTATACTTAATGCCTGGGAATATGCTTGACACAATTTTCACTGGTTTTATATTTTCTGCATTTTATTTCACTTATTTTTATTTTTGTTTTTGTGTTTGTGTTGTTGTTTATTTATTTTTTTTCTGTCTCGTATGAAAAAGATACTTTTTGTCGAGATCTGTCATGAGATAGCGAATTAACATACTGCTAGCAATGGCCAATAAATTTCATTTGAAGTTCAATTGTCGTCTATAGAATCTAGATGGAGCTGTTTTGAATATCATTTTTCAAATACATAAAACTCTATGTAGTCGTATCTACTGTTGAATGCTATACAATGTTGAAGGAAGGGTGTGGAGCGCTTTGGCATTCACGCATATAAAATCTCAGACTGGTATAGATAGACCCACCATAGATAAATATAATGAGAATATGCGTTTTTTTTCTGTATATAAGTGCGGTGATCAATAATAGATCATTATCCACGCGTTCTAACCAACTTAATGACAGCTATAGAGAAACATAAATTTAAGTGTGTGTCTTTTTCTCTAGATCCCGAGTGAAATTAAATTTGAAAAAAAAAAAAACAGAAAGGAAGGATGTACCTACTCTTAATTGCGCGCCAGACAGCCGAAGCTATAGAGCTATAACCTGCGGAGTTTAGAACTTGTTTCAGAGGATGTAAATCGCCGGAAATGGTGGCAACTTGATTGGATTTTACTATAGGTACCTATACGATCCCCGCGGTGAGTGGGGATAATTAATGATTGTCGCATAGCTAATAAGGGAGATCATATACAGGTGTTTGTGTTCATAGTTTAGAGACTCTTCTATATATATAGCTGTGGATATCGATATATTTGGATGGAAGAGGTATGTTATATATTTGAACATAATTGAATTAAAAGTTGATTGAACTTTGCATCAAACAGAGCGAACATTTAATATTTTCGCAAGAGATATTGGTACCACTATAGCGCAAAACAAAAAAAATAACAGCGATCGTAAATTGCTGATATTTGACAGAAAATTATTAACTATATAAAGGCCCGTGTTTGGGTGGTAATAGGCATCTATTCATATCTTAAATTTATTTGACAATTTTGATTTGTTGTTACATCAGCTGTCATGAACTAGGGATTACAACAACACATACCTGTCCATCCGGACAAAGCTATCCAGCTTTGTATAGTTACCCGAAAGCGGCCATTAATTAATGCCTCTAAGAAGAGAGGTCTTTTTAAATGCAACCTTTACTCACTGGTAAATTAGTTAGAATAGAAGGATAGGAATAACTATAGTCTAGACGAAATATTTAGGATGGACAAATTTTCAAGATGAGATTGTCGAAATTACTAGTAAAATCCCATAAACAGCATCAGGAAGTAATATGGTAACGTATCACATTAAATATCGGGTTTTTCAATAAGAGCGGTACAAAAGTTTTTTTAAATAAAACAAAAACGGTTTTGGATATCAATAAAATTCTTTATTCTTGTGAAAGTACGTTTGATGCCATTATGTATGGAACTCGATTTATTTTGCATGGCTACCACAAGCACGCTTGCAGAAGTCCAGACGCTGAACCCAATTTTCGACGGTTTTCAAGCATAAATCGGCTGATACTGCTGCAATTTCACGTTCGATATTCGTACGAAGTTCATCAATCGTCGCTGGCTTGTTGGCATAGACCATAGACTTGACGTAGCCCCACAGGAAATAGTCTAATGGCGTCAAATCGCACGATTGAGGCGGCCAAGCGACTGGACCATTTCGTGAGATAACACGTTCTCCAAACTTGGTTTCCAATAAATTGATTGTGACATTCGCTGTGTGGCTTGTGGCGCCGTCCTGTTGGAACCACATGTCCTCCAAGTCTATATCATCCAATTGGGGCCAAAAATATTCGGTTATCATTGAACGGTAGCGATCCCCATTCACAGTAACGTGCCGGTCTTGATCATCACGGAAGAAGTACGGCCCAATGACGCCGCCGGCCCATAAACCACACCAAACCGTAATTTTTTCGGGATGCAATGATGACTCATAGAGTACGTGTGGATTGCTGCCTGACCAATACCGTATATTTTGTTTATTGACGATGCCATTCAGCCAGATATGAGCCTCATCGCTGAAGATGACGTAGAGCTCTTAACGTTGAGGCCACTGACTCCGAATTTCGGTAGGAAATTTTAATAATTTCGACTCGTTGTTGGCTCGTATATCCTTCCATCATGAAATGGCAAACCTTACTGAAGAGAAATATAAAAAAGAGCGGCAAGAAATATGGCGTCGTTTGCTGTCCCTGTTGCTCTACTTTTGTAGCGTCTCTGTTGAAAAACCCTTTATAAAAAATATTAATAGTTTCTTCCTGCCAACGCGATGTTGACGTTTCGAAGAATTTGGACTTTTCATATTCATAGGGGAATAGATTGACGTTTGATTTCTGTTGTTAGTTGATCTTGTTCTTGAATTGAATAATAGAGCGATGTTTTGGTTGCGCACTTCTTACCTTGAATGATAATTTAGTTCTTGATTAACGATTAAGGAACAGTTTGTCGGTCGGAACAATCCTCTTCCACTTGCACGTCCAACTAGCCACATTCTGACTCTTCCTCTACTGCGCTATGACATCGCTTCGCTCGGTGGTTAACTCTAAGATTTCTCGGACTAGAACATTGATATTCATTTGCTATAAATGGCCCAGACACCTCAGGCGTTAGCTTTTCCTTTTTTTTTGACTTGGTCGGTTTCGCTGTTCAGTTTGCTCGTGTATATAGGTATCTTCTTTTAGAGGATCGAGAATATGATGGAATGCAATTCTTAGTACACGATCGTTCATCGATGGTGCCCTTGTTGATTCCTGCAGGCCTTGAGGGGTTCCTTTCATATTTTAGTAAAACTTCCGGACCTCGTCCACCTCACTTATGCTTCTTCTTTTTTTTTGCAAAAAGCCGATGTTCCTTTTTCCTCTTTGTTCGTAGAGCTCTCTTCTTCTATGCAGCTCCGCCGTTATGTGTTATAATTATTAAGGTGCATCCCTCATGTCCTTCCCGGCACTGATCCTCAAATCAGGAGTTTCGTTTATGGTGGTTGTGTAAGACCCAGGGATCTCAGATGGCTTCTTAACAGTGTTGCTACTGGTTTGCAATATTTGGTGTTAGTGGCAAAGGGCTACTTAAAAGATTTATAAGAGACTCAACGCTCAACCGAACAAGAGCTATAGAGATCTTTTGCGATTGAAGCTTTACGACGGTGAACTTCTGCACAGTGTTTTCCTGTTTTTGCCGTGGTAGTGACACTTACAGTCATACCAGAGGCTGTTTTAAGGAAGTTTAAGGAAGAATTACCAACAAATTAAAGGTATGAAACGGAAAATGTTCGTGTTTATTTAAAATCTTCAGTTTAATTCGAAGAATATATACATACATAACACATTTTTTTTAAATTCATTGGAATTGATCGAATTTTATTTCGATGTCGCACTCATACCTACATGAAATACGGTTGTTCTTGTGGTGCTTGTCTCTGTATCGATTGAACGATTTCGACTCGACGCAACATTGACAGCCATTTCTTGATGAATGATCTCGGTTTCCAATTTTCCAGGTTCGGTAAATTGAAATAGATGTATAAATACCTATACTTGTTCTCAGTCTCGATGCACAAATTTGGTCTTATGTTTGTTTTCAAGAGATTATTAGCACTTTATGCATCTTTCAACATCCGCAGAATGTGGGGTACAAGCAAGCAGGCGTGCTGATATTGTTGTCAACTCTTTAAAATGAGAGTATCGTTCAGGTTTAACCAAATATTGAACAATTTTTTTGAGAATCATTTTGTCCACGATTTTGTTCTGGCAAAAATCATTATACTGGAGACAAAGCGCTGCTAAATCTACATCTGCTGCAATTAATTTATGCAATTTTTCAACAACTGAGGGGTCATCGTTAAATTTTAAGAAAGCCTCAATAGCAGGAAAAAGTTCTTCGCTTTCACCTTGAAATTGTTGTTGTAAAGATACGACTTGTTTATCGCTATTGACCGTATTTCTTTATTCAACTCGATATTATGCAGGAACTTGTTACCATCAGTAATCACAATTTTACTTTTTAAGTTACAAACGAAACCAGATGGAATTGGTAGTCTCTTGCAATTTTCAAGAGATATAATATAATTTTTCACATCAACGGGCATTTGTATTAGGGTAAATGAATCTGCCTTAATTTTTTTTCTTAAATCTTTGAAAAAATTAATAAAATATCACCTAAACAAGCAATACTACCTATGTTAATTTTTAATATTAGTCAGAAAAGAATAATATACTCTTGACTGCGCATCAGCATTTCTTTGATACATGGATGCAATGGCTCACTAACATTATTAAATTATTAATATAGTATTTATTCAGAGTATGGGTAGTGCCAAAAAAAGATAAATAAGAGCTAACTATAGAGTGCAGTGCAAAATAGTAATGACCAGAAACGTGATTTAGAATTACCAATTTCAAATAGTAATTACCAGAAAACATAACAATTACCACTTAAAACAGTCCCTGAGTCATACGTTGGATACAATAAGCTATAGTGTTCTTGGCCTTGCCAGTATTGGCCCCTGTGAATATGTTTTGTGGGAACTACGTTCTTGCTTCTACAATTTCACGCCTTGCATCAAATTCGATCAGTCCGAATTAATCATCTCTCTAAACGACTAATATAAAGGGTCCGCCAAATAACTTCTTTTTTTTTGAAAATGGCGCAAAACATGGAGTGTAGCGCCGTCATGTTGAAACCAAATGTTGCCAATGTCCTCCTCTTCAATTTTTGTGAACAAAAATTCGTTCAACATGGCCCGATAACGATCGCCATTGACTGTAACGGCAACTCCTTGCTCATTTTCGAAAAATGGCCCAATTATGGCTCTGGACCAAAATCCGCACCAAACAGTGACTCGTTTTGGGTGTATCGGCTTTTCAATGTATGCGCGCGGGTTTTCTGTGCCCCAAATGCGACAATTTTGCTTGTTTACTACCCCCCTAGATCAAAATGAGCTTCATCTGAAAAGATGATTTTTTTTGGCAAAATCGGCATCTTCTCTAAGTCGATCGCAGGCCCACTAAGCGAAGCGTATACACAACCATATTCGTTCAGCGGAAGTTTTAAACTAATTATCTGTCAAATCAGACATGAGCTAAGTGTTACCATTCACGAAATAAGCACCAGTTGAAAAAAAAAACGTTAGATGGCGGACCCTTTAGCAGATCTCTTTGAATACACACATAACTTTAACTATCATTCTCAGTTTAAAGTGTTATGATTTTTTCCTGTGCGGCTATACGACATTAAATGTTTTTAATAATCATCCCAGAAACATCGAAGCCCTAAAAGATAACATACGCAGCGAATCGCCAAACATTAGCGCCATTTGACCGACAAATTTTGTAAGACCATTAAAATAAAATTTCCAATGTTGGGGAAAAAATTAATAAAAATGTCTTATTTTCTTGTACTTATTTTTTTTCCGTTTAAAAATCAATACATCTGCCACGCTCCACCTTAAACATATTTTAAACTTATAAATCGACAAAAATTGAAGGATAATCACTTTTTTGATACACAACTCTGTCTTTAGTTACCCTACAACCATCTGCATTTTCCTAGAACTCACAATAATCCCTAGCTAACAATTCTATTTTATTTTTTAACCAAAATATGATCAAAATACAAAAACTAAAATCCCATAAATTCTGTTTGGTTCTTTTCGTGATTAAACTATGACAAAATAAAATAATATAACAATAGTTTATTCAGTTAAATCTGTTTATGACCAAACAAAAAAGGTATTTTGTGTTGCCTAATTTACATCTCCAATAATAATGTCATAACTCTTCATAAAGGTGTGTTTTTTTCTGTCTTTTTCTTTTGAAGAAATGTGATTGATTTGCCAAAATCAAACAAAAATTTCACAGCAAATACCTTCATCCGCGAAATCACTTCAAAACATTCAAATAACGATCCTATTGTCAATTCAAATAGAAACAACTTCATTAAGCCAAAAAGCTCTGTTTATACACTCGAAGCATCCAAACTCTGTTTACGTGTTTCAAATATTTAATCAAGCCCGTTTAAAATAACGACAACACAATAAACCCCACTATCAAAACGGACGACCGACTCGAACGCGAACGCGAACGCGGCGCACGGATTCAGCTTTGTTATTTTTTTTTTTTTTACTTTTTGTTTATAAATCAACAACAATTTCATGCTTTATAGAAGCTAATAACTACAAAAATAACAACAAAATATGATTAGAATCCGTTGTTATATTGGTTTGGTTGGTAATAATTTAAATGGGAATGTCAGCAAACTGATGAGCCACTGTGCATGCCTGGCACGTCAAATATACAATATCAGTGTTTCATGTTCCATTGCTCAGTTCTTTAATAACTTAAATAAATAAATGGCGTCAACGAACATGCCAATAAGCATTTTTTTCGAGCTCATTTGAAAACAAAAATTAAAAAAAATAAAAAATGAACGATATCAAATATCTAGTAATTATTTCTTGTTAACTTAAATTTTAATGGTCGACTTATTTGGTAGTGCGTGGCATTGAATAAAATAAATAATTATAATTCAATAAAGCGCTTTGTATAATTCATGATAAAAGTGAAATTAAATTTTACAATAAAAAGAAACCAAATTATGTATTTGTATTGGTGGTATCGCATAAAACTTAAAAATATTTTTTTTTTATATAAAAATTCTACTGAAATACATTTTTCTAGAATTCATATTTAAACATTATATAGATTTACATGTAAAGTCTTAAATAAGACGACAGTGTTCATTACGAATTTAATTTTTTTCTTTAATTTCAGGAGAATTTAATGCTATTTACTGATTTTAAATGGACACATTTTTAAATTGTTCTCTAAAAGCTTTAGCTATTTTTTTTTTGTAGCCAAAACTTGGTGGTAGCACAAATAATTTTTTGTTGTTTCATTCAAAATGTGCAAAAGTTTGTGTTTTATAAAATACTATTTTTTAGATTTCTTTTCAAACCCGTACTATTTTTTTGTTAACGAATATCTCAATTTTCTTACTTTTCGAATTTTATTTTGCATTTTTTCGCTGTAGGGAAAAAGTATAGTAATTTTTTTCTGTTTCAAAAAGAACACAAAATTCGTAGGTACATGCAATTTTGTAAAGGGTGTTATTTTAGACGTGTGATTTTCAGGAAGAAATAAAACGCATATAATTTAATTTTATGGCCAAGAATTTAGCTTTATTATAAAGATAAAGATTTGCCATTATGTTTTAAAAATGATTTCGGCAAGTGGCTGCCGCGGCTGGCTCTGAGAATACGCATTATCCACTAGAGTAAACGTGGTGCGAAACCGATCCATGGTTGCTCGAATTTATGCGATCTTGTGATTACGTCGACCGAATATTGGACCCAGCGCGCGATGCGTAGCGCGAACCGAACCATTATTTTGGTAATAAATTTGCACGATTTGCAAACGTTGTTCAGGAGTCAGTCTATTAATATTATGAAATGGCAAACCAAAAAAAAGCATAAATCAAGTGACAGCTGTCAAAAAGACCAACTCCGAAAAAAAGTATTGCCAGATTGAAAACCACACGTCTAAAAACAACACCCTTATGGGAAAAGTATGACCTTAGAGAAACAGATAAGTGACTTAAAACATATTTTTTTTAAGGACGTATCTAAACTTTTTATAAAAGGAGTTTCTGATTATTTAAAAAAAGTAAATTTATAGGAAATAACGGACCCCCTTGTGCGATAACTTTTGTGAACTTGAATATAATATTTTATTTGATAGCAGCCCTCTGTCACTGTCCAAACATCATGTGTGTGTAAACCTGCAGCTTCAGATCACCATGATGTATCGGGTTTTTCAATAAGAGCGCTACAAAAACAAAAACAGTTTTGGATATCAATGAACTCGATTTCTTTTGCATGGCCACCACGGGCACGCTTGCAGAAGTCCAGACGCTGAACCCAATTTTCGACGGTTTTCAAGCATAAATCGGCCGATACTGCTGCCGGTCTTGATCATCACGGAAGAAGCACGGCCCAATGACGCCGCCGGCCCATAAACCACACCAAACCGTAATTTTTTCGGGATGCAATGATGACTCATAGAGTACGTGTGGATTGCTGCCTGACCAATACTGCATATTTTGTTTATTGACGAAGCCATTCAGCCAGAAATGAGCCTCATCGCTGAAGATGATTTTTCGATGAAAATTCGAATCATTTTCAAGTTGTTGCTCAGCCCAATTCACGAACATACGACGCTTCTGGTGGTCAAGCGGCTTCAGTTCTTGCGTCAATTTAATCTTGTAAGGATGTATTCCAAGATCTTTTCGCAAAATTCGCCACAACGACGTCACAGAGATACCCAACGCTTGGGAACGACGTGTGAGAGACACATTTGGGCTTTCTGCAACTGAAGCCTCAGCGGCAGCAATATTCTGGACACTACGGGCACTTCTTTGTCTCACTGGCACGGAAACATTTTGTACTGTGCCTGTGGATTCAAATTTTTCCGCTAGACGCACAATTGTTGATCTGCTAGGACGATTATGACGACCAGAAATTGGATGTAGCGCTCTTAACGTTGAGGCCACTGACTCCGAATTTCGGTAGTAAATTTTAATAATTTCGACTCGTTGTTGGGTCGTATATCTTCGCATCATGAAATGGCAAACCTTACTGAAGAGAAATGTCAAAAGAGCGTCAAGAAATATGGCGTCGTTTGCTGTAACTGTTGCTCTACTTTTGTAGCGTCCCTGTTGAAAAACCCTTTACTTGCTCATGGTCGACATTCAATCTCCTCAGTTACTATTATTATTATAAGCTTTATTCATCCAATTTTGTATAAATATTCAATTTCTACTATTATTAATAATTAAATTCAATTTGAAAACAAAAATGTATAATTAGGTAATTTAAATCAAATTTTACTTAAATTACATGTGGATAAAAGCCTCCCCCAAATTTGTCCACGCTACTTTGTCTCTGGCAACTCTCTCCCGTCTGCTATTTTGTCGGGAGATGTCGTCTCTGCCGTTTTATCTGCCTTCCTCTTTGAGCCGTCCCTAGGTATCCAGTTCGTGCATCTGCGAGTCCATCGATTGTCACTCATCCTAGCAAGGTGACCGGCCCAGTTCCATCTTTTTTTGTTTTGCTGTCTCGATCACGTCTACAAAATCCGTCGTGCTCCTTACAATTTCGATTCGGATTCGTTGTCTTTTGGATACTTTTAACCTTGTAAGATTGACCTTTCCATAGCACTTTGTAGTAGCAAGCTTTTGTGCTGATTTAGCTGACATGCTCCATGTTTGGGATTCATACGTTATGACAGGTAAAATCGAGATCCATCGAAAAGATACTTTCTTGATTTTTTGTAAAGTTTTGAATCGAAAATAATATTTATGTTTGTATTTCCAAAATTGTTTCCAGCTGTTGTTAATTCTTCTGTCTATTTCTTTATCTTCTTTCTTTTCCATTGAAATTGTTTGCCCAAGGTAGATATAACTATCGACATATTAGCCGTGTTTTATTATCTTCTATCGGGATCCGGATCTGGATCTGGATTAACTTTTAACACGTGTTACAAAAACAATTTTGAAAATTTCCCAGTATTTTGTTTGTGTATTACGTGTTAAAAGTAAATCCAGATCCGGATCCCGATAGAAGATAATAAAACACGGCTCTATTCTATCTCTTTTTCGTTTACAAAGATTTCCCTTCGTTCCCCTTTGCTCATCAGTTTTGTTTTGTCTGTGTGTTCATTTCCTGCAAGGCCTGCAGTTTGGCAATGGATTTGTGGTTCTAATTTCATTTATTTTAAGTCTTGAAATAATGGCGCAAATCTTAAATTATTTAGGAACTCTCCACCTATTTTCGGTCCTAAAGATTCCCAATCTAGTTGTCGAAATATGTCCTCAAGTACCGCTTAAAAAAAGTGCTGGCGATAGAGGATCTCCTTGACTTAGTCTCCTCAGTTAAATTGGAATTAAAGCAAAACTCGAGCAAACACACATTTTTTAGGAAAAACCGCAGAAACGCCTCTACAATCGTAGAATTTTGGCCCTCTAAATTTCGCAGCTTAAAATTTAACTTGCACGTACTAGACTACTTTCAGTATCAGTATAACAATTTCCAAATACTAAAGGCTTTTCTTACATGGGAAAGGCCAATTTTGACTCATTTTTATAAAAATTTTTTAGAGATAATAATTTTAGCTTGAATCCCTGTCAAATGGTACATAAGGTGTCTGCTCCTTTAACCTGCGAATCTAATGAAGCTTAAATTTGTAAACCAATCAAAACAAATTCATCAAAAAGAAACATCAAAAGCCATTCAAATTTGTATAACATGTTACTGTAAGACCCCGGATTGGTTGAAATTCTAACATTCACCGATATTCTAAAAAAAGAACATGGAATAAAATTATTTAAGTCAACTTTTGTCATGTCTCTGAGGTAACCTCTATATATATTTTACCGATCAATCCTAGGATTTCGAATAAACCGGGGGCTTACAGTAACTTCTACAACTAATTCTTTCGCAATCTTCCGGAGAATATTTTTTGGTTTAAATGTATAGTCAATGACCAACCCACAATGTGGTAATAAGCTGGTAAGAATACTCATCTCATTCCCTCTAATTTACCTCTTCTACTATTTAAATCGTGAAGGCAAACAAAATTTCAGCATGTAATGTTGAACATTTTTTGTCATGAGTTCGAGTTTTTGTAGTTACTAATTAGTGACTGAAAAAATAGAGAATCTGCAAAATTTCCTAACATTTATTTCTTCTTGTTTTGCATTTAAGAAGGTTAAAGGTCAGCAAATCGTTAATGTGTACATTTCAAACTTGCCTAAACCGCCACATATCGTTTTCATAACAGGTCCGGGTCCATTAGTTTCTGTTAACATTCGCCAGAAGTTTAATTCCAATTCAGAAAAGATAGTCCATTTCGTCCTTGGAAATATCCTGTATGTTGGTTGAAGATAACATTTCTGTGTTGTTGTTCAAATTTTAGGAAAATAGTATTTTGAATGTAACATCCACGTTTACATACTTTTTTCGTGCCAGTAAAGTGACTTCATTTCGGAAACCCATATTTACTTTAAACATAAAAATCATCCCATTAGTCTGGATTTAGATCGCCCGATTTACCAAATGGCGATTTTTCTTCATTATTATAATCGTGTGAGGTAACGAGATACAGTCGCCCCCTTCATTCAGTACTGGAAAAAATTGGTCAATGTAAATCCAGACCTAGTAAGTTTTGGCATAAAAAAACACCCTGTACACTCGACTCTTTTTTTCAATTTCACAACCAATAACACTCATCATGATAATTCAATCTTCGTTCAAGTTAATCTTAGACACAAACCAAAAATCTTGTTGATTTCTCTATTCCAACCTTCTGTCGTTCAGTTGTTTGAATCCGAAAATATTTAGTTCAGTCGTTGTCCAAACCACAAATTATATTTTTCGGAGTAAATTTGCTTAGAATTTCGAAAAAGTACTCGTCAAATAGAAATCCTATCGAAAGTCTCATAGTCATTTCATAAACCTTATAGATATCGCCACAAATCTATGTATATGGTTTGTGCTTGTGCTAAATTAAATTTGGTGATGCGCCATCTTAAGGAAAACTCTAGCAACAGAAAGAAACTTATCAATTAAAATAATACAAAAAATTGTTAGCTTCCCCTCTGACAATGGTTCGTAAATACCTCAATATAAAGTAGATAGCTGTACTCCGTCCAAAATGAACCCCGATTTAAGGATTTCTCTAATATTTACCCAAAATATGAAAAAAAAAAGGTAAAACGATCACTGAGAAAATTTTATATAATTTTTATCTTTTATTTGTATTTTGATTGTCGTTGTACCTAGCCCCTGCGAAGCTAGATTCAATTATAGCATTTGCATAATTCTTCTCGGTATTATATTTTTATTGGGAAATTGCGCGCAACCTGAACAAATTGACAAATATTTGTATTTTTCGGAAATCGCATTAGAAGTTATCTAATATTGTATTTATTTATCTGGCTATTTGTGTGAGCGACCGACAGTTTGCTTTCAAATTTTATTTTATTTTTTGCTAAATCGAGTACAGATACAGAGGCTTCTATTGTTGTTTATGAATGTCTATTGGAATCGTGTTTATTCACCATACCTTGATATGGAACTTTTTGAAAATAATTGTAAGATATATGACACAACCTTTATAACAGATGGGTCATGATATCAGGTCATGGGATTGTCAGGCATTCCAAATATGCTTACACAAGCGTATAAATTATATTTCTCCAATTGGAGTTGTAAATTTGAACAAGTGTGCTCGGTGCTGCTACAGAAGGGGCCCACAACAATACAATACATAGAAAAGATACCCGACTTTTTTGGGCCTCCTTCTGCCAACAATCTCGGCACCAACACCATCTCTTCCTACCAAAAGATACACCAATATTTAAGATGGTATTGCAGCAAACACAAGAATCTCAAAGCGGTTGTGATGGTATAGAGGTACTTAAAAATATCCATCAAGGTGTGGTGTATTTGTGTTTTGGTCCATGTAGCACCAACACTAACTTACGGAATCACAGCATCTGAGACGAGCCAGTCAATCTGAGAGATCGAGAGTCAAAGAGAGAGAGAGAGAGAGAGAGCATGCGAGAGACTCAGAATTGCTGGTTTGATGGAAATACCATTTTAGGAATTTCAATCTTTGCTCTCTCTGACGCAAACCGGTTTTCAACCATTTTCAAAGTACAATCTACCAAGAAAAAATCAAGAAAAATTGGTTAGAAAAGCCTGTTGGCTTTCTGAATCCGAATCTTAAAGACAGACAGACAGACAAATAGATAGATTTACGCACACACTTTCACATAGATGAAATGACAGCCCGCAGCCAGCTTCTGCAGCTCCAGCAGTCAAACCCAGCTAGCCACATTGCCATAGAGGGTAGCTATCATCACGATCACAGTCATCGTCATCTCCGTCAGCTTTTCATAATTTTTTGTGTTGTTGTTGTTTTAAGTTTTGTATCTGGATACGTGCCAAGTTAACTCTGAAGTCTGAGCTGCTCTTATACAATAATATGCGAGATGGACGTGAAAACAACAGACAGAATGTAGTTAGTACCTTGTCGTTGTCGTGATTGTTGTTGTGATGTTTTTGGAATATGATGCAGGTATAGGTTATAGAGTTAGAAGAGGAGGTAGCAGCAGCAGTGCTACCAACCAATGTTAATCGGGGAGAAATTATTATTAACATCGCAATGGCTATTGTGGATGGTAGCAAACAAAGTGCTTCTTAGAAATATTTTTTAAACCTGTCAGTTGGAGTTGTATTTGTTGTCCTACTTGAAATAAACTATATGGGCTGATGTGAAGGTCATTTTGTTTGCAATTTAAGAGAGATTCATCGTTTCTACAAAATCAGCCTTATCAATAACAAATTTTAGAGATAACTTAAATATTTAAGTAGACTCTAAATAATTAATCACGCACCAATAATCAGCTTAATGCTTAACGCACAAATTAACTTACCTTTAAAGTTAAACGTGGTATTTATGGTTATTGGTAAGGCCCAATATGCTCGCTCAATCAGCAGAATTAGAAATCGAAAAGATTTATTTCTGTATGAGCTCAACATTCTTCCAATAATGATTCACTCTAATGTTCGGTTTCACAAATTTTTAACAGGCTTTTAAATTTTTAAATGAAGTATTTTGTATGGTACAAACGTCATTTTAAAATTTAAAAGCCTGTTAAATAGTTAAAGGGGCTTTATGAAATCGGCCATAAATGTGAAATATTTTTAAGGCCCAGTTATATGTAGTTTTGTGCAGACCTTGACTAAAACTGTCAATTGTTTCAATTTTTGTTGCCAATTTTTGCCAAATCCTGTCTCCCACCTCACAAATTGGGTAATTTTGGGCGGAAGATAACGCTCATCATGAGAGAGAAAAACATTTTCCCTTCTTGACAATAAAGTCCCTAGAATTTTCGTTGGACAAAAATCGACAGGTTTGTTTTTTGGCAAAAAATGCTAGTTTTAATTCAAAATACATAAGAAACATAAAGAAAGCTGTTGACTAAGGCCCAGTTTTTCAGTGGTGAGTTAAAACAGGGTTAGCTTACTCGAGAAGTAAATTAACCCACAGTTAACTGAGAAAGCAGTTTTAAGGTGAAGAAAAAAAAGCGGAATGACTTATCAAACGCCGTGGATAAAACATCAAAAGCATCTGTTCATTTAATCCTAAATTAACTTACCAAATTTTGTGAGAATACTCGGGGTTAACTTTAATCTCTTATTGAAAAATTGGACCTAAGGGTTGCCCAAGTGTTACTTTTATTTTTATTTTAGTTTCTATCTTTCCCTTAGCAAAGGGTTTTTAAGAAAAAAAAAAAATTATTTTTAATAACCTAATGAATTTCTTACAAAAGGTAGTGTGTTTTGATACCATAATATATTTAAGTTTTAAATTAACGAAAATAAGTTGTTTCTTTTACAAAAAAATTTATAAGTGAAAATTTTAAAACTTTTTCTGCATTAGTTATAATTTTTTTTTTAATTTTGAAAGTTATTTTTATTTTAGACCCGTGGCAACTCTAATCAGTTCGTGTTTTGACGTTTAAATAGTGACAGCAATTATTTCCCACAAAGCGTTCAAAACTTTGAGAGAATTTTATCGTTAAATCTTAACATCCTAAAGTCAAAATATTGTATTTATATGTCATGATAGGTCTTATTGTAGAAGGAATTATATTTTTTATTTTTCTTTTGTTACCAGCCTCCCGCAATCACACAATAAAAATAATAAATGTATGTATAAATATTTGAACCATATACGCATTATACTTAAGAATAAATTCTAGGAATTTCATATTCATCATTAAAATAGCCAGAACATCTGGGGCATATTTTTCAACAAATGATACTTGTGTCAATAGATCAACAGATAAAAGATAAATATATACGGCTAGGTAGGACAATGTGGGTGGCGAAATATTTTGTTTTGTATTTGATAATTGTCTGGCGCCGATAACCTGGAAAATTCATGATGAACCATATTGTTTAAAAATTGAAAAAAAAAATTAGGCCCGTGTACTGAAACGAATCTTAAGAATTTAAGTTCAACTTAAAAATCGTATGGGTTTTAGTTCTTTAGGTTTTTTTTTTTTTAGAAAATTGAAAATTATAAAAACTAGTAGTGTGAAACTTTAGTTTAAGAAAGAATTTAAAGCTAGATATAAATGTTTAACAAAGTTTAAAAAAAAAATAGATTTAAGACGCAAAAAAGATTTAAAAAGTGAAATGTATAACTATAGGGGTGCATGCAATAGATAATTGTAAGGAGTATATATAAAGTCCTTCCACCCTATCATATTGAGTATTAACGCATGCCAAAAAAAATTGGCATAGAATTAAATACGACTGCCAAATTTGTGTTTCACCATAACCTCAAACATTTTTATACATGATTTTCTTCCCATTTTTGCTGACAAATGTTGGTACACTCAATGGGATAGAGTACACTTATACTTATAGTAGTATGTCTGCGGCCCATGTTTTTCGTAGGAAAAATTAGTTTATTCAGTTAAGTTCGTTTTTAAAACGTGTTTTTTTTTAGAAACTAGTTTGTATTCAATTATTTTATATATTTTTAATCATTAATCATGGAAAACAAATTTATTTAATTTGGTTATTAAGAAATGTGTCATAATTTTAAATCCTTTTACATTGAACTTAGTCCGGCTCGAAGGACCAATTTCCTCTTTCTCCTACATTGGTAAAAACGAGTGTCATTAGTCAGAAAATAAGGTATTACATTTTGTGTATGGAGTCAGAAAATAAGGTATAACATTTTGTGTATGGAGATAAAAGTTCCACCTAAGTCATGAACTCTGAAGGCCTTTTCCACAATGTCTGTGCAAAGTTCTGATAAGTTATCCGACACATAAAAATTGGCATAGGTTCAAAAGACCACAATCGAGCAAACACTAATTTAAGTAATATTTTGAACTCATTCGGGAGGGTCAAAAGACAATTGTTAATTTTTCTCCAACCTCTAAACTTATTAACTCTGCTCTAATGTGTCGCATAGTTAATCAGAACTTTGATTAGATATTGTGAAACAGGTATATAATGTCCTTACTTGCAATATGTATGGAGTTAGAAAATTTTATTCTCTCAAAATAAAACGTTTTCACTTATTATTTCAAAACTAGCTGACCCACCCGGCTTTGCACGGGTAGACAAACCTAAGCTTCTCTTTATAATTATACAATAGAAAATATAAATTAATATATTTAATCTGATTTTTGTAATCGAATACTAATTTATGGGTTAAAATCTACTTCACGTTATGAATGGTGAAATTCGTAAAAATATGATCATGTAAGTCCAACCTTTATTACTTTCCCAGGACAGAAAGAATTTTTGTCCTCAAATCCATTTTTTTTTGTGTTTATCCCATTTCACTCTATACCTACATATCAATTTTTCAAAAATAACCTTTCCAACAAAAACCTTTCACTTTCTTAATACCAAGTTTTTTGAAATGTTTCTAAAACTATTAACTCAAAATAACCTTTCAAACACAAAACGAATTTCTTAAATCGGACCGTTTTTTTTTTATTTTAACCCCATTTCACCCTATAAAGAATAAAATTTGAATAAGAATATCTCTAAAACCATTTCGTAAGAAAACATTTTCAATCAAAAAAAGAATTTCCTAGATCGGACAATTTTTTTTATTGTTACCCCATTTCACCCTCCAAATAAAAAAATTGAAAAAAATATCCCTAAAGCCATTTCCTAAAAAAAAACCTTTCAAATAAAAAAAAAAATTTCTAAAATCTAGCAATTTTTTTTTAATTTTGCCCCATTTCACCCAACAAAGTGAATTTTTCCGATATTTTTATAGTTAGTTAGGGGCAGAGACAAATCAAAGGTCATTAAAATCGGTCCAGCTGTTCTTGAGTAATAAGTGTTGTAACTAACTTTTAAGATAAACACACCGAACTTATTAAGCCCTAATGGCAGGATCATTTAACTTTGAAATTTAAGTTAAAAACAACGTGCGGCATTATTGCTATGCAAATCCGTCAAGTGTACACCTAACCATACAATCAAAACGACATAGAATACGACTCACGCTCATATCAACATCTCCACTGTTTGTATTGTTTCGCCAAAACAACAACAAAAATAACAAGAAAGTGTATGCACTCTTCTTTTCCATGTTGTGTGGACAATATGCCCAATGCTTTGAGGTCCATGATCCGTGCTTCTGATGCTGATGCTGTATACTATGGATGCTGATGCTTATGGTGATGGTGTGCCCCAATGGGCGTATCAAAGACGTACCTATACGAGTTTGTACATAAAGACTAAGATTTTTCTTGGATTTTCCGTGATTGCAGCAAAATGCAGCTCGTGCTAATCCTCACTCGTCTTGCATACCTTTCTTCTTTCTGCGCTCAACTCCTCTCTTATACCCAGATGTGTGTCTCCATCTCCATTTCCATTTCCATCTCCAGCATGACATTGTGCTTTGTGCCAAAGGTACAAAAATAATTAATCCGCTAATTTATGTAGGTATCACCTCTAATACACGCTCAGCTCTCGGTCTCAACTCGCCTCTCGACTTTAGACTCTGTCTATACTCGGGTCTCCATCTCCACATAGAGCAATATTCAGGTTCTTTGGTACTCAAATCTCGTGCTGGAACCTAAGCACAGCACCAGCACCAGCACCGCACGGCACAACATAACTTTACCCTGCCATCAAATGAATTTCAAGAAAAAAAAAACAAAAATGAATTATTGTGAAATTTCGCAGATATACGAGCGTGCCGTTTGCTTCGAGTAGTTTTCCGCCATCTCAGACTTTTCGATTATTAATTCTGGTTTTAAAATTATTTTTTTTTCATTTTATATTTTATTCATTCGCTCGTTTCGGCCATCAATTATTCTTTAATCTGATTATAGAGTCTCCATACTCTCTACTATGAATGTTGAAGCTGATGCTGCTGCTGGAGCTGGTGCTACCGCCGTATAGTGTTGGCTATTTGTTGTCATTATTGTTGTTGTTGCTATTCGAAAGGAATGTGATAATTTTTGAATTGGTATTTTTCTATGCCAAGAGCTCTTGTTCGTTGCTTCTTCATCTAATGAACTTCCGTAGGTTGCGGATATTGAAAGTTTTGTTTTGAAATGCAACTCAAAATAAACACCCACCAAATTGGATGTAAGCTAATGGACAACCCACGGAATTTTAAATTTATAAATTTGTTTTTGGTGGAA
Organism: Leucozona laternaria; assembly: GCA_932273885.2. Taxonomy (NCBI): domain Eukaryota; kingdom Metazoa; phylum Arthropoda; class Insecta; order Diptera; family Syrphidae; genus Leucozona; species Leucozona laternaria. Next base: position 9,882,682 of record OW026368.1, read on the forward strand.
ATAGAATATTAAGTTTGTGCTCACAGAGACGCCTAAAATGGAAATTCGTTACATTTATGGCTTCCGAACACTTGTTTGCGCAGAGCTGAACAGTAGCTATTGTTGCAAGACGTTGCAGGCATTTTACTAACGTATACTATAGCTGATTTTTGTACCTTGGTGAAATCTCATTATACGTATATAATAAAAAGGCAATCTTAATGATTAGACGTACAAGGTTGCCAGTCATCACCGATTAAAGCTTGTAAGTCTTAGGAACAGTTTGTTAGTGAATGAGTTAACTCCGAGTTAAATTAGGGTTAGTTAATACTGCAAAGATTTTAATCCCGAGTTGACTCAAAAGTAGTTTTTCAGTAGGGAATTAAATTTAACTTTCTAGTTGTCAATATAGAATAGTTGTCAGTATAGAATTCAATGTTTCGAATTGAAATGGCGCTACTATGAAAATCACCCTTTCCATAAAGTCGTACCTCGATTTGAATAGATTTTTGACACGCATCTCTCAGAAATACCTATTTAGCTAATCCAGAATTAACTCACCAAATTTGTTGAGTTAACTCGGGGTCGAAATTGACTGAAAAACATGTTTCAGGAGTTAACTCGCACTGAAAAACTGGGCCTTAGAGTCTGTTTCACAATGTCTGAGTAAAGTTATGGCGCATAAATGTTGGGTCATAAGTCCAAAGGAAAAAATATTAATCCATAGAATATTTTTATTCTGGCCGAGTGTTTATTTGTCGGATAACTTATATCAGAAGTTATCTCAGACATTATTAAAAAGGTGCCCTTAGTTTCTTAGAATAACGACAAAAACGCTTATTTTATGAATATTTCAACAAAAACATTAAACTCATGCACAAATTTTAATCAAAATAAAATACATAATACAAAAAGGTTCACGTCACGCAAAGGCCAACGCTCGACACGAGAAAAATAAAAAGATGGCTGTATTCCGATCACAGACCTCCGGCATGACAGTTCAAGGAAGATGAAAACAATTGCAGTCAGTTGGTGACTGCACTCAATTGGCTAAGAAATCTTATTTTATAACTTTTTTTTCTGTACTCGAACTTTAAAACTACAGGCAACAGTCATTTTTAAGTCAATTTTCTGCCACTTTATTGACTGCGTTCTTCAATTGACTGCAGTAATTAGAACTCTGCAGTGCAAGGCACTAACCATTATGACAAAAAATACTTCCTAGAAATGAAGTAAAGAATAGGAGCATACCTGCTTCACAAAAATTTGTAGCAGGTTGGACTTTGCATTTTAATGTTCTTAAAACTATTCGGCGTATACTTCTACAGCCCTTGTAGCCCACACCACTTGAACACTTTTAAAGAAAAATCGATTTATTTTTTGAGAGAGAAAAGTGTGTTTAGATACAAAATGTGCAGATTAAAATTTTGCACATTTCTAATTCTATCTTCCTAAAAACATATACTTTACTTAACTTTACTTACTTTAGATGGGGCTACAGCGCGAAGTGCTCCTGGACCTCAAGTAATAGACTGACTCCGCCAGCTTTCTCGATCTCTAGCTTGCTGCCTCCAGTTTTGAATACCATGTCGCCGTGTATCTCCCTCAACTTGGTCACCCCACTCTCTGGCTTAGCGTTGTATACCTTACGGGCTGGAGCTTCCATGTTCATTCGCTCTACATGCCCTAGCCATCTTAACCGTTGAACACGTAGTTTTTTGACCAGTGGTACGTCGCTGTACAGCTTGTATAGTTCGTGGTTGTATCGTCTCCGCCAGATGTTATTTTGCCTATCGACACAAACCAGGCCATAAATCGTGGGTAGAACCTTTCTCTCGAAGACACCAAGGGAGCATTCATCCGCCTGGCGGAGGGTCAATGCTTCTCCACCATAATAGAGCAAGACCGGGATGATTGGTATACTTCTCGACAGGGCATTATTCCTCAATTGCTTACTTAGCCCAAAGATACATGGATAAGCCAAAGTTATTTTACTCTTGATTTCAGTGCTGATGTCATTTGCAGAGTTCACAGCAGTGCCCAGGTAGACAAATTCACTGACTACTTCGAAGTTATACCTATCAATAGTCACGTTCTGACCAAGTCTGAGCCTATTCGACGACAGCATATCCTTCGTCTTCTCCTCATTAATAAAAAGACCCATATTTTGTTCGCCTCTGACTCGATCCTGAAAAAGGCACCGTAACTGCTCGTTTGGTTCTTTTGGTTCTTTGAGTGGATTTTTGAAAGATGGCGCCGTACACATATCAGAGAAATTCTCAGTTTTTAGTTCTTTAAGGTAAAGACATATAAAAAATTTGATTTTTCAAACTGCCTTCAATTTTGGGTTCAAGATTTTCGCCTCTAGGTACCATTCATAACTATATATAACTATAGAAGCCGTGCTGCAGCCATCGCCACTTTAATCTCTATCTTCCGTGACAACAAGAAATGTTTCCTTTCCTTGAATATCTAGGTTTATTTCAGATAGGGCCTTTCAAGCCAGGTTTAATTTTAACGAGGCATAAAGATAAAAAAAAAATTACACGGGATTTCTGGGGATTTCTGTAAAAAAATCTGATCACGTGCCTTCGGTAGAGCAATGCGTAGTGTAATGTCTCTAAAGACGCTTGGTCTATGTTCAACCACCAGCTGGACAAAAAGTTTTTCAAATTAAAATTGAACGTAAAAGACTAAGCAACACTACAAAAAAAAGAAATCCGATGATTAGCCTGGCAGTCGTGAAACAGCTATAATAACTCCAACATATAATGATTTGGTGCTAGCTCAATCACGTGGTTATGTTGTTTCATTCAAACCTTCAAAAAATCTTAATATTTCATTGATATAAACACGCCTTAAATCTGTGAAAATGAGACAGAGCCGATATGTCAAAATCATAATTTTGATTCCCAGACTTTAGGAAGAGTTCAGAATTTCACAATTTTGTTCGTTAAAAATGTTTCTGTTCCCTGAACAACCCCCAGAATTCTTGTTGAGAAGAAATTCGTAAAGAAATTGGTAAATTTCTCTTAGTACCTACTACAGAAATATAATCTTATAAAAGTTATACATATAATAACATGTAACCCAGAACCCCAGACCTCTCATCAACAGTCAACAAGCGCAGTTACAGAAAAATCTTCAAATATTTCCTTCCCCATATATTAAGTAAATACAATTAAATATCGACTCATTTCTCTGTAATTCTCCCTCTCTCTCTACCCTCTTCATTCAATCCTAAGTGGTTCAACACTTTAAAGTGCATTCCAATGGTCTATTCACGACCAAAAGATTATAGCTTGATGTGCATTGTATGCGCTTGCGCACTCGTCTTACTTAGAGTAGAGAACAAACCTCTCGGTGAATGTTTACACAGCGCGATCATCAATGCGACTCATAAAGTGTTTTAGGCTATGAAGTGCGCCACAAACTCACGAGTCTTATTCTCACCTCTTCAAAAAAAAAAAAAAAAAAAACTGTCAACACACTTGGGTTAACGTGCGTTGTCGTGTCGTAGTAGTCGTATAGTCGTTGTTGAAGTTAAGAGCGGTTACTTATGTCATTGCGCGTTTAAATACTTTTCATATATGACTCCAGCTTCAAACTCTGCGATGTGATGCACATAAAACGGTTTTGTTTTAACTTGCTGCCTTCAAGCCTCCTTCACTAAGTAATAAGTGGTTTAGCCATACAAATCTCAAGAAAAACAAAAAAATGTATTCCTTTTGTTTTCATCCATTTAGTGATCGTGCTCCTCGTTTGAATTTGTGGTCACGAATTATGATTTAGTGAAGAGGTCGTCGTCGTCGTCAAGAAGATTAGTATTTTTTAAAAGTTCTAAGAGCCGCTCATTGTCGCTTCGGACACAGATTCAGTTTCTCATAAATACCACAAAGTCCGATAGATGCTCCTCTGGCACAGTCCACCTCTAATCTCTTACCCCTCTCGCATTCTATCTATCTCTGCTCTGCTCTGCTCTGTTCTGCTCAGTGGATCGTGCAAATTTCGAATCATTATCTTCTGTTCCCTGAACAACCCCCGAAAGCGTATTCGTTAATCCTTTTTTTTTCAGAAATGACTGCTTTAGCTTTATGGATCGAGGACTCTTATGGCAGAGCAGACAAGAAAATGGGGAAGAATTCTTGGAGATCTTTTGTGGTCATCAACTCTAGCTCTGTTTCTGTTGCTGCTGCTCCATAGATGCCTGAAGGTTGTTGTTCAAGTCATTTGTTTTGTGCAAGCGAAGGGCATCTCCTCCGCCTTACTTGAGTCTTTTGGAGTTTCTTATCAGATTAACGTCCGTCGGTCGGCGGCGGGCCGACCAGTCGCTGTTGTTGTCTGATGCTTTGCTCCAGGATTCTGCACGATCGTATTTGCCTTTCGCAAATACGATAAAATTTAGTTAGATACCTACTTTTTAGGTTATAGCCTCTCTGATGCTTTCTCGGGGCTTAAGGGTATATCATTGTGAACCTTTATCCTCATTATATGGAGAGTAAAAAGAGGACTGAACTGGTCCTGCTATAACAACAATGAAGGTGTAGAGCAGCATTTGTCAGATACCGTGAAGATGCGATGGATGCTGGTTAAAGGCCTTCTTGTATGGTGGCATGTAAAACATCATCCTAGACGTCTTCACAACCAAAAGTTCGCTCCATTCGAAATGGCCAATAAAAGAAGCTTGAAAGAGAGAAACAAATGCGGGGCGGCGTAAATTTATTTATAATGGGCAAGTTACACTGAAAATATTTTTTTTTTTTTGCAAATACCATTGGTTCTGTTCGATGAGGTTTTCTAATTAAACAACCGTTAAGTTACTTGGTTACCCTTCTAAATAAATAAGAATATAAAATTTTTGGTCAAATTTAAAGTAGTGGTGGGTTCAAAAACCCTAAACAGTATCCGACCCTCAAGACCATACAAATTTCCTATTTTTTAAGACCAATTATTCGTGTTGTAACCGTGACTTGATGAATTTATTCATCATTAAAACCATCTTTACTTTACTTTAAGGTATTTCACTTTAAGGTGGCTATAAATATATAACTAATAAATATGTTAAAGCTTTTAAGTGTCCCTAACCACGAAAAGTCTTTACTTCTAGTTATTTCCTCAAACTTTTTTGTCACTTATAACCATTAGGATATAACCGTGCATAGAAATGTGTGCATAGAAGTACTTTAGGGGCTCCGGGATCTAAAAATCCCATATGTGGGATATTCGCAATAAAGAGTATGCAATCTAAAAGGTCAGTAATTGGTCAGAAAAGGTCCACCTTTTCCATAAATTGGTCCGCCGAAGACAATTTGAAATCAATGATCAAAATTTTCAAAGTCGTCAGCGATTTTAAACACCTCATTTGTGGGATATTCGAAAAAAAAAATATAAACCATCTGAAAACCCACTAAATCCACTTTAAAAACGTATTAAAAAAAAACCTATCGCTGACCAACTACTGAAACTATAATTGACCTTTTATGAGATCACGAAGACCTTTAAGATAGTATACTTTTTTTGCGAATATCCCACAAATGAAGAGCTAGAAATCGCAGATAACCTTTAAAAACTTTAACCATTGATTAAAAAATTTCTTTGGCTGACCAATTTCTGAAACTAATTGACTTTTTTGACCATTTAGGTACTGAACTTTTAGATGGCATATATTTTTTGCGAATATCCCACAAACGAGGTGCTAAAATCCCGAAGCGTATTTCAGGTTCATTTTAGCTATGCATAATTTTCAAAATGTCAAAAACTCCTAAATTCTGAGTTTTTTTTTCAAAAAGCCTCGCTATATATTTCAAAACACAGCAAGTATGAATGTATTTTAAAAAATAAAAAGCTGAAATCTTGTGTAAGTTCCCCATTTTTACTGAGTCCTACTTTTCTCCTCTGCCCATATTCTGCCTGTTATACTTGTGTTTATCTCGTGTTTGTCGAAAAGTATCTCGTTGCATTAACACGCGGTCGGATACAAAGTTCACGCTCATGCAAAATAACCCTCCAGGGAGACAATATGTTGACGATGAGGACGGCGACGACAACGTAGGTATATGGCTATAGAAGATACATCACATTGGATCGCGTCAACATCGGCGTCGTCGTCGGTAAGGATTAAAGCTTTCACTAGAATGCACTAAGAAAGAAGCAAACAACAGCGCCCAGCGTAAAAGCAAACTCTATATAGGCAAAAGAGATACACTCTGCGAGGCGTCACACTGTCCATTTTGTTGCTTTGTCTTCTTTGCCAGCCCCAGCATTATATCGACTGATGATTGTAATGCTCAGAGCCGGCCGACCGACGATCCAGCCTCCCAAACATCCTTGAGATTTCATATCGCATCGGTCTGAATGCCACTCACGACTCGAGGATTCCTTAGATTGCTGTGCTATGCTCCTTCTATATACTTATACCTCTTTACCTGGAAGTATCGCTATAAGTACTGGTAGTGGCTTATGCTTATGATGACCGAAACGAAAAGCAAATACAAAACAAACAAAAAAAAACATGGGAATGCCAATATGTATAACCAAATATCGTGTTTTACTGGTTTCAACAGTCTTTTCACATTCGTTGTGCATTTTTGCATCGCGCTCCGGCCGATCTCGAGATTGGGAGGAATTAAACAAAACAAAAAAAAAATCAAAATAATAATAAGTAGAAATCCCAAACCTGGACCATGGATTACAATCTTGTATATAAAGGCGAGTTGAACACTTAGCCGGTGGTACCAGACTTCAATTCAATTTAACACAGCTCCCTCTCTCTCCATGGCTTTTATAAATATCGAATTGTATATCTCCTGCTCTTGCCCTACTCTCCCTACCTTACAATACTAACGTCCTCGCCATGCATATCTCAAGATTAATTTTCCACGAATTTGTTACGGAGTCACATAAATGCAGCCGCAACTGGCCCGTCCCGTCCCGGTCCGGACTCAGCATTACCGGTGACGAGGACGATGTATACGAGTATATACAGTGGGACAGGCTATCTGGTATTGTCGGAAAAATATTAAGAATTAAAAAAATCAGCTATGAAGTTTCAAAGTGTGTTTCTCGTGTATTTTTCTTTTATTTCAGAGCCAACAATATAAATTATTTGTTGTATTTTATATGACGGTTCTTTCATGTGTTACAAAGCATTGAGACTTTTTGTTCTAAGAAATCTCTGGAAGTTATATTTACCTTCAAATAGGTTATAAGTCATAGGAACATTTTGACCGTGAAGGTTACTCTAGGGTCAGAACAGTTAAACCTGAAGAAACTGTTGATGCATTTGGGAATAGAAGCTTTTTATGACCTAAAAATTAGCTTGACGTTTTTGAAAAAAAAAGCCTTTAACTGAGGAAATATTCAGCCGTCCCGTTACTTTCTTGGTTCCCGATTTACGAAAATTCATATTGTTGTAGCTTTTATTCCAATTTTAAATAAATAATGCCCCAATGTTCAACGACATGGTGACGGTAACGGTTGAGAGAGATAATTCGACATCACGGTCGGTGGTGTATAGTTCGCAGTATCCCCAGCGATTAGGTATAGTGAGTTCCCTCCCCATAAAGCTGTTTGCAATTTAAACCTTGCAACGTACTTCGTAGGAATACTACCTATTAATTTTTTTTTTTCTTCATATAATTCTACACTTTTTTTTTCTTGTTCTTTATAACATTTGAAAGGTTCATTGACACACCATAAATATACTCGCTTATAGAATCTGGATTGGAATGTATCTTTCTAACTTTTATCTATATGCGTGGTCTATTGAAATTGGGCAAACTAAATATAAAATCTCAACACCTTTCTTTTCAAAAAAAAAAAAGATTGTATAGGAACATCTCTGATGGCACGTAATAACTTCTTCCAAAGAGAATTTCTAAAGAAGTCCAAGTGTATAAATCGATCGATTGTGTTAATGGAGTCATTATCATAATCCTCTCCTTTCCCATTATTTAAGTTGGTTTGATTGTAATGTTAAGTAGAGCAGTTATTTATAAAGTTGGTTTTTTGGAACAACAATATAATGGAATTCTTGGATTTTATGATTCTGTCGTAGTACCTATCTTCATTATTTACAAGTTTTTTTTTGAAAAAAAAAAACATTTTGGAAAGGCTTTATTGACTTCAGCACTTATATTTAGTTAAGTGTTAGATTTATAGATCGTGTTCCAAGAAACATTTAGTTTCTTATGCGGCTATAGTAAGCCTTTTGTTTATTTGTGAAGAGGATTGTTATGGTGAAGCTTACAAAATATTTTCTATACTATTTTCGTTTTAGGATCAAGAGCTCGTTAAGCTCGTTCTCACGCACATAGACGACGAGATTTTTCAAAATAACTAGAAAGAAGATAAACACATTTTTCCTGTCCAAATTTGTTCAGTTGTTTTGAGAAACAAATCATGATCTGATCGTGAGTTATTTTGAGCTTAAACCATATCCACAAAAATCTAGGTAAGCCACCAAAATTTGAAAATTCATCATTTTATTAAAGTTAACATTTAGGACACGAGTAACTTTTTCAGTTAATGTTGCAAAGCTAAACTGTGAAACTTCGATTCATTGGAATATACTTCTTAAATAAATAAAACCAATCATGGAGGTTTCGATCACTTTTCCCAATTAGAAATGAACCAATAGGAAATGTCTGTTAGGAAATAAGCTCGTAATGAAAAATAACCCCCAATCCCAGAACAAAAAAACAAAGCTGGGAAATTACTTCACTGTGAAATAGATCCCCAAAATCTAATGTGAAATAAGTCTCCAAATAAGTATGAAATAGGTCTCCAATTTTTGGAGTTGAAGTTTAAAAACCAAAGATGGAATTATTTCACTGCGTAATAAATCTCCAAAATCTTATATGAAATAACTCTCCAAATAAGTATGAAATAGGTCTCCAATTTTTGCAGTTGAAGCTTTGTATAACGACACGATGTCAAACAAAATTCAAAATTTTTTATAAAAATGATTGGACGCTCAAAACCGCAAACGTCAAATCTCCCAAAGTAGAAATGGGAATTTATTAACTTGTAACATAATGATGTACCTACTTCCATTAAGGATATAACGTTTGGTTCGCTAACTATAAATACGAGGCTAAATAGATTCTGATGTTGGCACTGTTGGCAGTGCTGACCACAACGCAGGTGTTACGCTATAGGTTACTACACAATATTGGTTGTTTTCACATTTGGTCACTGGTAAGAACTTTGTTTGCCCTCCCAGTGGAGAGCCCCAAACCAACGAGAATCAACAATGCTCTTAATCGAAAGGCTTTAAATATAGTTTGTTCTGTAATCTTCTGGATAATTAATTCTTTAAGTAGTGTAATTCCATACTTATTTGGGAGACTTATTTTCACGATAAAACAACCTCCAAATTTAAGATATGCAATAAGTCTCCAAACATCAATGAAATAAGTCCTAATTTTCAGATTGAATTTTCATATATCAACCAACCCCATGGACAATAAGGTAACTAAATAAATATATTAGGAGGAGCGAAAGCTCGTGGAGACCCAGGGCCTAGACTCTTACAATTCTACATATCTGATGATATCGGCAAGAATGGAAGGGACCTACAATTTTCTGCCGAATGGCTAAGATGAGAGGCACTAATTCATAACAAGGAATACTGTTGAAGGATTTTTCGCTTCCTCGCAAGAGGCAGTAGCCGATTGTTTTATTTAGATCGACAAGGATTGGACTCAACCCGGACCTCCAGCATGACAATCAGTGCCAAGAAACACTGGATGTTTTGAAGGTTATACTTATAGGTACTTTCCTGGTCTCGTGGCTATTAACCCTAAGCTAAAGGGTAGGGAATTTACAGAACTTATGGATTTATGGTTTTTGAGTGAATTTAGGAATCGGAAAAATGTTGAATGAATGTATTAAATACTTTGAAGCTTTTCTTCAATTCTAAGAGGGCCATTTGTAACGGGCCAAAAGGATGAGGACCTAGGAGTAGGAATTGGGAATAGGAAATGAAAAGGTGTCAGGAAAGGAAACTGGAATCAGTCCGGAAGCGGAAAAGGTAGTCAGTTGCCCAAAGCGGAACTAACCACCTGTTACGAAAATGATAAAAAAAAGGAAATGGCAGGGTCCGAATGTTCAATGGAAGATGCAGTGGCATGCTGTCGGGGCACGGCTTAGCTCGCCGGACGTAAGGGGGTTTCTTGGACCTCCACTGAACCTCACCTCGCTAAAGAAAAAAAAAAAGGAATTTCATTCCAAAAAACTAACTTTCTCCCACTTACTCTGTCTGTGGATGTTGTTGCAAACCGCCCTACCCATTCTAAGATATGTTCAATATGAATTCAATATTCTCAATTTTTGGAACATATTACGACGGCCTTCTTCAGCTTTCTCTTATTTATTAAGACTTCGCATTTTTGTATCTTATGATATTACTGAAGCAAAGATGAACATTTCATAAAAATGATTTTACGACATTTTCCAAGCATCGTTTACTTTAAGACTAAGTTTTGCATACTCTGAATAATAATTAAGCTAGCAGGGGTACATCATCGATTTGAAACGAGATAAAAATATTCCTCGAAAAAATCCATTCCATCATCTATACATTACAGCATCAGTTCAGGATGTTTATTTTCCATACAATAATTCAGATGTGATAAATCAACAAACACATCAAACTTCAAAAGATATTCACCGACACGCGCGACAGCGAGAAAAAGCTTACAAAAATACCCGCAGGCAAAACTCAATCCATTGCCCCAAATACTATAATTCGCCCTCTGCCTCTGGCTCTGACCCCTCTTTAACCTTTTCATGGTAAATAAAACAACAATACTCAAGTGTGATTTGGTGCGCAAATCTCGTTATGTTATATTTTGTTCATTTAAACCCGTGTGTTATTAGCCTCACACGGCTTTTGTTGTGTCAACCGAAACACCATCATACATACCACACCGTGCCGGTGCCGGTGCCGGTGCCGCCATTCCAACCTATTCTGGGTTGGGTGATGGCAAACAAAACCTATTTCGTATTGTTTACAGGGTAATTAAAAGTTTGTTCAGTATCTATACAAAAAAATACAAAAAGGAAACTACGTAACAACACTGGCGCTCTTCTCGCGCGGTCCAGATACAAAAATATGAATGTAAATACGAACGTAATGCAAAATGTGATTTAAATAAAATTCATATCTTAGTCGTAAGTAATTGCTTAAATGGCTTTTGTTAAGTTCGAACAAGTGACCAAAAAAATGGTGAAAATAATTTTCAATTAAGTTTTGACCTATAGAATTGTTTTGTGTTTACAATTTGGCCATATAGACAAATGGGGGCTTAATGAGAAAGTTCTTAACACAAAACATAGTTGAAGGAGCAAGAGATGAACCAAAAAACCAATACAATACCTATTAAACTTTTTAAGTAAGGCTCTATTTTGGTTTTGAACGAAAACTCTTTTCGGCTTACCTTTTTTTTTTTTTTTTTATATTTGCGCGCACTAAGGGGTTACGACTACCCTTATAATGATAAACATAGTGCGAGCATTTAGGAAAATAGGGTAGGGTTTAATAGGAGATACCGATGCACATTGGTTTTGAATTTCTGGATATTACAATGGGAGGGAAAAATAGAGCTAGGCAAAGCATTCCACATTCGAGTTGTGCGGCTAAAGAAAGAATCTCTGTACTTGACTGTACGTCCGAAATTGGGCTCAAGGGTAAGCTTATGTGCCTGTGATGTACATCCCCAGAACTGAAAGCTGTTTAGTTTCTTCAATACAAGTACCGCTCATGGATAGCGGCATGGAGGGTGGGTTTCGCTTCAACGACAGGAGACAGCATTGAGTTTTTGAAGCATTAAATTCTACGCGGTTTTTGATTCCCCATTGGACAATGCTATCAAGATCAGAATTTAAGAGCTTATCATACGCTGCCGCTCTAGTTCCACATCCGAAGGACAAGGATGTGAATCTAGAAACGAATATGAAAAGCTGAGGGTACTGTCGTCAGCAAAACAATTTAATGGATTAGAAGTTTCAGACAGAAGATCATTGATGAAAATGAGAAAGAGAGTCGGAGACAAAACGGAGCCCTGGGGGACACCAGCATTTATGTTATGAATATCAGACTTAAAACCATCCAATACGACTTGTAATGAGCGGTAAGAAAGGTAATTTGTAATCCAACGAAGAAGTGATTCATCGATACCAAATGCACGCATTTTCGATAAGAGAGCTTGATGCCAAACTCTATCAAACGCTTTTGAAATATCAAGTGCAATAATCTTACTTTCGCCAAAACGATGTAAAGATTTGTTCCACTGTTCGGTGAGATAAACCATCAGATCACCAGTGGACCTATTGCTACGAAAGCCATACTGCCGGTCCACTGGCCCTGGCTACATACAAAAATCTATTAAAATGGTGATCTCAATTACTTTTTTAATAAATCCACTACTTGGCCAAAAGAAAAAAAAATAATCAAACAAATTTTATAATTATTTTGCGGTTGGTATGTCCATATGTACCTTTCTACCTACTTAAATAATTTGGAATCAACGCATAAAAATTGTTCCGAAAGGTTTTAATAGCTAAGCAAATTCCGCAATCTCCTCCAACCACCTCCTCTACCTCTCTGAAGTCATGAGTTCTTTAATTACCGCGCGCTCTGAAATTAAAATACATAAATATACATTGTTTCGCGCGTTAAGCTAAATACAACAAAATTTCGAACCGTATCGTACACACAATATCAAAAGCAAAAGAATTAAAACAAAAAACAAAAAAAAAGTATCTAAATTGTGCGCTCAGTTTTTGTAATCGGATTTCGTGGAATGAAGATAGTTTGTCCGATTATACGTAGTATATATAGGCTATAAGGGTTATAAGCATGCTTAAAGGTATAATGTATAGCTAGATGGCAAAAAAGTCAACATGGTTGTTTGGCTAATTGAAGGGTTCGCAGCATATCGAATGCCGTGGGTTGTTTTCTTATTTTTTTTTTTTTTAATTTATAAAAGCGTTGACAATATCAAGTCAAGCTGCGATTTGGCTTGTGATTCCAACCATATTATACGATAATTCTAAGCCAATTAATGGCAACCATTCATTTAAGGGATTTCCAATGGCAAATGCGACGAGATCAACTTAAAAACACACTTCTTCGATTAAAAATAAAAAAAAAGGTTCAATTTCATGAAGAAATGAGGAAAAAAAAAACTCACATAATCATTCAATACACGTGTGGGTATCAATGAATCGATTGTGTTTGGCTTATCTTATTCTTGCTCTTCCGGTGGAAACAGCAGAATTACCTGCGCAGATATATGACATTATTTGCAGAGAGTTCACTACAAAGTTGAGTGAAATCAAAAACATGGTATTAGAAATAAAGATATACATAACTCTAACTTCTAATCTTAGATAACAATTTTGTAGGTTAGGATTATTAAAAAAATAAATTCGTCAAAATTGGAAATCCACAATTATAAAAGACTATCTTTGTTCATGATTTCTGTAGAAATCTGATCAGTTGGGAATTTCTCCTTTAGTGCAAATCGACACAGCCAAATTCCTTATTTTCTGCACCAAATCTATTTTTTTTTATTTCAGTTACTCGCTAAAACTGGCCTTTTTAATTTATGCATTTCTATGAGTTCAGTTATGGATTTTTGAAAATTTTTAAAGTAAAATATTTTGTCACATTCTGAAACACCCTGTAATTTTTTTTTTTTTTTAAATTCATAATTTGTATAGCCTTTGAAATTTCATTCAAGCAGCAGAAAAATTGTCATGATATCTTAATTCGTTTAAGTTCTATGATTTTTGCAACAAAAAACAAGTTACTAAGGGCCGCTGGGCGCTTCTAAAAGGTCTTCCAATAGGGAATACCGAACTTTGACCATTAGTGGCCATATTTTTGAAGCTACATCTGTCAAATTTGCTGTCATTTAATCATTCTATTTTGCCAATCGTGTCCAAGTTCAATGCATCCCTTTTTTTAAATCTCATTTTTTCAATACTTTTCACTAGCATAGTCCGGATTCATTCGTAGCGCCGACATTGCTATAAAATTTCTTTTAGGCCCAGTTTTTCAGTGGAGAGTTAAACCAGTGTTAGCTAGCTTTAGAAGTAAATTAACTCACAGTTAAAAGTTTTTCAGTTGAGAAGCACGCGGGACGACTAAACAAACTCGCATAAATCATCAAAAGAATCCGTTCAGTTAATCCTGAGTTAACTCACCTAAATTTTATGAGTTAACTCTGGTTTAACTTTAATCTCGCACTGAAAAAGTGGACTTTACATTTATTTCCTCTAATTTTTGCACTACGACCATTTCAATTATAAATGTTTGTGGGGATTTTGGTTTGGACAAAAAAACGTATCATAGATACAAATTTGCTGACTATCCGATTATGTCTATAACTCCACACTAACTTTATCAGGATTATTTATACAAAGTGGTACAAAATCTGTCACTCAATTTGACATTTTTTTTATGAATGATCATCAAATAAACAAACTCCAAAAGCAGAACCAAAGTTTTTCATTCATAGAAAAAATTATAGAAAAAGAACTTCGGGTGACAACTTTTGCGCCTCCTTGTATATAAATCCTGCATCGTTAGTTTTTACCTTTGCTTCGACATTATTTCCAAAAAAAGTTGTCAAATTTGATTGTTACTTTTAGGGCGGTAATTTTCGAACGCTTTTAGAGAATTTTTATTTCGAAAGTTTTCGGAAAAAAAATTCTTATAGAGCATTCATGGAAAGAAGACAAGTATTTGTTAAAATTCATAGAAAAAAATGAAAAAGTTGTTAGTTGTGTGGTATTGTCCAGAGCCAGGGGGGGGGGGTAAGTGCCCACTTTGAATAAGTTCTTTTTTTCCATATAATTTTGTCAAAATAATAATTGTTGTCAGTCATTCAACGGGCCATAAAATTTGAAAAAAAAACCTATTAAATAAATCCTGTTTCGAAAATTTAGAAAACATTATACCTTCAAATTCATATAGTCAGTGGAATTCTTGCACTTTTTACAGCGTTGAAACTATTCAGTCGCCATTCATACCACTGACAGACTTCGTAATTTCAAGCAGTTCATACCCTTACTATGGTTTGAAGTATATCTACAATTTTTCACTTTTTTCAACAAGCTTATAATTGTGTGAAGTGGGGCCTGGTGCCTTTAGAGATTATCATGCAAAAGGTATTAATCATCCCACCCCTCTATATGATAAACTTTGTAGAACTATAGTAGCGTCAAACATCCTAAATCGTAAATCATTTCTAAGTTAAAAAAAAAAATACAGAAATGTTTCCAAATCATAATTTAAGAGTGTTTGGCGCCTTCTAACAATTCCATAAATCTAACTCAATTGTATACCTGTATAAGAACTTCTATAAGAACCCTTAAATACCTAATATGAATTTTCAAATAAGATTGCATTCCCCTCATAATAATTAAGTCTCATATGTTTGCACTATAGTCCCCTATTTTTGTACAGGAATGCATATATGGGGCACACAACATTTAATCAAGACCACCCGATCGTCGATCGATCGTGCTAAATCTGCCCGCATGATGATCGATCGATTCCAAACGACATGAAATCAGGCCACGAAAATTAGTAAAAAAAAAAGGGGGAACATTCAATCCCTTTTTAAATAGTGAAAAAATTAAAATTTCAAATCGTA
This sequence comes from Leucozona laternaria, assembly GCA_932273885.2. Lineage (NCBI taxonomy): Eukaryota > Metazoa > Arthropoda > Insecta > Diptera > Syrphidae > Leucozona > Leucozona laternaria. Next base: position 9,898,329 of record OW026368.1, read on the forward strand.
TACAAAACAAAATTTAAAATATGAAATCATTACGAAAATATGGCGCATTCCGTTAAATAACATAACAAAGACAAACAAATTCGTTATACATCAATTATTCTTTTGCATTTGGCATGGAACTTTTTTGACATTCAAACTGTTTGAAGTGGCACTTGAATTAGGATCTTTTTGTTTTTGAATTGTTTGCTTCTAAATCGCAAGGAATATACAAAAAGGATCAAAACCACCATAGAGTTATACTTCTCTGAGGGATGTTTGAGGACGCACACCGCATGCTGCTTTTAGATTGTTCATTTACACTTTTGGCTCTCATGGAGATAATCATGTTTCCAGGACAAAAGGATAAGAACCCGAAACACTTCTTTGTCTCCGAGGATAACACACTTGAAAATGATATTTTTTGAGCAAAAAAAAAACAAAAACCAGAACTGTCTATCAAAAAAATAAGACAATACCCAATCCAATTCCCGACCTGTCATTGATTTGTGTTACAGAGGACACTCCATCAGCCTGCCAAATGAAGGTCGCTCACCTGCGCTGCGCCAGGATAGGTAGGTATGCATACTTGAAAATCCAATTCAATAGAAAACTGATCCTATCACGGTGAACTTGTTCCTTTCACTCCCTATAGGCATTGATCCATAATATCGACCAAACAAATGAAAGATGAAGCAAAGGTATTTTCCAAAAATAAAAAAAAAAGGTAACGTAACGAACCGAAGATTGAAGAAAATCGTGAAAAGCCATCAATTTACAATCCCAAGCCAAGAGTCAAGAAGAAGTCCTGGGGTTCTGCGGGAAAGAACACAACAGAGAAGAAATGCTGTGAGATAAAAAAAAAAAAAAAAAAAACATTTTCAAAAGAATGATTTTCGATATTTTTCGAATCTTGAATTCCATTTGATTCGGCAAAGAAGAGAAAAGATATGTGGAAAAAAAAGGTAAAAGTTGTGCACGAGTCAAGCTCAAGACTCAAGACAAGTCGGATTGGATTATTGATGATGATGAAGAGTAGAGAAATCCAAGAAGTGGATGGCCTTAGGTGGTGGCGGTGGCGCATCAGTATTTATCATAATTTGACAACCGCATACATGGATTGGAATATAGGGAGCATGAAAACGAAGGATAATGAGTGGCGACTTTTCAAAAATACAAAAAATAAAAAAAAAAACACATTCAGTGCCTTAAGGAAAATAAAATACATATATTCAAAGTGAGCTGACCCGAGAGTGATTGATTTGATGGTAAAACAAAACGTTTGCGCGTTTTCATCCATCCATTCCATAGTCTTATAAGCTGCGGTGTGTTGCTAGGGCCTGATCAGCTTGTAAAGTGCACGAGCAACAATAATGTATAAAAGAATTCCTATATGGATAGTATAGTGATGATGATCATGATCACGATTATAATCGCGTGTATTGTTCTATCGCGACGAAGATGAGGACGCCGCCGACGACGAAGCAGCAATTTAAGTGGTTCTTGACCGCACGAGAAAAGTTACGACCATGATAAGACTTTTTTTTTTTTAATGGATGCTTTATAGCGTTAGGATGAGTATTTTTTGTTTTGAGGCGATGCGATGGGAGTGTATAGTAATTTTTTTTCATAGTCGTGCTATGTTGCTTGACTGGGTATAGATTGGTTTTAGATCGGGTTTGGCTTTGAGGTGAAGTTTGAGTGATGTTCTGAGAAGTTTATTTGATTATCTTAACTTTTTTTTTTGACTGTAAGTTTTGTTTTAAAGAAGAGTTATTGGCATTTCTCATTGAAACAAAGTAAATTCCAATAAATTTTTTTAGAACGTGTTGGTTTTTTTTTTCATCAAGTCTTTTAATCTCAAGTAGGTCATGTTCTCATATAAAGCTATAAATTCTTTTATTTTTTAACAAAAAGTATGGAACATTGAAAAGTATCTTTAAACAATCTCAACAAAAAAATAAAGTTCATGAGTTTAAAAGATGAAACTTTAACTATTTAATTTCAAAAGCTTTCAATTAAAAGATGAATTCCAACTTATAAGTACGTTATAAACCTTATATGGATCGCTGTGTAAATTAACTGGGTTTTCGTTTCCAAATTTCCCTTTTTTGTACAAAGGCAGTTCTGAATGGCAGTTTTCTTACAGTTGCTTTGGCATTAAAATTACGAAGTTTAAATAAAAACGTTAGAGCAGTTTTCGAGAGAAAATTTAGAAAAAAAAAACAACCAAATAGTTGGATTTCAGTTCGAATTTCTCCTCAAGAGAATCGCATAAGACTGCTGTGTATCAAATTTGAAGCAAATCTGCTTACCCATTTAGTCTCTAACTCAAATGAAAAAAAATTTAAAACTCGTTCGAGTGGTTTTAAAATTAATTAATTTTTTTTATACATATTAATATAAAATTTTGTATTTATTTATGTAGAGATAAACTTGAATTTCTCAAAAAAATCTTTCAACCGTTTTCGAAATATTGAATTTTCAAAAAATTATTTTGATATTTTTTTTAATATTTAATTCAAACAGTTTTTTTTCGGAAAATTTTGATATGCAATATTATTAAAACTTATTACAAGCTTCTGTATTTAAAAATTTAGTTTTAAACGATTTATCAGATAGTGAGATAGTAGAAAATCAAAAAAACCTTTTATGAGAGGTATAATTACCTACTGTTAATAATAGTAAAATATAAAATTTAATAACTTTAAATGGTAGATCGTACTAATTTCGTCGTCGGAGTCGTTTTTGAGCAAAAAAAAAAGATTTCCACTAACGGTTTCAAACATTTGTATGGGCGGTACCGTTATTTTTGGTTATTAGATTAATTTTTAGTCAAAATCTCCTAGAATATTAAAAAAAATGATTTTTGCAAAGTTTATTAACGTTTTTGAAATTTTGAGTTTTCAAAAAAAAAACATTCAAACTTTTTTTAAAAATGTTTTTTTTTGAAAATTTTGGTACACAATATTATTTAGAATGTATTAATAATTCTTCATAAGAAATTGATCAAATCAGTTGAACCGTTTTCGGTAAAAGCAAAAATCAAAAGAATGCTTCTTTGGGAGGTGCTATTAATAACCATTTCTTGCAACCATCTTTTTTATTGAATGGCAGCTTATGTATTTATTTTTTTTTTAAATATCTGTTCAGCCGATTTTGAGAAAAATAAGATTTTCTTCTTTGGATAAAAAAAATTGTGTGACAGGTACCGTTATTTTTGGTCCTAAAAAAATAAAAAGACGTGTGGGGAGAATGTCCAAAAAACGCTACTTACAAAGTTTAAAGAAAATCGACCCATCCGTTTAGGCTGTAGCCGAACAGACAGACAGACAGACCGACAGACCGACAGACCGACAGACAGACAGACCGACCGACAGACAGACAGACAGACAGAGAGACAGACAGACAGACAGGCAGTCCGACGTTTTCGCTAGAGCCTATCATGCTTTCCTATCATCGTAATGTCAAGTTTTATCAAAATCTCGAGTTCTATTTTTTTTTACTAATGTATAACTTGCCATATAAAGGGTCCACCATCTAACGTTTTTTTTTGCAACTAGTGCTTATTTCATGAATGTTAACACTTAGCTCATGTCTGATTTGACAGATAATTAGTTGTATCCTTCCGCTGAACGAATATGGTTGTGTATACGCTTCGCTAAGTGGGCCTGCGATCGACTTAGAGAAGATGCCGATTTTGCCAAAAAAATCATCTTTTCAAATGAAGCTCATTTTGATCTTGGTGGATAGTAAACAAGCAAAATTGTCGCATTTGGGGCACAGAAAACCCGCACGCATACATTGAAAAGCCGATACACCCAAAACGAGTCACTGTTTGGTGCGGATTTTGGTCCAAAGGCATAATTGGGCCATTTTTCGAAAATGAGCAAGGAGTGGCCGTTACAGTCAATGGCGATCGTTATCGGGCCATGTTGAACGAATTTTTGTTCACAAAAATTGAAGAGGAGGATATTGGCAACATTTGGTTTCAACAGGACGGCGCTACGTGCCACACAGCCGAAGCTACACTCGATGTTTCGCGCCATTTTCAAAAAAAAAAAGAAGTTATTTGGCGGACCCTTTAGAATTCAATAACAGACTTCTGGATCTTAAAACCGTTATTGTTATGCATTTTAAATATTGCCGTTGTTTTTTCATATTTGTTTTTCCATTTAAGTCTTTTTTTTTCGAAAATCGCCCCTACGTCCTAAACGCGGCGGAATAGTCCTCCCGTTCATAGTAAAAAATGTTTGTATTTGACCCTTCTACAAAAATCCGTTATTAATTTTCGGCGCCCAAGTTATCGTACTCGGGCCAAACTGAAACACAAAAAACTAGAAAAATATATAAATTTGTGGCAGAAAAAAAAATTAGCGAAAACCTTGCTAAAAGCACGACGCCGACGGCACGTCACTTATTGGACGAGTTATGTAAATCTAACCTTAAATTTCTACAAAATTTCGACAATTTTTCAACCACAACTTTTTAGTGTGAACATTTTTCACAGGGCCACTCACATTATTCTTCTTTTTTTTTTCATTCAAATTATCAAATTGAAATTAATTTATACTTGTGTGATTCAATTTTTATTTGTTATGTTAAAATGGATATATTTCTGACAGTTTTTATCAGAAAAAGTGTTTTGATTCATCATATTAAAGGCTTGAGCCTCTGCTTTTTTAGTTTTTGGCTATCCCCTTTTTCTGCTCAAATTTGTTCAGAAAATCTTGTAAACAATTCATTTTAATAGAATAGAATAATTTCCTACAAAGAGTCAAATTCTCAAATTTGGCTTAGTATTCGAGCTATAACAAATAATATTGAGAAGTAGACAGTGTGACCATTCTCTCAGAAATTCGAATTGAATAGAATTTTGTACTTTTTAAGCATATGCTTAGGTCTCGCATAAACATATTTAATTATAAAACTCTTAAATGCAATAATTGTTCCTTACTGAACGGTTTATTAACTAGCCTATTTTCATATGAGATGTCTATTTGTTGTGTTGTTCATTTGATCTTTAATTCAAATTAAAAAAAAAATCACCATACAAATTCCAAGTATTTATCGAAACGAATGTTACCCAGTCCACCACCCCTCTTAAGTGAATTAATATAATTATCTATAACATTTGATAAATCCGTCACAACTCAAGCAAAAAATAATCAGCATCCATACCTTACTTAAATATGTGTAAAAAATGGCAAAAATAATTTACGACACTTATCTAAATGTGAATGTCCGTATAGTTACAAGTCTTCGCACACGTCACTTGTATAACATGCATGCTGATGTTGATGCATATACCTGGCGCTATGACCCATTTTGCATCATGCTGTCTTGACACCTTGTTTCATTGCTCTGTGCCTTAAGACAGTGTGTATACTGCACTGCACATACCGTGAAGTATAATACCCCAAGCTAATTCGAAAGTAGTTTTCGAGACGAACAAAAAACCAGAATCTCTCACAAATAAGTAGGTATAGGTACAGGAGATTCTGGGCTAAATGGACTATAGAACTGACGATGGTATGACGGTGCGCGGTATGGTGGTACCGATCGATTCGTCATACGTCATCTTAGAGTTATTTTTTTTTTTTCTTATTTTTTCTGTCCATCGTGTTTATGGGTTTCGGCAAATTTCATAGCGTGTTGCATCGTCCGCATCGGAGTTTTGTGTCTCTAAGAAGAAGATCCTTGAAGCCATCAAAAGACCTCTCTCTGATTGAAATTGAAAGACAATGGCACGCCTCTTGAGTTTCTCTCCTTTCGGCCTTTTGTTTCGTCTATACTATGTGTAGGTATAAGTATATCGAACATAAACGTCGAGTATTCTGTTTCGGCTTCACAGAATCGATCGGGTAGTTTGTATTGCCAGCAGGAGATCACTTCTTGTATAGCTTGTCTACCTGTGTTTTGTATCCAATGGATAAAGGTAGTTTGTATATCTTATGTGTTTTTTCGGTTCTTTTTGACAGGTGGAATATTTTGTATTTGAAATTGAAATAAATTGTTAAGACGACAAAATTTAATATTTGGTTACCTAGGAGCATGTTCGAGAAATCTTCCCAGGTTTTAATTTCGCTTTTGATATAAATTTTTTTTTTTTGTTTTTTAAGATTTATATCTTTGAAAAATCATAACTAATTATATTTTTTTATTTTTTTTATTTCAATTCCAGGTAAGAATATCTCTTGTTTCTTGGGTGACTCTTTAACACATTTTTATGGGTGGAGAGTTGTGGACGCAGCCGCCGCCGGTGTAGTTCCAGTGAGTAATGCTCGTTAAAATGTCCAAGATTAGCTTAGAGATACAAAGTTGAGATAATAGAAATGCTAATGAATTGCTAGCATATCACTAGGGTTCAAAGACATAAACCATAGATGGGTAAGTGATAATTGGTGGGACCTTTTCCCAACCTACATGTATGACGGCGATGAAGAGAAGTGTGGGTATATGTCATAAGGTGTCACACATATTTGTGGTCCTTTTCCATAAAACTTAATCGGCGTAGACTATGCGAGAATACACCATGTGGGGAATTCCGGAAGATCCGTGCGCTTGTTGCTTTTATGGTGTTCATAAAAGTGTTTAAGAGGTTATAATTAAGTGATAGAAATATCTAAATGAAATACTATTAAGGTGAGGACATTTTTGTTTCCAGCTAAATTTATGATTAATGATGAGAGGACACTTTACCCTGCTAATCGGTATATGCCGCGATGGTGGTATAATTTTGAAAGCTATAGTCTTGCTGGAAAAGGATAGATGGGGATGGATAATAACTTTACAAATATACTTTGGAAAATAGTCGACTTTACATTATTTTCAACACAGCAGAAATAATTGATGTTCAGTGCTTTTCGAACGAGATGAAGATGATGGATGTTTGCTTAGTTTAAATAGGTACCTATAATGTTTCAAACCAAATAGTGATCAAAGTATCAATAGCATAAGCTACATTTTGGATTTTTAAGAAAAGGCTTGATTTAGGGTCCATAACTCCATAAAAAGATTCTAACACAAGCTAGTTTGTGAAAAAAAAAAATACGCTGCGATTCGATAGCCAGACCTTCAGCGTGAGAGTCCAATATACTTTAACCATTACGAAATTTAGTTATCCAACAGAAATAAAAAAATAAAAAAAAATAGATAACATTTCCAGCGTTATCTTCAAATGATCTGAACCCTAATATTTTTTTAGGCCTGCATAAAGAAGAAGATTTTTGTATAGTAACCCTTGGCATATTGATCAGTGTCAAGTCGGAGGTATGGGTTCAAAACCAGAAAATTCCAACAAATTTTTTGTCAGGGGTAAAAACCTACCTATTGTTTCTTACGGGAAAGTGAAAAATCCCATATAAGAATATTGATGCCTCTCATATAAGCCGTTCAGATTTGGCAGAAAATTATAGGTTCTATCCATAACAATAGTTGACATTATAACAGCGTTAGTCACTTAGACCGTGGTTATCCAAAATTATGTCTAGAGGCTTTGTTTAAGAGGAAGAAATTTCGGTGACAGCGCGCGGTTGATGACCAATAAAATTATAAAAAATCCAAGATATAGCCTTGTCCATTTTTTTTTATTAAAAAAAAAAAAAAAAAATAGTCCTACTCTTGCTTTAAGGTACACAACGTGTCTTTCTTCGCAAGAAAATATTATAGGTACCTACTTATATTCAGAAATTTTAAAAATCTAAACGAACAAAATCAGACGCGACACCACAAAGCAAAATAAACAGTGGACATTAGGTATAACCAGTTGTGATCACTTATTCCTCAAATTTCCATCGGATCGTTTAGTTAACCCAAAAAATTTTATGATAGCTTGAGATTTGGTTTGAACAGTTTTTATGGAATTACAACAACAAAAACCAATCCAGAAAGCTTTGGATAATTATGCGAACCCGAACGTGCCCAATGATTGAATTCAGAGCTAAAAACATCAAAGTCAAAAGCCTTATTCTAGATATATACATTTTTCCTTCTTTAAGATACAATTTTTCTATTTCTGGAAGTTAATACTTGTATAAAGAATGTATTTCAGTGGGTTGGGTACGATTTGCTGATTTAAAAAAAAAGATAAAAATACCGACTGATCAAAATGTCGACTCTTATAAAGTCGATTTTGAAAATATCGACTCGAATATCATTCACTTTGCCACTGTCAATCAACTAGCCACTCTCGGATAACTGTTCACATTAACAGTATTATTTTAATCATATCAACCTGGCAACCCTCAGTAAACATACTGTCTTTCAATGAGAAAATACAAAATGGATTGCAGTGTAACTTTACTGAATTAAACGCTTTAAAAGAGATCACTCTTGTTTTATTTTACTGTATTTTGGATAAAAGTGGACAATTTTAACGACAACTTTTCAATCGACATTTAAAAAGTCTTTTTTTGTAGATCAAACTTCGGTCGGCATTTTAAAAGTCGATGAAAAAGGGTGCATAACAGCGCTAATTGGGTTCTTCGGGAACAGGTGTTCCAAGAACCGCCATTTTACCTAACAGTCGATGAAATTTATATTTGTCGCAGTCGACATTTTTTTTGTCGACCATACGCTTCGCTATTTGGGTTTGTGAATTGAATTTGCAAATTTTCGAAGCTGAATTTTCGTATGCAGCTTCTTTAAAACCTGTACCTATTAGCGGTTGAATTTGGAGCTTTATCAAATTTATATGTGACATTTTTGTTAATGTTTCAATAAGGCTTCCTTAAATTACTTTTTAGTAGCGGAAAGTTAAAGAAAAGGAAAAGCTTTTTTTAAAAAGCTTCGCAAAGTAAGCTCCTGAAACAATCTAGTATTTGTTTTGAAATCAAGTCCAACATTTCACAGATTCAATAAGTTTTGCGTCAATAAGTTCTAGAACCATTTATTACGAGAAAGTATTTTTTCAAGGCTTGTGAACAAAAGCCAAAAAGAAATACAATTTAAGTGTCCATCAGCGCAAAAGCATTGTGTTGTAAAAGTGTGAAGGGAGTACAATAGCGACCACCTAATTAATTGTTTCATACCAAACCATACTTCGATACTTGACACTTACTTCCCAGCATATGCATTGCCTTAAGCACTAGATACATAACAATCAAAATATAATTTCAAGCAATGTTCCGCCTTCGACTTCAGGGTAATAAAAAGATACACATTTATCCGACTGGTAGCCAATGAACAGCGACTGAACGTAAGAATGTTGCGTACCGAGCAATGCAACAATCTCATAGAACGCGGGCACACGAAGACGAATATAAAGAGCTCAGAAGAATTGAAAAACGGCTTCACAGACAGAAGAAATCAGCCTGGGAGAAGAACATAATCTGTGAAATAGAGAAAAGCCGAGAGCGAGGTCCGCACCAGGCGCGGAAGTTCTACCAATCCGTCCGAAACATGACGCAGTACACACCACGCTGCACATACTGCAAGGACGGAGAGGGAAATCTGATCACCGATCCTCAAAGCATACTGGAGCGATGGGAAGTGTACTTCAATAAATTGCTAAATGGTCAGCTCACTGCAGAAGTGGAGGCTCCACTACTTCAAGAAGAGTACCCTATGTTGCCGCCACCAAGCATAGAAGAGGTTGAGAAGGCTATAGGCCGGCTAAAGAAAAACAAAGCCGCGGGAGCCGATGGTATACCAGCCGAACTATTTCAACACGGTGGGCCAACTTTACGTCAAGCAATTCATGAGATTATAGTGCACGTGTGGGAGCATGAAGAAATTCCAGAAGACTGGCGAAAATGTATAATTTGCCCCATACATAAGAAGGGAGATGTCACAACGTGCAGCAATTATAGAGGTATCACGTTGTTGTGTACCGCCTATAAGATACTCTCCTCTATCCTACAAGACCGGATAACCCCATACGCTAAAACCATCATCGGACAATATCAGTGTTGTTTCATTCCAGGCAAATCAACAACTGATCAGATCTTTACCCTTAGGCAGGCGATGGAAAAATGTCTAGAATTTAACATCCCAACATACCACCTGTTTATAGACTTTAAGGCCGCCTACGATAGCATAGCCAGGGTAGAACTTTACAAAGCCATGAGAGAATTCGGCATCCCAAATGAATTGACACGACTATGTAGGTTGACCATGACCAACGTAACAAGCCAAGTAAAAATAGCCGGATTGCTATCCAAACCAATCAACATCTTTAATGGACTCCGGCAAGGGGATGGTTTGGCCTGCCTCCTCTTCAACCTGGCATTGGAGAAAGCAATCCGTGACTCTGGCACGGCAACAAGAGGGGCCATCGTCAACAGGTCCAGCCAGATACTGGCTTACGCAGACGACATCGACATCATCGGAAGAACCGAGCAAGCTGTACATGATTCCTTTATCCAGATCGAGCAGGCGGCACAAAATCTGGGGCTGCACATTAGTGAAGGTAAAACAAAGTACATGGTGGCGTCGAATGCGAGAGGAACAGTTGGTCAAACAATCAAGGTAGCGGAGCACGAATTTGAAGTGGTGCAATCCTTTAAATACCTTGGGTCAATAGTAGCAGCCGATAACAATATAGAAGAAGAGATACGCGGGCGGCTTCTCAAATCCAACAGAGCCTACTATAGTCTGTCAAAGCTCTTCAAATCCAGAAATCTCACCATAACTTCAAAACTGCTGCTGTACAGGACCATGGTCCTGCCAGTACTCACATATGGATCCGAGACTTGGGTGCTTAGCAAAAGGCACTCCGACCTCTTAGCCGCGTTCGAGAGAAAAGTCTTAAGGAGAATTGTTGGCCCCATATGTGAGGAAGGACGATTCCGGAGACGGTACAATCATGAATTGTACGCAATCTACCTTGAAGCAGATATCGTGACAAAAATTAAGCTCGGTAGACTCCGGTGGGCAGGGCACCTAGCTCGCATGAGCGAAGAGGAACCTGCTCGGAAAGTTCTTTGTGGTACATTCTATGGTAGACAACAGCGTGGTAGACCATGCTTGCGCTGGAGAGATGGCGTAGACCAGGACGCCCGGAGCCTTGGGGTGCGCAACTGGATGGCGGCGGCTCGAGACCGGAATGGGTGGAGAGACTTGTTGAAGGAGGCCAGGACCGGACCCCGGTTGTCGAGCCGACGATGATGAGTCAATGAACAACAAAAAAAAAAAAAACATAAGTATCATATTACCCTGATGGCACGAACGGCGTATAAGTAACCAAAGTGCATTTAATGTTATTGGGTTAGACTACCAAAATATGTCAACTCAGCACTATGCCGAACGAGCTGTGCCACTAAGGATAACTGGTCGTTCGCCCCTATAGCCCGTGTCATTAGAATTATTCTGAATTGTGGTTATCGATTGCAAGTGGGGCCAAGAATCGAAATATGGGCTTAATTTCGATAACATATAATTTCTGTATATATAGCAATAGTATTTGAAAATAAAAGTCTCTTCCTCACGGAACTCCAACCAATAAAGGTCTTTTCTTTATTTATTCTTTTGTGAAGCTTGCAAGCTAAAAAGAACATTTAAAATGACTATACTTGGTTATAGTCTAAGGGCAAAACCTCGAGTGCATTAGCCAGAGGTTTGAGCTGTTGCATTCATTGAGTGTTAAGCGATTTGTCTCGAAGACCATTCTCAAGACAAGTAAAGGAATAGTTGGGACGAAAGCAACCAACTTCACAAAAGTTTCTCTTATTGTTAATGAAGTTACGTCAGCTACATTTGTTTGTCCCTGGTTAATAAAATCCTAATAAAGCATTATTACAAATGAAACTATACTCAGTATTTTAGAAATTTTATAATCATACCGTGGCATATGACCGAGTGACACACATAACTTTAGAAAAATAAGTCTGGTCAAATTTAAGCAGTAAATTCAAAATTTTGCTCCAATAGTATCGTCTTATTGAGTTATATCGGGATTTCAATGAAAACAAACAGCAGCGGACGCGTAGTACCTCCTTGCGGAATACCAGAATTTATTTCCTTGTTCAAATCTGATGTTGAATCAAAAATATAACATGCTTGTCCCAGAAAAATCTGATAAATTTAAACTTCAAGTCATCATGCCAGACCTTATCGAAGCCTTGGAAGAAATCTAAGCGTTTATTTTAGTAGGTTCATAGAACGTAAAACATTTTCTCTCCCCCCAAAAAACACTATGAAGGTAGTAAAAAATTCAGGTAAGGTAATTCATCAAAGCAACTGGTAGATTCCTTGATACAAAATAGACAAAAAAGTAAGACCTTTTGGACCCTTTCATCACGATTACCTAATAAAATCAAATTTTATTTAAATTTTAGTTTTTGTTAAGTCCAGAATTACAGAACTTGTTGTTAGGCACCAAACAACAAGTAACAAATATTACGAAAGGAGCTAGAAGATTTCTCTAAATGCAATCAAACCAACACAAATCTTACACCGATCTTCTACTGCGACTCTTAAAATCCACAATCAATAATAATATATCAATCGATGTTTATATTAGTTTCATAACTTTCATCTCTCATAATAACAAAACAATCAAAACATTCCTTTTAAATTGCCATCAGAAACGAGTTCGCATTCGAATTGTTTTGTACGCCGCGCCGCGCCGATCCCCAATCCTATATCAACAATCATTTAAAACAAACGTGATACTGCTATATCCATCCATATACACTCAAAACACATACAACAACTTGAAAGTATATCCAATCCCATGGATTGTTTGTTCGTGCTCCACATTAAGATACTAACATTATTTTTGTTTTCGTTGTTGTTATATTGTTAGAGTTGTTATAATATTTATACTTAATCTACTACTATATGTATATATTGCGTCTTGCACCAATTCTTTCTGCCGCATTTATTTCTTTCATTTTGATTTGGCGACAAGCCATATAATCACAATCAAAAGACACCCAAGCCGTGCCTCAACACTTTTATTCTTATAATCATCATCATCCTTTTGACAAAAATAACAACAACAACAAAAATTGGTCCAATAAACTCCAAAAAAAAAAAAAAAAAAGATTCAAAAAGTCGCTTGTGCCTGGGCAAATCAATAACAAAACACTTTGTACCTCGTACTCGTTACCATGTTTTCATTGGCACGCCTTGCCAGCCAGATAGCCAGCAAGCCATCATCCAGCTGAAAATCAACTACAGAACTGTGATTGTCGGAGGGGCCGATACAAACGGAATCGCAGCGCGTCTTGAGCCTTCTGGAGTTGATGCAGCAAGACGCGCAGAGGCTGAGCTGATATTGCAGTGGATTAAGGGCCTGATAATTGTTTCGTTAAAAAAAAACGCCGAACTCGATATTCAAGTTAATATTGGCATCATCAAAATGACAGAAAACTGCAAGTTGATATTTTCAATCTCTCTGAATTGATGGTTAAATCTTAAAGTTTAAAACGTGCGTTGATTGGTTTTCTCGGATCCAAAAACTTCAGTACATCCCTACCTTTAGCTGAAAAAAATTAAGACAAAGCTTATTTTTCTCTAAAACATCTTCAAACTTATAGTAGGTATGTTTAAGGTGACGTTACAGTCTTTTATGGACCTTGTCCTCATCCAAAAACAAGCTTTTCCATCAGCCAACTGAATCCCTATAGCTACATAGACGATATCTCCAGTTTAGCACGCCAAATTGGTTGAAAACGACTTCGAAAACATGTCTTCAGCCTTCGAACTTGCCCTCTAGGACTATTTTAATTGAAACTGTACAACTTTTGAAGCGATATCGTTTTTTTTTTTACTAAAGTTTCTTTGGAACGACTCAACTGATTTCAACCAAATTTAATACGTTTCATTAAAAATCAAAGTAATTCAATTGAATGAAATAGTTTTTCAAATAGGTAGAATTCCTTAATTGTATGCTTCAACCATACAGTTTGTTATAGGAACAAGTAGATTCAACCAAGATGTGTATTTGAATCTTTCTAACTTCATACACTGTGTCTGCCAGAGATGTTGGTATTCACAAAAACACAGGTCAACCCAAACTTGTTGCTGGCATTTTTCCGAAGAAACGTTTATCGCTCTTCGATTTGGTTTTATACTGCGGGATGCTGTGTGGCAGCCTTCGCCCTCTTGCTTGCTCCGCATGGATAGATATGCCAACTAGCAGTGGAGCCTCCACATCTATCCAACCAACCCACATTTCAAGTCGGGCTTTGTATTGATATTTTTGTTTTTTTTTTTCTTTTGTTGTGTTATTTTCTGAACTCTTTGCAACGACGACGATTGCTCTTTACTTTGTGGTCATCGTGGTGTGTTCCTCTATTATCTTCTTTTTTTTTCAAATAAAATTTGAAGAAGAAGAATACAAAAAAAAAATAAATGAAATTGAGAAGAAGAAATGAAGAAACAAAACACAAATCACGAGAACACAAATTCTTTAAGCAAACGCACGTTTTTGTCATGCTAACAATTTTCTGTATTTTTTTATTATTATTTTTGTAAGTGGTACCACTTTTGAATCTTTTCACCATATGAGCCTTCATATGAACATATATGTAGGTACCTACTTGTGGATTGGTTAGGTTTTATTATTTTTTTTTTTTTTTTTTTTGACATTTGTTTAGACAGTTGAAGAAGTTCTTTGGAAAAGTCCAAGAAATCATCAAACAGAATGAAGAAAAATCGTGTTCTTGCAAATTGTCCAAATCTAAAAAAAAAAAAAAAACGAAAAAAACCTTTCAAACCAAGAGGCAAATTGGCTTGGCATCGAAAAGGCTTCTCGAGCTGATGTATCAGATGCGCGGTTAAATGGACTTTTGTCTTTCTTGAGATTGTTCTGTTTCTTTTCTTAGCAGAATCCTCAATGATGAGGCAACCCCAGCCAAGCCCAAAGGCTACTGTTTTAAGACCTGTTTTGTATTATATATACTTTGAACAGGTTACACAGTTAAAGAAACAAAGCATGAAATAAAATCACTAATTTGTTTACAATAATTGAGGTCAATTAGGCCTTTCAATGAGGTAAGATGAGGTGTAAATCGGTCGTGTTAGATTTTGGTGGTAAGTTACGAAACTCTTTACAAGTTCTATACACACTTGTTTAAACTTAATGAAAAAAAAAATGTTTGTAATGAATAATAGGTGAAGACTTTGTGACATTACACTTATAAAGTCTTTAAATAGGTAGATACCTATAGAAAAAAGTTGGTATCTTACATTTTTTGAGTTCCTATATTCATTTGTAGGTCTTCATCTTAGTCTCAATTGAAATGCATGTATTAGTACTAAATTGGGTGGCGTGAAAGCTCGTGGGAAGCGAGGACCTGTAGTGACTTACAATTCTCAACCATTACTGTGTGCGTATTGTTTGTTTGCAGGAATAGAGTGGACCTACAATTTTTTGCTGAATCCGAACGGCTAAGGTGAGAGGCACTCATTCATGGGAAGAGATACTCTTGAAGGATTTATCACTTTCTCGCAAGAAGCTATATAGCTGTTTTAGATGGACGAAGATCGGAGTCAAAACTAGACCTACGGCATGACAATCCTACGCATTAACCATCATACATCAGGCTACCACAATTATTCTAATCTTTACTCTTAAGATATTTGAAGTTATTATGCCTTGTGATAATTCCTATCAAAAGATTCAGGGATATTTTTTTCAGGTACATGATTTTCTTCTTATTGTAGCTAGGCCACAGATTCTTTGTAGTGGTACAAGTTACGAGTGAGTTTGATTTGTTATTGGTAAGTTCCACTATCTACTTACCAATTTTCTGTTTAATGGCACCAGGTTGAAATTTTAACACCGGAGTCTGTTAGGCTTAGATTTAATGATGATGAACCAGTCCTTTCCAGTTCATTTACTTTTTCATTTCCTATAGAATTCCACAGTGTTCAGGGACCCAGCAGAGTCTGATGTTGAGCTCCGTGAAAAAAAAAACTTTTAGCTCTTCGCGACAGCATGAAACCAGCTTGGATCTTATTTCTGTGGCAGAGATAGCTTTGATCGCTGGGAGTGTGTAGTAAAACGGTGTTCACATTGTAGTCACAGCCGCCAACTTATTTTTCTAACTATAATCTCTAAATCTTTAAGAAAATGTTGGCAAAGCCAGTATTAACTAAACCTACTTTGACTACGGTTGTTGTCACAGTTAATTTTATATTTCCTATATTTTTGTGTTCTTAAACTATTTAGGTCAAACACAGGACTAAAATCGCTTCTTTTTTATCATCATCATGTCCTGTAACCCCGTTCGGGGCATAGAGCGCCAGCAAAACGTCTCCATCCTTCAAGGATAGATATTTTAACTGTGGCCAATTTTTTCTCTGGGATTCTGCTTCGGATAAGACTATTATTGATTTCCATGTTGTTCTTGGTCTTCCAACCCACCGTGCACCCTGAGGATTCCATTCAAAGGACTACTTCGCAATGTCATCGTTTGCTTTCCTGAGCGTGTGACCAATCCATTTCCATTTACGCTTTCTTATGTCGACGTATAGCCGGTCTTGACGTGTCCTGTGCCTCAATTCCTGGTTTGATACATGCAGTTTGTGGCCAGCAAATGTTTAATATGTGACGTAGACAGCGATTCACAAAAGCTTGCAATTTCCTCGAGATGATAGCCGAGATTTTCCAGGTTTTTCAAGCTTTTAGTAGCACGGATTTGGCATTGGATCCCAAGAATCTCAGCTAAGTGCGTATGGAGGTTTGACTGCGTTTCTAAATTGGAGAAATTCTGATTTTAACGTTCAGATCCGTACCGAGTTATACAGCCATGGCCAAAATAATAACAACAGTTCCTAATTTTAAGTAATATTTTATGTAGTTGTTATATTAAAATAATATTCAAAAATGTTTATGTTGTATATTTGTGGTAAGCACTTTGTTTATGTAAACATTTTTGAAAACTTAAAGTGTTTGCAAAATTTTCAAGTCCGTTTGCAGTAAGCTTTCTCACAAGCTGGTTATAAAAATAGCAACACTTGATTTATTTAACAAAAAACAAGAATTTCTGATTACCAATGTCACAACGGCAACAATTACAATTGAAGCCAGAAATCCCTTCTTTAAATTTGAAATCAATTTATTTTGGTGAATAGTTTTTACAAAATTAATTCTCTAAACTCAAAATTTTGAAAAATAAAAATAAGACATACATATATTTTTTTTTCAAAAATTAAGTCTTGAGGTTCTATTTTTTGATTTTAATATTCAATGCTCTTAAAGGGTTTTCCAATAAGAGGTGTTATTTTGAATAGCCCGCTATTTCGGTAGCTGTCACTTTTGAAGCTGTCATTTTTTGACATTTGACAAGTTAAAACTACGCCATTAATAAAAATGGAACGATACACGCTTCAACAACGCATTGAAATTATTAAAATTCACTATAAAAATGGGGAATATTTGGCAGAGACGGTTCGTAAAACTAAAACATTTTTGGGTCGTCGTGAAGCACCTTGTCGGACCGCAATACAGAAATTGGTGGACAAATTCGAGCTGTTGGGACAAGTTAGTGATGTGAAGAATAAAACCCGTGCACGTCACTCAAGAACAACTGAGAATATTGCTGTTGTAGCCCAAAGTGTTGAAGAAAACCCAGGTTTGTCCATTCCTCGTCGTTCTTTGGAATTAGGCATTGCACAAACGTCATTACACCGTATTTTGCATAAAGACTTGGGTCTTAAGGCTTATAAAGTTCAGTTAACACAAGAACTCAAGCCGGCTGATCATCCACAACGTCGTGTCTTTGCTGATTGAGTCCTTGAAATGCATGAAAATGATCCGGAATTTCATCGAAAAATCATCTTGACTGATGAGGCCCATTTCCACCTCGGAGGCTACGTCAACAAGCAAAACTGTCGCATCTGGGGCTCGGAAAACCCAAGAGTTATTGTTGAAAAGCCTCTCCATCCTCAACGCGTGACTGTTTGGTGCGGTTTATGGTCCGGCGGGGTCATTGGACCTTGATTTTTCGAAAATGAGGCTGGAGCAACAGTTACGGTCAATGGATTACGCTATCGAGAGATGATTAATGATTTTTTATGGCCGGAATTGGCTGGTATTGATCTAGACAACGTTTACTTTCAACAAGACGGCGCTACGTGCCACACAAGCAATGAAACCATCGATCTTTTACGGGAAAAGTTTCCGGACCGTGTTATCTCTCGAAGAGGTGATCACAATTGGCCACCGAGATCTTGTGATTTTACACCTTGCGACTTCTTCCTTTGGGGCCACGTGAAAGATAAGGTCTACGCCAACAGCCCAGCGTCGATTCAAGACCTCAAAGATGGAATTCGTGAGGCTATCGAGGACATAGGGCAGCCACTTTGCGATTTGGTTATGGAAAATTTCATGAAAAGGATATGGTCCTGTAAGCGTGCTCGTGGCTGCCATTTGGCTGATGTTGTGTTCCATTATATACGGCATACCTTCCTCTTTATAATGAAATAAACATCCGATCATTTATCTAAAAAAAATGTCATTTTTCTTTGAATATCAAAATAACACCCCCTTTAGTAGCTATAATAGTATATTATTTCTTGATCGAAGGAAGTTAAACTTCAAAAATAGTTAAAATCGTTGATTTCTTCACAATATTTTAATAATATTCAATTTATAAATAAGTTTCAAAAATTCATCAACTTTGTTTTTGAGATATTTAATTTTCAAAAAAGTGTATATTCATTTGAGTCAATGAAACTTTCACCAAAAAAAAAGCGAATACATTTTAATATAAAATTTTCGTAGGGCCAGCGAATTTTTCGCTGATTCAAAGAAAAATCAGTTAATTGAAAGAATTTAAACATTTCACGAAAAACAATACTTTCATTACTTTTTTGAAAGAAAATATCATCTTGAGAATTATGTTGAAATATTTTCAAAGACAAAGGAACTACATTCTCCCAACAGTTGTCTGTATTTTCCAGTAAGGATTATGCCAGGCGCGCACATGCAACTAACAGTTTGGTTTCGATTTTGAGCACTATGGGATTATATGAGAGTCCGCGCACATATACCGGCGCGCACTCCCATATAAACCCATTCTGCTCAAAATGGAAACCAAACTGTTTAGTTGCAAGTGCGTGACTATACCTTGAAAATTGATTAAAGTTTACTATTTTCTTAGTAAAATATGGAAAAAGTTATCGAAAAAGGTAAGTGATAAAGACATTACTAATTTTATAATTAGAATGTATATCAAATTTTCCAGATCAAAATTCAAACTTGATTATCTATCAAATAATTCCAAAATTTCACATCAAATTCCAAATATGTATAAGGTTTTGTTAAATTTTAATCAAAAACTGAAGTCATAACCCCAAACAAACAAATGAGCGATATCTCTTGAGCTGCTGCTGCTACTACCCACTCTCGCCGTAATCGCTACAAATTTTTTTTGAAAATAAAAACACAACTAAAACAAAAATAAAAAAAATAATACCGCCTTAAGTTCACAATCACAACACAAATCCCGCATGTATGTACATTGTACAACATCGAACAAGCTAAAGAAGAAGAAGATCTCACAAGCTGAACTCATCTTCTTCTTCTTCTTCAAGAGTTCCCCATCATCTCAACAATCTCGATCACCCGCACTTCGTGTCTTTTCACTTTGCCCATGGCGATGGCATGGCATGGCGCGGCGGCGTGTAGGCCATGGGTTAAAATATTATTGCATCTTCTTCTTGGTTGGGACGACATTTTCAGCTGCATTACCATCATGCAATTTAAAAAAAAAAAAAAGATTGGGGGTGCAATTTTTTTTTTCTTTTTTAATTTTCTTTTTTTTTTATAAAACATACCTACACACAAAACCATAACTTACCTAACAACAAAATTGCTATACGGAATAATCCCACACACATAGCAGAGGTGTATAGTGCTATTGTTTGAGCATGTGTGTGTGAGTGATGTATGAAATGGTATTTGTGTTGTTTACAGAGTTTTACCTGTCTGCATAGTGTCTTGCTACCTTCTTCAGAATTTTGAAAAAATAAAAAAAATTGTTGCACATAGATACAAAATACATATACCGACAAAACAAACCTGGTAAGGTGAACTTATATCAAGAGAGAGAGAGAGTGTTTTGTGAGTATAGTGTTTGAACAGCCATATTATTGCCAACTTACTGGATAACCTTAGAAGTTTTCTTAATATTTATATCCTTCTATTTAAGTGCCACGATGGGGCACGGTGTCTTAGCACCTCATAAGTGGAATATTCGCAAGAAAAATATGCCATCTCCCATCTAAAAGGTCAGAAATTGTTCAACAAAGATTAACTAGTTTCAGTAATTGGTTATCAGCCAAAGATTTTTTTAATAATTTTTAATAGATTTTTTCAAGGTCGTAGAATTTTTTAGCACTTCATTTATGGATCTTCTAAAAATTCAACCAATCTTTATAAAAGGTCAATTTTTTCAGTAATTGGTCAGCCATAGATTATTTTAACGAATTTTAAGAATTTCAAGTTGAAAAACTTTACCCATTGATTAAAGATTTGAGCAATTTCTTAGTTCAGGGAATATACCACTTAGGCCAGTTTGCTGAAACGATATTTAAATATTTTATATTTTAGTTCAACATAAAAAATAATGTGACAGTTTACGCTGTTGAACTTAAAAATATAAATTTCATATCAGAAAACGCTTGATACAAGCCAATTTTCTTTTTAGTTTAAGTTTATAGATTGCAGGCCTTGAATAGTCTGCGTATTCTACATTTTTATCAAACTGAAAATTTTTTAATACGTCGTCGTCGATCCGGAGGAAAATCGAAACAACTCAAAAAATCTTTTTTTCAATAAAGGCAATTAAAAAATAAAAAAAAAAAATAAATGTCTGCACTGAATATAAAATTTTTCGTTTAAAAACAAAATTGCTTAGATTATAATTGAGTTTTCTTTGACTTTACGAAGAATTCGCCGATTAATACACAGCTTTATGAATTTATGAACGACTATTTGTAGAGCCAATGAAGTGGCTACATCATTAGTAGAATTTTGATTAAAAATTATTTACACCAGCGAAATTTTTCCTTATCTCAACGTAAGAATTCGGTTCAGTGTATTAATCTGTCAAAATATCAAATTCATGTAAGAAAATGAATTATCGCTTTGTATTTTTCCAGCGAATAGATTTTTCTCTGCTCAAAATTGGGTTCTAAGCTCAAAAGTTATTTTTAGTTTTGGCGGTCTTCTTCCTGATTGACGAAATATTTACATTTCTTCTAAATTGATACATTGGATATTTGACAAAACGTAAAGCTTCTTTGACATTTAAAAAACTTGTAATCATTTTTAAAAATCATTCTGTTCAAAATATTTATAATTTCACCAAAGTTGGCAGCCATACTCTACCCACAGGTAACATAACAACTCAAAACACAGGTAAAACGCGTTGCGCTCTCCAGTTACCTTTCTTCGTCAGTTAGTAGGTACATTCTGTATACCTACAGACAGCTGTTTATTGTTCAATCTATACTGTGATTGTATGAGTGTTAGAAAACACAACAAAAAAAAAAACCAAGAGTATTTGTGAGAGGCTAGCGCGTTGAATTCAAACGATCACGACACGATCAGTTTTATCCAAAACGTATGAATGCGCAGACGCCGGGTTGTATTATTTCTGCCGCGCAACGAAATAAAAAAAAATTATAAAAACTAATCAAAATCAGTAGATTGGTATAGCTTTCCAAAACACATCATAAGCTAAACTAAGCCCGTTTCGAGTATTGGCGGCTCCAAAAATTCAAAACACGATCGATCGTTAAAGTTTTTCAACTGTGACCCGGGTTATGTTGGAGATTATTGAAATTTAATCCCACATTCTGTATATTATTGTGTTCGAACAAACCTTGAGTTGATTGTCGTCCCTCTCATGATACAATAAAAAATCCAACCTTTTAACAAGAAAAAAAAAAGGAAAAAATTAAAGTACCTATAAACGATCACTCGAAACTGGATCGTAAAAATAAAATACAAAAATCGTTTTAAGCTGGGAATATCTTGTTGTTTTTGTTGGTCTCGTCTCTTAACGATACTTAGTGCGGTACTTTAACTTCAGGCTTTTTGCATGTTGGTCACCAAAAAAAAAAAGGGAAGGAAAAATAGAAGTTAAATTAGTGCGAGTGTACGTGTGCTTTGTTTGTGTTAAAACTGTTAAAACAACAACAATTTAATTTTCGACTTCAAAGCAGACACACAAAACTAAGTCACATTCGGATAATGTTGTCATGATGAAAGGACTACTAATAGTGGGACTATTGCTCCTTAATGTTGTAGTAGAGTCCCAATCGGCGAAGGATCGTTACGTCCGAAATAATAATAATAACAACAACAACAACGGGGAGGGAAATGAGAGGCACGGTAATGGGGGAGGTGGAGGTCGAAAGCAATACAGGCAACCACACAGACAACAACAATTACAATCGAGTAAACAATATCAAATGCAAAGGATTAGCAATAACAATCTGTCAAACGCACACACGAACTCAGAGGATAACCATACCGAATTCGTGAAGGGAAAAAGTAAGTTTTTTTTTTTTGTCCTTTTGATTTTGATTTTATTCTCCTTCGGGAATATTTTCGTGTGTATGCGGGATGAAGGGTTGCCTTTTCTGAGGACTTTTTCTTCCTGGAATGCGTTTGCGACAGAAAGTCAAAAGGGAATAAATTTCAATTGTTTTGGCTGTTCTGACAATAATTTGATCCCTCAATAGGAGTTTTTCTTTTTTAGTTCAGAAAAGAGCTCTGAACAGAGTCCGAGCATGTCGAGCATGTTCTTAACGTCCTCTGAACGAAGCGTGTTCTGAGCACTCTGAACTATTTTTGAAACACACCTGAACACTTAGCTGTCAAATGCTTGTGTTCAGCATTTAACTCTGTCTGCTCATTTATTTTATTCTGAGCTCATGAAGACGCTCAGAACACGTTTAGAACGAAAATAGAAAAAACACAAATTTGAAGCTCTGATCACTAAGAGCGAAAAAAGAAACACTAAATTTTGTGTTTGACAGTTCAGGCTTCTGCTCTGAGAAAAAACGCCTAATTTGAATGACATGGATGACATTTGGCTGTCAAAATCAGTCAGAAATTTAAATCTTATAACAATATAAGCTGGTAAATGCAATCTGACAGCTGCTGTCTGAAGTGAAAAGTGTGAAAAGATCATGAATAGAGAAAATAAATTTTTATAAAATTATTATTATTATTCCTGATGACAATGAGCTATAAATTCGAAAAAAAACAGACCCAACTTTCGTAAGCAAATTGGTGTTAGCACTTTTAAGTTGTTGTTGTTGTTCAAAAATTCAATGAAACCCAACTTAACTTATTTGTTCGACAAAAATTAGTCATTTGAGAAAAATCTCTTGCAAGTTAGTGAGACATAAGTTTTGTTTAAACCCTAAAACTTGCCTTGAAGACTTTTAATAAATGCAAGTTTCAACATTGGGTTTTATTCGATGAAAATGATAACAGATTAAGGCCGAAATTAGGGCTATAACCCTAACTAAATCAATTCAAAGCTGTTGCTATCAATTAAGAATCAGGTAATAATTAAAATAACTCAATATTTAGGCAATATTTTACATTAAAAGTTAAAGTTGGACTAAATCTATAAAAAATAAACCTTGTCATGATATAATCTGACTTCATAACTCTTTTTTTATATTCTATAACTATGCACATTTTGAACTGGAGGACTGAAATTGAATTTCTATATAAAAATACTAAGAACCTTAGCTATTGAATACTCTACAATACTATTTACAAATGAGTGGCTGATGAAACCATTTGAACGCTTATTACGTGTAGTGAAATGAAGAACCGGGCCATGATTCGAGACCGATTAGAATATATATCCAATATATCCAAAAATTCAAGGTTTGCCTGTTAAGAATAAAGGATTGAATTGAAAAGAAGATAACTATGAGCACTACAATGGGAGGGTAAAATTAAGAGCTAGGTAAAGTATTACACATTCGTGTAGTGCAGATAAAGAATGAATCTCTGGTGGTGCTTGGCACAAATACTTGATCAGAAATGGTTTTGAAGAACTGATGGGTATTCCTAGAAGAGCCAATATAAAGGTGCATTTGTTTTAATGGAGGAAATATTATACAAGAATAAGATCCAGTTTTTCATTGTTAGATTAAAGTTAAACCCGAGTGAAGTCATCAAATTTGGTGAGTTAACCCAGGATTAACTAAACAGATGCTTTTGATGTTTTATCCACCAAGTGTGTTAAGTCGTTCCACATGAATTCTCCACCAAAAACTGCTCCTTCTGCTTACTGTGGGTTAATTTAATTCTAGAGGTAACTAACTCGGCTTTAACTTACCACTGAAAAACTGGGCCTAAGACATATTAATTCATTCTGTTTCATAAGCATATTCATGCAAATTTCAAACTCCTTCCATAAGACTGTGGATTGATTTCCAATTGGTTGCGCTCGTTTGCATATACAGCAAACATCATAATCAGTTGCAGTTACAAAATAATTTCAATGAGGGCTCATTTCACATCGGACATTTTAAAATGAATTTTATTGAACGCAATAAGATTTCTGGCGCCAACAACTAGGTACGCTTTATTTCTCGAAATATTATTTGTTCATCTGTTAAGTTTTTTAAGTTTGGGAAGGGACTTTCCCGTGGAATTGATCTTTGTCTGATGAAAATGATTCTCTAGCATAGTATGAAGGTCAATATTTGTTTAGAGTTATGATGTTTCGGGTTGTCTTACACCTTAATTCACAATCTGTAGCTTACCAAAATACAAAGAAGAAAATAAAGTTCAATTAGGGAGAATACTCTCCTTCCCCAATTTCATACGCCCTTGGAGTAAACATCAACTCAACAAATGACACCTAAGTGGATATCCATACAAATGTGACCCTTGAA
Organism: Leucozona laternaria; assembly: GCA_932273885.2. NCBI lineage: Eukaryota > Metazoa > Arthropoda > Insecta > Diptera > Syrphidae > Leucozona > Leucozona laternaria. The sequence goes on from OW026368.1 coordinate 9,923,139, forward strand.
AAGCTCTGCTGCTACTTAGATTTGGCTAAATTCCTTACACATAAGACGAACTGACACTTATTTTTCCGCCTTATACAAGCTAATTCTCAATATCACATAAAAACTAAGAAACTTATTATAAGTCTAAGACAAAGTAAACGGGCTACAAGACGCTTATACTGTCAGCTCGACGGGGCGCCAAGTGGGCAAAAAATAAGAGCTGATACTAGTATCTTTCCAAAAAAAATTCTTCGACAAACATTGGAATGGAGGAGAAGATTCAACCGGGAACTTGACAACATCAAGCGAATAGAAAAAAATGTTCCAGATAAAAGATTCTTCATATCCAGCACTTAGGTCTCGATCTTAACGACTAACGGAAACATCGAGGTGCCGGTTTTGTATAGAGGATCGAAAGCAGCCGTTTCTTATGAGACCCTTCACGGATCGGTATCTCTTTAAGTTAAGTAGGAGCTTAAAGCAAGGTAACGAGAACTCTGCATCGACAGTTGATCTGTTGTTTGTAGAATTAGCGGAACTTTCACATGGTCGCTGTGGCTATGATTGTTCCAAAATCGCGGACAAATCGATGTTCTTCGACACTGGTTGTAAGAGAAAAGTTAGCTCTATCCTCCAAGTGTGGCTTATATTTGCATGTTTGTCAATGGAATTCGAAATTGTAATATTTAGTAATAATACCCTTCTACTTAGGAAGATATTAGATTTAGGCACAAAATAAGATGCCCACGTTAAGCCGAAACCTTTACAATCCTGGCTATATCGAATATCATGTTGGTCTTACCTAAATCTAAAAGTATGTGAAGTGTAAACATAAATTGCTTTTTCTCAATTTGAAACACACTTTTAAATTTTCAAAGATAAAGCTTACAATAAATTTATAAATTATAATTTTTCTCAAGCTGAAATTAAAATGTATGTAGATCTCCCTTTTCGACGACAAAAGTCGTACAAAATTGTGTTTTTAAATCTAGGTTAGGGTGGTTGGAAATAGTTACAAAAAATATACTCCGAGCTTCAAGTCACCGACTTAATTTCATCCCGTGGGAACGATTGTTTTAGAACTTCTTGTAATGCCTTTTTCATGTTTACAATTTTATAATTTTCCATCAACTGTTTAACTTCTTCAGAATATTTTAGTTAAAGACTGCAAAATCTATGTGTGGTGTATAAAAAATAAAAATGTTTGTAGAACAATGCTGCAAAATAAGTATAAAAACTTGGAGAACATTTTTTCTATTTATCTCCAACCTTTTCAGCGTGTGGGAGCATATAAAAAACCCAACATTTTCAACATAAAGACCACCCTGATGTCTGTATAAGATTAACGAACTTTCAAATTTCCAAGCTAGATCGAGCCTATATACCGACCACCTAATTAATCAAACGAATATGAGGGTAATACCAGATGTTTCATGGATGATTAGTCTCACCAAGCTCTTATACGGTTCTCAGAATATGTTCGATGAAAGTTAAATGTAAACAAAGTATTATAAATGAATTCATATGAGCTATAAATTGAATTAAATAAAAAATAACTGATAAGCTTTAAGAAGAAATCAGTTTTAAGAATTGACCGAGATTTGGAAAAATTAATCCATCAAAATAATCATCAATCAACTTGTCACAAGAATGAAGTATTATACCACTACATTTGAGATTGATGAAAGTTGGAGAATATAAACTTTTGATATAGGAACTTTTTTTTGGATTAGCAGATTAGCTACCTACCGTTTTTTTATTATTATTATTTTTAAGGTTTTCAATATATGGGACTTAACGTCCTTAAAAATTTATTTAAAAAAAATAATAAAAATTTGCTGAGTAACTAATAGAAAAAAAAAACAAGTAATCAATCGATCCTCCATCCTAATCAACAAATTAATAAGATATTCAAAGCTTTTATTGATTTATTTTAATTGATCTATTGATTTATTATAAAATACTTCTCTGACAACACCTAAATTGAGGTCGTACACTAAGAATTTCAATGTTCTCCTCAAAGTCTTGTAATCATTTATTTTACTTTAAGACAGCTTCGATGTAAAAAAATATAATCATGCAAATGATTAAATGTTGATATATCTATGCATGTTAATTGGACATCATTTAACCAATTAACTTAATTTTTGTTGTTGCTGTATTCTTAAAACTAAAAAATTGAATTTAAAAAAAAAAAAAAAACAAAATCAAAATCGTATGAATTTTAATGAATAAAAACAACAAAACATGACGCATTATGATAAATTTTAATAATTATTACTGAAAGGGTTGGCCGCAACGAGGACAGAAAATACATAATTATTTTAGTTGTTTGAGGTGTGGAGAGATACATTAGCATGAGATTCTTTTTATTGGATTCATAATTTAAATTGAATGACTATTGTATATTTTTTTGTTTTAATTTACTTAGTTAAGGTTTGGTATAGGCTTTGAATGTTTTCAATTTATAAGTTGACTTACAGTAGGACCCGTATATTTTTTCGTTATACGTATTTAATTTGAACTTAAATCTATAATACTTGTCAAGAGTGAAGTGTAAATTAAATCATTGAACTTTATACAGATACTAAGGCCTCGCTGACTTCTTGCGACTCATCGGGCTAGCCGGCAAAATGAGCTTAAGATTTTCTTCTAATATACTACCATCAGGAACATAAATTACGTTTAACGTTTGAGAGATAGCTTAGCTACTATCTTATTGGATGATATGTTTTCCGAAGAGGGGGGGGGGGGGGTATAAGTCTCCAATGCAATGCAAGCAACCTCATTAACTGTCTTGGTTATTTAAGTTAAGAAGCTTCTCGATTTGTTTGTATTTATTGTGCACGTCCTAAAGAATTATAAATAATACAACATATCCTCTTGAATATTCAAACAGAGTTTGAGTGTTCAGGAATATTGTGGAAGATTTAAAGGGAGTAACCGATACAAATTGCCTTTAAAAGTCTGTAAATTGCTATGGAAGAAAAAATAAAACCGAACAAAGCATTCCACATTCGTGTAGTGCGGTTAAAAAAAAAAAATCTCTATGCACTGAGCAGAACATCGCAAGTTAAACTCAAATGTAAATGCCTAAACACATATAGAGTACTGCAACTGTAGCTGGAATACCTGGCAAAAAACGTGTAAACGTGTCCACAATGCAGCTGTATAATTTTTTTGTCGATGTTTAAGAAACGAAAAATCCAATATGACAGCTTAGTAATCTACATTTCTTATTTCCGATATGTTGTCTGCTTTCTTACGTCACATCGCTATGAAGCTTGCGTTGGTGGCAAATTGCGTTTAAAAAGGTGAAAATATCGATATTTTATCATTTTTTTTTTTAATTTCTATTGTGGTTCGATACCTCGATGGAAAGATAGTAACTCCCAGATGACGGATGTACAATTTTTGTATTGCTAGGCGGGCTTTTTGTTCAACCGCAAATCGAGCAAACGGATTTCACGTTTGCTCCAAACGTATACAACTTCTTTACGGGCACAAAGAATCGGGATTTTTAAAGTTTTTTTTTTTTAATTTGATCTTGTGATACCTAGACTAAAAGGTGCTACTCTATAGATCACTATTCTGCCATTTTTAGGTCGCTTGGAAGCTTGGTTCAGTCTTCGAAGGGGTGAAAAAGTCGATTTTTTAATTTGTAAAATATTTCGCCACATAAATTGGCATAGTCGATTGTTTTAAAAGTTGGCAAAATCATCTAGCTCTAGCTGCAGCTCCGATTGCAGCGACGTTGCGTTGTGTTTGTAATATTGAATTTTTTGTTTATTGAATGTTGCAGCTCCGTCTCCATTGTGTTCAGGCAGTTAACTGTTCAACATTGAAGGTATAGTGCGTGAGCTCAGGTGAAATAGTTAAAAGAGAATGACTTGACTAATTTGGTTTCGTAGTTTGAACAATATTGCATTCCAAAATTTAATAACATTTTTTTTTTTTAAACAAAAACTCAAATCAAAGAAATCAATTTTTGTGTAGGTATTTTTCGGCTTTTGTTCCATACATGTTGGTTACCAACCAAGCCATTTCATGAATGATCATTATCATACTTCTTCGAGACAAGCCACCATATAGATTTGAACCACAATAGCAAGTTTTTGCTATTCAGTCTTCCAATTTCAAAAGAAATGATTGGAAAAAAAAAGAAGAAAACTTTCCATCTACTGTATTCTTCTAAAACCCTCAAGCAACTATCGATTTTTTGTGTTCAAGACGAAAAATGGTTTAAAAACTCTTTAAACTTATTGAAAAGTTCTGATAAATTTAAATAATAACCAACCAAGAAACCATGGCGAAAATTTTGAAAGTAGAATGGCACAAGAAATCTGATACTTTTTTTCACCAAAATCATAAAAGATCATAATGGTTTTTATTTTAAATAGATAGATAGTCATAAATTAAAAAGAAAAAAAAATCAGGGTGTGTTTAAAACCAGATATCAATTAGCAACATTTAGTATTAAGTAGAATTCTTTTTTTATTATTATTTTCTTAAATATTTATATATCAAAAAAAAAAGAAACAAAACTAAGTCCAAGATCAACAATCTGACTCATGCCATTTTTAATTGAATAAAATTATTTTTAACATTGTTTCTCTATTCAAATTTTTGCTGGCAAATAACTATTATAATTAAATAAAAATCTATTATCATAAATAACGCTTTTATGCATATAACAATACTTGTGTCTTTCTTATCAACTAAACTTTGATCTTTTTTGCAGGTATAAAATCTCCTCGCGCCCTAAGACAAACAAACCAACAAAAACATTTATCTGAAGCAGAAATAAAAAAATAAGAAATAAGAAGAGTTAATTAATTAAACATTCGATTTCTTTGTTATTTTTTTTTTTAAGTTAACTAATTAATGTGATATGCTAATATAATTGTATAATTGCGGGATGGTATTAATATTGTGAGATGGAATGACACAATTTTTGCATAAAAATCTTCCTCGTTGTCTGGTTCGTCAAATATCCTAATAAATTAAAAACAAATAATTCCAATTTTATCTTGGCGACGATATCTTTATAACATCATATATTGGTGTATCTGAAAGATATATTTACTTTTATTAAATATTTGCTACAGGAAAGTAACATATTTTAGCAAACATAAGAATCGATTTGTCAAGCATTTTGTTTGTACGATTATTCGGAGAATTCAAAATGAGACCCCTTCACTTTGAACATTTTTTTTTTTAATTTTTTTTTTTTGCCAAAGAAACGACTATTGATATGGCACATCGCCATCAATCTTAGGTTTTATGAGTGAAGTATCTCTGTTGTGTTTATATAAACTGTGTTGGAAGACCCAATTACTTCAGTCTCTGTTTATGTCGATTTCGAGAGAAAAAAACATTCAAAACAACATAGATATGAGGTTTTATGTCAATAAAAATCATTCACCTGGAATTTAAACCTTTCCTTCTGCACTTTGTGCTCTGAATGTTCCAGATCCAGAGAATAAAAAAAAAGGTTCATAATTTAAAGCCTCATATGTTATTTGATTATACGCGTGTTTTTTTGATTACATTATTGACAAAGTCACACGAATAGATCCATGTGCAGTGCATACAGCACACAATTCTAATGCACTAGTTTGTGACATGTTGAGCCCTCGAATGCTGACAGATAAGATATGGAAGAAAAAAGCAGTTCTGAAAACAACATTGAAAACCAGATAAGCTAGATATATGTAGGTACTTATTGTAAATACCTACATACATTTTTACAGTCAACACTTTCAAATTTAAACTTCAAACAAAAACAGCACACACAAAAAAAGTATGTATCTTAAAGATAAAAATTCTACAAAACAAATTTAAACCAAAAAACCAACCGTCATCGTCTTCGCCTTGCGTCGTCGCGTCGATCGTGGTGGACACGGATCGTCTCAGGGCATTACATGCAAATAACATGAGAGCCCGTGAGCTGGAAAAGTGTCGCATTTGCGTAAAATTATGCATGGCACGTATAAACCAGAGTGAACTATGAGCGCATGGTGTTGCATGACAAGCGTATGAGCCTGAGCGCAAACGAGCCTCATTGCGATACATATTTCTTTGGTTTATTTTTGTTTCTTCTACTTTTTCCGCTTCTTTTGTCTTTTCTTTTCTGGGTTCTTTTTGAATTTCTAGGAATAAACGCCAAGAAAAAAACGTAGAGAAAGAAATACAACAAAAAAAAAATCAGCAAACGTGTAACAAAACAACGGCGACATCGATGATGGTGATGATGGTGACAATGATGGGAGAGCAGAAACGAGACGAGTTGGAATTTCATGTCACCGATTGTGACAGCTTCAGACGAAATCTGTTATGGAACGCAGTCTGAAGTGGGATGACCACCAGAGAAAGGTCTCAGACAGACAGTTACAAATACAATATAAATACATTCAAATAAAAGCAAAACATAAAAAATAAAACAAAATTGAAAAAGAGAAAAATTACTGCGAGGAATCAATCAGTGGGTGGTTTATAATTTGACGTTTGTGCTACCTGTCAGCGTGAATGTAAATGCTTTTGAAAACATCTTTTGAATTTGTAAGAGATGAATTTATATGAAATTAAGTCATATATCTCAAGTCTGTGTACTATTTTAAGATCTGACTTTGGATGCAAATTGAAGAGAAATAATAGAAAACATCAATCAAGGTTTCATGTTGGGCGCCATTCGAGACTTTGATTTTGACCAGACAGCATAATAACTCAAATAATTTATATTATTAGCATTAATTTATAGTTATTATGGATGCAAAATATAAAATAAATATTTAAAACAAAAATGAGTTTCATGTTGGGCGCCATTTTGTATGTAATTAACAAGAAATTGTTTAGATGCCAGAACTAAGGGGTGAAGTTGTGCTAAATGTCATTTTTATATTATTTATATTGCTAAATACCATATATGAGTCCAAGCAAGGGTAGTTTAAAGTATGGATCATGCAAAAGGCAACTTACTAAGATCATTACAAGGGCTATTTATGAGACTAAAAAAGTTATGAAGACTTCGATCGTATTCTTCAAACCAAGTGGTGTCACAAATGAAGTTTAATAGTAATTTTGTAATCCAGTATAAGTCAGATGGCTAGTATAGTTAGGTGTAGTAGAAAGTTCACAGGAAGAAAAAGCGACGGAGAGTAATCTCTTCCACCACATCTTCTATCCAGCTTCTCCTAGTTTGCTTCATACACAAAGCATAACTTAATATAACATTAATTCTATTCTAAACGTACATGTGAGGGAATGAAGATCCCAATAAAGTAAAGTTTCACGTTGGGCGCCATTTAAAAATAAAACAAAATTGATTTGAATACAGTTTCTTCTTTCTAAGACCTAACTTTAAATATAATTATCGTATAGAGGAAAGGTTATTGTATGTTATTACTCTTCGTTAACTTGTTTGTATAGTTGTGTTAAAAAAAACGTGTACGGAAGTTTCATGTTGGGCGCCATTTAGCAATTGTTTGTATTTGTAAAAAAAATTAAACAAATGTAATGACAGTATTCTATGGAACTCAATCATTATATGTTGATATAATTTATAAAACTTAAAATAGTTATAATATTGCCTCATGGACTGTAAATTTTTAAAATAAAGTTCGAATCTCAACTCTTTCATTTAGCTTACCTGTTCTATTGTGTACTTTAGCTAAAATAATTAAGTAGATTTAATAACAGGAAATCTTAAAAGACTTTTACAACATCAATAATTATAAAATTTTAAAACATCAATTCAACAATTGAGTTCATTTGCTTCATCATCATATCTCCTCTCAGCAGTTTAATGGCATCAAAGCAGATCAGTTGTTTAACCCCACGCTAGATTTCAATAACATAAAACAATAACAAATCCCATCCTAACCACCTAATTCTGAAGAACAACTTTTTGCATCATAGAAAGAACCCTACGACCTCGTCTCTGATTAAATCCATGTAGGCTTACACCAAAGATTATAATAATAACAAAAAAATTAAACTTAAAACACTTCCAATAACAGTGAGTGGTCGTCATCATCATTACCATCACGATCATTATTATATTCACTTTTATCATCATCATATCATTCTACAACCACAACAACAATATTGTTGCCTCTGTAGAATTTACGCGCACCTTATGATGCCCGATTGCATGTTTAATGCAATAATCACACGAGAAGAGAAGTACTATCCTCAGCTAAATGTCAACATAACCCAACATTTACCCAACAACAACAAGAACGAAAAGACGAGTTAGATATATTCTATTTGCAGATAAAAATTTTCTCCCCACACATGTTTTTATATTACCAGGCCCAGAGGCCCACTCACATTTACAACACAACCACACTCTCATATAATCCAACACACAAAAAAAAGCAACAAACAAACAAAAACTGAGAAATTTAAGTTTTTATTCCTGGTTTTGAGTTTTCATGCTCAATACAGGTTTTCCTTGAGGCACTCACTTGCAACAATAAAAAAAAAAAAAAAAAAAAACCAGAAAATCCAACGCAGACAGAGGGAAATAAATTCTCACAAATACATCTACAAAAACAAAAAAAAAAATCTATGCACAGAAAAGTGAGACAGCAAGAAAACAACGTAGGCGAACTTTGTCTCTCTTAAATAGATACCAACTGAAAACAACAAAAATGATCGTTGGGTGAGCCAAATCCAGTGCAACAACAACTGCAACGACAAAAACAACAACAAGAGATACCTGTAAGGCACAGCTTACATGCCTCAGCCCTATAATTAAGCTCGTTTTATTCGATTTTTCCTCTTCATCTTCATCTTATTCTTTCTCGACTTTTGATATGAAAAATACCAAACTCTTCAGGTTAAGTAAGCCGACGGATTCAACACTCTATGGTTTGACCATTGTGTCTGCAAAATAACACAGCTACCTATTTGTAGTGTACTCCTGTTGGGCTAACTCGTTTACAAGATTATCACGCAACTTCCACACGCATTCGAATGTATTTTTTTTTTCTTTACCCGTCATCGTCGGACCTCTCGACTGTCCGTCCGCCAAACGAGTTTATGGCGCCGTCGCCATTCAGCTCTCTTTGCAGAGATATACTTATAATTTTCAATTGTCTTTCGAAAGCAGCAACAGTTCAGCATTTTATTGCTGCCGCAGATAATTTTTGCAAAAAAAAAATGAAGAATAAAAAAAAAACACAGGCACCGAAGAATTCATTTAGAATGCTTCGAGTGCCTTTGTGGTAAGATATTCTTCTAGTATATTTTAAACCATGGCAAGAGGGATTAAGAAGGTCTCCTCTGTTTTGAAATTATTAAGTTTCTAACAGCAACTACAGCCATTCACCACATACACATATACTCTATACAAAATTCCAATGAATTATTTATCGCAGCGTCTGGTGAGTGTTAATGACTGCCGCGTGTGTCTGTCTCCTTTGAGTTAACACCGCACGTGCTTTGATTTACTTTCACCATACATACACCATAAATTAATTCCAAAACGCAAAATTCACAAGAAAAACCAGTTCTAACTGTATACTTAACATTTTTAATCTAAATTAATTGAAATCAAAATAAAATACAGTTTTCTGGTCAAGTCTTTTGTTTTATCTGCGCCGAGTAGAATGTAGATGGAAGGAAATTGAAATCATCAAAATACAAAGTTCGCTCATAGTCAGCTCATTTTTGTTTTATGACTTGTTGAGAATATAAATTCTACAATCTGTGTCTAATTTGTTAGCTATGTGCATTTACCGTGTAATATATGACTTTTGATTTATGCCTCTGAAATTCAAGATTTATCCCCCAAAAAATGCTGTATCTTATGGCTTGGTTCTCTTTGTAAAAGAAACAGATAATAACAATAATTTTATGACAATTTTATCTATTACTTAAAATCTTAATGGTGTTTGGCTTGATGCTGTTGCTGTTGCTGCTGCCATATCTCTCCCTAAGTTATCCCATACGGTCTCAGGTATATAAGCCAAACCCGATCATCCAACTTTAGTTTGGTTTTTGGTTGGGTATTCTCTTCTTTTTTGTTATCTTTTTGTTTTTTTTTTTTATTTGATATTTTATTTTATGAAGAAACTCCAATTCCAGGTGTTTTTTGTTCTTTTTTTTTTGTAAACATTTTCCACGAAAACCGTTTAAAACAGCCAGAATGTTGTCCTCCAGTCCGGTTCAGCATCATTCTTCTGGTTCTGACTCTCTTCTTACACCTGAGGGGGTATTCTTAATTCGTTTTTGTTCGTATTAATGTGTTCTGTTGTTCGGGAGAAATACGAAGAAATTATAGGAATTTTATTTATTTTTTTTTTTACTTTGGAAGCAAAGATTTGTTTGTGGAGATAGAAAGAAACATGGTCCATTTGAAGTCTCTTGCACACCTTCAAAGTAGAGGTTACAGGAAAATGTATACATTTACAAAGTTCATCTTTTATGGTTTTTTTTTTAAATAAAGTTCGTTTCTCAACTCTTTTATTTTGTGCAGTAATTGTAAAATATTGCATTAAGTTAAAAAAAATAAGATTAAAATGTCTCAATAACGCTGTAACGAATAAACTTCTTACATCAGAGTTTCTTAAACTAAAATATCCGAATTTCTGGCAGCTTGTAAAAATGCCAAAAGCTATAATTTCACCTTGTCTAATTTTCTTTGAGAGTGCAGGTACTAATCCTGATTATCTGTTTACTCAAATTACATAAGAACTAAAGGTATAATTTTATATATAAGGTTCTAAACTTTAAAAGATGAATTCATAATCATCAATAAGCACAGTCAGAGGAAGATATAGCAGAGTAGCGTGGCCTCTCTTCCCTTTTAAAATTTTCCCCAAACAATATGAAGTTGCTGTAATTCAAATTTCAACTTTTATATTCATATACATATTTGTAGGCTATTATTTTCACGTGATTTTAAGATCTTAATTTTAAAGATCTAGATCTGACCTTCTGAACTAAGACGTTAGAAAATGTGTTGTTTCTTCATACCACGCTTTTCCACGTCTTATTTATAGTTAATCTGTAAAAAAAAATTGATATGGTTGCAGTTAGAAGCTTATAACTTGAATTCTGATAGTCGGATTTTTGAGATTGTGATCTTAAAATCACAGGAAAAAAAAGACTACAATTTAGGATAATCAAGCAATTTTTAACAAATTATTTTTTTTTTTTTTTCAAGAAACTTATGTCGATTTCGTTAATTTTAAATTTAATAATTACTCTAAAGAAAGTCTTTAAAGAAAGTCTTCTTTAGACAGTACTTCCACTATGTTTGAAGATTACTGTAAATTTAAATTTGGGGTTTCGTTTTTCTTATATTAACGGTGACTATACACACTACCCTTTACTCTTTTTTTAAATTCAGAGAATTAAGGTTCTCAAGAAAACTTCAACTTCCATTTAAAAATTATTCCGGCTTTATCGAAAAAATAAGTACCATCTGATGTTTAACTGACTATCGATAAATTGGTAAAAAGTTAAAAAAATATCATATAATTTTTTTTTTTTAATTCAATTTGCAGCCACAAAAATGTCAACAAATTTAAACCAAAATTTAACTAAAGTACAGAGGAAAGAGTAAATTTCTTTAGTCAACTCTTTGGCCTAGATATACAATATATGCATTAATAACAATTGTGTCAATTTATGATGAATTTTCCTTCAGAGTGAGAAAAAGTAACACTTTAACTAAAACAGTCAAACAAAATCTTCAAGAAAGCGTTGCGTGTGTACAAAATTTCTATGCAGCGCCATATGGCCATTAACATCATCTTCATCCGTTATAATGGACAAAATTTATAATAAATTACAAGCTATCAAAGATAAATTAACCAAACTCAGTCAGATAAAGAGAGGGGCCACCCACAAAAAAAATCCCTCAACCTCCTCCTACCCATAATGAAGGTCCAAAATCCATCAATAACTTTCAACACTCATGAAAGATGAAACCAAACAACAACGAGTTAAAAAAAAATCATTGATTTTACAAAATTATATATAGGCTCACTCTCTCATCTTCTCGACGAAAGCTCAGATGACACTTAAAATTACTACGAAACTCTGCACCCACCTAATTTAAAATATTCCACAGAAAAAGCTTAAATTTTTGTTGTCGTTGTTAGGAATTAAATTAAAAACAATCCGTAGGTGTGTGTTTTATGTCTTCTTACCACCTGAAAATGCGTAGGGTATTAAATGCGACATATAAGAAAGTCACTGGCTATCGCATTATTTTTATGCTAAATAAATTGCTACGCATTAATTAGTGATAGGTTAAATCTGATTTCCGATTTTTCATTACGTAGACAAATTTAAATTTAAACAATGACGCAGATGATACACAAAAAAAAAATTGAAATTGTGCTTCTTCCGATTTAGTATGTGGGTTGCTGGTTGATTGGATGCCTTAGACTCTTTGAACAGGTTGTTGTTAATTTCTTTTATGTTTTTTTTAGTAAATTTTTAAAGACATAATATAAACACACAGGAAATTGGTCAATATGCGGTTTGCAACATGATTGTTTGCTTTTTTTTTGGTTTTTTTGTTTCCAAGAAGAAGTGGGCTTCAATCAACTCATTAATTGTCAATTTTATAAGTTTTTATTGAACAAATATTTTTATTGCAAGACATAAATGGCACAACAACATGGTATATGCTCACAGTCAGTTGTTCTTTTTTTTTTTTGCTATTTACACTCCCAAGCTTGATGCCATCAATCATTAAATTGGCAACGAAAGACAAAGAGGAAAATATATTTTCATGAATAATTATCTACTGCAAATGTTTCTAGGTTGATGGCATCTATCAATAAATTTGTATGTTTTGTTTTTTTTTCTTTTTTCTGAAACTTAAGACAAAGTCGTATAGATATAGATAATGACTTGTAAATTTGATACATTCATCCAACAGCATTGAGGGATTTGTGAAATCGATGACATTTAAACTCATCGAATGAAAGTTGTATACCGCACGCGCATTCCTCATTTATAATAATTTTCTATCTGTGGTTTTGGTATGCGCCTGTGGTTGAAGGGAGTTCTTTAACTCCTTTTGCATTATAAACCACACATCATATGCGAGCATAATATATTTATTATATAGACGAGGGCAAGCAACTTCAATGTATTTAATTTTTTCTTGAGAATTTGATATTTTTTCTCTTGGTTATTCTTTGAATTTTCTAAGGTGTATTTAATGGCATCAAAGATCCTTCAAGTAAAATTGATTCCACTTGAAAAAAACAAAAGACCTGAATAGAAAACTTTATTTTTGAATTCTTGACTTGATAGAGATCAAAGAACTCAGAAATTTCATTCATTTTTACATTTGTTTTTCCATTTTCATGAACTGCTCTTGAACTGAGTTCAATAATGTTCACTGTTTAGTATGTACATCTTTCGATTTGTATTATTTTAGTTTAAAAACATTAATTACACCCATTTTCCTATGCACTCGGATAGTAAAATTGTATAAATAAAAATGGTCACCTATATACATAAATCTGAAGGCGAATATAAAACAAAAATAAAAATTAAGTTTATACACAAAAAAAAACAAAAAGCATCGCCCACAACCAGCACACAAAAAACATTGAAACAGGTATTTTCCAATGTTAAGAGTTGTGATAGAAATAAAAACTAAAAAAAGGGCACACACTGACTTCCCCCAAGTTTTATTTTTTTTATTATTGTTGTTTGTGGGCGTTCTGGATGTGAAAAGTGTGCCATCGTACCTCCAAAATGCATTGTCTGTATATTGAGCAGTGTTGCATATAGAATAGATGAATAAATAAAATTTAAATAATGTGCATTTCTAGAAAATTGTAACGGAACTCTCTGTTCGTGGGCACATATTTTTGTTTTAAAATTTATTATATCAAACTTAACAAACAAATCTACTTTCTTTTATGCCTTTTCCATATACTTAGATAAAACATAAAATTGAATAATATTAAAAAAAAAAGAAGGTCTCTTGTAGCTGCAAGGCAAATAGAAGATTCAAAATTTATTTCTATATAGAGAAGGAAAAGCCCTGTTAGTTTTTTGATGGATTTGTTGTGTTCTTTTACCTCCAGCATAACCATTAATGTTTGAGTAAAAGAGAAATGCCTCTAAGGTTTATTTGAAAAACTTTATTATTAATTAAGGGTTATAATATTTTTTAATGATTGGATTTATCCATTTTTGATGTTCTAAGAATTCGTTTCAAACCACCCGCTGCTGCCAGACAAACAAAGAAAAATAAATATGAAAACAAACAAAAAGTAAAAGAAAATATCCCAAATATGTATCTCCAAGCCAGGTAGAACAAGAGATAATTTTATTGTGTGTCTCCAATTTGGAGACCGACTTTAATGGTCCTGCCATGCAATTTCGATTGAATTCTTTGCAAAAATCGAACATGACAAGGAGTAGAGGAAGAAAAGAAGCGAATGAAATACCGATTTTAGGGGAATTTTTTTTTGTTGAATCAAAATGTTTTTCGTTATATTTTTGTCGTACATTCTGCGGGAGAATTTTTGGCTCTAAAAATATTTCTTTATAAATTTTAACAAACAAGCATTCCAAACATTTAGCAATTGCAAAAGATTTTCTTGAACTCAGCATGATCGGTTAATTTGCGGTATCAAAGAAAGGAATCTGGTTTTGATTTTTTTTGTTTCGGTTGGTCGAAAGATCAGATCGCATTTTCTAAGTAGTAACATCACAAATATATGTGTATCTTAAAAAGTCCAGAATTCTTCTTTTATGTTTTTATAGACACATTCCTAAATTATTAAAATTGTTATAATTTTGAGAAGATTGTAAAAATGATTCCTCTTCTCACGGTGACTTTTTATATTTCTAAAAACGACGAAACTAAAGAAATTCCAATTTATAAAAGTTATTACAGTTTATTGCCATTAAAAGTGGGCTTTTTTAACTAGTTTCGCGAGTTTAAAAAAAATTCTGGGTGCCAGGAGTATACCTACCGGTGGCGGAGGGTTCTGGTCGCATAAACAGTACTTTTATAAACCAAACTGTTAGCTAATAAAAATGCTAGTTGATCCGGTAGCGCAGCTGCAATGGCTCTGAAGACGCTTAGCTTATTTTCAACTCTCAGCTGGCCAAACAAAATTCTAAAATTAAAATTGAACGTAATAGACTAAGCACCACTTAAAGGACTCTGATGATCGGCCTGGCCGCCGTGAAATAGCTATAACTCCAGCCTGTCATGGCATGGTGGTCACTTATACTCTTATCAAAAAGATAATGATATCCTCGCTCTTGAAGAACAATTATAAATTTGAAGGGGGTTAATTGTATTTATTGCTTTGCTAACGAGAAGCTCAGAATCGATTTCATTTATAAATTACAAATACAAAATTTTAACAGTTAAATATATTTAATTTCAAACAAAAGACCTGATTAGGGAACTTTGTGTTAGTCGTTCTATGATCAATTTCAACACAAAAATAAATCCTTAAATTCTTTGAAAACATAGCAGCATATTTATTAAATAGAATCTATTTTAGAACGTAGTTTGATTATATGGAAAGTTATTTTTGTTAACTAAGCAGCTGGAATCATATTGATAGAAGATTTGTAAAATTTATTATAAAAAGCTACTGCCTTTTAAAAATTGATCAATGAGAACTTTAATGAAAGACTGACTTAAACAGAACATTTTATTTAAGCTTGATTATTTTTATTACTATCTTTAAGATTTAAAAAATTTAAAATATTGATTGCTCATTTAATAAATTATAAATAAGCATAAATTATTCTAAGCATAATATTTTATAACTCGTTAAATTAGAAATTTTATTTACAAAATTACCAAAACTTAAAAATATATTTTTCTACCAATCATAATGTGATTGTTTATGATTTTTATAATAAACAAAAAATAGTTGATTAACTAATTTAATATAAATTAAATCCTTCTGTTTATTTACAAACAATTATAGAATTTGATCATAAAGTTGTCTAACGATCAATTCCAACTAAGATGATGGCAATGTTAACATCAATAAAGCTACTGTATTCTATAAAACTAAACATAACAGTTCGTTAAGCTTAAACTTATAGAAAAACAAATTATAGAGAATTAAAATTATGAATAAAATTTCTATAAATTTTACATTTAATTAAGTGGAAAGTTAAATTAATTTTCTGCTCACTAATTAGTGGTATTATAATATTTCTTGCCCGATGAGGAAGTCAAACAAAAGAACTGAGAAGCAAACTTTTTTTTTTAACTTGATTAGTTTTTATTGCTTGTGTAAAAATAGTTGATTGGTCATTTGAAAATTATATTAACAAACAAAATAAACTAAATGTTCTGTGGTTTTGTTAATTTGTATGCATTTTATTAGAAAATGACTTAAACGAATGAAGACAAATTAAGACATTTCTTTCTTTTAAATGAAACAACAACAACTTAAGTTATGGATAGAGTTATTGGTATTTCACGAGCATGATTTTGTCTGACAGGAGTCTAATGATCGAATTGGCACTCATGAAATTGCTATAACTACAGTCATACTTTTGTGGCAGTAGCATACGTAAGTTGTGTTATTCAAACTGTTTTTGTTAATTGATATTTGCTACACATGCGTGTACTATATTCATCATACAAAAACAAACCCCTTTTGAAAATAGATTTCGGTCAAATCTACATAAATATTTTTAAATAGCTCAGAAACATACCTATTGTGTATTTGAACGAACATGGTTGGAGTGAATAAGTTAAAATAAAAAAAACAACAATAATTTCGATGTTTTGTAGCACGTAGAGAATAAAAGTAAAATAATTAATGTGTTTATTGCATTTTAATGTGAATGTAAAGTTTAACACCAATATATTTTTATTTATTATTATCTTAAAAGGACATGTATAAAATTATTTCTTTTAATTCATTTGTTAAACAAAGAGAATAATTTTTGAATTGGAATAACAAAGAATTAGTCAATAAACAGAATGTTTTCGAAAGCCATTACACAATGAATTGGGTGCAAGTTTCAAGAAATTAGAATAAAGAAATGGGTGGCAATGGCGTAGAGGATGTAGTGCTTGACTGCTAACTTAGAGGTGTGGGTTCAAGCCCCACTCTTGGCAGCATTCTTTTCTATATTCCCCCAGTTATATACCCGTGGGATTCCACGAGACAATTAATACCTTACTTCTCAATCCACTGTGCAAACAAAAATTCTTACCTATCCTTCTATTCCTTCTAACTAGTGCCGTGCAATTCAGGTTGCATTTAAAAGACCTTAGGTCTAACAGGCATATATTAAGTTAAAATTATTATTATTATTAAAAATAAAACATAATTTTAAACAGTTCTTCCATTTCATAAATTAAAAGTCGTTCGCAAAAAATCAAGAACCTTAAATGCTACCATAGAGAAGAACCTAGGTATTTTGTTTAAGTGAAATAAGTTTTGTACTATAAGCACTTTTAAATGGAGACAAACCTTCTTACAAAAGCAAAACAAGAGTACAAATCTTAATAAAGGGTGTTTTTTTTAGACGTGTAGTTTTCAATTCAAGCAATTGGGGCCGTATGTCAGCAATAACGTGCCGAATATTCTCTTCCAAGGCGTCAATCATCTCGGGCTTATCTGCGTAGACATGCGAATTCACATAACCCCACAAAAATAAGTCCAGCGGTGTTAAATCGAACGATCTTGGAGGCCACGCCACAGGCCCACGAAGCGAGATAATGCGTTCACCAGAAGTTTCCTTCAATAAATTGATCGTTTCCGCTAGAGCCATGATTACTGACTTTTTCGTTCATCAATTGAACAACCATGATGTGCAGGAGCTGTGATTTCAACAAGACGGTGCAACATGTCACACAGTTCTTGCCACAATTGATTTATTGATGGAAACTTTTGGTAACCGCATAGTTTCACGTTACGGACCCGTAAGCTGGCCTCCAAGATCGTGCGATTTAACGCCGCTTGACTATTTTTTGTGGGGGTATGTGCAGTCACTAGTCTACGCCGATAAGCCCGAATCGATTGACCTCTTGGAGGACAACATTTGCCGCGTTATTTCCGATATACGCCACAAGTGTTGGAAAAAGTCATCGAAAATTCGAACTCCAGATTAGACTACGTCCGAGCCAACCGTGGCGGTCATATGCCAGAAATCATATTAAAATTATAAGGCCAAAAGATTATCTTTCGAATAAAGTAAATTTTATGTCAATTTAAAAAAATCATCTTTGTTTTATTCTATTTCAAAGTTCTTTCCCTCTAAAAAAATACACCCTTTGCTTCTCAGACGAATATTGTTTGTGTTAAAGCTTCTTAGGGTACATTGCTCTTCAAAACCAGATTATTTTCCAGCAAGAGCACACCTTTCAAAATGAAAAATATTAGTCACTACCACTACCTATTCATTTAAAATTCGTATTTAATGATATGATATTTGTAAATACGTTTAAGAATTAACATTTACGTTATGTTAATTTCAAAGAAGACAATTTTGCCCAACGAATATTAATACAAGAAATAGAACTTTTATCAAAATGAATCATTGAAAAATAATTTAAAAATAATTTAAAAATAAAAGATAAATAGTTTTCAAATTCCTACGAGTAATTTTGAATTTGTATCTCTAAAATCGAATTCAAAGTCTTATTGCCACAGACATGATTTCCTTATGAAAGACATTTAAACAAATAATTCTAAAAATACTTAATAGAATAAATCAGGTTTTCTAAGAAGTTTTAAAAGTCTACCGACAAATATGTATGTAAAACAACATATTTACACTAAGCACAGGTCACATTTATTTGTGAATATTTATATAAATACTTTGTTGTTAATCCCCTCAAATCAACGAACGTGATTGGTTTATTAGTAATTTTAATACCAATTAGCACAATCCTAAGTTTTGCTGAATTTACATTTTTTTCATCTCAGTTCTAAGAAAAAATAAATTGAAAATAAACTTAAAGGTGAGCTTAAAAATAAACACGTTTCATTTCGATATATATAACCTTGCTATAATTTTTCTTTGAAATACCAAAAGTAAAACAAACTAAATACAAGATCTCTAGAATCAATATATGTACAAACAAAAATGGCTACCCCCGTTTTGAATCTGAAGAGATCGGGGGAATAACTCTGTATAGCAAGTAATTATAATGTGATTGCGTGAAAGGAAGGAAAAACAACAAAATCTTTGTATATGTAAAACACAAACCTTACACTCTGTGTAACGACGCATGATGACGTGAGATGGCCGGGCGAAGAACTTTTGTGTGTCAAGTTGTTTTATGTATATCTCTTCTGCTGCTGGTGGTTTGTTTCGTTTTTCATCGAACATTTATACTAATTGCACATAATTGCCGTGTATCTATAATTAGTACAACCGATACATATTAGCAACCCTGATTTCCAAACACACCCAAGAGACCATCATTTTTGACACTTAATTTACATATAAGTGTGTGTTTTTGTTTAGTGGCTCTGATGGGGTTAAGTCCTCTTAATTGTGTAATGGGTTTCGTTTCTTTTGTTTTTATGTATAGAATAGGACACATGCTGGACTGTTCGATTTGAAATTAAGTGTGTGTTGCTTTTTTTTTTTGAATTCAAAGAAAAAAAGAAGAAGACAAAACTAGACAAAATTCCTTGAAAAGAGATAATCCTCTTTTAAATGAATCTTTATCTGTTTCCATTTATCTAATGCCTGAGGTCGTTTAAAGAACAATCAACCATCATTAATCTCCTATAGTTTGACGTTCCCTAAAAAAGAATTCCAATAATTTGAAGTGTAAAACAAAAGAGCTGAGCAGCGAACTTTTTTATAATTTATGTAGTTTTTTTTTTTTAATTTCGATTTAATCGAAATATCAATAGTTTAATCAAAAAAGGCAATTTTAATTTCACGGTTTTTCAGACAAAAGAGTTTAAACACCAAATTTGTGTTGTTATTTTTATTTTTTTTTTTCTTTGATTTGAATTGAGCACTGCTCCATAGATAGAGTGGATTTTTTAGTTCACACCAATATAATTATCAAGCCAAAAATGGTAATGGTTATTTTAAAAACTTATATCAAAACAAAGATTTCTATTAGTCAGCGAAACAATTAATGGTCCATAGAAAAATTTTGAAAGATGCCAAAGTGAGACTAATTACCGCTAAAAGTGTTGAAAGTTTGCTGGTAGGTTTGATTTTGTTTTTTTGTTTTTTTCTTTGTTCCTAGTTTTTGATTGGCAGAGAGTATTTGTCTTATTTGTTAGATATTAATTAATATCTCCAAAAAAAAATAATTTACACAAATAAAAGAGCTGCAAAACGAACTTGATTTCAGCCGCAAGCACCATATTCAAGTTTATGGTTGGAAATATTTAATTACATTTTCGTTGGTTGAACTTTAACATCAAAATTAAAAAAAAAAAAAAACATTAAATAAAACAATTTGTAGAATCAAAGCTAAGGATGACATAAGACTCCCCATCTACCACCTGGGGTTTTTTCTTTGATTAGGAAAAAAGTATAAGGAACAAATCAGCGAAAAACCTGTCATTTGAAAGGATGATTGAGAACATATATTTGGATATTTTGTGAATCTTGAATTTCAAAGTGTTATATTGAATTTTAAAGTAACTTTTTTTTAGATATTTGAGAATTAGACATTTTCCATGTGATGTTTTTGGTTTTTTTATGTCAATCTTTGGAGTTGGTGTAGATGGTCGAAATTCTGTATATAACTAAAAATATTGTTTTGAATGAAATTTATTGAACAACATCGAATTCCTAGAGATCCGTTAAGTAAAAATAATTCCAATATAAGAATAATTATCACCCTAAACTATAAATAAAACTACAAAGTTGTAGCATCATCCCTTCTCTAAAATATTCTCTATAATAAATAAAATGAGAGCGAGATGCTTCGGTTACTTTTGAGATATTTTTGAGGTTGAGGGAGGAGAGTGAAGAAGGGAACCAATAGGTAGCTTATTTATGGAGTTTCAAAGAATTTTATTTTTGATGATTTAAATAAACAACACCGCTATAACTATCATCGATTTTTCATGAGGATTTCAAGTAAAAAATCCCCTTAAGTAAACCACGATCAAACAATCTATCTTTTTTACAGTACTGCATATTAACCAACAATCAAAATGTATAAATATGAATAGGTATCCGTAATTTCAAAGCTATATGCAAGCCTTTTTATATTTTTTTGATAGAAGGCAATTGCAAGCATAGAACATAACAATCACGATCAGCGATCAGCGATCACGATCATTTAACAATTCGGGACCACATTCAAAATCTTTGCTTTATTTGCTCCATCACCATCATCATCTTCTTCTCTTTCAAGAACAAATCGTGTCTTGTGGTACCTATAACAAATAACAGATATTTCAAAACTTTTGGTGCACGATCAATGTATATATATTATACATTGCATGGGCTGGTATACCAAAAGATAGATATCTATTCTACTTTGAGTTTGAGTTCATGCTCTCTCTCTCTTCCCATATATATAAATGTATATATAGCTCTATGATGCAACCAATTTTAAAACGGTCTTCACAAAATGCATTCATCATTGTGTGTATGTGCAACGTCAACACGATCGGTACCAAACCACGATCGTCTTCTCTATATTTTCTTAAATTTTTTTCCTGTCGTTTTCTCCTCACGATCATCTGACGATGGACGCGATATAGCACTCTAATGTCTATCTACGAGTAAACCTATCTATCCTTACTAAAAAGCAATGTGAGCAATTGTTTGACTGGTTTTACCAATCTTTTATATCTTTCCACTCTTTCACTAGCTTCACTCTTAAGCTGCTTGCCTGCCTGCCACACGAAAGGTCTAAAGTCCAAGTGTAATAGAACATTATAGTTTTTTTTTTTTTACTTCTTGTTTCTTTTCAAACTCGAGCGTGTGGCGGCTGTGGCGACGACGGACGGCCACATTTACGGATTACCGTCGCCTTGCAAAAATTCCACAGGAATATACCTCCAATATGTCTATATATACATAAACTTGGAAAGGTATACACACATCTACAATAGAATATATGCCTGGCTTCTCTGCCAAATGTCGCGCCACAGTCTTGTAGAAACTGAGGTTGGGTTATAGTTTGGTTGTTGATTGGGGAATTTTCTTTGGCCTCACGTCGCTCGTTCTAAGGAAAAATATATAATATCTAGATGCGAATAGAAAATCGATGAATGTTTGTGTAATAAAATACTTTTCAGATCACTCGATCGAGTCCAAGAAGTATAAAGTGACAATTTTAATTTAATGATCATTTTTTTCAAATTTATTTTTCTGAAAAGAAATCAAGAAAGTTCACCCCATTTCGGTTTGCAATAATCAATAAAGGGGGAGAAAAAATGTAGAATAATGTCTTTGTTGTACAGATATGTTGATGTAAAAATAAAAAGTCCATCATTATTATGCGAATACAGTAAGAAGTTTTCTCGTAAAAAGATCAAAACAAAAGAGCTGAGAAACGAACCTTGTTTTCGTAGAAATCATACAGAGATAGAACAAATTGCATATGATGAAAGGAAATTTCATGTAAATCCAAAGAAAGTAATAATAAGTAGGGTAAACAAGGGTAAATGTACAAAAGAGTACAAAACTTCTTTAAACATTAAAGTAGTTATGCAATGCATAGTACATACAAAAGAAAGCTTTTATAATAACAGATAATTAATTCCACTTTACTGTACCTATACTTCCCAACCGTGAACCGCCCAAAGACTTATCACATAAAGACCAACTTGGTGGTGTTTTGTTTTTTTTTTTTAATTTTATTTCCACCGTTGTTGGCTGGTGGTTCTTACCTTATTTGGCCAAGTTCTACTATTGATTATTACAACGACATCTCTGTGATTCAACATGTTGCCCAGATCGATGACGATGTTGACTCTTTTGGTCATGATCGCACTATCTAGCTATAGAATAATATCGACTTTAACGTATATTATCACTTTTATTGGTCCAAGTCTGGTCTGATGGTGATGGCGAAGGTGACGGTGGCGGTGGGTATAGTCTATAGTGGTAGTGGCGGCGGCGTCATAACCATATTTGGGAATACAAACTGGGATATAAATTAGGATTCTATTGATATATTAGTCTGAAATGTGTGGCGCCAAAATCACATTTATCTAACCACTCTTCATTTTTTCTTCTTCTTTCTTGCAGTTTGTATTGGAACTAAGGCACGATTGTCGGTGCCATCGAACCGGGAACATCACTATAGGAATTTGAGAGATCGATATAACAATTGCACGTATGTGGATGGTAATCTGGAACTAACATGGTTGCAAGATCCTAATTTCGATTTGAGTTTTCTTGAGAATATCCGCGAAGTGACGGGGTATATACTCATCAGTCACGTGGATGTGAAGAATGTCGTTTTTCCAAGGTGAGTTATCTTCATGCAAAGAAAAATGTAATATATTTTTGTACTAATAATCCATTTCACTATACAGACTTCAAATTATTCGTGGACGGACACTTTTTAAACTGAATGTCCAGGATGAAGAATTTGCCCTTTTTGCAACTTACTCAAAGATGTATACGCTGGAGATGCCACTGTTGCGGGACATTCTTGAGGGATCTGTTGGCTTCTACAATAATTTCAATCTGTGCAACATCAAGGACATCAGTTGGACGGAGATTATTTCCGGGCCAAAGGACACTTTCCATTATGTCTATAACTTTACCTTGCCTGAGAGAGATTGCCCAAAATGTCATGAATCTTGTCAAGATGGTTGTTGGGGAGAAGGACCAAAGAACTGCCAGAAGTTTTCCAAGATCAACTGCTCGCCGCAGTGTGCTCAAGGACGATGCTTTGGTCCAAGACCGCGAGAGTGCTGTCACCTTTTTTGCGCGGGCGGGTGTACTGGTCCGACGCAAAAGGAGTGTATAGCTTGTAAGAATTTCTACGACGAAGGTATCTGCAAGGAGGAATGTCCACCGATGCAGAAGTACAACCCAACTAATTACCTGTGGGAATCGAATCCAGAGGGCAAGTACGCCTACGGAGCGACATGTGTGAAAGACTGCCCCGAGCATCTGTTGAAAGACAGTGGAGCTTGTGTGCGAGTATGCCCTTCAACTAAAATGGCAAAGAACGGTGAGTGCGTACCGTGCAATGGACCCTGTCCGAAAACCTGTCCCGGCAAGGAAATTCTAGACTCTGGCAACATCGAAACATTCAAAGGCTGTACTGTGATCGAAGGATCTATTAGAATTCTTGAGCAATCCTTTACGGGATATCAGTCGGTCCATAAAAACTACTCACTAGGACCACGCTACTTGTCCATGCACCCAAATCGCCTTGAAGTTTTCTCCACCGTCAAGGAAATCACCGGATATCTGGATATCCAAGGCATGCACCCGGACTTTAAGAACTTGTCTTACTTCAGGAACCTTGAGGTCATCCATGGACGTCAGCTAATGGAGAACTACTTTGCTTCGCTGTCCATTGTAGTCTCGTCACTAGAGAGTTTGGAGCTCAGGAATCTTAAACGTATAAACTCGGGAGCTGTGGTGATCCAGCAGAATGAAAGAATGTGTTTCGTGAATGGCATTGCGTGGGGGAAGATACTCAAGTCATTGGATCATGGAGTTGTGATAGCAAAAAACCGGAATGAGACTGACTGTGGTAAGTAGTTTGTTATCGATCATCTAATCGTCTAGGATCCTAAATGTATCTCTTCCTGCAGAAAAAGATAAAATGGTATGTTCCGATCAATGTAATGATGCTGGATGCTGGGGAGCTGGAACTGACCAGTGTTTGGAGTGCAAGAATTTCGCATTCAATGGAACTTGCATCGCCGATTGCAAAAATATTACAAAGTAAGTTTGAGACCTTTTGTGATCTTCTAAACTAGCATTCTCTAACAAATTTTCATCTCTTTACAGTGCCTATCAGTTTGATGCCAAAACTTGCAAACAATGCCATTCCGAGTGTCGAACCTGCTCCGGGCCAGGGGCAGATCATTGTGATGAATGTGTTCATGTTCGTGACGAACACAGATGTGTCACTGTCTGTCCGGACAACAAATATTCCGATGAATTTGGAATTTGTAGGGAATGCCACGAAACCTGCGAAGGCTGTACTGGACCTAAGAACACAGTGGGTTTTAGGGGTTGTAAGACCTGCGATGTGGCAATCATCAATAGTGACGCCTCTGTAGACAGATGTCTCAAGAAGAACGAAAAATGCCCGGCCGGATATTACCGAGAGTATGTGAATCCTCAGGAACAAGGGAGTCTGAAGCCCTTGGCTGGGAAGGCGATATGTAGAAAATGTCATCCTCGTTGTGAATTGTGCACAGGATATGGCTTCCATGAGCAGGTTTGCTCAAAGTGTGCTGGCTACAAACGCGGAGAACAATGCGAAGAAGAATGCCCACCGGACTACTTCGCCGATGAAGCGTCAAGGGAATGCATCGAATGCGACCCAGAATGCAAGGGCTGTAGAGGTCCAGGTTCGGAAAATTGTGAAGCTTGTGTCAATTTTAAGGTCCTCCATGATGGCGAAGCAAGTGACAACTCAACGTCATTCAACTGCACAAAGAAGTGTCCAGAGGACTTTTCACACATCGTATATCAGTCGTTTAATGTTGGAAGCTATTGCTCAGCGATTCCTCCGCAGCAAATCACCATGCTCGATGCCGGCCATGATAATTATGTGGTTACTCTCATAGCCTTCGGCACACTGATAATGCTGCTGTGCACACTGAGTGTGATCACTTATGTGTGCCGTCAGAAGACAAAAGCCAATAAAGAAGCTGTCAAGATGACTATGGTTCTGTCTGGTTGTGAGGATTCCGAGCCACTGAGACCAACCAACATCGGTGCAAACCTATCCAAACTGCGAATTGTCAAAGAAGCTGAGCTTCGCAAAGGAGGAGTTTTGGGAATGGGTGCTTTTGGTCGAGTGTTTAAGGGGGTTTGGGTGCCAGAGGGGGAGAATGTCAAAATTCCTGTTGCAATCAAAGAACTCCTCAAGTCCTCTGGAGTCGAATCGAGTGAGGAATTTTTGAGAGAAGCCTACATTATGGCTTCAGTTGAACATCCAAATCTTCTTAAGCTCCTAGCTGTCTGTATGACTTCACAAATGATGTTGATAACTCAACTGATGCCATTGGGTTGCCTCCTTGATTACGTGCGAAATAACAAGGACAAAATCGGCTCGAAGGCTTTACTCAATTGGTCAACGCAGATCGCCAAGGGAATGTCATATCTTGAAGAAAAGAGACTGGTCCATCGGGACTTGGCAGCAAGAAACGTACTCGTTCAGACTCCATCTTGTGTGAAGATTACAGATTTTGGCCTAGCAAAGCTCTTGACTGGCGATTCGAATGAATACAAGGCTGCCGGAGGCAAGATGCCAATTAAATGGCTGGCGTTAGAATGTATTCGTCATCGAGTCTTCACCAGCAAATCTGATGTTTGGGCCTTCGGGGTGACCATCTGGGAATTGCTTACTTTTGGTCAGCGGCCACATGAGAACATTCCTGCCAAAGATATCCCCGATTTGATCGAAGTAGGTCTGAAGTTGGAACAACCAGAGATCTGCTCGCTGGATATCTACTGCACATTGCTCTCCTGTTGGCATCTGGATGCTGAGATGAGGCCATCGTTCAAACAGTTGGTGAATGTATTTGCCGAATTTGCACGTGATCCCGGTCGGTATTTGGTCATTGCTGGAGACAAATTCACCCGCCTACCATCGTACACCAGTCAAGATGAGAAGGATCTCATTCGCAAGCTGGCACCGACATTCGAAGGCCCCGAGCCTGTTGTCGAAGCCGAAGACTATCTTCAGCCAAAAGCTGCCAGACCCGGACCGAGCAATGAAACGTCCGATGAACTCCCCACCAAGCTCAATCGCTACTGCAAGGATCCCATGAACAAATCCTCCTCTGGTGGGGATGACGAGACCGATTCCAATGCCCGAGAAGTTGGTGTTGGTAATCTCCGCCTTGATTTGCCGGTAGATGAGGATGACTATCTCATGCCTACTTGTCAGTCATCCAATACGAATCCCCCTGGCACTGGGCCCGGTGGCTATATGGACCTAATCGGAGTCCCAGCCAGTGTGGACAATCCCGAGTATTTGATGAATGGTCAAACCCTCTCTAGTAGCGATGCTCCTATCCCAACACAAACTATCGGTATCCCAGTGGTCATAATGCCAAATGGCACCAGCAACGGTGGCATCATTGAAGGTGAACAAACAAGTTCCGATCATGAATACTACAATGACACACAGAGGGAGCTTCAACCACTGCATCGTAGCGAAACTAGAGTGTGATAGCTCAGTGAAGCCTTCTCTTCGACGCGACCATAATTTTCTTAAATAAAAAATTTTACAAAAAAAAAAAACAATACAAAACAAAACATACTTGCCAACCGTGTTGTGTAGTTGTCAAACAAACAAAAAAAAACAAAGGCTTCTTGTATATTTTAGCTCTTAGAAACCGTTAGGCTCTATTTATATAAAAAAAAAAATTATATATAAAATATGTATGTAAATCGTTAAGAACCGTTATAGATGTGTAAGTTTTTTATTTAATATTGAAAGTGCCTTTATTTCTGTCATTTGTACATTAAAAAAATTAATTTTTACTTAAGTCCTACACCTAAGTTAAAAAAAAAAACAAAAAATAATGTCTTGATTTAAATGTCACTTTTCACACTCGAATCACGCACAATTTCTTGTTTAGTTCTTTTTCTTTTAACATATATGTATCTCTAACAATTAATTTAAAAACTGATGTAACTTGACCATTAGATGATAAGTCTCCCACTTCTTTGTTAGTTATGTAAGGTAAACTGTGATAAATGTAGTTTTAAGCTAAACACAAACAAATCGCCTTATTTCATTTTATTTATGTATATAAGGAAACTGAGAGCCCAGAGAATATAAATTATATAAAATATAGTTTTTTTATGCAAACATAAATTAAATTAGGGGCGGCTTTCTGTTTTATTTGAAAAATAAAATTTGAACTGCCCAACATCCCCGAACGGACGACGACAATCAATTTTTTGCTATGATGTTTCTTTTTATGTATATTTAAATCGAGTAACATTCTGTTGGAGAGTGGAGAGAATTTTAAGTAATAGTTGATGGCTCAAGATAATAGCGGCTTTTTAATTCATTTTGACAGGTATCTCCAATTCCTATGACTTGACTCTTTCTGCCAGTGATTATCTGTCAAACTGTCATCGAGATGTGGTATTTTGACATTTATATAAAAGCCTTCCACATGTCACTCAGTGAATGATCTCCACTCTCCTCAGATCCGCGAAATTCAAAACAGTGTTTTTTTTCGAGAAATATGTATATATTATAATCTTTTGTATAATTAGTATAGTGTGTGCCATTTTTGCCTTCCTTTTTGCATAAATCCATATCGATATACAAAAAAAACAAAAAAAAATAAAAAATAAAACTAATTAATTTATTGGCACAAAATCAAAATACATTTAAGTAAAATTGTATAAAACAAATCAAAGTTAAAACAAACAACGGAAGAAATATATTGTAAATTATTTTTTTTATTTTTATTTTTTATAACAATGTAATAAATCAAAAAAAAATAGCATGGAAAATAACAAAATAAGAATAAAATTATATTTTATATATTGTATTTGACTATTTGTAAATTGTTTTAAGATTTAAGTAAAATTATATATATATACATTATGATCGACAAAAATTGTATACACTGTTTAAAATTTAATTAAAAAATTGTTTTCACATATTTATATAGCAATGTAAATTTAAAATTAAAAAAAAAAACAAAAAAATGAAAATCGATTTTTTATATAAAATAATAATAATAAATAAAAGTGTTTTTTGTTTCTTTTTTTATTTATGATTTCAATATTTTTAGACAAAAGAAAGAAGAAGGAGGACTTGCGCCAACGTTGGCCAACTTATTAAATAATTTTTTTTTATTATTTTGGTGGGGCAAAAATAATATTTATCTAGCTTTCTAAAAGCTAACAAAGAGTTAGTTGTAAGAATAAAAAGTAGAGGTCCTAAAAGGCTGCCTTGGGAGACTTCGGAGGTTACTAAGAAGAGAGCTACAGTAGGCAGATCTAAAAGAAACACTGTAATAACGGTTTAACAGATTGAAAGAAAAACATTTCATTAAAATATATTCTAAAGCTTGAATCTTGAGAATTGGAGAAGTACTAATCTATGGGAAATTTTGTCAAAAGTCTTAATAAAGTCAGTTGAAATAACATCGACTTCGTTGCCATTCTCTAAGACAGATGGTTAAGGTCCAAAATTCAACAAGATTAGTGGTTGTTGATATACGTACATTAAAGAATGCCATTTGTCTAAGAGGAATGCGAGACTTGCAGTATTTTAGGATTTATTAAAGAGATTTTCCATATCTGAGGGAATTCTTCTTCAGATAAAGTTAAACTGAATTTTTTGAGAAAAATATCAGAAAGCCACTTGGACTAGGAGTGAATTTATTTTTAAGTTAATTTGATTTATGTACGACGAGCTGTGGGTTGACAGTAAGAGGGGTTAACAGTCCAAGAGACACATTTGGTAAATAATTGAAATAAGCAGAATCAGGTTCAAAGGAGTCGTCAGTGAATGATTGTTTGACAATTTTGAAAGAAAGTTGTTAGGAAGCAAACTGAAGAAAAGGACTGAGGAATCTGGATAAGATGGACCAATGGTCCAAAAATACACTACTTGAAGCTTAGTTCACAAATGAAACATGCCAGTAACAACAGGTAGTGTATATGTAGGTAGCAAAATAGAAAGAGTGACTTTTCTCTAAATATACGGGAAACTAAGCAGAACTACTCTTAATTATCTAGGACATATCTTTCTATAGTTGGTAGTAACACACAAATGGGCACCTAGACTTTTTCACAACATAAGGGGTACAGGTCGCAAGTTCTATTTCTCTGAATCACCAACCTGCTGGCCATCTGATTCTACCAAAATACCACCATCATATTGACTTTTTTGAAGTTAAAGTTATTTTCAGAAATCATGTGTCGAGAGTCTTAGGTATTATCGATCAGACCTTGAAAATCATAAACCCTTAAACCCAATTTCTCATATTAAATGAACAACCTCTGGATAAGTTGCAAAAATCCAAAGAAAAGTAGAGTAGGGTAGATATTAGACATGAGATTGTATTTACATAAAGAAGAAGAAGTGGCCATAAAGCGTATGAATTGTTGCTATACGACAGTAGCACACATTGCCCTGAAGGCTTGAAGGAGAACTTTTAAAAAAGTGGTTTTTGTCAAATCGTGCTTCTAGCTCAACCATAGACGGATGGACGTACTTGGTTCAAATTAATTTCTAATCCATTTTTTTCTTAACATCTCTCAGTCAATCAATGCAGAAATAATTTGACATCTACTTGAGTTGAACTGACATGAGTTGGAATAGAGGAAATATGATTTTGACAGTTTTTTTTGAGTAATATTCTTGTTATATTCCTGCATCTCCATAAATATCCTTATTGGATCTTCCGCTATTTTGTTCCAATTTCCAATTCGGTAGTTACCTTACTTCTTAGTAATTTATAAATAAAATTGCATTTTTGTACAGACACAAAAAAAATTAAGAAAAAATTAATGTTTTTTCAGTATTGATAATAATTCAAGTCGAAAGCTTTATTTTGCAACAAAAAAATCACTGACTTTGCTTTCTTAACGACTCACAACACAATTCACAACCAGCTATCAGTTATCGCCTCTATTCAATTTAATAAAAAAAAACTAATCTGAAAAACTTGCTTTACTATACAGCGGTTATCTGTTTCTTTCTAAATTTATTCATTTATTAATGTGGGCCTTAGGGCCAGTTTTGCAGTGCTGAGATATATCTGATTGTGAGTTAAACTAGAGTAAATTAATCCTGTAAATAAATTAAACCCGAATTAATTCAGAAATAAATAGTTTTTCAGTGGGGTTTTCATTTAAACTCCGGATGGTCACCTTACTGGTTTCGAATTCGTAAATCGAATTAATTCCCAATTTTGGTTTGGGTTTGTATATTTGATTTTCTTCTTGTTAAAAGTTATCAAATACAACTGAGCGAAAATTGAGCTTAGCGAGGGCTCACACCTTTAGCCCATTCCCAACAATGGTGGAGGGAAATTAAAACAAAAAAATCAATCAAATAAGGGATATTTAATAGTTTCTGTTTCAGTTACATGTTTAAACAAATTTCAGCTGAAGGTATGTACGTAGCTATGTAGGATTATATAATAAAAATAAAAGCCATGGACTTTTAGTTTTTTTAACCCACAAATACCAACGGTTTGAGTATTTTACTATATTATGTAAGTGAAGGTGGTGATTGCAAATTGTTTCCTTTTTCTTCAATGGACTAGTTATTTGCATTTTTATGCAAATGTTGCAAATCATTTCGACATACATCGCACCAGTTTGTAAGGTACAACCGGATGTAAGAATTTCATAATTTCCACTATAGACTCACTCTTGTATAGTATACCTACTTGGTAAAGTATGTTTGGTGGTTAAAACAATGCGCTTTCATTCTGATACCAATATATGACGTGACTCAATCAAGATTTGTGGCAACCATTTAGATTAAATCAGACACTCCCACGCTTTCAGTTCTGTTAGTTTGTAATATTGCAAAAACAGCTAAACTGTATAAAAAAGCCCTTTAACACTTTTTGCATAATTTTAGTATTTATCGTGAATTTTGTGATGTAGCCTTCGAAGTTGCAAACGAAATTGAGTTCTGATTTCTGATAGACATAATAGTCATACCTACAATCATATAAGTTGATAAACGAATAGAGCACTTGGACTCAATCAGATAAGCATTTTATGAGGCTTACTTTAACATAGATATTTTTCACTTCAGTCTTAAGATAAAATATGTGGAAAGTTGCCTGGAAAATCAAAGGGTTGAACTTATATCAAATATATATGTATACCTATATTGTACATAATCTTCTTTAATGATAGGGGGGGAAATTGAATTAGTTTAAGCAGTTCACATTCTTTTAGTGCGGCTAAAGAAGGAATCTCTGGTACTTGACAGTAGATATTGGTCCCAAATTGAGGTCAAGAGAATGTCTGAAAACATTTGTCAACAAGGGACAATTGTCCTTAAGGGAATTACGGTTGGCGCACCAATTTTAGCAATACCAATACATGCTGTTATCTGAAATTGGGTCATGGTTTTAGAATTGTAAGGCTTCAGTTAATGCTTTCATTGAAACTCATCATTGAAAATTTTATTGATTGGTTTTGAGGCACTTAAAAGGCAAAATTAGTTATTATTTTGATGCCAATATATAGGTAGGTAGTGACTTAATTAATAATATTTGGGGAAAAAAAATTCATTTTGCACCAGCCGTCCACATAAAATGACTTTTATTAGCCGTGTTTTATTATCTACGGATCTGGATCAAGATCATCGCATGAAAATAAAACGAAACGGATCTTAGTGACAATTGTGTTGTATACCTGTCTCTATTTTCCTTACGTTGGTTTATTTTCATGTATTTTTTGTCTTTTTTCCTTACACAACATTTCGCACTACCTTACCATCAAAAGCCATCTACCCGCAAGAGTGAGAATTAATTTTCGGATCTTTAAAAAAGATCCAGATAGAGAGCAGGATCCCAAGTTGTTGTTGTATTACGTGTAAAAAAATGATCCTGATCCAGATCCGTAGATAATAAAACACGGCTATTATTTCAATAAATGAACTACCTTATCAATGATCATTGAAAAATTTAACGTCAGTTTATAGCGAAGTTTGGGATCGAATTAATTTTGTTTTCACTAAAGTAATAGTTCAAAAAAGCCATCAGCTTTATTTTTGCATCAAAATAATTTCTGAATTCACTTCCTAAACTTCTCAAAACGAGTCATTTAAATTTTCAATGATGGCTTTCAATGAAAGCTACATATAACTGGGGCCTTAACGTAATTTTAGACAGACCAAATATACTCGACTATTGGCGTTTTTCTTTTTTAACTCAGAGCAGATCACGGAAAAATCTGTGTTTTTTTTTAGCTCAGACATATCAGAGTATATAAAAAATGTGTTTCTTTTTTTTCATCGAAATTGGCTCAGAGCTTGCTCAATTAGCTCAGAATAAAATGACCGAGCAAATCGGGTGAAACGCTGAGCGAAGCCAACTTCACACATAATTAAAAATGGTTTCCCTATTGAATGGGCGCGTTCGGGCAACTATCCAAAGCTATCCGGATAGGTTTGTGTTGTTGTAATCGCATAGAAAAATGCAGCTGATAAACCAATCAGCTGTTGTCAGAAACAAATCCCAAGCTATCCTAAAATTTTTGCGATACTAAACTATCCGATGGAAATTTGGGGAACAGCTGATCACAGCTGATTCTACCTACAGCCGACTACTTATTTTGCTTTTTGGTGTCGCGTCTGATTTTGTTTGTTTAAAGAATAAAATAACAAATAAGGGTTAAAATGTATACCAGTGTGATATTAAATGGTACTGAATACTTAATTGATGATTCAGAAGGGATAAGGGCAATAAAATTAAAATCAAATCGTCGCGTTAAAAACTCAATAGTTTTCCCTTTAATTAGCTGCCTTGTCTTTTAACAGCAAATATAACCTATCTGGTTTTGGTCGTTCGAAAACATATCGGATACTAAGGTATCTTGATTAGCCTATCGGATTGGCACCCGAACGTGGCCAATGACAGTTCAGTGCTCAAGTGTGTTTCATAATTAAATCTGAGTTTTTCATAGACATATCTGATTCAACGCAATTTTTGTTTGTTCCGATCATTGACCTATATTTTTTTTCCAAAAAAGCAAGTGTGAACTAAAATTAACAAAAACAAAACTACCACCAATTTTTCTGGTTTAATAGCCCTTAAAAGTTTTTTCATATATCTCATGACATTCAATCTTAGCTCAAATACTCATATAAGACCTATTTAGAGTATTTTACGTTAATTAATTAAGTAATAAATTTTCAATTAACGAATGCGTTTCATGATGATTATTCAAAAAAAAAGTTCACTGACTTATGAGACACATTTAAGTTTCATAACTCTTAAGATTTTAGAGATTATGGGAGCTTATATTTAAGAGTTTTTTTGTTTTTAGGATGATGTCTTCATTCAACTAATCACTTAATTAATATTTCAAAATGTGATGTTTTATTTGATGTACACACACATTAACAATAGGTTCAGATCATTGTGATTCAATGAAAATTATACATTCTGTTTTAAGCTGAAACCTCTACGCTATACGTACCAAGTCCCTAAGTCCTATGTTGCTCTAAAAAAACATCGATTTTCAGCAGCTGAGAATAAGTATCTACCTTAGACTCTGCTATCAACTCAGACAACAATTACAGCCTTTTTGGGCTATAAAGGCAATTCATTACAGTATAGCAAAGTTCTCTCTCAAGAAACTTAATTGTTCCTTTACAAAACATAATATGTAGGTACACGTCCACTATCGCCTTTAAAAAGGCTTCCTAACTTTTATGCTAGAAGCCTTCAAAAATGTGTGTGTAGCACCGTAGCACAGCGTCCAATGGTTTTCTTCCCAAATGATCAAAACCGCAATAAGAACATTTTTTGATGTGTAAACATCTATGCTGGCGGTAGAGTGAAAAAAAAAAACGTGAACGTTCGTGTGCAACGTTACGTCGTGCAACGTTACGGTGTGCAACGTTACAATCTGCATACTAGGATGGGTGCGTTCAGTGAAAAAATTCTTAACATCCCCTTCAAGCTAAAACAAGTCCGTTTTGGATCCGCACACGTTGATGTTTACACATATTAACCGTGAGTCTTAACTTTTTTGTATTTAGTTTTCTTTTAATAACTTTCACTTCTATAGTTTGTGAAATTATGAAATTACTGGCGCAAAATTTTAAAAAGCCTGATGTGAAAGTGTTGTTTTGTTGATGATACTAGTTAAAATTTTAGTAATTTTAAAGGTCTTTACTAAAATTTTCATAGCTTCAAACAATTTTTAACTAGCGCCATACGAATGCTGGATTTACACGACTGACAAATTGACAGTTTTCTGTCAGTTTATTGCCAAAGGAATGAATTTTTCCATTGTGCTGCCAGTTTTTTGACAGTTTACTGCCAGAATACTGCAAAAATGACAGTCGTATACATCCAGTATAAGCCTGTTTTCTTTTAGATTGGTAATTCGGGAGAACGATTTGATACGTGTTAACCCTTCTGGAACGATTCTGAAAATAAAATCAAAAGCAGATTTCTCTTCTTTTCAGAAGAAGAACTGTCATTCATTTAATAAAATGTTAAAAAAATAAAAAATCCTCTTCTAAACCTAGCACCATACTAAAAATGCTTAAACATCGTACTAAATTGTTTAAAATTTTGCGCCACTATTTTTAAGATAATTTTTTTGGAAAAATACGTTGTATAAACGTAGGAAAGTTTACGATATCGTAAACGAATTGTCAAAACTCTTTTTGATACACTTTCCGACAAGAATCTGTATTGTAAACGTTGTAAATGAAGATGGTAAACGTAAACAATTTTTTTTAATGGTATTATGACAATATGGCTGAATCAGCTGATAGGTTTACCACATCATTTAAGCAAGATGTCTTAAAAGGTATTCATGAAACGTGTGTCGGAAAGTTTCCGACTCTGCATGAATACACTTATTTTAAAATTTAAAATGGCCTCCACGTCCAAAGGCACCAAAACCCAGCATTTTGAAATACTGGGAGATTGGGGTGCGTTCACCTGTGGATAATAACAGTTCAGTGTTAAAATCTGTTCAGACGCATTGCGACTGTCAGCCCAATGAATCGAGTCCGCATTGCCCTGGGTCAAGAATAAAGTGGCAGACAGCCGCAAATGCGCAAACTACATTTTATCATTGCATCTATGTTATGGAATGGATCTTGTCAAAGGTGAATAAGAATGCATTAGGCTGTTTTGAG
This sequence comes from Leucozona laternaria, assembly GCA_932273885.2. Classification (NCBI taxonomy): domain Eukaryota; kingdom Metazoa; phylum Arthropoda; class Insecta; order Diptera; family Syrphidae; genus Leucozona; species Leucozona laternaria. Next base: position 9,959,074 of record OW026368.1, read on the forward strand.
AGGAAACCTCCTCCAGGTTATTTTTGGTCCCGTCTAGCATAGACGGTAAGTGGAGAAGAAGTTACAACAACGAACTTTTCGGGATGTACAGCGACACCGACCTAGTCAAAAGATTAAAAGCCCAAAGACTAAGTATATCCTCCATCCGTTTAAAAAATAGGCTCTCGACTTTTTTTTAACGTTCACCCTATTTTACCTTAATGAAATTCAGAATTTTAAAAGATCTCGTATTGCAAAATAAAATACTGAACATACTGAATTTTTTTTAATTTTAACAAGATCGAGATGAAACTTTTGTATGGTCTCGTATCATGGCCAATCCACAAGTTGCACATTCATACTTCTTGCATAAGGGGGGCGTTAGGTATATTATTGACTCAAAGGCCTATGATTATATGTATTAACTTTTTGAAACAACTTAATTTAAACGAAATTAAAAAAAAATAATTTCATTCGTTTTTTCGTTGATTTCGTGATTTATTGATTTTTAATAAATTTATTTTACGCCCCTTACTTTGCTATCTGAATTTGAAGCTAAAGAATTATTAACGAACACAACATTTTTAGCTCTAACGGTTGTTTTGATATTTAAGTTTCAACTTTTTTGGATTTCGCCGAAAATTGTCGATCAATGTAAGGGACGTATGTATTTTACCTATGCATTTGTATGAAGAAAGAAGCAAATCGAACTCCTACAGGGACAAAATATATTGTTTCAATTTAAAGATGCATTTTTTTCGCATGCAATCACAACTCATACCACTATACCTACCAACTGCCATCAAAGTCTTCATATTATAACTCCGACATCTTCCATACAATGATTGAAAACTCAATCTTCCAGATTCCACACTCTTTCCACTTAAATAGACAACAACTCAGCACAACGCGTACTGATATTCTGGTCTATTCAGAGCCGCCCACATTTGCCTTATAAAGATTTAGCCTTCATGAGGCCATCATGGGACTGAGTGCATGACGAGATGAGTACTTCAATATTAAACACGCCTCTATCTTAAAATGGGCGTAGGTACTTACTTACATACACCTTATGTCAACGTTCATCGTGAAGTAGTTTTCACCACCTCCATCGTCCCCTTTTCTACGAGTGTAATCGGATTTTGATTTAAATTAAGATATGGGAATCACTATACCGAGGAAGTCGTTTACCTACTTCGTGAACGCGTGTCACAATTTGTAATCTGTTCACTGAATGGGAAACAAAAATTCTCTCCCCTTCTTTTCTGACAGGTCGTGCAATTTGACAATCGTTACGTTCACAGAGTTTTTATACAGATACAGTTGATTGTTTTACGAGTATCATAAGTTGTGTTATCTGTCACTTGAGGGCAGAGAGCAAAGTGCAGCTCGACCCTTGCATTTCTCTTTTGTCATTTCAACTTTCTAGACATCCCATCACATCATCTGACGGATAGAGGGCATTAAACTTTAAAATGATGAGAGTCAAATAGAGTACGCGAAAAGACAATTAAAGAAGATGCTGTGTTGTGCTGTGAGCGAGATATGGTATACATACCTATATTCTTGCCAGACGTTGGATCTTGGTGAATCTATTTAACGCGTTTGGTGAACTGAATTAATTTCTCATAGTTAATTGCTCTTCTGTGTTATGACATTCTTTTCTTATTACCGTCATAAACCTCTTGGGGTTCTTTTCCGCGACTTGAGGCCTTATTCGCTCTTCCATCAACTATACCTAATATATGAACGTCCCAACTACGAAGACGAAAGAGCCATAAAGTTCGCTTTAAAAACCTGGAACGGATTTTGGTTTAGTGCTGCAACTACTGTCCAACCATCCATCGCGTCCATCGTGGAACCTATATATTGATGGACAGATAAAGCTTGATCCATCACACAAAGACCTGATGTGCCCCTATAAACCATTAAGCGTTAATTAAAGAGAGTTGCAGCGCAGGGAAGTATGTGGATTTTTTTAGTATCGAACTTAACGATTTTGGGAGCGCAACGCGAAACTAATGTTCAGATGCAATGATTTAATTAACTTTGGGGTAAAATGTGCTTATGGCGTTGGTTGTTATATGGCAGAGTGGCGGTGGCGGCATCAACTTGGCTTCTTATAATGCTTAATGCTTCTGTGTTCCCTACCGGTTCGAACTCACATCCCGGCTTGCTTAGACTTATGGCGATGATGATTAAAATCATCCATCATCGATCAATGGATGGTTCAACGTGCGCTTGCGCTACTTGGACAACTCAAATTGGCAATGAGCGCGCTGATATTGACAAACTATATAGTATACTCAACGATGGCTGCGCGTAGACGCTTTCCTTTCCACTATATCTCACGTGGACAGTTAATGTGCCTAAAGAGCCTTATACCGAACCATAAAAGGAGGAAAATTTATGTTATGATTGTCGAGATTAATTGCAAAGTTGTGTTCGGGCTTCATGTCATCTTTGAGTTTATGACCGAGCATTTGATAGCCTGATGCACTCCAGCGCAGCGTGATCCTCATTGTTTTTAAATTTAAATTTGCTGCATATACCTACTGCTACTCACGCATTTACATTTATATAGTTTAGGATGCGATTTTCCCATCAATCTTAAGTGTGGGGGTTATAAGACTAAGACCATGTAGGCTTCCAAGTTATTTTACCAACTTGAACAACTACATGATGGATCTCAGAAAAAAAATCTTCAAACGTCATCGCCACCTGCAACTGAAAATCTTGATTCAGCTACAGGTAATTCAGCATTGCTTTTTTAATTTTTCAAACTTCGAGTAATTACTGACAGCAGAATGTTTGTTAAATTTTTGTCATGCGATGAAGATTCTTTAAATAACAAGAAGTTGCCATAGTCGAAATACAACAAATTCCAATTTGACATTTAACGAATTTCAATCAAATTAACAAGAGGAGTTAGGTTTGATTGAAACGTTATAGCAATAAATTGCTGGTTGGCTGAAATGAAATTAACACACATAATTAAGCACGGAAAGAAAGATGTTTTAAGAAAATCAAATGTGTAATCGTTTTCGTTAAAGGGGAAGTACCCGCTTTCTGTAGATAAGATGCAACAAAATTAAAATCTTTTCCTCTAGAGAATTAAGGTAGGTAATGACGGGGAAAATGTCACGCATTTTTTGAAAGCTCAATTCAAAGCTTTGTTAAAAACGAAATTTTATAAAACTACACATAATCAATAACAAAAAACTAAACAAGTCAATTGGATAAGTTAAAAGTTCACAAAAAATAAATTATACTAAATGCAACGTAACTCCCTTCAAGTTAGTCGAGATACCACAAATAAAGGGGTCGAAACTTAAAGCTTTCCATGGAAATCTGTTTTTTTTTTTGCATGCAAATATATACCTTTTTTTTTGAGTGTAAGCTGATTATTCAGACAAAATTATAAGAAGTATTCGTGGTCAGTACATGCAAGCACATGTGAGTACTCAAAAAATATGTACATTCAACTCAATCATTTTGGCATGCGAGAATTTTTGCATAGTTGCATAGCATTTTATTTTTCGCAAGGAAACTGTAAACAAGGCTTAGGCTGACAAAAGCTAAACCATCGCTGCCTCTGGGAGGGAAATATGCCGCATCAATTGCGATTAGTTACAAATAAAATGCTCCACTTTTTAGTATTTAATAATATACACTTACAATCCTCACGTCAACAAAAATCATTAACCCGTTTTCAAAATATAATTTTTTTCAAAAAAAAAGATTTTTTTAACAAATCCAAAAAATTTTTGTTTGAAAATATTTTGTATTGAATATTATGGAGACTTAAAAGAACATTTTGAATAAAAATATCGATCGAAATCGGTTAAGTCGTAAACGAGAGAATCGAAAAAAAAAAATCAATTTTACCTAAAAATCTTAAGTTCCAAGTTTGAAAAATCGATTCAGTGGATTAGACTGTAGGTCAATGTGGTACAGACAGACAGACAGACGCGAGACTTGTCGTAATGTCATGTTTGATTGAAATGTCGAGTTCGATTTTTTGTACGAATCAAAAACTTGCCCTAATCAAGTAAATAAAATTCACACCAACTGTGTCGCACGAACTTGCTTTTATGTAAGGATTACACTGTGGTTCTAAAGCCTCTTTTCCGAACACAATTATAGTGGTCCGGAGAATTAATTATGTGTGAACAAGGAGTGGAGACTTATCCAAACAACCTGCTTGGTAGGATAAGGTGGCTGCCAAGCAGGAAAGCTTGACATACTAAATTTAAGACCATGAGCTGATTCATTGTGATACCAAAAGAATCTAGGAACTTTCTTCCCTATAACCACAGATTAGCCATGTGAAGATGAGAATGTTTCGTACGTTTCACCCTCCAAAACCCATTTGTTTACATTGTTGTATTTGTAATTTTTTCCCGCGTCGATGAATAGATGTGAATTGCAACAACAATTTAACCAGGTGTGTGAAGATCCCTACTGTCTATGTGTGAGATTTTTATTCACACATTCTCATTTTTTATCTGATAACTGCCAGTTCAAGCTTGTAGGCAAATTAAAATGGCTGCCGGGGATTCTCATCTTCATGTGGCTAATCTGTGCCTATAACCCTATTCGTTGAACCACTTGCAGCTCCTTACGGACCGTGAGAGATTACTTATGTCAACATTTGCCAGATCACTATAGCGAAATCAAGCATCGTCGGGCGCGGTTAGTACTTAGATAGTGGACCGCTTGGGAACACCACGTGTTGTTAGCATGTGCCTTTTTGGCCTCAAAAGGACTCTGCTCCTATTATTTTGTTTTGTAATATAATCATTGTAGTATAGTAATCTCCGTCATGGAGTTAACGTCGTTGGCATAGAGTAAGCAAAGTACAGAGGAGATGAGAAACAATCTGCTATAGGTTTAATCATCAAATTAGATCATCGAACAGCAACAGCGTACTGCAGAAAAAAAAAATATGTGAGTGCCGGGACTCACGGTTAAATATGTGTAAACATCAACGTTTGTCCAAGTGCCTAATTTTTGTTACTGAACGCCATCAAAAGAAACATATTGAATAAATAACACTACATTACCTATCTGTAGGCAGTGCTTAAAAAGCTTAGTGTTGAAAGAACGGCAGCGAAATACCCAGTGGGGGAACCGCTGTAACGAAATTTCCAAGCACTAAAAGGCTGGTGGTGAAGTGTCCAACGAACGGTGAAGGTTCGATACTGAAAGGTCCTGCTTCGTGGTTCACTCTCAACTTTAAGATGACTTCACATTACACATGGTTATTGTTTATGGTAATCACTCTCTGAGCATCGACAAACAACAACTGTCAGCGGAGAGCACTTAAACCGTGGTTTCAATTAAATGACACCGAACCCAAATTCCATAGGAACTTAATTCAGTCTTCATTTTATACTGAACGAACCTCAAATGAATGTCACTATGAGATAGCCGGCGAATTATAAATATATCTTGAGTTTTTAGAATATTTAGTTGCAGTTGTTGTCAGTGCAAATCACTAAAATCGCAGTTTCAATCGACGACACCATCAATCGCCTATGGAATTGGACGCTGTGATTTTTAATGAATGTTAACTTTGTACAAGTACAAAGGTAGCCGATAACTCTGCAATTTGTTCAACCTCAGCTATTTTGTATATCACAGCCTACAAATTGGAAGAAGAAATTGCATCGTTTAAAAGCAGTATAATGTAAACGTAGAATTTAAGTTCAGATTTGTATCACTGAACGCACCCGACATCCTACCATACCCACAGCCATTGATCTACCATACCTACAGTCAATTGTCAATCCCTACAGCTGACTATTATGATTTTTCTTTTCATTTTGTTTTCTTTTTAATTACTATTTACATTTACATTTTGTTCGGGGAATAATTAAAAATTAAAGAAAAAAATATAAAAATATATGTAAGTGTTAAAATGATAAGATCGTCGGTCGCGCTAAAAACAATTTGCTTTCGTCGTTGGCAAAAACAATATAAATGAGTGGTCGCGATAAAGTATAATCTAATTGTCGGCCGCGTTAAAATCAATTTGTTTTGGTCGGGGCAAATCAGATTTCGTAACGTAACGTGCTACAACGTAAAGTGCACGACGTAACGTTGCACACGAATGTTCACGTTTTTTTCACTCTACCGCCAGCATAGATGTTTACACATCAAAAAGCATTACCATTTGTCGATTAGCATCAGCAGCGTACTATGCTTTAACGTTTAAGAATTTTAATCTTGTTGAATATAATTCACATCACATTAAATTACGGAATGAGGAAAAATGCAAACAAAATGTAAAAAAGCGGAATATAATTGTGCAAATGCAACTTTGAAAGTGTTCAAATCGACAAACATTCCAATCATCGCTTGTGAGTCTATCTGGATTCTTTATTATTCTGTTCCTAAAATTAAATTATAAACGTAATTATAAACGTAAAAGTGCTTAAATATTTTTTAATGTGTAGCTAATAAAAATGCTAGTTTGATTCCAATGCAATGGTCAAACAACAAAACCTAACATTTGGGTTGAACCTGATCACGTGACTTCGGCAGCGCAATGCGTAGGGAATTATGCGTAGGCTATGAAGACGCTTGGTCTATGGTCGAGCCTCAGCTGGGCAAATAGTTTTTCAAATTAAAATTGAACATAATAGACTAAGCACAACTTAAACGAGTTAATCTAATATGTCTGTCGTGGATGCCATGGATAAAGATTGTGCCATACAGGAAAATATCTTATCTTAAAATTTAGGTTCAAGCCAAGGTCTTTGTACATTTTTTTTTTGAATAAAACAGTTCTTCCTAAAGATATCATCAAGACCCTACTGTGGTTAAATAAAAAACCTCTAAATATGACACTCAATTAGTACCTAATTACGAGGTTAATAGTTTCGTAAGAATAAAGTAAGTACCTTACCTATAGTATACCTACTTTAAACCATAACCATCAAAGTAGTGAATCTTTCTTCCACGGTCTCACACGCAAATTTGACTCATCAAAACGCACAACCACCCCGTCAAAACTTGAAAGAACTTCATCTCGTCATCGTAAAATCTGGGTTTTTTTATGGACTATTTGAAAAATTTTAATTTCTTGACCAAAATAAGCAGGCAAAGTCATAAGAATCCATGCCGGCAGCTGATGGCGCTGGCCTTTTGAATGGATCATCTTAAGTGAATAACTGTGTTTGCGGCTTCCTTTATTATTACTTTTTTTTTTAAGAAAGGAAAACTGTCGTGAAAAACACATGTCAGAACGATGACCAATTTATTCCTCGCCTCGGCCAGCATCAGCTACTGACAAGATTAACATATTTATTTGAAACGGTGGTGGCGGTCGTGGTGGTGGTGGATGCGGCAATGGCCAAGCCATATCGTATATTGAGAGATTTCCTCAAACTCTAATTGGAGCAAACGTTTACATACTTGTCAAACAATTTTGCTAATTTGAATATCAAAAGGTTATCGAACGAGAGGCCGCCACAGAGACGGTGGATCCTCGAAAATGGTTGAATCTGGAATGCGCACAATTTAGATTAGCTCCGGATAACAGAGGCAGCTACTGTGGAGGTGCGCGTGACTGCGCGTATCCCATGACAGATGGACCCCTACGCACCTCGGATCAATACCAGTTCCCTCTTCGTTAATTGGATCCGTGTTCGATTTTGAAGAAATTAATTCTGGGCAATTTGTATGCGCACACAACCTGGCGACAAAAGGCGACTCCGAACTTACACCGTGTGGGCCTCAAGAGAGTGCTGCTGGCCTTTGGTGCCAGATGCCGCAAACAAATTTGTTACGGTCGGTGTTTGGTTCTTTAGAAGTTGTCTAAACGGCTATTGTTAGCCATCGGCTTAATTGCCAATCAATGCGTAGAGAAACATCAATAAGTCTCGAATTGGAAATGGCGGATTACGCCGTCGAAGTGGAAGCATCAGTGGGATATACTCGTACGTTAGGTTATATGTTGATCGGTGATTTGCGAGCGCGTAAATTTTATTAGATTAACACGATTGTTGACAATACAACACACAAAAACGATACAATTAGACACAGGATGACATTAATCCAGAGGGATGACAGTTATAATGAGTGGGAAATATGGTCATTAGCAATAAATTAAGTGAGCTTAAATGTTTCATGTGGCAATAAATGTTAGATATGAGGATTTGTTGATAAAATTAGAATTTCGTTAGATATCTCACAGTTTTGGTAGGAAATAAAATTATGTATATGAAAATACTGAGTGGTGTGAACATAATTTTTCTTTTAAAAAGTAATCAATCGGAGGGTGATTCAACACTCAAGGAAAACAATGGGTAAAATTAAACAGAAATTAATCAATTATCAGATTGATCATGTTATTTATTTAACAAGATACAAGATTTTACCGTTGCGTCTCGTTAAATCAACCCAAGTTACTTGCAAAACCTGACTAAAAATGTTCTTTAACAAATGAAGCAAATTAATTGATGTTTATTCTGTCCCTTTGGGGGTCCGTAACTGGCACATCTACTTATATAGCTAGTTGACAGATTTCTGGACTAAAGCCACGATTTTATGATATATGGTTATACAAAAAGTCTTAAAATGTTCATTAAATAAAATGACGTAACTATGATTTTCATTGGCTTTGGAGTGTCTTTTTGGAGGTCCGTGGCCACCACACCCACCAATGGGCACCTGGCAGACTTCTGAGTTAAAATAAAATGACGTAAATTTGATTTTCTTTAATTTGTATTGGACTCTTTTGGGGGTACATGACCGCCACATTCACTAATGGGCATTTAACAGGCTTGCCGATTAATACTCAAATGCATTAGGAGATTAAAAATGCACTATAAATTTTCTTTGCCAAAAGACGTAACTCCATTCATTATTGGTGTGTCTTTTTGAGGGTCCGTGACCACCACACCCACCAATGAGCACTTGATAAACCCACAAGGAATTACAAAAAGACTACAAATATTCTTTATCAAATGACATAACTTCATTGATTTGTGTTGTGGGGTTATTTGGGGGTCTATGACCGCCACACCCATCACTCTCTGGGCGCTTGGCAGACTTCCGGAGGAATATACCCACAAGTATTTGAGATATTACAAAAAGGCTTATAATTTTCGTTGACGAATGATGTAACTATATTTTATCACTGACCAAACCAAACATCGTAACTTTGGTAACATTTTATTTGATCCTTTCATAGATAATTAAAGATTTTCCTGGTAGCAGTTATTTTGAAAAATAGCAGTGAGTTTATGTGAGTTGGATCAGAGAAATTATCAACTTTTGTAGTCTTTAATAAAACCTCTTTATGTCCAAGTAGACCATCCTCAAAAACAAGAAAAAAAAACAGCATTGTTTGCATAGCATCCTCTTCTGATACGTGACAAAATTTCCTCTAACCGCCATGGTAGAATTATCAAACTTAATTCTGAGAATAAGTTAAAGAACTATGCTAGAAATGTGGTGCCACATAATTATGCCTAGCGTGACTAGCAACTCTGCTCAACTTGGATTGGAACTGCTGCTATCTGGGAAATTCTTAAACATCAACCATCACCACCATCGGATATTATTGCTTTGCGACGAATCAAATCGAAATTGAAATCAGATCGCGAAGCTTTGGGACGTGTTTCAAATAATATTAAGCCTGCCAGCATCACAAAACTCTAATATTGTCCATCAATATATATAAATAGCATGGAAATGGATCCCATGGCAAGTTGTGTGGTGTGGTGAACATCAGTCCGCAACAGCAGCAGCATCAGCAGATACGGTGCACTGGGGTATGTTGGCTATGTCAAACCGACGCGTATTGCTAATCGCGTAAAACATAACACCATTACCGCCATAAAATAAATTTTCTGCCATGATATGTCGTTCCGAGAAAGGACATCTGTGCACGCAGAAAAAATCTATATCGCCCATTTCTCGACACATTCGTTCTTTCCTTTGTCCGTCAGTCTTCTTTCCCTACAAATGCCAAAGCCAAAGCTAAAGCCAATGCCAACCCGTCATAGTGCGCAACCCTGGATGCAGAATTACGTTATATGCGATTTGATTTACGGTGCCAGGAACCATCAAGCCTGCTCGTTGCTGCTCAGCTCATTGATATTTCGATCGCGACCGTATAAAAATATTCTGTTGGTCATCCACGTTCAGATATTTTTCTTGGCCTCTGTCAGCCTCTCATAGCGTATAGATAGTGTACCTCTATACTGATGAAGCATCAGGGAAGGAAAGTGCCCAAAAACTCATCGCCATCATCATCGTCATCGGCCGTGCTACTCTGCGTCCATAGAGAGATGGTGTAAGATTTCAGATACCAATCGCGCGCTCTTCTTTGAGGGCGACACTTTTTGCCCGCTCCCATATGCCATGCCATACCATACTGATACCACACCGCTCAGGAGCTCGTGAGCAGAGCATCAGCGTCAATGTTACTGTCATGTGGAATTTCATTCGCAACGCGCAACGCAATTGACTTCTGCTTCAATTTTTATGAACTCGATCTGATGCTAGTGCTGGTGCTTCAGCTGCCGTGCCTTTGGCCCGTTTGCCTTCCTTCTCAAAGAAGACCGTGCACGTGATACAATTATTGCAGCTTTTTGTTAATTTGAAATCTTTAGCCGTTTGGAATCACACTGATGATGACGGAGAAAGGTAAAAATATATATTTTATATCCCCGACCGGGAACGTTGATGGAATATTTAAAAAGCCCTCTCCTTCTCCATTTCCATCATCCAGTCAAGGGCATTTTGTTATGTTTTTGTCACCCTGATGCAATCACACCATCGCATCAATAGCATCGAGCCGAGAAATCTTGCCATATAACAATAAATGCAAATCAATTCAAATTAACTTGCAGCAGCAGACCAATTGCAAATTCTCACTACGCAATTATGCGGTGGAATGAACTGGAATCTGCACATTTACCAGGAGGTCCCCATCAGACACCTCTCTCCCGAGTCCAATCAGTGCGCGTTAAACTAACCAATCCACCGCAGAGCAACGCCACTGCTGTAGGTAACCATTAATATCCATTTAAGTCCGCACCACTGATTCCGAGGTGCAAATTGACTTCAACGCCCCATAAATTCTTCCCACTCGCCCTCTTGTGCTGCGGGAGCTATGCTATGCGTCCTAGCCACACACGGCTGGTTGTGTGGAACAAGCTGTAGAGCTTGTTCGTAGTCCATATCTGTCTGATATACACTCTCGTAGAACAAATATAAATAAAAAAAAAGAGAAAAAACAAATAAGTAAGCTTGAATTTTTCGAAGAAAATTGTGTAGCACCCTATAATGCTAAAATATTCGCATGCGAAAATTTTAACCCTGATGAATACTTATTAAATCGATGAGTTCAGTGGAAATTTTAAAATATGTTCTAAAACTTTTGTCCTGGTTGTGGCTATGGGTATACGAACAATCACCTTGTTGTAATTTCACGCTAGCCAAAATCATGGCAGTGTGATCAAATGTACCTTTAAATTACATTTCAAGCTGGTTCCTCGACTGTTCAGAAACTTCAAAGAGAACCACCCTCCTAAAAAAATTATGTGTACCATGAAAAGTCCCTTACTCCAAACTGCTCTTAATTCTATGTGTCATACGAAATGTTACAAATCAATCATACCCTACTTCCACTTAAATTCATAAAAAAAGAAATAATAGCAAACATTGTGGTGACAAAAAATCCACCTGGTTAACCAGCACCAGCAACGAGTCGAGTGTGTACGGTATACGGTTGTGATCGTGGCCCCAATGTAAAAGAAACGTGTTCAACAAGGGACGATCGCGGATCGCAGATCGGTCTAGAAAAACCCAAAACAACTAAAAACACGCAATCATCGCGTCGCGATCGCCTGGGAAAATTAAGTTTTTACCAATGCAGCGCGACGTAGCTCCGCAGCGTGCTGTTGGTTCGCGAGTATACCGATCATTCGCGTTGAGGAACTTATGGTATAGAGCATATCGATTGGTATATACACGCTTCACTTAGCACCTTGAAGCTTGATGTGCTTGGGCTGTGTGTGATGGTGGCTGATGGGGTCTTTGCTTATGGTTGGGTTCCAAAAATGGCGACAAATCCATATCGCGGCGTACATAGATGATCGTAGAGTTTATGGACGTGCGAATTCGACGCACGTACTCTGATCGCGCACAAAGCCAAATTGGTTGCAAGATTGGTGGTTTGGGTTTATTTTCTCGTAGGTACATATATGTGGCATAGTAGTTAGATGTTGGGTTGATGTTTCTTATAAATATTTGCAACAACAAGATACCTAGTTATAGTATAGTACTTACTTTAGCGGTAGTATAGTTGTTGAGTATAAGTATATTGCAGTATCGGGAGTAATTGCAGCTGTAGTTAATTAAAATGCTCAAGTCGATCGAGAGGTGTGAGTATTTTGTATAGGTTTATACCACCAACGATGCTAATGGTGATGGAAAGTGTCACGAAATGCATAGAAAACCGTAAAACGGTTAATTGTATATAAATAATTAAAATGGCGTTGGTGGTGAACAATGTAACACCAGCTGATCGACAAAATCAGACAAACAAGTATGACAGTTGTTATTTATTTATGTCACTAATGGCCGATAACATAAAGCCCTTTTAACTGTTTATCAGGCTTTTAAATTTTTAAATGACGTTTCTTCCATACAAAATACGTCATTTAAAAATTTAAAAGCCTGTTAATTATTTGTGAAACCGAACATAAGACATGATTTATTTAACCAACGTCATATAACTTAAGTTGACTGGTTACATTAATTACATGTCCATAATAATGATTTCATTGATAGAATTAAGCAAAATCTGTAATTGCGAAAAAAAGTTTTGGTCTGCAGAATCTTCACTCACAGGCCATTCCGCATTTATTAATAGATATGAACTTCAATTTGACAGATGTAAAAGATCTATCACGCCGTTATTCGCCGTTTATTAATAGGGATTAGTGCACCAAATATCGCCGGCGAGCAGCCAAACTAGTTTGCCTAAATTAAAAAATTAATGAAATAGCTGTAAAGTATGAAATAAAATCGTTGCGGTGTCGCCGGTTGTCAGATTTACCAGCCCAATCTTCTTTTTGTGAGGACCTATAAGGAGCCAATAAATCATTAACACATAAGTGCTAACTCTTTTGACTTGAACAACAACTAGTAAACCCATTTTCTTACGAAACTTAAGTGCCTTAAACAGTGACATTCAGTTCAAAAAGTAAGCAAACATACCTTTTTCACATTTGTCATTGTCAAAGTGACATATGGAGTTAGGTTAGGTTAGGTTAGGTGGGGTGATGATACGGCAAGCCGCATCATCTCACTCGGATCTACGTGGATCCATTGCGTTCCCCGGGGTAAAGGTATGTTGTGGAGGTGTATAGGGAGGGGAGTGAGTGGGACTTTTAGGTATGGGTATGGGGAGCCTCCCTGAACCATCCTGAATTCTGTATGAATTTCAGGATGCTATCCAGTGGCAAGGTTGAGATGTCGCACAGTTCATCGAAGAAGTATTCTCCGAGGTTAATTTTTCTGTTTCTGGCCAGGCTGGGGCATTCACAGAGAAAGTGATATGATCCCTCTTCCGACTCTTCATCATTACACCCTCTGCATAAGTCAGATGTGCTAATGCCCATTCTGCTCATATGGGTTCCCATTGCGTTGTGACCCGTTAGGATTCCAACAAGAAGGGATAGTTGAGGTCTGCTTAACTTGAGTAGATAATCTGTTTTTTTCTTAGAGATATTCGGCCAAACATTCCTTGAAACCCGGCAAGTGTCCAGTGATGACCACCTGTCGTTTGTGGCTTTGAGGAAGTTTTGGTGAATTCTATTCTTTTCTTGTTCCAGTGGCATGAGTACCGATGATACGATTTGGCTTGGATCAAGAGATGACCCGTTTTTGGCCAATTCATCTGCCATTTCGTTCCCATGTATATCACGGTGTCCTGGGACCCATTTTAGGGTAACTGTGTTTGTGGCGCTGAGTAATCTTAAGTTAATGCGACAACAATCCACCAGTTTTGACTTTGTGATGAATGAGGAAATAGCTTTAATCGCCGCCTGGCTGTCTATGAAGATATCAATATTTCTGTTAACTACTTCACAAGTGGCAAGATGTTTTGCGGCTTCGCTAACTGCCAGAACTTCTGCTTGGAAGACACTGCAGAAATCTGGAAGCTTTATTGCCCTATTTATGGGTGGGTTATCTGAGTAGATGCCTGACCCTACCCCCTCATTTGTCTTAGAACCGTCTGTGAAGACCGAAACATGGCTTTCATTTATCACCCGGTTTTCCTTCCAGAGTTCCCTTGTTGGGATATCTGTCAGAGTCACTAGGCTGAAATCCATGTGCGGTGTGGTGTAGTCCGTCTGAATGTTAATGTCAGTGAATTTCATTATGTTCTTGTGACCGTAGTGGCCTCTTTTCCAATTGTTACACTGTATAAGTCTTAAAGAACTTTTGGCCGCCAGCTCTTTCGTAAATAAGTCGAGCGGGGCTAGTGAAAGGAAGGTTTCTAAGGCTGCGGTCGGTGTAGTTCTTATGGCACTAGTAGCACCAATACACGCAAGTCTTTGGATTTTAGTCATGATTTCAGATTGGTTACTTTGTCTAGGGCTGGCCACCAGACCACGCATGCATATGTCAGAATTGGCCTAATTATGGCTGTATACATCCAATGAATGGTTTTGGGGCTGGGACCCCAGCGTTTACCAAAAATCCTACTGCAAGTGTAGAATGCTATTGAGGCTTTTTTCTCTCTTTCTTTAATATTTTCCTTCCAGTTCAGTTTACGATCTAGAACCACACCCAGATATTTGGCCGTCCCCGAAACACGTAGTGGTATTCCGTTTATGGTGGGCGGATCCATGTTTGGAATGTTATGTTTCCTTGTAAACAGAACCAGTTCTGTCTTATGTGGATTGACGTTTAGTCCGCAATTGTTGGCCCAACTAATGAGCTTGTCAAGCGCCGTTTGTAGGAGGTCGCAAAGTGTAGGAACAAATTTAGTTAGTATGAGTTAGTATGATACTAAAAATATAAAAAAAAGCCATTTGGTGATTTAAGTAAAATGTTAAAAGGATAGTACGATGCTTATTCGTTTAAAATTTAGAAAATCCTCTTTTTAGTCTAGCATCATACTAAAAATGCTTTAATAAATCGTAATAAATCGTCTAAAATGCGCCAATATTTTCATTTTCATTTTTGTTCAGTTGTGCGAATCTTTGAATGTATTGCGTATCGAGTGCATCTTCACTTGTCAAAATGTTAATATTTGTTGCTGTTTCTACTAATGCGATGTGCGATATTTTTCGAGCACTCGAGTCGCCATTTTTAATATCTGACAATTTAAACTTTGACAGCCCGCGCTGCGCTGTGTATTTTGTGATTTAACTACATACCTCTGTACCGCAAAAAGTGAACGCTGTATTCAATAAATTTTAATGTATAACCTCTTTCACACGATGAAACTCAGGTTATTTGCTTTACACTTTTTTAAGAGAGTAGGCTACTTGAAGGGAACGATAAGCAAAATCGCTTCGATCAACGATTTGAAGACATTTTTTTTACATTTCTATTCGCGTTCAAATTTCAAAAAGAAACTAAAAAGTCGCTTACACCGCATTTACATTGCCCGATTTTTACAATACCGATTTTTTTTTTATTGTTGTAAACGTGTGAAATTTTGAGGGACAGCCGAGATGTTCCACACGAATTTACCATTTACTCTCACGATTACAACAACAACAACAAAAAATCGCCATTGGAAAAATCGTTCAATGTAAATGCCGACTTACACCGCATTTACATTGCCCGATTTTTCCAATGCCGATTTTTTCTTTAATCATGTGAGAGAGAATGGAAAAATCGTGTGGAACATGTCGGCTGTCCCTCGAAATCTCACACGATTACAACAACAAAGAAAAATCGGTAATGGACAAATCGGGCAATGTAAATGCGGACTTACTTTCTTCTTTTTTCGTGTGAAAAGTACAAGAGTTTTTGGAATAAATTAAAAGAAAATTTCAAAGAATCTCCAACAACAATCTCCTCGTGTAAAAGGGCACTATAAGAACATAAAGGGACTGCCCATTTTAATATGGAGCTTTGGCCCAGAGTGTACACGAATGAGTTTGGTATCTAATGAAAGGTGACGTAAAGCCCAATACATAAGTGACATATTTTCAAAATCGTTCATGAAAAAGTCAAGATATACTTTGCTTGAAGATTGCAAAATAGTGATTTCAGTTTTTGTTCCAAATAATTGTCCATAACGGGCGAACTAATTTACGTAGAAAAATGATATTGATATGAAAAAAAAGTTATTTTTCTGTTCATAATTAGGTATTAATTGGATAAAGTACACTTCGTTTGATATATAATTAAGGTATTAAAATAAGCTTTTCACTACAGCTAAAAAATTTTTATGTCATCACTGAAGTTTTTGAAATATCGGTGTGGCAAAGACCGTCAAAAAAGTGGCTTTTCTAAAAATTAAGACTTAATAACTAAAAATGTGCTTAACGTATACAAATATATAACTTTAGTACTTTTTTAAATATAAGAAAAATACCTTTAATTTGATGTCAATATCATTTTTCTACTTCAATTAATCCGACCGTTATGGACAGTTATTACGAACAAAAACTGAAATCATTATTTTACAATCGGAAACTTCAAGCCCAAATATCTCGACTTTCCCATGAATGATTTTGAAAATTCAAGTCACCTTTCATTTGATACCAAACTCTTTCAAGTACACTCTGGACCATAAATGGGTAATTCCCTTTAAAAAATCGTAAGATCCTTTTTTAAAAAAATGGCGTACAATTTTAAACATTGCTCGCTTGAGGAAGTTGAGTTGCGAACCCTTGTCTAACGACTTCATTATTTAATATACGTATGAAATTGAAGTGAGATGGAGAACAGCTACATACCCCTGAATATAAATATAAAAACAAAACTCCATTTCGTTGTTGTTCGTTTCGTTAAAAGAATTTAAATTTGTACAGATTTCTCTGTCTATCGCCGACAAAATATTGCAAAATTCAAGATCACCGAACTCTTTAAATAGAATGGACTTCATTTTAAATATCGTTGTCTTTCAACCAGTCCCAAATTCCTCAAAAGATTTTTTAAGAAAAGATAAGATAAACTTAGGAAATACCTTTAATACCTTTACTGCTATCCCATCAGAAACACCCCGTATACAACAACTGATGGTTAATGAAAAGTCCTAAGGTCGACCAACTTTTTTTTTAAATGTTTTGTTTTTTGTCTCTTCATGCAAAATGACTCATAACTCGCGAGGGCCTAGCTAGTTTCAATAGTTACTCTTGCTAACCCCCTGTTAGTCTCTATGTTAAACTTTCTAGTACCTCATTTAAAACTAGATTGTTTTTTCATGCGGGTTTTAACTCTCTTCACTGATGTCGGTAAATATAGAGGTATGTATACAGAACTATTTGTCGAACGTTTTTTTCAGATTTTTGGCAAAATACATCTATCTTAGTTATATCTTTAGTTTTTGATTTTTACAAATAGGGTTTTGACCATTCTCTATATTTACCCTTATTTACCCTAGTTATGATAAGATTTAAGAAAACATCTGTGGATGTAGACCCTAAATGTCAGTCACTCGGTTTGCGCGAACACATGAAGATTTCCTGTACAAATTTGAACGTTTTTTGGCAAAAGTACTTACTTATCTTGAAAATCTATTTCATAAAAACACAAAAACGAAACTTTCTTTTTTCATTTTTATTTCTTTGAGAACAGAAAATTACTCTTAATTTAACCTACAAACTACTATACTAATTTCACTATATACAAATTAAATTCTACTTTACATTCAAATAAATAGGTTCAACTATATATATACTATCATCTATGTATCTCACTGGCATGGGAAGGAAGTTAATATCAACTCTTAGTTGACAACCTCAACATTCTCTTCAATCTTCACTCGATCTTCATCTTCTTCGTCATCGACTGCTACCACAAATTCTTCACTTTTCGCCGCTTCTGCCTCCATCAATTTTAGCCTCTTCTCCGGTTTCTTGAGAAGCTCTTCTATCGAATAGGGATTTCTCTTCCTTGAATTCAATTTAGTGCTTCCATTCATCACAGGTGTACTTATGGTCGATGTTGATGGTGATGATTTCCCCGAATCGCAATCACTCAGTGGATCACTTCCACCACCACTTCCGGTTGTCAGATCAATTGAACTCTCCGATTTGGTGACTCCACCACTTCCATGGAAGTAGCCTGGAAACTGGGCATGGGCATATGGAAAGAAGCCCGCTTCATGCATTCGTTGGGTTGAGTAGAGGAGGGATGGGTTCCACAGCCAGTGTTTGGGGAACGATGAGATCTGCTGCTGCTGGACGTATGTCAGATCCTGGGCGGATAGTTGAGGTGAAGTACCGCTGTTGGAGTTCGAGACTGGAAGTGTTGCCGCAGGTTTGATGGGAAGTTCGCTCCGGGAACCAACACGCCATGAAACAGGTGGATGTGTTAACGAAGTCGTAGTTGCAACAGCTGCAGCCACAACTGCACTTGGATCTGCTGTCACAGTACTGCCATTCGTCGCATAAATATGCTGCTTCAAGTAACTCTCGTGCATGATGGCATTTTGTTCGTTCGAAGTCATCTCATCTGTCCAGAGTCCACCATTTCGCAGAATCCTATTCACCGAACTGACCGAAGGAATCGAACTGGGATCACAAATCCTCTGCTGCAACAGTTGGTCTCGAATTTCCCATGCAAACATCCCCGGATTCTCTTGCTTGAATCGTAAAATCTTCTTCACCACAGTTGGAGTCGCCACTTGCTGCAATGACACACAAGAATAATAATGTCAAATTAAATACCATGAAATTTCACAATTTTCTTTTGCAAAATATTTGCATGCACGCAATAATCTAAAGTCACACAACGACCGACACGTCGAGTCATTCAGTCACCGCATTATGAATGCTTATCTTTAAGCGTACCTACATTGTTCGCAAACAGAAGCTGCCACTTCACTTTTATTTGCACTTGACAGGTTAAACGTCACAAAATAAAAAAAAAAACGAAAAATTAAATAGGGAGCCAGCAAAATAAAACAATCAGAACGCTGTTATCTCTTTATGAAAAGGCTGTATTTAGCTGGTGTTTAAGTGTTTACCCTTTTGACGGGGGCCAAACTATAACCTCTATATTCACTGTGACGTGTGACGAGGCAATTCATTAAAAATGCATAACAACCCCTCTGTCTCGGATAAAAAAAAATTCTCGTTTTATTTACACCCCTTATCTCTTGTCTGTGCACCCTAATCAGCGCACATTTCGAGGGTAATTTCATGTTTCACGTGAAGTGATTGATTATCGGTGAAAACACTCATGGTTTTTACTATCTAAACACATGGATTGAGTTTGACAGATCCACCACACTAACCTGTTTACTTGCGTCCCGATGGAACATCGACAAAAAGATAAGATCTGGCCAAGAGCGGGACGGGAAGACTTCATATACGCACTATGTATTTATAGTATAATGTTGTAATTAGGTGTTTTATGGCACAGATTACACAGTCACATCGTGTGAACGCACCCATCAGGTGACAGCTGCTGCAACTATAAATGTGGTGAGTTAGAAACATTTTAATATAAATTGAATTTTTGCGGTGTGTAGCTGAAGCAGTATGTGTGTGAACTCATTTAAAATTTCGTAAATACAGTTCCTACAAACATGAAACTGTGAGCCCAAATCGTTTTGTTTGACATAATCTAATAAACTCATCAGGACATGGTCAATATGATAAATGATGATGAACTCACCTTTGTTTTACTGCCACCAATCGATCCGGGCCTAATAGAACCAGTTTCGTAGAATCGCGTCAAAATCTTCGACACACAACCTGATGATGAAGATGATGATAGAAGGGGAGAAGAAAAGAAACATATAAATCCATAAATGTCAAACATATTAATTGAGACAGATTTTTTCCAAGATAGTTCAACAACTACTGGACAATGATAAATTTAAAATTCAAATTTGAGGAAAAAAAAAGTCAACTCACCGTGCGAAACCAGTAATTGCCGTGATATATCGCATGGTCGGACGCCCATTAAAGCTAATTCAACAATACGCCGACGAACACAGTCTGGCAGTGGGCGTCCGTTGACAAAAACGCCGCCCAATTGATTCACACCGGCCTGTCCTGAAATTAAAAAATCAAAAAACAAAAAAAAAAACAATCAGAAGATACAAAATTGAATTCGATAGTCTTTTAGCCTAATTGATATGTTAATTTTTTTATTGATTGGTTTGAGACTTGAGAGAGATGCAAGGGCTTTGAGATAACGCCGCGCGGTATATGCATTCAATTCAATTTTGAGGTGAATTAAAATGATGATGGGGGACGACAAAAGGAAGTGAGTGCATTTTGTTGTATTTTCCATCGGTTTTATAGGTAGGGAATATAAATTGGAGCTACAGTAGCTAAATTGTACCTATTAGTATCTTTCGACAAGATGTGTGTTTAAGCAATTGTTAATAGCGATGAATATTAATTTTAGGAAAATTAAAGTGATTGTGTTGGTGTAGGTGGAAGAGAGACGCACTTTGAAAACATATACAAATTCGGATATAAATTTCGGAATGGTTGAGATGAAGGTATTTATAGATACTGATAAGATATACAGCGAACAAGTCAACGCGTGAGAATTTATTTTATCACCTTGAATTCATAGTTAAAATTACGGAGCATAAATTTTAGATTATTGTGAACCAAACACACTTCTTAAGGTAGGCCGTTTTCGAAAACGTCATCTGTGTAAAAAATGCGTTTGCAGAATGTTCTTAAACGCAAACTGCAAAAGTCTTCTGTTCGAAAACGCAAATACAAATTCTACTGCATTAGCATTGTGTTCGAAAATGCAGTTTGCTAAAGTCATATGTTCGAAAACATCATCTGCGTTGCAGCTGTGCAGTAAAAAAATGAAGGTGACGAAAGAGACAGACATGGTGGTTCGAGAGATTGTGAGCTATTTAAAATTATTGGATATCAGTCAGGGAGTCAATAAAAGGATAAACACGTGGTGGCTGAAAATGACGAGCGAAAGTGAATCTGAAAATTGTGATGAAATAGGCTTCTGTTCGAAAACGTCAACTGCGCTTGAAGAAAAATCATTTGACGCTCATCAAAATACATGTGTGCAAGCAGGACGAATGCATATTTGACGATTGCAACTTTTGCGTCATAAATGACGATCAATTGCCGGTCAAATAGATTTTTATTTGCCGTTTTCGAAAACGGCCGTATATGTGTTAGTGCAACTTTTTACACAGAGAAAATTCTTCACTCAGGCCGCGTGATAACTAAATTAAAATCACATTAACTTCGATGAAGCTTATTGACACAAGGGAGGTGGATAAGTACGAGGAATAAATAAAAATAAATATGGTGGCGTGACAACCATTCTTGGGTGCGTGTTGTTTGTCTTCAGGAACGAATGGGACCTGCAATTTTCTGCGGAATCTGTCGAAGGTATGAAGTATTTATTTACGACAAGATATTTTTTGTTTAATGGGACGAGAGTGGGAATCGAACTCAGACCTCAGGCATGATAGTCATACGCACTAACATGTCACTGGCTACTAAGTGTGTACGTACGTAGGTACAAACGTGAAAATTAATCTAGAGATCTGGTTTAACTCACCACTGAAAAAAATGGGCCTCTAAGGCTTATGACCTGTTGTAAAATAGAGATATGTGATGTATTCCACATTCGTGATGTGCCGCTAAAAAAAGAATCCCTGTACTTAATTTACTTCTAGAGTAAGCTAACTCTGGTTTAACTTACCACTGAAAAAACGGGCCTCAAAGGCTTAACTAGACATTAAATAGAGCTATGTAAAGTATTCACATTCGTGATGTACCGCTAAAGAAATAATCATTATACTTAATTTACTTCTAGAGTAAGCTAACTCTGGTTTAACTTTCCACTGAAAGCTCGGCTTCAAAGGCTTATGACTAGCCGTTTAATAGATCTAAGTAAAGTATTCTACATTCGTGATGTGCCGCTAAAGACAGAATCCCTGTACTTAATTTACTTCTAGAGTTAGCTCTCTGGTTTAACTAACCACTGACAAAATGGGACTCAAAGGCTTATGACTAGTCGTTAAATAGAGCTATGTAAAGTGTTCTACATTCGTGTAGTGCCACTAAAGAAACAATCTCTGTACTTAATAGTACGTAAGAATTGAATCAAGGGAAGATTATGGGAATTGTAACAAGTGCGATATTATAACATTTGAATTGTTTAAGGGGAGGAACGCTTATGACTATTTAAATAGAGCACTGTTTATAAAAGTAGCGATTAAAGAGGGAGGGACAAAATGTTATTCTGATACTTTCCAAGTCACATTTTTTTCTGGCCATAAAGTAAAGATCATTATCAGTTTTGTATGGTTTGAGAGAATTTATGTGTATTTTCTGAAAACGATAAAAATTAGAAGTTTATATTTGATGATATTGGAAACCAAAATTTGACAACATTCTCCGCAATATGGTAAAACAACTCATTCGGCTCTTACATGAATTTTCTAATAAAAAGAAGCCGTATAGGTCACTTCAGTTAATAATCCAGGAAATAAAAATTATGTGTTATAAAATCCATCACCAACTCATTCGATTCGACGATTGTATCTGTAATGTGTGTTTGTAAGTGATACTTCATGAATTAGCGTGAGAAACTAGAAAATAAACAAACACACAATACCTATCGTTGAGATCAATAATATTATCAGTTTCTAAATATCGAGCTATTCGACTTTCAAATTTTATAAAAACTGATCTAATTATAACACATCACAACCTTTACAGCCCTTCACTTTCAAAAATCTCAATATGCAAATGAGTTGAGTTGAAAATTGAATTCCCGCATAACCTTCCGTCCAATATGCATTCAAGTGATTTACTACCCGACAGATTGGTCGAAGCAACTTGAAACAGAGCAACACAAAAAACAATAAGAATCTTCTTCTCATCATCAGGCCAATAGTATGGAGCATCCTGCACAAACGATTTCCCAATGATCTTCGTCTGACACACAAACTGATGAACACAACTCGTTTGCTGCACTCAGAGTCATTAATTCAGCAATTTCCATCTTTGTAATGGCATCCCAAATCAAAGTGTAGGTACCACCATCACTTGGCTTCTATATACAATCCACAGCATCCAGAAAACCAAAATGAATATCAAAACTCAAAACAAATAAAAACGAAGTCAAAGACGACGACGAAGAAAAACCTAAAATATCCCCGCAGAAGAAAAACACTGGTGGTGAGGACTGGAATGTAACTATCTTACACCATCGCCAGAATATCTCGCGCGAGATCTCCAAACCAAAGATTTTCATCATCGTAGATGTTCCCTCCACCTCCATCACACCACCACCAACACCGGTCGATGCTGGAGCATATCTCAAAACAGAATATTTCTACACGGTCGCGCTCGAAATATTAATGACCGATCTTCGACCAGCCAGACATTGAAGACAAACAAAAAACAGGAATCACTGCGTGCAACCAGAGGCAACCAAACGTCCATCTATCCATCCATCTTGTCGTCATGATGCCTCGCTTCTTCGACATACACAACACACAGCCATGATCCATCCATCCATCGCCATCGATACGATGGTGAATCGATGTTTTTGTGTTCCGGAAATATGTTGACCAAGTCTGTCGGTCGGCCGGCCAACACACAGCAGACATACACGGCCGGCGAAGGCGATGGCACTGGACGAAACGAAATGGTGTTAAGTGTTTTTGGCACTTTTTTGCCCGCTAATTGTGGGATTTCGTAAATTTTTATTGCCACATATGAAACTACGTGCAACGTATATACATACGTAAAGTCTGTCTGTCAGAATAACCTGGCGGTAGCATCTGCATTTTTTCAAGGCGGAATGGAGAGCGTTCAATTTTATTACCCATAGTACCTACTGCCAGACGACCGAATACGGTCAATAAAAATAATAACCGTGAAAGGTTGCATTCAGGGCATCTTTGGGGTAATTTTAAGGTGGATAATTGTTGCCCCAAAGAATGAGTGACTAGGCATCGTGAATTTCCAACTCGAATTATGGTTATAGTGTGCGAATTACAGGCTTCGACATTTAAAAGACAATTAAAAGGGTTTCTCTTGCTCAAGGTGTCAGAAATGGGACGGCCAGCCATCGCTTCTTGGTTTCGTGTAAAAATCATTAAACAAAAAAAAAAAAAAAACACAACAGGGGCTGTAAGCTGCCTCAAGAAGCACGATTTCTTTAGTATATTCTTTTTAATGCCTCTCCACGATAAAGTCGTTAAAATCGTTAAAAACCGATCGACTTCGATATACGGAAATGATGAAACTCTAACGTTGATCCGATGCGAAGAAGACGACATCGAAGGCCATTAGGCGGTAATGAGTTTTCGGACTATATGGGATTTCCTAGAAAAGACCCTGAAGATATAACAGAACCCAGAGACTTTGCGGTTCCAGTTGTACGTATGGCCCGAGAATTTCTGTGCTGCTATGATAAGAAATCTCTCAATTTCTAAAGGTGTTGACGAAATAATGGATAAATGGATGATGTTGGACCAAAAACCTTAACTAATGATATCTATACTCGTGGCGGCAGCGGTAGTAAATATTCAACCGCAGTGTAAACAAACAAAATCTGTAACATAAAACATATAAAATACCAATTAAAGTGGTATTTTAACCTTTTTTTAAAAAAAAAAAAAAGAAGTTTAAGGACCGAAACATTCACTCACCTGTATGTGGCATGGTTTTTAGGGCGGCAACGGAGTTGACCTATGATGTTGCGCTCTCACTCCCTTGTGATGGTGATTGTGCTGATAGCTGATATACTGATGATGTTGATGGCTTGCGAGTAAGAGAATATTATCTTTCCACTTCAATCAGACGTAATTAAATTGTGTGGATTTTATGCGCGCTCCGATTTATTGTTATTGACTATTTAAGGCAACCTGATAGATGGTATATTTGGTTGGCAGGCTATATTATGATGATGCGTAAGTGATTTCTCCGAATTAAGATTCACTCTGAAATAAAAAAAAAAAAAAATTTGTTTTACTTTTTTGTTGTTGTTTTACTGGAAAACTAGTTTAAGTTATCGATTTGTAACAAAATTAAAAGAAATTAAATTAAAAGAATTACATTTGTAATCATTTATGCATAGAAATAGAAGGAGAAACTGTCTTAAAAGTGCCTACCTACCTACCAAATCGTATTCTAAATGGCAGAAAATTAGGATGTTCTGTAAGAACCTACCAGTCCTGACGCAGATCTTGTTTAAAAGAGAGCATTTTAATGTATATTGCGATATCACCACCGCGAGACTACAAAAGACT
Organism: Leucozona laternaria; assembly: GCA_932273885.2. Taxonomy (NCBI): domain Eukaryota; kingdom Metazoa; phylum Arthropoda; class Insecta; order Diptera; family Syrphidae; genus Leucozona; species Leucozona laternaria. The sequence continues at coordinate 9,984,482 of OW026368.1, forward strand.
CGTCGGCAAATCAGGCTTAACATGTGAAAGCTCTGCCTGAAAAAACTGTAAGAAATCAGCATAATTCCTGAACTGGATTTGGATGCCCTTCATACAGTATTAGTTAATATACCTACAAGTTCTGGACATATGTAGCTCTTGTTTGAGATAGTTTCAGCCAGATGATAAAAATTAATAAAATAGTTCCTTTTACTTACTTAAAATGACGCTACAGTCCAGTATGAACCTGCGCCCCAATCAAAAAGCTTCTCCAGCCAGCTAGCTCCCTAGCTAGTTGCCTCCAATCTCGCACACAAATTTGATTGAGGTGCCCTTTAATTTGCGTGCTGCACTTGAGTCACGGTAGGCCGCCTCGGCCCTAGGAATCGGATTAGTAGATTCACTGGGGCAGGAGCATTGTTGACCTAGCCCACAGTACACAAATCTAAGGTAATATATTGCGCAGGTTGTCAGTCAGAAATTAAACATGGCGGCTCGAGTTTCTACGAAAACTGCACATGGCATTACTAGAAACAACAACAAATATAAGCATTTTAACAAGTAAAGAGACACTGGATCCGCCATTTTCACAGATGCGCAGAACTGAACAAAAATTTAAACGCTAATGATATTACCTTTAATATATGTACCTTGGACCTAGCCAACTCAGTCGTTGGACGTTTCCTTTTATTTGTTTTAGGTTATTGTTGCTGTGCTGTTCAGCCCATACAGTTTGTTTTAGTGCTGGGGGATGATGGAAAATTTCACTTTCGCGGGAAATTTTGTCCTCTAAAGGGAGAAAAGGAAAACCGACTCAAAGTAACAGCTGTAATGATTTCTATTGAATAGTTTTTACAATAATTAAAAACAATGGATTTCCTCTTAAAGATATCTCAAGAAGTCTTTAATTCAACTGAAAGAATAAAATAAGCAAGAACTAAAAAATAAAAATAATTTATTTAGAAACTTTAGTTAGAAGACTTCTGGGTACTTAATAAAAATATCTTCTTTATGCTTCTTCTTTATTGGAAGTAAAAACGGAAACAAGAAAAGATTTGTGGAACAAAAAGGGAATTTTCCTACTGTCTGAAGGGAAATCTCTTTAATATGTCCCCCCACTACTGGGTTGTTGATATATTTTATCCGTCTATGCAGGCAAAAATTACCCAGAGAAAATTAAGCTTTGACGAATGACGAGGTCCATGATTCTTCAACAAGCTGTATAGTACCGTTAGGCTTAGTATCTAAGAAAGGGAAATTTTATAAGCTCGATCTAGGGCTTTGCTTCTCAATTGTTTTTTCAGTCGAATGATTGTGCTATTGGTAAGAGTTATTATTCCCTTGATTTCAGCGCTGGTATCGTTGTTACAGTTTATAGCGGAGCCTAGAAAAAAATTCTTTAACTATCTCATTGTTATGGCGCGTTTGTGGTAACGTTCTCACTATCTCATTCATCGTTTAACTCATATTTTCCGTTCCCAAATCACCCTGAAATTACGGTGTTCCTTTCCAAGTACCAAGTAAGTCAATATCGTCAACGTACCGGTGCGCGGCATGCGAGTAATTTGACGCATATTTGAAAAATCGTGAATAGTGCAAGAGTTTTGTACTCTATGAAAGAAAAAGAATAGAACTATGCATGTTTCTGAAGTGTCATGATAGTCCATCGTCGTGTGCAGGGTGGGTTCAAAATAATTTCATAGACGGTATACACATTGGACTCACTCCGCGCGACTCATTTTGACATCTCTTTCTTCTATCTCACTCTACGTCCTAATTTTGCAACTGGCGTCAAAAATCGCTGAAAATGCTCTACCCTAGTGTGTTATTCCAAAGATTTCAGACCGATAGTTTGATCATTGCTCCTTGTGAAAACCCTTCAAGAACTGAATTACTGATCATTCATGGATCAACATTCCTTTTCACTTTGCATCTTCGAAGAATCTTTATAGAGAGCCCCGTCTTAATGGGCAATGGGTGTATATTTTTAACCTATAGTTTACACATTTTAGTTTTTATTTCATCATTTGTCTTTTGGCTTAACTGTCAAACTTCCCGCTTATATTTTTGCCAACCTTATTATAAAACACCTTATACTTTCTAAGCCCATCACAGGAAATCGATATAAATTAACACACAAAACTGTTAGCGTTGCGTGAGAAACTTATTTCGGCTTCCATATTATTTTGTGTTTTTTTTTTTTTTTTTAATTAGCCATGTAAACGAGTCCAAAAACAAAAACCAATATTCGCGTCCAATTAACTCAAATTTCAATATTCATATTCTGTAAGCTGATGGTTACCCTTTCCCTGGCCGGTGCGGTGCTCCAGCTCTCAACCTCCAGTCCAAAAACCCAATAAATTACCCGATCACAGCGGAAGTCCTCCCTTTCTCCACTCTTGCTTATAAATATCCACAAAAGCCGAGTTAACTCGCAGATAAATTGATTTTTCCTCCTCTTCATAACGACAAAAGACCGTCGCATCAGATCGTTTACGATTCGAATCGAATATACAATAAATGCAAATTGTGTGGTGATACGAATATTTTCCGGTTTGGTTGTGGGAATCTGTCGGCGGTCTATCACTATCACTCCACCTGTATAGCTGTGGCTCTGGCTGTGACTTCGAGCCTCTGTCCGCGCTTTGTATGTCATTATATACAAAATATCGTTCGGAGGCAGCCAGAGATGCATATAAGTCGGGAGCTGGACGATGTGATTTTTTGTTGACTTTTCACTTAATTTCCCTGTCACACGAGACACAAATTCCCGAAACACAGCCCGATGATGCGATGATTGAATTAATTAAGACTTATAATAAAGATCAACTGTGACGAGTGAATGAGAATGAGACTCTATAAGTCCAGGTTAATCGCTTGCCAATCGCGATGGTTTCATCTGTAAAATTGTCATTTTGGCTACCAAAAAAAAAAAAAAAAAAAAATGTTTCCAAATCATATCACTCAGAGAGACTTAATTCGATTCGCTTGGGAATTATGGATAATCGGTTTGAGTGGACCGTGGGAACGTTTTTTAAGTTTTTGATATGATCATTTAGTAGGTAGTTTTTATTTGTTTGTGTGTGACAACACCTGATGCTTTTGCTCGTGCTCGTGCCACATGCTCATGTTGCTGCGAATTGGGCCATGCAAATGTGGCTGAAACATCAATATAATTAGCATCAGCAAAACAAAAGTTTTATTTTAAAATATAAATTATATACAATCAATAACCAGTTCGCCGATCGATGGAACAAATTAGGCGAACACAAAAGCCACTGATTTGGTAATTTTTTATTGAGATTGCTTTTTGGGGGTTTTATATTAATATTCTTTAAGTTTAATTAGTGATCCATCTCCAACTGGGTTTAAAATAATTTATTTTATTTTATAATTTATATAGAGAAATTTTATATTATATACACAAAAAGATACATATGTATGTATATTAGTTTAAATCAATCTGGTTTAGATCATAATTTAAGCTATAGTTATGGAAAAGGCTAAGCTACTTTGTCAAAACAAAATAAAACGGCTTGAGTTATGAATCAATGTGAAGCAGATAAATGTGACTTAGTTCGCAAATTAAAATTCAAAATGTGTTATTTACTTTTTGCTTTCAAGGAAATGGGGGAGAGAGAAACAATTTTATTTGATACCATACAGCTTGTGAGGAAAAAAGTGACGTTTTTTACTCATATGGGTCCTGAATTAATTTACTTACTGAATTTAAATTTTTGTATGCTGATTGCTTATCAGTTTAAAAATTTACTACTTTACCCCTTTTAAGGTTTATCGAAATTAGTTTAATGACAAAAAATATAACGTAGGTACTTTTCATCTTCGGAAAGCTAAGGTCCTCAGTTTCGGAGTCGAACTAAGTGGCAGTAAGTAGCCAATGTGAAAAAAAAATTGTGTCAGTGCCGGAACTCACGGTTAATATGTGTAAATATCAACGTTTGTCCATGCGCAAGAAGATCCATATTTGGATAGATACGTTGTTGACTACGGGCATCACGGATCCAAAACGGACTAGTTTCCTTGACGGGGATCTTCAGATTTTTGTCACTGAACGTATCCAATATCCTGCTATTTTCGTAACGTAACGTGATACATCGTTAAGCGCAACTTCGTAACGTCGCACAGAGGAAAGTCCACGTTTTTACTTCACTCTACCGCCGGCGTAGATGTTTAATCATCAAAAACAAAGCCCGATTCCAAAATATAAACTTAGATACCTGAATAAGTTACACTTAGGTTAAACTGCTCCTCAAGTGCGAATATTAGAAAGTTATGTAAACAACATATTTAGTTTGGTTTGCAGTTTGCACAGTGCAATTCGATCTAATTCTAGTCTTGACTGGCAACGCCTTAGAGCATAATGTTCTTTTATTTGGACTAAGTTTTGAGATTCTACTGGAAATATTACAAGTTCATACGCTTTATGATGAAGAAATGGATGTTTAGGTAGAGCGCATGATGCATTGTATAACTATGCCATGATGGCACATGATCTGATCCTTTAGGATCAGTTAATGCTATGGTGTTTCAGTGACAGATGAGTTAATATGCAAAGATGCAAAAAAAAATCCATCATCGACCTTATTAATTGATAAAAGTTAAATAGGCTATGCTGTTGGTAAATGTGACTTTATTTCGGTTTGGTAACGCGAAATTTCTTGCGAATTTGAGCAAATTTTCACAAAAATTGCCAAAAATTCCTGTTTGTTAACTCGAAAAAATTGAAATGAGAGAGCACATCGAGAGAGCAAATAATTTTCCCTCCATTGGATAACTTGCGAATTTGTGTTACATAAATTTCTGTGTACAAGAAGAGAGTTAGCATCTTTTGTTTATAATTTGAAATTGTGGTTTCTATGATATATGTGAAAATTATAACTATTTATATAAATAATGGATAACTTGGGAAATGTATAATTTACATAATTTTGTTTTTAAATGAAACGCAAATTGTTATAACAAAACGGGACTTTTGGCATGTGATTGTTGATGTGAGGTGTGAAATTTTGACGTTTTGTACACAAAAGTGGTTCAATGCGTTTGTTGACTTTCTTGCAAGTTTCTCCGTTTGTGAGAAATTCATTATCGCTTTGGTGCTTTGATAGGTTTTACACATTTTACTGAAAAAAAGATACCAAACAGACCTTAATGCTGGTTACCTTGCCCCTCTACTGATGTGATGGCGCAGTGCAGGTGACTTGAATTTTAAAATATTGTCTAACATTGTTTTAAGTCTAATTATTGTATCCAAACTAAATGAATATATTCCAGCTTAACCCGACTAATGTCAAACTTATAAAGTTTTGAGGTGAAGCTTTTGAACGGAAGCTCTAAGGTGGACAGCCGACACAGCAGGAGACGGAAAATTCATGAAGAAAACAATGTCACTCCATATAGTTAAACAAAATTGATCGTTTTCCAACGAAAAGGTTTTGTGGTTTAACGTGGTTTCTGTGGTAACGTTTTCTTCACTATGAGCAGTGATTTCCTCGAATTGAACGATTTTTTCAAAATAAATTTGACCCATTTGCAAACGTTGATTCAGCGCGTGAGCCTATTCATGATTGTCAAACTGAACTAACCTCAAAACAACCGAGAACTTTCAGATCAGCTGTCACCGAAAATAGTGTTGCCAATTCAGAGTTCTTCCCCTCTTAAATAAACACCCTTTACTACACTAAAAAATAAGATTGCGTTTCAACTCCTTTGTAAAATTGTTGGGGCAGCAAACGAGAGAAGGGAGTTAAAAGTGTTTCCACCAAGACACTTCTCTTTATAACCAGGTGGAATCGGGAGAATTCTCAAAATGCAATCAACGCAATTTATCTGGTTCCTTGGATTTATACTTAAGGGCTGGTAACCCAGTTTGGAGGTTGGGCGGCCGTCATCTCGGGTTGACTTCCTGGCACTAGTAATGTAGATACCACAGATTACCCACATAAAGATGAGAATCCCCGGCAGCAATTTTAATTTGGCTACAAGCTTGAACTGTCAGATTGAAGATAAACATGAGAATGTGTGTATAAAAACCTGACACATAGACAGTAGGGATCTTCACACACCTGGTTAAATTGTTTTTGCAATTCACATTTATTCATCGACGCGGGATGAAATTACAAATATATCAATGTAAACAAATGGGTTTTGTAGGGTGAAACGTACGAAACATTCTCATCTTCATATGGCTAATATGTTGCAGATACATTTAGTTGCGAAGCTTCAACATGTGGAGTGATATACTAATGACGAACCTTGCAAACGAAATAAGGAAAGCTAATATCGGATTTGTACATGGATTGTATAAGGTGCCTTAATGAGCTACGTGCAACCGAACTGGGAGTGGGAGCCAAGACATCATGATAGCTTGTACTCAGTTTCCATATATCTCATTATTATTAATAGGACACGGAGATCTTCTGATTAATCAACTCTCAGAACTAGACCACATTTTGACCGACGCAAGGCCAACCTTCAGTCTCAAAGATGTCCGATGTCCGAATAACCAGATATTCTCCGACCACTACTTTGTTGTAGCCAAGTTATAACACGCAAGGTACGAGATGCTGTGAGGAAGATCACAAGGTCCTTTTCCGATCGATTCTCTTATAACTTCTTGAGACTTTCATTGTCACATCATCAAGTATTGAGAGCAAGTGCACAAATTGTCAAAAAGCTATCAGCGATGCCTCCTTCTGTGCTGGGTTTTAAACGATCTCCACAAAAATAAAACCACAAGTTTGACAAAATGGACACATGCAGCTCCTCGCGCCCTACTAGCACAATAGGAGAGAGAAAATCCCTCTTTTTTAGAACGAAAAAAGAAAGAAGGAGCTCGGTAAAGAGGAATTTTTAAGTGTGATTGGCTCCGAGCCAAATGGCTCGCTCGTGTATTCACAGCTTTACTAAAACATGTAAAACTCTCTGAAAGTTACAGCTGAGGCTGCTTATTCAAAGCTGTAGGGACCAATGAGTACTTGGTCAGGCGTACAATACAGTTCATCTGCAAAATATTATCGGAGAGAGCATGAGGTCCAATAAGTGTATCTCCTCCGAAATGGAGGCCATCTGACCTGCGCCAACTTCAAAGAAATCAATCTCCTTAATATCGACTACAAGATTTTTTTTTCAATATTATCTATAGGTACCTGAAACCGTTCGTCAACTACTTGATAGCTTCATATCAGTGTGGCCTTATGTCAGAAAAGCTCACAATCGTCCAAATATTCATATTACGGAAAATGTTGAGAAAAACTTGGGAACTTCGGTGGTCACTACTAGATATTCGTTATGAAATTAACTGAACTTAACATGAACTTGCGTATTAACAATAAGGCACTCACAAGTTAACTGATGAATTCAAGAGAGATCGACTGGACGAAACACCAATTTTTGTGGACTAAAGGCCATTTTGTAAGAAATCCGGAATTATCTTCTGCTCTTTAATTTACTTTAATGTGACTCGATAGGCTTAAGAAAGTAGAGTATCGTGAAATATTTTTTTTCTACAAAATCTAACTCCTGTTCTAGATAAAAAAAAAATAAAATCCTGACCAAAATATACTAAATTGTTTTATTCTCTCATTTAATTGAACTTATATTCAAATTTTGAAAGCGCAAGGTTTTTGAACGCACAGGGCTTATGCGAATGGATACCATTTATTATTTTCTTCCGTTGGTTTATTATTTATGATTTCCGTAAAAATTTAGCAAACCGGAGGTGGATAAAATGCCATTATCAGACCATTTCATTCCATAACTTATAATTTTTGGATTGGTTAATGATTAATATGAAACTTTTAGAAACTATAATTTATTATTTAACCTAGAATTTTCTACATTATTAAATTTTCATTACGTAAAAGTATAATAATTAGTAATTCATAAAAAAAAAATAAAATAAAAATATGAATTTGATCCATGCGTATAAGAAAAGTTGGTACAATTCGAAATTGCATGTCGAATACCAATAAAACCAAATTTAAACGTCCTCAACTACTCAAACTCGAAGGAAATCCCGACTCACATAAAGCAGACCATAAAATTAATTCAAGACCTATACCTATAGCATGGGTGATATTTATCGGCTGTGACCACACAGCATAAAGCTCAATGGTTCCATGAGCACACGCTTAAGATTTTTTCACGTATACGTATCGGTATATATTTTTAAGGACCTTACCTATACGTATTTTATGCTAATATTCCATTGCCAACAGCGGTCGGTGAGTCTTTATTTTCGGTCCGCTCTTACAATCTTACACCTTTGACCCTCTCTGTATAACCAGAAGTAAAACCTTAGTTCTGTTGACAGTGGGTACACGACTCGAAGTAAGCTTTATTCCTATTCTAATGCAAATTGGCCCTGAAATTTACAACCTGATGAAAGTGATCCTTTTGTTTGGGGGTAAGCAGCGTCGCGTTTTTTGTTTACTTTTACTTTTATTTTAATTTTATTTAATTATTTTCTAGTTGGTTGGTGGAACTTAAATTGAGTTGTAGCTACGCGCCGCTGCGGCATAATAGAGTGAACGGACATTTTTTCGGGACTCGCATTCTTGTGTGCGGTTCTTTTTTACCTTTTAGTTTCAGTTTATAAATCAAAGGAAAATACCTTTAAGCCAATTAAGGCAGAGATAAGGATTAGTTATGTCCCTGATTAGTATTCATAGTTTTTCCTTTTTTCGCTTGACCATTTTAGTTGCTGGCGATTTCCATAATAAGCTGCTATTTGATTTTTCTATAAACTATATCAGGTTAAGAGCGAGGGCTATATTACCCACCAACGCAACGTGTGGCATGGAAAACGACTTAAAATCACCGCCGAAAAAAAGCGCGAGGGTTACGTTTGGTTTGAGATGAGCGAATTTTTATTATTTGCTACTTCTGGTTTCTGTTTTTTTTTTCTTTTTTTTTGGTAAAATTATGCAGGGCTTTGCGACGCACACGCTATGTGGTTTAAGGATCAATAAATCCAGAAGAACCGTATAATCACTTTGAATTGTTTATTTCTTTTCGTTATTTGGGACGGACATTAGTATGTTGTGAGTTGTGACGGAAACAAAATTGCTTGGCATTTGAAGTGACAGAGAGAGTTGTTGGAAGTGAAGTTTTGGGTGAAAGTTGTAGGAAGGTATAGAGGGTTTCACAACTTTTTTTAGTTGGCATTTGATATGTCATAATATGAAAGACAAGCGTGGAGGAAGTTGCAAAAGGTCAAAACTAATTATTTTCATTTATTTAATTCAAGAACTTTAAAAAAGAAACAACAAACTGTTAACTGGGAAAAGAGAGGAGAATTGTTTGTGTGACATGATGTTGGCAAAATAAGCATTTTGTATTAATTAAAATTACAATTCCCTCCCATTTTGTGCTGTAAATTCCTGTGAATATTAACGAATTTAAGTCCAAACGCGTTTGTAAGTGCATATTGCAGCTTAATGTGGTTTGATGATAGAGCCAGCGCACCGCGGACCCCATTCAGAGAACAATGTGGGCGAACAGATCCAAAACACATTATTGTAGGCGTTTTTTTCTTTTTTCGTTCCGAACAGAGTCTGAACTGTCAAAAAAAATCTTGGGTTTCTTTTTTTGCTCAGTGCGTTCAGAGCCTTAAAGTTCTCTATCTTTTGTCGTTCAGAGAATGATCAGAGCTGAACACAAAACGTCATGTGCGAAAAGAGGAGAAAAAAAGACAAACAAATGGCGAACAGATCCAAAACACATTAATGTAGGCGTTTTTTTCTTTTTTCGTTCCGAACGTTCAGTTCAGAGTATGTTCTGAGCTTATTTAACATGCTCGAGCTCTGTTCAGAGCTTTCTTCTGAACGAAAAAAGAAAAACCACTTGTGTTTCCTCCACAGATGAACGCGCTTAGCTTGATTGCTTATAGAGAGAAGGTTTTTTTCAGGTGATATTCGGTACAATTAGTATCGATGGAATGTGGAGGAGCACATTCAATGACGAGCTCTATGGCGTCTTCGACACCTCGTCAAAAAGCTAAAACAAGAGCAACTGAGATGACAGCTACATAAGTGTCAAACATATAGACCAGCCCAACGGGTCTTCGAACCTACCCATGATGGAATACACAGAAGATTAAGAAATTTGTCTTAACTTTACAAAAAAACGCTATTGAGTTAAGACAGAGTAAGAAATTAAGTTCGCTATAAAATAGTCTCAAAAGCTGAGTTTAAAAATAAGTTATAAGAAGAAACACCTACTCCTAAAATTTAAGGTATCAGTTATCTGGTCAAATAAAACGATACGGATTTTAGTGACAACTCTTTTTACGTTACGAATGTTTATTTTTCAAGAATTTGTTGTCTTTTTTCTTTTCACTACAGTTTATACTACCTAACCAATTGCAAAGCTGAGAAGGAAGACCAAAAACTAAATTTTTGGTTCATGAAACGTGGTCCCGATAGAGAGCAAGATCTCGCTTTGTTGTTGCAATGCATGTTTAATGATCTATAGGTATATGGATCATTTCTGATAATAAAAAACGGCTAATATATTGCTGTTAACTTTAAAAAAGTATTTTAAAAATGTTCAATAGATGGCGCTGTTGCGTTATTCATTTGGAAAGTTTCAACATTTATATTGAATTCGGTTAACTGATCTTTTGAAGTAAACAGCCCTTATATAGTTTTCTCAGGCTAAGTTCCGAAAGAACTTGCTTATGCAGCTACCTGAAAATGATGTGTTTCCCACGTTCCATCTAACATATATTCCTGAAAATGATACACGCGTTAAAAAGCTAGTGGACTCTACCATTATGTTTGTAAACATTTTTGTATAAAAATTCCATCGTATACGGTAGGTACTCCTTATAGCACTTTTGCCGCTTTGTATATTGTTAGTGACAGAGGTAAAAATAAAAACCAAACACGGAAAATAGCAGAACTTTATTTCCTCAAGAAATTTAAAAGATGAGTAACAAAAAATCGTAAGATTTAATCCTTGATATGTTTTCAAAATGGTGCCTAACGTTGAACTCCTTCAAGAATGATATTTTGCTTGAATTATGACGTTTTAACAACCAGAACACTAGACTAGCTCTTTGTCCTTTCAAGTGTATAATATTTTGAATATTTCACTTCTATTACATTCATTTAAAAAAAAAGTCTTAAGACAAATAGTAGACATAAGTTCACAAATGTATTTCCTTTTAAAAATGAATAATCTTCACTCTAACCTCACTTCACTCGAATAATTATCAGTTCATTCATGATTTAAATTTTAGTTTTATTATTTAAAAAAAAAAACTTTTCGTTCTGCTGCATAGGTTTATTTTATTTATTTTAAATCAGGTTTATTAAAATGTTTAATTTATACAACATTTTCTCAGCACCCTCATAGAAAAGTACATTTAATAAGCTGATTTAGATGACAAGAATCTTATTAACTAATTATCTGAAGCTCACCTAAACTTTTCAAATTATATCCCACAGCACTTTCTTTAAAGAATTATTTTGTTTGAACACCGCAAAACTGTTTTGGTATTTTTATAAGCCACACATCTGTCAATATTCCCTTGTTAGGTTAATTAACATTAACAAACAAAAAAAGTCATCACCGTTAATTCACAATAAACCAATTACAATTCACTTAATAAACAAACAAAAACCAAAACATGAACCGCGAATTTAAGATACAACAGACTTAACTTTATGCCGACAAAAGTTCAGAGTTCCTTTTTTCTTAGATATATCAGGTGGGTATGAAATTCGGTAGCCAAAAATGAAGAGAACGCGTGCTATGGCTTGACCACTACCAAAAACAAACTAACAACTGAATCCGAATCGAGACGGGGCCATAGAAACGTTCCACTAACGTCCTCGTCGTTGTCGGTCGCGCTTTTTTAGTTCTTCTCTTTTTTTTTTGTTGTTGCGTATCCATCTCGCTCTGGCTCGCGGTCTGTGAAACAACCATTTCGAACCGAAACCCATCGAGTCACAGCGAAGAGTTGGAAGTTATAACACACCTTCTTCCACGGATGATAGATAGACACAACGGCAAAGCAGTGACTAACTGGCCACGGCCAGCGCCATCTACAGTTGTTCAATATACAGCCCAACCACCACCACAGCCAGCAACATTATCCAACCAGAAACAAGTACGGAGCATGACGGCACCAGACAAACGGAGTCATCCGATAGGCTGAATGCCACTTACAGTTCATTCTTTCATGCCGGCTGTTCATTTTCGTTTACAGTTGCGATGAACTATAAGAGGCGTTACCTGATGTCATTTGCTGTGCTGGTGGTGGTATGGTGTAGCACAGCAGCAGGAGAAAAATGTCGGCTCTTTGTTACGCATGCTGCATGGAGGCAACACACAAATTGAATGCACTAGCAGCACCAGGTCTTGATCCGAATCCAAGAGATATAGATACTTCGAGTATATCGGGTGGAAACTGTGTGACGAAGTGGAATAGCGATACGTTTTCCAGTTCATTCTGCCACAGTGAACGACGCGAAGACGTGGCGTAACCGTCACAGATACATTCTCGGTTTCCGGCCAATCGCAATCGCAATGGTACTGGCACGCGAATGCAATCAAGAACCACAACGGTGTACGTTTATAATTAAAATGAGGACTTTCAAGGAGGAAGGAAGGTGGCATTGGTTAGATACAGTTGAATTGTTTCCCTAAAAGGTGGGGATTAGGTATAGATTGACTTATTGTTGTGATGTGTATCATCAAAATAGATTTGCTCGCAGTCAATCCAATATTTGAATATTAATTAAAAAATCTTGAAAATGTATACCTTAACCCTGATGATCATAGGGAATAGGGAACTTCTCTTATCTTTAGGGTTATTGATAAAATTGAAAAGGCAAACATTTTAAGGGTTAACATGAGCTTTGGGTGAGATAGTGGCTTGGCATTTAAATGGGGTTTAGCTAGTTGATATTTTCAATTTTTAAAATTTAACTATACTCATAGGCTTTTAGGTATCTACCTCCATTATATCTCTTCTTTTTGTTGATTGAATTCAAATAAAACATAAGAAATTTTAACCCAATTTTAATAAAATTTCTTGAGAAAATATATCAACTTTAAAGGATTACTTGAGGCCTATTTTTAAAATTTAAAAAAAATGACAAAAAAAGAAGAATCTAAATGAACATTGTTTTTAATTTCGTGAAATGAAAGAGTTGAGCTTCGAACTTTAGAAAGTTTTTTTTTTTTTTGAGGTTAAGATGCTGGCTGGTTGTTTGACCACCATCATATATCAAAATATAAATAAAAGTCAACACAGTTTTTTGTATTTGTTTATTTATATTTCCTTTCTAAAGTAAAAGGTTAATTGATCATGGGAAGCAAGATATTCTGGAATTAATCGGAAGTTGAAGACATTTTGAATTTATATGCAGCTTATTACTAAATACTAAACAGTAGACCTTTTTTTAATTTTTTTTTTTGAATATAAATCAATTAAATAAAATTATGTGAGTACTTTAAACATCGTTTTAGAAATGGATGGAAGTTTTGTTTGAACGAACGTATTTAGTAGTTTTTATCAAATTAAAAAAAATAGCTTGATCATATTAATTAGTTATAATCAATAGTTATTTAGGCGATTATGAGTGATGTTTGTTAGTCGTAATTATTTAAAGTGCATTTTTAAACAAAGCCAAAAGTAATAAACAAATTTATTTTGTCCTTGATTTTTTCTTTTTTAATATATTATTTGTAAAATGTTTAAATGTTATATTTTTTGAACTGTTTATAAACACCGGATTGCAATTTAAAGGATATACACCAATATGACAATTTTCACACAAAACCTCAAAACCTGTTTTCCACTATGCGAAAGTTTTATCTCAGTTTAATTGTTTAAATTAAAATAAATTAGAAAGAGAATTATTATAAAACCACGCCAACACTTTCAATTTCATTATAAATATACATTTTTTTAAAACCAGAAACTCCTTCCTTATTCAAATTTAGCTAGAAATCTCCTTCTTTATTTTTATTTGTAAACCAAGTTATTTCAATGAACAGTTTTTTTTTCCTATATCCCAATCCTTTTTCTCGATTTTTTTGTTTCCGGTTCCAACAATCTCTCATGTAAACGTCAAAATCGTTGACAAATCATAATCCTATATGCAATAATTCGAAACAAAATTTCATATCTTTTCCAAGATTAAAGCTTCATTATGATCCCAGATGATATTTAAGTGCCTACATACATTTGTCTAAAGAAATCTAAGAACATCCCTTATACCAAACGATCTTTCAGACTCTCAATGAAATATATGTAATTTTTTAATAAATAATCAAATTTTACAAATACCTATGTACATACTTATACAACATCTTTATATAACTTGAAGAAAAAAAAACAATAAAATAAATTTTATCAACCCAAATAAAATATCGCAATAAATTCATTTGAACATCATTTCAACTCGTAAACATCAAGATAACATTTAAGAAAAGAATCCAATTTCGTAATTGTTTATACTTGTGATCCCTTATTGCTTATAACATGCGACACACGACAAACACAATTCCGGGGTTGACCCGACAAACGAATTTCCTCGTATGTGTTGCGTTGGCGATCCGATAACTTCCATGTTCTCGCAAAAGGTGCAGAGCTACACCTGATGAGGTCCTAAAACCTACATCAAGCAATATCCTCATTAGAAACGTGACTCTTATAATAGCATCCAATCAACTTTTACCTACCTGTTCGTGTGCCAAATTTTCGTCGTCTTCGTCCTCGTTCTCGTCCTCGTACAAAGTCATAAAGAAATCTCTAAACATTTCTAATTGTATCTGCGTATCTTTATCTCTGCAATCAGGTCGTATATGAGCGGCGGCGCTTGGTCGTTGTTGTCAATTTGATGATGATCCACCCTAAACACCGTGGAGTGGATGTGGGCACCTGCTCGATCGTTGATGGACACGGGACATTAGATTTCTATTCACCAAACAAACCGTCCCCTTTTTGGGATATAAATTATAGTCCTTCGGTATTCAGTTGCGCAACGCAATAGTTCTAAAAAAAAGAAAAACGCCAAGAACAACAACAACAAATCAGCGGAAATAATAGATGCAATTTGACGAAGCAGCCACGAGACGCTGTCAGGTATAGAAGGTTCATTGATCTGATCAAGGTAAGCCAATTTAAGTTCCTCGGTTCTAAGTAGGATGGACCCAAACTCACCCAAAAAAAGGGACTCAAATCGGCCGGAGTGGCGTGTGCCTGAGGCACTTTGCAATCATTCCACCCACTTGTACACTGCTGCAAATCCATTTAATGACCATGAAATGTTTGGCCATCATTCCACTGAGCTCACTCTCTACGCAGTCCGTCACTTATTATATTCATCTCGCAAATTAAGCCACAAATTTTTGTTTGGTTGGATTCACCCCGAAAATCCGCATCTAATGCATTTTTGGTGCAGCCAGTAGCCTCCAGTGGCAATTGAAAAGCATCAGCTCACACAAAATAATGCGGGCAAAAACAAAATCCCTGATGAACCTTAAAGACACGACCACAACGACCATCAGGGATCTAAAGCAAGGAGCTCACAACTAATTGCATCAAATCACGCACGCGTACCCATATATATAAGCGTGCTCTAGGTAGCTGCCAGCGTAGCATAGCATTAGGATCCAGGGCATTCTTGCCACTATATTATTTTTTGTTCAGGCTTCAATTCGGCGGTACTTCTGCGCGTATAGGTATAATGTGTATGCAAATTAGGGAGGTAATAGGACTCGAGGTACAATGTGTGATTATCGAGAAAATGATAGGGTATGGGGTGTGTGCTTGGAGTCTCAAAGCTTATATTCTGCCACATTGTTGTAAGTCATTGTTACAAATTCACAAAACACTTGAAAAATATGGCTGCATAATAACGTCTGTAATATCTGTACACATTACTGCTTCATTGCAATGCTGATGCCAATGTACATCAGCAATAACGCATCAAAAATTGTCTTCTGGTTCGTTTGAAGTTTGCGCAAAATTTGGTGCAAGTTTGCCATAGTGTATACACATTATACAAAAAGCGATGCTAGTTTGATGCATTTAGGAATATTTTAAGAAAGTTTCTGCAACAACGCAAGCCTGAATTTATACCCTACGGAGCGTCATTTATAAGGTCTGTATTGGCATCGTGAAATTTTTCACAAATTATAGCAATTTTTCACAAATTTTTACAATTTGCTGTCGAAACCCATAGGAACAAAAAATTGTTTTGGAATACTTGGTGAAAGTTTTAGTTACCAAACAGAATTTGGTTTTCTATAAATAATTCCAAAATTATGTGCTTTATCTACATATAGTCGAATGCTACCATTTAAAACAAGCTTTAATAAGATTCTTATAAGTACTTGTAAACGTAAGCCCAGGCATGTATTCGCTCCAAGCCTTCATTTATTCTCGCTATACACAGTCTTCCATAAGATTAACATGTCTTGAGAACTTAATCTGAGCATTATCAGCAAAGACATCCATTGTGGCAACATGAAAAACGTCAGGAAGATCATTGATAAACAGGGAGAAAAGCAGCGGACCTAATATAAACCCCTGGGGAACACCACGCGGAACTTTCAAAAATGAGGAAACACTAGAATCGTTGCATACCTGTTGAAACTAATCACCTAAGCAGTTGGCGACTAACAGTAGTTCCAGTTCGTTTTTGGGGAAGAAGAAATTATGTTTGAGCTTTTTAATAAGAATATGACGGGTGAATGACCCTGATCCAAATTTAATGTTTCGGATAACTTATTTGAACTTCAGTCAATACACTTTGAAAGAGGGACTGAGTTTCTTTAATCTCATAAATTATTTTTGTGTTTGAAATAGTATTCTAAACGGATGGCTTAAGAGATGATGTTTTTCAATATTTTTGCATTTATAGGGTGAAACGGGATCACGGGAGAAGAAAGTGTAATCAAAGTATGAACTTTGAATTTCACTTGAGGGCTAGATATTTTTCAACATCAAGCTAATTAAAGGGTAAAATGGGGTAAACTCAAAAAGATGATATGCAATTTTAAAAAATCTTTTTGATTATAATGAAAATATTTAAAGGATGCGGTCTTCTAAGGTCACTTTAGGACTAGGTATATTTTTTAATTTATAGGATGAATTGGGGTAAAATTGTAAAATTGAATAAGAGGATGGATTTTTTACAAAATGTAGTTATTTATAAGATAAAATGGGATAGAAACAAAAAAATGTTATCCGTCCTTAAAACATTTTTTACTAAGAAAGATTATACTTGGAAGATGGCTTAAGTGCTGCACATTTGTTTTAAATTATATAATTTTTAGCGTGAAATAGGGTAAGGGTATTTTTATTTTGGCAATAGGGCTTAAAATTAAAAAAATAGCTTGGCTTCCATAATAAAAATTCACGCTTAAAAAAAAACATAGCATAATTAACGCAAAATGAGCAAGTAAGTTCAGTGAAATTGAAATAAAATTTAGTTTCTTTTGGTTTGGCTTCTTGAAACTATTTTGCATACCTTAGTTAAAACGAATTTATCGATAAAAAAAAAAAAAACAATTGTGTCGACTTTTACGTCAGTGAAAGCATACTTTGTACACCAAAAAGTTCGCAGTGGCCCAGTGAAGACGGCAGGTAACAATTTAAAAAAAAATAAAACAAATATCTGTTATTTATTAATTAGGTATTTGTATTTATATTTTCTTTTGTTTTGTTTGCAAAGCTTAGATTTATCTACCCATGCGAAGCCAAGACGGGCCAGTTAGTATAAAATAAAGATGAAAATTTGTGAATTGTTCATTCTTGGATAGTTTATATTTTCGGATCGATTTAAATT
The DNA here is from genome assembly GCA_932273885.2 of Leucozona laternaria. Classification (NCBI taxonomy): domain Eukaryota; kingdom Metazoa; phylum Arthropoda; class Insecta; order Diptera; family Syrphidae; genus Leucozona; species Leucozona laternaria. Next base: position 10,002,292 of record OW026368.1, read on the forward strand.
TTTTTTTTGTTTTAAAGGCTTAACTTTGAGATTGGTTTTTGGGCTATTAACATTTTTCAAAATGTTGCTACTAATATTAAAATGGGTAAAATCAAAAACATGATTTTTATCTTTTCGAAAACATGTTTTGATGAAGAAAATTGCCCTGATTACATGCAGCTACTTTTATGCCACTACCTACTCTAAATCTTTATGAAATCGTAGATTACCCGTTCACACGGGTATTTAAAAACATTGTTACACGTGTTCTTATAAGATCCGGATTTGAATCCGTTATTTCGTGTATCCGTGCATCCGTGTATCCGTGTTTATTTTAAATAATCCAGTTTGTACAGAGAGGGGTAATTTTATGGGAATCTTTCGCTAAAAATAGATCAACGTCTTATAATTCCAATTTGTTGCTGGATTGAAGTTGTGCACGTACCTATACATATCATTCATTTTCTATTGTTTTTTTTCGATTAATGGATTGATTAATAATTAAGATTGTGTTGCTCGTAGAGCACATACAGTAAAGTGTGATATATCCAAATAATTTTTACTTTTTTTCCTTGTGCATTTGGGAAAAAGTAAATCAACCCATGCAGACACTAAAGACTTCTTAACTGATATTATTGTAGGCATTGTGAAACTGTGAATAACGTTTAATTAGACAATCAAAATTTTAACAAAAAATCTAAATCAATTAAATTTATCATCACTTAAAATTTCAAGCTTCTAAACTTATCCGTTAAAAAGATAAAAATCAAAAACCAATATGGTATTAAAAATTCGTGTATACTTGATACGTGTATTCTTAATATCCGGATACACGGATAATAAGCAAAGTCGAATGTTTTGAAAAAAGTACAATTATATCGATTTATTTAATTTAAGTTTCTTTCAGGGGCCTTATTCACTCAACAAACTAAACTCGGGAGCTCTCTTTAAGCGTGGTTTGTTGTAGTGTGACGTGTTGTGTCGCCGACTGTGCACACTAATCAATCGTGTTGTGTTGTAAACTGTCAGTTTTTCTTTGCCTCTTTAATTATTCCGTTGCCATGCGAGCACTCTCTTCTCTTTCTCGCACTCAGAAAGATATTTCTGCGACACAGCGTGATATGGCGCAATCGCAACAAGATGGACTACTACTACTAGATACATTTCGAAATATTTTTATTTAAGAAAACTTTAATTTTCTAATGCCCGATTTCATAAAGGACTTTTAAACATTTAAAAGTACATTTAGTGTTAAAATGGAATTTTTGGGAAGTGCATTTAAATTTTAAATGCTTTTAAACGCTTTTATAAACTAAAAGCTCATTTTGGTCTCTATAAATTTTAAAAGTGGCATTTGTGAAGTATAATGTAAGATGTCAGCCAACGAGGAAGGAAGTTGTATATGATATTTGATAATAATTTGCAGTCACTTTTTTATTTAATTTCTTGCTAATACAAATTATGAATAGGTTGATACAAAAATATTGCTTGTGTTTAAATAATAATCTTTTGTGATTTTGTTTTTAGAATAATTGATTAATCAACTTCATCTGAGAATGAAGACGAAGAGATAGTAAGAAGTCCAAGAATATTCCGAGTTCATAGGAATGGACCTCTGCCACCAAATGCTAGAAGTGTCAGTGTGAAAAAAAATAACAATCTGACAACACTCCCTGGTTGGAAAACAAAACCAAATATCAAAGGTACGAAGGCGAGCCAAAAAATTCGTGTCGTAAATAAGAGTGATTAATATGGACTTAAATTAGTTTTTTTTTGTCAAATACTTGAAAAAATGTTCACTAAAGTGTTTAGACTCTATAATTAACAGGTAATTCGATCGCAAATTTAAGTTTTCACTTCCAAATTAAAAAAATAATCAAATGACCGGATTTTTAACACTGCCAAGAGCATGTAAATATTTTCCAACCAGGGACTTTTTTTCTTTTTGTTTTTAGACGTCAAATTAGAAAGAGAAAAGACAAAGACAAATCTTTTGTAGCATTTTTTTCTACATGTAATGCTCTTTGACATGCATTTTGAATGTGAGAGGGAAACAACCTCTTTTTATATCCAGGAATGTGAGGCAAATCCAATTTAAACTAAAATTTCCCTTAAATTTCCTTTTTTAAGATTGGTGAAACTGAAAATATTTAAAGGTTTGATAAAATTTAAGAGGACTTTAGATAAAAGGGTTTTTAGTGTTTTTTTTTTATGAAATTGGGCATGAGTCAAACGAGAGACTTCGACACAACTATCTACACTGACGGCTCAAAGATGGAGTGTGGTGTTGGTTCCAAATCTCTTCGACTTCCTGACTATGCTAGCGTTTTCCAGGCGGAATTACTGGCTATAAGGGAAGCATGCAAAATACTTAAACAAGACCGAAACCAAAATCGAAATACTGCGATTTTGACAGACAGTCAGGCGGCTGTCAAAGCCATTGCTGCGGTCACATCATCCTCCAAATTGGTCCTGCAATGCCGGGATGAGCTTGCAAGTCTAAGTACCAATCTTAGTGTCACTTTTATCTTTGCATCGAAGGTAATGAGCGGGCGGACGAACTAGCTAGGCAAGGATCAGCCCTTCATAGCTCACTTGCGGAAAGCGTTTACATTCCCCTCGGATGAAGGGCAATCTTTATTCACTTTTTCTCATCAAATCCAATCGTAGGTGGAGCAGTCTAAGCAACTGCGTCATATCTAGAAAGATGTGGCCCGCCTACAATAAAGCCCGAACAAAGGATCTAATGTCCAGACCAAGACAAGGCATTGCCAGGGTCGTTGCAACATGCACCGGGCACTGGCCAATAGGAGAGCATGCGGCCAAACTGGGTATCTCTTACAACACCCACTGCCGTAGCTGTGCGAATCAGAAGGAAAAGGAAACATTAGTTCACTTTCTCTGTAGATGCCCTGCCCTAGCCCGTTTTAGGTTGCAATCACTTGAAAAGGATTTCTTTAACGACCTTGATGAACTTTCCGAACTGAAGATCAAAGACTTGATCTCCTTCTTAAACGAAACTAAATGGCTCTGAGACGATATTCGGCTTTCTGCTGTCTTACTCGGGGCTTTACATTCCTGTTCTACAAACCCATTCCTAAACCATAGGTTCAAACGAGTTTTGGTATCAAAACGGCGCTTTTTGCGCTAATTGGGTTAGCGAGCTAGTTGGCTCGTTGGCCGCCATTTCTGCCTACCTACCTACCAAACATTTCTAAATAATCCTTCAATAAGTACAGATTTGTGGACCACTATACGTCACAGTGAGTAAGGTTGTATTCACATTAGTTTGTGTCTAAACAATAGTACAGTAGTCAGTGTCAGATTCACGTCAAAATGAAACGGTTGAATTAGTCAAATGTGAACATCTTCACTTAAATATTCTGCTGTTTAAGTAGGCAAGAACAATTAGAACTGTCAAAACACCATGCTGTCAATTTATTCAATTTTTTACCATTAAACATTGGTTTGGTCAAAATTAGGTACAATACGTTTTTTGTTATATTTATTTATATTTTCTTACTGTTGTGGATTTTTTAACGAAAATGAGCATTGTCTATGGTGCGAAGTCGGGTGAAACAGCTAGTAAAATATTATTTCTTTAAGAAATTTTTCTCAGATTTCTTTTCAACACAATTCAATAAGATATTTTATTTTTTTGTTGCCTTTTTCAATAAATTTGATACTTTTTAAGATTCAGTGTCTGAATTGTAGGATTTTAATTGTCAGCATAACACTAACTTTAACAGTTTCCAAAAAAAAAATCCAAAGCTTCAAATTAACATTTCTTTTTAATATTTGACAAGAAAAAATATTTTTGGCAGCATTAACATTTTTTTAAAACAGAAACCCATAAGGTTTTTGATGCGCCGAATTCGAATCCCACTTCAGAAGTCAAAACAACACTCGCTGAAGTTTTAACGTAACTTAATCACAAATAAAGCAAAAAACATCTATTTTTGTTCATGTTTAGATTGTTATGTGGAAACTCTGATATATTTGAGGAATTCTAAGGTCGTAATAAAATTCAGTGCACACAAATCCATCCATTGGAAAACAAACAACCTGTTTTTATTGTTAAATTTCCTCAAGTTGTGCAGTATGCGTCTTTATGGAACCTAGTACGACCCAAAACTCCGTCAAAAATACCATTTTTTGGTTAAACTAATATTTCAGAACCAAATTTGTATTACCTACTATTTATTTACAAAATTCAGGTTAATCTCTGTTGCCACCAAAAATTTCAATAATTCTTCTTTACCGACAATCCATATTCTCTGATTAATCAATCAAGAACCCCTATATTATATAACTCAAACATCAGCCGTCACCAAAGTGTTATTTCACGCTTCAACGAATACGAAGTCATCTATTTAATGCGTATAGACATTCAACTGTGACCATAAATCGCACATGTTGATACAAAATTGGCAATAAAGAGATGGGTGAAGGCTAAAAAAAAAAAAAATCAAGACAGGTGGCGGTATTTTAAATCGGTGCTTTGATGAATAGATGTGGTTTATGCAAATCAATGTCACTTTATTGAGAGTCATTAAACTAGAGTTATACGGACTTTTAAGTATTTCGTATAAACAAAAACAATTAAAAAAAAAAGTGATTTCAAGAATTCTTACTAAAATTTTAAATTTCCGGTTGGTATGTTTTTAAAGACGCTTTAAGCTATGCATTTTATTAGACTTAGAGCTAACTATTATTTAATTGAATCGAAATTCGAAATCTTGGAAAGATATTAAATCTTAAACTGAATTTAATGAAGCAGTTTTTGTTGTTTTTTTTTTTGTTCGAACATCTTTAACTATAATTTTTAAAATCTTAGGCCAAGTTTTTCAGTGGTGAGTTAAACCAGAGTTAGCTTAGTCTATAGAAGTAGATTAACCCACAGTGAACTGAGAAAGCAGTTTTTCGGTGGAGAATGCATGCGGAACGACTAAACAAACTCGGTGGATAAAACATCAAAAGCATCTTTTCAGTTAATCCTGAGTTAACTCACCAAATTTGATGAGTTAACTCGGACTTAACTTTAATCTCGCACTGCAAAAACTGGACCTTAGTATTTAATTAATGAGTCTTATTTGCGAAATACTTACAAAGTCAACAAAAGTAAGCAGTCAACATGACAAGTTAAAATCACTTCACAGTGAATATTCAAATAAAAAAAACGAAACAAAATAAATACATCTCCACTTATTGGGTTATGTTAACAAATCTCGCCAAATCGCTCGCACATAACCCAAATCAAAAAAAAAAAAACAAAAAGGCAAACTCATATGCTGAACTGAACTTTGAGTTGACATGTCACGCGTAGACTTTTCCACCTCAAATCTACCAAAAGCGCAAACAATATTTCGCAAAGGATTGAAATCACATCATACTCCAAGGACAAGCCTCCTAACAAACTCTTTACTTTAACCGAAAAACATTTGCATATATTCCGTGAATTGCTAAACCAAAACCACAACGAATATCTCACACTCGCACGAACCCCCTCCTTCTCCTGTTTTTTCTCTGTATATACGCCCGCCGCCGGCCGTCACCGACTCACGCCTTGACATGGACGGTGCGAAAGTAAAAATTCCAGTTGATGGCCCCGAGGAATCTCTGCAAAGTTAAGATAAAACAGTCAACACAATGGGACTTTAGCATCAGTAAGGCGACTTTTCCCATCCATCGAAGCGTCAAATAAGATCAAATCATGTCTCTCTGGTGTGCACACCTCTGCTGCCGCCTCCTGTCAGAAATGAAGCTTCAGCCTGTCAAAAAAGCCCATATTCGCCAGTTGAAGTCTACCTCTACACACTCCTTTAACGTTTGCCTTGCGTCGTCGTCGTCGTTCATTCTTCGAGCACAACATTGCCAAAGCCAAAGCCAAAGCCAAACCAACTCTCGGAACTCTCCACTTGACAATGGGATTATATTTTGACTTCTTTAAGCGCCCTTTATCGGATAAGGAAACAATTACCCATACCCAGAGGTTCATCCCCATCCTCACCATCATAGCTTCATCGATCGGGACCAGGGGTGATTGTTTGTATAATAAAGCATCGGAGCACTATATGGCAAGCAAGCAGCAACCCTCTTCCTTTGGATTTGGCTCTGCTGGCATTGCACCAGCACGCATCCCTTCGCAGTTTGTTGTGAAGAACTGGTAATCCCTGGTGTAATCGTTACATAATGGTCGTGTTGGCAAAACACTTTATAAGTGGATTACAATGACAAAATTGAAACAGCAAGCGTTAGCAGTGTTAACAGCCCATTTCCAGCCACAGATACAGCTACACCATATTGTGAGCTAATCAGACGAGGGTGACATAATAGGAATAAGGACACACGCAAAGGACACAGCAGCGCTAGGGCATTGATTAAATTTAATTTCACAATTGAATCGTTTTGGTATCAGTTCCAGAAAAGGTGGTTATGATTTCCGATGGATGACGATGATGGGTTTTTTGTCGCTCTGCGCAGTTTGAGATAAATATCCTTGGGAATTAAATTTTTTTTTGTGAAATTCTTTAATCGTTCCCACAAATATTAAGGACATGAGGAAATGATATAAATATGAACACATTGTTCTATCAAAAAATTTAACTTTACCGAAATTTGTTTGCATGGAAATTCTTTTACGAATATTAGACGAACAGAATGACAAAAAATGTGACGAAAGGAATTTCATATTTTAAATCATTTTTCGGTGAGTAAATAAATAATTAAATTTAAAAGCTGATATGATGCTTTATATCTCATACATATATATTTTGTAATATTGTAATGTTACTCTAAATATTATTAAATAAATAAATTTGCCGGCGGCGTGACAGCTATGGAGAACCAGGACCTAGCGACTTACAACCCTCATTCATTCCTATGCGTGTTTTTGATAGCAATGGAGGGGACTTTTCTATCAACGGCTAAGGTAAGCAGCACTTTTTCATGACAAGAGCAACTTTTAGAGGATTTGTCAATTATTCACAAGAGGTAGCACCCGTGAAAAAAAAAAAATATTGTTGTTTCAGGTGGCACAAGCTGGGATTCGATCCCCAGACCTTTGGCGTGACAGTCCAGCACTAATATCATTAAGCCATGGGATATTACCAAGGTTATTTACACCAGGTTTCTAAAAACTTCAAAATAAAGAGCAATGAATGAAGAATACGAAGCTAAGAGAAGGAAGAAGTTGGTTGGAATTAGAGGGGGTAGGCAGCTTTCAAGCTGAAGGAGATATAAGAGTCTATAGCGATCGAAACGAAACCCACTTGTTTTATAAAACATCATCCTAAGAAATTTAAGTGAATCATTGCTATAATTTAAATAACAGAGCACAAAATTTTCAACATTTTAATATATTTTCGACAATCATGGCGATATTGTAGTCCAAAGTTATAGCTGCAGAAAATCGACTGCTTCATTAGGTAAAAACCTTATCAAATTTGACAATTTACGTAAGTTTCTTAGGGAACCAGAAATATGTGAAAAAATGAAAAAATAAAAATAAACACAAAAGGATATAACCTCCATAATATTTGCCGCGCAAAAATAAAATGTATGTGCAAATAAAAGATAATTTTCTTTTCAACAACTTTGGTCTTAAGTCTTAACAACTTTTCAGATAAAACCACTTCTTTCAGTGATAAGAATAGATGATTTCAAGTTTTCCAAAATGGCTGATTTCCTCGGGAAACCTGGGACCTATTTCACCAAACACTTTTTACTTTGCAACTTTTCACCTTAACTTTGCAAATTTCGTAGGTCACCAAACGCAAATTTGCAAAGAGGAAATTATTGGAATGAAAAGTCGAAAATTTTTCCTCTTTACAAAATACATCATCATCAAACGCAAATTTGCAAAGTGAAAAGTTCTTTTCTGCAAAGTGAAAAGTTTTTTTAGTTCGCAAAGTATTTGTTCTTTTCGTTTCACGAAACAAAAAAACTTTGCAAATTATATTTTGAATTTTGAAAAGCTTTTCAGTAGTATGCAAAGAGAAATTTTCAGTTGCAAATAAGGGTTTATTTTGAAAAGTTTAAATAATAAAACAAAAATGAACCGTTTTGAAGATTTTTTTGAAAACGAAGAAGTAAATATGAGTGAGGTAAAGTTAAAAGAATCAATTTTGACATCGAAAAAAATTTTTTGACAAAAGAGAGTTTTTGATTAATAAAAACAACCATCGAATGTGTTTTGTCTAAAATTGTAAATAAACTTCAATTCGCCAGTCAAAGGAATATGAGTTCAAGTCCCTTGCAACAAATTTTTTGTACACTAGATTGGGTTAAGAATGGAACCCAAATATCACGGTGTTGCATCTATGCGCGAAATATGCAGAGCAACCGTCTGTAGAGTAGTTCATCGAGTGTTGAATGTAATCATAGATGAATTTCTCTCAAACACTATTAGGTGGGCACAAAATTCTTCAGAAATAGCCTTGCAATTTTTTTCTGAGGGAGTAATTTTAAGTGTAGCTGGATGATGAACGTTGTGTTAATAGGCATGGAAAGCATGCTTAAATATAATGATGGTTTGTCGCCCAGATCGGTCTTTATATGCTGTAAACGTAACTGGCCAGGTAGGGTTCATGATGAAAGAGTGGTGAGGAATTCTTGTTTGGCACCCAATTTCGATTAATGCAGTGATTTAAGGAGATAGTGCTTATGCTTTGAGTAAATGGTTAATAACACCACTAAGGACAAATCCGGAAGATCCAGTGGAATAGAGATTTAACATATACCTCATAAAAGAACCAGGCAAATCATTGAGAACAGTTTTGGTATGAGATGTAGTTATATGAACTTTGCGAACTTAGGACAACAAGGTTCTAAATAACATTTTTGTCAGAATTAAGTTATATATTGAAACGTACTTAAAAAGCTTTGCTCTTTTGTGTTTGCATAACTGTCCGTATCTTTTTATCTGTTATGGTTTCAGAAATAATAAATGAAAAAGTAGGGAACAGGGTTCCATCTATGACACATATTCCATTCGATCTTAAGTTCACAAGGTTCTAAACTAGCCAGATAGAACGTATTGTGTACCTACTTAAGAAAATCAGAGTAGGTATAGTAGATAGAACCTTGTTGCTCCAAGGCATCTCATTACTAGAATCAAGTGCTAAGCTGTAACACAAATTTCTATCAGTAAGTCACAACCTTTGTTGTCCTACGTCCAAAATAATAAAATCCAAGTTTTACTTTGCGACTTTGCAAGATACGAATTCAAATGCAAATTTCTATTTTAAATTGGTGAAACACTTTTACTTTTCCCTTTTCAAAAATGGTCTGAGATATTAAAAAGTGCAAAGTCTTTTCACTCTGCAAATTTTGTGAAACACTTCGCACTTTTACTTTGCAGGAAAATATTTTTGCAAAGTGAAACAGGCCCCTAAACTCCCGAAAACCTGAACACATGGTTTTCTAAAAACTCTCTTTTATATATGAAAACATCAGCCTATATTTCGTTTAAAACAACGATTGTTTTTTGACTAAATTTCCTGTACTAGATCCGGGAAGAAGCTCTTGCGAACTATTTCAAACATGTGCAGAGTTTCGGCAAGATGAAGCGCCGCTATTATATGTCTTATCTCTCTTTCTGGAGCAGATAGTGTCCAAGCTCCAAGGCAAGCTATTATTCGGAAAGTACTATCTTCAACTAGTCTGTCCAACTACTAGGGTATGCGGATAAGATCGACATCATCAGTTGCTCCCAACAAACAAGCATCCGTCCGCCATCTACATTATGTCAAAACGTCCCTATTGATAGCAGCAATTTCGGGGTGGTAAAAGAGTTAATCTACCCTGGATGAAATTTTAATCCCATGAATGACACCTTACTAGAGATCAGATGAAAAATTACCATGGTAAATCACTGCTACTTCCGTTTGGCGAAGCATCTTATGCTAAGGACAAAGTGCACGCTCTTCAACCAGTCTTCCCTTAGAGCGCGCGTCAAGTGTTGAAATGTAGGCAAAAAAGGGAGACCTAGGCCCTATTACACCAACAACAAATATCATGAATCCTCATACGATTTTCTTGCGTCAGGATGCCATAATTCCTCCACATAATGTGCATGGATCGTATGCCCAACCTAAGGCCCATGGACATTATATCCCCAGACATTATGTCATCCCACCGCAAGAAAACCGTATCAAGATTCATGATATTTGCTTAGTGATTAGTGATAAGTTGTTGGTGCAATAATGCCCTGATACTGGGCTTTTTCGGGAGGAAAATTTGTCGACCAATATATGGTCCTGATGGGTATGAGGAGGGTGAATGGAGGAGAAAATACAACCACAAACTCTATGAAATGCACCAAGATGTGGGTTTAGTCCAAAAAAAAAAAAAAAATGCTTTATACTGCAATTTTTAACCCATCTTACCTTCTATACCAAAGTTTTAAGCCTTGCATCACAGAAAGCATTACAGGGCTCAGTATTTTCGTTACTTCTGTATTCATAAGCCTTTAAATAATAGTCAAAAGAGAAGTTTTACTTGACTCTCAAATCACAATTGAAAACAAAGAAAGTTCATTTCTATTCGTATTAGCAAAAAAAATTATGTACCTCTACTATACCTAAAAAAGAATCCCGCAATAAAAATCTATGTATTCAGTCTGTGATTTACAACATTTTTCCTCCCGTCCGTCAGTAAAAAAAAAACGCGGAAACATTTAAATAGCCCATTCAAAGTTATGAGGAAAAAATAATAATTCTATATGATGGACGCTCCTCCAAACCAACACTAATTGTAACCACACTCAAGGCTCAAAGACGAAAAAATAAAACAAGAACTAACCAAGGTGAGACCCCTTTAAATCATTCCTCAAGTGGCATAATATCATAAAAATCATTTCAGTACCAACGATTCATGCATATGCATAGGTATATCTCATATACCTACCCAATTTTAATACCTAGTATCTCAGCTGTCCATAGACAGAATGCTCACAGTATACTCACGAGGCGAAAACAACAGCATTCTTAAAGAAGCTAGGTAAGTTCGAAGTGTTTAACTTTACGACGCCTGCAAGCGTTCCAGTAAAATTAATTTTTGCTATTTTACAAGCGATTTACAGTCGGTAATTAATTCTGCTGCTACTGTTGAGTAATTTCCCATTTAAAACATCATTTGCTAACGAACGGGTCCTTCCTGGCTAAGCTTGAACATCATAGACGTCGTGGAGCCCAAAGTGATTGACATTCATGGCATCGATTTGAAGCAAGATTGAAGCCTTAGCCGGGGCCAATGGACTATGTATATCAAATTCAAAAAAATGACCATACGAACATCTTAAATCCAAGCTGCTGATGCTTCCCTAAATGTCAAAGCCTGGGGGCTTTCACATCAGCCCAACTAAAAGGCGAGCATTATCATTACATAAAGTGTTGTGCGGCTGCACCTCACATCATTCACTGATTAATTAAGCGCAATTGCCTTCAATTAGACCCTTATTCCGATCGATGGATGCTCCAAATGGGCAACTCTCCGAAAATTGCTATCAGCCCACTGCTGATCTTGATATCATCGTCGTTTTCGTCGTTCTTGTCGTTGTCGTTGTGGTCGTCTTCTTCGTCGTGTGGCTGCAATTATTTGGCCCTGTGCGCAGTCGTGCGCGTTGCACGAGAACATTTTTTTTTGTTCGGCCCAGAAGCCTGAGAAGATGCACCGGCGAAGGCGATGACTATCCGATATGCTGCCCAAAAAATGACATGCGGCCGTCAACACCAAGCTGTGGCGGCTACACCATAATACCACGGCTAATGATGACGATGTGGATGATGAAAGGGCAGCCACCAGCAACCCATCCACTCAGAATAAATGACGGGTTGTGCGAAACTGCCAATCTCCTTCGGCGGCCGGCGCACTCATCAACCTGCCTGGCTGTGTTTGGTTAGAGTTTATTTTTCTTTATTAGTGGAGGAGAGGAGAAGACCGTCCGACACCGACTGCGAGTCCTTTTCGTGAGTCATTGCTTCGTGTCGGCTCCATTTACGTGTGTTTGTTCAAATAATGTGAAGCTTATATGACCCCAAGTTGTTGGGTCCATATACGAGCTGTACGACCCGACGGACGTTAGCCTATTCGCTGATGGTGATCACCATCAGAGTTCTTGTTTAATAATTATGTCAGTCACTTAATTTATATCACTCGCTGAGAATAAAACAGGACGACAACAAGGACGACAAACGAAGCCTGCGGGGTCAGAGCTCACATCAGGAATAAGAGAATAGAGACTGCGAACACGCAAACTTTTTTGTGTCATACATAATATACAATCGGCAAAGCAGTAAAAGGTCACGAGAGCCGTCGGGGGTAGTTTGTTCGTCCGTCGCCATCGCAAGAAGACGAAAAAAAAATCCTTCAACTGCCACATTGTTGTAATACCGCTATTAGGACTATTAAGAGTGAGATCCCTATTTACAGATTGTATCAGTTTATATATTTTTTTGCCGGTGGAGATGGTGATGTCGTGCGCTTGATATCCCTGCGCGCATATAGCCGTTCCATTTAAGGGGTCCAATGTGAGAAATTCTTTAATGTCGTAATTACTGACAGTCGATGGTATCAGGGTGCTTCCATCTTAGACACTCAAGTGAATCCACTGACCAATTATACAATATTAGTCAAGAGAAGAAGGACGGAGTTATATGAACTGAACACATATTAGTATACAGGTGGCTCATTGAAGGATTCCCATTTGGCAGGTTCTTCCAATATATATACCAAAAGGTAGGTAACCATTGGATTGTATAAACATTTTTTATTAGTTTGACATGTGGAATTTATTGAACGCATTTCGTGTGTAATCAACAATAAAGTTCGACGGACCGGACAAGACGTTCAGATAGGATTTTGTGGGAAGTGAAGTGCGTGTAACGAACGAAACGGAACAGTTTATTTTGTTTTCCTTACAAAATTGATAATAAATAATTTAATACAGTTTTAAAACACTGATAGTAATTTTTTTCTTTTTAATATGATGGGGCTGTTAACTGTTAGCTGGGAACGGGAACAACAGAGTTATATGAAGAATTAATCACGAGTTCTAGAATTGAATGTAACAGCATTATGGATATTTAAGAACTGTGGGATCTAAGCACCCGATATGTGGGATATTCGCAATAAAAGTATGCCATCGAAAAGGTCTGTAATTGGTCAGAAATGGTCAATTAGTTTCAGAAATTGTTCAGCCATGTAATTGAATTTTAATGATTTATTAAAGTTTTTTTCAAGGTCATAGAGATTTTTAGCACCTCTGTTACATATGGGATATTCGCAAAAAAATATATCTTCTGAAAGGTCTTAGTGCCGCATAAAAGGTGAGCTAATTTCAGCTAAAAGATCTATACGACCTTCAATAACTCTTTAAAAAAAAAACTAGCTCGACCTTTCAGGTGCGAATATCCCACATATAAGGCCCTAAAAATCGCTGATTACCTTGAAAAACTTTTGCCATAGATTACAAATTTCCTATATGGCTGACCACTTTCTGAAACTAGCTGCCGTTTTTTGACAAATTAATGGCCTTTAATATGGCATACTTTTTTGCGAATATCCCACATAAGGGATGTTAAGATCCCACAACTATATTTTAAACATTAATAAAAGATGAAATCCGTTGAAAATTCTTTGTAAAGATTTCATAACTCAACGAACTTTCATCTCCAAAACCAAAATCCTTTTCGAAGTCTCATCTGTCCTTAGATATAAAGTGGATTATAGCTGGGTTAAAAACATTTAAAAAATCTTCCAGTTTTTGAGGAAATTGCAAATTACAATTATTATTATTATTTTTCACTTCTTTTCGACCAATTAGAAGTAAATCGATTTATTTCAAAACGGGGTAAAATACGGTGAGTGCTGGAGGGAGGGGATAAGGCAGTTGGTTACTTTATACTTAAGACTTTTAAAAAACAAAAAAAAACAAAATCCAGCGCATATAGCTTTAATTTCATAAAACCTGCATTAAAGTTTATCTATCTCAGTGCGGCTTTTGAAAAAGTGAACAACTATCCATAGCTTTAGACTAATCAAACCGCTGCGCTGGTTGTACAAGCTTTTTCAGGTTGCTTTGGTCAAGAAATATCTATTTCCGGTAGCTCTGTTGACTGACATATCCCGCATAGTCGGATATTGACAAACGCATAGAAACCAGAAAAATATTTCATTGATTCCGGCCTACGCTTCATCGCTCTTCCACCCCTATATTCCATATGTGAATGTTTAATTGATCTGTTTCTTCATCCAACCTCCAAAGTGTAAATCTTGTAAGAAAAACCTTACACGTTCATTTTCTAAATTCCAGATGAAAAAAAAAGGAAGGATCCACGCTTTAATTCCCCAACCGCGCTCAGTTTTGACTCAATGAAAAAATATAATTACCTACCAAAAAAAATTATTGATTGGCTGTGTCGAATCAGAAGATCTTGGCATACTTGACGAATTCACTTTGCGATTTCCACCTGGCATATAGACATCATTAAGACTTATCGTCCTGCATATAAAAATGATTAAGAACTCCCGCCATTAATTAAATCAACCATCAAACAAAAACTAAAAACTCCTCGATGTCGATTGCAGCGCCCTCTTCACATTATTAACTGACACAAATGGACTTAAGTGTCCTTAAAGACACAGCTTAATTCGTGTTTACATTGCTGCTCGCGAAAGTGACGTACATCGCGCTACAAATTACTTTGTGATTATCGGCGCGTGCCGTTGGTTTTTATTCGTCACTATATATCGTTCCTTATAGTATGCTGCTTGTCGTCTTCCATCCGGTTCAGTTCGTCTTGTAAGCTTACACGAGCTGGGCAATTTCCCTTTCAAATAATTGCACACTCGATAATTGCACATGTGTTCACATGAGATCATCACCGCACCTCTATGTTGTTGATCACTGCGCACTGCGAATGCGCTCTGAGCTCAAAAAGGTATGGTGGCGTAATGACCACCTTTGGATTCCTGGCCGTGCGTTTTCGCGTTCCTCAACGTTTTGATGGTGGTGTGGTGGTAGAGCTTGTACTTTTTTTGGCCAAAAATCTGTCTTTCCGACAAAACCAATAGCGCGAGGAGCAAAAACCAGCAGATGATGTGTCGTCGTTTTGGACTTTTTTTTTTTTCAACGCGTCAAGTGCAAATTCTCTCGCATCACGTATCTGTCATTTCGATAGCTTTGATTGGAGCCTTGAAGTGTTGGTAAGTTTAATCCATCGATACTTCATCTATAGCAGATATATTTTGCTGATAAACAGAAGCAACAATAACTATTAATCCATGCCGAACCCTGCAGCAGCACCTGTCCATTGACTAGAACATTAGCGAAATCAACTGTAGAGAATTGGAATTGCAGTCGAGCAGCCCTCAGGATGCGTGCTCCCTTATGTAATTTTCCCTCGTACATACCTGCCGAAATCTTTTTGTGCGGTGTCTTTGCACCTTTCGGCGGCAACGGAGCTCTCCGTTTGGTACTTGCCATTTGGATGGATTCCTGTGATGGGTGCGCGCACTGATGCACTTTTAATTATACGGATTTTAATGGGTTCAACGTGCGTTCCAATATAACGTGGCCCGTTGTGTCCTCGACACAAGCAATATCATCCCAACCTGCAACGGACCTCATCACTGTTCCTTTCATTGGTTAATTTGAATTTTATCAGCAATTTGTCAATTTTTGATGGAATTCATTTTCACAATTTCATGTTAGCGATGTTGCACGTTGCACGCGTTGTTACTATATCTTTCAGTTATACACAGGATGGTGCCCAGAAACGCACTTTCATTGGCGTTTAAATTTGCGCCTTATTAACTAAATTAATGACACCAGATTTTGATGTGCTCCAAAAATTTCGATGATGACAAATAATTACAGTGCTATGCAAACAGCCATGATGATGCTCGTGCGCCGAACACGTGAATACACTTTCGGTGGTGATTTGTAATGTTTAGCTTGAAGGCCGATTTTCATAAATGCAGACTTAAATTAGAATTCAATTTTATAGCTTAATATACATTGGCCCTCTTCTGCCGTCCGCATCAGTCAACTAAAGAACCTGTATCAAAAAACAGGAATATTACATGGGACACCCTACAGGTTATATTATGACAGTTCATACCAAAAAAAGGAGGCACTTATTTAAAATAAAAAAAAAATTTAAATATTTTTTAATAAAACCTCTAAGAAAATATATCTATGTATGTAATTTTGACAGCTGTCAACCTTCAATAATGCCAACAATTTCGTGTTTTTTTCGGTTTTAACTTTGCAATTTCACTATAGATTTGTTACTTTCTGGAATAAACATTATAATCTGTCAAATATTGAGGAGTGAGGTTGAATAAGTTCTGACAGATTAACAGAATTTGACAGTTTTGGGAACTAAGAACCCGATTACACGATTCATTTTTTCGGTTGTTTCGTCTTTCATCCTTTTGACAGATAGGGAAAGGGATGTAGAAACGTAGCTCTATTCCCCCTACATTCCTACACCTCTCACCCAATCTGTCAAAATGACGAAAGACGAAAGAACCGAAAAAAGGAATCGTGTAAATAGCCTCTAAACGAACATAGGTATTCTCTCAGAGAGAAGTAAAACTATAATTTTGAATAGTTTACCCGAACGCTTTGGACCAAAAACGTTGGAATTTCTTTTGTAACTTTATAAATATTAAATTTCATTAATAAATTAAAGATGAACAAACAAGAAGAAATTTCACTCCATAATGCAAAAAAAAAAAACTAAACAATAGCCATTCTTGTTGTTGTTATTTGACTTCATTTTGGTTTATGAACAGAACAGAACAGAACAGAACACAGAACGTACAAGTTTCTGCCCAAAGAAATTTCCCAGATAAAAATTGTCAAAAATTGTCTCTACTGCTCAAAACTAAACAAAAAATGGACGTACGCTAACCGGATTGGCCTCAAACGGGTAGAAAAAAGTAGTTTCGGGTAGTTCTGGACTAGTACACGAACACACCTAATTGGGATCGTTCAGTCACCGAACAAAACGTGTTCGAATAATTGTTATATTAAAGGTGATTCTGCCCCATAACCACATTTCAAATTTTACGCGCAGATTATGGTCGGCATTATTGCCTTCTGAGCGCACAATTTCCAGCATAGTCAAGAAATTCAAAGGGTCTATGGATCTGTTATGGTTGTGGTAAGATATGTGCCTTTCATCGGAGCGATTGCTTGATGAATAATATCACTGCTGTCAGTGCAAGTATGGCGCTGAAGAGTAAAGACTTAAATTTATCGATTCCAGTATGTCGTGTTTTTCACTTTTACTTCCATTAACATCCTTATAAAATTGTGCTGCGCCACAAGCCACACAAAACCAACAATTTTTGTTTTTTTTTTTTTTTTTTATTTGTTTTAATAAAATAAAATAAAGTAAACAATTACACAAATGTTTTTTATTTAATTATTTATTTATTTTAAGTTTTAATTTTAAATTTTACAACTTTTATTTGATTTTGTAACGACGACGCGTATCAAATAAAAGTTGTAAAATTTAAAATTAAAACTTAAAATAAATAAATAATTAAATAAAAAACATTTGTGTAATTGTTTACTTTATTTTATTTTATTAAAATAAATAAAAATATACATAATACAACTTGGAGACAAAAAAACCAGAATCATGCACCAATTTTTGCTTTGTTCTACGAAAAGTTCCCACGCCTCCGCGTAGAGTCGAGATTTCGTTATGTCAAATGGCTGCCAATACAACGCAAATTGACGCCGGCCGGCCTTTTGAGAGTTTTTTTGTGCGGCTTCGTAAAAGATCGTGATGTTAACGTGGTCCCTCAAACTATTGAGCAGTTCAAAGCCAACATTCTTCAAAAAATTACTGATATTCCATCAGCCGAAATGTGTGGAGAGTAATTGAATGATATCTCAAAAGGATGGAGTTTTGCACATGTAAATGGAATTCTGTTTTAATTTTTGAAATAAATCACCTCAATTACGATTGTCATCAATTGATATTTGATGAATATTGAAAATCGATGTTTAAGAACCCGCAATAAAACTGTGGAGAATAGTGCAGGCAGTTGTCACAAAAAATCTGATAACTACCACCGAATAGTTCTGGAGTTTTTTTAATAAGTTGAGTTCTAATGAAACAAATTTGGATATTTGTCAACTATCAATTGATAATTGAAATTAAAGACAGTGAATACCAAAATCTGCAACTTTGTTTTTAACAAAAAAATGTATTAAAATAATAGAAAATATTACTACAAACATTTTTGTGTTTTATTTTTCACAGTACTGGAGCAAAAGATGTCAAAAAATGCATTTTTACCAATATCTTTGTCACAAAAACTGTCAGGTGATGCGAATTTGGTTTTAAGTTTTCAAAAAAGCATACAATGCTTCTGCGCGCAACGTCAGATCCTTTTTCATGACGCGATATACTGGACTATAATTAAAAGGCAAGTAATGAAGTGTTCAATAAAACAGGGCCAGGAGATAAGATCTTGAAAAAATAGAACATTTTTTATTACTCACTGAAGCCAAATTTAACGGACGTCCCTAATTTCATTTGTTGATTAGAACCTCCGTTATCATATTCGAAAGAAAATAAGAACTCTCAGTCTTCTGCATCAAAGCCGAAGAACTTCGAAAGATTTTGATTTTGGTGCGTTTACTTTCTCTCCACACTTTCATCGGCACATGACCACCGCACGCTCAAAGCCAATTACCAGCAATTTGTTGGCAAGCGTATCTCTTCTGATGGTCACCTCATAAAATTACAGTTGTACGTGTACGCTTATATGGTGTCCTTCTCGGACAACAACAAAAGGGATCACTATGCACTCATGTTTGCATTTAATCACTATTATTAGTGGAGATTTTTTTTTATCCAGCTTGGGGTGGAGACACAATTTGCATCAACATGCAGCATCAATCAACAACAAACCAACCTGCTCTGCGATTTTACACACCAATCTTATATGCGTTGTCCAGGACACCACTGTGTGTCTCGGTTAATTGTTATTGGCTCAAATGGTGCCTTTAGCGTGGCCAAGACTGATATTTACTTTGTCCACTTGCTTCTTCATTTATTCACTCACTAATTAGCTGATGAACTTTAATGGCGACAATCGATCTCATTTGCATGATAAATGAGCCTCTCTTCTGATTTATATTCTGTTGTCTTGTGCGGTTGTGGTGTCTTAATTTTTTGCTTCCCACCACAAGATTTGGAAACCTTTTCGGTTTTTTTCTTTTTTTGTTTTTATTTTTTATCGATTGGAAGACTTAATTTGGATTTTATAAATAAGATGACATTAAAAATGCCGCTGGAACGGAAGATTGCTCCATATCTTCTATTTTCACATTGAATTAATTTCTTAAGTTATATGGTCGGTTAAATGGTATTGGTTTCTTATAAGCTTTTATTAAAGGTTTTCAATCAATCAGCGTAGTGATTTCCTTTCTTCTTTTGGGTGCTTTATTTTAATGTGAGTGTGAGTATATAGTTAGAATAGATTTTTGATATGTATTTGTTTGAAATTCATTGAGTTGGTTTGGTTTTATGTCAAAATCATCAATGAGACGAGATTCTCTTATAGATTTTTTACATTAATTAATTAATTATTTTTGTAGCATTTTTGGTATAGTTACAGAGGGCGCACAAAAAACCGCGTTTCAATTCAATTCTTCTTGCACGAGGAGGGTAACCACTTTATCAACTCTTCTGTTACTGGTTTGAGCTCAAGATCACTCTTTTTTAAAAGGAGTATGAAATTTTATTGTAGTTTAGTTATGGTTTCAGAGAAATTTTTATTTATCGGGGTAAAAGGTATTTTTCGCCAGTCCGAGGAATTTTTTTTTGGCTTTATTTAATTTTTAAAAAGGAACGAATACTTTTTTTGTAGACAAAGCTTCACTTGGTTCGAGCGAGCGACTGCAGCGGTATCTCTTGCCCACGCCGCATACTTTTTTTTGGAGAGACTCTCCACTGCCCGAATTTTCATACGAATGAGGATTAGGTCATATACGATGAACGGATATACTGTACACTAAATTTATGAGAGTTTGAGGGAGAAAAAAAAAACAGAATTTTGTATAGAATACAAAGCTTGGTTACAAAATATTTCAGCCAAAAAAATACCTTGTGATCTGAAAACATAAAATATTTTAACTGATAGACTTTCAAATTTTTTTACTATATAAAACTGCACCATATTACAAAAAAAAAAAAAAATTTCCTGGGCAGCAAAGTACCTATCATAACTATAGCGACGTATAGATATGGCTATATCATACAAAAAAAAAACACATTTTCAGTAATTTTGACTTGCCCTGCTTTCCTGTGAAAATAATAATCGAGTTTTTAATCAAGACTAAAATTACGATGATAAATAAGTCCAAAAAAGTGGTTTTCGTCATACCGTCCGTCAGCCTCCTTATGTGTTTGTGTGTGCATCCAGGTGTTCATCAAAGCAAGAGCCTAAAAGGTTGGCCAGATTTTCTTGAAATTTGGTACAAAGCATTTTTTATGTGAATAGAAATTAGAAGTTTTGTTTTGGCTGATCTAAAGCCGGGCATCTGCCATACAACGATTTTATTTTATTTTTTTCAAAATTACTCGAAACGTCTTGAACGGAAAGATTTTCATGAAGCTTTCTAGCCAGAATGCAGAAATCAATAATTTTGAGTTTCAGAATTTTTTCCAATAAAAATCGCATGACGAAAATAAGATTTTGACGTCATTTAAGAAAATTGCTTGGTTTTAGGGTTATTTCTGTAATTCTCGTTCATATAGCTTCATAAATTTTGTTATCGCTTTGAACTTTGATTCTCCTTAAGTAAATAAATAAAATAAATTCAAATTTGATGACGTAACAGCTTGTAGAGAACCAGGGGCTATAGTGACTTAAAACTCTCAACCATTCCTGTTTGCGTGTTATTTGTTTGCAGAAATGGAGGGGACTTACAATTGTCTGCCAAATCCGAAGGCCTAAAGGGATGAGAGACTCTTTTTGAAAATTTTTCACTTCTTCGCCAATATTTTTTCTTTACTTTACGTGGACAAGACTGGGAATCAAACATTATGCACTAAGCAAACAGTAAGTTTTCATCAAAAACATTTGTTTGTACTATTGTTTGAGGCTACTTATAGAAGGCTTTTTTATGAACTATCTTTTTTTTTTAATTTTAGATATATTCAAGAATAGACCAATAAAATCAGAAGTAGCACAGAATTACTTAAAGAAGGATTTAAGAATTCTAAAGCGTTTCCTGCATTCTTCTTTAAAACGGATTTAAGTTCATATGAAGTAGAGAAAAGGTGCAATTGGGCGGTCCAATAGAAATAATTAAGAAGATAAATTGATTCTTAAAATCTTCTTAGTTCGGAACTACATTTTTCTTAAATACTTCCTTACTCCTTCAAAAAGCCTTCTTAAATACTTCTTTAATCCTTCTTTGAGAGTTATAACATTTTGTATGCAGAAAAATAAAATGTAGTATTTATTGTTTTGTTCTATTTATTTTTGTATTTATTTTGTATTTATTACCTACTTATTTGTTTTGCTCTTTCATTTTCTACTTTTGTTTTCTATTTTTAACTATTTTTGCCTTTTCCTGTAATGATACTATTATTTTACACTGTAGTTGAAGTCATTTTTTTTTTTGTTTACCTGTTGCTGCTACCGGGATTTGAATTCGAGTTCTTTCGCATGCCGTTCCTGTGCGCTACTTACTCAGCCAATCTGATGCATTTCAAATCATGTCTAAATAAAGAGCTAGTTGAAAGAACGTTTTCGATTTTCAATTGTGCAAAGGAATTGAAGTAGGTTACTCATGGTAAAAATTAAGCACAAATATGTTGCTCCAAAGATTGTATATTGAACATTTATTCATATAATGTATGAAATTAATAATAATATATATAAAATATTTATTAATATGCATGAAATTCTGTCTAAATTGCTTAAACAAATCCTAAAAATGTCGAACGCTTGCAGTCTTTATTGAAGATTTGGAGCGATTTTCTTAAAAATTTTTTTTTTGTAAGTAAAATTTTTTTGAGCATATGTATATTAAAAAAATGGGATCCCATTTTTAAGTATTTATTAAAACGTTATTACAAACAAATGTGACCCATTTTCAAAATATTAATTTTTCAAAAAAAAAATGTTGACAGTCCTACGCACTAATGATTACGCCACCGGCTACTACTCGTACAAGTGTGCAACCAATAACACTTTTTTAAGAAGACTTAAAGAAGTATTTAAGATCCACAAAAATGCCAATTTAATTCCTTAAAAAAAAAAAAAAACATTTTTAGAAGGATTAAAGAAGTATTAAAGAAATTAAAAAACACCGATTTAAGAAATGCTAATTGAATGAAGTTAACATACCAATTTAAAATCTTGAAGAAAATACCTAATAAAGAAGGAATAACTTTCTCAAAAGACCTTTTTTCCGCTCTTCGACCACTGTGCGCGCGCCGCTGGGTACTCCTTAGTATTTTTGTTAATACTGGTATATTTAAAAAATATTACAAATTAATTTTGTTGTTAGAAAAATCAATACTTTTGACTTTTCTTCACATTTTCTCGTTAACAGTATCATTGCATTACTGAACCTTTACGATCCATCTTTAATATCTAACCACGTTAGCTTTGAACCACAAGATCAAGTTCGTTCGATCTATAGTCGTATGCATTTTATTTCATGTCCACTTCATGGTATTTACACAAACAAACAGTTCTCTCAAAAAAAAAACTCACCTTGATATTAAATCCAATTAACAACCTCACACCAACATCCTAACCCCTTCGAAACAGCTCATCAAATCATTTCACGTGCGTCGTTATTCACACACACAAATTTAAGGAATCGAATAAAAGACAAAAGTAACTATTATATGAACCTTATATTCAATGTGAAATATATCACATTACAAAAGTAATTTTGGCTCTTTATTGCCATTGCAATAAAAAATAAAACTAAATTTTGGAAAATTTCAAGTTTGGTACCCATCATGATATGCCATCAACGACATCTCAAGCCATCTCTCTCACCATAAATTTTTATCGAAAACAGTTCTTCATCTACTTCCCTCACCCTTAAACATCAGGGTTTTCCATTAAAACCTTCATGCAGTTCTTTATATTTTGGAACTTGTTACACTGTTTAATGTTCTTTTTTTTATTTATCCTTTTTCATATGAAATCTCAGAATTTAACCGTGAAATTCGAGTCCAGAAAAATTGATGGATCATCCAAACGACCACCATATACAAATATCTATATGTTTTCGTAATTAATCTTAATGTCAGATTTAAAAATAAATAAAATAACTTCCAGAATGTCATCCTTTTCCGGCGGCGGCGGCGGCGCTGCCGTGGTGCGGCATAGTGTCGTCATCATCGCATATAACGCCCGGGACACCTAACTCTTTATAATATTTTGATTGTGTTCTTTTTTCTTAATATCGTTAATGGTAATTTAATTAGTTATCTATTTCGTGGTGGGTTTTTAAATCCAAAAAAAAAAAAAAACAGAATAAAAAATAAATTTCCATAAAGGTGATAAAACTTAGTTGTGTGTTAACCCATATTTACACAGTGTAAAAGCAAAAACCTTGAGAACATTATTTAAATCTCCCTTTGAATATGTATAAAATGGCGCCCAATGCGCTACCATCTTTATTCTATGAATTAATTACACGAATAACAGTTTGTTGACAGAATGTTTGTTCATGATACGAATTCGAATGTCTTTTCCATTGAATCATCCATACAATATAGTGATGGTATTGATAGAATAGAGAATAACAACAACAACATTTTGCGGCTTTTCATGGTTGGGTAGATTTTGGCAAGATCATGGACCATGACCAGTACTGCCACATATGTTACAGTAATTACGTTTGGTCGAGATAAATTATTATCATTCTTTGGTTATATTGTTGTGAAGTGGTGACAAGCTCAGCAGGAGTCTGCATTTAAATCACAGTCCTCATAAGTTGTTGGGATTCGCAATTTATTGTTCGAGTTCGAGGTAATAACAAGGGTTGATATGGTTTTTATCATTTTGGTTGAGCCATAAGTCCTTGGGTATTGTTTTGGTGTTACGCAACATTACCTTTCGCCCCTCTGACCCTTTTTTTATTGTGATGTACCACACAGAAGTGACGGAGAATATGGTTATATTCGTGCTTACTTTTCCCTAGTTTCGTTTTACTGAGTTTTATTTGTGTGATAACATTATTAAAAATAAATTTATTATCATTCTCACATGAAAATGAATTAATGATTTTCAAGAGACAGAAAATAAATTTTGGAAACCCCTCTGATCACTGATGGAACTGGCGATGACAAGTGCTGGATGGAATAATAAACAGGAATAAATAGGTTGTTAATCGTGTACGTGTGGTGTGGTTAGTGTGACCCTTTTTTAGGGACACAATTAAATAGATTTTTGAAAGCGTTGCTAGTTTTTGTCCATAACTAAAAGAAATGTAAGGGTAAACCACACTGCTACGTACATTCGAGTGAAAGAAGTTGTTTAGTCTGTTTTAAATGAAAATTTAATAGAATTGTATTCAAACTGAATTGAAAACAAAAAATTACGAAATTCTATCATTTTTTAAGATAATAATTATTATAGCAGTTAGCCGTATATTGAGTTCCATATTTCGAGATGTTAGTATTTATAGTGAAAAGAATTATTCTGAAAACGTTGCAGATCTTAACTTTGGAATGATAATAAGCACCTGATATATTGGAATTTAATCTGAATATTAATTCTGAGTTCGAGTCTTAAAGTGCAGCAATTTCATGAAGCTAGAACTATGAAGAATTATTAAAGTCCTCAACCAAATTTCAAATTTACAGTTCTGTCTTCAATTTTTCCTCTTTTCAATTATATGTTTTTACGTTCAAAGAATCAACGCCTCGCATCCCACACACGTCTATAGGTATAATATAAAAAAAAATACTTTTTTCATCGTCTGAATCAAAATTTAAATTTGTATCTTTTCTGATTTCTTATAAAGTATCTTCAAAAACCAAATAAAATGCTTATACCTCTCGTCTCTGCACTTGAATTTTCGTTCCAAATGAAAAACTACAAACAATAAGCATTTACCTTGAGGCGCCCTAGGGCGGTGTTATTCCCTAATTGCATCATGGTCATCTTCACTATAACAAAAACTGCAATCCACTGCGGCTGGACTCCCCTAAAGCAGGCAAAAAGCACTTCACGTAGTATACAGAACCCAAAGCAAAAAAATAAAATCGCCCCCCAGACTACTCGTGTTTTAATTAGATATCTCGATGGCACTGATTATGATCGGCACATGATCCACACACCATTCGAGCTCCAAGCGAGCTCTGTATCCATCAATCCATCATAAAAGACCAAAAGCTATACGCAGCAGAAGCCACAATATGAAGACGACGCAACCCGGCAGCGGCAGACGCACGACGAATTTATTTTAAACGGAAATGCAATTTGTTCGTTGCATTCGTATATAAGGAGCTGATAAATCAACGATTAGCCTTCCTCTATATGGGTACCTATACAAATTGTGTTCGTTTTTATTTTTCGAAGACATGCGAAGGTGCTCAGGCCATCATCTTTAAATATCAGTTTGCAGCGCAGCCTTTTTTGAAATTCTTATAGTATAGAGGAAGGATTTCTGCCAAAAATCGATAATCACAGCTGCTGATGATGATGCAGTCATCGATGCACGTAAATTGGTAATATTACGCGTGTATTATTGTTCACCAAGAACATTGGATCTAAAGGATAATTATAGTTTTTTTGCGTTATCCAAACTTACGATGGATTAAGTCTGGTATATATAATAATCATCGCTCAATTCAAGTGGACCAATCAGGCGCAGATAAACATCGATATAAGCATGACATAATCAAAATGGCTTTTAAGTAAGTGAGACATATTTAAAAATGAATTTAGGAATTTATTGCGATGGATAATAATGTTAAGCGATGGATAAGAAAATTTAAAATAATGACATACACATGATGCTAATGGGGAGATTAAAGAAATTACTCATTTAAAAGTGAATTGTTTTATACAAAGTAGGTATAGGATTCAAGGCAAGGAATATTTGTCTTTTCTTCTACTATGTACCTATAATTCAGTGAATTCAGAATCTTAAATTCCTTAATTTTTCAACTGAACTATTAATTTATCTACATATATAGTGATTTGTGGAACGATGAAACGATACACACAAAAACAAAATAGAAACAATGATACTGAGTTTTGAATCTAGTCGCTGGCTTCATTTACGGAATCGAAATCGAAAGATAAAGCATACTATTAGGGAAAATTCACCAAGTTAAATTAACTACAAGAAGTATGCAATTATTGTTTGTGGAGTAAACAAATCAATGAAGAAGAAAAACATTGCATTTTTTCAGTTGGGTCAAGATGATTATTGTATAAATCAAATGCAAACCTTAATTGAGTAACGGAAAGTGTATTTAGTTTAAGAAAATACTGCTGAAAAATTGCAGTTTTTGACTTAATTCATAAAATCAATAGGCCTTTTCTTGTGAGTGCGGTAGATCGCATTGAAAGTGATACTTAAAATTCAACTATCATTGCTTTAAGTTATTCCCAAAAACAAAAATAGGCTAAAAGATCCTTTCAGTTTTACCTTTTAATTGGTAAATATGTTTTTTTTTTTGATTTTATGTAATTTCACTTTTTCTTTCTGAGTTTGACGCCATTTGTGTACTTTAGTATAGGCAATCTTACAAAAATTTGACAGCGCATAATTTAGGGTTAGTCAAAATGAAGCATTACACGAGAGAATAACATGTGATTAAAAAGCTTAACACCATTGGGTTTCGGTGTCTTTTTATGAGGATATTTGAAGTTAAAGGTCTATACTATCAAACCAACAACTACCAGTGCACTAAAGGAGGAACTAAAAGTGCACTAATCAACGCAATTCAGTCACATTTATGTATTATAGTCATAGAAAATTTCAACAAAAGAGGGCACTTTATGATTCAATAAAAGAATAAAAATCGAAAAACAAGAAATTGTGTTTTCTATTTAATTCAAATCTTGCTTTAAAACATCTAAATGCCTTTGCGGATAAGAACATACAGATTCACCTTTGAAAACTTTCCGACATCCTTTCTGAAATAGGCTTATACATATTTCTAAATTTTAAACAAAAGAGTTGATTTACGAACCTGAATCTGAAAATTAAATTAAAAAATTCTGGATAGCACGAACTTGATGTTCTTGTGGTTAGCACTCTAATGCAGACACATCGTGAAGTTAAATGTTAATAATTCAATAATATAGGTGTGTTTTTTAGTGCGTGTATACCCGCTTTAAAAAAAAAATGTCACTGTATAATACAACAACAAGTTCGCTTAGTTAATGGCGATAAACCTCTCCGCTTATGAACTAAGAGCATTTAAAAGCAGAATAAAAAGTATTATAACTGTTATACATGACGTGTTTTTGTGCACTTTTATTTAAAGCGAACAAGTGAGTACAAAAACCACACCTTATATTTTGATACGAGCAAATGTTAAAAAGTCAAAATTAATACAAAAATGGATTTTTTTTTTCAAAAAATTTTAAACGCAATATTGTTTGAACTATTAAGAAGCTCCATATTGAAAAATTATAACAAAATCGTTGTAACCATGGAAAAGATATGCGTGAATAACCTAAAAATAAGACCATTTTCTCAAAATACATGACATATGCCTACTTTCGTTATGTGAATTTTTCGCTAAAAATCTAAAACGCAGTTTTCTTGGAATTACCTTAGTCATTCCATGTACCAAGTTTAATCAAAATCGTTAGAGCTGGTTTTGGGAAAATTTGAAGAAAAAAACTAAAGTTTTGTACCGCAGAGCTACCAGTTCTAGGTGAGCTAAACAAACATTGGAATTTTCTTCTCTAGGGAATCACATAAAAATGGTCTGTATCAAAACTTCATGCAAATCTGAGCACCTGTCACGGCTCTAGCTCAAATTGCCCACATACGCACAGATGACGTTCAGACGCACAGACCGGCCGACGGCATGACGAAACCCACTTTTCCGGACTTCTCGATCATCGTGTGTTAGTTTTTATTACAACCGCGAAATTTTTTTACAGGAAAGCAATAACTGTCCTATAGAACATTTTGTATTGTATGTATTTTTTGTCAATATCACCTAAGCCACCAATACTTTCGGTAAATTTAAGCCCAGAAAATACGTTCTTGTCTTGGATACTTCGGAGGCATATAGTATTATCTCGGTTTGATCCCAGTTCCTCGTCTCGTGTCTAGGCCTAGCCTTTTTATTTCTTAAAAAAAAATTAAACATTTTAATTCAGAAGCTTTAGTTTGGTATACTTCAATTTTCAATACAATTCAGTTAAATTTTCGAGACATCTATTCCAAATTTACGGATTCATGCCAAAACAAATAATGTAGGATTCCGAATTTGCTTCGAGGAAATACCCTTACTTGGTCTTGTTGCATTTGTCTTTGATCGTAAGATGTATTCAGAAATTAGTAAGAGTTCAATTTACACTCATTGATTACCTATATAATCATTAAATCGATAACTCTTTAAGTCTATTAGAAACTCTTTAGAGGTTACATTATTTCATTCACAAGTTTCCGTTGATAATTTCAAAATTTTGTTTAACAACATAACAAGTATCTTTGTAAGTACCTACCTACCGCAAATAAAACATTTCGAACTAATCAGATGCTTATGTCTCGGGTTGTTAATTCTTGTAACTATTTTCATTTTTATGTACCTTAAGACAAAAAACCACTGAAAAGTTTGTTAATACAATTAAATTCGTTCCGCATTTATAACCAACTAATTAATATTTCAGCCACAAGTACCTTTAGTGTTTAATCTGGCGCAACATTTGTCTTCATGCTCTAAATGATCTTCCACCGAAAATCCAAATCCAAAGTTCCCTTCCTTCTCTAATACCTACATATATCTCACATCGTTTGCCTTATCACAACTTATTGAAAATGCTCTTGACTTGAATCTTATAAGCGAAATTTTGCTCAATAGAAAAAGTAAAAAAAAAAATATTGCGTTAAGTAGAGATATTTCAATTTGACATCCATATCTCTTGACATCCCCAAGTCATCCAAAGTGACGACACTTCATTGTCATATATGCGCAAAACAACAAACAGTCGGTACTTATACGAGTAAGTGTCAAACAACGTAGTGTACAATAAACCTGTCACTTTACCAAACAGCTACAGTAGTTGTCAAAGACATTTTGCATTTTTGTGATGCAAGCTGAATAATTTATCAACGCGTGCCGTACCATATTATACCTCGATCATCTCCGTTGCTGATTTAAATTGCTGCAAAGACGATAGAGCAATAATTAAGAGAGAGAGAGAGAGATGAAGGGGGCAGAAAATAGCAAAACAGCATTGTTTGGGTTTTAAAGTGTTTCTCACGTGGTTCGTTCATCTTATTGTTTTTACCATTTTTGTTGTCTTTCTTTCTTACAACAAAACCATATAAAGTGACGCAACTTGAGACTAGCGCAGCGGCTTAAAAATTGCATAATCGAAAATGAGAATAATCGCTACATGGCTGGACCAGACTACCGTCACAATTAATTGCAGCTCAAGAGCGCGCGTTGCCGTTGATTTAACTACCTTCATAGTATATGTATAGAGAGAGACAAAGTAAAATTCAAACGCCGCGCCATAAGATTCGCTTTCACCATCTTGCAATCTAAAAGAGCTAGGTAAAACAAAACTTTTGAGGCGAATAACAACTAGTTTCGTGTAAGATGCTTCCTGCTATTGGACTGGTTTTTTGTATGTGGGGCACCACTGTGTGTTGCAGCAAAACTATTGCAAATTGCATGTTGAAAGGTTATTTCGGCCTCATTACATAAAAATTGATTATTTGTATATATATCGTTGATCTGACGAGTTAATTGCTTTATTAGTTCTGAGTAAACCTTACATGTATGTTTTCAGACATTATTAGTTACAACAGCAAACGTTTCACAACATCGTAGAACATAGTCTTCGAAATTTCGAAATTGATATTTGAATATTAAGACTGCTTGTACACTCTTTTCAAAACAGAAAGAAATTTAGACAAAACAGAGCTGTCCGGTGAGTCGTGGGTAAATCCGCCTGACCCTTTTCGAAGTTCGAAAAAAGTCATCACACAATAGACCTAGGACACTAAGCAAACGTTACATAGTTTATAAGTTAATTAAAATTAACTGATATCTTCATGTAAGTATAAATTTGAAATGTAAAACAGTTGAAAAATATTGTTTTCTGAGATATTCGAATACATAATTTAAAGCATTTTCGAATATCAGTAGCTTGGAAGCTTTCTTTGAAAATTCAATGAAAAAGAAGCAACTCACAGTTTGTTTTATGACTGCTCAAAAACAAACTAGAAGATATTGTTTTTTTTTCCTCGAAAATAGCTTAAACTTTTTTGGTAAAGTTCGAAAAATGTATAAATGCCAGCGCAGTGAATATTCAAAATCATAAAATTGTAAAACTTCTTTAAAAAAGATTTATTAATTATTAAGTTTGTTTACAAACTAAAAGTAAGTAAGAAAGCAGTTTCATGTTCGAATTTTCGAAATCTTACAATTCGAAAATAACTTAAATTTTAAATCAAGCCTTTAAAAATTTCTTTCTAAGAATTTTTGGAAATTTCTCTAAAAAAAATCGAAAAACTAAATTTCTTTAAAATATGATTAATTTATGAGCTAATTTGCCATACTTTTTGACGTTTACTTACCTCCTTTTCTCTCTCCATCAATTTTTTTTTTTTTTTAAATAAAAATAATAACCATTTTTAATTTAATAGTTTTTTTTTTAATCTATAAAAAATTATAATAATTTTCTTTTTTTTTTTCATTTATCATCTCGTTAAATACATAATATATTTTTTTTATAAAAGTATAACACATTTGGTTTATAATACAGATAATGGTATTTTGTTTTATAAATAAAAAAAAGATCATGTTTTATAAAACAAAACCACTTTAAGTCAGCTCAACGTCGAATGGAAGTATATATACTACTGCGCACATCAGGTGCCCCACTTCCGAGACAGAATTTCATCATTCTTAATCGAATTAGGGTGTTTTATGAGATAGGATTTTAATGGTAGTAGGAGGAGTGAGAGTATGAAGGGCTATTTGGGGGAAAAAATAAACAAAAAAAAAAAAAACAAAGTTGGGAGAAACAAAAAAGAAAAGAATATTGGAATCTTAGGTGTTCTTTTGATATGTTTTTTTTTGTTTTTTTTTTCAGTCGTCCTTCGTCCTTAAATTTTGTTTTGGTAACTCACTATTCATGGTGTCCATGGGAATGATAGGAATGGTGTTCTTCTTTCTTGAAGATTGGCACTTCAACTGGATATTTCTCGGCAATGGGGATTTCTTTGTGAATGGGGACCTTAACTTCGGAATAAACTGGATAGGGCTTATCGATTGGAACTTTGACTTCATATGGGACTGGTTTTTCGACAGTATATGGAACCTTCTTCTCGACGGCATAGGGCTGTGGAACTGGAACCTTTACGTGAACGGGATATGGTTTCTCGACGTAGACCTTGTATGGCCGGTCAACGGGAACTTTCACCTCATATGGGACCTTCTTCTCAACAACCACGGGATATGGTTTCTCAACTTCGACTGGGTATGGTTTTGGCACCTCAACGGGGTATGGCTTCTCAACGGCAACCTTGACTTCATATGGTACCTTTTTGATAACTTCATAAGGTTTTGGCACTGGGACCTCTACTTTCACTTCATATGGGATCTTCTTGATTACTTCGTAGGGTTGTGGGAATGGTACCTTGACTTCATATGGAATCTTCTTGATCACTTCGTAGGGTTGAGGTACGTGCACTTTGACTTCGTAGGGCTTGTCTACGGGGTATTTGACTTCATAGGGTACTTTCTTCTCAACGATATATGGTTTGGGGACGTGCACTGGCACCTTAACGTATTCCTTAACATGAACTGGCACCTTTTTCTCTACGTAGTAGGGTTGTGGAACATGAACTTTGACCTCATAGGGCACCTTCTTTTCCACAGTATAAGGAATATGCTTGGTCACAGTGTATGGAACTGGGACCTTCTTTTCAATAGTGATGGTCTTAATGTGTTCCTGATGTTCATGATGATGAGAGTGACCACCATACGAATGACCGTAGTCTCCGAGATATAATCCACGTTTTTCCACGTTCTTGGAATCCTCACTGGGGGCGGCT
This sequence comes from Leucozona laternaria, assembly GCA_932273885.2. Lineage (NCBI taxonomy): Eukaryota > Metazoa > Arthropoda > Insecta > Diptera > Syrphidae > Leucozona > Leucozona laternaria. The sequence continues at coordinate 10,034,549 of OW026368.1, forward strand.
TCAGCTGCTGCTACTGACTTAGTGTCACCTTCGGGAGCAGCTGCAGCTGTCTTGTCAGCTGATCCGCTAGCCAATGCCACGCACAGAGCGAGACAAGGTATAATGAACTGCAAAGAAAAAAACAAAACGGGCATTTAAAAAATACAATCTCAATACATACAAAGACAAGGAACAAAGCAACTATTAATTATGCAGAGTAAACACGGAAAGAAAACAAAAACAAACGCGAGGAGGCACACGTCATATGCGCAGTAATTGGTTTGGTATCCTTTCTACTTTTTATATTAATATTACAAAACTCTGAACTGGTTGAACAATGCGGTAATCCAATTCATCATTCACTTTCACGTTTTGCAATTTCACTTTCTATGCATTGCACTTTTCGCTACACTTTGTGAGTCTCATGCAAGATTGTAATTCGAACACTTTTAATCAAGCTAAAGGCAAAGATGGTTTTTCCGTTTGAAACACTTGCTTAGATACAAAATATTAAATCACACAATAATCTGGCAAGGAACCAAGGAGCTATTACCATTCGCATGTTGAGCTTTTGTTTTGCACGAAAGGCGGTTAGATTATAGGGAAACTGTCTAAACCAAAACGAGATCCAAGTTGTTACTGATTCAATTTCCAAGTCTTGGCTGCTATATATACAGATAGTTTATTTTCCATTCTCCTACCATGCATGGCTTGAATCAGCTGGCGCATTGTAGTGTAATAATGTGCCACCACTGCCGGTGGTATTATGGTGGTGGACGATGATGGTGGGAAAGAAGCAGACAAAAATCAAACAACAAAGCTCTGTTCAACGACTCCGCGAAGAAGCTGAAGAAGTCAATCATGGCAATATGGATGCCTGATGGTTTATTAATCTACGAGGATGATTCTCGTTCCAGTCATATAGATATACTCTGCAAAGGTACAAGTCATCATATGCCTACACAACAAATCTTTTGAGACAAATTGGCCCAAGGTACTTTTGGGGTCTTTAACATTATATTGACTTGAATTGAGGAAAAGACAAATGGGATCGAAGCTTATCATGTTTTAAGTCAAAAGTAACTCGTTTGTATTTCTGAGAGGTAGAGGTATGTTGAAAAATCAAAAACACTAAAAATTGTTGATTATTTTATTGGTTGTGTAATTTATTTGAAATAATAATAACCATAATTGAGTTCGGAATATAAAAGAAAAATCCAATCGTATACGTATATTCTGTATATGGAAACGGTCAAGGTCGCCGTTGTTTCAAACAAATGCATCCCAACCGGACACAGACTTATGCAGACATTTTCTGATCGACCTTGACTATAAATAATGAAAAAATATAAAAAAAAAATAAAAAAAATAATAATAACAAAGCATAGTTGCTCTGTTTTAACGCTTGATCATTTATTTTGGAGTTTTGAAATTGAACAAATAATTAGTGCATTTCCAGATTAGGCCTTTCAGGGATAGTAACGTTTTACTTATGCCTATACACTTAATTAAGGTTGAGTAATTTTTTTGTTTTTTTTTTTTAAGAAAAACCAAATATTGTAATTTTTACAAAACTATTTGTAAAAAATTACTTCAAGTGGAAATTATCTATAAGAAATTGGAAGATATAATTTCGGTTAAGTGACCATTAGCTGAAGGTATTATGTGAGTTGATTTATTGCTTACTGTTGCAACAGTTAACTAAATTAGCTAACCGATTTAGTTTGGATTTTTTTTTGCTGTAACTAAAGAGTAGGTACCTAGTAGTTTATTTTTCTAAAAATCTATTGGTTAGGTATGCATTTTTACTTATACAAATACGTAGTTGGCTGACCAGTTATTTGAATTTTTTTTTTTAAATCGTATAGGATTGAAAAAGAATAAAAAAAAGGTGAATCTTTTTGGCCATTAGAGCACCGCACTCGCACAGAATTAGTTACTAATCCAAGAACTAGTATAACTTTTGCTTTTCGATAGAAAGTTGGTGTTGGCCATGAACGATTTTGAAAATATTATAACCCGTGTGTCGGGCTTCACGTCACCTTTCATTTGATACCAAACTCGTTCGTGTACACTCTGGGCCAAAGCTCCATAATAAAATGGGCATTCCCTTTTAAGTTGTCCACCGAAATTCAGCTATATCTTATTTTTTTTTCAAATGACAGGTTTAATATGCTTGCACTGCCAGGAAGAGAATAGGATGATCGGGTTTATCCCCGTAAAACAGCTAATAACTAGAGCCTATAAACTAAAAGTGGTACCACACGACTGAAGTTGCATTTATTTCATTCAAAACTTCAACAAAATGGTTTAGCCGCAACTTAAATAAAAATCAGATTTGGAAAACTTGCAATTGTCGCATTTGGAATAATTGAAAATTTAAAAATAGGTTTAATTTGAAATTAGCCAGTTTTGTATAAAAAATGCATTTGACATTACTTTAACTTCAATAAAGATCTGCGACATTAAAACTATTACTGAGTTTGCGGTGCAAATTGTCCAATAGCTTGATTTGAATTAATAATGTCTTTATTTCAAAGAAAGTTAACAATTAATTTAGCCCGCTTATTTGTTTTTTTTTTTTATACCGCACTTGTCAGATAATGTAAGATAATTATTAAAAGGAATTGAAATTAAAAAAAAAAAAAGAAAAACGCAAATGGTTTTGCTTCATTACAACTTTTTTCCGGAATGTTGGTAGTTCTGATCTTTTTTCATACTGTCTCTGTCGATTATATTTCGGCAATATTAATTGTAGGTAACAACAAATGTTGTACCCAACAGGGGAAACGAGAAATATGTACGAAACTTGCCTGATTTAACCCTCTTCCTGGCTTTATTTTACCCTTATAGACAAAAATATTGGTGGGTAGGGTAGTAATAGTAACCAACAGACAATCCGACTTATTGTAAAGGAGTCAATCTTAAAACTCTCTCGGATTTCGCTGATTTAACCTTAAGGCTTTTTGATGTGTAAACATCTATGCTGGCGGTAGAGTGAAAAAAAAGTGAACGTTCGTGTGCAACGTTACGTCGTGCACTTTACGTTGTAGCACGTTACGTTACGAAATCTGATTTGCCTCGACCAAAACAAATTGATTTTAACGCGACCGACGATTTTATCATTTTAACACTTATATTTTTATATTTTTTTCTTTAATTTTTAATTATTCCCCGAACAAAATGGACGCGACACTTTTAATTAAAAAGAAAACAAAATCAAAACAAAAATAATAATAGTCAGCTGTAGGGATTGACAACTGACTGTAGGTATGGTAGGTCAATGGCTGTAGGTATGGTAGGATATCGGGTGCGTTCAGTGATACAAATCTGAACTTAAATTCTACGTTTACATTATACTGCTTTTAAACGATGTAATTTCTTCCTGCAATTTTTAGGCACGTAGGCGAGGGACGTAGGAGGCTGGGATATACAAAATAGCTGAGGTTGAACAAATTGCAGAGTTATCGGCTACTTTTGTACTTGCACAAAGTTAACATTCATTAAAAATCACAGCGTCCAATTCCATAGGCGATTGATGGTGTCAATCGATTGAAACTGCGATTTTAGTGATTTCCACTGACAATAACTGCAACTAAATATTCTAAAAACTCAAGATATATAATTCGCCGGCTATCTCATAGTGACATTCATTTGAGGTTCGTTCAGTATAATATTAAGACTTAACTTTTTGTAAGTTTTACTCGATGGAAAGATGGAGTTTCATAAGGGTTGCAAGTTCGTTGAAAGTTTTAACTGGATATTTTAATTCGGCCCCTGTCAGTCAAACCAATAAGTTCCTTTGGAATTTGGGTACGGTGTCATTTAATTGAAACCACGGTTTAAGTGCTCTCCGCTGACAGTTGTTGTTTGTAGATGCTCAGAGAGTGATTACCATAAACAATAACCATGTGTAATGTGAAGTCATCTTAAAGTTGAGAGTGAACTACGAAGCAGGACCTTTCAGTACCGAACCTTCACCGTTCGTTGAACACTTCACCACCAGCCTTTTAGTGCTTGGAAATTTCGTTACAGCGGTTCCCTTACTGGGTATTTCGCTGCCGTTCTTTCAACACTAAGCTTTTTAAGCACTGCCTACAAATAGGTAATGTAGTGTTAATTATTCAATGGCCGAGTTCAACGCACATCTGAATATTCAGAATTCTGAATTTTTGAAGCTCTTGATTGGCCAGCTGTCAGAAGTCATCTGAATTTTCAGAACTTTTTCTGACAGCTGGCCAATCAAGAGCTTCAAAAATTCAGAATTCTGAATATTCAGATGTGCGTTGAACTCGGCCAATATGTTTCTTTTGATGACGTTCAGTAACAAAAATTAGGCACTTGGACAAACGTTGATGTTTACACATATTTAACCGTGAGTCCCGGCACTCACATATTTTTTTTTGATTTCGTTTCAATTGAATCTGAATTCAATAAATATGCGGAGCTATTTAAAGGTTAACATTATATCACTTCAATATATTAAATGCATTATAATAGAATATTTTAAATTCAAATCAAAATTTACTTTAAATATTTTAAGCATTAAATATTATACACTCAATACATCTTTCATTGCATTTTATGATTATTTGATTCTCCATACTCAGTATGGAAGCGTTTTAACAATAATTATTACCTATTAAGATGAGTGTTAAGATATTTCTTTGCACCCAGTTCTCGAAGCGCAACGAGAAATAATAATCAATTTAATGCAAATTATGGCACTAGCGTTCCGCCTTTAATTTGTTGTTTCCATATACCTAATGTTAATTTGTATTGATTGAATACAATTTACATAAAAAACAAAGTTTCTTTCATTTAATTTATATAAGTTTTGCAACATAATTTCCTATACTTTTTTTTGAGGCCCATATATTGGATTTCTGAAAACTATATGATGCAAAATTGTATACGATTTAGTATAGTGCTAGAGTATTTTTAGTATGATGCTTAGTTAAAAAAGACGATTTTCCAAATTGTAAATGGGTTAATTAGATAAAAGATAGTCCATCTTTTTAACATTTTTATCTTTTTAGTATCATACTAACTCCATATGTCATTTTGACAATACAAAATGTGAAAAAGGTATGTTTGCTTATTTTTTTCCACGAACTGTCACTGTTTTAGGTGTGTTCAGCTGGAGTTTATTAAGAAAACAGGATTAGTATGGTGCTAGTTATGTTATTTGTTCTGTCTTTCATACTCTAAATCCCAAATTAAAGGCTATGAAGTACTTTTAATAAAAAAAAAACAATGTTTTGAAATATTATCAAAAAATATGTGATCAAGTCACAGCTAGGATTAATATTAATGATAAGAAATTATCTGTTGAACGATTCTTAGACCCAGAAAATTATGAAATTGGGAAAATAATTTAACTATTTTGATTTGGTTTTTGAATTTAAAAAATGAATACCTATATAATCTCGAGAAAGGGTACAAAGCTTGGAACTCAAAAGCCAATGATGTTGATTTTGAAAATTGTTTTTAAAATTAAAAATATAGAACAGTTTTTTTTGGTTCTATATCTATTAAAAAAATATTGTTGTAAAATTTAAGACTTTCTTAAAACTTTTTACGCAATCCTGGAGAGACGCTTTCAACAATGTTTCCCCAGGTTTTGTGTTAGAGACAAGGCTTACAATATTTCCATACTAAGCTTCTTCAAGTTGAGCTTTTAGTCAAATTATGCATTTGAGACAAATGAATCAAATGAATTTTAATTTGTATGCAACCATAGCAAACAAAAACCTAAACAAGAAACCGCGACCTAATCGATAGATAAAGATCAATCAAACATTTATTTTTCGTATTTCTTTTTTAAGCATAAAAACCGTTTAAGCATAACAATAACAAATAGAAGTGGTAAATTACATTGAAGTCACATTTATTTAGCATATTTAGTCTTTATTTTAATTTATCACTTTTTGTCATTATTTCTCTTCGAAAAATTAAAAAATAAATTATTTAAAACAATCGAAAATGATCAAACTGATTTATTTGAAAATGAGTTATTAAATATAGCTTGGAGTGCCTTAATACATCTTGTGATCGAATGACCTTTCGACCGATGACAAGGCTGTGCGGTGGTCTTTAATAAAAGTGTCGATTGATGAGTTTATAAATCAAGTTTTTAGACTTAGGTATATTTTTTTCTATTTCAATAATGAAGACATACGTTTTTTTAGCTTTGTTTTTGTTTTTTTTTTTTTAACTTGGCCTTGTGATTCAGCTTCTTTTGTTTGATTGAAGTTTTAAATTAAAATGTTGAATTTTCCCACTGACCCAGAATTGAATCCAAAATAGCTGCTCTCTTAAAATGATTTTCTTTTAATAAAATACAAAGAACATTTGTTTGTCATACAATTTAAATTATTTCCATTTTGTATATTTCACATATGAATGCAATTTAAATCCCATGGTGACAAAATCTGATGATATTAATGCTTAAAAGACGTATTGTTTAAAGCGCGGTTCTTTTGAATAATTCTATAGTTGTTGTTCGATTCTTCGATGAAACCGAAATACCTCAATGTTATTTGTGTATGATGACAAAGCTGAAAACCGTGACATTTGACTTAGATAACATTCTCGATTTACATTCGTCGACTTCTAACACATGGTCCATGAACTTATTTCTTATTTACGGTGACACATCAAAACAAAAATGACATTTAAACGAGATTTTTTTTGTTTTTTTTAACTGTTTTTGTTTTTAAATAGTGAAGCTTTATCAACCGCTGTAAACGAAAATGTCACTTATTATTTAATTCGTACGTACGTTTATTTAACATAATGAACTCTGAGCCATCATCAAATAAGGGCAATTTTTGACAGCTTGCCAGCAAAGATTCGATTTCACTCTGCCTTCAAGTATTTTGTGTGAAATTTAAAGTAAGGGAAATCTCACTACATATAACTAAACTATTTGAATTAACTCTTTCTTTCGAATGTTCAATTATTCAGATTACAATGGCACCTTAAACACAATATTAAAGAAATATAAGTTTGCCATAATAACCGATTGTCAGCAAGTCTATTTTTCAATCAGACATTAACCTTGAAATGCATGTATAAATGGAACTATTGCATCAATCATAATTATTACACCGCTGTACAAAACTATTTATGTCTAATGTCAATAAAAATGACATGACGTTTGCACTTATTCAGCTTGAATTCGAGTGGTATTGCGATTAGGTATACTTATAAAAGAAAGCTGACTTTGACAACTATAATTAGAATTTCATTTAACGATGCGAAGCTTCTTTGACTTTTAAAGCCCAGACAGACTGGTTGCACCATCACCAAGTCATTCAGCTGATGCATACTACGTTGAAATACGATGATATACTTGCACTCGATTACATAATCAAAATTATATGGAGTCGTGTATGAACACTGTTTTCATTCACACGCGAAGTCATCTGGAATTTGATTCCAATCAATTTAATTGCGATCAAGAACTGTCACACTAACAGTTTGAATGAAGAATGTCCAATAAATTGCAATATGTAGTAAATTTAAAATTAGTAACATATTTTTCATTCCCTTTGATTCGTGTAACGAAAGAAGGGGCTCCATCATCATCATGGAGGCGCTATAATGGCAATTCCAAAGCGCACTGATTCAAATTGAACAGGCTTTGTTCGAATTCGTGAAGAATACCACTCTCATATTATCAACTAAAATAATACACCTATAGCCCAAGTATGTACTTATGCATATATTGCAATCGGTTATTGTATTTTAATGCAGACTTACATAACTGGGTATTGGTATATGGTATGCAGTTGCAGTATACACAACGCTGCCACTGCTCTCTGTGCCAACCGCATGCAATTTTAGACTCCAGCAACTAGGCAGAAGGAAGCACATATGGCTAATGTTAAAGTGTGTGAACTTATGTTCGAATATGATATCGAACGAAAAGCGAATTTAATCATCTGCGGCATAACCACACTTTTACCTGAGGTTGTGTGTGTGTTAAAATATTAAACACAATCATTAGTCATCGTGTTTTGATTTTATATGATTATTTGCTTGAATTAATAATAATAATATTATAGGTGTGCAATCAAGTCCTAGTAGAGGTATAGCGTATAGCGTGTTAGAGAGTCTACCAGGAAGAATATTCACAATTTCGTATTGTGGAATTAATGAATGAATATATATATAATAGCATTTTGCCCATAACAGAGTGGTGATTAGTTTGAAGAATTTCCAAATTCAATTGAAGAGGAAGTTTCTGTTTATGTTTGTTTTACTTGTTTACCTCAGTCATTTTCTTAAATTTAATAATAATAATTCCACCAAACATCAGAGATCATGTTTTACCTGCAAAAAGATTTGCATTGATTAACAAATCTTGAAACTTTAATAAAAACTAATATTTAAATTTGATTAAGTTAAACTCATTTGAATTAAAAAAGAATGCTTTATGAAATAAAACTCAAAACAAAAGAGCTGCTAAACGAACTTTTTTTATTTTCAATAATAATTTTTGTTGTTTTTTCTTCGATTAAGTTAAAATATTCGATGATCTCTTTTCACGTATGTATTTTATTTCTCAAGGCTGGAAAATATTAACTTAAACGTAAACTAAATTTGGCAACGTTTTGTACGTATACGTTAAAAGTACAGCAATTGATTTTTTTTATTTTTGTTTTAGTCAAACAATTCTTACACAATCCTCGAGTACACAATTTATTTGATTATATTGACTTCTTCACTAAACCAATAAATCCTTTGCATCAACCGTTTACAATTCCATAACTTTATTGCGTGTTTATAATATTAACCAATTAAACATTGTTTAACACTCACAATTTATCTGCAATTTAAATTACACAAACATAATATAAACAGCACGGGCACGATGACCACATGCCCCTCTCTCTAAGCTACGGAAGTATCTAAATCACATACCAACCAGTTAGTATCAGATTAAATGATCACATTTGTACGTGTGATAATTTTTTATCTGAAAAGAGCTATAAGTAACGAAATTAAATACCTCGCAACATTCAAAGATTTTACATCAACTAGACTATTTGTGGACTACTACTAGCCTCAGTAAAAAAAAGTCCAATCTTCAAATGTAACACTATATATGTATATGCAGCTTTGGACGATGATGCAGTTCAATGTAATTTGTTAGGAAGTAGTGCACTATTGCAGGCTTGCATTCACTTTCCTTCTTTTATGGTTAAAATTACCGGTCTTGCGATACCTTGCATTCGTGTCAGTGGCTCTATCAAGTTTGATTTTCGTTTTAATTTTTTTTCCTGAATCACGATTTGTTTTAAGCAATGAGATGACTTTGTCACATCTGCACCTATACACATATATTGACAACAAGTTGAAAATACCTAAATGAACATAACTTAAAGTTGGAGCCTGAGTCCAATTTTAATGTAAAGTCAACTCAATGAATCAATGCTGTCACTTTTACTTCGGTTGCTTTACATTGCCGTCGTTAAATTTTTTACATCCACCAAATTGATTAGGTCCATATACAATATATATGTAGACCACATAGTAACTAATTACCTATAAATGCTGGTTTTTGGCTGTTGCAATAGCAGGTTGGGTACCTAAGCGAAAAGCTTAATTAATTTGAAATATAAATCAGTTTTAACCTATTATAAGGTTCAAAAGAAGTTTTATATCCGATTGTTCAATAATAATAATCAATGAAACATTCAACCAACTGTCAGAGGAATAAATATAGGAATATTATTGTTGCCTAAACTGAATATTGAAAAAAATGACCCTTAAACTTTATTTCCAATTTTAATAAAATTATTGAATAAATGTTTGAATTTCTTGTAGAAGCATTTAGTTAACCTGATAAAAGAGATTGATTGCAGTTTGGGCTGCAAAATACTCGCACCATCAATTGATAAGCTAATAATGCCTTACTTCATTCAAAATTTTGAACAAGACTGACAATAAATTCGTTACCGATTCACAAGAGATCGCAGCTTTGTACTGAAACGTTAATATTTGTATTCCACTTAAGCTTATTTATAAAGAAAATCGATTTGTATTCAAAGCTATTTAAACATTTAAATACCTAATTCTTAAGCCACTCCATGGAGCGTAGAGTTCTTCAACTACCGCTACATTCCATCTTGTTCTGTTTCTAGAAATGTATTTCAGCTCTCGTTACCCTTTTTTTTCAACTTGGAGTGGATTGGCACCACTGCACCATCATCTGCATTGCCCTTGGAGCTTGGAGTGGTGATAGTCTGTAAGGTCTTTTTAATCTTTTCGTGGCTCACTCAAATAATTGAAATAAATATTCACAACTAATAAGTGCTCGTTTTTTTGGAATTTTCGATCCACAATTTTCTGGTGCTTGGTTGAATTTCTTATTCAAGAAAATTGTTTTCATATCAAAAATTTTTAGTTCTTAATTTTTTTTTTTAAATTTAAAGCCCAAAGGCATTATACTTAAACAAAAAGTGTCAGCCTTGGAACTTGCATGCAGTAGACACACGATTGGAATCTAAATGGTCCAAACATCATTGTGTGCTAGATCAAAATTCGCACGAGATGTTTCCCATTCCCATTCCCATCCATTTAAAGTACACATTCAAGATTTATTTGGAGCAAACGTTTTATTGTTATGAAATTCGATTTTATCGGTTCCGCATATATGTTGTTAAGCTTGAGGCCGAATATAATGACAGGCTGCTGTTGCTGTTGCGCTGCAGACCTAGTCCAAACGGCAATAACTACAATATTGAACAAGTCCAAGCTTTTGGGATGAAGATGAACGCGGTGTCCCCGTGTTAGCTGGTACAAGAAATGTGGTTTCTATAATGTATGTATATATTGTATATGCCTGCCAATAGTGGCAGCGTTGAGCCGTCGACGACTCGCACAGTGCCATGCCGTCGTGCCTGCTCTTGGACTGCATTTGCGCACTAGGCACCAAGAGTGTGTTGCGAAAAGCGTGTTGTGTAGCAAGTGGTTATAATGATAATGTTGTTATTTAAAAACAAAAAAAAAATTGCTACAGTGGCTAAATGAGCCTTTGCATGAACCACCATAATATTCCGGTACAGTTTATAGGTAAGCCCCATAGCCATAGCAGAGTATAACAATAACAACGGCAAAGTATAGGTTGAATTCATTACAAAGAAAATTGCGATTATAAGAACAACAACAAATCCTTGCGCAATACTTTCTCCATATTTGAAATAAAACAATGAATGATCGACATCTGACACTCTAGCTACCCATACTGGTTCAAATCAACGTTTGGCATAGCACAAGTCAGTCACTTCACTTATCCCACAAGGGCTAACAACAAGCTATAAGAGTTTGTTTGCCAACTTGACTGCTTCCTAATAGCGTTGTACTTTAGGTCACAAGGTGGTGAATGATGGTGTGTTTTTTTCCTTAGTTCCGTCACTTTTATAAGCTACTACTGCATTTCCACCACAGTCTAATTTGGCGACAATATAGCAACAGAAATATATGTACCTTATATTGGAATTCATTGCGAAGCAGTTAAAAAGTCTGCGGTTTGTCTGGTTTGGTTACACATCGATTAAAACGAACATGAAAGTATAAAGTGAGAAAAGAAACAGAAAGAGGCAACGAAATCTTGAATTTCAAATTGTGGGAATTTGGCAATTGGGAAGTGAATTATTTGAATTCAATGCATCATTGAATTTCATAAAACAGTTAAATTACGAACTTCCTTATAGTTAAACTTGAAATTCAGGAACTATAATGATTATTGAACAGGGTAAAGTGAAACATTTTAAATTCGCTAATATTTTCTTACATTTTTATTTGAAAACATTAAAATCTAATACCAAACTGCACTGGAAACTTTATCGTGTTGTCAGTGTTATTAAGATGAAGTTGTCATAATTTGCAGTCCAGCTCTTAAGAGCTTGGCTTCAGTTTAATAATGTCAAACAAGATGAAATGTTATTTTCTTCACTTCAATTTGGTCAAGTTGATCTTTTTTAGATTTCACTTTCCAACCAACCAAAAATAATTTATTTTTTTCGGAGTCTGTTTTTTTTCGATTGGTATTTCAAATCTCGATGTGAAGCCAGATTTGCACAAACTTTCACACACACTTGTACAAAAATCAAAGTAAAGTGACGTTTCTAAACGTCAGTTTGAATTTGTGTTTCGTAGCATTGTTTACTTCTTTTTGAATTTGGAGTCAAACAGTCAATAAGTTGGACAAATAATGTTTCATATGGAATGAAAGGCAATGTGGAAAATTGTCGGTTTGTCGTTTTATTTTTGTTAAAATTCCATAATAATAATTCTTTTTTAATTGAACTTGATTGTTTGTTGTTCATCGTCTTCTTCCTCATCATCGACCGATTGTTTTTCCTCCGATTTGGATGGATGGGATTCTTGTGGATTTATGGATGTGACCGGTAGCCAAATCATGTCATTGTGCAGTGATAGTATAACAACAAAATAAAATTCGTGCTAAGGATCAAAAAAATCCCTAATTTGTATTCTACTTTTGATTTTAATTTTACTGAAGAAAATAATGTACAATAGCCGTGTTTTTTTGCAAGCCCGGCGAGATTTGGCTAAAAAAAAAACGACAACGGGGATTAGCGACGCCAGTACAGAAACAAAATGGAGTTTCCATACAAACTATCGATAACAAGTATGCAATTCACGCCGGTAACACAGTTTTTCTCCGTGCTTAAGTTAAGCCCCGAGAATTCTCCGCGCTTATCTAAGCCCGAAGGGGCTTAATTGTTGTTGCATTTAACATGTAAATTGCAGGACAGCACGTCGTTTTTTTTCAATCGATTTCCTCGGGGCTTGCAAAAAAATACGGCTAATATTACATTAATTGAAATGAAGTCAAGAAAAGAATGCGTAAATTGTTTCTTTCTTATATTTTGCCAAAATTTGCAAAATGGACTCAGCATAGTAATAAATGTCAAGTCCAGTTCCACTTATTAATTTTTTTTTATGAAACAAAGGAATAAATAGTGACAATCTTTTTGATTCAAAATAGGTTTTAACGGCCTTCAGTCCATAAAAATTGGCGTTTCGTCCCGGCGATCTCACTTGGACTCATCAGTTGACTAGTGAGGGCCTTGTCAATACGCAATTTTTATTAAGTTCAGTTCAACTTACATGAACTTTTTGACAAAAATCCAATTTGAACTATATCCAACAAGATTAAAATTCTTAATCATTAAGCTGGAAATTCTGCCCAGGGCCAGGCTTTGTTTTTATATGAAAGTTTTTATAATACAAATTCTATATACTACTGAGATACATCAGCCAAGACGAAGACTTAGCACTGTTGAGTATCTCGACATAATATTTCCAGATGAGTCATGAAACCAAAAGGCTTTCCACCACCTCCCCTTTCCCCTCATCATCCTTCCATCATGTTTGAAATAGAGAAAACATAGTTTCGATTATTTTTAGAATTGCCGGAACCTGAAAGCTCATTTTCGCTTAAAACGTGGCTGAGGGCCAAAACAACGGAAACCATAGCTTAATGGATTAGCAACTAAGCAAGTGCTGAACATTCATAGAAACATCAGTATTTACATGTTTGTCTGTTGAGAAGTTATTTTCAAACCCAAAAAAAAACTTCTAAACATCAAAAATAAAGCTAAGGCTCTTTTATACCACGAATTGTAGTGTTAATAGACATCCCTCATATGATTCGTATCAGTGATCTGCTGAAAGCATCATTCTTTGACCCAAAAAAGTATAACCAGTTAAAATAAGGTGTCACGCAGTCACTGCCAATTTGTATGGTTTTTATTTAATAGATCCGCCATTAATCAAAACACATTAAAAAAAAATGTTTACTAAAGTAAGTTTGTCCAACAATAGCTACAACATTTGATCAAACAATGAAGGTCAACAAACCAATCTAAAATGTGAAACCTTGAAAAACTAAAATGGGTGTCCCAAAGAAATCAGAAAAAAAAAACACAAATAAGTCAATTAACTAGTTTCGATTAATCAAAGCCTTAAAAAGATGTCAAATTGTACACGCGCATCACGTCACACGCCGAAGTCAAATCAAAGGTTTCACCATTTACAACGATGCCAATTATGGGGAATAGAAGCCCTCTTTAAATCTAAATGGCAAACAGGTGCATTTCTATAACCGCTAACGAATTAAGTTATGTCAGCAGTGACGTTTACACTATTCACCAGCGAATTACGAGATCAAACTGAATTTTAAAAATAGACCCTAGGCGCTTGAGTGCGCTGCGCACTCATTAATGCGGTCTGGCATGATCGTCTTTGGTGTATACCTAACAAACGCTAGAAGTAGATAGTAATTTTCGCCACATATGAAGGAAAAGTGCATTGTGTTGCGTTTTTGCTATACCGAGACCGACTACAAGACTTTAACCCGATTCCTGTGATGGGACATCAGGGGAAAGGATTTGTTTAGCCAGGTTTTAGTTTTACTTGATAGTTGCATTGTTTTCTGGCTTTCGACTATACCAAATCCCACGCACACAGCCATATTAACTAACTCTACCTGTCTGTTACCTGTCATCGTTTGATCGAATACAACGGTGCTTTAAACAATTTTTGCATGGCGGATTCAGATTCAGTTGATGCTTGGTCAAGATATGCCGTAATATCATGGACGTGAAGCGCATTGCAAAGAAAGTAAGTACAATAAAGCGTTTGTTTACTGGGTACTGCGGGAAATTGGCCAAAGTTGTTTAAATAGACGCGGTGGCAGCACAGATTCTTATCGATATCGTTTGTTGTCGTAGTCATGGTGGTGGAGACTTTGCGGCTTGCAGGTTGTTGTTGTATAAATAAGCTATAAAATTTGGTTTATGTTATGCGATTGAATTTTTATTATAAATATATGTTTGAGTAGGTAAGTGAATTGCAAGCTTATGTGATGCAGAAAAGGTGTTTCAAGGAAATAGATTAAGAAATTGTTTTGAAATAGCAATTTCACACACTTGTGATGTTGGTGAATATTATCTGTCTGAAAGCCTTCTTTGTAGCTTTCCTTTATAATGTTAGTTATCAAAGATAATTAAAGTCTGCAATAGTTTTATGGAGGTTCAAAAGGCTTGAATTCAATCATTCGGTATAATACTTTAGCCCAGGAAAATTAGACACAAAATTAGCCAAACTTCAAAAAAAAATCGACAAATCTGAATTTTAGTGGAGAGCTCCGTTTTGATGTTTTAAGCATTTCAACGTTTTTGATGAGTCAAATTGCAGCGTGAGATTTGGTTCGACTGAGCCATTTGGATTTCCAATAATTCCCGCCGAGCCAAGTTGGCTCTGAGCCGAATGGATTGATCGTGTGTGCCCAGCTTTATAGATTTTTGATTTGTTGCTGAAAAAATTGAAAGTGGAATACATTGAAAATCTCAAAATAGGATGAATAAAAATAAAACACAGAGAGAAAAAGAGAAAACAACAAAAACAAGTATAGTTAACGGCCGAATCAAAACAAAAATAATATGAGCTGTCAAACGAAATTAGCAACTTGCGAAATAACCTCCTTTCGGCTTTATCGAAAACGAAATATCCAATAATCGACGGGTTTTAATAAATCGGATCGTCAATATTTAATTTTGTAATGTTAACTGACGAAGTATCATTTCCAATTTTCAATAATTTCATTGAAATAGTAACGACCTTATTACACCGTCAGAGAAGTTTTAAAAACGCTGTATAAAACCCTTAGAGGATATATAATATGGAGTGCTCGTTTCTATCCCTAATGCATTGTAACGCCTGGGCCCTTGATAGAGGGCGCTATTTTGGCTTAGATAAAGTCTTAGAATATCGTACAGCTGCTATCAAAGCCATAACTTGCTTATTTTCTCTCTAAATTGTTCTAATTTGAAGTAATTCTTGAAGCTAATAAGTGTTTGTTTATTATTTTAAAGATTTCAATATCTTCTTTTTTAGCTTTTTTCTCCAATGTGCAGAAAACTCAGACCGAAACTTCAAACAGTGACCCATATGAAAGGTACGCATTCGAATAAAAACAAGCACTCCATATTAAAACTTTTGTATTCGATATCACGTCTCATAAACCTACAAACGCTCTAACTCATAGGTATTTCAGTTAAACATGTACTCCCAAAATGTTCTGTCATTTATTTTAATGATGCAAAAATTAGGTTTTGCTCTAGAAAGAAACATCAATAGCAATGTCCGTTCGTCTCCTCGTTTCAAATTTGAAAAGGGAGAAATGTATCGTTGGCTATTCAATACTAACTTATTTTTTAGAACTGCGGCGTGTGATTGCAGTGACAACGAAAAACCAAAACTAAGCCGCTGTATTATATCCAATACAACAACCATTAGTTTGATGGTTTTCTTTTCATATCTCAAAGCTGGCCAACCTACAAATAAATGCCAAATTTTTGACAGCCGTCGGCAACACCAACAAGCAAGCTAAAAGCAAATCAAAAAGTGTTTTGTCATTTTCCTCAGCTAAATTAAAGCAGTTTGCATTTAAAGAAAAAAAACCATACAAAGCCTATTAATTTAATTTAATGTAAGTTTAAAGCTATTTCTGGTATAATTTTGTTTAGCAAACTGGCAGAACTTAAAAAATGGCTGCAGAAAAAAACCTTTTGCAATTTCATGAACATTAACCTCAATTTTTCTATTCGGTTTCTTTGTGCCTCCCAAAAGAAAGATGTTTCTTACCCGGTCAGAATACGATAGAGGAGTAAACACCTTCTCCCCAGAAGGTCGTCTTTTCCAAGTAGAATATGCAATTGAAGCCATTAAGCTGGGATCGACTGCAATCGGCATTTCCACCCCTGAAGGTAAGAAATTCTCTTTTTGCTCTAATCAACCGGGATTACTCATTAACTCTTCTTAGGAGTCGTTTTGGCCGTCGAAAAACGTATCACTTCACCTTTGATGGAACCGGGTACAGTGGAGAAGATTTCCGAAGTAGATAAACATATCGGATGTGCAACATCTGGACTAATGGCTGATGCACGAACTCTCATCGATCGGGCTCGTGTCGAGTGCCAGAACCACTGGTTTGTCTACAACGAACGTATGACTATTGAGTCGTGCGCCCAGGCAGTCTCCACTTTGGCCATTCAATTCGGTGACAGTGGAGATGGTGGCTCGGCTATGAGTCGACCCTTTGGTGTGGCAATCCTGTTTGCTGGCATCGAAGATGGCAAACCCCAGTTGTGGCACATGGATCCATCTGGCACTTACATCCGATATGGAGCCAAGGCAATCGGTTCCGGCAGCGAAGGTGCCCAACAAAATCTGCAGGACAACTACACAAAAGAGATGACCCTGAATGAAGCCATTGAGTTGGCGCTAAACACACTGAAACAGGTTATGGAAGAGAAACTCAATTCGACAAACGTTGAAGTGATGACTATGACACCAGATGCACTCTTCCGCATGTACACCAAGGAAGAGGTGGAGCAAGTGATTACCAAACTCGTTTAGGCGACTTAGTTATGGGGCTCATTTGATCTTTGAGTGGTTTTTTGGCTGAGGATTTTTTTTTATCAAGAACAGAAGAGAAAATTTTAAATTTCCATTTGCTGCTTGTGGTATTCTTTTTTTTCTAAACAAATAAAAATAACTATCCAGTTTATAAAAAGGAAATTTTTTTTAACGGAGAAAAATTTTAAATAAAAGAGAATTAAAAACTCTTCTGGTAACAAAAAAATGTGAGCACGATCTGCGAACAAGCTTTGCAGTGATTTGCTTAGAGCCACTGACGACAGCACTTACATGCTGTAGCGAATGGAACACGATTTCAAATTGCCTTATTTTCTTTATTGTATTTGTGTAGTTTCGTTTCTGTGTCAATATTTCGAAAAAAAAAATCATCTGAGTTCGATGAAGTTACCCACTCATTTTAAACTCTGCCATTTATAATGAGCGATTATTTCTCACATATTTTGAACACGATTTTCACACCTGAAATAAATTAATCAAATCATAAAACACATTAGCAAGCTGACATCTGTAAATTATGTTGGTGTTAGTTAAGGGAGGGATAAATCTCCCGAAAAATTTAAATTTGCAAAATTGATTTTAAATCAAGAATAAATCAACTAATGCCATGGTTCTACACGAGCTGTCGGGATATTAAACTTATTGGGGCATTTCCATAGTCGCTTTTAAACTGCAGTTTATCATAGACCTGGGTTTATCCTATCTAAATAACATTTAAGATAAATGGGAGTTGAAAAGTCAATATGAATATGCCCCATTTCGTTGGTAATAATATACAACACTTTTTCCTCACACTTGATAATGGATTTACATGTATCTGCAAATTTAAAGAAAAATATTTAAAAACGAATGAGTGAAAGAGTATAGCATGAAGATGGACATGCACGTCTTCATATCTGCATTATGGCACTTCCTATAATCTTCATCTATGAAGATCTGTGCATTTTGGTCATTTATTTATTTATTTCAACTACAGACAATCACGTCAAAGTTGTTTAAAATGTTTTACACTTTAGTTTAACAATTTGTTTACATAACAATTCAAATAATAAACATAACAAAGATACAATCATATTTAATTTGACTGTCTAGAATACAAAATAAGTTTCAAACAAGGTGCAGATTTATTGAAATCAATTAAACTATAAAATTTATTAAAGTCTCGACTCATAACATTAAGAGGTTCGTTTAAACCATAATTGACCCTTGAGCTAGATATGTAGAAGAACGCTGGATTTCTAGTAGATCTTGGACGGGTATTGATGTTGAGTTGACTTAGAATATAAGATGAGTCAATAGATCCCGACAGAAGTTGAAATAAGAACATGACATTATTAACCTCTCTCCTTTTTTCCAGTGTCGACATGTTTAGAAGATTTAATCGACTTTCATATGGCGGTAAGTGTTGCGTTGGGTTCCATGGAAGATGTCGAAGGGCATACAGCAGGAAACGTTTTTGAACACTCAAGTTTGTTAATAGCGTTGTCATAACTAGGACACCAAACACAACTACAGTATTCCAACACAGGGCGAACAAGTGCACAGTAAAGTGTTTTAAAGACGTAAGGATCATTAAACTCCTTTGAGAACCTCATTATTAATCCAAGACGGCCCCTTGCTTTGCTAATTATTGTATCGATATGAAGATTGAAGGAAAGTTTAATGTCAAATAGTACTCCCAGATCATTAAACATATCAACTCGGCTAACAAGAATATTGTCAACAAAGTAGAAGGAGTCAGCCAGATATCGTTTCCGAGAGTAGGTCATTATCTTACACTTATTAGTGTTAAGATCCATTCCGTTTTGTGAGCACCATTCAGACACCTTATCAATGCCATGTTGAAGAAACAGATAACCGTTATTACTTTTAAAACCATATATTAGTTTGATATCATCAGCAAACATCAAAACTTTACTGTACAAGATAGCAGTGTGTATGTCATTGAAGAAAAGTAAGAAAAGAATAGGTCCAATATGACTTCTTTGGGGAACTCCAGATACGACGTTTATGGTTTTAGAGATGACATTTTTCAGTTTGACATATTGGGTCCTGTTTTTCAAGTAGGATGCTATCCAAGTTAACATCCAGTTTGGAAATCCATAACAGTTTAATTTAAATAGAAGTATTTTATGGCAAACTCTATCAAATGCTTTACTTAAGTCACCATAGAATACATCAGTTTGAAGGCCTTCGGTCAAGTTTTTATTTACTTGATTGGTGAATTCAAGAAGATTTGTTGAAGTTGACATGTTACTGCAAAAACCATATTGTTCATGTGCAATTAATCCTCTGCAGTGAAACTGAATGTGTTTACACACAACATTTTCAAATAATTTTGGAATGCATGAAAGTTTTGCTATGCCACGATAATTTTCAACTAAATTTTTTCTGCCACTTTTATGAAGAGGTATTAAGTAAGAAGACTTCCATAATTCAGGAAAAACACCATTTGACAGAAAACAATAAAATATAAATGTCATAGCGGACGAAATGTGAGACTTACATGATTTTACGAATATAGACGGAATATTGTCAGGGCCAGGGACATATCTCTCTATTCAACAAATGTAACTTTTATATCTTACATCCGTGCTTTTTTGCAGAGCTCGCATGAAGATCAATGAAAATCCACCATGAGTAAGCACCCTTTTACCATAGATATTTGTATGTGCACTCTGATTCTTGGTTCTTAAGCAAAATAAAACGAAACGTTTATGCTAAGTGTTATCAGTGGGCAATTATGTTCAGATTTTTAGTAGTAATCACTTTTAGAGGGAGATCCTGGGGATTGAATTTCAACCTATGCCACCTATGAACAGGGGTACAGCCTCTTGTGAAGAAGTGAAAAATCCTCTTATCTCTCTCTTGTCAACAAAATTGTAGGTCTCCTGCATTCCCGACAATTAACAACTTGCAAACAGGAATGGTTAAGTTGAGAGTTTTTAGTATCTATGCACTTTTAATGTTCTTCTAATCGGATCATCAAAACTCAAGGTCTTAACACGTAAGAAAAAACTACGGCGTCATTTCTTATTTTTAATTATTAAACAAAAATTGAAGTGTTGTAATCGATATCACGACTTTTATCCCCATAGGTTTTACTCGTTCATTCGATCACTTATGGCACTCACTCGATCAGTCACTAATGTGGTAATTTGGCCCCGGGTCTTGGAACCCAAAACAACTTACAAAGACCAAATAGAGCTAAAGAAATAAAGTTCAGCTCATTTATGTACATATTTAGGTTTTAAAAATTCACAGATTTTTCAGATAAGAAATTTTGCTGACCATAATATGTACATAGTTGCTGATGATGATATTTTTAGAAGTACTTTTGTAGCTATGAAGATAAAAATGTCGGTTTTTATTATTTTTTTTTAATTTGGTGTATTACGGAAGACTACATTGTTATTAAAATAATATAAATTTTCTTTTTAATTATTCGTTAAATATGTCTTTAACAGATTACATTATTTTTTTAACAATATTATTTTTTGTATTTAATTTATTGTTTATATTTTGTTTTGTTTGTATTTTGATTGTTTATATATTTATATTAAATATAGTATATAATTGTAATATCAGCATGTAAGACTAACAAAATCACTACTTATATAAAGTGGTAATATGCGTTGCATACAAAAAATAATTTTTTTTTTCTACACTTTAGTGTGAGTGTGTAAAAACGTTTTCACTACTTGTCTTTCTTTTATTTATTCTTAATTTATTTTAAGGAAAAAAAAAGGCACTAAGAAGAAAACAAAAATGCGTGCAATAAACAATTTTCCTAATATTGTATAAAAAGCACTAGAGAAAAATACTCCAAAAAAGAAGAAAATCAAAAGAAAAAAGATTGTTTTTAAAAAAAAATGACACCAACGACAAAATATATATATATAAAAAAAATACACAAAAAATAGGTTTATAAAGTTAATTTTCAATGAACAACTCTAATGATCACAGTAGTTTCGAAATTTTTCAATTTTCGTTTCCTCTTTTCTTTTTTTTTTTTTACTTAAAAACTAAGGAATTAAAAAATTTAGATATATGTATGTATGTATATATATGCTTCTATTTGTTCGTATTTTTCAGTTGGTTGTGGTTCTCTTTTTCTTCCCCTTCTTTTTTTGTCTAAGGATACAAATTCGATTGTAAATTGTGTTTTATTTCGTAGTTGTTGTTGCTAGGTTTGTGTAATGTCTAAACTTCAGGGGCACAAAATCGATAGAAGAATGGTGTTGTTAGTTTACATTTAAGTAAGGCACCTCACGGTAGACATATCATCAGGACTCTACAACTATGGAGGGGTTTCTTTTCGACTTGATTAGAAGTTGGAAATCGAGTCTTTCTGCCTTGGTGATTGTTGTTAAGTTAGAGATGTAATCCCATAAACAAAGGTTTAGAAGAATTTTATAGGTTTAGGGCTCTTCTGCATTGTTGCGTCGGCGAAGAAGCGTCAAACTTGCATTGGGATCGCTGAGGGAATATGTCTCTGGTTCGAATACGGGGGGACATTCCATGTTTGGGTATTCAGGGGAAACTAATACGGCAGAAGTAGATGGTGTCGGCTTGTCCGGTAGGATAAGCGGTGGCAGGGGTGCTGCTATTGCATGATCAATGAATGTCGATGGCCCTGGTCCTGGATACGGCTAAAGTAAAATAAGAAGCTAAACAATTAAAATGAAGACAAAAGACCTTCTTTAAGTTTACCTTATTACTAAACTCTACCGGTGAAAAGATCTCGTGTTCATAGTCCTGCGACGAGTTATTACTTCCCATCTGATTCCGTCCCCCAAATATCGCTCGATGCAACCTTGGAGATCCGAGCAGCTTCTTCTCCTTTGGTGTCTTACTCGATGTGAAACTCAATTTTGATAAAATCGGCATAGGTGCGGAATTCTTGCGTGGTGCTTCGTACTTTTTGTCTTTAAATTCATTATTGTAGGTGTGACTTTTCTTTATGCCACTACTTGGCGACGATCCTTGATCAACTTTGCCCTGACTATTGTACATATGTGAAGATTTCTTATTCAGCGGCAGCGTCATCGACGTTGTCAGACCTTTAGGCTCATTACTCGAATGCTTGAACTGAAACAATCGCTCACTCGACGTCTTGAATGCTTCCAGTTTGCCTTTTGTCTTCTTAAAGCTTCCACCTCGATTGCTGGTTGATTTATCGCTCTCGCTTGTGCTGGAATGCTTTTTCGCCTTTACTGCTGCATTTTGCATTTGTTGGAGCTTTTGCAGTCTCAGTTCTTGCAGTCGCATTAGATCTGACGGAGTTCTGTTCGCACGATTGTCACAGATCGGTTCGTCGCCCGAAATCAATTCGTAGCCAAAATCTCGCAGCTTTAATCCTTCTTTTGTACGAGTTCGCTTGATATCTTCATCTTCGGGGTTGAAACTCATATCATAGTCTGGTGTCTTGGGCAAACTACGACTTTGGATTTTAGACAGTTTGCCTGTTTCCCCTGGCTGTTGATTGTCGGCACCCGGCTTTCCTTTAAGCTGGGCAATCTTCCCACTACGATCATCCTGTTTCTCCACTCCTAAAAGCACACGATTGTTGTACATCTCCTGTGCTTCCTCTTTCTGTTTCTGCAACATCAAGTCTTTAAGGGTGAGAAAAACTTGCAGATTGTGTGGGGCATCCCATGAATTGCCAGGATTGATCTTTGGCAGCGAATAGTCCAAAGTTTTCGATGTTTGGAAGTCGAATTCTACCAGATTGGGGTTGGAAGCATGGATGTAGTTATATGGAAATGTCTTTTTCACCATCTTACTGCCGCTTTCGATAGAGTAACTTTTTGAAATGAGACTGGGGGGACTTTCTTGATCCATTTGACGACAATCTGATGCGACCGATGGACGCACACTACTCTCACTAACTGAACTTCGGCTCGCCGAAAGAGTGATTTTAGTGGGCAAACTGGGTGGCACCTGCACGATAAGCTCAGGAGAGGAATTATTCTGGAATGGATGCAGATTATTTGGATCTGTATAGCCGGGAGTATTGGCTCCGATTTGAATTCCGAAACTTCCACCAGGCACCTTGCGATAGCTACGATATTGCTCTGTCGGCACAGGAATGTCACTCGATGGCTTCTTGTCGCCACTACTGCTGCTACTTTTGAAAGGTAACGAACTTTTTGTGAATTTCCTCAGGGAGCCAAGATATTTTTTATCGTGCTTAACGCTTGTTGTTGGTGTCTGGTGCTGGAAGTTTTTTGAACCTAAAAAATCTTTATTTCCACTGCTGGGCGAAGGGGTGCATAAGCTTTTAGTCAGAGAGTCACTCTCATCACCTGAACTTTCAGTCTCGGAAAAGAGTTCTTTTGATTGAACATCCGCATCGGTTGACTGCATCCCAGCTCTTTGTTGCTGCAAAGTAGCCTGACGTATAAAGTCCATCCATTGATTGAGTGCCTCTTGAGATTCAGCAGCAAAATAGAACGTCTTCGAAGGATGGTAAACTTTGAAAGCGTAGGGTTTCGAATGAACTTCCTAAAAAAAGAATGAGACAGTTAAATTTTTGAATAACTAAGTTATTCTTACCTTAGCTAGGGAAACAGTGAATCCGGGAAGATAAACAAAACAATTTGCCTTCAAGGATTCTTTTGTGCGAAAGCCATAAAGATTTGTGTCCATGAGAACGAAATACAGCTTAGCCCAAAATGTAACCCCTCGTTTGTCTTTTGTACGGCGATATAAGTGTCCCTGAATGTCACCCGTGCCCAAAATTTTCAGGCTTATTTTTCGGCGCTTGGCAATCAGACTATTCTTCTTCTTAAGCGTCAGAGTCTTTGTTTTTGTGGGTGTGTGTAGTTCCGATTCTTCGGCAATAGGTGAAGAAGGAACTACCACGACTGATTCAACTACTTTCTGCTGCACCTTCTCAGGTGGCATCAGACTTGCTGGTTTTGGTGGTGGAGGTGGCACAACCAGGGGTGCTGCTTCATGGGGTTTCTTGGGCCTTGGTGGCGGTGCAGGTGGTGTTGTTAGAATGAATTCTTTCCTTGGCTCTATTGCCGGTGGAGTATCAGATTCCTCGCCTGAGTTGTCATACGCTGGCGTGCTGTGACTTTTATCCAATCTTCCGCGTCTAGCGATTGTCACATGGTTTATAGCCTGTATAAGGGGTTCCTTCATAACCAAAGTTGGTAAGCCCGGAGTCGGAGTTGGTGTTGGTGTCAGTTCTTCTTTACTCTCACTTGGACTTACATCAGACTGTGCCACATCAACTACACTCACTGTCGGCGAAGCATCCTCATCGTCCACATAAGGAATCGGTTCGAAGGTCTCTAGGATGGTATTCTCCACATTGCACGTGTATTTCTGGTCAACGGGATAGTCTTCGTATTTCATATTGGCATCGAATCGAACAACTTTACTCACACCCGGTTTTGATTTCTCTTCGCTTGCTGACTTTTTTGAGTCGCCACCGCTTACACCAAGTTTAAGTTCCTGTGAGAAACTCCCAATGAGTTTTCCATTTGCTATTCCAAGACATGTGGTTGGACGAGGTGCTATCTCAAGGCCAAACCCAAACGAAACCGATTTATCTCTCAAACTTGGCGACGATGGATCTCCATTCTGAGCACCATTCTTACGTTCATGCCATAACGGAGCGCCACTTACATTTTTCAGCGAATACAATTCGTCTCCACAGATTGTGTTTCTACGCTGTAATACCGCTCGTGGTTTGGGATAATACAGCCGAATCTCTTTCTCCACAGATTTCGAATCTGTTGGAGTTAGAATATCACTGCAACTGGAATCGGTATCTGAGGGATCAGTCTTTTCGCTTATCTTCAACGGCAAATTAAATTCCGGCACCGCCAGGAAGCCAGCTCTTGGACTGGGCAAGTTCTCGCCCCAACGAATTCCCATTGCACGTTTTTTACTAGGCAGCCGATAGGGCTGCATATATATCTGCCCATAGATCTTCGTGTGTTTAGGGCGCTTCTTCAAAGTTAGCAATACATCGGGCAGGGATTCTCTCAGTTGCATGATAACGGTCTTGTATTGCCAACCCACTACAGTCTGATAGTTTATTTGAACTATCTCGTCACCATCCTCTATCTTGCCCGAATTATGAGCCGGCGAATTGTATTTGATTTCTATGACTTTGTGAATCCCATGATAACTTGGTTCGATATTAAAACCCAACTCGGATTCACGCTTCTTTAGCGTCACCAAACTCAACGAGGCAGGCTGAAGAAGCATTGGATCTGTGATGTCCTGAATTATATAATCACCTAATTTGGCCAATGTTTCGGCAGTTGTTTTTATCTGTTCGGCAGGATTCTCTACAAAACGATCGCGTTGGGCGCTCGTTGCCATTTCAAGTCCCAGTTTCAGCATATTTTTGCGAATCTCATTGAATTGCAAATGCCCATGGAAAGGTGCTCGATCTAACCAACTGATAATTGGTTTGATTGTCGCTATTGTCCTTGTAATATCGTTTAGAATTTGAGTTTCTATCTTTGAGTTATCACAGTGTGTTGCCAATTGCCGATAAAGATTTCGCGCTGCTGTTGCCATATGCAGTGCTAAAAATTGCAGGTTTTCTTTGTCTAAATTATAATGCTGTGAAAAAAAAATTCAATCATGATTAAAAGAATGCACATATTAAATAAAATGTATATAATGAAAAACATTAAATGAGATTATATTATACCAAGTTCTTGTACATTATCACTATTTTGTGTCCATTTATATTTAATTTTGTATAAGTCTATCCCTCTATGCTTTTTTTATCATTTCTTATAGCACTGGTTCTACTCTGCTGAACTTTAAAACTTTTCCTCTAACTGCAACATACTTATATCAGATTAATATCGTTTTTCATTGCAATATGTAAGATCTTCTCTTAAAATCAAGAATTCTCAGCTTTTCAGAGTATAAATATTTCATCTTTTAAGCATGTGGGCTCTTACGTTACAATACACACATTCAGACTGCCCATTTACTGAACTGTTGACATATAATATAAATAAATAGAATAAAACATACAAAAAGGGAAAAAGGCAAATCTTTTGGCAAAAAGATAAAAATCTTTTCTGCAATGAAAAACCACATAAAATTAAGTTCTTACATTTTCGTATACAAAATAGAATATCTCAACGTGAGATGATTTTCAGTTCAACAAGTAGGAAAACTTAACGTAATACATAAATCCTCTTTATACTTTATTTTATTACTTACAAAATTCCTAAGGTTCTCTACAGCTTCCAGTACTATCTCTTGATGACCAATGGAAACCATTCCTAATTGCTCTAGTTCATATGGTCGAATATTGAGCAATTGCTGACCACCAACTTCGTTGTTCGTGAATGAGTAAACATAGTTGTACATAGAATCATCAAGTCCTGGAAAATTTTGTAACAAAAGAATATAATCAATCAAAATTCTAAATTCAACAAAAACAAAAATCAAATTTCGGGAAAAAATAATGAAAAATTCTAAAAACAATATAAATTCCTTCGATATTCCTGTGTATTCGAATCAGTCGGAATTTGAACGAAACCTACCCAAGACAGTGGAAGTCCTAAGAACCAAAGAAGGCAACAAAGTGTTCATTGTCGGAACTGTTCATTTCAGTCTGAAATCCCACCACGATGTTTCGACTGTGATAAGGAATACCAACCCTTCAGTGGTGATGTTGGAATTGTGTCCTCTGAGAAAACATATCCTCGACATTGACGAGGAAACAGTCTTGCGAGAAGCCTCTACGCTGAATGCAGCGAAGATTGCAGAGATTGTCGCAAACAAGGGCATCATAAATGGAATGTTCTATATATCTTTTTTAAGAACCAATGCTAAGATAACTAAACAACTTGGTGTGGCTCCAGGCGGAGAATGTCGTCAGGCAGTGGCGGAATGCAAAAAGCTTAAACACTGCAAAGTTCTGCTCGGAGATCGAGACATCGACATAACAATGCAACGGGCATTGAAACCCCTAAGTTGGACGGATAAATTAAGACTATCTAGCATCTTTAATGAGCCATCCATCAGCCGGATAACCCCTGCCGACGTGGAGGCCTACAAAAACCGCGACATCGATTATCTTCGCAACCTAAGAGTCCGTTTCCCATCGGTCTACCGATCGTTCGTGACCGAACGTGATCAAATACTGGCGCATAATTTGATGCTGGCGACCAAGTTGAGCGGAAACAATTACTGCAATGTTGTTGGTGTAGTTGGGGTGGGTCACATGAATGGGATTTGTGCAAGCTTCGGTAGAACGAAACCAGACGAGATAATGAAAATGATGAAACAAGATTTGGCCCCACGGAAGATTCAACCAAATGTAATTCGGAATATATCGCGTATATTGAATTTTTTTAAGCACAAATAGATAATTTCGAGATAAGAGAATTGAGAATCGTCGAATTTACCTTTAAGCCAATCTGTCACTTGATCGGGCGTCCATTCTGCGACATTTATGTAAGCCATTGTTGATTTTTCTCTTATTTATTTCCTTTCTAGCACCCGATTGCAGTTGCAAGTACATAAATTCTTGTCCACACATCAGACATTCACATTTTCAGTTATTTGTTAATTGTTTTGTTTTTGATGATTTGCATAATTTAATTTCAGATAATTGTTTTTTTTTCTTGCTACACAAATTCCAGCGAAAAATGTTTTCCTTCTGCTGTAACGCAAAACGCAACACTTTTGAGTCATTTGTTGGAAAACGTTACGTTGACAGATAATAAAGAGGGAATTTTATACGTTATGGTACGAAAAATTTCCTTTAAGCCGATACCAGAATAGAATATTCTTAACTGGTCATGAACGATGCTCGGAATAACACTGAGGCCACACTAGGGAGTACTCATACATGAATTGCAAATTTACAAATAAACATTAATTTTAGTATCTCGCTCGTCAACTCGCTAGGTAATCACCTGTCAAGTAGACAGTGAATATGTAGCCAACTTGCTAACTTGTAAATACATCTGGATTTAAGATTTAATCTGGATGTGTCTACTGAATAATATGGCGATAAGTCTGCTATTACACGACGACTTTTGCGTCGTGACTCTTTTCAAACATAATGGGCCTTACTAATAATCAAATTTAGTGTTGAGGTTAAAAGAAAATCTTCAGATTTTAGAAAATCCGCATACCAATAACGAGTTTAATCTCCAGTTTAGTCGTTAGCAATATGTCAAAATTTAATACACGGAAATCCATGTTTAAAGTCGAACACTAAATGAAAAGTGCTGCCCTAGTGCTGTTTTATGGTACCGAAATTTGTATTTAATACTTAATTCTACTCCCATGTTAGCAGGTCGATTTCAATATGTATAGGTATATTCATGGGTTGGTTTCAATCTTCAGATACCCTTAGAGCCAGTTGTTCACAATAGGTCGAGTTTTTGATACAATTTTCAAAATCCTGGTTAAATGGTGTAAATCAACCGAAATCAGCTGATTGGCTTAATCCATGATTGACAACTCAAGCTATGGATTTTTTGATACAAGTGGAAATAATCATGGATAACAGATAACACACTGTGAAAAACTGGCCCTTACTGTTTAACAATAGAAAACCTAAAAAAAAAAAATAATTAAATACTCAGACAAAATATGCCAGTTTACTTATTTTTATTTGAAAATATTTTAAGTTTAAGATTTTCCTCGAATGAAAAATATTAAAATAAAGTATAAGAAATATATTTCCTTGTTAAAAAATATGGTGTTATTAATTTAAAAAAAAATTGCTCCAACACTTAAATCAATTGACGTACTATTAGTACTTTAATACATTCTGTAAAAAAATAATACGGCAATACTTAACTTTGAAGGAATAGAGCAAATTATGACAGTTCCTGCCTTGTTGTTTTTTTTTTATTTATGTGACAGTGTTACAGAAAATAAAGTTATCCAAAAAAAACTTAACAAACAAAACATCAATCAACAATTTCATCATCGCTTGCTACAAATGCAATCGTACCGGCCATTATGCACGTGACATGTAATTCCGGGCTCCGGGCGGTGGCGGAGGAATGGAGGCAACCCGGAGAAATGCTACAAATGCAACCAAACCAGGCATTACACTCATGCATGCCCCGAGGAGTCGTCGCAATGGAATTAATCACATTTCCAAATCCTGCACCCAAATGGATAACCCAACATGCTACAAATGCAACAAACTCGACCACTGGGCCCGCAACTGTCCCGAACAGACGTACGATAGCCGTAGCTCGTCCAACTTCATTTTATCGTGTTACAAATGCAACAGAGCCAGTCACATTTCCAAGTAACCAAGACTTGCTACAGCTGTGGCAAGAGCGGGCATCTGGGGTGTGAATGTGGCGACAAGGGAGGACGCAACTAAGCAGATCGATGGACTTACGATGTTTTTTCGGTAGCTGGCAAGAGCGTTCCCGAAAAGTAAAACTTCGCCTTCTTTATAAAATATTGTACCTACCTACTTGTTTTACCTACGCCCCAAAACAAAAAATAAGAAAATCTGACTACAATATTAAAATATCACTGTGATTGTTTTTTAATTTTAATTTAAAATTACTGGACCTGCTGATAGAAATAATATAAAACCAACTTGGGTTTTAATTGTTCCTTCAGCAAACGACTTAATTATCTGAATTCATAAATAAATAAACTAAACTAAAAATAAATTAGTTGGTTGCCTCCGGTTGGAACTTTAACAGACTTTCGTGGAAATTCTGACAGTTCATTCAATTTATTTTCTAATTTGTAGTAGATTTTGTAATAGATTCAAGGAAAGTCTGGACACTAGTTAGTGAAAGGGTTAAATTGTTTATTGGTAGCATTTTGTTAAATCTTAGCACTTTGTTTTAACCTTCCGGTTAACTAATAGTCGACATTAGCGTTTGATTATTAGTAAGGCCCAATGAGTGCAAAAGAGAAGAAAAATGAGACGGAAAACAAACTGCCCTATGAGTCGTTGGCCAAATTTCTGCGACTCATTTTTGACTTTATTTTATTTCTTGTTTGTTATTTTAGCAAATTGCTTTATTTATTTTCATTATTTGTGGAGCCCACAGGTACCTATAGCTGTATGGTTGCTAAGGTGTAGAGCATAGAGACTTTCTATGCTAGAACAACATCGTTTCAATTATGTTTGTTGTTTGTTTGGTTGCTACGAGAATTTCATTACCGAAAAAAAAATTATAGAGGATTGCAAAATTTGAGTCATGACTCAAAAGTCTTTGTGTAATAGCGTACGACTCACAGGATGAAATTTCAAAGAAGAATTCGAAGAAGAGTCACGACGCAAAAGTCGTCGTGTAATAGCAGACTAAGTAAAAAAGAATAATCTCTCCGCACTCTTTACTCCACTTTTTCTGCAAATTTCAGAAGCCGTGTTCCCTTGGAGGTGGTGAACTACTCATGATTAGATCCAAACGATACTCTAGTACTACCCACTATTCGTGCTTTCATGGCAAGCAGATGAGATTTGCAGTGCAATTAATTCTGTACGTTCCATTGAAAATGGCTAGCAAAGTACTCGTGAGAAAAAGGTTTTATTACATGAGGCAATTTTTTGATACACCCCACTTGAACTGTAGCACTGCGACAGTATCCGGCACATCAAACAAAACTTGTTCTCCAATTTTTCAATTTACCATTTTAACATTGTTTTTTTTTTTAAATCAAACTAATTCTGGATATACACGACTGACAAATTGGCAGAATTCGTCCATGACGGTGTTCACATTGGACTCACTCCGCGCGACTCATATTGACATTTCATTGTTTTATCTCACTCCAACTCATGATGAGAAAGAGAGAGTCTAGTGAGGCAGGATTTTTTCAAAAAAATTAAAAATCCTGCCTCACTTTCTCATATAGTTGTGTAGAGTGAGATAAAAGAAAAAGATGTCAAAATGAGTCGCGCGGAGTGAGTCCAATGTGAACACCGTCCATTGTTCTACCAGTTCTTTGACAGTTAACTGCCAGAATACTTCTAATTTTTCAGTCGTGTAAATCCAGCATAAAGGCTTAACTACATAAGCCAAAAAGTACTTTTGTACAAAAGTAAAAATATTTTTTTTCCCCCTAGCGCAGTTGTTTTGTGAAAAAGAATACACACATTTTTTTTTAAAGAAAAATTTAAGCTTTCTGCATCATTTTTATTAGTTTTCCAGTCAGAAAAACTATTCCAAAATGAGTTTGAAAATTTTCACTTTTGTACTTTTTCACTTTTTGGGCTTATGTAGTTAAGCCTTAAGGAATATAATTAGATTCGTTACTTCAATTTTTCTTTTCTATTTGATTTTTATTTCAACCCTGAACGTAATGCAGAATTTGAGGAAATCAGTTCACACTTTCCATTCTAACGTCAAATTGATCCCCATTCCAGTGCAGCCAAATTTACCTATTCTAACTCAAAAGTGCAACTAAAATTCCCACAACCCCAAAACAGGAAAAAGTAAATTTTTTTCCGCAGCAGTAAAATGTCTTCGTTATCCCAGCAGCAGATACCAAAACAAGTTAAATACTATCCATGCAGCTCAGCTAGCTCGGACAGGTAAAACAGTTAAAGATAAAAAGCACATCATCATATTCCAATCATCAACATCTTGATTGAGAAATAAAATAAAATTGAAAATTAACAAGCAAGAAAAGGTTGAACGTGGTGTGCTCTTCGACCGATTGCACGCTTTTTATACATATTATTTTTTTTATGTCGTGAAAAAGTGAATAAATAGTGAATATCTTTTTCTTGAAACTCATAATATAAGATAAAAAGTGCAAAGTGACTTTGAAAGGGAGGTAGTATTAAGTTGAGAATTTTTAATTTCCGAAGTTGAACGTGATGCCGTCTTATGAAGCTGCTGGAGCTAAGAAAACTCTCATGTAATAAAACCTTTTTCTTACTTTAATAATTTAAGCTTTTTCTTTTATACTATGCCCTACTTTTGATTTCGTATGCTTTGGAAAATTTGCTAGGTTAATTCCCTTTATCAAATAAATATTTTGTCGGTCGCAACTCTTCAGGCCTTTTGTCGGCGGACGACCAGACATGTGCTGCGGGGCGTTTGAAAAGAAAATGTACGGTCTCACGCATTTATGGGATGGGATGGTTCCTTCCCAAACCATCTCTCAATTTTCACTGAAAACGTGGCCGAAATAAATGACTGTCGACTTGGCAAACAAGACGAATGATATCTTTCTTTGTTGAAATAATTATACATAATTCTAAAAATAAATTGAATCTATGATGCATTTTATGCCACTACTACTGCTGCTGCCTCTGTCCTCATTCTCTGGGTTCTCGACGTTTTTTTTTTTAAATCACCAATTACCTACTCGTTCTAAACCGAAAACGAGAAATCAATTATTAAACTCATGATGTGAACTGCGGATTCGCGGACGAATAATTAATTAAAGAATTGACAATTTCTTTTAAATGCTAACTTCGTTAGAAATGTTGATTCATCATCAGTAAACAAAGCTCAGTCTCACGAGATTAACCGGTAGCCATAAAGACGATTTGTTTTTGTCATCAAGGTGAATGCTTTATGATCTCCGTGTACCAGTGGTGTGCACTTGGGTTCTTTTTCGATATACCAGATACCACGTGCATTCGGGAAATCGTTGTCATTACAGCTGTATCTGAACATGTAGCTATGTAGTTGCCCCAATTCTTTGCCAGCATCCCAAATATCTTAGAAGGTGTGTGCTCTTCAATGTGTGCATGTGAAATGCCACAATAATACAAAGAAAACTAAATCATTGACTTGAAAATACTTACTCAAGGTCAAATTTCATGCGATCGAAACTTGTTTTTCATAAATGTTCACCTACTTTCGCGGCTCTTTGAATTCCAAATTTGTCAGTTGATTTGTTTTTTAACTGAGTAAGTTATGACTTTGTTTACAGTGATGATCGTCCCGACGTAACAGAACCTCTATATTTGGATATAGATTTGAATAGATCAAATGCACGCGAATACATTTGCTGCCCGGCATCGCCGACAACAGTACCGGCTAAAACCAGAGCAAAACGTTCGAGTCTTTCAGACTCGCCGGCGAAAACAATACATCGACCTGCAAGGGCACCACGTCAGCGTACAACATCGATGAGCCAAAATTCTACAACAAATCCATCAGAGTGTATTATTCGATCTAATAATCGCACAATTTATACCGCCGGACGTCCGCCATGGTATAATTGTGCTGGGCAACAAGTTGAGCCCTTTGTTATTGGTAAGTTGTAAAAATAAAGCGGAAAAAGAATTGTATAAACTTACTTTTGTTTTTCTTTTCTATTGTGTTGTAGGTATTTGTGGTGGAAGTGCTTCTGGGAAGACAACAGTAGCTCAGAAAATCATTGAGAGTTTGGATGTACCATGGGTGACTTTGCTGTCTATGGATTGTTTCTATAAGGTAAACATGCAATTTTTGTTTGTAGTTTTTTCGTACCAATTGAAGTTGGAACAAGTTTTATGAGATCAACAACTTGTGTAATTAAGCCAGTTCAAAGATTTGACACCTTCGTCAAGTTGAATGGAGAGGAGCAAAAATTTTAAAAATATTTAAAAGAAGTCAAAAGAACTTTTCTGTATACATTTATTGACTAAAGAACTGAGCAAGCGATTAAAAAATGTAGAAAGGTCAGAAATGCCCTTAAATCTTCAAACAAGCTCGGAGCTTTTTTTATCTATTATGATGAAACAAATTATTTTCATTTGAGTCTAAAATTCATTATTATTATTATTACATTTTCGAAGCATTATTTTTATATTTTACATACATAAATGTCAGCGTACTCTTATTCATCTTACTGTTTAAATTAAGGCATTTTCGGTACAGCTGTGCACGCAAAAGAATATTTGTGAAATGTCTGAAACTAATCTAATTTTGCGAGTGTGCGCATTTACTTTCCTATGTATGCATTCTGAAGCTTAAAGATTCTATCCGACAAAAATCACACATTTATCTGCATGGATGTACTTCTTAACCTTTTAACTGGCTTTTTTTTATTGTAACTGAAAATCTAAAGCATACACAAAATATTCCCTATCATTTTGCAACTTTTATTTTTTTTTACCGATATACATAAATATTTTAATTACTATTGATGGGGGTGAAAAACTGTGTAGGAAAAAAATAGTTCAGTCAGAAATTTCAAACATTTCTTGGCATAGTTCCGACTTCCAACGAAATTTCACAGTTGAACGAGATACAAACAAATTTCCGCTCCATCGCATGTTTTCAGAAAAAAGAATTCAGCAAGAATTCCAAGAGTATTTCTCTTCATGAAAAGTTTCAAATCCCTTCCATTTGCGATAAATACTGGCTGCCACTTGATAGTGAGAGCATGCTTTATTAAACTTTATCATGAATGAAAATATCAGACATATTTCTCTGTTTTATTTTATATTGCAGAAGAAAGATTATTACAACAACAATTTCAATTAATTTTGAGAATCAACACAAAAAAAAAAAACAAATTCTCAAGTTTTCGCGCCCCTATATCTCATACGAATTAAATTAAAACTGATTGTTTTTTGTCTCAAATAACATCACGACGCGTGGTCAAAATTATGACAACAAATTGAAAATACCGAAGGTGCGTAATCTTGTTTTAAAGTGTAAATAAAATAAAATGGACGACTGGGTCGAGCGGATTTGCTCTTTTAGTTGAAGTACGCAACCTGATTTATTTTCTTCAATAAATTTGAATTTTTGTGGATTTTTTTTTGTATTTGTAACATACAATTTTGTAAACAATTTACTGCAAAGAAGCTTAGTGTGCAAAAGTATTATTTTAGTAGGCGTTTTCAAAATATCAAACTTGCTCGTCCGAAATACATAACCTTTAATTTGATTTGTTTTACTGCTCAGTAGAATTTTTTTTTTTAAGATATTATAAAATGTCAGTCATTGCTAAAACATATTCATTATTATCAATCAATTTATCTGATTGATAGATAGTTTGTTGATAAAATAAGAACCAACAGGCTAAAAACACATATACATACATTAACGATAATGGTATCTGTGAACTGTGATAAATGCCAGTTCATTGTGAAGGTTATAATGAAGGACAAGTTCGGATGACATTCAGTCGATACTAATTTGTTCTTTAAATGATAATTATCATCACTCTTAAGAAATATTCAATTTATTATGTGTGTTAATTAAGGCTTAAATGAACAATTCTGACAATTGCCATACCAGCTAGAAATATTAGTTCTATAGTGCAAGTATTGTTTTTGTGTACAAAAAATGTTTGATGGTTTTAATCAAATCAAATGATATCTGTCTGAGCCATTTAACCAGAGTCTAGTGGCTTAAAACTCTCTAGAACCTACAAGATGAAAGGCAGTTTATCATGACAAAAAATACTTTTGGAGAATTTTTCAATTCCTTGCGAGATTCAGAGTATCATCGTATCAATTCTATCACATTTTTGAACGTTTTAAGGGGCGTGTTATAGAAGCCATTATAAAAAAAAAATGTTTTTAATCTAAATTCCAAACTAATTACGCAGTGTCAGCAAAATTGTTTCTGTTGCATACATGAAATAAAAATAGCGTAAATGTATAGGTTGTCCCTCACCTGTATTTGTTTGTTAAGTTTTCAAAACAAGAAACAATTGTTATTAGATAAAGTTACCTTAAATTATTCTCACTGAACATACAAGAAAAAAATAAAACACATACTGATAAAGCGATAAATAATAATAATAAAATAATTGTAGCCAAATAATTGAAAGTAAAAATCCCTTATCACCTAACATTTACATAACTTCTGCTATCAAATAAAAAAAAAGTAATAAAAAGCCTTTGTCCTTATCAAACGATTAAAAAAGTAAACAAATATCACCTATACTCATACATATGTATATTTCGCAATTTTAACTGGCTTAATGTTATTAAACAATAAATTTAAACAGATAACAAAGAGGTGTGTCTTTTGCTCCGACAAAAATAATCAACCTACATCATATTTTTCCCACAATGTCACAACACTTAAAACAATTTAATGTTTTAATGAGCTGAATGCTATTTTGTTCATATACAACATCTAACAACAACCAAACCATTTTGTATCGCAATACGTATTGGTATTTTTCTTTCAATAAAATGTACTTCTACAAAAAGAGTCCAACTCACGTCAAAACATTTCAATTCGATAAATTATTATCTTAAAAAATTTAATGTCGCAATCAATTGACTATCATTTCAAAAGAGAATGTAAACAATTCGATTAACACACATTTGACTAATTATATGAATGTATATATGTATGTACGTGGTATGAGAATAAAAAAGAAAGAAATTCAATTGAGACGAAAATAATTTTCGATGGAAAAAAACACTTAAAAAAAAAACAACAACATTAAGTAAATATTTTTTTGTTTTCCAGTTTATTTATTCGTCGTTTTATTCTTTGGTAAAAATGGCAATTCAGTCAATGAATGTATCAATATCAATGAAGAAAATCAAAATAGTTGAACTTGTCTACTTATGATTGAACTTAGTAAATTAAATTTATTCATCAATTCTTTTTAAATTTTTATTTACCCTTATCTTGATGTTTTTCAATTAAAAAATAAATTCACGTGTACATACGTAATTTTCAAACTAATTCTGAGTATGACAATAACGATGTGTTATTACCGGTTAATAGGCTAAAAGAAAATATTCTGATGGTGTTGTAGTTGGGATAGCATTATTTGATAACCATTGAATACAAAGTTAACGCGTGCTTAGCAAGTTATTAAATGATGAGTGAACTTGAAAGTTTCTATTTCGCAACAAATACAAGGATTTGACATGATGCACGTGCATTGAAAACATAATGGAATTATTCCCTAAGGGTAATGAAAATTGGTTGTTTAGTTTTTATTATTATATTTTTTTACAGAAAACAACAGGGGAGTTGTTTCTTTAGAATTTACTATTATGATTCACTGGAATTGGACAGTTTTTTTTTGCTGTAAATGTCAGAAGCGGGTGGAAAATAGGAGGAGTGTGTGTGACAGCAGTGATTGACGGCTAACTTAGAGGTGTGAATTCGAGTTCCACTCTATGCTAAACTATTTTCTTTACACTCCCACTTTCAACTTGATGGCGGCATTAATTTCATGAGATATCAGATCTATTGCGCAAACAAAACTGCTTTCATATTCTTCTATTCGACTTAACTAGTCTCATGTAGTTCAGATTGCATTTAAAAGACAAGGTCTTACAGTTTCTTTGTCTTTCAGTATATTGCGAGTATAATATCTACTTCTTCTGGTCCTCGATTTTTGTTTCAATATTTGCACAGCGGCGGGGGGTGTTTTTTTTCCGATTTTGTTTTCGTGTTTTCATTTTCTTGAGAACTAAAGAAAGCACAGTAAAAGGTCTACACTAAAACGATGAAAAGCCAATCGCGTTATCGAACTTCTTTTGGTGGTGCATAGTTCTAAAACATTCATCACAACTTAGTTTTGATCGAAGAAAAAAAGTACAGTAAACTAACAGCCATTTCTTTGAATAAAAAAAAGTTTATTTATTGAAAAGATATAAAAAATCTTAAACAATTGTTTTATTTTTCCCAGATTCTCAATGAGAAGCAACACCAACAGGCCTTGTTAAATGAATACAACTTCGATCATCCCGATGCATTTGACATAGATTTGCTCATTGACGTGC
Organism: Leucozona laternaria; assembly: GCA_932273885.2. NCBI lineage: Eukaryota > Metazoa > Arthropoda > Insecta > Diptera > Syrphidae > Leucozona > Leucozona laternaria. The sequence goes on from OW026368.1 coordinate 10,072,659, forward strand.
TCAAGAAGTTAAAAGAGGGTCGCAAAGTTGAAGTGCCCATTTACAATTTTATAACACATGGCCGTGAAACACAAACCAAAACAATGTATGGAGCAAATGTTATCATATTCGAGGGTATTTTGTGTTTTCACAGTCAAGAAGTCCTTAAGTTATTGGATATGAAAGTGTTTGTTGACACGGATGCTGATATTCGTTTAGCAAGGCGTCTAAAGCGGTAAATTCAACATTTTTTCTTCTTATATCTTGAGTTGTGTATTCAATTGTGTTGTTCTTGATCTATTTGGAATGTGCAGTGACATTTCACAACGTGGCCGTGATCTGGTTGGAGTTCTTAAGCAATACTCGACCATGGTCAAACCTTCGTATGCCAACTATATTGCCCCAACTATGGTTCATGCCGACATAATAGTTCCTCGTGGTGGTGAGAATAAAGTTGCTATACACCTGATTGTACAGCATGTCCATACACAATTGCAATTGGTAAGAAACGTGGTTATTCTTAGCTTAACTTTGTGCTTAAAACATTCTGCTTTCAGAGAGGTTTCAAATTGCGTGAAACACTTGCACATTCGTATATCGATCAGCCAATGCCCGATTCGCTAGAATTGCTGAAAGCAACCCCTCAAATTAAGGGGTTGCACACATTCATCCGATGCAGGAACACTTCCAGAGACGAGTTCATCTTTTACTCGAAAAGACTTATCCGTTTAGTGATAGAATACGCATTGAGCTTATTCCCCTTCAAGGAAACCATTGTGGAAACCCCGCAAGGAGTGCATTACGAAGGTCGCCGGATGGCGAGTAAGAAAATTTGTGGTGTGTCGATTCTGCGTGCTGGCGAGACGATGGAGCAAGCCGTCTGTGACGTATGCAAGGACATTCGCATTGGAAAAATTCTCATTCAGACAAATCAGAGCACAGGAGAGCCAGAGCTCTATTATCTGAGACTACCAAAGGACATTAAAGACTACAAAGTTATCCTGATGGATGCAACAGTTGCCACTGGGGCTGCTGCAATGATGGCAATTCGAGTTCTACTCGATCATGATGTCCCAGAGGATAACATCATCCTAGCATCGTTGCTGATGGCTGAGATTGGAGTGCACTCTATAGCGTATGCCTTCCCAAAGGTAAGTTAAACTGTATATGCACATTGAAATATAAAATAAATATATTTTCTTTACCAGGTGAAAATAGTCACATCAGCCTTGGATCCAGAAATCAACGATAAATTCTATGTAATTCCTGGTATTGGAAACTTCGGAGATCGTTACTTCGGGACTGAACCATCAGATGATTACGTGTAGTCGGGTATTTATCAAATACAGCTTCTCTTGCTATGGCGCCTATCAGCTTTTCAAACAGCAAATCTAAACCAGTAACAAACAAACTACATCTTTTGAAGAATATCCAATATAAAAAAAACATCGAAGTAGATGTTGAGATTTCTAATAGTGCGATTTTAAGTAATCTTTAAATATGAACATGGACAGCTTAAATCTAGAAATTAATCAGCTTTGTAAGCCATTTATCTTGGAACATACTATATTTGGAGATACTCGCGCACAGTTGCTCTAATCTTATTGTTTTCCTCACTACCTAAATGGGTTTTTTTTTTGTCGTTTTTCTCTTCTCCGGCATGATATACTTAAACTATTTTTTTATATATAATACATTTGTGTATGTCAATGTTACAAATAATATTGTTTTATTTCAAGTACCTATAAGTGAAATTGTAAAAGTATAAAATATATATCAGAAATAAGTAAAAGTGAAAAAGAAATGACGCTTTCTTTGTTAACTTGTAAAAGTGTATTTATGTGCATTATGTATTTTAAAGAAAAACATTTCTTAACTAAAACCCAACCTAATTTAGTTTAGAATACATTTGTCTGGCTATTATTTTCAAATTTCTATTTGACAAGATTTTACATGTTGTGTAATCGACTACAAAGAAGGATGCGACTTGTGTGACCACAACAACGCCGATGGTTTAATATCATGTAAGAAAAGGTAGGCATCTACATCTACATATTTGTATTAATTATTTAAAAACTAATAAATATAAATTAACCCAACAAAACATGAAAACCGCCTCATAAAATAATTTGCTGCTATCAATTAAAAAGAAAAAAACGGGAGTTTATATTTTAGATTGTGCTTATAAATTTGTCTCTTAACACTTGCTTTTAAATGGTGATCACTGATCACTTAAAATGTTATCAGCACGACCTTAACATCTCGAACTTTTGTTTGAAGAAATCAGTTGTCTTTTCAAAATTGAAAGTGAGATAACTAACATTATATGCACACTTAAAATCCAATAAATAAAAGTTAGTACTTCTATGAACGAGTATTTAAATTTCAAAAAAGATTCTTTACAACAACAAAACTATTATCACTGACGACATCACATATTTCGATTTGAATAATACCAATTAAAATTAAAACCAATTTTAAACTTCTCCCTGAGGGTGTCCTCAAATTTTAGTTCCATTAGGCACTTAGTGACCTCGCCGTTTCTTGAAATGGCTGGAAATATTGGGTATTTTCTTCGATTTCGTATGTGACAGATCGAAGGGAAGACCATTCACATGGAGTTCCATAATCGGGTCATGAACTATATCTTTATCTGAAATCATTTGGCCATCTTTTGTAGTATTATAAAATAACATACTAATAAAACTTTTTGTTATCTGGCCATATGGACAAACTAATGCTCTCTAGGATGATAACTAAAGCCTCCGCTAACCGAAGATGAGTGCAGTATGAAATGTTCAGTTCAATTTTTTTTATTTTTTATAAAATTTTAAATAACAATTGAACAATAAAGGCTATGAAAATACAAACTAAAAAGTATCCGAGTGCCTTTTTACTAATTTTGGAATCTAATTCCAATTCCTTCTTGATTGCTTTGATGTTTCCATTCAATTGTGTTTCCTTCTTTTTACTGCATTTCTTCCAGTCGTCCTCTTCGTCGATGATCTCAGCATTCATACTGAACTTGCTTGCTGATACAACTTTTACCCGCACCGCTGTTCCGAGGAGATTTTCCTTCATAGGAAGAAGGATCTGTTCGTAGTATTTATTATGCCCAACATAGTGCTTTTTGTCATGCGAAATTTCAGTGACTAGAACTGTATAGACTTCTCCAACTCGTTCTGTGTACGGTTCATAGCTGTTGAAAAGATCCGTCAGACGTTTGGTCCTTTTTTTGACCAGATTCGCCGGTATACGAGTCATACGAGCGGCTGGTGTTCCTGGTCGTGGAAAAAATTGATTGATAAACAGACTTGGAAACTTGTACTTGGCACATAGTGTCATGGTTTCCTCGAAATCATCCTCCGTTTCGCTAGGAAAACCACAGATTATATCCGTGGCGATTGTGAGGCCAGGAACTCTTTCCCTTAAGAAATTGACGACATGTTCGAACTCCTTGCGACAATATTCACGTTTCATCTCTCCCAGAACACTATCGCTGCCACTCTGTACGGGCACGTGAAGGAAGGCATAGACCCGTGGATGATTTAAGATCTTTGCTACTTCTTCCAGATGCTCAAGTATGTATGGGGGATTTGTCATACCCACACGCATCATACAAGATTCTGGAATAACTTCGACGAGCTCCCGCAGCAATTTTGGCAAAGATGAATCGATGTCCCTTCCGTAGGCGCCGGTGTCCTCGGATGTCAACCAGATTTCACAGCATCCTTCGTCGAATGCTTGCTTGGCACGTTCTACGATCTCATTTTCCGGATAGCTGGCCAAGTCTCCTCTGGCATGCTTTGTCTTGCAATAGGTGCACTGGTTCAAGCAACCAGAGTTGATGGCGATTATCTCAATCAAGGGGTTCTTTCGAACTTTAGGAAGAGCTAGTTTGGCGCCCGCAACGCGTTTCCCATTTACTTTTTTGTTTTGGAGCAGACGAACACTGTGGCCTTTCAAAGTCTCCTCTACAACTTCCACAACTCGGTCGATTTGTTGGACCCCAATGACAGACATCCCATCGAGATAGTCTGACTTGGGAGCTCCTTGGGGCACACACCCTGCAACCACCACGTGCTTGCCATTTTTCATTCCCGACTCGATTTCATTGCGAAATGTATCCTCTGAGGGATTTTTCACAGTGCAACTATTCAAGAGCCACAGATCGGCATCGTCCTTGTTGTTTGTTAAATTGTAACCGTACGCAGCCAACTGTCCAGCCATATATTCGGAATCGGAATTGTTATGAGCACAGCCCCATGTCTTGACGAATACTGTCTGCGTTCCTGGAATAACGCTTTCGTATATCTTTTTCTCCCGTGCTGGTTCTGTGGAGGCAACGGTGATTCGCTTTTTCGCACGTAATGTCACATTCTTTTTGTTTGCATATCGTTCTTTTGGTTTTATATCTTCGGCTGATATAAGATCTTCGATGTCGTCGATGAATTCACCATCTCCAAACATTTTAGCAAATGTTTTTTTATTTATTTTTCACAAAATTCTGCAAATTCGAAAATTAAAATTGCTCGAAAAATTCTAGCCCTAGGTGCATCCACGAGAAAAGTGACAGATGAAGATGACAGAAAGGTAAATGTCAAATTTAGTGGAGACTGGAGAGTTTTTTAAAAGCATTCAGTAATTATTTCATTATTTTTTAAATTGGTGGATTGACTTGAATGATTTTTTGATTTATAACTGCATTTGGCTCAATGACCATTCAAATTTAAAAAGTATTTTATGTAGTCTTTCCACCACACAAAAAGATTAAAAAATAGATTAACTTTGACAGTACCTCTCAAAATGCAAATGTTGTTTCATTTTTTCGTATGAAGTTGAAGTGAGACAGAAAGTTTCATGTTTTGCAAAAGAAGCAAGAAGGGTTGGATTTTCCAATGAGTGCGTTCAGCGCGACATAAATTGGTTTGTTCGACTTGTAAAACTATTTGCCCTATAAAGATTTAGCAAGATTTAAGGCTGTCCCAAACCAACGCGAAACATTCGCGCGAATATGCGACGACTGAAAAATGTTCGAAGATTCGCATCGCGCCAGTGTGGGTGCTCCCATTAATCTCCATGTAAATAAATTAAGACAGGCGGAAGTTTCGTTGTCGCGCCGAATGTTTCGCGTTGGTTTGGGAGAGCCTTTATTTGAAATCTTCTAGATTTACGAAATAAATTTGTATGGTAAATCTTCGAGATTTGAAGAAGATTATGGCAAATCTTATCAATCTTTTATCGGTTTAGTGTTCGGTGGAAACATGAATGCATGAATGAATACTTCTATTTTTTCACTTTGTTGTTGATTTCACTTCGTGACGCAATTCAAGACAAAAAAGAATCACTTTTCGTTTAATTTGTATGAGGCTATTTAAATTTGTTTTTAAAGTGAATTGTTTTTTATAATGTATTTGAAATATTGTGCTATATGTAGTTCCAATACATATTAACATTATAAATACTAAAACATGAAGGAAATATGACTGATATTTTCATTTGTAAATCCATCAAAGTTCAAGTTTGTGCAAGCTCATATTATATTTCCGGGTAGAGAGAAGAGCAAAATGCAGTTTGTAGGAAATACCATAAAAAAGATGCTCATCTTGACAATAGCCGAATTTTGTTTGGCTAATGATCCCCATATTATGTAGTTCATGTCATAAAAATAAAACAATTGGGATCAGAGTGAAAACAGAAACGGACTTGAGTGAGATATAGTATATAGATTTAAAAGAGTTAGAGAAGGGTAGATACGCTTGTTCTTCATCGTGTAGTCACGAGTTAAGTAAAACGACAATCATTAAAAATACCAAGTAATCAAAGGCACTATGGCTGCTTTAAAACCACGATGGCGACGGAAGTTTGTGGTGGCCGTGGTAGACAAAATTGCTGAGATTTTTATAATTGCAAAGTTATCGCCAATTTCTTCTTTGTGTTTTTCCTTGTTGTATGAGTGTGTTTTATTTTTAATTGGTCATCCACTCACACTCAGCGAACTTTGCTTAAGTAGAGTATAGTGCAGAGAGATGACACTTTTTCACATGCACAAAGTTAACATTGATTTAAAAGCACAGCTTTTAAAAGCACCTTGCAATTCGAAGAAAACCAAAAGAGAAACGAAGATTATTAATCACTCTCTTCTAAATGCAGTCTACATAATGTATGATGTATCTACATCTGCCAATAAACAGTACTTTTCCTAACAAAACTTTTATAAATTGGCATTTCTAGACTCTAGAGTCACCTCTATGATAAAAACCATCCACAATATTCCAACTCCAATCGACTCCCCAAACCATAAATCTTAAATTAATAAAAAAAAACACTTCACTGTGATTCATGTTTAATTTAGAAGCTATCTTCTTGATTTCTTTATTTCATTTTTACAAACGCTGCAAACAATTCTTCCCTGTCTTACTGATTGTGAGTCTCTTCTCCCAGGCATTGAATGTGTTTTCGATGATGCTTGACAACAAGAAAAAATACTTTTAAGTGGTACCGTTTCACCTTCCTCCAAAGTTTGTGGAAGATTCTTCCCTTTAGTTTCTGGCAGTAGTAATGTAGCAAGTCCCCCAATGACCAGCAAAACACCCATCACGATCAAAGGCAGCACAAGCATGTGTTCACCCTGAAATAATATGCTAAGCTAAAGTATATGGGCACTAAACAAATTAATTTTCTCACCATATGGTTTATAATTGGAATTAAAATTGGTCCAATCATTGCAATGACACCGCTAAAACTCATTCCCAGACCACGAACAACTGTTGGGTACAGCTCGGATGCAAGTAGCGGTAATACAACATAGGAAGAGGAAATGCCCATCTTTCCAATGCAGTATAAAATGATCATTACCAAATGATCCTTTGCGTAAAGGAAAGTTGTGATGCATGCAATGCCACCTGTTAGCATTGAAATACATAGAACCCAGCGTCTTCCAAAGAAATGGAGTCCCGGCCATAGAAATAGATATGTTGGTAATTCGACTGCTCCAGCAAGAAAAAAATTCCAAATTTCATCTCCACCAAGTGCCGGTGCATAATAACTTAACCCAACGTACACACTTGTGTTTGTAAACCATATAAACGTTATTATAATTGTCTTCTTCCTCAGGTTTGGCGAACGGAAAAGATCCATTATTCCGTGAGAGGATCCCTTTTTATGAGCCGTTGTGGACTGCGTTAGCTTTTGTGCCAATTCAGCTGTATAACCTGTGGGTATTTCCTTACCGTTAACTCGTGCAATAGTTTTAAGAATTTTTGCAGCTTCTTTCGTCTTGCCAAATGCAGCTAACCATCTAGGCGATTCTGGAAGCACAAAGAAACAGGAAAACAAAAGCAAAAGAGGCAAAGATACAGCCAAGCTGAGGAATCGCCAATCACGCACTAGGTAAACAACTCCTGCCAAAAAAGTAAGGCCAAACGAATAGGCGATATTTGATACTATCGTGCAGAAAACTCTCTTTTCGGGGCCGACAAGCTCAATCGCTAGAAAGTAAAAATAATTGTTTTCGTTATTTAGGTTCATATTGAATTTGCTTCAATTCCGTCATAATCTTTTTCGCAAATAAACAAGATATGCTCTTCTATGTTAAATATGGCGAAACATTTTACTCAAAGTCACAATACATTATCCGTTCGTGTACTTCTAGTTAAAATCGAAGTTTCTTGAAGTTATGACGATATTCAAGCAAATAAGCGATATGTTTAGAACTAAATCAATCAGAATTGAATCAAAGGCAATATTTAAAAATGGATTTTCTAATTACATATTGTATAGAAAAAAATTGCATGTAGGTATGTAAGTCATCAGCGTATACGAGATCTGTAATGGGCAACCAGACTTTTCTTTTAGGCGGACACGAAAGCAAAATTAATCATGTCATCAAACAGACGGTATTTTTTTCAATTGCATTCTACAGCAAATAGTATATTTTTCTCATTTATGGAAAAAAACATGTGTGCCAGTCCAGAAACATTGCATTGTACCTTTGAATTTTGTTAATCGGGTGAATGTGTATTTGAAAGAAATGTACAATTGTACATATCTGCTGAATCCTCTTGCATTTGATTTCCTCAAATTTGTATGGTGGAAGCGGTTTTGTTTTGTTCGGCAGTGAAGGTTTTGTTCTGCAAATTCAAATTTTTCTTTATTTTCACTCAGGTAGCATTTCTTTTTATTATTTTACTTTATTTTATAAAAAAATGCTTTCAGAATGCCACCAAAAATAAATATTTTAACGCTAAAAAGAAGATAGACTTAATTAACTTTTCGGACAAATATAAAGAAAAAAAACATACCTGCGCGAAACAGCAACAAAGTTTCAAGTATTTTATTTTCTGTTAATAAATGAATACCTAACTTCATAGGCATTTGTATATCAGTTTCGAAAATAAACGTTATTTTATTTGATTTCCCTTACACGGACAACTCCCTTAGACGGACAAAAAATTTTGCCCATTGCTGTCCGCTCAAGGGAGCTTTTAGAATTAAAAGTGGCCAGAGCCGGAGCAAGCGATATGTCATTTTAAAATTTAACAGAGCTTGGAGCAACTTTTTTAACGGGGGTAATCTCGTTGGCTCTAAAATCTAGGTTGATCTATTAAAAAACAAAAAGATGTGTGAGTACCGGGACTTGCGGAGAAGTTATGTAAACATCCAATTTTGCCTCAGGGAACATAAAAAAAATAAAAAAAAAACACTCATACGCCACAGTGACGTCGACAATAATATAAAATATTAAGTTTTTTCTATTTATAGATTATGTATAGAGCAAAATCTCTGATTCACAATAAATCGAAAAAAAACCAGAGCGGGGTTAATCTGCTTCGTAACTAACCGCGAACCGATTTTGACTTAAAGATAACAATTTACTTTTGTTTTTCAATTTTTCATGTGGTTTCCCCAGAAATATCCATCTTATTAAGAAGCGTTATAATTTATAAACCTGAACTGTTAGTACTTAAAATTGTCACTGTTCTTTCTCCTGCGAATTATATTTAATTTGATTAATTTCTTTGAAGAAAGAATCATGTTTTTTTTAAAAACTGCTCTTTGATCTCATTCATGATGCACATTCAATTTTCAAAATACCTAAAACATACGGGCTTGAAAGTATAGCTGGTACCGTCAATCCAACAACAAATCTCATTCCAAGCCATGAATAGTAATCCCAGGCAAATGCACTTCCAGCACACGCCAATACCTCGATCATTAAATACAAATAAAACGAAGGTCTTCTACCCCAAATATCTTGCAAATAACCAAATATGTAGTTTCCCAATAGTCCAGCTATTCCAAACACCGACAATCCCAGAGTAATATAGAAATTGTTTTCACAAACCAGATCCCACTATGGAGTTGAATTGATTTAGCTATACTAAGTATATGTATACCCGATGATTACCTCTGACACAACAGTATTAGGATACATCCGAGTGTCGTAGTGCCAGCCATTTCGACAATTAATAATTCTTCCTCCTCGAGGATCACCAATGTCCCAGACTTTATCCAAAGCCAAATCATAGGGCGTCCTGTATTCCAGGTATCTTACGATTTCGGAATAATTCCGAGCATACATCTTACATTCGGAATATTTGAGGGTGCTATCCACAATCTCGACGGGAATGCTGAGATTTTTCACCAATTCACCGTAATCCTTTGTCCATGGTTCAAGTTCTGGAATGCGACACCAGTGCTCAGGAATAGCAGCTATAAATAGCTGGCTGCGTTAGGAAGAATTAGGTTATTCTTAAGCAAGACACGAAAACATTTTTTTTAAAACACCTGTAAGCATGGAACGCGCACGGTATTGCCGCTGGGAGGAGGACAGCACAGATGATAAGTTTTTGATACAACCCAAAGGAACCGACCTCGTTAAGTACGTCGTCAAAATCCATACTTTTTATACCTATTCAAGAAAAACAAAGCTAACTACTTCTAAATCATTGGGAATGTTTTTTTTTTTTTCAAGAGTATCACTTCCGTTCAAATAGAATTTCCGAACAATCACTTCCGTTTTCTGCAACAATTTTGAAAATTTATTCCGAAAAGATTTTAGATTTGACCATTTGAACCGTTGAAAGTCTAATACGATACTGACTGCAAATAAATGGAACTACCTCGAAGCAAGGGTGCCCTCAGCCCCAATAGAAAATAATTCAACTGTAGTAGTAGTGGCATACCAAGTAAATGGACTTCGAATGAGATCAACGTTGCAACTTTCACAATAGGTGGTAGAACCTGCGCTAACCTATCCAAACAAAACAAAAATATAGAAACGGCCACTTCAGATTGTATAGCAAGAAGCATGATGAATTTAGTTCAGGTCAGGCGACATTTCAGATTGCGCATTTGCTGCACTGAACTTCACATTGAGATTAACGGAACGGAGGAAATCAGAGCTGATGGCTGGACCTCAATGAAATCGCAGCTTGTCGCAAATGGGACATAATTTCATTATGAGTGTTTAATTAAGTACGCTAACTCATGCGTCGTCGTGGGATGGAATGGGGTGCAGGAGGATAAATCAGAAAAGACACTCTCTCTCTCTAGGTAGGTACTTGGGATGTAAATGTTTTCGCTTGCCATTGAATTGAATTGGCGATTTAATTACCAGTCGGGGGCTTATCTAAAGCATCTGACCAAAGAACAAATTTGATTGATGCAACTGGTTTTGTTGTTATTTTCGTTGTTGCAAATTATGATGGCTTAGCGAAATTCCCTTGCCCGTCCTTTACTTATTGGAGGCACAAAGCTGAATTGTCTATTATTTAAGTTTAGGCACGGATGAAAAAATGAATTTAACATGATTCCGCATCTGGTGACTTTGGATTTAGGTTAAATGGTTCGATTCATATAATTTAACGAAAATTTAGTTAAGGAATTGAATAAATTAATTTTTTGCATGGGACCTAACTATTTCCCCTTACCACACATTTTCGTAATTTTCCGTGTTGAAAGTAGTTTTTTGTCAAATGACTTTCAGTGCAAAAAATAATTTAAAATTTACTTATTTATGAAAAATGTTTGTTTTTAACACAAACAAGGCCTTTTTTGAGTTGGAATCTGGCGTCATTATTATTATTGCCCTATAGCTATAACGTCAGTTTTTTTTTCATATATTTTAATCTACAAACTGAGCTTTGAAAATCTCAAGTAGGCTTAAACAATTCTGATGATCTACTTTTCTGGTTTATACATTATGATAATCTAGCCACAATGATTTAAATTGTCAAACTGTTAACCTTCTCAATCGGGTAGCCGAAGGTACCTCAATGTTCTTGGTTTAGTTTGCAATACCACTTGAGTCTGCAACGTTCATGAAAAAATACTGGACCACTTATTAGGAAGATGTGAAATGTGATGTACCTGTGCACCAAAGATCTGGGACGTCAAAAAATAAAAGAGAGCGATTCAACCTCTCTTAAAGTATTCCAAATAATCCAGTTTCGCTGAAATGAACAAATATGGAGGAAGAGCTGCAGGATGAGCATAATCTCATCTGGCTCTAAATGAAATTGCGTATTTGCCACTATTTTTCAAAGTAAATTTCCCTGACTTTTTCCTGACCAAATTATAAAAGTTTAACACAATCGTTATATAAGTATTGAATATTAAATAAGATTGCTTTACCTATTTATAAACGGTCCGCCAAATAACTTTTTTTTTTGAAAATGGCGCAAAACATCGAGTGTAGCTTCGGCTGTGTGGCACGTAGCTTCGTCCTGTTGAAACCAAATGTTGCCAATATCCTCCTCTTCAATTTTTGTGAACAAAAATTCGTTCAACATGGCCCTATAACGATCGCCATTGACTGTAACGGCCACTCCTTGCTCATTTTCGAAAAATGGCCCAATTATGCCTCTGGACCAAAATCCGCACCAAACAGTGACTCGTTTTGGGTGTATCGGCTTTTCAATGTATGACTACGGGTTTTCTGTGCCCCAAATGCGACAATTTTGCTTGTTTACTACCCGCCAAGATCAAAATGAGCTTCATCGGCATCTTATCTAATTCGATCGTAGGCCCACTTAGCAAAGCGTATACACAACCATATTCGTTCAGCGGAAGGATAAAACTAATTATCTGTAAAATCAGACATGAGCTAAGTGTTACCATTCACGAAATAAGCACTAGTTGAAAAAAAAAAGTTAGATGGCGGACCCTTTATTTGTAATTTTTTTCGAGTTCTGCATACCTAATTAATTTTATCAATTCTTTTGCGAAAATATGTTATTAATTATTGCCTGTACCTGAGCCGACAGACCGATCCTTTTATTGTATCTTCCTTTTCGAGGTAAAGAGCTTCTTTGTATCTAAGAATTGTCCAAAAATTTTATAAAATGAAATTTTAATTTGCCTCAATTCTCAATTTTAGTACGACTGCTAAGACCGTTCCGGACAAATTTTTTTTTTTTTTAGTAAGAATTGGAAGTCTGTGTTCGTCTGAAAAAAATGTTTGGGTGTGGTTTGGGTAGTATGAACCCTTTTTTAAAAATCATTGAACGAAAAATCAAACACGAAGAAAATAGCGACATATTTCTGAAAGCGAAGTGTGTTAAAATTAAAGTGTTTTTGGACACATTGGTATAAAAACTTAAAATTTATCTGCCATATATTTAAACTGCACGAATGTTACTACGCAGTCGGTATTTCATCATTTATGAAAAAGAAGAAACTTCTTAATTGAAAACAGTAAATAGTATGGTATAGATACAAATCGCATTGGATTTTTCTTAGGCGCAGTACAAATCGCATTGGATTCTTCTTAGGAGCAGTTCATTTACAGCTGATCATCTTCAACCAAGGATTAATGCAACTGATAAATCAGCGAATATGTATATTAACATTAGCGCAATTTAGTTAGAACTTTTGAAAGTCATTGTACCAATTTAACCCACTATATAACGTTTTATAATATGCCTGTTTGGTAACTAAAACTTTCACCAAGTTTCCCAAAATTGGATTTTTTTGCTATGGGTTTTGACAGCACATTGTGAATATTTGTGAAAAATTTCACGTTGCCAAACAGTCCTAATTTTTCTCTTGAGAAAATTTTTTTAAATTTTATTTACATATTGTAAAAAATCAATTCGATGTGCAACAGTTTACAGTTTTTTAACTCTTTTTAAAAATAAACAAAAGAAGTCAGTCTGTCCTGAACAAATTATCCCTGGCCGCTATAAAAAATTCCCTGACCAATTTTTCGTTCCCTTTCCAGGCGAGTGGCAACTATGAATTAAGCCCGATTATTTTTCATGCATTAATTATCACGGAAAATAACAAAATCACAATTGAAACACGGTTTAGATATATGTATGTACATTAAAAAATATGTATGTAATCTGACATTTATTATATTATATAAGAATAGTTTAAACTTACTAAAACATTCGTTGGCAAAAAGATTATTCTATTAAAGTATTTAGGCTGTTAAGAGTATTAATGTCGATGTAGCTGTAGTATCTTCATTTCATTGGCAAAATAAAACTTTTAAATAATTAATGTACAATGTTATTGTTCAAATCATTTTTTACTTGAATCAAAAGATTTAGTTACAAAAAAAAAAAACAAAATATTTGGGATTCAAAATTAAGTATACTCTTTTATTTTTTTATGAATCTTAACATTAAGTTAATCGTTATACTTTCAGTAATAAAGGAAATAAATCTCTTACATAAAATGTATATGAAATTTCATTTAACATGTTATTAAATCATTCCACAATAAATAAGATTCACATTAATGTAAGCAAATACATACATACATATAATAAGATTCAAAATAGTATAAGCTTAAGCTACACCAACAAAACAAAAGCACGGTAACAAAATTCGATATCACTTATCACTTCTTTGATCCCATAATTCTCAAAATGTACAAGAATAGATTAATAATATCCAAATAAATATTAATTGAGGCAAAAATATAATCCTCTGGGCTGATTGAATATTTATGTTCTCCACCCATCATCAATTGGGTGTCGTAGATTAAATAAAACGAAAATAACATTGCACCACAAGCCGAATATACCATTTTCAACGTTTTGTCTCGGTAGAACATTGATACCAAGCCAACAAGGAAAAGGAGAAGCAAAGCTGTAAGAAGTATTCCACCACAAGTAGTAAAGTCATATTTAGTTTGTAAGGCAAACAAGGTTAATCCTAGGCAGATCAATGCAGTTACTCCAACCGCCATTATTACCTGGAGAAGAAGAAAAAATATTTTAACATTTACTGATATCTTAAAAAAATGGATTGCAATAGCACATAAATATGTATATCTTAAACTCTTCAAATGATCTATACTCTGTCCAACAAAAATTGGCAGTGTAGGCAAGATGGGACGTTTGCCACCTCATTCTGGCTACAATGGATTACATAAATCTGTTATGCATTAAAACTTTCACAGGGTTGTCGTAGTGTACACGATACCACGCATCATTAAAAGCTTTTTCTTAAAGCTCGAAAATCAAAAGCACCTTAACAGTAACTCAAGGAAAAAAAGCTGAACGAATTACCAAATGGACACGGGTAACTCTGAATGCACATCAAGCAGCAGCCAATCGCCATTGGCCACAGTAATTCAGTGCACAGTGCACACTACACTCAGATGTGCCTTAAATAGGACGTTGGGTCTGTGTCAGATGCTATTGGAAATTCCACGGGCGGGCAAACACTTTTTGTAGAGGACTTATTTCAATTTAATATGGTGCAAAAATATGGCACGCTACTGAATTTGAAAAAGCTTTCCCATAAGACGTGTACTGACAATTTTTGTTGGATAGAGTATAGTTATCGTTTTTAAATGGGACCCAGAAAACTATCCTAGACATTTACATAAATCTGAACGCTGTTATAAAAATCTCTTCAACTCTTTTACATCTGGCCTTATGAAATGTACCTACTAAAAAAACGTCGGAATAGTCCGAATTAAAGCTGGCGTCCAACACTCAGTCATTCATACAGAATTTATAATACTAAGAATGCTAGATGTGAAGCAAAGCTGATTCGCTTATGTTGATTGGATTTTTTTCGCAAAATATTCGAGACATTTAAGAAAAATAAATTCAAATCTACACGATTCTCATTTTAGCTCAAGGGAGGCCATTATCAATCGAACGACTCTAGATTTTCATTATAATAGGCGTGTTTTTTTTGCAAGTCCATATGGATTTGTCGAAAAAAAACAACATCGGGACTAGTAGTTTTACACGTAAATACAACAACAACTTAAATCCATATGGACTTAGCTCCATAATTATCGGGACTTACGTACTGTAAGTAAGAAGTTCCTAAGTCCCGATGTCGTTTTTTTCGACAAATCCATATGGACTTGCAAAAAAACACGCCTAATATAGTACCTACCTACGTACCTTGAATTGATGGTTTCATTACAAAGAACTTACCGTTTCAGGATCATATACAGTGCAAACGTAACCAACAAGTATTGACATAGCTCCTGTAAAAAATCCAAGGAATATAAAGTTCGATGGCGTTTTACGCAGAGCACTCTCAAAGCAGCCCATTAATAATGTACTGACGAAGACCGTGATCATAGTTCCATATAGAAACCAAAGGTTATTTGAGGCCCATTGCTGAGTAGGACGGTGAAAAACGAACAATGCAACCACTCCAAAAGTTATCAGCAATTGACACTAGCGATACAGAAAAAAAAATAAATTATTTGAAAGTATGTACAACATTTTCGCCTGACTCACCATAAGTATACTATAGACTTTGCGAATAAATGCTCTGCGAATGCTTTGGTCACTGAATGAGAAGTTCTTCAAATTTTGAGATTCAGGGTCGACTAATTTATTGTAGTCTCCATCGACTGTAGTTGGTTGTGCACCAAACCCACCCGATGACGCCGGATATCCTGCTTGAGGACCATAACTGTTAGCTGGACGAGGTTGCTCAACAAATCCGAAAACCGGCACTGCAGGGGGAAACCCTTGCAAAATTGGATTTTCACTTTGGTCCGCATTTTGAGTTGCAGCTGGACCCTGATTTCCACCTTGAAAGCCAATGTGCTGAGGTGGATTTTTGGAGCTAATTGGATCGGAATCCATACTTCTTTTGTTTGCTTTTTCTGAGACAAAAGAAAGATAAAAACAAAATTCTAAAAATTAAATCAGAGGGAGTTATTTCAATCCGATAAGGCACTGTCTTAAAAGTTTTCAGCAATCCAAATAACTAAAAATCGAAATGAGTCTATTGGTTTTTAAATAGTTTTTTTGTGTAAATGAGTGTGAATTTTTGCCAATAATTTCCACCCAATTACATTTTTCGTTGAAACCTGAAATGTTTAATCTTAATCCAATCTAAAAGCCAAAACGAATACGAAATTACGAAAGCGATAATAGAAAATGGACAGATGGAATCACAGATTAGCCACATGAAGATGAGAATACCCGGCAGCCATCTTAATTTGCCCACAAGCTTGAGCTCTCAGACTGTCAGATATCAGATACAAAATGAGAATGTGTGTATAAAAACCTAACCCATAAACAGTAGGGATCTTCACACACCAGGTTAAATTGTTGTTGCAATTCACATCTATTCATCGACGCGGGATGAAATTAAAATACAACAATTTAATCAAATGGGTTTTGGAGGGTGAAACGTAAGAAACATTCTCATCTTCATCTGTGGATGGAATATCAAAAATTCCAGTTCCAGCTGAGTTTACCACTGCCGCCCTAGTCCACTTTTACACGAGGAAACTGAATTTCCAGAAACTTTCACTTTGTTGGAAAGAAGTGCACGACGTAAGTGGGGTGAACAAAAATCCCCCGGTCAACAATTGAAGAGATTTTTTTAAATTCATTCTCACACTTGGTAGTGTTTGTCTACGTTCAACCAACAGACTTTATATGGAAACTACAGAAAATCTCTTACGATTTTTTTTCTTCGTGAGATTTTAGAAGAAATTAAAGGCACCAACACCAGCCTTTTAGTTCTTGGAATTTTCGTTTCAGCAGTTCCGCCACTGGGTAATTCGTTGTCGATCTTTCAACACTAGACTTTTTTCCACTGCCTACAGACAGGTATTGAACAATGAAGTGCTAATTATTCATGTGGGCAATGTTTCTTTTGGAATATAAATGTGGTTAGTCACAAAAGAATATAGATTTTCCAGTTATAGCCATTGTTTATCGACAACTTTTCCATGGTGCAACATTTTAGAACATTTTATTCATTGCAATGTAAAGTGAAATCTTGCTTAACAAGCGAATTCTGTATTCTGTTTCAGTTTTTGACGCAAATTTCAATTTGCTATGATTGACAATAAAACATGAAAACATTTCCTCCCGCCATCGCTAGTAAAAAAAGTGTTAATAAATGATTTTCTATTAATTTGCATCATTTATTTTTAATTTTCGTGTTTTATTTTGCAAAAGTCGCTGTTCTGCAAAATTTCCTAAATAAAATGCAACTGATTAAATAAGCTGAAGAAGAATACGATTTGTTTGAAAACAATATAAATGAATTCTTATTGGGAATTAACCATTTCTAATAAAATATACATTACTTTACCAACACGAAGGAAAAAATATCCAGACACGAAAAAGTGAGGTAAATAGGTGGCACTCAAATATTGAGTACTTAATGGCAGCACTTAAAGATCATCCAACACTCAATGGATCTCTGCCACCAAATGTCAGAAGTGTCACTGTGAAATTAAAAAAAAAAAAAAAAAAACAATCTGATAGCACTCCCTGGTTGGAAAACAAAACCAAATGCAGAAGGCACGAAGGCGAGCCAAAAAAGTCGTGTGTTTAATAATAGTGATTAATATGTAATAAAATCAGATTTTTTTATCAAGCACTTGAAAAAATGTTCACAAAAATGTTTAAACACTAATTAATAGGTAATTCGATCGCAAATTTAAGTTTTCAGTTCCAAATACAATAAATAATCAAATGACTGGATTTTTAACACTGCCAAAAGCATGTAAATATTTTCCAACCAGGGACTTTTTTTGTTGTTGTTTTTAGATGTCAAATAAGAAAGAGAAAAGACAAAGACAAATCTTGGAAGACCTCTATCGGCGGTGGTGAAATGTCCATCTATCAATTTTCGGTCGCCAATGGTACCGTACCGGGTTCGACACCACTTCAGGAGCGAATTCGTGTCGAAATTTGTGCTAAAAAACTTGGCGGAGTTGGTTTGACATTAGACGTATTTAATTATCGCCGATGATTCATATGTGCCTGATTGCATGGGTAGTTTTACTGAAGAGCGCATCGGTGGGACAGGTAGATTTTATCTGCGTAAAAAAGAGAAGGTAGATTCCACCCAAATTTCACCGATGCGCCAGTTTCATTTAATATTTTCGGATTCAGCATGAAACGTGTGAGTGAGATATAACGGGTGATTTTTTAAGAGGTTTAGAACTTTTTAAAAAAAAAAAATACAAAAAATTCGAAAAAATGAATGAAATATTTATTTGAATCGATAGTTTGAACCTTGCAATTTAATGTTTAAAGATAATTTCATGCAAATGTTGACCGCGGCTGCGTCTCAGGTAGCCCATCCGCTGAGTCCAATTTTGGCATACTCTTTCACACATATCGGCCGGTATCTCACGAATGAATGCATGGATGTTGGCTTCCAGTGCGTCAATCGAAGCGGGCTTGTCCCTATAGACATTAGCCTTGACATACCCCCACAAAAAATAATCTAATGGTGTCAAATCGCACGATCTAGGCGGCCAATTGACCGGCCCGAAACGTGAAATTAACTGTTCACCAAACTCGCCTCGCAATTGCGCCATTGTTTCGCGTGCTGTGTGGCATGTGGCACCGTCTTGTTGAAACCACATATCATGCAAATCAAGAACTTCCATTTCGGGCAAAAAAAAGTTTGTTATCATCGCTCGGTAGCGTTCACCATTGACAGTAACGCTGCGATTCGCATCATCTTTGAAGAAATAGGCCCAATAATGCCGCCGGCCCATAAACCGCACCAAACAGTGGCTTTTTCGGGATGCATTGGTAGCTGTTGCAATGCTTCTGGCAGATCTTCACTCCAAATGCGGCAATTTTGCTTATTTACGTACCCATTCAACCAAAAATGAGCCTCATCGCTGAACACAAGCAGCGCGCGATGAACATTTCGAACCGAGCACGAATTTTGATAGTAAAATTCAATAATTTGCAAGCGTTGTTCATTTGTTAGACGATCCATGGTTAAATTGCAAACCAAACTGAAGCTGTTTGACAGTGACACAAGGTACTAAACACACGTCAGCTGTCAAAACCAGTGTTGCCAAAACCAAACCAGCTTAAAAATCACCCTTTATATGGATTTTAAGGGTGTGAGATAGGGAAGGGTAGATTGAAATGAAAGGATTTTTCTTCACCGTGTAATCATGAGTTCAGTAAAAAGACCCATGTAATCAGGCACTATAGATCATCTCATGAATAGGTTTATGTGCCTGATTACATGCACAGATTAGCCATATGAAGATGAGAATGTTTCGTACGTTTCACCCTCCAAAACCCATTTGTTTACATTGTTGTATTTGTAATTTCTTCCCGCGTCGATGAATAGATGTGAATTGCAACAACAATTTAACCAGGTGTGTGAAGTTCCCTACTGTCTATGTGTGAGATTTTTATACACACATTCTCATTTTTTATCTGATAACTGCCAGTTCAAGCTTGTAGGCAAATTAAAATGGCTGCCGGGGATTCTCATCTTCATGTTGCTAATCTGTGATTACATGGGTCGTTTTACTGAAGAGCGCATCGCGTGAGAGAGTTAGATTTTATGTGCGTAAAAAAGAGAAGGTGAAATCTACCTGTAATGATGTAATCAGCCACTGTGAGCCTATTTAGTTTTTGAGCGTTCGGTGAATACCGGGCTAAATGTTATTATAAGATGATTTGCCCAACCAAGAAAATATTTTGTGCCCGTTCGTTTCGCAAAACTGTTATTTGTGGGCAAAATATGAAAAAACTGATATTTAGAGACGAGCAACATTTTTTTTACCGAAACCTTTTTTCTCCTCGACCAGTAAGAATGAAAATAAATCGGTTTAAACCAAATACAGGTCCAAATGGAAAGGGCTTTCGTTCTCAAAATAAATGGGAAACCTTTCTCTTTGAATCGATTTAACGTACATAAATAGGTATAAACTTGTTTAAACTCTCTGGTAAACTAATCTAAATTTTTCAGAATGTAAAAAGGCAAGAAAAGTTTCAGGGAGATGGATCTCTGAAAAATTCTTAAATCGAAAGTGAAAAAAACTAAGAGATGTTTTCTCCTCAAAGCAGTGGTAAGGAAACCCTAAATCTTTCTCTGTATCTTTTCTTATCTATTCATCCCTGAAAGCTCAATGCCCTACCTCTATTTGGTAATTCGAATCGCCGTAAATTTAGTCTCAAACTTCATGTCGAAAAATTAAGGATCAAATAGCTATTTTACATTTATTATTCCAAATTACAATAATTATTGTTTATAAAAATGGGAAAGAAAATGTATCCAAGCATTAACGAAAAAGCTGGCTTTACTGACGCCCCACCGTCTTATGGTCAAACTATTCAACAGCATCCATATCCAACAGCTCCAGAAGCTCCACCAACAGCATACATTCCATCACCCCCGATTCAAACGCAGCCACAACAACAAGCACCAATAATTTTGGTCCAAAGTGGGTATTTTGTATAAAATGTTTTATAATATACCTAATCTATTTATTCCCGATCTAGCTTTACATCCACTAGGACCCCGTCCATGTACTTTGGTGTGTCCTAGTTGTCATCAACAGCAAAAGACTAAAGTTCGAACAGAATCATCTATGAAGACACATCTTTTCGCCGCCATATTATGCTTTTTGGGGTACGTTAATTTTAATCTCACTTGTACCAAACCAATGAATATGATTGCAGTTCTTTAATCATTTGTTTGTTGTATTGATTTTTCATAACATCCATTCAACAGGTTTTGCTGTTGTGCATGTTTGCCGTACTGTATGAATACTTGTCAAAATACAAATCATTATTGCAGCAAATGCAATGCCTATATTGGAATGTATAACAAGTAAATGTTCTTTTATTCTGTTAATTTATTCAGAATTGTGCTCAAAGTTAGAGTACGTTTTATTGTCATTTAGTTTGTATGAGCGTTTTAATTTGTGTTCTAATATTATATTCAGTTTTTGGTATGAATAAGTAGGTAAATATTGTTTTTTCTGGTATTTTGTATTCTATACCACCAAATTTTTCTTTTTCGATTCTCAAGGAAAATCTTACGAAGAATTAAAAATTAACATTTTGAAATATAAATTGTACATTTATGTATAAATTATAAGTATAGTTCGTGAACAATAAATGTGAATGATTAAACAAAAAAAGATAATGATGTAACAAGGTGTTTTAACTTGCGGTATAGGATGATACTGCAAGGTCATGCTATGGATTCGTAAGAAAAACCAAAACAATATCAGGGGTTTGTTACTTCTTATTCACTAAATTAGTTTTGAGTTTGAACCTTCGACTAGAGTTTGCCATTTATAACAAAGAGTTCAAAAGGTATGTTCATTGTTCAATTGCTGGCTTAAGTTGCATTGGTTGTTTTTTTTACTTAAAAAATATGTTTTTTTTTTAATATTCTACTATAAAAGAGTGAAATTTCGCAAAATTCTGAAATTCTAAAATGACACCTAATCATAAATATGTAAAAAAAAATCTGACTTTATTTAAATTTCGCAACCAAAATAAATAAATTTGGTGGTACGATAGCTCGTGGAGAACCAGAGGCAAATCTGAACTATTCCTGTGTCCGGTAGAAATGCAGGAGCCGAATCTGAACGGGTGACTTCAGAGTCACTTTTTCATGACAGAAGATATTCTCGGAGGATTTGAAAATTCCTCGCAAGTTTTTATAGGTGGCGTGTAGGCTGGGATTCGATCCTCAGTACTTCGGGGTCATACTACTAGTGGATAAAATATTGCGTTCCAAAATCAATTAATTTCAAATGTTTTCACACTCTCATACCTAAGTTTATCAATACTTACCTACTCTATAATCGATAAGCTCGAGATCGTGCGATCCAGTCGTGCATTTTATTTAACAAATATCATGAAGCAACTCAATACGCTTAAAATTTTACTTTTTATTATAATAAGCGAAGAAGCATTCTGTCGAACCAATGCAGAGAGCGGGGGTATAGTTCCTTAATGGCAAAGATAAGTTTATTTTTGAGAAGTGAAATATAAGATTAGATAAGATAAGACGGTTCCTGAATTGGAAATGTCAATTTTATAAAAGAACTCTTAACTTTAAAAAAAGGAATAGGTACTACTACATATTTATATTTTTGTTGTGAGTGGTAGTGGTTTTTTCCATTTATTTAATCTGCTTCTGCGTTGCCATCGTTCCAAACTAGAGAATGACGCCCCTCAAAGCTTGTACGTGTATATATGCCGAATACGGACATAGTACTATAATTTGGAGAGCATAAGGCCATATTTAGATCCTTAACTGCCGAATCAAAAGCATTTTTACGATTATTATAATTGAGTTTGTATGCATCAATGTCACTTGCGGGCATATCTAACGACAGCATTACATTCAGAATAATATCCAAGATACTCTTGTTACCCAGGCATACATAGAATTCTGTAGGGAATCGTGTAGCTTTATTTACAATGTTACGCGCACGGTTCATATTATTGAATTGAATTCTGGCAATTCCTCGAGAATAGGGCTCAAAGAATTGAGTACCTATTAAGGTCCGAGCCCAATGTTGTAGATCAGCATACGTTACCCAATCCTGCAAGGAAAAAAAGTGTAACTCCTCAGACTCTCCGTATCCCATCCCTATGGCTTTATTAGAGTATGGTTTTGGACTAGATGCCCCAGAATTAGATAGTCTCGGTGTCGGTGGCGTAGAACAACTACTCGATGATACAGGCTTAATAGAAAAAAAAATGTTTTAAGCACATTTGAATGTGTCAAGTACATAAAGGAAATTTACGTTACCATTTCATCTAAGGACAAACTGTCCAACTCCTCATTCACGTGCCCCATTACTAGGCTGATGCGTCTTTGTTTTCTTGTTTATAAAAACAAAAAACTTTAGTGTTTTGTTGAAGAATCGCAATCGGTTAATAGGTAGTGTTGTTGAGCACAGTAAATTTATATTTATTTGATGTGTATTTGTGTCACAGATTAACCATATGAAGATGAGAATGTTTCGTACGTTTCACCCTTCAAAACCCATTTTTTTCCATTGTTGTATTTGTAATTTCTTCCCGCGTCGATGAATAGATGTGAATTGCAACAACAATTTAACCCGGTGTGTGAAGATCCCTACTGTCTATGTGTGAGATTTTTATACACACATTTTCATTTTTTATCTGATAACTGCCAGTTCAAGCTTGTAGGCAAATTAAAATGGCTGCCGGGGATTCTCATCTTCATGTGGCTAATCTGTGATTTGTGTACTTTGGTTGTTGAGCAGTTCTCACCAAGTCACTCAAAACTTATAACTCGCCCAGAGCAAAGATACGCGATTATAAAGATGGGATGTTTCGTACGTTTCACCCTCCAAAACCCATTTAGAACCGATCAAAAACCTATCCGATAATCCAAAAATGATGTTTTTGCATCAGCTGTTTTTTCACAGGCAAGATCGCTTTGGATACAATCGTGAACGCGGCCATTGTTGTTTTTGTAATGCGTGATTAACCACACGAAGATGAGAATGTTTCGTACGTTTCACCCTTCAAAACCCATTTTTTTCCATTGTTGTATTTGTAATTTCTTCCCGCGTCGATGAATAGATGTGAATTACAACAACTATTTAACCGGTGTCTGAAGATCCCTACTGTCTATGTGTGTGTATGTTTTTTTATACACACATTTTCATTTTTTATCTGATATGTGACAGTTCAAGCTTGTAGGCAAATTAAAATGACTGCCGGGGATTCTCATCTTCATGTGTCTAATGGCGAATTCCTTACAACAAAGAAATCGAATTTTTTCTAAACAGAATCGAATTTTTTCTAAACAAAATCGATCCTTTTCTGTCAAAACAAATCTTGCGTTTTTAGCAAGATTTCACACTGATTTGCACACACACTATGAAGACTTGATATTTCTAATACGTCAAATTGAAAGTCGCTGAATTTTTGGAAGACGAGTTGTTGATTTTTTGGTTGCAACGAATTCTACATAATTTAACAAAATATTCAACACTATATTCAGTCAATACAGCTATAAAAATAATTTATTGTGCGTTGTTCATTATTTGACAAAAAAAATAGCTTTCGCGAGTGAAAGACGTGTTAAAAACTTTCAGTGCAAGTGAAAACTTTTCAATAACAATTTTCTTTAAAAATATATGTGCAAATAGAAGTTCAAACAATTAAAATGCACCAATAAATTGGCTAATATCTTTTATTTATAAATTTAATTCTATTGGTACAATATTTTTCTCACAACAAAACCAAACAACCTTAATAGTTTTGTGAATAATTTCTTGACGTTTTGCGTCAATTGCAGCTATAAAGTAACACAAACACAATCACACCAAAAAAATATCGATTCTTTTACGAAATACGAATTCCTTTCAATTGACAGAAAAAATTCGATTCTGTTTAGAAAAAATTCGATTTCTTTTTTGAAAGGAATTCGCCATAAATTTGTGCTGAAAACTGAATGCCCATACTTCTCTCTAATCGTCCTTACCCAGTCTGTGTGTACCGCCGTCTCTTTCTATGTCCCCTTTCACACGAGGAAACAAGTTGCTGGAGATTTTTTTGACGTTTACTTTTAATTTCCTTAAAAATCTCCTGTACCTTTCACACGAAGAAACAAAATCGTGGAAACTTTCTGTAGTTTCCTTTTAAAATAGCTTGGTTGAACACACTCTACTGTGTGTGTGAAGAGGAATGTCAAAAAAATCTCCTCGAATCGTTGACCGGGGAGATTTCATTTTCCCCTCTTACTTCTTGCCCTTCTCAACTACAAACTGATTGTTGCTGGCAACTCAGTTTCCTCGTGTGAAAGGGGACTATCAACTCTTTGTTTTCAGAATGAAGTACTGCCAAGTTATCCGTTGTTACAAAACACTTATGGCGAATTCCTTTCAAAAAAGAAATCGAATTTTTTCTAAACAGAATCGAATTTTTTCTGTCAATTGAAAGGAATTCGTATTTTGTAAAAGAATCGATTTTTTTTGTTGTGATTGTGTTTGTGTTACTTCATAGCTTCAATTGACGCAAAATGTCAAGAAATTATTCACAAAACTATTAAGGTTGTTTGTTTTTGTTGTGAGAAAAATGTTTTACCAATAGAATTAAATTAATAAATAAAAGATATTAGCCAGCTTATATGGTACCAATTTGTTGGTACATTTTATTTGTTTGAACTTCTATTTGCACATATATTTTTAAAGAAAATTGTTAAAGAAAAGTTTTCACTTGCACTGAAAGTTTTTAACACGTGTTCCACTCGCGAAAGCTATTTTTTTTTGTCAAATTTGTGTTTGATAATGAACAACGCACAATAAATTATTTTTATAGCTGTATTGACTGAATATATTGTTGAATATTTTGTTAAATTATGTAGAATTCGTTGCAACCAAAAAATAAACAACTCATCTTCCAAAAATTCCGCGAATTTCAATTTGACGTATTAGAAATGTCAAGTCTTCATAGTGTGTGTGCAAATCAGTGTGAAATCTTGCTAAAAACGCAAGACTTGTTTTGACAGAAAAGAATCGATTTTGTTTAGAAAAAATTCGATTCTGTTTAGAAAAAATTTGATTTCTTTGTTGTAAGGAATTCGCCATTATTAATTTCAAGAATTACTTCAAATTAGAACAATTTAGAGAGAAAAAGCAAATTATGACTTTGATAGCAGCTGTACCATTGACTTATTATATAATAAGTCAATGAGCTGTACGATATTCTAAGACTTTATCTAAACGAGCAAGCACTAAGGATTACACCTGTATTATATTCTAAGACTTTATCTAAACCGAAATAGCGCCCCGCGCGCTACAATGGTTTCACAATGTGAGGAGATAACGAGACGTCAGCGTGACGAGAAACGCTACCAACTTTTTCTCGTTGTAAAATCGTTTTCCAATTTTCAATGCGGCGAGCTTTTTCGCGACAAAAACTAATGTTTGCAAAATAAGATCAATTAAATATAAACAAAAGCCGTGTTTTTTTTCAAGCCGCGGGAGATTTGGTTGAAAAAAACGACATCGGGGAGTAGCGACGCCATTACTGAAACAAAATGGAGTTTCCATACAAACTATCGATAACAAGTTTGCAATTCACGCCGGTAACACAATTTTTCTCCGGGCTTAAGTTAAGCCCCGAGAATTCTCCGCGCTTAGCTAAGCCCGAAGGGGATTAGTTGTTGTTACATTTAACATGTAAATTGCAGGACAGGACGTCGTTTTTTTCGATCGATTTCCTTGGGGCTTGCAAAAAAACGCTATTAAAATAACATACAAAACAATAGATTTATCACTAACTTTATTCGTTAAATTCAATTGATCATGTCTTTCTTTAAAAATATGTAATTACTTAGCAAAAAATGAAAATCGTCGTCACTTCACGTCGTCTTGAGGACAAGAAATGCATTATTGCGTATATTCTGGTATAATCTTATTGCTTAAAATTAGTTTGACAACTACAACGAGTTCTCGTCACACTCACGTGTCAGTTCCTCGTTGCATTTTGTGAATCAGGCTTCACATTCATATGGGTAATCTCTGTACCAGAGTCGCGTTTGCAGCTTCAGCTCCGTTGACTGCTTTCAAACGGTACAACTTCTTCTTGCGATTTTAAAGAACGTAGGCGAGGCACGTCCACAATTTTAAATTAAAAGCGAAATATGCTAAAATCAATTTTGTGTTTCATTGAAAATGTTCGGGTTCCGTGGTATAAAGAACACATGGTATGATCACGGTAGTTTATAAGCAAAAGAAGTGTGGGGTGAGGGATCTCGTGAGACACGAAGAACACATAAAAACTGGACTCATGACTCTCATTTATTGTTGTTTCAATGTGCGGAATGTTGAAATTGTTGTTGTTTCAATGTATTTTAAGGTACCTCAAAGATTCTAATCTAATGGTCTATCTTTCCGATCTAAACAGGGTCTATGATATTCAACGTTGAATTTTCCGTTCGTTCTGCGTCACTTGGCTACAAAACAGTCAGCGTATAGAAAAAAAGAGAAACAAAAACTAAAGTGAAGTGAATTACGTCACTCGGTGACATTATGCGTGAGAGAGATAGGATAACAACATACATAATTTCATACCATGTATTTTATATACCTTGATCGCGTTCCTGCTTTCTGAAATACCCATACATGATGATCATTTATGAACAACCAAAACTTAAAACTTATTATGCTGTCAAAAGTCAAAACAGCTATGCGAAATCTCTCCGGTAGCCACATATTATTATCCATATAAATCATCTCATGAAAATAAAACAATACGGATCTTATGGGGTTTTCCATTGGTAAATTCAGATTTCAATTTAAAAATTGATTTTTTTCGTGGTGAATGGTACACGATTTAAAATTGATTTGTTTTTGTCATTGTATTTGTGTTGTCTCGTTTCTGTGTCAATATTTCAAACAAAATTTCATCCCTTGATGCACTTTAAGAAGAGAAAGATAGGCTTGATGAAGTTACCGATTCATTTTGAACTGCTTCTATTTATAATAGGCAATGATTTCTCACATATTTTGAACATAATTTGCACACACGAAATAAATTAAACAAATAAAAAATACAATTGAAAACTGACAGCTGTAAATTATGTTTGTGTTAGTACATGGAGGGTTAAATCTGCCGAAAAATTTAGATCTGCAAAATTGATTTTAAATCAAAAATTAATCAATTTATTTTGCCCAAAATGGAACTCAATTTGTCAAAAACGCCTTTTTTACAGATCCAAATCAAAAGTAAATTGATTTATTTAACCAATGGAAAACCCCATTAGTAACAACTACTGTAACCGTTTTTTGTAATCAGAGATGGTTCATAAAATAGTTGCATTAAAACAAAAACACGAGATCGATCCTGCTATCTATCGGGATTACGTTTTATGAACCAAAAGTTTAGTTTTTGTAAATGGTTAGGAATTGTGAACTGTAGTGTAAAGAAAAAGACACCGAATAAATTAAAAATAAACAAACTTAAGTAAAAAAGATATAGGTATACAACACACTTTTGTCACTAAGATCTGTATTGTTTTATTTTCATGAGATGATCCATATGGACATCAGCGATAGTAAAATGCGGCTTGTGTTGTATACCCATCTCTTTTTTCACTATATTTGTTTATTTCTTATATATTCGTTGTTTTTTTTCTTCACACTACAGTTTACTCCTCTTAACCATTTGCAAAGCTGAGAAGCAAGAGCAAAAACTAAGCTTGTGTTTCATGAAACGCGTGATCCCGATAGAGAGCAGGATATCGTGTTGTTGTTGTTATGCATGTATCATTACTAGATATACCGTTACCAAGAAGCTTGGATGCAAATCGATTCAGAATCGAATTTTTTGTTCACTTATGTTTATATTTCATAATATAGTTGTGAAGCGAAATGTTTGTTATATTTTTGTTGCTGCTGTGAAATATGAATGTCAAAGTGCAAAAGTTAATAACCGGTTTTTTGAACTGGTTGTTGGGTTTAAGAAGAAATACCAGTTTTAACCGAGATACAAAATTCACCGACAAAAGCTAGCTATAACCCAATCAAAATAACCGGTTTCGCTTTCAACCGGCCAGTTTTTCCTCATACCTATAGTTAAGTCTTTTTCTATCACACGTTCAAAGAGAGCTGATGGATTTACTTTTTTGTTACTTTGTAATTTCAGTTTTGATTAAAAATCCAATCCATAACTTATCGACCTCTGTATCGCATTCGCAAGTAAAAAACAGATTTTCGTTCTTTTAAAATTTAAATACTGTTTTGAACAAAATACTGATGAGATAACTAGCACAAGATTATCTTTTTTTTAATCACATGGGGTAAAAAATAAACAAACAATCGAACTATGACGCAAAACTGGCTCTTCTCAGATGTAATCCAAGCACTATATCTTCGTTAAATACAAAACAAACTCAAC
Source organism: Leucozona laternaria (assembly GCA_932273885.2). NCBI lineage: Eukaryota > Metazoa > Arthropoda > Insecta > Diptera > Syrphidae > Leucozona > Leucozona laternaria. The sequence goes on from OW026368.1 coordinate 10,101,766, forward strand.
GTCACAAACAACACCGTCTCCATTAAAATTTAAGCTGAGATAGTGAAACATATAAGCAGTCAAAAGCTTTCACACTTTTGCTTGTATAATAAGCTTCTCCATATTGACTGCGAAAGAATTATTCAGTTTGAAATTATTACCCACAGGCCATTAGCGGTGTGTGTAGAGTGCTCATCGTTGGTTTAACTCAGATTTCCATTAGATTATTTTTTTGATAATTGGAGAAGGCAAACTTTAATAAACACACAATGGACTACACATCCCCACCCTCGTACGATCAGGCAACTGGAAGCAACATTACTCAGCCGTCTCAGCAAAGATCATATCCGAAGCCACCACTAGGATTTATTCCTGCTGACAACTTCTCCAATGTCCCACCAGTTCAACAACATCCAATTTATACTACCAATTACCCCCAACAGCAAGGACAACCACAACCACAACCTACCAGAGTTGTTTACATTCAAAGTGAGATCTAAAACGAAAACCTTCCCTTAATGGATAGTATAAAATAAATTCTTATTTATCTGACAGACCAAGTGCTTCCGCTGGGACCAAGGGAGGTCTACGTAACGTGTCCTCATTGTCATATTCAAAAACTGTCTCGAATTGAACCTGAGCCCAGTTCAAAAACACATCTTATGGCAGCGCTTCTGTGTATTTTAGGGTGAGTGACTCAATTTCTGATAGAAGTTTTATATGTACGAATGTATATATGCCCGTCTGACAATGACAATTCCTATTTAATTTTAGATTCTGGTGCTGTGCTTGTTTGCCATATTGCATAGAAAGTTGCATGAACGTCAACCATTACTGTGGAAATTGCAATAATTTCCTTGGCACATATACTAGTGACGGTGTCGTACGATGAAAACCGGATTATAAAATTTCGATAAAAATAAAAATACCCACGTGCGCTCAGGGTTTTTTTTTTTAAATATACCTTCATACACATATATATCTTATGAGCAGCCTGCACTCGGTAAACTGAGGAATGTGTTTTTTTTAAATTTTAATTTCATTTAACTAATAGATTGTACATTTATCTATAATCTAGGATAGGTACTACAGCCAAAGTTTTGTCTTTTATACCAATATACGAATAAATACATAAATATTATTATTTTCAAACTACTTCTTTAGTGACATGATTTCATTCCAAAAAATAACGATTACACAAAATCAAAATAACGATTTAGGCCTAGTTTTTTAGTGGTGAGTTAAACCAGAGTTAGCTTACTCTAGAAGTGAATTAACCCACAGTGAACTGAGGAAACAGTTTTACACTGAGGAATGCATGTGAAACGATTAAACAAAGTCGGTGAATAATACATCAAAAGCATCTGTTCATTTTATCTCGTGTTAACTCACCAAATTTGATGAGTTAACTCGGGTTTAACTTTAGTCGCGTTTATAACATGAATTTTAAAAATTTGACCTTTAAGCTAAAGATCTTTAAACCAAAGTAAAATGTTAGGCTTTCATTTTATATTTCAATATGTTTTCATTCACTTTATTCAAAAATTACAATTTCACGGTACAGCTTTTTTTAAATGAATAGGTACCTACATATAAGTATACGGAACAGATACGTTTTTGTTGCAATTTTTTTTGAGATACGATACATTTTTTCATCAACTTAATCAATTTTAATAAGAGTGCTAGAATTGAATTCCAGTGACAAAACTGTATATTAAATATGATATCATGATAAATTAATTTATGATATACAAAATAAATACATATCCCTTATAACTCTATAAATGTATGGTTTGTCTAAAAAGCTTTGGCGAAATAAGTTTTGATATGGTTAAGTGGTTGTTGATGTTTTTGAAATAAAAATACATACTTATCAACCGTTCTTTGTTTTCTGTGCCGAAATAAATAAAACAAATAACAACAACACTGTTCCGATACAATAAAAGCTTCAAGTAATGATAATAATGATTATAAGAAGCTTTAGGGCGATTCCATATCCATATAAATATAAACGGCTTTTAACTGATAACCATAAAATACAATTATTTATAATTGAAAAAATAAATACATACATAAATTTATTACAAAAGTTTTAATGATTCATTTCCTATAAGCGGAAATATGATTAATTTCGTTTGTTATTATTTTATTTCGCCAGTCTGAACTAGTTAGCGATTTATTGGTAGGCAGGGCTGGCGGAAGAGCTCTTGGGGGTATAGATACTCAATATTCCAGTACTTAAGATTTCCAAACGAAAGTTTTATCTTTGCATATATCCAAATTTCAAATAATAAAAACTGTGACATATGTAAACGTCAACTTATGGGAACTGTGTATGAGCCCTTTATTTTGAACGTGGTTTAAGTCCCACAGTTCGATCAACCGATTGCTCTTGCAGACAAAAATTATTGCAAAAGTTATAATTTTTGTTTGTAGTGGATGTGACATCTAACTTTATTTATCTGTGTTGGAACTTAGCATAAGATATGCATACAAAATGAGTGTAGCTATTCTTACAGATTTTCAGAAGTAGATATTCATGCCGATTATGGAATTCGCAATAATGGATTCGCAGTGATTCGCAGTGCTGTGTTCTCTTTTCTTTTCATGGCGAATGAGTAGAGAGGAACGAGTGGACTGCACTGCGAATCCAGAATTGCGAATTCCATAATCGGCATGATTATGTTTTTATTTAAATAGGAAATGATTCTCTGTCATTTGCCCTAAGTGTGAATTTTATCTTCACGATTAGATTAATAGAACTTAAGGTACAGGGTCTTTCATTAGGCGCTTCCTATCTTTTATTTTAAATGAAACGTATGTGTGAGATATCTTCAAAATTCATCCAGAAATGGGCCTCATCGCTGAAGATGACCGTCAATAGACGAAGGGCAAGGAACGTTGCCCGAACAGAACACCCATTTTGATAAAACAATTTTATCAATTGCACGTGTTGTTGAACGCTATGTCCATCCATAGTGATTCGGTAAAACAGACTGAGTAAATGACAGCCAATTTGACAGATGAAGCTTCGAAAATATGATCGCTATCAACTGTCAAAGTTCCGAAGTTCCTATTGGAAGACCCTTTATAAGCTTCTTAAGCGGGATATTCATTGTTCAAATGCTTGTCATGCATGTGAGAGTGTATTAGTAAAAATGAAACACGTATACATTGTGTGTATGCTTGAAGCAAAATCAAAAAGTTTTGATTTTTGTTCAATCAGATAGCCAGAATTGAAATAATGTATATTTGAGAATGATTGCGTGATCAAGCATAGGCACATTTTCGCATAGAAATTTAATTAAAAATAAATGATTGAAGACTCATGCATGAAGTGTGTATAGGTATGCAACGTCAAAAAAAAATTATTAATACACTCTCACATGCATGACAAGCATTTGAACAATGTATATCCCGCTTTACGCATACCTTACGGCATTTTAAAAAAATAATTTTTTTGATTTTTTGCTATGCATAAGATCTCCAAATAATAAGGTTCGGCAATAAGGTTCGCTTAAAAAGCTTAAATATCATGAGTTCTTCGGATGGTGAAGATAAAAGTCTTTGCACTTAGGGAAAATGGCAGAGCGTTTTGAAATTACACCGGCAGTTTTCTTGTTTGACATCCGAGCGTCAGTTCTTCGTGTATACCGTCCGTCTTTGGAACTTTCTGCCGCGACACTTAAGAGATATGGTTAAGGCTGATATCTTTTTTTTCTGAAAAAAAAGGATATACCCGCCAAATTTGGAGATTTCGCGGGATATCAGAATCAGAAAAAAAGGATAAAACAAGGATACAAAAACAATAAATTTCCACCACAAATCATATTCGAAAATAGAAAATAATCTCTAAGAAACATTTTAATGATCAATCTATCAACAATGTTGCATCGATGTCGTCTTCGATGTCATTGTCACTAGCATCTGAAGCACATTGCTGCATCACATATTTCTCTTTTTGAGAGTTTTGGCGAGACTTGATTTTACAAAGTTGTAGAATTCAATGCTATGGAAAATGGCTCAGGCGTCAGGCACTTTTAACAAAAAGTGTCACTCTTTGTTTTCACGATTTTGAGAAATGGATACTTTTCTCGAAGTTTAGCGTTCAAAACACATTCCCCTTTAGTTGGTTTTGGCATTTTTTCAATTCGAAATAATTCAAAATAATAAAACTAACCAAAAGAGTTGCGCAGATAAAAACAATAAAGACAATTACAGCTTAGCTACGCTAACTGTGAACATATACGTTTAATCGTCGCACTATTTGATTGATCGTTTTAGCTTTTTCCATTAAATTGAAAACATTTTTCGTTTGAAATTTTCCGAAGCTGAAAAAAGGGATATTAAAAGGATAACGCGGGATTTAAGAAGCGTTCACGGGATAGTTTTTTCGAAGTCGGAACGCGAAAAAAGGTTAGATACCAGCATTAGATATGGTAGATAAGAGGAGATTTCAAAATGAACTTAAGGCATATTTAATTAATTGAATTGTTGTAAAATGTAATATGTATTTCATTTCATTAATATCTAATATATTTTTTTTAAGTATTTAGTTTCTTTATCTTAGTTTATTTCTTCCTAAAGCTGTTTATGAGATCGTTTTCATTATGTAAATTAGTAATATTAACTTTGCACTAGCTTATAAGATTATCAATTTTAATGTGTATAAGAATACGATGAAATAAATAAATCTGAATTCTGAAGTTAATTTTAGTTAATGGGTAAATTGTTAATTCAGATTTCAATTTAAAATTGTAAATTCAGATTTCAATTTAAAAACTAATTTTTTTTCGTGGCGAATTAAACACTTTTTCAAATTGATTTATTTTTGTTATTTTATTCGTGTAGTTTCGTTTCTGTATTTATATTTCAAAAAAACTTCATCCCTTGATGCACTTTAAGAAAATACAGATGAGCTTGATGAAGTTACCGATTAATTTTAAACTGATTGGGACATATTCATATAGTCACTTTTGAGCTCCAGTTTATCTTAGACTGGGGCTTATTCAATGTTATTTAGATAGGATAAACTCAGGTCTAAGATAGACTGGAGTTTAAAAGTGACTATGAATATGCCCCATTCCATTTATTATGAGCGAATATTTCTCACATAGTTTGGACACAATATTCACACCTGAAATAAATTAATCAATTCAAAAAACACATTTGAAAATTGACAGCTGTAAATTATGTTGGTGTTAGTACAGGGAGGGGTAAATCTGCCGAAAAATTCAGATTTGCAAAATTGATTTTAAATCAAAAATGAATCAATTTATTTTGCCCAATGGAACGAAAAGATGGTTGAAATCGGATGTTTGACAGATTCAAATCAAACATAAATTGATTTATTTTACCAATGGAAAAGCCCATAAAAAAAATTTTAGAATCGATATTTTTAAACCTCTTTCCCCACCACCAACACCGCCCCAGCGTCAAAAAATCCTGCCACCCTTCACCCATCTACAAACCCTTCGTAGGTACCTATGGGTATACTCAATTTTTGATTATATTTCCACACCCAAAATTAACTGTCAGCTCTTGGACTATACTTGAAACTCAGATTGTGACTTTAGTGGAAAGTCACAATCTAAAAATGGACTTAAAGAGCGGTGTGGTGTGTGTGCAAAAGTCGGAAAACCGACTTTGACTTAAAAGTGTTTTTATTGTCATAAGAAGAAATAAACTTCATATTGACATGCGTAGGCATATCAAAGGTCAAAGACATTGAACAAAACAAATTTTTAATTGAATAGTTAATAGGTACCTACTAAATTGATGACAAATACCTAACCTACACAGCAGACGTGACTTAACGGAGAATAAGACCATTTACATCCATCCATTCAAGTAGGTATTATTTTTGTCAGCGATCTAAAACGTATCAAATTTTGTCTAGAAACGAACTTATTTTATTGAAAATACAACTTAAAAATGTACCTACATATTGTAACGATTTAATAATTACCCAACTACTTTTTGAAACAAAAGGGAAATCCTCTAACTGTTCCCAGCGCCATCTATTTGAGAAGCTAGACACCATAGAATGTCGGTTCCAGTCAACGATTGGAAAGGAAATTTCTAGAAGGCGATACTCGAATATTCTAGTTTGTACTAGTTCAGACTAGAACCATTTAATTCCCTATATAAGGGGATGTTTTCAAGCGAGTGGACACAGTTTAATTTTGAATGTGATAGCGTAAAAGTAAGCAGTAAAAGTGTATCCGGAAGTGAATTTTAGATTGCATACTATTGAGATTGAAGAATAATAAAAACGATTTGAACTGAAATAAAGTGTGTTTATTCTGAATAGTAAATACGTGGAAGTTATTATTTAAAGGAAATAAGTTTTATTATCGAACCTAGGTAGAACATTACATTGGTGTCAGAAAAGTGGAATAAAACTTATTTCATCTGTGCATTCAGATATTTATGGTGAAAAGTATTTGAAAAATAATAATAAAAACAGTGATAGTGTTTTTGCTATTATTACGAAGTGTTTTGTGCAAAAAAAAAAAAAAGAGACAATGGGTAAGATAGTGAATGAATTGAATTGTGTTGAACTAAAAGCAGAACTGAACAAAAGAGGCCTTCCTACTGCTGGAACGAAAAATGACCTCATTATTCGTCTGCAAGAAGAGTTAAGACAACACGGAGAAAACCCAGACACGTTTTTCTTTGAGATTGAAATGGCCGAAGAACAAGTAAGTCCCTGCTTAGACATGAGTAATATGATGACTTTGTTGTTTGCTCGATTTGATGAACAACGCAGTGAGCAAAAGAATCTTCTCGTAGAACAACGTAATGAGCAAAAGAATCTTCTCGAAGAACAACGTAATGAGCAAAAGAATCTTCTCGAAAAACAAGAAAACAATATGCTGCAAAGATTCCACGAACAGAAAAATCTCCTGGAAGGTAAGCTAGATGCATTCCAGAACAAATTTATTGCTCTTGACGAACGTGTCGAAAAACAATTTCTAACAGTAGACGCAAAACTCGAGAAAGTTCAAGAAAAGTTCGAAGACCAAATTCAGAGCATTACAAATGAATTGGATAAAGTAAGAAAAATGAAGGTTCGAGAAAGTTCTGGGGACTTTCCAAAGCGAAAGGAAATGCATCCACCAACCTTTGATGGACAAACTTCTTGGTCGATCTACAAGAAGCAGTTTGAGGCAGCCGCAGCAACAAATGGCTGGGATGACGAAGACAAATGTATAGCTCTGACGCTTGCCCTTAGAGGATCTGCTGCTGAACTATTGCAAACCATACCAGCAGACAAGAATGGCAACTTCAGAGCTCTTTTTCAGGCTATCGACAAACGTTTTGGAGATGGCCATATGCAAGAAGTCTTCCGCGTCCAACTCAATACTAGAGTTCAGAAAAGAGGAGAGAGTCTGCAGCAATTGCAAGCAGATATCGAAAGGCTTGCCCATTTGGCATATCCAACTGCAGGAGACGAAATTACGAGTCAATTAGCAACTGAAGCCTTTGTCCGTGCTGTATCCGATATCAACCTACAGCGAGCAATTCGAACTGCTGGAAAACGGACGCTTCCGGAGGCATTAGCATTCGCTTTGACTATGGAAGCAGCAGAACAGGCTTCTCAAAGAGTTCATCGAGTAAAAGAAGTGGAAGTTGAAGAATGCTTTTGTCAGAGAATCGCATTCCAAAGAAGCAGGCGAGACGGACCAGTTCGTTGCTGGAACTGTAACAAGACTGGACACCTCCAGCGCCAGTGCAGACTGCCACCGAGAAGAGCTGCATGTCAACACTGTGGAAGCAGAAATAATACTCGAGAACGACAACAGTGGTGTTCAGTTGGGAAACGAGTAAGAACCAACTTAGAGGCGCAGAAGCTGTATTCTGGTATCGATGGCCCCAGAACCACCATCCAAGTCTCACAGGCTAAAAGAGATAACAAAAGTCTGACAGTGGAGGCGTTCTTAAACAACAAGAAACACGTGGCTACAATTGACACTGGTGCCACTGCCTCTATTGTACGAAGAGATTTGGTCAAGACGACATGGCTGCATAACACTAATAGCTATCGTCTGAAAATGGCAACTGGAGAAGCAGCAAAAGTGTATGGAGAAGTTCGTCTTCTTATCCGCTTGGCACAGCTGGAGTTTACACACGTGTTTCTGGTAGCAGACATATGTGACGAGTGCATCATTGGAATTGATTTTATGAAAGAGCATGGAGTAATCCTGGATTTCGGTAAGCAAGTTCTTAAGTGCCAAAATGTAGACATTTCAATGGTTTACGGAGACGAAAAAACATCAACACTAAGAACTGCCATCAAAGAAAGCATGTGCTTGGCTCCTTCTTCAGCAGAGTTGGGTTCAACAAAAATAAACGTTGATTTCGGTATTCATCGAAACCTTATGGCGGAACCAGACACCGAGACTCTTGTGGCACCAAAGAACAACATGGTGCCTGTACGGACATTGAACATTAAACCAGACAAAAGTAAGGTCAAGAAAGCAAAAGCAATTGGGCCATGTCCATCTGCGCCCGCGATATCAAAGATTGACAGTGTGGATAACCTTAAAGAAAGACTTAATGACATTCACCAAAGAACAAGGACAAACATGAAAACATGCAGTGACCGGATGAAAACACGATATGACGCACGAGCAACATCGACAGGATTTCAAGAAGGAGACCTTGTGTGGTTTTATAATCCCCATCGACAAAAGGGGCTGTCACCAAAACTTCAACAAAACTGGGAAGGCCCTTACACTCTTGTGAAAAGAATTAATGATGTGGTTTACCGTATACGGAGAGGGGTGAGAGGCAAATTAAAAGTAGTTCATTGTGACCGTTTATATCGTTATAATGGTGAAAGTAGTGATGGAATTGTTCGGGACGATCAATCCTAAGAGGGGGGCAATGTAACGATTTAATAATTACCCAACTACTTTTTGAAACAAAAGGGAAATCCTCTAACTGTTCCCAGCGCCATCTATTTGAGAAGCTAGACACCATAGAATGTCGGTTCCAGTCAACGATTGGAAAGGAAATTTCTAGAAGGCGATACTCGAATATTCTAGTTTGTACTAGTTCAGACTAGAACCATTTAATTCCCTATATAAGGGGATGTTTTCAAGCGAGTGGACACAGTTTAATTTTGAATGTGATAGCGTAAAAGTAAGCAGTAAAAGTGTATCCGGAAGTGAATTTTAGATTGCATACTATTGAGATTGAAGAATAATAAAAACGATTTGAACTGAAATAAAGTGTGTTTATTCTGAATAGTAAATACGTGGAAGTTATTATTTAAAGGAAATAAGTTTTATTATCGAACCTAGGTAGAACATTACAATATGTAGGTATGTAGGTACATTATAATTATTGTGCCTCAGTTTTTAAATTAAACGAAATCTCCCCAATTTATTTTTCGTTTCTATATATGTACATACATAGGTAACTAAGGTCTGCATGTTAAAGCAAAGAATAAATAATTATTTAAAAGTGTTTACCTTAATTTGCTAAAGTTGAAATCGTATCTACATACACTTAAACAATCATTAATTTATTATTAAAAAAAAAATGAAAGCAAAAGTAAAGAAGAAACGAAAAAATAAACAAGTTAATGTCGAAACAACAGCAAGAGTACCTAATACCTATACGAAAAAATTAAATAAACCAACGAAACAGATACCTACCTAAAATTGTTTTCGGAGTTGCTTTAAACTTCCTCCATTGCACAGATATTCACTGGCAAACAGATAGATCGAAAAAACTACAATTACCAATCTCGAACCAGTTGAAGCCACCACGAATTCAGTGTCTAGCTCATACGCAACCTTAACGAACTGCTGCTCATGACGAATCCGGATTTATATTATTGTTATTAACTGAGAAAGTAATTTTTTGTTTCGGTTGTACAACAAAGTTAATTTAAAAAAAAAAATAAAAATGGATCAAAAACATTCCATGATGTATCCGAGTTTAACTGGGCGAACAGGTCAAGCATCGTCTACATCACACTCACACCACAGTGCAGAAGCGGCGGAAGCGCCACCATCGTACGATATCGCCATGGGCAGTGGGGCAGAGACAGGAGCAACTGCTAGTTCTCCACCAGCTCAAATAGGCTTTCAAAGTCCACCCCAACATCCTCCTGCAATAAGTGCTGCCTTGGAAAGTTACAACATTCCCCCAGAAGAACCAGGTGAGAAAAAGAAAATGGCGGATTATAACAGCGTGCTAACTTAATTCTCCTAAGATGCGGAATCTCTTAAGCTGGGTCCTAGACCATCAAAAATTACATGTCCTGAATGTGGAGAACGTCGTAGGACCCGCATGCATTTTACGGCCAATCGAAGAACTCATATTTTCGCATTGGTTCTTTGTCTTGTTGGGTAGGTTATCACACAGTTTACAAATGTTTTGCAACTAACCTATCACACATACTATACAAAAAAACAGATGGTGCTGCTGTGCATGTAGTGTACCCTATTGCATGAGGAGTTGTAAGACTGGTCATCATTATTGTGCTAAATGTAACAGTTTCCTTGGTTCATACGACCGGAACAGCTATTGAAACGAGAACCGAGTCAACTGTATCGTTTGCTGATATAAAAACAAAAATTAAAAAAAAAAATGACGACTTACGCTGCAAAGTAATGAGTGAATGAGTGTAAATAATCCAACTGTAAATGTGTCTAGTGATAAGAAGAAAAATAAATACAAAAAAAATGTATTCATAAATTTAAACCTCAAGTCTTGTTGTTTTATACGGTGAGATGGAATTATAAATTTGCATACCTTACAATGGTTCTTAACAAGGGATTTGTTTTGCGACTAAATTCGTGATTTAATAATAATAATTGTGTACAATTTTAAAAACTTAACGCTAACGTCAAATGCAAAAGTCCATTTATTTCGTACTGGGTTGGTACTGAGTTTTTTTTAAGAATTGCAAAAAAAAAAAAATATAAATTGATTAAAAGCGGCTTTTAAATGGGTATTTAAAAATATTCTTTATTCTTTTTGGTTAAGCCTATAAGATCAACAGACTTTTTAACATATGTACATGTAAGTACATTTACCTTAACGTAGATTTAAAAGAAGATTTTACAATAAAAATTAGAAATACGTATAGCTAATCCAAATCAAAGAAGTATATATAAGACTTAGGGCCAGTTTCACAGTCAGAAAAGTGGCACTTAAGTGGGAAATGTGAATGATTAAGGCGCAATATCACAGTAGTGCACGCACTTACCTGATTAAATGGTACTTAAGTCTCCGATGTTGGTGACTTAAGTTTCACTTACCCTGGCTATGAAATTTAGCATGTGTTGCATGTACCTACTTTTGATTCTGAATAAATTTTACGGCCTTAAGTCCAGACAATAAATCTAGTCTTGTTTTTTTTTTGCAACCTCGAAGGAAATTGGTCGAAAAAAATGAAATTGCGTCAGCAATTTACATGTTAAATGCAACAACCAGCTAATCCCATTCGGACTTAGTTAAGCCCAAAAAATACTCGGTAACAAAATTGTGTTACCGGGGTGAATTACATACTTGTTATCGATAGCTTGTATGAAAACTCCATTTTGTTTCTGTAATGGCATCGCTAGTCCCCGATGTCTTCTTCTTCAATCAAATCCTTCCCGTCTTGCATAATAATACAGCTTCAATGTTGTTACTTTTAACGTTAATGTTTACTTAAGTCGTTTAAAATGCCCAAAGAAATAGCTTTTAACATCGTTTCTATAGTCAAATTCAATTTTTAAAACGATTTAGAGACGGTATTAAATTTTGCGTCCGTGAGTTTTAATTTTCAGTGGCACCAAAAATTTAAACAATTATATTAAATTCTACTTAGTAGGAAAACATAGGTCTGGCAATGCTCCTTATTACAAGATAAAAAAGATGGCTTCTCGTTAGTTTCCTGTTAAAATTGTTTAAAATATTATAGACACAAACCACATTAAGTGTTCGCTTTTTATATTGCCGATAAGGTAGTGTCGAAAGAATGCAATTCAAAAACTCGACCGTTACTTTCAAACCATGGATATCTACAATATTATATACATAAGGATATAGGAAGTCGATAAGGTAAGTACATATATTATGTACATTCATTGAAATTATTAAAACTAATAAAAAACTGTATTCGGGAAAGCTTTCTTTACATAAAGTTGTATACAAATAATAATACATGCGTACATTAAGTAGGTACATACGGAATGTTAAATATGTATATGTGTATCTTTGTAAATAATTTAACATAAAAACACACAAACAGTCTTCTAAACACACACACCTTTACACCATCATCCGTCACGAGGGTAAACAAATATTGATTGACCTATTTCCCCTCGTAAGGGTGTCGCCCGAAGGCCCTTACCCCAAAAACACAGATTTTTCCTAGTCCCCCAGCATAAATTGTGGACACTGACACTGGCTCAACCAAAGCTCCTATTCTCCAAGTAAAAGGACATCTGAAGGGTATTGGTTTTCATGTTCGTTTGTTTTGTGTTGTGATGTGTTTTTTTATATATGGCTTATATCACCGTTGGCTAGGTTCAGACGACGCCTTTTCGATTCGATTTTTACGTAGGTATACGGGTTTGTCATCGAGTGCAGGACACATTTTAAGCGATGACTTTTATCGGTTCGATTATTTCAAGTTTACGGTTTTATCGGAAAAAGACCCAGAAGCATTTCATTTTAACTAACAATTTTAATGCAAACGTAATAGCCGGCGTGGCGGCGGGGTGGATTCACGTTTTTCACTTGCCTTTTGTATCAACACTGCGGCAAGATTAGAATATAACTTTTAAAAATACGGAGGTACCGCTCACTCCATGCACACAAAACAACACTCAAACGCACTATACCGACAACGGTATTAACAAGAAAACCTTTTTCGTGTAAACGAAACAATAAAGGCTTAACTACATTCACGACTTTTTGCAAAAAAAAGTAGCAAAAAGTGGAAAAGTGAAAACAAAAACATGCTAGGTATAGAGACGCCTGTGTGTTGTTTTTGTTAATCACTTTTGCAAAAAATCTTGAACGTAATCAAGCCTTAAGCGTTTCTTTTTTTTTTCGTTCAGAGTTCATATCGAGCATACTCTGAAAATCTTCTGAACCGGGCGCGTTCTGATCGGTATGATATATTATTGATTGTGAGACACACGTGGCACTTAGCTTTCACCCTCATTTACAATTTACATAATTTATTATTATGTTAGTAGGTATATTTCCTTTTTTCTTAGAAATGTGCTGAAGATTTTTTGTCCGTCATTTAAATTTTGTTATCGGTTTCTCCTAAGGTATTTCTTTCTCTCTGTATAATTTTTTCTTAGCTCATTGAGCACGCTCTGCACGTGTTTTGATCATGAGACCATCTGAACGAAAAAAGAAAACACGATTCTAAGCTCTGAGCTAAAAAAAGAAACATACATTTTTTTTCGACAACTCAGAGGCTCTAATTTGAAATAAAAAAGAAAACCGCCTATGCGGCATTTATCGAATGACAAATTCTTTCGGTGTGCTCGAATACAAAATTCACGTATTCGGGATTTTATATGCGAACAACTTAAACCATGGTAGAGGTACACATGATCGATCATGATGACTGACAGTTTTGCTCACGTCTATTAAATGAGTAGGTAGGTACATTGTGAATGATGGTTAGTCAGGCAAGTTTGCGCACCAAATTTTGTATCAGTCAGTCAGAACTGTCAGTCATATGTTCGATAATGTGTATCATGCTTAAAGGCTCTCCCAAACCAACGCGAAACATTCGGCGCGACAACGAAACTTCCGCCTGTCTTAATTTATTTACATGGAGATTAATGGGAGCACCTACACTGGCGCGATGCGAATCTTCGAATATTATTCAGTCGTCGCATATTCGCGCGAATGTTTCGCGTTGGTTTGGGGCAGCCTTAATAGAAAACTCACTGCATGTACGTTTTTGAAATTGAATAAATGAAATAAGTCCGTATTTACATTTTTTTTTTTCAAAAAAATTAAATTAATGATAATCTAATTACAATTTACCGGTAGTCTTTTTTTTTAAACGAAGAGCTGCAATCAATACAATATGTCTGCTGACTAGGTACCTACCTACATTACTTTTCTATCCCAAAGAAAGATTCACTGTTACGATTCCTAACCTATAAATAATTTTACAAGTACCTCCGAGTAACATAATTAATTTTCTTTAAGGGACTTATTCCATTTTCAAATAAAACGCCTCATATAAATGTCCTTCTGAACGAAGGCTTAATCTAACATGCTTTTTTTTGGATGGAACTTTTTCGATGCCTTCATTATTTTTTTGCTCTCATTTTTACAGAAGATGAGGTAATTGAAATACAAATAAAAACTGAAAGCTTTTCACGCTCCCCGAAGATATGTAGAATGTATGTACATAAAACCTATGTTTAAGATTACTCTCCTGTAATTTCAGTATTAGTGGCAGGTAAATAAGGTATAGAAACTATGCTCCAACTAATTTAATTAAAGAAAACAAACCAAATGTAAGAGAGTTGAAAATAGAAGATGCAAAAACAACGGAAGCAATTGTACCCCTCATCTAGTTATAAAAACAAACATTTTGAAGAATAACCACCGAACATTTTAGTCACATACCTACCAACATATACATTATGTACATGGAAATGATGACATCATTTCATAGGGAATGTTGATAATAGGTATGTATGTATGTATGTATGCTGGAATAAAGACAGAATTTTGCAAATTTTCCAAAAAACATGCTTGCTATCAACTCAGCTATACCTATTCACATTTCTTGGGTTGAAACTGTTGTAATAAGGAAATTACTCAATTCCGAGGAAAATTAAATTTCAGACGTGTTTCTGTAGACAAATGTAGGCGAAAAAATCAATAACTGAGGAAATGTAAATTGAGGTTATGGAAAAAGAATTTAATAACAAAAACAAATACATACACGGCTGTTCTAATTTCCATTCGAATTCTATATCCTCACGTTTTGCAATTTTCGCTGTTCCGAATTCCGTACCTATTCGAAAATCTTTTGCGGATTCGGCAAAACGAACGGATCTACAATCCGCCAAATTGACGTTATAAATTCGGTTACCCTTTTGTTGACGGATAACAATTTCGTTTTTGACAGGTCTTGCATACATAACAGCTGATTTCGGAAATGTTTAGTTGATCAAGTTGGTAAAACTTAAAAGTAAATCCGACTGGAAAGCAGAACAATCGTTTTCAATCCGCACAGATTCAAGTTTCGTTTCCGTTTTTCAAATTCAACCGAATATCATAACAGCCGTATACCTATGTATTGATTGAAAACTTCTGATATGTTTAAGTAATTAGATCAAGCAGATTATGTAATGGCAGATATTTATTAAATCGACATAAGAAAAGAGCTTGATGTCCGTGTCGCTTTTGTGAGTACCTATTGAGAGTTGAGACGGAAGCGAAGAAGATGGGTGTAACGGATATTGAGGGTTCAGCAAAGCGCGGAGAATTTTCGGGGGTTAACTTAAGCACGGAGAAAAACTGTGTTACCGGCGTGAATTGCATATACTACTACTACTTGTTATCGATAGTTTGTATGGAAACTCCTTTTTTTTCTGTAATGGCGTCGTTTTTTTCAACCAAATCCCTTCAGGCTTGCAAAAAACACAGCTAATAGTGTCCATATACAGTCATTGTCAGGCTATTGTAAGACCAACCATCTCTGACAGTGAAATTGTAAAACTTAAGGAAAAAATCTGCCAGCTGTGTGAACAGACAATTTAGCATTACAAGGCAGTTATCTGTATATCAGCTATTGTCAGAACATTGACAGATCTGACAATATTATGACAATGGTCTCTACTTATAGCTTAACGCTTTTTACATTTTTGTTTCGTTCATGTTTCGTTGAGGTGAGTAGGTAAATCCGTTGGCAGCTGTCGGCTTACACTTACAAATTGGGACAGACAAAAGTAATTTTTTGTGGAATAATAACCTATTATTAAGATGTGTCAAAAAAAAAAAACAATTACCTATAAATTGTGAATGATTGTATTGGGAACCTTTGACAGTATATGTTTGCCGAAATCGGGTGTGATTAGAAAACTTTAAGTAATCTATAGCAAATAAGTAGTACCTAAATCTACTTTCCAACAAAACGTCGCGTCGGTATATTTAGCAGCATAAAACACTAGCAAATTCAACCAAATTAATTTCTTTGTGTAAAGAACAACGTTCCACATCTTATCTACAAAAATCGGTAAAAAAAAGTGTGCATGGAGGTTACAGGAGAGCATGTAGGTAAGCTGTTTAGAATATGATGAGCCCACCCGAAGAACAACCATAGAAAAGCAGGTTTCTAATGCGTGTCTTCGAAATCTTCTTACTTGTTATTTTCCACGACTTTTTTATTCGTTCCTTTCGCATTTCCTTTTGCTAGTTTCTCACTGACATCGTACCTAGTCGTCGTCATAAATGCCATCACCAGAAGAAACTCACTTAACCAGATAACCTAACCAGTTGTTTTTTTTTTGGTATTACCTTTTGTTGTTGTATAGTAATTTTTCTATGGCACGTGCAATTGACCTACTTTCTTTCTATTATCATAATAATTATCAACTTCACTCAACGCAGAGAAACCTATAACAAAGCATAATTCCACACAAACATTCGATCGAGCTTGCTGATGAGCACACTATGCTAGTGCGCGTTTCCTTCGAACTCGGATTCTATGATACGAAAGACTCTAGACTAAAAGACCGCGCGTTTGCGTTCGTTCTCTAATGGTGTGACACATAAATTGTATGTTTGAAAAAAAAGCACACAAATAGTAAAAGATACTTTGTTAAAGTGGTGGTACCTATGTGATTTCTATTGTGTCTGTATGTTATGTGAACAGAAACAAAATCAACTATTTGAAGGGATTTCTATGTATTTTTTCAACTAAACTTTTATTCATACTGAAGATATTAGTATGTATACATAATATAAGTAGGTAGTTATAGGCATATGTTTGTATGTATGTATATGGGGAGGTATATATAAAGAATGCAGGTAAGTGTATCTAAGAACTTAAAACTCAAGCATTTTGGCTTATTTCATTATGTTAATATATAAACGCACCCAAAATTCAAAACTTTGGTTGTGCTTTTTGTTTGAAAAAATGAGCTCATGTTGTATTGTTGGGGGAAGGGGAGGGGGGAGGTGTCGGAGTTCGTTGTTGGAAGAGGAGATGAAAAAGAATAGATCCAAAGAAAAACCAAGGAAAGTCCCCCTCTTTTCTATAGGAAAAAAGTTGTTGATATTTCGTTGGAGGTTTATCTTTTTATTAAAAAGATTTTCTCCTCTTCAAGAAGGATGTTTTCTAAAGCTTGAAACTTTTAACCTAGTATGGGTTAGATGTTAGAAGCACAAAGCAAGCCATCAGGGCACTATAGCATCAGTGTGTCATTAACAAACAGAAACAGTTACATTTTAGACGAATGTTACACACATTTAGGTTGGTTAGGTAGGTATATAGATTCTCTATTGGTATGGTCATAGGGGGTTGGGGGTTGGGGGAGGTGAGTGAATATGGCAGTGCCTATGGTGTTCTGAATAAAAAAAGCTCTGACACCCATCTCACAAAATGTGGGGTGTAATAATCTTCAAACAAAAGACTTATGTGCACATAGGGCAGCAAATTGTTTGTTGGATACATGCATACAAATGTGTGTGCACCTAATCTTAAAGCATCAGCAAGGCGAGAATTTAGGACAACGCACTGGTATTGGTGTCCGGAGGTAGAGCACGATAAAGTATCTAAGCGAGTGAGTGGAGCCCCCAGTAGTATAAGTATTGGTAGTTGTGTGTCTATGGCTATTTTTAGCTGATTGCGAGTACTCTAGGTTGCTTGCTTTGCGTGAAGGAAACTAACGATGAAAAAAAAATAAAAAAGCGCTTGGTTCCATGTTTAAAAGTATCTAACACACACTATACATTTATATATGTACCTATGTATGTATAGATATGTATATTCCGCCATCTATCGTCCGATCTGCGTTCTACCCCGCTGCCACACATCCAACCATCTATTTTGTGGTGGGGATTGAAGATATTTTGGGGGTTCAATGTTTGCAGCAAAGGCTTGACGTAAAATTTGTTTTGGAAAGATACCTATTACCTAGAATGCTTCAATTTTTTGGATGTTGTTCTTCCACTTTTTTTTTTTATAATTTTTATTTCAAACGATTGATGAGTTTTGTTGTCGTGTAAGTAGGTTTAGTGTATTCATACAATATTATGTAGGTACCTTCCTACTGCATACAAGTGTATAGGTGCTTGTAGATATGCTTATAGTGTTTTGATCGATTTCTGAATATTTTTCTGGGAAATGAAATTATTCTGGGATATTGAAGTTTATTTGAAATTTATTTTTGAGAAGTTAGGTACCTACCTTCCAACACCCAGGCAGAGTGTAGATAAGTATTGCGATACCTCAAACTCTTCCTGGAAATCGACATG
Organism: Leucozona laternaria; assembly: GCA_932273885.2. Taxonomy (NCBI): domain Eukaryota; kingdom Metazoa; phylum Arthropoda; class Insecta; order Diptera; family Syrphidae; genus Leucozona; species Leucozona laternaria. The sequence continues at coordinate 10,120,225 of OW026368.1, forward strand.
TTAAATTTATTGACAAGTTATAAATTCATAGATTTAACGTTTTAAATTATCTTAAATCATTAATCGCAAGCAAAAGAGTAAATTCATTGTCTGGATTAATTGAAAACTATATATTAGGTAGAGGTAGGTAGGTACCTACCTAGATATATGAAGAAGGATATGTTCTCGTGTTCATCCTCTATTTGTAAAAATGGATGTGAATGGGAAGGTTTATGAGACAAAATGATGTAATCAACCAAGTTTTCAAAAAAAACTTTTTCTAAACTATGGGTATATATAAAAAACCGTATAAAACAGGCATAAATTCTAATATTTTATTTATCACTAGAATAATCATAAAGGCAAACAGCCCTTTTAATAAAAAAAAAAACACTCTACGCTCCTTAAATCACGTGATAGCTGGCTCATGGATAAGTAGATCAATAAACATATTTTTAATTAATGATGCCTTTCCAGTCTTTTATATGAAAGCACTAATGCAACACTCTTCATCATTATTTTTTTTAAGAGTTTTGGTTTTTGAATTGACAACACTGTTTCGAGTGACAGTAAATTTGACAGCACACTGTTGATTTAGGCTTAGTATGTTTTGCCATTTTACCAAAAGCTAGAACAGCGCTTGCAAACTGTCACTACCGCCACAGCTGCTTGTTCAAGCGGCGGAAAATTGGATTTGCACATTGAGTTACATTTGAGCCAACCGCAACGAACGAAATAATTTTTAAACACTAATTGCATAAATTTATCTTTTAAATTAAGCCAATACTTTGGCCATTGAAATAAATTGTGCCTGTATATATATGTTTTTATAACACAACTCATCAATAAAAGTTCATCACCATCAACATATATGTATTTTATTTCATTTAAAAGGGCAAGGTAACGTATTATACCTATGTACGTCTTTAAATGACATAACGCATACAATTTACAAAAAAAAAGAATTCTGTAGGTAGGTATTATATTTAGTACATTTACTTCCTAATATGTATCTATATCAATAGGTATCTATAACCATAGGTATCCGCACTTTTCAATCACAAAGTTAATTGAATTACACAATATGTAGGTAGGTATATCTACCAAAGTAACATCAAAGCCATGATTTAAGTGTAAAATGACCCAGTTTTGCTTTAAGGCATTCAAGGTAGGTAAATCATTGTTTTTACAGAACCTATGTACATTACTTACATACCTAGGTATACCTACCTACCTATATTATTTACACAATGTTGATGTTCAAAATCGATAGGTATATATCGAATTGTATGGAGGTACCTATGATGCTATTTTTTTCTTCTTAATTTCTGTTGGAAGGACACGAAATCTGCTTTGTCTGCAGTACATTCATCTTCTCATAAACTTCATCTATACCTAGTTTTCATATAATTTACGATTGCAGTAAGCTTTGTATGCTTGATATAAAAAACAACAATAAACACTACGAAATTGCTTAACATAATGGTAGATGTATTTGTGTATGCACGAGTATACAATTTTCTCATCAAGAAAAATTAAAATTCTGTGGAAAATTAGGCCAAGTGCCCAACAATAAAAAGGGTGGGGTTCCATATTCTGCTCCTACAAACAACTACAACACACGTTTCCTTCCACTACCATCCGTCTATAAAATTTTTATCGATTAGATGCGCACGCAGAGCGGCCTATTTAAATTTTAATTTTCCATATCAAAAGATACACAGAACACAGTTTCTTCCTTTTCTCACAGAGTGAGCCACAAGCAGTGAAAATGGAAGAAAAGAAACGTTTTTATTCTTTTCCTAAGTACCTAGTTACAATTTATGCGGAATACGTAACCAAAAATGTGTAGGTATACTGTCCTAATACTCAGTTCACTTCAGATTTAGACACGACTCGGAATCGGAATTCGACAAAATCCAAAGGAGAAGGAAAAGTTTTAGTTTGTTTGTTCCACAAAGCTCTTGTTTGATTTTATTTATTTCTCTCTGTCCTTCCACACTGGAATTTCTCGCTTAATTTTTTTTTCCATTTGAAGGGTTTTCCACTGTATACCTATATGTACCTATGTTGAATTGAAGTGGTGTTGAAGGTTCTTTTTTTTTATCACGCTTGAGAGCGCCGCAGTTGGAAAAATATGGGTCATGTCAGTTATGGGTGTAAACAATGAGAAAAAAAACATAGAAGAAACAAAAATTATTTACTATGCTCTTCTATGAATTTTCTAAACAAAGAAATGTTTTTTATACATTTTTTGTTTATATTGCTCTGTGAAGATAGGTAGGTACCTACCTATAAAAGATGTTATGGTTGGAAGCTCAACGAACGAGAGAGTGATTTAAAATTGTGAGCTGTCAAGTTTGATGTTGACGTAAGTGAGGTGCATGCATGCATAAAGGTGGTATTAGTGGAATAAAATGCAAGCCATTGTCAAGTCATGGAATGTCAAAATCAAAATGGTAAATACCTACCTATCCAAATAAAGATCATAGAAAGTTAGACACTAGTGTTAGGAGGTATATTTTAAAAACAAAAGTAGGTAATTTATCTCCTTATTAAGGCCCTTTTTTTACTGTTAAATTCGTGCAGGAAGGAAACCGGTATTGCCATAAATAGGTACCTAGGTTGTTATAAACTTTATCCCACTGCTTATTTCGAACTTCGAAGCATATCATATATACCTACAACATAGGTAGATACCTATTAATTCCTTAGTCATTTAAGTTCACAGTACACAAATCTGAGGTAGTATAATAATATATTGCGCAGGTTGTCAAAATTAAAGATGGCGTCTCGAGTGCCCTCAAAAACTGCACATGGCATTACTAGAAACAACAACAAATATTAGCCTTTTAACAATTGAAGATACACTGGATCCGCCATTTTCACAGATGCGCAGAACTGTACAAAAATGAAAACGCTAATGTTACTGGTGCAAAATTTTATGATATAGTATTATGCTAGGGTAAAAAGAGGATTTTACAAATTTTAAACGAGTTTAGCATCGTACTATCTTTTTAACATTTAAATTTTAAATCACCAAATGGCTATTTTAACTTTTTAGTATCATACTAACTCCATATGTCACTTTGACAATGACAAATGTGAAAAAGGTATGTTTGTTTACTTTTTTGCACGAACTGTCACTGTTTTAGATGTGTTCAGCTGCAGTTTATTAAGAAAACAGGCTTATTATGATATAAACTAGTTAAAAATTTATTAAAAATTAATAGAGCATTTGGGATTTTGGTATTCGGGATTTCATACCAAACCCAATTTGACATTTCATTTCACTTGCTCGTTTCTCAATGAAAAGTGACTCATCTCACTCACTAGCTGCGGTTTTGAATTAGCTAAATCTCTGCACAGAGCCCTAAATAATAATTTTCCATATCTGAATTAAGGATTTATGGTGCTGGATTTAAATAAAGGTAAGAAAATACATAATTAGGTATATCATCTTTTCACTGCTCATTTTTTTAAATCGTTTCAAAACAACTCTTTGTTTCATCAAAATATACCTAGCAGGTTTTCCCCTTAATCGTTAATCTTAAATAAAATGAAATAAAAAAAAAATACACATGGATCCACAAGCTTAGATCATTCTGCCGTCATAAAAAGTACCTACCTATAGGTAGGTATACACTATATAGAGTGCGCATATGCAAGATTGCTGATGATCTCATCCGCACCCATCTTTGAAAAAGGACTGATATATTTTATCACCAAAAAAAGGTTTAAATACAAAATAAGAAAAAAAAAAAAACAATTATGCAAATTTCTTTGCACAGTTAGAAGATAATTCTATCCAACTCAGCCAAAATACATAGAAAATAAAGTATAAGAAATGGCGTCATATATCTACTTTACTACACGACGACGCGACGCGACGTTTCCCTCTAAATTTGTTTAAACTTTCTGACCCCCCTTTTCAAGAGAGATAAATTTGTCTCACAAAATTATTCACAACAACCATTTTATCTACTAAAGTAAAGCGGCATTCGTTTGTTTGATCATTCAGAAAACAACAAAAAAAAAATAATATTTATTTGTGTCAGTCAGTCCAGATGTTCAATTTATGAGGGAAATATAGATCTTCTGCATTATGTACCTATAATGTTCGAATTTATTTGAACAAAAATACATTATTTTCGTTTGCATTGCAGTTATTATGAAAATAATAAATATTTTGAATTATAGCTTTTAGAAAAAAATGTCGACATTTTTGTGGTTGAAAAATATGACTCAAAGCAAATTTCTTTTGATATCATCTTTACAAAAATACAACACGGTAGGTAGGTACCTATATTACAAAATTTTCAAAGTTCTAAATTAAAAAAAATAAACAATTTTGTTGAATTCGATATCCATTGACTTTTAAGTATTTATTAAGTAGTTGTTGTCTTACAGCTTGGACTTGTGTTGAAAGAACTATATTTTCAAGAAGAAGAAACTCATAAACCTATTTACCAAGTTATAATAGTCAATGTTTTTGAACTTTCGAAATAAACTTTGTATAATACAAAAAATAAACTTAAGAGAGCTCGATAATTACCGCCCTTAGGATAGCAACGAATCTTAAAGGATTCATTTAGGAGATTTGAAAACCAGATGCTTTAAATATGCGGTGCCACGATGTTTATATTGGTTGATAAGAGATTATAATGGGAAATTAATCGCTTATAATAATTTTGTTTTTACAAAAAAATTTAATTTTAAAATGAATTATGTAATATAATTTCGCCGGTGGTGTTTAAACCATGATATGCAAGTAGTTTTATTCTGGTTAATTTCTTAATGTGTATATAGTATCTTTAATCACTCACAGTATACCATTATCAACGTCATTGAATCGATAGTTTGAACTTTAAATTGAATTTAATGTTTAAAGATAATTTCATGCAAATGTTGACCGCGGCTGCGTCTCAGGTAGCCCCTCCGCTGAGTCCAATTTTGGCATACTCTTTCACACATATCGGCCGGTATCTCACGAATGAATGCATGGATGTTGGCTTCCAGTGCGTCAATCGAAGCGGGCTTGTCCCTATAGACATTAGCCTTGACATACCCCCACAAAAAATAATCTAATGGTGTCAAATCGCACGATCTAGGCGGCCAATTGACCGGCCCGAAACGTGAAATTAACTGTTCACCAAACTCGCCTCGCAATTGCGCCATTGTTTCGCGTGCTGTGTGGCATGTGGCACCGTCTTGTTGAAACCACATATCATGCAAGTCAAGAACTTCCATTTCGGGCAAAAAAAAGTTTGTTATCATCGCTCGGTAGCGTTCACCATTGACAGTAACGCTGCGATTCGCATCATCTTTGAAGAAATAGGCCCAATAATGCCGCCGGCCCATAAACCGCACCAAACAGTGGCTTTTTCGGGATGCATTGGTAGCTGTTGCAATGCTTCTGGCTGATCTTCACTCCAAATGCGGCAATTTTGCTTATTTACGTACCCATTCAACCAAAAATGAGCCTCATCGCTGAACACAAGCAGCGGGCGATGAACATTTCGAACCGAGCACGAATTTTGATAGTAAAATTCAATAAATTGTAAGCGTAGTTCATTTGTAAGACGATCCATGGTTAAATTGGAAACCTAATTGAAGCTGTTTGACAGTGACACAAGGTACTAAACACACGTCAGCTGTCAAAACCAGTGTTGCCAAAACCAAACCAGCTAAAAAATCACCCGTATCAGCGAAAAAGTTTAATGACGTCGTGACGTTGTCGTTGTCTACTTAACGATTTCAAACTTTTGATGCGCCTTTTTTCTTAAAATGCTATTCTCTATCTCCCTTATTGCAATCACTTTCCTCCAAAATAGTAAGTACATACAGTTGAGTTTGCTTAACTGCTGAAACGGCAAAATATAAAACAAATATGCACGACTTGATCGCTCGAACTTGCTCTTGTGGTTAACCACACATTGAAGCTGCATGATGTAGACAAATATTTAACGAGAAAATATAAAAAGAGTCAAAAGTAGTAAAAAAATTATTTTTTGTTTGATTTTTTTTTTGTTTATAAAAAAATGTTTTTAAAAATGTTTAAATTCATTATTGTTTAATCATATAACAAAATCGGTCTGACCATGGCGAATAACCCAAAAATAAGACCATTTTCCTAAAACGCAGTTTTCTTATAATTGACTTGTATGGCAGCTACCCGTTCAAGATGAGCTAAAACAGAAATTCGAATTTCACCTCTAGGAAATCACATAAAAAATGCTCTGTACCGAATTTGAAGCAAATCGGTTTGGGCTGTAGCTCAAATTACAATGGACGAACAGACGCACCGACGCACAGTGGTTCGGTTTGTATGGGAGAGCGGAAAAAAGTCTGGTTTATCTGAACGGTTCAACGGATTTAAATGAAATTTGGCAAACATGTTTAAAATAGTCTTATACATATTTGGTAAAAATTTGGTTGAATAAAAATAATTAGAAACAAAGTTATTGACATTTTTCTAAAATTTGAGGGTTTTGATGTTATATTTAAATAAAAGTTTTTTAGTAAAATCTTAACTTTTTGTTTTGAATAAAATAATATTATTAACTATGTATATTATAAAATTAAATAAATAAATAGATAAATACATAAAAAAAAAAAAAAACAATTATGAAGTAGTAATTTTATAATGCTAAAATGAGGTTTTTAGCGTCTGCGCTGATTGGAAGTATTTTCTGTGGCCTTAAGCCTGTTATTATTGGATCTGAGGATATGAGTATATGATGCATCACATCTTCATTCGTCGCAATTCGGCTGCATTTTCTCGAATGAAACCTGCGGTAGGCTTTATAATCCTTATTTCGGCATTTTTGGGCTTCCTCGGAGAGCGATCCAACAGGAAATGCACAGCTTTTAATTATTTCTTCTCCATGGATCAAAAGCTTATGTACGGTTGCTGGCATATTGTACCATTTATATTTCTCAACAAACAGTTCAGCAGTTTCCCACGTGTAAGCTGCATATTTTTTTAAATCTTATTTTTCATTCGACGTTATTACTTCAAGGATAACAGCAAACCCCCGAATTAGGGATTCACTAACTCCAGTAATTTCTGAAGTCATGGTTGGATTTGCAAAAAATTCTGGAGGTGTTGCCTTCATTACTTGTCTCCGAACCTTGTTTTAAAAGATCTTCAATGATACCCAGTTTTTCACGAAACTCCTGCTGAATTTTGTTCTTCTGAGCATCTCTAATATGGCGGGTCTCATTGTGGGTTCTCCATGCTTTAAATGGCTACTTGTAAGCAACATGGAGGATACACTCCATAAATTTTATCCTTTTCTTTATTTTCTATCAAGCTCTATCATATAATTCAAAATATCATAAAACTATATTATTTTTCGTGTGTTGTTTTCAAGAAAATTGAGTTGAAAGTTGAAAAATTTTCCAGGCAGAAATAAATGGTTTCGCAAAAATCGAAATTCTCAGACCTGGGTCAATGTATTAATTTTGTTTTATTTTTAAAATAAAGTTTGACATTTTTTCTTAAAATAATGGGCTTAACCAGTTCATTCGGACAATTGATACCGAAGAAATCAAACTTTTTGGTAAACACGACCGTCAAGACGGAGTTTTTTGAAATCCGATTCAGTGAAATATTTTTGAGCATAACTTCCACATCTGCACGCATCTGCAGCTGATTTTTTCTGTGCTGTAACATGAATGTATAGGGCATATGCTGGGATACTTACTTTCTTGGTATCTTTTGGCGTAGATAATCGAAAATAGACCAATTAAATTATTTAAGAAGCTAGAGAATTTATTTAAAGGAACTTCGGAAAAAAACATCTCAAAATTTGTTGAAAATACGGTTCTCTATTTGAGTAATATTATTTTTCAACTTTGAGGGCTTGTAAATCAGAACATACAATATATATGTTAAAAAATACTTTTAAATCATACGCTCGGGTTATCTAAGAGTACTTAAACATAAAGTTTAAAAGGATAGATATGACTTTTTCAAAAGACTTTTTTCCGCTCTCGCACCACTGTGCGACGCACCGATCCACAGACTGACGGATGGCATGACGAAACCCACTTTTTTGGACTTCTCGATTATCGTGGTGTTAGTTTTGATTAGAACCTAAAATTGTTCGACCAATTTCCTCGAGGCTTGCAATAAAACACTGCTATTAACATGTATTTGATAAGATATTCTATTCAACTTATGACCTTTTCTACTATCGCTGTCAGAATGACAGTTCATATTCTGAAAAGAAAAAAAAAGAGCATCTGGAATTGATTTCGGAACCTAAACCAGAGGCGTCCAAATTGAATTATCCTTACGGATGACCAATTTATGCTGATGTCAAAACTATTGAAAAGTGAAATGTCAAGTTAGTGTTCGTTTTCAGTTAAAGAAATAATGGAGTTTTTGACGGAGCTGTTTCGCTGTTATTCAATGATTTTTGAAAAAAAAAATTCTTTTTTCATTTAACAAGGATTTGCAGTAAGCTAAATAATTTATGAGATTTACTTTAAAAAAATGTTCGTAATATCTACATTTTTCCAATAAAGCTTAGTTTTCATATAAGCGGAGTTGCCTGTACTCTCTTGGTTCAAATATGTTACGCACAAATTCTTCGAGGCAAAGTAATAACTACCTACCTAACGAGGGAAAAATTCGTATTCCAAACGAGTGAACAAAATAATCATCGCAACCCAGTAGATAGATAGGTGGGTATACGCAACACAGCTTGACTTGGAACTTGGTCTTGGATTTTGGAACATAGTAACGAACGAAGCAGATAAGATAAGCCAACCCCAACTGGTTTCTTTAAGTAACTTGAATTAATTAATTCTCTCCTTGGATGTGTACAATACATATATACGCAGTGGCAGTGTAATAATGCCGTCGCGTGCACCTGGAAAAACAACTTTCTTTGTTTTTCCTGCAGCGTAGTTTTCTTATAGTTTTTTTTTTTTTTTGTTTCTAATCGGGTTTAGTTGGGGTTTGGGAAATAAAAGGGGTCTTCAATCAAGATATGATTAAAGTTTAACAGTAAAAACCATCGTATCATATAATCAGATTTGACGTTGGGAATTGAACTTTTTTCTTCAGTTAACACTTAAATATTTTAAAGGTGCTAATAATGTACAGTTTGTAAATAAAACGTGCGTTCCTTAGACTGCAATACAGGCTACTGCTACAAAGCGATGAATGATGATTTTGGTTGGATGCATGTGTGTGTCCCTATATGAACATGAACCAGATTCTAAGCTATCATAGTCTAAAACGTTCTAACACCAAAACATACAAATTATTTACTGATTCATAAATTTCTTTGACCGTGTATGGGAAACTTAGGAATTCAAATTCATTGTCCTTGAGATGACATCCCGCAAGCTGTCCAATATTTAAACTTTCAACGAGGTAAAGTCAAAAGGACAACTTTATTTCCAACAAGAACCAAAAACAGTAAATGGAACAACCAGAACTGCATGAACACGTGCTGCCAGGACCAGGACAGTGGATACTTCAGCATAGTGTCGAGAATCGAGATCCACGTCCATTGAAGCGGCGGCGGATGAATTACTTAAAGTAGTTGGATTGGTTTCGGTTTTTTTGGTTTTTTTTTGTTGGCATATATCCTGTTAGGGAATATCGCTTGGATTTTTTTAATGAAACAACAAACAAAAAACGCGACCATAAACTGATACCTTGCTGTTAAATTTTTTTTTTAAGAAAAAGACATTCCCAGGTCGACAACCTCTGGGTACACTGCACTGTTGCTTTGTAAATGTTCAGACTGTTGCTATGTTGTAACACGAGTTGACTATACTATTGCATGTTGCATAGTAATTCTAGAGGGGTGCCGAAGCCGCTGCCGATGCCGACAGTTGAATGGCTCTCCCTTCCTTGTTTAGTTCGTTCAACTGGATTCATGGGAAAATCATATAAATGCAACTGTAGCTGGTTGGGTTCCTTTTATTTTCTGTAAGTTTTTTTTTTTTGTTTGCTCGATTTCTTTATTTTTTTTGATATCCTTCTTTTTTCTTGATGACAAAAAAACAATTGTTGCAGATTGATAAAACTAGGTGAGCCAGCCCAGCCAGTAAGTTAATGCATCCTTCCTTTGTATATACAGTCGAGGACTGCGTCATTTGAACATTTAAAATTTGTATATTTTTTTTATGATCGATTTTTGATGCAATTAAAGCTGAAAAGAAAAAATGTTAAGAAAATAGTTTAAATGTAAGAGTTTTTCTGTCGGATTTATTAGATTTTCATTAAATAATAGTTGGATATCTGCTTATTTATAAACGCCTTCTAATAGTTGTCTAAATAAGGCCTCATAAATATATTCATTGACATATCTACAAAATATTATCTGTCAATTTCGAATGAATTAATGAATTTGAGTGAACTTTTGGATACGTTCAATAAAAATTTCATTAAATTCAAAATAACTTTTGAATTGGAAACTTGCCTTAAATTGTTCGTTGAACATATCCACCTTAGTATTAGTATTACAGTATCTAACCCCGAGCCCAAACGAGCCAGTACTGGTTAGCCAGTTGGGTAGGTACATACTTTGCCTGATGTCAAATTCGTATCTGTGTACTGGCTGTGACGTAGGCGGCACTCCACTTGCCAATTTGACATGCAAGTTTCTTGCAAGTGGGTCGTTCTTTTTCTCTACTATATAGTTAACTAAGTATAGTTGATTTTTTAAACAAAACAGGCTGACAAAAAAAAAAAAGTACCTTCATTTGAAATGAATATTCAAGAAAAATGATTGTTATTTATAAGTTATTACATTAAATTTGTTGCGAAACGTATTATCAACACATTAAAATTGCAAACTAAATTTCTTTTAACTTATTCTTTGCACTTCAGAAATTAGAATAAACGGAACGTTGAAAATTTACTATACCTATATCTAGTTAAAAAATGAACGCGCTACTGGATTTTTTACTGGCTGCTCAACTGGTTTCGAAAAAGACAAGCCAGTTGAAGAGCAATATGCTTAAGTTTGTGTGAATTAGTAAAAAGAATTCAGTGTATTACGAAGGGCTCGTGTGACCCCCGGGTAAGTTAGACAATCGATGAAAAATATGTATAATTAAGGTTTTGGAGTTTGACAGCTGTCAAAAGTTGGATATACCTTGAAGTTGGTTTAAATATAAGACTTTTTGTATCTTGATTTACGATGAAAATGAAAAACACTGGTTGGCTATTGTTTGTACACAAAACAAAAAGCGATTTGTCATTGTTTTTCTGTAAAAAAAATTTCTGAGCTGCCTATAGACTCTCACTAAAACACGGCTATTATAATCGAACAGAACTTACGACAGAACAGGGCAGATTGGTGAGAAATATTCAAAGAAAAAAATGTGTTTTTGTTGACAAATCTGTTCTGTGGTGCATCGGCGCATTACTAAGCCGAGATGTCAAAAATATGGCTATATTATGTATTAGGTACTTAAATATTGATATTTTAGCCCAGGAAAATAAAACAACAAAACCTGAACTTTAAAAAATTCTATAAAAACTGAATTTTGGTAAACAGCCTTTTTCTTGTCTCCTATAAGCATTTAAAAAAAAAATAAACTAAAAAATCAGTTACTCTTCAACTCATTCTCTAGATGAATCCTTATCATAAGTTGAATTAAAATTTGACTTAAAAAAAAAAGAATTTAAATTTTAGTGCAGAACTTTGTTTTGCCATCTTAAGCACATGATAGAAAATGCCTACCTATTTTTATTTTGAACCATTGTTTTTGATTTTGTGCCATAAGAAATGGTTAAATGATTTTTTTCTGAAATCTTGGTTTATAGTGAAAAATAAAAGGAAGAATCATTTGGGGTTAGATTGTACAGTGCGGTTTCCACCGTTCATCGGCGTCGTTAGGAGAATGAACATACATTTTTGTATTTGTAGATAGGTTTTCTCTTTGTTTTTTGTCCTAAGGAAATTCATTGATTTTTGTTATTTAAATTCTCACATGTACCTATTTCCTCAGCCCAATAAGTCTATCTGAACCCTCAAACTTCTTTCACCACTAAACTTATCAAAGCCAAAGAGATAGTTGTAGAGCCCTCAACAAAAAAATAATTCCAATCTAAACCTCAAGCAATTTACTGGAGAATCTATAACAAAAATACTGCCTGGCTTAGTTTTTTTGAAAATAATTCCGTCGCATTTACAGAATATAAAATACATACTTTGTAATAAACTCATTTAATTGAGGGGGTTTGATATGGTGCGCAATTGGGAATTTGATAAAGCAAGCGGGATACAAATTCATCCCTTAATAAATGCACTTCTTGTAAAAGGTAGGTAGAGGTATAAGGTATAAGTGCGCTATAGCCCTATACAATAGCGTAAGGTTTCAAGAATTTAAATTAATTTTCCATCTAGGTATAGACAATGTTTGTAGATCCCCTCCATTCTCTTTTTGTTGCTTGTTTTTTTTTTTTTGTTGTATAGTTAGTATCTCTAGCAACAGGCAAACCGCGATACAAAAGATATAAATAAAGCCATAGATGATGATTTTCTTCTTCTGGTTCATGTTTGATGTTTACAATCTCGATTTCCCGCGCATTCAAATGTTTATGAATTACGTCATTCTGGTGTACAAGGGGAAGAGGGTAGAATAAATAAATACAACGAAGACCGAAGTCGATGCGTAGAAAGAAAAAGAAGCAGTAAATATACATTTAACGACTTTTGCCTAGATTTTATGCAGCCTTTTTTTATGCATTGGTTTGTTTGAATACTATTTCGAAATAGACGACCCAGTAAATAAACCATCTGGACATACACAGAACACATAGTGTACTTTGAATGAATTGGGGACATTGATTTACGCAATACCTATACATATGAGTTAAACAGTATGACGACGTTGGAAAATTAGTTTAGTACCTACGCATTACAATATTGTGGAGGCAAGAGTTTTAGACATCATGGCAAAAGAATTTACAGCTCATTTTAATGGGTAGATATTAAATATTGACAACAAAAAATAAAAAAAAAAATAACTTATAAAAAACAAACTATGCAAATTTGTACATATCTAATATTGTTCATTCTTTTTTTATTTTTCGGTTTAGGCATTCATTTTGGTTTATCATTCATTCATTCTTTGCTTACTTTGAACTCATTGTCCTCGTTTCGAATCAATTATTACAATATTGGTACATGCATTTTAATTGGCGCCCAAGCATTATTAGCACATATGCCAGTCCGGCTTTTAATTCTTATTTTATGACTGGTATTGGTAGATGGGCCTGAGTTATTCTGCATTTAACGACTGACAAATTGGCTGTATTCTGTCAGTTAACTGTCAAAAAAGAACGGAAAAGTTTATTCTTTTGGCAGTCGTGTAAATTCAGCATAAGTATTCGGGAAAATGGCGTCGCAGCAAGTGTTGTGCTCTGTCATTTATACGCGTTTCAACCGCAATCTGTTTATATTTTTAATGAATTTATCCATATCCGCCACTCTGATCAAACCTGTACATATCTACGCCATTATTTAGAAGTCCCTTTTATCGTCTCGACTCGGAAAGTTTTATTTCCAAAATTATGAGTCTTGTGTTGCCGAAACAGTACAAATATCTATATGCCTTCAGAATCAGAACACAAACAAAAAAGGATATTGAGTTTTTTTCCTAACATCATCCATTTGGAAAGTAGAAGAATTATCAGAAAAAAGATTTTAAAGTTTTAAATAAGGACTTAATTCATAAGAACTTGGATAAAAGTACGGTTCATTGAGAAATCTAGGTCAACATATTATATCATTAACGCCACTCCTTTTCTATAAATATTTAATTTTATCCATTCATTCGCCTTGACACACGATTTCCTTATAATCATCATCCCACAATCTATACAAACAACAGCCCTTCATGGTATTCGCTTTAACAACGGTATCTGCTCCGTATGACTTCTGCGTTCTGCCATATAAGTAGATATATACCTACATACATCGAAAATATTTTGTTCTTGCGATATATGTAGATACATATGTATGTATATTTAGGTACTATATGGCAAGTTATGAACTCGTAAAAAAATTAAACTCCAGATTTTGATCAAACTTGACATATACGATGATATGGAAGAGAGGAGAAAAGTGGGTCCCGCAAAACGTCCTTCTATCTGTCTGTTCGACTACCGCCTAAACGGATGGGTCCGATCTATTTAAACTTGACACCTAGCGTTTTTAGGTCATTCCCCCAAAAGGTTTTTTTCATTTTTATAAGACCAAATATAACGGTACCAGTAAATAAATTTTTTTGCCCAAAAAGGAAAATCTTGTGTCTCTCAAAATCGGCTCCATGGAATTGAAAAAAAATTCAATAAATTTTAATATTAGTTATAAGCTAAGTAAAAATGGTTATTAATGACACCTCGCCAAAACCATTTTTTTGATTTTCACTTTTCTTGAAATCGATTCAAGTGATTTTGATCAACTATTTATGATTTTAATTAATATTGTGTACCAAAATTAAAACACAAAAACATTTTTTTTTTGATTTTTAAAAACCTTTGAAATTTTGTTTTTGAAAACCCAATTTGTATTTTAAAAACGACTCAGTTGATTTTTGTTAAATTTGTCAAAAAGCAATTTTAATATTATGTTTTTAGAAGATTTTCAGCAAAAATTATTCTTATTACCAAAAATAACGGTACAACAGAAGCTTGTAATAAGTTAGAATAAAATTGCTTATCAAAATTTTCAAAAAATTAATTTTTGAATTGAAAAAAAAAATCGATATTTCGAAAAAAGCGTGGAAGATTTTTTGTGAAATCAAATTTTTAACTCCACATTAATAAATACCCTAAATTAGGGTATCAATTTCTTTTCTTAAAAATGTTTATAAAATTTTATACATACATACAAAATTAATTAATTTTAAAACCTCTCCAACGATTTTTAAGAATTAGTTTTGCCACAAATTAAGATCGCATATATAAGATCATGTTCGTGCGACCTAGTCGTGCCTATTTTTGTATATTGCATCCGATGTTGGTTCTACCTTTGACAGTGCAAAAAAGTTGTGTCTTTGTTAGAAAATAGCCGCGACCTCGCTCATCTCATTCCACATCCACATGGCGTTTCAGTTTAATGCGTTACGCTTACTGCGTTATCCTTCCCCACAATCGGTCTCTTGAAAAGCGTTTTTAAAGAGATTGATGGAATCCACTGTGTGCAGGTAGGGCTAGGGTTATGCAATATAAATATTTTATTACATAAGTAACAGCACATCACAGTCGGTCGTTCAGCAGAAGTATACGCAGGTATGGATAGCAGGAAGAACATCAGAATTCTGCAATTGTTGAAACTTATTATTTTATGACAAAAAACGTGAAATACCACCGCCTACAACGTTGCCTTTGCATTGCAACATTTTGTGTTGAAATTTAATTACACCGATGCGATGTTGAGGGTTTTGATTATTAGAGGGTATCATGTCTGGTAACCATTGTACTTCATAAGTTGATTGACATTACCTGACATGTGACATGTAACACATCACTAATAGGCCAGTTTGCAATGTGGGTTTTAAGGATAAATTATTTAGACAGTGGATCAACCGTTGATATTTAGGTATTAAATTTTCAAACATTTTGAAAGGGATTTTGTTGGGAGATTTGATTTGTTAATTATCACATTTTACATGACTCACAATTTGCCATTATTTCAGCCAGAAAATGATTATCATCCTCCTCCTGTGAAAGGGGTCAAAAAAATAGAACTGCTATATAAGTGATACACTTCGAAAGATTCAGATAAACATTTCTTAGCTGCGGTTAAAAATTACCAATTTAAAACCACTTTGAACTCAAGATTTAAATTCCTAAAGCTGACTGTATAATATAGTACAACGTTAGATTTTATGACTATTTACATTTTCCACATCAGATATTATAATTATATATGACAAGGGGACATGCATGGTCCAAAGTCCAATTCATAAATGATTTAAACTAATCAAATCAATGCTAACGTTCTGTAATTCTCGCATCGTTTAATTTTCATCTCTCCGGACAATAAAAAAAAAAATCCTTAATTGTTTGGTAATAGAGCGTAAATATTCCAACTATATAGCAAATGGCTATAATGTTTCGATGAGCATATGTGGACTGCACGAGAAATTATTTTCAGATTTAATGTAAACATAGTACCTATACATTTATGATTCATAAATAACTTAATAATAATTGGTAGTTTTTTTTGTTTTAGATATACCGACACAGCTTCAAAAATTGTAACTGCATGGAGTAATAGTAATGAAAAAATCTCTTATACACATAACGAATGTTTATACATTATAACTCTAAGATTTTATGAGATTCTCTTTAATTTTTAATTTGGAGCGCAAACTATAACCTTTTCAAGACTGTACAAGTATTGTACCTACACAACACCACCTACTTGACAATCAAGAGTAGCTCTTAACATCGATCGGTTACATCATTTGGAAGTTGATTTTAATATTTAAATATACATACTAGCTGACCAGCCTGGCTTCGCACGGGTAGACAAAACTAAGCTTCGCATAAAATTCCAAATTTTGTAATTGAATACTCCTTACTGAGTTTTGACCCACTTCACGTTATGAATGGCGAAATTCGTTAAAATATGATCATCTACGTCCAACCTTTATTACTTTCCCAACGCAGAAAGAATTTTTGTAATCAAAAACCTGTTTTTTTGTGTTTATTCCATTTCACTCTATAAATATAAAATTTTTAAAAATATCCTTGCCACTTTACATTTTTACCCCATTTCATCCTATAAATTCTGAAAAAAATCCTTGAGGCCATCCCCTAATTAACAACCTTTCAATTACAAATTAAACCCGATTTTATTTTATTTTTACTCCCTAGACAAAATTTAAAAAAGAATATTCCTAAAGCTATTTCCTTAGAAAAACCTTTTACAAAAAAGAATTTCCTAAATCGAACAATTTTTTATGTTTACCCCATTTCACCCTACAATTGTCAATTATTAACATTTTGAAAAAGAATATCCCGAAAGAAAAAACTTTCAAACAAAAAAGAATTTATTTTTTTTTTAGAATTTTTAGTGAAATTTTTGAAAAAGTTGAATTTTAGATATATATCAGATAATGGGTGATTTTTTAAGAGGCTTAGAACTTTAAAAAAAAAAAAAACACAAAAAATTCGAAAAAATGAATGAAATATTTATTTGAATCGATAGTTTGAACCTTGCAATTTAATGTTTAAAGATAATTTCATGCAAATGTTGACCGCGGCTGCGTCTCAGGTAGCCCATCCGCTGAGTCCAATTTTGGCATACTCTTTCACACATATCGACCGGTATCTCACGAATGAATGCATGGATGTTGGCTTCCAGTGCGTCAATCGAAGCGGGCTTGTCCCTATAGACATTAGCCTTGACATACCCCCACAAAAAATAATCTAATGGTGTCAAATCGCACGATCTAGGCGGCCAATCGACCGGCCCGAAACGTGAAATCAACTGTTCACCAAACTCGCCTCGCAATTGCGCCATTGTTTCGCGTGCTGTGTGGCATGTGGCACCGTCTTGTTGAAACCACATATCATACAAGTCAAGAACTTCCATTTCGGGCAAAAAAAAGTTTGTAATCATCGCTCGGTAGCATTGACAGTAACGCTGCGATTCGCATCATCTTTGAAGAAATATGGCCCAATAATGCCGCCGGCCCATAAACCGCACCAAACAGTGGCTTTTTCGGGATGCATTGGTAGCTGTTGCAATGCTTCTGGCTGATCTTCACTCCAAATGCGGCAATTTTGCTTATTTACGTACCCATTCAACCAAAAATGAGCCTCATCGCTGAACACAATTTTTCGATAAAAAAGCGGATCCTCGGCCAGCTTTCCAAGAGCCCATTCACCAAAAATTCGGCGTTGTGGTAGGTCGGCTGGCTTTAGTTCTTGCACCAGCTGTATCTTAAAAGGCTTTACGCCCAAATCCTTCCGCAAAATTTTCCACGTAGTGCTGTAACAAAGGCCTAACTGCTGGGAACGGCGCCGAATCGACATTTCGCGGTCTTCTGTCACACTAGCTGATACGGCCGCAATATTTTCTTCACTACGCACAGTACGTAAACGTGTTGGTGGTTTAATGTCCAACAAAGTAAATTTGGTGCGAAATTTGGTCACAATCTTCCGAATAGACTGCTCAGAAGGTCGAGAATGCCGATCATAAAATGGAAGCAGCGCGCGATGAACATTTCGAACCGAGCACGAATTTCGATAGTAAAATTCAATAATTTGCAAGCGTTGTTCATTTGTAAGACGATCCATGGTTAAATTGCAAACCAAACTGAAGCTGTTTGACAGTAACACAAGGTACTAAACACACGTCAGCTGTCAAAACCAGTGTTGCCAAAACCAAACCAGCTAAAAAATCACCCTTTAATAGCTAAAGATGATTCTCATCGGCTTTGTTGGTAAAATGAAAGATTAATTCATTCACTTTTCGCCAACGTTTCGACGGTGGTTGCCGTCTTCTCCAGGAGATTTTTATTTATAAAAAAAGAAGCAATTACAAAAAAGTGTATATGTATGTAGGGCGGATATGATATACACGAACATATATTTGAACAATAGTCCAATAAGTACATTCAAGTTTTGGATCTACTTTTGGAAACTAAGGAGCAGTACATCGCTGACATGTTTTGTATGTCTTGCTTACGGTTCATGTTGTTCTTGTTATTGATTATGTGTTTCTGTATTGCCAAGATCTCCACACCATCAAAGTCCAGTTAAAGGCCACTTTCAACGCTGTGGCTAGCCAGTGCCATCTTTCCAGAATTTTTCGAACTAATGTTTGACTTGTGACCCGACCAACAAAGCCAATGAGAACCATCTTTAATTATTCTCAGATATATCTACATCAAAAAAAAATTTTTTTTGAAACGGACAAATTTTTATTTTTACCCCATTTCATCCTACAAATAATAAAATTTGAAAAAAATATCCCTCAAACCATTTCCTAAGAAAAACTCTTCAAAAAAAAAACGAATTTCTTCAATCGGACACTTTTTATATTTATCCCATTTCACCCTATAAAGAAAACAAATTTAAAAAAATATCCCTCAAGCCATTTCCTAAGAAAAACCTTTCAAACATAGAAAAGAATTTCTTAAATCGGACAATTATTAGATATAATCTTACCCCATTTCACCCTACAAAAGAAAAGTGTAAGAAGAATATCCCAAAAGCAATTTCCTAACCGCCTACAGCGCCACTTGTTGAACGGTAATTGAATTGAACTGATAAACGAAATTTTCGCCTGCAGCGCCACCTGTTGAGACTTTTTCGACTTTTCATTTTTCTTAAACCTTCGCGGTGCAATTACGAACAAACCCGTAGAAGGAAGTACCCAAGTTAGTGCAGTAGTTCCCAAGTTTTAAGCATCCGAACCGACCATGATTCATTTTTATATAAATATGAAGATAATAAGTTGAAACATGAGAAGGTATTTAAAGCTGATAAATTTCATTTTTTCACTCAGGTGTTAACTTTAACTTTCCGCACAAGAAAAACTAAAATCTGGAAACTTCTATGGAATCTATTTGTTTGGATATAATCACCCCTATTACAGAATTCGGCGAATGAGCTAGAGCGAAAGCTTTACTCATTTTCAACAAATTTGCTATTAGTGAAGCCACAGATACAAAATTTAACGAATTTCGGTAACTTGACCTGCAACACCGACATATCGTTCAACTTAATTGGTATTAATGAAATCGCAAATCATTCGCACTCCATTCAAATTCTGAATTTTTCTTATCCACGACAATTTTATCACCAATCTGATGCTGATACTTTTCTATTTACAAATAAATAAAATGGATATAGTACAAAAAAATTAGTTAAGATTAATAATGTTGAAAGTACTTATTTAACATTTTCTGTAGAGAAAGGAGAACTAATCGCGAACAGTTCAAAGACATGTAGGAGTTGATGAACAAGCCCTCAGCGCATCAGAGATTTAAAAAAATACGTTTCGCTTTGTACCTAATCTCCATCCGGTTTTTTCTCGATGAATGTTCTCCCAAGATAAAGTTAACGTCTAAATGACAGCGCCGATAGAAAAGTTTGGAAAGTCCGGTAAGGAAGTTTAGGAATCGATTGTATATAGTTCATTCGGCGAATTCATTAATTGAAATTAACTCGAACTGGAATTCACCGCGAATTCATTCAACTCCCCGGGAGTCAAATATTGCGAATTCCATAATCGGCATGAATAACTATGTATAATCAAAATTTTAAGTGGAAAATTATTAATAAACAAACAGTGTCTATAAATTGTTCATATAAACAATTTAAAATAATTGAATATAGCTCTTTATTCAATTCTTAAATGTATTAGTGCTTCTTGAGCGAATTCTGATTTCAAATCGAGAAGCAAAATTATCTTCTCAGGAGCGTTGGTTGACTGTTATTTTTGCCAATGGAATGGTTTCAGAAGAGTTCTTTATGATTCCGGATGCTTCCGTCCATCCAATGGAAAACGACATAAGTTAGACATACATATGTCTCAGAAAATGATTAAAAATATTTGAATTTGAGTTTAACGGCTGTCTAAAGTTAGGCATGATCAATCATTAATCATGTTTTTTGTGTCAAAAATTACATCCCCAACTCAGTGTTAATAAATATAAATCGGTCGAGCCATTATCGAGAAATATCGAGTTAAAAAAAAAGTTTATGAACTTTCAAACATTCATTTTTCATAAATCCAATATGTAATAACATACATAAGAATTTAAGGATTTCGAAATTTTTTTGACAACTAACTCGGCTCCCGGAAATAACAATAGAGGAAATTGTATTATGTATGTCAGGATTTTGTTGTTTTTTTTTTGAAATGGAAAAAGAGCCAGAAAAAGTTGTTTGGTATTTCCTAGCACCAGATTAATTTATTTATTACATTTGTCAGCAAAACTTAATAAAGCCCCATTATTCAAAGATGAACAAAGTTATCAAAAAAATTTAAACTGAATTTGGAAGAAAAAGATTATTACTGAACCCGTTACTTTAATATTGTTAAAAAAAATTACTACACCATTATTTCATAACTTCAAGAATAGAAAAAAAGTAGTTTTTTTTTAGTTTTCGAGCAGGAATATCTCCAGTTTTAGTCTAGTAGGTACCAGCTCACCTCTTTGTGAAATGAAAAATAAAACCGCTTCAAAATACACGTGAATGATGATTATGAAAACATAAAATATTCTCCACGTGTATTTTTGATACTCAGTTTGTAATTTTTACAACTCACTTTGAATCAAAAAATAAAATGATTGATTGATGAATAATTATTTGATAGAACCTCAAAAAAAATCCAAAAAAAATTGTTTCGATCCCGTACTTTGTTGTTTTTAGCCTTTTGGTTGCAAAAAAATTCCCTAAAGGAGACGGTGGTTTCATTCCAGAATAATTTTTAAGGCATCCATTTTTATTTTTCAGAATTTTTTTTTCAAATTAATTGACAAATGGCACACTTTTCCACATCTCTTTAGATTTTCCTAGTGGTTGTACGCTATACGAAATGAAAATTATGATGTGAAATTGATTGCGAACCGGTTCATATTCCGCCTTTACATTTGGGTACACACTTCTCGTTGGGAATTACACCGTTGTGAGCTAACCGTCATGCCTGATTCACAAAATGCGACAAGGCAACGGGACGTGAGCGTGACGAGAACCGCTGTCTTCTTTTTCTAGCTACAAAATCGTCGCCCAATTCACAATGCAGCGAGCGTTTTTACGACAAAAATTCATATAAGTACAAAAAAAGTCAATAAAATATAAACAAAATAACTTACAAAACAAAAGATTTATCAATAACTTTATTGGTTATAGACACAATTTGATTGCATCTCTTGTGAAAAATCTGTAAATTACTTAGGAAAAATGAAAATCGTCGTCACGTCGCGTCTTTTTTTCAACTTTTCGAATTCTTGGCGTGACGTGAGGACGAGAAAAGCCGCATTGTGTATATCCAGGTATGCTTTCATTGTTTGAAATTGGTTTGACAACTACAACGAGTTCTCGTCACGCTCACGTCTCGTTTCCTCGCCGCATTGTGAATCAGGCTTCAGTTTTATATGGAAGTTTCATTTCCACTCGAACTGAGTACTAGGCTTTATCAGGGCCGGCCCCAGCCAAATTTGCGCCCTGTGCTAGATTTGTAGAAAGCGCCCCTTTTTTATATTTGCACACATACACTGATACACTTGCATAAGACTTTTCCACATTACACAGGAGATAGACTTTCAATGCGTAGGTGGAGTGGGATCTTTAATTTACGATATTTTGATTTAGATTCTCCTTGAATGCAACAATCAAAGTGAAGTTAGTGCAAAAAATAACTTAGCACAGTTGTGATGATGATTTTATTTTGGGATTATTTGAACAAGATTTGTGTTTAAAATGCAAATGGCAGTATATATTTGTTTGCGCAAGATCAGATTACATTTTCTTGCTCCTGGTAATGCGCCCCCAGAATTTTGCGCCCTGTGCATTTGCACATGTTGCACATACGGTTAGTCCGGCCCTGGGCTTTATGTAATAAAAACTCGGAGTGAACTCTGTGTATACGTTTTTTAACCTTCGGATTGATGAAACGATGAAAGTTGAAAGAACACAGAGTTAAACCGTTTTGTAAAAGCTTATTTTCCTTGCACCTTCGATACTTCTCCACTAAGAATTTATGTAAGGTAATTAATTTTCGAAAATCCTCAATCTACGTCAATACCAACCTATGTAGCGAAATTCACAATTTACTTAAGAACTTTATTAATTTTATTAAAACCAACAAACCAATCAACCTCGAATTAATTCTGTAATGTACCTATTACAGATAAATAAAATGATTTTTCCCACTCGATAGAAACGTTCTCAAACTCAAGTCCATGAATTTTATAACTATACCTAGGTATGAACTGGAGGAAAATCACTTTGGTGTTTCAATCATATATTCACCTACAAACGGACAAATAGAATACAGCTACCATCCAACAAAGGAAAAAAGTTTCCTTAAAGATTTTTATTTAATTGGCCGAAGGCAGAACTTTGAACAACTCGAATTGCCTCTAGAATAATACTAACTACTTACCACCTATGACCTCATTCCAATTTTTATTATTGTTCTTGAAAATCTAGGTCACAACAAAAATTGGTGAGATCTGCAAACACGTGATAATAGCGCGACATGTTTTCATGTCGTTTTGATACTAAGAATACCATTAGTGTAAGTGAACATCTTGATGCTACATTATTTGTGTATAGGTATTTAAAAAAAAAATATTTAAACAGAATTATATATACATATGTTACCTACCTCGCTTTTTGGAAATCAGCAATACCAACTCTCAGTAAATTAAGGTGATGAATCTCATATATAGGTATTATTGCAGGCTTCATAAGAGCAGCAGCAAGAAAATGCGTGGATTTGAAATTAAAAAAAAAAAAATGCAGCAACGCGCAATCGCACTTGGTATCACAAAACAACAAAATACATTGCTAGGAGAATTTATTGAAAAATCACATGACAAACAGACGTATGGTGTAAACGTATCTCTATTCCCAAGCAAAGACCAAACAAAAAACAAGAAGAAAATTCCATCCCTTAGCTACGGAAACAAAGGAAAATTACTACACACTGATGTGTAGATAGATCCCTTAACACATTTCCCTTCAATTTGAAGGCTGTCGGGTGAGGGAAAATGAGAGATTCGAGAGGAAAAAGAAAATCGAAGAAGAAAAATATGCGCACGACAAAATATACCCTTAAATATTAAGGTATAGCTTCCCCAAGCCTGACCCACCTACTTTTCATTGTCCTCTTCCTTTTCCACCCTATTCCTACCCTATACATGTATGATGGAAAAATAGATTTTCCGAAAGCAAGATGTAAAATGATAGAGAACAACTCACCAAAGTGCAAAATAATGCAACATTCTATACAGCTCAACTATTTCTATCGGTTGCATGCCGCAGCAGCATACAGTTTGACCCCGACAATCGTTCTTGTTGGGTGCGCCACATTTTATTGCTGCTTACTACTGCTGCTGCTACTTTTGCTTTTGATACTGGATTCTCTACAGCTACACTGTGTGCATGGATTTTATTCAATTTTTCTTCTTCTTAATTTCTTCAAATAATTTTTTCGACAATTTTGTTAAAATAAAGTCGCGTCCGAAAGCTCATTTTGTCGCAGTACGACTTCGACGTGCTACTTGTGCGATAGTGCTGCTGCCCTATAGTCAGGCGACAGCATTTAAGTTCGTTGTTGGGGAGTCTATCCTCAGTTCGCATCGGTATCGCTTGTCATTCGCGTTGAGTAAGCCAATTGACTAACAGCTCTTTGTAGTCGAAAAATGAAAAAAAAATGTATTAAAACGGTTAGGGTCCTATAATGTGGTTTGGCCATTAGTATATGTGTTTCTGAACTCTTCCTTTTAACAATTAACAACAATGAATCAAATGTGGACCGAAAAATGATTAAAAAGAAAAAAAATTTATGAGAAAATAAAACACCGTCAAGTGGATAAAAATGAACCTGACAAAAAAATTAAACAATTTTCTAAAAATGGTGCTGATGTATAAGATAAGTTTTAAAATAAGATTTTGACATTTTATGTAAGTGTAATATAAATAGAAAATTTTGAATCATCTAAATTTTAAATAATCTACACAAATAATGAGATTTTGAGACGAAATGTTGGAAATATTTGTTTAAAAGTAAAAAATCAATTTCTATAACAAAGAAAAAAAAAGTGTAAAATGGTATAAAAAAGTGCTGCTTGAAAGGCTTTAAAACTGACAACTAAATATCTACTATGAACTATTTTTCGCCAAAAATAATGGAGATTTTGTAAACTTTGGGACTTTTATGGTATCAAGAACATATTTTCCCGAAAGTATAAATAATATTATGGCTCGTTTATGGTTAAAAAAAAAAACAATTATTTTTACTTATACATTTTTAACTAGCATTAAAATTGTTTCGTTAAGGGCTTTGATAGAAAACTAATAAATATTTCAAATCTTGGGAAGAAAATAGAATTCTAGGCAGAAGGGCTTACGAAAATAGGTAACCCATCTTTCAGAAAAATCAAATTTTTGTCCATAGAAAATCAAATATTTGTTATTTGTGATTCATGCAGGTATTATTTGTACCTTTTGTGTACATCTTATTACTTCAAAAACAAGAAAAAGAATAGTCAGGAAAAAATACAATCAACACATTCAAAATCTAATGAAAAGTATTTTTTAACTGGCGCCCAATATGAAACCACAACGAAATTCAGTTTGGGCTGTTCCTTCTGAAATTACACACACAGAATTTGGGTGTGGAATGGAATTTCAAATTCTATAAGTCTAACATCAGTGGAAACAGCATTCTTGTTGTATGTTTTGAATAAGTAAATGTAAACAATCTCTATACCAGGTATTAAACTAAAAACCAATAATCCACTGGTTCTAACTGATTTTGCATATATGTATAGCTTTATTCTCATCGTGGCTCATTTATTTTGAAATAAAATTTAATTTCTGGTTTGTTTATGTTTGTAATTTTTCCATCCTTAGACAAAATAGTGGAATGTTTAATACTAAAGAATAAATGTTACGTAACTTTTTCACGATCCATATCACACCCAAGCTCACGTTGAAATGGAAAAATACTCAACCAAAACTTATTCAGAAATGACTAATGACATCATCAAACCTATATATCTGGTATTGTAATAACCCATCCAATCAACACCTTACCACAATGACTAATGAAAATGCTTAAGTTTGTAGTGAAATTAACTTAACAAGTAGAAGCGCCTACACATTCGTGTCGAATGAAGGTTCTTATAGCTAAAAAAAAATTGTAATTTATGAAAAAAATAATAAAAAAAAATGTGACTTTACCATGTACATTTATGTATGTAGGTATAGCCTCAACTGTGTTCAGTTGCACAATGATTTTCCTTGCATTTTTTCTTTTCATATCTGCGCTGCCGCACCTTTGTTTAAAAACCTTTACATACAGACAAAAAAAAAAACACACTAATAAGCAAACTACCAAAGCCCCATTATTTGTGCGGTCTATAGTTTAACAACATCAGAAAATGGCACATTTAATAGTTTTCGCGTTTTTCATTGCTGTTTCAACAAAAAAAAAATAATCACAAGCGATTGTGCGATAGAACGCGGCACGAAACGAAGCAAAAATGGAAAAGTGGAAAACCTTGAGAATGTAAAATAAACCACGCCATTTGAAACTAATTTGTTCAAATGTATTTGCAAGCAGGAGATATTGTAGATAAACAATACAACAAAAAAAAAAACATGACGAACAAAGTGCAAGCTCGGACAGACATAGACTCATTCGGTTTTCGCTTTGACAAAGAAAGTCTTATGAGTTTAGCAATTTCCATTAAAGCATTTGACATGTGTGTTATTTCAGTAATCAAATAGTGGAATTTTAATGACTAGCAGGTATTTTGTGTTGCGTAAGTGCCCCCGTACGGGAACTGTGAATTACTGCGGGCATTATGAACGCAATTGGATTTTTTTGTTAAATGAAATTTTTTATTGTTACTTGTGCTTCGAAAGTTGTTTAACTTCTTGTTACACAATCAGTATCTACTCCTAGATCAAATAGCAGGAATAATAAATGAGTTAGCATTGATCATTTTGTACTTGCGTTGGGCGCCAATAAAACTTATTTCCCGAATAATAGTATTTATTCGACTAATCTGGTTATATTTGTGCTTCAAGAGGTTTCTTGCAATATCGAAATAAAATAATCAAATGAATTTCCAATCAAGTCTATGAAAATAAATAAGGCTACTATACTTGCGTTGGGCGCCAGTTTATGGGTTTTGTAATCAATTGAGCAACTGATTTGTTTATTTTTTTTCGGAAATGTAGTAAATAAAGAAGTAAACAATTTTGAATAATTCTTAAAATTAATTTATTCATGAACGGGCTTAAGCTAGAAATACACTCTACAACGATTGTACCAATAGTTTGACAGAAATGTTTGTGTGTGTATTCATATAGCCGTTATTGACGGTTGCACTAATATCGCATTGAGGCAATCTCTTGATACAGTACAGTGCGTATATGGTGTGTTCGTGATACAGGAGGATTGGACCGATTTGTGTACAACAACAAGGTCGGTACGAGCGTCGGTTTTATCATGTATTTACCGCTTAAGATAACTTTATAGTCAGTATCTGAACATTTCTGAAGTTTTCGATTAACTCGTAATCTGGTTCTTCCTAAAATGAATAAATATTTATTTTTTTTAACTGTTCAAACTTCAACTTCCGCAGTTTTCTATTAACTTTATAGTTCGGTTTAAAAATAAAGATCGCATAAATACTAATTTACACTTTAAAGTTAAATAATCGAAAACATTGAATTTGAATAACATAAACCCAAGGAACAAACCATTGCTTTTGATTTTGTCATTGTGTATTTCATACAAGATTTTTCGAACCTAACAGGTGCATACAAAGCTTTTCTGTATTAGATTCATTAGTAGTTTAACAACTGGATTACTATGATGAAAATGCACTTAAATTAATCGACTGTCAATATAATGCTAGATTATACAAAGCAGTGCCTATTTTTTAAATTTATTCAATTGCTACTCAATACTTTTATTGAATTTAAGCTTAACTAAGCTCCTTCTACAAATGGGTATAGGTTAAAAATAAAGCTTAAGACAAATATCATCACGAAAAATGTTGAAACTGATGTAAGTGTCAAATATCCCATTTTCATTTATCAATAAAATAGGACAGTTTAGGGTTATGAGATTTGAATAGCTATGTTGACATTATCAGCAATCTAAATACCTAAAGGTAGATACAATTTATACCAGCATTTTTACTTTTGTTGTAAAAACATAAGCCTGGTTTTTTTCAATTAATTTCCTTATTTCTCTACTGATTTAATAGAGAAATTTGTCTTCTACTACGTCAGAGTGACGAAGGAAAGTTGTTGATGTCACAGAAACCTTAACCGATGACCGAAAAAAACAAGAGGTACTCAAAAAACGCAAACTGTTGGTATAAATGTTTGCTAATTTTCTCAGGAAGTATACCTTTCAAAACACTAGGCCTTCGAACAAGCATTCGAAGTGATTGTATCAGTTACCGCTAAATTTTAGACCCTTAGGTTCTAATTTCCTTTCAAAACATGGTTAATAGTATACACTTTTTGATGTGTAAACATCTTTGCTGGCCGTAGAGTGAAAAAAAACGTGAACGTTCGTGTGCAACGTTGCGGTGTGCAACGTTACGATCTGCATACTAACATGGGTGCGTTCAGTGAAAAAAATCTTAAGATCCCCTTCAAGCAAAAACAAGTCCGTTTTGGATCCGCGCACGTTGATGTTTACACATATTTACCGTGAGTCCCGGCACTCACACAAAAAATTTTTTTTTGGTCACAAAAGGTCTTGTGTTTGATTGTTGAAGAAAATGTCGAATCATTTTTATAAGCTTGACTTGAGTTACCAAAGTCTTACTGTGGCATAAACTTCAACATATAAACCGTGTTAGCCGTTCACACAGGGGTTGACCTTGTTACCATTGCATGCGTTTAGCACTATTAAGTTCTTTGAAAAAAATTAGTACATATTGTTTAAAGCCCTAGAGTTGTCATGGAACACAAATTGATATTGAGTCAAACATTTTAAATTAAAAAAACTAACCAAAAACTACTCTACCTTTATGGTAAATTTTTAAATTCTAACGATTTTTTCTTACAAAATGTTAAATTGTTATTATAGGTTTCCACCAACGACTAAATCGATACATAGATTAACCCTTAATTAGTCAGTTTCCATACTAAAAAATTGAGTTTCCAAGACCTTTCAGTTTGTGGGAGATAGAAGAAGGGAACAAAATAAGCGAGGTGAACACAACCTCCACGAAGACTCAAAAGCCGTGACTTTTTTCGAATTTCAATGAGTGCGAAAGTGATATCTGATCTTTAATTTCGAAAAGAGTCATGACGTGAGTCTTCTTGTAAGAGCCAACTTAATTTTGTAGGTAGATATGTTAGAAATTAATCTTGTTAAAGTTGATAGGTTATAAAGAGAGAACAGTTTTAAAATTCAAACTTATACCTAAATCCTTATCGCACTGAACGCAATCATTCGAAAATTGATTGATGAAACTTTCTATCTCACTTTCATTTCATAAGAAAGAATGAAACTTTATTTGCATTTTTAAAGCAGCGTTCAAAGTAAATCTTGATAATCTATTTCTGCGGTGGAAACAATACTGCCTAAACAAATTTATTTAAACACAGTACACCTACACAGCATATTTCATTATATCTAGGTATTTTAAAGAACGAGACTAGAGACATGCCAATTTATAACAGTTAAAATAGGTTTTCGCCATTAAAAGTGGGAGTGCGTTAACGCGCTTCGCGCGACTTGAAAAAAAAAACTCTGGGTGCCTGAAGAATGCCCACCGGCGGAGGGCCCAGGCCCTGCGGAACCGCATAAACAGTACTTTTATAAACCAAAGCTATTATAATTGGCATGTCTAGAGTCACTTCCATTTTTAAATGGTGTCAGAACAATATTTACACGATGCCATTTAACACGTTTTTGTGCTAAATTTTGAACCCTCATCCTTTTTCGGCACACTGCTGATATAGGTTTGTAGAGCACCATTATTTTTTCGTATAAATAAGGAAATAAGATAAGTAAGGAAATAAGCCATAATTTTGTCAGTTTTTTTTTTACAAAGATGCTGGATTTACACGACTGACAAATTTTCGGTTTTCTGTCAGTAAACTGCCAAAAGAATCAATTTGTCCATTCTTCTGTCAGTTTTCTGAAGGAAATACTGCCAATTTGTCAGTTGTGTAAATCCAGCATGAGGTTAATGCTGGATTTACACGACTGACAAATTGGCAGTTAACTGTCAAAAATCTGGCAGAATAATGGAAAAATTGATTGTTTTGGCAGTATACTGACAGAAAACTGCCAATTCGTCAGTCGTGTAAATCCAGCATAACGATTTACTAATTAATGC
Organism: Leucozona laternaria; assembly: GCA_932273885.2. NCBI lineage: Eukaryota > Metazoa > Arthropoda > Insecta > Diptera > Syrphidae > Leucozona > Leucozona laternaria. The sequence goes on from OW026368.1 coordinate 10,150,267, forward strand.
CAAAAAAATTAAAGACTATGGCAACTTGTTCCTCTCGTAAACAATACAAACTGTTTTTGTCAGTTGCAAAAGACAAACATTTTGTATCGTTCAGAACTTTTACCAAATTTGTATTCTTTACCTATCAGAATTCACGTTGAATGAGCTCATTTTTATTTCTTCATCATCCATGTGATCAGTGACGACACTTTATAGGAAGTTTTCAAAATGTAGGTTCAAATAAAAATCCAAAAAGTACCGCCACTACTACACTTGCCTGAACCCTGAAATATTAAAGACTACATTCATTACTATGTATTTACATACCTACTTACTTCGGTAAGAAAGAAGTGTGTGTATGTAAGTTAAGTACCTACGACACTACGAAAAGCTCCAAGTTTTCTCAACTAACAAATGTATGCCATTTGAAAAGTTTTACAATTTAGGAACCTACACACTTGCATACATTTGAGCAAATTTTCCATCGAGAAAAAGCTCTTCTGTCAACCTAAATATTTTCAAACGGAAATATTTGAAAGTTCGTTATCGTACCCTACAAATATGAAAAAAAAAATATATAAAACTTGTAGGAGAATAGAATGAATGCCTCAGTTCTCAGATATTCCTTTGGGCAGCCAACCAATTTAGAAAAAAAAAACGTGTTTATTTTAATACACATACATATGTATTAATGTACATAACATACCTACTTAATTAACAAACAAAAAATTACCTAACGAGTATGCAAATTTATCGAACGTGTGTAGTAGAAAAAAAATAATAATTCTCCACCTCTTTATTTTTATATAAATGTACATAGCTACCTACATATATACTATTTTGGACTTTTGGTAAATTTTTCTATACCTACATATAAAAAAGTGGTTTTTGAAAAAAAAGAGCGCACATGGGTAAGCGTGGTGAAAAAGGCGCAAAATATTTTAATTTTTATTTTATTTATTATTTTTTCTTTTTTATATTAAATTTGTTCATCATATTCGGGGGGAAAGAGGAAAGAGGAAATCGCACAACAAATAAGAACTTCAGTTCCGTAGAATTCAAGACCTTTGATGTCGTTACTCTTTTTAAAAGTTTATAACTGTGTCAAGAAGAAGGAGGGAAATTGAATAAAAATAATAAAACTTAGAAAATAAAAACTAGAAATGGATGATGTCATGTTTTTATATACCTACCTACCTATTAATGTATTTTGTTTCTTTGTTCATCTTCTTTATATGCAGGTATGTAGGTATATATATATATGTAGGTACCAACAATAGTGAAATTCTTGTCTGTTGAATGTGTGTTGAAATTCAAAAGTGTGTTGTAGGAAATTGTTTTTATTTTAATTAAAAACAAATGAGTAGGTACGAGCTTAAATAGTGATAGTGGTGTTACCAGATGCAGAGGAAAATAGGTACCTATTAATATTATTTTGGGCGTAGGTAGGTAACACCATCGTATTATCGTAATATTTACGTTTGAATTTTATCTACACCAAACCTACTTGCCGTACAGCCAGTGTTGCCACTCCAAAATTCAGTAAATTCAAATAAATACTAAATTGAATTGATAAATTGTGTAGGTAAAGAAAAAAAAGGGGCTACAAGTCTCGAACGCAAAATATGTGCCCTTTTGCCATTATAAGGGCAACGCTGGCTAAAGCTGATGGAGAACCAAAGCTCAGTGATAATTTTCAACGACTTCTGTTTGTAGTGATGGTGTGTTATTCTTACTACCTACCAAGTCGTTAAAAATGGAGAGCGAGTAAAAAAGGTGACAAAATCAGTAATGCCACTCTGCTTCGAATGGCCTCAAATAAATTTGTTTGGCTAGCAGCTGGCTTATATTTTTCAAATCTGAAAGTTCAGAACAGTAGGTAGGTAGGTATAAGTCCTACCTAGGTGACAGATATAATTTCATAACAAGAACTCCCTTTTTGTATTACAAAGAAATATCCCATGTACCTACATAACTGCTTGAACACAATAGAATGCTGCAACTGGAAAGTGTCACAGGTACGTGCTTTTTTTACGTGCCCACAATGCAGATGTACAGCTTTCTGACATTTGATATTTTGATGTCATTTTTGGGGTCAGCGATTGCATCTTTTGTAAATTTTGTGAACATGAGGAACTGAAGAGCTTGAAGCTCATTTCAACCCCTATATAAGCACCCTTCGAGTTGGAATGGGCTTGTTCGCCTCCATCAATTTTGAAATGTCAAAAATGCCAAGCAAAAGTTAAAAGTTGGTGAACTCTTGCAGCTCCGTATGCAGCTACGTTACATTGTGTTTGCAACTTTGAAATTATGTGTATTCAATATTTTGACAGCTAGTCCGGCTGCAGTTCTGCCTCCATTGTGTTCAGGGTTCAGGCAGTAAACAACCAAATGATGTGTTTACTTGATGTACTTCTCTTTTCCTCTACATATTGTTTACATTATGTGATTTCGAATCAAGTGCAATTTATTGATTTTTGTTTGTCATTTATGTAGGTAGGTAGGTAGTAATTTAGTATGTAATTATAATTTATTTTTTGTAAGTAAATAGGAATAATAAATAAAAGATAGGTATAGGTACTTACCTACATACCTACCTATAGAGATTCGTTGGATTTTTTGACTATCTTATAGGTAGGTACCTACTATACCTATCCGTCATCTAATCTAATGGCTTGCAAGCACACAAATTGTTCCTTCTCAAAATTTCTTATTTATTTATTAATGTATAGGTTATGTCCCCACTTAAATAGTTTATAATCAAAATGGTTGCTAGCTTGCTAGTCCCCATTCAACCTAATCTCACACTTGTACTCAAAAAAAAAAAAAAAAACAAAGACCAACACAACGAAGAACTCAATTCAACCTCAAACTAGGTAGAATCAAAAGCAAAACGCGACAAATAACAAGAACAAGAACAGCCAAACGTAAAAACCGATTCAGCAGAGGAACAGTGTACCTACCTACCTACCTATGTATGTTTTCATTTTTTTTTCAGTACATAATTTTTGAAAGAAAAAAAAAAACTAGGTTATTGGCGCAAAAGTAGTAAAAAGGAGAGCACGCCAAGTAGAAACATATGCGCATTGTTAACGGTACGGATTTCCAATTAGATTTTTCCCCAAGCTGTGTTCTTTTTTGTTTTAGTTTTCTTTAAAGCCCGATCTCCTCCTATTCAACTACAAAACAGTTAACAATGAAAAACACACAGGCAAAGTTATCCTCGTTTAGATTTTATCTAAACACCCTTTTATTTACTTCAGGAAATCTTCATAGAAAACAGCTTTTATATAAAGCTTTCCAGCGAACTTTTTTTTTGAACTGAAAGGGGAGCATCAAGTATATAATAGAAACATTCATTATTCTCCTCTTTTCTTTATATAAATACCCCTCTTTTGATTCTCATGTAAATAGGTGAGAAGAAAAGAGCTTTTTAGGTACTTAATTGCTTCTATATATTTCCCCGTTTCAAGCATTTTACACACGACGTGTTTTTCTGAGTATTATTCCGTTGAAGTTTGCTGTGGCGTACGGTCGCGTTTTTTTTTAACTGTGGGTGTTGTGTTTTTTGTCAATAGTTTTCTTTTTATATATATAGATACATATACCTATAAATCTAATTATTGTGATAAACTTTTCAACTCAACATTTATTTCGAGAACCTTTGGTTTTCCTTTTAATTAAAATTGAAGTTTTTCAAAGGCTTGCACCGTTTTTACAGTGGACGGAACATATCGCTTTTTTTTGGTAGTTTCCCTCGCTTGGTTATGCAATCGGTAACAATTTTTCGGGAATGAGAATTGTACTTATCTCGTCGCAGGATATTCTATTTTCCCGTACATTCGTATATCGGGCGATGTAAGAACTGAAAATTTAAATTTTTATCGTGTATCATGCGACCTAATTTTGTACTTCCGCATGATTTGTGTAGATATTTTTTTTTTCTTGTACGCGATGATGATTTCACTTTGCAGTAGCCATTTTGTCAGAGAGAGACGGAGATATTTATCAAGTGCTTTCTCCACATAAATTTGTGTATGTACTCTTTCTAGTGAGCTTTCTAGCGCGCGCGCTCGTTGGTTTTGCCGTGGAAAATTTTATTCAACCATCCATCCATACTTTTGTTCTCGCTGTTGTTGGTTGTGTCATTCGATCGTCGCATGTCAGTTCATAGTTTTTTTGTTAATAAATTTCATGTGAACAGTGTTGGAAAAAAAACTAAGTGGTTTTCAGAAGTATCAAATTAAAACTACCAGTGGTATTTCACAACGTTCTGCAAAATATGTGGGAGCGAGATAAGGGCTTGCTGTTGTTCTAATACGAGTCAGTCTTTTTCTCTCTCCTATACAAATTGCGGGCGTCCAACAGAAATAGCCATCTTTTTTGGAAGCTGAAAAATAATTGCTTAATTGGAAAAAATGAATAAAACGTGTCTGTCCACGTTGTGACTTTAAAACGTAGGGGCAAAAAATGATTAAAACAAAGCTCTAATTGATTCATTACGTAATCGCGGTGATAGAGACAAAAAAATACGCGCCTTTTCGTCTACTCGTCAAAGATGATACATCAGTCACTTCAACTTTCAACACAGCGAAAACCAAAACTTCGACTCATCAAGTACCGACTACTCTACGCGGGGGAGAAAATATCGTGTCACATGTTGATGGGTGTATGAACAATGGCGGTGGAGGTGGAGGAGGCGGATCAACTTCGAATTACATTATGTACATAAAAAAATCGTTATTCGCGCATTGCATCATTTTTCCAAAATAAAAAAATCGTTTCTTTTTTGCATTTATCACCAAGTCTGTCACTAGGTCCCCCATTTTTTTCTCTTCAAATCAACTTGGCGCACATAAACTTTGTACACTCTAGACTGCGGGAAAAACTTTCCTACCTTCTATTTGTATATGATTTAGGCGGGGAGATTAGAGAAGAAGAAAGGATGATGAAAAAACGCGTTAGTTGCTAGGCAAAACTTTGAAAATGAGCACAAAACGAGAGGGGAAATTAGTTGTTTGAATATCTCAAAACATTTTTTTTGTGTTGAAACTTGAAAGAGTACGAGTTGGTATAGAAGTAGAAGAGTGTGGCGGTCTGAAAACTTAAAAGCTGTGTACTTATATATAATATACATTAGAAAAATAGAAGTAAAAAAGGGGAAGCGATATGAGTTGAGATGGAATTCTCGTTTTTAAGAACTAGAACGAAGGCAACGAGTTATTTTTTATATGGAACAAATACACATAAAAAAAATCAATAGTTAAGTGGATGGAATGGAGTGTTTTTTTTTTCTCGGTAAATTAATTAGCGTAATGAAGTTCTACTTTCACTACTTATTGGAAAATCAACTACCTATAACGATTTTACCTATTTTAAAAATAAGGATAGGTATTATCAATTTGTGAATATAAAAGAGTGGAAATGCCATTACATAATTATGAAACTTTAAAACGGTGATAATAGAAGAAAACATATCTCATATTAAAAAGAAAACCGTCATAACTCAAAAAATTCTGTTTCGAGATATAAATGAAATTGAAACTTTCGTTTTCATGAAAAAGATATTGAAAAACGACAGTAGTGCCACAAATAAGACGCTCGTGAGAAGATATATCTATGTACCTACCTATGATGTTTTACAGAAGTAAAGAAAAAAGGATTTTACGCACGATGCCATACAAATATCAAAACCATCATACCTATTTCTTCTTTTTTATGAGCGACTGTAGATACAGTTTAATCTACAACCATAGGAATTCACAATTTTAAAAGATTTTAATGTAGGTAGGTAGGTACGTAAATTACTAACTTAACCAATTTCTATACAAAAAATATACACTACCTCCTAAAGATATAATAATTCTCCAAATTATTTGCAGTACAAACATTTTTTTTTTGTTTTTAAGGTAGGTAGGTACCTAGGTACATAAAAGAATTCAAAAAACTTTTTTTTAAGTTTGAAACTATTTTCGGTAGGTACCTAGGAAATTTAGAGAACGAATTTCATGCATTTCATTTTCCTCTAATTAGATACCTACCTCTAAAACACATGAAACTTGAACTATAAGAGCAAGTTTGTGCGATCCAGTCGTGTATTTTATTCAGCCCTAACACGAATTCCATCGTAATTGGAACATGGTACGAAACCCGAAAAAAAAGTATCACAGAATCCATCGTATCGGAAAATCCCATACAAATTGCCACTACGCACGGACTCTGTGATAGTTTTTTTTGGGATTCGGAAAGATTCCGATTACGATAGAACTCGTGATAGGGCTGATTTAAAAAGAAAAAGAAACGCAAGTGGTAGGTTGGGCTTAAGACAATATACCTACCTATTTTATGATTTTAAATGAATAGGTTGGTAGGTACCTACCTACCTAACGTACATAATTATGTAGGTGGTAGGTTATGTATCATATTAAGTAGGGAATTAAAATTCAGATTTACACCTTTGCTCCACTCTCAATGTCACTACGATAAAATATTTGAAGGTACACAAAATGCTAAGTTCAGTGGTCATTCATATTAATGACCCCATCCTATAGGTACCTAGGTACCCGTTTCATTATTGGTATTTACACTCGATGGCATAAATAGGTTGGTAGGTGAATATACATACATACATCATCATTACATTTTCATTTCGTGTACAAATATTGTAAGGTAAGGAGTAAGGGTGGTTAAAATAAAATTAATCAACTTTCTTTTTTCTTCTTGAAACGAGGCAAACTTGGTAGGTAAATACCATGCTTGATGGGGCTCTAAAAAAAAGCGCTTAAGGCTACATAGCTAACTAGTATCTTTCTGCTTTACAGAAAATAAGTTTAAGGCCAGTTTTTGAGTGGTGAGTTATACTAGAGTTAGCTAACTCTAGAAGTAAATTAACTCACAATGAACTGCGTAAGCAGTTTTTCGATGGAGAATGCACGCAGAATGACTAAACACTAAACAAACTCGGTGGATAAAACGTCAAACGCATCTGCTTAGTTAATCCTGAGTTAACGCACCAAATTTCATGATGTAACTCGGGTTTAAATTTAATCTCGCACTGAAATTGGATCTTAGTATTTAAAAGTTATCGTTTGGCAGATACCTATGTAAATTCAGTTTGAAATTCCTAATATTTATATTCTTGTTATAAGTCAAATTCTGTGTAGGTAGGTACCTACCTAGTTAATGCACGGTAAGATTCTAAAAGTTCAAAAAACTAATCAGAGCATTGAAGTTCACATATGGAAAAGTTATTGATATGTAGGTACTTGTCAAACAAAATTTATTTTTATACTATAGCTAGGTAGGATCCTACCCCCATGCATATATGTACTTATGAACATGCATATGTATGTATGTATGTGTAAACCCGTCCTGAATATCTTCTGTCACCTACACACACTATAGGTAAGTATATTTCTCTCCGACCAATTTGAATCGAAATATGATTGATCATTTTACTAAAGGGATAAAATTAAGAACCAGTGTTTTAGACTTTGACTAATTATTATTATTATTATTGAATTAAAAAATAGTACGTACCTACCTATGTATGTATGTAGGTATATCTATTTAAAAATAAAGGTCAATCTTTTTCAATAAAAGGTACCTATCCAAAATTTAAAAAAAATCGGTATTTATTTAGGTAGTTATCTATCTTATAAAAATGTACCTACATTAGGTAAATACAACAGCAAATATTGGGTATTAAAGTTCAAAAATACTGTTTGTATTATACCTATTACGTTACGAAATAATTTATCTTTCAGCAAAACTGACTTTGGCATCCTAAAGTATAAATCTTCCTCTTAAAAAACCATTAATAATTTAAACATATGTGCATACATATCTACTTATTTATTAGAAGGAATGCTTACCTTTAAAACATGGAAAAAAGGATATTTTTGAATTTTTATGATACAAAATGTCAAAACCCCAACATCAGGGAACAATACATGATTCAGAGCTATAAACAGCAATACACAAAAGTAAAGGCTTGTTTCAGATAAAGAAATAATTGTAAAATTTAGCTTGTAGTATACCTATTAATATCGTGATTTTTGAAAAACGGCTTACCTATCTGAAAACTTAGATGTGATAGAAACCTTTTGTTCTAATCTAATGCGCTTTATATTAATAATACAAAACAATCATTACATACTACGACCTCCTATAAATTTAAAAGTTTGCAATTTTTCAATAATATTATCTTCTAAACGGTAACTTTTGTTTTATCTATTATTACTTGATGAGGACCTGTTTTACACAACATTCCATTTCCTAACTGTTAAATGGTAATAGAGACTTACAAAATATTTAGGACTTTTTTTTATTTTGTTTCCATAAAACTTCTATGGGTACGATATTGAAAGAAACTGATAGTAGATACGTGTACCTACTTTATTTCGTAAATTTTTTTCGAAAGCTATTTTTATTAAAAAAATAAATAATTTTTTTTTTTATTGAAAGTTTTCCCTTGTTTTATAATATATAGGTATTATTCGGTTAAAGCCTATGTTTTGTTAAATTTCAACTCCAGTATAAACGCGGAAAAAAAGATCTTCCCTATTAGAACTTGCCAAAGAATCACTTGACAAAGTATCTATTGTTTATTAATTAGGAAACACCTTGTATACCTTTGGGGAAAATAGGCTAATCAAAAGGAATGGCCTATCTAAATTCTAAACAAAAACTCAAATCCAGCACTAATTATGTAATTATGTCGCAATGTTTCTTGTCTATCATTATTTTACCGTTATTTCTGTAAACAGTGTTCCAGTGAAATAGCCAGTTGCATTCCTCCCCTTAATCAATTCAACCGTTATACTCGCGCTTCTATGAATGCTCATCAGTTTACCCTTGATCCCAACTTCGGACGTAGGTACTGTTAAGTACAGAGATTCTTTTATAAGTCGCACTACACGAATGTGGAATGCTCTACCCAGTTCAATTTTCCACTCCCATTGTGATCTTCAGATATTTAAAAATGTCCATTCGGTATCTCTTTTTAAATCCCCTCCAACCTACCAAATCGCTCGTGCTGTGTATATTATTTCTAGGGTAGTCACAACCCCTTTAGTGCACGCTAAATATTTTAAAAATGTAAGGAAAGAAGCTTTTGCCTTCTTACAAAAATTCAGTTTTTTTGAAAACTTTACAAAGATCAAATTTGTAAGCAAATCATTTTTTCTATATTCTTTTGACCAAATTCAATCCTCTGGTTTATTTAATCATATCAAGATCAACACCGAAAAATAGTACATACCTATGACAATTCGTTTGTCGAAAAAAAAAAATAATTTGTAATGACGTGAAGATATAACAACATTTCGAACCTATTTACACAGAAAAGCAATCGCACGATTGGTGATTCAACTACCTAACTGTACCACAAAAAAAAAATAAAAAAATATGAAACAAAAAACCGCCAACCCAGGTGGTTTCAGCAACCGCAATATGGCAGTTAAATTACCACAACTGATCAGTAGGTATGGTGAATAAGTTTTGCTTACCTACTTCTTCAAAATTGTGTGCCGAGTTCTCTAACTAAAAAGCGAATAACGTCGTTCCTTTGAAAGTGACCGTGAGTGGAAAAAAACCAGCATTTAATTATAATAAATCTTCATTACCTAATAAATGAACTTATCTTTGAAATGGCTCGAACAGAACTTACATTAAACAATTTAGCTGCGGGTTCAAAGTTTCACCAGATCTTACTCCTTCATTATCAATTTTGGTTCAAAATGCCTAACTTAACAAAATTTAGTTAATGCTTAAATGCAAATCTTCTCACTTTAGAAGAACCATACAACACTCTACAGCAATGACGTAGGAGATAACCTGGGCATCCACCAAATCTAATCAGTATTTTGAGTTAGATCCGATTCAAAGTACATTTACATATGTACTATGTAGTTCGATTATTTTTAATTCAAAATTTAATTTTTTACGCAAACGACAAACAAAATTGTGTCAGTGCTGGGACTCACGGTTGATTTGTGTCAGCAACAACGTTTATCCAAGCGTAGTTGTGAGGACCTGTATGCGAATTCGTGCATACGTTGTTGATTACGTCCACGGATAAAAAACGGACTAGTTTGCTTGAAGGAGATTTTCAGATTTTTGTCACTGAACGTACCCAATATCCTACACCTACTACTACGATTTTCGTAACGTAACGTGCTACATCGTAAGGTTTGACCTCGTAACGTAGCACAGAAGAAAGTCCAAGTTTCTATCAAAAATTACAGAAGTATCTCTACCTCTACTATACGTACTTGACACGAAATGTTGGCTCCTTCATTATGGGGGTTTCATGCATCACCAACAATAATTTTGGTTTTTTCTTTTAGATTTGTAATAAATATTTTTTTTTTTAATAACAACAAGTCAACACGAATTGTTTCTAAAATAATAAATTGTTCCTTATGACTTTCTTTTTGACGGATATTTACTTTTAATTAATTACCCAACAACCACTGACAACCAAACAGAGACATGGTTGTGGAATCCCATAAAAAATGTACAACAAATTTTTTTGGGTAAAATATTTATTGGGGTTTTCCATTGGTAAATTCAGATTTCAATTATTTAAAAATTGATTTTTTTTCGTGGCGAATAGAACAATTTCAAATTGATTTATTTTTGTCATTATATTCGTGTAATTTCGTTTCTGTGCTTATATTTCCCTTGCATCCCTTGATGCACTTTTAGAAGATAAAGATATGAGCTTGATGAAGTTACCGATTAATTTTAAACTGGTTCCATTTATTAGGAGCGAATATTTCTTACATATTTTTAACACAATTTTCACACCTGAAATAAATTAATCAATTCAAAAAACACATTTGCAAACTGACAGCCGAAAATTATGTATAAGGAGGGGTAACTTTGCCGAAAAATTTAGATCTGCAAAATTGATTTTAAATCAAAAATAAATCAATTTATTTTGCCCAATGGAACGCAAAGATGGTCAAAATCGGCTGTTTGACAGAACGAAATCAAAAATAAATTGATTTGCTTTACCAATGGAAAACCCCATTACCTTGGCATATACGATTTCTCAACTCTTTGCAAATGTCATTTTTTGACAGCAACTGATGTAGCCTGCACATAGTTTGTCTGTTTGGTATCTTTTTTCTGTAAAAGGTGTAAAACCTGTCAAAACACCAGTGTTAACGAATTTCTCAAAATTGGAGAAACTTACAAGAAACTAAACAACTTCTGTGTAAAAAAACGTCAAAATATCAATCCTCACATCAACAATAACATGCCAAAAGTCCGATTTTGTTAACTATTTGCTTTTAATTTAAAAATAATTACTTAAATTATACTTTTCCCAAGTTATCTGTTATTTAGTTAGCAAAAGATGCTTACAAGCTATAGGTGCTTTGACAGTTCTTACTCTTCTTGTACACAGAAATTTATGTAGCACAAATTTGCAAGCTATCCAATGGAGGAGGAAACTATTTGCTCTCTCGTTGCAACTTTTTCGAGTTAGCAAACAGGAATTTGTGACAATTTGTGCAATTTTGTGAAAATTCGCGAGAAATTTCACAGACCTTTTGTGAAAATTTTAAGAATCGCTGTCAAAATCCATAGAAAAAAAACAGTTTTGCGAAACTTGGTGAATATTTTAGTTACAAAACAGGCATAAGTGTAACATAAAGAGAAATCAGTGTTGCCACTGCAGTACTTTTGAAATCTATTAAAATTTGAACGACTGCTTTGGATTTTGTAAATTGAAGTGTGCATAGATTCAGTTTTCTGTATCTCAATTCATGCATAAAATAATCAAATTTAAGGGTATTTCTCAGAATATGCTTAAGACGTCAAAACAAAGCTCTGCACCAAAATCCAGCTGTGTCGTAGTCAAGGTATAACTAGGTTATAATAGATGAGATTAATGTTTGATTTATTAGTAAGGCCCAACATATTAAAAGTTGCATATAGAAACAAATTATCAAATGAGTTTTCAATTAAAACTTGTGATTGATGAGATAAAATGAAGGGCTGTCTATAAAAAGCTGATGCCTACAATGTTGTTGAATGTCATGGATGACTATTATGAAGGATGATCTAATCGCTGCATTTTCAGCTCAGAACATTCATCAACGTGTGTCATGTGGTTTCTGAAACTAAGCAACTCATCAGCATTCATAAAATAATTACTTTAATTAACAACGCCACATTGTAGTTGTTGCTTTGTGTTCTGTTTACTAGATGTTGGTATAGTTATGTACGTTTATGATCATATTGATCAAAATCCCCTTCTATAGCTAAATGGTAAGTTCTATAGCGATGTTAATTATTATCCAGCACATGTTTGTGGATTTTTTTTTCTCGGGGGATAAATTTTAGTTTCATCAGTAGGTATAATTCGAGGGAAGGGATGTACCTACCTAGTTTAGGATCTATGATGTAGTTTATACTTTACAGAATCATTGTGTTGACTTTTGATCAAGCATTTAAAATCACTGAACAACTTGATAACCCTGACTGTTGAAAGTTCATATATACCAATAAACGTTTTTATACCTACAAACTTGGTCGTCGTTGTTGGATTCAAAAAGAATATTTTATTCTAAGCCAAGGTAAAATCAATTTATCAACTGTTAGCAGATTAAAAAAAAAGGCTGACGGTCATTCGTTATTGCCTGTTGGCTGATGTTCCCCCTAACTGACGCAATCAACCGCCTCTTTACAGTCGGTCTTAGAAAGTTGAATGTTGTTCCGTTTGATTGTATAGATTTTTTATTTAATTTTTATTTTTTTTCAGTTTTGTTTCTCGACTTCGACTCAAGGTTGGGAAAAGATAAAACTCGAAAGATCGTTGCTTTAAAGTCGTCGTTGTATGGGCTTTTATTTTTAGTAATTTTTCATGCTGTCAAATTGGATGGAGTGAGGTTTTGTTGAATGATGCGTTGGCGTCTGCATTTAGGCAATTCTCAATAATAGATGATGTTTAAGTAGAAAAAAATGGATACAATTCTACATCTACATCATAGAACTTAAAATTATAATAAGGCTAAGATTGTTTGGTTTAAATTAATGTCGAATACGAATTGTGAAGCTACATAAATCTGCTTGGCACTTGGATATGCGCAATTGGAACTCGGAATTGAAGCCACCAAAAGTTTTGGTACAGCTTAACAGATGTTTCATAGTACATCGTGCATACTTTTCACTAAACCAAAAAAATAAAAATAAGAGGGCCAACGTAATGCTTGGTTTTATTAAGAGGTGAAGTAATGAATTTTCTCGAAGCGCCGCGTCGTAACATCTCCCTTCGTTCTACTAAACTTCTCGTTGGTGCAACCCGAAATAAAAAAACCCTGGCCCAGTCTCAAGAAATCGTTGTATTTGTTAAAATCTTAAACTTCCCCCCAAAATCATCTGTCTATTGCGTACAATTTGTTCAATGGTAGTTCATTAGTAGGTCGATTTTTGTTTATAATTATATTCAAATGCAATTTGAACCTAAGATGTTCTTTCATTGCTTAAGCCAGATCAATAAAAATTTGCGTTGTGTGCGGTACACGGCGCGGCAGAGGGCCCTGGGCATAAACAGTACTTTCATAAGGACGAGACTAGAGACATGCCAATTCATAACAGTTATACAATTTTTTTGCCATTAAAAGTGGGCGTGCGTTAACGCGCTTCGCGCGACTTAAACAAAAATCTGGTTGCCTGAAGTATGCCCACTGGCGGAGGGCCCTGGGCATGTCTAGAGTCACTTCCCTTATATAAACTAAAACTGTTATAATTGGCATGTCTGGAGTCACTTCACGAGACTAGAGAAATGCCAATTTATAACAGTTTTTCCGCCAAAATAGGGGTACGTGTGGGTATATTGGTGTAAATTCGTATCTGTGGAGCTGTCAAACTCTTACGGCAGTCAACTATGTGTATGTATTTTGGTGTTGGTAGAAAAAATCATTTTTTTTTGACAGATCTTGATTTTAAAAAAAAATTGATTTCCTACAATTGCAAAACCAGTCGACCAGTCGCATGGAATTTCATCACCTTTTGATTTTGACTTTTGGATTGTTGTAATACTCTATGAGATAGAGTATATGGAGCATATAGAGGCACTTTTAAATTGAACGGCAGTGTGCCGTTAGTTTTTGGAGTACAAGAATAACAAAAGGCAGGTTCAGGCAAAAATGAGATCTCGCAGAGACTTCGCTATACGTCAAAAAGTGAGCAAGCAAGCCAAAATGTGTTTCTTAGTATTTTGACAACATAACTCAGAATTTTGCTGTATAATCATGTTTATAAAACTGAGATTAGGAGGTTTCTGGGATTACCTATAAAACTAGTCAAAATGAAGTGGTGTATAGTTAAGTGAACTTGTTCATTTAAAACATGTAAAAAACTCGAAAAAAAACAACAAATTCGCTTAGTTAACGGCGATATACATTATCCTATATGAACTAAACAATTTTAAAACGTGAAGAAGTGAGTGATAAGATCATAGATTTTGGTCTTTATTCTTTAAATTCCTCAATAGATTTGTGTAATAGCATCTTTACATACACGTTATATAATTCTATTTTACAGTTTCATGTTATGCTGTCACCATTCAAAACGTCAATTGATATTAGTTTTTTTGTTTAAACTATTTTAAAAGTGATCTACATTTTATGTTCATTGATCGTAGGCGCCGCCAAAGCAAAGTGCGAATCGTCGCCGCTCATATGACACCAATTTGAACTTTTGAACTGAACTTAATTAATTATAGATCTCAGATCTCCAGCCGATATAATTATGTGGATAAGTTACCATTCATCAACGGATATGTCTATAGTAGCGATGGATGGCGGTGGAGAGCGAAAACCTCGAGATTTTACATTAACCTAAATTAAAAGTGCCAATTGAATTCTTTTTGTCATTACTTAACCATGAAGTCCTACTGTATATAGTAGACACACAAAAAAACCTTGTAATCACTTTGGAGTGAAATACCGACAAATGGAAACCTAAACGACCAGTGGCAGTTGCATAATCAAAACCAGAACGAGGTGATCAGCTGCTAACAGATTGAAGCATAATTATATACGATTCATACAGCAATGATCGCCGGCATCGGCATCGGCAGCGACATGGCAGTCTTTATTCAATGCTGCGCCAATTGCATATGTTGTACGTTAGCATATGTGCAACATGGAAAATTCCAAGTCAATAAATGCAACATCAGGCCTCGTTGATGGCTCTCTAGCGCGCGTTTCACTTTCGAATCCATTCCAATAGACGTTTAACTATTCGACGGATGGACGAATGGGAAAATTAACTGGCAACAAACAGCTTGAAGGCACAAGAATACCAAACCAAAGCCATAGAGCCAGAGGGTAATTTAGAAAAAAAATACCCAATCACCTGACGTTAGATCACCCAGCACACAGAGCTCTATACTCGGCTCCAAGAATTACGTATGTACGTAAGACTTACGACGTATTTATACAGGTGGTGATCAAGATTCAAGAGTTGAAACATGAAAGCATTTTTAAGCAGGTTGCTCACGGCTTGCACAGGTTGTGGAGCTGCGCCTGCTAGCCAACAAACCAGCCACTCAACTAGATACGTATGTAGGTACCTATAACCAGATGCATGTGAATGTAAACCTGTTGACATTTTGCGCAGCGCGCAGGCAAACCTATCCCCATTATCGAGTTTTTTGTTTGTTTTATGAGTATTTTCGCAATTGCACTCTCAACAAATGATTTGGTTAAAAAGCGACTTTTTGCAGTTCGTTCGTGTTCGTGTTCGTGGTGACGGATCTTAGAATTGGTATGCAAAGATGATAGTGGGCGCACATTGGCTAATGCTGCCCGCCGCCGGCTATTAACTTGGCCCGGATGGTGCACTGGCTGCGATGGTAATGGGGTGTAGACACTGCATGTTGGCATGACAGTGGATTTCAGTGCAAAATGCGTGATTGTTGTGGGAATTAGTTATTAGCCTGACAAAGATCTTGAGTAGGCGCTGTATAAGACACCTTTAACCTTTCAGTAAAATAAATACACATATGTACATATATGCTCTAAAAGACCACATAAGACACACAACATGTAAAAGTATGACATGATTGATACATAATGTGGTAAACGTGTGGGAGGAACTTAATCACTGAAGATATAACGTAGGTATCTAACTACTATCATGCATATGAGCTTATGACATATATGTACATAAATGTTAAAATAAATAAATTGGTGGCGCAACAGCTCGTAAAAAACCAGGGCCTAAACCATTCTTGCTGTGTGCGTGTTTTTAGTCACCAGGAATGGAGGGGTTCTACGCAATCTACTGACGAATCCGAAACGGGTAAGATGAAGAGCACCTTTTCATGACAAGCAACGTCATTTAATCGTTAGAAGCAGCACACCTGAAAAAAAAACTTTTTATTTTTAGGTGTAAAAGACTGGGATTCGATCCTCAGACCTCCGGCGAAGTGTGGCAGTGATACGCACTTACCATTTCACCATTCGGAGTACTACAAACTTCTGAAGAATTAATAATTAATAATTTCTGTGCTAAAGATAGAAAGCGGTTCAAAGATGCTTCTGAAAACAATCCATTTATTTACTTTGATTTTATTTACTTTAAAATATACTTGGAAATTTCAACTGGTCAATCATTTTAAAAGCTAATATATATAAACAAAAGCACCAAAAACAACTTTTTAGTCGTATTTTACTTTAATTATTATTATTAAATACGATGAAAATATGGTGAGTGACGAATATTAAGAACGCAAATCAGTGTTGGCGAAAGAACTATTTTGGTAGTATTTTACTACTCTCGAAACCTCTCCGTACTTTCGTACTCATTCTTTCACATTCATACACTACTATTTTTCTTGTACATTTTTTGAATTGTTTTGGTGTTTCCTCAGAGAATGCTGCTGTGATGTTTGATGGAGTTCGATCTCTTTTTCCATGGAATATCCAAATATGTTTACGTCAAGGTGAACCTATGTGCCATTTCAACTAAATTTACCAGAAATTGCGTAGAATAACCTTACCAACACACCCCAGGGGAATCCATCCAAAGTGGAATCCAAAGAAAATGTCAAGGTTCAATGCATAAACAAACATAAAGAAAAAAAGAAAACAACAAAGATAAGCCAGATCAAATTCAAAATGAAGTGAATTGTCAAACGAAATTAGCAAATTTGAGATGGAAACACTTTTTTTTATGTAATATTTTCAAAATAACCTCGTTTCGGTTCTAATGAAAACATAGTGCCAATCTCAGGTCTGTGCGAACAATTGAGCTTATTGATTTTATGAAGGCTAACAAATTTTTGTACTACTGTACTAATACTACTTCTTTTTGGCTTCTGTACTATTTATGCTAATTTTACTCTCCGGCAACGCTGATGCTCATCTACAACTTGTGTGACAGTGTGTGTTTGAGCCAACTACTTTAATCGAGTTCCGAGAACTGTGGCTTCTACGAATGAAGTGAATTTCGTCTAGAAAATCGATGAATCAATGGAACCAACCACAAGTCCAGGACGGAACAGTTACTTTAGAAACATAATCGGCATCAGTAGGTTTATAACATTGTTCAAAGAAGATATGTTTAAATTAAGAAGGCAATTAAGCACTATAAAACAGCAATTTAGAAAAGGTAAAGAGAAAAGTGGTTTGGGTCATTCCAACAGATTCGACGCGATCAATTTGTGAACAGTAACAGTGTATCCGTAATATCGCGCCCACTTTTTCACCACATCTCGCGGAATTTTCACTTAGTAAGAGACAACAAATGCTTATTTCCATGTGACTAGATTTTTTTAGCCACTTTGTTTAGCGACTTTCAGAGTAAGTATTTAAAGCCGCGTCCAGATCAATAAAAATGTACGTTGTGCGCCTTGAAATTTCTGTTTGCCGAAAATAACGTATTTTTTTTGCTTAAACACAAACGCTGCCGCCGCCGCCGGCCGCCGGTGGGCATACTTCAGGCATCCAAAATTTTGTTTTTCCAGTCGAAAAACGCGCGCGTTAACGCACGCCCACTTTTAATGGCGGAAAACTGTTATAAATTGGCATATTTCTAGTCTCGCCATGTCAAATTCTTAACTTGTGTTTATAGTTTAGAGCTTTTAAATTTTGTTTCAGCACCACGTTTTTGACATGTTGTTATGAAATTTGCGAAAAGCGTAGAAAAAATCAATTTGGGATGTGAAAGTTTCTCTGTTTGTCTATATGTTTGCTTGTATGCCTGCTTATATGTACATTCTGAACGACAGAAACTTGGCTTTTAGGCAATTCCCTTGAGGAGAGATTGAGTTTTTCTTAGCTCCAAAAATAACGGTACCTGATGCCTTTCTGTATCAAAAACGGCTCTTAAGATTTTGTAAATGTATAAGTGTGTACATATGTAGTTGGTAAAAAAAATTACCAGAAGCTCTTATTAATGTAAGCGTTTTTGTTTTTCCATTTTAAAATCAAAATTATTTTTTTTTATTTTGTTATTTCAAACGGGTTGACGACTTTATTTCTTAAATTAAATTTTTAACTGCCGTTTGATAAATACTAAAATAATTTGTTCTTTCAAATGAAATTTAGCCGCTTAATTAAACTTTTATTTTGAATAAGTGACTTATATTATCTACAAATAGGTATATATGTAGGTATAATAACATGTTTTTAATGATTTATAATTTAACTTACGTTTAGTTTCTTTTGGTTTTCTTTATTTCTTATTTCTTTTTCTAAACAATCCCAAGTCTTCTCTCTGCTTGCTCTTTTCAAAATGGCTTTTTCTTTTATCTTTTACTGGTGTGGTTGCATGTGCATTCTATGACAGCAGAATAAAAGATGGTTGCCATCGTCATTCGGTGGTGAACGTCATATTTTCAGCATTGCCAGATTTAGCAAAACATTTTTTATATTTATCTGCATAGGTACCTACTGTACATTATAAATGAACAGTTCATACATATATGTACATAAATGTTTTTAAAAATTAATTTTAAAATTTTGTTCTTATATTTAAAGATTTATTTAAGAAATTAGATGGTTGGTGTTAAAACAATATCAGAAGTTCTTTAATCAATTTATTTCTAATTATTTTGATTTTTAACAATTTTTCAGTTTAAAGTCTAAGATCAATGCATATGTGCAGCATGGTGCTGTTCATTTTTGTGCACTCATATAATTGTGGTAGGTGGCATCAAAATCATCTGCTTTTAAGCACTTGAACAAAAATTGAAAAGGGCAAAGAATATTACCTAAATACCAAAATGGTTCTTAATAACCTAAATTTTGAAAATAAAAAACTTGAGAATTATTTTGTTTTTCAAAATGTTTAGTTTGGAAATTAATGTTTTAAAAAACAACTATTAATTAAAACAATTTTGAATAAAGCTGAAGCATACGACATTGTAGAATATGGCTTTGTTTTATTATATTTTCTTTCTATTTAAAGGCAAATTTTTAGAAAGTTAACTGCCGGTCGTAACAGGAGGAAATAGAACCTACACACTTTTGATGCATCTTATGTGTGTACTCTAAATACGATTATGTATGTATGAATAATGTTGTGTGTAGTGTGTATCTGTATAAGATACATTTATAAACACATTTCATATGTACTATAATACCGAGTCAATGCCAATTTTAATGACGTAAAAATAAAAGGTTCATAAATTTAATTTTAAAAACTTCAAGAATAAGGAATAATAATACATAATTAATTTTATTGTTTGGTTTTAAAAAAAAAGAAACATTTATTTTCTAAAACGTTGTTTCGCTATCCTTTTGTCTTCAAAACGTCTGTGATGTGATGCTAATAATAAAAACCAGTACAGTATATGAATTATTTAAAATAATATAAAATATATAAATTCTTGTCTAACATGCCTGAATGCACTTCATTCACGCCACAACAATTTATTTAAATTTATTTCTTTCTTTCTTTGTTCTCTCTCTCTTTCTCTCTCTTTGTACCCCGAATATATAGGTTTAAATAAAATAAAACGATGTATAGGAACTTTAACGTTATACTGGGTCCCAGTTTTTTTTCCAACAAGAATAAGAACAACAAATATGTAGAAACTATCATTGGCAGCAGAGTGCTAAATTATTTGAATGGGGCATGTACACATTCAATTCTCACGTATTCACATTTTTTTTCGTAGACATGTTTGTGCTGCAAATTGATATTTATAAAAACGTACACATTTATTATATAGAAAAAGAAAAGAAAGAATTTTATGCGAATGAATCACTCACCCACTCGTGTGTTAAATTGGTTAGATATAATATTGGATTGTAATTCTGGAGTATCATGTATACATACGCATATATCTACGTACATAATGTACAAGGTGGCGTAAAATGAATCATCCATTTATGTTTTTGAATTACTTTTTTACCAAAAATAAAAAAATGATCTTGAGTGATGGAAATCTGTATGTGGACACCTTTACAATTTTTTCTGTTAAGTGCTAAATATTATATCCGTCAAGATTTCGGGTAATAACTGTTCGCATTCCTGTCGAATATTTTCCTTAAGGGCTGCGATATTCTGAGGCCGAAAGAAAGAATTCTGGGATGGTTAAATCAGGCTTGTTGGCAATGCCAAATCGCCAAAACGGGAGATTACGCGACCAGGAAACGCTTCCTGCACAATATTCATTGTGGTTCGTGCTGTGTTTTTTCTTGTTGCACCGTCTTGTTGAAACCACCAGTTTACCAAGCCCCGCTCATCCAATTCCGGCAGTAAAAGGTCGATTTTGCTTATTGACGTAAGCGCTTAAGTGGAAATGCAGCTCGTCGCTCATGATGATTTTCGAAATGTTTTTAGTTTTATTTTTTTTTTGAACTAAAACTGACAGTTTTTTTAAAGAACACGAATCTGCCGATTTCTTGGGTAGAAATTGTCAAGAAGGGAAAATGTTTTTCTCTATTTTCCCCCAATTTGTGAAGCGTGGAACAGAATTTGTCAAAAATAGGCAGCAAATTGTGACAATCGGCAGTTTTTTGTCAAGGTCTGGAAAAAATTTATTGTTAATAACGGATTTTGGTAAAATAATTTTCTATTGAGAGGTATATATCGTACTACTTGTTTTAGCACTCAAAAAATACTATTTTCCTTTTTAATAGTTTTTTTTTTAACTGTGATATGGTAGGTGTATGATTATTTTTTGTTCTAAGAATATTTTGTAAAAGTTCTGGATAGTGTTACAAAACGCTAGGTGATATGTTTAAAAAAATTGAAATATGATTTTTTAAAAAAAAGTCTAAAAAGTTAAATCGTTTTCGAGAAAATTGCAGGAGAATGCTGAATAGCCATGATAGTTTATTAAGGCCCAATTCATTCACTCTGTATTAAATTTAAATTCACCATTAAAAATAGCAAATTTATCGACTTAAAAAAATTAATTTACTCTACCGCATTTATCAATTTTAGGTGACGATACCCACATTTTGACTAAAATTTTTCATTTAATCTGTTTTAGCTAAAAGGACAAAATATAGGATTTTTCGCCTTAATTGAGGTTTACTGAGGCGTTTTCTATTTATTCATTTATTCACTCTCAATAAGCATTGACAATCAGTTGTTTTATGGATTTTTAAATGACAGGTAGTAAATAACAGTAAACAATTTGTTGGAATTTTTTTTTAATTTAATTTAAAAAGCCATGTGATTGAATAGAATTTGATACACTGTTTTTAATGACATCATTAACTTAAAGGCGGTTTTATTTAAATTCACTCGAGTGTGAATAAATTGGCCCTTAAATTAATGAATTCTTTATGTCATTTTTTTATTTTATATTTATTATATAAAAACAAAACAATGTTGTGTAATGAAAGCAGTGTTGCCAGCTGAAAAAAAAATCTCTCCCCCCCCCAAAAAAAATTTAGAAACCCCCCCAGATTACCACATTTTATCAACAAAAACCCCTAAATTTTTTTTTAACTTTTTATTTTTATTCACAGCTCTTAATTTTGTTTTTAATTTTAAATTTGATTAATTCTTAATAAGACGGTCATTGAAACATAAATAAATTAAAACAAACACAAATAAATTAATTAAATGAAGCAATGGCAACAAATATTACCATAAATACATCTCCTGGTTCCTTTGAAAGAGCCCAAAATGGTAAATGCCAATCAGAAACATCCCAAATGCGTTTCTTTTTTTTATTTCTAGTCAAAAATTACAACAACAACATCAAAAGCTAGAGCTCAAACTTTTTCTCGAACTTTTTCCCAAACTTTTCCCAAAACGTAAAGAAACAGACCTAAAGTCATCTTCGTTTTGGCTCTCGCGTCGCCTGTCGGTCGGTTTGATACATCTTCTCACTTGTGAAAATTTTCAGCATTTCTTGTGTTGATGTTGGTGTAAAATTCTGACATCCAGAATGCGAAGAATATCTAACTCCTAGAATACTGTCAGCTGTTTCAATACCCATACGATTCCTCAACCTTTTATCTCTAAATGAATCCCCCAGATTTCCCCCAACGACAAAAAAAAACCCTAAATCTAGGAGGAAAACCCCTAAACTGGCAACTCTGAATGAAAGTGAAATCTAAATTTTCCTTGAAATGTCGATGGTACATATGTGCAGAGAAACCAGTTGCAAAGATAAATCGCATGTTATTATTTGATATGTTTGACACAAAATGCAATTATTAATTAATTCTATCGGTATTTTATGTATGCACCTATTTTGATTAAACTACATATATGTCAAAAACCAAAGATCATTTTAGAATTGGCAGTTACCTCTAACTACCTACTTCTTGCTACACTATTTATTCGTTTTGCCTCGCCATGATTGCTTGGTGTTTTCTCACAATCTAATCAAAATCGATTGTTTTATGATATGCGAACAGCGATAGAGGTATACCTGAATCCATTCAGCTTGTCTTTATAAATGCCCGGACTTCTCACAGCTCTTAATTAATTAAAAAAAAAACAATAAAACGACATATAGACTTATACTATAAGCAAACATCTAACCCAGATGTATTTAACTGGTTGGATATTAACAGCCTCGATAGTTCACACGGTCTATATGTAGGTCTACATTAGTTTATTTTGTACGTACGAGTGTTAAATGCAAAGGTATGTGGTTTTAAAACTACCTACTTATTTGTTATTTTGTGAAAGAGGTAAGAAACCGTTTGAATTTTAAAATCTCGAAGGTGATCATGGTTGTTGTTTTAAAATTATTTGAGCTCCGCACTCATTGTTTATTTTATTGTTCCAACTCGAAAATTACTCGCTCTGGATTTAGCTTTATTTATAGCCAACTACATACCACCTATATGATTTCCAGGTAAATTTCATATGTGACATATTTGCGTTTTTTTTTTGTTGGATCTAAAACATAGGTAGGTTAGGTACCTACTCTCTTAGTGGGAGAAATTTATGATACTTATTGAATAGTTTTTTTTTTAGATCTCATTTGAAACGAAGTTGCTGAATAATTCCGGTTGTAGATATTGATGGAAATTAGCATCAAAGTTATTTTTAGATATGGGCACGTTTCTGACTCATTTTATTGTCAGAGAAGAAATGTTATCGGAGAAGATTGAAATGGTTTTTTAATGTTAATCTTAACAGCCAAAAGTAGGTATTATAAATATAGAAATTAACCGTTAAGACGAAATTAGCCATTTAACTTCAATTTATTGTTCTTATTCTTATTTATCTTTGCTTAAAAATAATATTTAATCTACTTGAATGGATGAATAAGAATATCTCACCAAAGTCTCCTGACTAATAAACCTACCTAGAAATTGTCGTAAAATGTTTTTATTATTAGAGTGATTTCATCCAGCTAATTAAAAATACAAAAAATCAAGCATAGAGATACAGTCGACTGTCGGTTATATGCGCAACAAGGAATTTATCACGGTTTTTTTTCAGGGCTTTTTCACACAAATTAGTAGGGATAACTGCACTCCGCTTATTTGAAAACTTCTTTTAATTGAAACAATTTTCTTTCCCCCAAATAATTATATTATTCTGAAACAACTCCGCTCAAGTGAAACACTACTGAACGGGTCCATACATTTTTGAAGTTTGAACACACCTAAGAATGGGTACGTTCAGATGACGAAGGGACTTGAAGGCAAGGCAAGTTTCTCGTCTCTAATTGGCCAGCTGTGGCAAAATTTCCTTCCAACTAAGGCAACTTTTATTGGAAAGTGACTGGAAAGCTAGTCAAGAAATATCTCCCTTCATTTCAAGTCAAGTGCATTTATGTCAAAATATCAGCTGATTATATTTTGTCATTAAACAGCAAGCTGAACTTCATTGTTCAGTGACTTCTTTTTTCAACGTTTGTTTTATTGTTTTGAGTGGAGGAGTTCTTTATCAAAATAATAGAAAAGATTTAATTAAGAAATGCATCATAAGTAAGAAGTATTGAAAAAATATAAATTACATTTCGTAATTGACTTGTGTAAGGTGTTTTTCAAAAAAAAATATTATTATAAATACTATCTGCACTATCAATGGAAGGTAAAGGTTGGAAGTAAAGTTCCAATTTTGGCATTAATGACATCTCAAAAAAATAACTAGTTTCCTTTGTAAAATTTGCGTTCAATGAATGCACTTGACTACATATGTAGTCCCTTGTGTCTGCTGAACGTACCCAATGACATTTTAAGTTTTATTCCAGTCTCATCTTTCCAATCCTTTTAACTGTCACAATTATTAAAAGTTGTTTTGTTTGTTGTTCGAGGTTGTTTAGGTTTTACTTTTTATCTTTGGAAATATATCACATCACATCGTTTTAAAAGGAAAAAAAGTTAGTTATACGAAGTTTGGTTAGGTGCAACAAAGTTGCATATATCCGAAGTTCGGTTCTATGAAAACTCCGCTTAATTGCAACAAATTTTCTGCATTTTTTGTGTTGCAAATAGCGGAGCCAACTGTACTTTATATTTTCGTAGTATTAAGAGCCGTTTGCTGAAACGAAACGAATATTTAAATTCAATTTAAACGCCTTTTTTCTACTTTTTCTCGGCATAAACTGTCACGTAAATTCTTATATGGAACTTAAATATTAGAGTTTTTTTTCAGCAAATGGGCCTCATTCATAATTTTTAGAATAACTGTGGTGTAGTTAAATAAAGTGCACGAATGGATCTAAAAACTATTTTTACTTTCAAACTTGACTTTACAATATTACTACAGCTTCTCATATGTACGTATAAATAGCAACATTTTGGCTAGTAACGAGTGAAATTAAGTTTTTAATAAAATTACTTACTAAATTCTGAAAGTAGGTAATCTTTTCTTAAAATAATTAAAGAACGTTTGCATATTCAAAATGAATCTAAAAAAACTGCTCTTCCAATATAGGGACTTAGGAACTTTGACAATTGATAGCAGCCATATTGTTGAAGCTACATCTGTCAAATTGGCTGTCATTCTTCTGTTTTGCCAAATCCCCATGAACGGATTTAGCCTTCAATAACATGTGCAAATGATAAAATTGTTTTTATCAAAAAGGGTGTACTGTTCGGGCAACGTTCCATGAGCTTCACCCATTTCTCTAGTCTCTTCCAAATTTTGTATGTACTGTTTAATATTGTTCTCTTGTTACGAACATCCATATTTGTTTAATCGTACATTTTATGTTGCACTTTTAATTGTTTTAGGTCGACACAATCCTATCACGGGCAATAATATCACTACAATTACAATGATGTATAGGTAGAGGTACCTACAATCTTTTTCGATAAAATTTCTCCAAAACCTTCTTCCCAAACTCTTGATATACTGATATCGAACCATTTACAGTATATGTACAACACTTCTTGAATATAATTTCCATTCCATAAGCCAGAAAACAGAAACTTCAAATTAATCAAAACACGTTGTTGTCCATTGTAAATCGTTGACATCAATTTGTATATTCCTCTTCGACATTATCGTGACAAACAAAACACGAATACCACCTCCTCTCTCCCCCCCCCCACCAAAAAAAACCACAACATAAATTAACTTACAGATCGCATTCATAAAACAAACCATTTGACCCCGAAACCTATTTCCCCATGTTTTACAATATTCCCACTCGTACTCATGTGCCGTATAGTAATATCATCATCATCAAATAAATATGTACTACTCTCGAATAGATTATATTCGTTTTGTAGTGCTGGCCAAAGTCTTTTGTCCTCTTCCAAAATGGAGTTGAGTTTATTTAATAAATAAAACATATTTGGGTAATTTAAAAATATAATTTAAGTGATTAACTTTCGTTGGTTGCAATATGCAAACGTTGATCGCTTAAACAAAAAAAAAGAAAAACCAAAATAAAGTTCACCAACAGATAAAAGCTGTTAAAAAATTAATAGCATAGACAAAATTTAATTAAACTTACTTCGTATAATTTTTTTTAAATATTTTTTTCCGACTATATTGATGTGCAGATAGGGGAGACTGGGGATTATTGTATGAAAGAGTAAAGGGTGTTTTTTTAGAGGTAAAGAACTTTATGTTGGCAACACTATTTTAACTGGAGGCCATTTTGACAACTGTCAAGTGATTTATTTTTAGTTTGGTTTGGCAGTTCTACGTGAATAGACTGACACCTGAACAACGCTTCCAAATTGTGCCGAAATGGGCCCAAAACTATAGTCCTGTTAAACCTTAATAGCCGAATTTATAAATGCATCATAGCGAGTGCATAGAACTATTCACTCCTTATAATTCAACTAAACGCAAAAATGTTATTCATAAAACTTATGCAACGTTGAATAGAGGCATCAGAAGCTTAACGCGTTTGGAGGTTGAATAGTGAATACATAAGGATGTTTAAGTATCGAAATGTCACTTTGACTCATACACAGACGAGACTAAAATACAATGTTATAAGGGTGGCGCTTATTTTGGGAATGTTTAATGTCTTTTTTGTCCCCTCCTGAAAGTGATCAAGCTTTATTTTGAAGCTACTTTGTACAAACCAAAATGTTATTAAATTTTTTTGAAATCGGCCGATATTATTAAAAGAAATTTAAACTAATCTAATCGGCGCAACAGAATTCTTTTATTGATTTTTCACTTTCAGAGCTTGGTATTGTCAATCAATTGTGGCAGTAAAACGTAATAGATTTTTCCTTCTTGGTACTTTATTTGACACAAGCGCATTATAACTATAATGTGTAGGGAAATCTTTTATGAATTAGGATTTATGCAACGTTGAATAGTGGCTTCATAAATGCTTATGAACTACATAACTATTCAGCCGTTTAGAGGTGTTTAGCGAATTCTAATAAATTAGGCCGTAAGTCTTTTAAATGCAACTCATGCAGTTTACAGTGTGACTGAGAGCTTGGTCAAAATAGTATTATTGATGTTTTACCCGGCGGCGGCGTAAGAAATTGTAACCCAGCTGGATCATCCAGACTCCAGTATCTATCATTTAAAACATATCAAAATTTATTTATAACATTATTTCACAGAAAACAAATTTAAAAGTGTATTAAAAAAAAATAAGGATATGGGTTTCAGAAGCTAATAATAATTGTTCTTTTAATCCGGCAATTCTCTATGCTTTAAAATATATTCATAAGACCATTAATCGTGATTTTTGAGCTCTTTTTAAATCTGTTTTGTAATACAACTTGTCCCGGCCTCCCTTAAAAACTTAGTGATGCGATGTTTTCTTTTTGTGGTGATGAAACAACGTGAAAACGTGATGCAAACATATGGAATAAAGTTTTGTTTTGTGTAACTTTGAATTGAAGTGGGTTGTTAGATTACGATTGAAGTTCCGTCTGTCCGTCACGGTTCGGTAACAAACACAACAACTCACTCCAAGGTTTCGCGGAAGTCAAGTCATGATTAATTGAAGCTTTATTAAGTGGGTAGTGGCAGGCCATCAGGCATCACTGGAAATATAGCACATGATGATTTTTAAAATAAATACATGCATTGAATGTTTTTTTTTTCAAAAAAGAGCCATACAGATATGTAAAAGTTTGTTATAATTAAGCTTTCAATTGATGCGAAGCGCAAGCGTTAGCAAATAATACGTAAATGTAGGTTTTTAGATAAATATTTACTAAAAGTTAATTAATTCCACTTGGCAGAAAACTACTCAGAAATAAAAAGGTACTTGATTCAAAACGGAAAGAAATAAAAAAGATTCTCGTGTACCACCTATACATATAATATGCTTTAGGTTTAAACGGTGCACGTTAAAATTCTAGGCTACATGGCAAGATAATTGAATTTTTTTCTTAAGGTGTAAAAACTATGTAAAATAATACCGTTTTTGTTTGGTAATCCGGAAGAATTCTCCAAGCGATGGCGGTGGCGATCACGATAACGTTTAACGCGCGATAAAGATGCGATCCAAAACCTGCTAAAATCAATGCGTTACATTGTGCGAGGGACAATTTTTCAAAAAAAACATAACCAAGCGATAAACATTGAAGTTGCAGACAAAAGAAACCGAATCTTCCAAAAAAAAAAGCAAAAGGCTTCACTTTTAGTTTGCATCAGAAACAAAATAAATAAAAAAAAAAACTTTCCATATCTTATATCCCTTACCTATTTTAGAAGGAGAAGCAGAGTTTTCACAAAACAGTCCGCCAGGTTCAACTTCAATCGAAATATCGTGCGATATGCCGAGCAAATGGTGCTTTCTGCGTTCAATAAAAGTCGCGTAACTGAGCGCAGCAGTGGAACGTGAACGCAATCCACATATCGCGTAGGTTTGTGCCATTCCATTGAATTACATGCGTGGCATCCATATTGATATCGCGATCGTAAACGCCATGTAGTCGGTTTTTGCAAAGCTTAACTTTCCAATCCGGAATTCCAAACGAACAAGTTGCAACACTATTTTTTGATTCTGAAGTTTGTGTTTCGTTGAATTTGTGAAACGTCAAATGCAGATGTCAAATTAAGGGTATTTTCTTTTATCATTATTTTAAAAAAAATAGCAAAGACTAATTTGCGGAAGATTTTGATTCTATTTGCGAAGAAAATGATGAAATTACATGTGCGGATAATACAATTGAAGAAGAAATTTTCCAGTTATCCAATTTTGTTTTCACTTTTTTTGCTTTTAATTCAAAATTTTAGAATAACTGTCCAAATCACAAATAGACAATCGCAATTCAAAAATGAAAAAGCAAAAAATGACACTTCACGATTCTGACATTTAAAGTGTGCGCATTAAGTGTGTGCTTCTAATTGTGTTTCTCTATTCAAATGCAGAATCAATTTAATTTTCTCTTCCTTTTCAGAAAAATATCTGACATCTCGTGTCAAACGAATGCTTTAAGAAGGATTGCAAGACGTTGTTCACATTGGACTCACTCTGCGTGACTCAAATTGACATTTCTTTGTTTTATCTCACTCTACCTCATGATGAGAAAGAGATATTCTAGTGAAGCAGGCTGTTTTCAAAAAAAATAAAAAGTCCTGTCTCACTTTCTCATACAGTGAGGTGGAGTGAGATCAAAGAAATAGATGTCAAAATGAGTCGAGCGGAGTGAGTCCAATGTGAACACCGTCCAACGTTTGGTCGTCGAAACGAAAACATTAATGTGGTAAATCTCAAATAGTGCTGTCATTTTTTGACATTTCCTTGGGAATGTTATAATGTTCATTATTGTATAAATAGAAAAAAATTATAAAGAAGAAAAAGAAAGTTTCAGTGTTATTTGGAAAATCGATCTTTTACCAATTAAATAATAAGCTGGTGGGATTTAAAACTTTTTTGAAGATAAGTGTCGTTTCACGTATACCCTAAAATTCTATCAGTTGCAAATCAAACTAAACTGCGTTAAAACAATGTACTCCTGCGAGGGAAAGTGTAAACTCATCAAATTTGATGAGTTAACTCAGGATTAACTGAACAAAGGCTTTTAATAGTTTCTTTAGTCGTTCCGCACTCTGGTTTAACTTATCACTGAAAAACTGGGCCTTAAAGACTGAAATTTAATGAAAGATTCTATTTGTATACCAGTAAGTTTAATTTTATTTTTAAAAAAATCCTTAGAAAGTATTGATTTCAAACAAAATGATTCGTTCAATACTGGCATATTTAAACGTACGTCCTACATTATTATACTTAATGATCTATTAAATTAGTTCATAAACTTCTTAGTCCGCCCCTTATCTGTTATCAACATTTTTACTGCCCACTCTGAAGCTAAACTTTTCAAATTATTCATACACATGTGTCGTACGATGACAAATTGGTCATAAGCTACGGACACAGCTTGTGCAAATTAAATACGAATTCATAAATTCAAATCATATCCTTCGTGAAAACGAAATCCATTAAAAATCTTCCAGCACATAGTTTCAATGAGAACTTGAACAAAAATATAACAGACGATTGCAAATTTTTTTTTCTCTGTAAATTGCACAAGCAAAAAAAGTCCTTAAATAATATAAGCGCATTCGTTGGTTGTGGGTGGGTGGGTGGTAGGGTGGTTGTTAAGGGAAGAGTGGAACAAAAAAAAAATAAGGGTGCGGCGCATGTAGCATACATATAAAATATCGATTGACCTACTGTTCCAGATTTGGGCCGTGAGTTGAACATATAAATCCTATATCAACGAGCGTGGACATGAGCTCTGATGTGACTGTGAAGCCTGTGTAATCCCAAAGGAATTCACTAGTAGAATTATTTTATACAGTTATTTTTTTTAATTTCCTTTGTTTGCCATTTTTCATAGAGCACATTGATTTTTCGTTTGAATGCTTCAAAAAGGGGTGCGGTCCTGCTGCCCCCGCTTGCTACTGCAAGAATGTAGGTATACTCAATATATAGCACTATAGAAGAATCACAGAGTGAAACGATAGTTTGGCGTGCCATATCGAGACCTGCCTTGGTTGACCTAGTTTCTCCCTTCGAAATAAATCTGCAATATTTTCGGTTTTTCAACAACGAGACACATCGACGTATAGTCGTTGTAGTCTTCATCATCATAACGTTTGTCTATAAATTATTCTAGAAATTTGTTCTATAGGAGATTGGAAAGGAAATGTGTGCACCGCATGCCAAAGACATAACGAACGAACAAAATTTTTGACGTGGGGAGTTTTGTGTGCTTTTCTTTGTCTTTTATCGACTTGATTCGTTGCCAATATTTGAGCCATAAAGTAATTTGTATGGCATTGTCAGAGCTATTATTTAAGTGAATTTTTAGAAAAATGCTCAGTTGTCAGTAAAACATACATATTTGAAATTGAATGCATACTTGATGATAGTTTTCTGCATCAGACTTATAGAACACAGCATTTGGAACTTTAAGAATTTAAATAATAAGGAAGTAACTCATGCGTTGTTGCTGTCAATATACTCGCCACATGTCCCATCTATCTTTGTATGTATTATCAGCTCTTTGACCTGTTCAACATAGTCGCTGTTCAACCCAAACAGCTCGTCATTGAATCTTCTCCTTAAAACTGGAGCGAATATTATGCAAAGAATATTTTTCTCAAAGGTAGGTAATAACAGAGCCCATCAGGTATAAGAAGCTCTTGACTACTTCGAAGTTGTATCACCGCGATGCCCAGCCAAATTCAATGGCAAGGCACTAAAGAATCTTTGCAGGGGCCAATTCAGGCGATTTTCGACCCCATATAACTTCAGTGCCATTAAGGTCATAAACTAAGAATTCGCAATATTTTCTAAGCAAGCAGTATCTACAGGCATATCACAAAATTTCAGCTCCTATAAAGCCAACTAATGCTCAAAAAAAATATCGCAGAAACCGTAACTGACTCACTTGACTGATGACAGATCATAAAAGTTATGGAGATCTTGTAGTATCTTGTAACTTCGCACAAAACGGTTGACGTTTTTTCGGAGGCGTGGTATCCACCCATTTTCGCTGGACTTAATTGTATTATAGGTATGGAATACTTCCAAATATAGTAGAACCTTGAAATTTGGCTGAATTTTGAGGTATTCTTCTGGAATTTCTCAGAATTGTTATCAATTATATATAGACCACTTCTGATTATTATTATTATTGGGACTTCCGAACTTTGACAGTTGGCGGCCATATTGTAGAATCTACATCTGTCAAATTAGTTGTCATTAGGTTTGTTCGTTGAGCCCTGAAGTCACCCTGGGGTCGCCCCAAAGCGTTTTTTGAAAAACCTGAAGTCACACTGGTGAAAAAATTCTGTGTTTTTTGAGACCTGGGGTCGCCCTGAACTCGACCTGAAGTAGAACTAGGTATTTTGCTGTGGCGAGTTGAGGTAAAGCAAATGCTGCCAAAGTGACATGAGCTGTTATGCTTATGTTTTGTTGGGGATCCACGTGCTACAGGTTATTTGTTTATTTTTTGGATAACAAATTGTGAGAATATACAAATTTAATTTAATGCTAATAAATAGCAAACGGTTGAAGTAGTTTTTATTCATTTTTAAGACATATTTGAAACAAATTTTAAGTGTTAATTATCTAAGCACAGAACTTTTGTTTCTTGCTTTAATTGTCAACAGCCCTTGAGCGTTTTTTGAGAACCGAAAAACACAGTTTTTTTTTGACAATTCTTGGAGTTGTCAAGAAAACCTGAGTCAACCCTGGGTAAGGTTCAACGAACGAAGCTATTTATTCAGTCTATTTTGCAAAATCACCATGGGTGATGGATATAGCGTTTAACAACACGTGCAAATGATAACATTGTTTTATCAAAATGGGTGTTCTGTTCAGGCAACGTTCGATGATATCGCACACACACTTCGTGTTATTTAAATTTTAAGATAGGGAGCGCTTAATGAAAAGCCCTGTAGAGAGATGACTGATGAATATTGGTAGAGCAGAACGAGCTGGTGTAGGTATAAATTTAGTTTCACTAGTGTCTTTAGAAATTTTCACCACAGAGGAGTGAAATCACACCCAAATTATAAATGAAGAAATGACAAGTTTTCATAAACACAAAAAAATGTGTTTTTAGTATCTACCATATCAAACCTAAAAGTAGGCCAAGTTCTTAGTTTATGAAAGTTTTAATATCAAATAAGAACAGGTACATATTTATACTGAAACAACTCCAAATTATCAGAGAAATTTGTTATTTAATAGATATTTGAAACTGTTTAGTGGGCTCTACGACCTAGAGCCAACTAAACAGTTTAAAATATCTATAACGATAAAAAAAGGCCACAAAAAAAACATCAATTATTTTTGTTATTTAATGCAATGTCGGGCTAAAATTTGTTAGCTTTACATAACAAGTTAAAAGGTTTTAAAAACTTGACTAGAAAACATACCAAATTCAATAAGCCATCATTAGTCAGAAAATATTTATAATATAATCACCGCTTCTTGAGAGAATGTTTTTTCTTGGAACACGATTTCTCGTACAAATAATATATTGGAGTGGTTTCCAATGATTTACCTATTACTGTACACTTCAGAAGAAATTCAGTTCAAGAACGTGATCTTAATCTCAGTCTTTAAATATACAGTCGACTTCGCTTATTTGCAACACAAAAAAATGCAAAAAATTTGTTGCAATTAAGCGGAGTTTTTATATAAATGAACTTCGGATATATGCAATTTTGTTGCACTTAATCAAACTTCGTATAACTGCGACTGTATTTCCCCTTTAAAAAATGTTATGTGAAATATTTCCAAAGATAGACAAATAAAACATAAATAACCTCGAACAACAAACAAAACAACTTACAATAATTGTGACAGTTGAAAGAATTGGAACGATGAGAATGGAATGAAACTTATGTGGTTTTCGTTTCGACCAAAAAAATCGATTTTTTTTTGGATTTGTGACAAGTTTTTGTTTTCCTTTCGTCCAAAAAAATCGAATTTTTGTCGATCTGAAGTCGATTTTGCAGATCTCGATTTTTAGAAAGATTTGCACAGATTTTCACACGCACTTACAAACACATCAAAGAAAAGTGACTTTTACCAGTGTTGTTTTAAAAAAGGCACTCATACAATCATAAAACAAAATAAAATCACGTTTTGTGTTCGTTTTGCCAGTAAGATTTAAGATCTGACACCCAAATCTGAATTGGTTGAAACAAAAGCCACATTAAAATGTCATTTTGTAGGTGTTTTCATACTTCAAAAATTTATGGATGCGTTCAGTGGTTCGTGTTAGCGGAGTTGTTTCAGAACAAAATAATTATTTGGGGGCAAGAAAAATTTTTCAATTAAAGGAAGTGCAGTTATCCGTACTAATTTGTGTGAAAAAGCCCTGAAAAAAACCGTGATAATTTTCTTGTTGCATATAACCGAAAGTTTCAATTAACCGAAGTGCATATAGGCGGAGTCCACTGTACATATATCTGCAATATATTTCGAAAGAGTGAAACTACCAAAGAATTATAAACTGTTTCTGTCCTAATTTATGAGAGTAACAATCAAAATTTTAATCCTTACACATTTCTGCCAGCTTTGATGAAACTAAACCCTCTGATTAAACTTACATCATTAAATGAGCCTACACATGCACATATGCATGTAATTCAGTTAAATAGAACATATACATAACACAATCCCAATTATGGCTTTCTTAAAAAAAAAGTTTAGCTTTCAAACACATAAAGTTCTTTGAGTACCTCCGCAAATAGGTGTAGTCAAATTGACCCACATTTGACACTTTCATACACACACTTGTATAGATACATAATGTATATGCACATACTGCATATACCGTTAAAAACCCATTCAGGTCACATATTTTAATTGAATCCTGAGTAAACAGGACATACGGGAAATTCATTTAATACCATGTTTTAAAATAGAATTTCAATTACGACTTTAGCTCACATAATCATAGTGCAAAGGTTTTAAAATTTTATCTGTCATTGAGTTTGTAATTAAAATCAAAGCAGGAAATTGAAAATAAACTCTGATGCGCATAAAAAGGGGCGTCTCTGGTGACGATGTTATCGTCGGTCGTCGGTATGACAATGAAACAGAGCTCTCTTCTGCTATGGATTATACGGCACGTACTCCCCAGTAAACGAGTTGGTACTATACATATAGTATATGCATGCATTCCGCACTATAAAGGCAATGGTCATTGTTGTTTGCGCTCAACAATAAATTCAAAAAAAAAAACTATTTCAGATAAAATAACAAACAAAATACTAAATGATACCTACGACGACCGACGACGTGGCATAGTCACGAAAATAAACAAATTTTTCAAATAGCTTAACTATACAGTACATGGCACAGTCAAAAGTGAGTGAATGCTATGTTTGTGCTTTGTATATCGCATAGAAACTATGTATTTAATGTTGGTAATTCAAACTTACCTTGAAAAAAAAAAAAACAAACTCTGCTTTTGCTGTTGCTGAAAGATGATAAGCAAATGGGCAACTCTATGCGATAAGACTGACTATTAAAAACTATATACAAAAACATAGAATTGCTGATTTTTAATTGTTTTTTTCTGGAAATATAACATGATGCCGATACTTACACTCAAATTCGTTTCAAATTAACTGCGGGTCTTACTGATAAGCTTTTATGTGCTTTTCTAATGTTTTTTTGTATATATAAATGGGTAGCAACGAGTATTGTAATGGGAATAGAATTATTATGAGTAAAAATCAATGAACAGTAAATGAAGTAAAATGTGGAGCAGTGTGTTAATGTCATCAAGACATGAAACATTTTTTTTTTTAAATGGCGCCCCACATGGAACTTTTTAATTGTAGATAGGTATATTTAAGAGAGATTTTATTTAATATACCTACCTACTAATAAGTAGTTAGATATTGCGTTTGGGTTTAATCCCTTAGAAAATATATCTACCCATTGAAAAAATATTAGGGGTAATTTATTTTTAAGTTTTGTTATTTGTAGGGTATAATGGGGTTAAAATAAACAAGTGTCCGATTTAGGAAATTATCTTTTTTTGTTTGAAAGGTTTTTCTTAGGAAATGGCTTTAGGGGTATTCTTTTTCAAATTTTGTCATTAGTAGGGTGAAATGAGGTAAAAATAAACTGTCCGAATTCAGAAATTCTTTTGGAATTTGATAGTTAATTTTTAGTAGATGGCTTTAGGGTTATTTTTTCAAAAATTTTGTACTTACAGGGTGAAAAGTTGTATTCGATTTCAAAAATTCTTTTTGTATATAAAGGATTTTTTTTTCAAAAAAAAATTATATCTAAAGGGTGAAGTGGGGTTGACACAAAAAAGGGATATCCGATTTTAAAAATTCTCCTTGTGTTGGAAAGGTTATTTTTAAAAATTGGACATTTATAGAGTGAAATGGGATAAGCACACAAAAATGGTTATTTATTACAAAAATTTTATTATTATTTTTATTAAATAGTTCTTTATTTCATGTTTGCCAATTTACAGATTTCTTAAGTCTAAATTATACAAAATAAGAAAAAATTAAATTCTTTCTGTGTTGGGAAAGTAATATCTAATGGTTGGACTTACATGATCATATTTTTTACGAATTTTGCCATTCATAACGTAAAGTGGGTTAAAACCCAGATTAAGTAGTAGGTATTGAATTACAAAAAGAATCTTAAATATTATCTGAATTTTCTTTTGTAATTTGTATGAGAAGCTTTAGGTTTTTCTACCCGTGCGAAGCCGGGCGGGCCAACTAGTTAATAATACATTTTTTTTCAATTTTAACTTTCTTGTTATTTGCTTAAGGCCACTTTACACGATAATAGAAGTCATATGACCTGTCGTTATGTATTTAAGGCAAATGAGTTGTCATTCTATTTGTTAAATCATATCGTTTTGCTTTTATATATTCACACGTCTACGACTTTCAATTTGATTTTCTCCAAAATAACTCTATATTCTCACTTTATTGGTACTTTCCATTTTTGTTCACACAAAAAATTTAATATTGAGCACAAGAATTCAAAATGTTTATTAATTTCAATACTGAATTTAACACATTTAACTAAGAATACAATAATAGCATATGACTTATCAAATGGAAATAGCTGCAACCCTAATGTCAAAAAAGTCATATGCTTTTTCTTTTGAGAAGTTGTATGAGTTTTTTTGACAGGTTATATGAGAAGTTATATGACTTCTGTTATCGTGTAAAGTGGCCTTTAACCGATTTATAAAAAAAAATGTATGTAGTAAAAATATCTACATAGATTTCATACTTGAAAAAACGGGTGGATGATTTTTTTGAAATTTTATTTTCAACTGGACATAAATACATACTTCAAATTGACGTACCAACATTTTTTTTTTTAAATGTTTTAAAATTGAATATATAAAAATGTTTTTTTTTTTTTCATAAAAAAACTGCTCGAAAGTAGAGATAGCATTTTCAGTAGTAAGCATTTTAGCCACTTGCAACAGTGGTGTAGTGCCAAATATTTACCGTTACCAAAGTCAATTAGTCTCGCTCTTATGGTTTGTCAGTATAGTATTTACTTATTGAAATAAAAAAGTTATCTTGTGTTTCAGAATAATTTGCATGTGTTCAGCGCAATATTTATACGATGTCTTTTTTTATGGCACAAAATGGCAGATGGTAGGCTAATTGCCCGATACAAGTTATTAATGGTTAATGAAAAAGTAAATGCAGTTTTGTGTCTTGTATAGGCCCGTCATAATTACATACTTTTAGCAGGACTCGGGGCGTATACTTAATTTTCTAAATCAATACCAAAAACTAAAGGGTCCGCCATCTAACGTGCCAACTAGTGCTTTTTTCGTGAATGGTAACACTTAGCTCATGTCTGATTTGACAGATAATTAGTTTTATCCTTCCGCTGAACGAATATGGTATACGCTTCGCTAAGTGGGCCTGCGATCGACTTAGAGAAGATGCCGATTTTGCCAAAAAAATC
Source organism: Leucozona laternaria (assembly GCA_932273885.2). NCBI lineage: Eukaryota > Metazoa > Arthropoda > Insecta > Diptera > Syrphidae > Leucozona > Leucozona laternaria. The sequence goes on from OW026368.1 coordinate 10,188,029, forward strand.
ATCTTTTCAGATGAAGCTCATTTTGATCTTGGCGGGTAGTAAACAAGCAAAATTGTAGCATTTGGGGCACAGAAAACCCGCACGCATACATTGAAAAGCCGATGCACCCAAAACGAGTCACTGTTTGTTGCGGATTTTGGTCCAGATTCATAATTGGGCCATTTTTCGAAAATGAGCAAGGAGTGGCCATTACAGCCAATGGCGATAGTTATCGGGCCATGTTGAGCGAATTTTTGGTCACAAAAATTGAAGAGGACAGCCGAAGCTACACTCGATGTTTTGCGCCATTTTCATAAAAAAAAATATTTGGCGGACCCTTTAGATAAGACGCAAAAATTGGGTTTCGCAATTCTATCTGTTTGACTACACCTTAAATAACTAGGTCAGTTTCCAGCTTATAAATGTCTTAAGCAGAACTTATAAGCTGGAAAAACAACGGATAACTGAAAAAACTCTTTGATTTAAAAGGCAACCTGTGAAACAATGTATTTTGTTTCGTCTTTTTTACGTGTGTTGACTCGTTTAAAAACCAAAACATCCATTTCTTTATTTTAAATTTCACTGAATTTCTATGCATTTGTGTGAACTTGAGTCAGAAACTATTCCCGTGCTCAAAAAATTCAAAGTTTTTTTTCACAAAAGAGAGTCCTCTCGGTAAAAATAAAATTTCCTTGAACATGAGAGAATCAAACAATGGAAAATACAAACAGCGTACTGTGCATGTCATTCACATAAGCTTAAACGAAATACGGCAGTAAATTTGCGTTCCCGTACTTTTTCATAGTTTCGAAATTTTGGACAGAATGTTTTCAACCGAACACAAAATTAATTGTATGCAAATAGTTAAAATTACTGCGCTTGATATGGCAAGAGCATCATTGGCAAAAAAATGCAGACCGTTTCTAAAACGAACCCTCTATTTGTGTAAAATAGTTAATAACGTATCCTATGTCTTAAATCCGGCTACACACGTAACTGCAATCTGAAGTTAATATTAATGTAAAATCATTATATTAAAAGTTACAGGTATATAGTATCGCGCGATTCCACATCATACAGTCAGCAGCAATTAAAAACCATCAATATATGTATCTGGCATCTATGTATGTCGCAAGATAAATTGAAAATAGAATATCAATAAATTAATTTAATAAAACCTGCTGTCATTATTATTTTCTCAAATATCTTACATCCTCATCATCATTTGCTGCACTGGCACCAGGCACACACTCCTCGACTCATTTGTATCTAACATTTTCTATTCCCATTCAGTCATTTTAGTTTCATCGAAATCATCATAAGAAAAATCTCCACAGCTGCAATAACACACAACAGCAGGCCCGCAGGTGCAATATTTCTATTTTTCAACATCACAGCTATGTATTTTTGTGCAAATTCATTAAACTGCAAAATCGGTTGATAGCATTAGAAAATTGTATGCAGTGTATAAAGACTGTATGGCATGATATTCTTCTATTGGGGCCTTAGAGGAGCAATTTAAATTGTGTGAAACAAACTTATAACACTCTACTGCTCTTGATTATGCTCTAAATGTTGCTGCAATTTTAGATATTTTTTTATTTTCATTATTTTTACATATAACTACATGCATATAGACTATACAATAAAATATGCATATTCTTTTCACACTTAGATTATCCTAATTTCGAGGCTAAACCCGAGTTAACTACTGAAACATGTTTTTTCAGTCAATTTTGACCCCGAGTTAGCTCAACAAATTTTGTGAGCTAAATGAATAGGTATTTTTGAAAAATGCGTGTCAAAAATCTATTCAAATCGAGGTACGACACTTAGGAAAAGGTGATTTTCATAGTGACGCCATCTCGAATACGATATCAAAACATTGATTTCTATACTGTTCGATTTCGATAGATTTTTGACATCTAGGAGTTAAATTTAATTCTCCACTGAAAAACTGCTTTTGAGTTAATTCAGGATTAAAGCATTTGCAGAATTAACTAACTCTGATTTAACTCGGAGTTAACTCATGCACTGAAAAACTGGAACTAAGATTTATTGTTTTCTTAAAATAATCAAAAATATTATTTAAAAGTTCAGTTTTTCTTACAGTTTTATAGCAGATAAATCCAAAATTTGATTTTTGATTCCAACCAAGTAACACATAAGATTCTACAACCCGAGTAACAATCTACCTTGTTTAAGGTCCAATTTTTAGAATTTGGTAAGCTATAGCTCGCATAGAATTATCAAAAGGCTTACTTATGCCAGTCAATCATTAATTTATATATTTTTTTGTAAAATAGCTTGTTTCTTGCTTTCATAAAATAGTTCTATGCGAGTCTGTTTAATTATGCCTTTTTAAGGCCTGTTTAAGGTATCTCAAAATTAATGTTTGAAGAACGAAAAATAATAGCTTTAGTAAAGCATTTTGCTGAAAATTATAACAAACATCTTCTATATGGCTTCTTTAATAAAGCCAAATATGTTTACGAAAATTTCGATTGTAGTCTGTTATATTTATGTAATTTCGGAAAACCGAATTTTTATTAATTTTTTGATATAATTGTGACTTAAAATTATATACTTGCACAGCTTTTGCATTTCCTTTTTTTTTTTAATCAAACAGTTGTGTACAGCTTATGTATTTTCATACTAATAACTTGATTAGTCAAGCAAACGCATACAATTGTATTTTCAGTTTGTTTTTAGCAAACTTATGCAAGTGTTTAGCCTTTCCATTTTGTTAATAGCTCACTTATGCAAGTGTATAGCCTTTGCGTTTTGTTAATAGCTTACATATGCAAGTTGTGTAATTTCAAATAGCAAACGTATGCAAGTGTATAGCCTATGTATTTTGTTACTAACAAACTAAAAATATTGTCCCGATTTTGCAACTATAAAACAGTTGGTAGGTTGTATTTATCTTAATAAAATATTCTATTCTTTAGTTATTTTAGCACTTATAATTCTTAAAGCTAGTCAGTACAACCAATTTTAATTATTTAAACGAACGTCCTTTTGTTAACTCAGAAAGTTTATTCAATTAGAGCAGAGAAAATACAATTTTGTATCCTAAATAAGCTCAAATTCTGAAGTTTATACTTGAAGTATCAAGTCATTAAAATTTTAACAACCTAGTTGAGTGCTCGATTAGTAATCAGAACAACGTGAGTTCAAATCCCGATCGGAAAATTCATGTAAGTAAAAGTTGTTTTTTTTCTAATTAAATTAAATTCTATACATTTCAGAACAAACAGAATAGCAGTCAAATCCCCCATATAAGGTGTATAAAGTACAGAAACAAAAATAATAAAAATTAAATTGAGACCAAGACATATTTTTCTTTTACAATTTAATTTAGTAGGCTTGTATAAGGCCTGAATGGAAAATCCTGTGCAAGCTATTTCTCGGCCTGCAAGTGAAGGTCTTATAGGAGTCAAATAACTTGTATAGTGAAGCAATAGCATTTATAAAGAGATAATTGCTTTCTTTATTTTGTTTTCATAAGGCTTTATTACACTGTTCATGGAAAGCTATTTACTTGCATAGCACTTGTGATTGAAAGTGTTAAAGGAGTTGAATAGCTTCGGTAATGTGCGCCAAAATGATTTGTATAGGGCCTTATGTTTTTATTATACAAGCCAAAAAATAGCTTGTATTGAACCTAAAACAAGCTAAATTGTTAGTTGGGACCAACTGTGTGGAATTATGTCCCTTGATTTCGAGTATAGATAGAATAACATCAAAGCCTTCTTATAGGAAGCGCATGAAGCCCAGTTCCATTATTTTGATATTTATCAACATTTTGTGGAAGGACACTTTTTGGTTTCCAAAGCCGTCGGTAAGGTTCTAAAAAAACACTAATTAAGCACTCAAAAGATTTTTTCAATTAGAGCCAGACGAAAATTAATAAATTCGTCTCGGAAAGCATCCTAATAATTGGTCTCAAGACAAGTGGAGCAATTTTATTTCTTGCAAATGGATCTCTTTTGTGTGAAACTTGCCGGCGGTGGCGGGTGATTAATTCCATCGCACAATGCTATGAAAGTATTGAGAAAAGTAGTATATTTACTTTGACATGGGGTGTATATATATACACATATATGTATGTATACCTACATTTGTAGGTTTATTTATATGTACATCTGAACTTAAATACGTGAGGATTTTATTTCTTTAGTTTTATTTATGGTATTCAAAATATTTACATTATATCTAAGAAAAAAAAACTATTTTGTACCTACATACTTCTAGACAAAAAAATGCGACTGCAAAGAAGGCCATTATCTTGATAATAAATGAAACTTAATTGGGGCTATGATTATGAAGGTTTATAAATAAAAGAAAAAAACAAAAACAAAGGAATGGAAACAGCTCATGGTTTGAAGACAAAGAACATAGGCATGTGTATATAACAATTTTAATAGTTGGGTTAAGAGTTAAGCTATTTTGTGGAATATAGGTTACACATTAGCGTGTGTATAATAATTTAATTACTATAGAACTTAAGCAAATTATTGTTCAGTTGTGTGGGAATAGGATGAATGCAATTATTATTAAATAACTTAATGACATCTGGAAACTTTTTCTCAAGTATAAGCAATTATAAAGAATAAAGGTGTAAAAGAGTACCAAATGTATCTAATTTATAACATTATGTGAAAAGAATAATTGTTTTACGTATGATTGTGAGCATTTGAAAATAACTACTTTTTCTTATGGCTTTGTTTTCCAAATATCCCAAGGAACCCGTTCATAAGTCGAGAATAAAAGAACCACGAATTCAATTGCTGACAAATTCTGTCCCAAAGTTGTCAAGTCATATGATCGTAAGCGCTGAATGCTCTGTCAACGCATTGACGGTTCCATTGACACAACTTTTAGAATCAACGTGTTATGATTATGTTCGTTGATAGTATAATCATCCTATCAATGCAGTTAGGAGTGCGGGACCACTCAGCACCTAGACATCAGAATTTTCTGTTGCATCAAAGTAGCCTGCGTTGAACTTATTATTCGATGAAAAAAAACTCTTTGACAATCTTCAATTTGCTCATATTTTAAAATTCAGTAGATTTTTTTTGACATGTTGTGGTACTTTGAATTTTAAAGGTAAATTTAGACCGTCGGTTTAATCGTCCGTGTACGTTTTCGTTGATGGTCGTACGCGGAACAACGAAGGTCTAAACGATAACACCCAACAACGAATGAAGAACGAATTAATGCAAAGTGGCTTTGAATTTTCGGTGTTCGATGTTACCCGATCAACGAACAACGTGAGTGTAAATGCGAAAATTGTTTAATAGAACATTCTTTTTCAGTGCCGTGGAATGAATTGGGACACTCTCCACATTTTTCTTATTATAACTTTATAATTTTACAGATAGAAAATTGTGAAATAATTTATGAAATATTACTCTCCGTATCTTAGTTACGAAAGATTAATTCTAGTGTACATTTAAGTAGCCAACTCTTCATCTCTTTTCTTTTTTTCTTTTTTGTTCACTGTAAAAAGCGCCGCCACTGCCAACAATGTTCTGTTATCCATTTTGCTGTAAAGAACGAACTGAATATAAAAACGGAATAATCTAGATGCTTCTTCGTTGTGCGTTGTTTTTAGGATGAACGAACAACGAATAACGTTCACTGAATGAAATACGAAGATGTAAATCTAGCTTAAGATTTGACAGTTTATCACTTGACAGATAGAAGAAGAACTGTATTCTGTTCCAAATGTCACTGCAAACCAATCAAATTGATTTTTTCCTCTGTAAAAATAAAATGTAATTTTTTTGGGAAGTCAAAGTCATCCATTCTCCGGTTAAATATTATACCTTAAAGACGTTGCTCATATTGGACTGGCTCATACGATTTTTTTGACGTGAATCCAAATTTTTTTGTTCAGACACAAACACACATATGAATGAATGAATGAATGAATGAATTATTTTATTGAGACTTCATTTGTTTTGACATTTGATAAGATTTTTTTACATTCGATTACTTAATTTAACTTTACCGACTTAGTATTGGTCTGGTATGAATAATTGTGTTACATTTAGAATTTGTATTTTCTTATGGCATTTAGTTTTAACTATGTTACATTTATATTGATTTCGTGTTTGCTCAAAGACACGATTATTTATTATACACTCTTAGAACTAGAAAACAATTTTTACGAAATAACAAAAAGAGAAGGAGGGAAACATTGAATGTTCCTCTCCTTCTCAGCACAAGGTGCTGCCAGATAATTGAAAATTAAGATTTAGTTATCCATTTACATTTATTTAATTCTTACTCATAAGTTGTATTTGAAATTATTAATCTATATGATATGATACCTTATTTCTTTATGTATTATACAAGAATAACTTAATAATAATGAAATGTAATGTAATATATAGATATTTTTTTTTTTTTTGTTTACATTAAATTTATGTGTTGCATGTTTAATAAATTTTTGATTCGATACTATGATGGTCCAAAACAGGAGTTTCTAAAGCTGTTTTATTTTTTTTTTTTTATTATCCTCTTAAATTTCCCTGGCTTGCTCTCATATAAAAAGGTGGGAGGTGAGAGGGATCGTCATTTTGAGGTTCGAAAAGTTCCCTAGATCTTTCATTAAGGATGCTTATTGGCGACATATAGTATCTATCCTGTACCGAGAATTGTATATTTTCATCAAAAATATTTTTCATATTTGGGTTTTCATGAAATTCTAGTCTAGATAACCTTTTTCTGGCTAAGTTTGAAAGGTAGAACATTAATGGAGTTACTTTTGATTCGGTATATATTGTTTTGTTATGATGCCATTTTCCAGTGGCGCGTCTATATTTAGATATGCACTTTCTAATTATTAATCTCTCAAAGCGTTGTAACTCTTCTGCCACTGTGGGAGAAATGTGAAACCATGAAGAAAAACCGTATGATAAAACTGGTCTTATTAATGCTTTATACATTAACAATTTTGTTTTGCTATTTAATTCTTTGGAGTTCAATAATCGCTTGAGTAGTGCAGACGCAGCTTTGCCTCTAGACATAGCCAATCTAGCGTGTTTGTTCGCTCTTAGTTTTTCATTGAGCCAGACTCCTAAGTACTTAATGTCTTTTCTGATAGGAATGTTGGAACCATCAATAGCAAAAGTGAGCTGCTTACTCTCCCTTACTGCAAGGTGATGACCTTTTGGTGATGCATTTCTAAAACATATTATTTCACATTTGTCATAATTAATTTCAATTGCCCAATCCTTGAAAAATACTAAAGCTTGTTGGAGGTGTGCATTTAATTTTGATAGTGCTTGAAAAGGTCTTTCATGGTTGGCCATTATAACCGTGTCATCAGCATATTGTATTGATGATGAGTCATATAAAGTTCTGGGAAAGTCATGCAGGTATATATTAAATAGAAGGGGCCCAATAACTGAGCCTTGCGGAACTCCTGCCTTAACATCTACTTCTCTTGAAAGCTTTGCGTTCAGTAAGATTCTAAGCTTACGATTAGAAAGGAAGCTTTGCATCATCATAATAAAGTTGGGGGGGAAATTTAGTGAGATAAGTTTAGCTATAAGACCTTTGTGCCACACTGAGTCAAAGGCTTTCTTGAGATCCAGTGAGCATGTGACCGTACACTCTTTGTTTCTCAAGTTCTTAAGTATCGTATTTTCTATATGCAGTAAAGCGTGCTCAGTTGAATGTCCCTTCATAAAACCGAATTGAGATGGTGGAATAATGTTATTGTCCGAGACAAACTCTGAAATTTTTTCGATTATTACTCTTTCTAAAATTTTTCCCAGGTTTGACAATAGAGAAATCGGTCTGAAGTCTTGAATGTCTACAGAGTTCTTATTTTTCTTTAGTGGAAGAAGTTTTGCTTTTTTCCAGGCGATTGGGAAATAATTATTGTTAATACAATTGTTCATAAGAATAGTTAAAATGTGGGTGATGGAGTTTTTGGCTTTCTTAATGATGAAGTTCGAGATTTCGTCAGGTCCAGTTGATTTTTTTGAATTTAGTCCTTGGATGATGTTAGTTACAAGCGGCTTTTTGGCAAATTCAATTCTGTTTGGTGAATGAGAAGGGGAATCTGAAGAGAAAAAACTTATTGGTTCATTTCTATTCCATGCGAAGAAAGCGCTATTTGTTGTGTCAACGTTTAGCGTTGAAATAGGGTTGCATGAAGATTTAGGAATATATAAGCTTGTATAGAAATTTGCAAATGCATCAAGTTTTTCTTCATCAGAAGAGAAAGAATTTCCTTGGTATTGAAGAGTTTCATAAGGATTTATTTGACTATTCTTTTTCCTGCCTGTTAAATTATTTATTTCTTTGAAAACATTGGTGGATGGTTTTAGTTTCTTAAGTCTCTGTTTAAAATTTTCATTAAGGTCGATTCTAACTGCATCTTTAATTATCTTACTCAGCAATGCTATTCTCGTCGAGAGAGCTCTATACTCATCATTTGTCTTGTTTCCTGCTCTGTGGAACACTCTTTTAAGTTTGGATTTCCAGACCTTTCTCGTTTTGAAAAGTTTAAGCGTGTTGTTTGATACTTGAATTTCAAATTCTTTGCTAGCTGTCTGCTTTGTATGGGTGTTTATGCAATTATGTATGGAAGCATTCAGTCTGTCAATATAATGATCTATTTTGTCATTTGTCAAGTTTTCATCCGAAGGTATGTTGAGAATATTTATGCTGTTTACTAGATCTTCATTGAATAGGTTCCAATTTGTATTTGTGTAGGATGTTTTAAGTATGGGTATTGATGGAAGCAGTGAAATTTCTTTAAAGTCTATTGCTAAAAAAACTGGGTGGTGATCTGAGATGAGGTCAAGAGTGACGCATGCAAAATTTTTGGGAAAATTTGGTGGGTTAATAAGATTCGTGGATATGATAAAAAAATCTATAAATGATGACGATCTCGGAAATGTAGGTGTATCACTTGCTATTATGTTGAGGTCAAGAAAATTATTGTTTGAGTACCAGTTATACAGCTGTACACCGTTGACGTTTGATTTGGAATCTCCCCAGAAATGGTGCCTAGCGTTAAAATCCCCTCCTATTATAAAATATTCGGGGTGGTTCAACAAGGTGAGAATAGAGTCTAATGCTTGAGGTACTCCAAGTCCTAAGTCCCCCGGTATGTATACTGAAATAATTGTCAAGTTATTTTGTGAACCTGAGCCGTCAACGAAAGGTACGGTAATGGCTGTGGCTGAGAAAGATTGAGAAGTGAATGGAATGAAGGTAAAATTCAAGCTTTTTTTTATTAGAATCCCTGTACCTCTACCTTGGTCGTTTCTTACAAATGAATAGTTTTTAAAATTTCTGGCAAATCTTTGCGATAGCCTTGTTTCCTGTAATAAAAAGAAGTCTGGTTGTAGGTCAGAGAGTATTTCACTAATTTCTATTATTTTGTCTTGTCCTATAAGGGAGTTAATATTGGAAGAAATAAAGTTTGTTGTCATTGTCATATTTATGGAGATAGGGAGGCAATGAAGCCCAAATACGCCCCTGGCTTTTCAGCCGGGTTAATTTTGGTGTAAGTTGACCAAAACTGTCTAACTTTTGCAACTAATTCAGTTATTGTTATACCAAACAAATCGTAAGATTCATTTAAGAAAGCCGAAAACTCATTCTGTTTCTGATTCATATTTTGATTTCCACCCTCGGAAGGATTAATTATTTTTTGTGCGAACGATTGTCTCAGGTTTGCACCCCTTGCAACATCAGCAAAAGATTTACCCGAATTCAGCGTCTGTTGTGGCAATTCCGGAATTACCACGACTCTTTGTTTTAAAAAGTTTGATCTTTTTGGGCACCCTGAAAAATTGGCTGGGTGTCCAACTTCACCGCAATTAACACAAGAAATTTTTTCCCGTCCCATGTCGGGTGTCACCTCGCACTTCCCTTCTTCGTGATAAACCTTACATTTGACACATCTAGACTGATAAGCACAGTAATGGCTTGAGTGGCCAAATCTCTGGCATCTGAAACACTGTATAGGGCCTCTCTTTTCGAATCTTTCCCAACGAATCCTGTGATGCAGCAGGAATTTAATATCTTTAAGTTTTTTAAGGTTTTCCTTATCCTTCACGATGCATATGAAGGTATCTAAGCTTACCCTGTTTTTTTTTGACCATCCGGTAGTGAACTCCTTAACTTCCTCTAAATCTAAGGAAGGATCCGTCCTCATATGTAGGACTTATTTTGACAGCATTCGTTAAAAGTAAAACAAAACACAAATCTGTGTAGTTTGATTAATTACAAATTTTTCACTTACAAAATGTTAATATTCTTAAATAAATATGTCTCCAATTGAAAAATTGGATTCTGTAAGATTTAAGTGCCAAAGATAAATCACAGACAGAGATGTCACAAAAGAAGACGTCAAAAAAAAATCCACTGATTTTTAAAATATTTAAAAAATCCTGACCATTTCTTTCTAACCATGAAGTGGAAATGAGCAAAAGCACAGAGACGTCAAAAAAAAAACCGGAAGAGTCAGTCCAATGTGAACACCGTCAAAGAGTTCTCGGGATTATTTTACTGGTGCAGAAAACTTCTTCTTTTCTCTTCTTTATTATGCCTGAGATGGTTCGCGTGATTAAACAATCCTTGGTGTTTGAAGTTTGGATAGTAGTTTCTTAATATCTTAATATGTATAAAGAAGATGTTATTGATTTCTCTTTCTTAATAACAAAAAATGAATCGCACTCAAAAAACAAAAATCGATGAATTTTCTTCAAATTTTTAACTGATAGATTTCTTAAAGCATTTAAAAAAAAAAAACAAATTCGTATTTTTTTAAGGAAATTTTTCAAACGAATTAATATATTTCCTTTTGCAAAATAATATCTTTTTAAGTTATAGTTTTTTTATAAATAAAACATTCATGATCAACAGAATTTAAAAATAAAGTTTTAAAAAGGACTCGGTGGCGTATACGTAATTTTTATTAATGCAAAAGTTTAACTCATGTTACAAGTTATTTTTGTGACTATTTTCTTTTTTTCTTTGACTGTACTGCATAATTCAATACATTATAAATGTGTATAGGTATAGGCTCTAAAGTGCGCAGGAAACTATCTTAATCCTGAAAACAACACAGGCAATAATTAATTAAATTAGCTAGATGTTACAACTAGGACAAGTAACCTATTTGAATTTCGATGATTTAACTACTGCCTAATTGCCTTTCTTTCCCTGTGTTACAGAAAAGCTTTAAACTTATTATTTTATTGATTAAAATAGATATGGAATGAAGGAATTTGAAACAAAATAAAAACAACTCATGGAATTTTACCTTAATTAATATTTCTGAGAGGATTGTATTTATTAAGATTTATTTAAGGTTTTCTCAGAGCAAATCTCTAGTTGACGAAGCTTGACTCATCGTAATCAAAACTCAATTGCAATTTTTCCTTGTTCAAAAACAAACATGCGCAGTAGCGATAATGCGATGGTAGCACCAGAGATTTTATGCTTCATTCTCAAGGATAAGATACCTTACGTTAGCCACTATAAATCTAATCCTATGAATATGTAAACGTTTTTGAATTACCATTTCCCCAAGCCAAGGCTTTCCAAAAAAGATGATGGTAACAAAATGTTCTTGTTCTTGATGCCTTAGAAGATTTTCTAGGGTTCCTCTTTCCGACAATGCAATTTTTTTTTTAAATTAAAAAATGGATTATTATGTAGGTTTATGTGTGTATCCTGTGTATAAATAAGTGGTGCTAAAAAAGATAGTGCGGGTACACCTAAATATATATCTAGTCATTTTCTAACTATGAGGTGTTCCTCCATATCATCATCGAAAAGCCATAGTTTCCTGTGTACAAAAATTCTAAAATGAATTTCACAGTGAGGAACTTTTTTCCAAAAAGAAGAAAAGCTTTTTTCGTTGAGAAAATTATGTCCACTAAAGCGTTATCGAGGAAATAGGTCGTCGTCATCGTTGCCGTAGTAGTGGCGCATATATATAATTTTACACAGTGGCTATGGATTTTCCATTATCATCAGTGTGTACCATCAGAGTGAGCCAGGATATAGAATAAGGAAAAGGAAGCAGCTGGGTTGTATGTAATTGGTCTTATGGCTTAAAGTTCTTTTTGGAATAAAATTAGATATGTAGCAATGTTCTACATTAATTAGAAATAAAACATGAAAAAATTATGGAATTTCACTGAAAGTGCAAAAAGTATTTCATACATATTATTTAAAACGTTTGTTCTAAGGTTTATTTAAATCAAGAAACCTTTTACTACTTTCACCGTAAAGCCTAGTACGCTGCTGACGCGAAACGAAATTTTTCAGTGGTCTCCAAAACAACAGCGAAACGCTTACGAAAACCACAGCGAAAAATTACAACTGAAAAAAAACAAACACAAACGCAAAAAAATCACAAAAAGCCATGCTGTAATAAAAGATACAACAAATACAAACACAAAAAAACACAAAAAAACCTCAAATGTCACTTTTCCGCACACAATTAATCGCCCGGGCAATTAATTGAGTGCGAAAAAAGAGCGGAGACCTCTCCAAATAATCTGCTACAATTATCAATTTCGCTCATCGAACAGCGTACTGAAAAACGAAAAGGAAGACGAAGTTATTCGTTTATGATTTCGTTGTGCCATTTTTGTGTGGGATTTTTTGTTTCGCATCAGCAGCGTACTAGGCTTAAAAGTATTAAAACTAGTACAAATCTAAAATAGGTATGGGTACATTTATAGAATATATAATAATACTCAATTAAATTTAGTTTGACTTCTCTGTCATAACAATCTCATTGTTTATAAGTCTCGATGGATATTTTTGACCGAACCCATTACATGTGCTCTTATATTTTTGTAGTTCCTAAAATCACAAGTAAAAACGGAAGTCTTGTTGCTATGGCTCCAGAACAAAACAGGAAACACTGTATCTTTTTTTTCTGCTCACCATACACTAACGTTAACTTTGACTGTATATGTATCTGTTCTTAAACTTTTGCCAAAAGTTGGTTATTGCTGAATACCTACTGTCATTCTGGGGTAATTCCTTTAACATAGCAAAAGCATGACACTTATTCACAGAACCAAAGTAGGTACCAGGAAACTCGAAAAATGTTGTTAAGGGGCAAGGCAAAGTAGCAAAGAGTGTTAACTCCAGCATCCCCAGGGTAGTTGTTATCTTTCGTGTGACATAACAAAATGTCTTTGACGGTGTGATATCTGCATGGTATGATGTCATTCGTATATACATATACATGCATACCTACAAATTTCTAGCTACTGGGTGGGTATTTGTGTGTGTGTCCTCCTTTTTTTTAAATAAAAAACGGATACCTACCTAGAAGTATATATTTTTCTGCCTCTTTCTCTGCTTCTAATTCATTTCTACGGTAAAAAGATTAACTTGTATCTCTTCGTAGGTATTTAAAGATAATAAAATTTCTCTGGTGGTATTTTCATTTGTAATAATCTGCCCTATGGTGTATGATGATAGGGTGCGTTAGACTCCTAACCCGTTCGCAAATCTCCTATTTTTTCATTAATCATGTGTACTTATGTGATTCCTAAGCTTAACCTCCTTCTTCGTTTACTTAAGTTAATAAAGAGTTTTCAAGTTGACCATAAAATCATGTGTGCTTATTTATGTCAGTTTCAAACTCCTTTTCAGGCCATTTTGGCAAGTATTATAAAGAATAAGAATTACTAAAACTGTTTGGATGTCCAAGTTAAGCTTTGAATTATTGGAACTTCCCATTGTAAGTTGTTGAGATTGGTTCCTATACATTCCTTCATACGTTCGTATTACCCTTTTTCGGTCACCATATCTCGAGAACTAATATCTTCATCGACTTCGAATGATTTTTTTTTATTCTACACATAATGACGCAACAAGTTATTGATAAGAATTTAAAAATAAACTAACACAGTTTTTTTAATAAAAACATGGTTAAAATTGTTGATCGAATTTGGCCTATTTTGTCAAATCAGTTATTCTGCCATGAAATTTCTGTTATGAATCATAAAAGATTTTCACCATAAAAGATTTTATAAATTGGTATTCATTAAATTATTTATTAAATTCTGTTATGAAAATTCGAAAACAAAGTCTATTATAAACAAATTAAACAGAACTAAAAATCTGTTGTCATATATCAGCTGCCTTAAAAACAGAATTTCATCGCTGTTGGTTGGACGAAAAATTGACGATCAGAAGGTTCAAGATGACATGAAACACTGACCATTCAAAGTTTTGAGGGATTGTGGAAAACCAATGATCAGTTTTGAGTTCAAGGGGGAGCAAAATACATTCGCTCCCGAGGAAATCACCTCAATAGTTCTGACGAAAATGAAGGAGACTGTTGAGGATTTTTTTTCGAGAGATAATCTCCGAGATGCGGTGATCACAGTTCCAGCTTATTTCAATGACTCGCAGCGCCAAGCAACTAAAGACCCTGGAGCCATTGCCAGGTTGAACAGCAGCAGCTTTGGCTTATTGGTTCTGTCTCGCGAACAAAATGTGCTCATATTCAATTTGGGAGGAGGAACCTTTGATGTATATCCATACTCACAATCAATGAAGGGTCTCTGTTCGAATTGAGATCGACAGCTGAAGACACACACTTGGAAGGTGAAGACTTCAACAACCGTTTGGTGAAATCATTTCATAACAGATTTTGAAATGCTGAATACCAAACTGCAATTCGTAAAAAAATATTTGACACTTCATAACAGATTTTATAACAGATTTTATAACAGATTTCATAACAGAGCTTCGCATGCCAAATACAAAAATTACAATTCATAAAAGATTTTTTGACAGCTCAAACTTTTGTATTGAGCTATCTTAACCAAAATTAAAGATCTCGGCCGAATAGGCCTAAATATCTAGAATAAAATATTTCTCTGGAAGAAATTTTGGAAAGTAATACACCAAGATTTTATAAGAAAATTTAACCAGAATGTCGAAAACTACCCCAACCAGATGGCTTTGGAAAAAATCTTATTTTTCTCAAAAAAGGTTCCAGAAATAAAAAAAAAAATTAAACAAAAATATTCCGAATAATTATTAATAACGCCACCATACTAATTTTTTTTATTTTTGCTTTTCTCGCAAAAGAATTCAACTGATTTTAATCAAGTTTTTGTAGAGTAAAAGTTTTTAAAAGTTAAAATTGTGTTGTATACCTAAGTATTATACGTTTTTTTTTAAACTGGTAGTATGAATCTTATAATTAAAAAAAATAACCTTATAATTAAAAATAAGTCTACCTACCATACAACTCTGTTAAAAAAACGAAAACAATAATCATAATGTTTCTTGAAAACGTTTCCAATGGTTTTTATAAAAATCCATGAATCGTTATTAAGAGTATATCACCTTTCATAGAACCGTCTTCTTAATTTTCTTCTCTGTCCGAATTAAAAAAAATTTACTCAAAAGCTTTTATATAATTTTAAAATTTACTGTTTTTATTTATATTTTTAAAAATAATGTTTTGTCTTAAAAAAAGTCAAAACTTCTATTTGAAATTTTATTTTTACTTACAACTGGTGTTCCAACATTTGTTCTTAAAAATTGCATGTTTACCTATTAACAATAATTAATTTTTCAAAAAAAATACACCAACGTTTTTTAATTTTTTTTTTTTAACTACAGCGTGATCGTACATGGAGCAATTATGTGCGAACAAGCCATTTTGGTTTCGGTCTCTTTTCATGTGCTACGTATGTACATATGTATTATATATGTAGGATACAAAAGATGCTTAATTAATTGACAATAAATATGTCACTTGAAAAAAAAGACGGACAAAACGTACTTAACCGACTAAAATGTTGTACCAATAGCATTCAAAAGTAGTTTTCGGACAGTAAGATTTGAACAATTCGGAATTTGTGATTACTTATTTTTTCTAAAACTCAAATTAGGAAAGTTCCTATATATTTGCAAGTATTTAAATCACATTAAACTACATTCAAATAATATAATCATTTAAAAAATATAGGGTACCTATTACTGAATTTGTATAAAATCACTCTTAACTATATTGTTTTTTTTTAGTTTCCTCGGAGACAGTTTTGTTGACAACTCATAGCTTAAACACAACAAAAAAAAGTAAAATAATATACAAAAGGAAATGACATGGATTTAGGTCAGGATACTTATACATACTTATATTCCTTTAGTTTGGTCTGAAATCATTTTGTCGCTTAATTCACTTTTGGAGCAATTCACAAAGTCCCAAGTCAACTGGCATCGTTAAAAATTCATTAAATTTAAATTTTGTATATATGTACACAGATATACATACATATATGTGTATTTTAGGTTGTACGTATAAAGGACGAAGGATATAATCTGTCTTTATGGAACAACTATCAACTTAGTTATGGAGTTATGTCACATTGTAATTCTGTTTAATTTATCATAATCAAAGCTTTCTGTTCATTCTACCTACATATTATGTATACATATATATTCCGAGTATAATGGATATTTGAAATGATTTTGATTTAGTCAAAGTGCAGTTTCGTATATGCCTATATAGGAATATGTTTATAGCCTGATGAGAAATTGGTGTGAAAAATATGATGATGTACCTACAATCTACTTACGAGGTACAAATTATGAATACAAATAAATAGGTTTTCTTAATAATTGCTTATCGTAATTAAATGTAAGTTTTAATTATTAAATTCAATGGAGTATGCGTAATGGGAGTTTAGGATTTGTTTAAAATTACTCTGAAAAAAAATATATAGTTCTGCATGCGCTACATGAAATTAATCCAAATTCCCCATGGGAATTTATTCCAGCTTTGTGCTTTTGTTCTTCTCAACTTTATTTAATTCCTGCTGAGAATGATCACATTTATATTTATCAACTAAAACTTTGCTGAATAATTCTGAAAAATTGAAAGATTAAGACACAAAAGTTTTAACTTCGAAAAATTCCAGCAAATCGAAGGATCAATGTGTCTTGACTTGCCTTACAACTCTTTTTCATTTTTATTATAATTGGCTTACATTTGGATTTGTCAAAAATAATGTTAGATTTAATTATAACCTCAAAAATTTGTTAACCACAACCGAACACTGAACCAAATCCTTCAATTCAAACAAAACATTTCATTTGTTCAACGATCTTTTCATTAAATTTCAGTTAATACTGTACTTTTTTGGCGTACTAAATAACGAATTCTCTTTGAGATAATGGATTTATTTCCCAAGTAAACATTAAACCCATTTTACATTAAAAACAAATATTTTCACTAGCAATAAATAAAAGAAAAAATTTATGAATACAGTTAACAGTTCCATTGGGAAGAAACTCTCATCAAACAACGAATATATTTTGAATGAAGTTTTTCACTGGGCAAACGAATTGTTCACTGAGTTAATGAAAAGCCAGATGATGATGTAGTATTTAGGTAAATTTATGAAAAAAACTTGCCTCATAATTTAAGATATATAAGTAAAGTAACTTAAAATAGTCGATTTTCTTTTTTACCGAGTTAAACATATGTTCCTCTGTCTTGCATTCCCATATGATCTGTCATCTAATCTATCAAAGTATCTAAAAACTGGTTTCAAGTTGTCAGCGTTCTGATTAAAAATAGAAAAAATACAAGTTGAGCACTCTGATCTATCTGAACTAATGGCGAATTCCTTTCAAAAAAGATATCGATTTTTTTCTAAACAGAATCGAATTTTTCCTGTCAATTGAAAGGAATTCGTATTACGTAAAAGAGTCGATTTTTTTTTGGTGTGATTGTGTTTGTGCTACTTTATAGCTGCAATTGACGCAAAACGTCAAGAAATTATTCACAAAACTATTAAGGTTGTTTGTTTTTGTTGTGAGAAAAATGTTTTACCAATAGAATTAAATTAATAAATAAAAGATATTAGTCTGCTTATACGGTGCCAATTTGTTATGGTGCATTTTATTTGTTTGAACTTCTATTTACACATATATTTTTAAAGAAAATTGTTATTGAAAAGTTTTCACTTGCACTGAAAGTTTTTAACATCTTTCACTCGCGAAGGCTATTTTTTTTTGTCAAATTTGTGTTCGATAATGAACAACGCACAATAAATTATTTTTATAGCTGTATTGACTGAATGTAATTGTTGAATATTTTGTTAAATTATTTAGAATTCGTTGCAACCAAAAAATAAACAACTCCGCGACTTTCAATTTGACGTATTAGAAATGTCAAGTCTTCATAGTGTGTGTGCAAATCAGTGTGAAATCCTGCTAAAAACGCAAGATTTGTTTTGAAAGAAAAGAATCGATTTTGTTTAGAAAAAAATCGATTCTGTTTAGAAAAAAATCGATTTCTTTGTTGAAAGGAATTCGCCATAAAAAAGAAATACATAATTGAATTTGACAGCTCCGTGCCTTTCTGAGCTAAAAAAGAAAAACGCCAAATAGATAGTGGGAGTAAGTAAGAGAACAGAAATGTAAATTGTGAAGCTGTCAAAAACAGTTGTGGTCATGTCTCTGTTTTCACAATCTCAGAAATATGAACATAATAGGCTTGTTTTTTCTGAGGAACCCCGTTGATGTAAAAGAGATTGGTTGATTGATTTCTGTCTGAGAACGAAATCTTGGATTCGCTCATTTTTTATGTAGAATATAACCTATCAATACCTTTATAGCTTTATTTTAAAAACTTAATATAACTGCAGGAAATGAATATGTATCTATAAATTAGTTCTCCATTTATATAAATATTAATTTTTTATAGTGCAGGTACTTATTTGGCAACTTGAAACATAAGAAATATTTTTTTTGTGACAGATGAAGACGAGAGGTACCTACCCATATATCTTCTGTTCTGACATACTTCGATTGCTGTCAGAATGACAGCCCTTCTTCTGAAAAGAAGAGAAATTTGCTTTTGATGGATTTGTTTTCAGAATTGTTTTAGAAGCGTTCACACGTATCAAATTGTTCTTCCGGATTATCAATCGAAAAGGCCATAAGAAGGTATACTGTGTTTTATTCTGCTCTGTTCTGGTCTGACCTTTTCCTTTTGGAACAAAGCTGGTATAAGTATATACAATGTATACCTTCTACCTCGTTTACTTAATAAAATCAATGGATTCCATATCGCTTACAAAATTTATCTTTCAATGAATAAGACCTTATTCCCTAACGCCCATCTTAGAAAACCATAACCAGATTTATATCTTGATAAAAATGTTTGACCAAAAAACCGCTTTACTAAGCCTTAAAAATAAGAAAACAAAGTATCTACATTATAGGTATATATGTAGATACATATATATGTGTTGTATATCTCCCACTAAAAAAATTGTTTACTGAATTTTGAATGCTATTTCTGTAGCTAACTACTCATTTCATTTTTTTTTGTTCAAAGCAGAGATAAAACAACCATTTGTGGAGATCAGAACAGAAACTTGTGGTTTCTCTGCAAATAATTTAATCGAACGAAAAAATATCTATCCACCCATATAGATACAAAAAAAAAACAACCTACATATATGTATATCTAGGGAACTAAATAAAGAAAATAAAAAAAAAATTAACCAAAAATTCACATTATGGGGCATGCTTTAGCTTTAACTACATACCTACATTCCGGTTGCCCATAGAAGAGCGCTGCTGCTGCTGCTGCTGGTGATAGAAAATCGCCTAGAAAACTGGGTCAGATAGATTTATTATGATGGAACAACTACGTGCACGTTTTATGGGTAAATTCTTGCATTTGTATTGGTGTGTATTCGTGTATGTGTGTGTGTTAGTATGTGTAATGTTTTAAATGGCATTATGCCAACAAAGCGTTTTGTTAGCTTCTCGTTCTCGCTTTCTCGGTATTTCCTTCTCGCGAGTGTTAGTTTCGTCGTCGTCGACAAACTATATTATGTGAGTCAGAGTGTATCTATCTATACATTAGCTGAATATCGACCCGTTTTGGGTGTGCAATGGAATGGGGAAGGGGGGTGGTTCAGGGGCTCAGTGGCTGTGGCGCACAGGCAGCATAAAATGTATCTAACAGATACGAATTGTGTATGAATGTATCACACATTGTGCGCCACTTCTTCTAGGCATGCTCCACACAATGCCATGTTATGTACCTATTTCCCTTTTTTCCACTTCAACTTTTTCTTTTTTTTTTTTTGTTTCTCAAAATTGTTGTTGGTTTTGTATCTATTAAGTGGCAAGGTGGGGGACTTTATTGCCCGTATGCTGTATGTATCTAGATTTACAAAGTTCGTATTTTCTTTATTCTTTCGTCGTTTGATGTTAAGTTTGAACGGTTGGATACGTAGTTATTTACCACAAGGCCCACAAGCACTATAAACACGGTGGGGCAAATAAGCTTAGTTTGGTTGGAGCTTTTTTTCTTCGTATGTATCCGCGAAGTAGATAGGTGGTGGTGGATGTAGTATCTTCTACATAATATACAGAGGGGAGCTTGTGAACGATGAAAAGGGGTGTCCATTAGTTGGTAAGGTACATAGAAGAGATCCAGATACTGCTGGCACTGGTACCTAGTGTGCGGGTGGTGCGGTGCGGCAGAAGAGGGAACTGGCACTTAGATACAAAAACGTGTCTTTCAGTTATTCTCTTCTTTTTTTCAGTGGTGTGGCCACCATATACCGATATACCTACCCACCGAACGGTACATAGAGTGAAAAGTGTGTTAGATACATTATGTAAAAAGTTTATGGGTTTGTGATGTGATAGGTATTACTTATGAGTATATAGAAAAGATGGAGCTGGCTGTAGGTGGTTTCTTCGTGTGTCGATGTCGTTCGGTCGGTTGGTCGGACGGATGGTTTGTTAGTTTATAGGTATGATGGGTTTAAGAAGGGTTTGCACGGGATGGAGCTTGGATACCTATCTACCTATTTTTTTTTTGTTGGTTGCTGCTGTGTGATTCATTGGAATGGGTGGGTCGTTTAGGGAAGGGGTGGCCAGATAAACGAGTTTTCGTGCTGCATGCATTATGGTTGGGGATTTTATTTGCAGATCACATAATAACTTGAAATAGACTTCACAGTCGAAGCTGTAATTTAGTGGACAAGGGAATTGGTACCTATACCTAGATAGGTACATAAGTATCTACATATGTAGGTAAAGGTAGGTATACCTGCTATCGATTATTTGTCACTTCAAAAATTTGATGAATAGGAGGTACCTAGGTACCTACCTATGTAGGTACCTAGATAGGTGGAATAGTGAAACCTATGACATTAAAGGAATTTTGAGTAGGTAGGTATGCCTACATAATAAGTACATAGTTACAAACTAGGTAGGTATAGGTAGGTACTATAGGTATAATGAGATGAAACTTGCCCAATTTTTTTTTACTTGCGATATATGTAGGTATGTATAGGTAGGTATACTACATATATGTACATATATCTATGGCAAGTAGGTACATATATGGATTCGTGCAAAAAATCGAACTCAAGATATTGATAAAACTTGACATATGTAGGTACCTTGACAGCCTAAACAGATAGGTCGGCTTTCTTTAAACCTGGTTCGTATCTACCTACCTGGCGTTTTTTTGGTATTCATTTTTTTTAGAACCAGATACCTATAACGGTAGGTAGGTATAGGTATACCTCTCTGTCATACAGAAATTTTCGGCTGATCATATTTTTACTCAGAATCGGTTCCATAGATTTTCTTTTAAAAATTCTAATAAATCAAATTATGAAGTTACCTATAAGCTCTCATTTAGTAGAAAAAATGATTCCGAAAAATGGTTATTAATAGCACCTCCCAAAGAACCTTTTTTTTGATTTTCGCCTTTTTCGAAAATGGTTCAAACTGATTTTGATCAATTTTTGATGGAGAATGATTAAGACATTTTAAATAATATTTTGTACCTACCTGCCAAAATTTTAAAAAAGATATTTTTTGGATTTTATAAAAAAGACTTACATTTTTTTTTAATCTTGATAGGTATTTCAAAAATAACTTGGTTGATTTTCATTAAGCTTTGCCAAACACATTTTTTAACATTAACTAGAAGATTTTATAAAAAAGAAAATAGCCAAAAATAACGGTACCTCCCATTCAAATGTTTAAAAACCGTTGAGGAAAATCTTTTTTTGGTCAAAAACGACTCCTACGATTTTCATACATTTTTTTCTGAATCGAAATTAGTAAGGTCTTGCATTTTTTTTTATATTCTCTGATCTCGTTATCTAGCTTACCGGTTAGAACTTTTTTTTATGAAGAAGCTTGCAGTAATTTTAAATTTAAAAAATATTGCATATCTCAACTTTTGATATTATAATTATATTTTTGATTTTAAAAAAATATTTCAAAATTATTTTTTGAAAATTCCATATTTCGAAATAGGTTGGATTTTTTTGTAAAATTAAATTTTTATCTCATATATTATGTATATTAATAAATACTGAAAATTGGCTTAACAATTTTTTATTTCTTTTAAAATTTTAATGAAATTGTAGGATACAAAAAATGTATTATTTTTAAAACCGCTCCTACAATATTAAATTTTTTCCTCATAAATTAAGATTTGTTTAAGAAACGCGTTGGATTCAAAACAGTTTCAGAAGGATTTTAATCAATTTCTTTCCAATTTCGTTGATTTCAAACAATTTTCCAGTTTAAATAATATAATTTTTGTATACACACATACCTAATACTGCCTGCAACTTAACTAAGTTTTGGAAAATGGATAAAATATAGGCTCCCATAACTAATTTATTTCAGGCTTTAGAACCATATGGGTCGCACCTAACAGCAAAATCGTGCGACCCAGTGGTACATATTTTTGCTTTAGGATATAGTGTGAAAAGAAGAATATAATGATAGAAAAGAAATTTCACGTCACCAAACATACCTAATAATATACGTATGTACATATGTACTTTATGCCAACCACAGTGAAGTGAACACGAAATCCCACCAAGTCTACCCTTTGACAAAAAAAAAAACAGAGCATGCATAATACATAATTAATTAAATTCGAGTTTGAAAGTATTTTTTTCAAAAACTATTAACACAAATGGTTTCCTGAAAATGTATAATTTTGTATTGTAAGTGTTGCCGTTGTTTGTAATTTTTTTTTTTAAATTTTAAGTGATTTTTCGAAAATTGCCCCTCCCGCCTAAACAGAATGAGATAGACCCCCCTTGCATCGCAAAAAATGGTTGTATTTTACCCTTCTATAAAAACCCGACATTATTATGGGCCCCCTAGTTATCGTACTGGTCCCATCACCGTAAATACCAAAAAACAAAAATCTCATTCAATTTTCTCAAAAACTAGACAGCAACATAAAGTAACGATTCAAAACTATAAAAAAACGACCGCCAAAAGCAGTCGTTTACTAAAACCAGGGGCCTGATTATGGATTACGAAGCTAATCGTTTTCAATTCGATATCTCCTTTTCTACTAGCCTTAAATTGATCAACTATCGAATACGAAGCGAGTCGTAAATTATACTTCCAAGATTTCCAGTTAATTGACAGTTGATGTCCAAGGAATTTTTGGTTTGAAGTAAATTCTTTGTGCGAGGTTCATAGAAAACTTGTTTTTATATTAACTTTTAAATGAAATTAAAATATTCTCTCAATTAAAAATGGATTCTATTTATATTGTTTTATAGGTATACCTATGCCGAACGTGTGAAAGTGGAAGAATCCTCAAACTTGCGAATTTCAAGAAAATTATTAAAAAGTGCTTCTGCTCCTTTTGCTTTGAATGAGGGTTTTTGTGTAAAGTGTTTATAATTTATTAAATTTGTTTTGATTGGATACAAATATATTGTTACAATTTAACATACATTTTTATTTATTGCAAACAAAACCAAACATTCACTTTCGCCCGTCGATAAACCAATCCGCAAGCAAAAACCTATCGGAAATTTATGCTGTAAATGTCATTTCACATTAGCTTTCGATTTCGCAAATAGGGCTAATGTAAAATGAAAGAGGCGAAAGCGAAAGTAGTAATACCAAAACTCATTTTCGCCAATTAAAATGATTCGCTTCGTATTCTCAATCAGGGCCCTTATTATGTATTACGAAACGCACGGCAGAAAAAACAAAGCCCAGGGAAACGAAAGTCAGCGCGTAGTGCGATTATAAAAAACGAAAATGCAATCATACTACATTTATTATTTTTCTTACTTTTTCCTTACCTCACTCAAAACAACACAAAACCAAACCAAAATACAATGTTGACAACAAACGCAAAACGAAAGCCCGCCAATACGACAGCTGAACGCACTCGTTTATAAAATACGAGTATCGTTTTTTTTACGATACTCGTTACTCGTAATCGCAATTTAACGAATACGCGGCGTTACAAACGTTATTCGTTTTATGTAATAATCCCCCAGGCCACAGGCCACAGTATCGTTTTAAAAAAACGACTATCGTTAATAGTAATCGCAAAGTAACGACAACGACGGATTTTGAACGTTAATCGTAATTCGTAATACGGGCCCTGTTCTTTAAATTGTTACGTTATTAGTAAATTTGTAATTAATTACGTTTGGAACGTATTAACAATAAAAAAGAAAACTACTTATTCTCATACAAAATTTCTATATTTGCTTAAACAAAATGAAGATGAGAAAAGTATTTCTCGAAAACGTTTGCTAAGCAAATAAAGAAATTTTGTATGAGAATAAGAAGTTTTCTTTTTCTACTATTAATTGTGACGTTATTATTCTCAACGTGCGATATTATATTTCCACAACACGCTTTTAAATTTGTAAAATAAAATCAATAATTTTATTGTGAAAACCAAATTCTTGTATGTCTAAGAAAAAAAAGTGAGAGATTCCTTGAAGCTGCAGTTAACCGCTTGGTTGAACAATGGGAGCCATTAAAAATTCTTTTTTATAATGTCCTTGAAGAACTCAATAAATCATGTGCAGGCAATAACTTCCAAAGAATGAATTCATATTCAACTAATCTGACATAAATCTTTTTTATCGTTTGTTCTAGCAGATGTTAACACAATAAACAAAATTTTGAAGTCCGAAAAAACGGTAATTCATTTGTTATTTCCTCATATGACGCATTTATTCAAGAAACTTTTACAAAATTGTATTAAAATTTAATTTATTATATTATAACATATATTTTAAATGTTTTTCGGGCTAACATTTTAAAACCATATTGAAAAATTCAATAAAGAAATAGATGTTAAAAACATACGAGACGGGAGTCGATTTTTCCAGCGACTTCTTCAATTTTTAGATTCCTCTCAATGAGGTTAAATAGTTAGTGGAGATTGCTGTTAATTTTTAACAAACAAAAAATAAATGAAATATTTTAAAATTATATTGTAAAAGGTTGGATAGACTTATAGCGAATTCTTTTCAACAAAGAATTCTAAACAGAATCAATTTGTTTCTGTAAATTGAAAGGAATTCGTAAAAGAATCGAACTTTTTTTCGTGTGATTGTGTGTGCTACTTAGCTGTAATTAATTACTTTTGTAGTTATATTGACTGAAAATATTGTTGAATATTTTGTTTATTCATGTAAAACAAACAAAAAAAAAATGTCCCTTCCCAAAATTCCCGTACTTTCAATTTGACTATTAGCAATGTGCAATCTTAATAGTGTGCGTGCAAATCGTTGTAAAACTTGCTAAAAATGCAAGATTTGTTTTGGCAGAAAAGAATCGATTTTGTTTAGAAAAAATCGGAACAGTATCGATTCTTTTGTTGAAAAGAATTCGGCATGAGTTCGGCAATGAGTAGGAAATCAGCCCAATTCTTAACATTCCCCGGGAAAACAACTCCCCGGGAAACGTGTTCTCTCGGGATTAGTAATACCTACTCTTATTTCGAATTCCCCGAGAAATTCCCGGGAATTTTTTGTTTAGAATACGGGTGTAGGGAAAACGGAAAAATTTCCCGGGGAATTGTCATTTAGAATTGGGCTGATAATATTATGTTCATAAATATTACCCAGTATATATGCAATTTAGCTGTTTTACCGCACGGCGCAGAGTAGTTCTGCAGCGGAAAGGGAGTTTTCAATTATGAATGACATTTAAACAAAACAAAATAAGCTCGAGGAAAGAACTGTAAGCTCTCTAAACTTGGAAAAAGAAATGACAAATAAAGATGAGATATTTATTCATTTATACTCTATATAAGAATGACAGCCTTTAATTAGTCATTCCGGTTTGTCATACATTTTTATTAAATGCGAAAGTATGAATGATTCCATGAAATCATCTAATTAAAAAAAAAATAGCTTATTTTAATTTTGATTAAACTTTGTGATCTCCTTTAGGTTTCCAAATAAGGAAACCTAATATCGTTTAATTTTCTCGAGCACAATTTTTTAGAAAAAATCATACAAACACAGGGGGTATTCTCAAATCGCTTTAAAAGCGATACCTCACTTTCGACAGTTATTGCCCAAGAAGTTAAAGTTCCCCATTTTGACCTCAGAAAATTTATCATCAACACGTGTCGTTATGTCAGATTTTTGTAATGTGAACACGAGTCGAACGAACGTTGATCGACTTACTGTGTAGTTCAATTTTTTTAATAATTTTCTCTGTCGGACGACCGCTGTAGTAAATGTGAACTCCAGTCGAACGACCGATGATTTCAATTTTACATCTTTTTTTCTATTTTTTAAGTAAAATTCGAAGAAAATGGTTTGGATTTGAAGTAAACAACAAAAAGAGAGCGGACAAAATTGAATTGACTCATTGGAATTGGAGAAAATAATGAAATTCGCAACATGTTCTCTCTTTGAAAATTTTCTTGAAAATAATGTCGGTAAAACAGTCGTTGAATTTGAACGCTAGCAAAACGACTCGGGTCGAGCGACACGTCGTTTAATGTGAACCCCCCTATAGACTTCAACTCTCAATAATTTCTGTGTGCAGGAATGGATTAGGAGGAATTATATACCTTACGATAGACCCACTTTTCGTTAATAACTTACTTATGGATTCTATTCTAATTAATGAGCGAATGTCTAGAACCGTAGCGAAGTCATGTAGAGCCAACGATTTTTTTAGAAATCCGATCAAATAAAAGCCAAAGATTAAATATTTTTTGCTATTATCATTTTTATGTTAGTAGATTAACTTATAATATTTTAATTTCATCTTTTTCCCATTTTTTTCTTTTTTGCTTCGTTTGTTTTTCATTTGATTTGTTTTTTTTTTTTACAATTACATTTTACATTCAAAAATTATCCTACAGCAAAGAATTCCTCAAAGTATTACTTTTTTCAATCACTTACTAAACAAAGTATAAATTTACTGCAACAAAATTATATGTGTACATATAATGAACTTGGTCGTATGATATAGATAATTATAAATGAATAGATAATAATAAACTGTGGGTGTACATTTGAAAAACAAAAATGAAAATCTATCTTAAGATGCATAATGCTGTTGTTATTATTTTATTATTAAGACCTACATATTTATGTTTTTCTTTAATATGAATTTATATAAAATCTAACTCTCCAGGTAAATTGATCGAGGAAATTGTATGGTTTTATATAATTCCTCTTATTTTATTAATGAATTATGTTGTTTCTTTCTTTCTTTTAATTCACTAATGTATTTACGAAATTATGTATAATCAGTAATAATTATTATTAATGACAATTAATAAAAAAAAGAGTGTACAAATGTTAAAATTAAAAAGAACAATTTATGCATAAAATATAAAAATAACATGAGGAAGTGAAAATATATTTCATATTCTATGAAGAGAGAGAGAGAGAGAGAGATATAGAAGCGAAAATAAAATTTAACCAATTACAATTAACATATATATAAATGTAATTGTAACGACTTTTCTATTTAAATTATGTACCATTTAAAATATTTACATAGCGTTTAGTTTTTTTTTAATGTTTCTTTTTAAGATGATCAACGACAAAATTTTATTTGTTACAGTTACAGTATATGCATTTTTTTTTTTGTTGTTTTTATTCTTTTTTTTATTAAAAATTGTTCATTACACTAATTTTGTAACTATTATATTATCCACTTTTTTATATTTTTACACAGTTAATTGGGGGTTTCTCAGTTGTTCTTTTTTTAATTTTCTAATTTTATTTATCATACACCAATTTATATATTCTTTCTCATTTCTACTCTTCTTTAATAAAACTGTTACTTACAAAATTAAATAATGTAAAAAAAATAATTTCTTTTGTCCTTTCATTTATCTTTTGCCATGATAGCGGATTTCAACTTCCGAGTCGCAAAGGAAATGTTTGGCTTAGTTAATTTCCTGAATTTCACCATCTAAATTCGAGATCTGTTGTGGGTGATTTGATTTGACCATACACGACCGAGCCACGGATTTGAAGAGACTGAAACAAACGGACAAATAAATAGAAAATGGTTAAACCACATTTATATTAAATTTTTTTAACTATGCAAATACAAAGGCTATTGTGAGTTTAATATGTAAAATATATTATATAGGATGAACAATAAAAATAATTATAAAATAAAGATATTTTTGTTAAGCTTTTGAAGAGGCCCGGTGAAGGAAGCGGGTGTGAAGTTTTTTTTTAGGTTGATATTTTGAAAGTATAATTATGAATAAATAAAAACCGAAAAACCGTTTCTATTTATGATGTGTATTTCATTCGCAATATAATTTAAAAAAAAATAAGCTTAAAATTGTAGCTCGAAGTGGAAGACTCCTGTAAGTTAACGCGACTTTTGCACTCACAGCATTATTTATACATATCCCTTTGTTATTAATTGTATAACAAATGTTTTACAGATTTTTCCCAAAAATAAAGACCGTTATTGAAACAAAATATATCAATCAGCCGATGATACAAATGTTCACATATCAACTTAAGGAATCACATATTATAAGTACATAACTAAATTTGAAGACAATAGCGTTGAAAAAAAAAAAAAATTACTTACTTTTCAATTTCCGGAGCGCAGTGCACAAAATCATGATCCCAGAATTTGTAAATTGGGTTCTTAATCAATTCTATGAATGTAATCAATAGACCCCATGGATGTGGACGATTCACAATCAATCTTTCGAGCAGGACTCGAGTGATTTGCTCTTGAATGGCTTCTGAGTTTGCTTCTGCAAACAAATGCAAAACGGCACAGCTAAAGTAGTGCGTGTGACTGTTGGGGTAGCGCAATTGATTTGCAATTGCATTCAAGAAAAGATAACGCCCTTCAGTATCTAAATCAACAGCCAAATTTTGGAATATATCCATATGGGCACTGTGTGCTATATTCGAAGTGTTGGGAACGAAGTTTTTGCTCCTGAAATAAAATAAGAAAGCAAAAACAAAATTATTAGAAATATGTACCGAAAAAAAGTTTAACTGGGCATTCAACTTACCTAATGTGCGCAATAGCTTGTGTTCCTACATACAGCACAAGTGCATTCATTAGAGGTATATTGTATCTTGAACCTGGCTCATTTGATATCTGTAAGTGACTCCTGAACTCTGACAGAAAAGTAACTGGAGCTCTCGCCTTAAGATAAGAATCGAGATCTTTCTTAAAATTGGCCGGTTGAATGTTGACGACGTAGTTTGAGAAAATTTTTGGAGCAGTTGCTGTATCGGGCAACATATCGACCTTCAAGTTTGGAGTAAACGGATCTGGTAGACGCATATTCCGTGGGAATGCTGCTAAAATGATGTTGCGCATTTGAATACAATTTGGAGGTATGGCATCACAGAAGCCAAAGTGGTAATCACACAAGAACTCAGGGAAATCATGCAGAAGAACCAGCAACACCCGTAAAGTTCCCTTGTAAAGAACTTGAACTGGTTTGGCCAGTTCTGCATTACGCAGGAAAGGAGCCAGATACTTGAACAGATCCATTAGTAGTTGTGCATAAAGTGGCCAACCTTTCTGTTGCGGAATTTGAGCCAGAATTCTTCCCAGGAAAATACGATGCGAAATCAACTCCAACCAAGCATAACAGAAGCCTGCAGCACGGGATGGATTAAGCAGGTGGTATGTGTGCGAGAACGCAGTTACAATACTCTGCATCAGCGACTCGAGAACTGCGTCAGGTGAGCTCAGCTCAAGGAAGAGCATGATGAAGAAACGATGATAGCCTAACTGTTGGAATGAGCTACCATGGATCTCCTGGTCTTGTAAAAGAATACCCAGGACGATGCCTAGAACTTTGTTTAGTAAATTGATTTTCGTTGTTGGATTTCCCTGATCGCCAGAATGTCTAACCAATAGCGCGATCAGATGGACGAACGCATCGATCCAGTGAAAGATCTTTGTCTTTGCTACCGCAGGATTGTGTGATTGATCATTCAAAATTCTATATACCAAGTCAATGCAGAATTGTGTGGCTTGACGGAAGAAACGAGTTATCAAATCGTCTGTCTTTAGAATGCCATACAAATTCATCTTCTGGACGAAGGCTCCGAAGTTCTTTGTTTCGCGAGATAGATTATTGGATTGCGAGTAGATTGACACCCAGTCTTTGAGGAGGAATTCAGTTTTCTCCTGCAGGCCTGGTGGATCATCAACTTCGTTGGACTGAAAGAATATATTGTAATTTAGAACTTTTATTTAGTCATGATATGCTCTTGAATCTTACATGAGACAATCCAGTATGAATGTATTGTGCTGCTCCAGTGGAATACCTTTCGGCCATGAAACTGCTCGAGTCGTGGTTACCCCAGAGCATCTCAATCATGTGTGTCAGTGCTTCTGGGTATCGATGACGATGTTGTGGTAGGCGAGCCAACATCTCGATGGTTCCAATGAATTCGCTCTCTGGAACAATGTGACTTGGACGATCATCGACCAGCAGACGTTCCATCAGCTGCATTGCAAACGTAACAGCCATGTAATTGTTGCCGTTGTCCATGGCATCGCGAAGCAATATGTCCAGCTGCTGAACATTAACCATGTGTGATGAGATTAATAGCTTTATAGCTTCTACGTTCCAACGAACGTCCTCGCGTATTTCAAAAATGCACTTAGTAACAGCACGTTCAGTCGCAACAGTGCCAAAAGCTGTCTGAAGCAGACTCAAAATACGCAAATGTACATCACGGTAAAGCTTCATATGAACTTCATGTTCGGGTATGTTTACTAAGCCCTCGATTAAACCCTCCACAACGCGTGTAAGAAGATTCAAAGCGCTCTCATTATCACGAATGCGACGAGTTACCATTAGCGCTGTTAGGAGTGCATGCATCTTACTGGCCTGAACTTGGAGAGTAGACACATTGACGGTATTATTAAGGAATCCTTCCATACGGGTTGCTAGTTCGGCGTACATCAGACCCAAATCATCATTTCCAAAAGGAACTTCCTGCTAAAGAAATAATTGAGAATAATTAATTATCACATGTATTTGGAAAAATAACTTAATATCCGTAATCAATAGAGAGCTTACATCGATACTCACCGGAATTGTTGTCTTGGGAAGGAAGAGCGCAGCATCACGTTCCGACATTTGCTGGAATCCGGGAATGTTTCTTGCGAATTCGGTGTAAACAGCGAATTGGTTTGCTGGTATTCCACCAACTTTTAGGCGAACTTGTTCGGGCATTCGTTCCGATTGGTAGGCCAGAGTCTCTGCATCAACATAGCGTCTAGAAAAGGTTTCAAAACAGTTAGTATAAGAAACTCAAATTAATATTTTTTATTATTATTCAGGAAGTGGCAATGGTATGGTACAGTAGATGAAGTGCTTGACTGGTGTGGGTACGAGCCTCACTCTAAGCAGCATTGTTTTTCAAATAAACCGCAGCTTCTGATAGACCTCACCCATATGAATTCATGAGATAATAAACGCCTTAATCTCAATCCACTGTGCCAAAATTAATTCTTTCCCTTTAACTAGTGCCGTGCAAGTTAATTTTAATATGTATAAATATGTAGATTTAACTTCCCAACTATAATTTAATTTTATAAGATTTAAATGAATGCAACTTACCTTCCTTCTTCGCGGGACATCTTCCTTGTCTCAAAGTCTGGTGCCAAACGTCGATCAACCTCAGGTGCTGCTTTTTCTGCAGCAGTTTTTTGTACAAAAGCACATGCCAACTCTACATTATCATTTGTCAATTGATTGGCGGCAGCATCAATATCTTGATACTGTGGCCCTTGTGGTGTTGTTGTTATATTTGCTAAGAAAGCCTTCCTTATATTTCCATGTAGTGTCTGGGTAAGTTGATCCTTGCATGTGATCATTGCCATTCCGGCGGATAAGTTACGCACCATCTGATGGGCTGCCGTGCGCATTCTAGACTCATCTGGATCTAATGCAAAATCCTTTCGTACAATTTGTTCAGTTGTGCTTGATGCAATACGAACGCTTCTATCAACCACAGGCTGTAGCCAGTCTGTGATTGTTCGCTCAATGGCAGTCAACACAATATGTTTCAAATTGGGATTTGTATGTAGGATCGCAATGTTTGGTGAAATCACCACATGCTGAGCGATTAATGAAAAGTTAGTAACATTGATGTCCACGTAGTTAAAACGCGGCTCTGGAGGACTGATGGTTATGTGTCCGGCACTCTCATTGCTGATGCTAGGGGATGGATTCGTTGTCGAAGTGTTATTCATCACCATAGACTGATCAACGTCTATAGCGCTAGCTATCGGTTGTTGTTGCTGCTGTTGTTGTTGCTGCTGTTGCTGTTGTTGTTGCTGTTGTTGTTGCTGTTGCTGCTGCTGTTGTTGTTGCTGCTGCTGCTGTTGTTGTTGTTGCTGCTGTTGGACCTGTTGTTGAACTTGTTGTTGAACCTGTTGCTGAACTTGTTGTTGAACTTGTTGTTGGACTTGTTGTTGAACCTGCTGTTGAACCTGTTGTTGAACCTGTTGTTGAACCTGTTGTTGAACTTGTTGTTGGACTTGTTGTTGCTGCTGCTGTTGTTGTTGTTGTTGTTGATGAGCAACACTAACAACTTCGATTGCCTTTACCTTTGGCTGTGACATTTGATGTTCGATACTCATCGAACGACTTGGATCCTTCAAATATATAATCGGTTTCAACTTAGTTAACTCAATGTTAAGAGTCTTGCAGAGAACCTCGATTTCGAATTTCAAGTTTAACTTGAGCTCCGGCTCTTGATGTAATTCACCGAGAACATTCATTATCGCCATTGTCCATGGATTGGGAGATTTAAAGACTTTTGACTTGCCACTTGATTCGAGAATCTTAGCCACAAAGGGAACCACAAATAGCAGTTCCTGCTGGCCCTTGTGGTAAGCCTCGGCAAGCAGAGCTTTAAGATCAAGATCTACTTGTAGAATGGGACGGTTACGTCCGAGGGTCATCATTCCCAACCAATGGCCGAGGTTCTTCAACAAACTCCGATCAGAGAAATTAATCATGCCCTTGTCGGAGCGCAGTAACACTTTGATGTTGCGAAGTGTTTCCTTGGTCACGTATCTGTTGATCTCAGGATTCTTCAGAGCGTCCAAGAAATTAAAGTACAACGAATGAAAGTTGAATTCCATTGAAGCGCGCTTGAGGACCAAATACTGCGATAACCATTGCCAGTATTCTTTGATCATAAGGTCTTTGATCTCTTCGCATTTCTGCGGAATGTTCAATTGGCTGAGATTATTGAATATGAATGCGGTCTTGTCCTGCACCGTCTCTGGTGGAACGGTGATCTTCTCCTCATTTGCCTCAAGCAATGTATCAATATTGGTGGCGTTTGCGATCGACTTCACTCGAGTCACCACCATGGGCTTCTGTTGAGCTGGTGTGGTTACAATATTTCCGGTCACAGAATTGCTACGGTAGAGGGAATCAGGCGCAGGTTGTTGTCCCGGCTGACTTGGCATGATTTGAGACATTGATCCGGGTAGAATGCTGCCTTGACCCTTTGTTGGTGGCTCCTGTTCCATGTAGCCACACTCTACGTATTGAATTAGCAAAGGCGGGAACTCTTGGAAGTGCGGGATCGACCTGATGAACTCGCAGTATTTGTTGTAAGTACGGAGACGCGTTTTAAATCTATCCAAAGCTGTTATACCAAAGTAGTACATCTTTGAATTTACCGGCTTTCTTAAAGCGTCCAGAACACAACGGAGTGCTAGACCAAGGGTGAAGCAAGTTGGTGCTAAGTTGCGTTCGATTATACCCCCAAACAACTGAGCAGTAGTTTGGAGTTCTTTATCTGGGTACTGGGGGAAGAACCGATACTCCTCGAAGAGATTTCGCAACATACACTGATACACTTCCTGTTCACGTCTAATGTTAGATTCCTTGAAGCGCTGCAGCATGTCCAGAACCTCGTCTATAGAAAGCGTTGGATGCGGTGGATGGTTATAAATGCGTTGGAAGTAGCTGTTCGCCTCATCCTCTACCTCCTTTGAGACTGGCTGCCCGAGGTCAGCAATGACTCCCTGGTTGGCATTTGGAGTTGGAGGTATGCGTCCGATGTTGTTTGCATTCGGCGGTGCCTGGAGTGCCATTGCCATCGGATAGGGGCTGTTAGAAGGTGCGGCATTCATCAGCCTGGAAGGCGATGCTGGTGTGGATACCAAGTTGCCGAGTACATTTCCAAAATTGAATGATCCATTTGGTCCGCCTAGATTTAGTCCAGCTAGGTTTGTGCTTAGATTAGATAGGGTGTCCACTGATGGCCCAAACATCTGCTGAGCATTCAGATTTGCATTGAACGGAGGCTGCTCAATACCGCGATGAGTACGGATCACACCTGGTGGTGGTGGTTGCTGTTGACGTGCCTTGTTGGCAATCAAGTTACAATTGGACGTCATTTGAATGATCACATCGCACAGGTCCTGCGAAACATTGGCTGCACATGACTGCAAACAGGTCAACATTGTTGTCAATGTTTCATGAGGAAGTTGAGCTGCTTTTGGTATCTGGTCATCGGGTACTTTAGCTCCAGTTATCTGTGGACAACGACGTTGAAGAAACTTAATGATGGCTTGAACAAAGGGTTCTCCATGTTCGCGAATCTTGTCACTCAACCATTTCTCGAGCTTGAGATATTCCCGCCTTGAGGCCAGACAGGCCAAATCAATGACAAACAAAAAGCTTCTGGCGTTCAACAAATTAGATAGGGCTTTAAGATCTTGGGCGACATCCAGTATTCGCGACAACCTCGACTGATCGTTCTCTCCACGGAGATAGTAGTCGGACATGGCATGCATAATGGTCGGACGCAAGTGCATTGCAAAATTTGCAGAATTCCAAGCGTGATGCAGAATGACACCCGAGTTCGGATGATTTGCTATGAATGTCGGAATCAGGTTGTTGTATAGTTCCTGCCGAAAGCCGGTGATGGGCGTTGTGAGCTGAAGGAGCGATAAGACCAAAACATCGGGACAATGTTGAGCTGGAAATTTAAAAATTTCCGTAACCTGTGTGTATGGTCCATTCTCGCCTAGGAACAGCAACACCTCGACTAAATGCAATGATTTCCATGTGGCAATCTCTTTGTTGTCTGTTTCTGGGGGCGTTTTTAATAGTTCCACCGGTACCGGAGTGAATATGTAGTCGGCAAAGGAGAACAAATCTGAGTTCTTCAGCATCATGGAGATGAGCGAGAACTGTCCTTCGACATTCTGCCAATGGCGGTAAACACATTCTGTTGGAAACACACTTGACTGGGTTCCAAGGCGGAAAATAGTTAGCAGCAAATTGAGGCCAATACGGTCTTTGATTACGAACTCATGGTGGTCGAGGGCAAAGCATACCTCCTTCCATGGCAAATTGGGAACGATCTCCTTCAGCGCCTGGACGAATATATCTGGCTTCCATGTTTGAGTGGTTTCACTAGAGGCCTGCGAAACTTTAGTATCCTTCTTCGGGTCATTGGCATTGTTGCCACCAGCTACTGTGGTACTTGTGGTATCATTATTGTTGCTGGCATTGTTGTTTCCAGTGTTCTGACCGGGCCAAAAATTAGCTGGAGTTGGAAGATTTACGTTGCAGTCTAATAGAGATGTGTGCGTGCGGCACATCAATCCAATAATTTTAGCCACATCTTGTGTCTGTAGGTCTGCACGTCCACAGCGTAGGTGATTCTTACATTCGTCGACGGTTGATGTAAATTCATAGCCGATTTCCAGGATTAAATTAATCCAGGATGTGTCCATAATATTATTCGCCTGTGTGAGTGTTTCGACTAAATTGTCATAAACTTCTTCAATGGAGATCTCTTCTTGGTGATGTGTTTGATACAAAAACGGTGACAAAATTAAGGGAACTCCTTCGCGCGGGAAGTCTTCTCTCAGTTTTTGTATGAACTTCAAGTAGATTTCTTCGTTGAGACCGTAGTTGGTGTAGGTATCGATTTGAAAGAGTGAGAGAATCAATTGCAATATGTTTGGAAGGATATCGTTTAGACTACGTTCAGTTGGAGTAGCGGATTCGTTATTTGTGTATGATTCGATGAGTTGAGGAATCGTTCGTTTTAAGTGCTCGCTGGCGTATGTTTGAATCTCAACATTGGTAGAATGGGTAAGGGCAAGTGCAACAATTACCTCACTTAGTTTTGAGATGCCGGCTGCTTGAGTTATTTGGGCGATTAGATTTGGTGATGGTTTCAAAGTCTAAAAATATAGTATTTATGAAACAAAAGTTAAAAAAAAAAACCAAATAACAATTTTGGTACCTTTTGCGAAGGGAAACAATGATCGACTGAAAAACAGATATTTGATATCGCTGGAGTTTTATCCAGCTGTTTGTTCAATTCGACACCGAGTAACTTGCAGTGAAACGGTGTACACGTTGGATCAGTAAAATGTACACTAGAGAATAGGCAACGCAGACAATGGCGATCTGCTTCAAGGCCAAATTCGTCTATTAACTGAAAAAGAAAAACAATTTTTTATGTTAAAGTGCTGAAATCTACACAAAATTCTAACAATTAATTTTTTCAACACGTTCTTTTTTCTTTTAAGTTATAAAAAACAAAATCAAAAATTTGAGTACCTAAATTTTCGTCAATCGCCCAAAATAAATCAGTTTTACAAAACAAAACTAAATGGCTTTCCGTTGGATGAGTAAAATGTACTTTAAAGACCGATCGTGAGTCAAATAGATTGTATATCTTACTTTTTAACCAAAGAGTTGGCCTTAAAACTTAAGCCACTAGTGACAAACACAACCTCATCTGTTAAAAAGTCACAGCACTTTCCGTCTATGATTAAAGATCTCTAAATAAAAGTAAATGAGATAATGTTAGCTTCGACGTCACTTCTTTGTTCACAATCGTTCCAATTAAAGCCTAGTACGCTGCTGGCGCGAAACGAGAAATCCCATACAAACATTACACAAGCAAATCATAAACGAAAACTTTCGTCCTGCTTTTCGTTATGCGGTTCGATGTTCGATAAGCGAAATCGATAATTGTAGCAGATTGTTTGGAGAAGTCTCCGCTCTTTTTTCGCCCTGAATTTCTTGTTTTTAATTGCGTTTGTTTTTTTGTTGCAATTGGTGACGCTTTCAATTGTCATTTTTTCGCTTTGGTTTTCGTTAGCATTTCGCTGTCGAATTGGACTTTGAAGTTCATCGAAAAATTTTGTTTCGCTTAAAGAATGCCTAGAGGTGATAAAATTTAAACTATCCGAGAATGACTCGAAATTGCTAGAACTGATTGTCATAGTGTATACATTTCTAACGTCGGGGTATTTTCTATGTAATGGAAGATAATATTTACAGATTGATGGTGTTGTGATGGGATCGTCTGTAGCACCAATAGTAGCTGACAAATGGATGCAACATTTTGAAGAACTAACGCATCAGGAACATAACAAACAGGTAAAGCATAAATAAATTAAATGAATTTACGTTACCATCTTCATTCTTATCAAAATCATACAACCAAATGCTAAATGCCTAACTTAAAGTAACACGTTTAAACAACTGCATGTAAGTCTGGCCTGAAATAGAGATTTGAAGAATCGATCTCAGGTAATAAAAAAAAACGAATTTTTAAGAAAAACCAAAATTAGTCCTTTTTTTTAAGGGAAGGAAAATCATATTAATATTATGAATTAAGGTATATGTAGGTATTTAGTTCCGAGATTCACAATTCACTTAATAAAAGTACCTACCAGTCAGCCTAGTCTATCTTTTGAGTGAAGAGCGTTATTTTACTTTAGATTGCAGTTTTAGTCTGCGATGGACTACAGCCTAGACAAACCCAAGGCATAACCGCAATTTATTATTGAAATTCTAAAGAGCATACATACCAACATTTTTATTGAGACGCAAGTGACGACTATGGGTTTAATGGCTAATGAGAGCAAAACAAAGAAGGTACATATATGCTGCCATCAAGAAATTAAGCTCCAAATAAATAAATAGGTATGTATGTACCATAGACATCTATAACTTTGAGGTAGTTACTCTATCTTTGAATTCAGGATATCAGCGATTTCCAATCGCTGTTTCTTTGGACTGACAAAAAAATGAAGACAATTGAGAAGCAAATCCCATCCTCGAGCAACAAAACTGTCCCTTTATCGTGCAGATATGGACCTTGTCAAAGGTGCTGAGAAGGCTGTAGGCTGTTTTGAGGGACAAATTTATCGGTTGAAATAAGTTCCATCTGCAGACGGTGAGAAGAGAAACATCAATAAACTGTACAACCAGTCAGACTTATCAAACTACCGAATTATGTAAAATTCCAACGGCAGAGGTGGCTCGGCATGTACCTAGAGCAGATTGAAACCAATGCTCTGACCCGGAATGTTTTCGAGTCTTTTCTCGAAAGATGGCCAAGTGGAAGCAGAACGTCGATCAGGTGGCGCATGAAGTAAAAAGAGTACCCCAGCTAACATGGCGTGCGAGACCAGAAAATGCTAGCTAGGGACCGAGAAGCTTTTAAAAGTTAGTACTGGGTAGGTTTATTTTGATCGCAGTGTTTAATTAATTTTTGAAACAATTACATTATCTCCTCGAAAGGGCAGAGAACTAAATTTTATAAGTCAGTCATGAAAGGTTGAAGAAAGATGCGTTATTTTTTATTCGACACTGTGCTCTTATAAATCTTTTAAAAATCAAAGGTAAAGCTAGGAGCAGACGGCATATGAAAAGTCGCAAACGTTTGCGACTCTGACGTCACGTAAATAGTCGCAAATGTGTTGCAAATTCTATATCTACATCATTGCTCGCAAACTTGCATATGGGGGTGTTCACACGATATGCAAAAATTGTCCCAAAAGTCGCAAATGCATTTGCGACCAAGGCACTCGCACATCATGTGTCCGCAAATGTGGTCGCAAATATTGTGATGGATATGCGAGGTGTTCAGACGATGTGCTATAAAGTCCGCATACCACCCAATTCCAATCATATGCAGGTTTGCGAACATTTCATATTTTTTTTGAAACTGAAAAATTCTCATCTCAAAATTTATAACAAATGAATTGTGGTGGGGAAAATATTAAAAGCAGCCAGAATCGGAAGTTAGTAGTTTTGCTGTATTTTGTCAATAAAAAGATTTAACAAAAATAGAAAAAAAAATAATGTACTTCATATTATAAAAGCAAACAATTTTATTGAAATTTTTAAAACCCTGTTGCTGCTTTACATTATAATATCACCCCCAGAACTACCCACGCTTAATTTTAAATTTACCATTTTATTTCGTTTAAATGTAAATCCTATAGGCTATAGCTATGCACATGCAAGAATTTGACACAACAACAACAACTCTACTAGTAAAATGAAGAATCACAGCAGCTGATATGCTGCATATGTGGAGATGTGCAATGTTCGGTTTTCGTGTCATCGCAAATGCTTGGGATGGTCGCATATGCCCGCACATGCTCGCAAACTGTCACAAATTATATGCGAGGGTGTTCACACGATATGCAAGAAAGTCGCAAACTTATATGCAATTTGGGTGTCGCACATAATCCGCAAATGGTTTGCGAGCATATGCGGACTGTCCCAAAAGGGTGTTCAGATGATATACTCTCAAAGTCGCAAATGATGACGTAAAAATGACGTCAGAGTCGCAAACGTTTGCGACTTTTATATGCCGTCTGCTCCTAGCTTAAGACCCAGACATATAGGTATACAAAAATAATGCCTTTTCGCAAGTCCTATCCGCAGAAGTGATGAAGGTAGAATTCAAACTACACACGGGGAAAAGAAAGCACACCTGCTACCAACATTTTATATAAATTTCCTTTCTCTCTATTCAATATTCACTTTTCCAAAATGAACTGGATTAAACATGTTTCTTCTCAAACTCTGGAATATATGTACATAGGTTCGTAATTATGCAAACTGATTCAGTAGAAAACCTGCAAATTGAAAAAAAAAAAACATGACCAGATGACCTGTAATTATGTGGAGAATTGGAGACCTAGAATAGCTAGACTCTTTTCGACCGAAGATGACGATGGGTTAAATATTGAAAGCAATAAATTGGCATCAACGAAAACGACGAAGACTTCAAGGTGATGTTAAATGGTAAAAGGAAGTAGTAGCAGAAGAAAAAATTATCACAAAACAAAAAAAAGTATACATACCCCACGCACACAAATCGACACACACAAGAAAATCTTATTGCTTCAGAAATTTTTCTTACCTTCAATTTTGATAGTTTTTTTAAGGTTTTTAATTTAATCAATTTCTCTTAAAAGATATATTGCAAATTTAAGTTCTTCACTTGAATATTTAATGCTAATTTTTTGGAAAAGAAAAATTGTTTTTTTTTTCTTTTTACACTTGATACACTTTTTGAAGCAGTCGTTCGTCTTCTTCGATACACAAAGAGAAGCAAAAAAAATTCTTTAAATAAAATAAAACAAAATTCTTGCTAATATTGAACATTTTATGAAACATTTTTACTGAATTCAAATGCTCCGAATGCTAAGTGATCGTTTTGTGTTGATTAAAGTCCATTTTTGATTAGATTTTTATATTAAATTTATCGAAATGAAAAACTCGCGACGGACCAGTGGAAAAATCTTCAAACGAACATGGCGTCGGCGAAAAAAAAAACTCAGAAAGAGGATGGCAATGGCATTTGATGGGGGTCGATTATGTTGGTCCTTTCTATCGATATGTATGGCTGACTCTGTTGGACATAGCAAATAAGTTTGAAAGAAAAAGACAGATAGACATTATCAAGTGAAAAAAGTGATGCCAAAATCCAAAATATTTAAAGGAATAGTTTGACAAATTGCAATTTTATTCATTTGGCGCGTTCAACGCATTGCGTTTTACATTTGAATTTTCAGAATTCTGAATTTTTGAAGATTCTGATTGGCCAACTACCATTAAAAGTTACATAGATGCATTTTTAGTTTGCTTACGTTTCAACTGAGTTTTCAGACAAAAATTCTCATCTGAAAAAGTGATTGTGGTGGGGTAAATGTGGAAGTACTATTCATAGAAACTTTATGATTTTGGCTATGGTAAGTGGTTTATATGTGATGTTTAATTTTCATCACGAACAAATTAATAGTTTTTGACATAAAAGGACTTGTTTATTAATAGTGAGTTTGTAAATTAAAAGATTGACAATTCTTAAAAAAATATTCCCAGAATTCTCGATCCCAATGTTGTGTAATTAGGGTGCTTTCATAAATACATGGTTGCGAAAGTCTGACAAATGCATAACTTTCATAAATGCAAATGATAAATGTCAGATTTTCATAAAAGCAAACCGCAAATATTTGCAGCGCAAATGTGCAACTATAAAAACTCACATGCAATCTGAATTTCTTTATTAAAGAAAGAGATAGGTATATATTTAGTATAAACTGATTCTTTGAAGCCTCCTTCGACCCTTCCTTCTTATAAAATCAATGCCATTGCTTTGAGTAACGCGACTCTCACAACATTTATTTATTATTATTGAA
This sequence comes from Leucozona laternaria, assembly GCA_932273885.2. NCBI lineage: Eukaryota > Metazoa > Arthropoda > Insecta > Diptera > Syrphidae > Leucozona > Leucozona laternaria. The sequence goes on from OW026368.1 coordinate 10,229,819, forward strand.
AACACTTTATTATACTCCATTTAAACCAAAATATAATTAAAATCAAATTTTGAGTCTTTTGACATATGACGCAAATCAGAAAAATTGTTCATAAATGCAGCGTAGAACACATGCGCAAATATTTTGTATGAAGTTAATATGATTGCAATTGATCGCATGTAAGCAAAGCAACCATGCATTTATGAAAGCACCCTTATTTTTTCATTGGACTTTACATTGTCTTGCTGTATTTTGTTTCTTGTCTAGTTACAGTATGTATATATCACCAGAACTACTGACTCTTAATTTTTAATTTAAGAATATAATTAAAGTTCAATTTTATTTCGTTTTAATGTAAATCCTTTAGATAAATGCTGAAAATTCAGATTTTTTGTGCGTTCAACAACTTAAATTCAGATCTGAATTTTGAGTTTTTTTGATTGAATCCATTCATAGAACTTCCTAGTATCGTAGATTTCTTTTCGGATAAAATATATGGAGAAGACAGGTTTTTTAAAATTCTACCAAGAGATACTAATTGGGGTTTCCTGCCAAGCGCTTCAGATTTGGGAATCAGATCTGAAAACATTAATGGCAAAAATAACAGAAAACGTAATTGTTGAAACAACACTGCGAAATGCACTGTTCACAGTGGCTTAATTCTGTCAATTATTTTACCACTCTATTACTATAAAGCTTTATTAAAATCCAGTGTTGTTCGTTTATTTCCTAATACTTCCAATTTCTACGAATTTACGCCAAATTTTCCAAAATCCACTTCTTTCACGTAAAAACTGTGTAGTTTTGGGCAGAAGGGAACACTCACGAGAGATTAAAACTTTTCCTTTTCCTTGAAATTTATTTCAAGTTATTTCTTCGGGAAGAATTGTGATTTCTGTCAAAAACTAACTTGAAGTCAAATAAGAACAAAACGTTAACAAATCGTATAACAGAGCTCCTACAATTAATTTGATTTGCATTGTTCTCTTCCTGCTTTGAATGTATCGAGTTTTGACATTTTCATACAAAAGATTTTCAACCTGAACGCGTCTAAGACAGTGACATTTCGTGCAAAAAAGTCAAAGCGACATATGAATTTAGTAATATGTTAAAAAGATAAAACAACAATCTGCCGATTTTAACTTTAGTAAAATGTTAAGAGATGGTATCATGTTAAACTCGTTTAAAATTAGCAAAATCCTCTTTTTAACCTAGTATCATATTAAAAATGATTTAACACTTTACTAAATTGTCTAAGATTTTTCGCCAATGCCTTTTAAATGGAATTAAGATTATTTGGAATCGAATTTGGAAATTCTTAACGAAATAAGGTTCATCATTTACCCTAACGGAAACTTATTATAACTGATTTTAAGTTTAATTTGTATTTCTGATATCTCAAAGATCTTTGCCATCACAAAAAAAAAAAACAAACAGATGCCTCAGCAAAAATTTTAGTTTTTATGTCAAATACTGAGGAAAAAAATTGGATTCCACTTCTAAATTTTTGAAGGAGTAAAATTAGTGAGGATACTAAAATATAAAGTTAACAAACTGAATTATGAAAAATTATTAAAATTCAACGACTTTAAAATAATAAATGAGTACAATTTTTTGCTTTCACTATAAAATAGAAATCGGTCCTAGCAGTACTCTTTTAACATAAACCTACCTACGTAGATCAGATTCATAATTTAATCTTAATTTATATTAACCAATTCAATAGTTTCATTTCTAAAAACTCAAACGATTTCTCCCGTCTGTTTTCGTTCTTTTTCACCTTATTTCATTTCATTTCTTTTGGTTGTGTTTTTAATGTTAGTGTGAGTGAATGTCAATGCAAAACGAAGAGGAAGGCTATAAAAATAAAAATATCACTGGAAAAATACTTCCGTTTATACATATTACTCGATTTCTGCTTTGATTTACATTGACAGCAGCCAAAACCATTAAAATGCAGAAACTTCTCTATGAGTGTTTTTTTCAACAATAAAGTTAAAATTGTTAAATTTCACGACCCATTGCTGAAAAATATCGAATTTCAACCCATAATCATGCGGACGTATATTTCAGGTAAACAATTTTTGATGATGGTTTACTTTTTCAAAATCATTCACAAGCGTAACGTGATCGCATGGGAAAATAGGTTTAGATTTCGCTAGTAATTGTAAAACTGCAACACATAACGTCACCCGCAATTACCTATCCAGTCCGCCACCGAGTTAGGGTACCTTTAGATAATATGATTTTATATTCTGGCAGCACTAATTAACATCGTCGATCGCACATCGTAAATACGTAAATTGATTTCTAATTAGATTTCCAAAAATATGTGACAAAATAAAATTGAATTGGATTTTTCTTTAATGAAACTAATTATTATCAAATTTTAAGTAAAACAGTTTAAACTATGAATGCCGTTGAATTCTTTTTCAGGGCAGACTAATTTGTCGAAGTTATATTCCAAAATAATTTCCGAGGGTATATTTCGAAACAAAAGAAGTCTGGTCTCGGCAATGACGACACAACACCGAGATGACGAACAATACTTTTTTTTTATTTTGTTATGAAATGCCTGATCTTTTATGTTCTAGAATAATACAAAAAAATGTACGTGACTTACCTTGGTTAAACTTTCACAAGTCTGTGCGTAGTTCTTCTTGTTCAGATTCTTCACCAAAATACTAATCTGCGTTAGCGATAAATTTAGAGGCTCCAGGTACATAATTCTTCCATCAAATTCGTCGATTGCACTGGTGGGTTAAGGCTTCAATCAATGTTGAAGCTCCCACTGGCGCTCGAACAACAGAGTTATCAAAAGAAAATCGAATTCAAAACAAAATGCCAAAACAAATGGAAAGCTAATAAATTGTCCTTTGCTCCTTCAACAATCGTCAGCAACAATCTTCTTTTTTACGTCTTGTGGCGTTAGAAAGAAAAACTGATCATAAATTTACTTAAAAAAAAACGATCTATTGTCGTGATTTGTTCTGACGACAACGCTGTGATGGTGGTGCTTCTTTGGGTTTTGGTGCTGAGTGCTGCCTTCCGCCTTTTGGCCCCAGAATGTGGGGCCAAAAACTTTTCACTTCTTTCTGCTCGTTGCTTTGCTTGGCCTTTTCTCCGTTGTTTCGTTTCACTTATTCACTAGATACTTTGTTTCTAATCGAATTTCGAGTGGTCGTTTTAAATAAATTAGAATTTTAATTTTATATTATTATCGTCGGTCAATCGGACAATCAAAATCGAAACCAAATGAAACGAAAAAAAAAGAATACTTCTTCGCGAAAAATTCAATGGGAATGAGGGAAAAAAGTGTTCTCGCCTCGAATGTCCGTATTGTCTCCGTCACACTTCAGTTCGAAAAATGATGTCGTCGTCAATTTCGAAAAAAATTGAAAAGTCATCGATGGATGAGTAGAAATATGGATGTGAAAATTTGGACTCCGAAAGAAGGTAGATGCGATTCGATTATTGAATGTCCACAATAGATGCGCGTCAATGCGCGCGTACTTCTCTCTGAAAGTCCCCTTTCACACGAAAAAACTGTGCAATAAGTACCGTGTACGCGTCTGTTTGGTATCTTTTTTCAGCAAAACGTTAAAACCTGTCAAAACACCATAGTGGGAACGAATTTCTCAAAATTGGAGAAAATTACAAGGAAGTTAACAAACGCATTGAACTACTTTTGTGTAAAAAACGTCAGAATTTTATTCCTCACATTAACAATCACATGAAAAACGTCTGTCTGTCAAACAGTAATTTGTGACAATTTGTGCAACCTTATAAGAATTGTTTTTGGTTGCAAAGTGTTGAATTCAGTGTTGAAAACAATGGACTTTATTTTAGAGCTTAATAATATTAAATTTTATTTGTAGACAAAAATGAAAAGTACTGAAAAAGTAAGAATACAACAACAATTTTAGAAGAAATTAAATGAAAATGGCAAAAAATCTCCAGCAACTTGCTTTCTTGAGTTAAAGCTAGAGGCCTATTTTTGGTCTTTGTTCTTTTTTCATTAATAGAACCTTATTTTACTATGGGCTGAGCAATGATTTTTTGTAAAAAGCAATCAATAACATTAAAAAAATAAATTAATGCTGGGTTTACACGACTGACAAATTGACAGTTTTTTGTCAGTATACTGCCAAGAGAATGAATCCATTTTTCTGCCAGTTTTTTGACAGTTAATTGCCAGAATACTTCCAATTTGTCAGTCGTGTAAATCCTCGTCTTAGCAACCATACAGGAAAAGGTACATGTGCGCTCTACAAATAACGAAAATAAATAAAGCAATTTGCTAGAATATCAAACAAAAAATAAAATAATTTCAAAATTGAGTCGCTCACGACTCATTTTCCGTCTCATTTTTCTTCTCTTTTCCACTCATTATATTCGAAACGATTCATGACGAAAAGTCGTTGTGTAATAGCAGACAGACAGAGCCAAACCAACGCAAATACTTCAGAACGACGACGAAACTTTCGCCTGTCAATTTATTTACATGGAGATCAATGGGAACACCCACACTGGCGCGATGCGAATCTTCGCGTTGGTTTGGGAGAGCCTTAAGGCTGCCCCAAACCAACGCGAAACATTCGCGCGAATATGCGACGACTGAATAATGTTCGAAGATTCGCATCGCGCCAGTGTGGATGCTCCCATTAATCTCCATGTAAATAAATTAAGACAGGCGAAAGTTTCGTCGTCGCTTTGAAATATTCGCGTTGGTTTGGGAGAGCCTTTAATTGCATTAAAATTATTTGTAGTTTTGTTTGTGTTACATTTTTTCCACCAATTTGGAATTTCCACCAGACTTCAGTGCCAAACAAGCAAAAAAAAAACTCAATAGTTTGACAGAAAAATATGTAGGGAAAACAAAAACATGTGATTGTTTTCCCTATATATTTTTATGTCAAAATTAGAAAGAGAAAAGCCAAAAATAGTTTCTGGAAAAGGTAAGCCAAACGTACCATAATTTTGTTGTTTTTGAATTTGACGCTTAACAGCTGATTAGTGATTTGTGATGGGCTCCTTGACCATGACCTGTCCCTAGAGGGACAATTTTTTGAGACTATTATTTTGGACTTTTACTTGTTCTGGAGAAGAAGAACTGTTCACTTGATTTCGACTTGTGTTGTATATGAAAATAATTGTTTTGTGTTGACCACAATGGCATTTGATTCAATACACTCATTCATTGAAGTTAATTGCTCAAATTTCAATGAATGCACGAGTAGTTCCATTGAAAATGAATTCAAAACAGTATTCGAAATTCTTGACATGGTTGAGATAAGGTAGATTGGGCGATGGATCTAACAATATTTCAATAAATAGTAATTTTTTTGTTTTATTTCAGAACACAACTTTCAGCATGTATTGAAGAGCTCAAAGCTAAAGAAAAAAGCAACACTTCCAAATCAATCACGGACTCAAATAAATATCGAGAAGAAGGCAATCGCTTGTTTAGGGCAGATAAAAAAGGCAATGCACTTGCTGCAAGTCGATACTATACAAATGCCATTCTTGCTGCTCCCCAGGACAGCCCAGCTCTGCCACTAGCTCATGCTAACAGAGCAGCTGCTCTAGTTGAGTTTGGATATTATTTTGTAAGCTTTTTTTCATTATACAAACATAAATTCGTGTTGATACTAATGGGATCTGTTCCTTTTTTTCTACAATCACATTCAAATTCTGGTAAACCAACTATCTTCGTATCTTTAACTCAAATAATTTGGATTCTAATCGCCCTAAATCATAACTACTAATTCTTTTAATAAGGTTTTGGCACTTAGTAAATTTTCATTTTATGAAATTATTTTTAGGATGCATACTGTGACTGTGTCCTCGCAATAAACTTAGGATATCCAAAGGAAAAACAAGTGAAAATCTTTATGCGACAAGCTTATTGTTCAGTTAAATTGAAAAGTTATTTTAAACTAGAAGAAGCTTTGGAAAAGTTGAGAAACATGCAATTAAGTGAGCAATGCATCAACCAAAGAGAAGATTTTGAAGAGCAGTTGAAAATAATAGCAGAATTGCCGAGAAAATGGCAACAAGATGATCCACATGATTACAAAGTTCAAAATATGTAAGAACAAAGTATTTAGGTATAATTATTACCAAAATAAATTGATTGTCTTTTAATTTTTGTATTGTAGCTCATTGCATCCGGAAAAAGGTCGATACATGACCGCCTGGAAAGATTATCAAAAAGACGATGTGATTTTGTCTGAAAAGGCCTTTGCATTTGTTCCTGTCAACAATGCCAAGATTTGTTCCCATTGCGCAAATGAACAATTTATTCCCTATCCATGTTATTCCTGTTCGAAAGTCGTTTACTGTTCACAGTATTGCAAATTAGCTCATGAAAAAATCCATCAATACGAGTGCTTTGTCCACAGTTGTGGTATATTAAAATCCCTTGGAATCACTCATTTGGCTATGCATACTCTCATTCGCGGATTGCCTGAGATTCTAAGTGACCTAATCAATTGCACGAGTGGGGAAGAAATATGGGAAATAATTGTAACCATCGGCAAATCTCGTAAAAAAGGTTATCCAGAGATTCTATCGTTATATAATAATCTACAATTACTCGGCCCAAAATCTATTCGTGTATTAGCTGTGGGTTCAATAATAGCGGCAAACTGCTTGGTTTCATTTACAAAATTTCCAGAATTATACATTAAAAGTCCCTGCAGTTCTTTCGATTGGTTGGTAGTGATATCGGCGCTAATTTTCCGTCATGCCGTACAAATGGCAGCCAACGCACAATCAAGTGTTGCAGTAGTTTTTATGGATAGTTCCTATGATTTCGTAGCATTGGCTGATATTTGGAAGGAACCAAAACACCTCAAAAAACGTCTCTTGCATGGATTTCGAAACATCGTTGTCAATTTTGCTGGAATATATCCATACTTAAGTCTATGTAACCATTCGTGTGAACCATCTTTGCGGTTGAATTTTGATGGGAATCGCTTAATTGGGAAGGCACGGAGTAAACTTAAAAAAGGAGACGAGATTTTCAACTCGTACGTTCTAGACTGCAGGAATAGTGCCAGAAGTAATCGTATGCAAGAACTCAGGACATCGTATCATTTTGAATGTGACTGTAAACATTGCGCCCCAGAAAACAACGACGAAGAATATGTAAGTACATTTATTAATTGAATGCTGATTGGAATTTGTACATAATGTTGTTTTTGATTTCACTTTTCTTTTCTGTGTAGCTTAAGTTTCACAAATACCATTGTAAAACTCCAAATTGTAATAAATTGTTTTCACCACAAACCGATGATATCCGCTGTTGTTTGCAAACTGGATCACCAATAAAATGTCCTTTTTGTAATGCTGCCATAGAAGTTGATTGGTTTACCAAATTTGATAAACTCTTTCACGTTGACATTTTGAATAGAACAGAACTAATAGAGGCATTTAAACTGTTTAAACACACTGAGCACGTATTAAACATAAGTGAATTGCGTCAGTATATGGCATATAAAATAGTGAATTCGTTCTTTAAAATGTGGAAAGGTGAATAGAGAAACCAGAGAATCCTTCATACTAATTTTTTTTTTTTGTTTCAGAGAATGAAGTCGAGGAAAAGCTTTTTAAAGAAATCGCCCAGGTTATCAAACATTGGCTGGATGATATTGAACAACAGAATGACGTTGAATCCGTTCTGTATGCATCTACTTCGACGTTTGCTCTTGATTTAATGGCGGAAGGAAAATTTTTCGATTTTGATACAAAAAAAATTCGTAGATCTTTTGATATGTTATCAACAGAGCTCAAGCCAATTTTCGAAAACTACATCAAAGACTATATTGGAGAAAAATTTGACAATTATGGGGCATTGGCGTAATAAATAAAAAAAAAATATATAAAACTTTTGAATGAGACTTGTTTGTGATATTTATGCAAACTAATATTCGGATTTACAAAAAATTCGAGTTAATATAAATTATAAATCTTTTGAATATACAAAAAACTATTATGTATTTTTATTTGTCCATTTAATTACAATTAAATTAAAAAACAAAATTGTTCATAATGGTTGGTATGCTGCGACACAATTTGCTGTACTATTAAAATGCTAACATCCTTTGGTTTCCTGCGTTTAATTTACTCTGGACTCCGGCCAGTTAAGCTTTTTATTAATTATTAACTTATACTAGGTTCGGTATACATGGAATTTTGAAGTATTCATTTTTAAGAGATTTGAAAACCTAATTTAAATTGCGGTTCTTGATTGGTGAAGTCGGACGAAAAGAAAAAAATATCCGGGGTACAGAAGCTCAATACTGCATGTCTTGTTCAAAAAGTTGTTTTTTTACAAGAACGAGTTTAATCAATCGCCGGGACGAAATGCCAATTTTTGTAGACTTTAAAAGCTGGTTTGAATCATTAATTAAAGGCTCTCTCAAACCAGAGCGAAACATTGGCAGGGAATATGCGACTACCGAAGATTGTTCAAAGATTCGCATCCCATCAGTGTGCGGCTTTCAATAATATCCATGTAAACAGGTGAAAGTTTTGTTGTCGTTCGGAATTATTCGCGTTGGTTTGGGAGAGCCTTAACTTGTTAAAAACTACTTCCTGTACAACAACATTTATAGTTTTGTGGTAAAGATCATTTCGTAATATACTTATTTATTTGCTCATTCTCATTTTGTATTTTTTTCACAGTCATTTTCGTTCATTTTTTTAATAAGCAGAATAAAACAAAAACGAAAATAACAAACAAAAAAGCATAAAGGCACTCCCAATCCGGTGGCGCAAAAAATTCGCAACGAATATATACTACGACCGAAGAATGTTCAAAATAAGCATCACAACAGTATGGGTACTCTCATTAATCACCACGTAAATAAATTAAGACAAGTGAAAGTTTCGTTGTCGTTCCGCAGTATTCGCGTTTGTTTGAAAGAGCCCTAAAAGAGAATACCAGAATATTATAAAAATTTTCGAACTATCTGACTGTGTGTACCTACATCTAGACGTTTCAGCACCTACTGTCATAATTTTTTGTCTATACACAAACTCTGAAAATAAAAAAAAGTGCTTCAAGAAATAGCAAAATGCTTTTTGTTGTATTTCTGAACGCGCTAATATAAAAGTGTTGTCACTTCTCAATTTACTGACAGATGTAAACCCAAATTTATATGTGAAATGTCATCCCCATATTTACCCTTTTTATCAGTTCCTTATTTTTATGTCGCCCCTACGAAAAATTATATTTTAAAAAATTGCAATAAAAAGTAATTTAACTTAAATGGATTTAACACAGCTCGAGCAAGAAGCTCGCCAGGCAGCACTGAAAGATGTTAAAAACATGCTACAGCGACCGGGTCAGTTGGAGAAAGTCGATCAATATCGTCATCGAGTTGGGCGTAAAAAAGCCTCCGTCGAGGCGTTACTCAAGACAGGGATGCAAAATCAGCTGGAAGGAGTTCGTGTTGGCCTAAAGCAACTGGTGACATGTTTGGAAAATGTCAAAGATGTCGTGGTAATAGTCAAAGAAGTCGATGGTCTTCTTGCTGGAGTACCAGAGATATATGATGCTTTGGAAGTTGTGCGCGAAGAGAATACCAAGCATTCGCAGTACGCTACTGCAATGGAAAATTTAAAGCATATATTTAATGTGCAATCAAGTGTTACCAAGACTATGCAGCTGATAGACGAGGATAAACTCCTTAACGCCCACCAATGTCTCTCGGACTTGGAAAACTCTCGAGATGATCTGCTCTACGAACTTCACAAGCAATCCAAACAACATGCCAGCGATAAAATTACGTTGAAGAGGCATTTCGAAAAAGTCGAGACAGTGTCACAGGCTCTGGAGAAGAAGATTCGATTGATTATGAACCGCACATTGAACACGGTGCGCAAGGAACCAGTTGTCATTGTTACTGCGTTGAGAATCATCGAGCGCGAGGAGAAAAGCGACCAATTCGCTTTGCAGCAGCAAAAGGTAACTGGTTTCCTGCCACCAGGTCGACCTAAGAACTGGCGTCAAATGGCCATGAATGTTCTGCGCGAAGCTGTAGTCACTCGAATCGAAGGCTCGAAGGTAGAAGAACGTGCTGACAATAAACTTTGGCTAGTAAGAGATTTGGAAATCACTCGACAAATAATTTTGGAAGATCTTCGTGTGGTAAAATCATTGTGCATACCGTGCTTTCCACCACATTACAACATTTTCAGCGAGTACGTAAAGCTATACCATCAAGGGTTGTCTGACTATGTGAGTATAATTAGTTGGTTAACAAGTCAGATATTAAAATTATGATTAAGTTTATTAAAAAACAACGAAAAAGAACACTCGAATATTTTTTTTTGGTTAGGCCGCAGAAAGCTAATTTGAATTCGAATTCGAGTCTGACCTAAAATTATGCCAGTTTAAAAACATATCTTCCCAAAAACATTTGTTTCCAAAAAATAAAATATATATGGAATTAGAACTGTTTTCAGATGTGTAAGTTTATATGAAGGTTATTAATTTCTTTTTTTTTTAGTTGGATGGCATCGCTAAAGGTGGCTTGGAAGGCAATGAATACGTTTCCATACTTTCGTGGGTGATGAACACCTACCCAGGAGTTGAACTCATGTCCCACCCAGACCTCAAGGTTGACGTTCACTCTTTGATTGGTCCTCTATTGCGTCTAGAGCATTTAAAATCCCTCGAAGGTGAATATCTCAATAATATGCGCAAAAACTATCAGGATTGGATGAGCAAAGCTTGCGAAACGGAAAAACTGGAATGGATGTCCGATAGTCCACCAGATCAAGACGAACAATACTATCAGAGCTCTGCTCCAGTGATCATTTTCCAGATGATTGACCAACATTTGCAGGTCACCAACACAATTCACGTTGAACTGACATTCAAGGCTCTTGTGCTGAGCATTCAACAAGTAGAGATTTTCGGCCAGAGCTACTTGCAGGGAGTAATTGAATTAAAAGAGCATCATTTCCGCAATCGAGATCAAGTGAAGTTCTTCACGCACTACATGATTACCATCGTCAATAATTCACAACAAATGATAGAACTCGCTCAACAAATGAAACAGCTCTATTGGCCAAAATCTCGCACCGAACACTACGAAGACTTTGAGAAACTTTTGCAGACATTCAGGAATATTCGTGGTCATGCAGTGGGTTATCTTCTCGAAGAAGCCTTTCTTGACATGGAAGTGCACTTTAATGAATTATTCACATTAAAGTGGTTGCAGAGTACCATATCCGTAGATACCATTTGCGCCACTCTAGACGATTACTTTCAGGATTACAATCACCTACGTCCCGTTAACTTCGAATTGGTAATAAACGAAGCGCAGAATTTGGTGGCCAAGCGTTATATCAAAGCTCTGCTATCGAAACGTCTCTCCAGACCCCGTCAAGAGGTCGAAGCTCTAACGAAAAAAATCAATCAGGAGGCTCGACGTTTTAAATTGTTCTTCGAGAAGATAGCTCCGAATCTATCAATGTCCGAGTCGCCAATTGATCTTATTTCGACCCTAGCCAATTTACTCATTTGCGATATTGAACTTCTGGTTTTGGATTTGCATACTCTGTTGGGCAGTTGTCCTTCATTGAGTGAAGATCATATAACTAGATTATTTTATATAAGAAACGATGTTAAGGTTAATGAGATAAGAGAGAAGGTTCAGGATGCCATGAAATCGAAAAAGGCGATGGTTAGTATTGCAAAGCAAGACTGCATATTCCGTGAAATAGTATTTAATGATAAACTGTGGTAAATATAATAATTTATATAAAAAATAAATGTAGTAAATACAGAATCAGATCGAGTTTTCGATTTAAAAACAAAACGTGAACGTGGGGGTGAAAGTTTATAAAACATTTGTCTATAGGCACATCGTCGTTGATACTGCAAAAAGTCATGTGTCAATAATGTCCCTAGAAGGGAGTTTCTTTTTGTTGAAATTATTGTGAGGAGTTCTATTATTTGAAAAAAAATCCATAAATGAAAAAAATACCAACTTTTTCAAACATACAAAATTAAAAACAAAACAGTTTTTTTTCTGAAAATTCACAGAAAAAGGACATATGACTTTTTGCATTATCAACGACGATATAGCACCTGATTTATAGATATTTTTTGATGCTGGATCTTATGAGAATAAAAAACAAAGACGAAACGACCAGCAAACATGAGTTTTTATGTTTCTTTTTACAGCCAGAAAGCATCTAAATGGGATTGATTATTACCCAGTTCAACAAAAATAAAATATATTCATCTACAAAATGAAGATAGAGGCAAGGCTGCAAAGTCAAGTTGAACATCGGGAATTTACTAATAGAGAAGAAAAAAGAACTTTCTTCTCAACAAATATATCTGCTGTAGATAGCATTAACAACATTTATTACAGCTCAAGGAACCGAAATATGAATATTTTAAAGAAACTTTCACTTTCATAATTTTCGGAATAGATTTTCCGAAAAGAGATTTTGCGCGGTATACAGTAGATGCACATCATATGTTTCATATGACATGACAGTTGTTGTTCTCCTGATTGTGTGTAAAAAACCAAAGCAGAGGGTGGCGATGGGTGAATATAGTGGGTATAAAAAGGGGTAGTTTTCAATGTCTTCATTTCTAAATAAAGCGCTGCGTGCAAAATAAATAAAACATACAGGAAAGATGTTTTTTGAGTTTTTTGTTTTAATATAGAAGAAAATTCCGATTGAAAACGGCAAATTAACGAACCTGGTTTAAATTTATTAAAATCAAAAAGAATTGCAAGTAAACTATAGAAGAATAAATGTATTTCTTCAGAAGACTTATTGAATATTTCCAAGAGACGTAAAATCTTCAATGTATGGTTTGAGAAAAATATATTCGTAAATTTAATGTGGTTTTCCAGTCAACCATTTCAGATTTGGGGGTCAGATTCCAGATCAATCGTGGTAACTAGAACGAATCGCGATTGATCCTTTTTTTTGTAAAGGTGTAGGTGATTTGTCTGTGTTTACTGATGTAAGTAGTGATAGTATATGTAGGGAAAAATTCCTACAAGTATTTTTTTCCTAGGGAAAAGTTTTTTCTTTAATACAAAAATATTATATATTTGGCTTTATTTTCTTGATGAAACTGGTGAAAAAATGCGTAAGAAAAAATTCTTACAAAACGTTTTTTTTTTTTTTTAATTATAAAAGAACACTTTTGTGTTTAAATCATAATTAATTTCAACTACGCGAATACTTTCACCTGTCTTAATTTATTGAAATGGAGATTAATGAGAGAACCCACACTGGTGCTATGCAAATCTTTGAACATTCTTCAGTCGTCGCATATTCGCGCGAAGGTTAAGCGCCGGTTTGGGAGCCTTTATTGATTTGTTTCATAAGAAAAAACTCAAAAGTGGGACCGACTTTTAATCTTGAAATTATTAATATCCTGAGGCCATTTTGAAATTATGACAAAATATAAGAAAGAAAAGATATACGCATTCTTTTCTTGACTTCATTTAAATGAATGTGATATTGTACATTATTTTGTTCAATCAAATTGAAATCAAAAAATAGAATACAAATTAGGGAATTTTTTGTTCCCTAGCAGGAATTTTATTTTGTTCGTATACTATCACTGCTTTATAACATGATTTGGCCATCGGTCGGATCCATATATCCACAGGAAACCCGTCCATCCAAAATCCAAATCAAAGGAGAAGCTATCGGTCGATGGTGAGGAAGAAGACAATGAACATGAAACAAGGTCACTACATAAGGATTACTATGGAATTTTAATAAAAATAATTTTATTTTCACAAAAAACAATGGACTAACCCACATGTTTCCACAATGCCTTTCATTCCATATGAAACATTTATCCAATTTAATCACTAATTGACTCCGAACTCAAGAAGTCAATGGTTAACGGTAATGAGGACAATAAAGACAAAAATTTCACTAATTAAACTTCATTATTTGTATTTATTTTATTAAACAAATGCCTTATCAAAAGTAAACAATGCTAGCGAAAGGCCAAAACGAATTTAAACTGACGAGGAGAGGACGACGTTTAGAAATGTCAATTGGGTTTGTGTGCAAGTGTGTGTGAAAGTATGTGTAAATCTGCCAATAAATCGAGATTTGAAAGATCAATCGAAAAAAAAAACAGACCACGAAAAAAATCAATTTTTTTGGTTGTTAGGAACGTAAAATCTGAAAAAGATCAAGTTGACCCCCATAGAAATCAATTTTTTTGGTTGTTTGGAAAACCACATAAGATAAATTTCTATTTGTATATCAAACTTTTGTAGGCTTTTACGTATTCCCTAAAAATAATGCTCATACGCCATACATATGTTCATATGTGTATATACATATGTATGCATGTAAGTAATTTTTAATAAAAAGTCTTATTCGATATTAACAACGTAAATAATAATAAAAAATAAGGCCTGCAAAAATCTAAAACATTGAGTTAAAAAAATGAGGCCTCACGAATTAAGCTCCGTCAAAAAGTAATCAATCTAATCCAAATTTTGATTCCTCAGTATTGACAGCAAAATTGAGACATTTGGCTAAAAATCCTGAAAATTACGAAAATGCTAAAATCTCTAAAATCTGATTTTTCTGAACTGGGCTTTTTTATAACAACTAACTTCTGACTGAAGGAAATAGAACATAAAGTCATTTTTATTTGTTCTGGTTTTACTTGGCTGATGATTTGGAACGGCAGCCTGCGACGCAAGCATCAAACATTGAGTTTTATGTTTAAATAAATATTAATCGTTAAAAGAATAATTAAATAAGTAAGCTGTGGATACTTTTGATAGCGAAACGTTGAAAGTAAATCGTTTACTATTAATAAACTATTTTAATTTACCCTATAACACCTGAAGCTTTACGAGTATATGTTCGAGCATGTCTTTATAAACTACCGCCAACTATATTTTTATAAACTAAGGTAGCACGGTGGTTTGATGGTGGATAGGTAAACTTTACAGCATCACTTGTTAAAGGGTGCGCCCGGCCAATAAGTATCGCAAATGAGTTTATTGTTTATTTATTTTTGAATTTCCTCCATACCTCACTTTTGCAAAATACCTACATTATGTAGATTCTCTTTTGCAAAATCAAGCTAGGTATCCCTATCAAAGAAAATTATTATTAAAAATAGTTTTTCATCGATTTAGAGGTGGCGGTCCACTATCGAGAGGAAAACTTATGCCGCTGTAACCGCGCACCCTCATCCAATACATATTATCATCCAATCTCTGTGTTACCTCCTCTCGGCTTTCGGAGTGGTTTTTCATTTAGGAGTTAGTTTAGTGTTAGGTTGCTCGCAGTTCGCGTGCGTTGGCGCTACGGATCTCAAATCTGATTCATAGCCAAATTGTTCTTTTTGTTTTTGACACCCATAAAAACTTTATACAATCGCAGATTCTTTTTAATTTATTATTTAAACAACAAATGGTGCAATTAAGAGGCCGCAGCTTAGCCTAAGGAATTACAATATTCATTCTATTTTCATAGCAATACACAAGGGGGTGAGTATACATATAAAACAGCGAGTGAGTGGTTTTTATATATATGTACATTGTTTCCTTTTAATAATATAATAATATTTAAATATGCACACACCATACATATATAAATTCAATTGAAAATCACAAAGGGCAGGGTTTTATAAAATAAATATAATTGATATGGTCCTTAGGGGTTGTTTTACAAGCAAAAGCTTTGGAATTATTTGTTTGAGGAGAGTGAACAAAAGTGTCAATTGTTATTTCATTTAACGTATTATATAGTCTATGTCTAGTTACAAGCTACTATTAACTTTGCTTAGCGAAATAGTTTTCAAGGTATATAACGTATACATACCTACATACATTATGTATGTACTGTATATATATTTTTCGAGAAATCTAAGCACGTGTCGGCGGAAAACATAAGTGAAGGAAAAGAAGACGAACAAAAATATTTTATTCGCAGAAAGATATGAAGTGGAAAATTGTTCGTGTTCTCTTTGTTTGTATTTCTATTTTTATTTTTATTTGACTTTCGCGCTTAAATATTTTTAAAATGTTTATGTACATGAAAATGATTTTGCGGTAAGTAGGTATTACCAACGTAGGTATTATCCCTTAAGAAATATCAAAGAAAAATTCGATTGACATAACGCCAAAGTATATTTACATTATACAAATTTTATGTAAACAATCTGACTAAAGAAAAACTATTTAATAATAGTTAACTTTTCGCCTTTGTTTATATCTCCATACATACATTTGTATACAGGGTGATTCGCATAAGGTGTGACAAAAAGCTAGAGCGTGAAGTTTGGGTCAAGGAAAGAAAAAAATTGTATGGTAGGCGGGGGTCTATTCCCCGAAAATAACTAAATCTATATTACTACCTACGTAGCGGAAATAGGATCTTTAGAGCAACTTAAGCAACGGTTTGGAGTCAACTTTTATTTCTGTTGTTTTCAATTTTCTAAAGAACTAGAAGAGATTTAAACATCTGTTTTTTTGTGTTTGGCTAAAAATTAATAAGAGCGTTAAATATAAAAAACAAAAATACTACTTAATAACGTATGATTTTGAACAGAATTAGTTTGAACAACTTTTTAAATTTTTTTTTAAATTAATTTTTCAAAAACTTAAAAAGAAAATAAAAGAGGTTTCTGGCTTTACAAATAGGTATATAGCATGGTATTGTGAGTGCAACGGTTGTATTTTAATATTTTTTTTTTATGTTTTAAGTAGTTTCTTTAGAAAATTGCACCTCCTGGATAAACGAGGGGAATAGACCCCCTCCTATACGATTTTTTTCTTGCCTCGAACAACACGCTATAGCTTTTTGTTTCATCTCATGCGAATCACCCTGTATACATATCATTTCTGTCTGTGTCGTATTATATGTATATTTGCGGTTTATAAAAATAATATTAAATAACATGTGCATACTTAACAATAACAATATTTATTATACGTACCTTAAATTAACCTTCGGTGTGACCTAAAATAAGTTAGAAACCTTGATGTAATGTGGTTTTTTTTCAACCAACTTTGTCATTCTCTTGAAGAGGTAAAATAAAGATATTTATTTTTTTATTCATTTAGTTTAAATTTTTTTTTTTTGGTAAAAATTAAACGAAAATACCTTCAACATTTTTTTCGTGTTAGACAACATTTTTTTAAGTTAGATTGGATAAATGTTTCTATAGTAAATAAATCATACATTATTGTTAATAACATCGAAGTTCTTGCAGAATTTCTCAGCTATTTAAATTCTAGTTTGAATCCGCAAAATGAAAATACCAAAAGACAACCATTAAATTATTGCGATATATGTATATAGTTACATATGTAGGTACCTACTGTACATAATGTCCTATACAAGTTTAATGGGGGTTTCCATTGGTAAAACAAATCAATTTATTTTTGATTTCGATCTGTCAAACAGCCGATTTTGACCATCTTTGCGTTCCATTCGGCAAAATAAATTGATTTATTTTTGATTTAAAATCAATTATGCAGATCTAATTTTTTTGGCAGATTTACCCCTCGTTGTACTAACTGCAACATATTTTAAAGCTGTAAGTTTGCAAATGTGTTTTTTGAATTCATTAAATTGTTTCAGGTGTGAAAATTGTGTTCAATATTATGTTAGAAATATTCGCTCATAATAAATGGAATCAGTTTAAAATGAATCGGTAACTTCATCACGCTCATCTTTATCTTCTAAAAGTGCATCAAGGGATACATTTTTTTTTGAAATACTAACACATAAACGAAACTACACGAATACAATGACACAAATCAATCAATTTGAAAAAGTGTTCCATTCGCGACGAAAAAAAAATCAATTTTTAAATTGAAATCTGAATTTACCATTGGAAAACCCCATAAGATTCGTAAAAAAAACCGATCTCGAGTTTTCAATCAAACATTACATAACGATGATAGAGAACACGAAAAAAGTGGGACTCGCAATTCTGCCTGTCTGTATGTCTGCCTGTACCTCGACCGCTATAGCCTCAACGTCTGAAGGGATTTTCTTGAAATTTTGAACGTGAGATTTTTTAGTGATTCACTAGAGGAGAAATTGAAACTTTTTTTAGCTACAAAAGTAACGGTACCTGCCTGTGTCCACTACTGTAGCTACAAATTTACCAAAAACTGTGGTGAACAGCCTGTCAAAGAACTTTTTTTTTATTTTCGAAATCTCGTTAACAACTAAACCGATATCGATCAAAATGTTTATACAGAATTGCCATTTAAGTTTATAATACAGCAAATACAAATTAAAAAAAAAAATATTTCTTGGATTTAAAAAAAAAAAACAATTTTTTTTGGAAAAAATAATACTTTGAAAACAGATTACAGATTTTGTTTTGTACGTTTTAAGGTGTTATCATTAAATATTTAAAATTGGCATCCAACTTTTTCTTTTAAATGGTGACAAAATTCTATATCGCTATACACGATTACTAAATTTTGTTTCCATACATTTTTTTCAATAATTCAGACGCCGTTCTTCATTTTGAGTTTAAAACATGTTTTTTTTATATTGTCTTGTTTTAGTTTAAATACTATACAATCTTCGAAATTCCAAGAAACTTGAGCCAGAAGAGCAAGTTCGTGCGATCGAATTGTGCATTTTATTTTTATTAGTTATCAATTTTTAAGGAGCGTAAAATAGCACAATTTAAAACCAAACAGCTTAAATTACATAAGAATAACGTCTTAAAGTATTTTGACAAACAATTTGGTGTAAAATAATCCAGTATTATTAACAATATAGACGAGACTAGAGAAGAGAGAAACACCACTTTATAACAAATATAACAATTTTTCGCTTCGCGGAACTTGAAAAAAAAACTCTGGGTGTCCAATGTTTGCCCACCGGGGGAGAGCCCTGGACCTGTGGGCGGCATAAAAAGTACTTTTATCAGTGTTACCAGAGGCAAAATTATTTATGTGTCCCTCTGAATGAAAAAATGTGTCCTTTTTAAAATAAATGAGTTATTTTGAAAATAAATTCATAACATTTAAAAAAATAAAAAAAAAAAATAGGTAATACCTATCTATCCAAAATTTTTTTTCTCTTTTTTATAATAGAAAAACTTAACAGAAACTTAACAATAAAGTTAAAACATTTTAATGCATAATATTACTCAATGTAGATAATAGTCAGTCTTACATTTCATAAAAAAAAAACAAATTTATACATAACCTTATTTAAAACGTATTTCATCTTCGTTCTTTGTTTTCAAATAAATTCAAATTTTTTTGAGGTAAAATGATCGTGAAAAAATGTGTCCTTTTTAAAAAAAAGTGTCCCCGAGTCCCCTAAAGAAAAAAGAGTCCCCACGGACACTATAAGTGTCCCGGTGGTAACACTGACTTTTATAAACAAGACAGTTACAAATTGGCATTTCTGCAATCACTGCCTAATAATACAGGGTGGCGCAAAATATGTCACCCGTCGCAAAAGTTGTCATCCGATGTTCTGTGGCTGTAATTCTTGTATGAACGAAAAACTTTAGTTCTGCTTTTGTCTTAATTTTTCTTTGTATCTATTTACTTATTCTCAAGTACGTCAAAGTAGAATCGGTATTTTTGCCACCATTTCCAAAAATTATAGATTCTTCCGATAGGGTGATGACCTTTGCACCGGGTGACATTTCTTGTGCCACCCTGTTTTAAAATAATTGCTTATATTTTTTTTTAATGTCCAAAACTCCGAGTAATTTTTTGAAAATTCAATATTTCGAAAATGTGGTTGTATGCACCTAAGAACGTCAATTAATACTCACCGCCATATTATTCACTAGATACATAAAACTTAAATCCAGATGTATTAACATTGAATTTGTATGGATTTAAATTTTTAATTTGGATGAATCGAGTGAATAAAATCGACATACGCAATTTTTACTTTGACTAACTACATTTTAAAATGTTGTTTATAAACAAAATTAAGCACTTCAAATTAATAAAATAGGTCTAAAGTTAATCATGAAATTTGTTACTTTTTAAGCCCTCCACAATTTTTGTTTATTCAAAAATTAAAATTATTAGGTAATTTCATTTATGCATGTATGTACGCAAAGGTCCTAAAGCTCAAGTGTATGTAGGTTCGTAATCTATAGATTCTTAAAAAAAATTGAATTTATAATTTCTTATGGCTGATTTCATAAAGCCCTTTTAACTATTTAACAGGCTTTTAATTCTTAAAATAACGTTTAATCCATCCAAAATAGGTATCTACGTCATTAAAAAATTCAAAAGCCTTTTAAATATTTGTGAAACTAAACAAAAGCCTCTTTAACTGTAGGCGAAAGTTCGTGGGACCCAGTGGTTTATATTTTTATCAAGTTAGCTGAGCGGTTTGAAGACCTTAACATCGATTCTGGCATCGGTATCTGGCCCCATGATTCGGAAATGAAAACGAGTTTGGTGGAAAACTTAACCTCAAATATCACAAACATAAAGTTTTTTCTTTCACTTAAAAAATTTGAATTTCTCCAATAAGTTCAAAACTACAAATCTACAACAGAAAAAATACATTTTTTGTCAGCAGCAGTGCAGTTTTGGGAGCCATAAGAATAATTCGAATTAAAATGAATACATTCATTTCATACAGCCTCACCTGAATAAAAATAAAAAAAAGTGACTACTGCTTCTGGGGAGGAAGTGAGAAATCTTCCAAGAGTAGATATTTTTGTCTTTTGTCATGAAAAAGTGCCTCTCAACCGTTCGGATGCTGTTCCTACAAACAACTCGCACAAAAAAATGGTTGAGAGTTGTAAGTCACTGGGCCTGGCTCTCCACAAACTATGCGGGGCCACCAATTTTATTCATTTTTTTTTCCTACATAGATATGTTTCAAGTTGCTAACCTCATACCAATAGTTAAAGGTCCTTGGGCATTAAGAATTTAGAATAATCTGCAGACTTAAGCACTTAAGAAGAGATGCGCACTCGGAAATAAACAACAATACGTAAAGGTACCTTCTCATAAATCATTCAACTAAAACTTTAACCCACAAGTAAGCACGCACTTAAAAATACTGTGCCTTTTTGTATAGCTACATACACAAAACATATATAAAACAAACTAGGCGTTAACAGGATTTTCCGGAGGCCACTGCTCCGGAAACTAAAAACGCCGCCTTCTTTAACCATTATGCCACTTTCTAAAGCAGATTGCACCAGCAAAAAAAGCCTCCCCCCATCACATCTCAGATTTAAGTTGCTTAGTCGCTCTGGGAAACATTAAGCCATCAGTGTCAACTTTTAAATTTGTTTGCTTAGTCGAGCAGTAAATTGTGATTTTCTATTCACGTGCAAATGACTTTGAATGAGCGATGAGCTATAGGGTAGTTGGTATGTGGTGGAAGGTGGCTTGGTGATGGGTGCAATAGGGATTCCTTCTATACACTTCGTGGGTGGAGGGGATGGTGTGTAAGATGGTTATAGTGGCAATGGAGTACACTAACCTAACATGCGACTGAGGTTATTTACATTTTGGTAGCTCTTTTCCAGTCATCCTATCACCTACTGCTCAGTGCTCACTATGGCAAGGTGGTTGCGGTGTGTTTATTATGCAAGTGCTGCAAGCTTCATTAAAATTCTTTGACCTCGACCTCTTGGAAAAATATTTTTCTTTATTTTTCTTTCTCTTCAATTAAAACCAGTGTTCCCAGTTCAAAATTCCAAATCCAGTTAAATCTGACCTGTTGACTGGATTTTTTTCTTCCGAATTCTGTCAAAAAAAACAGTCAAGCATAAGGAAATCTGTTTTCAAGTAAAAAAAAACAGTCAAAAATGAAAATACAGTAGTCTCTCGATAATTCGAACTAATTAAAACAAGTTTTTTTCGGATTTTAAAAGGATTCACATTACTGGAACATATTTCAGTTCTTGCAAACTGATAGAAACATCTTTCGTATTCATTTACATCAACACAAAATAATTTCCTAAAGCACACAGAAAAAATACAAAACATCATAACAAATGCATGGCAATTGTAAAATGTTTCTACACAACTCATAGGACACACTGTCTGGCCTGCAGTTGCATTTAAAAACCTTGTAATATGTCTAGGCAAACAACGGTTAATTAGTCCTTCATATCACACGCAAAACTAACAAGAGAGAAAAAAGAGAAATATAAAACCTTTAACAAAAGAAATTCACATTTTAGAGTTCGAAAACTTCAGAAGTTCACATTATAGAGATGACAATGTAAAGTTTTGGCGGTTCACATTTTAGAGAAATCCACATTATCGGTAATTCATATTATCGAGGGGCTACTGTTCGAATTTTTTTTCTAATGAAAACAAAAATATATTTTATTAATATTGGATAGAACAATCAGTAAGCAGAAGTTCAAAACAAAATTTAACACAAAAAACTTTGCCATTGGCATTTGGCTGTACTGTTTGTTGTTGTCAACTCAGATGTCTTGTCAGAAAGATTCAAAAATGGATGTGTTCGTTGATTTCACTGCATAATTACTCTTTTACACTTGGTTAACACTGACTTGGAAGTGTATTTAAACATTTTTTTTTTTAAGTTCAGGTGCAAATCGAATTATTTGTTTTTCATTTCCAGCTAACGCCGATAAAATCCAGTCAAATCTGACTGGAAACCAGTCAAAATGGCAACACTGATTAAAACCTATTTTTTGTCTCTCGTTTCGCTAATCAGAATCATCTTTTGCTGTTACAGGAGTCTCTGCTTTCATTTTGAGTTCTTTTAAGTGAACATTATCTGCTCTGCAAACTAATGTGAAGATACTTTTTCTTCAAAAGAAATGAGTGCACTTCTTCGAAGAATAATAAATTGTTTGTTTGTGCCGGCTGCATTTGAGATTACATACATACATATGTATGTACATATATGTATGTAGAGTATATTTTTGTACGTTGTCAAGAAATGTGAAAGGATTTATAGGACTTTAATTTGATGTTGAAGTCAAGACAAAGATGAAAATCTGCATTTTAGTGTTTTAAGTCACTCGGTGGCATATTTGGCTATGAAAATATTATTTTATTGAAAACTGAAGCAATATTTACGAAATTTGAAGAAATAGCTTCAGAGGTTAAGGCACTTTTTGTGTTCTTATCATGATAATTTGATTACAATCTCAAGCTCGATTTTTTGTAAAAAAAACCCAAAAACTTGCCTTAAAGTATTTTTAATCAAGGCCCAAAAAGTCGCTGTGAGTTAGTTCTTAAATACTAGTTTCTTACCATAAGTTATAAATTATTATCAATAGATGAATAGAGGTACTTTAATGTTTGTAAAATATATCGATTTTTGAATATCTTGTTTCATATACTGGAATAAAACTGACGTCCGATTAAAATAAAGCTATCAACTTATTAACATTATCCTTTAGCTACAGAGTATTGTGCGGCGTGTTTCTTTGTGGTTCAATTAATTAAGTTCAATCTACACACTATTTTCTTAAATTTCACTGCAAAACTTATTTAACCATTCCTATTTTTTTCAGATTTTCCTCCACTAACATAAACTATAGACATGAACACTGCAAAAATAGTAGTTATTGGAGCTGGACCTTCTGGGATAGCTGCTGCTACAAAACTTCTTGAACTTGGCTTCCAAAAAGTGATGGTTATTGAAGCTGAAGATCGTATCGGTGGTCGAATACATACAATACCCTTCGCGGATAACGTCATAGACTTAGGGGCACAATGGTGTCACGGCGAGAAGGACAACATAGTGTTTGAATTGGCTAACAAGCAGAATCTCTTAGAATCCACCGGTGATGTTTACGAAAACTATGAATGCATTCGTTCAAACAAAGAAATTGTCCCGGCTAACGTAAGTCAGCGGTTGAAAGATATTGTTAATGATAGTTTAGTGACCAGAAAGGTGGATCTTATAGGTTATAATGAGTCTTTGGGAAGTTACATTGCGCGGTTTTTCTTTGAAGAATTACAACGGACTGAGAACTCCGATATTGATATAGAAATAGCAAAAGAGTTCTTCGAAAACTATCAGAAGTTCGAAAATTCCGTTGAAGCTTCCGATTCGTTGAATGATGTCTCTGGCAAGGGGTATCTTGAATACTGGGACTGCGAAGGTGATATACTATTGAACTGGAAAGATAAAGGTTACTTGAAATTCTTACAGTTATTGATGAATTCCGATGAAATGGGCAGTGAATTAGGAGTATTAGAACAGCGGGTGGTTCTAGGAAAACCAGTTACCCAAATTAGTTGGAATGACGGAGAGATTCAAATTAAGTGTGAAGATGATAATAAGATAATCGAAGCTGATCACGTTATAGTGACAGTGTCATTAGGAGTCCTGAAAGAAAAACATTCGAAACTTTTCAATCCAAAGCTGCCAATGCGAAAAGTTCGTGCCATCGAAGGCATTGGGTTCGGAACTGTCAATAAGATATTTATAGAGTTTCCCGAGCAGTTCTGGCCAAACGATTGGACTGGTTTTGCATTGTTGTGGAGACAAGAAGACCTTGATGAGATACGAGGAACAAATCGGGCCTGGTTGGAGGATGTTTTTGGCTTTTATGCAGTAAGCTACCAGACTAAAATTCTAAGCGGTTGGGTGATTGGAGAGAGTGGACGGCATATGGAGACGTTGCCCGAAGATGAAGTGCTAAGTGGTTGTATGTACCTTTTCAGGAAGTTCCTCAAATGGGAGATTCCTACGCCTGTGAATTTTAAGACTTCTGCTTGGTTTATAAATGAAAACTTTCGTGGTTCTTACTCCTTTCGGTCTATAATGACGGAAAAGTTGGACGCGTGGGCAAGTGATTTAGCGAGTCCACTAAAGGATTCCAACCAGATACCAGTTGTTCTCTTTGCCGGAGAAGCGTCAAGCGATCATTACTACTCAACAGTCCATGGAGCAGTTGAAGCAGGATGGCGTGAGGCACACAGACTATCCGATTTTTACAATAATGACATACTGAAGTCACAATTATAACACGGACAAGGACTTTAAGCGCTAATCGAACAAAATATATGGAATCGAACAATATTCTTTGAGACCTTTTACAGATCTTCCAGGAAAGCTTTATTGAGAGGCTACCTTTTATTTTGAGCAAACGATTAACCTTTATATTAGTTTTTCATTATAAAAATATTATACGCAATTGCATTGGAACTGCGTAGCCTCTCACTCCATGGATGGATAGCTTGAATTTAATTATCAGGGTCAAATGAGGTACGTTTCAATACTTTAATGACAGAATGCCAAATAAACTGATTTTTTTTCCATTTACAGAACTTGACGTGTTACGAGAAATCTCAAAGAAATAATATCTATGCCGTTTAAGGTCCTGAATTTTTCATATGGCAAGCCATTTAGATAAAATTTATTAAATTATTTTTCATCTTAATTAGGAACCAAACAAATTAATATAAAAATTGTATAAAATTTATTGCAGTCTATTGCTCAATCAAACAAAAAAAAACCAAAACGCTAATTTATTTATATAAGAAAAAAAGCAGAAATAAAGACGTTTACTGTATTGCACAAAAGTAAATTTTTTTTATTTATATTCAAATAATGGCTGGTTTCTAAAAAGAAGCAGATTCGAACCCAGACCTGCCTCCAGCGACTCCAGGATCTAAGCACCCTATGTGGAATATTCGCAAAAAAATATGTTTTCTGAAAGGTCAGTAATTGGTGAAAAAAGGTCAGTTACAGAAATTCGTCAGCCTTCACTCATTGATCAAGCATTTCTAGATCGTTACCTTCCAATTCAACCGCAGATCAACTTCACTATTCCATTAATGCAAGTGTAAGCTTTTGCCGACGATTCATCAATTCATTCAGATGCGTTAGGTGCTATTTCGTCTTTCTTGAAATGTTCGAAGATTTCTTTGGAAATCTTCATTTCAATATTGGAATTTTCTGGCTTCTTTAAGGCTCCTTAGAATTCATGAGTAACATATGCACCCACAAAACCTTTGTATGTTATAGGAATTCTGTGTCTTCAGCACTCATAATAATATCGTGATTTTTTTTAAGGTCTTTTTCAGGGACAACTTCTTTGTTCAAACGAATACACAAAAACTTCACGGAATCCCGTTGAGAATGTTCCAAAAGATTTTCCTTACTTGCCAGCTCATACATTATGCCCTCCTTACTATGTCATCCTCATCACTCATCTCCTTAAGCTATAACGTTATCGGTAAATCGAATGGTGTGGATTTGACCGCCAACACGGTTCTCTGCTTCAATCAAAGTGACTTTTTGAAAACAAAGTTCAAAGAGTTTTGAAGCAGCAGCTATGCCTGATGCGCCTGTGACAATGATTACAACTCTTGCATTGTTCATTCTTCTTTTGATCAGTGGGTGGTGCATTGACTAGAAGCTGGCTTATAAAATTTGTTGAGAAACAGGTGAATTAAGGCCTTAACACCAAGTTATTGGTGTCATTCATATTGCGATAACGGAAAAAGATGGAATTTTTAAAAATATGACGATGGGTTAATTTAAAAAGGTTGAATGTGGTAAAGACTACATAACCGCAACAAAAGGAAGGTTTGTAAATCACATACTAAATTGTATCTGGAACCATCAACGGTTGGTCAAGGAAAATTGTTAGGTTTTATTTTCTGTGGTTCAACTGTTGCTAATTGTAGATAAGAATTTACAATTTTAACCCTTCAGTCAATTTCTATTACTTCATGACGCTTGAATTAAAACTGTGAACATAAAACCTCTGATATAGAAATTTTTCAATTACTTATCTATTGGGGCACCTTTAAATAGCCTTGACGTATATGTGGTCTAAAAAAAATGTATATAAATAACAATATATCTCGAAATGCCAATTCAGTCTTAATCCAACTCAAGAACTAACAATGAAAGGAGCAAAGGTGGTAGTCATTGGCACAGGTCCAGCGGGAATAGCTGCAGCTACAAAGCTTTTAGAACATGGCTTCGAAAAAGTCATTTTAATTGAAGCCGAGAATCGAATTGGAGGCAGAATCCACACAATTCCATTTGCGGACAACGTAATAGACTTAGGAGCCCAATGGTGTCATGGTGAAAAAGATAATGTGGTTTATGATCTGGCTAGCAAGGAAAACCTTTTAGCACACTCTGGAGAAGACTACTGGAAGTTTGTGGCCATTCGATCTAACAAGGAAGAAGTTCCGAAAAAGTTTCTTTTACGCTTAAAAACAATAATTGACAATATATTGGAAAAAGCAAATACAGATCTTTTAAATTACAAGGGCTCTGTGGGTGCGTATATTTTCAGCAGCTTTTTTGAAGCTCTTAAAACGCCTGAAAACACAGACATTGATATAACAATTGCCAGGGAGTTTTTGGAACATTTCAAAAGATACGAGAATTCAGTTGATGGTTGTGATTCAGTGTATGATTTATCCGCAAAGGGTTACCTTGAGTATTGGGAAGCGGAGGGCGATCAAGCACTTACCTGGAAGGAGACGGGTTATCATCAAATTTTACGTTTGTTAATGAAATCAACTGCAAGCAATGAGCTGGGAGTGCTCGATCAACAAGTCAAACTGGGAAAATCAGTAACCAAGATCAGCTGGAGTGAGAATGGTGAAATGGTTCAAGTTAAGTGCGAAAATGACGAGATCTTCGAAGCCGATCATGTCATAGTAACAGTGTCTCTGGGAGTTCTTAAGGAAAAACACTCGAATTTATTTGATCCAAAACTTCCAGCAGCGAAAATACTTGCAATTGAAAACATGGGCTTTGGAACTGTAGATAAAATTTTCATGGAGTTTGCTACTCAATTTTGGCCAAGCGATTGGTCTGGTTTTTCGATATTGTGGCGTGAAGAAGAACTCGCAGAAATCCGTGGTACAAATCGTGCTTGGCTGGAAGATGTGTACGGCTTCTATACTGTGGCTCATCAGCCGAAGTTATTAAGCGCTTGGGTTGTAAGCGCAAATGCACGCCACATGGAAACCCTGTCTCAGGATGAAATACTTCAAGGGAGTATGTATCTTTTACGGAAGTTTCTTCAATGGAATATACCCAATCCAGTGAATTTCAAAACTACAGCGTGGTATACAAATGAACATTTTAGAGGTTCATACTCTTTCCAGTCGGTAAAGGCAGAAGAGGTAAATGCAAAACCAAGTGATTTAGCGAGCCCTCTGATGAATTCCAGAAAGAAACCACTTGTTCTTTTTGCTGGAGAAGCAACAAGCGATCATCATTTCTCAACTGTTCATGGGGCAATTGAAACGGGATGGAGAGAAGCACAGCGTCTGGCAGATTTCTATAAAAATCAGGTCAAATCCTAGATAAGTCTAAATTGATCAAATGCAGAGTGATGGAAGGCGTGTTTTTCTATTGCAAATTTATTCACATTTTATCAGTACCTACCTAAAACAAATCAAATGTAAACTTCTTTGATTTTAAAAACTTATTACATTGCTTTTTTTATTTCATTTTATCGCGACTTTTAGCTGCTTTCAGATTTTATCATTGAAAATAACTTTATAGTTTTATTTCTTTATCATTTGTGGTTTAAAATCTAATTCCGATGCCTTTGCAAAGGACTCTGCATACAGTGGTAATCTTTGTGTCATCCGGAACCCCCAAAAGTCTTTCACTTGCCTACAAAGATTCAAATCCACTTCTGCTATCAATAGCCCATCACTACTTCTTGAGAGACCCTTTAAAAGAAATATATATTAAAAAAGATGCTGACAAAAGTTAAATATTTGAGTTATTACCGGCGTCCTTGAGCCGTCAGGAGCTGCAACATAAGTTGATCCATAAAACGGACCAAACTGTTTGTGTGCACTTTTCCCATCGCCAGATGTAAATTCATTGGGAAATTCTTCAGTTCCAACACGATTTATAGCTACCGTAAAGTAACTATTAGCTATGGCTGCGTTTCGTGCCTCGATGCCCCACAGTGGTTCGCTTAGTTGACCAACTGTTGCCGACGGATTAAATACTATTTCTGCACCATTTAGGCCAAACATCATCCAATTTTGCGGATGGTGGCGGCCATAGCAGATATTAATGGCAATTTTTCCAAATTCAGTTTCAAAAACCGGATGACCAGTATTGCCCTCGAAGTAGTATGTGGATTCATTAAAATCACCCACTCGTGGAATATGGTTCTTTCGATGTTTACCCAAGTATCGGCCTTTGTTTGAAATAACAACAGCAGTATTCCAAATGATGTCACCATGATTTGAATCACGTTCGAGAATCGATGAAATTATGACCATATTATAGGCCTTGGCCAATTCGGATAGTAATTTGGTGGTGGGGCCAGTTTCAGCTTCCTCGGCAAACTCGCACCATGGGAACTTTTCTCGGGTGCAGAAGGCAAATGGCATTGCTATGTGGAAAAAAAAATAAAAACTAATTTAGATAATGTATTTTTCATGGACGCGACTAGAGACATCCCAATTTATAACAGTTATAACAGTTTTTTGCCATTAAAAGTGGGCGTGCCCTAACGCACTTTGCGAGACTTTAAAAAAAAAAACTCTGGGCGCCTGAAGTATGCCCACCGGCGGAGGGCCCTGGCCCTGCGGGGCCTCAAAAACAGTACTTTTATAAGCCAAATCTGTTATAATTGGCATGTCTAGAGCCACTTCCATTTTTCATATGGAATGATATTTTCAAATAGCTGTTATAATAGTTTAGTAAGTTAAGCCCCGAGAATTCTCCCCGCTTAGCTATAAGCTTCTCGCTTGCTTCTCGATAGGATCAGTTGTTGGTAGAACAATACTATTCTGAATGGCACCGATACGCACTAACCTTGGTTGTCTCAAGTCTTCTTTTTTTGCAGGAAATGAGAACGCCTTGATTTCAAAACCATTGTCTGCTGAAATTTTCTTTGCATTTGAAGTTGTTGTTGCATTTGAAACTTATATTGCCGGGGGCGGGATTTGGTTTTTTTTGTCCAATTTCCTCGGGATTTGTAAAAAAAAACGGCTTTTAGGAACAACGCTGGAACTTGCTTTTGAAATATTAATCTATGCTAAATCTCTTGTACCTAGAGATATATAGAGACTTTTAAAGACTCAGAAAAGATTCCCCGATTAACACCACCCTTTAAAATACTCGCCGCACTCTTCAACGTTTTTTCAAGGGTTTGGTGTTTTCAAATAGACCTCGTCATAACCTTTTAAAGGCAAAATTTCCTAATTGATGCGCGTATGTAAGTAGATGTTTAGCAAATTATTGAATAATTTTGTGCTAAATTGGAAACAGTAAAAATACACGGCAAAATATTGATAACTTGCATTCAGCGAAGTATATCGCACTAATAAACTAACTAAATAAGAGTACCTACTTACTCCATGCTTCCTGAGTGCAAATGACGTTAACTCCAGCCTCGGCAGCTGCTTTGATAATTGTTGAAACCTTCTCGTGAATAGCTTTTCGTTGCTTCTCGATAGGATCAGTTGTTGGTAGAACAATACTATTCTGAATGGCACCGATACGCACTAACCTCGGAAGTCTCAAGTCTTCCTTTTTTGCAGGGAATGAGAACGCCTTGATTTCAAAACCATTGTCTGCTGAAATTTTCTTTGCACTTGCAGCTATTTCCAATTCATGACTATAGAATGTTTAAAATATATATGTACATTACACATACATAGGTAGATACATTTTCAAAAAAAAAATAATTTTAAACAACTAAATTGCTTTTACTTACTCATTAGCCCGGCCATAAATGATGCGTTTGACTTCTTTTAGTTCATTTTCTGGAATGTGCTTTTCCAAAGAGTCTTCGAGGCTTTTCAAATCAATCCCCGACATTTTAATATAAAAATTTTTTGAAATAAAATAGCTACGATTGCGGTGTATTATATCTGATGAATGGTTTGGTTTGAAGAAAAAATATTCACACAAGCTACTTCTGATTATAAATTTTATTTGCTTATCTGTGAGCAAATTAATTTATCTTTAATACTTATTCCTATTATCTAAATTTAGCTATCCAAATTTGAAATGATTGTATGTATAATATGTACTTGTTTTGACTGTTAGATGGTTAGAATACTGTAATAAACTAATTTGTGTTTCTTTTTTTTTTGCTCTTGACCCTCCAAACTCCAACAAAAGAAAAATAATTTTCTCATTAAAAAGCACTTGTTGCGTCGCTACGCTATATTATAGGCTGCAGCTTTTGAGGGGAAGAAAATTCAATAATAAACAGACTTTTTCAGTTCGGTCAATGGTATTATCAATACTCTGTATAGTTAGATATTTGATAATCAGCTGACTGAATGTTATGAATTAGCTTGAGCTTATGCTGAAAAGCTTTTTATAAGTCTGTGTGTAATCGATCAGTGTTGCCAACCGCCGGGTATATCAAGAATGATCTTTGAATTTAATAAATCTATTTTTAAAATATTTATGCAAGAATTTTGCACTGATAAAGATTCCCAATAAATTATAGAAAAATAATAGGTAAACTATGTTTGTACTATATGACACTGTGGCGTAGTGGTGAGTGCGTTGGACTGCTACGGAGCAGCATATTGCACTTTAAAACAAATAAATATGAATATTTTTTTGTCTGGGGTACTGCCACTTGCAAGGAATTGACAAATCCTTCAATAATAACTTCTCATTTTAGCCGTTCGAATGCTACAGAAAATTGTAGATCTCTTCCATTCTTGCCAACTTATAACACGCACTTAGGAATAGTTGAGAGTTGCAAGAAACTAGGTCCGTATACATTTAAAATAAATTATAACAACATAAAAGCTATGTTTTTTTGCATAAGCTCCGAGGAAATTGGTCGACAAAAACGGCGTCCTACCCTGCAATTTACATGTAAAATGCAACAATAACTAATCCCTTTTCGGGCTTAGCTAAGCGCGGAGAATTCTCGGGGCTTAACTTAAGCGCGGAGAAAAACTGTGTTACCGGCGTGAATTGCATACTTGTTATCGATAGTTTTTATGGAAACTTCATTTTATTTCTGTAATGGCGTCCTTAATCTCCGATGTCGTTTTTTTTCAACCAAATCCTTTCAGGTTTCCAAATAACACCGCTAATATTATTTGTAATCTTAAAAAGGTGTTAACAATAAGTGGCTACGCTAAAAGTCGTCGATAATAAATACACCAATCAGTATATAAGTTTGCTGCAGTTCAAGTGCATGAAGGCTTAATTCATAAACTAGTTTCCTTGAATTTCCCTTTGTACATCGTCAAAATTATATATTCTTTTCTGTCAAATCGAACATTCAAAGTCTGTGTAAACAATTGGTATACTGATGAAAATAATATTATTGCATCCCAAGGATCGGTACTAGGACCCTTCTTGTATAACATATACACCTATGATTTCCCAACACTTCAAAATTGTGAAACAGCAATATTTGCTGATGACAATTGCATTTATTCATCAGATTCAATTGGTTTATGCATTGAAACTAATTTCCAATCTGCTCTGAATACTATTCAAATATATTTCGATAATTGGAAAAT
This sequence comes from Leucozona laternaria, assembly GCA_932273885.2. NCBI lineage: Eukaryota > Metazoa > Arthropoda > Insecta > Diptera > Syrphidae > Leucozona > Leucozona laternaria. The sequence goes on from OW026368.1 coordinate 10,262,251, forward strand.
TAAGATAAATGCTACGAAAACACAGGCTCTTTTTTTTTTTACAAAAAAAAGGAAGCCCTGTTTACTGCCTATCAATAGCCTCCGTTTAAACGGTGAACAAATAGAGTGGAAATCAAGTGCAAGGTATCTTGGGGTACACCTAGATAAAACCTTGACTTTTAACTTGCACATACACCAAACGCCTAACAAACTAAATGTTGTGAAAATTATGCTCAATCTTCCCTGGCACTTTTCTACAGAAGAACTCCATAAAATGGCAAACATTGATAAGGTTGCCGTTAGAATTTTGAAACTATATGAACGTTACATTTTGTCGTGCAATAACTCAGATAATAATTTAACTTCAAACTTAGTTGCTTAAGGTGTTGTAAGACTTAATGTCTTTCGTTTTTGTTTGGTATTTAAAAAGTCCACATATGCTATACACATTGTACTTTTTTTTTGTTTTCGCTGTTTATTATGTTTACAATTCCGTATCATTTTATTTATTTCTGTATAAAATTATGTATATATTCGTTCTTTATTTATTATATATATTTATTTATTTATTTATTTACTTTTTTAATTATTTATCTTTGTATTTATTTATCAATTCATTTATTTATTTTTTTTTGTTTGTTTGTTTATTTATTTATTTATCTTTCTTTTTATTTATTTATCTATTTATTTATTTATTTATTAGTTATACTTTATAAATCTTACATGTAAACAACACCTTATTACAATTTTCTGCACCCCACTTCTCTTTTCCTATGAAAAATTTAAATATGTTGTTAATGAAGGTTTTTTTTAGTAACTTTTCCTTCAAAATGTATAAATCTGTGATTACAAATTGTTAATTTTTCAGTAGTAAGGTAGGATATACATATACACCATATCTCTGTAAATTGTGCAATCTAGGTTTAATTAAAAATATTATAAAAATTTGATTACAATAAAGATCTATCTATCTATCTATCTAAGTGCAGTTTCCAAGAGAAGTAAGCAGTATTGCGAAGTGGTTCGCAGTTTTGCTGATGCAAAGAACACAGGCGTATTTGTCAAAAGTTCCTATAGGAAAGAAAAATGCTATACTGGTATGGCCCAGAGCTAGAAGTTGGGTTAGACAAGTGGCCCTTCCCGTTGCTACCCCTCTGGACACTTAAATAATAGAGTAATGTCTTATTCATTTGGTAACTATAAGCATTCTTTATTAACTCCTTTTGCACACCCAGCAATGAAAAAGCCTTCCATTGGCTGTTCGGAGGGCTGTTTGTGGAACGTTTGTCGCTTCCTGATTTCATTTAGGAGCGCACTCCAAAAAACTGCCAATTTCTACCAATTTAAGCCCAAAATTCCGTCGAAACTCATATAGTAAAATACAATTGTAATACAAATGATAGAAATTGGAAGTAAACGAAGTAACAAACAGACCTAGAGTAAGTTTCTTTATAGATGGATCGGACCAAATGATTTCACATTACTAAAGGAGTGTCAACTTAAAATATTACCTTCGTGGTAGATGGCCAATGTGTTTTCAGTGTCATGAAGAAGAATAAAAAAAAAATTTATTAGTGTTAAAATATTTTGTAAAGCTTATTATAACTTTTATTAATATCTAACAACAGTCCCTTTTTAAATTTGTATTTGTGTTTAAAATTTAACATTTCTATTTACTCACAAAGTATTACAACTTCGCAAGTATAAAATGCAAATTTTGGGGGCTGAAACATATCGAAATATTAAACCCTCTTCTAAGTAATTTTTTTTATTTATATTTATTTGGCAAAAGAATAATAATAATCTATAACGAACACTGTTTTTTCCTAGTTTTTTTTTTTAAAGATGATATTACAAAATAATAACTGACAAAATAATAAAACTTAAATTTAAATTAACATTATCAACAATAACAGATAGTTTTCCTTTGTTTACTTTTTTTTCATTAAGTTTTAAATTATAATAGTGAATTATATGTTTTTTTAATAATAAAAATTATTAAAGTCTTGTTTTATTTCAATATGAATGTTATTATTTTAAGTATTTTGTATTTGAAATTTAAGGACGAAAGGGCTTTTAATGAGTTGTATATTTTTTAAAAGAATTTTTAAGTTTCTCTTTAATTAATTTAATTTATGAAGACATTTTGTTTTTTTTTTTTTGTTTCACTATGCATTTGGTTAAAATTTTTGTTTTTTTAATGTTAAAGAATTATTCTCTACATCAATTATTGTTTCATTTCAAAGGTACATAATTTTTTTTTTCTAATAATTTTTCATTTTTATGTAAAAAAATATCCAAAGCTTTTATAAGTTTTGGAATTTTTAAATATGGAGACACTGGATGCTAGGACAATGAGGTTTATATGGAGCTGTCTTTATATTAATTTTAAATTTTGGGGTTTGTATCATAATTTTTTGTTTTAACATTTTAAATATCGGTACAACAATAATTTTATTGGAACCAGTTCGGATAAATAACAAATTGAATGTGTGGCTTGTGAAATGTCCAAATACTATTTTTTTTGTTTTCATTTTTTAATTGTTTTATTATTTTATTACTGAACCCATGAAGCTGGTGACCAGAGTGGTTCATTTTCGGCACGTTGAACACAATTAACGAGCTTTTCTAAAGCTGTAGCTAAATCGTCGTTTAATATTTCTTCGTCAAAGTAGTGGCCATAGAGGAAATCAATGCGTTCCCCATGCTTAACCATGTCTTGGAATTCTTCATCCTAAAATAAGGAATTTTTTAAGAAAAACTTCGTAAGCAATATAAGAAGTAAATTACCGTAAATCCTCTAGAGTTGGTCTCGTCAAAGGTGGATTTCGCTCTGGACGCTGTTCGGGTTCCCTTTAAGACATCAAAACTCGGGGGTTTTATGTGAATCATAAATGGTTTTAGTTGAACAGTTCGCAGAGCTTTGATGGCTTGGTAGTGTGGACTTAGAATACAGACACATCCGGCATTGACGATAGATTTAACACTCTCTGCAGATGTACCATAAAGGTGTCCCTTATATTCACCGTGTTCGATGAATTTCCCTGCTGCAACATCAGCTTCCATTTTTTCGCGGGAAATGAAAATGTATTCTCGTCCAGGTACTTCCCCTTGACGTATTGGACGTGTTGTATCTGCGTATAAAAACATAAAAATGTTTGTTAAAAAATTAAAAGCATTTTTATGCGGATGATTTTAAAGGTCACCATAAGGCAACTGTTTCCGTTTTCCAGTAAACAAAAACTACCATTGGAAACTTTTCAAAGATTTTTTCAAACAATAACGATCTTAATTTTTATTCATGTTTGTTTTTAAATTCAAAACACCTGTATATGTAAGTAAATTTTATAATTTTATAAAATGCTGCTTACATGGCACTGGACTTCTAAACTTCTCCGGATCTCTAGCTGTTAGTCTTCGTTTCAGTTCATTTCTGCCGACTCCTGGCGCTCCGATCAGCACAACTGGTCGAAAAACACCTGGCCTGGGATAAAGTTTTGCAACTTCCTCGTAGGTGGCAATCATTTCTCGATCAAAGTCATCATTCTCGGCTAAGTCATACATAATTTTTTTAGTTTTAGGCTGACGACAGGATGATGTACTACTACTAGAGTTAAGCATTGGAGAGCCGGGTGGGGTCGTGCAAATGGATGCACATGAGCCTTCTGCTGAAGTGTTTTATGTGTGAGTTGCATATGGGATTTGATGGGAACACAGTCACAGATGATATAGACAGAGATGAGGTGATAAATTAGTTGGTGAGAGTTGAAGTGCGAACATGCGTTAGAAATTTTTTGTTAGAAATTAGTGAAGGGGTCCAAACAAAAGACGGTTCTATGGTTAAAGATGAAGACTGTAAAACCTACTCTTTGATTCCCCATCGGTTGTGTCTCGTTGAGTCCGTTCATGAATTACTCGGCGTTCTTGCAGTGCTCTACTGGGGATCAGTCCTGCACGTGCTGTGCGTTCAGATTCCTTTCTCGCTTGCCACCAATATGCATCGTCCTACAGGTACTCGGGGAAAATAAAGTTTTATTTTTTTGTATATGGCAAATTAAAGACTAACTCACCTGCGAAACGATGTGTAGAATATCACCTCGTTGAAATGCCAATCCTGCCTCCTTGCACGGAATATACGGATCATTTTCTGGGTTGTAATCGAAGTGAGCTCGTACTCGTACTTTGCTCTCCCTTTGACCACCCTTGCCGTCTGAGGGAACTATTTTAAATGTGATATTTCCTTCAGAGTTTTGCTACAAATGAACAAAAAAAAGATTAAGAAGTCTTAGTAAATAGTTATCTGTAGGTTTTCCTACAAGAATTTGCAAGACATCTCCAGGTGTCTTGCCCTCCACATTAATGCCATTCACTTCGATAACTTCATCGCCTACATGAATCACACCAGACCGGTCCGCAGCTCCACCATGCATTATCCGGGCAATAATTATCTTTCCTGTTTCTTCGTCTGTTTTGATTGTTGCGCCCTGCATAACGAAACACAAACAGAAAATGATATTATTTTAATTAACTATATTTACATCAATAATGCAGATAGCGAAGATAAAAAAATTTAAATAATTTAACATACAAAAAAAGACTTACAAGTTTGTGATACGACATGAAAAAAGTTTGGAAAAAAACTATTTCTAGAAACTTGAATTGGAAAAACATCGATTGTGAGATGTACATACTATACATATGCGTAATCAATAAGGAGAGAGTTCAAATTTTATAGTGCTTTCATGTTTTGTTTATAAATAATTAACATAAACAAAAAGTGTTACTCACAATTAGTCAAACATATTTCATAAACCTACTGAATCTATATTGAATTGAAAAATGATAAAGGTTCTTTAAAAAGCAGACTCAGCAACTTAATATTTTTGTTAGGATTTTATACATCAAAGTTAGTTAGATTCTTCCTTGGGCCTTACCAATAACCAAATTTAGAGATGACTTAAATATTTAAGTGGACGATACCAATAAATAATTTAACAGCCATATTATTCACTCTATTCATCCAGATTAAAAATTTAAATCCAGATGTAAAGCATATACAAATTCAATGTAAATAAATCTGGATTTAAGTTTTAATCTGGATGTATCTAGTGAATAATATGGCGATAAGAGTCAGCTTAGCAAATAGATTAACTCGTCTTTATAGATTAAAGTGGTGTTTATCTTAAACGCGTGTTTAGCGATTGGTTATTATTGGTAAGGCCTTTTGAATACGCCCAAATTAGTTATTTATTGAAAACATTAAGATACAATTATATTCTCGTAATATCAAAATAAATAATGTGTATTTCAATTTTAAAACAAACTAACTGCTGTTGAAACTCAAAATATATTTAAGCGTGCATCTGTTTAAAAAATAACCAATGCTTTTTTGATATTTAAAAAAATAAAAAAAAATTATTTTTGAACTAATTGACTGGCTCTTATACATCCCAAGTGGCTTTAACTTCGGCAGAATTTGACCGCGCAATCTAATTTTAAATACTATAAATAAAGGAAGTGACTCTAGACACAGTTTTGTTTATAAAATATAGAGGGAAACACTTTCGTTGTTGCAACACATGAATAATGCACTTCTTTGAAGACATTGGGGAAATTAAACTCCCAGTAAGAAGTAGTTTCTTAAACGGACGGGACTAGAGACATGCCAATTTATAACAGTTATAACAGTTTTTCTCCATTAAAAGTAGAGGTGCGTTAACGCACTCCGCGCGACTTGAAAAAAAAACTCTGGGTGTCTGAAGTATGCCCACCGGCGGAGGGCCCTGGCCCTGTGGGGCCGCAGAAAAAGTATTTTTATAAACCAACACTGTTATAATTAGCATGTCTAGAGTCACTTCCTTCTTAAACACACACAGAGCCTTAAAACTGTCCCACGCACCATCAGAAAAATGTATGCGAAAGTTGAAGTCGTTGGTAAATGGGCGATTATATAAATGAAGTCCAGTTTTTCAATGATGACTTAAACTGGAGTTATTTAACTCTTAACATATGTTTATCTACAGTAAGTTCAAAAAGCAAGTCTCAGTGAAGGATCCATATGCATATAAGGAAGAAAAATCATTAAATGCAGCTGTTGAGATAATGCAGAGTTAAATCACCAAATTTGATGAGTTAACTCGGCCTTAACTTTAATCTCGTACTGAAAAACTGTAACTTAGAAGGAAGATAACCAGTTCTTCGTAAACCTCGAAGCATTTTTTTTTTCAAAAGTATATTTAACGGTTTCTGAAAGGGTGTCAACCCAGCCCATCCCAATACAACTGATCCCAAGACAACGCATCCCCGACGACTCATACCAGAACTCAAGTGGTCCCAAGATAGCTCACCCCTGGGCAACTCGCCCCGGAAATAAGAACTTTTTTCCAAGGAAAGTTTCAGGTATGCCACCTCCCTGCTTGGGCTCACTATAGGATTTGGGGTAGGTGCAAGTTTGGGTGTGTGCACAGTTTGTTTTGCATTTAAAGAATTTATCCTAAACATCTTTCATCAGGAATATTTTGTTTGAGTTGCTCAAGCGTTTCTGGTTTGTTTGCATAAACCTTGCTTTTCACATATCCCCACAAAAAGAAGTCCGGAGCAGTCAAATCAGACGACCGTGGAGGCCAATCAACATCACCATTTCTTGAAATAACTTGTTGTTGAAAGTGGTCCATTGTAATCCTGGCTGTATGCGATGTGGCACCATCTTGTTGATACCACATATTAATCAAGCCCAAGGCATGCAGTTGTGGCGTTAAAAAGTTTTCAATCATATCACGATTTCGCTCCTCATTTACAGTTACCGTTACGCCGTTTAATTTTCAAAGTAGTAACACTTCCTTGCAGTACATTGGTCCATGCTTGGGCCTATCACCTACAGACCCTTTTTCTTCGAAATCATTCACTACACGATAAATAGTGTGTTTTGTTGTTTCTCCAAAAAATTTCACGTAACTTTCTCATCGTCACAGTAATCGATGATTGATTTTAATAGAATGTTTTAACAATTAAAACACGTTGGTTTATCGAATATTTTTCTATACTAAATTTGCGAAGTGTCTACTTTACGACTGCCAAATATGAACGTCAAGATTTATGTTTACCAAAATGGCGGCAAAACAAAGTATAGTTTACCTTCCCGGCGGACACCCTGTATTTCCAAGCATACATTTATACATATATTTTAATTAAATTAATGTTAAAAAATTGCTAGCCACTGGAAATAAAACAGCGATTGAGTCATGCACTTTATTTGACTTATGGCCAATTCCATTAAGAGCTTTCAAACATTTAAAAGCACTTTAATCCTTAACGTCTTTTGGTTTAACAAAGTGCTTTTAGATGTAAAATATAAAAAAAAGGAATGGGTTAATAACACTGTTGTCACCCTGATAATTTGAGAAAAATTGATCTATCACTAGAAAATATTCTAAAAACTATTTTATTTATTTTTAAACTTAAATATTTTTTTAAAGCTTAAATAATTAAAAAATACAAAATATACATACATAAACTTGCTAATAATATATACGAAAGCATTGACAAAATAATTTAAAATGTATACCACATGTTTTTACTCAAAAAAATATTTTAATTTTATTTTCATTTGCAATTACTCATACTATACCTACAGGTACTAATTTTAATACAATCCCCAAATTGTCATGTAAGAAATTTAATTTATTTTGTTCTGTATTTTTATTTTTTAAAGATTTATATGTATATTTATAAAAAATATAAATACAGGTACATATCGTATAAATAACATTAAATAAAAAAAAAGAAACATGAAATAAAGTGTTTTGGTGCATGTACAAGTGTTTAAGAACTAAATTTATGTTTTGTTTAAAAATAAAACAACAGCAATTGAATAATTTAATCTTGAGTGACACATGAAACATTATAATTTAGTTTATTTACATTTTTTTTTTAGCAGGGGATAGGACAATTACTTACAACAATTGGTTCCGCGCTTTGTGCTCCTGCCTTTTAATATTTATGTATGTATTTATATATTTTGTAAATATGTATTTATGTTTTGTTTTGGTTTTGTGTTTATTTTCAAAGAAATCACAATGTTAAGCAGCAGCAGAAACAACGATACACAATAATCCATTTTTTAACATTTTCACACATAAAATACGTCAGTTTTTGTTTTTTTGTTTTAGTATATAATAATTCAGAATATATAGTACATAAGAAGGGATTATACAATATTGGTGAAAAATGTTGAATGAAAAACAATGATGATTGTTTTTTTTTGATGTTGATTTGAAATATTTTGCGCTTGATTTTATAGTTAAATGGTTATGAAACATATTCATGAAAAATGATATCTATAAAGATTATTTTGGGAATGAACTTGATAACATATTTTTGTATATAATTAATTTTTCTTCTGATCCCAAGAAATAGAGGGATATGTATATGTATGAATGTGTATGAATAGGTATGCAATGAAATGAAGGGCTTTTTGACATTTTACCTTTGGTATTTCGTATTTGATTTCGAAGCGACCACTATGTACATAATTTTTTATTACTTATCAAAAGAGAAAGGATTTTGCTAATTTAAAGTGACCAGATGCAAAAAGCCAAAATGTGGGACAAAGTAAAGAAACTCACCCGAAAATAGTACACATATATATTTTTTTTTTAAATGTGGGACAATTTCAATATTATTAAAGTAGGTTGCAGAACATAAAAAAAAACACTTCTTTTCTTCACTTTATATTCTTTTAATCTAGGAACATTAATTTCAAAAAATCCACTTCATTTCAATGTGAAACTTTGGGGCGTGCACACGCATATTTGCAGATTTAAATATCGCAATTAATGATTCTTAAAATGCACATCAAAGTTAAAGATTTGCAGAAAAAAAATCAAAAAATATATTCTATTATGTATTATGTGTGTATAAATTAATAAATTATCCAGCCATATATCTCTGATGAATGAATTTTTTTCAATAAGTTATTATTTTTTGACACTTCCTGTATGAAATTTTCGCAGCTTGAATAGCTCGATCTCACAGCCAATATCGCTTTAATTGTTTCGACAGAGTTGTGACTTCTCCTCCGTCCACAATTAGTCCCCGGCAAATAGAGGGTATAATCAACAAACTTTTTGGAGTTTTGGTAAGGAATATTACAGTTTCTTAAATGTGAGAAAATTTCCACCCATCTTATAGCAGCTGATATTTTTGCATTATTCCAGTTTTGTAATTTATTAGCAGTTGCATTCAGTCGTTATGTTTATGCATCTAATTTTTTGTAATGTTGGTAGCATTCAGGGGGGTTATTCCGTAATTTGTAAAACGATAATCGTCTAAACGATAATCGTGCACGTTATCGTCATCAATTTGCTTCACGTAACACAATCACTAAATCACAGTTTGAGAAGGATTGACATGTCAATCATTGTCATTAATGACAATTCAGTAATTTATTTTTGTGTTGTTTTATGTTTGGACCAATGAAAAAGTTATATTTCCAATATTTATTTGTGAAATATTAAAAAAATACATTAAACAATGGTTTAACCTATATGTAGGTCAGTATCGCCCAAAAAATGTCAATTTTTATTAGAAAGTGAAAAGAATGTGAAGCCAAAACTTGTTGTCGCCTATAACCAAATCGGTTATCCATCTATCCAAAGCTAAATAGAATTAATTAGAAACTGTCTAAAGGCACGTAGTTTCGCGTACGCGAAATTAGTTCTCACACCTAAACAGTGAGGTATATATACATATATACAGTGAGGGTTCTTTAAATCCAAAAAAAACTGCATATAACCAACCTTGCACCCCAAATCTGTTGTTTACTATTCAGTTACTGATGTCGAATCACCATGGCAAGTGACACGATTAAACAACAGGTCCAAATGATAAGACTTTAATATAAAAATCTTTTAGGCAACGATACGTGCGTTGCGGCCATTTTACGGTTTACTTGGTTGTCCTCCCAAGCCGATTATCCAAAGTTTGGTGCCCAAATTTGAGTTGACCAATTCAGTGGACTATCAGCCAACGCCTTTGCGTCAACGAAACCCAGGATCAACCGAAAACAACTACCCGCCCTTATTGAAAACCCTACATTTCGTTGCTTCATATGATAAAATGCATAATTTGCTTACAAAATCAAACAAAACGATAACTTAATAGGTATCGTTCAAATGCTAACGATTTAACGATCACGTTTTGAGGATTTTTGATTTACGGAAAGCAAATTTTCGATCGTCAAGACGATATCTTTCAGTCGATAGTGATTATTGTTTTTAGGTGATGCAAGGCTGTCGTCAAAACGATATCGTGAGGCGATAATCGAATTACGGAATGACCCCCCAGTTAATTTATTATGATAAATTATAAAATAAACGATCGAAAAATTCAATTTTGATTTTGTGGGACAGCGTGGGACATCTTATAATTTGGTGGGACGTTTGTGGGACAATTTTCAAAGTGGGACAGTTTGTGTAAATGTGGGACTGTCCCACGTAATGTGGGACGAATGGTCACTTTATGCTAATTGGTAAGTGCTAGTGCGGTGGACTGTGACGCCGAAGGTTTTTGCACGAGTCCTAGCACATTGCAGCTAAAAAATATCTTAGTCCGCGCGTACTGATTGTATTGTATATAAACTGATTTTTATGGTCCCCACCCATAATGGAACAGTTGATCCCGCTATGCCAAGTGTACCACACTTACTCTTCATGACGCAAAGACAACGCGTTTAATTTATGCGCGCATATAGTTAGAATAAACGAAAAATAATACGTGGTTCAGAAGCTGATGCCAAAAGACCATCGTAGGTTTGAAAACCATAAAACTTTCCTAAAAAAAATGTAGGAATATTGTTATAGAGGAAGTCAAGCCGATTTCAAAAACGTCATTTGCGTCAAAAATGCAAAACTGCAAAATTCAGCTGTTCGAAAACACAAAACGAGATTTTTATGGAAAAGCGTTATTTTCGATAAGGCAATTTGCTAAAGTCATAATATCTTCCACACCATCATATGCGGCGCAACTTTGGAGTAAAAAAATCGAGTTGACGACAAAAATATTGGAGCGTATTCAAATAGTAATTTTTAAACATCAGTTGCTAAGTTAAACCTGAGTTTAATTGTATTTTCTATGAAAAATTTTGATTCCTATGGGTTACCCTTTCAATATTTAAAGTATTTGAATCAACATAGAAGGTGATTCGGTCAAAAATAGGAGCTGTATTCGTTGATCCATTTGATCTTAACTTGTAGTTTAGTAAAACATGAATTTAACAAACGACTATGAATACCCCTCATTGAGTTTAGAATTAAGATTATTTTTTGATGTGTAAAAATTTATGCCGGCGCGCAAAAGAAATAATAAACGTGGACTTTCCTCTATGCGACTTAACGAGGTCCTTCACGATGTAGCACGTTACGTTACAAAAATCAGCTTAGTAGGATATTGGGTACGTTTAGTGACAACAAACTGAAAATCAAACTATTCCGTTTTATATCCGTGCACATAATCAACAACGTATGCACGACTTCGCTCAAAACTATACGCTTGGGCAAACGTTGATGCTTACACAAATTAACCGTGAGTCCCGGCACTCACACAATTTTTTTTTGTCGTTTGCGTGTGGGTGAAAGTTGACCGCGCCAGCATATAGCAACAGAGCTTGATCGTAAACGTCAAATGCGTTTGCAATAAAATTGACTGAGGCTGATCGAACAGATTTCGACGATAGCAATATCTGCGTTAAAAAATGACGATTGTTTGACGATAAAAATGACATTGATTTGACGATTTTCAAAAATGACCTTTGGCGATATTCAATTGACAATTAAATTGACGTTGATTTAACATTTTCGAATACGGCTTCTTGTGCTAGATTAAAAAACTCCGAATTGTGACGCCTAAAAGCCGCATCTCAAATCTCAATTTTGACCAAATCTAAATAAATAAAATTTGCTCTTGTTATTAGCTTGTACTTAAATTCGTTAAACTCAAAAAAGGAAAACAAAATATAAAAGAATTATTTTATAAAGCGGAAAATCTGCTTTATATTGAACAATTAAAATAGGTACTCAATGAGAGCATTTAAGTGAAGTCTACAACTTTTTGTTGTAAAAATACGCCATCAGAGAGGAAAACTGATCAAGAAGCAAAACTGCATAGTTCCAACAAAGCAAGTCTGTGTATTTCTACTTAATTGTATGCTAAATAATTTTTTTAATTCCTGTGGTGTTCGTATGAAAATACACCAAGAAGAGATGCCAAAAACATTGAAATTGAAAAATTTGAATGCAAATTTAATTAAATTTGTCACTAAAGAGCCACTCTCTTTCATTAGATCTTTGCAGCCAAAGTATTAACAAAAGCAAATCATAGAATAAAAATAAAAAAAAAAAAACTTTTCTATGCCCATCTAATCTAATTTTTGAAAAGATCTCTGTGAAAAGTAGCACATCGTGATAGTGATAAAGCTAAAAGCCTTTGTATAGTCATATAACAATTTCTTTATTCTACCGTGTTTATGGTCTTTCATTGAATTCAATCTATCTTCGTTCTTATGGCTTTTAGCATAATACAGTGTGATTCCCTTCGTTAGATGCATTCAATATTTTGCCTTTTAGTAATTTTCTATTGAAAAAACTCAATGGAATCTCCGTATAAATTGGCGGAAAAACAATTTTTCCCATCACGTTCGAAAAAAAAATCTAGAATATTTAAAAATGAATAAAACATCTGGTAGCTTTCCCACATAATTTTGTGTTTTTAATATTGAATTACAAATTACTTTTTTTTTCCACTCGGAGAAATCCTTAGTTAGGTATGAACCTTACATAAAAGTGGGGGTTTCGGAAATTAAGTAGATAGATAGCGTCGGGCAAAACTAACACCTATAGGTACCAAATATTGCTCAAAAAGGAATAAATTATAATACTTTATGTAAAATACGTAGAAAACTTCCGTTCTTTTCATACACTTTATGAATATAGCTACTCCAGTTCCCGCGGACCATACAAAGAAAAGTTTTTTAAACGACAACAGAAAGTAAAGGGTCCGCCAAATAACTTTTTTTTTTTTTTAAAATGGCGCAAAACATCGAGTGTTGCTTCGGCTGTGTCGCACGTAGCGCCATCCTGTTGAAACCAAATGTTGCCAATATCCTCCTCTTCCATTTTTGTGAACAAAAATTCATTTAACATGGCCCGATAACGATCGCCATTGACTGTAACGGTCACTCCTTGCTCATTTTCGAAAAATGGCCCAATTATGCCTCTGGACCGAAATCCGAAATCGTTTTGGGTGTATCGGCTTTTCAATGTATGCGTGCGAGTTTTCTGTGCCCCAAATGCGACAATTTTGCTTGTTTACTACCCACCAAGATCAAAATGAGCTTCATCTGAAAAGATTATTTTTTTTGGCAAAATTGGCATCTTCTCTAAGTCGATCGCAGGCCCACTTAGCGAAGCGTATACACAACCATATTCGTTCAGCGGAAGGATAAAACTAATTATCTGTCAAATCAGACATGAGCTAAGTGTTACCATTCACGAAATAAGCACTAGTTGAAAAAAAAAGTTAGATGGCGGACCCTTTATATAAACCTATATTTATACCACGTATTCTGTTAAAAATTCAGAAAATGTTTTTTTAATCGGTATGAAATTTGTTTGCAGTGAATTCAAATCGTACATACCTCTTGACTTTGCATGGTGTCTTACATTTTACTGAAAGTTTCATGGAATTAAAAAATAAAACTTTTTATTGACTCTATACCAGTGAACCTGAGTGTATCTTCTTTTCTAACTGCTTCCATCTCCTTCTTACTCCTTTAGCAGACCATAAAACTGCACCCTTGCTTCTTTCGTATCCCTTCAATCTTGCCTACAGCGAAATACCTACTAAATCAGCTCAGAAACTCAGAACACAAACGCTATTGTGTATAGGTACCTATATCCTTTCAGTAGCTATTTCTATTTGAATTCGGGTTCCTTCACCCCACCTGAGGATTTTTCTTTTTCTTAGTACCTACAAATCCTTTTTTTTCTGCCTCTCATTCAACGAGTGGTCATTTATATTTAATGCATGAAATAATTTATGAACATGATTGTATGAATGAATGACTCTGACTCCAAAGAAAAAGGACGAAAAAAAACAAACATAATATACACTATAAGTACACTATATGAAGGAGTTCTCGCAGTGGAAACACAACCGACTTACCAATGGCTCATTACTTTTCACCAACTGAACGATTTTAATCGTTTCTTCATCCTCGTCCATCTCAACTGGGATCTCGGGCAGGTGCGGATAGAAATCCTTTTGGGCGATAGCATCGTGTGCACAAAGCAGACTCTGGAGGATTGATGTTATTGTTTTATTGAGAATGAAGAAAAGATGGGCGTTTTTTTTTTTATTTCGGTTTATATGGTTTTTTATTACAACGCCACTTACCTGCAAATGTGGATTCTGTAGGAGATAAAATGCTTCTTTACAAATTGGTGATAAATGGCATCGCTGAGATAATTGTTCTAATACTTCTAACAGGACCTGGAATAATAAATTTTCTTTCTTTACATATCTAAGTGCTATTATAATATTCTATATGGTAGTATACCTGTGTTGATGTTGAAAGGAGTGGCGCTAATTTATCATCTCTTCCAACTTTTGCCACTTTACTATGGACATTTACTAAGGCATTTAGCTCTTTGGATTCCAGAAGTGTTTTAAGGAAATCGATTTCTTGTTCACTGGATAATGTTTCGGTTTCTTGTAGCGATGAAACTAATTTGGATAAAGCTGTAATCGGAAAAATAATACCTAATTAAATAAATAATTTGTTGCAACTACGTGAAAAAAAGTCCAAGAAATAGGGAAATTTTCTCCAAAACAATGTCAAAACCTTATACCTATCGTTATTCAAATTTGGAAAAAAACTTGAAATGCAATATTATATCAATTGCTGTAAATGTTATAAATATACGAAGTTTCACCAAAATTGTTAAAGCCCTTTTCGAGGAAATTTGAAAAAGAAAACAAGTCAAAAACATCATCACGTTCCTCGAATCGCTCGTGCAGAAATGGCGACCGAGTGGAATGGTAGTGGCGTGGTGAATAAGTGGCAGGTAACATTGCAAAAACCTATGTAAACATATGAAGACGCGCTCATAACAGTGGAAAGGCGGTGGTGTGGTATTTTTCAAGTGGTGTGGTGCCACTTATCTCGAACAAGTTTAATTTTCAAGTGGAAAGCGAGTAGTACGAGGAAGTGGATTTTTACGGTAGATGCATCTTCATCTTCTGAGGACGAAATTTTTAACTGATGAATCGGTGGCACCATCACAGATTAGCCATATGATGATGAGAATGTTTCGTACGTTTCACCCTCCAAAACCCATTTGTTTACATTGTTGCATTAACCGGTGTCTGAAGATCCCTACTAGCTATGTGTGAGGTTTTTATACACACATTCTCATTTTTTATCTGATATCTGACAGTTCAAGCTTGTAGGCAAATTAAAATGGCTGCCGGGGATTCTCATCTTCATGTGGCTAATCTGTGGGCACCATACGTAGTTTGCCACCGCAGTGCGTGTTAAATCACTTTCATACCACTTCGCCACGACTCCATCGCCCCGCCACTTGTTCACCACTCCACTGCCTAAGGCAAGGCGCACACTGAAGTGGTGATGAAGTAGGGTGATAGTGGAGTGGTAAGTGGCGATGCGCGCGCGTAACGTTGCCCGAACAGAACACCCATTTTGATAAAACAAATTTATCATTTACACGTGTTGTTGAACGCTATATTCGTCCATTGTAATTTACCAAAACAGAATAAATAAATGACAGCCAATTTGACAGATGAAGCTTCAACAATATGGCCTCTATCAACTGTCAAAGTACGGAAGTCCCTATTCGAAGACCCTTTATAAGGTATGTAAATAGATGAAACTAGTATTTGCCTTTTAAAGCATGTAAAAACGTTGTGGCATAGATAGGTGTGTACATAATTTAAAAAAAAAAGTAAAAATTACCACCAACTCACAATTGAAGAAAACAAAATTGTTCCACATACGCCACCCCACACGATTTGTTAACTTTACAAAAATTGTTGTAATTAATTTTGAGAAAACTAAAAGTGAGAAAATTTCGTTTTCTTTGGAACGTTTTTTAAGGAAACTTTTTGGCTATTTATGGGCTAGTCATATAATTTTTCATGTCGTTTGAACAGAATTCTAATAAGTAATTGACACTTCAGACCTCAAATGTGTTTCAAAGGGAGCTCTGAACATACTCTGTTCAGAGTGTAGATGCATAGGCTCTACTCAGTACTCTGTTCAGAACTAAATAAGAAAAAAGGTATTTGCTATCAATTTCCCATGAATTTTTTTTAGTTTTTACTTGAATGAATTGAGTAGGATGCTGAATCTTTTACTACTACCAATTACTTCTGTTTGCATTCTTGCTTATCACCCTATTTATTGGTCCCATTTCTTGCTTGCTAATGAACGACGATTTAGTCCTTACTAAACTTTAAAAGTTAAATAAAAATGTGCACATTCCAACCACTTTTTTACCTTTAAACGCACTGATACTATACAACCTATCTGTATCTTGTTATTGTGAAGAACGCATATAGTGTTGAAACATAAATATTTTAAAATATCGTCAAATACCATTTCTTAAACAGCTATAAATCTGTTTTTGAAAATTGTAAATATTTCAACACGAAGCGACGACCAACAAAAAAAAAAAAACAAAAATGATTTAATTTACTTAGACACGCGATTGCATTTTTGCCCCATAAGATGCAACAGTTTACACTTAATATGAATGTGCAAAATAGCTAATATGCTTTGGTAATGCCATGCAATGAGAAAGTTGACTATTTTAAGAATTAAAAAAAGCTAAAAATAAAAAAAAAATAAATGTTAAACAAAAGTTATGCAAGAGATCGTATACTTGAATTAATTGTGTGTCTGTCTGTCTATGGCGAACGAGCAGCGCGAGGTGGTGTTGTGTATATTTTTCATGGTATACCTAATTGTGTGGTTTTTGAAATAATATACTTTAAATACTAACAAATGTGTGTGTGTGTCTTGAGAATATTTGTTTGTTATGATTGAAATTCTTAAAAAGACTTGTGGTTTAATGAAATGTGTTGTCATTTTTTATAAACAAAAAAAATATTAAGGAAATCAGAGAAATAATGAATTTATGTAAATATATTTATTGTAAAAGTGAACGCCAGAACTCTTGTTTATCGTATGTATTTTTAAAATTTCAGCAATCCCACTACCTATCAGCAACAAGTGTTTTGAGGATCAGTGAAAATGCTTTACAGTTTTCAGAAGAATTGCCTTCAATTTTGTGTTTTTACTCTGGTGGGTTAACTAAAGAGACAGGTAGATTCGAAACTTACAACAAAGATCTAAAAAACTTACTTTTTGTAAACCATCCTTAGAGCGAAGTATCTTGAAAACACTTCGTGATGGATACATTTTCAAATTCAGTACAGTTTGATTTCCGAAGAAACAAATGGTCAATGTAACTTAAGCTCAAAACAATATCGGCAAAATGTTTTTTTTTTTTTTAACTTTTAGTTTCTTAAGATTTCATTATTTTGAGATTTTTTAATTTTAAGGTTTTATAGGTAAACAAATCAAAATCCTTTGGGATCGCTAAGAAATCCCGCAGAACATAATCCCGCAGCACGAAAATCCCACAGATTACAAATACAACAAAATCCCGCAAGAAAGTACGCTGGGGGATTTAAAATACTTTTTAAAAAAACATACGATTGGAAAAATTTTGACGGTGATTTCGAATAAAATAATACAATTGGAAGAATGTTGGTAAATTTGAATATAATATTTTTCTGGACTTCTAGACCTGGACAAAGTTGGTTCTGGACCTGCACAGAGATGGATTTTTTTTTGAAAAAAAAAATATTTAAAAAAAAATTAACTTTTCTTAACTTTTTTTTTGGAAAAATTAAAAAGAACATATGTTTTCCTAATTTTTTTGTTTGTTTTTTTTTTTTGACAAAAAAAGTGAGATTTGTTTCATTTTTGAAAAAAAAAAAATAAAAAAATATTAAAAAACCGAGTTTTTTGAAAAAAGAATTTAATTTTAGTTGAAAACTGTTGACATTGGGGCCTGCCAGGCGCCTGAACATAATCTTAGCAGAGCAACGGAGTTGCGTGAGCGGGATGTACACCCGAAAAAGGGAGTTAAAGAACCCGCGCAGCAGGCCACCCAAGGTACTGTTGCCGAAGAAAATTGTTGACATAGGCGCCTGCCTGGCAACTGAACGGAGTTATATTTACTTGAGCGGTTTAAAGAACAGAAAAAGGGAGTTAAAAAAGCATTTTTTTTTTTAAATTGTAAAACAAAGTTTATGAAAAATGTTTTGTTTCCAAAATAAATAAATTTTCCCTGTCCAATTTCCAGACCCATTCCCAGAACTTTCTTTTGAATTTATAAAAAAGTTGTTTCCAAAAACAAAAAAAAATGTCCTTTGTGGAAGTTCCAGAGTAAACTCCAGATCTTCTGTCCCGGTTCCAGATCCAACTCCAAAACCTTTGTATCAGATCCAGAACCTCCGCCACAGTTCCAGATCCAACTCCAGAACCTCCCCCGTCAGACCCACTGCCGTTGACCGAACAGATCCGGACACCAGATCATATTCGTTGTCCCTTCTTCGTGATCCACATACAATTGTGGCACAAATTCCTATGGGAAAGAAAAATTGTATGCGCTGTCGCATTGTAGTAGTTCCTGCGGGATTTCGTGCTACGGAATTTTGTGATGCGGGATTTCGTACCCAACCCCTGTGAATAATTAATTTATATGCAGTGAACTTAAAGTTCACTCAATACTGAAAAACTAGGCCTAAGTAGTGAATCAAATGTTCATGGTCTGATAGATTTTGAAATTGGAGATCATTATCAATTTTAAAGGCGTTAAAATATGCGGACGTGTTATCTCGGTATCCCTGCCCAACTCGTTCACTTGTGCAGAAAGGCCATAAATCATTAAAAAGAAATATCCACCTAAGTTGGTGTTAACTAAAGCCCGGATACTAGCTTAAGGGACTTGTTTTTCGATTTTTAATTTTTTTAAGGACAAAAGCAAATATATTTTCTCCTGCGAATTCAAAAACAAATTTTCCTTCAACATAATTTACTGCCCACAATATTTTCTTATATATATATTTTCTTATATATATGTAGATATCTACTTTAATGCGTTAAAAATAATAATCAACCCACTTCTCTTCTCTTAATCCAGAGGTTTCATCCAATGCCAAAGGCCCTGAAAAATAGAAAATGAAACCCCACTCTTTCATTCCATTTATTGAACAACAAGTCCACTATTATCTATATAGGTTTGATATAGGTAGGTGTATTGTTTTTTTTGCTTTTGTAAACACTTTTTATGTTATCCGTTGTTTTATATGCCAGAAGTATAAAACAGCATTTATAAAATAAAATTGCTTTGAATCTATATCTTCTCACATCAGCGTTTTGATGTCTTTATTTTTGTTGTCGGCATTAAGTGCACTTAGAATAGGGAGAAAAAGAAAAGCTTTATATGATTGTCATAAAGTCATGTAATAGAGTTCTTAAATTGCTTCTCTTAAGATGTGCTTACATAATCGAATTTATTGGTTCAATTTTTTACATGATTGTCGTTGAAAACACTACAAGAAGGGTAGATAGATTTGCGATTAAAATACATTAAGGTACTCGCAAAGTCTATAATGATGCGCTGATACTTTGTTGGTATCTGTATACTTCGACCAGAAAAAAATAATGTTAGATTTACAATAATTTCATTATTTCTGCCAAATTTATCCTTTTGTTTGCCATTGACGTGTTTTGTGTCAGAAAATGTTTTCAGGTTTGAATCCAACATAATTTCATAGTTTGCAAAGTTCGCAACATGCTGAAACTCATCAGTTGAACATGTCAATTTTTCTTATAACCCAAATAAAGGGCAATGCTTTTTTCGGAATGGGTATTTTTGACAGCTGTCACTTGATTTAATCTAAGTTTGGTTTGCTATTTTATAATGAATAGATTTACTCCTGAACAACGTGTGCAAATTTATTACCAAAATAATGGTTCGGTTCTCGCAACGCATCGCGCGCTTCGTCCAATATTCGGTCGACATAATCGCCCAGCAGAGTTCGGTGGAGCAGGGTATCGAAGAAGACCCGAATGAGTCCATCCGAGCACATTATCTCACGCCTGGGCCTGTGGCGTGGCCTCCAAGATCGTGCGTTTTAACACCGCTGGACTAGTTTTTGTGGGGTTATGTGAAGTCGCTTGTCAACGCAGATAAGCCCGAGAAGATTGACGCCTTGGAAGAGAATATTCGGCGCTTTATTGCTGACATACGGCCTCTAGGCTGGAATTTATTCGAGCCAGTCCGAAATCATTTTTAAAACATAATGGCAAACCTTTATCTTTATAATAAAGCTAAATTCTTGGCCATAACATTAAATTATATGCGTTTTATTTCTTCTTGAAAACCACACGTCTAAAAAAAAAAAACCCTTTAAAATAACACTAGGTATCCTACTGTGTAACTGTGAGAGTACCTAGTACCTAATTATCATTTTAACTGAAAACTTAATTTACTTCTTTAACTCACCTGGGTCCCGATTTGCGTCGGCAGCCATAACTTCAGCTGTCATCCTTCGATCGACAACTTCGAGATGAATTTCAAATTACTGCAACAAAAATAAAGATGTTAAATAAAACTCATAAAAAAACATTTAATACATAGATATTTTTAATTAATTTATAAGAAAAATAATTGGCCATATGTACATATTTTTGAATTAATTTCTCCTAGATGGAAAAAAAAAATATGTGAGTGCCGGGACTCACGGTTAAATATGTGTAAACATCAACGTTTGACCAAGTGCCTAATTTTTGTTACTGAACGTCATCAAAAGAAACATATTGAATAATTAACACTACATTACCTATTAAAGAAACATATTGAATAATTAACACTACATTACATATCTGTAGGCAGTGCTTAAAAAGCTTAGTGTTGAAAGAACGGCAGCGAAATAACCAGTGGGGGAACCGCTGTAACGAAATTTCCAAGCACTAAAAGGCTGGTGGTGAAGTGTCCAACGAGCGGTGAAGGTTCGGTACTGAAAGGTCCTGCTTCGTAGTACACTCTCAACTTTAAGATGACTTCACATTACACATGGTTATTGCTTATGGTAATCACTCTCTGAGCATCGACAAACAACAACTGTCAGCGGAGAGCACTAAAATCTTGGTTTCATTTAAATGACACCGTACCCAAATTCCAAAGGAACTTAATGGTTTGGCTGACAGGGGCCGAATTAAAATATCCAGTTAGAACTGTCAACGAACTTGCAACTCTTATGAAACTCCATCTTTCCATCGAGTAAGGCCAGGCGCGCACATGCAACTAAACAGTTTGGTTTCGATTTTGAGCACTCGGGATTATATGAGAGTCCGCCGGTTTATGTGAGCGGACTCTTATATAATCCCATAGTGCTCAAAATCACAACCAAACTGATTAGTTGCATGTGCGCGCCTGGCCTAAAACTTACAAAAAGTTTAGTCTTAATTTTATACTGAAAGATTCTCAAATGAATGTCACTATGAGATAGCCGGCGAATTGTATATCTTGAGTTTTTTGAATATTTAGTTGCAGTTGTTGTCAGTGGAAATCACTAAAATCGCAGTTTCAATCGATTGACACTATCAATCGCCTAGGAAATTGGACGCTGTGATTTTTAATGAATGTTAACTTTGTGCAAGTACAAAAGTAGCCGATAACTCTGCAATTTGTTCAACCTCAGCTATTTTGTATATCCCAGCCACCTACGTCCCTCGCCTACGTGCCTAAAAATTGCAAGAAGAAATTGCATCGTTTAAAAGCAGTATAATGTAAACGTAGAATTTAAGTTCAGATTTATATCACTGAACGCACCCGATATCCTACCATACCTACAGCCATTGACCTACCATGCCTACAGTCAATTGTCAATCCCTACAGCTGACTATTATTATTTTTGTTTTGATTTTGTTTTCTTTTTAATTACTAGTGTCGCGTCCATTTTATTCGGGGAATAATTAAAAATTAAAGAAAAAAATATAAAAATATAAGTGTTAAAATGATACAATCGTCGGTCGCGCTAAAAACAATTTGCTTTCGTCGTTGGCAAAAACAATATAAATGAGTGGTCGCGAAAAAGTATAATCTAATTGTCGGTCGCGTTAAAATCAATTTGTTTTGGTCGGGGCAAATAAGATTTCGTAACGTAACGTGCTACAGCGTAAAGTGCACGACGTAACGTTGCACACGAACGTTCACGTTTTTTTTTCACTCTACCCCCAGCATAGATGTTTACACATCAAAAACTTGATGAAGATTTTATCATTTTGTTTCAATTCCTTCTGAATGCCAAATGTGATTCTCGTTCTAACTGATCCATATTATATCTTCAGATTTCTTGTATTTCATTCTTAAAAAAAAAGAAATAGAACAATCGAAATTCTTAAAATATACTTCGTATTTGTTTCTAGTTTCTGGTACCTTCTATCTATCTTTACCTCGCTTCTATATGTATGTATGTATGTTGTAGATAAATTAACGAGAACTGTCTGAAATGACGTATGTACTGTACATTATATATATTTTATGGATTATTCTTTGGGGCGACGAGTCGGTCTTCAGCTTGCATACACAACAATTTATATTTTAATACAAAAAAAATCCAATATCTACACTCTACAGTAATTACCGGTTAAATAGCTTACCAGATAAAAATGCAAAAATATTTGAAACAGTTCATTGGGCAACTAATTATTAAGGGTATTCATGCAAAGAGATAAACTTCCGCTTTGCAGAAAATTATAACTTTCCGCAGGATGTTTGCATGAACACCCATTAGAAATTCTTGTGAAATGTCACACCAAACACACCACAATTGTCATTTCTACATTTATCAGTACCTATACGTTCTGTAACTCTCGCATGGTTAAAATTGGTCGAGAAACAATGGAAAATTGAACAAAACTCGTACGATTTGTTTCAAATTTCATCGTTTCTCGACTGTTTTAATCGATGCGAGAGTTACAGAACGTAGGCACAGGTTTATCTTTACGCTTCCGCATAAAATTGATGAGATAAATTTATCAGATCTGCAGAAAAATATTCCCATACAACTTTTGACAGTTCGTTTCTGCGGAGATAAAATTATCTAATTTGTGATGTTTATCGGGGTTTTCCGCGGTTGCATAAATACCCTTATTATTTTGAAAAAAAATCGATTAGCACCTTTGAATTGTTTCTTTGGAAAAAAACAACGGATAAATTTCACGAATGTCAAAGATGTTTAGATTAGATTTTTTGAACATGTTTCGATTTAATAAAAAAAAAAACAGAAAAAACCCTAAAAATGCTAAGGTTTATTTTCAAATCAAAAAACCCTCATCTAAATTTTCGGTTTTTTTTTTCAAAATGAGACAAAATTTCAAAAAAAAAAATAATATACCTGTTGTCGCTCTAATTTAAACATTTGACCATATTTCAGTTTAGATTGTAATCAAAAGCTTAGCAATATTTTACTTTCGCAACATTTTTGTTTAGAATTGTAAATTGGTAACACTGTTTTTGCTTATTAAAAAATAGCATCCAAAAAAAAACACGGCTTTTGAATAGGTATACTTAACCGGGGAAGAGTGTATTTGGTCCGCCTTTTCAATTGCTATTTCAAAATAATATTTAAAATTACTTCAAAACACATTAGCCGTCATATAATAAATATATGTACATATGTGTAGGAATAATAATAATAAATTTAAACATAATCCGAATTTATTGTAATCGGAAACTTTTTTTCCGTTTCTTCTTAATACAATTGTGATTATTATTTGTTTATTTTTTCTATTAAATATGCAACGAAAAAATGTGTCAGCAAAAGTGTCAGCAGACGTGAGACGACAATAACTCAATTTGTCTTTCGATTCCAATTGGTTGTTGGATTTTTTTTGTACGGAAAACTTCCGATCCGATGGGTCAAGTGACAATTTTTTTGTTGTCTTCTAGACACATGAGAATAGAGTAGGTTGAAAGGTATACATTAAAAAAACATACGGGTATATTTTAATAACGAACTTTAAAAGTTGGATATGAAATATGAATATGTTTTTTTTTATGTTGTTATTTTTGTTAGGTATATTAGAAATATATGTATATGAACACACGAAAGAGATGTTTTTATAAAAAATAAAAGCCGGGGAAGGGCAACACCGGGGATTAGCTTATATTTTGAAAAAAATACGGACACTCTTCTTTCTGAAAATGTAAAAAAACCTAAAATTTTTCGAAAAGTGACTAAGTAAAAATCGTTGAAACGTGAAAACTCAAACAAAAAAAAACAGTTTTTAGGCAATAAATTGAAGTTTCGAAGGTACATATATGAATTTCTTCAAGCTCCATAATTTGATGAATTCAGTCACCTCTACTAGGTCATTTCAAAAGTAATTAGTTTTTTTTTTAATTTTGTAACACAGTGCACTAGATACCCTCCTTTTAGACATAATAAACATAATTGTACTGATCTTAAGCTCATATCTTAAGTTGTATTGAACCTACAGAAAATCTTGATACACAGAAATGTAGGCCTTCAAGAATTACAAAAATAACATCTTAGTCAGATCAATGAAAGACAAGATAAACAGTTTCAGTTTTTCAGTTTTTTGACAATATTTTTTTATTTAAAAGAGTTGTCAAAAATGTTTATAAAAAAAATAAAAAAAATCCGTTATAGAGTTTAAAGTAGCTGAGAAAATCGTATAAACGCCTTTTTCAAAATGGCGGCCCCTTCCACACGGTTTTCAGTCCTGCAAACTGAGATTTAGGTTAGTTTCGATATACCCCATCAAATGTACAGATTTTTCCCTATTGACTGTACCTATAAGGGCGTGTGAAATAATCGGCAACGACACTGGTTTCAAACAAAACATTTTAATTTGGTATGTGTTGCATACAAAGCCATGTATTTTCGACAATCACAGTCATAAAAACAAAAACATGCGTATGTTTTGGTTCATTATAATCAATGGACTCTTGTTTCATACCAAAAGACAGTCAAACACGTTTTTACTGATCCGGTGTATTTTTAGAATTATGGTGGATTTACACGACTGACAAATTGCCAGTATTCTGGCATTTAACTGTCAAAAAAATGACAGAACAATGGAAAAATTCATTTTTTTGGCAAATGCCAATTTTTCAGTCGAGTAAATCCAGTATTATTTAAAAAAAAACACAAAACATTTTTTTTTTCTAACTTCATACATCGTCCTTTCGAACTCATACTTCTTCGTTATTGTCAAGCTCAATTTTGTTTTAACTTGATGTTTTATAATTAGATACGGAATTCTCTTACATCATATTAAGGCAGTCTTTTTTCTTCTATTTGACATGTATATTGTATATAAATACTTACCTACGCATGAATCGATTTATAATTTAGGAAACACCCCAACGCCCTCTTTCCATCTCTTTACTGTTGTTTTATATTTAATTTTGTTTTATATAAATAAAGGTCGTTTATCATCACGCAACCTTAATTGACATTTTTTGCCTGCGGAGAATATTTTCGTAAACATCGACCTCGAATAACTGAATATAGTTGATGACGTCAAACTAGCATATTTATGGGGTAGTTTACCGAAATGGGTTAGTATAGATTGCTCAAGTTGCATATACATATGTGCGTCCTAGTTGTTTAAGTATATCAATGTTTAGTTTCTAAACTACCACAAAACCTGTCTTCAAATAAATATATCTGTTATTTCATACAATTATTGACATCAATAGGATGAATAGACTTACATATTTTTACATCGAACATATTGATCAATATATTTGTATTTGTTCATATTCATAAATAGATAAATATACGTTGCTTTATGAAAGGTACCTAAATTCTTATAAGTATAAGTAAACTATAAAGTGTTTACCTTCACAATTGTACAACTTATAGAATGTAGAACATACATGTTAACATAATGTCTCCACATGACACACAATCAAAGTCTATTGAATCGTGCAAGTGCACTATATAAATGATGCTTCCTTTACTCACTCTACTACAATTTCATCTAACACCTCACCCAACGGTATTTCCCACAACCGACGTTCGCGGCATTGTTGATAAATGCTTGACAATTTATTGAGACTATTGATTGATGACTTTTTACACCAACTCACACAAAGGTCAACAAATTCACCGTTAGTAGGATATTCTTAAGTTTTACATTCTCTTTTTGTAAATATATGAACTTTTTATAGATTGATTGGGTATTTAGTTCAACATGAATGACTTTTAAAGGGGCGACGAGACAGTGAAAGTGAAGTTCACTTAGTGGTATTATGTCGTATGTTGTAAGGTACCTTAATACATGTTTTAGTCTTCTGTTAGTATTTTTAAATCTTAGCTTTTTGAACAAAATACATATGTAAAGGGTTTTCCAATAAGAGGTGTTATTTTGATATTCAAAGAAAAATGGCATTTTTTGAAATAAATGATCGGATGTTTATTTCATTATAAAGAGGAAGGTATGCCGTTAATAATGGAACATCAGCCAAATGGCCGCCACGACCACGCTTACAGGACCATACCCTTTTCATGAAATTTTCCATAACCAAATCGCAAAGTGGCTGCCCTATGTCCTCGATAGCTTCACGAATTCCATCTTTGAGGTCTTGAATCGACGCTGGGCTGTTGGCGTAGACCTTATCTTTGACGTGGCCTCAAAGGAAGAAGTCGCAAGGTGTTAAATCACAAGATCTCGGTGGCCAATTGTGATCACCTCTTCGAGAGATAACACGATCTGGAATCTTTTCCCGTAAAAGATCGATGGTTTCATTGCTTGTGTGGCACGTAGCGCCGTCTTGTTGAAAGTAAACGTTGTCCAGATCAATACCATCCAATTCCGGCCATAAAAAATCATTAATCATCTCTCGATAGCGCAATCCATTGACCGTAACTGTTGCTCCAGCCTCATTTTCGAAAAAGTAAGGTCCAATGACCCCGCCGGACCATAAACCGCACCAAACAGTCACGCGTTGAGGATGGAGAGGCTTTTCAACAATAACTCTTGGGTTTTCCGAGCCCCAGATGCGACAGTTTTACTTGTTGACGTAGCCTCCGAGGTGGAAATGGGCCTCATCAGTCAAGATGATTTTTCGATGAAATTCCGGATCATTTTCATGCATTTCAAGGACCCAATCAGCAAAGACACGACGTTGTTGATGATCAGCCGGCTTGAGTTCTTGTGTTAACTGAACTTTATAAGCCTTAAGACCCAAATCTCTATGCAAAATACGGTGTAATAACGTTTGTGGAATGCCTAATTCCAAAGAACGACGAGGAATGGACAAACCTGGGTTTTCTTCAACACTTTGGGCTACAACAGCAATATTCTCAGTTGTTTTTGAGCGACGTGCACTGGTTTTATTCTTCACATCACTAACTTGTCCCAACAGCTAGAATTTGTCCACCAATTTCTGTATTGCGGTCCGACAAGGTGCTTCACGCCGACCCAAAAATGTTTTAGTTTTACGAACCGTCTCTGCCAAATTTTCACCATTTTTATAGTGAATTTTAATAATTTCAATGCGTTGTTGAAGCGTGTATCGTTCCATTTTTATTAATGACGTAGTTTCTACTTGTCGAATGTCAAAAAATGACAGCTTCAAAAGTGACATCTACCGAAATAGCGGGCTATTCAAAATAACACCTCTTATTGGAAAACCCTTTATAAGTATTTTTTGTTGATAAACGATTAATTATAAAGTGTGTTATGACAAAGTTGTTTGTTGCAAGTACCAAGTTCCCCCGCAAAAATGTCCGCAAATTCACCTTTGGTTGTCACCTGGTAGAGCCACTCTTGTTACCAGATGGTCCAATTTTAACGTGTCGAAAGACCGTCACAATTACTTGAGCCTCGAAGATGAAGACGATCGTACCGATTGCCCACAATCACTTGTCTTGCTGTTGCTGCTAAAGTGTTCCAAAGGCGGAATGCTTTGCGGAGACGTGTTACCTATACGCCAACCAGGTTTGATTCAACGCAGCTCCATACACATACGCGGGAACACATGCAAAACGTTATAGGTCTTGCTTTACGACTTGCCTTCGAAGAGCTTGATGGAGGGAGTTCTTGGGTCGGGAAAGGGATTTTTGCTTTATACCGAAAGGAACAGGTTTTTTGCTATATATTTTTTTTCAAATTTTCTAATCAAAAAACATCGAAAACCGACATCCAGCATTGTGTATTATGTCCTTCTTAAAACCTATTAATGTCTAGAGCTAGTTGAAAAAATTGATTTATTTCTCGAAAAGGCTATACACGATTTTTTGCTGAATCGTAAATGAATTTTGTGGAGCACACACACAAATTGAATCATTACAAATCGATTTAGGTATTGATTATTGAAAACACTTTGGCCATCCCGTATCCACTGAATCTTTTTTAGTTTTGAAATCAAGGGAACATCGCATCACGTTGGGATATAAATATACATACGGGGAGGACAAAAGAGGTCTTATTTTAACAAGAAGTAAACATTTTAGCGTCCATCCAAGATGATTCCGAGTAGATATACCTACCTTCTATTAGTATAGTACTGGCTATTAAGGCCGAAAGTCTATATTCCCCACCTATACGAAACAAGAATTTGTCGATAAATAATAGATATAATAAACCCACGCCACGCACACACCAACTCACAAAATTTTGCATTTTTGTTTGCTTCTCTTTATATAGAACTTTTCTATGGCGGCGAATGCCTGCTAGCTAGAGCTTATAGTTAGAGTTGGCATCAACATTCGACATCCAGAAGCAAAAGGCGTGAGCGAGCGAGCATGGGCATGGACGACATGGACATGGACATGGAGACTTGTATTTCATTTGGCATGGATTTCCTTGGTGATTCATGTGTCTCGTTTACGTTGGTCTTCTCTGTACAAAAGGTTGTCAACCCCAAAAAATGTATGTAGGTACTTGTACGTAGGTACTTAGCTTAGAAAAAATAAAGTAGATATACGTATAGTCAGAAGTTCTAATGGTGTCCTCGATTGTTCAGTATAATTAACGTTCCCATTTTGCATTGGCTTAGGGCTTTAAGTGGTTAGGACTGAAAGAGGTAAATGAGGCAACTTCATAAGAGGGTTAGGTGGTGGGCTGGTGTTGGGGTTGAGATGGTGTCTTTTATGTTCTACCCGGTCATTACTGTTTCAAAAGCTAAGCAAGCAAGGAGGTACCTATACGCTGTTTGATTGAGGAAGTTTTTGCCCTAGGCTAATTTTCTTGTAATCCCTTACAACATATCAACATATCAAAAAATGCCATCGGATAAATTTTGGGGATAAAATAAGTTTAGAAATATGTATATATGTACGTTTTGCATAGCTTTTTTTTTGAGATTTGTGTTTTAATGACTACGATTTATTAAGAAAACTTTTATATACAGGGTGTTTTTTTAGACGTATTATCCACCATGTTTAATCTAGTGGATAATGCGCATCCTCAGAGACGCCGTACAGTGCGCACTGCTGTGGAGCAGAGTATCGAAGAAGACCCGAATGAGTCCCTCCGCAATCGCTCGCAACAATTGGAGCTTTCGAAAATTGAGCCTCTCGGCTGGAATTTATTCGAGCCAGTCGCGGTGGCCACTTGACCGAAATCATTTTTAAAATATAATGGCAAATCCTTGTCTTTATAATTAAGCTAAATTCTTGGCCATAACATCAAATTATATGCGTTTTATTTCTTCTTAAAAACCACACGTCTAAATATTTGATTCGTAGCTCTTTTGGTTCGACCGGCTCAGAATTGTTATAGTCTTTACCTACAATAATTTCTATCTTCGATAAAAGGTAAAGGTACTCCGCATATACTAAACCTCCGTGGCAGAATAGCACAAAGAATATCAATATAAAAAAAAATAAATAAAATTGGACTAAGAATGCATCCTTGAGGAACTTCTCCTGCACTTGTTAAGCCTAGGAATTTTAAATAGATTAGATAGATTTAGTGGCGTGCAATTCTAAGCCATTCCTGGGTATATGTGATATCAATTCCTCGCAAGAAGCAGCAGGTACCATAGGCTGGGATTGGATCCCCAGACCAACGTGACTGCGGGTCTATGCACTAACAACTTCACCACTAACCATTATTAATTTTTATCTAGTATCATACTAAGCTAATTTTAATGATTTCCAGCTGAACACGTCTTAAATATTGACAGTTTGTGCAAAACAGTAAGCAAGTATACCATTTTCACATTTTTGACTGTCAAAGTGACATATGGAAGTAAGTATGATACTAAAAAGATAAAATAATCATTTACTGATTTTAACTTTAATAAAAATACATATGTACCTATGTATAGATAGTACGATGTTAACTCTTTTAAAGTTTGGACAGTCCTCTTTTTAAACTAGCCTTAAAATAGTTTGAAATCGTACTTAATCGTCTAAAATTTCACACCATTATAATTTGAAATCAGAAATTTTAGAATTTTTTGCCATAAATGCTCATTTATTTGAAGAAAAACAGATAAAATTTATTTTGAGCTCAAAGTTTTTTAAGATGTAACTTTTGACGTCGCCACGGTGGCAAAAACTGTATTTTAACTATATTGACCTATGTATATCCATAAATTGTTGGAATATAGGCATTTCAAATAAAGTGACATTTAACATCACGAATAGGTAGCCTTGTCAAAGTATAAAAACGGTTAATGTTTTTGAAAAGATTCCATCACTCTTTTACAGTTCTCGTGACTGTGACAGTATTCACAAAAATTTCACTTTGACATCAATTATCCGTCATTCCAAATGTGGTGTTGTAAGTAGGTTAAGGTACTCTAATACAACACAAACATAAAATATAAAGAAAAATAAATCATTCCCATTCTTCCTACAAGGATATACCTACCTACTTGCCTTAAAAAAATGTTGATGAAAACAAAAAAAAAAAATATACATACCTACCTCTACGTACCAACATACATAATATGCAAGTAGGTAGAAGAAGAAACCTTGAACTAGTTAACATTCATACCATTTCCCGTACCCCAGCGCTCTCTATATGTACATATGTATATGCACCACGGAAGTCCTTTTTTTCTTCTCTCTTTTTTTTATTGAATGTGGAAATACAATTTCCTATAGAGCAAATCCTTTAACTACCAACAATACACAATACCATATTGCCATCATCTTCATCCAGTTAGAACGGATATAACATGCAAAAACGCCGAATACTTACAGCTGCTACTGTTACGTGTGTTATAAAATATAGAAAAAAAAAATGTCACCATGGGGAAGGCAACGGTTCTTGTGTTCGTTGATGATGAGAACAAGAGAAACAGGTTGAATTTTCCGGAGAAGGAAATTTCCGAAGGATACGGCAACGAGATACGAATGGTGCTTGCATTGTTTCATCCTAGGGGATGGGAATTGCAATCAGTGCTGTATGTTAAGCATGGGTAGATGTAGTTGTGAACAAATATCCTTTAAAAAATTAAACCTTACAAAAAAAAAAAAAAATAAACAAACCAACAACAACTTCTTTCTCTCTGTGTTTCTGAGTGATGTTTTCCGTTTACCCTCGATTTTCTCTTCTTCTTTTCACGTCACACTCAAAACTCACAAGTAGTAAAAAAGGGCAATTGCACACGCTTGCGGAAAATCAATTTCCACACAGATTTCCTATTCCTCTATTAGATTTGGATACATTCTTTTTATACAAATTCAAAATACACTCTTTTTATTTTTCAAAAATTGTTTAAATTCCGTTGACAAGAATAGAATTTACCTCTTTTGTATATATTTAAATAATTTCAGCACATTACGGTATTTTTTGTTTTTTTTTTTTTTTTTTTATTTAAAAAGGAAGATATTGAAATTTCTTCTTCACTTCACAATAATTTAAATTTATCACTCTTAACTTCACAGGACTCGCACATGAATTGGGGGGATTGAATAGGTATTTTCTATTTTATTTTCATAAAATTTTATTTCAAAAATAATAAATCACAATCAGAAGGGGAAAATACAAATAATTGGTGTTTATAGTTGTTGTACTTTATGTTATTTTTAGGATAAGATTGCAGCGAAATGATCGGATTCACGGTGAGAGATAGTTTTTTCTCTTTTTTTTATTTTTATTTTTATTTTTATTTTTATTTTTATTTTTAGATGAACGTCCGACTGCAATGTAGTATTTCTGACAACTGATTTCGGGTTAATCTCATCCCGATTCGGATGTGTCTAGACATAGGAGGAGTTCTTTTTGTTTTTGCAGATTTTGAAAGATATTTATTTTTTGTCAAATTTGAGTGGTGAGTAAGGTGAAAAGGGGATAATAGTGTAGTGCGCATGCGAAGACTTTGACAATAGGGCAAGAAGAGTTTTTTTGGGAGAAAGATTTTGACATTTGGGACGAACTGTCATTTGAAGGTTTGTTTGCATGCACAATTATTTCAGTGTTAGGAACTATAATAACACGAAACAAAGAATAAATGGGAGTTTTTCGGTATAGGAATAACAAGAGAATGCAATTATTAATTATTTTTTAATGAACGATATTGAGACTCAAGGATCTTAGCAGTTAGCACCTTCAAAAAAGAAGTTAATCATCTTTAAGGTCAGCCTGTTACTTGCAGTTTAGAAAAAGTAAAAATGAATTTCGTGTTGAAAAAACGGAATTGGAATTGACGCTGCGCAAGTACAATGACATAAGTCCCCAGGAACTAAGTCCCCTAAGGGGGACATAAACATGTTTTTTTTTAATTGACAAACTTTTTTCCGTCAACTATTTACAAAAGATCGGAACTAAGAACAAAGCGCCTTAGAATATTAAACTTAACATCATAATAACTACTAAAAAGAAGTCCCAAGTATCAGAGGGTTTATTTATAGGACAAATTTGTTCAAAGTTTGATAGGATAAGTTTGATCAAAGTTAAGCTTTAAAAAACAAATCTTATGGTGGTATTTCCCAAGCGCTCATAAACGGCTCTTAAGTAAAAGTTATTTGCGATATTCAACAATTAATAGTATTTTTCGAAGTCCGAAAATATGAGCATATCTTTCGCAAATAGGCATATCCTTATAGTGTCATATCAAATTGTTTTTTGTTAGCAAATTTAAAATTTTTTCACAACGGAAAAAATTATTTTAATTCTTGTTTTTATTTAATTATATTCAAAAGACGTTTATCCAACCCATTTGCTGAAACGACAAAATTTAATATTTAAGTTCATCATATAAGAGCTCATGTGACAGTTTACGATGAAGAAAAAGTAAAGGGTTTTTCAATTGGAGCGGATAGGTTTTAGCCACCTGTGGCGGTCATGTTATTTTGGTGAGATCTGTCAAATCAGTTGTTTATTATTCAGTTACACTGATGCTAAATCACCATGGCAAGTTATACGATTGAACAGCACGTCCAAATGATAAAACTTTTATATCAAAATCTTTTGGGGCAACGATACGTATACGTTGCGCCTATTTTACGGTTACGGTCCTTCCAAGTCGATTATCCAAAGTTTGGTGGCCAAATTTGAGTCGACCGATTCAGTGAATGATAAGCCGACGCCCTTGCGTTAACGAAACGCAAGATCAACCGAAAACATCGTCGCTGTCTGTGAGAGTCCGTAGTTAAACGAAAACGACGATGTCACTGCCATCTGCATCAACGGATAGCAATTCTGATTGATGTAAATCAATTTTTTGCTGGCTCCAATTTTATGACATGGATGTGAACGACATGTGGTTCCAACACATAGCCACATAGCGAACGCCACAATGGACATATTTTGCATGAACGATTTGAGGGTAAGGCTAACTCTCGTGGAGGTGACGTGAATTCGCTACCAAAATCGTGCGATTTGACCCCGTTTGTCTTTTTCTTGTGAGGTTTCCTGAATTCGCAGGTCTATGCGAATAAACCACAACTGACCGATGCTCTTAAGGTGAAGATAACACAGGTCCGTTTCAACATCTGCCCGCCTTTATTAAAAAACCCTTAAGAACATAAGCGTTTAAGTTAAACATAAATTTATGAGTTTCGTATATGCAAATAGCTTTTAGTCAATTTTGAATCTTAAAAATAAAATTTCCCAAAAAATACTCATGTTGATTTCGAAAGCTTTCGAACTAGTTTTTGGGAAAAGCACTCATAACTAAAGACTGGTCGCTTATAAATAAAAAAAAGGTTTATGGTCGAATGAAGAATCGAAGAGCGTTCGGTGAACACCACCCTTAAGGTTTAATTTTGTATTATCCATCTTTTATTCAAACACTTCGAAGAAAAGAGCATCTTTTTGTATTAATTTAAACGTTGGGAAGACCCTCTCATTCAATATAATCATTCAATTCCAATAACAAAAATAAAACATTCTTTTTATTGCGATCGAAATTATTTCCATTACAAAAAATATTTTATTCAAAAGTATATTTACCTATAAATATAAATATTACTATCCAACAATGCCAGCTCCTCCAAAAATTCCAGCTCCGCCGAATCCACTCCTGGACTTGTATCGGTAGCTTTCTCTATAGTGTCCTCTTTGTTTGAATCCACCAAATCCGACTGCGCCACCAACTAGACTTCCACCTAGACCTCCTCCGTAACCACCACCGTAACCTCCACCGAAACCTCCACCGTAGCCTCCTCCACCATAACCGTAATTATTTGCATAGCCGATCGTTTGATAGTTGGACACTACTGGAACATTCTGGACAGTTTGAATTGTTTGCACGACAGGCACTGAAGATATGACGGGAACATTGTTAACGTATGGAACTCCTCCTCCGATTCCACTGAATGCGAATCCTCCGCCTGGGCCTCCTCCGATTAACGATCGTGGGGACCGCTGTGATATTGTTTCTTCAGCAGATTTTATTTCAATATTATTCACTGCCACAACAAAAGATATAGATATCGCTGCAGAGGCAAGAAATAATAAACACAATCGAGATAACATTGTTGGAGTTACTATACTCCGACAAAAATCTCAGGCACTTATTTATAAGCAAAATGAAAAGAGACTCAAAATCGATTTACGGATTATATCTTACGAGAAGAACTTTTATAAGCTATAGTCCATCTGTCCACTTATGTGTATGTATTGTGTAATGTATATCTGTTCATAGTCGTTGTTTTTGATATTTACATATACCTATATTTTTGTACGCAACCAGCCAAGACTAACCCTGAATTTTTGTTTGTCAATATCAAGCTGATGATAATTTATCAGACGCACTTAGAGATCGAACAAACATAGTTTTTAAATATTTACTTAAGTCCGAAAATGGGGAACTTCGGATGACCAATTCAAAATAAAATACACACACTCACAATATTGAATAAAAAAAAGAAATATATTCAATGGAAAAACCATTTAGCACGATGACATGGGATAGATCATTGTTCATTGAAAAATGCGGGTCTAATTGGGTTTTATGGAAAGGAAATCTGATGTGAGTTTATTATTTGTAGGAAAAGTGTTTTTGGAACTTCTGCCTCAGTTTCATCATGATAGCATGAACAACTCCGAAAAATTGTACCTCTACGTCCTCGTCCATATAAATCCACGTCCGCGTCGGTCGTTAGTAGAAGTTGTTTCTAAAAACAGTACCAAAAAAAAAACATCCAGCATGATGAAAATTGGAAAAAAACGTGTAAATAAGGACCAAGGGGCGATGATGTCATTAAAAAAGAAATGTCTGAGTGCCGACACTCACTATCACTAACCGTGATGTGTGTAAATATCAACGTTTGTCCAGGTCCCTAATTTCTGTTACTGAACGTTCTCAATATACAAAAAAAATGCAAGCGTATAGTTAAAGTTTCACAAGTTTCAGTCTTATGGGGTTCTCCATTGGTAAATGAATCAATTTATTTTTGATTTGGATCTGTCAAACAGTGGATTTTGACCATCTTTGCGTTCCATTGGGCAAAATAAATTGCTTTATTTTTGATTCAAATGAAGTTTGCAGATCTAAATTGTTCGGCAGATTTACCCCTCCCTGTACTAACATCACCAACATATTTCACAGCTGTCAGTTTGCAAATGTGGTTTTTGAATTGATTAATTTTGTTCAAAATTTGTGGGAAATATTCGCTCATAATAAATGAAACCAGTTTAATGGGTAACTTCATCAAGCTCCTCTTTATCTTCTATAAGTGCATCAAGTGATGAAATTTTTTTTGAAATATTAAAACAGAAACGAAATATATTGACAAAAATAAATCAATTTGAAAAAGTGTTCCATTCGCCACGAAAAAAATCATTTTTCAAATTGAAATCTGGATTTACCAATGGAAAACCCCATTAATTTCATACTGAACGGACCTGCAATGAATGTCACTTTGTATTTTGAAAAATAGACGGCGAATTATATAAATTTTGAAATCGCATTTAATATTTAATTTGAAAGAAAGGGGATAGGCTTTCACTTAGTATGGTGATCTCTCTTTCTCACAATATATGTACAAGTGGGTTGGTTGTGATTCTAATTTCCATACTAAATTGAGCAGCATCCAAACGCAATTTTGAGAATCCATATTTGGATCCGTATGTGAAGTTATACGTTGTTGACTACGTGCAGGGATCCAAAACGGCCACTAGTTTGCTTGAAGGGGATCTACAGATTTTTGTCACTGAACTTACCTAATAACCTACTATGTTGACTTCCGTAATGTATAATGTCAATTGTGACCTCGTAATGTCGCACACAGGAAAGTCCACTGTTTTATTTCACACTACCGCAAACATATCATATTTTATCACATCAAAAATAAATTAAAATATTGTACGATGTTAAAGCATTTTTAGTATGATGCTAGGTTAAGAAGAGGATTTCCCAAATATCAAACGAGTAAGCATCGTAATATGCCATATATATGTTATCCTTTTATGCTGCATTTACACGACTGACAAATTGGCATTTTTCTGTCATTATACTGCCAAAAGAATGAATTTCTCCATTGTTCTGTCATTTTTTTAACAGTTAAATGCCAGAATAATGCCAATTTGTCAGTCGTGTAAATGCAGCATTAAGTATCATACAATAGCTCCATATGTCAATAAATTTGACATTGAAAAATACGAAAAAGGTGTGTTTGCTTACTTTATTTTTCACGAACTGTCATTGTCTTAGGTGCGTTCGTTAAGCTAGCTGGGGTTTATAAAGAAAAAAGGTTAAGTATATGATACTTGTTAAAAATTGCCAGGGGTATAACCACTAATAATTATTTTATTACAAATTCAGAAAAAAATACACCAAAGTACTAAACCTTGACGATCTAATAATTAGAACTCAGCATGTATATAATTATGTACATATTTTAAGCAAACCATATCAGTTTTTTTTTGGTAGATTTTATACACACGAAGCACAAAATCTAGAAAAAATAAAGTTCGCTTAAATATTTGTTATCTTGAGTTGAGAAATTGTAAAATAATAAAACTAAGAACAAACATTTTTTTGTAAATACAAGTGCTAATTTATCTCTTTAATAAACTTTTGCTTCTAAACTTATCATTGTTCCAATTTTTTTAAACAAATTAATTAAGTAGACAAATAATTTAAATTAACTTGCTCTAAGGGACAAATATAGGGTTTGTGAAAAAAAGGAGTTAATTATAAAATCTGACATTACGAACTATACCTAGAGCCTGAACTGATGGGCGAATTTGTTTCAAATTCGGTGGATGACAGTTTTTTTGTAATGCCCAGGAAGAGTGTGTCAAGTATATTCTGCACACTTCCGCCTCTATGGCTTTTGAACCATAATTATAAGGATTATCGAAATCGGTTGAATTTTTCGCTAAATCTATATTTTATATATACTTACGCCTCTATTAATAAATGGCGAACAATGGCTTGATAAAACTTACACATCCGTCAACTTGTACATACCTAATTCTTAATAAATGAAGAGGTGAAAACGGCGATTTTAAAGTTGCTTGAATTCTGTATCGTGCGATACAGTAGCAACTCCCAGTTCACGAATATTCAATTTTACAATTTCTAGGGCAACTAAATCAGCAACATTTTAATGTAGTGTTGCCGTCCAAAAATATGTTTATCGATAAGAAAAGTTATCAAACTGACAAGTTCCATATCCGTGTGCCAGCGAACGCACTGTGTTAAGGAGCGGATAGAGTTTTTTGATTTGTAAACATCCATGTCGGCGCGGCGGCGCGCGCGGTGGTAGAGTGAAATAAAAACATGGACTTTCCTCTGTGCGACATTACGAGGTCACACTTTACGGTGTATCACATTACGTTACGGAAGTCAGCATAGGAAAAAAGCGTTTTTACGCAACGATTAGATTCGTGTTTTATTGCAACCACTTATTAATTATTAATTATTTACCGATACATTTTAACACTTATTTTTATATTTTATTCTTTTGTTTTTATTATTAACCTGAACAAAATGAGACGTGACACCAGAGAATAGAAAGAAAAAAAAAAAAAAAAACAAAAATAATAATAGTCAGCTGTTGGTATGGTAGGATATTGGGTACGTTCAGTGACAAAAATCTGAAGATCCCCTTCAAGCAAACTAGACCATTTGGGATCCGTTCACGTAGTTAACGATATATGGACGACTTAGAGGATATATAATATGGAGTGCTTGTTTATATTCGAATGCGAACCTTTCATAGGGGTCGCTGTTCAAGTTTCGGTCACTGAGTTTTCTGCACCTTGGAGAAAAAAACTAAAAAAGAAGATGTTGAAATCTTTAAAATAATAAACAAACACTTATTAATTTCAAGAATTACTTCAAAGTAGAACAATTTAGAAAGAAAATAAGTAAATAATGACTTACAATTGATAGCAACTGTACGATTTTCTAATGTCGTTTTCGAGTGGACGTTTGGAGCTACTCCTTTTTCACTCCTTTTACTCCAAATTTCCAATTTTCGATAGGAACGGAACAGTTCCGAAAACCAAACGAAAACGACATAAGACTTTATCTTAACCGAAAGTGAAATAGCGCCCCCTATCATGGCCCCAGGCACTACAATGCATTAGGTATAGAAACGAGCACTCCATATTATATATCCACTAAGATGGACGACTTCGCATACGGATCCAATTATGGATCCACAAAACCTACGCTTTTAAAAACGTTGATGTTTAAACATATTAACCGTGAATCCCGGAACTTACTGTTAGATTTTAGTAAATATAGTTTTGACTTTTTCCACACTTTTTCTTTTAGCACACATCTTCAATTCTTGGAAACGTTATAATCTTGATCAACAAGAGCAAGTTTGTGCGATTCAGTCGACTATTTATTTCTTTCTGATGACACGTCTGTTTGGGTAATTTTTGAACGGCATCTAAGTGATATTAATTAAATCTTGTTGACTTGTGATGCTGTTAGCTATTTTTATTTAACGACGTTGTTTTTCTTTTATAAATTCATATCTATACTATATTTGACCAGGTGCAGCTGTTATCATCTTTGAAGGTTGATAAATTTGTCAAATTTTTTTTTATATAAAAACGCAAGAAATTACTTGAAAATAATTAGTTTGAGTCTACTTTTCAGTTTAGAAGTTTTCTTTTATAGAAATGTTCGCATTCAAGTTCCTGTTCATTGGTCTAGTGGCAATTATCGCTTTTTCTACAGGAAGTCTTGGCGCAAGTATTGACGATGACACTACATACTTGCCACCTTATACCGGTCCTTATCTAAATGACTTGTATCCGACAAATCCCAATGGAGGTTTTGGAGGGGGATGTGGTTTTGGAGATGGATGTGATCCTGATGATTAGTGAATTGATGGTGGAGTTCTTCTTCGGTTAAATTGATTCTAGGTAAAGAACCGAGGAAGCCGCTGGCGCTGGTGCTGGTTCATGCTGTCACTGCCAACAAATACTTCTAAATGATTCTATGAAGTTAATAATAAATTTTAAATATTAAAACAAAGTAAAAGCGCCATATGAATGTATGTTAGTGCGTCTTTTTCTTTGACATATTATTTTTGTGTCAAGTAGAAAAATTCACACTACTGAAATTGTATGAAGAATTACTTAATCTAGTATATTTAGTTTTCCAGGAGTTTGAACAAAATTATACAAACCAAATTGATTAACGCCCAAAAATTAACAATAAGTCGTATTAGAATCAGCCAAGCCCCACAAAAATTTCCCTGATCATATCACAGAATCATAAACAGAAAAGACAAAAACAATTAAAAATCCCAAACGAGTATCCGAACTAAAGTTGAATGCTAACTCCGATGAAGTAAGCACCTTATATTTTTCGGGGGGTTGTCATCATCATTCGGTGAAAATGAGATTTAGTAAATTTGTGTTGTTATTCTTCTTCTATGTACTGTGTGTGACATTCGTTTATGGAAGTAAAAAGGATTCACAAGAAAATACTTTGATAGATGTAGATGTTCAAGGCCATGGGAATACATCGCGAAAAGTCCGTCGGTTTGGTCGAAGTTTTGGGGGGCCTGGATTTGGCGGCATCAGTGGGCCAGGATTTGGTGGAGGCTTCGGAAGACCCTAAGGCTTTTGTGGATCTCCTGGTTATGGTGGATTTGTAGGGCAAGGCTTTGGAGGACAAGGTTTTGGTGAGCCCGGTTTTGGCAGCTCTGGATATCCTGAATATGGAGGAGGATTCTTTGGCTAGCCACTGTCTAATTAAGCATGAAATGAGATGTAATCTATAACAAAACAAAAATGAATTATTTACGTAGATATTTTAATAAGATAAAGCTAGAATAAAAATTACCCAACAAATTGTGTTTGTTTTCATGAGTTTTACAAAGAAGTGGCAACATTTTGTTACTGTTGTATTTTCT
The DNA here is from genome assembly GCA_932273885.2 of Leucozona laternaria. Taxonomy (NCBI): domain Eukaryota; kingdom Metazoa; phylum Arthropoda; class Insecta; order Diptera; family Syrphidae; genus Leucozona; species Leucozona laternaria. The sequence continues at coordinate 10,303,153 of OW026368.1, forward strand.
GTTAGTGGCCATTTCCTTCTGCGGGCTTGTTCATAAATACCTACGCGAAGGTTTAGGAAAAAAGAAAACAGGTGACACTATAGGCGCACATTTAGTTTTCCAGTTCAATTTAGCTATCGTTCAAGAGGTGGCGCTGTAGGCGGTTAGGAAATGGCTTTTAGGATATTCTTTTTCAACTCTTGTTATTTGTAGGGTGCAAATAAAAAATAATTGCCCGATTTAAGAAATTCTCGTCTTGTTTTAAAGGTTTTTCTTAGGAAATGGCTTTAGGTATATTCTTTTTCGAAATCTTAATATTTGTTGGGTAAAATCGGGTAAAAATAAAAAGTCCGATTAAGGAAATTTTTTTTTTGTTTTAAAAGTTTTTCTTAGGAAATATCTTATGGGATATTCTTTTTTTTTAATTTTGTTATGTGTAAGGTGAAATAAAAAATATCCGATTTTAAAGGTTATTGTTTTGATGAAATTACAGATTTTTTCAGAAAATTGCCATTTATAGGGTTAAATGGGGTGAAAACTAAAAGTGGCTTCTGATTTTAAAAATTATTTTTGTGTTGGGAAAGTAATAAGGGTTGAACTTAGAGGATCATGTTTTACATATTAAGCCATTGATAACGTGAAGTAGGTTAAAACCCATAAAGTAGTACATATTCGATTGCAAAAATTTGCTTAAATATTTATTTTCTTTTGTAATTTTTATGCGAAGCTAAGAATCTATCTCTAATTCCGTAAGCATGATATTACTCTGTGTATACACAGCAAGAGCGAAATTTAAATTTTATGTCAGAGATAAACGTATAGGTACCTACACCGCTAGGTAAATTTTATCACAGATATTTTGACCGTTGATTTAAAGTGTACAAGTACTGAAAATCATTCACACTAGCGGAATTGGGCAACAGGTCTGAATGCCTAACACTTTGCTGATGAAATAATAAAATAGTTTTCTTAGTAAGTTAATGAATGAATTTTATGCCTTTGAACATTTTTCTCTAAATACATTCATGTTTTTAATAAAACTAAATTTTTAAAATTCTATGCCATTTGAACAGAAAAGCGAGGACGCGCGACCCAGTTGGGCATTATATTTAGTTTAATGTAAAATACATTAAACTGCTTGATCGAATTTAAACCATGTTTTAAATATTTATAAAATTAAATTAACAATTCAGTCTGCCCTGCCTTTTGATCTAGATTCTTGATTATTCGCGATTTTTAACAAAAATAAATCATTTACAGAGAGAATTTGAAAAACTTTCTCTCTTACTGGCTTATTGTTTTAATTTGCAATAAAGTTTGATTATTCGCTTAATAAAAACTCCGCTTAACTTTAATGATATGTGATGAAAACTGATTTATATTATACCTACAGAATTCTCTGTAAGAACTTACTCGTAAGCTTTCGATTTTTTTTGTTTTGATTTTTGATAAAAAATAATGAAAAAAAAAAAAAAAATAATAAATTTCTCTTTCAGAGATAGGTTCGAAATTCATTTAGGCGTTGGCGTATATAAATACCATGTGAGATGGGGTAAAGAATTTAATTTAAAAATAGTTCTCAAGCGAAACTCACTCAAAATGAGGAGTTTAATAGTTTGTATGGTTATTTGCTTAGGACTATGTGCCAGTGCGGAAGATAAAGAAGCCGATGTTCATCGTAAGTTTTAGTTTTGGACAAAAGACATAAAACATAACTGATTTAAATAAAATGTGTGTGTGTTTTTTTTTAATTTTTAGAAACCACAATTCGAGTTACACCTGGGATATTGAGCAAACTTCTTGGATCCAAACCAACTAGTATCAGTCTGGATGGAAATAAAAAACAAAAGCAACCAGCATTACTGTCACAGTTCCCAGCTTTAGCTGATTATCCAGACCAATATCCTGAACAAAATCCACAACAACAAAATCCAAATTTAAGCCCCCACTCATTTTTGCCACAAAAACCGTTTTACCAACCATCTAGGCCGTATCCACTACCATACCCAGTTCCGGTGCCAGTGCCATCACAACCACAAATTCCACCATATCCTATTTATCCCGGATATACACACTACCCACAATATCCAGTTTATCCAAATTATCCACCACCCATATATCCCGCCCCATACCCATCTAAACACCCATATCCATACCCAAGCTATCCCGGCTATACTGGTTATCCCGGTTATCCCGGCTATCCCGGTTATCCCGGCTATCCATTCCTTGGGGATGAATCTGGATTGGCTGCCGCTGCTTCACAAAATCCAGATCAACTTGGAGAAACTGTTACGAATCCGGAACTACCCGGTGATAATAATAATTTAGAGCCTGATACTCGCCAGACTAAACCTGCGTCTATGCCTGAGCCTTTGCCTTCGTCTGTGATTATACCTACGAGTATTTTCTTTTAAAATTATATTAAAGAGAGAGTTTAATATACAAGAAAAAGCTTGGAACAAAATAAATTAATTTATTAAAAACGTTTGTTTGATTTTAATTGACGAGTAAAAAAAAAGTTGTTGTCCAAAAATTTGCATTTTACGAGTTCCAACATTTCAAATGTACACACCTCTATCTGGCTCAACAGGTCTGGGTGTCCTTTGGCGTCAAGTAATAAGCCTCTCAAGCCGACTCGATCAAGTCGTTGGAGATCTCCTTCTAATTGATCACTGAACCGAATGGGAGGTCTGTCTTGGTTTCTCGTTCTCTCTGGTCTGATGTTGAAGACCTTATAAGGGCTGGAGGGCAGCGCCGGTGTCCATTCACCATTCGCTCTAAATGGCCTAGCCAATTTCACCGGTGAAGACGAAACTTTTTGACAAGGCTTATGTCACTGTACACCATACGTAGGTATAGTTCGTCGTTGTATCTTCCCCGCCAGAGCCATCAGATGACCATTCTTGGCAAACATAGTTCCCATGAATTATGCCTTTCAAAGGTTTACGGGTAATTAAGTCATGAAGAAAGAAAATGTAGGTATATTTGAAAAACTATATATTTATTTTGTACATATCTGCATATTTCTAACACATATTTATATCTAAAAGCTTAATTTTGACTTAACACAATTTCTATGTAAATTTTTTAAAATCCCCCCTTAAATAAAAATGGGTTCTTAAAATTAAAAAGACTTCCTCCAAGTCCAAGTCCACCTCCCAGGCCGTGCCCAAATCCACCAAGTCCTCCTAGCCCCCCGAATGGGTGCCCCATCAGTCCTCCGAATCCTCCAAACCCTAGCCCAAGCAATCCGAGACCTCTTGTTGTTCGCTTAAGTTCATCCTGAGAACTAATTGATGACACTGGGTAATTGACACTTAAAAGGCTGGTTTGTATTGTTTCAATTTCTGGTTTAAGAGTCGTTGTTTCAGGTTCTTCCTCCATGATAGTTTCACTGTCGTTTAAAGCTGGAAATGCATCGGTTACAACGATGATCACCATCAGAGTACAAGTAAAGAAAACAACAGTCTTCATTTCGTTCAAAGTGCGTCTATGATCTTACTTTCTGGGAACTTTATAATCCTAGAGATGATGGATTGGCTTTGAATTTAAATATAATAATGCGTACTTTATATAGGTACTTACTCATATGTAGCAGGTACATGCTTGTACATGAGGCTTCAAAATTCATTACAAAAATGTCAATGAAAGTTGTGAATTATGGCGGCAAATATTTAAAATATTGTGTAACCATTTTTGGATTGGTAAACTGAACTATGTAAAAAAGTACATCCATAGGTTTAGGTATACGCTGCTCGTTGACCTCCAAAATGAGCAATTGAAGCATGTATGTTTGTAGGTAGATATGTATAACTAGAGTGCTAATTTAAAGAGTAACACTCAAATATCCACAACTATAATCTTACTTACAATATTTGATTGATGATGCCTATGAGTCTGGGTAAATGTTCACGAATTTCTGTCGAAAAGCATACCCCTCCCATCCCCGTCCACAAATAACGTGTAGTTTTAACAACAGAAGGGAGCGTTCGGAGAGGGAGAAAACAAGTTTAAGGTTGAAATTAAGATTATAGGGAAGACACAAAAGTTGGTTTGTCTGTCGCGAGACAATTTTCTTTAAACTGTTCAGCCAACAGTTTTTAAGATATTCCCTCTCCAATTCTTTTAGTTTTTGATGTACTAAAAGTAGCGGTACCTATCTGCTGCCATTAATTAAAATTCTAACAAATTTTGTACACGATGATCGTCGTTCTCGAGATACATCTAGGGATCTGTTCGTCCGTGCGCAGTCTACTGTAATTCAATTCGAGGAGCTCCTAAACGGCGGATTTGCTTGAACTTTGTATGTGATTTCCTGAAGGCGAAATTCCATTTTTTTAAATCAAAAACGGCTCAAACAACGCTTTTGATTAAACTTCTTACCTGTAATGTACAAAATGATTTTAATAATATTTGTGGCTCCACCAATTAGGTTCCAACTGTTCATACAAGTTTTTCAAAAAAGTACAAATTCCAAAATTTTACGACGCTTTTACATTTGGGTAACAATGTAACTAATGAGTATCTGTTTTATGACGTCAATGCCAAGTCACATTATAGCCTTGAATAAGAAAAGCAAGTTCGTTTGATCAAGTCGAGCATTTTATGTTCTATCAAAAACAGATTTGAACAGCCCGGCCGTGAAACACCTTTATTTAAAAACAAAATATAAAAATGGGTTTCTGGCTACTTGATAGTTTTGAAGTGCCTACCTATACTTCCCGTTGTTTTTTCAAATTTTTCTTTTCTACATTTAAAGAGAAATTCCCCTCCCGCCTAAACATGGGGAAATAGCCCCATCACCCAAATGATTTTTGTGTCCGTAAGCAAAACAATTCGGACGCAAGAAAAATCGAAGAGTTCTCCTCCGATACTATTTTTGCCTTCTTAAGACCTAACCTACATGTTCTAAATTTCCATTGCATCTTATGAAAATCACCCTGTATGTGATTTTCAAAAAAAAAAATCATCAAAATCGGAGCTGTGTATGCTCAAATTTTCAGAGTACACAAGTGATGTGATAGTCGTAAATTAATTTGAGTAAGTACTCGATCAGACGATTTGTAAATGTACACAAATTCGGTTTGTGTATTCAATACACAAATCATACAAAAGTTGTTTGTGTAGGTACCTACGTCATTTGTGTTTATCAAATTTGTGGTTCAGATGGTTTGAGTATTTTTTTTTTTTTGACATCAATATACAAATTTATACACAAATATTTTTGTATCCACAAATCGTCTGATCTTAGCTTTAGTCTTTTTTTTTCTTTAAAATTATTTGCACTAATGAAAATTCAACATAATATCCTAGACTATAATTAAACCGGACCGTACCAAATAGAAGTAAACAAAACTTGTTCAATCGCAAAACCTGTTTACTGTATAGAATTTTATGTGTTCAAATTTGTCCTAAAGGAACACTGAAATATGACAGTCTCACCAACAGCCGCGGAGAATTTTCCGGCACACACGTCTTCTATGCGTCGATGAACTAACAACAATCAAAACGTTTTCACAAGTCAGTATTCTTATAAAAAAAAAAAACAATTTATTTTCTAAATCACTAAGTTAAAATATGTACAAATCATTTATAAGTAAAATCTGTGAAGGTATAGTTTAAAAAAAAACAACAAAACTCCGTTATTTGTTGTCTCTCTTCATCCAAACAAAGTTTGCTTTCTCTTGGATCGCCCTGCACCGGCGGCACCACGCCATTTTTTTCTTCCTTGATGTTCTCTTGGTTTCAACTTTTTAAATAGAATTCCACTGAAATCTGAGCTCCTTCGGATATTCTTTTCCAAAGTTCTCGGCTTCCGAACCATATTTTCACCATATCCTTGTATCCAATTTAGCGGATCCAAACTATCACCAGTTCTCCAATTGTACCAAGGCGAAGCTGTCACTGCACTCAGAACCAACAGCGCTAAAAATAAATATTTGATAGAAGACATTTTGACAAGTCAACGTTTCGTTTTGTACTGATCCAATCGATGATCGTCTAGTTCTATTTTATATGTATACAAGGAAGACCAAAAACCTCTACGAAACTCTCCACATTCCACAGGTAGACTAGGTATGCTGGCAACGGCAACGGCAACGGCAACGGCAACGGCAACGGCAAGGCTTCATTCAAATCAATCCTTTCCAATGAACCATATATGACGGATTATAAACTAAGGGTCCGTCGATTTATGATAGAACAAAGTAATAAACCTTGGGAATGCACATAAGTAAGTAAGTACAATGAGGTTTCTCGAACGCGTCTTAATTATTTCACTTTCCCATTCAAGACGTTCTTTGTTGAGGATAATATTATATTACCTTGTCTTTGGGTCTTGTTGATGATCTAGTTCTGCAGTTGTATCATATGTCAACTTTTAAAATTTTTATTATGGGACAGAAATATAATAGCAATTAAGATTTTAACCTGAAGTAATGTGCCCTTACCCTTAGCGGAGAATTGTTTAATTAAGAGATATAAAGTGTTTCATTGTGCACAGGGAACACTTTGAGATAAAGACTTCAGAATTTGGTTTGGAAGAATATCTTATAATTGATTTATGGTTTTTCTATTTTCCTCTTGTTCATTCTTGTTACCTGTGCCTGACTAATGTACTTAGACGTTTATAAAGACGTTTCCATAGTCACGTAAGAAGATAAGAATAAGTGCTGTATTTTGATTTGGAGTTTCCATTTATAATGCAAGGTCAGAGATATGGTATATATGTACATATATATAAAAAATATGCACGACTTGATCGCACGAACTTGCTCTTGTGGTTAAATACTGTATGTAACCCAACATTTAACATGCATGTAAATATATATTAAACGAGTAAATATTGAGAGAGTCGAAAACACTAAAAAATTGATTTTTTTTGTTTATAAAATAATGTTTTTAAAAATTTTTAAATGCATTATTGTTTAAATTATTGAGAAGCATCAGATTGCAAAATTATAACAAAATCGATTTAACCATGGCAAAGATATGCGCGAATAACCCAAAAATAAGACCATTTTACCTAATTCCGTAATATAAATTTTTTGAGAAAAACCTGAATTGCAGTTTTCTTACAATTGACTTGATTATTACAGGTACGAAGTTTAATCAAAATCGTTAGAGCCGTTTTTGAGAAAATTTTAAGAAACCAAAATATTTGTATGCCAGCTACCCGTTCTAGATGAGCTTAAACGAAAATTCGTATTTCCCCTCTAGGGAATCACATAAAAATACTCTGTACCAAATTTCATGCAAATCGGCTTACCCGCTTAGGCTCTAGCTCAAATTACAGTGGACGCACCGACGCACAGACATACAGACGCAGAGACCGACGGATGTCACAACGAAACCCACTTTTTCGGACTTCTCGTAGTGTTAGTTTTTATTATAACATCGAAATTTTTTTTTTACACGAAACCAATACTTGCCCTATAGAGCAATTGAAAATACAAAAATAAATAAGAAAGACTTTTATAGAAATTTCTTTGATCATTTAAGAGAATGTTATACTACGTTTTCATTAAGAACTAAACCGCGATTTAAATCTCTTCTTCAAATCTCGAAGATTAATACTACGTTTTCACTGAGCACTAAATCGCGATTTAAGTGGATTTAGCATAAATCCTCTTCAAATCTCCAAGATTTACCATACAAATTGAAATCTCCTCAAAAGAAGATTTAATACTACGTTTCACTGAGCACTAAATCGCGATTTAAGAGGATTTAGCATAAATCCTCTTCAAATCTCGAAGATTTACCATACAAATTTAAATCTCCTCAAATGAAGATTTAAAATAAATCTCATTGAAATCTTCTTGCAAGAAGGAGATTTTCAAATCAAACAATCCTAATTTTGTAGAACGCACCCTTTTAAACGTCAGTTTTTCCATTGAAATAAAAAAAAATTATAAAATATTTTTGCGCGTTAGCTGTAGGAATAAAAATGGAAGTATTTACAATGTATTTCATATATTTATAATAATTTTTTGGTAAACAATACAAATTCCAGATAATGCAACAAGCAAAACACACAAAAAACAACGGACAACCTAGACACTGGAGGATGGGGAGCTTCTCATTGAAGAGTGGGCCGAAAAATTGTGTTTTTTTTCTGTAATTATGGATTCTCCTATACCCTAATGTTATTTTGAAGAATAAAATGGTGTGATAACAATAGATTTAGGTTACTAGACTCATTTTTAATAAATAGTTTATTCCAAAATTAATTGTTTTATTGCTCAAAAATTGTTTTTTCCGTTCGCTATACGTTTGCCGATTATATTTGTTTTACTCTTGTCAAATTGAGTTGACAATTGAATGGCAATTCAGACTGAAAACGTCAATTTAATCTCCTTTTTTGTGGTGAAAACACTTCAAGATTAATTTTAAATCTCATACCTTAAATCCCGGATTATCTCTTGGTGAAAACGTAGTATAAATTTAATCTCATGGAAATCTTCTTGCAAGCTAGAGATTTTCAAATCAAACAATCCTAATTTTGTTGAACGGGAACGCACCCATGTAAACGTCAGTGTTTCCATTTTGATAATCAAAAACAAATTGTCAAACATTTTTGCGCGTTGGCTGTCTAGGAATATAAATGTAAGTATTTTAAATATATTTTATATAGGTATTTATAATAATATTTTACTAAAGAAAACAATTTCCATATAATGAAGAACCAAAAAAAAAAAAAAACAAAGGAAAACCTGGGCACTGGAGGATGGGGAGCTTCTCATTGTAGTGTGGGCCGATAAATTGCGTTTTTTTCTATAATTATGGATTTTTCTATTTTACGTACTCACTCTAATGTTATTTTGAAGAATCAAATGGTGTGATAACAATAGATTTAGGTTACTTAAACTCATTTTTAATAAATAGTTTATTGAAACTTAATTGTTTTATTGCTCCAACATTTTTTTTTCCGTTTGCTTTACGTTTTCCAATTTAATTTATTTTACTCTTGTCAAATTGACAATTGAATGACAATTCAGACTGAAAACGTCAAATTAATCTCCTTTTCCCTGGTGAAAACACTTTTAGATTAATTTTAAATCTCCTACCTCAAATCACGGATTAACTCTTGGTGAAAACTAAGCTTTAATCTCTCTGAGGTCCAGTTTTTCAGTGCGAAATAAAAGTTAAACCAGATTTAACTCTTCAAATTTGGTGATATAACATGTAAGTATTTCATAGCTAATGGCAATATGTAAATAGTTGTAGCTGTAGCTGTAGCACGTACCTAGTACTGTCAAAGTTGAAAGGGACGTCAATTGTATAGGTATACAGCGCAACAATGGTGGCACCTGGGGCGGCAATTATGGTGTCACCCCCAAAATGAAAAATAGTAAAATAAATGAAATTTCACTATTCCATATATTATAGGTAGTTAGAGTTAGATGATAGAACCAGTTTTGTTTCGTATTCTTCAGACAACTTTCTGTGAACCATCGTCCCTCTCACACGAAGAAACAAGTTGGTTGAAATTTTGTTGACGTTTTCTTATAATTTATTCTAAAAGGTCTTTTACCTTTCACACGAAAAACTACTTTTACGTTAACTCGGGATTAAAATATTTGCAGGATTAAGGATTAACTAACTCCGATTTAACTCCGAGTTAACTCATGCACTAAAAAATTGGAGCTCAGTGTAAGATTAGATTTGACTTTCAGTTGTCAAAAATCTATCGAAATCAAAATCAAACAGAGAGGGTGATTCTATGCACCACTATTATGGAACGGGCTGTTTCCGTAGTGTCGCCCTCTCTATTTCGATAGTGTTTTCACACGCAACTGTCAGAAAGATGCATTCAGTTATGCGATAAACAGATTGACACAGCAACTTCAACAGCAACTTTGACAAGCCCATCACTCATTTTAGAGCTAGTGGTTTTAAATGGCTTTGAATATAAATATTAATACAGCAACATCGACATCGACATCAACCTAAACCCTAGATTCGATGTCGCTGTGCAAATGATGCCAACTTTAAAGCGAAGTTTTTCAGGTTTATCAACACTAAAAAATGAAAATGTGACAACTTTTATGTATGTTTTTATGCTGTCAAAAGCGCTGTTCACGTTGGTAATCTATTTCACATGATTTTTGATGTCAAAGTTTTCGTTGCTGTCATCGTTTCTGTTGAAGTTGCTGTGCTAATCTGTTTCTCGCTTTAATCCAGAGTAAAATTGCAAAATTCGTCAAGTTAATGTGGAATCTACCTATAAATTGACTAAAAACATGTTACAGTAGTTAACTCGGGTTTAACTCCGATCTCGCACTGAAAAACTGGACCTGAGTGCTCATGTGCATAAATGCAAAGTGAATAAAATTTATAATTTTTCTGAAACATAATTAGTGAGGGAAAATTCCATTTTACTAAACAATTATTGTATCAAACAATTTTGACATTTATCTGGCTTAAAAGTTAAAAATTACAAAAAAGGCTTGAGCTAGCATACCCACACCGGGATATACCTTTATGTAAAGGTGCTGTGATGATGAAGCCCTCCGATACCATAATCGTATTCAAAGAGATTATGTGAATGATACGTTTCATTCACACAATCCAATTTAAGTTAATTCTGGGACATTCGTTGTCTTCTCTCAATTAAAACTAGTTGTGAAGCTTGTTCCACAGTTTATCAATCTTCAACCGTCAGTGATCATCTTTTTATTTATATTTTTATCACAGCAAGTTCCTTTTTGCTGCAAATGCTGCGCACAAACTGGATTTGGAAAAGAATTTTCTATATACTCGCAGTATGCATTCTTATATAGGATAGAACATCAACATAAGTGGGCATTTAATCTTCAAACGACATCCCACGGGACGAGACGACAAGTCGACGACGAAGACCGACCGACATCACGCACGATATAGCCATGTCGTCGATTGGCGTTTATAATCTTGTCATAAGAAGAAGATATGCAAGTTTGACTTTGTGCGCGCGGATATAGGAATTCGAACTGGTTGCAAATTTATGTATAGATGCCATTCCCAAACGTATACCTACCTATATAGAATTGAATTTGCATATAAATAGACGTTCAATATTCCTTCAGGAATAGATCCATCCATTCAGTCAGAGTGTAAAGTTGTATATTATTGTTTTGTGGTTGCATCATCATGAAAGTTAATATAGTTCTTAGTATTGTTGCAATTTTCTGCACTTTTGCGGCTTCTGAGAATGCAGCCCGAAACACAAGACAAGCAGGAAGATTTGGTCCAAGTTATGCAGGCAATTCGGTACCTAATTATGGACCGGGACCAGGACCAGGACCAGCCAGCAGACCCGGAAGCCAGAATATAAATCCTAGTTTGGGACCCAGTAATCGACCAACACTAACTTCGGGTTATAGTTTTGGAGGACCCGGTGCAGGAGCCGGAGGCCCAAGTGGCCGGCCATTAGGTGGATCTGTATATGGAGCAAGTAATAGCGGAGGAAGACCAAGCTTGCAAGGTGGACCAGGACCACGCCCTGGAGCAGTTTACAGAGGGCCACCAGTCAGTTCTGTTGGCAGACCCGGCAATAGTTACAAAGGCTAAGTCATATAACAACGTTAAGATTAATTAAAAGTATAATAAAGTTTTCAATTCCAATAAATGGTTCTTTATTAATTTAATTGATTGAGATGTGAATATATTTAGTGTTCCAAGATTCGAGGAAATAAATTCGAAAATTTCAAATCCTTTAACTTGAGAGATTGTTTGGAGTTTCCAGAGGAAAATTGAAACAAAACCTGAAAAAAAAAACTTTTTGTCTTTAAACCAGAGCTGTTAGTATTCAAGTAACACAGAGGTAACAAGTGTGTTTTTTTAGACGTGTGGTTTTTAAGATGAAATAAAATGCATATAATTTAATGTTATGGCCTGGAATTTAGCTTTATTATAAAGATAAGGGTTTGCCATTATGTTTTAAAAATGATTTCGGGCAAGTGGCCGCCACGGCTGGCTCGTGTAAATTCCAGCCGAGGCCCAATTTTCGACAGCTCCAATTTTTGTTGCGCGCGATGGTGGATGGACTCATTCGGGTCTTTTTCGATACTCTAATCCACAGCAGCAATAGCGTCTTCGGTGCGCACTGTACAGCGTCTCTGAGGATGCGCATTATCCACTAGAGTAAACGTGGTGCGAAACCGACCCATGGTTGGTCGAATTTATTTGATTTTTCGATTATCTCGACCGAATATTGGACTCAGCGCGCAATGCGTCGCGTGAATCGAACCATTATTTCGGTAGTAAATTTGCACGATTTGCGAACGTTGTTCAGGAGTATGTCTATTAATTTAATAATGAAATGGCAAACCTAACTGAGCATAAATCAAGTGACAGCTGTCAAAAAGACCAACTGCAAAAAAAGTATTGCCAGATTGAAAACCACACGTGTAAAAAAACAACCTTTATAACAATTTAACTGTTAAGCGCACCTCACTAAACGATCCTACATAATTCATCTTTTCCGTTGCAATACGAAGGATTAAAGGAGAGTTTAAAATAAAATTCACGCTATTCACAAATTATCACTCGGTAAAGTTCTTCTTTTTATTTTGCCAAAGTTGTAAAATGCCTAAAGCTCCAAGCTTGAAGAAATATTTAAAAAAAAAAAAAAGAATATTTTTCTTCTTCGTGCACTCATCATTATTTATTAAATTTAATTTTGTGCTGAGACGTCATAACATAATTTGAATTTATAAAAATTATTTTCAATCACAAAAATCGAGTTAATTTTCACAAAATATTTACTTCCTCTCAACCATGGTATCTTCCATGATTTTTGTATCCACGTCCATATCCATAACCTCGACCATTTCTATAACCATATCCTCTATGGCGGTATCCATAATCTGAGCGAGCTTGACGATTCAATGCTTTTTCATGTCCTGCAGCTGTACCTGTATCTCCATCTGCATCAACCGATTTTTCTGCAACAGATAGCTCTGAAGGTTTATCAGAAGCATCCGTTTTTGGAACTGTCGAATAGGCTGTAGCAATTATTATTGCCAATAAAAAACAAACAAAAGCGATGTGGAAACGCATAATTTATTATTGTACTTCAACTTGAAAATTTTTAGAACTTTAAATAAATCTGTTTAGCAACATGCAATGTTACTTTGATTGTGATCGAAATGGGAAGATGTTGACGCCTTTTTATACAAAGATATTCAAGTAGTTAGAAATGCGTCTTAGAAGATTAAATTATTTTAGGCAGGCAAAGGCAATAAGTTATTTCTTGAATTTTAATTTTAATAGGTACTTAGAAAGAATTTAGGAGAGGGATGGGTTCAATATTTATTAGAAACCAAAGATAAAATGATTGGTCACGGATCTATATGTAAGTGAGATCAGGCCCGTATATAGATATAGGCTGGCGGTGGGTGGAGGGCGCTATGGGCATAAGTGCGAAATTTCTAACATTATCTAAACGGTTTCTCTTTTGATACATTTATTTACAGAATTTAAAAATAATGAATTTTGAAATACAGAATTTCGCAATGCAGAGTTTTAGTCATACAGTATTTTGTAGAGCCAGAATTTTGAAAAACTGAATTTTGTCTACAGAATTTTAAAAACAGAAAAGAATTTAATCCTTAGGGGCCAGTTTTTCAGTGCAAGATAAAAGTTAAGTTAATTTGATGAGTTAACTCAGGATTAACTGAACAGATGCCTTTGACGTTTTATCCACCGAGTTTGTTAAGTCGTTCCGCGTGTATTTCCCAACAAAAAAATGCTTCCTCTCTTCACTGTGGGCTTTGTCAATCAGGAACGATTCGATTTTTTTGATCTGATCATCGAAAAGTATTGATGATTGAAATCAAAAATTTTCGTTTCAATCGATCCCAATCTCAATCATTTCGATGATTCTCGATTTTCCATCCCAATCTCAATCATTTCAATGATTCTCGATTTTCCATCCCAATCTCAATCATTGCAATGAATCTCTATTTTCGATATCAATATCTTTTGAATTTTTAATATATTTCATCGGAGAAAAGAAATATGGGTCAGAATGGGGTCGATCAAATCGGTACAGTATTCGTTAACTTCGGAGATTGAATTTCATCGAAATCGAAATAAAAACATTGTCTTAGTTTGACAGGTGTCAAAATATGCCAACATTTTTGTTACGGCGGATCGAAAAACGGAGTACGGCAATCGATTTAGGTGGTGGGTATAACCTTAGTCCCACGGCCGACATTCTGGGACCACTAGAACACTTAGTTTGACAAGTGTCAAAATATACTAAGATTTTTATTACGGCGGATCGAAAAACGGAGTACGTCAATTTAGGAGGTGGAAATTACCTGAAGTCACGCCAGGTCTCTAGGTCCTTTAGAACACTTTTAATTTGACAGGTGTCCAAATGTAAATTCATTTCAGAAAATACGCGCTACGTAACTCTGTACATCCTAACGTCGCACAGAGGAAAGTCCACGTTTTTATTTCACTCTACGGCCGACATATAGATGTTTACACATCAAAAATCGAATCGGAACAGTATGAAATAATGAATTGAGTACAATGAAAATGATCGAATGATCGATTGATTAAAATGATCGAATCATTTTGGTAATCGATTCTTGAACGATTCGATCATTTGAAATGGACGATTTACACAGCTCTACTGTGGGTTAGTTTAATTCTAGAGTTAGCTAACAGTGGTTTAACTCACCACTGGAAAACTGGACCTAAGACAATAAGACTAAGTTTTAATCAATAAAATCAATATTTAAAGAACTTTAAACGGTAAGATAGAAGAAAAATTAATATATAATATATATAGATATCTATGTATATATTTTATTTATACTTATATTTTTCAACACAAATTAATAGCTGACCTGGCCATCCAAATTCATCATGAGGATAACGAACTAAAATCTGGTCAGTGTTTTCTTTTTTTAAAACAAATTGTTCGAAAGATTAGGTAAAATCAGAGAAAATTAACCTACCCCCTAAGAAAATTGCTGTAGCCGCACCTGAGTGAGATTTGCAAGCTCGATGAGATTTGCGTGTTACATTTTGTGTTGTTGTAAATAAAAAAATGTTGAAGTGCTGTTATTGTTTGAAGTATTATTGCTAGAAAGTAAGTTCGAAACAATAACCAATTCACATACTTAGTAATTCTTTCAGAACCAATTATTTTTTTTTTTGTTTTAAATTTATTCCAATTGTATATTAAACATTTAAGCATAACAAATTAAATGTGTAATGAGTCACACAATAAAATGCATACATGAGTCAAATGTATTTGCTCTATATGAATCATGTTAGAAAGTCTAGTATACTAAAACTGTTTTAATTCTGATATCAATTAAAATACACGATATTGGATCGCTCATATGATGAAAGCCTTTAAGCTAAGCATTAAAACCATACATAAGTAGATATAAATTAATAAAACAAGAGCTTAACGTTAACAAACATTAATTTAGCTATGTGAACTTCTCGCCAAGAACGTGAAAAGCGGTCTTATTACAATTATTTTATTATTTTAATCGTGCAAAGTTAGATTAAAATCATTTGAGCCGTTTTCGAGGAAATTCAAAAAAATTGTGTGAATGCCGGTACTCACGGTTAATATGTGTAAACAACAACGATTGTCCAAGCGCGGTTCCATACTTGGATCCATATGTAAAGTCGTCCATATACGTTGTTGACTACGAGCACGGATCCAAAACGGACTAGTTTGCTTGAAGGGGATCTTCAGATTTTTGTCACTACTACGCAGAATCTCGTAACGTAACGTGCTACATTGTAAAGTGTGACCTCGTAACGTCGCACAGAGGAAATTCCATGTTTTTATTTCGGTCCACCGACGGCATAGATGTTTGCACATCAAAATATAAAAACAAAATCGATTCCAGAGATATCCGTTATAAATAGATGAGCAAGAGCAAACAAAATCAAATGTATCCTTTTGAGTAAGTAATGAACGCACTACATTTTCATCTCAAATTTTTTTTCTAGTTATATGAACAGGATTCCTCACCAAAATTTCTTAGTTTTTCTGCCTCAATTGTGAGGAAAAAAATTTGGATTCGTTTACTGCTTGAACACAATAGAATGCTGCAACTGGAACTGGAGCTGCAGCTGAAATAGTTGTCAAGAAGTCGTACGTGCTTTTGTTTTACGTGTCCACAATGCAGCTGCACAGCTTTCTGACATTTGATATCATTTGTTGGGTTCAGCTGATTGCATCTTTTCTGAATTTTGTGAACATGAGGAATTGAAGAGAGCTTAAAGTTCATTTCAACTCCTATATAAACTCTTATCGAGTTGAAATGGGCTTTTTCGCCGCCATCAATTTTGGAATGTCAAAAATGCTGCACGCAAAATTTAATAGTTGTTAAACTCTTCGAGCTGCGGCTGCAGCCCCTTTTACAGCTGCGTTGCGTTGTGTGCGCAACATTGAAATTGTGTGTTTTTAATGTTTTGACCAAAAATATTCCATATGAAGATAAGAATGTTTCGTACGTTTCACCCTCCAAAATCCATTTATTTACATTGTTGTATTCTTATCTGGCATATGAAAGTTCAAGATTGTAGGCAAATTAAAATGGCTGCCGATTTCTGTGATTTTGACATCTAGTCCGGCTGCAGCTCCAGTTGCAGCCTTAGAAGTTGCAGCTCCGTCTCCGTTGCGTTCAGGCAGTTACTAACTTTTTGACGCAGCGAAATCTCTGAGATCTTATTTTCCTGAACGCCTACATAAAGGGTTTTTCAACAGGGACGCTACAAAAGTAGAGCAACAGGGACAGCAAACGACGCCATATTTCTTGCCGCTCTTTTGACAATTCTCTTCAGTAAAGTTTGCCATTTCATGATGGAAAGATATAAGAGCCAACAACGAGTCGAAATTATTAAAATTTACTACCGAAATTCGGAGTCAGTGGCCTCAACGTTAAAGCGCTACAGCCAATTTATGGTCGTCATAATCTTCCTAGCAGATCAACAATTGAGTGTCTAGTGGAAAAATTTGAATTCACAGGCACAGTACAAAATGTTCCCGTGCCAGTGAGACAAAGAAGTGCCCGTAGTATCGAGAATATTGCCGCCGCTGAGGCTTCAGTTGCAGAAAGCCCAAATGTGTCTCTCACACGTCGTTCTCAAGCGTTGGGCATCTCTGTGACGTCGTTGTGGCGAATTTTGCGAAAAGATCTTGGCTTACACCCTTACAAGATTAAATTGACGCAAGAACTGAAGCCGCTTGACCACCAGAAGCGTCGTATGTTCGTGAATTGGGCTGAGCAACAACTTGAAAATTATTCGGATTTTCATCGAAAAATCATCTTGAGCGATGAGGCTCATTTCTGGCTGAATGGCTTCGTCAATAAAAACAAAATATGCGGTATTGGTCAGGCAGCAATCCACACGTACTCCATGAGTCATCATTGCATCACGAAAAAATTACGGTTTGGTGTGGTTTATGGGCCGGCGGCGTCATTGGGCCGTACTTCTTCCGTGATGATCAAGACCGGCACGTTACTGTGAATAAGGATCGCTACCGTTCAATGGTAACCGAATATTTTTGGCCCCAATTAGATAATATGGACTTGGACGACATGTGGTTCCAACAGGACGGCGCGGCGCCACAAGCCACACAGCGAATGTCACAATCTTATTGGAAACCAAGTTTGGAGAACGTGTTATCTCACGAAATGGTCCAGTGCGATTTGACGCCGTTAGACTATTTTCTGTGGGGCTACGTCAAGTCTATGGTCTATGCCAACAAGTCAGCGACGATTGAAGAACTTCGTACGAATATCGAACGTGAAATTGCAGCAGTATCGGCCGATTTACCGAAAACCGTCGAAAATTGGGTTCAGCGTCTGGACTTCTGCAAGCGTGCCCGTGGTGGCCATGCAAAATAAATCGAGTTCCATACATAATGGCATCGAACGTACTTTCACAGGAATAAAGAATTTCATTGATATGCGAAACCGTTTTTGTTTTATTTAAAAAAACTTTTCTAGCGCTCTTATTGAAAAACCCGATATATATCTCCACTTCCTTTTTTTTCAACTCCGGCGCAAAATTTATCAACCTAATGTTGTATTAGCGTAGGCATGAGTTTACTAAAATGTTCCCAATTCTTAACTAGTATCGCCATTGTAATCACTTATCATAAAAGCAAAACAAAATCCGGAAAACCAAGCATTATGGTATTAAATCAAATACTTTTTTATTTATCAGAAGCTGCCTTAAATTGAGCTTTCAATAAACCGAAATTCCTCTTCACGATATGCTGCATTTTATTGTGAAAGCTTGGTAAGTTGAAAAAAAATTATTCCATGAAACACCCTGCAATAGAGCAACAAATAAAGTAAATATTTAAACAAGTTGTTATTTCAGTACGTTAAGCTTTGTCAATAACAACTGTTTGGATGTGTTGTTTACTAATATAGTAAATTTTCTTCAGAAAACTTAATAAAATACTGTTTTTTTTTCTGGTTGTTATAGTGTTTGAAGCAAATATTTAGCGATTATGTTTTGAAATTTCAATACAACTGTGTTCCCCAAACAAAGAAAAAATCAAAATCAAGTTAAACAAACAATTAAAAGAGAAGGTAGTTTTTTTTTTTAATTAAAGCATTAAGGCCCATTTGCTATGAAACGAAACTCAAGAATTTAAATTCAACATAAGAGCTTATGTGACAGTTTATACGCTGAGGAAAAAGTATAAATATTTATGTTTCGTTTCAGCAAATGGCTCTAAATCACATTTCAAATATTTATTCTTCAATATTAATAATTTATCCAAAGTGTCCATGACCTCCATATCCACCATGTCCGTGTCCACCATATCCACCATATCCACCATACCCTCCTCGACCGCCATAGCCACCATAATTACCACGACCGCCAAATCCTCCACCATGACCATATCCTCCGCCATATCCGCCACCATACCCACCGCCATAGCCGCCAGCATAGCTTCCACGACCACCATATCCGCCATATCCACCATATCCTCGAGCCAATCGAACTGATTCATTTTCATGTCCAGTTTCAGCATCCACATCAAGTAATGCTTCCAACGGTGATAGACTCAGTGGATTCTCATCTGGCACTGCTAATTCCACTGGGGCTGCAACGACAGCTGAGCCAATAACGGCCAGACATGCTAAAGCTATTACGAATCGCATCCTTGTTTTGAATTTCAACGGTTTTGAATTTATGTATTTAAATCACTTCAACTTCAACTTCAACTCAGGTTCTGATGAGAATTGATGAGATTCTGGTCTTTTTATATATTTCTGTCTTCCAATATATCTGAGGCATGACGAATTGCTCTTCTAACTATTCCCTGCTTGCCTAAAGGCAGGTGGTTATGGTGTGGTGTATTTTTCGGAGGTGAGGAAGGAAATCATATGTAGGTATATCTACTTGCAATAAAAATTAACGAAAGCTAAGATGAAAAAACGTTAGTTACAGATTGGCTTCAAGTTCCAGACGATAAGTGAGCATCAGTGTGTATCTTGTGCTTCTTCTATTAAAATTACCAATTGCTGTAGGGGGTTGTACCTACCTGTAGCTTGTTGTTATTCGTTTTTTTTGCGCGTTATATCCCGTCTGCCTTTCTTGTGTTTTTTATAAATTGGCTAAAATGAGGTTGAATTTTTTTTATTATTTTTGTGTTTGTGTTCTGACCGCAAAAGACACTTTTGGGTTTTTATCTCATATCCCTCAAAAACTCGTATGACTATATATGACAGCAAAAGATTTACGGCTGAAGCTGATCAAAAGATATTGCATTGACCCTGGTTATGATTCAAGAACTTAGGTACATATATGAAATACATTTAATTGTGATGGAGAGCAATTCAAAAATGTGACAGGTGTTATGTGTATTTTCATTACGAAAATATTTTTGTTCTTACCAACCAGTATTTCGACTTTGATGTGGTAAAAATATATCGATTGGTGATTTTTATTTTAAAGAGATATTGCGCTTTAAGAAATCTTTTTTTTTTTTTTTTACTGGATACAATAGCGTCGTAGCAGTAAATTTTGTGTAAAAAAATACAATAAACTTTTAAAAAAAATCGAATAAAGAACCTTTGTCCTTTGAAGGTCCAAATTTATAAATGAGCTAATAAAGGTTGATTGCATTTGTGTTCGCAAATTTCAAAGTGCCAAATATTAGTTGGAAATGACACATTTAAGAAATTGGACGATAATGCACAATTGCACACCTTAATGCGTTATAATCGTGCAATATGCTAATGAATTATCAATTCTAAACGAAATTTTAAAGAAAATTACGGTAAAGTGGGGTAATTGTGAGCCATTTTGCATTTTTTTTTTTTTTTTTTTTCAGTATGCGTAGTATAAGCAAACGAAGGGATGATATAAAGAAAATTGTAGAAATTGTATTCATTTTAGCATTTACAATAAGTTATTCCAGTTTATAATTCTGAGATATCACAAATTTTCTTCCTTCAAGCCTAGTACGCAGATTGCGCTAAATTTTAGCTCCCGTTTTTCTCCCCAATCATCAGCTAACTGCTAAGTTCCTAGCTTAATTTTGACATAAGAGCATTGTGGAGAATATATCATAGATGGCAGCTGTTCTACGAGAAAAAATTATAGTCATAGTCAACAATTTCAAAGAATTTATTTTCGTTATTCCAAATTTAAATAAATTGGTTTCTTTTCTTTGATTGAAATTAATCGTTTGTTTGCAAATATTCTTCCATTATGATTTTTATTTTTAATAAATCAAAGTTAAGTCAAGAATTATAGAATCTGTCAAAATGTATATCGTGTGCCAGATAGCATGAGTTAACTCCGAGTTAAATCGGAGTTAGTTAATCCTGCAAATACTTCAATCCAATTTTTTCAGTGGAGAATTTAATTTAACTCCTATACTCTTTTCAATTTAAATATGCAGTACAGGCCATAGATACACCATATAAAGATGACAATCTTTCGTACGTTTCACCCTCCAAAACCCATTTGTTTACATTGTTGTATTTGTAATTTAATTTTGTGTCGATGAATATATGTGAATTGCAACAACAATTTAATGGGGTGGGTTTGTTCTGTTTTGCTAGATCGGCCATTTTTTATGTGCAAACAACGCAGCCATCTTTAAAAAAATTTCAACTCACCAGCTTTTCACCATGAAAATGGGGGGTGTTAGGTGGGGTATCGGGTTGTGTTGATAAAAACACAAATTTAAAGATGCTTAGTCCGCTGTTACACTACTACTTTGGCGTGATGAAACTTCTTTAAAATTTTTTTGAAAATTCATCTTGTAAGTCGTGCGCTATTTCGCATTAGTTTGATTGGTTATTGAAATCTTCAATGCTCTCTATATATGTATATTAACAACCATACAGGTATACATGTGGGCTCTACAAACAACGGAAACAAATGAAGCGACTTGTTAAATAAACAAGGAATACAATAGCATATATAACATAATGCTCATAAAAGCCCGGAGTGATTCGTTGAAAAAAATGACATTTGATATTAGCGACGCCATCACAGAAAAAAATGGACTTTCCATAAAAACTATTGATTACAAGTATGTAATTCAAGCCAATAACAGAGTTTTTTTTAATTCAAGCCAATAACAGAGTTTTTGTCATTGCATTAAACATGTAATTTATTAGCCCCGACGTTTTTTTTTTCGACAAATTTCCTCCCACCAAAAAATGTCAAATTCCATTGAGGGATGGCTACGATGACGATGGATTAAAAAACCTTTGAAAAATTCGAAAATTTTTCCATTTTATTTTCTGCTCCGGATTTTTTGTTTCTGGAATATGCAATTGTAGAACTATCTGGTGTTTTTTGAAGCGAAAAATATTCTACAGACGTCGAAATACAGTTTGTTGCCTTTCAGTCGAGTAATAGACTGTCAAATTTCATGTCTTCGATGTCAAAAAATCCAAAAATTTGAGATTTAATTTCTTGAAAAGGGCAATTTTAGAGCTTTCGTGACTTTCGTAAAGAAATATTCGTCAAAATAAAGTTTGTCTCCTATCTGTCAAGCAATGTCAAGTTTCGTATAAAATTGAATTTTTATTTCGAAATGAAATGCCTTAACATAATATGCATGTCTGAAAAAAAGTATATGCAACCGACTTTTTTTCACCCGGGATGCATTTAAGAGCACATCCACATAAGTCAAAAAATATATGGCTACCAACCTTCGGTAATGAATATTTTTCAGCAACCGATCTAAGCGCCACCTAAACATCTCAACATTTCAACAATTTATATCCACTCTTATGTTCACTCTTATAACAGACCTAAGTTATATTCATTTTTCGATTTGTATTTGTTTGCGTGTAAAAATTTGCTGATATCACTATTTACTTTCTCAAAAAACACGCCTATTGTTTTTTTTTAATCATATTCACTGTTTGTTACAGTAAATTGAGAGTAAAAAACAAAAGACAATCGAATATACTTAAATCGATTATAAATTTTCACTTTCAAAACTTGTTTCCTCAAAATTATCCATATAAGGTCGGGTTAGCACTTTATAACTCGTAGCTCAATTTACTATACTTTTCGAACATACTCGTGGCATTTTTAAAATAACCGGCATTTTGGTGGTGAATGGACGCCAAGTGCATATGTGTGCAAATAAATCATGGTGAATGGATGCCAACTGCATATGTGTGCGTGTTTCTCCTGAATTTCCCCTGAATTAGCTTGTAGGCAAACTCGGATGACAGCCGAGATTGTCATCTTTATATGATGTATCTATGGTACAGGCCTTATGGCATAGAGCTTTTGCCAACACACTGGTGCCTTTGCCTTCTGCTGCATGCACGGCATCTTAACTTAAGCAATTGCTTAAAGAAACTGACTTACAATTAAATTGTTTGAGCTCACGTACATCCCACCATAACCTATCTGCTCCCCGAGTGAAAGCTGAAAGGAGTAGGAGACTGATCGCCAGTTTGCAACCAACCCTTATTGGAATTGTGTTGAATCAGAGTTACCTTGTTGATGGAAATTTATATCGCATTTTCTTTGGTTTTTTGCTATGTAACTTTCAGGATTTAAGTTTTTTAGAGCTTTTGATAGCAATATTTGTGTGAGATTTGCGGCAATTTTAAATGCTCACTACGGTAACCCTCTGAGAGCTTTGAAATAGAGATAGCTTATTGAAATCCATATAGTAGGTAACGTAAATTTAATTTTTTTAGCTGTAGCTGCGTACCACTCGGCTTAAACGCTTGGCTAAATTTTAGCTTGGCTTAGTTTTGGAGAGAATTTTGTATAAAAGCTAAAATTTAATGCGATTTCCATACTATATTCTTCATCTGTAAAGAATATTAGAATTAAATATAAACATGGTTTCTCATCCAGAAATCAGAAGAAGTCTGTATTTCTTTTTTCTGTCTTCTTATTTGATTAACTGTAACAGAAAATAATTAAGCAACTAAAGCCTTAACTACATTGACCACTTTTTGCAAAATTACAAAAGTAAAAATATTTTTGTTCCCGATAGGGCAGTTGTTTTGTGAAAAAGAATACACATTTTTTTTTAAACAAAATTTAAGCTTTCTGCATCATTTTTATGAGTTTTCCAGTTCAGAAACACTATCCTAAAATAAGTTTCACTTTTTGGCCAATGTAGTTAAGGCTTAATACAAAATATTCATTCACACTCTTTGACAGAAAAAGTGAGTATTTACAATAATTAATGGGTCAATCACCCGTACTGTTTCAATTTTGAACGAGACTTTTAAGGCCCCGACCCATAAAATCCGTCGATTGCGTTGCGGCAACGGATCCGTTGAAGCGGACGGATGGAACGGATAAGAGGGACCCAATGAATACGTTCTTTCCTTTGTCTGTTAATTTATTTCCTTGTGCTTGTGGTTGTTTATTTTCTCTATTTTGTGTGAAGTTAGGCCATTTGCGCTGAATGAAATTGATTGTAAAAAGAGCTCAATTTAGTTTTTAGTATGATATTTTGTGCGCTTTTAAAGTAATTTTGATGCACAATTGTAGCCTGGCATTTTGGCTTTAATTAATTACCTTAATATTAATATTCCAACATTTAACACCAAAGTTATAAGTTTTAAAGTGGACTCATATCAATTGTTTTTAGGTTTTTGCACAAACCAGCCATTCTCCACTGAAGCTCGTCGATGAACAACAAACAAACAACAACAGATACCTTTTTCTTTTTTTCGATTTCTCTTGACAACTGATGTCAACGGATCTGCCGGAGAGAAAAGTTAAAAGTTCAGCTACTTTTTGCGTTGCGTTCGGCGCATGCGTTGCTTATGGGTCACTTTTCATAAGTACGTGTGTATTTAATCAAGCTGTCAGTTGTATACGTCAACGCAACGCATGTGACGGATTCTATGGGTTGGCCCCTTTATTCCTTACTAACTTTTGCTTCAATGGTACACGGAATAAAGAAAGTTGTGTGTGTATTAGTAGTTAAATTTTCTTATTCCACTCGAATCAAGAAAAAAACATTTTGTCCGTTTCATTTCAAACTCTTCACCTCTTTTGCCTATATAAACTACGATTTCCCCAGGTTGAATTGCTCTAGTCTGTGATGCCCAATTAGAATGAACTAGGCGATTAATAAATGTCACCTGTCAGATTAGCGGGAATATTAATAATGTTGTTCGGACTTCGAAATGATATCAAGGCATGTCTCCTCGAACAAAGAAGTCTTCGAAAAACAAAATGTATTAAAAATGAAGGTATGAAGGTGGTGAATTAATTATTAGTAAAATGAAATTTATTATTTCAATGATTGAACTATACATTACCACTGATTATTGAAAAATTTAACTTCTTTTTTATGGCGAAGTTTCGAACCGAACTAATTTTTTTTTCACTAAAGTAATAATTCAAGCCATCAGATTTATTTTTGCGTCCAAATAATTACTGACTTCACTTTCTAAACGTCTCAAAATTTGTAATGATGGTTTTCAATGAAAGCTATAACTGGCAACTAAATCTAAAGTTGATAGTGGGTACTAGGCTTGCGTTGCTGTGCCTGAGAAATCATGTTATGAATTTAATTTAATTTCAGTTGCTAGAGCTTAAGCGGTTCGGAGCAATATAATGCCATTCCATTATTTAGATTATTTCCTTTCATTTGTAACGCTAACTCCAAATTCTCACTTCTTTACTATTGACCACGCGCTTTTGCTTTAGATATGTATTAATTACTTAACATTTAAAGTTTCTTTTTTCGTATTATTTTGTGGATCAAAGAAAAGCATAAACTATTTTAAACTATCTAGCCCTAACGCCATCCTTAAAAAACAAAGTATTTAAAATCTTAAAAATTAACCTTTTCCAATCTTGCCATTTTGTTCACAATTACGTCATAAAACAATCCTATATAACCTCTTTCAAACACACAACCAAAATTTGAAATGGGATAGTTTGCATTTCCAACCCCATTTCACCCTATAAAAACATGTATTTTGAAAAACATTTGGCCTTAAATTCTTTCTTTAACCACAAAAAGATTTTTTTAAGGGATACCATTTGCTTGCAATGATCCCTCTTCACCCTATAAAATGAGAGAAATGTCATCAGCTAGTTAAATCAGTTGTACGAAAAAAGGGGTGCCTAAAGAAGTATAGGTATCCGCTCCCCGACGCTTCACAGTTTTGAGACGACAACCGAATGTGAACGGCATCGACCATTTTATGAGAATAGGGCTAAATATCTGTCTTTTTTCAAAAATTGCATACTACGTTCTAAGTGATATAAAGATAAATGATGATGTAATAAAAATATGCAGGTAACATTGCACAGTAATTTGTCCACCTTTTTAAAATTGCATAACGTGCTATAGCTTTTTAGTTGAAATGATTTATTTGTATTTAGATTTTGATTTCTAACGTCCATATTATGCATTTGCTTAACCCAGATTAAAAATTCAATCCAGGTTTAAATTAATTTAAATATTACCATTTAATCCAATTCATTATATTATTCTAAATCTACATTCCATGGCCAGGAGAGCATTTTAAGTACTTGTATTCAGACTATTTTGGACAAGGATAGTTTGGTCTTAGATCTAATAAATCCGGATTTAAAAAAAATTTGTGTGAGTGCCGGGACTCACGGTTAATATGTGTAAACATCAACGTGCGCGGATCCAAAACGGATTGTTTTTGCTTGAAGGGGATCTTAAGATTTTTTTCACTGAACGCACCCATCCTAGTATGCAGACCGTAACGTTGCACACCGTAAAGTTGCACGACGTAACGTTGCACACGAACGTTCACGTTATTTTTTTCACTCTACCTCCAGCATAGATGTTTACACATCAAAAAAATCTGGATTTAAGGTCCATTTAAATCCAAAGTGAATAATTTGGCTGTAAATGGAACTTTACAATTAAATTGATTGCTTATCATTTATCACGACTTAATGCTGTCACGAAATGTACCAGCCCTCGTAAACAAGTTTAACATTACAGGTTACTCACATATTGTAAGCTGTTGTATAAGAAGTATATTCATTATTATTTGTTTGGAGGCCTGCCCATCACAATCACAGTACACATATTAAAGGTAATATCATTAGGTTTGTTCAACGAGGCTGTTCGGAACAGTTTAGAACCGTTTCGAACAGAAAAGTACAACTTTTTGCTGTTCAATGAGGAATTTTCTGTTTTAAACTGTTCTGGTTTGCTGTTCAATGAGTCTGTCTAGAACACTTTAGAACAGTTTCGAACAGGATTTTCTGCACTAGCTTTTTAGATAGAACAACTTAGAACAGATTTCTTTTTATAACTTGTTCTGACTGTGCTGTTCTGTTCTAATCTAACAATTTTGTCACTGAAAAAAACTATAAGCGTTTTCATTTTTTTTGTCATATCTACGCATCTGTGAAAATGGCGGATCCAATGTCTTTCTACTTGTCAAAATGCTTATATTTGATGTTATTTCTAGTTATGTCATGTGCAGTTTTCGTGGGCACTCGAGCCGCCATGTTTAATTTCTGACTGACAACCTGCGCAATATGTTACCTTAGATTGGTGTTCTGTGCATCACAATATTTTAAAAATAAAAGCAAAAAGAATGTAATTCTTAGTTCGGCTACAGCCTAAATGATTTTCCTTAAACTTTAAGTAATGCGTTTTTAAGGGAACTTTGATATTTGAATTTCGAGAAAACTGTTTATTTTTGATTTTTATCAAAAAACTATTTATAAGTCGTTTTTTTGTTTTTGAAAGTTGAAACTTGCGTCTTTTAACACTATCTAGAATATTTAAAAATAATATATTATACCCGATGTCATATAATTTGTATGCAGACGCATCGAAAAAGTATGTATATCTACCTACTTAAGAATTTTCAAAAAATTTGATTTCAAAATAATATTTAAAATTTGACAATTCAAGAACAGGTTGAAGATTTTATTTGAAATTTCATTTTGAATTGAAAATTAAGAAAAGCTTAAAACTAACGTATCAAAATGTTTTCTAAAAAATATTTAAAAAATTGTATTTTTGAAAGCAGGGGTCCATATGAAACGATTTCAACACTTTTTCCTTTTTAAATTTCCACTTCACAATAATAATTTTTACACGAAACATTTTTACATATACATAAATAAAGGGTTTTTCAAGTAGAGCAACAGGGACAGCAAACGACGCCATATTTCTTGCTGCTCTTTTGACATTTCTCTTCAGTAAGGTTTGCCATTTTATGATGGATGAGCCAACAACGAGTCGAAATTATTAAAATTTACTACAGAAATTCGGAGTCAGTGGCCTCAACGTTAAGAGCGCTACGTCCAATTTATGGTCGTCATAATCGTCCTAGCAGATCAACAGTTGAGCGTCTAGTTTAAAAATTTGAATCCCCAGGCATAGTACAAAATGTTCCCCTGCCAGTGAGACAAAGAAGTGCCCGTAGTATCGAGAATATTGCCGCCGCTGACGCTTCAGTTGCAGAAAGCCCAAATGTGTCTCTCACACGTCGTTCTCAAGCGTTGGGCATCTCTGTGACGTCGTTGTGGCGAATTTTGCGAAAAGATCTTGGCCTACATCCTTACAAGATTAAATTGACGCAAGAACTGAAGCCGCTTGACCACCAGAAGTGTCGTATGTTCGTGAATTGGGCTGAGCAACAACTTGAAAATGATTCGGATTTTCATCGAAAAATCATCTTCAGCGATGAGGCTCATTTCTGGCTGAATGGCTTCGTCAATAAACAAAATATGCGGTATTGGTCAGGCAGCAATCCACACGTACTCCATGAGTCATCATTGCATCCCGAAAGAAATACGGTTTGGTGTGGTTTATGGGCCGGCGGCGTCATTGGGCCGTACTTCTTCCGTGATGATCAAGACCGGCACGTTACTGTGAATGGGGATCGCTACCGTTCAATGATTACCGAATATTTTTGGCCCCAATTGGATGATATGGACTTGGAGGACATGTGGTTCTAACAGGACGGCGCCACAAGCCACACATCGAATGTCACAATCAATTTTTTTGGAAACCAAGTTTGGAGAACGTGTTATCTCACGAAATGGTCCAGTCGCTTGACCGCCTCAGTCGTGCGATTTGACGCCGTTAGACTATTTCCTGTGGGGCTACGTCAAGTCTATGGTCTATGCCAACAAGCCAGCGACGATTGATGAACTTCGTACGAATATCGAAGGTGAAATTGCAGCAGTATCGGCCGATTTATGCTTGAAAACCTTCGAAAATTCGGTTCAGCGTCTGGACTTCTGCAAGCGTGCCCGTGGTGGCCATGCAAAAAAATCGAGTTCCATACATAATGGCATCAAACGTACTTTCACAGGAATAAAGAATTTCATTGATATATAAAACCGTTTTTGTTTTATTTAAAAAAAAAACTTTTGTAGCGCTCTTATTGAAAAACCCGATATATGTAGCTTTATTAATTTCCCGTGATTGTAAGACCTCAGCCTTAAAGTAAGAAGCTTATAACTTGAGTTCTGAGATATAAACTATTTCAAGTTGTGAAAGTTGTGAGAACATTTAAGATGACAAAAGGTAATATTAGTATTATATGAAGCACAAACAAATTTGTTATTGAAAAATTGAAGATTTCAATGAAACATGTGATTCTAAAGTACGATAGCAATCTGGTTTCTAATGTTTGGCTAAAATTTAATAAGAGCATTGAATATTCAAAACAAAAATATTACTTTTAATCAGTTTTTCAGTGCGAGAATAAAGTTTAACCCAAGTTAACTCATTCAACTTGATGAGTTAACTCAAGATTAACTGAACTGATCATTTGTCCACCGAGTTTATTTAGTTGTTCCGCCTGCATTATCCAGCAAAAAACTGCTTCCTCAGTTAAATGTGGGTTAATTTAATTCTAGAGTTAGCTAACTCTGGTTAAACTCTCCACTGAAAAACTATGGGTCTTTATGACGTAAAATTTTGAAAAAATGAATTTGAACAAATTTATTTTTAATTTTTTTTGTTTTCAAAATATTGAGTCTGCAATTCTTCAAAAACTATTCGCTGAAATGATTTTATTTAAAAACAGAACCAAAGAATGGATATCTGGCTTATAAAAAAGGATAGCATGACATTGTAAGTGTTGCCATTGTTTTTTTTTAAAGGTTTGTTTGTATTACAAGTTATTATTTTTAGAAAATTGGCTCTACCGCCTACACAAGGGGAAAAAGATCCCCCTAGCCTTTTGTCACCCAGAAAACTGGGTTTCACAATTCTGTCTGATTTGTTTGCATGTTCATGTGTAGAAACAGCTACAGCCCTAAAGTCTAGAGCGATTTTCTTTAAACTTGGCTCACAGTCAGAAAATTGGCACTTAAGTAACCAATTTGAAATATTAAAGTGCAATATCACATTGTACACTCACCTGAATAAGTGCCACTTAGATCTCCAATGTTGGTGACTTAAGTTTCACTTAAGCTGGCTATGAAACTTAGGGCCAGTTTCACACTCAGAAAAGTGACACTTAAGTGGGGAATTTGAAAGATTAATTCCCAATATCAATGTTCACTGTTACTTGAATAAGTGGCACTTAAGTCTCCGATATTGGTGACTTAAGTGCCACTTATCCTAGCTATGAAATTTAGCTTAAATTCCTAATATGGGAAACTTAAGTGCCACTTATTGCGGTAAGCGTCGACTGTGAAACTGGCCCTTAGCCTTAAATCCTAGTATGGGAAACTTAAGTGCCACTTATTCCGGTAAGTGTCGACTATGAAACTGGCCCTTAATCTCCAAATTTGTTTTTTGAAATATATTTTCTTAGGACCAAAAATAATTGTACTTGCTATTATAGCTGCTATCGAAAGCCGCTCCTACGGCTTGGATTAACATATAATAAGAACGTTAACTGTAATCATATCTTGGAATCAAAAATAATAAAAATCAAAACGCCTCAAGAATTAAAATGTTGATGTTCTTAAAGTCCTAAGGCTATAAAACTTAAACCTCCAATAGATATTATAAAAGATATGTATGTATGTATGTATAAGACATTAATTCTCACACGAGCAATGGCCATTAACAATAGCTCGAAGAAGATTCATCACATTTTTGGGAAATCCATCAAATTAACCTAAAATCAAAATAAATAACGCAAAAGTTAACAGGTTCCTCTTCTTAAATAATTCAAAAATTATTCTTACCAAAACTGATTCAAGTTATTATAAACTAAAATTCGCTCATTAATATTAAAGGTTCGTTAACATTTAGAAATTTAGACTGAGTCATGCCCCCAACTGGCCTTCTAGTCGGTGTTTTGTTTATTTGTTTTTGTTATTGTTTCTTTCTTCTTTTGACAAACAAATCTTATTGTTTAATTTTTATTTTTTATTTTTTGAATTAAAAAATCATTAAAATAAAAGCTTTCTCGACACTTAAATTGGTAGCTAAGCTTACCATGACAGTCACCTACTCAAGAGACTGTATAAGACGTTTTTAAGTACAATTAGATATGTACCAAATTTTGTACCCTGGGGAAGAACCCATTTACGTATTTGCTTACTACACCTGATTTAATAGAGATTGTGATGTGGGACTATCGTTTAAGATTAAATTGGATAGAAAAATATACAAAAATATGTCAAGCACAACAAAGAAAAATTATGACAGATCATAAACAAATATTAACATTTATATGAAATTAAATTCACCGAGAGACTTAAATCAAATTTCCATGGTTGTATAGGGGGTTTTCTTGAGATATAAAGTGGTTGTTGATAATAGTTATTAAATATACAGCTTAAGGAAATAATGTTAACCAAATATCGTATCGAGTTAAATTTTAATACAAAAACAAATAATATTAAACCTTTGTTTACGGATTTGATTAAACAAATAATCAACGTTTGGGTTAGTTTAAATTTTGAAAGTGTTAAGGCTTAAAAAGTGGGTTTTTTAGTTTTAAGCCTATCACGCTGCTGATTCGAAACGAAAAATCCCTTACAGAAATGACACAACGAAACAAATTTTATTCTGTTTTTGGTTTGGCAGTACGCTGTTGCTGTTAAAAGAGCAAATTTGATAATAATTGTAGCAGATTATTTGGAGAAGTCTCCACTGTTTCTTTGCTCATAGAATTAATTGGCCGGACTATTAATTGTGTGCCGATAAGTGACATCTTACATCTGAGTTATATTCGTGTTCGTATTTGCTGTTTCTTTCATCAAAGCATGGTTTTCTGTGATTTTTTTTGAGTTTGGTTATATTTTGTTTGGTGACACTTTTTTCACTGTGATTTTCGTAAGTATTCCTAGGCTTAGGCTGACAAATCAACAATGATTCCAGAGATATACAGACGTAAACGACTCTGCACGGTCAAGATTCAGATTCGTCATCGTAATGCTATGTTAAATCTAGTGTTAGACTTTTTTTTTAATTCAAAATTGGCACTCGGTGCCGAATCTGCCTGTAGGCAAAACAGGCAATTGCCTAGGGCGGCACTTTTCTAGGGCGGCAGAATCAGTACAATAATTTCAAAGCGAAGAAATATTTACACATCCGTCTACTTCAATAACTATACTTCCCTATACTTTTTTTCTTTTTTTTTGTTGTCCATTATAAATTTGTAGGATTATTACGGGGCCTTAATTCAAATTGCAAAAAGTTCGGAATGCGATGAAAATTGAAGTTTTAAAGCAACGCAACTCTGCTGAATGCTGTAAACATTGCTATACGAAAATGAACATTAAAGTGGATTTCATTTCAAAAGTTCGGAATGCGATGAAAATTGAAGTTTTAAAGCAACGCAACTCTGCTGAATGCTGTAAACATTGCTATACGAAAATGAACATTAAAGTGGATTTCATTGATTTGATGAGCAGCCGCCAGCCGTTTTCAATCAATACAATCTCTTGAAACAGTTGATCCAAAATTGAAATTTAAAGCTGATTTTGTATGTGCTGTTGTCACCCTATCTTCTCTCGCAGTATCTCAGCCAAAATTTGGTATTTCTTTAACGCAAAAACATTCGTTTAACTTTAAAAGCAGCAAAGCGCTTGTCTAAATTTTTGAAAGCATTCTTTATCCAGATGACGTTTGTCATTTCATAACAAAAAATGAATACAAAATTATTTCTGAAGAGGGAGATTTTGAGCTTTTTAGAAAGCTAAGAGGAACATATCCGACGTATAGACGGTACCTATACAGTCAGTTAAAATGGACTTGTGTCATGAATCAATCAATGACAAGAAACTTCAGGGATCTCAGGCGTCAAGCAAAATCCATTACAGCCATAATATTGACTTGTATTCAAAAACTAGTTTTATAGAAGTTTTAAGTCTCAAATTTAGCACGGTTTTATGAATTTAGCGTTTTATTCAAAGCTAGTTTTAAGTTTTCGAGTTTTAGGTGTCAAAATAATTTTGAATAAACCGATTTGTCCACTTTCAAACATCTTAAAAACTATTTCTGTCATAAAACTTGTTTTGAAAAAGTCAATAACATGGCTGTTTGTCTTCTCTATGAGTTAATTGGCACGGATTTTCTTTTCCACCAGCTGTATACGATGGAAATAACGAAAGCAGCATCTGCAGCACTGGCGAAACCACCAGATCCAGCTTTTTATTATGGCAAAAACAACCATCGGATACAACATCTTCATATCATCAGCTCCCAGCTGTGTTGCGAATCGAAATTATTTAAATCAACATTTTTCCCAAAAGTTGGAACACTTATATATCTACCGACTGAGTCCTAATTGTTTTTTTTTCCGTATTCTGCAGTGAATTTTTTCCAACCGCAGTTTCTTTTGAGAGTGTTTTTTGTGCTTATATTTAATTTTAGTTCTGTTTCATTGTTATATCTTTCAAAAAATAGTAGCGTTTTACTGAAAAACATTCATTAGTTAGAAAAGTTGTTTAAAGAGTTTAAAAACAAAAAGTTTGATATGGGCTTGCAACTAAACGATTACTTTAACTAGAGTCGATGTTTTTCCTTAAATGAGTGTTGTTTAAAAATTTGCGCCAATATACATATTTAACCAAACTTCTGCTGTTGTTAATTTAAAATGTTTGTCAATTTTAAACTATTTTGCTTCACACTTCACATTAACGGCTTTAAGATACTATTAACGGTTCCTGTATAAGTGTTGCATCAGGTGAAGCTAGCTTCTTGAAACTAAAACCTATCTTCGCTCAACAATTACTTAAGAGCGAATAACCGCCCTTGCAACTATTTAAATTGAAAAAGCCATGCTTAATCGCATTGAAGAAGAAGAAATCGCTACAAGATATCCAAAAATAAAATCGCGCAGAGCAGCATTTTAGTTTAAAAATTTTGTAAACATTTAGGTATGTAATTTGTCGAAAGCATTTGATTGTTATTAAATAAAACCCTTTGTAAATGTTAATGTCGTCGTTGTCTTCTTTTTTTATTTGAGGCGGAAAAATATCAATTTTTACCTAGGGCGGCAAAATTTCCACCTGGCACTAATCAGCGATTCTACTTTTTTGTTCATAAAATATTTAATTCCATTGGATCTTTTTCCACCCAATTTCACTGTAGCAATTTTACCAAGTATCACTAGAAATACATTTTGAATAATTTATAACAGTTTAATCAGTTTGTAGATATGGGTTGCAAAACATTAGAACAAAATTTACCTACTTCAAAAACATTTTTTAATCACCAATTCAGCAAAAAAAATACACAGAACTAGAATTGAACACCTTATTGTAGAATAACAGGCACTTTTTTCCAAGAGTGATGGTCATCCGTAAAAGGAGCTGTTGTGGAATTTAAGATCTGCTTTGGATGTGCTTCGTCTAAGGGCGTTTCAATAGGCTGTAAAAGATGATGTTTTGGATATGCCGTCTCTGATTTACGAATTACATTGGAAGAATCTGAAAGCATAGGCAAATGGTTGAAGGAGTTCTTCACGAATGATTTATTGCAAGTTATTTACCTCTTCGGAATCTTAAAAAATGATCTATTTTTCTATCGTTTGTTTGAATTTTGTTATTTTCCAAAGTTATCGATCTGCCTTTTCCAGAACTGGGTACTGCTGATATTCGTTGATGTATTGTTTGCACTTTCCTTGGCACGTTATCATCTGCAATTGCAAGTGTCACATACAAAGAAACTAACATAAGTGGGATAACAATAATTGGTTGTTTCATTTTAGACAAAAAAAAAAAAATAAATAAAAAGCGTAAATATACAATATTCTTAGTTAGATGTGAATGAAAATAAAACTTCAACTAAAAACCTCAATTATTGTATTTCCAATATGAACCCAAAACTTGCAATAAATATTTGTTATCATACTATATTGACCTTTTAATGTGATTGTTGGTGTTATAATTTTTTTTTTTTTTTTAATTCTGTAAAAGATTATCAAGCTTCAAGCTTAATACACCTACTTCAGTTCGTCATTATATATTTTTAAAAACAAAAAAATGACAATCAAAATTTGATTAGACGAATTCATCAAATAATCATTTAATATTTATATTTACCTCATATTCTGGTGTGGGTATTCGTTGTTTTGATTTTCATAACATAAATAATAAATTGCAAAACTTTAGGATTATATGAACAAGACAGTAGATTCTCTGTTGACGAAATCAAAAATTATTAATATTATTTTAATGTTCATTTCATATGAATGCCAAACAATTTTTTTTTTAAATAATTTTGGTTTTAATCATATGAGATTAGTTATGTTTTTCAGTCTATTTATAACCCAAGTCAAATGAACAAATTTGAAGAGATTTGTATTTCTATCTTTATCTTAGCACGGCAAGGACGATTTCCACTGTATTGCAATCGATCGAATTTCGATAGTGGCAGAGGCAATTGTCACAGTATTTTCCTAGATTTTAGACTCCTAAACATTAAAGTTAATCTCCCACTGCAAAACTGCTTCTGAGTTAAATCGAGTCTAATTTATTTGCTGTATTAACTAACTCTGGTTTAAATCATATTTAGCTTAGCACTGACAAACTGGCCTTAAGTTATTTAACAGTCACGTTATTCACTATGGATTTAAATGTACTTTGAATCCGGATTTATTTAATTTATGTCCATATTATAATTCTCACAAATAATCTAGATGTAAGTACATACATAAACTGTTGCCCCTGAGAGCAGTTTAAATTGAATTGGATTTATATGTGGATTTAACGAAGGAATAATATATGGAATTGGATTTAATTTTTCGGTTTAAATTAATTTAAATCGGGATTTAATTTTTAATCTGGATTAAGCGAGTGCATAATATGGGCGTAAAAGTCAGATATGTGAATCATCGTGAACAAAAATTCTTTCACATAATATATTTTCCATGAAATCGACCATCAACCTCTTGCAGGGTTGCCGCTATCTTCAATTAAAGGTGATTATTTTTGATTTTATCGATAGGCATGATATGAGATTTTTTTTTAATGTATAAATATAGGAATGATATATTTTTATATTTAACGAGTAATAAACAAATTTAACTACCTGGTGGAATTGTGCTTAAGGAAAAAAATATTTGATCAGAAAAAAATGTCGATTTTTTTTTAAATAGGAAGTTTTCCACTTGTGCTTCATATTTAAAATATGAAAAAATATCAGTTTTCCAAAATTTTAGAACCCAATTTTCTTTTAAAATATCAAGAGTAGGTATGTTTTTTATTTGAGAAAAATAAGTTAACTAGGCAACTCTGAAAGGGGATGATGTTCGCAAATTTTGATTTCACTTGTCTATTCTTAACCCAAACAATAATAAATAAACAAGAACAAAATACCCAATGACTTGCATTAACACTTATACGAATCTTAATACCAGACTATTACTAGACTATAATTTTCAATTAGTTTGTGAAGCATGATGGATGAAAAACATTTTTAACGATGCGTAGTGAACTTTTATAGGACTTTAATTCCACTATTTTTGGTTAACTTTTCTTAAGCATGGTCATCCATGATAAGGAATTTCCATTTAAATACAATGCATTTAAAAGTTTTATGTTACTGTAAGCCCCCGGATTGGTCTAAATTGACCAGTAAAACAAAAATGTTACTTCAGAAATTTCTAAATTTCTAAAATTCCATTGTGATGGGATTTTACGATGCATGTATTCATCAGCAGTACCAAATATAGAAGGCAAAAATCCCAAATTTGTCCATTTGTCAATTTCTCTGCTTATGGTTTACCGTTCAATCTTAGGATTTCGAGCAATCCAGGGGTTTACAGTAAAATATTAAACAACTTGTTGAAACGCAACAATTTCTACTATTTATTGAAACATAGTGCGATAATTGAATTTATACCAAAATGGTTTTCAAAATAAGAAATGCTCCGAAATATGTGCATACAAAACACATATTTGCAGATCTGAATCCATTGATTAAAACGCAGTCTCTTAAACTTCTTTATTCTTCGTTATCATTTTTCTCTTTTTTTTTCAATGAATCTCAACTTTTTGTTAGATATATTCTATATCTATAGCTTCTTGGAAGGGCACATTTTATCTTCGAAATCAACTTAAATTTAAATTTCCACTAACAACATCATACGCGGATATGCAGTTTGGATTTCGAGAGCAACACCCTACTTTACATCCACGCCTGAGGTTCCAGAATGACATTGTTAGCACCCTCAATAACTGTCAGGTATCTGTTGGATGCTTCCCGGATATAGAGAAAGCATTTGAAAGCATCTGGATACGAGGACTAATACACATGATAACCAATTTTAACTTTCCAGGACATTCTTCGTTGTGATTGAAAACAGCCAATCACAACCAAAAGCATCAGAGCAGGAGTTGCCCAAGGATCGAAGGTAGGACGATATATCTCTACAAAATCTTCCAATCGGACCTTCCTCAACCCAACAATTCTATGAATTTGTTTTGTACGCGGACGATTCTTTTATACATACGCCAAATCCATGTTACCGATGATTGCAGCCCAAAGAGTAGAAGAACACGTGAGGCGATTGTGGGTTTCTTCAAAATATGGGGCATCAAAGTCAACTCAGCCGCAAATCCGAGTTGGTTTGCTTCAGAAGATCCGTGGGACAGCGACACACACCGTCAGCCACAAGCTGCCACAGCATCATCCTCAATCATCTGCCCAATGTATCGCAAAAATGACAACCAAAAAATCGGTCAAATATCTGGGTATGAACTTCCAGTAGCGATTACGTTTACACCCACACGTTACGGTCATCTCATCCACTTCCTAATGCGGAAAAGAAATGGACTCAACCGTTTTTAAAGTATTTAAAGAATCAAAAATAAATGATCCATTTGAAGTATGACATTTTATTTTGGTGTAGTGAACAAAAACGCAATAAACCTCATTCCAAGAATCCACGTTTGAAATTACTCAACTCTTAGTCTGAAAACCATTCGAACAGAAAACCATAAAATGTTTACTTAAAAACAGAGTCAGAGAAGCATCATAAAAACTTAACACACCCGCCCAACGCACATGTTGCTCATGGATGGCAATATTGAAGGTTACTTTTATATATCATCAACATGAAGTTGTACTTCCTGCTAATTCAAGCAATGGCAAGACGTATATAAAACAACTTATTTATGAGAATATGCTAACAAGCCCAAACATAGAAAACCCACTTTCGGTTTCAATATAGCATGACATGACTCAAGGTAGGTCATTAACCTTCCATCTTTTTATTGTTCAAAAAGCAACAGCCGACCGAACACCGAAGTGTAAACAAAATGTTAGATTTTGTCCAAATTTTGACCGAATTTGGAAGATTCTACAATTTGTATAGATAAATTGAATATATAAATTTTGCACAGAAGATTGAACCAGAAGAAATGCACGCATCGCTAAAGGTTATTTAGGCAAGGTTATCTTAGATAGAATTTTGTTGTTTATAAATATAATGAAGTTAACCTAAAGACCGGCCATTCAGTCTTTCGAAGCTGAATAAATTGTATTATATTTTAAGACAGCCGCAACTTATTCATCAGGATGATAAAACGAAACCTGTTCATTCTAAGCCTGATGATAACTCTGGGTTCGTGCCAAACGTCGAATGCAGACAAATCGGAAACCAGTGGAAGATCCAGGCAGGCTCAAGCTGAAGGTCGTTTTTTTCCTCCCTTTAGGGGATTCGGTGGATTCAGACCTGGAGGGTTCTTTGTAGGCGGAGGATATCCAAGACCCGGTGGTGGTTATCCGGGATTCTTCGGTGGATATTATCCAGGTGCATATCGACCAGGCGGCGGCGGCGGCTACTTCCAAGGTGGCTATCGCCCTGGTGGATACTATGGAGGCTATCCACAGTACCCAAGGCCTGGGTTCGGCAATCGTCCCTTTACTGGTGGATTGGGAGGAGCAGCTAATGGAGTTCCTAGTGTAACCCGACCAGGGTCCGACAACTCAAACAACAACAACAACAACAACAACCGCCCAAACACACTTCCAAACCTAAGCAATCTGACGCCAAGTCAAGCTGCGCTTCTTGGTCAGGCATTAGGTGCGTCACTGCGGCCGCTATTAATGGCAAATGGAGGTGCTGGCCTAGGCGGTGGTGGTGGTGGTATTGGTGGAGCAGGTTCTGCCAATCCATTGGCAGATATTCTCGCCCAACTTGGCTAAGTTTATGCATTTTGTGTTTATAGTTAAATTGTTGTATAAGTAGTTTCTATATTTATTGTAATTTAAGGCAAAAATAAATATTCAAAAAATCGAAAGTTAAAGTTTAAATTATTCATGCCAAATGTAAATTTATTTCTAGCTATATAATTTCTTAATTTGTTACCTTTCGCCAAAATGTAAAAAAAAAACCTATAAAAGGGAAGGTTCATTTTGATTAAAACAAGTAGTTCATTTTGTCGCGGAGAAGAAAGAAAGTATATCTTAAATTCAAGATGTCGAAGATTTTCATTGCTTTGCAAGTATTCGTGATTTCTATAGCACTGATAGCTGGATTCCCAGTTGATTCAAGTGGAAAACGTGAAGGCAAACAAT
Source organism: Leucozona laternaria (assembly GCA_932273885.2). Classification (NCBI taxonomy): domain Eukaryota; kingdom Metazoa; phylum Arthropoda; class Insecta; order Diptera; family Syrphidae; genus Leucozona; species Leucozona laternaria. The sequence goes on from OW026368.1 coordinate 10,342,535, forward strand.
TCGGTGGATTTGGTGGACCGGGACCGGGTGGTTTTCCGCCGGGAAACTTTGGTCCAGGAGGTTATGGAGGTGGAATTAACAATGGTGGAGGCGGTTACGGCCAGGGAGGTTATGGCCAAGGAGGCTATGGCCCAGGAGGCTTTGGCCAAGGAGGCTATGGAGGTGGTCACTATGGAGGTGGGCCTCATCCCGGTCCTGGATATGGACCTGGTTTTGGAGGCGGCGCCGGCCATGGATCTGGATTCGGAGGTGGTCCCGGTTACGGAGGTGGATACGGTGGTGGATTTCAACAACCTTACAACAGACACAGAGGATAACATTTGTAATATGAATATGATTATGTAAATATAAGATAGAGTTATTAAGTATTTATAAATAAAAATATCATTTTATTTGAATTTAACGTTATTTTTAAGAAGCTATAGAGTGGCATTGTTTTTAAAGGGTGTTTTTTTTTTAGACGTGTGGTTTTAAATCTGGCAATACTTTTTTCGAAGTTGGTCTTTTTGACAGCTGTCACTTGCTTTATGCTCAGTTTGGTTTGTCATTTTATAATAAATAGACTGAGTCCTAAACAAAGCTTCCAAATTGCTAGCGAAATGGGCCCAAAACGAGATAACCACCGATCCCGATGATCGATGAAGCTCATTTTTGGTTGAATGGGTACGTTAATAAGCTAAATTATCGCATTTGGAGTGATCATAACCCAGAAAAAAAATTTTGAGACAGCGTTAAATCCTCAAAAAATCACTGTTTGGTGTGCTCTGTGTTTTTAAAACATATAATGGCAAACTGTTATCTTTATAATAAATCTAAATTCTTGGTCATAACATTAAATTATATGCGTTTTATTTCTTTTTGAAAACCACACGTCTAAAAAAAACACCCTTTACAATATGAGATAGATTCGTTTTGACATATTTGGCTATAGGAAGTGCTTCTCTTTAGCAGTCACTACAATTTGTCAGTCTAAGGTCTGTTCAGGGTTGGAATATTCCATGTACCAGATCCGTAAGTAATTATTTTCCATTTAGCATTGTTGCCAATAGTTGATCCGACCTTATCCATTGTTGTTGCTTTCCTTATAACAGACTTTTTTAAATGGTGAAGCTGTCAAAGCCACTTTTGGAACTTTTGTTGTAGCTCTTATGGACAAAAGGTTTCGGGAAAATTAACCTAGAGAAGAAAACCTGCCCCGAAGCTTACATTATGTCCGAGAATCCCAGATAAGGTGTTCACCAAGGAGATCTACCTTACTCAATAAACACGACCGTTGATTCTATATCTAAGGGAATTCCATCGACACCATCTTGTAAGTGTTCGAAATCTTTTCTTTTCTTTTTGCGACTTTCAGCAATTAATCAATAAAGAAGTTAAAGTCTATTGTTTACTTAAAAATGCAAGGTTTGGGGTATTTTCAAGTCGAGTCAATGAAGGTGAACTAAACATCTCTGATTTTAATGTTTTTTTTGTTTTTTAAATGTTTGAGTGATAAACAAAGAGATAAAATTAAATAAAGGATAAAGTTGCAAGTTCACTTAATAAATTTGCTCCACCTACCTACGCGTATCAAAATAAAAAAAAAATTAAACAAGTTCTATTTATTTAATTTATAGGCAGTTTTAAAGAACAAGTTGTTATATTATAACAACGTTTAAAACAAGTCTTTGATAAAATGTATATTATTATCAACACAAAATAGCTTATTCTTTTGAGGCCGTGGTGGATATAAAAAGGAATTGAATTTCAGGATCATCAGCACTTTTTCAATTAAAGTCTTAAAGTGAACTTCTTCTTTCTAAACACAAAGTCAAATACAATATCTTGAGAAAAGATGCGGTGCTTTCTTACTTTTACGTTGTTAGTTGTAGTTCTGGCATTTTTCCAAGTTAATGCTGAAGAATCACATGATCGAGTAATAAGACAGCTCCCTGGATATGGTCTTGGTGCTGGAGTTTCTGGTAATCGTAAAGGAGGTGTAGGTTTAGGCATTGGTCTTGGCAGTGGTCTTGGCAGTGGTCTTGGCGGTGGTGTTGGCAGTGGTCTTCCTGCTGGAAGTCGTCCTCGTCCTGTAAATGGTGCTGGAGGACTCAGACCAGGTAGTGTTGGTTCATACGGTGGTTAGTCACACAGATTTGATTTGTATAAAATATATTAAACTTACTAACAGAAAATAATTTGATTTTTTAAATGTTTGAAGTAATGTTAACATTAATGTAGGTATATTCCTTTGTTCTTTTAAAATGTAAGTTCTAATAAAATTTGAATAATAAAAACAAAAGCAAACAAATTATATTTCTATAATCAAGATGAAAACCTAATGGGAAGTTGCACAGTGCACGCACTTACCGAAAGTTTCCCATATTGTAACTTTAGGCTCATTTTTATAGCCTGAGTAAGTGGCGTCAATATCAAAAACTTAAGTGCCACATAATCATCAGGTAAGTATAAACTGTCAGATTAGTCACTTAAGCCTCACTTTCTCTGAAATGTGAAACTGCATGGGTGTAAGGGTAAGTTTTACAGTGCCAAAACAACGTCCTGATCAGTTACTTCACTCATAAATATTGGAAGAAGGTGAAAAGTCCAAAAGGAGACAAATCACAGTTATTGTCTCTAAAATATTTTGTTAATCCTTAAACGAAGGGTTTATTTCTCAATTGCCCACTCCACACAAAAAAAACGGTTAGCCAGCACATGTTCTCAAATTGTGAGATAACTTGCAGAAATATTAACTTTAAGTCAGGAGGAACCACACCCACAACCCATAATTTAAGATTTGAAAGAGTGCTAGCCGTGTTGAGTGGTCTTCAGCCCAGTGTTCCCAGGTTGAGAGGAAAAGCACCATTTTTGCCGATTTTACAAAGTAAAAGCGAATAAAAAGGGACAAGCATGCCTAAAATAGGGGTAAATAGGTTCTGTTCTTTACACAATCAGCTGACCAATAATTAAGAAACACAAACAGGTGAACAGCCTTTCAAGTGATAAGCCTCTTTCACAATGATACGAGAAAACGAGACGTCAGCGTGACGAGAAACGCTGCAAACTTGTTCTCGTTATAAAATCGTTCTGACTTAAAAGCTAGAGCGTGTAGGGTGAGTCGAGACAAGAACAAAATTGTTACACTTAGAATGACATGGTATACTTTTTTGTAAAGCCAGAAATCTCTTCCTATATTTTGTTTTTAAATAAAGCAGTTTAAGGGTATAGTTTTTGAAAAATTAATTTTCAAACTTGAAACTTTGAAGAAAAAAAATTTGAAAAATTTTGTTCAAACTTATTTTTTTTTCAAAATCTTACGTTATTTGGTAGTGTTTTTGTTTTTAATAGTCAATGCTCTAATTTTTTTTTTTAAATTGTTCATTAAAACTACTTTATTTAAAAATAAAATAAAGGAAGAGATTTCTGGCCTTACAAAAAGGTATTCCATGGCATTGTAAGTAAGCGTAACCGTTCTTTATATACATTTTGTTTCTGCTTTTAGTCAATTTTTTAGAAAATTGCCCCTCCTGGCTATACGGGGGGAATATGGTCACCCCTCCTATAAGATTTTTTTTCTTATCTTGACCCAAATTACACTCTCTAACTTTTTGTCACACCTCATGCGAATCACCCTGTATAGATATTCGTTAATTAGTTAAAGAGCCAACACTCAAGATTGTCTTATAAAAGGTGTTTTTTGATGTGTAAACATCTATGCTGGCGGTAGAGTGAAAAAAAACGTGAACGTTCGTGTGCAACGTTACGTCGTGCACTTTACGTTGTAGCACGTTACGTTACGAAATCTGATTTGCCCCGACCAAAACAAATTGATTTTAACACGACCGACAATTAGATTATACTTTATCGCGACCACTCATTTATATTGTTTTTGCCAACGACGAAAGCAAATTGTTTCTAGCGCGACCGACGAATTTATCATTTTAACACTCATAGTTTTATATTTTTTTCTTTAATTTTTAATTATTCCCCGAACAAAATGGACGCGACACTAGGAATTAAAAAGAAAACAAAATCAAAACAAAAATAATAATAGTCAGATGTAGGGATTGACAATTGACTGTAGGTATGGTAGGTCAATGGCTGTAGGTATGGTAGGATATCGGGTGCGTTCAGTGATATAAATCTGAACTTAAATTCTACGTTTACATTATACTGCTTTTAAACGATGCAATTTCTTCTTGCAATTTGTAGGCTGTGATATACAAAATAGCTGAGGTTGAACAAATTGCAGAGTTATCGGCTACCTTTGTACTTGCACAAAGTTAACATTTAATAAAAATCACAGCGTCCAATTCCATACGCGATTGATGGTGTCGATCGATTGAAACTGCGATTTTAGTGATTTCCACTGACCGTTGTTGTTTGTCGATGCTCAGAGAGTGATTACCAAACCATAAATAATAACCATGTGTAATGTGAAGTCATCTTAAAGTTGAGAGTGAACTACGAAGCAGGACCTTTCAGTACCGAACCTTCACCGTTCGTTGGACACTTCACCACCAGCCTTTTCGTGCTTGGAAATTTCGTTACAGCGGTTCCCCCACTGGGTTCTTTGCTGCTGCCGTTCTTTCAACACTAAGCATTTTAAGCACTATAGAAAGGTAATGTAGTGTTTATTATTCAATATGTTTCTTTTGATGACGTTCAGTAAAAAAAATCAGGCACTTGGACAAACGTTGATGTTTACACATATTTAACCGTGAGCCCCGGCACTCACATATTTTTTTTTTAAAGGTATAGAACTTGGAAATGGAATAAAACAGAGATGATTTTTTAAATTGATATGAAATTTACTTTATTCGAAAGATAATTTTCTGGCATTATAATTTAAATATGATTTCTGGCATATGACTGCCACGGCTGGCTACGACGCGACGTAGTCTAATCTGGAGGTCCTATTTTCGATGACTTTTTAAAACATTGTTGGGCGTATATCGCCAATTACGCGACAAATGTTGTCCTCCAAGTGGTCAATCGTTTCGGGCTTATTGGCGTAGGCTAGCAACTTCACATATCCCCACAGAAAATAGTCAAGCGGCTTTAAATCGCACGATCTTGGAGACCAATTCGTAACGCGAAACTATGCGGTTACCAAACGTTTCTTTTAATTGTGGCACGAGCTGTGTGACATGTTGCACCGTCTTGGTTGTTCAATTGATAAACGAAAAAGTCAGTAATCACGGCTCTATAGCGGTCACCATTGACAGTAACGTTCTGGCCACCATCGTTTTTAAAGAAGTACGGACCAATTATTCCACCAAACCATAAAGCACACCACAAAGTCAGTTTTTGTGAATCTAACGGTGCCACAACATACACTTGAGGATTATCATCACTCCAAATACGGCAGTTTTGTTTATTGACGTATCCATTCAACCAAAAGTGAGCTTCATCGCTAATCAAAATTTGCTTAAGAAAACTGGGATCAACGGCAATCTTGTTTTGCGCCCATTTGAGCACAATTTGGAAACGTTGTTCAGGCGTCAGTCTATTCATGTTTAAATGTCAAACTAAATCACTTGACAGCTGACAAAATGGCGCCAGTTAAGATATTGTTGCCAACTTAAAGTTCCATACCTCTAAAAAAATTACCCGTTGTTTCATAATAATAGTAATTCAACCGTCACAACACTATTGAGGTTGGTGATTCATAAACAAAAAAACAAGTTGAAATGTTTAATTTTTGAAGGAAATTAAAAAGAAGTTATTAAAGCGAAAGGAAACGAACAACATAATAATATCTACTATAGAGCTAACGAGCAAATAAGTTATCTTAATCTCAATGGCGCAAAATTTTAAACAGCCTGGATGTTGGCATGATACTAGTTAACAATTTGTTGTTAACTAGAATGTTCTTAGTTTTAAACAATTTTTAAATAAGTATCACACTAAACATATTTTCTTACGAAACTCAAACTGAACACCCCCAAAACAGTGAAATTTCGTGCGCAAAATAGTAGGCAAAAATACCTTTTTCACATTTTTCAATGTCAAAGTGATATATGGAGCTAGTGTGATACTGAAAAGATAAAATAGGGCCATTTGGTGATTTTAAATTTAATAAAATGTTAAAAAGATATTGCGATGCTAAATCGTTTAAGATTTGGGAAATCCTCGTTTTACCCTAGCATCATAATAAAAATGCTTTAAAATCTTACTAAATCATCTAAAATTTTGCTCCAATGAATTTCTTGTAGCACACAACTGAGCGTGTAGCTTTCTCTAAAAGAGCTCTCTCTTAACTAAACGATATTTAAGAGTAGTTCCAAATGCTCAAACAAAGCTGTTTAATCAATTGCGTAGTATGGGTTAGGGCTGTCCGGGGCAGATTCAATTTTTGCCGCCCCTAAACATTTTTTTTTCACACACCCAAAAAAGAAAAAAAAAAACTACGAGATTACTTTGTTATAATAGTTCAGGTTTAAAAAAAACCTTTGTCTACGATTTCAACCAGTTATAGACATATGTATGTTTGCTCTTAACCGTACGCGTTAAAAGTCAAACTTTGTCGCTAAATTTCGTAGCTGCTGAAATCTTTGCTGTATTTCAGCACTGACCTTATCTAAGGACAAAAATAATTTTCGTCGCAGTTAGTTTTCATAAGAAAAAGCTGCATCTAAAGGGTGTTTTTTTAGACGTGTGGTTTTCAAGAAGAAATAAAACGCATATAATTTAATGTTATGGCCAAGAATTAATTATAAAGACAAGGATTTGCGATTATATTTTAAAAATGATTTTGGGCAAGTGGCCGCCGCGGCTGGCTCGAATAAATTCCAACCGAGAGGACCAATTTTCGACAGCTCCAATTGTTGCGCGCGATGGCGGATGGACTTATTCGGGTCTTTTTCGATACTCTGCTCCACAGCAGCAATAGCGTCTTGGGTGCGCACTGTATGGCGTCTCTGAGGATGTTCATTATCCACTAGAGTGAAGTTGGTGCGAAACCGATCCATGGTTGCTGGAATTTATGCGATTTTGCGATTATGTCGACCGTATATTGGACGCAGCGCCCGATACGTCGCGCGAACCGAACCATTATTTTGGTAATAAATTTGCATAACTTGCAAACGTTGCTCAGAAATAAGTCTATTCGTTATAAAATGGCAAATCACTGAGCATAAATCAAGTGACAACTGTCATAAAGACCAACTCCGAAAAAAGTATTGCCAGATTGAAAACAAAACATCTAAAACAAACACCCTTTATTTCAACTGTGTTTAGGTTTATGACTAAAAACTCACCTAATTAACATTTACGCAGTTGTTTGGCTGTGATTTGAATAAAATTTTTTTATTTCCGTATTTTATGTTAATAACTCCACAATATTTGTTCGAATTTTATAATGACGTATTATAGAATACCTTTAAGCCTTTTAAGTAAATAAACGATATGACGCTACCATGTTTCTGGTTTTTACCAAGACTCCAAAAAATTGTAAGATCACATTTTTAGTGAATATGGCAGAAGTTAAAAATGAACTATCATTTGTAATTCTTAGTTTCTTATTTAAATATTATAAAATAAAACAAGTTATTTTTGTGTGTTCATAATATTCCCAATAATCAATCATAAATTTGTTTTAATTTAACAATAATGATAGAACATGAAATATTCTATATAAAGCCATAGTTGATGTGACAAAGGTGTCACTTGCTTTTAAACTTTTAATCACACATCACAGTTGTATTATAGTTGATAGAAAATGCGTGTTTTTATAATTCTCGCTGCATTGGCAGTGGTATTGGCTTATGGCCAAGCTGCAGATTTTGACATTGGAAGCCAGCAAAAGGAATATCAACGAGTAAAGAGGCAATTCGGTGGTGGCTTCGGTAACAGTGGCTTTGGAGGTGGATTTGGTGGTCCAGGAGGTGGTTTCGGTAACCAAGGAGGTGGATTCGGTAATCAAGGAGGTGGTTTCGGTTTCGGTAATCAAGGAGGTGGTTTTGGTGGTCGTGGAGGTGGCTTCGGTAATCAAGGAAATGGTTTTGGTGGTCTAGGAGGTGGTTTTGGCGGCCGAGGAGGTGGTTTCGGTGGCCGAGGAGGTGGTTTTGGTGGCCGAGGAGGTGGTTTTGGTGGCCGAGGAGGTGGTTTTGGTGGTCGAGGAGGTGGTTTCGGAGGATTTTAACGCAATCATCTTTTAAAAAACTATGAATTAATAGAAAAAATTAGCTTTAAGTACCTATTTTCACACGTCAAACCTGCTATATAGTATAAGAATTTATGTGTTTTATTTTAATGAAGCCTGAATCACTCAGTATTAAAAATTCTAAAAATTATTTTTTCATAGTTTATTTTATTAAATCCATAAACATTACAGTACCTACTATTAATTGGATTCCAAGAATTTTTGATAAAAGGTGCTAAGGGCACTCTACTCCTGATTAAGGAAATAAGAAGCAATCTTGTTTTATAAATAAATAAAATTAAATTTGAAAAAAAAAAACAATTTGGGTCCTCTTGTGACATTAAGTGATAAATAGTGTTTAATTTAATTGAGTCATTTAAATCTGTCATGACGAATCCACCATACATGATCCGGTTATGTCAAAAGCTATTTACTTCAGAAATCTACAAGAGACCCGATGATGATGCGATTATGATAGGAATTTGTTCAAATTGGTTTAATCAAGCTTTCGAACATTGCTCTAAGATTTTGACCATGAAACCTGGTTGTACAAAATTATGGACCCGAATTGTTAATTTAAAGAAATTTATATTTCAAGAAAATGAAACATCTTTGCTGAGTGAGGAAATTCCAATGCCAGTTCATCCGAATCTTTTGAGCATTTCGAGTTGTCAAGAACTTACTGAAAAAGTCCTGCAGGATTATGTATACTATATTCCTAGTTACATGTCGCTTCAGAAGGAGAATAGAATTCTTTGGGAAATTCTTAGGGGTGTTCTAGAATTGATTGTCATTGTGTTATGTTTTTTAATGGTCAGAAAATGGCTTTGCAAGATTAATCGTTCATTCATTCGTAAGACAGCAGAAACACAATTGTTTGAATTAGAAAATGCATCTCGACGTGATTTAAAAAGAATTCTGTACGAAACGAAATATTTATCCGTTGTGCCTGTACTTGATTCTAAGTTACTACAGATTGGCTGTCCAGTAATAGGTTTGAGAATCAGTGGAAAGCAACTAATTGACATTGAAAGAATTTCGAATGGATCAGCGATGAAACCGTGTGAAAATCCTTCAAGCTCAGATATTACTATGTTGCAGAAAAAGCTACAAAGATTTCTCCAAAGAACTGGCAGACATTTGCTGATTATAAGTATTGATTTTGATAAAATTGACGACGATGATGATTTGGAACCTACAAAATCTCCCCGTAGTTCTCTTATACAAACCTACAAAACAGAGAATAAAATAGGAATCAGAAGAAGAACCTAAACAATAATACAATTTTCGTTTTTTTTTTTTCATATGCAATCGTATTGCAGTTTTGCGTGATTTTTATTTAAATTATTTTTTTTTTAAATTATAAATTGTTCTTAAAATTATAAAAAAAATGAATTTACAGAATATTTAACAAAAAGAAAATAAAAAGAAAAAATATACAATCACAAAATATAAAAGAAAAAAAGTAACTACAGAAGAACAAGAAAGAAAGAGTATAGATTAAAGAGAAAAGAAGAGATAAAAGATTTGTGAAAACTTAAAGATATATTAATGCCTATCGGTTCGTTTATATTGCTGTCTTCTTAACTGTTGCTTGGACGGGGGATGATTGAAGTGTTCGAAATTTATAATATCCTTGCTATTGCCAATGTTATCGTTTAGGTATATGTATTTTTCAGTTGGGATTTCCTATGAAAATGGCGGCGGCTTATTTGAAGTTATATCTTGGTGGAGCATTGATTGCTCGCACTGGTGGTGGAGTTGGAATGTGCGCTCCCTCAGCACGGTAACCATTTTCATCAGCAATGTACGTAATGGTGTAGACCACACCATCGGGACCAGTGTATGAGTAGGATCCTTGCATAACCTGTTATACAAAAGAAGTTAAATAAAATAATATAAAATCAAGAGTGAGACCTTTGATTTTAAGAGAATCAACAAGAACAAAAATCATATATCTTAGCAAACTCTGCCGCCCTCTATCTTTTTAGAGAGTCATTGCTGTGGCAAAAATAATAGCTGTGTTTTATTGGTAATTAATAGCTAGCGCAATAATCAAGTACCAATAAAACGCTTTGGCTGTGTTAATAAAACGCTTTAGCAACTTTTCACATCCATTTTGTCTCCACCAAAATACAAATATCATAGATCACATCCATTTTGTGAGTAAAAAACAACATTAAGTTTCAAGTCATGAATACTTTTCAAGAGCGCCATCTGCATCTTCAAAGTTCTAACTATAGCCGTGTTTTATTGGTAATTTTATAGCCAGCGTGGTAAAATTTCCCTTGGCAAACAAAATCAAACACAAAGAGTGTCGATAATTTAGCCAGTAAAAGAGTGGATATAAAAGTGGTTATACATAGTCAGAACTTTGAAGATGAAGATGGCGCTCTTGAAAAGTATTTATGACTTGAACCTTAATGTTGTTTTTTACTCACAAAATGGATGTGATCTATGATATTTGTAGTTTGGTGGAGACAAAATGGATGTGAACTATGATATTTGTAGCGAACACAGCCTAAAGTTGGTAAAACGTTTTTATTAACACAGGCAAAGCGTTTTATTGGTACTTGATTATTGCGCTAGCTATAAATTACCAATAAAACACAGCTTATGTATAACCACTTTTATATCCATCCTTTTACTGGCTAATTTATCGACACTCTTTTTTTTTGTTTTTGTTTGCCAAGGGAAATTTTACTGCGCTGGCTATAAAATTACCAATAAAACAAGGCTAATGTTAAAAATGCAAAATAATTGGATTTAAAAAAAATGCAAGACTCAAAATGTAGGGGGAGGGGGGGGGGGGGGGTAATATATCATAATGTTTGTTAATGCTTTAGGCTTAAGGAAAAATTAAATGCTAAATCCAGGCAGTTGCAAATGTTTGTGATCTTAAATTGTAGTTTGTCTGAATTTAGAGGTTTAATTTTTTTTTAATTTAACAGTTGTGTTAAAATGCAGCAAGTTACATTTTTAAAGAAATTACTTCCATTTCTTTTAAATATTCTACTGTCCAAAATACTATTTCCTCATTGATTAAATTAATTAAATCTACTCAATTTAATGGCCCACCCTGTGTAATTTTTATTGTTACTTTAAAAATTATGCAACTCATCCCTCAACTTTTTTAGTCATGTTGCATACTTTTAGTTGATCCCAGATTTGTATTTTTAGCCTAAAACTAGGTAGGTGCATTTATATGAATGATGTACGATATAAAACAGATTCTTATAATTACGATATGCTTGTCCAACAGGGAAAAGTTGAAACGATGAGTTTCTGTTTCTTTAGAATCTAAAAATTAACTTCATTTTTCCATAAGCTTGTTTGGCCTAGCACACGTTTACTAGGGCCGGCTACGAGACAAGACAAGATGAAGTTTTGTATCGTTAAAATCGAAAGGTTTTTGGTTTCTTATAACTATGCCTCGTTTCGATCTCGTTATCATTACGTTAAAATCTCGGTCTTGTCTCGTTTTTTTGCAAACAAAAATGGAGTTGGTAAACATTTAGAACGAGACTAGAGAAAAGTTAATTTATAACAGATATAACAGTTTCTCGACATTAAAAGAACGAAATATTCAACGCGGTTTGCGCAGCTTCAACAAAAAAAAATCTATGTGCCCCAAGTATGCCCACCGGCGAAGGACCCTGGCCCTGATGGGAGCCGCATAAACTGTACTTTTTAAACAAAATTGTTATAAATAAGCATGTCTAGAGTCACTATGAAATGTTAAAAATTCAAAAAATGAAACGTTATAATTTAAAAATGAAATTTTGTATTCTTGACCTTTTGTACAGCCTCTCGGTAAATTTCAGTCCGAAAAATACGGTCTCGTCGCGGATTCCTTGGAAGTAGTCTCGTTGAGGTATCCCGAGACTATGTCGAGACTTTTCTTGTCTTAAGGCCATTTCTAACGTTAACTATTCATCCATCATCAAAACATCTTTCAATTGTATACTTTAGTTACGGTAGGTTCCACTTACAATCAAGTGCAATAATTTTCCGCTAAGTTTACACCTAATTACATTTCATTAGATCTTTTGATTTCTTATCTATAGCGATAGCCAATTTGATGTTTCTTTTTTATTTACAGCTATGTATAGTTGTTTCCATGGATGAACGGAAATACCACAGCCAAACACAAAAGAACCGACATATTTTACTCACCTGAGCTTCCAATTGTGAACCGGGATTCTTGAGGAAACCAGTCTCATCGGCCCGAATTCCATTGCTGGTTTCGAAACTGAAATTCAAAAAGAATGCAGATACATAAAACCAAGTTAACAAACTCCGATGATAGCTTCACTCTCGTTTTTGTTTCATAGAGTGAGAGAATGAATGAATGAGTGAGTGGGAGTATAGAGGTGTCATAAAAGCTATTAAGCCATCAAGTAGGTACCAATCGAATGAGGCCTTGTATCTTTTATGTCCGTATATCTACTCGTATGAATCTGGACTATATAGAGCCTAGAGACCTAGATGAAGTTATATTATGTTGGTATAAAGATACTCACTTGTAAGCATATGAACCATCTGGATTCAAGTCGTAGTTTTGTTTCAAGATGACTGCATCACGATCATATGACGATCGAATTGGGCCTCCTCCACGTAATTGGGCGGATGCTACTCCAGCACAAATAGCAACAATCAATGCTGTGACCTTTTTGCAACAAGAGAGAGAGAGAGAGAGAGAAATAGAGACATAAAAAAAGAAGTTTATAATAACAAATTTAGTTTATGGCTGATGTTAAAAATCGTAATCATTTGAAGTTATAATTTGATTTCAGTGTGCGGATGGGTCATACTTGCACATTTCTATGACAATGAGGCGTATTGTGAATTTGCATTAAATGTTGTTGTTGTTGTATAGAATTAATTGAACAAAAGGTGCAGCAGGAGGCGCAAGCTTATAACCACCGACCGAGACGGTATAATGACACGCATTCATATTCAAATTGGTTTGGCATTTTAGGGTTAAAGGGGGTTGTGGTTATTATGGTCGTTATTTTTTTTTTTAATTTTTTTTTTCGCCCAAGCGTGTTAACTTATAGGAGGAATTTAAGGTTTATAATTTATTCATGGTTAAGAAATATAAAGTAGGTACCTATACCAAATGGTGTTGGAAGACTTTTGTGTGACCTCGATTCCAAAAGAATTTGTTGTGTAGTCATTTTTGCATTTGGAATTTTAAATAATGATACAATTAAAGAATTAAAATTGACTTTTTGATTTAAGACAATTGCATAGTAAACTATTTAGCAGTTTTGTACTTTGGAAATTTAAGTTAAACATAAGAGCTTATGTGACTGCAATTGCAGATCTTTGGATGGAGCATTTTGAGAAAAAAGCCCTGAACAGCTCCGGAGAAAAACCAAAAGTTTGGCTGAGATATGTTGATGATACTTTTTGTATACTTAAAAATTCCGCCATTTTGAATTTCTTGGAGCATCTTAATTCACAGCACCCAAAAATTAAGTTTACTATGGAAAAAGAAAACGATGATTCCATTGCATTTTTGGATGTGAAAGTGATGCGGAAACAAAATGGTACATTGGCACACACAGTTTACAGAAAGGGTACACACACAAACAGATACCTACACGCTTCTTCCCACCACCATCCTGCGAATTTGAGATCTGTTGTCTCTACACTTGTTCAGCGAGCCCACAGGATATGTGACAACGACCATCTTCCCGCTGAACTATCAGTGTTAGACAACGTTCTCAAAGCGAATGGCTACTCCAAGAAACAAAGATCATGGAAGCTGATTTCGTTAAAGGATAAGGAAGATAGCCAATTAGACAAAAAAGCCTTCCTGCAGCTCTTAAACAATTAACTTGTGTGCAAAAACAACTTAACTTTTATGATTTCTTTCAACACTGTTCTAGCTTTATCTTTGTAGATATGTACAAGTACACAAACAATTAATTAATTTCCTCATGCTTAAGATTAATGAAGACACATTTTTGTCCTACAAATGTTAATCGAGGCATATTAACATATCAATGAACATAATTATCCACATTAATTATATATTAACAGTCTTCATTATCTGCAGGTATATACAATCTTTTATAGCTTTGGTATAAATGGAGGGTATTTTATTTAACACTTTTTGCTTATTGAGACACATAATTACTTTGATATATGTGAACAGTTAACATACAACAGAATTGAAATAAAATGCCAAATAAATTAAATCAATTGAAGTGATTATTTGTTCGAAAAGAAAAAGAATTTCAATTGAACGTGATAGTCATTGAAAAAAAAATAATAAAAGTTATAGATTATGTTTATTTTCTAAGAAATTATTCATTCCTATCTGATGATTAAGATTGACAGGGTTATCTAAAAGGTTTTTATAAAGAAATGTATCTCAATTAAATTAGGAAAATTTATACAATCAAAATAAGAAAATTAAAACTATAGAAAACCCATTTGATTATTTGTTTTATATTCACAACGAAAATACAGATTTAAGGTGTATTGAACCTAACGAACGTATACTAGCTTAGTAGAGTGTTTTTGGGGGATTCTAAAACCGACCACATACCAAAGGTGCTAACAAAGAACTATACTGGGGCATTTTTAAATTCGTGCTGGAATCTTGATTAATTTCCTGCCTGGTGTGCAAATATGTAGAAATTAAACAATTAGTAAATAATTGTAAGATTTTATTTATTTGATCTAAGTTCTTTCACGATCGGACTTAAAGTGAAAAATACTTGTTTACGAACTTATAAATATCATCTACCTCACAACCGTTTTTGGAGGTAATTTCTAAGGTGATTTGATGTTAGACGTACAATCAAACTCACCAAATTTAGTCACTCGAAATTTAAATTGACTGAAAAAACATGTTTCAGGAGTTGGCTTGAGTTAAACCCAGACTTTCAGATGATTTCGCTCTGAAAAACTGGGGCTAAAGTGTGACTAGTACATTACCTATGGGCAAACTGGTCAAAGAAATTTTATTACTGACACCGTGATCAAGCTTAAACCTCCGTTAAAATGTCAGATTAGCAATTGATTAATTGTGAAATATGATTAATCGGTTATATTGTAACAATTAAAAAAGTGGTAAATTTAACCAAGTTGATTAAAATTCGTATTTTTCATTTGGTTACTCATAGTCACAACAAACTTTGTTTAGCCTAGAAATTTGTCAATTGGTCCCTTTGCAATTTTACAAATACTTCTATTGCTTAATACGTTAAAATTTATTTATAGTTAAAGTAATTGTTGTTATTATATGGAGGTTTTTATAATACAAATTCCTTATACTGTACTGAAATACATCAGCCAAGTAAAAGACTAACAGTGATTCAAGTAAGATCGCCGGGACGAAATGCCAATTTTAATGGACTAAGGGCCGTTAAAAACTATTTTGAATCTAATTATTGTTGTTATCTTAGAATAATTGGTCAGTTTATGTTCAAAAAGTAAGGAGGTGAATCCAAAATTTTGCTGTGAAATTGAGATTTTATTTGTGACATAGCTGAGATCTGCGAGATCTCAGAAATATAAATTGTTCAAATAACTCGGAATATTAAAAAATATAAGCAGTGCTGGGGGGCACTTTCAAGAGAAATTCCTTCAGCCACTCGGAAAATTCCCTTTTTGTTCGACTAGTCTTTTCTTTTTTCCCTTTGTATTTCTCATTAATTGTTTTTTGAGAAATAAAATTCCTTACTAAAAATATAAATATTTCTACTATACGTATTATTTGTGTTATTTGGTAGGTCCTATATAAAATTTTCGAAAATTGATACTATTATTTCTTTTACCATATTTCGCTTTTTTTCCAATAATTCTGAAAGAATCGATTATTTTGTTTTTGATTATAAACCAGAAATTCACTCTAAATGAGCTAGTTTTTCCTTTATAGCTTTAAAGTTTAAAATTCCCAAACAAAGGGATATTTCCAATGATCCCCTATCATTGCATATAAGAAGGTTTTTTACTTGCTCCATTTTGAACGAAAGATATTTTAAAATGTCTGCATTTTAATATTGGCAACTTTGAAAAAATTAATGTGGAGCGCTGTTATAGATGACGCTTTGAAATACTATTTGCCGTGAGCGAATATGATAATTTGGTTTTTTTTTTGTTTAAAACCTTTTCTTAAATTAATCTTATTATATTTAAGACCTATTCTGATTAATTGGTAGAAACACATATTGACTATATCTTAAAGATGGTTATGTTGAAGACCTTATTATAAAACGAAGGTTTGAACCTCAAATGTGACAATGGAGTATCTTATGAAAAGCTACAGATTTAAAGTGCAATTTCTTTACGAAATATATAAGACTTTTATAATTCTTAATTCTCTTAAGAAGAATTTTGTCTACAAAATTAAAAATAATCAACATTTTCAAACAGATGATAATTTAAATCTAACAGATCACCGCGCTAATCAAACAGTTCCATATTTAAATCAAATAAAACCTTGTTAAAAAAGTCTCGTCACGTTTTTGACAATGAAATATCCAACTAATGAAAGAAGCAACTTGATTGCTTAACATATTGGACCATGAATGTGCTGTGTTTTTACTTTTTTCTTGGTACCTCAAGAATAGTGAAGAGGTTTTGACATTTTAATATTATCTTTGTCATTTTTAAAAATGTTAAAATGTTAATAATTCTTACAGATACAAATTCGCTATTCAAATCATTTTTAAATATTAAATCTTTGAAACGAAAAGACGTTATCATTTTGTACTTTCCAAAGAAAAAAGTTTAAGTTTCTTCCTGAAACAAAAAAAATCTACGTAAGAACCTCATTTTTTTTTTTTAAATTAAAGTTTCACACCACTGCCTGTAGATAATCAGTTTCAGAACAATGAAAAGATTTTAGATTCTTCTATTGTCACTTTAAAAAAAAAAAGGACGTGTGTCCATAATTTTTCCGTTTAATCACTTTTAATAAGTATAGAAACTTCAATTTCACTTCAAGTCCTTTTTTTTAATTTGCACAATTTCAGACCGTTTAAATATGACTTTACTTACGATTTTCATAATTAATTAATTTTTATTTAATATTTTGTTTATACAACGAACAAAATTTGAATTTTCCACAAAGAGGATATTTTTTCACAACTAACGGGATTTTGATTAGATATATTTAAGACGCGTTTGGTTAACTCAGTCAGACTCAGGCACTCTTGGAGAGCTACGATTTTGTGATGATGCTTTGTCCATAGATGGCATCCGTTTATATACCCATTTTAGTTTTTCACACCACCAACTAAACCAAAAGTTCAATTGCAAGCAAAATGCAATGCATATAGCTTCATCCAGCACATGGCATGGCTTTTTCCTCCCCACCATCACCCTCAGAATATGCATGAAGGGGCGTCATGTAGATTTTTTTTGTTTTATTTTCAATTTTTACATCTGTTAGATGTAAAATGCGCCAAAACTAATATACGGCTAATATATACAAATACATCGCAGCATTAAAGCAATACACAAAACCAAGTACCTCTACTTGCATCTTGATCCGATGACTTGGTAATCTTAATTTATTTAATTTTCTCAACAACAAGTGACGGAGATGAAGAGGGCAACTTGTTGCGGTAAACGATTGTTTGCCGGCAGTCCAGTAATGTTATACATGATATTTATCATCAAGAATAAATTTTATAGTTAACCATCAAAACAACAAATTGAGTTTTGTTATAGTAATGCTCGGTTTTACAAATATTTAACAGGCTTTTAAATTTTTAAATGACGTATTTTGTATGGAACAAACGTCATTTAAATATTTAAAAGCCTATTAAACAGTTAAAAGGGCTTTATGAAATCGGCCATAAGTATGAAAAATTTGAGAAAAATTACTGGACTAGCCCAGAAACTACCTTACATAAAGGGTGTTTTTTTTAGGTGTGTGGTTTTCAATCTGTCAATAGTTTTTTTCGGAGTTGGTATTTTTGACAGTTGTCACTTGATTTAAAATCTCAGTTTGGTTTGCCATTTTATAATTAATAGATTTACTCCTGAGCAACGTTTGCTGGGTCCAATATTCGGTCGACGTAATCGCAAAATCGCATAAATTTGAGCAACCATTTTGCACCACGTTTACTCTAGTGGATAATGCTCATCCTCAGAGACCAGAGGCACCGTGCAGTGCGCACCGAAGACGCTATTGCTGCTGTGGAGCACAGTATCGAAGAAGACGCAAATGAATCCATCCGCCATCGCGCGCAAAAATTGGAGCTGTCGAAAATTGGGCCTCTTGGCTGGAATTTAATTGGGCCAGCCGCAGCGGCCACCTGCCTGAAATCATTTTTAAAACATAATAGCGAACCCTTATCTTTATAATTAAGCTGATTTCTTGGCCATAACATTAAATCATATGCATCTTATTTCTTCTTGAAAACCACACGTCCAAAAAAAAAAAAACCATTATTGTTAATAGTTTTTGGAATGCTTACTGAAAGTCTGGGGTGGCGTATGTGGAACATTTTGCCTTCAACAGTTGGAAACTCGTGTTTATCAATGAAATCAAAATGTTTGTTTAAATTTCAATAGCCAATCTATGCCAAGACGAACAAAATATTGGCACTTTCGCCTACATGTATTCAGAAGTGGAAATATTTTATGGATTTTTGGTTGTGAATGTGAAAATTGTCTCTCATTATGCACAACTTGAAGTCGCCATGGTAGAGATATCTTGGTGAAGCCTCTTGTCAACTCCTTCACCAGTGCAGGATTTACACGATTGACAATTTGTTATATTTTGATCCATTTTCTTATCATTTATGATTTTATCGTATGAATGGTTTTAAATCTTCCAGTATTTTTGCGTTACAAAAAAATTGACAGGTGCAACTAACGTTTTATTTTACCATTAAACTGGCATCGTGTCAATATTAGGTGTGTTCGCGTACTAGTCCAAAAATATCCATTTTTAGTCAAATTTAATTTTTTATATGGACTTTGACAGAACCTTGGACTAAAACAGGTCAAATTGTCAGGTTTGAAAGTGAAAAACAGAGGTATTGTGTTGATGATTAAATTTTACTAAATTATTGAAGACGCCATTTTTTGACTTGGTGCAATTGTTTGTCAATAACAGTTTTTACTGTCAGTTTTGTGGCAGAAATTCTGACTGACATTTAAAATATCCCTGCAAAAACGTTATCTAGACATTTGGTCCTATATAATTCTGACATAGCAAACTATTCGTGAAGATTATAAAACCAAAAAATATCAAAATTTTCATCTCCATCAGGTAGGTGCCTAAGAATGTCACTATCTCCAAATTAAAAAAAAAAATCAAGTTACCTAGTTCTTGCCCGCAGAGGGCGTATAACATCACTGTAAATATGACGACAAGAATTGCCTTGATTTAGTTGGGCGCACCAAACGTTTTAAGCTGTAAGTATATAAGCTTCGGACGCGATGAAGCTTTTCCGTATATGAAAACCGCGGAAAATCCATTGGCAGCGTTGAAGGGGGGGGGGGGGGGGGATGTGAATGAATCAGAGAAGATGCATTCTGCAAAATAACTTGTGTTTTACACACAAAGAAGAATTTTGTATATTTGACAAAAGAGGTGGGACATTGCTATAATATAAAAAGTTATGCAGTTAAGTCTTGAGTCTATGGTGCCGGTGCGCATCACATTTATAGATGGCACAAAGAGCCGCTGGCCAATTCAGGTGTATCTATATTGTGAACAAAGTGATATGGAATATGGATGGAATATACCCCACACCGTCCTCGAATATTTAAGAGGGAGTCTACCAATTCCAAAACCCACGGATATGAGCTGTTCGGTTATTAAATACGCCATTTAGATATTTTGCAAGAGGGAGCGCTCTGCGGTGGTGGTTTTGCATTCTTTCAAACAAAAAAAAAAAAAAAAAACAACAAATTTGATTGGGAACACTGTAATTATCTTATATGCGCTACTAATACTATTATACCATCGCTAATCCGCAGACAATATTTCTAGCATTTCGCAAAAAAAAATATTGCAAGGTGATCTTCATTTAATCATAGATCCTCAAGTTGAATAGACCGGACAATGCTTCATTGGACACTTAGGTATAAAAGCTAAGGTTATGATAGTATGTCGGGAGTACTTGCGGGAACTTACATACAGTTGCTTTTATAGCTTACCCTTTGACATCATAAGGCGTTGTTTGATTGTTTAGATAGGGATTTAATGATATTAAAAGAGAATATTAAATAAAGTGGTTAGAAAATCGGAGGAAGTTGAGGAGCCAGACAAAATCTAAATTCATACAAAATTTCTTTGGTTTGTGTTTTAATAAAAAAATCACGATTGAAATTGAAATGTTATCTTAGGTTTGTTCCCTTCTCGTCTGGACAGAAATCCGTAAAACTGCCAAATTTTAAAGATCAGGGATGAAAATCTCTTAATAATTTCAGTATTAATTTATATGAATGATAAGCAACAAACAATGGATTCCTTTCTCTCACTATGACATTTTGATAAACTGTAAATTTCTGTCCATACAAATGATTTCGTTGGAAATTCACAAATTTATTAATTGGCGTATTTGGAAGAAAAAGAATAGAAATAGTTCAGTACTATATTGATAACATTAAAACAAAATTGGTCTAGCCATTACAGAGAACTGTTTACTTTGTCCGGCACTTTGTTGGTGGCACCCCTACCCAACATCAAATATTGCGATGCCTTCAAAAATATTAAATTGAAAAATTAGGTGTGTTATTTTGCAATCCTGTGCCAACGTTCTGTAACTCTCGCAGCGATGAAATCATACGAGAAACGATGAAAATTGAAACAAAACCGTACGAGTTTTGTTCCATTTCTCATCGTTCCTCGACCAATTTTATCCATGCGAGAGCTTATGAACGTAGGCACTGGAGTAAAGTTGTTGAAAATACGGCATCCGAGATTATAGCAATGCCATCACTGAAAACATTGCACGTTGCCATAGAAACTATTGATAACAACGTGGTAGTTCGTATTGGCAAATCAGTTTTCTTCGGGATATGAGCTAAGCAAACCCCGCAAATTCGCTAGGTTTATCTAATCCCACTGGTAATAAGTTTTGATTGAATTTTAAATGTTAATTAGGTGCTTACTACGATTCTTTGGTTCAATTCCCTGGAGGAATGCAAAAAAACACACCTGTAGTATACATGTATCGGCTGAGCCATCTGTTGGTTTCTCTTGGAATCATATATTATTTTGACACTGATGACAGCTCTGACATGTGCTGAAAAAATTTACAAACACTCAATATTATGACATTACCGCAGTACGAAATGTATCGATTATTACGGTTAAACCACGTTGGTTAGTATTGTAAAGTTACTTCCAAAGTGCATGCTGTATTGGCGATACATTTAGAATTTTGAATACAAATTTCGGTGGAAATAATGCACCAACAGAAGCAGCTGAATCCAAGTTTGTCCTGAAAATTCGGAAGATTGGTTTTGGGATTGATAACTGAAAAAATCCTCTTGTTCACCCTGCGGAGAATATTACTGCTGGTGCCATTTGTGGAGGGGCTTCATTAGTGGCCCATTTACCTTCGAAAACAAAGATGGAAGAAACGTTACAGTCATCTGAGAGTACTAAGTATACCGACGCTTAATAACAGATTTTCTATGGCCAAAAATTATAAATTTTGACTTGGGTGAGGTATGGTTCTATAGTGACCCTAGGAACTAACTACCAAAAGAGTCAACTCCCAATCAACTTACACCTTAGTTCGTAACGCCGGTTCTATAAATATGAGACACTACGGCCCAGTTTTTTAGTAGTGAGTTAAACCAGAGTAAGCTAACTCTAGACTTAAATAAACCCACCAGTGAACTGAGGAAGCAGTTTTTCGGTCAAGAATGCATGCGGAACGACTAAACAAACTCGGTGGATAAAACATCAAAAGCATCTGTTTAGTTAATCGTGAGTTAAGTTACCAAATTTGATAAGTTAACTCAGATTTAACTTTAATCTCTCACTGATGTTGAAGGAATAACTTTCCATCAATTAAAGACCAAGATTTAGGCCCATGTGCTAAAACAATACTTAAAAACTTAAGTTCAACATAAGAGCTTATATGACAGTTTACGCTGATGAAAAAGTAGAGCACAAGCATTTAAATTGAACATAAATACTTATGTTTTGTGTCAGCAAACGGTTCTTATAAGAATTCAGTTTATACTTTTTATACTTTTTCAAAAAGTCAAAAAAGATACAAAAGAACTTAACCTATCCGAATGTTGAATTATCAGCTAGTCTCTTTTTGAACCTCATCCATTTCTCTTGTCAGTGTCTTATGCTGGTGAAGTGGTGATGCTTTGTTTTCGGCCACTTTTCGAGGGTGTAAGGCTTTTGCCACGTTTGTCAACACATTCGTTTTGATGATGTTACTTGGCCACCGTGGAAACAGTAAAAGGCCTTATGTAAGTAATTTCGGAGCATTTTACGCAAGCTATTTAACTGCTATAAGACTTTTGTTGACAGATGTTATAAGAGCAAATAGCTTTTCATTAAATGCAATTAGCTGGGCTCAGCCGGATATTTTATGACAGCTTATGCTTAAAGCTTGCTTTAGATATATAATTAAAAAGGGGTTTATTGGCAAGCCTTACACGTTGTTTGCATTCACTTGCCATGGAGAGCCTTATAGCAGCTATCATTTGCTTAAATTTCAGTAAACAACTTCAGAAGGCCTTATACAGGCAATTTTTAACCTTTATTTACAAGCCTTGTACGAGCTTGCCAAACTCACTTTTAAAGGCCTTATGGCAGTTATTTTTTAATTTTCAAAGTGTGAAATGTGTGGCTTGTAAAAGTATGCCTTATGCAAGCTCTATACAAGCTATTACTTGCCAAATTCGGAAAATCGGACCTTATAAAAGCTTAACTGTTAGTTGGGCATAGCCTTCTTAAAAACAAACCAATAGATGGCCCAACCTTTCACTATCTTTTATTATGCCTGGAAATTTCATCAAAATCGGTTGCTTAATTTATAGATTTTAATCGAGACTAAACTGCAAATCAGAACAAAAAAAAAGTTGGCGTGTCTGTGGTCGTTATTTTTCTGTGATGATTTCTAATGCCTTCTTTTCTAGCTTCGTGACCCATAACTCGTTGGTGTACCTGTGGATTGAAAGAGGTTTTATTGTAGGGCTTTGTATGGATATACTCCCTGACGGGTCTGAAAGGGAAATACCTTTAGACACCCCTAGAAATTAAAGTCGAAGTTAAACTTAGATAAACTTTGTCACGTTGAGGAAAGCGATATTTTTTTTTACTTGACAGTTTCATCAAAATCCATTGAAAGGTTCGAGAACCACTGGATCAGAGGATATCGTCCTTTGAAGTGCTGCCTCGAGGTTCCCAGCTGAAGTCAAAAAGTTTTTCGATTAAAAATAATCCTACTAGGTTAAGAACCGCTAAGAGGATTCTAGTGATCTGTTTGGCTCTTAGAAATAGCTAAAACTCCACCAAAGCATCAGGCTTATGCAAATTTAAATAAAAGCAAAAAAGCTGGTTTTACTAATTGCGAGTTATTTTGTTGAGATAAAAACTGTGACGGACAATGTTCGTAATCATCTGTTTTTTTTATTTATTTATTTATTATTATATTCCAATTCACAGTAAGAGTACACTTATAAATTTGTGTAAATTAAAAAAAAAATTAAAAAATTTAAATTACAAAGCTTTACAATATAACAAAATATAATTAAAAGATAACAAAAGAAAAGAAAAGAAAAATAAAATATAAAACAAATTAATCATAGTAACATTACGTTATTCCTAGCATGAAAAAAGTTAAAGTTGAAATTGCTTGATAGGGGTAAATGGGAGCGGGTTTGGGGGTGAAAGTTAGCTAGTTGCTTTGGTTAATAAAATACAGTCTTAACTCGTCACTAAATTGTTGCTTGTCACTTAGTTCTCTCAAGTTGCGCGGAAGTGTATTCCAAAGGCGGATAGCTGAGATAAAGAATTGTCTCTCGGATGTAAGGCAGGTGAAATGTGGTAAAATCAAACAAGCAGATCTGTTGGATGTCGAAAACCGGATTTTATCAAAAAGATATGACGGCTGCATAGTTTTTAAAATTGAAAATAACAAACACATGGTACGAAACTTCATATAATTGAAAAATGACATGCCTAATACATTTTTTTCCAAATGTGAAATATGGTCGAATCTCCTCAGATTGTAGATATAGCGCAGAGTACTATTGAATGCTACTTGAAGTTTTCTTTTGCTTTCAGTATCACAGTTATAAAATATTTCACAACCATACACGAGAACTCGTATAACCAAAGTCTTAACAACAACTAATCTTGTCTTTGGTGGTGTAAACTTTTGGGCTGTCCATAAAATTCGAAGAACCCCATATGTTTTACCCACAGCCTCATTAATATGGTCATTCCATGTCAAAGTTCGGTTGAATACCAACCCTAAGTTCTTTGACTTATCCACGAATTCAATTTTTGAAGAACCAAGCATAATTGAGGGAAAATAAGACGGATCTAGCTTCTTTTTCGAGATAACAAGGCATTTACATTTTTTCGGATTGAGCGAGAGACCATTGTTTACCGACCACCTCATAATTCTTTGGAGATCATCGTTCAGATCATTGGCACAGTTTTCTATGAGTCCAAGAGGGCAGCTTTTATAGATTTGAATATCATCAGCATAAAAATGCTTCGATGAATTCAAGATTGTATGTTGTATGTCATTTATGTACAGCGAAAATAACAGAGGGCCCAAAATCGATCCTTGTGGAACGCCCCGTAGCACAGGACAAAAATTTGATACGGCAGTCTCTAAGAAGACAGCCTGTTTTCTATCACTAAGATACGATGAAAACAATTTTACAGCAGAAGAAGACATATTGAAACGGTGGCTCATCTTACTTGACAGAATTTTGTCTTATTCTGCTATAAATTTCAATACCTGCCAATTTTATAAGGCTGAGACAGTTTTGCCCCTTGTCATTCTTAATAAAAGATGAGCTACATAACAACAAAACAAAACTCACTTTTATCTCTGTGACAATTACCATTACAATTATGAAATATCATGTATCTAATATATTAAGTAGTTGCAATTTTACTACGAAAATTAGCACATAATGATTATGCTTTATGCCTGAAGGGAACTACATTAATAATCTGCACTCACGGCCTAGTAACATTATAATATAAAGAAATATAGCAATGTGTTAAATCTTTTTAGCCTTAATTTGTTTGCTGCCAACTTGGCTATAGAGCTCATATAATTAATTAACTGCACTTGTTCTTCAATTTTTCTACCTGTCGTTATAATCATAACCAAAAGTCATGCGTGTGCGATAATGAGCTTCCCATGTCTTAACTCGTCAGACTTTTGATGTCTATCAAGTTGGGGTTATACATATATCTATAGGTACCACTTTTTGAGAAACATATTCATCACAGCATAATAACATTGTCATTTTCAACATACCTCTATATACTACGGGTACTTAATCTTTCCTGAAATTCCTTGAGAAGTTGACATTATCTTTGGAATTGTTTTACGTGTATAAGTTTCATCTAGGGACATAATATTAACATTCCACAAGATCATATTTTTTATAACTCTGAAAATTACACATTCTGTCAATCGAGACGTCAAAAAATCAATTTACATTTTTATAGGTTTGCACCTATTCGCATAAAATTCAACAATTTATTAGTGAAGTATCTACAATGCCAGATTTAGGTACCGTTAGTAGACCATTTCTTTATTCGTGATTATAAAAATGTCTTACGTTCAAACAAGCAATATATTGCTATTTATTGCCTCAAACTTAATGATGCTCCCTCTTCTGCTGCTGCTTCACTTGCAATGCAATTGCCAATACTGCCAGTACCGGCAGTTTATGTAAGTCTGTGTGCTTCTGCTCACTATGATGCAGCTGATCAAGATTCAAGAATGCCGGTCAAACGGATGAAAAAGTATTTTCATTTCATAAATTGCAGGGCAGCTCATTTCGAATGCTGGGGGAGATCTTTTGGTCTTGATGGAGAAGATTGCTTGGTTTGGTTATAGGAAAAAGGTGAACCAGAGGCACTCCCTTGTGTCTGCCTAGAGGCATGTGCGCCTGGTCCATCATCGCACAAAGGCCATAGATTCCGAGTTGAAGACTAGTTCAGTCTTCAGTGCGTTTTGACTTAAAGTAATGTGTGGGAAATGTCAGATCCATAAATGAAAATGATGTCTTCATTTTTCCTCTCTCTCTATGATGGGAAGTATGGTATAAGGTACTATGGACTTATTATTCAACGTGCATATTGAATCATTCTAATGGTTGTCGATTGGAGAATCTTGTTTGATCGAATTCCCACATAGAAAAGTATCTTTTTTTTAATTATATTGTTAGGCAGACGATGAGTTAGTTGATTTAGGTACAAAAGAAAAAAGATCTAAAAATAATGTATGAAATATAAAGAAAATAAGTTTTTGATAAAATGGCTTTGAATAGCAGGTCGAGCTAAAGGCTCAAGTTGAATAAAAGTTAGCATGTAGATAATATTCAACTGAGATTCTGAACAGACAGGCCATTAAGATGATATGAAAGACAAAAAAGGGGACTCTCAATTCTGTCTGTCTGTCTGTTTGTCGATTTTCTTCAAACTTGATACATAAAGGGTGTTTTTTTTTAAACGTGTGGTTTTCAAGAAGAAATAAAACACATATAATTTAATTTTATGGCCAAGAATTTAGCTTTATTACAAAGATAAGAGTTTGCCACGGCTGGTTCGAATAAGTTCCAGCCGAGAGGCCCAATTTTCAACCACTTTTTGCAGAAATCATGGCCGTATGTCACAATAACGCACCGAATATTCTCTTCCAAGGCGTCAATTGTCTCGGGCATATCTGCGTAGACAAGCCACTTCACATAACTCTACAACAAATAGTCCAGCGGTGTTAAGTCCCACGATATTTGAGGCCACGCCACAGGCCCACGACGCGAGATAATGCGCTCACCAAAAGTTTCCTTCAATAAATTGATTGTTTCGTTGGTTGTATGTCATGTAGCACCGTCTTGTTGGAACCAAAGGTCGTCCACATCAACATCCTCCAATTCAGGCACGAAAAAGTCATTAATCATGGCTCTATAGCGTTCCCCATTGACTGTAACATTATGGCCGGCTTCATTTTTGAAGAAGTATGGACCAATGATTACCTCTGCCCATAGAGCACACCAAACAGTGACTTTTTGAGGATGTAACGGCCGGGCGTCTCAACAATAGCTTGTAGATTATGATCACTCCGAATACGACAAGTTTTCTTATTAACGTACCCATTCAACCAAAAAAGAGCTTCATCGAATTTTGGAGGCAGCGTGCGATGCGTCGCGTCGCGCGAACCGAACCATTATTTTCTTAATAAATTTGCACGATTTTTAAACGTTGTTCAGGAGTAAGGCTATTCATTATAAAATGGCAAACCAAGCTGCGTATAAATCAAGTAACAGCTGTCAAAAAGACCAACTCCGAAAAAATTATTGCCAGATTGAAAACCGCACGTCTAAAAAAAAAACACCCTTTTTATAGGATTTTTTGAAAATACTCTCCAACAAGTTTTTTTGATTATTTATTCTTAGAACCAAAAATAATACCTTACAAAATTTTATATCCGTTAAGAAAATCTTATCACTCCAAAAACTGTTCCCCTAAAAAAAATCAAAAAAATATTTCTTTTTTAACTGTGAACTTATAACCCTGTGTCAACACTCAGTTAGTCGAGTAGGTTAGGTTAGGTTAGGTTATTGGGCTGGTAGAGAATCTTATTCCTATCACACCTGGATCAATGTAGATCATTTGTGATACCCTGGAGGATTTGACGCTCCTTATAAGTTAACCTATAAGTTTTCATAGATTTATCAAGCCATCTATAGAGGCATCAATGAATGTCGACAAAAGTTGGAGAGCTCTTCTAAGTTATTAAAGATGTAGCTTCCTAGGTGTTCATTTCTTATATTTAGTTGCGAGAGTGCTGGGCAGTGACATAAGAAATGAGAAGAGTCTTCATGTGCTTCTTCATCGCAACAACCTCTGCATAAATCTTCCGTGCTGATCCTCAGTTTTTTCTTGTGGTACTTCAGAAGATTGAGTCCAGTAATGGTACCTACGAGAGAGTGCAGTGATTTTTTTTATTTATTATTTAGGTTCTATCTATCTTCCCCTTTTCAAAACACGGCCAAAGTTTCTTGATATTCGCACAAGAGTCGAGTAGGGCCCTTCTTACATTTGTTTTATCAAGAATTTTCTTTGTCACAGTCTATTTGAAAGAGCGTTTAGTTCTGCCTGGCTAGGACCAATTCCTGCCTACTCGTCTGCTTTCTCATTACCTGGCCAGAAACCCAGCAGAGCCTAACGTTGTGCTGCGAGCCAAGAACCTTGAGCTCTTCGTGGCATCGGTGGTTTAGTTAGTCGATTAACTAATCAGGCCCTTAGAAACAAATAAATGAATATGGTGGCACGACTAGCCTTGTGACTTTCAACTCTGCAATCTGTGTGAAACATTCCTGTGTATGTGTTGTTTTTATGCGAATCTGAACGGCTAAGGTGAAACACACTTTTTCATGGCAAGAGATTCTGTTGGAGGATTTGTCACTTTCGCAAAAGCGGTAGAAGCTGTTTGTCTTTTTATTTTAGGTGGACGAGGCTGAGAATCAAACCCACACCTCCGGCATGACAGCCCATCGCACTGACAATAAGGCCATCTGCTACTACAACAGGCCCTTAAGGTCCGTACTCAATAAATTTATTGCTCACACGGAATAACTATTTCACTGCCAATTAATGTTTAAAGAAGAATTGATTGAGAAGAAAATAAATGTGCGGATTGTGCGTTCACTAAACATAAGATAACTTCAGTTGAATGATTTACTTTTTATTTCACAGAAAGCATAATTTAAACATATTTATTTTTATTCTATATACGAGTATTAAACACTTATCACTAAGTTATTATTTTTATCTCAGACCATTTTATAAAATTTTATTTATCAGCTTATTCGGTTGATGCCTCAGTTTTAGATTCTTCTTCTGCAGCAGGTTTCTCTTCCACTTTGGGTAAATCCTTAGCAGCTAGAGCATTATCAGAGATTTCCTTAGCAATAACTGTACCAACTGGAACAAATCCATTTTTATCAGCGGTGTAGGTTACAAGAACATCTTGTCCATTGCCGTCAATGTATTTGTATGATCCGGTGATCCTGATTGTCTCTTCGTCAGTTCCTGGGTTAATAACTTCAGCACTTTCTTGCCGGAAACTACCATCACTGGATTCATAGGTAAAGTTGTATGAGCCATCAGGCTGTTGATTCGATGCCGACTTCACGATGGTGATGGGTATAACTGTTGATACTTCTTCATCTTCCACTCTGACAGGAACGGCGGCAACAAAGCCAATGATGAACAGAACAGGGATCTATTCAAAAAAAAAAATTTCATTCTCTAATGTAAATACAAACTTTTATAAAAAAAAAACTTACATATTTGAACATGATAGGGATTAATATTTTTTATTTTTAACTTATTCACCAAAAGATTAACAAAGATCTACTAAAAGATTCAAGAATGTAAGAGGCTTTTATAGAAATTGCCTATGAAATTAGCATATTTTGTGACAAACAAAAAATCAATCTATAAATTGTGCTATCTTTAGAACTTCAAATATCTTTTTTATCTTCTTTGGTTTGATAAGAAGATTCCGCGAAGAAGACGAAGAATCACAACTTGTTTGGTTGGTTAAGCAATTTACCACGGAGGGTTGTTAAACCACTTGAATTATCTCCAAAATAAAACTTATAGAATTTAAAGTTGAGTTTGTAAAACTAATTAGTAGTTTGATAGTTTTGTTTGTTAAAACCCAAACAGAGAAGTGTTAATTTGTTGCAAAAATATCTAACCATGTTTTTTTTTTTTTTTTTTCTTATCGTTTGGATAAGCCAGGGTGAATAGGTATTATATAAACTACTCTTAGGGGTATTTCAAGAAGTTTTTTTTGCTAAGAATGATTATGAGAATCATAAATATGACGTAATCTTCAATTCGTTGTATGACTTATTATCAAAAAGTTGAAATGATACTGAAATGTTCTGCATGACCATTGTGATTTGTGATATAACACTGAATTTTTTATGCGAATGTCAGAAAATCGTCAAAATTATTAACATGGTTTCAAATCTGTCCTTATTTCTTTTATTATCGTCATTATTATACTCTCGTTTGGTAGCTGCACGAGTATAAATATTTTAAAGCTTAGAATTTAAACAAAATATTCCAAACAAATTTGACTTCAAATTCAAACTTACATAAATCCCCCGAAATGTCAACACTTCGAAAAAATGAAATGGTTCAAACCAGTTCAGCAAAAAGGCAATTTGTTGTTGGCTATTACTTCAAGACATTCATAGTCATATTTACACTGTTGCATATAAAGCGTGTTTTTTTTTATAAAACAAAAAGATTTTTTCAAATTGATATGAAATTTACTTTATTCGAAAGATAATCTTCTGGCATTATCAATTAAATATGATTTCGGGCATGTGACCGCCACGGCTTGCTCGGACGAAGTCCAATTTTCTGTGATTTTTTCCAGCATTTGTGGCCGAATATCGGCAATAACGCGGCGAATGTTGTCCTCCAAGTGGTCAATCGTTTCGGGCTTATCGGCGTAGACCAGCGACTTCACATATCCCCACAGAAAATAGTCAAGCGGCGTTGATTCGCACGATCTTGGAGGCCAATTCAAGAGTCCGTATAGCGCGAAACTATGCGGTTACCAAACGTTTCCTTCAATAAATCAATTGTGGAGCGAGCCTTGTGACATGTTGCGCCGTCTTGTTGAAACCACAGCTCCTGCACATCATGGTTGTTCAATTGATGAACGAAAAGGTCAGTAAACATTGCTCTATAGTGGTCACTATTAACTGTTACATTCTGGCCACCATCGTTTTTAAAGAAGTACGGACCAATTATTCTACCAAACCATAAAGCACACCAAACAGTCAGTTTTTGTGAATGTAACGGAGTCTCAACATATACTTGAGGATTATCATCACTCCAAACGTATCCATTCAATCAAAACTGAGCTTCATCGCTAAACAAAATTCGCTTATGAAAATTGGGATCAACGGCAATCTTGTTTTGGGCCCATTTGGGCACAATTTGGAAACGTTGTTCAGGGGCCCTACTATGTAATTCGATTCTACAGTTAAAATTATCGGATTCGCAAAATCGGAACTCTGTAACTCTATAACAAATTCTAATATACGAAAATCGAACAACTCTAGTAATGCCAACTGTTTTTTGTTAAATTCGCAAACTTATTCGTACTATATAAATCGAAAGCAAACCTCAAAGTCATTCGAATTCGCAAATTTTCATTCTATATCAAATGTGTTTGCGAGTAGATTGAGTAAAGGAACTTTTCTTTGAAAATTTAAGTAAAAGAAAATTTAAAATTTTAAATCTTTTATTCAATATTTCATTAAACTATTAATATAATGTTTTCTGCACGGGGAATCGTCAAAAACCGCTGAAATGAAGGTGCATCAGTTCCATTATTTTTGTTCAATAAATTAACCTAATTTGTGGAAAGGGTATTTCAAACAATCGAACCTCAGACACAAATCGAATGATTTAAATGCTGATACCACTGTGGTTGTGATATTTAAGATCCATGTACGTAATCCGATGGAAAAAGTTAAACAATAGAAACACAAAACAACACAAATGGATTTGTCTCTAAATCGCGGGCGTTGAATTTGTTCGAAATTAATCCAAATTGCGACACTTTCCACGTTTCTTGTATTAAGATATTGTTATTTCAATAAAAAGTTTCACAATAAATTCTTTTGTTTATTGCTCCGACAGAAGCTCTTTTGCTTATTGTTTTTTTTTTTACTTTTCCTTATGTCAAAAACTATGCGAGACTCGATCCAAATTCGGATATTTTGTGGGAAATAATTGGCATTACTGGCATCCGATTCTATTTTCATACATAGTACCATTTGAATGTAGAATCGGATTCAACTTTCGAATAGAATCAAAAGTAGAATCGAATTACATAGTTGGGCCCCAGGCGTCAGTCTATTAATGTTGAAATGCCAAACCAAATCACTTGACAGCTGACAAAATGGCGGCCAGTAAATTTAGGGTTGTCAACTTAAAGTTCTATACCTTCGTGTACATTCAAATGTCGAGGTCTTAATCAAAACTAACACTATGATAATCGAAAAACTCAAAAAAGTCGGTTTCGTCATACGTGTGTCGGTCGGTCTGCGCGTCTGTACGTCCCTGCGTCCGTCCACTGTAATTTGAGCTAAAGATTTAATGTGTAAACCAATTTTCTTCAAATTTAGTACCGAGTATTTTATTTGTACGTGATTTTCTAGAGGGGAAATTATAATTTTAGTTTTAGATCATCTAGAACGATTTTATTTATTTTTTTTTTCAATTTTTCTCAAAAACGGCTTTAACAATTCTGATTAAACTTTGTACGTGTAATGACAACAGTGATTGTAATAAAACTTCGCCGATATCTTTTTCTATCATTTTACAAAACTGTGCAAATAATTTGCTTCTACCATTGTGTTTACTCTGTTTAAATATTCTTTGTTTTCTTGTCAATTTTCTTGCGTTTGGAAGGCCTAGAGCTAGCAGGATTATAGCTTAATCCGAAGCTTTTCGAGGCTATTATTTGTGAATCTCTCTGTTTCTATGTTAAATCAACATAGTTTTACGAAAGGTCGCTCTACTGTGGCATTTCTTATGGAGTAAATCGAACTTTGCATTGAGGCATTTAAGAAAAATAAAGAAGAAGACTGCGTCTTTACAGATACTATTAAGGCATTTGATAAACTCTCGCATTAGATCGTACTTAATAAGCTAAGAAATCGTGATTTAAACGAAAATTTTATTTTGTGGCTTCAATCTTATTTATTAAACAGATCTTAGTCAGTGTTGTTTAACGGTTGTCCATCAAATTATTTTACTGGAAATTCTGGAACACCACAGGGCAGTCTTTAGGTCCTTTTTTATTTATTTTATTTATTTATGATCTACTATCCGTCTTAAAGCATTCTAATTATCTCATTTATGTGGAATTCGGACGATGTTAAAATTTAAATTTAAACTATTTCCAGTACTTGTGATTGTGAGATGTTACAATGTGACCTTAATTAATTTTTTAATGGGTGCGTACTCAATATAAATAAATTTAGTTTTATGAGCTTTACAAGAAAACTGTCTGTCACTTCTTTTAGTTATTTTGCCACGTGTGGAAAAATGTATCTGTCCTTGGTGTCTCATTTGATCGTAAATTGGTTCAACACATCATCTCAATATTAAATAGAGCTAATTCACTTCTTGGCTGGATTAAGTGAGAGTCTCTGCAATTTTCAAAACCCTATGTTGCAAAACAGCTTTTTATAACATTTGTTCGACCTATTCTTGAATATGAATACGCTTGCCAGGTTTGGTCACCCTATTATGAGTGTCATATAGCAAGACTAGAATGTGTCCAAAAAAGATTTCTGTGGTTTGCCTTCAGAGGCTTAGGCTGGGCAAAATCCCTTCGAGATTCCCGTATACATCAATATTCTTAAACTTATTGACTTGTGTAGTCTTGAGAATAGACGTCTTATTTATAATGGAAATAATATTCCTCAAAGAAACTTGACTGCATAAATATATTTCAAACTGTCGTACTAATTATGAACGATATTCTCCTTTAAATAAGATGTTTAAATTATTTAATCTTATTAATAATAGATGTAATTACTTATTTGACCAATCAGTAAATTTTTCATTTTCATATTCAATTTTTATTATAAACCTAAGCGCTTATGTATTTTTTTTAGCTATGTGAATAAATAAAAAAATAGTTTAGCCGATTTCGTTATTAATTTTGTAATCTGTCGTTTTTAAGTAGTTCAAACAATATTGCATTCAAAAATGTGGAAACATTTTATAATATTAAATTAATTCTGTGGCCACATAGAAGTTGTTAATCACAGTAGCAAATTTGTGCAAATCAGTCGTGCATATTTCTAAAATCACATTCCAACCCACCAGTAACTTCACATTTTGCATAACAAAAGGGTAGATGAAAATTCTCTTTTAAAATGTGATTTAACAATCTTCCCTTCTTCCGTACTTACAATAAGTTTTTTCTGGTAAAATTCCAAGTGTTACTTGCAAATCAGATTTAACTCGATTTTTCTGTTTCAAAGTCTTCGCACTTGCTAGCGTAATGAAGCATATGCAAATCATTAGCACCTTTTAAATTTGTTTTGTAAAATTTCTATAAAAGATTCACAAAATCAAGAGGAACGAATAGTTGATGCCTTTAAATTACACATCAAACAAAAATTATGGAAAAATGGGTAAATTATTGAATTACTTTATAATTTATTAAAAGAGAGTGATGAATAGTAAATTAATATTTTATTTCATAAATGTAGTTAATGATCTTCAGTATTACAATCATAACATGTTCAATATTTACGCCTTCATTATGTCAAGAAGCTGATGGATCTAATCACAATAGTGATTTTGACGGTGAAGTGAGTGACGATATTATTACCTCAGACTTCAGTCCAAAAACGATATTAACAAGTGATGAAAGAGCAACTGTGATTTTTAATGCAAATGATGAAGATTACTCGAGTTCTTACTAAGCGCCACAAGAAGAGGAGAACGGTGCTGAGATTGCAAAAGATTTTTCACCGGAATTGTAGTTTGGAAAATGCAATATAAATTTAATTAGAACAATAATTTTGAAAAAGTTTTATAAAGATAAGTTTTCAAGAAGTTACAGTACTGTGCACGAATAAATATCATGAATGTGAATAAGCCTTCTAAGGATCAGTTTGGTGGTGAGTTAAACTAGAGTTAGTTTACTCTGGAAGTTAATTAACCCCCAGTTAATTGAGGTAGAAGTTTTTTTTTTTTTTTGTGGATAATGCATGCGGAACGACTAAACAAACTCGGTGGATAGAACATCAAAAGCATCTGTTCAGTTAATCCTGAGTTAACTCACCAAAATTGATGAGTTAACTCGGGTTTAACTTTAATCTCGCACGGAAAAACTGGAACTTAGTAAACCGAAGTGTTTTCATGCAGTCTCTCAAGATTATGTCCAATTGCTATAGTTTTCTATCTAAAGCTTATTGATTTTATTTTTTTTTCTCTTAAATTGACGTTCCAAGGTCTTCTATGTTTTGATCCAAAATTTTAAAAGCTATTAAAAGAAAAAAAACAACAAAAATTTAAATAACAGGAACACATTCTTTAGTAGGTTTAAGGTTATAAATATTACATCATTTTTACAAGTTTATGAAAAACTTTATCAACATATTTGCAACTAAATTAATAAATAGCTTAAATCTGTTATTTGTCATAATAATATCTTTTAATTTCAAGTAAAACGTGTTAGTATTCACATTTTCATAAAATTGATGTGTTTCTTAATCGTATATCAGATACCTGGATTGGATACCGTGTTTTTTGTTTATAAAACTTCATTAGTAATTTAACAATAATAGTTCCATGGTTGTCAGCGGTGCGTTGTCACATCTAATTTGTAACTTATTTCAGGCACGGACCCAGAAATTGTCTAGAAGGGGAATATAAATATTTAGAAAGCCAGCTGACACGAAATCAATACCCAAAATTATAAAGAATTAAAATGTTTGTGGGTCTAAGTTCTGGAACTACTGAACCATTTCTTAAATTTTTTTTCATTAAGAAAGAGCTAAATTATCCCAGAGTAATATATCATGTTTTATTGGGAGTGTATCATAATCCCGAACAACAAAATCCCGAATCACGAAAATTATGAATGCCGAAAGACAAAATCCCGAATATCAAAATCCCGAACGACAAAATCCCGAATTTCAGAATCCCGAACGACAAAATCCCGAATTTCAAAATCCCGCCATTGAAAAATCCCGAAAATTTTCGGGATTAATCCCGAATTTTAGTCCCTTTGTCAGTATCTTTTTAGTACTTTTTCATTATACCTTTTTACAGATTGAAATGAAGTTAATATCTCTTCTTGAAAATTTATTTGTCATTTAAAGGACGAATATAAAACATACGCCCAAATAAGGCTCAAAAAGGTAAACAAAAAAACTTTATTTGTAAAATATGCGCTACAAACGATATCCAAACCCATTACTTACAACAAGAAATTATGCTTTGTTGTGTTTAATTGGTTTCGCAAAGAAAATATTATGGTAACTTGTTGCCTTAAAAAGATATAAAGACAAAAACGAAAACAAAAGATGAAAAACAATAAAAAAAAAAAAATAGAACAGTAACAGTCTCAAAAAGAAATCCAGCATCAAAAAATTACAAATTATACATCAAAATGTTCAATAATTTCATCATACACATTTTTTAGCAAAAATTTCAGTTTTAAAATGAACACCCGTAAAGAACTAAAACAAAAAAAGACAAACACAAAAGAAACCCAAACAAAATAGTAAGATTCTATAAGAAAATATCACTTAAATAAGTGAGAATCACGGAGAACGAACATTTTGCAGAATCCCGAATATCAAAATCCCGAATGGCTTAATGCTTTTTTTGGTATTAAAAATCGCGCTCGCGATTCGGGATTTTGTCATTCGGGATTTCGTCGTTCGTGATTTTGTAATTCGGGATTTTCCTTGCGAAATTTTCAAATTCGGGATTTTGATATTCGGGTTTTCGATACCAACCCTGTTTTATTTCATTTTGACAAAAATAAGTTTCTAGTTCGAAATCTTAGGCCCTTTTTCCGACACGAAACAGAAGAATTTATGTTTAGGGTTTTTGAATTTTTGCCTTTTTAAGACGAGGTTATATTTAAAAACCTGAAATTCGTTTTTTTTTAAACATTAATGTAGACGGAAGTATCCAATTTTGTCCAGTCGTTTTCAAGTTTTGAACATCCGAACACACCACGATCCATTTTTATGTATAAAAATTTGATGACAAAAAAAAATCAAAAATACTTGAAAGGGTTAGTAATGGCAAGACAACTAGATATTTTTGTAATTGCAAAGCTTAAATTATAAATTAAAAGACAACTAAATAGAGCTGTTTGATACCGTCCCTGATCATATGGTGGTTTGGTGGATCTATAAACACTCTCCAAACCGCACCTATATAGTGGAGAATAATAACTTCCTACTTGTTAAATTTTTAAAATTGTATAGGCTGTGGGGGTTCAATTCCCAAGTTCAGAGAGAACTTCTACACAAATAACTTAAACAGAAAATCCAGAAATCTAAACTATCATAATTATTGTATCTCCATTTTGTACTAGATATGTACATCTTTAAGAAGAATGAATTAAGCTTTTCTTTGGCGTGAGGGGGTCAAGACCCCCAGTAATCACATACCCACCTGAATGCGCGGTTGTTTATAGTTTTTTTTTTTATTAATAATCAATTCGTAATTTTTGTCAATATTTTATTAAATGATTATTTTGTTAATCCGGATAGATATGCAGACTGAAACGATATATCTCACTACAACCGGCGAGTGGTGTGACACGGCCGGCGGCTTATCTTTGCCATGTTAATCAAAAAATTTCAAGGTTAATTTGAAATAAAGGGAATTTGACGAAAAAAAAGAAAACAACAAACATAAAGAGAATTAAACGTACACACAAATGACAAATTAATATGCTCAGATTTTATTTAAATTAATTTTGTCCATTATGACGCTGTTTATGGGATGTAATCAAAGTCAGGTATTTGATTGATTTTCAAAATTAAAATTTTAAAATCATTACTAATTACATAATTGTTGAAAGGTCTCTAAGAAGATAAGATTCATTTTGGGTAATAATCTAATTTATAAATCACTTAAAATAATTGTTCATATTTTCGGGACGCACTTTTGTACAATGTGGGATAAAAATGGGAAATTAGGTAAATTTTTCATAAGATGCGTCAATTTCATAAATGGTGTTTCAAAATTTCCATCATTGCCCAAGCTGTTTGAGCTCGCTACCCAATTCATCAACATGCGGCACATTCACAACAAGACACTAAATTTGCCCAAACTTTTGGCATATATGTGTATAATGTATGTACCGTGGTGGACACATAAATAGCACACTTCACCGCTCATTTACTGAATTGCATACGAACCTGAACTCTTGCCTTAAGGCAACGAGATTTCTTCTTTGCTTTAACTTATGAGAAGTAGAGATAAAAACCGTTAGAATTTGTATGTTTTTTTCTAACAATATTTGAGTTAATATGTACAGTTTGTGTAATATCATTGTTTTAGCTTGGTCACATAAATTATCACAGTGGAAGTTTTAGTCAGAGTTATCTCAATATTTAAATTTTTAATAACATTAATCGGAGCAGTTAGTTTTTATAATAAGTGGATTTTAAATAAATTTCTGTAAAAATATATGTACTATAGATATGGGAAAGGGACCACATTGCTAAACTGAAAAAAAGGGTTTTGATAAAAAAGATTAAAGCTCAAGGAAGAACGATCACAGAAATATCGGATTTATTAAACTGTTCCAGAAACCTTGTTTATAATGCAATTAATCATTTTGAGATATTTGGAACTACAAAAAACGTCCCGAGAGCACCACGTGCAAGAGAGACCACTGTTAGAGAAGATCATTTAATACACAGAGCTTCAACTTGAGACCCATTCAAAACTTCGAAGCAAATAAAAGGAGATGTTAAGTCCCAGTATAGTGCTTATTTCTCTTTCTTCTATCGGGTTTTTCAATAAGAGCTCTACAAAAGTTTTTTTTTAAATAAAACAAAAACGGTTTAAGATATCAATGAAATTTTTTATTCCTGTCAAAGTACGTTCGATGCCATTATGTATGGAACTCGATTTCTTTTCTATGGCCACCACGGGCACGCTTGCAGAAGTCCAGACGCCGAACCCTATTTTCGACGGTTTTCAAGCAAAAATCGGCCGATACTGCTGCAATTTCACGTTCGATATTCGTACGAAGTTCATCAATCGTCACTGGCTTGTTGGCCTAGACCATAAACTTGACGTAGCCCCACAGAAAATAATCTAACGGCGTCAAATCGCACGACCGAGGCGGCCAAGCGATTGGACCCTTTCGTGAGATAACACGTTCTCCAAACTTGGTTTCCAATACATTGATTGTGACATTCGCTGTGTGGCTTGTGGCGCCGTCCTGTTAGAACCACATGTCCTCCAAGTCCATATCATCCAATTGGGGCCAAAAATATTCGGTAATCATTAAACGGTAGCGATCCCCATTCACAGTAACGTGCCGGTCTTGATCATCACGGAAGAAGTACGGCCCAATGACGCCGCCGGCCCATAAGCCACACCAAACCGTAATTTTTTCGGGATGCAATGATGACTCATGGAGTACGTGTGGATTGCTGCCTGACCAATACCGCATATTTTGTTTATTGACGAAGCCATTCAGCCAGCAATGAGCCTCATCGCCGAAGATGATTTTTCGATAAAAATCCGAATAATTTTCAAGTTGTTGTTCAGCCCAATTCACGAACATACGACGCTTCTGGTGGTCAAGCGGCTTCAGTTCTTGCGTCAATTTAGTCTTGTAAGGATGCAAGCCAAGATCTTTTCGCAAAATTCGCCACAACGACGTCACAAAGATGCCCAACGCTTGAGAACGACGTGTGAGAGACACATTTGGGCTTTCTGCAACTGAAGCCTCAGCGGCAGCAATATTCTCGACACAACGGGCACTTCTTTGTCTCACTGGCACGGGAACATTTTGTACTGTGCCTGTGGATTCAAATTTTTCCACTAGACTTTCAATTGTTGATCCGCTAGGACGATTAAGTTATGGATTCGTGCAAAAAATCAAACTCGAGATTTTGATCAAACTTGACATTACTATAAAAGGGAAGACAAAAAAAGTAGGTCTCGCAAAAAAACGTCCGTCTGTCTGTTGTTCGGCTGAAGTCTAGGTATCGGTTTTACATTTTTATTTGGAAAGTCCCCTAATCAAAAACAACCAGAGGACCTCTCATACCAAATTTTTTTCACCCATAAAAGTCCTGGAGGCTTCCGTAAAATAACCTATCTGATCTCAGGTTTTGAAATAGTAGGATACCAACCAACAGGGTAAGCCTTTTTTATGGGTTGGTTCGGTGGGAAAATACACTTTTCTGGTTGCTTGTTGGGGTGCGTATGTATGTAAATACCTATCCTATAAGGGACATTTAAGGGGTATCAAACTAAAGCTCGAACATCATCAGTAGTCAGACTTTTGTTTGTTGTTGACGAACACAAAGAAAAGCACTAGTGTATAGAAATGTATGACGTTGATCTAGTTGTTCTTGTGGTTAACAGGTTTTCCAGAAAATTAAAAAAAAAAACCCGAAATCGTTGTGTGCAGCTATACCTGTTCTAGATGAGAAATGAGTTAAAATAAAAATTAGAATTTATACTCTGGTGAATCACATAAAATTTCTCTGTTCCAAATTTAAAGCAAATTCGTCCATGTGTTAAAGCTTTAGCTCGATGTACATCTTGGCCACTGCCAAACTGACTGACGCACACATGACAGATGACATGCTGAAAATCACACTTTTTTTTTTAACTTTTTATGACACGAAAGCAATACTTGGCCCATAGAGCAATATTGAAAATGAAAATTCCGTTGCTGAGTCTTGTTGGGAACATAATAATGACTATATGAACCAGTTTGACGAGTATTCTATTCAACTCCACAATCATTCACCTTAATAAAATTATTGCCCTTCTGCCCCCTTACACATAAATACCTTTGTATATTTGGTGTTTAAAATAATTGATATCAACATTTTTAATTTTGCCTCTTATTTATTAGTATGTGCCCCAACTTCTCAAACTAAATATTAACAAACTTATCCTCTTGGTGCATCTAGATTATCCCTTGGCTCATCATCGTAACTTTCTGATGGTCTTGCTGGGAGATCCTTGGCAGCTGAAGCAACATCGGTAATCTCCCTAGGAATAATGGATCCAACTGGGACAAATCCATCCTTACCGGCAGTATAGTTGACAACAACTTCTTCACCATTGGCATCAATGTATCTGTAAGATCCGGAAATGTTGATAGATTGTTCATCTGTACCCTCGTTGACTATGTCAGCAGTTTCTTCCCGAGCTGATCCATCGCTACCTTCATACCCAAAATGATATGAACCATCGTTTTCTTGTCCGCGTTCCGATCGCACAATAGCAACCGTTTCTTTGTCTCTGTCTTCTTCCTCCGAAACTGGAGCAGCACTTGCAAATGCAATCAGAGCGAACAGAATTACCTAAAAATCAGAGTTCTCTATATATTATGGGCTTAGGTACTTAGAGGGAAATTTTACTTACGAATTTCTTCATAGTGATAAGTGATGTGGACGGTATCCAGGAATATTAAGACACTAGTGTTGTCCTCGGCGTGTTGCCAGTCTTTTATATCACATTTCATTTGATATGAAATAAAAAATATAAAATAATAAAATTCAATGTTGTATGCACATACATTATCTTAAACTTGATATTCGTGATGCTTCGTGTATCCGCAAAATAAAATTTTATGTGCATTTGTATTTTTAATCTCTCGAAATTGTGTTCCTGTATATACAATAGTGGCTTATGTTAAATTGTATGAGAAACTGCAAAGCTTTAACTGGTTTTGTCAAAAAAAAAATTAGCATTCGCATTAGCAAATTTGGATGGCTACAAAATTATTCGTATAGTGATGCAGATTTGATTTCATGGCTAGCTATACAGCGCAGCTATTTGTTTTCAGAGCAGGTATCTAATAAAAACCATTGTGATTTAACAACATTGTGTCCAAAATAAGAAAACAAAAAA
The DNA here is from genome assembly GCA_932273885.2 of Leucozona laternaria. Lineage (NCBI taxonomy): Eukaryota > Metazoa > Arthropoda > Insecta > Diptera > Syrphidae > Leucozona > Leucozona laternaria. The sequence continues at coordinate 10,384,525 of OW026368.1, forward strand.
ACATAAACCGGCCGGCGTTAATCTTCTTTATTTTTAGTATTACCTATTGATTTTATTTATTTCATGTTTTTTTTTTTTTTTTTTTTTTTTAAGTGGGAGTGGGTCACGAACGAATACAATTTGAAGAATTATACACAATTTATTTTTGTTTTTTAACTTCTCTAAGCTTTATGCTTGGAAGTTCTCGCATATAAGAGAATCTATTTGAGGACTTTATCTGTTACCCAATCCACGTTTGTTTGATTAAATGCGTTCTTAGAATATTTGATGCAAAAGATACACCAACCTACCTACAATAATTTTGAAAGGAATGTTTGGTTTTGGCATTTATTAGTCAAGTTTATACATATCTGAAATCTGCGAGAATATCACAAATTAAAACCAGTGCACAGAAGATGACTTAATTTTTTTTTAAATTGAACAAAAAGAGTATAATAAAATTGTTAACTCTTTAAATTCAATCAAAAACTTAGTAATTTGAAAAACAAAGAAAAAGAAACTTTAAACAATCTTCAGTTCACAAAAATTGACGTTTCGTGCCGGCGATCTTAGATTTTACTTCTACACTTGATATTTCAAAAGCATTTGATAGAGTTTGGCATCAAGCTCTCTTATCGAAAATGCGTGCATTTGGTATTGATGAATCTCTTTTTCGTTGGATTAGAAATTACCTTTTGGACCGGTCAATACAAGTTATATTGGACGGTTTCAAGTCTAATATCTACAAAATAAATGCTGGTGTGCCCCAGGGCTCCGTTTTGTCTCCGACCCTCTTAATAATATTCATAAATGACCTGTTATCTAAAACTTCTAATCCATTAAACTGTTTTGCTGACGACAGTAATCTCAGCTTTTCATATTCGGTTCTAGATTCATATCCATGTTCTTCAGATGTGGAACTTCAAGGGCAGCGTATGATAAGCTCATTAAATTCTGATCTCGACAGCATTGTCCAATGGGGAATCAGAAACCGTGTAGAATTTAATGCTTCTAAAACTCAATGCTGTGTCCTGTCGTTAAAGCGGAACCCACCCCCAATGCTACTATCTATGAGTGGCACTTCCATAGCGGAAACAGACCACCTTTTGTGGAACGACCAGATATTTGAAATCGCCAAAAACGCTGCTAAGTGTTTAGGTTTTCTCCGTCGATGCAAAAAATTTTTCTCCCCCTCTGATCTGGCTGTGATCTACAAAGCCTTTATTCCTCCGAAACTTGAGTACAACTCCCATATTTGGGCAGGTGCTCCAAAAACTCACTTGAGCCTATAGGATAGAATACAAAAGAGAGCTCTTAAAATGTTAGGTGAAAGAACTATAACTAATCTACCTAATCGCTTATGCTTTGTGTACTCATTTTAAGGGTATTCACAACCCCTTTAGTGCGCGCTAAATATAAAAAAAAACATATATTTTTCACTAATATTTTTCAAGGTTTTGAAATTTTTCATTAAGTTTTGCATTTTGAAAAGCGAAAATGAATATGATTTTTCCCCCAAACAACCCTATTAGGATTTTTTTCTAAGCACCCTGCAATAGTAATCTGTAGGTAAATCAAATGTAGCCTCTCTTTGTATCTCAATTTGAGGATTTTTATCTTTAAGATCAGACCATATCTAAGTTTTGTGAAGCTTTTACAAAAAAAAAAAACCTAACAGAGTAATTTTTTCTACTAAAATTGATTTTCCTGATTTTGATTTAAATTTATGTATGTTTTTGATTTCTTATTTCAATTGAACTGCAATTATGTTCGTGAAGCTTATATTTGCAACTGCAGATGCATGTTATAAGGTAAAATAGATGCAATTAATTTTATACTAGTAAAAGTTGTTGAAAAGTATGTTTGGAATTTTCCTACCGTTGTACCATGGTAGCAATCACTTATAAAGCTCATACACACTGCGAGATGATACTTCAAAGCAATAAGGTTTTGTAGCAGTGCTGGGGGATCATGGGGAAAATTCTTTTCTCTGGGAATTTAAACCTCTAAAGAAGGGACAAATCGAAAATTGACTCATATTGTGGGAATTCTTTGTTTATAAAATTGTACTCGCTAAAAGAGAAAATATTAAAAATTTCGTGTAGAATTACTGAAAAATGTCAAAATAATGTCAAAGAAATATTGGAATTATTTTTTAGAAAATTGTAAAGGGTGTTTTTTTTAGACATGTGGTTTCAAGAAGAAATAAAACGCATAAAATTTAATGCTATGGCCAAGAATTTAGCTTTATTATAAAGATAAGGGTTTGCCATTATGTTTTAAAAATAATTTCGGGCAAGTGGCAGCTGCGGCTGGCAATTTTCGACAGCCCCAATCGTTGCACGCGATGGCGGATGGACTTATTCGGGTCTTCTTCGATACTCTGCTCCACAGCAGCAATAGCGTCTTCGGTGCGCACTGTACGGCGTCTCTGATGATTGCACGATTTGCAAACATTGTTCAGGAGTAAGTCTATTAATTATGAAATGACAAACCAAACTGAGCATAAATCAAGTGACAGCTGTCAAAAAGACCAACTCCGAAAAATGTATTGCCAGATTGAAAACCACACCTCTAAAAAAACACCCTTTATAAGACCTCACAAATAAAACAATATAATCTATAAAGGTGAATACAGTATCAACGACTGTATTTGTAGAATATATATGTATATACATGCATGCATATTAATATTTTAGGTCAACATTTTCAGATTTGAAAATAATTAAATTTTTAATGAGACGAAAAATAACCGATGCAGATATATTTATGAATCAATTTTTCAAGAAATTAAAAAAAAAAATTAGATTCTCTCTCAAAAATTCCTCAAAGAAGTCTTTAATTCAACTGAGGAACTGAGAGAATAAATAACAGCTAAAATTAAGGTGAGTACATAGACAAGAAATATTTATTTAGAGACTTTTTAAAATTTATATTCATATTAAAAAAGCAAAATATCTTTTAAAAATATCGAAGCCATCTGGGAAAAAATTTAATCATATTTATTTTTAACAAGGAATTTTATTTACACAAAAATCTCCAATTAGTTAAATATTTAATGAAAATAACTTCTTTTTATTCTGTGAGAAACAAAAAGGGAAAAAAGAAAAGATTTGTGGGAAAAAGGGAATTTTGCAACTGGCCGAAGGGATTTCTCTTAGAAATGCCTCCCAGCACTGTTAAATATAGTTACAGTCATCACTCTTAGGATATTTAATTCAACCTCTAATAGTCTAATGTGTATTTAGTACAGTCAATAGGGAAAAATCTGTACATTTTTTGGGAAAGGAGTTGTCATTCAAATAAAATATGATGGGGTATATCGAGACTAACCTAAATCTTAATTTGCGGGACTGAAAGCCTTGTGGAAGAGGCCGCCATTTTGAAAAAGGCGTTTACATGATTTTCTCGGCTCCTATTAACCCTTTAACGGATTTTTTTTTTCATTAATTCGTAGGGAAAAAAAATTTCTAAATCTTTTGTTTACAAACATTTTTGACAGCTTTTTAAATAAAAAAATATGGTCAAAAAATTGTCTAATTTTAATTACTTGAAAACGGTTTTTACCGTTTATCTCGTCTTTCCTTGATCGGACTGAAAAATGATGTTCGTAATTCTTATTTTAGTTTTGTGGTTAAAATGCAAATGGCAGATCAGATTCCATTTTCTTGCTCCTGGTAATGCGCCCTCAGAATTTTGTACCCTGTGAATTTGCGCATCTTGCACTTGTGGTTTGTCCGGCCCTGGGCATATACGATACAAGTTTGATTAATTCTAGTCACGGTTTCATTGCGGTCTCGTTGTGTTTTTGTGGAAGGTAATATCGAATTGATGTTTGTATCTAGAAGATTCTTATTATTATTAACATATACATATGTACCTTCATATTGAAAAATTAAATAAATAATTTTAAAATGCATTTTTATTAAATTCGCTATACCAAATTACCAAGACCACCAGGTCTCATAGACTCACAGTCAATTTCAGGAGAAAATACGGTCTCGTCTCGACTTCGGCATCTTAGCACCTCATATGTGGGATATTCGCAAAAAAATAGATATGTCATCTAAAAGGTCAGTAATTGGTCAAACAAGCTTAAATAGTTTCTGAAATTGATCAGCCGTAGAAAAATTTAAATCAATGGATAAGGTTTTTCAAGGGCATCAGCGATTTGTTATTTGTGAACAACATCCCACAAATGAGTTTTTAAGATTCCGAAGCCTCTCGTCTGTCATGCTTTGGAGATCGTGACTTTTATCGTCTCGTGGTCAGCCATAATTTGTTTAAATGTTTCAGGCACCTTCAAAAACTAACTATAACTAAACTGTGTACCTACGCAACAGCTTCCATGTATTTTTTTAAGAAGTCAAACAAGAAACACATGCGTCTGTGCTACTGAAGATTAAAAAGGTAAAATCGGTTCCCAAATGATTAAAGTTTGAAGACCTCTGCGATAAAATGAAAACAAAAACTCAATAGAATGCGACCAATAGGTAAATTGGCTCCATTTTTTTGTTGTTTGCCTTTCGCATCGATTAGAACATCCCAATATACTGAATTGGGTGAAGGGTGACATACTACTTAAAGCCAAAATCTCCATAAAATTAATTTCAACATCTTTTTTTCTGTTTTCACATTATTTTTCTTATTTTTATTTTGTTTATATTTACACACATTTTGGAACTCAAATTTGAGTCCCAATCATCAAACTTAACAAATCATTTTGTAAACTTATTATGCTATCATTATTGCCTTTTGGTTTCATCAATACTCTTAGAACACCTTCCTCTTTGGCAATTGTCCTGGTTGTTGATATTGCTGATATTGTTGAGGTTCCTTGGGATTGTCCTTTGACTTGAGAGCAGCTTCGGTGATTTCCTTTGCAATATGACTTCCACTTGGGTAGAATCCGTTTTCATCGGCAGTATATTCTACGCTCACTGTTTCACCGGTAGCAGCATCGATATAATGGTATGATCCAGCAACTCTGACCTTAGGGTCTTCTGATCCTGGGTTAATAACGGTGCCAGTTTCCTCCTTGAAATATCCATCGTCAGTTTCTAACAAATAGGTGTAAGAACCGTCCTCAGCTTTGGTCGATTCTTGTCTTAAAATTTTAACTACTGGCTCTCTAGCTAATTCCACACTGCATACAACCGCTACAAGAGCGAACACGGTACAAACGGCAACCTAAAATGTTAAGAGTTGATAAAATTAATGATTCACTATTAGTATATCTCGTTATAGGGTGACATTGAAATAATTGGGTTATGATAATTAATTAATTCCGGAGATAACTTACAAGTTTTTGCATATTGAATTGGTTTATCAGAAGAGATTTTATTCAAACTAAACTGAGATGTGTGCTGCTGCACGCTTTTATAGCCTGACATTATTTAAAAAAAAAAAAAACAAAAAAAAAATAACAACACCGTTGCCACTCACAGATTTTATATAGTTGTTCCCTATTAAATATTTGAGTTAAGATGAATTTAGCTTTATAAACGAGTTTCAAAGCGAAAACCTATACCGGCTCATGCGATTGTATAATGTCAAAAGTAGGTAAGGGACATCTTTCTGTTTATTTTAGGCCAAACGGCTTAAAAAAAAAACTCAACTATCGGGTTTCAATCATGTTTCTTTTCATAATTTAATGCAACAACCGTTAAATTTTTGAATGGTCGCGCACCGTTTATATGGAAGAAAACGAAAAAAAAAACTAAAATTGAATTTGTGTTTAAGTTGCTGCAGACTTAAAGTGATTAGAACATTGAAGGCTTTCAGTCCTAGAGATGTTAACAACACGATAAGGAGCATACACCGAGGAGACCAAAACGATTCTTAAGCTCTTTGAAACAACTATCAATCGACTGAGCTGATAGAGGATTCAGAAGGCAGACTTAGTATACTATTAGTTATTATCTAAGGTATTTATAAGGTGATCTAGGTATTTCAATAAGAAAAAACTAAAAGCCACGCGATGGAAGATTTGCTTGAAATACTTACTAAAATCGGTTTTAAATGACTCCAACTATTGCGAGGTGACTGGGTCTTTTAGAAAACGAATGGAAGCTTCGAAATAGAAGCTCCGGCTCAAAGAGGGAGTGATGGCACAGTAGAAGAACCCATCAACTCAAGTGACGCTCACAAGAAGTCGAACAGAACCATTACCAACTTTGTGTTCGAAAGATGGAGACTACTAACTAGGGATCGAGCTGGCTGGAAGACGTTTGTTTTAAGTAACTGTTACTTTAACGCCACCTTAATAAATAAAGGTAAATGATAAAACTTGTATAGTTGAGATGAGCTAAACAAAATATTTCTAATTGAACCATAACAGAAAACACACTGCTAAAAATGAGCGGCTTGCATTGGAAGCATAAACTAAGATGTCACATATAATGTTAATATTAAATAAGGAAGGGTATCTGAGCAAATATTGTAGCTCATATAAATTTGAAGCAATCATAATGTGGATTTCATAGGAGTAATCATCATCATCGTCGGCTCGACAATCGGGGTCCGGTTCTGGCCTCCTTCAACAAGTCTCTCCACCCATCCCGGTCTCGAGCCGCCGCCATCCAGTTGCGCACCCCAAGGCTCCGCGCGTCCTGGTCTACGCCATCTCTCCAGTGCAAGCATGGTCTACCACGCTGTCGTCTACCATAGAATGTACCACAAAGAACTTTCCGATTAGGTTCCTATTCGCTCATGCGAGCTAGGTGCCCTGCCCACCGGAGTCTACCGAGCTTAATTTTTGTCACGATATCTGCTTCAAGGTAGATTGCGTACAATTCATGATTGTACCGTCTCCGGAATCGTCCTTCCTCACATATGGGGCCAACAATTCTCCTCAAGACTTTTATCTCGAACGCGGCTAAAAGGTCGGAGTGCCTTTTGCTAAGCACCCAAATCTCGGATCCATATGTGAGTACTGGCAGGACCATGGTCCTGTACAGCAGCAGTTTTGAAGTTATGGTGAGATTTCTGGATTTGAAGAGCTTTGACAGACTATAGTAGGCTCTGTTGGATTTGAGAAGCCGCCCGCGTATTTCTTCTTCTATATTGTTATCGGCTGCTACTATTGACCCAAGGTATTTAAAGGATTGCACCACTTCAAATTCGTGCTCCGCTACCTTGATTGTTTGACCGACTGTTCCTCTCGCATTCGACGCCACCATGTACTTTGTTTTACCTTCACTTCGTAGGAGTAATACATTTTGGAAAAAAAAACTTCCGCGAACGCATACAGTATTTTACACCAGCGGTTGTCTGGAAAATGAAGGGTGTTTTTTTAGAGGTAGGACCGCCGCGGTAGGCTAATCTGGAGATCCAATTTTCGATTACTTTTTCCAAAATTTGTGGCCGTATGTTGTGTAATCCAATGTTGTGTAATCCAATCGGTTCAGGCTTATCGGCGTAGATTAGCGACTTCACATATCCCCACAGAAAATAGTCAAGCGGCACAATCTTGGAGGCGAATTCACGGTTCCGTAACGTGAAACTATATGCGGTTACCAAACGTTTCCTTAAATAAATCAATTGTGGCACGAGTTGTGTGACATGCTGCGTTGTCTTGTTAAAACTACAGCTCCTGCACATCATAGTTGTTCAATTGATAAACGAAAAAGTCAGTAATCATCGCTTTATAACGGTCATCATTGACTGTAACGTTCTGGCCAGCATCGTTTTTAAAGAACTACGGACCAATTATTCCACCAAACCATAAAGCACACCAAACAGTCAGTTTTTGTACATGTAACGTTGTCTCAACATACACTTGAGGATTATCATCACTCCAAACGTATCCATTCAACCAAAAGTGAGCTTCATCGCTAAACAAAATTCGCTTATGAAAATTGGGATCAACGGCAATCTTGTTTTGGGCCCATTTGGGCACAATTTGGAAGCGTTGTTCAGGCGTCAGTCTATTTATGTTGAAATGTCAAACCAAACTAAAAATAAATCACTTGACATCTGACAAAATGGCCGCCAGTTAAAATAGTGTTGCCAACTTAAAGTTCTATAACTCTAAAAAAAACACCCTTTAGTATATTACATTGCGCCTGTGGGATGTTAGCACCTTATTTGTGGGATATTCCAAAAAAAAAAATATGCTGTCTTAAAGGTCAGTAATTAGTCAAGGAAGGTAAACTAGTTTCAGAAATTGGTCAGCCATAGGAAATTTTGATTCATTGGGTAAAGATTTTGAAGGTCATCAGCAATTTTTAGCACCGCTTATGTGTAGGTTATTCACAAGAATAGTATACCTTTTGAAAGGTCGTATAGTTACCTCATGAAAGGTCAACTAGTTTCAGAAATTGGTTTTATAATGAATTTTAAAAACAAAATTCAAGGTTACGATCTATATGTCTAAAAAAAAGCTTTAAAAATTCGCAAAAACAAATTTGTGGCTGACCACATTGTTATGCGTGATCGCTGCTGACCTTGAAAAATTTTACGCAATGATTACATATACTTTCTATGGCTGACCAATCTCTGAAACTAGCCGACCTTCTTTGACCAACTATACTGACCTTTTCTAGATGCAGATGGCATACTTTTTTTGCGAATATCCCACATATGGGGAGCTAAGACCCCACAACAATGTTTTTTCTCAAAATTCAGTACTGTTGCAATTTTTTTCAAATTTATTGTTTAATTTTCCTGGGCTTTTTATGGTAGACTCTCTCATTAAAATTAATAAGAAAAAATGTTTGCGTCACTTCAAGAGGTTATCATTTTATTAGAACAAATTTTTACCATCTGATTTTACTCCTTCTAAGTTTTTGATTTTCTGCGAATTTTTCATTTTGGCGAATTCCAAATATCCTTATCAGTTTTTCTCTTAAACAAACCTTAATCTTGACGATGAGAAATTCGATTTGAAATAAGCTCAAAAACATTGAGAATCGTTGGCTGTTAAAATATTTTTAGCATAGCGGGTTTTTCCCGCATATTTTGGAATGTTTATAGTCAAAAACCTGAAAAGCCATTTTTCCGCCATAAATTATAAATTGCAGAATTTTCATTAGATTTAATATTAATTGCTTAAATTCTATAAAAGCTATGTATATTAAATTTTAATATCTTGCATCTAAGCTTCGTTATGCTGTTGGTCAGAATCAATTACTGCAGAACTAAATTCCACACATATGCACCACTTAACTTGTATTGCCAATATTCACACGATCTGTTTTTAGCATCAATGATAAGCTATTTGCATATGTATTTTTTTATAAGAAATTACATCGCCGGAATCACTCATAAACATCATACCTGATTTAACATTTGAATATTATGAGCTAACACATGTTTGGACCAAGCCTTAAAATTCATCTTTAATGTTTAATCTTGTTTTACCAATCATCAGATAATCTTTGAATTGGATTTATATTAACTCGAAGCTTCTATAAATTTCTTGTTTGTACAACAAGCTTAGTTTTATTTATTTGTTGGAATGGATTTTTTTTAGTTGGATTGTTGTTAAACAAGTTAGTTGTAGAATGTAGAGCTCTGCAAAAAAACAATCTAGTTTAAATATTTATACTTCTTCTTTTTAGGTTAACAATAGAAGAATCTATTTTATTCTAAGTGCATTGACCTCTTTCAACTGTTGGTTAAGTATGGAAAAAATATCCCAAATCTGACAGAATTGGATTATATATTTTGTATGTCTTAGTCCGAAGAAGTTTTGAAAGAAACTAACATGAAAACTAACATGTCGTTTTATTTTTTTGATAGATCTATAAATTCATATAATTTTTATTGATTTTTAATATTTGTGTATTTGTATGAATCAGGATTTCTTAAATTTATGTTAATAATAAAAACAGGAAAAATGTATACAGAATTATCTCTATTGCATAAGCTTATAGCAAAAGTATGACATCACCTTGAAATAGAAATGTTATAGTCAAGTGATAGCATCACCTTTTGTACTTGCTCTATAGGGCAAGTATTGGTTTCGTGTAGAAAAAAAGTGTCCAGGTTATAATCAAAACTAACACTACGATTATCGAGAAGTCCGAAAAAGTGGATTTCGTCATGCCGTCCGCCGGTCTGTGCGTCTGGGCGTCGTCGGTGTGTCCACTGTAATTTAAGCTAGAGCCTTAACGGGTAGACCGATTTGCATGAAATTTTGTACAGCGCATTTGTATGTGATTCCCTAGAGGAGAAATTCGAATTTTTGTTTTAGCTTATCTAAAACGGGTAGCTGCCATACAAATATTTTGGTTTCTTCAAATTTTCTCGAAAATGGCTCTTACGATTTTGATTAAACTTTGTGCCTGTAGTAACCAACTTAATTTTAAGAAAACTGCATTTCAGGTTTTTCTCAAAAAATTCACATTATGGAATTAGGAATTCCAGGTTTTTTGAGAAAATGGTCTAATTTTTGGGTTATTCGCATATATCTTTGCCAAGGTTGGACCGATTTTGTTATAATTTTGCAATCAGATCAAATGTGTACTAATGGAGTTAAATTTAGCACGCAGTTCCTCTTATGGTTAAATTGGCTCGGAATTTCAAAGACTGTATACTCATATTAAACATACATTCATGAACATATATATAATTAATATAAATAATAATAAAATATTTATTGATATGAGAAAATGGCGAAGAAAGAAGAAATTGCTTTTTTTTTTTTGATTTTTTTTAAATTCCTAAAATAATTCCCAAAAATTTCTTCAACATTAAAAACAAAAATTGGGATGTCGTTTTAAATTATTTAAAGGGTCCGCCAAATAATTTTTTTTTTTTTTGAAAATGGCGCAAAACATCGAGTGTAGCTTCGGCTGTGTGGCACGTAGCGCCGCGCCGCCCGTCCTGTTGAAACCAAATTTTGCCAATATCCTCCTCTTCAATTTTTGTGAACAAAAATTCGTTCAACATGGCCCGATAACGATCGCCACTGACTGTAACGGCCACTCCTTGCTCATTTTCGAAAAATGGCCCAATTATGCCTCTGGACCAAAATCCGCACCAAAAAGTGCCTCGTTTTGGGTGTATCGGCTTTTCAATGTATGCTTGCGGTAACGAAGATAATTCGAGAAGTTACAAAATTATCATATTTTAAAATAGGCTGATTAACAGTTAGCATATGTTAACTTTTCTGGTTCCATGAGGGGAGGATGGTCCTGACCCGAACCCCCCTTCCGTGGATCCGCCACTGGCTGTCACTGAAGCTTGAATAGGCTGACGCATACCCGAAAACAGGATGATCGTCATTACCGAAATCTCAATTGAAAACAATTCGTTAGAAATTTTTCAGTGGTTTTTGTCAAAGAGCTTTTGGGTTATGTCGTTTTTTTTTGAAGATATTTAGAAAACTCTGATTTGCGGCAATCTATGATTCAAACAATGAGAACCATGTGAGAGCTTTAAAGAGGAACAGATTCATTCAAGTCAATGCAACCAGACTGAGACTCAAATGTCTTTTTTAAAAAGAGTACAATGAAGCACTATGGATTGTTTCAATATTTTAACAAATTTATAGAAATCAGAAGTTTTGTTGTTTTTAATATTAATTTGATGATGACTAATAATTTCTTTTTAATTCAAAAATTGAACCATTTTTGTTAAAGTCTTTACTCATTTATGCATTTTAAGCAACATAGTTCGAATAGATAGCTTCCTTTTCTAATATTCAAATTTCAGAATATTCACCCCAATTATGAAATTCGTATTTAGCAAAAAAAAAAACGACTTTTCTCGAACATCCTTATTATGAAAGTCACTTTGATTCATCTTCCTTACAATTAGTCGTAGTAAATAAAGTCACGATTTTGAAATTAGGAGAACGCATTGCATCGCATACCCGTGACAGTTTTTAGTTCTATTACGAAATTCACCGACAGTCGTGTTTTTTTGTCGTAAAAATTGTCACTTTTCTCGTTTGATATTTTGGGTACGAGCTAAAAAATGTTAAACAGGAAATTTAATTTTTTTTTTATAATTTAGCGCGCACTAAAGGGGTTGTGACTACCCTTAAAATGATATACACAGCACGATCGATTAGGTAAATTGGAGGGGATTGGCAAGGAGATACCGATGCACATTGGTTTTAAATGTCTGAAGATCACAATGGGAGGGGAAAACCGGGCTGGGTAGAGCATTCCACATTCGTGTAGTGCGACTAAGGAAATAATCTCTGTACTTAACAGTACGTCCGAAGTTGGGCTCAAGGGTAAACTGATGAGCATTCCTAGAAGCACGAGTATTACGGTTGAATTGTTTAAGGGGAGGAATGCAACTGGCTATTTCACTAGAACACTGTTTATAGAAATAGCGGTAAAATGAACCGAAAGCAGGGGCCCTAGCATGAATTATGCCTTATGAATTATATATTCGAGTTCAGAATATGAACAACTTTTCACATAGATGTTCGAATCTTCCCATTGGTGACTAAAGGCAGATATAGACAGAGGAACAGCTTTACTGCTAAACTATGGATCCACAGTTAATTTTTTTAATTAAAAAAAAAAATCACAAAATACTTCCCACTATATGAATCCTCTAAGCTCATGGGATCAGAGTTATCTCGAATCGATATTCAAATTGTTAATAAGTCTTCCCTTCGACCTTCATTACGATCTTTAAAAATAAAAAAAAAAAACAATTCCATTGAATAAATTTCTTTTATTCAATTTTGGGAATCACATCACGATTATTTGAGCAAAACCAAAAACATTTGAGCTGAAAACAATTAAATTATTGGTACCTATCTAAAATTTGACATTTCAATATAAAAAAAACACAAGTTGATAGGCGTTGGCTTTAAAAGGAGTCGTATTCATTGCATACGACTTTCATAATATGCGTTTCAAATACAATACGATACAAATACTTTTTGAGATACGATACGATGTTCGAATTTCATAATTGGGGTGATTAACACACATTTTCATGAACTTAAACTGACACAGATTTTCGTACAAAGCAGATCCGGTTCCTTATTTCCATAATCATAATTGACAGTGATTTCCTACACACAAACACCAGTATAGATACCGCAACTTAACTCAAAATAACAGACTTCAATCAAATGACGGATTATCCTAATAATTTCCAACTACAGTCGATCATAAAATCATCATCAAGATCATTCAGCATGAGCAATGAACATGCCAATATAAAAAGAAATACTGATACTGAACAAATCTTCTTCATAAAGATTGTGCAATATTCCTATCAAGATTAGTTTGTGTGTCAGTTGTTAAGAATCATGTAATGGGTAAGTATACGCAATTGGAAATAAAAAGATTATAAATACTTACCTACACTGCACTCGTAGGTATACAAAGTTAATAAATTTTATCGAATTGTGGAACAATACGTCACATAAATCGAATCCAACTCTGGCTGAGTCATCTGCCATAAATGGTAAAAGCCACACAAACAAAAGTTAAATTTATTTGAAAATCCATTTGAAAATCGAATTGCAATAATTGTTGTAAGTATACGTATCTTCGAGATCTGCACTGCAGCACAGTGCGCACACATTTCAAGAGATTTACTTCTGGAACCTAAGCTATAGGATAGAACACGTTTATTTCCCATGCACTAGCATGCGGTAGCATATTCGCGTTGATGGTGGCATGAATCATTGACGCACCTCAAGTCAAGAGATACGAACTTGTTTTGGCTATATGTGTTAAAGAAGCCACCCTCATAAGAGAATAGTCTTGCCAGATATAGTATTTCTTCTGTTTTGGACAGAAGTCTATAGGAAAGGTTTTGGTTGAGGCTAGAAAAATCATCCTCAAACGTAACCATATAGAACAGAAGAGATAGACTTTTTCGTGAAGCGAAACCAAAGAAGCCTTATGTGTTTATAATTTAAAGAGGGCTATTAGAAGAAGAGGCCTAGGTTTAGCTTTCGAAATCCGTCATTTTGGAAAAATACCAATTAATTTTTATCTCAGAAACTGTTGTGGTTTAGGAAAGGTAAGCTGTTCACACCAATCGTGAAGGCAATGAAATAGGTAATCTAAAATTTATAAATACTATTGTATTCTACATGGGTATAATATTTTTGAGTTTATGTCGTTTTGAATTTATAATTTTTTGCATTTTACTCGTCTCATAAGAAGCATAAGCATATATAAATTTTTTCCCTAATAAAAATTGTAGAAAACGAAATTTTAAATATTTTAATATATTTTGGAAGATAATGCGCTATATTGCAGTCCAAAGTTATAGCTCTGTAAAGTCTACCACGTAATCGATGGGTAAGAAACCATAAGACATCTGCCTCTGCACCAATTGTGTGGTTATGAATGTTTTTAAAAAGCTGACGAGGCCTAGACAATTTTTGAATGCAATTTTATACAAATCTCTCAATCGTGTCAAAAATAAGTGTATATTTCTAAATTGGTTTAAAAATTTTCCTATCAATTGCCTCGTTATAGGTTGTTTGGAAAATTGATGAAGCCTTATATTATACAGGGTGATTCACATTAAGTGTAACAAAAAGCTAGAGCGTGTAGGTTGGATCAAACGATAGATGGTCAGTTCTTGATTCTCGAGGTCTCGAGGAATCTATGGCTGAACATCTCAAAGAAAAAAAAAAAGACTTCCTTCTCGAACTAAGCAGAACTCAAATATCCCTTTTGGTTGTAATCCTAACGGGTCACAACTCAATGGGAACCCACATGCGCAGAATGGGCATCAGCTCATCTGACTTGTGCAGAAGATGTCAGGATACCCACACCTAAACTCCACTAACTCCTTTCCTCAACCATCCTCATTTCACCTTAACTATATTCTGGGGACCACAATGGATCCATTCAGATACGAGCGCGATGACACGGCTTGCCATATTATCACCCCTTCTAACCTAACCTAACCTAGGTTGGACCAACACAAGAAAAAAATCGTCTGGGAGGGTGTCTATTCCCTCCCGTTAAGCAGGGAGGGGCAGTTTTCTAAAAAAGAATGACTTAAAACAGAAAAAAAAATATGTAAAAACAACGGCTAAACTTAAAATGCCATGATATACCTTTTTGTTAAGCCAAGCCAGAAATCTCTTCTTTTATAGCTTTTTTTTTAGAGAATGGTTTTTGAAAAATTAATTTTCAAACTCAAAACTTTGAAAAGAAAAAATGACAACAGGAGTGTTAATCGTTAGGTTATTTATAATTTTTATGGACGAGACTAAAGAAATGCCAATTTATAACAGTTATAACAATTTTTCGCCAATTAAAGTATGAAATATTCTACGCTCTTCGCGCGGGTTCAAAAATAACTATGGTGCCCGAAGTAAGCCCAACGGGCCACTGAGGGCGTTGGCTCTGTGGGGCCTCATAAACAGTTGTTCTTTTATAAAATTGGTTTATTGTAGACCATTTCACAGTTTACAAGCACAAATCACAAAAAATTATTACATTTACGTTATGACATGCCAGTGTGACTCTTTTTGTACCCTTTTTTTCAAATATCATTTGCACAACCGTGACATACTTTACTTCTTAATACTTGCAAATGCTACTTTTATAGGCCTTATAATTGACTATTCACTGTAAATATTGAAAAACTCCTTCGGTAGGTTAAAAGCTAATTTTATTGGTTATTATTGAGAACACAAGCATGTACTTACTTTACTTTTGATGGCGCTCACAGTCCAGGATGGACTACGGCCTCAACCAACAAGCCCCTTCAGCCAGCTCGGTCTCTGGAGGCAGCTAGCTCCAGTTTCGCACTCAAAGATGGCTGAGGTCGTTCTCCACTTGTGTGCGCCACCTAAGGTGGGGTCTTCCTCTGCTGCGCAGACCATCAGGGGTAGATTCGAAGACTCGTCGGGCTGGTGCTTTGGTGTCCATACGCTCCACGTGTCCCAGCCATCTCAGCCGCTGTTTTTTCAGCTTTTTGACCAGGTCGACGTCACTGTAAAGCCCGTACAGCTCGTTGTTGAATCTTCTCCTCCATACTCCATCGATACAGACTGGACCGAAGATCAACCGAAGAATCTTCCTCTCAAAGCACCCAAGCAGGTTCTCATCCATTTTTGACAGGGTCCATGCTTCTGCCACATATAGCAGGACCGGGATGATTAAGGTCTTATACAGAGTCTCCTTGGTTTTTTGAGGGAGGGCTTTACTCTTCAAATGCCTTCTTAGCCCGAAGAAACAGCGATTGGCAAGTGTAATTCTTCGTTTTATCTCTGCACTGATGTCATTTTGCGATGAAATAGTGGAGCCCAGGTAGACAAAGTCCTTGATGACTTCGAAGTTGTACCTATCCATCGTGACATTTTGCCCGAGTCGACGATGTTGAGACTCCTTTCTCGATGATAGCATATACTTCGTCTTGTCCTCATTAACAGCCAAACCCATTTTTGCCGCCTCCGATTGAATACTTGCAAACGTGCCGGTAACAGCTCGCTTCGTTCTCCCAATGATGTCAATATCATCCGCATAAGCTTCAAGAACGATGTTAAACAGGTTGCATGATAACGCGTCGCCTTGCCTCAAACCTTTCTCGACTTCAAAGGGTTCGGTGGTGTTCTTAGCGACTTTAACGGAGCAGCGAGATTTCTCCATCGTCATCCTGAACAAGCGGACGAGTTTGGCAGGGATGCTGAGATGCGACATGGCTCTATATAATTCTTCTCTATTTACGCTATCATATGCGACTTTGAAATCGATAAAGAGGTGGTGTGTATCGATTTGAAACTCCTGGGTTTTTTACAAAATCTGTCTGAGTGTGAACATTTGGTCGACGGTTGATTTACGGGCCTAAAACCATACTAATAGGGGCCGATCAGATCGTTGACAAACGGTTTTAAGCGATCACACAGTACAGATGACAGGATTTTTTATGCGACGTTGAGGAGACTTATACCTCTGTAGTTGGCACAATTCAGAGCATCTCCTTTCAATCAGGTTCCATCGGGCATACTTTCATCCGACACAAGCATGTGTTGTAATCTATTTTAGAAAGTACATTAAATAGAAAACTTTTTAATGTAATTGGCCGCTTATGCTCTGATACATTTTTATTTTTTTAAAAATAGTGAAAATAAAAACAAAAATTTAATTTAAAAAATTAAAATTAGAATAAATGCAACAACAATTTAGTGTTAAAATTGGGCCTCCTATCTATTAGTACAGATATTCTAGAATATTATAAAAATAAAAACACAATGAGAATCATTCACTCGTCGTCGCAGGGTTCAGATATTTGAGTAAAGTCGTATTCTTTTAAGATGTTTGAAAAAAAAAACGCCATAACATAGGGTCTTGCGAACAAAAAAAAATCTAAAGCTAAAACTTGGATTTTTAAGTAAAAGCTAGATTTTTGGTGAATAAAAATAAGCTTAAGCTATAGCCAGTTAAAGATGTCTTGTATAGTAATAGCTATTTAAAAATAGCCAACGCTAAATTCTGAACTGAAGTTTTAACTTGTTTTTTTTTCCAGCTTGAGCTTCAATTTATGTGAATAAAAATAGCTTAAACTAGAATATTATAATTAAAGCTACAAACAAATCAAGATTTTTTTTTAACCTGTATAGAAAGCTTGGACATGTTCCTATTTTTAGTGCTTAGTTAAAGTACGAAAATGGCCTAGTTTATAAGCGTTAGAAAACCAAAATTATATAAGAAACGGTTGAAAATTATAGTGATGAGGATTTTCATGTTTTTTTTTGTTCGGTTTTCAAAAGAAAATGTTCAGTAGCTTTCTGAATACTTTTAAGGAAATTCAACAGAGCGTAGAGGAGGTGGACTGACCTCTGAGCAGAGAATGCAGATATTTTTGAGAAATTTGAGTGAATCTGGATTTCAGTGCGGTGTAGGACAAGATCTTGGAGTTGAACGCTCTTCTGATGTATGCAAGACTGTTAAGCACGTGGCCAACAAGATTATGGAAAAGGCTCACATTAATATTAGATTTCCTTCGAGTCGCAGAGAAATCGAAAAAGAAAAAGCAAAATAAGCGGAACAATGTACGATTCCCGGGGCTACGAGTATCAGTCAAATGTATTTCGTGCAATTGTCGTTGACAGTTTTAGCATGAATGAAATGTACGATCCAATCGCACGAACTTGCTCTTGCTATGGTTAGGCTTGGAGTATAAGAATAGGGCTGATGGTTAGGCTTGGGGTATAAGAATAGGTACAATTACAAAGTTAATGGAAAAGTATAAAGCAGGTACTAAAAACTTGTGCGAGGAGTTAATTAAATATTAGAGAATAACTCAAAAATAACACACATTTTTGCGAAACTTTTTTAAATATCAGAACTGTTTTATAGGAGCTAGCCGGCCTAGATGAATTATAAAATCAAATTTCTCTTCTAGAGTATTACCTACGTCTGAATGAATTTGAAACAAATTGGTCCACAGTGAACGCATAGACGTATAGAGACTGACGGAAAAGATACAAAGTTATGGCAAAACAAAATGCAAAACAACCTTCTTTTTCTCCTCGGCCTATGTAAAAAAAGTTCTAGCTATAAGGGTTTCTAAGTCAAAACATGTGAATAAAAACCGAGATCTTAAAAACGAAGCTAAAGCTAGAATTTTCCAGCGCAAGCTATTTAGCGTTATCATTTTTTTATTCACATAAAAGAAAGCTTAAGCTAGAACTGTCTTGCTTCCTTCAAAAAAAGTTTTTACTTTTTTTTATTCACAAGACCCATAGAGGCCATAATTAGCAATATTTTTTATATTTTTTTTTTCAGAAAGATCTTAAGTCCAGCTTTAACTAGTTGAAAGGTTGTCCATTATTTACGGGACACCCTGTATATTGTCTAGATGATTTAGATAATGTAGATTATTAAATTGGTCTACATGGTCAAGATGTTCTAGATACTGCTTAAACAGCAAATATTTGTGATCAATATGCACGAGGCACCTCAAGACTATATAGATAGACATTAGATCTTATTGAAAAAACAAATGGAAATAAAACTGTCAACACACGTATAATCATGTGGAGCTTCCATGAGGCGAGACAAGACGAGGCTTTTGTCAGTTTCGCCACAATCACGTTTGAATCGTAAAATTTCAATAGCGTCTCGGAATCGGTCTTGGTCTCGCCTCGTTCTCGGTGCGAATTTTTTGCTTCTTTTGAAGGAATTTCGAAAAAAATTTGAATCTAGAAGCTGCTATACATAAATATTATAATTGAAGAATTTAAATTTATAATTTAAAAATGCTTTTTTTTTGTTTTTAATCTTTCCTGCCGACGCCACTTAGACTGCCGAGACTCCCCGTAAATGTTACTCTAGATCTTAACAGGGTTATTTCGTCTCCATATCCTGAGACGAGACCGAAACTTTTGTCATCTCGTGGTTATAACTTCATTCATACCTTTCAATTTTTTCTTTTCAAAGTTTTGAAATAAATATATGTACATTTTATTGAGCTATTATGATGCATTTCCATTAATTACCTTGTTCATGATTAATAGTTAGTGGCCGATCTGATCGCATCCAATCTATCGCCCAATGCGCGCGCCGATTTCTGCACTTTTAGTTGCCTTGGTTGAGCAATTGAAAATGCTCACCAAGTTGATTGCTGACGGTGACTTTTATTACCTGCCGATGGTTAATGGATTTTTCTGCGCATATAAATGGGAATCTTCGTCAAGAAATCCGGCGCAAAGTGAATTAGATTTGTATTGCAACATCATATTTATGTGGATTAATAAGTCTATCGGCTGCTTTGCGTTTGCGCTAACATCACACACATGTAAAGGTCAAGTTTGTTGTTTATGGTGATGACTATTTGATTTAAATGCGGTGAGCAATAATTATAATCAATTTATTATGTTTTTTTTTTTCTGCCGAAGGCAGTGACTGGTTTTTTGGTATACAGACACACACACCTAACGTATACAAATGCGTTGTAGGTGAATGGTTAATTGATTGTAATCAATAATGTATGAGTTTGATAAATTAAATTAATTCTTGGAAATGAGATTTAATTAAACTCAGCAAGAATATACAGTTGGCATCTAAATTGGTATTTGATGATGAAAAGTGATGGTACAAACAAAGTATGGCATAGCTGATGGAACATCAAATTGTAACAACCTCACTTCGACTTATAATTTATAAAAAAAATTAATTTATTTTGTTCGCCCATTTAAAATGTTTATATTTTTAAATATTTACTATGTCATTTCACAACTTTTTAACGATGGCCGAAAATAATATAAATTTGGTGGCGTTGACAGCTCGTGGTTAAGTCTCAACCAGTCCTGTTTTCATGAAGGGGACCTACAAATTTCTGCCGAATCCGAACAGCTTGAGTGAGAGGCACTTATAATCTCTCACTTGAAGGACTTTTTCATTTCCTCGCAATATCAATAGCTGGTTGTATTTTATTTAGGTGGACAAGGCTGAAAATCGAACCTTATGATGCTACCGACTAACATTATGTACAATCCCTTCAGCTTTCTAATTTGTTGTATCTTCTTCTCCACTCCCCGTTTATGCAGATGGCAGCAAAAATCATCCGGAAAATGTTCCTTTCAAGACAGCCTGAAGCATTTGCATCCACCTTTAACAAGGTCTATATGTCATAGCACCATATATAGCAGGACCGATATGATGAGTGTCTCATAAAGGGACGCTTAAGTTAAGGGGGCTTTGCTACTCAATTCCCTTTAACCCACAAATCCACACTACACTCCATCAGGAGTAACTTCTTGCTGCTTAAAAAATTCCTTATATGAATTCTGGATTCAACTGGCGTCACCAATACTAAATAATAAATCAACCTTACTCTTTGAAGTTCAACTATAGGGTGTTTTTTTTAGAAGTGTGGTTTTCAATCTGGCAATACTTTTTTCGGAGTTGATCTTTTTGACAGCTGTCACTTGATTTATGCTCAGTTTGGTTTGCCATTTCATATTAAATAGATTTACTCCTGAACAACGTTTGAAAATCGTGCAAATTTTTTACCAAAATAATGGTTCGGTTCGCACGACGCATAGCGCTCTGCGTCCAATATTCGGTCGACATAATCGCAAAATCGCATAAATTCGAGCAACCATGGATAGGTTTCGTACCACGTTTACTCTAGCTAATAATGCGCATCCTCAGAGATTGCTGCTGTGGAGTAGAGTATCGAAGAAGACCCAAATGAGTCCATTCGCCATCGCGCGCAACAATTGGAGCTGTCGAAAATTGGGCCTCTTGGCTGGAATTTATTCGTGGCAGGGGCGGCGGCTACTTGCCCGAAATCATTTTTAAAACATAATGGCAAACCCTTATCTTTATAAAAAAGCTAAATTCTTGGTCATAACATTAAGTTATATGAGTTTTATTTCTTCTTGAAAACCACACGTCTAAAACAAAACACCCTTTATAAATATTAGCAAGCCAATTTGAAACCAAATCCACCATCATAAAAACTAATGACACCAATCAGAAACCGTGACTTTAACTAATTGCTTTGAGGTTTATCATCGCTCTGGTCATCATCAACTGAGTCACAACACTGCCAGCAGTCATGAACTATGAATACAAATATACTAAAACTAAAACTCAAACAAAAAACCGTGCCCTACTGACTTTCAGTCGGATATCCAATTTCTGTTTTTGATTAATCACATTTCAATCAAAGATCTTTGCTACTTCGACCCGATTTTTCTTCTTCTTTTTTTTTGTCGATTTCCAATGCAAATTGAAAGTCTTCTTTTAAATTTATTTAAATTGCATTGTTATACCTGCATTTAATTAAACTAGGTATTTGAACTTCATATAAACAGAAACTCGAAGAAGAGGAAAAGCTTGAATAGAAAGGTTATTTGTGAGGCCAAACATCATCAATCAATGCTTATGAAGAGTTTAAGATTATTGTGTGCAGTTTTCGTCAAAAATGATTTTTTTCATATTAATAAATTATGTGTGAAAAATAAGTACTGGTATCTTTGTATCCCCTTCATAATGTTTAATCACAACTGGATTACAAGGAATTATTGTGACACTTAACAGAGTTTTTTTTCTATAGGGTGGCCTATAACTCGACAAAAGCCTGGTGAGAATTTTGTGAAGTGTACCTACTTGCTACTAATGCTACTAACCTTTCCTATTAAAATCAAAAATATTATCACCTTTGAGAACTAGCAACACCAAAGAGCAAGAAATAAAAGTGAATCGATGAAGACGTATGTATGTGTGTATATTTAAGCGCACAAAAACATAAAAAAAAACTAAACGAATTGGACGAGTTATCGTCCTGACTTTTCATGCTGCACGTTAATAGGAAATTTTTTACGCTAACACCAGGCCTGTCAAACAAAGAAGGTGCTTCATGGTATCTTTAATAGTTATGGGTTGAAAATAATTGTATTAAAAAAGTGAAGACCAAAGAACACTTCTGATTGTCCAATTGTATAAAATAGGGGTAAGGTCTGGAAATATTAAACAGCTTGGGGCCTACCTTTACCGATACCCATTAGTGTTCTTTATAACAGAGCTGTTATAAAGGGTTTTCCAATAAGAGGTGTTATTTTAAATAGCCCGCTATTTCGGTAGCTGTCACTTTTGAAGCTGTCATTTTTTGACATTTGACAAGTAGAAACTACGCCATTAATAAAAATGGAAAGATACACGCTTCAACAACGCATTGAAATTATTAAAATTCACTATAAAAATGGTGAAAATTTGGCAGAGACGGTTCGTAAAACTAAAACATTTTTGGGTCGTCGTGAAGCACCTTGTCGGACCGCAATACAGAAATTGGTGGACAAATTCGAGCTGTTGGGACAAGTTAGTGATGTGAAGAATAAAACCCGTACACGTCGCTCAAGAACAACTGAGAATATTGCTGTTGTAGCCCAAAGTGTTGAAGAAAACCCAGGTTTGTCCATTCCTCGTCGTTCTTTGGAATTAGGCATTCCACAAACGTCATTACACCGTATTTTGCATAAAGACTTGGGTCTTAAGGCTTATACAGTTCAGTTAACACAAGAACTCAAGCCGGCTGATCATCAACAACGTCGTGTCTTTGCTGATTGGGTCCTTGAAATGCATGAAAATGATCCGGAATTTCATCGAAAAATCATCTTGACTGATGAGGCCCATTTCCACCTCGGAGGCTACGTCAACAAGCAAAACTGTCGCATCTGGGGCTCGGAAAACCCAAGAGTTATTGTTGAAAAGCCTCTCCATCCTCAACGCGTGACTGTTTGGTGCGGTTTATGGTCCAGCGGGGTCATTGGACCTTACTTTTTCGAAAATGAGGCTGGAGCAACAGTTACGGTCAGTTGATTGCGCTATCGAGAGATGATTAATGATTTTTTATGGCCGGAATTGGATGGTATTGATCTGGACAACGTTTACTTTCAACAAGACGGCGCTACGTGCCACACAAGCAATGAAACCATCGATCTTTAACGGGAAAAGTTTCCGGACCGTGTTATCTCTCGAAGAGGTGATCACAATTGGCCACCGAGATCTTGTGATTTAACACCTTGCGACTTCTTCCTTTGGGGCCACGTGAAAGATAAGGTCTACGCCAATAGCCCAGCGTCGATTCAAGACCTCAAAGATGGAATTCGTGAGGCTATCGAGGACATAGGGCAGCCACTTTGCGATTTGGTTATGGAAAATTTCATGAAAAGGATATGGTCCTGTAAGCGTGGTCGTGGCGGCCATTTGGCTGATGTTGTGTTCCATTATAAACGGCATACCTTCCTCTTTATAATGAAATAAACATCCGATCATTTATTTCAAAAAATGCCATTTTTCTTTGAATATCAAAATAACACCTCTTATTGGAAAACCCTTTATGTGTAGGTGAAAGAATTTTAATTCGGTGGTAGGAACCCGCACTGCACATTTTTGGATATGTAGGGATTACCTAAAAAATAAGCATATGAGTCGAAAACTGTATGGTAAAGCCTATGTATGGAAGAAATGAAAGTCATGCAGTCTTTGGTAGCAGCTTAAGTGAGTAATAAGATGGTGAAATCACAAAACATTACATAATAATATATTCAATTCAATTCAATTTTCTTTACTCTCACTTAAAAAATATCTTAACAATTTCATAAATAAATTATTGCATAATAATGAGAATAGTTAGTGACATCTTTAATTAGTAGATAATTGAGGTGATGCCACTTTATTAAAATAACACTTTGTGTGGGATGTACAAAGGAAGGAAACAAAAATAATTTAAGGAAAAAAAACAATAATTTAAGGAAGAAAAAAAACAATTTAAAATAATAGTTTAACAAACTTTGATAAAAGAAGACAAAAAGCAAGGTAAAGAAAAACATTATTATCGTATTAATATTTTTGTTTAATTATTTAATTAACTTTAAAAAAAAAAAAACAAATAAGATTTATTAAACAGGTCCCAAATCATGATTACAATGATAATTTTTGTTTTATTGTAAATACCGTAGTAGATTTTCGATTTCCAGTTTGGTCGAAATCAAGCAGCCACAACTTAACTTTTTTAGAGAAAATGGATCTATTTCTTTCCATTCGAATTTCATTGGGTAGAGTATTACAAAGTTTACATGACATGATGGAATAAAAATTTCTGTATTGTGTAGTGCGAAAGTAGAGGATGGTAACGGTGAACCTGGAGTTGCTTCGGAGGTTCAGAAATAGGGCTTTGCTGATAACCACCCCTGATGAAAAAACCTTTAAAAATTTGAAAGTAAAATAATTGTCGAACTGATAATATGTTTGACTCTCTGAAAACATTAATCGAGTGTGCTTATCTATGTGACTTAAAAACTTTTCTTATAACTGATTTTTGAATAGTTAATATTTGACGTATTTTGTTTTGGTAAGCTCCACCACAGCAGCATATACCGTATTGCAATTTTGACTGAAATATCCCATAGTAAATCATTTTTAAAATATTTACAGAGAACAGTATTTACCGAGTCGATAAAAACAGCGGGTGGTTGACAGAAAATAGTTTTTTAAGTTTTCGATATGCTTAGACCAGTTCAAATTACGATCTATTGTTACACCAAGGTATTTAAAATCATCTGCCGTTTCAATTTTAAAACAGCTACGACTACAATTGGTGTACATATTTAAAGATTGGTTACGTTGTATAATACATCTGCTATTCACTAAGGCGTGGTTGGTACAATCAGATGAATGAAATATTATATTGATGTCTGGAGGAGATTCATTTCTAGGAAGACCAAAATACATAATTTTTGTTTTATTACTCACAATTAGTTTCAGATTTTTGAACCACCATCTTAATAGATAAACATCATGGATTATGTTGGCAATTAAGTTTAATCGACTAGTTGAGCAGTAAGCGATTCCAAGGTCATCAGCAAAGGCCCGAATCTTATACCCGTAAATGGAAGAGAAAACAACGAATTCATATAAACTAGAAATAAAATCGGCCCGAGTACAGATCCTTGGGAAACTCCCAAATTACTGAATTTTATACTACTTAATTTACTACCGATTTTAACATATTGCGACCGATCTTTAAGATAAGACTCCAACCACTTGTACATAAACCCTCGAAATCCAATCTCAAAAAATTTTTCTAAAAGTATTTTATGATTGACCAGAGGTCAAAGGCTTTAGTTATATCAACGAATAGTGCAGCGCAGATATTTGTATCATCGACACCTTTTTATATATTTTTAATATATAAAAAATTTTAAAACATTTTTGGTACATCGATTTTAAGTATTTATCAATTTGGGTTTAACAGGTTCATTTTGAATGCGTTTTTGCAATATTGAATTGTAGTTAAATCGGCTTAGCAGAAAAAGTCGAAAATCAAAAGCAATGTCTATGAGGATTATTGTTACAATAATGGCTTAATGTAAACTTCGTACTATTTTTAACAAATAGAAAAAATCTTACCAACATCGTAGAAGTCGTTTCGGAGAAAAAAACAATTTTTCTTAAAGGTATCCTTATTTTTGGAACAATGTTTGGAAATGCTAAGAACACACTTAATGCTACGTTTATTAGCAATCGACTAGGGGAGTCATTCCATAATTTTTAAAAAAATAATCATCAAAACGATAATCGTGCACGTTATTAGTTTAGTTTAGTTTATTTCAGGTAAATACTAACACATTAAGATAAATCTTATAAGCTAGTGAAAGTTTATGAATTTGCATATTTTATAAATTTAATAATTCAAAAGATACATAGATTTTGCATATATGTATATACAAAAAAAAAAAAAGATATAAAAGAAAAAAGAAAAGAGTAAATATGTATGAAAATTATCAGATATAGAAGAGAAAGAAAAGTTTGAAGATAAAGGGTAAACAAAAAAGAGAAAAAAAAATATAAAATAAAAAGAAGTTAGCTGCTTTGATTCAAAAAGAAATGTTTCAATTTCTTTTGAAACCGTTGTGCTCTGCCTGACTCTCGCAAATATTGAGGAAGTGAATTCCAGAGACGAATTGCAGCGATGAAAAATTGCCTCTCAGATGTGAGACAAGAGAAACGAGGGAGTATTAAAAGTGTTGATCTGTTTGATGCCGAAAATCGCAGTATTTCGTACAAATATGCCGGCTGTCTTGTACTTATAATAGTATGAAGAAAGTTCAAAGTACGAACCTTGATGAAGCTTTCAAACGACATATTGAGGAGCTTCATAGGCAGATGTGAGACATGATCGTATTTTCTTAGGCCGAAAATATACCGAATCGTACTATTAAAAGCTACTTTTAACTTTGCTTTGCTCGTAGAGTCACAATTGTAGTAAATTTCGCAACCATACGTTAGAACTGGAATGACTAGGGTCTTGGCAAGAACCATTCTAGTATCTAATGGGGTAAACTGCTGCACGGCCCATAAAGATCTAAGAGCTCCATATGTTTTGCCGACTATAGAATTAATATGATCGCTCCATGTAAGCGTTCTGTTGAATACTACACCTAGGTTTTTTGAAGTGGTTGTAAATTCTAGGGGGATACAGTTGAGAAGTACCTCTGGAAAACAGGATAAGTCAAGTAACTTTTTGGAGATAACTAAACATTTACATTTTGTTGGGTTAAGAGTCAAACCATTTCTTACTGCCCATGTAGAAATTTTTTCAAGCTCCTCGTTTATAGTACATACGCAGTTTTCTATAAGACCTAATGGGCAACTTTTATAGATTTGTATGTCATCGGCATAAAAATGCTTAGACACATTTGTTATTATGTAAGCTATTTCATTGATATACAACGAGAATAAAAGGGGAGCCAAAATCGATCCCTGAGGAACACCTCGTTTTATCGGGAGGAAGTTGGAAAGCTGATTTTCAATACAGACGGCTTGTTTCCTTTCAATGAGGTACGAAGAAATAAGTTTGATGGCTTCTGGAGAAACGTTGAACTCAACACGTAACTTTTTAAGGAGAACAGAATGGTTAATCATATCGAAAGCTTTGGAAAAGTCCAAAAGAACCAGAAAGGTAACACAACCATCATAAAGTCTATCTCTTATCTCTTCAATCACTTTCAAAAGTGCTGTTGTACAACTGTGCTTAGGGCGGAACCCGGATTGTATGCTCACTAAAAGGTTGTTACGCGTAATATAATCATTAAGTTGTTTTTGCATAATACGTTCACATACTTTAGATAAAAAGGGTAAAATTGAAATTGGTCGAAATTCATCTCGTAATGAGTTCTTAGGGATTGGTATAATCTTAGCGAGTTTCCACTGGTATGGGAAAATTCCCGTTGTAAAAATAGTGTTGAAAACATGAGTAAAAAACGGTAGTAACAACGGTAATATTGCTTTTAGAAAGGTAGGGTTACTTTCATCCACTCCTGATGCGTTAGATTTTATTGAAAGAAAACTTTCTTAAACGTCTGAATTATTGATACATGAAAAGCTAAAAGAAGAATTTGAAAAGGCAGCAGGAAAATCATTTGAGAATTCGGGATCGATGGAAGGGACAGTACTGATGGGATATAAAAACTTATGATTCAGTTCATCACCGTCGATGTTGTTTTGTGATTGATTACGTTGCTTTCCAATTCCAAGCTCCCTGAGACTACTCCACAGCTTCCGACCATCGCAGGAAACATTCAAACGGTTGGAGTAAAAGAGTATTTTTGCAGCTCTAACTTCTTGCACAACTCTGTTACGCAAAGTTTTGTAAACTGCATGCAGCTCTTCCACCCTATAAAGTATCCAGCGTTGGTAGGCCCGATCGCTCTCATTCATCAAACCTTTAATTTCTTTCGAAAGCCAGGGTTTGGATACGCAGAGGAATTTTTTTGTTTTTAGTGGAACGTGTGTATTGTAAGGACTTGATATGTTTTCACTCAAAAACCCAACTTGTTCATCAGGTGAAGTCATATAATAAATATTTTCCCAAGGTACAGAGTAAATATGCTGTTCAAGAATGAATCTGTCTATGTTTTTAAAATCTCTGAATTGAATCGGAGGACTTTCTAAACGGTTTTGGGTCCTAAAATCGAAAGTTAAAAAAATAAGATCATGACGTGAGAAAACTGGAGCAGAGAGTTGGTCATAACACAATACCAGGTCCTTGCTATTAACAAAGAAGAGATCCAAAAGAGTGCTTGATGAATGCGTAAAATGAGTAGGTACGGATGAGTTGACTGAATGTAAATCAAAAGAAGTCATATGATCGCTGAGATTATTTTCAATCAGAATGTTACTATTAAAGTCACCACACAATAATATATTTGGTGAGCTAACAGTCAATTCCTCCATAAGACTGTAAAAAGGATCAAGATCAACATTTTTATTTGGCCTGTAAACAGTTCCTAACAACAGATTACTATCGCTACCAATAATGTCTAGAAACAAGTATTCGAACGGTGAACCATGTGATGAGTAGCATCTAATTTTACATGACAAACCATCTCTTAAATAAATCGCAACACCACCACCACCACGACCACATCTATCTGCCCTAAAGAGTCTATATCCCTTTATTGAATATAAAGCATCCCCCATGTCTATTGAAAACCATGTTTCGGAAACACAGATTGCATCCAGTTTAGAATTTTCAAATAGAAATTTAAACTCTTCGATCTTCGGCATCAAACTTTGAGAATTTATATGCGCAACCTTAAAACCATCCCTACGATTGCTAAAAACTCTTAGCATTGTTCTAAGTATAACATCGCTGTTTTCCCCTCTGGAATCCACATTGCGCTCACTCAACTCTGTACCGACTAACAATGCGATGAGTTATAAGAAACAACAACACAACCACACTTAAAGACTCAAAGCAACTACTTTTACAGTAAAAATCATATAAAAATATATTATAAAATAGAAAAATTAAGAGATTGATATATAATAGGTAAGAGTAAGAAATAGAGCAGAGTGAAATTTGAAAGAAAGATAGGAAAGAGATAATAATAATACTTTTAGTTTTGATGAGAATCGGCATCGTCATGCTGTTGAGGGCTTCTTTCGTTTTCTTTTTGTGTTTCTGCTTCATTAATCATTATCGTCATCGTCATCGTTATCGTCATCAAAAAACTACTTTCGTCTCGTCAATCGTTTATTTAACATCACAGTTTGAGAATCTTTGGAATAATACAGAAATTCTAAAACAAGGATTGAAAAGTCATTTTCGCCGACATAAATGACAATTCTGTAATTTATTTCTGTGTTGTATTCTGTTTGGTGCCGATGAGAAAAACAAAATTTGTAAAATTTAAGTTATTTAGATCTGAAATATTAAACAAATGTCAATTTTAATTTAGAGAACTATGAATATTTGGCCAAGGACTATAAGCTTAATAACTTAGCTGAAGAATTAAATACCACCTTTCAACGGGCCGTCTATAAGAAACTATTAAGGCTCGGAGTTGGAGAAAGGTATAGTTCATCTATAAGGTATGGCCTGACTTCAAGTACCGAACGAAGAAGAAGTGCAGACAAAACTTGATTCGACATCATTTCCGTAGGTATACTTTTTTTGTACGCAAGGCATCTCTAGTGCTTATTTTTATGTTTCACTTTTTTTCAAAATGTCTTGAACGTAGGTAAGCCTTAAAGCTATTCGAAATGGAATATGAATCTTAAAAATAAATCAAATATCTGTACTATATATCTATCTATCCTTAAAGCTGTTATTACATATTTGATTGCTTCTTAAGATAAACTGCATAAATTGTTTCCAAAAACAAACAAAACGATGCAGGACGATAGGTAAATAGGTATCGTTTAATTCAAACGCTATCGATTTAACGATAACGTTTTGACGATTTTTGTGTTACGGAGAGCAAATTTTCGATCTTCAAGACGATATCTTCCAGTCGATAGTGATTATTGCTTTTACGTGATGAAAAACTGTCGTCAAAACGATATCGTGTGGGGATAATCGAATTACGGAACGGTAATTCCAGAAAAAAATAATTTCTCAAACAAAAAATTATTTGTTTTAAATCCAAAAAATATTTTTATTTATACTTTTCAGAAGCTTCTGGCATAAAGAATTTGATCAAAGTCAGTTGAACTGTTTTCAAGAAAAGCCAAATGAAAAAATACACTCGGGAGGTGTCATCAAAAGCAAGTTTTTGGAATTATTTCTTAAATTAACTTTAATTTTTTTAATACAAATCTCTATGCACGTTTTTGGGATGACGATTTTCTGTTTTAAAATTTAATAAATGAAATTAACTATTGCATAACAACATCTATTTTCCTCGTGTCTTGGTAAAAAACAAAGTAACTCTTTTGCCCATCTCTTCACTCTTCTGTCATGTCTTTCACCAATTTTTGAAATCGTTCTTCGTTACAAGATCAGTAATGAAAAGTAACCGATCACAGGCTGCTTACTTCATTGTCAAAATGTAACAATGCAAATTCATGGTTCACGAGTAAAATGATATACGATCGGGATTATATAAAATTTATTTATCTTTTAGATTTTTCTAAGGTGACAGCGTTGATTTCAAAAATTTATTTTCAAAGCTGTTGAATCTGTTTGGTTTTGATTATCTCTATGTTAAACTTATAAAGACTTATTTGACAGGAAGTACCCAAAGTGTCCACACATCTCACACGTAGAAGTTGTTCCGAATTTCTGAACCTTAAAACTGGAGTTCCACAGGAATCTATTCTTGTTCCTTTTCTATTTTTCCCTTTTAGAAATGATTTGCCATCCGTCTGTCAAAACCTTTCAGTATATCTTTACGCTGATAACGTGCAAATCTATATAGCCCGCCCTATAGTAAAGGACTTATTGAACACTGTATTAATAGGTTAATCAAACTCAAACTCAACTCAGATAAGACATAAAGCATAATAAATTAAAAAAAAAATATTCGCTCTAAAAAATATATGTTTGGTACAGATTCAGATATCAAAAATTTTCATTTGGTTTCGCCAGAAAGGGTCAGTAAAAATAAGGGAATTCTACATTTTTATCCTCGTTAGTATATGTCTTCCCAAACATTATAGATAGTGGGAACACCACATACCAGTGTCTTCGTCGTATCAGCTCGAAAAGACCATCTATAGTGTCTGCCCTATAGTTTTCAAAATTGGAATTTTTGAACAAGAATTTTGTAGTCACCCATATTACGATTGTCAATCATCAATTAATAATTGATAAATAATAAAAATTGATAAAAGTTTTGATCATTGAGAATAGAGTTTTAGGGCCAGTTT
Source organism: Leucozona laternaria (assembly GCA_932273885.2). Lineage (NCBI taxonomy): Eukaryota > Metazoa > Arthropoda > Insecta > Diptera > Syrphidae > Leucozona > Leucozona laternaria. The sequence goes on from OW026368.1 coordinate 10,416,066, forward strand.
CACAGTCGACACTTGCCGGAATAAGTTGCACTTAAGTTTTCCATATAAGGACTTTAGGCTTAGTTTTATAGCCAGCTTAAGTCAAACTTAAGTCACCAACATCTAAGACTTTAGGGCCACATATTCAGGTAAGTGGGCACTGTGATTTTGCCCACAAATCTTATAGATTGCCTTCTTAAGAGCCACTTTTTTGAAATTAGAAGTTCTTGTTTCTTTGTCATTAAAGAGATTCATGATTCCTTTCCCTTCTTTACTTTTAAAGTGAGCGCCTATAGGCTTTGGTTTTTCAAGTCTTTTCCAACAATATTTCAGATTTTGTTTTTCAATAAATTAAATAATCACATTTTGATGGTTGTTAAACAGAAGTCCAATAATTTACATAAAACAAAATTAAATATTCAAATGCCCCTAGTTTCCTGTATCAATATTTACAACTACGGCCCTGATTGAAGACATAACACCTGTTGCAGATGCTGCTACAATTAATAACTTGCAATAAGTTTCCAATGCACCAGAGCAAAAGAAAACGGTTCATCGCGCCATTAAAATATTCTGAGAAGCAATTGAATTTGGGGCGGTTCACTTGTTTCAGGATTGAATGACCTTTACAACGGCAACAGTCCAAGAGTCTATTTGACATTCATTTTGCCACCACGCCACCGCTGCCACCACCGTCAAATGCGGATAAACTGAGACCGAGACGATTCAATCTTGATCCAGTGGTGCTGGTGGTGGTATGGATTGGATGGATTGCACAACGAACATAGCTCTTCAGCAACATCTTCGTTCCATTGCATAACTGCGTAGAAAAATCACTTTGTGAATGGTATCGGGACCTAGTTTCACTTTCATGAAAAGAAGAAGTAAAAGACACACACATCCACCAACTCCAGCTCCAATGGTTGGATGCGGTCTTGATGGTTATATTATAGCAGCTTGACCACGCCAATTCGTTGCTTTTAGAGACGAATCTATGCCAACATTTTGCAAATTGACTATGATGACGACGTGACGTCTGTCTCCCTGGAATCTTCAGAGTGTAAAATGGCATCCGATGGATTTTTTTTGCAAACGATTGGTTTCATCTCCATCACAGAATTTTATTACCCTCGTAACCTTATGCATTCAATAGCCGCTAGCGATCTGATTTTCCATCATCAGCACAATCGCTTCTCGTCGTCATTGTCGGCGTCGTCGTCGTCGGTCGTCGCCGTGGTCTGGGTAAATGCATAATATCCGTCGATATTTTGGGCGATTAGGTGTGGTGTGACTGTGGTGCAGAGTGCCGTGGCGTGCCATGCAAATAGGTTAGTCTCTTTATAGAAAATCAAAGGAATGCTAATAATCTTTTGCTTTGGGATGGGTCTTTGGCAGACAAAATTTGATTTAATTTACGAGAACAAATAATATTCGAGGTCTACTAATTGTGTATTGTTTTTTGTATGCGTGGGACGCAAAGTTGGTGACTGGGATACATGGTGAGAATTTTGTTTTAAATTATCTTAAACCTAAAGCTATATGTATATGAATACGATTTATTAAAAAATGCTAAAAACTTTTTGTTCAAATTCAAGGAATGTTGTTTAGCATTTAAAGTTACATATATTTATAACCTGTCGCCAATAAAATTAATAACGAGTTTAAATGATTTTAAATAACGAATTTTGTATATAGTCACCATTTATGTGCCTCCATTCATCAGCGAAATTCTTTCTAAACCTGATTCATTCGGAGATCCAAAATATGCATATGCAGGACATAAGTATGTAGCTATTTGGTTAAAAATGTATTAAGTTGTGTCTTTAAAATATTGATAATTACAGTTTTCTTTTAACCCCCAGATATCTTCAAGTATTCTTTGTAATTTTTTCCCATGTCAACGTCAAATCAAAGTCCATTGGACCGGCAAATTATCGTTATAAAGGGTGTTTTTTTTGGACGTGTGGTTTTCAATCTGGCAATACTTTTTTCGGAGTTGATATATTTGGCAGTTGTCACTTGATTTATACTCAGTTTGGTTTGCCATGTTATAATTAATAGATTCACTTCTGAACAACCTTTGAAAATTGTGCAAATTTATTGCCAAAATAATGGTTCGGTTCGCGCGACGCATCACGCGCTGCGTCCAATAATCGGTCGAAATAATCGCAAAATCGCATAAATTCGGGCAACCATGGATCCGTTTCGCACCACGTATACTCTAGTGGATAAGGCGCATCCTCAGAGACGCCTTACAGTGTGCACCGAAGACGCTATTGCTTTTGTGGAGCAGATTATCGGAGAAGACCCGAAAGAGTCCATCCGCCATCGCGCGCAACAATTGGAGCTGTCAAAAATTGGGCCTCTCGGCTGGAATTTATTCGAGCCAGCCGGGGCAGCCACTTGCCCGTAATCATTTTTAAAACATAGTGGCAAACCCTTATCTTTATAACAAAGCTAAATTCTTGGCCATAACATTAAATTATATGCGTTATATTTCTTCTTGAAAACCACACGTCTAAAAAACACACCCTTTAGTATGCAGTCGTCCTGCTTGACTTTCGATGAACGTAAAATTATGTTTTTTGCAAGCGCATTTGACGTTTTCGAACAAAAAGCTAAAACAAAATGGCTATTTTAGACTTTGTCTCTCGAACCACCATGTCTGTCTCTTTTGTCACCTCCATTTTTGTACTGCACTACTGCACAGCAGATGATGTTTTCAAACCTGTGACTTTAGCAAACTGCATTATCAAACACAATTCTATAATGCAGTAAAATTTGTATTTGCGTTTTCGAACAGAAGACTTTTGCAGTTTGCGTTTAAGATCATTCTGCAATCGCATTTTTGACGCAGATGACTTATTTTTATCGATATATTGGTGGTTTTAACGGATAAATATGTACATATATCGATGAGCAATGAGTAATTAACAAACTCATTTCAACAATTGAAAACAAAATTAACGCACAACTCTAATGTCTTCTGTCTTTTTTGACCAACCATTCTAAGAATGAATAATTAACAAATTGATTTTAAACATCATACAATTTTAGTTTTCTAATAAAACAAAAATTATGTTTATTTGTTCAACTAAATTGTACTGACACGCAACCATTTTGATTGATTTGCTACAGACAGTTTAAGCCTCTAGCTTATGAAATATGAGCAACAATGTTCGTCAAATTAGAGGCTAATTGAAAACGCCCCCTTTCATACACAACACACTATACGCTGTAAACAGGTACAATAATTTTAATCGTGTTTCAAGTAGCTCGTAGTTAATTGTTTAAAGATACCTATAGGTTTGATGTTGATGAAATTAATAAAACCACCTGCGAGTGGGTCTTAAGTTGAAACTTGCTTAATAATTGCTTACAAACTTAACTAAGCGTTACCAGAAAATCACGATTTTCTGGGGAACATTTAACTAACATACTATATTTATGTAAGTATGTACATATATGTGAATGAAGATAGTACGTCAATGTGCAATACAAAAAGTGTAAAATTGGGTCTATTGTTTAAAATATTGTTATATGTTTACATTACTTACCTACAAGTTCATCACAATAGGAAAGAATAAATAAATTAAACGCTTTACATAGAGCCATATTTAAGACCTTGCAAGGTTTTAAGTGATTGTTGTAAAAAATGTCCACAACAATAAATTATGTCTATTAGATATTTGCATAATTTTGTCATTTAAATTAATTTCATAACACTTGCGTCAACTTCCCACAAGATGGCCTTTCTTCAAGCCATACCCTGGTTTGTATGTTTTACAAATAACATTTTGAAATTTTATCCGTCCCGACATAAGTTCACATGAAAACTTCTTTTACTAAATATAATTAAATTGAGGGTGTTCAAATGAATGAATATATCTTTTTGTATTTAATATTTTCTTACTCGAAGAGTAATGTCATCACTGAAAAAGCAGCCGGATCTGTCTGCTTGAATTCTAGTCGGGTACCTATTTAATATAATGTAATTTGCATTCAACTTTGATTTATTAAGGAACTGAACAATTATAAGTCCCCGTTAAATGATTAATTAAAATAACAAAATTTAATTGTGAAGCAATATTAAAAAGCAACTATTATCAGATGAAATATATTTTTGCTAAGATAGTGTTTTGGATTAAATAACAAATAAAATTAAAAAGAAAGAGAAACACTTGATTTAACCAAAATTTGTTAGCAACTTATATCTGAACTTTAACACCTAACATGTTTTTAATTTTCTTAAAAAAGCGTTGCCATATCAAACAAAATCACTTCTATTTATACAAAAACAAAACTCCTTAAACCCACGCATAAAAAAGGCCCTAAGCATTTAGTTACCAACTACCGTCCTATAGCTGAACTATCTGTTATTCCAAAACTGTTTGAATCTCTTTTCTGTAACATTCTTTCTTTTAATTGTTCTTCTGTTTCATGTGAAAATCAACATGGTTTTTTTTAAAGAAAAGATCGACTGTTACGAATTTACTAGAGTTTACAACTTTTTGTACAGAGGCTTTTGAAAAAAACAACAGTTAGATTGTATATTTACTGACTTTAATAAAGCATTCGACAAGTTAAGTCATCAAGTACTTTTAGAGAAACTTAAGAGGATTGGCCTAAGTTATTATTTTATAACGTGGATCTCTTCATATTTAAGTGATAGATATTACAGTGTTGTAATATCTACCGTTCTAGTCAGTTTAAAGTTAATTCTGGTGTACCTCAGGGTAGTCACCTTGGTCCATTGTTGTTTGTTTTATTTATTAATGATTTAACCTCAGTTTTAAAAAAACTCGATGGCTTTGATTTAAATTATCCTTTAATGATCATTATAATTATATTGCAAAAAAATCTAATAAATCACTTGGTTTTATAAAACGATTCGGTCGTGAGTTCCGGGATCCTTATGTTATTAAAACTCTATATGTATCATTTGTCAGATCAGTTCTTGAATACGCTTGTATAGTTTGAGCCCCATACTACTCGGTTCATATAAATAGAATAGAAAGTGTTCAAAGAAGGTTCATGAGATTTACTCTACGTTTTCTCCCATGGTCGGACAGATTTAGTTTGCCTCCGTACTCCCATAGACTTCAACTTATAAATCTCCCATCACTTACAATTCACAGAGAATATTTACAATTATGTTTTATTATTGGTATTATAAGTGGATCGATATCTTCTTCTTCGGTTTTGAGTCGATTGAATTTTAATGTAGACAGGGTTAATTTTAGAAGTAGATTGCCAATTCGTACTTTTTTCAGAAGATCAAACTTACCAAAGAAACATTTTTAGCTGCTTAATTACTTAATTGGCGCTTCCAGAGCAAATGTTAGAGCTTGATTATTTGAGAAAGAGCTCTAGATGCACCCTTAGAGCAAGTGTAGGGCTTGCATACAGCTAATTCATTGAGTTTGAGAGCACATTTTTGCTCGTAACCAGCTTTTTATCAGTGACGAGTGGCTTTGAAGCTCTTTAATATATTCATATGAAATCCTAAAAGGAGCACTTTTGACAGATATTTGTTTGTATTAGTTTTTGAGATCCAAATGATAAATAAATATAAAAGTAGCACAGCAAAATTCATGTGTGTAATGGTAGGAAGAGTAAACTTCATTTATTGTGATGTCAACAAGCTAGTTAATATTTATTCCTAGAGAAATAGTGTATCTAATTAATTTTTTTGCATTACCGTCATTGAATTTTAAGTGCGCGCTTAGTTTTTTCATAAATGTTTTGGAGGTACTTCGCAAAACTACAACGCGCCTTCCAAATAATGTATTTTAAGCTGTGAAATGTGAAAAAAAAATAAATTGAACAAGTAAAAATTGGTTAAATAAATTTATCGAAGCACGAAATAAAATGCTTTGTTTATATTGCAATCAATATTGTGTTTTATATTTGAAGTGAAGGATTTAAATGTTTTTAAATGAATGAAAACAAATAAATCAAATATTTTTCATTTGTGTCGCCATGTTTTTTATTATGGACAATATGTATCTTTAATAGAGCTGCAATATCGCTTTGAGAGCAATGTTACAGTTTCCCATTCAGGGCTTTGTAAAAAATAGGGTGTTTTGAAAATTGGAAGCTAGAGAATGTTAAGTGAATACATAATGCTAAATTGTAGAAATAATTTTGAATTCAAAGAGTACCTACTTGCCATTGAAATGAATAAAGTTTTATACGCACCTTAAATTACTAAAGGAAGTACTTGTGCGACTAAGTCGTAGATTTAATTTTTTTAGGGAACTGCATAGTTAATATATATTAATAAAAAAATTGTGCATAATTCGAATCTTAAGATTTCCCTTATAAATTGAAAGGAATTTGTTTATTTTCCACTGTTTTAAGTTTTCCAGTTGAAATAATTTTTGTTTTAGTTTATAACACCCTATAATATGATTGGGAGAATTGTCTTGAATGAGGATAAGTATTTATTCAGCTCTATATGTGCATTATTGGAGCTCTATTGATGGATTTTTTTGACATCAATCTTTGTGTGAGAATATTAGTAATTCAACTCTACAGCCGCTTTCAGTGTAGCTCTTTTAGTGCAATTTTTTGACATTTTGAAAGATTATGCGTTAGTATTGTGCGTGTTGTTAGCAGCTCTACAATGCTTCTATCTATGCTGATGTTTAGAGTTTGCTCGTTGCAAGATCTCATGAACTGTGTTAAGGAGCATATTTTCAAATCTGGAAGCGTTGTAAAGTTAATAGAGCTAAAAGTGTCCTAAAACTGCGTACATATATAGAACATTATTTTGAAATATAATGTAGGGAGCTTTGAAATAATCTCTAACAGAGCTGTAGCTTTGGATTTCACTATCTAGGAGCTGTATAAGAACAGTTTTGCTTCTATTAGCTCCAACGATGTTACTTGGGTATGGCACTTATAGTCCTGTTAATCAGTTAATAAATGTTTTTTAATAAAAATAACTTACTTGTCAACTCTGTTAATGACAATATCAAATCTGATAAATTTAAAAATAGTTTTATTTGCCCAGTATTAATACTTAAGTTTTGTTTGTAAATCCTTTATTTTTAAGCAAATAATGTAATGTAACGTTAGCATTTAACGTATTGAAATAAATAATAATAACAAATAATTTTATTGATTGTTTGCGGAATATTGCGTTTTATTAAAATAATTAATTTTTATTCATTGCATTTCACATTTATTGTTTGTAAAGATTTTGTTTGCCTAGGAAGGTTGTGTTTTTAGTAAAAAATAGAGAAACAATGCTAAGAAATATGTATTTTTTTGTATTATATTTTTCTTCCTTACAAAAAAAAAAACAAAAATCAATTTCATTCAAAATAGCTTTTTAACGTCCTTAAGTCCATCAAAATTGGAGTTTTTTATTTTTCATTTCCATTCTTATAAGGGAAGTGGAGACAAAACCTAACATTTAGTTATTAAAAAAAAAAGACTTTAAAAAAAAAGTTTTTAAAAAATAAAGGAAGTCTGGTAGTTCATTTAGGTACTTTGAGGCCTAGTTTTCAGTAGCTAGTAAGCTAACTCTGTAAATAAATGTGTTTACGTTTAATATTTACAATAAGCTGGTTTTGAGGAAGATTGCATGCAGAAGGGAATAAAAAACTCGCACTGCAAAAACTGGGTAATTATTAAATAAATAAATAACTTATAAGACTTTTATTGTTTTTTAAAAAAAAAATCTTCATCTCTTTCATATGATGGACTCAGTTACTTCCTAGTGAATTTAATTATGAACAAATTGAAACCGCTCGTTTATACGTTCACCGAAAATATTTCGTAAAACTATTTTTTGTCTTGTTATATTATGTGCTATGGCTCATAATACTTGTACTGATACTTACTAAGTTGTTTTATCTCATTCCAAACAGCCTGTTTTTATTTTTATAAATTTACCATACATATTGTTAAATTTTTAAAAGTTGTGTTTTGGAAATAATGGGGCCTACACAAAAGGTTCTTGGCTTAAATTAAAGAAAATTCACCAATAACTGTAGAAATTACCAATATTTCGCGGTTTTTTGTATTTCTAACAATGCTACTTTCGGCGCTCGAAATCGAAAACTTGGATTATTCATAAGGCCAGCATCATACTTGGCAAAAGATTATAACCAAGTTGAAAAGATTCAACTACGAGCTGCATATTCACGATGCGCATATAAAACTTTAAGAATTTCAGTTGAAAAAAAAAAACAACTTACTGCATGAAAATATTTAAAATTAAACTTTTGGCAATTTTACCCTACAGAGGGCCTTAGCACCGTGCAGAAAAAAAATGATTAGTATCTGGAAAATGGTATAGAAAATTTAATGGGCTTTCAATTTTGTATTTCCACATAAAATTGATGGTAAAATAGAAAATAACATTTAAACTATCAAACATTTCATTATGATACGCCTATAGTTATTGATGACTTTTTTAATATTGATGGCCGATTTCAGAAAGCCCTTCTAACTATTTAATAGACTTTCAAATCTTAAAATGACGTTTGTTCCATACAAAATAAGTCATTTAAAAATTTAAAAGCATGTTAAATATTTGTGAAACCGAACATCAGAGTTTTAAAAAGTTGTACCTAAAATTTCTTGAAAATTTTACGCTTAGCAATTTTAATATTAGTTCATAATCCTAACAAAAAATAATATTTTATCGGGATAATTAGGATCAAAACTTTCAATAAAGAGAGATGCATCAGCAATTTCTCATATTCATGGGCTTGTAAGACGACGTTTGTTGCAACTTATAGTTGAAAGACATCAGGGACGCTACAAAAGAAGAGCAACAGGGACAGCAAACGACGCCATATTTCTTGCCGCTCTTTTGACATTTCTCTTCAGTAAGGTTTGCCATTTCATGATGGAAAGATATACGAGCCAACAACGAGTCGAAATTATTAAAATTTACTACAGAATTTCGGAGTCAGTGGCCTCAACGTTAAGAGCGCTACGTCCAACTTACGGTCGTCATAATCGTCCTAGCAGATCAACAATTGAGTGTCTAGTGGAAAAATTTGAATCCAAAGGGACAGTACAAAATGTTCCCGTGCCAGTGAGACAAAGAAGTGCCCGTAGTGTCGAGAATATTGCTGCCGCTGAGGCTTCAGTTGCAGAAAGCCCAAATGTGTCTCTCACACGTCGTTCTCAAGCGTTGGGCATCTCTGTGACGTCGTTGTGGCGAATTTCGCGAAAAGATCTTGGCCTAAATCCTTACAAGATTAAATTGACGCAAGAACTGAAGCCGCTTAACCACCAGAAGCGTCGTATGTTCGTGAAATGGGCTGAGCAACAACTAGAAAATGATTCGGATTTTCATCGAAAAATCATCTTCAGCGTTGAGGCTCAATTCTGGCTGAATGGCTTCGTCAATAAACAAAATATGCGGTATTGGTCAGGCAGCAATCCACACGTACTCCATGAGTCATGATTGCATCCCGAAAAAAATACGGTTTGGTGTGGTTTATGGGCCGGTGGCGTCATTGGGCCGTACTTCTTCCGTTATGATCAAGACCGGCACGTTACTGTGAATGGGGATCGCTACCGTTCAATGGTAACCGAATATTTTTGGCCCCAATTGGATGATATGGACTTGGAGGACATGTGGTTCTAACAGAACGGCGCGCACCACAAGCCACACAGCGAATGTCACAATCAATTTATTGGAAACCAAGTTTGGAGAACGTGTTATCTCACGAAATGGTCCAGTCGCTTGGCCGCCTCGGTCGTGCGATTTGACGCCGTTAGACTATTTCCTGTGGGGCTACGTCAAGTCTATGGTCTATGCCAACAAGCCAGTGACGATTGATGAACTTAGTACGAATATCGAACGTGAAATTGCAGAAGTATCGGCCGATTTATGCTTGAAAACCGTCGAAAATTGTGTTCAGCTTCTGGACTTCTGCAAGCGTGTCCGTGGTGGCCATGCAAAAGAAATCGAATTCCATACATAATGGCATCAAACGTACTTTTACAGAAATAAAAAATTTCATTGATATCTAAAACCGTTTTTGTTTTATTTAAAAAAAATTGTGTAGCGCTCTTATTGAAAAACCTGATATTAGTGTTTATAACAATGCAAACCATTCACTAAAATAGGTTTCATCCTTCCGGAAATGATTCTATTTTAATTTATTTTGTGGTTCTTATGTGATTGCAAGACCACATTTGTTGTAGGATGAAGGTGTAACCCCTTATAGTTTTCCAAATAATTCGTACAGATAGTTGAACGGTTGCAGCTATGATTTTTCTTATCATTTTTTAGCAACCCTTCTGTAACCCCCTGTATAACTCATACAAACGAAATTAAGCCGGAAATTTCTGTCGCTAAATACAAAAACTGATTTTTTTGAAAACAAGTTAAAAACTCTTGTTCTATACCGCAGTATATTTTGTTCTTTTCTTTGCTTTTTTGTTTCTTTTCTTTTTTTTTCTTTTTTTTTGTTTTGTTTTATTTTATTTTATTTTATTTTATTTTATTTTATTTTATTTTATTTTATTTTATTTTATTTTATTTTATTTTATTTTATTTTATTTTATTTTATTTTATTTTAATAAACAGCTGACGTGTTTTGAGTTCTACATAAGTATACCTTTGGGAAACTAACATTAATATGAAAAACTAATGAAAATTTAAATGTTTTTAAAGAATTTGAAATATAAACTATTTGATTTGTTCGTTAACAATAAAAGCATTTAAAATAAAATGGATGACTAGAGCACACAAACATGTTCTTGCGATTAAAACCTCTAATGTAGCCACACAGTGAATAAGTATGTAGGTATGTATGTATGGTAATGTATTACCATGGTAATGATAATGTATGGGAATGTAACAATGTAATTATATCTTTATAATTAGAAAATCTTATCAAAATCTAAAGTATTTAAAAAAATTAAATTTTTGTTATTTAAAAAAAATTATTTGTACAATTTTCAAAAGCAATATTAGTTAAACTATATAAAGACACTGATTTAAGAAATTAAACCAAAAATGGCCCAAGCAGTAAAAAGATATTTGCAAATAACTCAAAAATATGGCAATTTTCTCAACAAAAATTTCTCTGAAAAACTGAAATTCAGTATTATTTCATTGAGGTACACTACAAACATTAACATTACGAAATTTAATCAAAATTGTTTGAGTCGTTTTTGAGAATATTTGACAAAAAAAAACCGAAATCATTGTATGGGAGCTATCCGTTCTAGTTGAGTTAAACCAAAAACTCGAATGGTACTAAAAGAGAGTTAATTTTGTAAACAAAAGAGTTCAGACTTTTACCAATGTTTCTGTAAAATTCAAAATTTTACCAGTAAATTCTAAATTTTCCCAATTTTGGGGTCTTTTAGTGACATAATATGGCTTGTCTTCCGTAAAAGTTGTTAATTTTCAAGTTACTTTTTATTTTAAGAGTAGGTACATGGGAGTTTAAGTACCTACTCGTAGCTTTTTTTTTTAGAACACCGAAAATGTTAGTGCTTACTTTACACGCATCATCTTTTCGACATCTCTTTCGTAGTGAAATTTGATATTTCGATGTGAAAGGGGTTTTTAATATTTTTTAAAGGGATTTTTTCTTTTTTAGTTAAACGAGCACTAAACGCAAGGGAAAAAAATGGATATGTTATAAAAACAATTTTCAATAAATCTAAGTTAACTGTTAACACATGTATGTATGTTTGATTTCTTATGAGATAAACATGAATAAAATATCAATCACAAAAACAATATACTGCCACGCGTGCATGTCTGCAAACGTTTAATTTTAAAATTAACTTCGAGTTGAGGTAATTCACACATTATAATAATTGGAAATATGAAGACATTACTCATCCCGCAAATTGATGTCTCACGCTCAACATTATTCTCCAACGTATATAAATATAATATAACAGCATCTCTGAAAATTACACAAAAACTTTAATAACAGAAGATTTTTATCTTAAATTATATAAATAAATCACTCACCTTACCATAATCGTTCATTAATCATATTATAAGTTACAACTTTAGGTATAAGTAAAGTTCGATAATCTCGCCTTCGTGCCCATTTCATGTTGCTCGTGCTTAAAAAAAAAAATGCTCAAGCTCATGCACTGCGCATGCTTCTGTTAATATATATACATACCTACATATTGTACCTATATATATAAAAAAAAAACACCTTTGTAAATCAATACTACAATTAATCAAAATGTATTACATAATTTAACGACAAATTACTCAGATTGCTTCCAGTTCAATTCTGATGTTGTTCTTCTGGGATGCCATACCAGGCGCGTGAAAGTTCACGCGAACTTCTTGTTCTCATGGCGCGTCACATCAAACACAAGCGCCAGAGATCGCGTGTGGATCTTACAAATTTGCAACATGCCTCAGTAGGCATCATGGCACACGGAGTGATGTCTTGAGCAGTAATTACGAATCAAAGCTATACACACGATCCCTGAGAAGATGCACACGATCGATATAAAACCATAGAGGCACGAATGGAGTGTATACCAACTACATATGTATACCTATGAGGAAGATCCTACATCGTCATCGGCAGTTTTGCACTTCCAAAGAGACCTATGCTTCGTTCTGTCTTCAGCAAGACTGTCTTTCCAACTGAACCATCATGAGTGCTCCACAAGCCACAACGTTTTATCTTTCAACCCAAAGAGGTTGTCAAAGAAATCGAAAGTGCTTTATCTGTGGAGGCCTCCGAGAAGTGCAACGCAGGAGGAGAAGGTCTTGATGTTTTGTATAGTTTTCTCATCATCTTCTCATGTTTTGGCTTTATTTTGTCGGTTTTTTTTTGAAATTCATGGGTAAAGTGAAGACTTATGGAGGATGTGTGTCCCAAATGCCGGCATTGTATTCAAGTTTATGTTCATGCTTTTGATATGATGATGAATTTGAGTGTTGTCTTTTGTGGCAAAACGCATTGGAATAGTGACCCATCAATCTCAATAATTTTGATGCTGATGGAAGAAGAGCACCGAGCACTAATAAAGGTTGAAACAAATTGTTGGCCTTTATATGGAGTTTGGATTATCGATTTCTTTTTTTTTTTTGTTCGAAGTAACATTAAATTGGTCTCAGGGAAATGCATTTTTTTTTGCGACGAAACAAATGATTTATGAGGATTTAAGGAAAGCGCAACAATATGATCAAGTTTTTTTTTGTTTTAATTTAAAAAGGCTTTCGAAGAATTTTGTGCGGGAATTTGGTTTTAAGAGAAAATTTTAAAACTCTATTTGCATGCCATAAATTGAAATATCTTTAGGCTCGTCCATTTGTATTAAATTATTACAGTTTTATTTGCAATTAAATGAGAAAAATAGTTTAAACATACAAAATACCTACAGGGTGATTGGCATAAGGTAAGGTGTGACAAAAAGCTAGAGCGTGTAGGTTGGGTTGATAGGTCTTTTCCCCCTCGTTTAGCCAGAAGGAGCAATTTTCAAAAAAAAATTACTTTTAAGAAAAAAAATTATTAAAATACAAAGATAACACTTACAATGCTTTGTTATTACTTTTTGTAGAGCCTGGAATCTTTTCTTTTATTTTTTCTTTCAAATACAGTTTTTTTCAATAGTTTTTGAAAAATTAATTTTCAAACTCAAAGTTTTGAAAAAAAAATTTTTGTATTTTATTCAAACTAATTTTGTTCAAAATTTTACGTTATTAGGTGATATTTTTTTTTTAAATATTCAATGGTGTTTTTAATTTTTCAGTCAAAGAGCAAAAACTAGATTTCTAAAATCTCTTCTAGTTCTTTAGAAAATTGAAAATAATAGAAATAAAATTCCCTTAATTTGACTCCAAGCCGTAGGCTTACTGCTAAAGATTTAGTTATTTTCAATTTTCTCAAAATGTACAAGACATTTTAGCATCCGGTTTTCTTTTCGAAACTAAAATAGTACTTAATTACCTAAAATTTTGAAAAATAAGTTGTTTTAATTTTTTTTTTCATTTTTATTTTCAAAACTTTGAGTTTGAAAATAAATCTTTCAAAAACTATTCACTTAAACAACTTCTAGCTTTACAAAAACGTAAAGCATGGCATTGTTAGTGTTACAATTGTTTTTTAATATTTTTTTTTGCTGTTTAAAGTATATTTTTTTTAGAAAATTGCCCCTCCCGGCTAATCACGGTGGAATAGACCCCCCAGTCCCTTACGATTTTTTATTTGTCTCGACCCAACTTTCACGCTCTAGCTTTTTGTCACATCTTTTGTGAACCACCCTGTAAATCCTAGATATTCGTAACAAAATAGAAAAATACTAAATAATTCATTTTTACGAATATCCTTGTGAAAACAGTTGTTAGGTGGTGCAAATTTGACAAACAGTGCTTCTGCGCGGAAGGTCAGGCTTTTTTCAGGACGTGTGGTTTGAATGATACCCCAGAAATCAACAGCTCAAAAAACTAAATTTCGAGTTTTTTTTTTAAATTGCAAAAAAGGAAATTTCGTAAATTAATAATCCCGCTTTTCATAATATCCCAATTACAAAATTCTTTGTTTATCACTCTCGCATTAACATCTCGCACCCAAGAATTTTGCAAATTAAAGTCTCGTTTACCGTTGGTTGACATAGGTGCCTGTCTGAGTCTTAAAAGAGCAATAAATTCCAAAATTTTGCTTTGGACTTTATGGTATTGGATTTAATTTCATGGCAATACATTTTTCAAATGCCAGATTTTAATTTTCGATATTTCATACCAAGCCCTTGAAAATCATATTATGATGATAAAAAGGTATATATGTAACCAAGTCCCAAAAAGCACAGCAAATTTATTTTGTTTATAATCTCAGAACAACCAATAATGGATGATGGGAGCTTTGTGCCTTCATAGCAAAACACAATCAACTGATCATTATAATTCTGGCTACACAAAGGTCTTTGTTTTTTTGTTTACGCGTTTGACTCAACTTCATTAAAAAGTTGAAAAAAGATACAAGAGCTTGTAACAAGGTTGGAGAGTTGTAAGTTTTGATAAACGTTCACTTGTACATAAAATAAACAAGCCAATCGGAACTAAAGTACGATTTCATTCCGATGATTTTAATTTGTTAGTTTTTTTTTTCCATAAAAATAATCACATTAATAATTATCTATATATGTATAAAAAAATCAATTATTGTTTGTTTGTCTCGCCAAAACTCGAGAATGGCTGCACCGATTTTGCTAATTTTGATCTAAAATTTTTTTTAAAAGTTCAGGGAAGTTTTGAAACATAAATAATAAGTAACGGAAAATACTAAACACGACAATTTAATTTTCCAATACAAAAAGTTTATCTTAGAGATTTGCTGTTAGCGACCTTAAAGCGGCACATCGTTAATTCTGAAAATACTATATATCCAACCTGGGATTGCTAGAGAATGACACTCATTGGGACCACAATCTTGAAGATCCTGAAATTTCGTCAAATGCTAAACAAATAAGGACATCTTTTTCTATAATTTTGTGAAGTTGACACATCGTCGGGATGAATCAAAGACCAAACTCATCGAGATGGTGTTCCCACCACTACAAGAAACGTTGATGTCAACGAAATACATTTTCAGATTCAAAATAAGATAGCTGGCGAATTGGTGACAAAGGTATAAATCGGTTGATTCCGTTAGTAACCAAGATCATGCTGTCAACTATTCAATGGAATTTTTAAATTCGCTGGAACTGACCGGATTACCACCTTATAACCTGCAATTAAAATTCAGGTCGGTAATCACTATGTTGCGGAACATAAGCCGGCTACGTCTTAGTAATGGCACCCGGCTTGCGGTGAATAAATCAATGAAAAACGTTATCGAAGACACAATTTTGAAAGGGAAGTGCAATGGTGGAAACGTTTTGATTCCACGCATGCCAATGATTCCGAACGACATACCATTCGACTTAAACGATTACAATTTCCAATGCGGCTTGCTTCGTAAGGGCAGTCGTTAAGTGTTTGTGGCATCAATCTTCAATTCTATATCGCCTGTTCCCGTGTCGGAAAACCATCAACATTATTTAAAAAAAAAAGAAAATATTGTGCATTTATTAAAAAAGCATTACAATAAACAAATTTTTTTTGAATTAATTTTTGTTTTATTATTTATTCCAGTTTAAATTGAATATTCTTGGCTAAGACAGGGCAACGTGTCTATGACAAAAATTACCTTAAATATTTATTTAATTTTTTTTTTAATTTTTTTGCGAAGCTTAGGTTTGTCTACCCGTGCGAAGCCGGGCGGGCCAACTAGTAATCAATAAATAAATAATATCATCTTACCAAATTGAAATATAAAGCCATCATCAAACTTCGAGAGGAAAAACAATAATGATTTTAAAAATTTAGATTCTAGCGAAAGACAAAAAATTTCTTGATGTCATGGCTTTTATACAAACAAAATGATCTTTTTTCCTTCGTTAAGTGTTCGGCTATCTGTTAAATGAAGTTCTTCATTTATTATTATAATCTCAATTCACATATTTTTGACATTTTCGTTTGGAATTTAGATTCCAGCTTTGAAAATATTCATCAAGCACTCCCAGAGTCAGAGTGTCATTCCATCATTCCATCATTCCAACCTCAAAAACACAGAAAACCCATCCTTTCCTTGGCTAAAGAAAATTCTCTATCAAAATTTTTCTGTCTCGCACTAATGCTAAAATGCTGTACATCAATGTTCTTATTATGACTTAATAGAAACATTTTGAAAAAGCAAAACCATAAAATGTTGATTAATGGCCATTGGCAAGCATAATTAATCTGTGACCTTCCCCCTGCCCCTCTACTTCTTCTTTAAACTTGGGAGTAGAATAGTGGGTTGGGTATAGGGTTGTGAGATGTTGCATTTATCTATAGGAAGGATTGACTCTTAAAGTTATGATCGAGTATTGCATCCGTCGACAGACAAGTTGAATGCAAAATGAGATATGAAAAAAAATTCTTCTACAGAATCTGTTCAGTAAATGTATAGAGTTGCCAAGGGAAAATTCAAAATTATATATTTATTTCCAGTATAAAAAATTTTAAGTATTTACTTATTCCTTTACAAAATTCTGACGCTAAAAACAAGATCCTTTTAATATCTTCCAGCTTTTGAAAAAAAAAAACTGAAAATTGCAAAAAAAGTTTATAAAAAAGTGGTGTTTGTAATTTTTTCAAAAACTTTTCGTAAGGCTCAATCTAAATTGATAAGGAAATTAAATGCTGAAAACCAAATAAGCACCCACCAATGGAGATGGATTCAGGGTTTCATCATGGTGAAGTTTTAGAGCCTTGATCGTTTGTAGCTTGATTTGAAAAAAAAGCCTAACCTTCAAAATCCATTCACAACTATTTAAATATTTTGAGAATTCCTTATTACTTGAAATTGATGACATTGAAACATTAGTATCTAGGTATTATTTCCTAAGCTTAAAAATTCTAAAGTTCAACTATTCCACTTCAAGAATTCAAGTGAAGATTCAAGTGAACAAAATAACTTAGGTATGTAAAATTAAAAGAAAATAACATTCAAGACACAAAGGCCCAAAGTCATGTATTGGCAACCCTAGATAATTTAATTTGATGATGAAGTAATAGAACAGATTCTACGTTCGTTGTCATTTTCAATTAATCATCTCAAACCTCAGGTAAGCAGCATTAAACTAAGAATGCTTAGCATTTCTACCTTTAAGCTATACACACCAAGAAGGGAGCGAAAAAATATTACTCCCATGATACATCCCACCTGGTAGACCAAAAGATGTTTTATTGCCAGTACTTACTTCAATTATTCTCGTCGTCGTCGTCGTAGTAGTCATCGTTGGTGTGTGATGTATGGATCATGTTTTATGTACGAGACTCCCACGACTTACGACGACTTCACGACGACAAATTGTTAGGCGCTATAAATATTACTTTACTTTATTATTTGAATTTATTTAATTTTGTTTTGCTTTAGCTAAACTGGAATAATAACAGATTTTTGTTTGATGAGACAAAGCTTTTTATGACGAAATATAGATCAGAGGTTTGACAAGTGCCTAAAGACATACGTAATTAAAGTATAATCGAGTCAACTGATGACAAATTGCTGTGGGAAAAATGAATTTCAGCAAATTCATTGTTAGCGTTGAGAATTTAAGATTTGTGATTTCTTATAGACAAAGTAAATGAAGATACACGCGATTGCTGCAGTAAAATTGTGTAAATTAAATTTAAAATATGTAATCTGTTGCATATATATGTGGACAGTTAGCCTTAACAAATTGCACACAAATAAATAATTTATAAACTGAACATGTGTAAAAAAAAAGATTAGTAATAAAAACCCTATTTCAATTCAATTTTCTTTCTTATCTTAAGAGAATTAGTTTCAACATTTTGTATTTATTTATTCACTAGCTAAAGACTAGCTTACATATGTATAAGTTTGTGTTTAGGTCTTTTGGGCCATAATTGGTATACCCAACGGGTACTTATACTATTTTGTTTCATTTCAGTTTGTTGAAATTTGTATGCAAAGCATAAATTTAACCAAAATAAAACCAAAAGTAAAGGGTGTTTTTTTAGACGTGTGGTTTTCAAGAAAATATAAAACGCATATTATTTAATGTTATGGCTAAGAATTTAGCTTTATTATAAGGATAAGGGTTTGCCATTATGTTTTAAAAATGATTTTGGGCATGTGGCTGCCGCGGCTGGCTCGAATAAATTCCAGCCGAGAGGCCCAATTTTCGACCACTTTTTGCACCAATTGTGGCCGTATGTCAGAAATAACACGGCGAATATTCTCTCTCAATACGTCAATCGTCTCGCGCTTATCTGCGTAGACAAGCGACTTCACATAACCCCAAAAAACAGTCCAGTGGTGTTAAATCGCACGATCTTGGAGGCCACGCCACAGGCCCACGACGCGAGATAATGCGCTTATCAAAAGTTTCCTTCAATAAATTGATTGTTTTGTTGGCTGTATGGCATGTAGCGCCATCTAGTTGGAACCAAAGGTCGTCCACATCAACGTCCTATAATTCAAGCATGAAAAAGTCATTAATCATGGCTTTATATAGCGTTCCCCATTGACTGTAACTTTATGGCCGGCTTCATTTTTGAAGAAATATGGACCAATGATTCCTTCTGACCGTAGAGCACACCAAACAGTGACTTTTTGAGGGTGTTACGGCACGACGTCTTAACAATGGCTTGTGGATTATGATCACTAGAAATACGAAAATTTTGCCAACCAAAAATGAGATATATCGCTAAACAAAATTCGCTTATGAAAACTGGGATCAACGGCAATCTTGTTTTGGGCCCATTTGGGCACATTTTGGAAGCGTTTTTCAGGAGCAAGTCCATTTATTATGAAATGGCAAACCAAATTGATCATAAATCAAGTGACAGCTGTTAAAAATAACAATTAAGAAAAAAGCGTTGCCAGATTTAAAACCACACGTCTAAAAAAAACACCCTGTATAACCTTCCTTCCTTCATATAGGTATACCTTTCCACTATTATACGTGGATTGAAGTAGCTACTAGCCATCACTATTGGAGTACTGTTGAAAGAACTAAAGTCGGTTCTCGACAAGGGTTCTATAAAGGTTGATCATATTTATGAATGTTTTTTTTAATAGGGAGTATTGCAGATTCGTACCCGGGCTAGGAAAAAAACTTAACGTGTTATTATTTGTATTTAACGCAGGGTTTATATGCGTTGGATCCTAATTTAAAAGTTTTTAGATTTAAAAATGCCTCTGAAGTATGTCAGAGGCATTGAAAGATTTGACGGAGACACTCAAGCACCAGGTTCAAAGGGTTTCAATATATATCAGGGTTGAGTCAAGGATACCTAGTCTTTAAGCCATCTTTCATGTGCGCTCTGCGATTTGAGAGAGTGCGCATGGTTGCCTGAAGAAATTGAGTACGCTACGAATGACGCGACAAGCTCTTGTATTCAGATTATGTTTTGAATAGAAATGGAAGTTCAATGGAGAGTATATTGAGGTTATGAAGTCGTGAAGGAAATAAAATACCTGTGGGCCGGCCTTAGACATACTGGCGATCCGGGCGAAATATTGTGTGGTGTCCCTCGTTTCAGGTGTTATTTATTTCAGGTGTTAGTTACTAACCACCCTGATGGAGATTTTTTGTAAAGTACTTTTTAAAGTTCATGGACTTTCTTTATTATTCAAAGGGAATGCCCATTTTACTATGGAGCTTTGGCACAGAGTGTACACGAACGGGTTTGGTATTAAATGAAACGTGACGTGAAGCCCAATACATGAGTAAAATATTTTCAAAATCGTTCATGGGAAAGTCGAGACGTCACCTTACATTTGATACCAAACTCGTAACTCGTTTGTGTACACTCTGGGCCAGAAATGCGGGCAATTCCCTTTGTTTTCTTTTTTCTGCATTTCTGTTACGGTTTTGAAAAGCTTTTTTTATTCCTTTCTTTTCCACCATGACAATGTGAAAATATAACATGCCAAAAATAAATAACTGATTGATAAAAAAAGAGTTATTTTTAAGACTTACTAAAAATTATAATACAATATCTACCAATTTTAATGATAAATCAACCTTTTCTTTGAACGGAAAACCTTAGTTTTTAAGGATAAATGACTTAACACAAGACTCGAGCAGGTATTTAATATTCAGTTATTATTTTCAAATTTCACAAAATCCACAAAACCACCGATTACAAACCAAGTTTTCAATGGGGGCTTCCATAACAAAAAATTTAAGGAAATTTATTTTAAATTTAAAAATTATTGCAAATTTAAAAATTACTTTTCGAAACAAATAATGTTCACCATATTTATCGTTTTGAATTTCTGTATTAAATATGAGCATCCCACTGAGTTTTTGAAAGTGAGTAAATATATTTCTCCCGCCCAGAAGTAAAATATAAGAAGAGTCACTTCTAGGGCGCCTTTATTATAAAATGTATTCCAGTGCTAGAGATCAGAAAACGAAGTAATATTAAGAATTTGAATTTTGCTTTAAAAAACTCTCCTTAAATCAAAGTTGTTTTTTTTGCTTGGCACCCCATTAATCAAACCGCCAAATTAGTTAACAGTCAAAAATCGCTAAAGGGAGGAAACTAAGAAATATAATTTTAATTCTTATCTCCCTCGAGCGCTTCCTGGGCGGTGCTCTTGCACTTGGCGCCCATATAGATCTGGCGCCTCCGACTCTCTTTATTATCTTCACTTCTTACCTTTCAGCTTAACTTTTCAGACGCACTGTCAAGTATACATAGATTTTTGAAAATTAATTTTACAAAAATCATCCACTAAATAAACATGATTTAAAAAGAAAATTAAAAAAGGATTTAAAAATTAAAGCATGAAATTAAAAGTGTTGCCATTGAAGTAAATAGGGAAGAAATAGATCTTAACCCCCCATACGATTTTTTTCTTGGTTCAACTCAACTTATACGCTCTAATATTTTGTCCCATATGCAAAACAATCTGTATACCTACGTGTATAGTTAACAAAAGTAAATAGTTGAAAAGCTCTATGTCAACAGACTATGTAAAATTTTAGATTCAAGTATCAGAAACTGATATAAAATTAAAGGAATAACCCAATTATATGGCATAGTTCTCAAAAAAACGAAAAAAAACCCTATTTATGTTATGTAAATTTTTCAAAATTTTCAAAACGTCGACGGTAAATAATTGTATACAGATTTTAAATCTAGATATATGAAGTTATTTTAATTATCTAATTTAATACAAAATAATAAAAATATTTTTCATCTTCAATTTCAGAACAGAAAAACTTCATCAGACAAATGCTTTCAAGTATCCAATGTTCTCATTTTATCTTATCGCTCAAAATTAATATGCATCAGCGGCACCTTCTACTTGTCCTTCTGTCAAATTCCAATAAAAAAACAATAACTCTTCCTAGTTTTACTGAGAGACCATTCTCTAATCTTTTCCTACTGACTGCCCTCCCCCAACTATATTCGAACGCACATACTAAACATTCTCAAAATGAGTCTTCTTCGCTGCATTCCTTGGTTCGCAACAAGAATTTGTACTTTAATTTCAACAGAAAAAAAAAATCTACCGATGCATTCGACAAACAAGCTTGAAACATATACAGAGATTTATTAGATAGGCTTCTTCTAATCACTTTTGTTACAAGGTAGAGTTCATCAGCGAAGAACAAAATAGCCAATAAAAAAAAACGATAAGATTGAAACACACAAGAAAAACGTTATAAATTTTAAGATTTTTTTTTTCGAGCAAAAGAAGATCTAAGACTGAGATGTGCTATTCACAGGAAGCACTCTATAGTCCATTACCATGGCGAACAAAATATCGGGAGGGAAAAATTGTAGTAACAAAACAAAAATTGAAAAATTTTCACAGCTGTGCCTTAAAATATCTAACTTCAGTTACAACTAGTTGATTGTATAAATACAAAGATCTCGAATAGTACAAAGATTAGTTGTTCGTCGTATACGAATAGTTTTATCTCAGCTCATTAGATACGCTGCACCTTGCATTCAGTGCGTTTCAGCAGTCTGAGGAAGTTCTTAAATAGTTTGAATCTTCTCGCGCATTGTATCATTGCAAGTCGGTTGATTGAATCAAAAGGTTGTGTATTGTAAGTTAGTCGTATAGATTTGGATTACTGATGGAAAGGACTAAGTTTCGAGTAAGAAAACAAAAAATTCTCAAATCCCTGTCAAAGGATACCTTTCTAAGGAATTTTAATTTTTGAAGGAATCGATAGGGCTAGTCGTGCTGCTTTGTGTCAGTGGGTGC
Organism: Leucozona laternaria; assembly: GCA_932273885.2. Taxonomy (NCBI): domain Eukaryota; kingdom Metazoa; phylum Arthropoda; class Insecta; order Diptera; family Syrphidae; genus Leucozona; species Leucozona laternaria. Next base: position 10,438,805 of record OW026368.1, read on the forward strand.
TTTTGTCAACAAAACTCACTATTCCAGCAGAATCCTTACCGAAGACAGCAAGGACTTTTAAGACAACAAGCTTTTCCCACCCCACTGCCACCAATTGTTACACCGGTAAGTTGCTACTCCATCCCAACATGTGCCATTGACCATGTGAATTTGATGGCAATTTGTCGGAAACGATTTAAAATCTCATCAAAAGCCATAAACAACAATAAACCTTCAGTAACATTGTCATTGTTTTCCCTCGCATGACGTCAAAGTGAATATGAATTTTCAACATGAGGAAACAAAAGAGCTGATCTTCGAACTTGATTTAAAATATTTTCTCTTCTCGCCAAAAAATATACACAAAAGAGCTGTGCAACGAACTCGAATTTATATTCTATTATTTTTAAGCCTACTTATAGGGGTTATAACCAATACAATCCACAAAACTATGTCCCCATCACTGCCTACCAGAATGAAATTAATTATGACGGAAGTTTTGCGTATGGATACTCATCGGGGGATGGAACTACAGCACAGGCTCAAGGCTACATAAAGAATCCAGGAGTGAAGGACTTGGAAGCACAAGTGGTGCAGGGATCATATTCATATACATCACCAGAAGGAACACCCATTCGGGTGACATACATTGCAGATGAAAATGGTAAGTAAAAAAGCTCATAATGTTCTTCTTTTTTTTTCAGAAATATCTTTGATAATTTTTCTTCATAGGTTTCAGAGCAGAAGGTGCTCACATACCAACTCCACCTCCGATCCCAGATGCAATTGCTAAATCACTTCAATACATTGCCAGCCTACAACCATATAATCAAAATATCAATCCAAATCTAAATCCATATCAGACTCCCCTACAACCATTTCAAAGTCAACAAACACTGCGTCCCGGACAACTTACTCCTCTACAATTGCAACAAAAACTATACGAACAACAAAACTCAGGACAGTACCAGCCAGATAACCAATTTCCTCAACTCCAACAGAGACCATTTGGACAGCAATTCCAAGAAACTGGAACCACCTCTATCCCACAGCATCAGCAGCAGCAGCAGAATCTTCAACAACAACAGCAACAACATAAACAAAATATTCAACAACAACAACAACAACAGCAGCAACAGCAACAACAACAGCAGCAACAAAACCAACAACAGCAACAACTATTGACACAACAGTTACAAGGACGTCCCAATCAGATAATTAACCCATTTGGGTACAACAAGTATCGACGCTTCAAGAAATCAGTAATTGCTGCTAAGGAGTAGAATTTTGCCCGAAGCGTCTACTTCAATTCACAGACACATAACTCGAACTGCTTATATAAATTGTATAAATGTAACCATTAAATTATTCATTTTGTTTTTAGTTTTAAGGATAACCCAGCTTAACGATTCTTAAATGTAATAAACTAACTCTGACTCAAACCATATACAATAGTCAAATATTCATATAAACCAATAAAAGTATTTTACAAACAGCAATTTAAATATTTTAACTTATTTAATCTTAAGAGTTTCTTTTCAACACAGATTTTGAAATAATAAAATCAGAAATAGGATATGTTGACATATGTTTTTGGGAAAGAGATAGTGGGCAGCCATTTAATATATACTTCTGTCCATGATTAATCAATTGCAATATTTTTCCAATTTGTTTAATTATCCGTTCTTGAGATATCGCAGGTTAAAGACGATACAATATGTTGGAATTGTACAGTTCCGTGCCAACTTAACAACTTTAAAATCATTTTTGGTGTATTTGTAAGATATGCGAATTGTCCAGATGTTTTTTTGAAACTTGGAAGGGTCTTTCGTTCTTTTGGAAAGGATATACTATTTTGTTAATTAAAGTAATTTATTTATTTTATTTATATTCACTCAATTTATATTCAATAAGAATTTTAAAACATTATTTCCATGGGTTATACCAAACGTTTCTAGCATCAGAAGATTCAGAAGTGGGATTAACTTAACACATGAAGGTGATGATTTTCGTGGATATTTGAATACAAACTCCATGAAATAAAAGAAAAAATGAATGCTGATTTACTGCAAATTATTCTTCTCTTTAAATACCAACAAAGTTACCCAAATGTCGTTGCGTGTCAAAAACATTGAGGCACGTGAGTGAATAGCATGGAATATTAAAGTGTTGGCCACGAGACTTTTGTTAGTCATATTACGATCTCATATGTAACTAAGTCTCGTATCCATATCATCTCATTGAACTGCAGTCTTAAGAATACGGTCCCCTTCCAGTCCTACCCTTGATGCTTTGGAGGCATAGACCAAAACTTTTCTCGTCTCTTGGTTAACACTATAGTGTGAAATGCATTGGTAGCAGATAAAGTTTATCTTAAATAAAAAAAAAGTAAATAGAAACATTTCTTCCAAGCAGCGAAACAATTTGTATAGTGCTATCACATTATAGAAATACAAACGAACTGAATGTGCACAGACATACATAAAGTGGCCACGGAACTTGAAAAATGCAGAGCAGTTGTTTTCACTTGGATTTCTGCAGTTACTTCTTTTTCACTCCTTTTACTCAAATTTTTCATTTTCGATAGAAATGGAACACTTCCGAAATTCAACTTAAAACGACACTAGGTTCCACAGAGGCCGCGAATATATTCCAATCTCCTTACTCCATATGTCGCTTTGACAATAACAAATGTGAAAAAGGTATGTTTGCTTACTTTTTGCTCGAACTGTCACTTTTATTGGTGTGTTCAGCTGGAGTTTAGTACGATATTGATTAAAAATTGTTTAAAACTAAGAACATTTTAATAAAGTGCTTTTAATCTAGAAAATTGTTGAGAAGGATTAAATTTATATCTTGAAATAAGGCTTTTACATTTTTGCGCCATTTGTTATTTAATAACAATAGCCGTCTTTTGTTGAGGCAACCAAACAAATCCAGTTGAAATTTAACACATAATGAAACAACAATAAATGGCTGCCATTAACATTACGTTTTTTCTCCAGTCAAATGTGAAATTCGATGAATACTTTGGAACAATTTGGAACTATTGAATTCACATATACAAAAAGAGCTTTATAATCCAATTTGTTCCCCATCGATTTGTTGTAAAGCTTTTACTATACTGTTTATAATTCTCAAGAAAACACGGCTAATAAGGCAAAATTTTACTCGAAATAGTACAATGTTAAAACTTCTTTATTATACAGTACAAGAAAATAAGGCTTTCACTTCGAAAAAAATCCGGGAAAGCTGAATTTTGGTGAGAAGCTTTTTCGGTATTTTTTCGGAGTCACAATTTAATTTTACAAGCTGGTTAACTTGTGACAATACAAACCATGACATGGTGAATCGTTGGATAATCATCTATTTATAGATTCCCCGATGTCTGGTAGCAAATCTATTTAAATATCTTAAGACTTCTAAAGTAGGTATAAATATTCAAAACAAAAATCAGTATTGCCGCCAAACTAAGCATTACATAAAATAATTATATACAACAAAGTTTTGCTGACTTTCAGCCCTCCCTTAAAAACTGCAACATAAATTTCTTTCGAGCAATAATACAAGAACTAAAATTTGAAAGCTTTCCACTTAAAGCTTTGTGAATGTTTTTTTTTATGAAATACTTTTAGGCTTAATTTTAAACAAGACACAATCGAAACAAAACTTGTTGCAAAGCTAAATGAGTCAACTTTGTTGCAGAATAACAAAAAAAAAAACAAAAATGTTTACAATACTATATCTGATATAAAGGTCAACAGAGCAAATTCCTTTTAATCTCATTAAAACCAATTCGAGTCCAATCATCTGCTATATAGATACAGCCCATCAAGCATGACCAATAAAAAATGCCGATTTTATTTCTTCATATTGCAAGTAGCTTATGCTGCTGATGATCTATAAATAGTGGGGTACAAACATAAATTGATAAATGTTAGAAGCTTTTCAGTGTGTGTGTGCTTAAGTTGAGCAATTTTGAAATAATTCAATTCGTTATCGAACCGTTTCTATTTGAAATCAATAAATTGCCGCCGACGAGCAATGCGGATGTTATATGGCTTTTTGATGCCATAATGATTTCCTTTCACTTTGTTGTTTTTATATTTTTATATGTTTAGATAAAATATTTCAGTTTGAATTTTAAGATGGCAAGAATGGCAAATGGTTTCATCATTCCAAGAAGAAAAATTATTATAAAGAGCTAACATTGAATTTACTTCCTTCGCAATTTTGAAACTCCTATAGAAGTTTTAACCTACACAAATATTTAAGGTGCACTTGGGCGTAAGTTTATTAGCAACATGAAATCTAAATTTACCTTGGTCTAATTAAAAAAAAAATGCACGATAACATTAATATGTACTTTATTTATAAATAGTCACAATAGTTATTAAGTCAATTTTGTAAATATTGTTTTAAGTACAAAGAAACTTCTTATTGCTTAATTAAAACAGAATCGGTCTAGTTATTCAAAAAATTCAATCTGGCAATACTTTTTTTCGGAGTTGGTCTTTTTGACAGCTGTCACTTAATTTCTGCTCAATTTAGTTTGCCATTTCATAAGAAAAAGACTTATTCCTGAACAACGTTTGCAAATCGTGAAAATTTATTACCAAAATAATGGTTCGGTTAGTGCGACGCATTGCGCGCTGCGTCCAATATTCGGTCGACATAATCGCAAAATCACATAAATACGAGCAACCATGAATGGGTTTCGAATCACGTTTACTCTAGTGGATAATACGCATCCTCAGAGACGCCGGTACAATGCGAAGACGCTATTGCTATTGAATGAGAATTGGAGCTGTCGAAAATTGGGCCTCTCGGTTGGAATTTATTCGCGCCAGCCACTGTGGCCACTTGTCCGAAATCATTTTTTAAATATAATTGCAAACCCTTATCTTTATAATAAAGCTAAATTCTTGGCCATAACATTAACTCATATACGTTTTATTTCTTCTTGAAAATCACCACGCCTAAAAAAAACCCTTCATGTGAATAACCCAAAAATATGTCAATTTTCTCAAAAAACGTCAAAACCTCAAATATTTTGTCAAAACCATGGAATGCAGTAAATCATCAAAATGTCGTTTGAGGAAAAATTAAAAAAAAATGATATCGTTATTTATTATGTCAGCTACCCGTTCTAGATGAACTAAAATCAAAATTCGAAAATATCTTTTATTGAATCACATAAAAGTGATCTGAACCAAATTTCAAGCGAATCCATTAATCCTTTTTATGCTCTAGCCTCTGTGCACTCGTACGTCTATACGTATACGTGCTCCATTATTATTCTAGCTAGAGTCTAAACGTGTAGGTCAATTTGCTTGAAATTTGGCACTTTCTTAACGTTTAAATGTCTTCCCTGAAAGAAAATCAAACCAAAAAAAATTAAAACAAATTAGTTCTTTCAGTACCTACATTTTTACAATTTTACTTAATGAAGGTAATAAATACAGTAAATAATATTAATATGTAATTGTATTAATAAACTAATACTCGCTTTATGCTCAATGCCAAGCAACATTATAGCCTTGAACTAGAAGAGCAAGTTTCGTGCGATACAGTCGTGCAATTTTTTTCCCTTGATTTTTACAAGAGTATCGTGGCTTACAGTTCGTCATCGAATCATTTATGATTTTGTTTATGGTTTTAATAAGATATATGACAAAGAATACACGGTATACCCATGTAAAAAATAAAATATTTAGGTACTTACTTACCTAACCTAATGTTGAAAAATCAGAGTTTGAACTTTTGTAAAAGCCAAGTTTTACTTGCATTCTTCGATATGAAGACCCATAAATTAACCCAAGCTGTACTAAGTTAAGAGTTCGAAGCTCTTTCTTCTGACAATCTCCATCTAAAAACATATCTCATTAATTACATTTTGATTAAAGAACTCTGAGACTAAAAATCATCCATAAAGCTAATGAATAATCAAATACATTAATATACCTAACTTTCGACCATAACTTCACCAATAACACGTAATTGTCAAATTAACACCTCAATTCATTTGCATTTTATTCAATCCACCCGATGCCGCCGCTGCTAACGGCCGAATACGAAGACGAAGAGAACGACAGTGGCTTCGTCCATTAAGTCAAAGAGTGCTTCTCATTAACGTGCCAGAGAAAAGTTCAATAAATAACGAGCCACTGGAGATCCCACACCTTGTGCCGTGCTAAAAATAATAATAAAAAAAAACAACCATGCTAAAACCGACCAATGCAGAAGAAGTCTTTGGGTATACCGATTCGGTTTTTGTTGTTTGCAATTTCTGAGAGTCATTCCGCCAGTTCGCAACAAGTGAGTATAGGTATAACAATCTCCGATAGAACACTCTGACGATGATGATGCTAGAGATGAAATCTCCGAATGTGCCCATGTCCATGTCCGTATACCTCCTCGGTTATATGTAGATTGTTAACACCGTGATTTAATGTCATGACATCAAATGTTAACATGAGCTGCAGATAGTTACTATCTTACTTTAATAGTTTTATAAACTCAAAAGAAAAAAAAAAAAAAAAAAACAAAAATAAATAAATCTACATTAAACTTTACGTGAGAGGTAAGAAGATCAGAGATGGTAAGTGCGATGGGGGTCAAATATTTGAAGCGAACTCTTATGCAAAATTATGGAAATTACGTGAACCAATTTTAGACGCCTTCATCTTTTGAATAAGAGCCCACCATTTTGGAAACGTAAATAAAAACCATTTGCTTGTCAGAGACGGTGATGACCTCGCGCTGACTTACCTATATATTTCACGAAACAGATCGTGCACTAGAAGATGTGCCGATGATGAGTGCGAATACTAAAACTTCTTGGTTTACGCTAAGGTCTTGCAAAAGAATTTCACCAGCGCATATAAATAGGAAAAAAACGAACAAATGATTGGTATTTCATGATATTTTCTAGGATTTTTGTTTCATGAACACTTATAGAGAGTGGGCTTATTACTACGGGTGTGACAATGATACTCAAGGCTTCAGAAATATCAAGATTCTTTCACCCCTCTTCCTAGACAAACCATTGACTAATTCATGTTTTTATAATTCTCTTTGGATTAGAGTGCGAATATGACCGAGTTTATACGCGTAAGACAAGCAAAATGTTATAGGAAAGGATGGAAAATCAGTGAAGATGACTTTCATAGTTTTTCATGGTTTTCAAAAGAAAGTTTGCTATACAGTACAGACTCGATAATGCAAACAAAATATTATATGCATGTACACATATTTTTCATACATTTAAATCGGTAAATACACGACGCGTTTCCCTCGGCTTAATAAAGAATTACGAAGCAGGACTTTTCAGTGCCGAACTTTCACCGTTGGACACTTCTACACCAACTTTTGCTCAACAGCCTTTTAGTGCTTGGACATTTCTTTACAGCGGTTCCACCACTGGGAAGTTCACTGCCGTTCTATCAACTTAAAACTTTTAAACACTGCCTAAACCTATGCTAACTTAATGTTTCAACAAAGTAGTTTAATAAGTTTTGATATTTTTTCTCTTTTCTTCCAAAAAAAAATGAACACATAAAAATTCCAGTTTGCGATTTCTTTAAAATAAAACAACATTTTGACTTGAATCTGTGAAAAGATGGGTAAATAAAGTAGTTCCTTACCACAATTTTTAATTTTTGAATGTAAATCAATTATTAAATGCGAAGGTAACCGCTTTTTAGATAAGGCTCTGAGGTACCTTTCTGTCACCACTTTTTGTATTGATTACAACAAAATTTGATAAAAATGCAATATTTTAGACAATTACCCAAAATCATGCAGTAATTGACTTAAATTTAAAAAATTAATTCAAAAATAAATCAAAAAGACTTTATCTAAGAAATTCAAGAAAATATGTAGCATCAAGGGCAACAAACTGATATAGTAAACTTCATTTTTGGCAAGTTATGAATTCGTACAAAAAATCGAACTCGGGATTTTGATCAAAGTTGACATTACGATGATAGAGAAGTCAAAAAAAGTAGTCCGTCTGTCTGTCTGTTCGACTACAGCCTTAACGGATAGTTTGATTTTCTTTAAACTTAGTACCTAGCGTTTTTTGGACATTCCCCCCATCCGTTTTTTTTTTTTAAGACCAAAACTAACAGTAGATGTTATACAAAATTTTTTGGCCAAAAAGGAATAACTTATTTTTCTCAAAATCAGCTCCACCAATTTTTTTTTAAAACTTAATAAACTTAAATAGTTATAAGCTGCCTTTAAATAATAAAAATGGTTCAGAAAAATTTTTTTTTGCTTCCGCTTTTCTCGAAAACGGGGTAACTGATTTGGATGATTTTTTTTATGAAGAAGAACTAATACATTTTAAATAAAATTGTTTAACGAAATTATCAAAAAAATAATATTTGAATTTTTCAAAAAAGTTTGAAATTTTTTTTTGAAAACTCGATATTTCAAAAATCGATTTTTAATTAAACTTGGCAAAAAGCATTTTAGACAAAAAATATTCTTATAATTAAAAATAACGGTACCTCACCAACAAATGTTTAAGAACCGTTAAGGAAAATTTGAGTTTTTTCAAAAACGACTCCTACGATTTTGATAATTTTTTTTTTTTGGAGTAGCGCAATTAGTAAAGTTTAGCATTTAAAATTATAAAATTTCATATTGAACAATTAATAACAGCACCTCTCATACAATGCTTTATTTGATTTTCGACTATCTCATTATCTGATTTACCGATTAAAACTTAATTTTTTAAACAAAAGCTTGTAATAACTTAAAATAATATTAAATATTAAAATTTTCAAAAAAGTAATTTTCGGATTTTTAAAAAAAATTTCAAATCTATTCTTTGAAAATTCGATACTTCGAAAACGGGTGGGAGATTTTTTTTGAAAATTATTTTTGACTTACCAATTTGTTTTGTTAAAAATGTTAACGAAATTTTATATATAAAAAATTAACTGTTTTTATTCTAATAAATTAAGATTTATATGAGAAATCAGATGGGTTACATCGCGTTCGATTCAAAACAGTTTCAAAAGTATTTTAATCAATTTATTTCTAATGTTGTTGATTTAAAACAATTTTCCAGTTTAAATAATATAATTTCCTTGCATGCATATTGCATATGTGCAACACTAGGCTATATTGTTAATTTTTGTATACTCTCATAATACTACCTGCAACTAAACTAAGTTTTGGCAAATGGATAATTTATTTTAGACTATAGGACCACAATGTGATCACACATAAGAGAAAGTTCGTGCGACCAAGTCGTGCATATTTTTGGTCTCGTTTGGTTTATTGTTGTTTTTAAAATTTTTGTTAAAAATAATAATTCGATGTTTTGAAAAAAATTGTTTTGCATTTATTTATATTATTTAATATAAATTTCGAAATGTCTAAGTTTAAAATGTTGGCAAAATCCACCTCCACATTGACCGTTGTGACCTTCATTTCTGAGCACATTCACATTCCACCATGGAAGCATGGAATTTCAAGTAAAAGTCGATCACCAAACCTGGGTGAACTTGCGTGGTGGTGCTGGTGCTAGTGCTGCTGCTAGCTGTGGATTATGTAAGCCAGCTGGCTTAACATTATGAATGGGATGTGCTACGGCTACGGGCATGTGCAGATTGGCACACTGCAGTGTAGGTAAGTAATGCACGTCTTCATCTTCATTCAAACACTGTTGCTTCTGTGCTGTGCTGTGCCGTGATGCTGTGGCGCATCGTCCAAGCCTGACTTTGTTATTTGTGGCACAAACTATTTCAAATGACGGCAACGACAAAACGAAGACGTCGCAATGTAATGGTGCGATGTTAGTTTTATTGCCTTAAACTCACTTGGAAGCATAAAATATAAGTTATTGTCTGTTGGCATGAAATGATTGTATACTATTTGAATCTTCTTCAAGAGATGCATACACAGTTTTTGTTCGGTTTTTTTTTTTTTTTTTTATGGCGGGAATTAAACTTTTAAGGCGTCCGTGTAAAATCACTAGAATTGGGAATTCAAATTGGAAGATTTACAGATACACTTTAGTGAGTTATTGCTGTTGCACGTAAAATGCGATAGGTTAGAGTTTGTTTTTTTTTTTTTTTTTTTTTTCGGAGCAGATATTGGCTCTGTTTGATGATTTTCGGTATTAAAACGATGAATTACTAAAAGTCAACCAAGTAATTTAGAAAATAAAAACCTTACAAACAAAGAAAAAACAAACGATCTGACCAAGTTAAGAGTATTGGAGGTGCAAATTATTGTCATGACGAGAAGACATCATAATGATGGAGATGGAGCATGGAGCATGGAGCGTGGAGGTGGATAGTGAATGATGGTGTGCTGAGTTTGTAATTTGCGTTTAAGAGATGGTTTATAGGTAAATTCTAAGATTGATTTTGGCATAGATTTCCAGGATTTAAGGAACGGCTTTATAGTTGCAAAATACATTGATTTATTTACATTTATTGAACGTAATATATACATATTTCTTTTGGAATGGCTTGAAGGGACAACGAACAACATTAAAAGATATTGCCAATTAGGTCAATTTTAAGAGGAGTGGCTTCAGTGGCAGAGGTTTTATTTGAACTTTGAAAAAGGATTTTACTTGCTTAGTTTGTGCATTTAGAGTCCATAGATTTTAATCAAACATGACATTCAGATGATAAATCGAAAATGAAAAGAGTGCGAGCCGGAAATATTTGGGTGCATTTCGGGCAGGACAATCATACCACACTAGGGACTGAGTAGATTTTCTACAAAAACCGTTGGACAGGAATCCTTTGAGTTAAAAAAAAAGAAATTTTTTGCTTTAAATGGTGTTTGTATACTAATGCATTTCGATTTATATAATTTTTTGTCTGAATTTTCCTTTGAAAAACTGGAATTTATTTTATTTAGAGGATCAACTAAATATGGTTTAACTCAGAGTTAACTCAGCACTGAAAAATTGGCCCTAATAAATTTATTCCGAATCAAATTAATGTATAGCTTAGCTATAGCTTTGAATTATTCAGAGAATCAAATTACTCATCGCATTCGATCTACCAGTTCCTTCTCACTGATTCACAACACCATTGCATTACTGCAACATCAAGATACACAGAGTGTCAGGTAAAATCCTCCGGCGAAATTTGCACATTCATTTGGCTTAGAATCTGTACGCACCTCACTGAAACTATAAATTAAGAAATCAACATATCAAATCTGACTTTATGTCCACCTCTAAACTCTCGAACGGGGATCATCAAAATAAATCTCCCAACAGTACAAACATAGACGAAAGACGACACACGGGCTCAGACTTGAACTGCACCTGTCCATGAAGTTGGACACAGACCAAAAGCCTGCATTGTCCCGTATTTCCTTTTTGGGGGGCTATAGCATCTTTATTCTTGAGTCACCATAAGTCGCCATCACCGTCACCGTCACCGACACCATCGTCGTTGTTGTTTTTTCTTTATCTTCAAACAAATCAAAGCGATTGTGATTAGGCTAGGTGCATCATTAGACAGATCATCGATGATGCCGCATATTTGTAAATATATGAAGACCGCGCATTTGAGACCTCACTTGGAGTTGATGGTCTTAAGTCGGCTTTGGTGTTTTATTGAAGCAATCTCTAAGTTCGAATGGCGCGGCATATTAATGATTAGCATGGTGATCGACAGTCTGAATGATGGAATCAGGGACGCAAAATATGAGGCAAGTATTTGTGGCAGATTCTCCATATATACCTACCTAACCTAACTATGTTTGATAGCAACCATACGAAGCTCTTATGTTATAGGAATATGTGAACTATGATGTCAGGGACTTGGTTTTTTTTTTTCATTTTTTTTGTTTAGTATGAAGACATCATTGATTGTGTCGCAATTCCGTGGCAAGTCTGAGAGAATTCTCAACTCGAAGCCTGTATAGATGCGAAGCGATGACGGCGAATGTCCGATTAAATTAATATTTTTTAATTGAAATACTGGTGTGGTGACTGGTGACTGGTGAGTGGATTTCACTTCTTCTTCAAACTCTTTTGGGGAGGTTGCTGTAACTTGCCCGGGTGAATCCTATTAGACGAAGAATGATGCAATGAGAAGAAGTTTGTGATTGAATCTGGCATGCTATGCAAAAGAGGTGGCTAGACAGTTGGTGATCGAACAGGTGTCAGAGCTTATAAAATGTTAATAGTTGGCCAGACAATAGTAAACAATCGAACGACCTCACACTTGAAAATCTTTTTACAATGGCAAAAGTGTGGTTAAATCAATGAATTAACTTTTGTAACCAATGTAAGTTCTCATCATATGGGTGAGGATTTGCATTAAGAAATATTTACAGAAATAAATTAAGATGTTGTATTGAGATAATTATCGAAAGCTATTGTGATGAACCCATGCGATATGATGTAACTGATTGCGATGGGTTGGAAATTATTTGCATTCTTAAAAGTAAAGGTATCGACATAAAAAAAAAAACCTCATAAATGTATTTCCATTCGAAACTGCTTTAGTTTTTCATACGATTTCATTCCAAAATGTCCACTGTTATATTTATGTTGCACAGTCAAGAAGTTTATGAAAAATAATTGCCAAATACGGCCCCAATTCAAATGCAAAATTCAAGTTGAGAGTAAAGTTGTGTAGGCTTCTTAAATACAAGTTCAACTCCTAAGTGAATTTTTTCTTCATTTATCAATCATGTGCTTCCATGCCGTGATTTTGAGAACGATCGTAGTTTAAAAGATTAAAGTAGACAGAGGAGAATGTCAAGCTCTGTGAGGATTTGGTTGAGAGGCTTCTTTTTTTTAGACGTAACAGCCGCATTATTGACATGTTTTAAAACTAGTTTAGAAGTAAAATTAGTTTTATAGAAGTTTGGAGTCCCAATATTGACACGGTTTTATGAAATAAGAGATTTATCTTAAGCTAGATTTCGAGTCTTAGGTGTCAAAATACTTTTGAATAATACTAATTTGAGCACCTCCAAACATAGTTTTGAATCAAGTCAGTAATATGGCTGTAAGACTATTGTAAAATATCAATTGTTCGAACGATCGTGTTTTACTGTTTCAAGCAGTAACAAAATTTTTAATAAAACTCAACAGTTTAAACAATTGATTGTATCAGCTACTATCAGCATGCGGGAAGAGCACCAAAACCTTTCTCCAAGATCAATGGGTACGTTCAGAAGACGTAGGGACTAAAAGGCAGGGCAAGTTTCTCGTCTCTGATTGTCCAGCTGTCGAAAAATTGCCTTCCAATTAAGGCAACTTTTATTGCAAAATGACTGGAAATATATGCCTTCACTTCAAGGCAAGTGTATTTGTGTCAAAATAAAGGGTCCGCCAAATAACTTCTTTTTTTTTTGAAAATGGCGCAAAACTTCGGCTGTGTGGCACTTAGCGCCGCCGTCCTGTTGAAACCAAATGTTGCCAATATCCTCCTCTTCAGTTTTTGTGACAATTTTGCTTGTTTACTACCCGCCAAGATCAAAATGAGCTTCATCTGAAAAGATGATTTTTTTGGCAAAATCGGCATCTTCTCTAAGTCGATCGTAGGCCCACTTAGCGAAGCGTATACACAACCATATTCGTTCAGCGGAAGGACAAAACTAATTATCTGTCAAACCAGCCATGAGCTAAGTGTTACCATTCACGAAATAAGCACTAGTTGAAAAAAAACCGTTAGATGGCGAACCCTTTATAAGCTGAACTTAATTGTTCTGTGACTTGTTTTTTTTTTTTTCTACGTTTTTTTTTTCTGCGTTCAGGTGTCAGGGAGGCGTATCGCGGTTGAATCGGTTGTTCAGACTTGATGGCTGAAGAGGCCCTTGTAATTCTATCAAAAAGATAGGGAGGTTGAGTTGTGAACAGGATATCAGAGAGGAAGGATAGGGTGTGAAACTGAAAGTAATTCTCGAGTGACATGTTGAGTAGACTATTCGAAAAATTTGATACTCTGTCGTACCTTCGTAGTCCGAAAATGTATCTAATGATGTTGTTGAAAAAGACATTTAGCTTTCTTTTGCAGGCATAATTACAACTAGAGAAAATTTCGCAACCATAGACTAAAATGGGAATAATTAAACTTTTCGCATTGCACGTGTCTTGATGGGTGTATATGACTGGGAGACGCAGAGCGTGCCTAACGTTCCGTATGCCTTACCCACTATGCCGTTATTGTGCTTATCCCATGTAAGATTGCGAGTAAAGGTTATTCCGAGATTTCGAGCAGAATTCACATATTCAACAATTTTATTATTTAAGATTATTTGAGGGAAATAGGTTAGATTCAGAATTTTTTGTAGATATAACCAAGCACTTAGACTTTGATGGGTTTAAGGCCAGTCCATTAGTCTTAGGCTAAAGTGATAGTTTTTCGAGGTCCTCATTCATGCGGCAAGCACCATCTTCAATAAGACCAAGACCGCAGCCGAGGTACATTTGTACATTCTCAGCATACATATGTAATGAGCAGTTATCGATGGCCTTATCAAAATTATGAAAAGATTTAATAAAAAATGCAGAAGTATTGAAAAGTTATAATTTATAACTCATAATTGATTTGTGAATTGCGTAAGGTGTTTCTCAGATAAAAATATTATTATAAGTATTTTTTGAACTATCAACGGAAGGTAAAGGTTTTAAGTTAAGTTCCAATTCTGACATTAGTGACATTGACATCTCAAAAAAAAACTAATTTCCTTTGTAAAATTTGCGTTCAATGAATGCAGTTGACTACATATGTAGTCCCTTGTTTCTGCTTAATGCCAATGATATTTAGAAGTCCAGAAATGGATTCAATATCGCCATGCGAAAGAAGATAATTTTTTGAACTTTTAACTTGAGGATTTGGGCGATTCATCCGTTCACTATTGTTTTGTGTTCGGTATCTTAATGTAAACGGTTTCAGCAATTTTTTTCATAGCTTCATAAATTACAGAAAACGTTTCTTTTTCAACTGGAATCCTTTTAGATTCATACGTCCAGATTGTTCTTGGAAATAAAATATGCACCGTTAAATGCTTAGGTACATGAAGACAGTCACTTAAACGGAACACGTTCATAAGAAAAACTCGAATGAAGGATTCAAAAATCGGAAGTTTTGAAATACTTGAGAAAAAATAAAAATGCACACAGTTAATAATTCATGAACGAGTGGGTCTTAT
This sequence comes from Leucozona laternaria, assembly GCA_932273885.2. Classification (NCBI taxonomy): domain Eukaryota; kingdom Metazoa; phylum Arthropoda; class Insecta; order Diptera; family Syrphidae; genus Leucozona; species Leucozona laternaria. The sequence goes on from OW026368.1 coordinate 10,453,940, forward strand.
AATTATTGCTCATTCGGTATTGCACAATGCAAACTCATGAGTGACCATTTCCGTAACGTACTTTTTTTAATGGATAATCCTAAAGGTAAATGAAGGGATGTATTTCAGTAAATGGGTTGGGATTATAGAAGAAACAGGCAGGTTTTAAAAATGTCTGAATATCGCAATGGTAGGGAAATATTGAAAAGGGTAAACTATTCCACATTCATGTTGTGCGGCTAAAAAAAAGAATCTCTGTACTTAAAAGTATGTCCGAAGTCAGTTTCAAAGGTAAACTGATGAGCATTCCGGGAAACGCTATTATTATGGTTGAATTGATTGCAACTGATGGTTCGAATGATGCATAATTTGTGCTTAGCTCGTTCAGTTGAAGGCTAATGGGAGGGGACTAATCACCTTGATCCTCCTTTACGCCACTGACATGAAGCTATCCAACAATAACATCAATTTGAAACAAACCCAATTGTTAGTTGCGTTATCAGCCATTTTAACGATACTCACAATAAGAGTCTGATGTTCGGTTTCACAAATATTTAACAGACTTTTAAATTTTTAAATGACGTATTTTGTATGGAGCAAACGTCATTTTAAGATTTAAAAGCCTGTTAAATAGTTAAAAGGGCTTTATGAAATCGGCCATGAGTCTTTAAATGTCTCTAAGTATTTCTAGCAATGAAACGGCGGAAGCTAACGGAAAGTCCCATTAAAACATGTAACATGGGTGATGTGATCATCCTGGGGTATCAATCAGGTCAACAAACAAATAACTTACACCCAGCGTGACATATTGTTTTCAAACACAAAGCGTTGGCGATAATTCTCTGGGAGGGGATATATAGCATGTTGCTGGTTAACTCCCGAATTCTTTCTAAATCTAGGTTTGAACGATAAAACAAAGGATTTACAAGTAGTAATAGTTAACAATGTTACATACTCCATTCCCGACTATTAGAGAGCGGGCTGCTCACCTAGAAATAACCAAATCCAGCTGCACTTCATAGTTAAACAGTGCCGTCGAAAGTATTATTAAAGAGAAAATGTTTTAAAATGTTAGCAAATAATGCTTTCGACGGCACTGGCAAATTATATTGCAGCTTGTTATATGTATTAGCACCCACTATTACACTGAGACATATTCCAATTTAGAATAAAGCTTTTGCAATGATTTATCGATCAAATGTAGGTTTTGGATCAATCCGGGGTCTAAAAGTATAATATCAAAAGATCCATCGTTTCAAATCCACTCTCATCTATAGGTCAAACAAGTTATGGTATCGAATCCCAATAATTAACTTCTCAGGCTTCAGATCAACTATCACTACTAGTTACAACTTTTTTTAAAATAACTATTACTAGTTCTATACTACTGCTACATTTATGTATAACTAAAACGTACGACAATAACGACTACTTTTACTATAACTTTAGAAATCTTTCCTAATTTGAACTTGAAAAAAAAAATTATTAAGTTTAACAAGCCTACACTTTTTAGAGATCCTAGTTCAATTAAATCTTCCAACAAGTCTTAAGGTACATAGGCATCGGTACCTACAAAACAAAATTTTTTTTTTTTTGATTTTCTTGGAACACTTTATTTATTGTTCATTGTATATATAAATTCACTTTGAGTACAAAAAAGGACAAATAATTTATTAAAAAAATAAAATACTACATTTAGGTATATAATGATGGATTATACAATTTTTGTTTATTTTACATTATATTTAGCACAAATAAATCTTTCTCACGTTGAACATTATCTTACAACTCAGGATTTATTAGATGATGATGAAAACAAAAAAAAAATTAAAAACGACATTGGGTCACTAGCCATATATCTACATAAATTATATAAATCGATTCTTAAAAATCTAAATATCCAAAAAAAAAAAAAAAAAAATAATAAAATACAAAATTTAATTGCCAACCATCCATACAGAGGAATTATTGTTTTTTTTTTTGTTTCAAAAAGTTTCTTATAATTTGTTTTTTGAAGTCTCTGAGTGTTTCAATATTATACAATTTGAAGGCTTAAACTTGATGATAAATGGCAAACAAACTATATGCAAAAATAAAAAAAAAAATCAATAAATTATAGCACTTATTTTTATACAAAGGTATATTGGATTGAGAATGTAGGTTCCGTAATTCGAAGCATGAATCTTAATAGTTGTAGCCAGATTGTGGGCTGAACTGTCCATTACCTGGTCGGCCACCTCCACCGCCGCCTCCATTACCACCGGCACCAGCGCCACCGTAACCACCTCCACCACCACCAGCTCCACCACCAGCACCACCACCAAAACCACCTCCACCTCCGCCTCCATTACGTCCATTACCAGCACCGCCGCCACCTCCACGGCCACCTCCACCACCACCGCCTCCATTGCCTCCGTATCCGTTACCACCTGGTCCACCATATCCGCCAGCCTTGGCTCCACCTCCTGCTCCACCATATCCTCCGGCACCTCCCGCTCCAGCACCAGCATTACCCTGAGCAGCAGCAGTCGCAGCAATAGCCTTGGCAATAGCCTCTGGAATTGGTGGAGGGGTTGGCAGATGATCTCCCTGGGGTTGGAATCCATTCTCATCGGCAACATATGTTATGGTGATGAGCTGACCGTCAGGATCCGTGTAAGAGTAGGATCCCATCACAACCGGAATCTCATTCTCAGAGCCCTTGTTCTTGATATCGCCAGATTCTTCGGCCTTTATTCCATTGGCAGTCTCGTAGCTAAACTTGTATGTACCATCGCCGTAGTTCTCATTCTCATATGATATGATTTCGATTGGGGGTCCAGATGGTCCCGATGGTCCACCACCACCTCCACCGCCGCCACCACCACGACCTCCACCGCCACCATTGTATCCACCACCTCCTCCTCCACCACCTCGGCCTTGACCACCACCACCTCCAAATCCACCTAATCCCCCATTACCACCCGGGAATCCAGGCGTCGGAAGTCCGGGACCACCTCCAGCCCCAGCCGCTCCTGGAGGCGGTGGCAGGTAATTGTTGTCTAGACGAGCACTGGCGCTCATCGCTATAATGGTCGCAAATATCACCTGCAAATAAAAGGAAAAGAAAAAATGCAATGTTAGTCACATAATTCACCAAAAAGCTAAACTTAAAAAGAAGAATACACAGTTAGCATTCGTTTAGTGTCATCTGATTCACGATTTTTTTTTAAATGCGAAGCCAAAGCGCAGTTCCACCTCCACTGCTGCTTTATGTCAGACTTTTTAACGATACTATCTCCGTTGCACGGCTAATTAGACAGACACTGATGGGGCGACCTACTGCCGCCACCACCGACCACCACGAAAACGAAATAAATGAAAAATGAAACAACACACACTGCGGAGACTACCACAATTTTTGGGTAGGACCATCGCGATTGTATAGTTGGCACAGCATGACACCTCTTCCACAGCCAAGTGCCCTCAGATGACATGAACAACTTCGCTTTTGCCATCAGAGAGGATTCCAATAGGTGGCTATTGCCGGTCGCCGCGCGCCGTATCTCACGACCCCATTTTGACAAAACAAGAATCCGTTTAGCAATTCAGATTCTTTTAGTTATGTAAGTCAGAATTTGACATTTGTTACTGCTTGCTTATAGAATGAAAGTAAGAGTTTCGCGGGATAATGGTGTAACAATAGGTTATTGTGATCAGTCAACTGTCACTTAGACAAGGTTGTATACACAATGGCCGAGTTCAACGCACATCTGAATATTCAGAATTCTGAATTTTTGAAGCTCTTGATTGGCCAGCTGTCAGAAGTCATCTGAATTTTCAGAACTTTTTCTGACAGCTGGCCAATCAAGAGCTTCAAAAATTCAGAATTCTGAATATTCAGATGTGCGTTGAACTCGGCCAATGTATCTATATGAACATACATATTTTTTGATAAAGAAAAATGTTGTGTTTCTGGTGGAACCTGTGAGTTAAAGAATTTAATAATTTTGACGTTGACACTGAGGTTTTGCAGAATGACTTTTCAACTGTGAATCTGACAGAACTTGATAAATGTTGATTTGCAAAAGTGAAACCAAAACAGATGTTAATAGAATTCTTATAAAGTAGACCCAGAAGTTGAGAAATCTTCTTCTCTTATTTGACAGTTGGAGCCTTTGGTTCTAGCACAAGAAGGGTTTCAGGAAATGTTAAGTTACGATTTAGTTAGAATGAAATTAAAAATGAGAAGTTTTAGCTATTAATTTGGTAGATATATGAATTAATGACCAAAAATTAACACAACAAAATACAAGAAAGGACATTACTTAAAAAGCATCAGCAGCTTAAGTTAGATGTGCATCCTTTCGAACTTGAAATGTCCCGCAATTGCAGAAAAATAAGAAAGCTTTTGCGAGAAAAACTTAAGCCATCTGCAAAGCGACGACATTTAAATCATCTCGAACCTCTCTATCTTATGGTTACCAGACCAAAATAAGATACAAAAAAAATGAGTGTCCTTAATGTTGACATTTGAAGATGACTTTCTAACTTTGTATTACGAATCGAACCTCAAACAATAGCTAAAAACACAAAAATCGTGATAGCATTTGTGTTGGCGTGGCGTGGCATCCACACCACAGACATCAGCCCAATCGACACTGGCACATATTATATAGGCCCAAACCGTATATGGAGAGAGGTACTTCTTCATCATTCACCACAAAAAAATAAAAAAAGAAACAGGTTGCCTACTGTGAGAGATGCAAATTTATAGGTAAACTGGCTCTGTAGGAGAGGATCCATCATCCAATGAACCACATCCGCCGCCGCCGCCGTAGAAAAGGCACTTAGTCAATGGGCCATTGGTTTAGGCCATGTTATTTAATATATCACAGTTCATGGATTGCCGCGCGCCGAGGCTTAAAAACGTTGCGATGCGATGATTGGGAAATATCATTTTAAGTTTACGATCCGATGGCCCTGATGGAAGAAGGTGCAAGTCTGGCAAGGCGGCTTCGGGTTGCATCTATCAACGGAGCAAACTCTATTTGTTTCTTTTTTTGCCGGTGAAATGTGTAACAATAGGTTAGAGATTTTGAAATGGCATCTAAACAGTAGATATACCTAACCTACCTATATAGACTATACACAGTTAGTAGTTTATATGCTGGTATAAGCTGTCATATCGTTTGTCTGGGAAACCAACAGAGTCAGGATTGTGGCCTATAAGACGCGTCTTCGCCTTAAAACTCGATCGTGTTAGACAGAGTGTATGCGATGCGATGGCTGGGAACTGATTTTTATCTAAGTAAAGCACACAAAGTTATAGTTGGGGGCGGTGGGTAATAAAATTGTTTTGATTTCTTCGTGTTATTACCTGTAAAATGATGGGAGTCTTTAAATCACGCGTTGCTTGTAAGCAATTAAAGGGATTTCATAATATTGTAGTAGATTGAAGCTGTGCTAAGCTTGGGGATGAATAGAAGCCGTCTGGTTTATATGGATTAATGAAATGAGAATCAAGTGTTTGGTCTTTTAGCTGAAAAGTGGGTTAAAGCGCTTGGGAATCCTTTTTTTTTTTTTTTGTTTTTAATGAAGACTTAATGCCCCCAAAGGCAAATCGGTGTTATAATTTAGGATTTACTGTCTAACGACTTTTAGAATTTTTCCTTTAGTTCAAGAAAAGTTAATCATAGTGTAGTATCTGGGTTTCTACCTTTTGAGCTATCATGCTTTCGATTGAGTTTTCAACTGGTTCATCATCCTTTTAGTGTTTAACCTTTTAAGGCAAGATAAATCAACTATGATATAAGCTGTACCTATACAAGAAGTATCTTTTCTTTGTCGTTTTGGAAAATCCAAAATACACTGATGGCTTTGAGACTTCCAGAAATAAACCGACTACCAAAATGCTAATGATGGACTTATAAATAAATGAGCCTTGGACTTTAAGATAAGAGAAAGGCCATAGTACGTTTTGATTGAAGTTTCAGGAAATTACATCAACTGCTTTGACGATTCAGGAGGAGATGTCAGAGTACCATTATTCAAAAAATGGTAAAGAAGCGCGCTGTTTAACTTTGTCTGTTACAATTTTTTTTTAGGAAGATCCAGATCTTTGTTTTGTTGAACTTTTGCTTCAAAAAAGCTTTAAGCGTTATTTAGTCTGCCAAAAATTGTTTTTTTATCCTATCAGGAATCCCAATTGCAAAATATTTAGTTGACTAATATTGAATTTTTGAGTTTTGACAAAAATCGATTTTGAACTATGTTTTTCCAACAAAATCTTTTTTATTTTAGCTGAAAATTTAGCACAAAATCAGGCATTTTGTATGAGAAGATACCTACTCAAATAAATCAGTTAAACAGAAGAACATGTAATGCATTGACAAAGGTACTAAACTAATGATTTTGAGTGGAATCACCGAGATAAAATACCATTTTTGTGGACTTAATACTATTAAAATCAATTTTGAGTCCAAATAAATAGTGGCAGTGGCGTATTTAGGTTTCGACCCATTGCGCCATGGGTTACTCAAATTTTCTCAAGGACCTTTGGCGTTAAGATCTACGAAGCTATATTTGTTCACTATACGAAGTAATGAAAAGGATCTACAGTACAGTGGGGCTAAACTACCGATTTTAGAAAAAAAATCGCAAAGTTTTCGCATTCTGAAATGTAATTTAGATCCTTGAATTGAACAGTTCGACTTCTTAAAAAGCACACTCAGGCTTATTTACTGAAAAGAGATTTAAATATTTAAGTTCAACATATAGGAGTGACAGTTTACGCTGATGAAAAAGTAGAACGTAGGCACTTATGTTGCACTTAAATCTTTAAGTTTCGTTTCAACAAATGGCCCCCCTTAGTAGTCTAATATGGACTGATAATCGATATCAATCGATTAAGAGTTTAGAATGCAGAACTTTGATATGCTGTTAGACAAAGTTTAAGATTTGAAATAATTCATTCCTTTGCAGTCCATACAGATTGGATGTTTCCAAGCTCTGAATTTCCCAAGGAGTTGAAGATAATCAGAATCGATTCAAAATAGATTTTAACGGCCTTTAGTCCATACAAATTGGCGTTTCGTTCCGGCGATCTAACTTGGACTCATCAGTTGACTAGTGAGGGCCTTGTCAATACGCAATTTTTATTAACTTCAGTTCAACCTACATGAACTTTTTGATAAAAATCCAATGTAAACTATATCCAACAAGATTAAAATTCTTAATCATTAAGCTGGAAATTCTGCCCAGGGCCAGGCTTTGTTTTTATATGAAGGTTTTTATAATACAAATTCTATATACTACTGAAATACATCAGCCAAGTAGAAGACTAAGTACTATTTAATTGGACTTGTTGTTAAAAGCTATTTTGAATCAATAATTCAACGAGTCAAATTAAATAGTGCTAAGTCTTCTACTTGGCTGATGTATTTCAGTAGTATATGGAATTTGTATTATAAAAACCTTGATAATCAGAATCTTCATACCTGCTGGTAGCTTTTTATAATTTTTGTTATACTTTATACTGTAAGCATTTCCATTATTTCGTGATATTTAGAAACATCAGTGCAATATAATTATAACATAGCCAATCAATTTCTTCGGCATCAAGAGGAGCGTGGAACTCTTAACCCAGAATAATTCAACCGCGACACTACAAAACTTTTTCCTTGGAACTTCAGTGTGGAAGTATAAGAGATTTTACTTTATAGTAGAAAATAAAAGAACAAAAATACCGAGTAAAAATGTTTGACTGTGGAAAATAAATGTCAAAGTAGGTACATCGAAGAGGAAATAGTTTTTATTTTTTATTATATTTAAAAATTTGAAGTTTTTTCTTTTTGCAAGTTAAGAACTACAAGCTAATGTTTTACTGATACTCTGGACTAAGGCCTGATTAGCCCTTGCCTTAATATAACTCTGAAAAGTGCTGAGGGTTCTGCTTGACTCGTCAATATTGTCAAAACTTAACCGGAATGATTAGTAGTTGCTTCAGCTTCAAAGAATTCTATTTACAAATATATATATCCGCCAATCTATTAAGATATGGTTAAAAGATATTTTATTCAGAGGAACGTTAGTGAGACCTCTCATCTCATAGACATAGATCAGAAGTTCAAGGCAGACTTTTTTTAGGATTTGGGCAAAGCAAGAAATGCTATTAAATACGTTCCCTCAATCAAGCAAAATGTATCTATTTCTTTAATTCAAAGACATGGAAGGAGTCATTAAAGAAATACTTATTAACTAACACAAAAGTAAAAAAAAAAACGCTTTTGAAGCTCAAGTGAAAATACTGTTTAGTTAAAAATATATTTGAACATTGTGTGTAACCATTTTCAAAGGAGAAACTCGTAGTTTCTTGTAAGGGATTTATTCTCCTTCTCTACCTCTAAGCAGCTATTCTCAGTAGCTCCAAATCACTGGAAGATGTGAAGGAACACTTTCAAAATGTATTCACTACTGCATCCGAAATATTATTGATTATATTGAATATTCTTATGTTTGGTCTAGCATTAACTATTTTATCAAAAACAAAGCATTGAACTTGAAGATGTCTTGATAAGGAATCAAAGCTTGTGGAAGCGAACCAAATACCATATTTAAATACTAATACATAAGCTGGCTTACCACAAATTAAAAAAAATTAAAGTAAAATGTCGGAAAATGGTTTTAATTTGGAAACTAAGTTCTCAAAAGTAAACTTTTGATTAGTTAAAAATAACAATATAGACACAAACATTACAAAGAATCTAGTTAACAAAAATACCAAAATTATCTGAGGCCCAAATTAATATTTAAAACGATATTTCAATGTGAACAAGAACATTTTTTTTAATTTTATTAACTTTTTTTATTATTTGTTTCACTGTAGTTCCTGCGTGTTAATTGTAAAATGAAACTTTTGTGTTATATGAAATAATTTTATGGAATACATTTTAAACAATTATTCAAATTAATTCTTATTATTCTCAACTTTCAAGATAAAAATAAAAGTAAATTTGAAAATATTACTATAACCAGTTCAACAATTTTCAATTTGGTCATAAACTTGACTCAAATTTGTCTACAAACAAAAACTACAACAGATCACTTCGATGTCAATTGAGTTGATTTTACTATTTTTGCACACAATATTGTCAGATGGGATCGGCTCCATTTTTAGACAGAAATTTAAAAACTTGTTTCAAAAAAATTCAATGGTGGTTTTAATAACAGTTTTAGAACTTATAAATTAGGTATTTAAAAATGCATGAGTATCTATATTCTTCTGTACACTGAAAAATTTAAGGCCAAATTCGAAAATTCTCCTTATCAAACTATATTATTCACTAATATCCTTGTCCTTATAGAAATACTCACCACTTTCATGTTGACAATTCTTTAATCCAAATTTGTGTTCCAAAAAGGCTCTTTTTTTTATAAAATAAGTTTAAAAATAAAAACAAAAAAACTGAGATCACAATTGAAATATTTTTGGCGCGAAACTATACTGTGCTTTACAATAAACCTTGCGATTTGTGATGTCCTCTTCTATATAGTTAGCAGAGTGTTAAATGCAGCTTTAGACCGATCTATTGTTGAAACTAATGTGACGATGGAAATATAAGTTCTCCGTCTTTTATATGTACACCTTTCGAATGGCGAAGAAAAATGTAAAAAAAAAAAACATTATTTGTTAACCCTCTATGAGGAGATGCCACCAGCCGCCATACTTACAGCAGCGCGCCAAACGACAATATTCCACCACCAAAACCAGCAACAACAACAATAACAACAACAACAAAAATCAACAATCTAATAGTAGGCATATACAACTAAATCGCATTTTATACCAATTACAGGCATGATGTGCAGTACCTGATGTACTCAAAGTATCTCCATAGTACCTACAGAGTATCTATACTTACTACACAGCACATCAGGTAATAGATGAGAACAGTAGAGCGCGCCAAACGAACATTTTTCGAATCCTCGACGACCTAACCAATACTTGGACACCTTTGTCGTCATCAATTTGCCGCAGTAGTTCCAGGCTAGGTATACCTATAGGCATGTATCCGAAATCCGCTCACTAATGAAACATTTGCTGGCTTTGGGGTTATACCCGACCTGAGTATCTAGTTACTCCTTCTTTTATCTTGGGGCTGAGGAATGAGAGGTGTTGTATGCAGATATACGTAGAAGTATCATTTTTTTCACATGCATAGCAATGCACATGCACAACACAAAGTCGTCGTTGTTGTTAAGTTCTCACATGAGGTAGTAGGTTATAGTTAAAGATGCATTTCCACAATTTCATGTGTGTATAGATTATGATTTCAGCAGGCAATCCAAAAGATACTTACTTTACTCTGCCTGTCTGTATTGAAAAAAATCTTTTAACATATTTCACAGACGAGCTTCTGCATTTTTAGTTCCGATATCGAGCGTTATGAATATGACGATGATGGATCTTCAGATGAGATCTTTTTCTTTACATCTCAGCAAACAACAACAAAAAAAAATGGATGCTCAAAATTTTAATTTGAAATTAAATTACAAGATCAATTATATATTGCTATAGGTGGAATTCCATCAGCTGGCGGTATGTGGGGTTTTGCAAACGATATAGCTTTACTGTGAGATTTGAAGATTGAATGGAATCTCATGCCTATCTCACCTGATGCATGGTGTAATGTACCTTCTGTTCAATTTAACTAAAGTTCATTGCAATTACAATTAATCTCAATTAATTGCTCATTGTGACATTATATTCATAAATAATTTTTATGGAAAAAAAATGATGGATTTGAGACAGCCATTAAGTCCTTTAAAACGACATCGGTGGTTATTAATGAGAGAGCGGGATTTTGTTTGAGTGATGATAGTCTTGCGATGAAAAATGTCAACTATATTCTCGCACTTATTGTATTTGAATTATTTTGTGTGTATGCTATACGTTTAAAAAAATAACAAAAATATCATTCACACATTCTAAAAAAACTTGCCGCTTGAGAAACAATACCAAAGGCTGAATTATAGCAGATATACATTCTATAGGTGCCCTTAATAGAGCTAATAGGTTAGAGATAAAACTCCTTTAGAAGGTTGCCATTTTATCATTCAGAAGTTTGAATTTGGGAACGATCCATGCAAAATGAAGTTCAGAGTAATATAGTTTTGGCTTTATTTTAATGAAACAATACACGTTAGTTTTTAACGAACAGAATTTTGTCTTCAACTCAACACAAACATTGGGATGTATACCAAGAAGAATAGTAAAAAAAAACAATATTATTTATCTATGATATTTTAACCAAAAACATAAAACAAATTTTAACTACAATCACTTTTATGTTATAGGTAAAATTGTTAAAGTTAATTTCTAAAAAAAAAAAAGAAACAAACCGAGCTGTTATAAAGGGTGTGTTTTTTAGAGTTATAGAACTATGAAATGGAATAAAACAAAGATGTTTTTTAAATTGACATTAACAGCTAGTTTTTCCGTAGTGAGTTAAACCGGAGTTAGTTAACTCTAGAAGTAAATTAACCCCACAGTTAAATGAGGAAGCAGTTTTTTGGGGGAGAATGAATGTAGAATGACTAAACAATAACTCTGTGGATAAAACATCTAAAGCATCTGTTCAGTTAATCCTGAGTTAACTCACCAAATTTGATGAGTAAACTTGGGTTTAACTTTGATCTGGCATTGAAAAACTAGACCTAAATTTACTTTATTCGAAAGATAATCTTCTGGCATTTTAATTTATATATGATTTCTGGCATATGACCGCCACGGCTGGCTCAAACGTAGTCTAATCTGGAGGTACAATTTTCGATCACTTTTTCCAACATTTGTGGCCGTATATCGGCAATAACGCGGCGAATGTTGTCCTCCTAGAGGTCAATCGTTTCGGGCTTATCGGCGTAGACTAGCGACTTCACATATCCACACAGAAAATAGTCAAGCGGCGTTAAATCGCACGATCTTGGAGGCCAATTCACGGAACGTGAAACTATGCGGTTACCAAACGTTTCCTTCAATAAATCAATTGTGGCACAAGGTGTGTGACATGTTGCGCCGCCGGCCGTCTTGTTGAAATCACAGCTCCTGCACATCATGATTGTTTAATTGATGAACGAAAAAGTCAGTAATCATGGCTCTATAGCGGTCACCATTGACTGTAACGTCCTGGCCATAATGTTCCGGTGTCTCAACATACACTTGAGGATTATCATCACACCAAATACGGCAGTTTTGTTTATTGACGTATCCATTCAACCAAGAGTGAGCTTCATCGCTAAACAAAATTCTTATGCTTATGAAAATTGGGATCAAGGGCAACCTTGTGTCGTGCCCATTTGGGCACAATTCGGAAGCGTTGTTCAGGCGTCAGTCTATTCATGTTGAAATGCCAATCCAAACTTAAAATTAATCACTTGACAGCCAACAAAATGGCCGCCAGTTAAAATAGTGTTGCCAACTTAAAGTTATATATTACCTTTAAAAAATATACCCTTTAGAAGCCTTACCTAGAATAAACTAAAACAAGAATTCGAAATACTGCTTTAGATGTAATTATCAAATGCTCTAAAAATTAATTAAAATTTCAGAGGTGGGCATTATTTTAATTTAAGGTTTGATCAAACTTCGAATATTATTTATGGCAGAAACTTGTTGACCTTTTTCTATCTTTTATTGACCTTTCAAGTAATATTTATCTTTTTTGAAAGTTCCACAAATCAGGTACCGAAAACTTCTAATGACCTTGAGTTATATTTATTATTTTGAATTTGTTTTTAATTTTATTTTTATTATGAATAAATATTATCAACTTAATATCTTAGACTTAAAATTTTATTCAAAATTGCTTTTAACGGCCCTTAGTCCCCAACATATGGTTTCTCTAGAAATTAAGATTCGTCCACTGATACGAAACTTTAATATTTAAGATCAACTTAAACGTTATGTGCTACTTCTTAATCCGCGTATAGTCTCACATACGTTCGTATAAGTTCCTAGATTGAACTGAAATGTTTAAGTTTCGATTAGGAAAGTGGATCTTAGTAACTTATTAATTTGTTTCGAAGAGACAAGATGGCATACAATCATATATTGTTTAACTTGCGGAAGGGCTAGAAGCTAAGGCATTAATGGAGTAAGCATTTGGAATTATTCAATATTGTAAATATCTACCTTAGCCCTCAAGTGAAAAGTTCAACTGGATTATAAGCAACTGACAAATTTAGACCAGTGGTGGGTGGCGTTTTTAGATAGAAATTCCTTCAAACTTTGCGAAAATTCCTTGTTATGTACCACGATTTTTTTTGTTTCACCCTTTTTATTACCCATGAAAAAATTAAAATATTTTCATTAAGGAATAACAGGCCATGAGAGCCAAAGTGCTCTAAATGATTTTGGCTCCATTTTTTTCTTAATTTTTTGCTCTTTCAAACAGTTATATATAAACTAGGGACAGGGTGTTCCTTAACTGAAAAAAAATGGCGTTAAATTAATTAAAAAAGAAATGCTCTAATTTTTTAAGAATTTTTTCTCTATCCCTTACTCGCCCCGTTTTAATGAAAAATTCTTGTACTTGTTAGGGCATGATTTTTGGATTATTCCCATATATCCCCTTCATGGTTGGACAGATTTTTTTGCTCATTTTGCATATTTATACTTTGTATTGTTTTTAGCAATACTGTATTCCAAAATATATCAACAAAAATTTTCTTCAATCACAAATAAATCGAAAATAAATCCCTTATTTAAGGATCTATGACTTTTATATCACTTTTTTTTAAAAAATTCTTGAAAAGAACTCCTCCAGTTTTATGCAAATGTTTTCAATACGTTCATATATTTTTAATTTTTAAAATTTTGATTACTAAAATGTTTCAAAAATCTTTTTTTCTTTATAAAAAAAAATCCGAAAACTGTTAAAATTTTTTTAACTTTTGAATTTTCTATATTTTTTTAAGTATTAATGCACTATTACCATACATCTTAAATTTTAAGTCGTAAAATATGGGAACGGGGTCTATTTCTCCCATAATTTTCTAAAAAAAATGACTTATAAATTAAAAAAATTATTAAAAAAGAATTGTAACACTTACAATGCCATGCTACACCTTTTTGTAAAGTCAGAAATCTTTTCTTTTATTTTCGAAAAATTATTTTTGAAACTCAAAATTTTGAAATTTTTTTTTTTTCTTAATTTTGTTCAAAATTTTACGTTATTAAGGAGTATTTTTGTTTTAAACATTCAGTGCTCTTATTAATTAGTCAAATACCAAAAACTTAATGCTAAAATCTGTTCTAGATCTTTAGAAAATTGAAAATTACAGAAATAAAATTCTCTTAATTTGACTCCAATAAGTTGCTGAAGTTGCTCTAAAGATCCTATTTCCACTATGTAGGTAGTAAAGCACATGTAGTTATTTTCAATGTTCTCAAAAAGTACAATACATTTTAGTATCCGGTTTTCTGTTTTTGACTTAAAATTTACAAGAGCATTGAATTTTGAAAACAAAAATAGTACTTAATAATGTACAATTTTGGAAAAAATTAGTTTGAATTTGAAAATTAGTTTTTCAAAAACTATTCATGTCTGTACAAAAAGGTATATAATAGCATTGTGGGTCAAACCGTTGTTTTGTAATAATTTTTTCTCTTTGTCAATTTGCCCCTCCCGGTAAACAGGGGGAATAGACCCCCGCTCCCATTCGATTTTTTACTTGTCTCGACCCAACCTACGCGCTCCAGATTTTTGTCACAACTTATGCGAATCACCATGTATAGATATCAAGAAAGACTTTAAGTCCACAACATTTAAATATTAAGTGTGACAATATTTAAATGTCTTTTTTGAAAGTTTCTTGTAATTTTAAACTTTTGGTATAGAGGATTTAAGCTTAAGGTTGTAATTATGTTAGAGCCTCGATTAACGATTCTTGGATCGATTCGAGTTAGAATCGCTTATCGAAGCTCCAACATAAACACACCCTGAGGCATATTTAAAATATACTTATTCAGTTAATTTTCCTAAAACAATTTTTAATTTTAATCTCTTTAGTTTCAATTTTGTTTGTAAAATCTTACCCATAAAATATGAATACAAAAAATATTAAATTCAAATTTATGGTGAACCTCAATAGTTTTTTTTTTTTTTTATTTTCTTAACCAAAATAAATTTTAAATTCAATTAATGGCTTGATCAACTTTTCATCTACTCATATTATAATCTAAAATAGTATACAATAAATTGATTTTACGCAATTTTTTTCTTCATTTAAAATCTAAAAAATCAATTAACAGATAGTTAACATTATCTAAGTGTCATCACAATCAAAACGCATCAACAACTCACGCAGTCAATTAATGTTGGCACTTAAATTTATCTCCTCACCATCGAATCTTATTAATCCGCAATTCCAAGCAATATGGATGCACCAGCACACAAATATGATGCACCTTGGATCAAAAGCGGTTAAAAAAAAAAAAAAAACAACAACAAAAACAACAAAAAAGGCAAATAAAAATTAAAATAACTTTAGAATAGGCTATCTGCACTGTATGTACGTATATAAATGGCGACAGGGACATGCCTTTCGAAAACATTCGCTATGCATACCTTTCAATTTGTTCTAATTTCAAATTGAAAAGACTGTGAGATTTTTTATTATTAACATTCCAAAAGTTATTGGTTTTCATAGATAAAAATGCAAAAAAAATGACTTTAATCCAATGCGAATTGTTGGAAGGCTTTATGGTGGCAAATGGTGACCAAGAAGATGCTCAACAAAGTCAAACTGCGTTGCATCAACATCTTTTTAAGAAGCATGCAATTTGTGTACCCTATTTGAGGTAGGGTATATCGGGTTGGTCAATTTATCGAAACAAAGAGATCTTAAGGGAATGCTCTAAAAGCGTTAAAAAGTAAATAAAGTAAGAGAGAGCCCAAGTTTTTGCTCATAAATTATAGAAATGTTAAGTAAATACTCACCTCCATCAAAACATTTCCTCCAAAACAAGGAAATGGTCTTTTTTAAAAAAAAATCAAAATTGTCCCTTCAACACTACATCACATTAATTCGAAAATAGTTATTTCTTATAATACATTATAAAGGAATATCTAGTTATAACTCCAGTCTATAAACTTTGTGGCAGTATACACTAAAGTTTTTGTTTCAATCAAACCTTCCATAAGTGTTGTTAAAAAAAACCACTTTTCTTAGTGATTGCTTCATTTTCTACGAATAAAATTGAATTTTCATGAGAACCTGCTCAACTCTTTATATGGAGCATCTGCTCCGAGCATGTGTTGCATTTTATTCATGTTTTTCTTTGTATAAAATGTATAAATTTGGAAAATTATTTAACTATAATAAACATAGGGTGTAAAGACCCTCTGGCCTTGAGGTTTATGTAGATACCTTTCCTTTAAATTATTTAGACAAAGTTCTTGTTTTTTTAAGTAATTTTAATGTTCAGATACAATTTTTGAATGAAATGTAAAGTAGTATAGTAGTAAAGATAGAAAAAAATCTTTTTGTTCATATTTTGGTATCATTATTATCTTTTGGAAATACCAACAGTTTATCTGTATGTTTTTTTGTTTTTTTTTTGTTTTTTTATTGTTTTTGCTCAATATGCAATGGTTCTTTGGATATACTTTATTCAACTGCGAATGGTGCATCTTTAAGTGAAAGTCTCAAATGGGATTCAGTGCTTAATTTGTCCAGTCCTTGATTTTAATTAATAGATTTTTATGTCCGAAACACTCTGCTCGCTGCTGCGGCTGGCCACATGAATGATGATTGGGAAATGCAGTTTCGTTTTCGTTTCAAAAAAGACGACCATAAAGAGGTTCTGCTTGGCTGTTCGATGGAAGCGAGGCACCACTTCTCTCATTGAATTGCATTGCAATTTTTTTGATTACGGCCAACAATGATTTATTAACTGCTGAGGGAGCGCCAATCTAAGCCATCTTAGAGCAACAGCTGTCATTCGGCCAGACATACTCGCACTGTCATCATTATTTCTTATGAATAAATCACGAACAACGAATCTTTAACCATCATTTCGCTGGAATTTGTTGTTGAGTTCTAATTGTTGCTAATAGGGTGGGAGGGGTTAGGGGGTAGGGGGGCGCCTGGGTGCCTGATCCTACGAATTTATTTGAAAACTATTACCTGTATTCACCAAAAGATCAACAGATAGGTTACATTGTTGGGTCGTCATAAAGTGATGATGATAGTACTTGATACAGAGATTGTGATGGTGTTGACCGACCGATAGAAGTCGGATCCGTCTCCATCAGCGTTTGATACATGTCGTGTAATAGCATAATGTGCCCACGCCATAGCTTTCAAACAGCATCAGGCGGTGTGGTTTTTTTTTACCTTGAACTTGAATCGTGATTTCGTGGGGGTTTTTCGGCTTGAGACAACTTTTGAGGGAAAACACTAACAGGAACTTCTATAAGTTACATGTTTTGGGTGTTGCTGGTGCACATCGCTGCACATGAATGATGTAAACAATAGATGATGGGATTATGCAAATCAATCAGCTTAACAACAATTAATTCATGCCGGTTAAAGTATTTTAAGCTTATAGCTAATTATGAACGCCGCGACAGGGAGTTTAATGATGTATATTTAAGTTTGTAAAAATTAATGAGTAAGTAACTCAATAAAAATATGGGAAAAATGAATTCTTCAATAATTTAAGTCGGCTTCGTTCTCTTTATATACATTTATATTTTTGTATGTTTTTGAGCTGAAACCTTCAAAATTCAAACTTGTATTCATTAAGAATTTTTTCCAATGAAGATTTTTAAATTGGTAAAAGATCAATGAAAATATTTAATATTCGTTTTGCAGTCGTTAAATAAGCTTAAAGGAAGCTTGAATACAAGTTTATGACTGATGTCAACCCTTTGCATGGTTGTCACCATTTCTATTTGGAGAGTGAACTCAGTTTTGCTTTTTTATAAAGAGGGAAGTACCGAAACATTTTGTTTGTATTCAATGAATCAACAACGAACAAATTTGAAAAAGTCTAAGAATTGAGATGTAAACTTTTGAAGGTAAGACACGGGAAAGTATAGAAGTCCAATGAGTTTTCTCAGTGATGAGTTTAACTATAGAGTTAGTTAACTCTAAAAGTAAATTAACCCACAGTTAATCGAGGAAGCAGGTTTTTGGTGGAGAATGCATGCGGCACGACTAAACAAACTCGGTGGATATAGCGTCAAAAGAATCTGTTCAGTTAATCCTGAGTTATTTGATGAGTTAAATCGAGTTTAGTTTTAATCTCACACTGAAAAACTGGACCTAAGCAACACAATTGAAGAAAGACACATTTTTCCGTTTTTTCTTTAAAGTGTTTTTGAAGAGCTGTATTTCTGTTAAAAGTGGTCATGTTGGAATGAAGGAAAAGGCATTCTAAAGCTTTATGTTTTCTGTATTGAGATGTTTTACTAAAAATTTTAATTTTTTTGCTAAGAATGCTATTACATGTTAAAATCTTGAACCCTTTCAACTTCGAAAATGGCCCGAAAGTTGGCCTAAAACCAGTGGAAGCAAGACTATATGTATTACCACACTCAAGAAGTTTTAGTTTTACTAGGGCCCACTGCTCTTTTGGATTTGCCCCCCCCCCATTTAAAACGGCCACCTGAAGGCTCTCTTTTAGCACTTCCACTAGCGTACCTGCGCTGCCTGCCGTCCTAAGCTTTTTGCCGACGGACATTGGTGGTGGAGTCGAGTCATTGTTTCTGGTCCTCTTTCTTTGGCAGCTTGTGGCTGTTTGTTCGAATCTTTGGTGTTTAGGATCTTTGATTGATCTCAGCTTAAGATTGTCATCCGCAGCCACTTTAGAGGAGGAATATATACCTTCATCAGTGAGATTTTGTCGGTGTCACCGGCCGATTTGGACTCGATCAATGCCTTGCTTTTGGTCTCCGTTTTAGCCAGAAGATTTTGAGCCCAGCTCAAGCGCTTCCAGTCTCTGAAACTCAGTTTCACCCTTGCCGTACCTTCGTACGGCTCTCTTTGCATTTTCGATCCTATTCAGATCTGGAATATGATTCCCGGAAGTATTCTGTTTGTTCGAATTCACCATGGTTCCTTTGATCGGTTTTGGCCCATGCGAGCATCGATCTTCAGAAATGATAGCCATCAAGGTCTTGGAGAACCCTGGGCCATCCACACAGACTTTGGTCAATTCACATCCTCCAGAATCTTTGTTGGGAGTCGAAGTGACTTTGGCTCCTGACATTGTCAAGGTTTTGGTCAAAACCTCGCCTTCAGTAGTTTTCTTTTCCTGTCGTTTCGCAGGGTTTTCGGCCACTGTGACATCTGCTTCCGAGCTGGCTACAGATTGATAGTCTTCGTCCTTGAGGATACGATTTTCCTCAGTAGCAACAGTTTTGTTATTTTTAATATTCTCAAAACGGCTATAAGGATTTCCAATAAAAATGTTATTAAAAATGTGAATGCAAGAAAACTGCATTATTGACAAGTAATTCACTCATGGGCGGAAATAGGGAGTTTTTGGAGAAAATATGGTATTATTTTTGGGTTATTTACGTAAATCTTTTTGGTGGTTCAAACCAATCTTGTTATTATTTTGCAAAGTGTTGCTTCTCAAAAGTTTAAAAAATAAATTTATAAATATTTAAATTGTTTTTTTGTAAAGATATCATATATTTTTTAAATTTAGTTTCTTAACTTTAAAAAATTATATAAATGTTTAAGAAAATGTGTGTAAGGTTTTTTTAATTGCTCCAACGAATTCTAATTCAGATAATTTGAGCTAAAAATTGTTTAAAATTTAAAAAGTGAATTTCATCAGTTTTTATTTTATACGTGTTTTGTATATTATGTTAACATTGTCTACCACGCGTTATGGCTAGTGTGTAGTGCTGTCATGCCGAAGGTTTGGAGATCAAATTCCAGCCTATGCCGCAAAGGATAATGTCACATTAACAAGGAATTGACAAATCCTCCTATGGTATCTCTTGTCATGAAAAAATGCCTCTCACCTTATTGACTATTCCTGTGTGCATTTTTTTAATCGTCGGGATGGAAGGGAATCTAAAATTTTCTGGCGAATTACAATGGCAAGACATTTTTGTATTGAAATCACTTTTATTGCCATCCTTACCCAAATAATATACTTAACACCATAAAAATTCATAATTGTACGAGAATTTAATTTATTTATTTACTTAATTTGTAGGTATTACCTTTTTTAAAGAAAAAAATAATTTTGAGTGATAGAAAAATTGTTGGTATATTCAGCGTTTAAAAACAGAATTTTAACTCACAATTCACTCACCCGATTGAGCGAAACCTTTATAAAAAACGATTTTTTGACTACAAAAGACTGTTCTTTCTGTAACACCTACACCGCACATTTATCCTGCATTTGTTATACCATATTATTATTTAACGTCACTTCTTACAATATATATACGTAGGTAAACCTACTCGTATGGCCATATTACATATTTGTTCAATATGATATTGTTTCCCCAGCACATGCCATATTACATCTCCAAGCCCAAAACAACCACCCAATTAGCCGCATAGGACAATAGGCTCACGATTTGCTCGAGCGCCCTCCATTTTTGATATTCATCTCACACATTCAGCGCTCCATTCCACATCGATGATGTGCCATAACAGTCCTCCTCATGATGATTATATAATTGGTATCTATTGGCTTTGGCAAGTCGGTAGCGCTTATGAAAACAGTTTACCGCAACAACGGGGTAGGGAAGGCAGAAGCTAGGCACAATTAATATATACCTTCACGCCCACCACAAATCAAGTATTCTTATGATTCAGCTTATGGTTCGGTTACATTCCAAAACTTATCATAAATGCAATATCCAACGACAACGATCGAGCATTCCAAGTGCAAAATTATCCATGTTAACGCCGACAATTATCACGATGCATTCTGCAATCTCTTGGTTCGATACGATACGATACGATACTATCGAAACGTTTTCCTTCCCCGGATCTTCCCCGAAGATTGTCCTCAATCAAACGAATTTTAAGCCAACAAAAACGATGAATAATTCAAAATTATGCACATCACATCTCGGATAGCTGAGGATTGTGGTGTATATATATGTACAGCGACAGCGTACAGGTGATGTGCTTGTGCATCATTAAATCGACATTACATTCAGCATCAGCTTTAGCATCTGTAGTCTTCTGTTTTTGAGAATTGTATACTATATAGTAGTCAAAGTCACCCTCATCACTTCATCATCGAATCCGCGAGCTTTGTGATGAGACAGAGACTCTATATCAAATCACAGGAGTTCACAACTTCAGCTGCGCGCCAAACCGCAGGTGACATCTTGCGGGCGTTCACAATCACCAATCTTAACTGACAGTTCTTAGAGTGGTGTGCTGCTATGCTGCTGCTCCAAGCAACCAACAAAAACGTTTTGCAAGCTCGAAGCCCAATCGAGTCAGAGTTGAAGAATTATTTTACATGATTTTGTAATAAAATTCCTGGAACATCAATTGTGTGCTCGCCATGAAATGGCGAGCTATGAATCTTCTCCGAGGCAAAGTCGTCGGTGGCATTGTCGATGAGATATATACTTCTTTGACTCATCGCATGATGCAGGCCGGTGACGAGCCAGGGGCATTCTTCTTTGTTGCTTGCCTAAGACTGTGTGATCATGATAGCAAAAGCATATGTCAAGCATTTGCCGGCTTTTGGTCTTCATTTTGAACAACCCACAATCTACACCGTCGCCGTCGTCGGTCGGTTGTGAATCGTCCCCGCCCGCCACCCCAGCCGATGGATTATCTTTATAACTCTCAACGCAATTATTAATCTCGAGACTTTGAAGCCAATTTGGAGATCTTGCTGACAGGCCCTGACAATTTTGTCCCTTATCTAATGAGGAAAAGTAGACGAATGGCAGCGGGTGAAGATTAACTTTCTGGTTTAGTGGAGCGAGCTCCGACGCTACGGGCGCTGCGCCGCCGCCGCTGCCGATGTACCTGATGCGGAATGATGTACCTGATGAATGAATGGTGCCTTATCGTGAGGAGAAAATCAAAATGAGAGTTGGTCTTATGTTTTATATATGTATAGGACTGCAATACTGAGGAGGATTTCAACATTCGTTGATGTTCAATTATCTAAGCAGATAGGGGCGAGTGGGAAATGTCATACGTTGTTGATGTTCCAAAGAGGATTTGGTTGGTCCCATCAGAGGGAATTTTTTTCTCACGAAGCTATGTAACAAGAGTGTACTCATATACTCATGGGTGCTAAATCTTAAATGTTCATGATTGACAAACAAATTAGATACATTTTCGCAAATAAAGCAAACTATTTGTTATCCTTTCATGTATATTGTGTCAATATTTTGAAAACCAAATCTGTATATCCGCCTTTCGATTTCTTGTATTTTATGGTTTTTTGTTCAATACTCATTCAACTTCACAGTTAAAAATATATGACAATCGATTTTATGATTTATGCCAACAAAAAATATAGAGGCATATATTTCTCTTCTATGTCATTATGTTACAAGAAAAGTGGATATACTATAAATTATATACAAGTACAATTGTATATTTTATGTAGATAGGACAGTAAGTGAGACAAATTAAGGTAATTTCGCACTGAAGTATTTATCGCTACTCAAATTTGACTCATTTGATTGTAGACAAAAAGGAACTTCAATTGGCAGTAACTGAGTGCTGTTGTTCTGCTTGTTACATTGTCACTGAGTGAGTTAAGACCTCTCACCAAAACATGACTACTATCTGACTTAAAAAAGCAATTAATGTATTGTAAATGAGATGAATTTGTAAGATTTCTAACAAATCATTTAATTTGTACTGATAAAACTAAAGGCATTATTACACTGTCATACATATATCCTAATGAGATATATAAATAGAATACGACACAATGTATGTTGTATGACAAAGTAGTATTAGACTCCATGTATTTTTTGTCATAAAAATTTGACTATCACACTTATTTGAAACTTTTGTGACATATTTATTTGGCAAACTTGCCATATTTATATGATAATGTTATACTAACTAAAGTGTTAAGCTATCAAGGTTTATGATCACAAGCTTGAGATATTATATTTCTCTAACAAATCCTTCATAAAAGGTGTTCCAATAAGACATGGATTGATGATAAAATAAATAGCACAATATGCGGGTGATATGCATAAAACAGAATAAATTACTTAAAGTAAGAGAGTATAGTAAAATTTATAGCTTTTAGTAAAAGGTTAGATTTATAGTACATAAAATAGAGTTGCTGGCAAATACTTTCAGTAGGTACTAAAATCATCCACGTATTTACGTAAATTCACCCACAATTGATATTAAATACTTATTTTTTAATAAATTCTCGTAAAATATTGCATTGCATTGTTGTTTGGATATATTTATGAAGGCATATCTTTTTCGATTGATGTGTCTTTACGAATATAATTGCAGTTTAAATATTTAAATATGAGTGAGTCAGGTTCCTATGCATGATGAAAAGCTGTATTGCATAAGCCAATAGTGTTTTGGTCTCACAGCTGTTCTTCATGATTAAATGGAATTTGTATTTAATACGACGCTGTCTTTTACTTGTTATCAAATTTACAATTCTAGAAACAGTATACTCTGATTTACGCCTATATAACTTCACCAACTCTAAATAGAAATTCAGGATCTCTAACGTACTGTAAGGGCCATATTATTCACTAGATTCATCCAGATCAATGTAAATACAACTGGATTTAAGTTTAAATCTGGGTATCTAGTGATTAATATGCGGCGGTAACAAAATCTTCATCTTCTCTTGATGATTATAGCTCCTCCTTCTCTTGTTTCAGTCTAAATTCTGGTGTTAAATGTAAAAAGTAAGCTTAATCGAATTTACTAGAAATAAATTTATTTGATTTGTTCTTGTTTCCATGTCAACATTTAAATTAAAATAAAAATTTGCAAAACCTTTATTTTCATCCAATTGAATTAATCTTAAATTTAGTAAAATATGTGTTAGCAATAAACGACTGTGAATATCCCCCTACTAAAGGGTCCGCCAAATAACTTCTTTTTTTTTTTGAAAATGGCGCAAAACATCGAGTGAAGCTTCGGCTGTGTGGCACGTAGCGCCGTCCTGTTGAAGCCAAATGTGGCCCTATCCTCCTCTTCAATTTTTGTGAACAAAAATTTGTTCAACATGGCCCGATAACGATGGCCATTGACTGTAACGGCCACTCCTTGCTCATTTTCGAAAAATGGCCCAATTATGCCTCTGGACCAAAATCCGCACCAAACAGTGACTCGTTTTGGGTGTATCGGCTTTTCAATGTATGCGTGCGGCTTTTCTGTGCCCCAAATGCGACAATTTTGCTTGTTTACTACCCGGCAAGATCAAAATAAGCTTCATCTGAAAAGATGATTTTTTTGGCAAAATCGGCATCTTCTCTAAGTCGATCGCAGGCCCACCTAGCCAAGCGTATACACAACCATATTCGTTCAGTTGAAAAAATTACTAAAATTAAAATGTAGTAGCAATTTTCATCTAAAGTACAACGTGCCCATTCCGGTCAGTATTAACTGCAACCCAATTTAAATAAATACATTAGCCTGATTGTTTCGAATTATGACTCAAAACAGTTAATATTTGAGAGTTTAGAGCTCATTAGTATGTACTTAGTAATTTTCAAGTTGTTATTTTGTAACTTAGAAAAAATTAAGTAATTACTACAGAAAAATGCACTTACTAGTTTTAACTAAACGAATTCATCCGACAAAAGTAGTTACTATGATCACAAGTAAAAGTTTAATTTTCAGCATTAACTGCATTTTTATGCATACCATAAATAGTTTTTACTTAGAAATTCTCTAGTAAAAGCATTTACTATCTGTTTTATGCATACCACGAATTGTAATGTTAAGTTTGTAGTGGAGAAGCAAAGTCTCACTATAAACATAAACGTTTATATTTTAAGCATAATCACTTCCCAAAACCATTTTTATCATAAAAGTAGTATAGGTCCTACAATAAAGACCGTAACATTTTTAAAGAAAGAATATTTTTCTGAGTTTTTCTAGGGGCTGAAAAACGTATACGAAAGACATTTTTTGAGATACCAATGATCGTTACTTCCAAAATGTTTAATGTAGTGCCTAACTTGGCGGGTAAAAATTGGTAAAATGAAACCTTATCCCAGGGAAAAAGGACGTCGTTTTTTTTTCTGTGAGTCAATGAGAGCTCAATAGCCTCAACTATTATCATTGGATTTATTAAAAACTAAATCTTATCAACTATTGAAGTTGATTTGATTGCAAATCGAGTGGCCTCTTATAAAAGCACACCAATAAGAAATATCGATGGTCATCGTGAACAAAATTTCTCTGGAAATGTTCCCGGAATTTGAAAATTTGGAACCTGAATGATGCTCAAAAGAATCACTGGGAATTTATTGTTATCGTGCACAAATTTTGCAAAGGAATTTGGCTGCCATTATAGTGTATTTTTGTTTGGGTAAAATTTAAATCTAGCTGGTGGCGCTTCAACACAAATATTTCAAAAAATTGTTTGAAATATATTCATTTGGCTTTGGTATTCGTAATTTATTATTTGTTTCGCAAAACCGATGGCTAAAAAAATGTTTTAGGGCAACAGAATATAACATTAAACCATTTTATTTCAGCCACCCAAATGGCCAAACGTTGATATGTATCTTAAACTTGTATTTCTTTTATTTATTTTAATTATGTGGCAATGGCGCAGTGGATGTAGTGCTTGACTGCTAACTTAGAGGTGCGGGTTTGAAATACAATCTTCCATGAAATAATTGTTGGAAATACAAAAGAACCTACTTGTTTACTAACGTTCTTGTTTGTATAGGGTGATTTTTAAGCTGGTTTGGTTTTGGCAACACTGGTTTTGACAGCTGACGTGTGTTTAGTATCTTGTGTCACTGTCAAACAGCTTCAGTTTGGTTTGCAATTTAACCATGGATCGTCTTACAAATGAACAACGCTTGCAAATTATTGAATTTTACTATCAAAATTCGTGCTCGGTTCGAAATGTTCATCGCGCGCTGCTTGTGTTCAGCGATGAGGCTCATTTTTGGTTGAATGGGTACGTAAATAAGCAAAATTGCTGCATTTGGAGTGAAGATCAGCCAGAAGCATTGCAACAGCTACCAATGCATCCCGAAAAAGCCACTGTTTGGTCCGGTTTATGGGCCGGCGGCATTATTGGGCCTATTTCTTCAAAGATGATGCGAATCGCAGCGTTACTGTCAATGGTGAACGCTACCGAGCGATGATAACAAACTTTTTTTTGCCCGAAATGGAAGTTCTTGACTTGTATGATATGTGGTTTCAAAAAGACGGTGCCACATGCCACACAGCACGCGAAACAATGGCGCAATTGCGAGGCGAGTTTGGTGAACAGTTAATTTCACGTTTCGGGCCGGTCAATTGGCCGCCTAGATCGTGCGATTTGACACCATTAGATTATTTTTGTGGGGGTATGTCAAAGCTAATGTCTATAGGGACAAGCCCGCTTCGATTGACGCACTGGAAGCCAACATCCATGCATTCATTCGTGAGATACCGGCCGATATGTGTGAAAGAGTACGCCAAAATTGGACTCAGCGGATGGGCTACCTGAGACGCAGCCGCGGTCAACATTTGCATGAAATTATCTTTAAACATTAAATTGCAAGGTTCAAACTATCGATTCAAATAAATATTTAATTCATTTTTTCGAATTTTTTGTATTTTTTTTTTAAAAAAAGTTCTAAACCTCTTAAAAAATCACCCGTTATAATCTCATATTTTATCGTTATTGACTATTTGTGTCATATTATTTATATTGTTTCGTTTTAATTAAAATTTTATTCCTGTTTCAAACCTTTTGAAGACAAGTTGTTTTTTTAAGGATTGAGAACTTTTCATTTTCTAGAATATTTCCAATAATAATCAATACCTTACCACTGTGTCAGCAAAAATTCTTTCCTATCCTTCTATTCCTTCTTACTAGTGCTGTGCAATTCAGGTTACATTTAAAAGACCTAAGGTCTTACAAGCATAAAGTTATACTTATTATTATTAGTATAATCCCTTTCAAAAAAAAATTCGAACTACAACCTTAGCATTTATAAGATTTCTGCAATAATCTAAATTTATATTAAATTTTAAATTGCCTACCAGTAGCTTATCCAATTAAATTGCCTTAATATCCAATGTAAGCACATGTCATTAAAATGTTTCCCACATCACTCACAGTAAATCATATATATACACACATGTGCATTGACATTAAAGCTGTCAGCAGAATAACAAAACCCAGTTCACCACAAGTTGCACTCTTTGCAAACCCGGATTACATTTCACCTCAATGCGCAGTTACGACGCGACGTATAATAAGAAAAAAATATAACTGTCTAAAATAATTACTTCCATTGCAGAACCAGGATCAACCAAGTGATTTATTTTTAAAGGTCACTTCGTTTATGCCTCTAACAAGACCCATAGCAACAAACAAACTAAAAAAAATAGGGCTTGTCTCGAATCATAGACTTTATTGGAATCGTAAATGCGAATCATCGAGCCAGATGACACAGATATTCAATGGCAAATATCACCAACAAGAACTTTTGCCTATATTATGAACAAAAAATGAATGTCTATAAGCTTTGTTTGAGAGATGTCATCCCTGGCTTAACTTGAATTCACATTTCAAGGCAACTTCAAACTCAATCCAATTCACTCACAAACGCATTTTGCGATTCTAATATAACCACGAAATACTGATTGAGATCGAATTTGATTAAGAGCGATGCATGGATTGACGTGTAAATTATTGAGATGCAATAAGAAACCCTTCTCCTCCAGGTGATATGATAGAGAGTATATATTGCGCAAGAATAAAGAAACAGTTAAATGCAATTTCAAATTCCATGCCATGATGACATAGCTACTACTTTACTAACTTGGAAATTTCCCAAGAGAAAAAAAAACTATAAATATCCAAACCAAAGCATCACATGTCAGTTAACATTTATTAGTTTCGAATGCATATTTGGTGGATATATACAAATACACCACCACCACACCAAAACCAAAGATATAAAAATATCCATGGAATGGGAGTATCTATTGTGTGAATACCGCCATAATTTGAATGCAGAAACATTTGGCCTAAAGGTGCTCTCGCTCTGCAACCTGTCTGTTATTGCTATTACTAAATACAACAGAAAATAGATAGACTCTAAATCTCATTACTTCCATCACGATTCCATTTAGATTACAAAAAAAATTAAAATAGAAATATGTTCGTCTTCCTGGATGCACTAATTTGTTTTATTTATAGATTTGAGAAGAGGTTTAATATGAAAGCTGATGGAGCGGGAGGAAGTTTAACTATTTGAAAAAAAAAAAATGCTTAGATATATTCAGGGTGATTGTAAATAAGGAATTTAATTGAGTAGCTGTTTGTTAAATAATTCAAAACAAAAACAAATTGTGTTTGCAATACACAACAATGTAAATAAATAAACAATTAATTCATGATTGATCGTCATTGTCACAGCCCATATATTAACAAAAAGCGACATGAAGTAAAATCAAGTTCTCTGCTCAGCTCTTTTGTTTGACAAAAAAAGAATCATTAGTTTTAATGTTTAAATTGTAAAGCTCTTTAGGCAATTAATTCACTATTGAAATGTAATTTTTCCGTTTATAAAACTGTTTGAATCGGCCAGGCATGGTGCGATGGCGCAGTACGCCTAATAACACACAACACTGGGTTCTATGTTGTTGAAAACTTTTGCGCGAGCTTTTCGCAAAAAGCAATCAAAAACAATATTTGTTAAAGGTGAATATGTAAGCTCATTGTCAGTGATTATACACAAATGTTGGTTTGTGTCGTTGATTTCATCCGCATAGGGTAACATGCGACAGTAAGTTTATTTGTTTTTATTTCAAAAAAATTCAACATGTTTTAACATAGAAAAAAAACTATTTCAATCAAAATACTGGTCAGTAAAATTTCGTAATAGACAGCAAGATTTTATATCACTACCTGTTTATGTAATTCCTATGGAATTTTGCTCAAAATATGATGAATTTTCCAATTTATTGTGTTTAGCTTGTAAACTTTCAATCTTTTACCAGTGGTATTAACAACTGTGTTGAACGTCGTCGTGTCGATGTTTTGGGACAGGTTGCAAAACTCTCACGAACGACCTGGATGTTTTTGGCGGATCGTCTATAACAAGGTCTGCCCGTACTTCTCATATCTCTAACGTTCCCATTTCGCTCAAATTTGGTCAACACAGGATGAATTGTCGCAGCTGTTGGAACATTTTGAACACCATAAAATGTGTAAATTTGTGAAAATTATATTTACCGGCCATTTTGCAAAAATAATTGAACAGTTTTTATTCGCTGTGCGATTGTGAAGTATTCCATTATTAAATCCCCTAAATTTTATTTATAAATCATAATAAAAAATAATTCAAAAACAGCTACAAATAAAAAAAATATTTGGGTTTAACTGGTGGGTCTTATTTGGCAAGATGAAATTTTTTTTTTAGATGACCGCTTCCCATTGGAAAGAGGATTAATTTCAAGTAAAAAAGCAAATAAAAAAAATAATAATAAGATAAAAAGTATTTAATTAACAAGTTATCCACTTTACATTGTAAATATCTATCTCAACCAACTTCGTCTAGATCTCTTATAACAATCACAGCTTGAATTTAAACAAATGCCACTAATGAAAATTCATAAATTCAAAAAATGTTCTAAAGAGCAAGATAACAGAACTTTTTCAATAAAAAAAAAACAGCCAGTAATGAGTATAGATTAAAATTCGAAAAAAAAGTTGAAGAATTTTTCTTTAAGAACCACCCTAATGTATAGTCTGTACTCGTACCCACATGCTAAACAGAAATTATTTCCAAAACTTACTTTAAAAGATGAGTGTACAAGATTATTGCTTCTCTATGAAGCTGTACTTAATTCTACTTGTGAAATTATCAAAAATAACCACAAAGAAGTCCTCCACAAACATGAAATACTGGTTTTTATAGCTGCATCGCAAACAAAGTCCACTCAAAGATTTATAATATTATTTAAATGGATACGTTAATTAATTTCAACTATAATAACTCCAAGTCAAAACAACCAATTAAAACCAATTAAGATTA
Organism: Leucozona laternaria; assembly: GCA_932273885.2. NCBI lineage: Eukaryota > Metazoa > Arthropoda > Insecta > Diptera > Syrphidae > Leucozona > Leucozona laternaria. Next base: position 10,484,134 of record OW026368.1, read on the forward strand.
TTTGATCAAGTCCAAATTTTTCAAATTAGTTATACAAGCTTTTCACAAAATATTTATAAAGATACGTTGAACAAAAAATTCACACTAACCCAAAGACTCACTTTTCTGTGATATCAAGTATAAAATTATAACTTTTTTGAGAGTGAAATTACCGGTTTACTTATTCGCCGGCACCATAGTGTAACTCTTACTTTTAGTTTCAGTGTTGAGTTAAAAGAGATCAATGATCTCGCCTACAAACAACACCTTTTACCTCGTAATCTAGATAATTTTCGTGTAACCTCAGCTGGCAATTTAATTTTGAGAATAAAAATTTGAATATAAATTTTTAAAATATTGAAAAATTTTATAAAATCAAATATAATCTGACTCGACCCCTACCGCGGCGTGGTATTTGGATTTATACAACAAACACCAACAAAAAGGCATTAGGAATAATCTGTACAACCGGTTGGATAAACATTTAAGATCGAAAGACAATTATCTATTTATATTTAGGTGATTATTTATAATGTCTTTTTAAATTAGTTTTTATTTTGTGGCTTTGACTTATTTGAACATTTTAGAAGGAGAGTTAGGACACGCGAAAGGTTGGATGACGCTGTAAAAAGCCAGCCGATTTTATAAACGAAGCATAAGTTATACACTAAGATAAGACGATATAAGATATCTGTTTGTTTTATTTAAAATTCTTAAGCTAACAAGAAGAAAAACGTAAAGGACATAAATACAAAATACTATATAGTTTCTCTGTGTATAAGAAATTTAGACTGTACAAAATATGTACGTATTGTTAGAAAAATTGATAAATTTTAACGTATAAGGTCGGTTAGGTTACACCTTTTATAACTCAAGAACTCCTGGCCGCCTTAAATGATCTCTGATTTGTTGGATTCGCCTCCGCCCTGAATAGCAGAATAACTATTAAAATATCGGAAAAATTAATTTTGCAGGGTGAAATGGGGTAAAATGAAAATGATGTATCCGATTGAAAAAACTCTACCTGCGTTGAAAAGGTTATTCTTAGGAAATGGCTCCAAGGATATTTTTTTTTTAATTTAGCTATTTATTGGGTGAAATAGGGCGACAAAAAAAACTGTCCGATTTCAGAAATTCTTTAGGTCTCTCAAGGTTTATTTTTAGTGGATGGCTTAAGAGTTATTTTTTTTTTCAAAAAATTGGTACTTATAGGGTGAAATGGGTTAAAAATGAAAAGTTGTATTCGTTTTCAAAAATTCTTTTTGTAGACATATGAAAGGTTTTTTTTAGGCGATGGCTTGAGACATTTTTTTCTTCGGAAAAATTGATATTATTAGGGTGAAGTGGGGTAAAAACAAAAAAGGCATATCCGACTTTCAAAATTCTGTTTGTGTTGGGAAGGTTATTTTTAAAAAATTGATATTTATAGAGTGAAATGGGATAAACGCAAAAAAGTGGTTTTCATTACGGATTAGAAAAAAAAAAATGTCTGTGTCGGGAAAGTAGTAAAGGTTAGACTCAGATGGTCATATTTTTACAAGTGGTTAAAAAACCCAGAAAGTAGAATACAATTACAAAAAGTAGCTTAAATATTTATTTATATTTTCTTTTTTAATTTGTATGCGAAGCCGAAGATTTTCTACCCTTGCGAAGCTGGGCAGTTTTTAGTATATTGTTGTTATTAGAATATTTTATAAAAATAATAATTTTGTATAATTTAAATTAAAATTGTATATTAAAATTAATATTAATTTAAAATTTATACAAAAACAATCTATGGCCAAAACACTCTTTCCAGCTTTCCATTTAGATAACCGTTTTTTTGACCCTTACTCAAAGTTACCCTTCTTTACCATATTGTTAATTGAAATATATATCTAAAAATTCTAAATTTATGCGTGCATAAATGAAATTTTGTATTATTTTCTACACTTTACGCAATAATTACCCGTTCCATGTTTAATAGTAAAAGAGTGACTTTTCGAAAGTACATAATATCTTTATGTATATAATTCCTCAAATTGAAAAAAAAAGCTAAACTTTCAATTTAAATACACAATTTCAGGTAAGTGCTTGTTTTTGAAGGCCAATTTTTAGGATTCGTGTAACGTTTAGAGCAAGCTAAATTGAGCATCAGAATTACGAAGAACAAAACCGAATAATTTATTTAAAAATTAAAACTGGTTTTACTCTCCATTTTCTTTGCATCCGCTTGGGTTATAAGAGTGTATATTTATTGCTATTTACTTTTATTGGGTAAAGACTATCGTTTTCTTGTATTTAAGATGCAAACTATATTTTAAGTGTATATTCACTCATACAAAAAATAAAGGATCGTCAATTTTTTCGCAAAACAAAATCCCTAAAAACGATAAATTTCGCAATTTTTAAATAAAATCTCCACAGAGCGAAATTTTGCCTTTGCCATTCTTGAACGCAAATCTCTCGTAACCATACTCCCGCATAGCCAAATAAAGGCAAATAAATTATTAATTTTTTTTTAAATTTTGGTTTGAAAATAGCTACGTTTAAGTAAAACATATGAATTAATTTTTGACTTTAAAAAAAAACTAAAGCTTGATATTTTAAGTGATCCAGATATTTTTAAACAATTTTAAATCTTTTTAAGTCAATGTTTTAGAAAATTTAGAAACGGCGGGTGGGGCGAGGGAATTGGAACTTCAAATAAAGCAACACATGCAGCTGTTTCCAAAAACAGATAGTGGCGGCTTAGTAATAAAAGTTCCTGTCGATGTAATACAGTAAGCGCCGACACACAGTGGTTCGGTTTGTATGGGAGAGCGGAAAAAAGTCTGTTTTATCGGAACGGTTCAACGGATTTAAATGAAATTTGGCAAACATGTTTAGATTAGTTTTATACATATTTGGTCAAAATTTGGTTGAAAAAAAAAACAATTAGAAACAAAGTTATTGACATTTTCCTAAAATTTGAGGGTTTTGATGTTTGTATGGGAGAGCGGAAAAAAAATCTGTTACATCTGAACTGTTTAACGGATTAAGATGAAATTTTATTCGAATTTTAAAATTAGTCTTATACACATTTTGTCAAAATTTGGCTAAGAAAAAACCATTAGTAAAAAAGTTATTGACTTTTTTTTATAAAATTTGAGTGTTTTGATGTTATATTTAAATAAAAGTTTTTTTTAGTAAAATCTTAACTTTTTATTTTGAATAAAATATTATTATTAACTGTGTTTATTATAAAATTAAATAAATAAATACATAAAAAAAATAAATAAAAAACAATTATGAACTATTATATATGTAGTATTCATTTATAATGCTTAAATGAGGTTTTTAGCATCTGCGCTGATTGGAAGTATTTTCTTTTTTGCCTGTGGCCTTAAACCTGTTATTATTGGATCTGAGGATATGAGTATATGATGCATCACATCTTCATTCGTGGCAATTTGGCTGCATTTTCTCGAATGAAACCTGCGGTAGGCTTTATAATCCTTATGACTTAAAAAATGAGACATAAAACGTTTCTTTAATTCTGACAGCACAGTTTCTATTTGCTCAGAAATTAAGTTGGGGTATTTCCTTACAAAATATGATCGAAGATTTTGAACATCATGACCATTAGTAATAAGTTCACTACACAACACCGAATAAGGAATTTCGATTGAATCCATTTTAATGTATTGAATTCACTATATATGTTTGTTATTTATTATATTATATTTCACTTCACTTTCACTTATTGGTTGATCAAAGAGTAAAAATTTTTCTTACACACCTTGCACAAATGCTCAATAACTCAATACTGACTTTTTTTTCATTAATCCTTTATATATATAGATTTAAGTAAGATATTTTATTCTAATAAGCCATTACTAATCCTTACAGGTAATACAAAATTACGCTATACACAACAAAAACAAAAAAATAAAACTTAAAAAAAAAACAACTTTTTTATTTTTACCTGCCCTACTTTTAGCGAAAAATAAAAAAAATAAATAAAGGATTATCCCTAATCCTTTTCTTTATTTTGTATTAAGCTCTATCATATAATTCAAAATATCATAAAACTACATTATTTTTCGTGTGTTGTTTTCAAGAAAATTGAATTGAAAGTTGAAAAATTTTCCAGGCAGAAATAAATGGTTTCTTAAAAATCGAAATTCTCAGACCTGGGCCAATGTATTAGTTTTGTTTTATTTTTAAAATAAAGTTTGACATTTTTTCTTAAAATAATGGGCTTAACGAGTTCATTCTGACAATAAATACCGAAGAAATAAAACTTTTCGGTAAGCACCAACGTCAAGATGGAGTTTTTTGAAATCCGATTCAGTGAAACATTTTTGAGCATAACTTCCACATCTGCACGTATTTGCAGCTGATTTTTTCTGTGCTTCAACATGAATGTATGGAGCATATGCTGGCATACTCACTTTCTTGGTATCTTTTGGCGCTTTTTTTTAAATCAAAAAGTTTTTTTAAAAAAGCATTTTTTCTTAGTACCAAAGCTTCAGGCTACTTATAGAAGGTATCTTTTATAAATAATCAATATTTTTATTTTATTTTTAGATAATCGAAAATAGACCAATTAAATATTTAAGAAGATAGAGAATTTATTTAAAGGAACTTCGGAAAAAAACATCTCAAAATTTGTTGAAAATACAGTTCGCGATTTGAGTAAAATTATTTTTTAACTTTGAGGGCTTGTAAATCAGAACATACAATATATATGTTAAAAAATACTTTTAAATCATACGCACGGGTTATCTAAAAGTACTCAAACATAAAGTTTAAAAGGATAGATATGACTTTTTCAAAAGACTTTTTTCCGCTCTCGCACCACTGTGCAACATAGTTTAAAAATTTAAATAGAAGCATTATGTGATGTAATTTGTTTTCAGTTAAATAAAAAACATCTCTTGAAAAAGTTGGACAATACCCAACGAAACGTCGGTAAAGAATGAAATGGTTTTTTATTTATTTGCATTCGGACATCAGTGATCTGTAAGCCTGTCTCATATAACTTTAACTAATGGGTGATTTTTTAAGAGGTTTAGAACTTTAAAAAAAAAAAAACACAAAAAATTCGAAAAAATGAATGAAATATTTATTTAAATCGATAGTTTGAACTTTGCAATTTAATGTTTAAAGATAATTTCATGCAAATGTTGACCGCGGCTGCGTCTCAGGTAGCCCATCCGCTGAGTCCAATTTTGGCATACTCTTTCACACATATCGGCCGGTATCTCACGAATGAATGCATGGATGTTGGCTTCCAGTGCGTCAATCGAAGCGGGCTTGTCCCTATAAACATTAGCCTTGACATACCCCCACAAAAAATAATCTAATGGTGTCAAATCGCACGATCTAGGCGGCCAATTGACCGGCCCGAAACGTGAAATTAACTGTTCACCAAACTCGCCTCGCAATTGCGCCATTGTTTCGCGTGCTGTGTGGCATGTGGCACCGTCTTGTTGAAACCACATATCATGCAAGTCAAGAACTTCCATTTCGGGCAAAAAAAAGTTTGTTATCATCGCTCGGTAGCGTTCACCATTGACAGTAACGCTGCGATTCGCATCATCTTTGAAGAAATAGGCCCAATAATGCCGCCGCGCCGGCCCATAAACCGCACCAAACAGTGGCTTTTTCGGGATGCATTGGTAGCTGTTGCAATGCTTCTGGCTGATCTTCACTCCAAATGCGGCAATTTTGCTTATTTACGTACCCATTCAACCAAAAATGAGCCTCATCGCTGAACACAAGCAGCGCGCGATGAACATTTCGAACCGAGCACGAATTTTGATAGTAAAATTCAATAATTTGCAAGCGTTGTTCATTTGTAAGACGATCCATGGTTAAATTGCAAACCAAACTGAAGCTGTTTGACAGTGACACAAGGTACTAAACACACGTCAGCTGTCAAAACCAGTGTTGCCAAAACCAAACCAGCTTAAAAATCACCCTTTATAACTAAAATTCCCAGATCTCCAATCTTAATATAGTGGCGGTTTTTTTTTTACAATACTGTGGACTAACCACATCTGTTTTTTTTTTTTTTTGAAAATAACGCACTGTTCTGTTCATTTTCACCAAATTTGAGCTTATGAATGATTTTGTCTTATTGCACTGAAGTAATAGACTTTTTAGGGAAACCATATCCCATTTTACAAAGAAAAAAATATCAAAAGAAAAATATTAAAAATAAGAAGTGAATTAGACTTTCTAAAAGTCTATATCATTAGTTATATTAATCGGATGGTTGTTAATGTCTTAAGAAAACAACAGAACCTTATTCTTATTTACTATTTAAAAACAAACGAATTAGAGAGGTTACACCCTTGACACAAAAATTTTAAAACACCCGCGCAACCATGAATTTAATATCATCATGACTCTAATACCTATGTCCACCGTGTTCGCTTATTTCGGTTTTATATCCACTCCTCAAATTAGCGGTTGGCTCTTCAACCATATGGACGCCGTTTTCTTTTTCTTTTTTTGTAAACAACTTTAGAGAAATAAATCAAATTTTATAACAACTTGATATGTGCTTAAATATTTTGTTCCCTTTTCTATACAAAAGGTCAGCTTTGAGTTTTATAAAAAAAAAATAACATCAACAAGCATTTAAAATTCTAATCAACTCTTTCGCATAGTTTCCTTAAATATTTTGCATGAGCAGAGCATCAAACCAGCAACGAAGATTTATAATATTTATTGCAAATTTGATAAATGTAAATTTTATGTCCAAATTATAGTGATAAATAATCAGAGTTAATTAACTAAATTGAAAACCATGCATTTTAATTCGATGTCTTGTGTGTCTATTGAATTTAAGATTGCACCGAGAAAAAGACATATAAATGGTCTGGTTTAACTGGTTTGAGATTCTCGGTATTTGTTTGTTTGTTCATTTAAATTTCACCTGCTACATCGAATTGAATAGTTCTTAAGTCTCAACTCAAACTACTGGTCTAAAATAACGATACTCGAAATAGATACATTTGCATATAAATAGGTGTGCCTGGACCTGGATCTGGACCTGGACCAACTGCCATCAGAACTAGTTAAACACTCTTTTGTTATTGTAGGTGGAAGAATTTACATAACCATATATTTTATGGCACTTCTGTTAGCTGCCACTGCTGCATCAGATGGGCACACAATAACAAGAAAATCGGCAACGACTATGGCAAACTTGACCTATAAAGACAACACTGTCACGAGCAAGAGTTGAGATACTAAACTGAAGAAATGCCACCTCCACCTTTTCGACTTACTTGCTGCGAGATCTGCGCTTGTTTTTACGATGCACTGCACATCAGCCAAGACAATTGGTCATGTTCAGAGAGGAGTCGCATTCAATTGTAACTGTGAGTGCTATGCCAGTAGTTTAAAGAAAACTCAAGTGTAATGGACCGTTTGGATTGGAATTTTGTATTCTTTGAATGAAATCGAAGCCATATTGTACACAGATTGGTGTATCTTTGAGATTGCTGAAGACTTGAGAGTTGATGCTGAGACACATCATTGTTTCGCTTGACTTGTGTGATCTCCGGCGCAGTTGCTGTAACAGGTTGATGCTTCAAAGTTGTTGTAATAATTATATGGTTCCTGTAGCTGACTGATGGTTACGTCCTCTCTTTTGAAGTGGGTTGTCGTTGTATGGCACAGCATACGCGATACGTGTCTCATTTACGCTCTAAAGAGCACTTGATTACCTTTATTTTATCGTGACCGGGTGGATAAAATTTGTTGTTGAATTCATGTACTGGGCAAGCTTCAGCTGGCCACTACACCGGATGGTGATGAGCACGAGCAAACATTCCATTTACCTGGATTTCAAAAGTTGCAAAAATTTCATTCATGAGATATTACAGAAGGTTATGGAATATCGAAAAATTATTGTATACATTGTAAAATTTATTATAATGGTTTTTTTAAGTGTTTTGCTTCTTTTTTTAATTTGTTTAATTGAATGCATACATATTATTTGGTTCAGTAAAATATTCCTGATTATTCGAATAAAATGAGGCAAGCCCTTACAAGATAAAGGGGAGACCGGGGACGCAAAAAAAAAAACTAACATAACATAAAACGAAATTCGTTATCTTAAAGATGGGCTATTTATCTAGAAACCGATAAATTTCAGACAAATCCAGGTAGCCGTGTAAATGTTTCCAAGACTCTGAAATTCTAACTTTCTTCCTATATGTCCAAGACGAAAGTAAAATGCTCTGAAGGCAAAAATAAATAAAAAACTTATTTGTGGGAATTAGGAAATTGTTCATATTTATATTTTTCTAACTGTATTAAGTATTTATTTGAACTTAGGAAGGAAGTTAAAGATATTATATTTTTTAAAGAACTTCAAAAAAAAAAAGAAACAAAATATAACAAACAATTATTAACACTCATCGAGTTTACATAAATGAAAATTCTCTAAAATATAGGATCATACTCTAATCGAGAACAAAATTCATAAATTATTTTCATTAGTGCCAACATTCAGTGATTGAAAAGTAAATAGGTGGGAAATTTGCCATTAATTAGTTGTCATAATTTCCAATTTGCTGTTTCCTACTTTTTTTTTACTGCTTTGCTAATGGTAAAAAGTTCTTAGATTGAATGGGTTACTAACTATGTACATAATAATTTGCAGTTCGTTAGATTTTAATTATATGTGACAGTTTAGATTTTGTCGTGCGATGTTTTCTATGTTTTTTTCTGCTAAAGGGTTTTCCAATAAGAGGTGTTATTTTGAATAGCCCGCTATTTCAGTAGCTGTCACTTTTGAAGCTGTCATTTTTTGACATTTGACAAGTAGAAACTACGCCATTAATAAAAATGGAACGATACACGCTTCAACAACGCATTGAAATTATTAAAATTCACTATAAAAATGGTGAAAATTTGGCAGAGACGGTTCGTAAAACTAAAACATTTTTGGGTCGTCGTGAAGCACCTTGTCGGACCGCAATACAGAAATTGGTGGACAAATTCGAGCTGTTGGGACAAGTTAGTGATGTGAAGAATAAAACCCGTGCACGTCGCTCAAGAACAACTGAGAATATTGCTGTTGTAGCCCAAAGTGTTGAAGAAAACCCAGGTTTGTCCACTCCTCGTCGTTCTTTGGAATTAGGCATTCCACAAACGTCATTACACCGTATTTTGCATAAAGACTTATAAAGTTCAGTTAACACAAGAACTCAAGCTGGCTGATCATCAACAACGTCGTGTCTTTGCTGATTGGGTCTTTGAAATGCATGAAAATGATCCGGAATTTCATCGAAAAATCATCTTGACTGATGAGGCCCATTTCCACCTCGGAGGCTACGTCAACAAGCAAAACTGTCGCATCTGGGGCTCGGAAAACCCAAGAGTTATTGTTGAAAAGCCTCTCCATCCTCAACGCGTGACTGTTTGGTGCGGTTTATGGTCCGGCGGGGTCATTGGACCTTACTTTTTCGAAAATGAGGCTGGAGCAACAGTTACGGTCAATGGATTGCGCTATCGAGAGTGATTAATGATTTTTTATGGCCGGAATTGGATGGTATTGATCTGGACAACGTTTACTTTCAACAAGACGGCGCTACGTGCCACACAAGCAATGAGACCATCGATCTTTTAAGGGAAAAGTTTCCGGACCGTGTTATCTCTCGAAGAGGTGATCAAAATTGGCCACCGAGATCTTGTGATTTAACACCTTGCGACTTCTTCCTTTGGGGCCACGTGAAAGATAAGGTTTACGCCAACAGCCCAGCGTCGATTCAAGACCTCAAAGATGGAATTCGTGAGGCTATCGAGGACATAGGGCAGCCACTTTGCGATTTGGTTATGGAAAATTTCATGAAAAGGATATGGTTCTGTAAGCGTGGTTGTGGCGGCCATTTGGCTGATGTTGTGTTCCATTATTAACGGCATACCTTCCTCTTTATAATGAAATAAACATCCGATCATTTATCTCAAAAAATGCCATTTTTCTTTGAATATCAAAATAACACCTCTTATTGGAAAACCCTTTATATTGCTAAATTGTTATGAAGTGAGCGAAGAACACCCTCAAACTGCTTAATAATTTGGCGTTCATCATGCTGGAATTAGTTGTGATAATTTCAATTTTGTCGTATGATAGGGCGGTGGCCCTGACACCCTTGATCTTCTTTTGAACTTCCTCAACGGCCTGTTTATAGAAGAAGAAGAAGTGTTTAGAAATGTCAATATTTCCCCGATTAGTTATTCTTATTCTAGTGCGATAAGCATCTTGTGGGAAAAAGTAACATGTTACGTTCGTCCCCATGGTCAAGTGTTACTATTGTCTACATGCCTTAATTTTTTGAAACCTATTAAATAAAGGGTCCGCCATCTAACGTTTTTTTTTCAACTAGTGCTTATTTCGTGAATGATAAACTTAGCTCATGTCTGATTTGACAGATAATTAGTTTTATCCTTCCGAATATGGTTGTGTATACGCTTGGCTAAGTGGGCCTGCGATCGACTTAGAGAAGATGCCGGTTTTGCCAAAAAAATCATCTTTTCAGATGAAGCTCATTTTGATCTTGGCGGGTAGTAAACAAGCAAAATTGTCGCATTTGGGGCACAGAAAACCCGCACGCATACATTGAAAAGCCGATACACCCAAAACGAGTCACTGTTTGGTGCGGATTATGGTCCAGAGGCATAATTGGGCCATTTTTCGAAAATGAGCAAGGAGTGGCCGTTACAGTTATCGGGCCATGTTGAACGAATTTTTGTTCGCAAAAATTGAAGAGGAGGATCTTGGCAACTTTGGTTTCAACAGGACGGCGCGGCGCGGCGCTACGTGCCACACAGCCGAAGCTACACTCGATGTTTTGCGCCATTTTCAAAAAAAAAAGTTATTTGGCGATTATTATTTACACACAAATTTAATTTTTGTTTCGACTTATTCATAATTTGTATTTGAAAGAAACTAAAAAAAAAAGTGACTGCAAAATATCATCTACAAGTTTCTTACTCGTTGGCTGACATCAAATTCTGACATCGCACTTCACAAATGCCACTTTAAAAATTTACAGAGATGAAAACGAGATTTTTGTTTATAAAGGCGTTTAAAAGCATTTTAAATTTAAAAGCACTTGGTGAAACAAAAAAAAAAAAAACATTTTAACACTACATGGGCTTTTCAATATTTAAAAGTTCTTTATGAAATTGGGCATTAGTCTATTTTCTTACGATGCTCAAGCTAAAGACGCAAATGACAAATGGAGTTAGTGTGATATGATATAAGGATAGTACGATGCTATCTCCTTTAAAATTTGCAATTCCTCTTTTTAATGCTTTAACATCTTACTATTTTTATTAAAATTTTTTTTAAACTTAACCTTAAAAATCATAAAATTCAAAATGGTTGAAATAAAGAGGGTAAAACAACCTTTCATAAAAATTTAAATGCATTTGGACTTAGCGCAAACTTCAATAAACTGAATATTTGACTGGACTATGAAGAAGATGCAATTAAATTTGTCAAACTTTAAATAACCATTTGAGCCTGGTCAATTCAAAAATTCATCACTCATTAATTTTTTTAATTGATTAATTAGTTGGTTAAAAATAATCAATTAGCATTAGCAGTGATTCCCTCAGCCAAACTGTTTAAAGTAATTATTATTCACCGTAATCTCTCACAGTGAGGGTTCATTGGATATTTACATAACTTTGTTTCAGTCCATCATTGTTTGGCACTGCGACTCTGCATTTTAGGTGAATCTCAATGATATGGCAAATATATAACTTTGTTCAACCAAAACAAAACAAAAAGTTAAAACTAGTATTTTTTATTATTATAATTTCAGTTGACAGGTTTTGGCCCGATAGCAAATTAAACAAGATTCATCTCGTTGCAAAGATTTCGAATTTAGTCAAATAATTTTTTGATATAAAAGCACGGTGTGGTCAAGTAGTAATCATAAGTTCATCGATTCAGTTAGATAACAGAAGAACAAACTTAAAATGAAATTCCTCGTAAGTTTTTTGTGCCATCCATAGAGATCGAAAAAGGATCTTCCTCCCACAAAACATCACCATAATCATAACATTATATGCAGAATTGTGGATTGGATAACAACACTAATACTCTGCATACTTTTAGGTTGCTTTTGCTTGCTTAGTAGCTGTTGCCTACGCCATCGATGACGTTCCGATCATCCGCAACGAGCAGGATGTTCAACCAGACAGCTACTCATACTCTTATGAACTAGGAAACGGAATTTCTGCTCAAGAATCAGGATCTTTGAAGAACCCAGAAATAATTGTAACACAGATAAAAACTAATTGTTTGTTTAAAATAATAATTTTTAATTTTTTTTTTATAGTCTGCCCAAGGATCATACAAATTCACTGCCCCAGATGGTCAAATTTACGAAACCCAATACATTGCCGATGAGAACGGTTACCAGCCCACTGGTGCCCATTTGCCTGAGATCCCACTCCTCATCCAAAGGAGTCTTGAATACTTGGCCAACAATGCCCCATACGTCGAGAAGAACAAAGGTCTTAAATAATTGAACATTTAATTTAGTTGTTTGATTTTGATTTTGTTTGGTAAAATAAAAATGTTTTTCTATGTCATTTTGTGTTGTAAAAAATAAAATATTGTTGTTAAAATGTTGCAAAAAAAAAAAAAAATTATTTCTTCTTATTGATTCCGTAACTTCTTAACAGAATTGACCATACTATCACCACATACATTGAGAAATATTTAAAAGAAAAAAACTCCAGTGAAACTGTCAGAATTGCACATGAAATTTGGAAAATCGAATCGCAAATAAGTACAAAACTGATTCTGAAGTGACTTTTAAAAACACGACGGACACAAATTGAATAATTTTTAAAAATTAAAACAAAAATGAAAGTGATCATAGTAATGTTAAGCTTCTCAGCACAGACTTTTTGGGATGGGCAGAATTTAAACTTATTGCAGAGGAGTGTCTCCTCTTATTTTTAACATCAGGAATAAGGTAACCAATTTATTGGGAATTACCCAATCTGCAACGCTACCTCTCAAACTATTTATTTATTTCCATCAACAAATATTTTTTCCCAAAAAATGGTGAAACATAATCCGTTTTATAATTTAAGGTCACATCGAGATATAAATCAACAAGACCACCATCATCTCTTACCTGCAATTATTCACATGATTTTTCACTTACCTTAACATTTCTTAAAAGAGATATTATACGTATGTATTTATTAATATGTTCCTTAATTCAGAGAATCAGTGAAATTTCTCTGAATTAAGAGACATCAGGAAGATTTATCTCAATTAAATCTCACTTACTCTGACCATAACTGTCTGTGTCGGCCGCTTACCAGTGCTGACCCAGTGTCACAGCACAACCATTATTATTCTCCAGTTACCTACCACTTGTTGATACAAATAATTTAAAGTCTTCTGTTTTTTTTTCTTAGCAATGAAACAAATCAAAAGGATAAACTGTAAGCATCTTCCAAAATAAGCCTTTATTGTTTTTTTTTTTTTAACACTGTCTTTTGAATTCACAGGAATAAAACCTTTACGTAATAAAGCCATGTCGGAGTTAATATCTGTGTGATTCACGATTCAAAATCACGCAGACAGATTTGGCAGGCTAGCATTTAATTTTTGTTATTTATTGAGAGAGAAAATTTAATTTTTATCTAAAAATTACATTTTGACTGTTGGTAAATGGCAAAATCTTCAAAGCTGCCGTTAAGGTTATATGTTTCATAAATTTCTCCGAAAACTAAGTATTTATTGGATCTTGTATTGCTAACCATTGATTGTGCGAAATTGGAAAAAAGCTTAATTCACTTGATAAGCATAAAAATAGTAGGTCTAGGTTCCTTATAATATTTGTGTGATTAACACTACCTCACTAAGTAGGTACTAACATATGTTTGCAATTTTCATATTTTACTTCCACGCTGTCATTAGTTGCACCATAATTTCAAACACTCAAATATTTAATTGAAACGGCTAGGCTGTCAAATCTTTCTCTTGTTTTGTTTATTTATTTATTTTTTTTTAATATGAGCACACTCAAGGGGTTATAACTACCCTTATAATGATAAGGAAGGGTATAATAATAGATATCGATGCAGATTGGTTTTGAATTACTGAATATTACAATGGGAGGAAAAAATACAGCTAGGTAGAGCATTCCACATTCCAGTTGTGCGGCTAAAGAAAGAATCTCTGTACTTGTCTATACTTCCGAAATTGGGCTCAAGTGTAAGCTGATGGGCATTCATAGAAGCGCGAGTATGACGGTGAAATTCAACTGGCTATTTTGCTAAAACACTGTCTGTAAAAAAAGCGATAAATTATGAAAGACATGAAACATTTCGGTGGTGTTCCATAGAGTTGTAATTTTGTCTGTTATATTTCTATCACCTATCATTTTAAATGCTCTATTTTCTTAGTTCTTGAAATTCTGTCCAAGAGATTCAAGTGAGTCATGTGAGAATCTCTCCAAATTTGAGAGTTGTACTCAAGCTTAGGATGGGTGAAGGTTTTGTAAATTACAGCCAGGGGCCTATAACACAGAACAACAAGTAAACTAGTCAACAATTTCTTGTTCAACTACATATATGTTTTTCCAACAAGTAAAGATCATTTCTGTAACACAATAAAAACCGTAACAATTGTCAATAAAAAAAATTTCCCTTGACTTGTTGAACCAGTTGAACAAGTAAGTCTTGCATGATGAGTCTTTAGATTCCGCAAGAAAAAAAAGTAAGCATTTTGTCTAAGATAAGGGAAAACAAACATATTCTGTTCGGTGATTTCTCTGATTCATTACCTAAAACCAAGAAAAGTGATAAATAACGAGATATAATTTTGTTGTCAAAGACTTCCTCATGGAAAAGATATTGGACCTACTTAAGGGATATTTTTTGGCAAGATTGTACGAAATATGCCATGGTAAGTATATCCTGAAAGAATATATTTCCAAAAAGTAAAAAATATTTGTGAAAGCCAAAGTAGATAACGCCAAAAAAACTCCTCTAAACTTAACTAGTGTGATAATCTCGTGTTTGATTTTATAGGTCGAGATCCAGATCCAAACCAATCCAAAGCTATTAAAATTTGTTTCTTTATATTAAATAAATTAATTTAAAAGAAACTACCAGATAAACACTATCGCAAGTGGTTTTTCTAACTTGTTGGCTTCGAACAAGTTTCCGATCCTCGTTTGAAACTTATCAACTACTCAACAATGTAGTTCTCTCTGCATTTAACTCTTGTAGTTTCCAGTTACAGAAATGGTGGATTTGTGAAATTTCCCACTTGTTGAAATATGCGAAAACAATTGTTATAGTTCCCCGAGACTTGTTGTTCCGTGTTACACAAATTTTAAACAGTTGTTGAATTTCACTTGTTCAACAAACACTTTATGTGTTGTGTTATAGGCCCCAAATCAGAAGGAGCGACAAATTTCTTGCATCGCCGACGAAAACCTAAATACTTAGCAGCGTTTTTGGCAACGTTAAATATATGGTCATTGCACAAAAAGTAGCCTGTGATGTACATTCCGAGAACTAAAAGCTATCAAGATCAGAATTTAATGAGCTTATCATATGCTGCCGCTCTAGTTCCACATCGAAAGGACAGGGATGTAAATCTAGACACCATATATGAGAAGCTATCGTCAGCAAAACAATTTAACGGATTAGAAGTTTCAGACAAAAGATCATTGATGAAAATGAGAAAGAGAGTCGGAGACAAAACGGAACCCTGAGGCACACCAACACTAATGTTGTAATATCAAACTTAAAACCATCCAATGTAACTTGTATCGAGCGGTTGGAAAGGTTATTTCTATAATCCAACGAAGAAGAGATTCATCGATACCAAATGCACGCATTTTCGATAAGAGAGCTTGATGCGAAACTCTATAAAACGCTTTTGAAATATCAAGTGCAATAATATTACTTTTGCAAAAACGATGTACAGATTTGTTGGTGAGATATACCACAAACGAAAGACATGATGCCGGTCATTTATAAGCTTTCGTTCTTCAAGACATTTCTTAAGCTGATGATTAATAAGCGTTTCCACACTTTTATCGGGAAAGTTAATTTGTTGAACAAATTGCAGTTTTTCTTCGGGTTTCTTAGTCACTTTATGTACGTTTTACTCTCTCTAAGACGAGAATTTCGTAACTGGTGCAAAAATTTGGTTCTTCGAATATTCGCTTTTCAGAGAGTCTTAACAAGAAATGTTCAAACATTTCTAGTTGAATGTTTTTGTTGGGTACGGACTTTTTGTCTGCAACTTAATTGGGAGGAAACGCTGCGGATAAGAAACACTAAATTTGTTTTTATATTCTTAGACTTTTTGTTGGCCAATTGTAGGAGAACCAATAACCGCATAATTACGGCAGTTATTCGGCTATTTCGGGGGAAAGTGAAAAGTTACTTTTTCGAAAGTTATATGACAGTTTACTTTATACGGCTAATAAAATGCGAACTTCTGCCTCTTACACTTTTATTGCATGTAAAAACTTAGTTTGTCGGTAAATCAGCGTGAATTTTTAACTCAACTTTTCGATTGGTGCGTAGACATGTTTTTTTTTTTAATCTTATCTTTAATATTTTATTTAGGTTAAGCAAGCTAAATTAAATATTTTTAATTCCCTTTCTTATAACAAGTTTACATCCACATTAATAACTAAACTCAAAGAACTTCTGTTAATTCATAACAAAACTCAAGTATAGTTGTGACACAGAAAAAAACATCGTAAATAATCACACATTCAACCTTTTGCATTTCCCATCAAACTAAATCAAGAATTATATTCTTCCGAAACGGAAATACCGTACTGATGAGAATTATAATATGTGACTATAGGCAATTCATATGGAACATAGGTATAATTATTTCCCTCCGCAACGCCGCATCTCAAGCCGTTGGTACCTATACAACCTTTTTTAAAATTAAAAAAAAAATATGTATATCTATGCATATATTTCCATAGATCCCGCATGCGACATTTGTCAAGTGGAAAATGTAGATTTAATTCAAAACCAGGTTGCACGTAGGTACTCGATCTAACGTTAAAATTAGTTCATTCAGCAATTCATTTGAAGTCTGATTAGTTGAAATTTTTAAAAATAGATTACATAATCAGTTAGCCCATTATGGTTCTCATTTTCTCTATAGCTTTTTCATATTTGTTCAGTTCTGTGCATAATTTTTGAAAAATCAATAAAACCATTTTTTTCGCAAATTGTCGAAATTCACGGGAAAATTCTGTTAAATAATCTATTCGGCATCGAAAACTGCAACCTCTTAAGAACCCTGGTTGCGGAAATATCACCATCCAAAGCTTTCTTAGGGAAGGTATTTTCAAAGTACACTACCATAACTTTTGATGCGAATATTTCAAGAACCAAACCTCGAAGAAAATTTTCGTTTTCAATTTCAGAATTGTCTTAAAAATAAAGGGCTTTCCAATAAGAGGTGTTATTTTGATATTCAAAGAAAAATGGCATTTTTTGAGATAAATGATCGGATGTTTATTTCATTATAAAGAGGAAGGTATGCCGTTAATAATGGAACACAACATCAGCCAAATGGCCGCCACGACCACGCTTACAGGACCATATCCTTTTCATGAAATTTTCCATAACCAAATCGCAAAGTGGCTGCCCTATGTCCTCGATAGCCTCACGAATTCCATCTTTGAGGTCTTGAATCGACGCTGGGCTGTTAGCGTAGATCTTATCTTTCACGTGGCCCCAAAGGAAGAATTCGCAAGGTGTTAAATCACAAGATCTCGGTGGCCAATTGTGATCACCTCTTCGAGAGATAACACGGTCCGGAAACTTTTCCCGTAAAAGATCGATGGTTTCATTGCTTGTGTGGCACGTAGCGCCGTCTTGTTGAAAGTAAACGTTGTCCAGATCAATACCATCCAATTCCGGCCATAAAAAATCATTAATCACCTCTCGATAGCGCAATCCATTGACCGTAACTGTTGCTCCAGCCTCATTTTCGAAAAAGTAAGGGCCAAAGACCCCGCCGGACCATAAACCGCACCAAACAGTCACGCGTTGAGGATGGAGAGGCTTTTCAACAATAACTCTTGGGTTTTCCGAGCCCCAGATGCGACAGTTTTGCTTGTTGACGTAGCCTCCGAGGTGGAAATGGGCCTCATCAGTCAAGATGATTTTTCGATGAAATTCCGGATCATTTTCATGCATTTCAAAGACCCAATCAGCAAAGACACGACGTTGTTGATGATCAGCCAGCTTGAGTTCTTGTGTTAACTGAACTTTATAAGTCTTTATGCAAAATACGGTGTAATGACGTTTGTGGAATGCCTAATTCCAAAGAACGACGAGGAGTGGACAAACCTGGGTTTTCTTCAACACTTTGGGCTACAACAGCAATATTCTCAGTTGTTCTTGAGCGACGTGCACGGGTTTTATTCTTCACATCACTAACTTGTCCCAACAGCTCGAATTTGTCCACCGATTTCTGTATTGCGGTCCGACAAGGTGCTTCACAACGACCCAAAAATGTGTTAGTTTTACGAACCGTCTCTGCCAAATTTTCACCATTTTTATAGTGATTTTTAATAATTTCAATGCGTTGTTGAAGCGTGTATCGTTCCATTTTTATTAATGGCGTAGTTTCTACTTGTCAAATGTCAAAAAATGACAGCTTCAAAAGTGACAACTACCGAAATAGCGGGCTATTCAAAATAACACCTCTTATTGGAAAACCCTTTATAACAAATAATTTTAAAAAGTGCAACCGATTTCGAGGTTTGATTTCAGAGATATCGCTATCCAAACACCATTTTATGGTTTTGGTCAGAAATTCAGTTAAATCGTAAAATCACTTTGGATGAAAATATTTCGAGAACCATAGACTTTCCACATGCTTTTGGTTTAAGATGCCTCTATGAATTGAAAAAAACTTTCTTTTGATGTACATAGCTCGATGGGTTTCGGAAGAATTTTTGAAAAAAAAATTTGTAAAAATAGTTGAAATATGAATCGGCTTGTCAATATTTGTTGTTGTTTCTTATGAAATTTTTATTTCTGTAACTTTAATTTTTGACAACCTTGGCGTAATATTACCTAAGACTTGTGTATAAGACTGTGGTTTAGACTCAGGGGATGATCTAATAATTTCATGGCGCCGTGCACGAGTATTATTTAATCCAATGATGAAAGGTTTGTTGCCAATTTGCGAAAATATCTAAGTTGAAAATGGTAGGTACAATTTGTTGAAGTCCATAGGATTGAAGTCTGGGGAGCTTGAAGTCCGATATAAAATTATATTGTGTTAGACAAGTTTTTCAGTGGTGAGTTAAACCAGATTTAGCTATAACTCTAGAAGTAAATTAACCCACAGTGAACTGACGAAGCTGTTTTTCGGTGGAGAATGCATTCGGAACGACTACAATTCGATGAGTTAACTCGGGATTAAATTTAATCTCGGATTGAAAAACTAGACCTAAGAGATATTCGATTTTGAAAGTTTTTGTTCATGGTAAAATAGTGCCTGCATCTAAGATAGGCAAATAGGCATTTTCTTCTCCTTTTTAATCTTTTTATCCACCAGCGGCCAATTTGACTAAAATAAATAAGTTCATAAATTCTGTAGATGCTTCTAACGAAAACTAAAAAGTATTTGAAACTTGTAAGACAATCTACTGCCGATCTTTATCTTGCGAAACTGTCTCATAATTTGTAGAAATTTCGCAAATACACTTTCTTTCTGCGACTTTTTACCCACAACAATTTAATAGTATTGATCTTCTGTTCTATGAAAAATGATAGAAATATTACTCATGGTGTTAGGAAATTTAATTTTTGTTTACACAAAACCAATACTTCTGCCATAGAGCAAAAAGTATAAAATATTCATTGAGCATATACGAATCTAAATATATTCCTATATGGCAGAGGCGGGCTGGAAACAAATTCCAATTCAGATGTCAGTCACCTTTATGAAGTGAAATTAAGATCACAGAGTGACTGTGTTTGTTTGCGCGTCTATGATGTAACTCCATCATCATAATGGATATCTAACTATTGTGGGTTCTTTTTATTGTGCTTTGATCGTCCCAAGAAGGCAAACACAGATGAGACGACTGCTGGCGAGAGGGAGAGTTGGTTTTGGTTTGAATTTGAATTTGGCAAATCATCAGGTAGGAAAGCAGTTAGGCAGCCATTGCACCTTGCGGTACCACCAATAACAAACCCAAAAACAGACAGAAATATAAATATACATGTACCTATACCTTTCAAGAGAAAAAAAAATAACAAAATTGCTCAAGGTTAAGCTCTGGGAATTTGCCGCCTGTGTGCGCGATTGTATCTTTTGGCAAATGTGTTGCGCGAAAACATGAGAAAGGTTCCGACCGACAGCGACACTGAGAATCCGACTTTTGCTATCTTTATTCTGTGATTATAATATTATTATTTCAGAGTTTGTTTGCGTATATAGGGATGCTGACGATTGACGAACTACCGCGCCCGCTCATACCGTAACTGGGGCTATAGGTATATGAGCGCGGGTGTATAGATACTGTAAATTATTTTAGAACTGAACTTTTGCAGAATAGATAATGATGTGCTATAGTGGCATGGAATGCCCATGCTCATCACGTTCGTGATAAATTGATATGAAGACCAATTTTTTTTTACGATCTGAGATGGCGGCGAAATTAAAATAATCTATGTATACCTACGCTACGCCTGCTATCGCGAATAATTTATAACACTTTTCGAGATAGTTTGTGAGATTTAAAATGTTTGTGTTGATCTTCACACATTTCTAAGTAACCTACCTAATTTTTATTGTAAATCCGTAGAATAAACAAAAGTTAGAAGTAAATTTGGTGTTGCGCTGGACTAAGACCTAGACATGTACTTTCAACCATTCCTATGTGTGCGTGTTGTTGATAGGAATGTAGAGGACCTACAATTTTCTGCGGAATCTGAACGACTAGGTTAGGTTAGGTTAGGTTGATGGGCTGATAGTGGATCTTGTTTCCGTCACACTTAGATCAATATTGATCCATTGTGGTACCCTGATGGTTGATGGATTGGACCATCCCTTTAAATATATAACCTATGAAATCCTTCGGAGTATCAAGCCTTTGGAGGCGTTGATGAAGTTCATTAAATTTAAGATGCTAGATCGTTGAAGAAATAGCTACACAAAAATGTTGTCCTTATATTGCAGAGTGCCGGACAGTGAACTAGGTAGTGAAGGGTATCCTCCTCCACTTCTTCGTCTCCGCATTATCTGCAAATGTCTTCTGTACTTAGTCTCACATTTTTTCTATGATATCCTAAGTGATTATATCCTGTGATAATTCCTATCAAAATATTCAGGGACTTTTTTTCAGGTTCATGATTTTCTAGTGGTACAAGTTACGAGTGAGTTTCATCTGTCATTGGTAAGTTCCACTATCTTCTTACCAATTTTCTGTTTAATGGCACAGGGTGGAATTTTAACACCGGAGTCTGTTAGGCTTAGTTCTAATGATGAACCAGTCCTTGCCAGTTCATCTGCTTTTTCAATCCCCAGAATTCCACAATGTCCAGGGACCCAGCAGAGTCTGATGTTGTGCTGCGTGGCAAGAACTTTTAGCTCTTCGCGACAGCACGAAACCAGCTTGGATCTTATTTCCCTGGCAGTGCCGCCTTGTGTTAAATATGGACCATGTTGGTGTAAATGGTAAATGTGATGGTTCATATTAAGGACACGTACTTTTTTCGCCCGGTGTAAAATATGAATCAGGGTGGTGTATATGTTGCATGTGGTGGGCCAAATTACCCGCACATTGCCTTTTCAAATGTTGGTTTCTCGAAACAATATTTGCGCAAAATTAAGCGGAAAAACACTCCTTAAAATTTACCGAAAAATTATATAGACAATATAAAAAAATAAAACCTCCTGCGCCTGAGTCTAAACTTTTAAATACATCAAAGCCATTAAGGGTATCTTCGAAATGAAGGCGCAGCGGGTAACCTCCGCGCTTCCAGTAGGGAATTATAACGGTGGGCCATATTACCAACGTGGCCCATATTTGCAGCACTTACTACAACGCTTTACATTTTTTCAGGGGTACTGCCTCTTGTGAACAAGTGATCAATCCTCCAAGAGTTTCTATTGCCATTAAAAAGTCCCCTAGATGCACACAGAAATGATTAAGAGTAGTGTCACTATAGGTTCTCACGAAATGTTGCGGCACCAATTTATTTTAATTTTTATAGCGAAGCGTGAGGGAATTCTGTGATGAAGTTTGACTCGCAGTGTAAGGCTTCAATTGTTAGAAATTGCAAGCATATTTTGTTTTAACGAGTGTCTGAAGCCCTCTTGAGAAGTACTATGTTACAAGTCACAAGTATTGAGAACCTAGTCGCAACATTCCCATCAGAGCTTTATAAAGAGACGCCTCTGAGACGTGCTGGCTTTTACACGTCCACCGAACGAACGAAATCCCTGGTTTGACTGTGAAAGATGCAGCTAAACAAAGGCAATATAAAGCGGTTTGGTGCTGTGCAATATATCCACGCTGCAAAAACCTCTAAGGAACATTTTTAGCTAAAAATGGTTTTAAAATGGCTGCCTGAAACTCTTTCAGTATCGTTCTTTAAAGAATCTAGTCTAAGAATAGTGCAACGCTCTTAATACTTCCAATACAAAAAGCGCATTGTTTCAAAATAATTGCATAAGCTGACGTGATGATATTGAAATAATCGGAGGAACACAGCCTAATTTCAGTGGACATTTTGAGATGAAAACGGCGAAGATGTGTTTTACGCTCAACAAAGTCAAGGCCAACTGTCATCAAGAAAAGACAGCCAACACCGATGTGTTGCGGTATGGACGATGAGGATGAAAAAATAAATAAATACCCAATTCCAAAGAATTCCACTATCGCTTTTTTACACCAAAAGTGAGGAGTAGAATTATTTGGAGACATAATACTAAGTATTCTGAGATCCACCAAATCCCTTACTTTTGCTGCCTATAAATTCTTTTAAAAATAAAATCAATTTGATCGATGGAAGATATATAGAGAAAAAAACTGACTTTTTGCTCAGAAATCATATTCGATCTTCTTGCTCCATCAAAATGACGCAGGAAAATTTGTAAGACCTCAAAAACGTAACCTGAATAAATTATTCTCTCACATTAAATATATTAAGTCATTTTGATATTTAAACAACAATAAAATGCCAATAAGTGGAATTTTTAAAAATCTCAAAACTAATTAAAATCAAAGTTTATTTTCGATACGTATTTACGGTCTGCAATCATTACAGTTGCTTTATTTAAATTTAAACAGTTAAAAAGCTGTTTAACTGCAATTTGGAATTAAAAAAAAAAAAAACAAACAAACTAATTAACAATAAAAAACATCTTCTTTGTTGTCTAAGTGCTTACTTAAGACAAATTTAATTAGATTACTAACAATATCAAAGTTTAGTACTCCCAACTTTACAATCCTTGATGATTTTAATGTGCACTTTCAAAAAAGAAGAGAATAATGTAGGTAAGGTAGTAGTTATATAGGTTGGGTAGATATGGGGTAGGAATGTATTAAATAAATATTTTTTTTTATGCTGGACAGGTTAGATTGAATCGAATTAATTTTATTCTGCCAACTTGTGCAAAGCAAATTTAAATGTCAAAATAATTATCTTATCTAGGAGAGCAATTTCAATTACATAAGTTGCTTCTGCAGTCATATTGCAATTTTGTTTGTTTGTTTGTCTCTTGTGGATAATGTAAAGTTCACTTGTACCTACTTTAAAAGTGAAAATATTTTTATATTTTTTTTTTTTTTGCAAAAGAACAACATGAATATGCTTTAACTACAAAGGTAAGAAGATAAAAGTAAAGATTAAATAGTAAATGGCAATTGGTATCTATATTTATGTTATTATAATTTCTTGAATTTTTTTTTTTTTTGAGACACCTGAAATCAAATCAAAGTTAAGAAAAATGATTTTTTTCTTTGATTTTGTTTTTGAATATAAAAAAAACAAATAAAGAAATAATTTTTAAATGTGAATTTATTTATAATATTAAGAAGTACCACATTGCAAAGTTGTAACTAAATGTGCTGAGCAATTAACGAGATATACGAAAATAACCCAAACATTAGACAGTTTCCTAAAAGTTTCAAGCTTTTCAGCTTGGTATTTCTAAAGCATTTGATAGAGTTCAACGTGAAGCTCTTATGTCGTAAACTAATGCATTTGGATTTGACAATTCTCTAGTTCGAGGGATGAGAAATTATCTTTCGGGCAACTCAAATACAAGGAGTGTTGTATAGGTCCAAATCTGACAGTCATAAATAAATGCTGGTATGCCTCAGGGTTCTGTTTTATCTCCAACACTTTTTTTTATTTTTAAAAATGGTCTTTAAACTGAAACTTCTAATCACTTTCAATTGTTTTGTTGATGACCGAACCCTTAGTACGTCATACTTCTTTCATACGGTGAACCATTTCCATCAATGAGTCACTATAGGTATACTTGTCATCAAAAATTTAAATTTTCAAGTGAATAACCAATTGATCACCACACCATATAATTGACAATTTACAAATAGATTTATCAACTTTAATGAACACATAAGCCTCAATTTCCATGCAACACTAATCGAATCATTTGAATCGTTAATTAACTTTGACAACGTGTTAACATTCACAAAGAATCTCCATATCATCTCGTAGCTACAAGCTTCAATCTTCAATCTTGTCATCAAATCTTAACAAGACACGAACATGTAAAAACTCATTAAATTAAATGTTTACTTCCACACATGATGCTCGCCCCTCTATAACTCGCAGGATATTTTGGAAAAAATGTCAAAATAAATGAACTCAGATTTCAGGAAGTCAAAACAAAAAAAAAAAAAAAAACTATGATTTTATGTTAGTTGATGGATTTCTTCAATTTTATTCAATTTCAATAATCTAAACAATTTCTTAAACTAAAGAACTGACACTTGACAAATAACAATTACACATCCCAACAATTCGCACAAGAAGTTCTCATACAGAAAAAAAAAGTGCAATAATGATGAGGTGAATAATTTATGAGCATATTTTAGATTTTTAACGAAACAAACAAAATATGCAACACGACTCCAGTATACACGGTACACACCTCAACTGATTTGTATGAACTGATTACCTCAAGTGGTATCATAACTAACACTTCTGGCCTACACATACACATACACCCTTTCACAGTTCCGATTAGCCGCAAAGAAGATTCACAAAGAACACAACAACTCCAACTCACTATGGGCTGTAGGTTAATTTAATAAAAGTGACTTTTCTAACCCCTAACAGTGCGATGAAGAATTGCCCATCGTGTATCGTCAAATGAAGCATCATCAATAATAATTGCTTGCTCTTAACACACCCGATCTGGCTAAAGCTCCGAACACACAAACAACAACATTGCTAGCTTTTCTCGACAAACTTTGTTACAACAAGAAGTGGTGGTGATGTTGGTGTAGAGCTGCCAGCAGGCAGCATTTATATCAACTATGTTGTATATATTCGACCGACTGACCATCTTCTTCTATAAGTCTCAGACATGTGGATCTTGCAAATTTACATACGTTCCACACTGGGAAAAGATTCTTCTATATACCACGCACACAAGAAATAAGCTCAAGAGACACAATGTCTACATTCCTCCGCCGCCGTCTTGCGTCTGGGAAAGCATAGGGTCTGTGTTAATGGCTTTATGTTGATTCCATGGTGTTGTCTGATATTTCGTCGTTCATCGTCGCTCGTATGTATGTATGTGCGGCATGAAGAATTACATAGAGTCGGGCTCTGGAAGCACATCTTAACTTTTTGGTATAAATAATCCCGAGTGTAACCACAAAGGGTACAGTCACAATTGTTAAGTGCTCAAGTGATCCTCTCAAAAGGAACAAATTAAAACCGTTGCTTCTATTTATAAAGAAAAAAAAATTCATCAACCAGGAATATGAAATTCTTTGTAAGTGTGGATTAAAAAGGATTCTCAAAAAGGATAAACAATCTAATTCATCTGTCTCACAGATTTTTCTACTCATCGCCATGTTGGCACTGGTAAGTGCCGCTCCCCAGGGACCCAACGAACCCATCCCAATTATACGACAAGAGCAGGAAGTCAATTTCGATGGATCCTACAAGTTTGCTTACGAGACCGGCAATGGAATAACTGCTGAGGAGACAGGGTTTTTGAAAAATGCTGGCAATCCAGATACTGAAGCACAGGTAAGTTGTTTGTCTTGATTCAATGATAAATGGAGCTTTGCATTATGGGTAGCAGACTCTGGATGACCTTTTTGGCTTCTGTGGTGATTAGCATGAGTTAATTTTTTGGTGGCTGTAATTGCATAACTCAAGCACAAATTCCATTATTCAAATCTCTTCTCATACAAATCACGCTAAGACAAAAGAGCTGAGTTGCAAACTTGAATTTGCAATTACAATGGGTTTGTGGAGCGTCTTGATGGTATTTAAGTGCTCTGCTACATAACCCCAGCGAAATGTTAAAGTACTTCATACTACATATAGTGTACTTGCAAATAATCTGTGAAAGTTATAAGCTCACTAGATCAAGATTTGCACTGTGTCACAGCGAATTAATTCAATTTTATTCAAATTAGGATAACATGATGTTTAATTTTATCATTTTGCATAGGTTGCCCAAGGTCAATACTCGTACACAGCTCCAGATGGACAATTGATTCGTCTGGTTTATACTGCCGATGAAAATGGATTCCAAGCTCAAGGTGATCATTTGCCAACTCCACCACCAATCCCACCAGCAATTCAGAGGGCTCTGGAATATTTGGCTACCGCACCACCGCAACCAGAACAAGGAAGTAACGCTAATAGGAGGGGATAATTTAAATTGATTTGGATTGCTCTACTATTTTTTTTCTTTCTTTTTGTTAAATACTTGTTCCCGTCCTGCCTTGAGAATATTATGTGATTTTCCTAATTCATGTACACAAACATAACTATACACACCACAAACAAACATATCTACACATTACTACTCTGTTGGCTAGTTGAATTTTGTAAATATTATTATTTTTTTTATCAACCTATGCCAGCATAAAATAGAACATTTTCGAACGAAATACTCATTAAATTAGATGTTAAGTTGATTTTAAAATAAATAAATAAATTGAATTTTATATAAAAATCACGATTTTTTTTAATAAATATTTAAATATTAGAAGTCATTATGTGTAGTTGGTTTGGCCAAAACGAAATATTTTGTTTAATAAAACAATTGTTTAAGTTTTGACTCATATTTGAACAAGCAATATCATGCTTGTTAAGGACATCAAATGATAAATTAAAATATCTATAACTTGATTTTTTCAGTCTGGTTTTTAATAAAGCTTTTGGATACTAGGTTCAACTTAAATTTCGAGTGAAAACAGTTCAATGGAAACTTTTGTAAAGGGTTTTTCAATAAGAGCGCAACAAAAGATTTTTTAAATAAAACAAAAATGATTTTATATATCAATGAAATTTTGTATTCCTGTGAAATTACGTTCGATGCCATTATGTATGAAACTCGATTTCTTTTGCATGTTCTGCATGGTCACCACAGGCACTCTTGCAGAAGTCCAGACGCTGAACCCAATTTTCGACGGTTTTCAAGCATAAATCGGCCGATACTGCTGCAGTTTCACTTTCGATATTCGTACGAAGTTCATCAATCGTCGCTGGCTTGTTGGCATAGACCATAGACTTGACGTAGCCCCACAGGAAATAGTCTAACGGCGTCAAATCGCACGACCGAGGCGGCCAAGCGACTGGACCATTTCGTAAGATAACACGTTCTCCAAACTTGGTTTCCAATAAATTGATTGTGACATTTGCTTTGTGGCTTTTGGCGCCGCCGTTCTGTTAGAACCACGTGTCCTCCAAGTCCTTATCATCCAATTGGGGCCAAAAATATTCGGTTTTCATTGAACGGTAGCGATCCCCATTCACAGTAACGTGCCGATCTTGATCATCACGGAAGAAGTACGGCCCAATGACGCCGCCGGCCCATAAGCCACACCAAACCGTAATTTTTTCGGGATGCAATGATGACTCATGGAGTACGTGTGGATTGCTGCCTGACCAATACCGCATATTTTATTTATTGACGAAGCCATTTAGCCAGAAATGAGCCTCATCGCTGAAGATGATTTTTCGATGAAAATCCGAATCATTTTCAAGTTGTTGCTCAGCCCAATTCACGAACATACGATGCTTCTGGTGGTCAAGCGGCTTCAGTTCTTGCGTCAATTTAATCTTGTTAGGATGTAGGCCAAGATCTTTTGAGAACGTTTGAGAACGACGTGTGAGAGACACATTTGGGCTTTCTGCAACTGAAGCTTCAGCGGCAGCAATATTCTCGACATAACGGGCACTTATTTGTCTCACTGGCAGGGGAACATTTTGTACTATGCCTGTGGATTCAAATTTTTCCACTAGACGCTCAATCGTTGATCTGCTAGGACGATTATGACGACCATAAATTGGACGTAGCACTCTTAACGTTGAGGCCACTGACTCCGAATTTCGGTAGTAAATTTTAATAACTTCGACTCGTTGTTGGCTCATCCATAATGAAATGGCATACTTTACTAAAGAGAAATGTCAAAAGAGCGGCAAAAAATATGGCGTCGTTTGCTGTCCTTGTTGCTCTACTTTTGTAGCGTCCCTGTTGAAAAACCCTTTATATGATTCATGCCGATTTTGAGCTACCTATCCTCAATAAGTCATATCCAACTAAAAGCAAAATCAGAGCTCTGTAGAAACTCCCTGAGTCATATGTTGTTGAATATCTAAATAAAAAAATATATACAATTAAAAAAAAAATACAATCAGTCCTATTCTGCAAAACGTTCGCGTGAATATTTGCATTCTGCTATCCGCGGGAAGGAAGTGAATGCTCTATAATACGTACAAATTGTGGTAAAAACATAATTAAGACAGTAAGATCCTCTTTAGAATTTCAAAAAGAAGTACTGGTTAAGATTTGCATTGGGAATACATAACATTTATCTAAATAATTTGATGTAAATGGAATGAAAAATTCACGTGAATCGAAAGTTTCGATCGAATCGGATAGCAGAATAGGGCTGAATATCCTTGAATGAAGATGATATACTGATACACCTCATACTAATCATGAGTCTCAAACAAAATATAATTTCGTGGAATAAATTCAAACTTATTTTCAGTAGCTTAGTCCCGAACACTATTTTGTGAAATTTAACGCTTTCGAATATAATTTCATAGAAGCCAATATTTTGTAGAGGTATACCTACTCTGACATATTTACTGCTCACATACACACCTCTCGAAAGAAATTATTTTTCAGAACGCTCAAGTTTATAACATTTCCTAATTTGACGATACAACACCTTGGGTGATTTTTTAGGAGGTTTAAAACTTTTTTTAAAAAAAAAACACAAAAAATTCGAAAAAATGAATGAAATATTTATTTGAATCGATAGTTTGAACCTTGCAATTTAATTTTTAAAGATAATTTCATGCAAATGTTGACCGCGGCTGCGTCTCAGGTAGCCCATCCGCTGAGTCCAATTTTGGCATACTCTTTCACACATATCGGCCGGTATCTCACGAATGAATGCATGGATGTTAGCTTCCAGTGCGTCAATCGAAGCGGGCTTGTCCCTATAGACATTAGCCTTGACATACCCCCACAAAAAATAATCTAATGGTGTCAAATCGCACGATCTAGGCGGCCAATTGACCGGCCCGAAACGTGAAATTAACTGTTCACCAAACTCGCCTCGCAATTGCGCCATTGTTTCGCGTGCTGTGTGGCATGTGGCACCGTCTTGTTGAAACCACATATCATGCAAGTCAAGAACTTCCATTTCGGGCAAAAAAAAGTTTGTTATCATCGCTCGGTAGCGTTCACCATTGACAGTAACGCTGCGATTCGCATCATCTTTGAAGAAATATGGCCCAATAATGCCGCCGGCCCATAAACCGCACCAAACAGTGGCTTTTTCGGGATGCATTGGTAGCTGTTGCAATGCTTCTGGCTGATCTTCACTCCAAATGCGGCAATTTTGCTTATTTACGTACCCATTCAACCAAAAATGAGCCTCATCGCTGAACACAAGCAGCGCGCGATGAACATTTCGAACCGAGCACGAATTTTGATAGTAAAATTCAATAATTTGCAAGCGTTGTTCATTTGTAAGACGATCCATGGTTAAATTGCAAACCAAACTGAAGCTGTTTGACATTGACACAAGGTACTAAACACACGTCAGCTGTCAAAACCAGTGTTGCCAAAACCAAACCAGCCAAAAAATCACCCGTTACTAGGGAACAATCACCTGCGTGAAAAAATCAACAAATAAATATATACCAAGCTACTCAATACATACCTATGTTTTTGTATTTCTTTAAGAATCAGCTTAAATACTGATACCCAACTAAAACGTTTGCACATTTTACGAGCTAAATAAGTGGTTTCCACTTTAATATTCGAGAAGACAACTCAATTATGATACGTATAATTATATAGTTTTAACTACTTACGCCTCTTAGACCAACGGGGAGGTGGTGACAATAGTGACATTTTCATACTTATTTTTAATTGACAAAAAAACACCTTGGCTACCTACGGTTAAAACATAATTATTCCAAAAAAAATAAAGCTATGTAAGCGAACAGTACTCAAAAATGGTTTCATTCATGAATAAAAAATATTCCGTTTGATATAACGAGAAACACACTGTACTCCCAGATTTGCTGCTAGATAACAATTTTACCAATTTGGAGAGGGTAAGGTTTAATATTAGCTCCGTTTTCTTATTGCTAATGAGTAATGATCCATCCCTTACCGCCATATTATTCACTAGATACATCCAGATTAAAACTTAAATCCACATGGAATTTGTATGCTTTACATCTGGATTTAAATTTTTAATCTGGGTGAATCGAGTGAATAATATGGCCGTTAGTGATGTGGATGTAGTGAAAACAGTGCTATATATTATATCTGTCTCATTTTTCATTATGTTTTACGTAGGTACTATGGATTCGAACAAAAATCAAATTTAAGATTATTATCAAACTGAACAATACGCTGATAAGGAAGACGAAGACAGTGGGTCTCGAAATTCTGTCTCTGTCTGTTTAGGTTTATCCTAAATGGATGGAACCATTTTTTTTTTCTTGGACCATAACGTGTTATGGAGATTCCCAAAAAAAATGTATTCTTCTCAAAAACGTACCCACAGATTTTTACTGCCTCTATAGAGCAAGTATTAGATTCGTCTAAAATAAAATTCAGTTGTTGTAATAAAAACGAACACTACGATGATCGATAAGTCTGAAAAGTAAGTTTCGTCACAAAAACAATTTATTATTTTTATTTTTCAAATTCTTTCGAAAAGAGCTATAAAGATTTTGATTAAACTTTGTACCTTTAATGATCAAAATGATTTTGAGGATACTGTGATTTAAATTTTTAGGAAAAAATCTCATAGCTTCAGTTATCCATTTTATATTTTTTGAAAAAATCATCTTATTTTTGGCTTATTCGAGTATAAATGAGAGAAATTGTCAATAAGTACTTGATTTAAAATATTTTCTAGTCTAATAGTAGACCGTCAATCAGTCAAAATTTAAACAAAATTCTTGGAGCCGTTTTCGATATAGTGTTTCCATACCGTTATTTTTGATTCTAAAAGAAATTTTTGTCGAGTATTCTAGAAAGTGTTAAAAAAGCGCAACTTTCAGATATTTATATTGAGATTAAAAAATAATTATTTTTTTGTGAATGAAAACTTTGTTTTTTTAAAATTCAATATTATATGTTTATTTTTACTTTCTAGAAGCTTCTGCATAAGACTTTAGACAAATAAAGTCACGAAATACTTTTAACTAAATTAACGAAAATTGGGCTTAAAGATCGTTTTGGTTTGTGGTTATATCTTTATACCTTAAGGATAGATTTATAGTGTTATATTCAGAAACAACCGTTCATGTAAATTTAAAATTAATTCTGGTGTTCCTCAGGAGAGTCATCTTGGTCCCTTGCTGTTTGTTTTATTCATAAATGATATTCCTTCTATATTACAAAATTCCTTGTCATTAATTTATGCTGATGACGTTTAAATATTTAGAATAATTAACTCCATCAAGGATTGTGAACACATGCAGATTTTGGACATTGTGCAATGTGCAGTAATAACCATTTATTTTCAAATATTGACAAGTGTAAGACAATGAGTTTTTCACGATAACGTAATTTATTTATTTATGACTATCTGTTGAATTTTTTCACATATATGTAGTTTCTAGTTTCTCTGACCCTTGAGTCTTATTAGACACAAAATTATCATTCACTGATCACCATAATTCTATTGTAAAAAAAGTAAACAAAATACTTGGTTTCTTGGTATTTTCGCTTGAGTTCCGATATCAAAATTCCTTATGTTTTCCTTATTAGGCCAATCTTTTAATAGGGATGCGTTGTCTGGGCGCCATACAGCTCTACTCACACAAATAGAATAGAAAGTATTCATCGAAGATTTTTAAGATAATAGTGGTCAGATAGTGTTCTATTACCTCCCATTTCTTTCTGTTCACCAGAGAGTATTTTCAGTTCTGTTTCATAACTGGAATAATAAATAGATCTCCTCAGATTCTTTGTCGATTAAATTTCAATATAAACCGGATTAGTTTAAGGAGAAATTTACCTCTTGGCACTATTTTTAATAGATCATCACACTGCGGCGCTAGCGGCCAATTTCATCACAGAGTCCTAATGCTAATACCGGTACTAGTCCCAAAATTATTACTCAAATCGGTAACAACTCATTTCTTCACCAAAGTGCTAGTCCCTAGTCTTGTCAATTTGGTACTGAGTATCAGTTAGGACTTGGTACTAGCTGGCTCCTCAAAATCAGCTAGTACCTGGTTATTATACCAGTTGTTAGTAATCAAATTGGTACCAAATGATTTCTTCACATAAGTACTAAGCCCTAGTTCTGTCAAGTTGGTACCGAGTACTATTTAGGACTCGGTATTAGCTAGGACTTTCAAATCGGAAGTCTAGTGGCGCCAATACCTGAATCAGAGAAATAAATTCGGCTTTCATTGATTTTGTGGATTTTTCGTTTTATTTTTTTTAAGTGTAGGTGTTGCGTGTAGGTGTACCTATTTTGTAATGGCCTTATAAGTGTAGGGACTGAATTTAATTGTTGTTGGTCGCAATTTAAAATATTTGTTTTGCCAGCGGACTTCGTACTGGCCCGGCCTTTATTTTAGTACATTTTAATAGTTGAACCACAATAAATTATATTTTTTCCAACTCCAACTGCAATTTAACATTCAACTGTAGAGTGAAGAATAATTGTTACATTTATTATATTCGTGGGATGACATAATAAGAAAGGATATATGTATTGTACTGCATGGACATTAATGCAGTCGTAAAAGTATATATTGCCACGGTGTATATCGAGAAACAACGTCATATCTAAAACGATTAATAGTCTTGTAGTTTGTAGATAGTTTCGACAAGGTATTAAAAAGGCCTTCCGCACATATCCCAAAATTTTCAGATATACATTGTTTTTGCATTAGCTGTTTTCATAAGGGATTAAAACAAACACAAAACCTATCCTGATAGCTCTGGATAGTTCCCCGAACTCGACCAATGCATTGCATAAACCGAATATGAAATGCACACAATAAAGGATATTTCTCCAAGCCTTTCACACACATACATACATATGTACACATAAAAATGTCCAGAACTCCAAAAAAAAAAATAACACACAATGTTTTACTTAAATCAAATGCTTCAACTGGAAGCTGATTCAAAACAGAGCAGCACTGATCACTCCTTTAAATATCGGTAGGACTTTATGTGCATTCTTCATCTTCCCACTCTCTATAGGTTTGTAGCAACGATGACGACCGTTTTGCTAGTAACTGCGTAAATTGAAGACCGGAAAATTGTGGGTCACAGTGACAAATTTCAAAGTTGATGTTTGATGAGACAGGTATCGTGGAATGGATATTATGTCCCCTTTTTTTTGGAAAATTGACATAATTCATTCGAAAATTGAATAAAATAAAAATCATTCAGTCAAAATGAATATGAAAATAATATTTGAAATGCCGGGCGTAAGAGTCCTCTTAACACTGTGCAGTGTTAATTTGCAGTATAAATTAGAAAAAATTATAATTCGTTATGGTCCAACGAGTTAAATGTATTTAAGTAAAGGTGGGGTTAGTACGAAGTCTGCTTGCAAGCAAATATCTTAAATTGCCACCAACAAAATTTAAATTTATTTCCTACATATATAATATAAATATATATATATATATATATACATATAAAAAACACCAACAAAGAAACTAACGATATTGAGCAACGAATTCTTTGAAGAAAGTTAATGAAATTTCTCTGATTCAGGTATTAGCGCCACTAGACTGCCGATTTGAAAGTCCTAGCTAATACCGAGTCCTACATAGTACTCGGTACCAACTTGCGACAGAACTAGGGCTTAGTACTTATGTGAAGAAATCATTTGGTACTAATTTGAGTACTAACAACTGGTATAATAACCAGGTACTAGCTGATTTTGAGGAGTGAGCTAGTACCGAGTCCTAACTGATACTCGGTACCCAATTGACAGGACTACGACCTAGAACTTGTGTGAAGAAATGAGTTGATACCGATTTTAGTACCAATTTTAGGACTAGTACCGGTACTAGCATAAGGACTCTGTGAAGAAATTGGCCGTTAATAAGTTAATCAATCTTTTTAATAAATTTTCTATTCTAATTGCTACAAATGTCAACCTCAAATCCGATGTCTTTAAATATAATTTCTCTGCTCACAGTCGATTAAACTATGTTTGTAAATAAATTAA
This sequence comes from Leucozona laternaria, assembly GCA_932273885.2. Classification (NCBI taxonomy): domain Eukaryota; kingdom Metazoa; phylum Arthropoda; class Insecta; order Diptera; family Syrphidae; genus Leucozona; species Leucozona laternaria. The sequence goes on from OW026368.1 coordinate 10,519,068, forward strand.
GATGGATATAGATAAATTTGAAATAAATATAGAAACTATAGAATGTATAGATTATACAAATTTCTATCTAAATCAGTTGAGTCGTTTTCGAGATAATCGGTGATATATCGGGTTTTTCAATAAGAGCGCTACAAAATTTTTTTTTTTTAAATAAAACAAAAACGGTTTTGGATATCAATGAAATTCTTTATTCCCGTGAAAGTACGTTCGATGCCATTATGTATGGAACTCGATTTCTTGTGCATGCCTACCACGGGCACGCTTGCAGAAGTCCAGACGCTGAACCCAATTTTCGACGGTTTTCAAGCATAAATCGGCCGATACTGCCTCAATTTCACGTTCGATATTCGTACGAAGTTCATCAATCGTCGCTGGCTTGTTGGCATAGACCATAGACTTCACGTAGCCCCACAGGAAATAGTCTAACGACGTCAAATCGCACGACCGAGACGGCCAAGCGACTGGACCATTTCGTGAGATAACACGTTCTCCAAACTTGGTTTCCAATAAATTCAACCACACCAAACCGTAATTTTTTCGGGATGTAATGATGACTCACGGAGTACGTGTGGATTGCTGCCTGACCAAAACCGCATATTTTGTTTATTGAGGAAGCCATTCAGCCAGAAATGAGCCTCATCGCTGAAGATGATTTTTCGATTTTTAGCGCTCTTAACGTTGAGGCCACTGACTCCTAATTTCGGTAGTAAATTTTAATAATTTCGACTCGTTGTTGGCTCGTATATCTTTTCATCATGAAATGGCAAACCTTACTAAAGAACTGTCAAAAGAGCGGCAAGAAATATGGCGTCGTTTGCTGTCCCTGTTGCTCTACTTTTGTAGCGTCCCTGTTGAAAAAACCTTTATGTGGTGAACGTAAGGATTCATCATTATTGTGCAAAATGGTTTATTCTCCAAGAGAAGGATGGGCTTGCAGTACTTGCGAACAAAATCATCTTTATGAAAATGCCTACACTCACCCTTGAACTAATCAAAGCACGTACTTCTAGAAGACTGGCAATACTTCAAATTTTACATAATGCGCCACTACTCATGACTACTCATCAAATCATCCGGTTTCTAAGGTTCACGCTGTATAGAATATTTTGACGAGGTTAAATTAAAATATCATTTTTATTGCTTGAATGTTAGGATTTTGTTTAAAACTATAGGGGTCTTATTTGATTTTTTGGGGGAATTTTTCATATATTTGGGGTCTAATTTTGTAGAGCATAATCAATAACATTAATAAAAAAAATACCCAATTTAGGCCCTTAACACCCTGCCGGGATCCTAATAATAGCTGAGCCAATTTGTTAATAATTCCCGGAAATTACCACGCGAGATATTAAATTAAAATACATGTTCAAATGGGAAATGAAACCAATTGGAAAATAACGAGATAAAGCCTTAATCTAAGGAAATCTCGACAACACGAATATCTTGTTATAAAGGGTTTTCCAATAAGAGGTGTTATTTTGAATAGCCCACTATTTCCGTAGCTGTCAATTTTGAAGCTGTCATTTTTTGACATTTGACAAGTAGAAACTGAGCCATTAATAAAAATGGAACGATACACGATACAACGCATTGAAATTATTAAAATTCACTATAAAAATGGTGAAAATTTGGCAGAGACGGTTCGTAAAACTAAAACATTTTTGGGTCGTCGTGAAGCACCTTGTCGGACCGCAATACAGAAATTGGTGGACAAATTCGAGCTGTTGGGACAAGTTAGTGATGTGAAGAATAAAACCCGTGCACGTCGCTCAAGAACAACTGAGAATATTGCTGTTGTAGCCCAAAGTGTTGAAGAAAACCCAGGTTTGTCCATTCCTCGTCGTTCTTTGGAATTAGGCATTCCACAAACGTCATTACACCGTATTTTGCATAAAGACTTGGGTCTTAAGGCTTATAAAGTTCAGTTAACACAAGAACTTAAGCCGGCTGATCATCAACAACGTCGTGTCTTTGCTGATTGGGTCCTTGAAATGCATGAAAATGATCCGGAATTTCATCGAAAAATCATCTTGACTGATGAGGCCCATTTCCACCTCGGAGGCTACGTCAACAAGCAAAACTGTCGCATCTGGGGCTCGGAAAACCCAAGAGTTATTGTTGAAAAGCCTCTCCATCCTCAACGCGTGACTGTTTGGTGCGGTTTATGGTCCGGCGGGGTCATTGGACCTTACTTTTTCGAAAATGAGGCTGGAGCAACAGTTACGGTCAATGGATTGCGCTATCGAGAGATGATTAATGATTTTTTATGGCCGGAATTGGATGGTATTGATCTGGACAGCGTTTACTTTCAACAAGACGGCCCTACGTGCCACACAAGCAATGAAACTATCGATCTTTTACGGGAAAAGTTTCCGGACCGTGTTATCTCTCGAAGAGGTGATCACAATTGGCCACCGAGATCTTGTGATTTAACACCTTGCGACTTCTTCCTTTGGGGCCACGTGAAAGATAAGGTCTACGCCAACAGCCCAGCGTCGATTCAAGACCTCAAAAATGGAATTCGTGAGGCTATCGAGGACATAGGGCAGCCACTTTGCGATTTGGTTATGGAAAATTTCATGAAAAGGATATGGTCCTGTAAGCGTGGTCGTGGCGGCCATTTGGCTGATGTTGTGTTCCATTATTAACGGCATACCTTCTTCTTTATAATGAAATAAACATCCGATCATTTATCTCAAAAAATGCCATTTTTCTTTGAATATCAAAATAATACCTCTTATTGGAAAACCCTTTATAGTTATTCCCTCATCTCTACAAAAGAATTAATGCACATGTAATATCACTCAAAGAAACACGATTTTTCAAAAATTTCCCACGCCCGAAATTCCACCTTATTCGACATTTGCTGAGTTATGGATAATTTTTTTTGTATCCCCTCTGCTATGGTGTAAAATACATCTTCATCCGACTTCCCCCTTATTAACTGCGAACTATTTGTCAAACATTAGTAACAGTCTTCATTCTATTGATACTCTTGTAACCAAAAAATCATTACGCCCCCATTTCTTAAACTAACAATTTTCAAAACAATTATTACAAAATAAAAAAAAGCAGTCCGCTAACCAAAAATTATCATCATAATCATCATTGAGTTAACCTTTGAATCGGAAAGCTATTTCAACATATACGAGTATACGAGTGGTCGGTCGGTGGATAACGGTCAGCAGACACCAAATCACTGACTGAACACCCGCCCATTTGCATGGATATATCCCATCCATAAAATTTCTGAATAGATCTTCCTCATCAACCATCACACTGAGATCTTCTTACAACACACATCGAAGAGGTGTAAGAAATGGTGAATAAGTGAAGATGATTTTGCTGCACGTCTCAAATAATTGGAATTGGAACCCGTTAAATAAAAATTATAGAATTCGCATCTAAATGTCAGCCAAAAGAGTGAGTGTTCCGTATGCTCTCTCAGCATATAGTTTGGTTCTTGATGGCTCGGCTCGAGATAATGGAACCTGGGTAAGTGGGCTGCACCCATCATCATTGCCGTGTCGTCGACGGCAGTGAAAGATCGCGCAGAGAGAGAACTTATTATGTAAATGGAAATCATTCACAGGCAGTCAAAGATCCGGTGGAATGCCAGTGCTTGTGCATATGTGCATACGATCCACATGGCTATTTCAAGGCCTTCAGCTACAACGAATTTAGATGCAAATGCGAGTTGACTCATTTGTGATGCATCCGAGACAAATATTGGCAATGACATCGCTAAGGCATTTTTAAATAAATGACCGTGGATCGAATTTTGAAGACTTCGCAGTCATTTGATTGAGGAACATTTGTGTTAATGCATAATATGTTTTTTTTTTGATCTTATGACCCTTTAGATACAAATGATTTAGTTTTAGTTACACAAAAGTGTCAATCATTTTTAGGTCTTTGACGTAAATGCATTTGTAGCTGTCGGATTAAATTTGAAACTTGTTCATATGCCCATAGCTCTCTGAATGATAAATATAACGTCTTGGGAGTTTATGAAGCATGGTGAAACTTTTTCCCATCTATCGCTCAATGACAATTTAAGTTTTATAATCTCTTTGAGGTTCAAGAAGCCTTATGTAACATGTAAATGCTAAAGGTGCTATATGTGATGAACGTTTATGACAGTTTAGACAGAAAATTAATTATAGTTAATCAGCTTTGAGTGTTATTTGGAAAGGTTAATCGATGTAGTCTGTTAATATTTACACACGAAAGTTTTAGTAGATTTTTAATTGAAATGAAAATAAATTTAGGAATTGATATGCTTAAGTTGGACCCTTGAGAACTACTTATGTAAATCCAGATTCCTAAACATTTCATCTTTTGAAACTTTGATGCTTTTAGTGGAAAGACTTTTTTTTTACTTTTTACCTTGTATAATTGTAATTATTTTTTTGGGACCAAAGCACAGCAAAATGAACAATCTTTGTGTCTTGCTATGTAGATTGGAGACATTTTACGTCTCGTTAAAAATATTAAAAACATGTCTGACGTATGGTGACCAACGAAGACGAAAAACGATTAATTTGTTTGACAAATTCGCTTATGAGTTATTTAAATATCTTTTCGATTATAAATATATTTTATATCACACTAGCTGAGCCGCCCGGCTTCGCACGGATAGACAAACCTAAGCTTCACATACAAATTACAAAAGAAAATATAAATAAATATTTAAGCTAATTTTTGTAATCGAATACTAATTTATGGGTTTAAACATACTTCGCGTTATGAATGGCTATATAAGTAAAAACTTGATCCTCTAAGCCCAACCTTTATAACTTTGTCAGCACAGAGAGAATTTTTGTGATAAAAAACACTTCTTTGTTTTTATTCCATTTCACTCTATAAATAGGAATTCTTTGTACATAACCTTTCACACACGAAAAGAAAATGGACTTTTTGTCCATTTCATCCTATAAATGCCAATTTTCTGACAAAATCTTAAAGGCCATCTAATCCACTAAAAAACAACCTTTCAAACACCGAAAGAATTTAATAAATCGGATATTTTTTTATTTTTTCCCCATTTCACCCTACAAATAATAAAATTTAAAAAAGAATATCCCTAAAGCTATATCCTTTAAACCATTTTAGGAAAGAAAGATTTTCCTAAATCGGACAGTTTTTTTTTATTTTAACCCAATTTCTCCCTACAGAAATATTAAAGTGTTGAAAAAGAATATCCTTAAAGCCATTTCCTAACCGCCTACAGTGCCACATGTTGAACCGTTATTGAATTAAACTGAAAAACGAACTGTGCGACTACAGCGCCACCTGTTGAGAATTTTTTGACTTTTATTTTTCCTAAACCTTCGCAGAGCTTTTACGAACAAACCCGCGCAAGGAAGTATCCAAATTGGTCCAGTCGTTTCCAAGTTTTAAGCATCCGAACCCACCACGACCCATTTTATAGATAGGAAAAACACGTAACAAATATTTGAATATGTTTGTATTCTAGAAATCTATTCACAATACGAATATTTAAATTTTTAAACAAGAACCTTGCTCGTAAATTAAATATATTACCGAAATAAGGGACCGAAATGTTAAATAAGAAAATAAATTGTTTTATAGTAATGATTCACCAAGAAATTTGTTCAATTTTAAAGAACTTATACGAAAATTACTGACTTACTTTATTAATTATTATAAAAAAGTAATGCCCTCTACCACATTTTCTCAGCCATACAAAAATCAGCGTTAACATTTTGTATCATCGTTCCGACTCTCAGTTCTTAGTTTTTAAAGAAGACAGAGAGCTAAAAAGTTTCTAATTATCACTTTCTTTATCTTTTAAGTTGGGTGATTTTTTTAAACTTTGACATATTCTCTATCTTTTTAGGCGATAACTTATGACAGCAAAAATGTTAAAAATCTAATAACTTATGGGTGCACCATTTTTCTCTGGCCGACCGATAAGTATTGAAATAAATCGATTTTAAAAATAGAATGCACACAATTGCTGGGCAGTGCCAGACGGGGAAATACGCCAAACAATTTGCATAATTCTTTAGGCTATTGCAATATACAATGACGTCAAAAACTAGTTTGAGTCGTGTACTCTATTTCTATAAAGATCTTAATATAATTGTGCAAAATTTCAAGATTCTGTGGTCTTATGGTCAGAACGTAAAAATTCAAGGTGAGTGGTTCAGATACATGACTTCTTACTTTTTCGTGCCTTAATTGAAATGCATGAGTGGTTCAAACATGTGGTTTCAGCAGGACGACGCCACATGGCAGACAGCGCGTGATGAAATGATTAATTAACTGAAAGAAACAGTTGACGAACCATTAACTTCACGAAATGGACCTGTAAACTGTGACCATCTCGTTTTCGGACGTTTTAACGCTATTATAATTTTATCTCTGGGGATATAAAATCGCGTGTCTGCGCCGATAAACTATAGAAACAATTGAAGGCAGTCGACACGTTAGGTGTCAGTTATAGCTTTCATTGAAAACCATCATGAAAAATTAAAATGTCTAGTTTTGAGGCACTTATTAATTATTTTTGATAGTTCTATTTTTTTATTTTAAACCTACTAATCTACTACTTTGACAGACGGCATTTTAATTAAAAATAATAAGTGGCATCTCTTGCTGACAAGTTTGAGAATCACTATGGGTGTCAACACCGTATTGACATTTTTGTCATTTTCGCACATTAATCTCTAATTCCTTTCAATAAATAAATCGATTTTTTTTTCAATTTAAGTTGTTGCAATTGTTTCCTTCTTGGGGGCGATGTCAAAGGGTAATCTACATATATATATCGATTTGGCTGTTCTTTTTAATTTTGATGATGCTTCTAGAATACCACTTTGCTATATGCATTTCGAGGATTACATTGGAGAAATGTGAGCCTCTTGAGTTCAAAGTACGGGCTGTGGATATTATAGCTTGGGTTATTATTCTGGAGAAGCTCCAACACACAATTTTGTTGTCTTATCCACTGATGGGTTTCGGTCTGCTTCTTGCTCATTATATGGAATGTATAAAACTGATATAAAATATAATTAAGACAGTTTTATGTTTAATGACATAATTTTTTGTTGCTGTTTTGTGTAATACAAATTGTAAAATAGCACTTAAAATTTTCCAAAATATTAATACAGAATTTCTGCAAGTATAAATTTTCTGAATACAGAATATGGCGCCAGTTATAGCTTTAATTGGAACTCACCATTGAAAATTTTAATGTTTGGTTTTGACGGACTAAAAAATCAAAATCAGTGGTTATTTTGATGCCAATATGAAGGTGGTGACTTAATTATTAATTTTTGCCAAAAAAATGTTCGTTTTGGCCAAACGATCCACATTAAATGACTTTTATTATTTCAACGATTGAACAATCTTACCAATGATTATTGAAAAATTAAACGTCATTTTCTGGCGAAGTATGGGACCAAATTTGTTTTTTTTTTGTTCACTAAGGTAATAACTCAAACAATTAACTTTATATCTGCATCATAATAATTACTGATTTCAATTTCTAAACGTCTCATAATAAGTCATTAAAGTTTTCAATAATGGTTTTCAATGAAAGCTATAACTGGCACCTAACAGGCTTGTAGAACAATGGAATATAGAAATAGATTCATACCGAATTTTCGATTTATTTACAGACAAAGCAAATGAATTTTATATGAAATTTGTTGAATATGATTGCTTGAGAGGTGAATGAGAGGTGCAATCTTTCAACCAATTACAAAACCTTAATCTACGGCTACTTAAAAGTCGTTTTCGAAAATTAAATAGTTACAAAAATTAAAAATCTCTCAAAATCCAAAAATAACAGATGTTTGAGAATATTTAGGAATTTGTTTTTTTTATTACAAAATTCGGCAAATGAGCTAGAGTGACAGTTTAACTTATTTTTCAAAAATTGGCTATTAGTGAATTCACTGAAAAAAAAAATTCAATGAATGTCGATAACTTGGCTTGCACCACCGACATAGTCTTCAAATAAATTAATATTAATGAAATCGCAAATCATTCGCAATCCATACAAATTCTGACTTTTCTTATTCGCTACAATTTTGTCTCGAATCTGCTGTTGATACTTATTTTTTTACACATAAATACAATTATTAATAGCACAAAAAAGTAAGTTAAGATTACTATAATTTTGAAGGTTAAAGTTCGAACTTTACATTTTCTGTAGAGAAAGGACAACTCATCGCGAACAGTTAAAGGAAATGTATAGGAGTTGATGAAGGAGCTTGAAGCCTATCTGAAATATAAAAATAAGCTTCGCTTTGTACCTTATCTCCAAGCGGATGTTTCTCGAAGAATTATGTTCTCGCAATATAAAATAAAATGTCATAATATCCATTTATTTAAACTGTTTATTAATGACGTTTATATGTCAACAAATGACAGCACCGATAGAAAAGTTCGAGAAATGGTAAGGAAGTTCAGGAATCGATAATATAGTTCATTCGGCGAATTTGATAATTGAAAATAATCCGAACTCGAAGTCACCGGGAGTCAAATATTGCGAGTTCCATAATCAACATGCTTATTTCTAAGGCTTAAAAATTCAAGTCTTACCTGATATTCGTACCCGGAAACGGATTAAACACGTGTATCTATCTAGTGTTGGTGACTAACAGCAATGAACTGTTTGTCTCCTGTTTGGTACTGTCTACAAAACAGCAAAGACGATTTTCCTAATACAGTAAACAAAGAAAAAAAAAAATAACCCAACTCTTTTTTTCCTTATTTGCATTCAAGAAAAACCCGAAACTAATAAGATTGTTCAACTAAGATAAATGGGTAGACGCGCTATCGATACAAATTTATGGATTAGCTTTATGGGTCATCAGTTCATCACTGCCTCATGGCATGCAAAAAAATCAAGGTGTGTTTTGTAGTACATTATAATACCAACACCAGATAGTTCGCTGCATCAAATTTAATCAGACTGTACAGCACATATTCACTCCCGCACATCATCTTTTAAACGATAATAATAATCAATAAGATCTAAAGTCGCTTTGACATTACCGTTTAAAGCGCATTAACACAAGAATTACGGTAATTACCTTCACTACTCTGATCAAGTTGATTGCAGTATGGTCGGTGGGTTGATTCAAAGCACAGGGTATTCAATTGATTAGAATGATCCGTTTCATCCAATCGAATTCAATCATATTTTAAACACCCTGTAAGTGTCAAGCTGTCATTTTGAAACGAAATATGTCATTTGCTTACGCATATTGATAACTCATAAACTATCAGTTCTAATGAGTCCACTTACTTGTTTCGAGGTGCTTTTATAGCGATATAAAAAGAACTTGTAAATGGGATGTCCAAAGCATTACACTGCAGCAAGTGGAATAGAGATAATATGAAGGCATTTTTGGTAAGATTCTCAAAATTTAACCATGGCTTATATCCTTTTGAAACTGTCATCGTTTTGCAGGTAATTTTTCTGGTATTGGTGTGCATTTGGAACGCAAGTGGACAGAACGATGGGAGATATCGTGCACCCACAACAAGGAGACGGGCAGGCTCTACATCCCTAGGTGATGGAAGATATCGTCCCAGCAACGATGGAAGGTATATCGGTGGCAATGATGGAAAGTACGTACATGTAGATAATCCCGGAGGAGCTTACACTGGCGGTGGCGGTGACTACGTACCAGAAAAGCCCAAACCTATACCAACTGCTCCCACACCAAGAAGGCCCCCAGTCGATCTTACCCCGAAAGCAATTAAACCGTCAGTTCAAGGCAAAGGAACAGGCCAAGGAGGTGGTGGATGGAAAATAATCCGTGACGACAATTCTGTGGAATCTGATGGATACCATTATCTGTGAGTTTGGTCTTAGCTTAATTTTACGATATTACCCGGGACTCAAACCACATTTGTCATCAATTTTGATAACTTCATCGCGCATAGTTTTAGGCGTTTTGTTAATTTTTGTTTTTATTTTTTTGTATTTTTTTCAGTTACGAAACCGAAAATGGAATTTTAGCTGAGGAACAAGGAAAAGTCCAACCACTGGATAATGGCGAGGAGGCACTCCGATCGACTGGTTTCTACGAATACACCGGCGATGATGGACTCCTGTATCGAGTTAATTATGTTGCAGACAATAATGGCTTTGTGCCAGAGGGCGAACACATCCCTAAGCCACCTCCGCATATTGCCAAGTTGTTAGCTTATTTGGCTGAAAACGCACCATCTAACCGAAGGAGGTAAATTCATCAGATTGAATTATTGTTTCAAGCAAATAACGAATCTCATTTTTTTTATAAATATAAAATTTGTATATTTAATTCTGAGTCTACGTACACCTTTAAGTAATCTTCAATAAAAAGTGCTTTTATGGTTTCTTAAACGAGTTGGTATTTATTATTTTTTTTTTTAGGTATTTACTGTGCGATCAAACGTGATTAGATTAATTTATCATCTTTGGAATCGGCTTAGAAGAATTTATAACATTTTTTGATTAAACCATTAACATGACATTAATGGTTTGCGATATTGCTGTGATGTTGATGCATAGAGTGTTAAATAAATTGTAAGAGGTCGTTGGCGTTTGTATGATGGGGTTAATGGCATTTAAAATGTTATAATTTATATGGTGGGCTGAAAATAAGTGGGGTTAGAAAAGTAAGGGACTTATGTAAATATTATGTCTATTAACAACAAATTTGAGTAACAGTCTGCACTGTTTGAAACTATTGGGTAGTTTAACTATGGGTGGCCACCTGACGAGAAAAGAACCAATCACGTCTCCAAACAAAGTATATCTACGTATAACTCATTGATGAATAATTTTAAACTGAAATTACTGTTATCTTGAGAGTTAAAATTAAAATTTTACCGATAACCTTACAAACCCATAAATACCAAAATCAAAGATACAAAGGTAGTAAAACTGTTTCTACAAATAAGAAAATAATAACAGCACATTCATAAAGATAGATAAAGTTATAAATATAGAAACGCAGATAAAATCATCGAATCATGTGATTTTTGATTTGGAAATAAATTTTAATCATTATCTATACAAATAAACTGTCATTTGACACTTTTCTTCTTAGTTGCTGTGAACTCACAAAATAAAATGAAAGGAATTTCGGTTTGTATTTCTAAAAATTAATTGAAAATAAAGGAAAAAGTTTTCAAAGGATTATCTTAATATTTTTATTATGATAGAATGATCTATGACAATTATGTGTGAAACAAAATATCAGCCAAATGCTCGCCACGGCTTCGGTGGCATACCTCTACCCGATGGTCCATATTTTCAATGACTCTGAGAAATAATTGAGGTTCAATGTCGTAAATGTGCCGAATTATCTCATCCTTTAGCTCTTGAATTGTTCTTGGCTTATTGACGTACACTTTTTCTTTTTTTTTTTTTAAATATCCCCAAAGAAAGAAGTCAAACTGTGTCGAATCATATGATCGTGGCGGCCAATTAATATCACCACGACCGACGTGAGATAACATAGCCATTGAATTTCTCGCGCTAAAGATCCATCGTTTCGTTGGCTGTGTGGCAAGTGGCACCATCCCGTTGGAAGCACATATCGTTCACGTCCATATGCTCAATTTTTGGCCACAAGAAGTCCGTTATCATCTCGTGATAGCGAACACCACTCACGGCAACTGCTTGGCCGACCTCATTTTCGAATAACTACCGCCCGATGACAACGCCGCCAGCACATAAACCGCACCAAACAGTCACTCTTTGTGAATGCATCGGCTTTTCAACAATCACTCGTGGATTCTCATTTGCCGAAATTCGGCAATTCCGCTTGTTAACGAATCCACAGAGGTGTAAGTGTGACCAGAAAAATCACGAAATGCATTTTGATTTCAACGCCCATTTTCGTAAAACGTTTCAACTATCCTAACGCGCTGCTCAATTGTGTACCTCTCTAAGGTTGAATTTGTCAAAACACTGAAACAAAGGAATGTCAAGTTAATTGGGGCAAAAAACTTGACGTTAAGGTGTGACTCACAATTAACATCGTGCGTTATGGTTGGATTTGAATTTTTGAACAACAACAACAACTTAAAGGTGCTACCACCAATTGTTTGCAAATTAATTTATAATTCGTTTATTTTGGCTAAAGATACAGCTGTTTCAAGGCGCTTAGAAAAATGCTGATGCTCCAAATGCATTTGGTAAACAAAAAACAACCCATTTTCGATCTGTGACGTCAGTGGGCTCAGGCGGCGGAATGCGTAGTGCATACCGCTTCTAAGACTGAGCAAATCTGATATCGTGGATTCGATCCCTATGGTGGGCATGTAGAAAGTTTTTCATAATTAAATTGGATTAAGGCTCAGCACCACTAATAAGAGGAGACTGATGATAGGCGGCTTGGCACCCCTTGAAACAGCTGTATCTCTAGCCAAAATAAACGAATTATAAATTAATTCGTAAACAATTGGTGGTAGCACCTTTAAGTTGTTGTTGTTGTTCAAAAATTCAATGAAACTGACGGAATAAAGAATAGTCAAGTCTAATTAACTGACATTCTAGTATAAATAGTACAATAAATAATAATAATAAGTTATGGTTGGACCACCCTTTATATACATATTCAATACTTCAAGGTTTAAAAAAAAATTGGTATACCTACAACCCGAGAACCTCATTTTTCATCCATTTGACTATTTGACGATACGTAAGAGTCAATGAAGAGCGCTACCGAGACTTCATTACCCATTTTTTTGACAAAAAATTGAGGATTTGGGCTAAGGCAAGCTATGGTTCCAGCAAAATGAGCCTAGATAACCACCCACATCAATCGATATTATACAATCGTTTTGATGATATGTTGCTTGGTCACCACGGAGTAAGTCCTTAAAGCTTCAGTTAGTTTGGATTAATAATTTGGCTTGTCGAGCTGGTAAAAGTAAATTAATTTTTAATATCACAAACAAATTAATTTTCGTAATGTTTTTTGTGTAAAAACTAGGGTAAGTAGGTACCTATTTGAAAATAAAAAATTCAGCCCCTCAACACCTTGCGAAGTATTTGTCTTAAAATATACCAATCGTACATCCCTGAAAATTTCTTTCAAACAGAAAATATAAAAACGTTACGAAGAGGGTAAATATGGTGAACACAGATTTTGTAATATTCAATTTTCTAAAAATACAAAATACATAAAATCATCAAGTTTCTAATTCGGAGATTGCACTTAAAATTATTTACCTACGTACAATTATGAAATTTTTTTTATTCAAAAATTTGAGTTTTAAAATAAGCTTTTGAAAAAAACTATTTATGAAAATGATTTAAATTTTAGAAAAGTAAAAAATATTTTAGTAAAAAATTGCCAGTTGAACTTGAATAATTCAAAATAGATTTAGTGATCGATAATTGGCATTTTATAATAGCGCTATGATGACACTTATTGTTGTCTGTTGTTTGATAAATGTTTTATGTGAAACGGTCGTGATATTTAATTTCCAAAATTTCTTATAATAAAGTGCGTTTTGTTCCTTTAGATGAAAATTGTGAATATGTAAAGGGTGTTTTTTAGAGGAATACAACTTTAATTTGGCAACACTATTTTAACTGGCGGCCATTTTGTCAGCTGTCAAGTGATTTATTTTGAGTTTGGTTTGGCATTTCAACATCAATAGAGACTGACGCCTGAACAACGCTACCAAATTGTGCCCAAATGGGCCCAAAACAAGATTGCCGCTGATCCCAATTTTCATAAGCGATTTTTTTTTAGCGTTGAAGCTCACTTTTGGTTGAATGGATACGTCAATAAACAAAACTGCAGTATTTGGAGTGATGATAATCCTCAAGTGTATGTTGAGACACCGTTACATCGACAAAAACTGATTGTTTGGTGTGCTTTATGGTTTGGTGGAATAATTGGTTCGTACTTCTTTAAAAACGATGCTGGCCAGAACGTTACAGTCAATGGTGACCGCTATAGAGCCATGATTACTGACTTTTTCGTTCATCAATTGAACAACCATGATGTGCAGGAGCTGTGGTTTCAACAAGACAGTGCAACATGTCACACACAGCTCGAGCCACAATTGATTTGTTGAATGAAACGTTTGCTAACCACGCATAGTTTCACGTTACGGACTTGTGAATTGGCCTCCAAGATCGTGCGATTTAACGCCGCTTGACTATTTTCTGGGGGGATATGTGAAGTTGCTAGTCTACGCCGATAAGCCCAAAACGTTAGACCACTTGGAGGACAACATTCGACTCGTTATTGCCGATATACGGCCACAAGTGTTGGAAAAAGTCATCGAAAATTGGACCTCCAGATTAGACTACGTCCGAGCCAGCCCTGGCGGTCATATGCCAGAAATCATATTTAAATTATAATTCCAGAAGATTATCTTTTGAATAAAGTAATTTTCATGTCAATTTAAAAAAAAAAAAAAAATCTATCTTTGTTTTATTTCATTTCAAAGTTCAGTCATATTTAATGCCAGTTAATTTTTGTATTTACATATATTTAATGTAATATATTTAGGTATCACAACATAATTTTTAATATTGATTTGTTTGTATTTATCATCATAATTTACCTTCTATATTTAGTAAAAATTCTTAAAGTTAATTAAACTTATTGTAGTTTTTCTTACATAAATGTGCACAGTTGAAATCCCAATTCAATTTGATTAATAGAATAATAGAATTGTTTATTATATTTCTCAATTAAAAAAAAAAAGAATTGACTGTTTAAAATTTATTATTTAAACAAAAAAAAAAGAAAAACATTAATTTTTCACTTCACGTATTTTTGTATTATTTTTCAATAGATAATCTAGAATATTTTGTATAGATCGGTGAATGTGTTTGCCCTGAAAAAAAAAAAAAAAACCAAAATCAAATATTCAGTCTGACAAAATTTGTTAAAAAATTATCGCTTCCTTTACCTTCGGATAGAAGCCATTTTCATTGGCCACATAATCCACTTCATAAACAGTTCCATCATCGCCTTCATACTGATAGAATCCATCAACCCGAATTGCTGACGTATTTTCACTCAATTGTGCCAATTTTCCGATTTCTTGAGCCAGGATCTTATTTTCTGTCTCATAAAAAAAGCTATAACGAGTTCTGCCATCTTTACTCCATTGAAACTGTATTATTCTCCAGCCATCCTTATCATATTTCAATTTTGGTGCATAGGTATGTTGGCCTGGATGCCAGTCCTGTGGAATGTAGTTTGGAATCGATGACGATGAATTGTATTGTGATGAGGCATATGGAGCTCTTTCTTCGTAGGTATCTGGCTCTTCCCATGTTCCGGAGTCTCCATCCTGTTGCCAATATTTCGTTCGATAGTTTTCATCGCCGTGTAAGTATTTTTCACCTCGATCACCATATCCACCATCATATGGCACAGGGATGTGTTGATATTTCCCTCGATTGTCTGGCATGTATTTTCCGGATACTCCGAATATCTGGGGATTGTAACGGCCCGTTCGAACGAAACCCTTTGATTCGTCCTGGGCATACACTACAACGACAAAAAACAGAATAATCTGGCCCGCAAAGTTTTTTATGATTTAATTTTTTGACAATTAATTAATTTAAGACAATTGTCGATTTTAAATAAAATTTACACAAACTCACAACTACTACAGTCCTCAAATAGCCGCTTACCGTTAAACTAAACATTTTGACCGATGACCTAAAGAAGATCAGCAACAAGTTGCAGCAGCAAAAAAAGGATCGGATTATTCAAAAATAAATAAATCATTAAATGTTGCAAACGCGTTTTGCCGCGACTACTGAAACACTTAACACCTTACTAGCTCACAATCAAATGAAGCTATTCCCGAGATGCACTTGCAGTTTTAAATTAAGACATTTGCATTTTAATATGAGAATAAAAATTTCATATAGCTACAAAAAATCAGAATTAATAATAATATTGTTTTGCTAGCTGTTGACGCCATACCGTGCGGGGTGCGGCGGCCGGCGTGGCATGGTATAATGTTGTTGTAAAATGTGCCAACCTATGAATTCTCAAACAATTAAGTTGAAAATTAATTGGTATGGAAAAGACATTTGAACAGGTTTGGATACAATAATAGCCAAGTTAGTTACGGAAATTCTTTTATCAATAGGAGGCTTTTCATGTCAATAATTCGAGGTATAAAAATAAGGAAATGCCTGTAAAATATTGTGTAAGGCTTTTTTGATTGCAGCCTTAGCGTATACATGTACCTATATGTATAAATCTTCCGGAAGTTTAATTAAAAGTTTAATATAATTAAAAACAAATACACCTCCCTATCGTTCAATACCATTATGGCAGCTAAGACAATATATTTTGGTTTGGGATTGTAAATTTAGCCCCCTTTTTATATTTCTTATTTTATGTTACATATACACATACAGTGTCGGCCAAAACTAAAGCACATTTTTGAATTTTATAAAAAAAAATATGCATGACTTGATCGCACGAACTTGCTCTTGTGGTTAAATACTGTATGTAACCCAACATTGAACGAGTAAATATTAAAAGAGTCGAAAACCCTAAAAAAAATTGATTTTTCGTTTGATTCGTTTTTTTTTTTTATAAAATAAAGTTTTTTAAAATTTTTAAATGCATTATGGTTTAAATTATTGATAAGCATCAGATTGCAAAATTATAACAAAATCGATTTAACCATGGCAAAGATATAAGCGAATAACCAAAAAAAATAAGACCATTTTCTCAAAAAAACGTTGAACACCTAATTCCGTAATGTGATTTTTTTGAGAAAAACCTGAAATGCAGTTTTCTTACAATTAATTTGGTTATTACAGGTACGAAGTTTAATTAAAATCATCAAAGCTATTTTCGAGAAAATTGGAAGAAACCAAAATATTTGCATGGCAGCTAACCGTTCTAGATGAGCTAAAAGAAAAAATCCAATTTTCCCTCTAGGGAATCACATAAAAATGCTCTGTACCAAATTTCATGTAAATCGGTCCACCCGTTAAGGTTCTAGCTCAAATTACAGTGGACGCACCGACGCACAGACGCAAAAACCGACGTACGGCATGACGAAAACTACTTTTTCGGACTTCTCGATTATCGTAGTGTTAGTTTTGATTAAAACCTCGAATTTTTTTTTTTTTACACGAAACCAATACTTGCCCTATAGAGCAAGTAATAAACACAAAAACATGTTCTTTTACTAATATTTAGTGGCATAGCAATTATTTTCAATTATTGCACCACATCAACTAGCCACGGAGACAAAAATATTTTCAATTTTATGCATGAGGATATTTACCAGGCAATTTGAGAAATAATCGAAATTCGTACAATGAATTTTCAGAATTAAAATTTCTTATAGAGTATCTAAGGAGTTGATATCAGGGTTTTCGTTAAGTCAAT
This sequence comes from Leucozona laternaria, assembly GCA_932273885.2. Classification (NCBI taxonomy): domain Eukaryota; kingdom Metazoa; phylum Arthropoda; class Insecta; order Diptera; family Syrphidae; genus Leucozona; species Leucozona laternaria. The sequence continues at coordinate 10,536,446 of OW026368.1, forward strand.
GTAACACAAGTTAAGTGGTATGTTTGGGATTGTTGTCATGTTGGAATAGCCTTCACAATGGCATATTTTCTTCAGCATGAGGAAGCAGACCATTTTGAAGAATCTCCTGATACATGAAACGATTCATTACACCATTTACCTTGTGACTTGGGAAGTACGCTTGACTGGAAAAACATCCCCAGACAAAAGTATGCCTCCATCAAGTTCAAATAAAGGGTTTTCCAATAAGAGGTGTTATTTTGATATTCAAAGAAAAATGGCATTTTTTGAGATAAATGATCGGATATTTCATTATAAAGAGGAAGGTATGCCGTTAATAATGGAACACAACATCAGCCAAATGGCCGCCACGACCACGCTTACAGGACCATATTTTTTTTCATGAAATTTTCCATAACCAAATCGCAAAGTGGCTGCCCTATGTCCTCGATAGCCTCACGAATTCCATCTTTGAGGTCTTGAATCGACGCTGGGCTGTTGTCGTAGACCTTATCTTTCACGTGGCCCCAAAGGAAGAAGTCGCAAGGTGTTAAATCACAAGATCTCGGTGGCCAATTGTGATCACCTCTTCGAGAGATAACACGGTCCGGAAACTTTTCCCGTTAAAGATCGATGGTTTCATTGCTTGTGTGGCACGTAGCGCCGTCTTGTTGAAAGGAAACGTTGTCCAGATCAATACTATCCAATTCCGGCCATAAAAAATCATTAATCATCTCTCGATAGCGCAATCCATTGACCGTAACTGTTGCTCCAGCCTCATTTTCGAAAAAGTAAGTTCCAATGACCCCGCCGGACCATAAACCGCACCAAACAGTCACGCGTTGAGGATGGAGAGGCTTTTCAACAATAACTCTTGGGTTTTCCGAGCCCCAGATGCCACAGTTTTGCTTGTTGACGTAGCCTCCGAGGTGGAAATGGGCCTCATCAGTCAAGATGATTTTTCGATGAAATTGCGGATCATTTTCATGCATTTCAAGGACCCAATCAGCAAAGACACGACGTTGTTGATGATCAGCCGGCTTGAGTTCTTGTGTTAACTGAACTTTATAAGCCTTAAGACCCAAGTCTTTATTCAAAATACGGTGTAATGACGTTTGTGGAATGCCTAATTCCAAAGAACGACGAGGAATGGACAAACCTGGGCTTTCTTCAACACTTTGGGCTACAACAGCAATATTCTCAGTTGTTCTTGAGCGACGTGCACGGGTTTTATTCTTCACATCACTAACTTGTCCCAACAGCTCGAATTTGTCCACCAATTTCTGTATTGCGGTCCGACAAGGTGCTTCACGACGACCCAAAAATGTTTTAGTTTTCTCTGCCAAATTTTCACCATTTTTACAGTGATTTTTAATAATTTCAATGCATTGTTGAAGCGTGTATCGTTCCATATTTATTAATGGCGTAGTTTCTACTTGTCAAATGTCAAAAAATGACAGCTTCAAAAGTGACAGCTACCGAAATAGCGGACTATTCAAAATAACACCTCTTATTGGAAAACCCTTTAGTCTCTTTGTGAAACAAAAGATTTAGGCGTTTGCCCTCTATCCTGTGTACCTTACGAAATCAGAGAAGATAACCGTTTTCCACTCTGCCGCAGTCCAGTTTAAGTGCGTCTTCGCAAACTCCAGTCTTACACGTCGATTTATCTGAGAAATAAATGGCTTTTCCACAGATAATCCTGCTTGAGATCTCTAAGCCTTTTTTATTATTTATATTTTGTGTCTATATGAAAGGATCTGTTTTGATATCCCTGATGATTCTTTTATCTCTGCGACTGATATTTTTACAAGGTCTATCGCCACTATGGACCGTTTTGACATTTCCCCATGCATGAAATTGAGCTATATTTTGCGATGTTATTGATTCACCGTAATTGAAATCAGACACTTTTTTTTCTTTTAATCTTTTTATCACTTTTTATATAAATTATAATACTCGATCTGAAACGGGACCGATTACCCACAAATAATTATTGTTTTGTATTATTTCGATCATGCTTGAGTAGAAAGAAACAATTTAATTTAAAAGTAAGAGTAAAAATTGACTTAATTCAGGAGTGTTTTTTAATAAAATAAGGTCCATGTGCTTTAGTTTTGTCCACTTACTTTTTAATTAGTTCTGAATTATTTGTTGATTTTTAAATAAGTGATGAGTTATAATAAAATTAATTTTTTTAAATGATCTAAGTTTGGTTTCAGCAAATGGGCCTAAATGATGAAGTTTATTTTCATTCCTGGGTAAAGCTCATAGAGTAAATTTTCAATTTAATCAGGTACTAACTTTAACTTGTAGAAGATGAATGTATGTGAAAAATAATCTCAGACATTTTTTTAAATCAAATATCACTAACAAAACGGTCCATGGGTTAATTCAAAATATTTAATCCCCTTTACTGAGCAAATAATAATAAAAAAAAAACCAGTAGTATTTCGATACAATTTTTAGATACAAAATATTTGATAATCCTGTGTATCTTTCCTTAACAAATTTGTGTTATAAAATATTTATCATACATAACTTAAGACTATTAAATTAACACAAATCAAAACGACTTATTATCAATAAACCCATTGTTTTAAACTGGCTGGTGTGCGCCTGCAATATTGCTCACAAATCAGTTTAATTTTATTGTGAAATTACTACGGAGTATAAAATATAATTCTTATTTTAAACTTGATTGTAAGCGAGTTTATAGTAATGAGTATAGATGTCTCCTGATTAAAAAAGATGATCAATAATTATCAGCACAAACATCTTTGTTGACTCATTTCAGGTAAATTTATTTTAAAAAAGAATGCAGTAAGTTAGATCTGTCAATATTTGTGAAAAAAAAACATTTACAATTGACCACAAATATCTTTATTTTTCAAATATGAAACGGTAAACAATTTAGTAAGATTTAAATGAAGAATTTACCTATAATTTTTGTTGAATACTATTTATTAATATTAAAACTATAACTGTCATTTTATGGATACAAACTACCAACGTTAGCGCATCTAATTTTGAACTACAATATAAAATTTAACTAATAAAAAAAAATTACACATCACAACCATTCCGGAAATATTTTCAAGCATAACTAATCAAATATCTATTTACAAAGATCCATAAATCGCATTTTTATTGCAAAAAGGGCGTGTTTATTACTACAGGTATTTAAATAGAAATACTTTGACATCAAGGAAGCTTGTTAACTTTATAGGTTGATGGGCCCATACTGCTGTTTTATTGCCAATTAAATTGAATTTTTTTATAGTTTAACTATCTAATATTTTATTTGAGTGGTTTTATTATTTGTTTTGTAAAGGGTGAGTTTTAAGCTGGTTTGGTTTGGGCAACACTGGTTTTGACAGCTGACGTGTGTTTAGTACCTTGTGTCACTGTCAAACAGCTTCAGTTTGGTTTGCAATTTAACCATGGATCGTCTTACAAATGAACAACGCTTGCAAATTATTGAATTTTACTATCAAAATTCGTGCTCGGTTCGAAATGTTCATCGCGCGCTGCTTGTGTTCAGCGATGAGGCTCATTTTTGGTTGAATGGGTACGTAAATAAGCAAAATTGCCGCATTTGGAGTGAAGATCAGCCAGAAGCATTGCAACAGCTACCAATGCATCCCGAAAAAGCCACTGTTTGGTGCGGTTTATGGGCCGGCGGCATTATTGGGCCTATTTCTTCAAAGATGATGCGAATCGCAGCGTTACTGTCAATGGTGAACGCTACCGAGCGATGATAACAAACTTTTTTTTGCCCGAAATGGAAGTTCTTGACTTGCATGATATGTGGTTTCAACAAGACGGTGCCACATGCCACACAGCACGCGAAACAATGGCGCAATTGCGAGGCGAGTTTGGTGAACAGTTAATTTCACGTTTCGGGCCGGTCAATTGGCCGCCTAGATCGTGCGATTTGACACCATTAGATTATTTTTTGTGGGGGTATGTCAAAGCTAATGTCTATAGGGACAAGCCCGCTTCGATTGACGCACTGGAAGCCAACATCCATGCATTCATTCGTGAGATACCGGCCGATATGTGTGAAAGAGGATGCCAAAATTGGACTCAGCGGATGGGCTACCTGAGACGCAGCCGCGGTCAACATTTGCATGAATTATCTTTAAACATTAAATTGCAAGGTTCAAACTATCGATTCAAATAAATATTTTATTCATTTTTTCGAATTTTTTGTGTTTTTTTTTTTTTAAAAAGTTCTAAACCTCTTAAAAAATCACCCTTTATCTTGTTTACAATGGAAACAAGTATAATAATCGTACTTTTGTAATGGGTGGTTCATTTAGAGGTACTTTTAACTTTGAAAATCAGAAAAGAATTAGAATCAGATGAATTTTTATTAACAAATAAATGAATAATTTACATAAAATTTTTTTTTTATAAGATTTTAAAGCATGGCTATAAGCTGCCTAAATTAAGAACACTAACACATTCATCAAACGGCAGATAACTCCTTCTAAAATAAAGTCTGCGAATTTCTTGTAAATATAGGACAAACTGCTAAGAAATGGAAGGCGTTTTCATTTTGGTTTAAATTGCACAGAGAACAAATAGGGTTAATGTCTGTTCGATATTGTATGAAATTAAGTTCGAGAATTTCCGTTCTGATTATAAAAATAAGACTCATGTCTGTTAACAGTTCTCTTACATTGTTATACAGTCTCGAGCCAACATACATTCCTAAATGCGCGTCCCAAAATCCTTCAACGCTTGACATTTTTGTTTCAAATAATGGATATCGTTTTTCGCAGCCAGTCACACTTAATGCTCTAAGTTCTAGACACTTGCTAGTCTGTACTTCCATTCAGAGTTCTGTAAGCCAAAATAATCTGATTCCTGTCAGTTATAACTATTCCGCTGCAAACTGGTATCGATACAGTTCATATGTTGCTGAAAATTTAAACCAATATACGTCATCGGTTGACTGTATTACTTCGTCTGTACAGATTGATGGCCTCATAGAATCTTTTATGGCAGTAGTAAATAGAGCGGCTGAATTGTCTATTCCTAAGACCCAATCTTTTCATTCAAACCAACTGATTTTGCCTGAATCTATATTAAGATTGATTAGTTTGCGAAATTCGGAAAGAAGAAAATCGATGCGATTAAGACTAGAGATTTTTAAGAATAATGTTAAGATTTTGAACAAAATAATTAAAAATGAAATAGATATTTTCAAAAATAAGAATTGGAATAACCTCCTATCTAGTTTTGATAAGGGATCTAAACCTTTTTGGAAGGTTTCAAAAGTAATCAAGAAAAAAAGCTCAATCATTCCGCCTCTACGAGTTAATGACAAAGTTTTTGTTACTCAAGTTAAAAAGTTACTGAAAATATTGTAAATGACAAACTTATTGAGCTCAATTCTTTACCAACTAACGTAAATAGAAACAATTTTTTTTAAAATAGTTCAGTGAAGGAATTAATTAAACAATTAAAATCCGAAAAATCAACTGGGCTTGATGGTATATGAGCAACAGATTACTTAAAGCCTTACCTTCAACGGCGATGAAATTCCTAACAATGGTTTTCAATTATTGTTTGATCCTCTCGTATTTCCCTAATGATTGGAAAATAGGAAAAGTTTTAGCTATCTGCAAACCTGGTTAGGCTAAGGATAATCCTTATAGTTACAGTTTGAAAAACTTATTAAACAACGTCTATTAAACCATATAGAGGATGCGTGCATATACCCTAATGAGCAGTTTGGTTTTCGAGCTGGCCACTTCACAAGCCATCAAATCTTAAGAATTAAAAATCACGTGAAAAGTAACCTTAAATCTAAATTATCGACTGGTCTAGTACTTTTAGACATCGAAAAGGCCTTCGACAGTATGTGGCACCAGGGGTTAATTTACAATGTTTAATTTTCCGACATATCTGGTTAAATTAGTACGGAGTTTTTTACTAAACAGAAAGTTTGCTGTATATGCAGGTACTGTAAAGTCTTCACTATATGATATAGTAAGTGGAGTTGCACAGGGTTCTGTGCTGGGACCCATACTTTTCAACGTGTATATGTCTGACATCCCATCTTTGGATGTAAACACTAAATTAGCTATGTTTGCAGATGACACAGCCCTTTTTGCCTCTAGCTTATTGCCTCAAAACGCTCTCGAAAGTTTACAATGCTCACTAAACATCTTACAAACCTTTTTTCACAGGTGGAAAATCAAAGTAAATGCTCAAAAATCACAGGCAATCTGGTTTTCTAGGCTTTCTAGATTTCTTGCCACAAACAATGTTACCGCTAAACTTTACTGATATCGCATGCTCTGAGAGCTGTAAATATCTAGGTCTTACACTCGATAAGAAACTCAAATCTTTTAATACGAATTTTATACCCTTTCACTAATCGTAAATCGGGTCTTAGCACGTATACAAAAATTCTCATGTTCAAAACTTTTTTCCAGCCTATACTCACATATGGTGCTCCAGTGTGGTTTCACTGTGCTGAGGCCCATTTAAAAAAGTTGCAAAGAGTGCAAAACAAAATATTAAAGTTAATGCTAAACTTGCCATGGCATTTTTCAACAGTTAGGCTTCATGATAAAGCTAATGTTAAGCAAATTAAGCTTGTACTATATAAATTACAAGACAACTTTTATAGAAGATGTTCTTATTCTGATAATGAGCTAATTCTTAATCTCTTGAATTAGATTTATATATATTGTTTTTTTTTTTTTTTTTTTATTTTTTATTTATAAATCGCATTTGGGTTTATGTGCAATTTTAGTTTTTAAGTATTATATAAGGGTTTTTTTTTCTTGTAGCTTGTAGACTCATGTCTGATATAGAGATAGCATTTCTAAAGTAGTTGTTATCACCCAAATTAAAACTTGAATTCCTGTATAAAGCCCTAGAAGTTGACTCCCTATAGCTCTATCAAGGTTGATCTGATACATTTTTTCATCTCCTATTGAAATACAATCATACAAAATATGTTGCCAATCTAAAACATTGTTTGGCACTCAAATTCAATGGAACACGATGTTCCAAGGCAAGTTCTTGCCAATTTTTAAAGGGAATATAACCACATTAAAGAGAAACACGTAATATTCTTTTATGTTAGTTGTTATCAGGCCTTTTCATAACTTTAGACAAGAAATCAGCATTAGCCTTCAAATTTCTTCAAGCTTCTTCATTCATTGGTATCCATAAACTTCGTTATACCATAGCAAAAGCAACTGTTTATGGTGGCGTCAAATTCTTTGAACTTCGATGTCGGGTCTACAAGATAATTTAAAAAAAAAAAATGGTGCCCACATTGTGTTTATTGCTACTTTTGTTACAGACGATTTTTCTTTTAAATGAACCCGTATACTTAGATTATGTGAAATAAAGAAGCCAAGGTATGTATTTGTAATTATTAACGGCTTTTATGGTGGCACCATCTAATGTCCAGTTCCTTGAGTTTCTATCACGACTATGCGAGTCCTAAAGATCATGATCTTAGATTTGACTGCATTAATTTTGAGATCCAATAAGTCACAGAAAATTTTCAGCTTATTTACTTGGAGCTGTAGTGTTGTTGGGTTATCAGCAAAAATAACGAGGTCATCTACTTTCAACAAGAATTTTACACATATTCCCAAAGGAAACCCTACCTGGTAGATGACTCTCGATATCGTTGATAAACAAAGCGAACATTAACCGACTCAAAACACAACCTTGCAGGACACCTGTTTCAGATCTAAAAGAATATGACTGTTTCTTACCGCTGCATACCACTGCCGACATATCTAGTAAAATCTATAAAAGTGACCTTCTATTAATGTTATCAAAATAAATAAAGCCACTAACGAGAAAGTTGAAACTAAGCAAATGGTTCTATGGCTTCTAGGGTGTTAAAAAAGTTTTCATATATTTTTATACCAAAATTAATTAATACTGATTTAAATAATTCAACAAATAACTAATTTTATCAAAACCCTTTGATCAGTTTTCCAGACAACAAAGATATTGTGGTATGACAAGGTACCGTTAGATTAAGAGCTCAAAAAATGTAGATTTCCCACTGAGTGAAGACCTAAAACCGCTTCAACACTTTAGGCTGTATTTCGAGGTACAGACTGACAGAATCGTCATCATTCTAATGTTGATGAAACGATTTTTAGAACTTAATCGTTTTTAAAATATCAAGTTTGCAAAAAAAAAAAAATGTTTGATATGGAAAAGCTGTTGATTTTTTCGGAAGCCTCTGAATACAAAATTTTATTAAAATCGATTAAGACAATAATGCGAAAGTCGAAAATCAAATACACAATTTAATAATGACTTTTGAATAAAAAGAAAAAGTATTCACATTATTTTTGTAAATTTTATTTAATTAAATTCAATTAAAAGTACATAATTTGTGACCTGTAATTCAATTCGTTTCACCTTTCAGGCACGATAGTTGGAGTGATTCGGCATCACTACTTTATTGCGATGCTGATGCTGATTAAACAGCTGTTGCCTGATCGGTTTTATCTGTTTTACGTTAAAAAACATTTTATGGCTTTAAATTATCATTGATGGTAGTAATATTATTAAAATCTTAAAAACTGGGACATTGGTTCTTGCCCTAGACCTGGGAAATAAGTTCTGGCCTTGGGTCTAGAACTGGGACGAGGTTCTGGATCTGGAACAAAGCTTCTGGAGGTGTATCTGAAACCGTGACAAAGGAACATTTTTTTTTTTGAAATAAAACATTTTTAATAAACTTTGTTTTACAAATTAAAAAATAAATGCTTTTTTAACTCCCTTTTTCGGTTCTCTAAACAACTCACGTATAACTCCATTCAGTCGCCAGGCAGGCGTCTATGTCAACAGTTTTCAACTAAAATTATACCTACTCCTTTTTCAATTTTTTTCAAAAAACTCAATTTTTTTCCCTTTTTGAATTTTTTTGTCAAAAAAAAAGCTGAGGAAAAAATATGTTTTTTTTTAATTTTTCCAAAAAAAAGTTAATTTTTTTAAAGTATTTTTTTTTCAAAACAAAAATTCCATCATTGTACAGGTCCAGAAAAAGATTATATTCGAAATCACCAACATTCTTCCAATTGTATTATTTTATTCAAATTCTTCCAATTCAATTCAAAATTCTTCCAATCGTATTTTCGGCGTACTGCGGGATTTCGTGACGATCCCATCAACAACTTAGCTTAAAGTTTGCGCATCAGTTTATGAAACTTGGCAAAAATGCACAGTTGGCGTCTAAAGTGATGCTAAATGTTTGCGTTTGTGAACCTTTGACTTTAAGGATCGAGCATCATTATTGCAGTGATGCGTTCATGAATTTACACTTGGGCTCATCAGTTTAACGTTGAAGTTCTCTTCTAAGATGCAATATTTTTGCACATGGTTACCGTCAGTTATAAAGATCGACAAAACAAACCAACCTGCAAAAATACTTTTTATAATATTGTTTCCTACTAAAACGTACTAATTTTGGCACACAGAAACAATTTTATCAAAATATAAAGAGTCGTTTTCGATCAAAATCAGATTTTCAGTTATTTTTGGTTCTAAAATATTTTTTTTTAAATCTTCTACATAGTTTGCTTAAAATTCTTGGAGTCAACTTTCTGGAGAAGTGAACAATATTTTTTTAAATTCAGTGAAAGCTCCCTACGGCCGGTGGACACTGATGTTGACAATTTTGTTTGTTCGTCTTCGAAAACAATTTTTGTTAAGAAAACTATATACTTCTTCATGAAAAAAAATAATATCTCAAATGCTTGAGCAGTGTCTGCTTATGAGAAAAAAAAAACTTTATTAAAAAAAAAGGGATTAGCATATCCATATTCTCGAATTTTCTTATTCTAGTCCGAGTATTTTAACAGAATAGAGCTTGAAACACAATCCAAAAATTTCTTCTATCTGTCCCAGAATTTTTAATTTGAATTTTAATTTGCGACTCTTTGACGGTGTTCACATTGGACTCACTCCGCGCCACTCAAATTGACATTTCTTTGTTTTATCTCACTCCAACTCATGATGAGAAAGAGAGAGTCTAGTGAGGCAGGATTTTTTCAAAAAAATCAAAAAATCCTGCCTCACTTTCTAATATAGTTGTGTAGAGTGAGATAAAAGAAAGAGATGTCAAAATGAGTCGCGCCTAGTGAGTCCAATGTGAACACCGTCTTTCATCTTTCATAGTTCAACAAGTTATGATTTACTTTCCAAAAAATTACCGAAATTGATCTTATAAAGGGTGTTTGTTTTAGAGGTAGGTATATAACTTTAGGTTGGCAGCATTGTTTTCATTGACAGCCATTTTTTCATCTGCCATGTTTTTTTCCTTTAAGCGAGAAACAGATTGGCACAGCAACTTCAACAGCAACTTTGGCAGCAACGAAAACTTTGACATCAAAAGTCATGTAAAATAGATTACCAACGTGAATAGCGCTTTTGACAGCATAAAAACATATATAAAATTTGTCACATTTTCATTTTTTAGTGTTGATAAACCTGAAAAAAATCGCTTTAAAGTTGGCATCATTTGCACAGCAACATCGATTTTAGGGTTTAGGTCTAACGTTGATGTCGATGTCGATGTTGTGGTGTTAATATATTCAAAGCCATTTAAAACCACTAGCTCTAAAATGAGTGATGCGGTTGTCAAAATTGCTGTTGAAGTTGCTGTGCCAATCTGTTTCTCGCATTATTATTATTATTATTATTAATATCTTTTTTTTTTTCATATTAAAATATTACATAAATTAGATATAAAGATTTACAAAAGCATGGCTTCGTGAGCCGTCTGCCAGTCAAAAAAAAATTAGCATTACAAAAGAGAGATTTATAACTTTTGTTTTGTATACATAAAGAAAACTAAAATACTTATTTGATTTTCAATGTGTTATCGATATAAACAGTAAAAAAGAAAACTTTATGCTTAAAAACAGTTAAAAGAATAAAATACAATGAATAGATTAACTAAGTAATACAATTTCAATAGAGTTACTTTTATTTGGCTTTTAGTTTAACTAAAACAAAATTTCTATTATTGATCGGGACTCAAAACAGATTCAAATACGTATTTCGGTAATTTCTTGCATGTAAAACATAGCGTATAAGTGGTTTCCAACCGTGATCTTCATTTAGAACTCTAATGCATTCTTCAAAAGTAAGAAAACTGGATCTTAGATGGAGCCTTCGGATCTCTTGCAAAATCGGACATACCGCTAAAAAATGTAAAACGTCTTCGTTCTGATGAAGGTTACACAGTGAGCAAATGGGGTCTATATCAGTTCTAAATGGCCTATAATTGAGTTCCAACATTTCAGTTCGAACTTTGAAAATTAAACCCATTTCAAAAGCTGAAAACTCATCTCTAAAATAGTTTTTCTCACCCAGTCTTAGATTAAGTTGTCTTTAAATAGAACGAGATTCTGATACGCTTGCCCTTTCAAGGCAATAACGATACATTTTATCATCTACTTGAGATATGCAATCATAAAAAGCATTTTTCAGATCTTCAAGATTTTCCACTGAAAATGACACAGCAAAGTTATGAGTTACGGCAAGATCATACCAGTTTTTGATTGGACTATATCCACATTGAAATGATATCATTAAAATTCTTTTTTGGAGATTCTGATCCGACCGTTTCATAACTCTGATGATATAATCAGCATTTGACTTTAAGTTTCTAAGAAATATTGGGGGTAAACCAGATTCCACATGGATGGCGTAGCTAGGGGTGTTGATAGGCAACTTAAAAATGCGCTTAAAAAAGTATCTTTGTATAGCTTCAATTTCATCAATCCGTTGAAACCCATAAACTTCATTTCCATAACAAAAACAACTGTTTATTGTGGCGTTATAAACCTTAAATTTAGATATTGGGTCTACATATTTGTTGGTAAAAAATTCTGACCACATTGTGTTTATAGCTATTTTAGCCACATTTGCTTTTTCCTTAATATGTGCTCGAATATTTAAGTTATAAGTGAACAAGTAACCCAAATATTTAAGTTCGCTGACAACTTCTATTGTTTGACCATCTAACATCCAGTTACGTCCGTAGTTAATAAATAGATCGATTTTGGGATCTGAAAAACATTATTTTAGATTTGGATGTATTGGTCTTGAGATCCCACATATTACAGTAGTTTTTCAACTTATTAATTTGTAGTTGCAAAGTTAACGGATTCTCAGATAAAATTACCATATCATCGGCGTAGAGCAACACTTTAATTGTCAGATCTCCAAAACCAATCCCACCTGGAATATGATGTTCAACATCATTTATAAATAACGCAAACATTAACGGACTCAAAATGCAACCTTGCGGTACACCTGTTTCGCAATTAAATACCCTGGACGTGTTTTTACCGTTATGTACTACTGCAGTCATGTTTCCCAAAAGTTTTTCGTAGACTTTGATAAATTTTGTTGAAAGTCCTATAGTTGAAAGCTTAAAGATTAATGACCTCCGGTTAATAGTGTCGAGAGCTGCCTTCAGATCTAAAAAAAAGGCGTACAAACATTTTTTTTTTATCAATTGAACGCCTCGGTGCAGTATTTAGCACAAAAATTTGGTCGACCGTGGAAAGGTTGGCTCGAAAACCAGCCTGAAAACAACTATGCTCAGCCCAATTGACGAGTCTGTCATATAGAATTTTAGTAAAAATTTTTCTTAGAGAGTTCAGAACAGCAATACTTCTATAGTTTTCAGGCATTTCTCGATTACCTTTCTTCAAAATGGCCGAAATTTTCGAAAGCAGAAAATTTTTGGGTACGATCTCGTCATTAAAAATCTTATTAAAAAATACTAATATGTTCTCTAAGAACTCTGGGGTTGCGTTTTTATAAAATTCTACGGGAATACCATCTACACCGGAGGCTTTATTGTTTTTATTTTATTTAAGGCGGTAATAAGTTCGAACATTGAAAATTGGCGGTCCAAATCTGAAACAATAACACTTGGGAGAGCAAAACTAATTATATTTTGATGGGGTTCAGGTAATAAGAGTTTCTTGCATTAGTTTGTTTCGCCATTTCATCATGAATCAACGACTTCCACTGGGCACAGCGTACATTTGGTGAATGGGCTCGATTGCTGTTAATCCCGATGAAGCAATGAAGCTCAATTTTGGTTTAATAACTACGTCAATTAGCAACTGGAGTGTAGAGGATTACAGTCAATGGAGACCCTTGTAGAGCCATGATCAACGACTTTTTTGTTCCTGAATTGAATCGCCTTGATTTGGGGGAGCTGTGGTTTCAACAAGACGACACAACATGTCATACAGCACGTGCCACAATTGATTTGTTGCAGGAAAAGTATAGTGAGGGCATAATTTCGCGTTTTGGGCCTATGAGTCGTGCGATTTAACACCGATAGACTATTTTCTGTGGAGGTATGTGAAGTCGCTAGTCTACACCAATAAGCCAGAGACGATTGACGACTTGGAAAACAGCATTAGCCTCGTTATTGCCGCTGTATGCACGCAAATGCTGCAAAGAGTGATAGAATTTTGGACCTCAAGTTTTGGTCTACATCTAAGTGAGCCACGGTGGCCATATCCCAGAAATCATATTAAAATAAAAATGTGTTTTATTGCATTTTATATTTCTGTACCTACCTCTAAAAAGACACCCTTTATAAAATCTGACAAATATTAATTAATCCACTGTGTCCACTTAAGAGAGAGGCCAAACTGTTTTGTGGATACTTAAATTGGCAGTGTAATTATTACCATGAAAAACTATGTATTTAATTCCGTACGTTGAAATCTGTCCGCTTCTGAAAAGTGTCCATTAGAGGAAATTACACTATGTGTATAAGGTGTGGGTAATAACTAATAAGGCCTAGCTAAGGGAGATTTGAAATAATACATAGTAGGCTGGCCGTGAGTGTCTACTACTATTTTAACTTGATTTTTTGAAACTTACACCTTATTAGCCGACAGGCCTTATTACCCGCACGTTCCTTATGTGTGCATAACGCAAGACAACATATAGAACAAATATTATTTTAATGCACCAGTAAATGTACACTTTTCAATAATGACGTCCCGAAAATCAAAAAAACTTAAGCAATCTTCAAAGAAACTATTTCAGATATAAAAACAATCTCTATAAGGTATTATTTACGTCAAGGCACTATCACCACGCAACGTTTAAGATAAATTTTGGAAAAAAAAAGTGAAGGAAGCATCCAAAATAGAATCTTTCTATATTTCCACAGCCAGTTATACAACTTTGGGTGTTTTTATTTTTAATGTGACATTTTTAAGTATTCATTTTTTTTAAATATAAATTAAAAAAAAAAAACCCAACAAAAAAGGACATTCAACAATAAACTTAAAACAAACTGGTAATAAAAATAATTAATTTTAATGAGAAAACAACAAAAAAAATACTCGTTCAACTTGAACCCCTTGTTCATAAAAATCGTTTGAATTCCATTCAAAGCCGTTAAACTTTGTCTTGAGATGTCTCCCAGTGTCATCAACAGATATGTATAGGAAAAAAAAGTAATTGAACTACTTATAGAAATTTTTTTTTTATTAAAATTTATCCAAATGACCTTGAAAAATATAAAAGTTCTACAACTATCTATATTTGTTGTTACCCTAATAATGTCACACTAACCAACCAAACCAGTAGATCAAATGAATAAAAATAAAAATCAGAATCAGAATCAAACGGGACTTAAGAATTTGATGCAAATTATTCGATAGAAAAGATTTAAGTTTATACCAGAACAATAAAAATCAAAGAAAACAAGAAACAAAAAAAAAAAAAGAAGAGAGCCTTTATGTTAGATTTGATTTTGGATTCAAGGTGAGCTCTATAACATCAGTTCTTTTGTATAATTTATTTCTTTGGAATTTGAATGCAATTTTTTTACTTTTGCTTTTTGACAATTTTTTGTTAGGCAACAGTTATGAATTAAAATGAAACAGTAAAAGTTTGCAAAATAAGTAAAATAAACAAAGATAAGAAATCAAGCTTTAAGAGCGAGAGGCGATGTAGCCCCAATTTTATATTTGACAATTTCTAACTTGATTGGATTATTTGGATTTTAAGGAATCTAGTACTACAGCAGTATCTTTGTCCTCTTCTGTCTTTGATCAAATCAGGTTTCAACTGCTCTCACAGTCTTTGAAGAATAAGATGCTCAATTTCATTATGCATATCATTTTCTTCTCTTTTCATTTCATTTTACTTTATTTCTCTTACTAAGCTAATCACACTTATTGGACGACTGGACGGATTCGCATTAAATTTGGGATAAAAGTCGGTAATGTTGTTAAATAAGTTATAAGATACGCACGGGAGTTGAGGGAGGCCAGCAAAGTGGGAGGATAACATTTATTTAATTTATATTGCTAAATTATCTAAGTATACCATAAAACAAATAAACAATATGTTTAAAGCAGAAACTTTATAAAAAAATAATTAAAGATCAGTTTTCATAATTTTTTTTATTTTTTGTAACTACAATTCCTTAAATAAAATTAATAATTAATTTTTTTTTTCTTTACAATTAAAATAGGATTTTTGTGTTTTTTTCTTATTCTTTTTTGTTCTTATAATTTCTTTGTTGTTGTTTATAAATAATAATAATAACACATTTACAATAAAAAACCTATACAACTAAAAATTAATGAGAGTGATACGAATGGCCTTAGTTTGTGGGATGATTGAGAAGAATTCTTAATATTTATCTTCGTGCGTCTTTTGTTCTATCGTATTCTATTTGTCATGGTGGCGCTGGGAAAAAATTCAAGAAGTTTTCTTCAAGGATGATCATCGACAATGAGGTGATCTAGATCTTTATCTCTGTAACAAGTTTTGCTGTTCCTATACATACACACACATACAGCGCAGCGCAGCGTTTTAAACCTAATCCATTGTTAGTTCAAAATCGTCTTTATTTTTTAATTGTTCTGCCATCTGAAAAGGTGGTTGAAATGTATTATCTTGCTCTGAAGCTTCTGGAGATTCTTCTGGATTCTTAATGGAAACAGGTTCGATTTTATCATCTATTTCAATTTCAATATTGTCAGGTTTCACGACGACTACCGATTCAATTGACTGTTCGGCTTTGATTTTTTCATTCATCTGATCTTCCTTGGGCAATGGGTCTAGTTCACTTTGTTGGGGTTGATCAGCTTGGGGTTGGTCGGATTGAGGTTGATCAGCTTGGGGTTGGTCAGATTGAGGTTGATCGGATTGGGGCTGTTCTGGTTTAGGTCGACCCTGCGTCAGTTTGATGTTATGCAAACCGCCTGGATTATAATCTATGAGTCTTGACTGTTCTCCGGGCTTAATAATTGGATCAACTTTCACAGCATCCACAATTTGATTTTGTGGTAATAGAACTTGAACTTGGGGCAGCTGATCGGGCTGAGATTGCTGAGCAAGTTGGGTTTGCTGAATAAGTTGATCAGCAGGCCGCTGTGATGATAAGCTCGGCACCGCATAGACTCTTGGAAGGGCATTTTGTGGGGCAATGGTTGGTAAAGGATTATACTGGTTGTTATTAGAATATTGAATGAATCTTGGCTGGCCAGTAGTTGGAGCAAGAGTTGGAAGTGGTGGAAGTGACGGGAGTGATGGTAGTGGTATGAGTGGTCTGGGTTGTGGGGTAATTGGTTTCGGCTGGATCAATGATTGGCCTGCAGCTGATGGAAGTGCTGGAAGTGGTGGGGGGGTAATTGGTTTCGGCTGGTTCAATGATTGGCCTAGAGCTGGAAATCTTGGAAGTGGTGGGGGGGTAATTGGTTTTGGCTGGTTCAATGATTGGCCTAGAGCTGGAAGTTTAGGAAGTGGTGGGAGTACTCTGGGTTGCTGCGGACTCAATGGACGGTCAATAGTTGGCATGTTCTGCCGCCTTACTGGATCGACTTTGTGTTCGTACTGTCCACTTTGAACTTGTCCATGGGTTTCCTTCTTCTTTGCAACATATTCAAGGGCTCGCTTGATTGCGTCTGGAACTGGTGGTGGAGTTGGGATGTGATCACCCTCGGGGACAAAACCACGGTGGTCACTCTTGTAGTTTACACGATAAAGCTCACCATCGTCGCCGGTATATTCGTAGTAGCCTGATGCTGCTGTTCCAGCACCTGGATGCAAATGTGCCTTTTCTTCGCCATAAATACCGTTTTCAGTATGATACCTAAACAAGCAAGAATGTACAAAATCAAAAAAAAGTAAAACTTACAACTTAGTGGATCTTACAAGAAATCATATTTATGCTTTTCCTTTTCTTCCTCTTGACGAAGGATTTTCCATCCTCCTTCTTCAAAGTAATTGAATAATCGTGGCTTTACGGTGGTCGTTGTGGTTGTCGTTGGGCGTCTCGTAGTGGTTGATGAGGTCTACGTAAGGAAATTTTAAATGAGAAACATTTTGTGCCTTTGATCTCACAGTTTGGATACATGGAGTGTAATTTGTTTGTAATTTAGTTTTTTACATACAAATCTGTGCTTTTATGAATAAGATACAAAGATTATGTTTTGTGGATGCCATGCTGTGTTTTATGTACATATAGATACAAATGGATAATGTGCATGCTTTTATCGATTGTTTTTTTTTTTTATACAAAATGAAAATGACTTCTGGGATCGTTCTTTTTTTTTTTGAAGCTTTTTGATGGATATAGATACAATATATAGTTAATGTTATTTTATAAGAAATCGTTTTATCGATCGCATTAAGTGGTGTGGAGTTTTTTTTTGTTCATATATCATGGGGGCGTTTTTTCGGTCGTAGTGTACAAAATTCGAAGATTTGGTATTTTTTCATCGATTAATGGGTTTTTTTTTTTTTTGTACAAAAATTTAGATTTCAATATCTTTTTCAGTCTCAGTTTCGATTTCATCGGCTTCAACATCATCGACCGGTTTTTCAGAAACTTTTGGACTACTTAACTCGCACGCTTTTTTATTATTCACACCCTCAGGATCATGATCAGGGAAACCGTATTCTAGACGAATGGCAGGTATTTCAAATTCGGCTTTACTTACTGTGTACTTGCTGTTAAAATTAAATAATAAAAACAGAAATGGTACATGAATAAATATGAAGATTGTTTTGTATTTTTTTTTGTACGACTTACTCGTAGTTTCCACTTTCATCATGTCGATAGGGATTATTTAGCCCGGAATATGGGCCATAACCCCCATCATAAGGATTTGGTATGTGCACATACTGCCCAAGTTCACGATTGTCGTGAACATGAACATACGGCTCAACCATGTGTATATAGCGACCTAAAGAAAAAAACAATAATTGACGTCAGTTCAAAGTCAAGGAGAAAAATTTAGTTTAAAAAAAGAGAAAGATAGAGAGATAGATGGCAGTATAACTATAATAAGCTTCTTGTCGACGTAAACGTACCAATAGAAGTCATTATATGGTAAAAGGAGAAAAAGTGTTAGAGTTAATATCAAACAAAAGCTATTTTAAACTAAAAAAGTATCTACGAGTTATAGTTAGGCGTTAAGAAACTACTTGTAGGGCCAGTTGTGCAAACGTTCCAACGCCAATCACATACTTGAACCCTGGTTGAATCGCATCAGTTAATCCTCCAAAATCAGTGGATTGAAATCTTGATCCGTTTGTGCAACTGCCCCTTTTTATAATTAATCATTATTCTACTTTCATCTTAATCTACGATTTTATCAAATTCTAAAGATACATTTACGTAAACAGATATTATTTCGTTTTCATTTATGTTAATAAAATATACATTTTTTATGTGAATTTAATTTATGAACTTCCATGTGTAGATACAAGTTTTTTTTGTTTTTTTTTATGTTTAATTTATCTGTTTACATTATATACACAAATTTGTACATTGTTTTTTTTTTTTTTTTTTTTGGTATTTTTTGTACAAATTATGTAGTGATTATCCCAGCAGCAAATCTAGATAGATACAATGTTAAAGTGTTAGCGCTCTACTTGTTTTAGTTGCAGATGCAAATATACATCTCGGAGACAAACAAAATGTCTGCGCATTAACCAATAACAAAATAGGATACCTTCATTTCGCTGTACTGGTTTATATTTGCCATCGTCGTTGTTTGATTTTGAAACTGTATACTTGCCAACCGTTGGAGGTTCTGCTGGTCTCCCACTGCATGCTGATAATGTTGTCAGCTGGAAAAGAAAAAAAAAAAAAAAAAAAAACATTGATTTATATATATGTTATATTACTTTTCTTTCCAAGGACACTCGGGCGTAGACGTAACTTTTTTTTAATAGAAATTTCAAAATTATTCCATGCGAATGAGAAAAATTGCCTTTAGACAAAAAATTATACCTTCATAAATAATTTTTACCATCGTCTTTTGTGTATGTTGTTTATATGATTTAAAAAAAAAAATACTGCAAATGTGAAAATACATCTAATGTAGGAAACATATTTATCTTTTCGATCTTAATAATAATGAGACTAGAATCATGTATTTATATAGTTATTCAATTCAGAAATGAATAAGAGTGCATATAATAAGTGTACACTTTTAAATTTAAAACTCGATATTTTATACTAATTTCGATTCTCATTCTGCGAAAATATGAAACCGCAAACATCAAAAACTTTAGTGTGTATAATTTTCTTTCACGCTTCGCGCCGCCGCCGCCACACCATCATTTAGAAATGATCAAACAACGACAAATTCAACCATATCTCCTTTTCTGTCCAAATTCGTAAAGAAATAATAATTGAAAAATTGTGGTGATTGCGAATCCTCTAAATTAATAAAAATAAAAATAAAAATAAAATAATAAATTTTAAGTGGCTCAAAACTAACAATTACAATTTTCAATGTTAAGTTTCAATAAAAGCTATAACTGACGCCTTAGGCTGAACACATACTGGAGCTGCGAGTAAAGCGGTGATGCGAGAGTTGTGCAAAGCGACGAAAACTCTCATACTGATACTCTGAGGCGTCACGAAACTAGACACCTCAGTATGAGAGCTCTCTTAAGAAATATGTATTTGTTTTCGTCGCTCTGTTCAACTCTCGCATCACCGCTCTGCTTGCAGCTAACAGTATGTTTTCAGCCTTAAGCCTAGTACGCTGCTGATGCGAAACGAAAAATCCCACACAAAAATGGCACAACGAAATCATAAACGAATAATTTCGTCTTCCTTTTCGTTTTTCAGTACGCTGTTCGATGAGCGAAATTGATAATTGTAGCAGATTATTTGGAGAGGTCTGCGCTCTTTTGCTGCACTTAATTAATTGCCCGGACCATTAATTGTATGCGGAAAAGTGACATTTGAGGTTTGTTCGTGTTTGTATTTGTTGTTTCTTTCAATCCAACATGGCTTTCTTTGATTTTTTTGCGCTTGTGTGTGTTTTTGTTTTTGCAAATGGTGACGCTTTCAATTGTCATTTTTGCACCGGTGTGCACACAAGTGTTGTGTGCAAGGGCCCTATAAGGGTTATAACTTATAAATATTAACTTCAACTGAGGATATCTGCGATCATAATAAATATTTTATGAAAAATCCACAATGAAGTTTAAAGAGTCACTCTCGGATGACATAAAGAGTTTTGGGTGACATAACGGTATTTTTCAACTTTTGCATTCAAAAACCAGAGTCAATTTTACAATACTGCGATCGAAGTTGAATTCAAGATATGAAAAAAACATGATTTGGTTTCTACAAAACTTTTTTTTTGTTAATTTTTTTGTTTTAAAATTAAATAATAATTGAATCTGTTATTTCAAATGTATTTATATTAATATTGGTTTCTATGAAAGAAACTTTTTATCTCTTTATGTTTTATGACTTAGAAAGATAGACTTAGATTTGTAAATAAAAATGTCCATATAGCTTGGAGCTAAATTTTGTTTTTACTTATGAAGTATGTATGTAAATGAAAAATTGAATAAAATAGCTGAGAAAAGTATAGATAATTCCAAATAAACCGACCCTTAATTAATAAAATATGACTATAAGTCGAAAAAATAAGCTTAAAATTATAAAAAAAAATTATTCAATTTGTTCAAACTTCTTTTTAAAGTCTGAACTACTTAGGCCCAGTTAGTCAGTGCCTTAGTAGTGAGTTAAACCAGAGTTAGCTAACTTTAGAAGTAAATGAACCAACAGCGAACTGAGGAAGCTGTTTTTCTGTGGAGAATGCATGCGGAACGACTAAACAAACTCGTTGGGTCAAACATCAAAAGCATATGTTCAGTTAATCCTGAGTAAGCTCACCAAATTGTATGAGTTAACTCAGGTTTAACTTTAATCTCGCACTGAAAAACTGGGCCTTAGTAATCATTTTTTACC
Organism: Leucozona laternaria; assembly: GCA_932273885.2. Lineage (NCBI taxonomy): Eukaryota > Metazoa > Arthropoda > Insecta > Diptera > Syrphidae > Leucozona > Leucozona laternaria. The sequence continues at coordinate 10,557,720 of OW026368.1, forward strand.
AGCAAAACTTGGAAACCCGGTATTTGCAAATTTATTAATTTTAAATTTGAGAGTCGTTAACTAAATTCCCTCTATCAAAACTCAGAGTACACGTTTGAGTGTAGTTCAGTTGTTCAATGAAAATTACAAACTGAATTTATATCAGGTGATTTATGGAGTAGAAAGTGTCACACTCGTAACAAAAATGTGTGTATGAATATTCTTATCAAACTGATACTAAATTATATTACTGAAACTAAACTTCAATACATTTTCAAATTATGCTGAGAGTCCAGACTAAAATTCAAAAGTTGAGTCACACTTGTAAGAAATTGGCATTTAAAAACTTAATCTTTCTTCTTTTCAACTACATAGTTTTTAGGTTTGTTGTTTCTAGATATGGAACAGGAAATTTCAATAAAATATTATTTATTTTATTCTGTTATTGCGTAAAAATCATACTTTGTCACACATGTAACATTAATTTGTCACATCCAGTACCAAGTCAATCTAATATTTTTGTTGTTTTTTTTCAAAATTTTGTACATCGAATAGATGTATATTTTATACATCGAATAGATGTATATTTTTAATCAATGTATACTTTAAATCACAAGGTCACACTCTTAACGCAACTCAAATTGATCTTATAACTTAACAGCATATATTTTATATTTATATAACAGACATCATGCGTTTTATATTTGTACATACTTAAGTTACATTTAATATATATATCTATGTACATAGTACTGTGTAAACAAATTATAAACAATATAAGAATCGACAGTGTCACACCCGTAACAACGGAAACACATATAAGTAATTTTGTCTAAATTTCTTAAGATAATCGTATGTTTCAAAACGTCCCTGAAACTACTAAATAATGTCTGTTAATATAATTCTAAATACATTTGAATCATTAACATAATTTAACGATTCAAATGATGCATTTTAAATTTAAATAATCAAAAAGCTAAGTTTGATAAAATATTACCATAGCTAATAAATATTATCTTTTAATAAATTTTCATATATTAAATTGCATATTCTGATCTGGATTATCAAATCCTTCCTCAACTGAAATCCGAAACCAATTCAAATATCGGTTCTTCCTGATTTTAATTCTATTTCAACCAAGTATATCTTTTGATCTAAATTGTGAATCTCTGCAGAATTATTATGCAAGTTTTATCGAAAAAATATTCAAAGTGACTCATTTCGATACAAAAATAACACAACTGATTTAGTTCGATTGGCGACAACTTTACTTAGCAGCCAAACTAAATGTTAAAGATCACAGTCAGTTAATTTGTATTTATTAACTTGTATTCGTAGGCGTATTTGTAGTCCACAAAATAATTAAATTTAATGCACACCCACGGATATTTAAATATTGATTGTTTTTTTTTTTTTTTTTTTTTTTTGTCAAAGAAACGGGCTTGATATAGAAAAAGTTAAAGATGTACATATTTTATAAAAAAAAAAAAAAAAAAAAAACAAGAAAACAAATAACAAACTGGTCCGTAAATCCAAAGTATAAATCTTCTCACATAACTTCTTAGTTTTTATTTATTTTTTTTTTTTCCTAACAACAAATTCCAAATGTTACGTTTACGCATCCGAGTTTACAACAGATAGATACACCAAAGCGTTCATAAGATATGGAGATACATTTTATGCACACTACTCACCACTAAACACACTGAAAATATCACTATTGGATTCATAATTTTTTTTGTTTTTTGTTGTGGTTAATGTTTTTTTTTTTTTTTTTTGTTTTTTATCACTTCACTGTTAAGGTGTTAATTATCAAATTGCATGCCGTGTTCCACTTGGTTTTTTATGTTGGTGCTTTTATAAATTGAAGATTATTATCCTTTGGGTCTTTGATGAGCCGCTAAATATTGTATCCTTACTGCTTGACCACTGGTACAGGAATGTTAATCAATTGCTCTTGCAAGTCACATTTAAATAGTCTGACTGCCTGAGTTGAGGGGCTTTAGTATAAAAGTTCTGGTGTGACGACATAAAAGATTAAAATAAAAAAAAAAAAAAAAGAATAAGAAAATCTCAATATGCAGAAGGAGATGAAATGAGATGAGACCTATATAGTGTGCTGATTATTATTGTTTTGTTTTATTATTATTTGATTCGATATTATTAATTTGAAAAAGTGGTAACGATAAAAGAATTTTTGGGATATCTTTTTTCTTTTGTTTTGTTTTGTTTTTGGGTTTATTGTTATGTATTTGTTTTTGTTTTATTTTACTGGTTAGTCGTATATGTCCCATCGAGATATTGATACCAATATTTTTTGTCTTTGAACTTGACTTCGAATAATTATTATAAATTTTACTTTCATGTATGCGATTAAATTTGTTTTTTTTTTTTACTCGGTATTTGTGTTGTTTTTTGTTTTGTTTTGATTGCTTGTTTTTTTTTTTTTTTTGTCTGATGATGACCTGTAAATTCCAAAATTCGGTGATAAGTGTCTTATCAATTATTTAAGATTTTCGTATTAAGTTTCATAATTGGAATCGAGTTTTTACTTAAATTTTCTAGTTCATATTTCAAATGTATAAGTGGATGATATTTGAGAGAGGTTATTCACCCTGTTACTTATTAAAATGTTTTTTTTTTTCAAATGTAATAATATAAAAATGAAGTGAAATTTAAATTTAAAAACTCGAATTGCCAAAAACTGAATGATAACCGAACAGTTTTGAAAATATGCATTTTTCAAACGTTGATAAGAATTTGTTATTATGATGTTTTAAACCTAAAAAAAGCTACAGTTTTGTTATAAGGTTAAAGGATAACCTCTTTGGTTATCTAAGAGATTGATAGTTAATAACGTCTTAGAATTTAATTCGAAAACGAATTTTTGGAGAAATATATAAAAAATAGATTCAATGTCAGAACTAGGACAAATATTTATATTCCAGTTTTTTTTTTATAAAGAAGACCATTTTAAAAATATGCAAATATTAGGTTAATGATGATCATAAAGAATATCATAAAAGGATTATGCTTACTTTACAGCTATACCTGGAAACTATATTTTTTGTTGAGACTTATACTCGTTTCTACACATTCTACTTTAGATACATTCGAATTTTTGTTTTAATTTTATTTTATCAACTCTTGTTTATCATACAAATTATTAGTTTATTTAATTGATGTAACGAAATAATTCAGTATCAAACCAGGTAAAATAATAAAAACGGTAGGTAAATGAAAAAAAAAAAAAACTTATTATTTTGCTAACTCGTTTGTTGAAACTTAGAGAAAATTATAAGTGCTTGTTTCTCGTAAGGTGTGTTTTGTTAGACGTGTGGTTTTCAAGAAGAAATAAAACGCATATAATTTAATGTTATCACCAAGAATTTAGCTTCATTATAAAGATAAGGGTTTGCCATTTTGTTTTAAGATAATTTCAAGCAAGTGGCCGCCACGGATGGCTCGAATAAATTCCAGCCCAGAGGCCCAATTTTCGACAGCTCCAATTGTTGCGCGCAATGGCGGATGGACTCATTCGGGTCTTCTTTCGATACTCTGCTCCACAGCAGCAATAGTGCACTGTACGGCGTCTCTAGAAGGATATGCATTATCTACTAGAGTAAATGTGGTGCGAAACCGGTCCATGGTTGCTCGAATTTATGCGATTTTGCGGTTATGTCGACCGAATATTAGACGCAGAGCGCGATGCGTCGTGTGAACCGAACCATTATTTTGGTAATAAATTTGCACGATTTGCAAACTGTTCCAGGAGTAAGTCTGTTAATTATAAAATGACAAACCAAACTGAGCATAAATCAAGTGACATCTGTCAAAAAGACCAACTTCTAAAAAAGTATTGCCAGATTTAAAACCACACGTCTAAAAAAACACAATTTATAATTGAAAAAGTCTTTTGTTGAGCAAAACATATCCTTCGTCTTTCAATTGGAAAGATTTTACATTTTGTCCTCTTTTATGTTTTTTTCTCCAAATACAAATTTTTTTCTTCTTTTTACCCTGTAAATCTGGTTGATTTTGCATTAAATATGAGATTTCAACACCATTTTCTATTTCAAATTCTAAGTGTAAGTTTTATAGTACCGTTTAGCGTAATGATTAGTGCCATGGACTATCACACCGGGAGGTTTGAGTTTGAATCCAACTTATTCAATTTTCAAATAATTTTTGTTACCATTTAAATAACCGGAAAAAAAAAACCTTAATAAAAATTCTGAAATAAGGCATTTTCTGAAATTTAAAGATTTAACTGCAGAGGTCATTCAAGTCTTACCATTCATAAAATCTTCAAGGGATTTATTCTAAATATTTCATCCGCATAGATCAAAGAAGTTGAATATGCAACGTATTCAAAAAAAAAGAAAGAAGCAACGATACAAAAAAATTTACCTAACAGAAGTGGCCCAATGTGGCTGCCTTGAGGGACTCCATAGTCACTCAAAGTTTCGTTAGATTTCTCTGTATAGATTATTAAATATTGAACACATGCAGGTAGCTCTTTAACTTGTTCAACAAATATCTATTACAACACAAAGACTCAAGCTTTCTTTTCAGTATTTTATGATTGATTTTGTCAAACGCCTTTGAAAAATCAGTATACATTTCATTTTCTTCTTTTTTTCTATATTAATAAAACTGAATTAGTTGTGTTTGATTTACCACTGACAATTTGACAAATCCATGTTGAAAAGGCTTATTTTTTGTATATCTTCAAACATTATTCAATAAGATACTTTCCGGACTTACCACAATTTCAATTATTTTTTTGATCATAGACAAGGCCGGACCAACCATATGTGCGAGATGTGCAAATACACAGGGTGCAAAATTCTGGGGGCGCATTACCAGGAGCAAGAAAATGTAATCAGATCTTGCGCCAACAAATATATACTGCCATTTGGATTTAACCACAAAACTTGTTCAAATAAACCCAAAATAACATCATCACAACTGTGTTAAGTTATTTCTTACACACTTACTAAATTCACTTCAATTAATGGAGAATTTAACTCAAAATATAATAAAATTAAAGATCCCACTAATTGTAAGTCTACCTCCTGGGTAATGTGGAAAAGTCTGATGCAAGTGTATCAGTGTATGTATGCAAATATGAAAAAAGGACGCTTTCTAAAAAATCTTGCACAGGGCGCAAGTTTGGCTGGGGCCGGCCCTGATCATAGAGATCGACTTGACGAGGACGTTTCGACAGGGTTACATAGTAAACCTGTGACCATGACAAGTGTAACCCTATCAAAACATCGGGCAGTCAAAAAAAAAAAAATTTAATCGTGGTAAGTCCGGAAAGTATCTTATTCAAACATTGTTATCTAACAAGTTATTCAAAACATTTTGGAATCAACTTTAACTTGGCTATAAGTCAATAGTTTTCAAATGAATTGCTTTGATCCCATTTATAAATTGTTGAGCTTTTCCAACAGCCAAGATTTGACAAATGGGAAGTAAATGCCTCATACAAAATATTTTTCAATTTTACAAAGGTCAAGTTATACTATCGTTCCTAGCTAAGCACGCAATAACAAATATGTACAAGTGAATCGCACGAATTTGCTCTGGTGATGGTTAACAACTGTGTACAAATTGAAAATGCATTATAATATGATATATTTAACGAGAAAATATTAAGAGTCAAAAGTACTTAAAAAAATATTGATTTTTGGTTTTATTTTGTTTAGAAAAAAATGTATTTCAAAAATTTTAAATGAAATTTCATTGAAACTATGAAGAATCATCAGACTGTAAAATTGTAACAAAATCGGTGAAACCATATCAAAATAAATATTTAAAAAACCCAAATATAAGACCATTTCCTCAAAAAACTTTACTTTTTTACTTTTTATCAAAAACCAAAGTACCGATGTTGTCAAAAGTGTTCTTTCTATAAATGCAAAGGCTGTTGGGCTTGAGAGTATTAAGCATTACTTTTTGAGTATGATTCTGCCGACTGTGTTGCCACATATTACTTTTGCTTTTAATTCCATTCTGATGTCTGGATTGGACCCGGACTTATGGAAAGTAGTCAAAATCATACCACTTCCCAAAAATTAAAAAAAAAAAAGAAGATAAATATAGGCCCATCTCCGTATTGTTCTTTTTGTCTAAAATCTTTGAAAGGATTCTACAAAAACAAATCAAATGTTTATCTTGCTACAAACTCATTGCTTAGCCCAAAACAAACTGGGTTTCGTAAGAAACACAATTGAATCACTGCACTTTGGAGTGTTATTGACCACATTAGGCAAGCATTGGATAAATATTAGGGTAATTTATTGGTTTTGCTTGACTTCTCAAAGGCTTTTAATGCTGTCAATCACGTCAATTTATGCGTAGAAAGCTCATGCAAAATTTAATTTTTTCTTACTTGACTAATAGAAGGCAAGCATGTTCCAGTTGGAGTCAGCTTGTTTTATTTAGTTTCGAATGTTATTAGTGTGCCTCAGGGTTCCATTCTTGGGTCCCTTTTGTTTTCAGCAGTCATGAACTTAAATCTTCGCTTGCCAATTGTTCCTTTCACATGTACGCTGAGCTGATGACGTTCAGCTGTACTTCAGCTGGCCACTTGGTCTGATTGGTCATGGAGCATTTTGTGTAAATAAAGACTTGGGGAAAGTGGTAAATTGGTCTGGTTCAAATGGTCTTATTTTAAACCCTACAAATCGGAATATCTTGTTATTTCTAGAAAATCCCGAAACCGAAACCGATTGTAAAGGGTGTTTTTTTTTGAAGCATAAAACTTTGAAATGGAATAAAACAAAGATGATTTTTTTGAATTGACATGAAATTTACTTTATTCGAAAGATTCTCTTCTGGCATTTAAATATGATTTCTGGCGGCTTGGACGTAGTCTAATCTGGAGGTCCAATTTTCGACGACCTTTTCCAATATTTAAGGCCGTATATCAACAATATACATATTTAGGTACATATGTAAATGTAAGTTATAATAGAATATGAATGTATGCAACTAAATATGTAGGTTAATAAAGCTTTAAATAATAAAATAAATAAATAAATAATATCAACAATAAAGCGGCGTATATTGTCCTCCAAGTGGTGATTCTTTTCGGACTTATGGGCATAGACTAGCGACGTCACATATCCCCACAGAAAATAGTTAAGCGGCGTTAAATCGCACGATCGTGGAGGCCAATTCACGGGTCCGTAACGTGAAACTATGCGGTTACCAAACGTTTCCTTCAATAAGTCTATTGTTGCAGTTTTGTTTATTGACGTATCCATTCAACCAAAAGTTAGCTTGAACGCTAATGAAATTTGGGATCAACGGAAATCTTGTTTTGGGTCCATTTGGGCACAATTTGGGAGCGTTGTTCAGGCGTCCGTCAGTCTATTCATGTTGCTATGCCACACCAAACTAAAAATAATTCACTTGACAGCTGCCAAAATGGCCGCCAGTTCAAATAGGGTTGCCCACTTAAAGCTCTATAAATCTAAAAAAAAAAACACACCCTTTATATTAAGTAATCGAATACGTTGTAACAGCAAAAAATCTTGGTGTGACTTTCAACCGCTTTTTGACTTGGGATTTCCATATTAATGGACTCGTTGGCAAGGTGTATTGTGTACCTCATATTCATACATTATGGGTAGCCCAGTCCAGCACAGGTAGGAATTTTAATCAAAATCATTAAAGTCATTTTCGAGAAATCACAATAAAGTGCTCTGTACCAAATTTCTATCAAATCGGTTCACCCGTTAAGGCTCTAGCTCAAAATATAGTAGACTCACAGACGCACAGACCGACCGCAACGACGGACGACATGACGTAACCCACTTTTTCTCACTTCTCAATCATCGTAGTGCGAGAAGGTACATAAATTATTGTACGTTAACAATTATTTAAATTTTGTGCTATACTGAAGTGAAAAAATTAGCTACAGTTATTAGGTAACAAGCTAAGAATGCATTTTAATCTTGTATTCTCCAAAAAAATTTTCCAAAAAAGCGAATTGAAACCAAATCGAGTTTTTTTATAATTGAATTAACCAGTTTGTTTCTCAGAACTTAAAATATTAAAAAATAAAAATTACTTAAATGGACAATAACGACTTGAATGATCTAATTCTAAATGTCTTTTTGGGAATATTGCTTTGATGGAATTCAACCTTGGATTCCCACTCATTTCGACTCAATACAATAATGGCAGAATTTTTTATGACAGGATTCTTGTTAATATATACTAGAGAATAAGCTTAATGTTCTTTCAGCCAAATAAATTTAAAAAAAAATTATAAGTATTTAGCCAAGCTTATATGGAATTATTGAAACATCGATACAAAAAAATTCGCGCAATTTTAATTCTCACAATTTATGGACATTCCAGACTCTTAAAAGGATTAAGTTGTATCTCTTCCCCCAAAGTCAAAGAAAAATGCCACCCGGAAGTTGAGATAATCCAAGCATACCTCGATCATAAATCGAACCAAGGTCAACAACAAGTTGCAAGGTGCAAGACCAGATGAAGTGCATTTAATAACCCGTGCGCACATGGGCTCTTAACTATAAGCTCACCCTGCTGATACAACAATAAATTGGTAGGCTCTCCGAATAACTAGAAACAAAGAATATTATATGTTTGGTTGTCAGAATGTTTTTCTTTTTTTTACTATGACGTTTTTAGAGCCATAATGATTCATAAAAATGGCACACATAGAATTTTTTTTTTTTTTTTATTTTATGCAAATATTCAAACTTATTTAGATAGTTTATTATTTCCCAATAGATCGTCTTCAGAAACGTGTTTTTATGTTCCGATCGAACACATGGAATAAATTGATCTAGAAATGGAAAGTAAAAATGTATATGAGTTTAAGATAGCGATACAAGTTTGTTTGTTTTTTTTTTTTTTGAGAAATATTCAGATTAGAAATGGAGCAGCTTCAACATACACCGATACTTTTTGTCCTACTGTGAAAAGCGTGTTTCAAGTATTTAATTCAGATTTATATATTTTTGAACTCTGGTTTGATAAAATTAAGAGATTAAAATAACAGATTTAAGCATTAAATTTCCTGTTGGTAGATCATTTCACACCTGACATATATCGTATATCGATATATGTGATGGAATCTTCTTAAATGTTTTTGATCTTTTAACTAGAAAATTAATCAAGTTTTATGTATTTAACTATGTGGCTTCCTGATTCCTGATGAGAAGAATAATAAATTATTTGAGTAAATTCATTGAATAATTTGCTCTTAATCTTAAAATAATGATTTTTCTTTAAGAATATCAACTTCAAACCCTGAAAAACCAAGAATTTATTGCAAAACAAATCACAATATAGACAAAAAAAACATATCTGTGTACTGACGTACTCGCGCTAGAAATAAAACTTCTTTTCTCTCAAACAAAGCCTCTCGCCTCTGTCATATTCTTACTTATAAACGTACAAACATTTTGTATAAACCAACATAACAATTAATTGTTGATTTAAGATTATAACGAATTCTTTACAAATTGGTTAGATAATCAAACTAAAGTTGATGATTTTCGCTTAGCCATTACACCCCGACTCCACAGGGCATTCAGATGCCCAACATCACAACCACAATCCAATCAGCGAATTTTTACCGCTGGGCAAATTATGTCATGTCGTTTCACATACAAGGGCAACATACAGAAATTCCTTTATTATATTCATTTACCACCACATTCAGCGAGAACCAGAAAAAAACTCACACACATGAAACGTCAAATCTCATGCCCAAGCTTGTCATGTCATGTCGTGTTGAAAAAGCAGTTTTCGTCCATATGTTGTTGCACGGACATGGATTTTTGTGCCTCCATTGGATTTTTTCTAGAATGTTCATAATCCGAGCATCGTTCATGCCCAGTTGAGGTGGCAGGTAAGGGCCAGCTGTACAAACATCGATGCCGGTCAAACTTTTATCCGTGGTTTAGCAATTTCAACTCACCGATTTCAACTCACCGATTCACCTCAGTAAAATCTCCGAAATTGGGACGAGATTTAAGAAAGGAAACGAGACGCAAGAAAACGAGACGAGAGCGTGACATTATTCACTGTAAGCATTTTGGAATTATAAAACCATTTCCCAATTCAATGGCAAGAGACTTTTGACGAGATTTAACAAAATAATAATATTAACTGCATTTTATTATCCTTCAAATCTGATCCGGATAAGATCATGATAATAAAACAAACAGGATCACGGTCAAAAAAATGTTATATACCCATCTCTTTTTGTCCTTTTGTGTATTTATTTGTAGGTGTTCGTTGTCTTCGTTTTTACTCAAAAAGCCATCTACCCGTCAGCGTTAAAACTAATTTTTGCGAGGAAGTACTAAAGGAGTGTGTTCAAAAATGGATTTTCAAATCCAAAAGCAAAGCTGGACCTTGAATTGTTTTTGTAATAAATGTATTTTCGTGAGCAAATCCAATCCGGATCAGATCTGGGGGAAATTAAAATACCTACGGCTATTAAAGCTTACTGATTTACAATTTCTTAATCAATTAATTTTACGTAACGTGACGACGTGAAATGCTTTATTATGGATATCCTCGTCATAGTTTGAAACTAATTTAACAAGAACGACGAGATCTCGTCACACTCACGTCTCGTTTTCTTATCGCATCCATTGTGTTCGAGGACTAATTCCAAATGCATATGGCAATGCTGTTTTAGATTTGTCAGCGGGTTAAGGATTCCTCGTATATGACAATGCTCGTCTACGTTTGTCAACATTCAACAAGATAGTTTTGTTTACTTTGTGTTTTTCTTATTTTAGGTAAATTTATTTGTTCATTTTAAGAAGTTAGTTTATAAGTTAAGTTGGAAAAAAACTGATTTGTGTTGTCTAGCATTAAGTGTTTAATAATTTAAATTAAAAATATGGTCGAAAAATATATTTGTTTGTGTTTTTTTTTAATAATGAAAATCGTTTCCTGTTCTGGTGGCTGTTCTTCGCTGTGTTTAATTAAAAAAAAAAAAAAAAAACAATTTTCATGTGGTTTTTTAATGAAATTATGTGTTTAAATGTTGTGCCGGTTAGTTTTTGTGGCTCTTTTGCCAAAAAAAACATTCTTTTTCGGTATAAAAAGATGTTTTTTTTAAATAATTATTGGTGGGTAAAAGTTTTTATATGGCAAAATCTGTCGCGAAAAATTCTGTCGGTTTTTGACAGATAAAAAGTTTCGGTTTGACATGTCACTGACAGTTCCATATGAAAATTTTTACCCCCGACGCCGGAAAAGAAGTTTTACTTCAAAAAAGGGAAGCTAGGATTAAAAAATTGTACGAATCGATTGAACGAACATGCGCTTGTTGTTAATAGTTCACTAATCTAGAAACTAATGATTTAGAAATTGTTAAAAAATCCAAGAGTATTGAAAAATTAAGTTTTTTTCTTATTTTGTTTGTGTATTTTTACAAAAATTATTTATCATTTTATCTCTGAGTTTATATGATAATCTGTTGATGGAGGTACAAGATCGTAGATTGAACAATTAAAACTAATTACTTAAACTTTTAAGAACACTGAAACAAAATGTTAGACTATTTAGTACGATGTTAAACCATTTTTACGGCCATAATATTCATGCCGTTAAACATCGGTTTAAATTCAGTAGTCGGTTTACAATTTTTAAACTGACTTATCGGTAAAATTCACTCACTTAAACCCACGGTAACCAAAATTTTAAACCGAATGATCGGTCTTACTACGACTCCAACTTAAAAGAGGCATTTTCGTGTCGTTTATCGGTAAAATTCACGCACTTAAACCGATGTAAACCAAAATTTTAAACCGAATGATCGGTTTTACTACGACTCCAACTTAAACGAGGCATTTTCGTGTCGTTTATCGGTAAAATTTACTCACTTAAACCGACGTAAACCAAAATTTTAAACCGAATGATCGGTTAAACTACGACTATAATTTAAAAGAGGCATTTTCGTGTCGTTTAGATACGGTTAAAATGGTTGTAGCTAATATTCAACATTTTATTGGTTTATTCAGTCAGTGCAAAATATTCAGTCAAGCAGTAAGTACACGTAGCGTCACTTTCGGTGAAGGAAAAGCCAGTTGTTGAAATCTGCACTGTTCCCGAAAACTGCATGATTGATTTTGCGTTTTGAGAAACGTCACCGTCACCGGTCTCCAAAACAGTAGCCAGATATATTTAGGTCTCTTTTTATGTTGCAGCAGCGTTCTCGCGATTCGACTTCCGTTCGTTGCTGACAGTGCACAGAGGAAAAGAAAACAAGAGAGATAGAGAGAAAAGACAAATACATGAATATACATATATTTCACTGCCACGTCTGATGTTGCATTGAAAATTCGGGCGATGTCCTCCCACCCACGTATACGACCGTACGGTGTTATTTTTTTTGGTGACCATAGCTTTGACGACGCTAGCCAACACACAAGGTCACACAACAAATCAGTTTCAAATTGGATAAAGCACTTGGCCCGAGTTGAATTCTCTTTTTATTCTTTTGGCGGCAATTTCTATCCTTGCACAATCTTAGATTTTTTTTTTTCATTTTGATTCAACACTGAAATACAACAAAGCCTTCCATAAACTTGAAAAAGATTAATAAATATATCAGCAAACAGGTGCTCAAAAGCCAAGAAAACCATTTTATTTAGTTTTTTCATACTTGCTATCCGACGTTCGATTTCAATCACAAATTTAAACCGAATGTCATTTTTTGCTTAAACTGGGTGAATATTACCAATTTAAACGAGATTTTGTTGTTTAAATTCTATCGGTTTACTTCGGTTAAATGTAGTTTAAGGACTTTCAAACCGAGTTTTAAACAGCGTGAATATTATGGCGATTAGTATGATACTAGGTTAAAGAGAGGATTTTCCAAATTTTAAAGGACCTAGCACCGTTCTATTTTTTTAAGATTTAATTAAAGTTAAAATCACCAAATGACTATTTTATTTTTTAAGTATCATACTGGCTTCATATATCACTGTGACATTGAAAAATGTGAAAAATTTATGTTTGCCTACTATTTTGCACGAAATTTCATTGTTTTGAGTTCAGCTTGAGTTTCGTAAGAAAATAGGTTTAGGATACTAGTTAAAAATAGTGTACAGCAAGGAACATTTTAATAAAGAGTTTGAAAGTTCATATGTTGTTAAGTAGTATCAGGCTGTTTAAAATTGTCCTCCACTATTGTTTAAAATCTTAAAAAGCACTCGGATTGCAGAGTTATAGCAAAATCGTTCCAGCCAGCGTGAAAAAATATGCGTGAATAAACCAAGAATTTTCTCAAAAAAAAACGACAAACCTCTATTTCCGTTAGGTGGAGTTTTTAGCAAGTCCTGAAATGCAGTATTATTTCAATTATTTAAATCATTACATGTACGAATTTTAATCGAAATCGATAAAGTCATTTTTGAAAAATACCCCTTCTAGATGGGCTAACACAAAATTTAGAATTTTACCGCTAAGGAATCACATTCAAGTGCTTTGTACTTAATTTGAAGCAAATCCCTTCAACCGTCTAGGCTCTAGCTCGTTATTCACCAGAACGCACAGGAACACAAACGCACATGCAGTCAAACAGACCGATGGATGGCATATATATGCTGAAAATCATTTTTTGGACTTCTCCACCATCGATATATTAGTTTAGTTTTGATTACAACGTCAATTTGATGTCTTTGAAACAAAGTTAATACTTGCAGCAATAAATAAAGTAAAAAGAGCCCTGTGACCGATTTGGACATAGTAACAAAAGGTGAAATGTGAAGAAAAATATGTTGGCAAAGGGTATTAAGAGCATAAGGAACAGATAGTTTAATGCGTGAACAAAGAAAGCAATCACTCTGCAATTAAAAGGATGTTTCTACTTAAAAAAAATCATGATTTTAATTTTTTTTTAATACATAGTGTCAGAAGTGGAAAGACAAATTCTATAAATTAATAAGCCAGAGAAGTTGTTAACAGAAAAAAGTAAAACGCTTTCCCAGATTGTTAAAAATGTACTAAAGAAGAAAGAAGCCGCAATAGTAACAATACGGAAACTTATTCTGAGGCTTATTCTATCAAAGCCTTCAACTTGAACTTCAAAGCCCTTAACCAAAGGTCTTTATAAAGGGTGTTTTTTAGACGTGTGGTTTTTAAGAAGAAAAAAAACGAATATAATTTAATGTTATGGCCAAGAATTTAGCTTCATTATAAAGATAAGGGTTTGCCATTATGTTTTAAAAATGATTTTGGGCAAGTGGCCGCGGCGGCTGGCTCGAATAAATTCCAGCCAAGAGGCCGAATTTTCGACAGCTCCAATTGTTGCGCGCGATGGCGGATGGACTCATTCGGGTCTCCTTCAATACTCTGCTCCACCAGCAGCAATAGCGTCTTCGGTGTGCACTGTACGGCATCTCTGAGGATGCGCATTATCCCATATAGTCTAGAATTTATGCGATTTTGCGATTATGTCGACCGAATATTGGACGCAGCGTGCGATGCGTCACGCGAACCGAACCAATATTTTGGTAATAAATTTGCGCGATTTGCAAACGTTGTTCAGGAGTAAGTCTATTTATTATGAAATGGCAAAAAAAACTGACCATAAATCAAGTGACAACTGTCCAAAAAAACCAACTCCGAAAAAATTATTACAAGATTGAAAACCACACGTATAAAAAAACACTCTGTACACTCCGTATACTTACAATTTTCACTGGACAGAGTAAAAATTTTAAAGAATTACAATTATGTATGTATATACTTTCCGTTATAATACAGTTAGATAAGACGTAATAGATATCGCTTATTATTGTGGAATAAAATTGTATTCTCAGAAGCAAAATTAAACTATTCGTTTTTTTTTTTTTTTTTTAATCAATTAAATAGCTATCTCGAAGGCCTTTGATGTGTAAAAATATCGTCTTTTATTAAAAAAAAAAAAAATACACAACAAAAAAGTTTAATTACAAAAGTCTACAAAATGCTTCCAATATTTGTGCTAACCCACGCACCAGCAATTTTTCTTTCTTTCTTTATACTTTTATGTTTCCAACCAGGCTCAATCAGATAAATTTTATCAGCACTTAAAGCCTTGTTCATACTGCATTTTATTTACATGACAGTTTATAAATAGCCTTCGAATAGAGCTTCCGGCCTGCGATTCTGCCTTACGAATACGAACGCCAGCCATCAGCCATGTGGGACATTATGACATTAAAAACACCTACTGCAAATAATATTAAACTGGGTTTTACCTCAAAGTTGTAAAATAATTTTAAAATTGGTAATTACAAGAATGGCAATAATTCCACTTAAAAAACTGAGTCACTTATCATATATCCTCGCACAAAACTAAGTTATATGCAATTAAAAGTCTTAAGTATATGTGATACTTAGTAATTTAAGCAGTAAA
The DNA here is from genome assembly GCA_932273885.2 of Leucozona laternaria. Lineage (NCBI taxonomy): Eukaryota > Metazoa > Arthropoda > Insecta > Diptera > Syrphidae > Leucozona > Leucozona laternaria. Next base: position 10,573,117 of record OW026368.1, read on the forward strand.
CGGTTGACGAATCAAGCCACAGCTATTAAATTCTAAGGACTATTATCGCCTCAAAACGTTATGGCCTGATGGTATGGAGGAAAGTATCTTAAATTCTCACTATTCTTTCCGGTTGTAGTCAAGAGGACGGCGCGGTGCGGCGCGGCGCCAACCTTGACCTCGATTGATCCCACAAACGTGTCAGACAAAGGGTTTCTGACCTGAATGACAAAAAATTCAGTTAAAAAAATAAATGTAACAAATTAAAAAAAAAAAACAAATCTTTTGTTGTACACAAGTGTCCCCCATTATCAGACCAAAATAAGCAGATATAAAGCAATTTTTTTTTAAGCAACAACTTGTTTAAGGCAAAAAAGGTTCAAGTTTCTTAAGTCAATTTTTTTTTGAATTAATAATAATTTGTCATGTATTGGTTTAAATTTAAACAAAATGAAAAAAAAAAAACTGCATTAATTCGAAATGTATGTAATTTCACAATTATTCGGTTCGATGTTATTGGAGTGTCAAAGTTGGTATCCTTGAAAAATATCGTGGGCTTTGATTGTAATGTACAAATGCCCGTCCTGGTGGTGTTATTTAATTATATATGTTTGTGGTTGATTGCACCTCGCGGTCTAAATGTGGAAAATTTTAATTCAATTAATTAAATTTTGATGTACAAACATAGGTAGTTTATTTCTTTAATACAATTGTTATTGATTTTACGATCAAAATAACTTTCAACTTCATAACTCAAATATATGTACATATGTATACAGCTTGATCAAAAATGTAATTTTTTTTAATTTTATACATTTAGCGCCGATTTTTCAGTCATCAGTTAAGTGGTGAGTTAACTATCAGAGGAATAAATAGGAACAAATAATGTTTGATTTAACTGAAGAATAAGTTCTATCTGATGTTTAACTGACTATTGAAAAATTGGCCCTAAAAATTATTTTTAAATTTATTAAATAAGAGACCGTGGATGAGCACAAGAAAATCGAGCTCTGACATAGTAGAAATAATTACCAATCACGGTTACTTATTGAGTATCCGTTTTGAAAGACTTAGGTTCCAAAAAAGACAGTGGAAGAAGCCCAGGTTTAAGTAGTTAGTTAGTGACATCTGCTATCTCAGACGGTCCTTTAGTGACTCTCAGACTTTAATTTAGTGACGTCTGCTATCTCAGACTGCGCTTTAGTTACATCTGCTTTCTCAGGCTGTGTTCTCGTGACGCCTGCTATCTCAGAGAGTAAGTTAGGAGAAACCGCTAAACATCGGAATTATAACGGGTGATTTTTTAAGAGGTTTAAAACTTAAAAAAAAAAAAAACACAAAAAATTCGAAAAAATGAATGAAATATTTATTTGAATCGATAGTTTGAACCTTGCAATTTAATGTTTAAAGATAATTTCATGCAAATGTTGACCGCGGCTGCGTCTCAGGTAGCCCATCCGCTGAGTCAAATTTTGGCATACTCTTTCACACATATCGGCCGGTATCTCACGAATGAATGCATGGATGTTGGCTTCCAGTGCGTCAATCGAAGCGGGCTTGTCCCTATAGACATTAGCCTTGAAATACCCCCACAAAAAATAATCTAATGGTGTCAAATCGCACGATCTAGGCGGCCAATTGACCGGCCCGAAACGTGAAATTAACTGTTCACCAAACTCGCCTCGCAATTGCGCCATTGTTTCGCGTGCTGTGTGGCATGTGGCACCGTCTTGTTGAAACCACATATCATGCAAGTCAAGAACTTCCATTTCGGGCAAAAAAAAGTTTGTTATCATCGCTCGGTAGCGTTCACCATTGACAGTAACGCTGCGATTCGCATCATCTTTGAAGAAATATGGCCCAATAATGCCGCCGGCCATAAACCGCACCAAACAGTGGCTTTTTCGGGATTCATTGGTAGCTGTTGCAATGCTTCTGGCTGAAATGCGGCAATTTTGCTTATTTACGTACCCATTCAACCAAAAATGAGCCTCATCGCTGAACACAAGCAGCGCGCGATGAACATTTCGAACCGAGCACAAATTTTGATAGTAAAATTCAATAATTTGCAAGCGTTGTTCATTTGTAAGACGATCCATGGTTAAATTGCAAACCAAACTGAAGCTGTTTGACAGTGACACAAGGTACTAAACACACGTCAGCTGTCAAAACCAGTGTTGCCAAAACCAAACCAGCTTAAAAATCACCCGTTATATATCTAAGTTATAAAAATATATGTATATATGGATTGTAAAGGATGTTTTTTTCTAGACGTGTGGTTTTCAATCTGTCAATTTATTTTTCTGAGTTGGTATTGTATTTTTGACAGCTGTCACTTGCCATTTTATAATAAATAGACTTACTCCTGAACAACGTTTGCAAATCGTGCAAATTTTTATTACCAAAATAATGGTTCGGTTCGCGCGACGCATCGCGCGCTGCGTCCAATATTCGGTCGACATAATCGCCCAGCAGAGTCGGTAATTCGAGTGACCATAGATCGGTTTCGCACCTTGTTTACTCTAGTGGATAATGGGCATCCTCAGAGATGCCGTACAGTGCGCACCGAAGACGCTATTGCTGCTGTGGAGCAGAGTATCGAAGAAGACCCGAATGAGTCCATCTGCCATCGCGAGCCATGATTAATGAATTTTCTATGCCTGAATTGGAGGATGTTGACGTGGATGACCTTGGGCTCCAACAAGACGGTGCTAGATGCCATACAGCCAAGGAAACAATCAATTTATTGAAGGAAACTTTTGGTGAGCGCATTATCTCCCGTCGTGGGCCTGTGGCGGGCGTGGCCTCCAGGATCGTGCGATTTAAAGCCGCTGGACTATTTTTTGTGGGGTTCAGTGAAGTCGCTTGTCTATTCAGATAAGTCCGAGACGATTGACGCCTTGGAAGAGAATATTCGGCGCGTTATTGCTGACATACGGGCCCAATTTCTGCAAAAAGTGGTCGAAAATTGGGCCTCTCAGCTGGAATTTATTCGAGCCAGCCGCGGTGGCCACTTGCCCGAAATCATTTTTAAAACATAATGAAAGATTCTCATCTTTATAATAAAGCTAAATTCTTGGCCATAACATAAAATTATATGTGTTTTATTTCTTTTTGAAAACCACACGTCTAAAAAAAAAAACACCCTTTACTTGATAAGCCCATGATTTTAATCACATTTTCCTAAAACAGAGAAATTTCAGAGATTTTAAGAACTTTTGGCCAGCTATATTCACCAAATATCCCATTATTTGTCGATACGCTTATTTTGAGAGTGATTTAAGTAAGTTATTTGAGTGACGAAGCTTGTCCAAGTAAATATTTATACGACCGATAGATGACGTTGGTAATTAATCAGATAATCGAAAATTTGTCTGGCTAGCGCAAATTTCGAAAAAAAAAAATTTAAATTGATCTTGGCAAAATTTAATCATATTTAATTTTAGCACTGTCTCCAAACAAAGTTGAACGCAAAGTGTTATTCATTCGAAAATTCTTTATCCATCACGATATTATATTGAAATCTACACAATTTTACTCCATGATTAAGCTTCTTAAAATAACTTTCAATCATTTCTATTATTAATAGAATACAATATACATTTAAATACAATATATTATATATAAAGTCATAACTGGTTTCAGTCAAGTCATATTGATATGATGAAATGTTTTACAAAATAATCATTCTTCTAAAAAATTACCGACTTACCGTGAAATACTCTTCATGTTGGAATTTTAAATGTCCTGTTGTTTATTGAAAAAACAATATATGTATTTGTTAAATGTTTGAAGCTTCTGTTTTAAAATTAAACACAAGTTATCTTGCATAATATAAAAAGAAATTAGAAAAAAAAATAAATATCAAATAGCAATTCAATTATGAATTATTCAATAAATTTATTTTAATTATTTTCAAATTTGATGGGTTTTTAAGAAATTTTACAGTTTGACAAAGAATAATTACAAAAGAAAGCTTAGAAAGACGTGACAAGTTTGTCTTAACCTGTTTTGAAATTCAAACATTTAGATATTCCTTCCAGTAATAAAATTTAAAAAAATGAAATGCAATACTGGGTCGCACAAACCTGCTCTTATGTGCGATAACAATGATGTTCTGAAGTCTGAAATAAATTAGTTATGGGAGCCTTATCCATCTACCAAAAACATGGTTAGGTTAGGTTAGGAGGGGTATGCACAGTCCGGAGGCGGTTGCATTTACGGGGGCATATTGGTCCATTGTGATCCCCTTGATATAAAAAAGCAGAGATGCTCCTAAACTAATTACTGGCATAGACTGGTTGATTTGAGGACCAGTCTGTGCTCTCTTTATATTTTCTAATGCTTGCCATTGAGACCTGCGCTGGATAGTCCAGTTCTCCAACAAATCTGTTATCGGAGGCGGTTTGTTTGCTTGTGTCAGTGTTTGCCAAATCATTGGGATCGTTGTAGTAGAATTCTCCTAAGTGCAATCTTCGTCTTTGGGATAGTGCAGGACATGTACAGAGTAGATGAGGAATCGTCTCCTCTTCCTCTCCTTGCATACAGCTCCTGCAGAAATCGTTTGAGTAGACGCCAAGTCTAGTGGCGTGCCTACCTATTAGACAGTGTCCGGTGATGACACCTATAACGGAGCTAATGTGCAATCTGCTTAAGGAGATCAAGCCCTTAGAGCGCTTCATGTCAAGCGTTTGCCAGATCTGTTTTGTCGCCAAGCAAGTGGTGATGTTTTCCCACCTAAGGTTTGCTATCCTTATACCATCTTGTTTTAGCATGAGTTTAAATGTAGCGATGGGTATACCAATATCTGGCCTATCTATTGAAATAGGTATTGTAGTTCCCTCTTTAAACCGAGTTCATCAGCCTTACAGTTTCCTGGAATTTCCCTATGGCCCGGCACCCAGCAAAGGTGAATGTTGAACTGCTGCGCCATCTCAATGAGAGATGATCGACAGTTAAGGGCTGTTCTAGAGTTTGTAGAGACTGGAGTCCAGAGATTTAAGAGCAGCTTGGCTGTCTGAGAAAATACGGATATTAGTTGTTGATATCACGTTTTCCTTAAGCCAAGATAAAACTTCTTTGATCGCTAAGAGTTCCGCCTGGAACACGCTACAATGATAATGATGCTCTTTTATTGATGATAGTCCTCAACAGCTTCCAGAAAACATAAAATATACTTTAGTTTTGATTTTTTCAAACCCAAAACCCTTTTTTTATAATAAAGCTAAATTCTTGGCCATAACATTAAATTATATGCGTTTTATTTCTTCTTGAAAACCACAAGTTTAAAAAAAAAAAATATGTGAGTGCCAGGACTCACGGTTAAATATGTATAAACATCAACGTTTGTCCAAGTGCCTGATTTTTGTTACTGAACGTCATCAAAAGAAACATATTGAATAATTAACACTACATAACCTATCTGTAGGCAGTGCTTAAAAAGCTTAGTGTTGAAAGAACGGCAGCGAAATACCCAGTGGGGTAACCGCTGTAACGAAATTTCCAAGCACTAAAAGGCTGGTGGTGAAGTGTCCAACGAACGGTGAAGGTTCGGTACTGAAAGGTCCTGCTTCGTGGTTCATTACACTAAAATCGTGGTTTCAATTAAATGACACCGTACCCAAATTCCAAAGGAACTTAATGGTTTGACTGAGAGGGGCCGAATTAAAATATCCAGTTAAAACTGTCAACGAACTTGCAACCCTTATGAAACTCCATCTTTCCATCTAGTAAAACTTACAAAGAGTTCAATCTTAATTTTATACTGAACGAACCTCAAATGAATGTCACTATGAGATAGCCGGCGAATTATATATCTTGAGTTTTTAGAATATTTGGTTGCAGTTGTTGTCAGTGGAAATAACTAAAATCGCAGTTTCAATCGATTGACACCATCAATCACCTATGGAATTAGACGCTGTGATTTTTAATGAATGTTAACTTTGTGCAAGTACAAAGGTAGCCGATAACTCTGCAATTTGTTCAACCTCAGTTATTTTGTTTATCCCAGCTACCAACGTCCCTCGCCTACGTGCCTACAATTTGCAAGAAGAAATTGCATCGTTTAAAAGCAATGTAATGTAAACGTAGAATTTAAGTTCAGATTTGTATCACTGAACGCACCCAATATCCTACCATACCTACAGCCATTGATCTACCATACCTACAGTCAATTGTCAATACCTACAGCTGACTATTATTATTTTTGTTTTGATTTTGTTTTCTTTTTAATTACTAGTGTCGCGTCCATTTTGTTCGGGGAATAATTAAAAATTAAAGAAAAAATATAAAAATATAAGTGTTAAAATGATAAAATCGTCGGTCGCGATTAAAACAATTTGCTTTCGTCTTTGGCAAAAACAATATAAATGAGTGGTCGCGATAAAGTATAATCTAATTGTCGGTCGCGTTAAAATCAATTTGTTTTGGTCGGGGCAAATCAGATTTCGTAACGTTACGTGCTACAACGTAAAGTGCACGACGTAACGTTGCACACGAACGTTCACGTTTTTTTTCACTCTACCGCCAGCATAGATGTTTACACATCAAAAAACCCTTTACTATTTTTCCAATTACGTATAGTAATCTACAGAAGACTCCAACCGCTACTTTATCTTTGATTCCAGTCATAACGTTGAAACATAAAAACGTTACCTTCACATGGCTTAGTTTAGTACCCCTACCTAACTGATTCGTATATATTTTTTGGAAGACATTGATAGGTTAAAATCCAGCCACTACCATACTAAGTATCAACAATTCTGGGAACTACTTGCTGCGATGAAGTGGTGACGAATCCACCCAAAGAGTCTCTTCTCATCATCAAGTGCTTCTCATATTAACTAAACGGATCCGGCAGAAATATGTATTAGTATAAGTTACACCGCTAGAAATGTCTTATTATTTATTGTGGTGAAGACGGGTTTTCTGAATTTTTAACAAATAAAATTGCATAAGAACTTTTAAAACGTTCCACCAAATCTTTAAATTAAATACAATTCCAGAAGTATGTTTAGTATAACAGTATACCTTCCTAACTTTTCTCAATTAGATATGAAAACTGCTTTCCTGTATTGAATAGGGAAGTCCAACGTGTAAATATTAGCCCAATTTGGTACATAGGCAAAATAGCAAATAAGTTCTAACCGTAAAGTATGTATTTAATGGGAAGCTAAGCTGGAGGGAACAATTAACAGCTAGAAGAAGATCTTCTCGTCCCAGTGCTAAAGTATCATGGGAAAAATTATTTTCTCTGGGAATTTTTACTAATTTTGTTGGAATTCCCTCTTTATAAAATTAGACTTGGAAAAAGAGGGGAAAGTGAATATATGTATAGTATCATAACGAGTGCATTTCTAGAAGATATATAAAACATATTTATAAATAAACGTTAAAAGCTAACATTTTAGGAATTATTTAAAGACAATTCAATTATTGACGAGAAGAAAAATAATTGATGCAAACAAGTTTATGAAGCTGCGTTCAACGAAATGAAAACAAAAACTCTCTCTCAAAGGAGCCTTTAAAGAAGTTTTTACTGCAACAGAAAGAATAAATATCAAAAACTAAACTTTAACTAATTAATATTAAATTAAAAAAATTCAATTTCATTAACATGTTTAGTGAAAATGTTTTCCTTTTTTTTGGGAAACCAGAAGAGATGTGTGGGACAAAAACGGAATTTTTTGACTGACTGGAAGAATTTCTATTAAATATGATTGATCGACTTGTGATAAAAAACTGTAGAAAGTGATCTAGATATCAATCAGGCTCTTTGTTGTGTTTCTAGCTTAACACCCACTCAAAATTATATCGCGCAGTACAATCAACTAAAGTTAAAATAAGTCCCACATTTTATGTCTTTTCAGTTATTGCACTTAATTTTGGTAATTTCATTTTTGTTTGTCATTTTATTTTGCTGTTAAATTAGAACTCAAGATTCACTCTGGCTGAAGGCATAAGTACTATACCGTGTTATTTAATAAAATTAAAAATTAATTAAAAATGTACAGTAATAAAGTGTTTAAAATGTATTTTATCTAAACCAATATATTGTCGTGTCCATTCTATCAAACACACTGCGATTCCTTGAATTGAGTCCATTCTTTTTTTTTTATCGTTTTTTTGCGGTGTATTTGTGTTGGAATTTTTTAAGGAATGTCCATCAACATTCCATTTGTCTGTGTGTCTGTGCACCCACTGTAATTTGAGCTAGAGCCTGAACGGGTAAGCCGATTTGCTTCAAATTTGGTACAGAGCATTTTTTATGAGATTCCCTAGAGGGACAGTTTGAATTGTTATTTAAGCTCCTCCAGAACGGGTAGCTGCCAAACAAGGGTTTTGTTTTTTTTTTCCAATTTTCTCGAAAATGGCTCTTAAGATCCAGTCGTGCATAATTTTTGTACTTCGTTTATATAATTTAAAAGCTGTGGGTTGATTTTTCTAGTTACTTCTTCAATGGTATATGTTGTTTTTAGAAAATATATAAATACATACTAACTCACATTTAGTTAGCCACTTCCAATAAAAAGAACTTCTCGAAAAATGACTGTGAAAAAAAGTGGCCTCAAGCAAGTGATTCGTAGTGTATATTAAGTTGAAACTATAAATATTTTTACTATGCAATATAATTCTAACTAGAAATTAATTTATTCCCACCATCTACCAATCTCCAATTCTTCCATATAAGAGTGTTAGTAATTTTGTTGTTGTTAAATAAAAATAATAAAATTAACCTGATTGTTCAAAAATCAAGAATTTCGCTATAAATGTCAATGATAACATGCCAAAAGCATTTTGTTTAAAATTAAAGGTATTATTGCATCCATGTTGGTTGACGTTTTGTTTTTTTTTTTTTTTTTTTTTGTCTTGTTTAACATTTGAAAGTAGAATATTTATTAAAAAAATAACAAATTGAATATTCATATTAAGACGACATCTAGTCATAATCTTTTCTGCCAACAAAAAAATATTAACCTGTTCGAATGTCAGCAACATCAATGAAATACAAAAAGTCAATAACCTGTATATAACTCTTGCGGTGAGGTTTAAATCCAAAATGAATGATTAATACAAAATAATAACTCCAAATTTAAGTAAATCATGGAAAAGTGATTCAGAAAATTCTTCAAAAAAAATGAATACATGTATATAACCACGCATCATACTGGCACAATCAGCAGTCAGGGTCATGGCTTATGGCTTATGACTTATGGAATTTCCCTTAAACTATACAAAAAAAAATTAATACATCTAAATTACTAAATTAATTAATTTTGTTTACGGTTTCTCGTCGATAAATATTCTTCAGATTCACTTTTTGACGCAATGACCAACGTAGCGTCGGTCGGTCCATCCAATGAGGGTGAATGAAACAACAAACACGAAGACGCCGGACGTCCTCAGTGGCGCCAAATTAATATATCTTCAACAAAAATTTTGACCGACACAGTATTAACACTTTCCGTGGTGACGATTAATTTTATATTTGTTTATTCATTTTGTTTTTATTTTTTTTATTTTTTGTTGATCAGCTACAATGGAATTTTTAAATAATATGAAAATTGGTGCCTTGGATTTTTTGAATTAATTCAAAAAAAAAATATCAACAAACCTATTGATCGACATTGATTGGGTGTTTATGTATTTATAATATAAGTTATGAATTTCATACATAAACAAATATAGCAAAATCACTATGCGAAACAGGAAAATTGGAAACAAATTTAAGAGCAATTAATATTTGCATAGATATTAAAATTTTATTAGAAACGATTTTTGTGGATTTATGTGATGCGTAATACATTTATGTGAGCGTCTGGTAGAAGGCTCGTCATCATAACAAACCCAGGAAGTATATGAACTAGTTTTTTTTTTAGAACAACAAAAGTGGAAAAGTATTGAAAAATATTGGCCAATTTGGTTGGGTGCGAAGTGCGTTAACGCACGCCCACTCTTAATGGCGAAAAACTGTTAAATTGGCATGTCTCTAGTATCGTCCATTTTATACGTATTTCAAAATTATTTTGATATGTTATACACATTTTGAGATATTGAGTTTTAACTTTTAAAAAAGTCACTTTTTTTGCGCGGTCTTTGCCACACTGATATTTCAAAAAATTCAGTTATGACATATACTTTTTTTAGCTCTAGTGAAAAGCTTATTTTATTACCTTTAATTACATATACAATAAAGTGCACTTAATCACATAAATACATAATTGTAAACAAAACATTCACTGTGTCTACAAATTTTTTTGTAAAAGTTTCTTCCGAAAACATTTTAAATTTGCTGAGAAAAGCTCAAACTTATTGAAAATTATAAAAACAAAAATAGTTTTAGTCAATACCGTTAGATTTTTACCACTAAGGACGTTAAGGTATATGGTATAGAGCATGTTGTTAGACAAAATACATGACAACCATCATCATGGTTTAACGCGCCATGTTGTATGGTTTTCAAATAATTTTTTTGAAAACTTTTTCCATTTCCATCAAGCCATGTTGTCAAGCATGATGTTCCTTGTAAACGCACCGATTAAAGTGATCACACTGTCTACCATTTGAGCACTTAAAATAAGGTCAAAGCCAGGGTTGCCAGTTTGGGGGTTTTCCCTCTAGATTTAGGGGCTTTTTTGTCGTTGGGTGGTAATCTAGGGGGACGAGATGTTAGGGGGGGGGGGGGGAATCTGAGGGGATTCATTTAGAGCTAAAAGGTTGACGAATCGTATGGGTATTGAAACAGCTGACAGTATTCTGCGAGCTAGACATTCCTTACATTCTGGATGTCATAATTTTACACGAACAGAAGTAATGCTTAAAACTTTTACAAGTGAGAATATGTATCAAACCAACGCGACAGTCAAAACGTAGATCACGATAATGTATTAGAACTTTTTTAAAGAAGTGCAAAAAAAAATTTTAATTCCTTTATATTTTAATTTTCATATTTATGTATCTATTTCTCGTGAGTTGAACCAGAGTTAGCTAGCTCTAGAAGTAAATTAACCCACACTGAACTGAGGAAGCAGTTTTTCGGTGGAGAATAAATGTGGAATGACTTAACAAACTCTTTGCATAAAACATTTGAGTTAACACACCAAATGTTATGATTTAACTCGCGTTTAACTTTAATCGCGCACTGAAAAACTGAACCTAAGGGCTTGTTTCACAATGTCTGATTAAAGTTCTAAGCAAGCAACTTGGAACTTATAAGTCAATTACCAATCTCCCTTATGTTTCCCAATATCTGAATATTTCGTATAACTTAAATTAAAGTTCAAAGTATTTTAATTGCCAGATGAAGTGTCGATTAGCAAATTTACTTCGCAATTTAAATATTATTAATTGATTTTTTCAAGTTTTCATCAGCCAAAACAATTTTGTCTGGAAAACTGGAACATCTAATTGACACATATCTACATATATTATTTCGAAAAATTGTGAAACGCTTTTTTTTGTGAAAGTTTTTTTACTGGGAGGATTTAATTTGCCGATAATTTAAATGTCGAATAAATAATCAAAACTTTACTCAGACATTGTGAAGCCACCCTAAATAAAATTTTCTTTTAATACCTAGTACATTTTTTATAAATTTTTTTACTGTAGCTACTCAACTTTATTGTGAATTACTTAAATTTAAAATTAAAAACAAATTTAGGAGCTGTGAATAAAAATAAAAAGTTAAAAAAAAAAAAATTAGGGGTTTTTGTTGATGAAATGTGGTAATCTGGGGGGTTTCTAAAAGTTTCGGGGGGGAAGTTTTGTTTCCATCTGGCAGCACTGATCATAGCTTCATTTGTTTATTTCTTTTTGTAGTTTGTAAATTTTTTTATTTGATGGTAAGACTTCCATATTCCGTTGTGTATATTCATCTGCTATTATAATATTATGACTGTTACAGACCGACTCTTCAAAGTACGGTACACGCAAGAGTATTTGGAAATCCAAGAAAATTGAAGCTGGTGAACTACGAGGAAGTATCCTAGGACCAACGCTGTATTTGAGATACGAGTATAAAGAGTTTCCATCAGTGGAAAAAATTCAATTTTAAATTGTTATTGTAATAACAAAATGAGTTAAATAAGAGGGTTAATTAACAGGACATAACACATGAGATAATGGTATATCTAAACAATCCTAGGGAACGCTAATCGACAATTTGGTTTGGTGTGAAATTTCTGCCCGAGGGATAAATCAACAAAATACAGTCACTGCTGATGTGTATTTCTTCAATATTATAATATATTATTTTATGAAGTCGTAATTCTTATCCTGTGAATACCTATGAGTTATTTTAAAAACAAAAAAAAAAAACAAAACCTGAATAAAAAAGTGGTCTGCGCATTTAAAATCAAAGTACCTAATTCGATTTAAATAGGTTAATTCGATTTATCTTGAATTGATCTTGTTTAATTTCTGCTCGATACAATTATTTTTATTTTTATTTTTTTTTTGTTCCATTAAAAGCTGGTTTCATTGATTTTGTTGACTATAATTTTGCAATTAAAAAACAAACAAGATATATTTGGATATTTTCTTTAAATCTGGCAATATAGCATTATGAAAATTTAGCAAAGCTTGTTTTTTAAGCAATAATTGCTCAACAATAAAAATAAAAATAAATGATAATGTAACAAACCGTTGAGAAATAAAACCAAAATAGATTTACTTTTTGTATCATTCATTGCCAAATTAGGAAGGAATTTCGTTTTTCGAGTAATTTTCTACTCTTTTTGGATATATGATATTATATTAAAACCAACTCCTCTAGTGTCTCTCCTGTCCGAAAACATCAACCTGTCAGCTTGTCTGTAGTGTGTAGGATATTATTTTCATAGTTATCAAATCTTACATCAACTTTTGTACAGGGTGTTTTTTTTTAGACGTGTGGTTTTTAATCTGGCAATACTTTTTTTCGGCGATGGTATTTTTGACGGCTGTCACTTGATTTATGCTCAGTTTAGTTTGCCATTTTATAATAAATAGACTTACTCTTTGAAATTGTGCCCAAATGGGCCCACAAAACGAGATGGCCACCGATCCCGATTTTCAAAAGAAAATTTTGTTCAGCGAAGAAGTTCACTTTTGGTTAAATGGGTACATTAATAAGCAAAATTGTCGTATTTGGAGTGGTCATAATCCATAAGCCATTGTTGAGACGCCGCCGGTAGTTACATCCTCAAAAAGTCACTGTTTGGTGGGCACAGGGAATCATTGGTCCATATTTCTTCAAAAATGAAGCCGGCCATAACGTTACAGTCAATGTGGAACGCTTTAGAGTCATGATTAATGACTTTTTCGTGCCTGAATTGGAGGTGGTTGATGTGGACGACCTTTGGTTCCAACAAGACGGCGGCGCAGCATGCCATACATCCAACGAAACAATCAATTTATTGAAGGAAACTTTTGGTGAGCGCCATTTTCTCGCGTCGTGGGCCTGTGGCGTGGCTTCCAAGATCGTGCGATTTAACACCGCTGGACTATTTTTTGTGAGGTTATGTGAAGTCGCTTGTCTACGTAGATAAGCCCGAGACGATTGACGCCTTGGAAGAGACTATTCGGCGCGTTATTGCTGACATACGGCCCCAAATGCCGCAAAAAGTGGTAGAAAATTGGGCCTCTCGACTGGAATTAATTCGAACTCCTTGCCCGAAATCATTTTTAAAACATAATGACAAACCTTTATTTTTATAATAAGGCTTAATTCTTGGCAATAACATTAAATTATATGCGTTTTATTTCCTTTTAAAAACCACACGTCTAATAAAATCACCCTTTAGATAAACTGTAAAATGGGCGCAACGCATCACGCAAAAAAGTTTTATCATTTTGACGTGCTGCTCAATTGTGTTACTTGTTATGGTGATTTGGCATCGGTAACTGAATAATAAACAATTGATTTGACAGATGTCACCAAAACAACATGGCCGCCACAGGCTGCCAAAATCTACCAGCGCCATTTGAAAACATTAAAGATTGAATATGCATTTTAATTTATGTAAATAAGTACATATATCTATTTATTATTTATTTACTCAGCCACAATTTTTTGTATAATTTTGATTATAACTGAAATAAAAATACAACTTTATGATTTTAAGTCGAACTGCAATACTAATCGTTTACCAGTAATTCATGCTTACGAAATTTTCATGCTTCAATAAAAATGACAATAATTAAAAGTTCAAAGTACGCTTAGAATTTTGTATTTCCTTAGATGGGCTTAAGATTTGTTTTCTTTATTTTGTTTGTTATAATTTGTTAAAATTTATTAACACACTCAATTTTGCATGGCAAAGTTTTACGAACGTTCAATAACCTGTCACCTTTTGGTTCACATATTTGAGAGTACCTATGTATAACTACATACATATACATACAAAGTTTTAATCCCTTGCGACACGTTTTTTCTCGTTGATTTTGAATTTTTTTAATATGATGTTAAATAAAATTTGTGATCTCATTATTGAATAACAGGGTTGTTAAAGGTATCAATAACCTTATCAAAATGGTTTATTGAAAAAATGACTTTTAGCTAATTCAAATTGAGAAGAGTTTACAACAAAGATTAAGATCAAGCCAAAAAGCAAATTCAATTGAATTGAAATTTATATCATTTTCTCTGATTCTTTTTGATAAATCTTATATTCTAATTTTGGGAGATGGCAAGTGAAGTACCTAGCCTTGTTAATTTGAGTCAAGCTGTAAAAAATTCCTCAAGAAGTGCGAACTGAATAAAAAATTATATAAAAACACTTAAATGAGACCTTTAAAAAGGCATTTAATAAAATTATATATTAATACCAACTTGAAGTTTCAACAATTCATTATTATAGATATCAAGCTAATCGGTAATCATCATCATATGGCTCAAGCACATCATCAACACTCCCGGCTTTTACAATGAAAAAAAGATTTTAATGTGGCTGTGGCAGAATGGGTAAGGCAGTTCTGTGATCGCACGATTAATAATTACAGATCAACTAAACCAAAGCAAATAAAAGTCAACAAAGAATTTCCATAAAGTTCAATGTCTACCACCAAGAAGGTTAGTTGTCAAGCTGATCATCATCATCATCATCATCAAAATGCAAATGATGACTGTTAAGGAATTTCTTTGGAATACAGAATAAAATAGGAAATCCCATTCCCGCATATTCATGGGAGTGTTCTAAGATGATTTATTTTTAAGTTCATTATTCACACACCTAATACTTCTTTTGTAATTCACTATAGAAGTTGTTTGTGACGTTTAGGATGATCAGGAAGTTAGGCGATCTTTTTGATTGATGTGAAGTATTAGCAATGATTAATTTTATTCTTTCAAAAAATATGGAAGAGTTTATATAAACTTTTAAAATAGCAAACAATATTATTCAATAGAAAAAACTTACAAAAATAGACATTTAGTATTTTAAATTTAAATTATGTTTATAGGTGCGTATACTTAAATGTTTATCTGGTGAATTTGTGTTGGGAGTTTTTTTTTTTCTTATCAGAATTTTAATTTGGTATATGATGACACTTTCACTCTACCCAGACTCAACGGCCAAACTCTGTCGCTTTCATCCATAGCTAGATATCTAAGCGTATAGTTCTCGACCATATATTAAACTGGAAATTAAATATTGAAGAACGGATTAGGAAGGCCTGCATAGCCTTCTATGCCTCTAGCAAAACCTTTGGTAAAAAGTGGGGCCTACAGTCAAAGATGATACTATGGACGTACACAGCAGTAGAACGACCGATCTTCATATATGGATCGATTGTATGGTGTTCCCGCTCTAACCAAGGCATATAACATCAACAAGCTTAAAAAGATGCTTAAGATGCCTTAAGCGTTCTTTTGCATCTTTTGCCACTCGATTTATACATTAAATATATGGTATCCTGCAGCGCGATGAGACTGAAAGAATCGAATTGCTGGTTTTCCAAACCTTATGGTCATGGCAATATAGCAAGTTTGATTCCCGATATTATCTTTTCGACTGCAACCAACTACTGCACCCGAACTTTGAGCATCGGGAGGGTTTATAACGTAAAAATTCCATCTAGAGAGGACTGAAATGATGACCTAGTGACGAGAAACTTCGATACTACTATACACACTGACGGCTCAAAGATGGAGTGTGATGTGGGATCAGGAATTTTCTCTGAGTCCTTAAATATATCCAAATATTTTGGAATTCTATACTGGCTATAAGGGAAGCATGCAAAATACTCAAACAAGACCCAAACCAAAATCGAAATACTGCAATTCTGACAGACAGTCAGGCGGCTGTTAAGGCCATTGCTGCGGCCACATAATCCTCCAAATTGGTCCAGCAATGCCGGGATGAGCTCGAAAGCCTGAATATCAATCTTAGTGTCACTGTTATCTGGGTACCAGGTCACTGTGGCATTGAGGGAAATGAACGGGCGGACGAACTAGCAAGGCAAGGATCAGCCCTTCATAGCTCACTTGCGGAAAGCGTCTGCATTCCTCTCGGAGTTATGAAGGGTAATTTACTCTAAATTTTCCTCACCAAATCCAATCGTAGGTGGAGCAGTCTAATCAACTGCGTTACATCTAGAAATATGTGGCTCACCTACAATAAAGCCCGAACAAAAGATCTCTGTGTGTAGACCAAGACAAGACATAGCCAGGCTCGTTGCAACATGCACCGGGCACTGGCCAATAGCCAATAGGAGAGCATGCGGCGAAACTGGGTATTTCTTACAACACCCATTGTCGTAGCTGTGCGAACCAACAGGAAAAGAAAACATTAGTTCACTTCCTTTGTAAATGCCCTGCCCTAGCCCGTTTTAGGATGCATTCACTTGGAAAAGCTGAAGATCAAAGACTTGATCTCTTTCTTAAACGTAACGAAATGGCTCTGAGACGATATTCGGCTTTTTGCTGTCTAACTCGGGGCTTTAGATTGTTGTTTCACAAACCCATTCCTCAACCATAGGTTCAAACGAGTTTTTGTATCAAAACGGCGCTTTTTGCGTTAATTGTGTCAGCGAGCAAGTCGGCTCGTTGGCAGCCATTTCTACCTACCTACCTATATGATGACAGATAAAACGTAAAAAGATGTGTCAGAAATTATATCTGCCTGTTTTTCTGTACGATTCAACACCCTATAGTCTTGGTTGAATTAGTTTCTAAGAAAAGAAATACAAGAAACATTAGTTTAAAATAATTTTCTTCTTTTCTGTAATGACCAAAGCTATTGTAAAAAAAACTGCATTTTCTGGTTTTTGGCTAAAATTTCACATAACATAAATAGAGGCCTTCAACGAAGAGGGTCTTATTTTTGGGTCATTCACGTATATCTTTTTGATGGTTTGACAGATTTTGTTAAAATTTTGCTTTCTGCTGTTTATCAATAGGTAGTTTAAACTATTTTTACTAATTTTGAAAAACATTTTTTTTTAACAAAAGTAAATCAAAAAAAAAAAAATTATTTTTCAGTTCTCTTGAACCTTTTTACAACCCTATTACGCCTATCAATAGTATCAATCATCAATTGATAGTTGATAAATTTTGACAATTGGTAAAATATAACTCAATTTGATGATAATTATTAATTTTATTATAATTCACAACGGCCTGTAGCAATCTCAATGATTAATTGGCTTATTAAATATCGATTTTAAATATTTATTAACTACCTATCAGTTGATAAATGAAAGTCGTAAAAGGAGTGTAAATATTTTCTCGTTAAAGATATCATAAGATCATGCATACAATTGTTAACCACAACAGCAAGTTCGTGTGATCCAGTCATGTTTTTTTTCTTTTTAAATTTTGGGAAAGGAATATTTTTACGTAGGGGAGGGGAGGTTAGAAGTAACAGGGGTAAGAAGTAACAGACCATTCATTTCTTGCAGTACAACAACCTGTAGCAGCTGAAATAGGAACAAAACTGAACGAGGAACCATCATTTATTCTACAAGCTGAACCTGAAGACACAGTTCCCGCTGTGGAACAGCCCTCAACGAATGAACCAGGATCATCGGTGTAGAAAGTTCTTTTAAGCCAGAAGAAGTTAGGCCTTACCCAAAGGCAGAACCGATTAAGAAAAAAGTTACGCGGAGAGCTGACACTCAACAGAGAAGCAAGCACTTCTTGAGGAGAAAAATAAATCCTTAGCCGAAACTGCAGCCAAAAAACGAGCCAAAATAAACCAAACAAATATGTGTTAAGAAAAAGGTTTAAGCCTCTTCATCTGAGGATGAAGATCAAGAAAAGAACTTTCCCTGACCTATATGATACAACTAGCCCCACATACTGGGTATGTTGAAACAACACGATTTTTTTTTAATGTTATATATTTTGACATTTTGTAAGTAGACTTTCCTAAACTTTTCTAGTGGATAATGTAGCTGAATCATGAATTTTCAATTTAAAAAAAGTTTGGCGGAGCTATCTTAAACATACAAGAACGAGCATCGGATTTAGCAAAAAGTGTTACTTTTAGCCCCATTCTCCCCTTCTAGTACAGGAAATTCAGTAAAAATCGATTAGCACTGGTGAAAATCAGCCATTTGGGAAAACGCAATTATGTTTTGTACTCTAGATATTATACCTTGGACGCAGAAAGCTATATAAGCAAGCAACAACTTGTGACCAAGAAATTGACTCATCTCTGAAACTACTGGTTTTTCTAAGGGAAGTTTTAGCTAGCGATATTTTTTAACTGCAATTAGTTGTCCATACCTGTTGTAAAGTCGGTAAGTTCAATGAACAAAGCAAGGCATGTTTCTAGTTACGAATTAAAAAGTTCACAAAATTGACAGATTACAGGGATGTCTTTGAATATATGAGGACATATTCCAACAGTTTATGGAATGCGATTATTAATAAGGAGATGTCCAACTATTTACACACTGTCCAGCTGGACAACTTTCCAAGAGTGTTCTAAGGAAATCTTATAAATACGACTGTTAATCTTTAACGTGGTAATTCATTTGTTTGTTCTTGGGCAATTTTTAAGAAAGCGTTTAATTTATTAAAATTGAATTTTTATTTCCACAATTTTCTTATATCGTTTCGTTAAATTTTTCAACAAAACAAATTCCAGGGCACAAAATTTCCAACATTTTGCACGGGTAGACAAATCTAAGCTTCGCATACAAATTACAAAAGAATATACATACGTATACATAAAAATAAACATTTAAACTACATTTTGTAATCAATTACTTCTTTCTGGGTTTTAGCCCAATTCACGTTATGAATGGCTAAATTTGTAAAAATATGATCCTCTAATTCCAACACAGAAAGAATTTTTGTATTTGAAAACCGCTGTTTTATTTGTATCCTATTTCACCCAATAAATAGCATTCTTTTAAAATAACCTTTTAAACACCTTTCTACCCCATTTCACCCTGCAAATAGCAAAATTTTGAAGAAAAAAAATAACCCTATAGCCATTTCCTAAAAAAACAAAACTTTCAAACGAAAAAATAATTTCTTTTGTTTTATTTTTATCCCATAATTTACTATTCTTTTTGACACAATAATTGGTAAAAATTATTATCAAAAGTTATCTAGGTGTCGCCAGCTTTCCAAGAAAAAAAAAAACAACCATATCCACAAAATTGATGTATTGACGAATTTGTATCGGGTTTTTCAATAAGAGCGCTACGAAAGTTTTTTTAAATAAAATAAAAACGGTTTTGGATATCAATGAAATTCTTTATTCCTGTGAAAGTACGTTTGATGCCATTTTTGCATGGCCACCAAAGGCACGCTTGCAGAAGTCCAGACGCTGAACCCAATTTTCGACGGTTTTCAAGCATAAATCGGCCGATACTGCTGCAATTTCACGTTCGAAATTCGTACGAAGTTCATCAATCGTCGCTGGCTTGTTGGCATAGACCATAGACTTGACGTAGCCTCACAGGAAATAGTCTAACGGCGTCAAATCGCACGACCGAGGCGGTCAAGCGACTAGACCATTTCGTGAGATAACACGTTCTCCAAACTTTGTTGGAACCACATGTCCTCCAATTGGGGCCAAAAATATTCGGTTTTCATTGAACGGTAGCCATCCCTATTCACAGTAACGTGCCGGTCTTGATCATCACGGAAGAAGTACGGCCCAATGACGCCGCCGGCCCATAAACCACACCAAACCGTAATTTTTTCGGGATGCAATGATGACTCATGGAGTACGTGTGGATTGCTGCCTGACCAATACCGCATATTTTGTTTATTGACGAAGCCATTCAGCCAGAAATGAGCCTCATCGCTGAAGATGACGTAGCGCTCTTAACGTTGAGGACACTGACTCCGAATTTCGGTAGTAAATTTTAATAATTTCTACTCGTTGTTGGCTGAAGAGAAATGTGAAAAGAACGGCAAGAAATATGGCGTCGTTTGCTGTCCCTGTTGCTCTACTTTTGTAGCGTCCCTGTTGAAAAACCCTTTATGAGGTTGATGCAGCCAACTTTTCAAAAGTAAAAACTAAAGCGCCATAACCTCGAAAACAAGCCCCATTTCCAGAACAAAAATGTATTTCTAGATAGAATATTATTTCATTAAATACAACTTCGGTTGGAGGAATTTTTTCGATATAATCAATATTTTCAGAGACAAAGATCAATATACGTTTTTCAAAATTGAGGATATCAACAGGCTTACATATAAAAATGTAAAGGGGATATTTCATTGAAAAGAAAATTTTCATTTTTTTGCTAAGAATTGAGTAGTTTGAATTAACTTGCTCTTTGATTGATTTTTATCAATACTATATTTGTCTTTGATTCAAACTAGTATTTAACGGCGATAAATGACAAATATTGTTTTAATTTTTATTTCAATTTTAAATTAATTTAATTTAAAAAGAATTGATAAAACTCGTGTAATTAAATGATAAAATAAACGTAAAATGTGTTAGGTGAATGGTACACAAAAATATACCATTTGAGCTGACACTTCAAAGAAAAGGTCAATAAAATGAATTAGATATATGCATAGTATGAATTAAACAGATATTATTATAAATAACATATATAAATTTGAAAACAGTCTCTTTTGTTATAGGAGTTCTTCCAAACTTCTGTACTGCTGTTGCTGTGTAAATTTAATTAAAATGCCCGTGAAGCAAATTTGATTTATTCAACCACATTGCATGAAACATTCCAACTTGTCACCATAAATTTCTATACTACAATGCTCTTTAACGATTTGCTTATTTAAATTTTTTAATTCCCCTAAAACACTTTGTCAAACACATCAAAAAAAAAACTAATTAAAACATAAATAAAAAAAATGATCAGGTGAATTACACTTTTACTTGTACAATCTTCAAGAATTGTTAAGAAACTGCGTGCAGTTGAAATAATAAGTCATGCAAAATGCTAAAAAGCAACCATTATTTTCTATGTTCTGTCGGAAGCTGCCGCAAGGTCGCCAACAAGACAGTACAGTCTAGAGTAGGTATCTTCTCCGAGTGTCAGTGTAGGTACAGTACAGAGAATCCCAACAAAAGAACCAAAGAATCTGTGTTAGTTATAATTCAAAGGTGGGTAACATTTTTTTTTTGTTTTTTGTTCACCAGTTTGTTGCACGCGCAAACCGCGAGATCTTCTTTCACAGCTCGGAATCTCAGGAAATACGAAAAGATGTGATTTATGTTTGTACCTCAGGATGACCTGGACAATATCAACATCTTTTCTAAAATGATGTTATCATGCAACCTATCTCGTGAAACGCGTATGGTGAATTTGTTTTTTTTTTTTTTCGTTCGTTCGTTTAATTACTACCGGGATAAAAAGGCTTTTATTAATAATAATGTTACAAATTTGTCTTTGAGGCCTCCAGTAGAGAAATATTGTTAAAAAAATTATAACTGGTATAATGATATGTGATGAAGTGGGGATTGTTAAGCCTGGTTTGATATGTTTGTTAAGTCGTTATTCATCTGTGAAGAGGGTATTCAAAACAGCAATCGTGATGACAGCGATAGCACCGCAATGAAGAGACGACACGATCGTGTTATTGACTCCTACGGAAACCAGTCTTGGTCTTAATTTGATTTTAATGCAAATCAATCGAACATCATTCTAAAGGAATTTTTTTGTTTAATGGAAAAATATTTGTTTTCATGCATATATGTAAGTATGTTGGTGGAGGCGGATTTTCGTTTTGTTTTCTAGCCAATAGGTCACACGCTTCAATATGAGTCAGTCTCTGTAACGGTGTTGATACAATTTCAAATATAACCTCTAAATTCCTGAACGATGTTTGCATTTTTTGCTCTAGGACATTAACCTGGGTCTTATAGTTTTTTTACTAAAGAAGATTGTCGAAATAGATTATTGTTATAGAAGTTTTGTTTGCACGAGGTTTACTCTATAGACATAAGCAGGTAAGCTATTCTCAGCGCTTTTGGATAAAATTTGACAGATTGGAAACTAAAATTGTTGTTCTTGACGTTTTTTTTTAATTATAAAAATTGACCTGAGGCCCACTTAGGAGTTCAATGTTTGATATCTAACCTTTCTGGAAAATGAGCATTTTTGTCATGACTTTTTAAAATTTGTCTCAAGGTTATTAGAGATTGTTAGGACTTTGTTTATGGAATTTATACAAAAAACAAGAAATATCACAAAATGATCATAAAATGTCAACTTGATTCATAAAAATGGTCATCAGCGAAAGAATTTGTTTGTAGCAATTTTTATTGTTAAAGTTAAAATCCCGCCTGTGTGGTGCCATAAGAATTTTCTAAAAAACGTCAAAATCCAATTAATACAAAATTAAAACAATTTGAAGGGGTTTTACAGGAGCTACATATACCCTTTAAAAAATATCTTGAAATAATGCAAATTGAGTGTGATTAAACACTACAACTTCAGTAAGAGGTATGAGTCTCAAGATTGCATAAACAACAAAAGAGATAAATACCTATAGATTCCTACCCTATTGTCACTGTGATCCTGTTTGCTTTATTATCGAGTTCTGACATTCAAAATCTTCATTACAACACCAACAAACTGACTTTTTGAACGACCTTGGAATAAGTATGATAATCAGGATCATCAAAATATGTTAAAAGTTAGCATTTCAATTGCCGTATCAACAAATAATTGACAAATATATCAAAAAGTATTCCTACCGAATTTTGAAATAGAACTTTATTTTGTACACGGCTGAATCGCAGGTACTTATTGCTTCATTTGTATAAAGCGGGATCCACACATGTCTCGTGTTGTGTGTTGTGGAGAAGCATATTGTGTTGTCGACTGTGATGCACACCAATCAAGCGAGCATGTGCTGCAAACTCAGAATTAATTTAACTTTCGCCATTTAATTATTTTCTTTTCGCAAACACTATTTTCTCTTCTCCGCACATAGACGAAAATGTCTGCTTTAGAGCGCGGTATGGCACCACAATGGGAACAAGATAGATTCTTAGTTCTGACTTAATACACCCATCAAGATAAATATGGGCACTACGCTCATGAAATAAAGGGTCCGCCAAATAACTTTATTTTTTTGAAAATGGCGCAAAACATCGAGTGTAGCTTCGGCTGTGTGGCACGTAGCGCCGTCCTGTTGAAACCAAATGTTGCCAATATCCTCCTCTTCAATTTTTGTGAACAAAAATTCGTTCAACATGGCCCGATAACGATCGCCATTGACAGTAACGGCCACTCCTTGCTCATTTTCGAAAAATGGCCCAATTATGCCTCTGGACCAAGATCCGCACCAAACAGTGACTTGTTTTGGGTGTATCGGCTTTTCAATGTATGCGTGTGGGTTTTCTGTGCCTCAAATGCGACAATTTTGCTTGTTTACTACCCGCGAAAATCAAAATGAGCTTCATCTGAAAAGATTATTTTTTTTTGGCAAAATCGGCATCTTCTCTAAGTCGATCGCAGGCCCACTTAGCGAAGCGTATACACAACGTTCGTACTTTAAATGATGAAAAACAGCTATAACTGTTATAAATTAACATTTCTCAACCCTCGTCCATTCATTTCAGAATGTTTAATTCCAACATCAGGGCACACATCAGGAATAGTTTAGAGTTGTAAGTCACAACCAGGGCCGTTTCTGCTGATATAAATCGAGGCAGTCTCGGCAGAAAAGATTAAATATAGGTATACAAATTCATTTTTAAATTAGACGAGGCTAGAGAAATTCCTATTTATAACAGTTTCAACTGTTTTTCACCATTAAAAGTACGAATTATTTCGGTATACTGGTTATCCGAACTATGCCAACTGGTGCGGTAGAGGGTCCTGGGCCTGCGGGTAAACTGTTATTAATTAGCATATCTACAGTCACTTCTTTTTAAATTATAAATTTTCAATGCAAATATTAAGCAGATTCTAGATTAATTCTATAGTTCGATATTTCTTTCATACATATAACCACAAAAAAAAAAACTAACCAGACCGAAACGATACTGAAATTTTGTAGAGTTTAACGAGACCGATGTGAGACTTTTAAAAATCTCATGCTGTCTCATCTCGTCACCAGGCCTAATTTCCATTTAAGCAAAAATACACCAGGCAGGCAGCCTTTTTATAACTATACTTTTGCGTTTTAACATTATAAACACATGCTTATATGGAGATTAATTAAAAGCTTAAGAATAACTCTCAAACGGAATTCGAAAAATGTACATATTTTGACATTTTCACACAAATTCTCCTAAACTCTCTCATTATACCCTTTTTACACGTATCCTTTTTTCAGTCATTTCGTTTCGTCTATATGTCGGTTTGATAGATTTGGAGAGGGGTGTAGAGATGCAGAGGGTATGAACTAACAAAAGTAGGAATTAAAATTTCAAGACTTTTTCCGGTTGAACATTGTCGTTTATGTTTTGACAACCGAGTAGAAATGAGTGATGATGGTAATCAATGTTTGCAAAAATCGTTTTTAAGAGAAAAAACATCGAATTTTAGATGAATTACATCGATATTAAAAACAAAATGATTTATGTAAACTAAATGCAAAGAAACCAACTTCGCAAAGATTTTTTTTGATGTCTATCTATTCTTTCTAAAGGGTGTTTTTTTTAGAGGTATAGAACTTTAAGTTGGCAACACTATTTTAACTGGCGGCCATTTTCTCAGCTGTCAAGTGATTTATTTTGAGTTTGGTTTGGCATTTCAACATGAATAGAGACTGACGACTGAACAACGCAACAACAAGGTTGCCGTTGATCCCAATTTTCACAAGCGAATTTTGTTTAGCGATGAAGCTCACTTTTGGATAAATGGATACGTCAAAAAACAAAACTGCCGTATTTGGAGTGATGATAATCCTCAAGTGTATGTTGAGACACCGTTACATCCACAAAAACTGACTGTTTGGTGTGCTTTATGGTTTGGTGGAATAATTGGTTCGTACTTCTTTAAAAACGATGGTGGCCAGAACGTTACAGTCAATGGTGACCTCTATAGAGCCATGATTACTGACTTTTTCGTTCATCAATTGAACAACCATGATGATGTGCAGGAGCTGTGGTTTCAACAAGACGGCGCAACTTGTCACACAAATCGTGCCACAATTGATTTGTTGAATGAAACGTTTGCTAACCACGCATAGTTTCACGTTACGGACTTGTGAATTGGCCTCCAAGATCGTGCGATTTAACGCCGCTTGACTATTTTCTGGGGGGATATGTGAAGTTGCTAGTCTACGCCGATAAGTCCAAAACGATTGACCATTTGGAGGACAACATTCGACTCGTTATTGCCGATATAAGGCCACAAATGTTGGAAAAAGTCATCGAAAATTGGACCTCCAGATTAGACTACGTCCGAGCCAGCCGTTGCGGTCAAATGCCAGAAATAATATTCAAATTATAATTCCAGAAGATTATCTTTCCAATAAAGTAAATTTCATGTCAATTTAAAAAAATAATCTTTGTCTTATTCCATTTCAAAGTTATATACTTCTAAAAAAAAACACCCTTTATAAATAAAACGTAATTTTTACTTTTTTTTATGTTTTACTGGATGGATTTTAATAAAAATCGATTATTTCATGGAAATGGAAAATGAGTACTTTTTTTACCGCAGGAAGTTTTTGTGGGGGTTCAGCAGAGAGGTTGGGTAAAAACTAAAGTTAAAAATAGGCTAGTTATTCCTAATTATGTTAATATCTACTTTTCTTCCTTTTTTGGTTCTGCTGTAACAAGACATTTTGATTTTACTAAAAGCACTTCGTATATTTACTTTAACAAACTATATATACAAATTATATTAACCTTAGAGAATGCATTCATACATACTTTTAGTTTAGCAACAGTTTAAAACAGACTACAGATATATGAAAACGACCCATAGTTCTTCATATTAAGTTGCTATTTTAGTTTGTTGGTACTGTTATAAATGTACATTTTCTTACTGAACCTAAATATATTGTCAAAACCGGACCTAAAGCTTAAAAAATAAATTTCAACAAAAAAAAAAAACACAAGAATGCAACTTTACGGCATAATGTCAACAACATTTCTAATATCCCTCCTTGCTCTTGAAGCAATATATACAAAAAGTAATAATAATAAAAAAAAAAAACAATTAAAAATGCATAACTTATTTGACACAAAGAACACAAATGTCGTTTTAGCTTTATTGTCTGAACAGTATGGGATCTGAAGTTAACATTATTTAAATTGAATTATCATCCTCCTATTGTACCTATATGGTTTGGGGTACAGAAATACATACATATATATATCTCTCGATTTGTTATTAATTTGTATTAATTTAAAATAACGGATAATTAAAGTGCTGGCGCTTTCTTAAGAAAACAGACAGAAGACACAGAAAATAAGTAATTAATATGTACAAAAACAAGAATTAAAAATAAAAACATTAACGATAACACTCTATAAATTTAAATCTAAATATCATCATGGGTTCTTTTAAAAGGTGTCTGAATATACATAGCTATATTAATGTTTATTGAAAAGTTCATCCAAAATAGAATACAAAAATTAGTTAAAATTTTTCAATGATGTCACGGAACAATTAATTACTGATAGAATCTGTATATGAGTACAACTACTTTTGCCTTTTAAATAAAATATAGCAGTATAGAGATAGTAAATTATTTACAAAATACATCCAAGCTGTCTGACTCGGGGCGTTAGGTGGTTGTTCCACCAGAGGGCATTCCAACAAACGCATTTCTCATCCATATAGGTTCAAACGAGTTGTGGTATCAAAACGACGCTTTTTTGCGCTGATTGGGTCAGCGAACTAGTATACCTAAGTCTTGCAAAGCTTGGTTGTTTCTGCTACAGTAAGATATATTTTAAGCCTTTACTACCTTAGAATATGCACTGTTTGAGGTGGCAGGAAAAGCTCCAAGTAATTTCGTCTTTGCCTGCAACATGGAAGCCTTAGATCCTCTATGATCCCAAGAAACGAGCACGCTGCTTCCAGCCAGCCATTCAGACCAAGGCATTCGCAATGGTTTAATCGGAGGTTAGGTCTTCCTTATCGTTACATTTACATCCGATTTAAAAAGAATAAATAACAGTAAAAACTTTTTCCGTCTTCATTATAATTTTTACCTCGCTTCGATGCAAATAAAATCTTAAATGATTTGAGCTCGAAATTCAAACTTCAAAGTGACAGCTGACAGATCATTTGATAATTGAAACTATGCCTTCTACAATTTGTTTAATTAAATACATTCAACTTACGTTTAACTACATAAACTACGTAGCAGACGTAACAAATCTAGTTTTTTTAACCAATCCTGACTGCGTCCACGTATTGGTACAGTTCTAAGAATTCGTGGTTGTACATTATTCTCCACAAGACCAAATAGACTTAAAAAATTTTTTCTAAAGAATGAGTTCTCCCTATAAACATCCATATCATTCAACATGCGATGCGTGCCGTTAAGCATGACTGGCTGTATTCTGTATACAAGGTGTCCCGTAAGTCAACGTCAAGCGGGTACTGGGTGATAGGGTAGCTTGTACCTGTACTGGGAAAAATAATAAAAAAAATCTATCTCGCTTGATTAAGTAATAATAGCAATATATTTAGAAAAATAATGAAAATCGATACCCTAGGCCACATTTTTAAGGTACTGTGGTCACAATTTCCCAAATTTTGCTTTGTTTTTTTTTTATCCTTAATCCTTAATAACCATGCTATTAATTCAAATCAAAAATTCAAAAAAAAAATATTGTCAGTTTCGTAAGAAAAATAAAGTTCGACTGAGTCATGGTTCAAAAAATGTTTGTAACCTAACTTTGACACTTCATATCTTAAAAAAAATATACTACTCTACGATCGGCAAGTTTTTTTAAAAGTTGGCCCGTTTTATTACGATTTCAAAATGGTACAAAACTTGCTACTTATTCCACCGTAAAAAATATTATCAACATTTAAAACGTTTTGGAGCATTTAAAATTCTGACTAAAAAATTGGAAATTTACCCTATTGATGTATTGTGGAAAACTTTAATCTTAATGAAACAAATGAAAGCTACCCTATCACCCAGTACCTGCTTGACGTTGACTTACGGGACACCCTGTAGATGTAACACAGTAAAATAAGACTTTGACTTCAGAAAAATTCCGATACAATTTGATGTCTTTAGCACATCCTTAAAAATACTCTAAAGTCGAATCACTGTTTTGATTTTGTGGAGTGAAAGGGGGAATCTTTATTCTTTTTTTGTAAATATCTCAAAAACAATCAGATTAATTCAAGACAAAATTCTGTAGGTGATAAAATTTGACAAACAAAAGATTGGGACACTTTTTTCGTAATATTAATATTTTTTTTTTTTAAGAAAAACTTGCTAACGTGACATTTCTTCCAAAAAAAATCATAGTTTTCGAGTAATTTATAATAAAATAATCACACATCTATAAATGTCGCCCGTTTCACCCCACAAAAGTTTTCCCTGGTCACTTTTTATACACAGTCAAAATATGCGTGAGTAGGTAATTTTGCTTTTCATGTGTACACGTTATCTACCAATAAATTCGCAACCTCACTGTTGCGGAATAGCAAAATTTGATACGCAGAGAGAACTTTTGTTTGCGTGATTGGACCCCTAGGTTACTAGATACACTTTCAAGGACATTTTCAACAT
The DNA here is from genome assembly GCA_932273885.2 of Leucozona laternaria. NCBI lineage: Eukaryota > Metazoa > Arthropoda > Insecta > Diptera > Syrphidae > Leucozona > Leucozona laternaria. Next base: position 10,602,179 of record OW026368.1, read on the forward strand.
ATACCTACAAATAAAGGTCTCCAACAAAATAACATAGCTCTTTGAAATTATTTCCAAGGGAAAGCGTAATTTTTTTTGGAATTAAGTACATTTTATGTTTTTTAATAAAAATTGTGGCTATACGAACTTACTCCCACGAATATTGGAACCTGGTTAATATGAACTAGCTCTCATTCTTTTTAGGTTAGGAAAGGAACTAAATAAATGAACTAAGGCCCAAATATTTAAATTTAAAAAGGGTTTTCCAATAAGAGGTGTTATTTTGAATAGCCCGCTATTTCGGTAGCTGTCACTTTTGAAGCCGTAATTTTTTGACATTTGACAAGTAGAAACTACGCCATTAATAAAAATGGAACGATATACGCTTCAACAACGCATTGAAATTATTAAAATTCACTATAAAAATCGTGAAAATTTGGCAGAGACGGTTCGTAAAACTAAAACATTTTTGGGTCGTCGTGAAGCACCTTGTCGGACCGCAATACAGAAATTGGTGGACAAATTCGAGCTGTTGGGACAAGTTAGTGATGTGAAGAATAAAACCCGTGCACGTCGCTCAAGAACAACTGAGAATATTGCTGTTGTAGCCCAAAGTGTTGAAGAAAACCCAGGTTTGTCCATTCCTCGTCGTTCTTTGGAATTAGGCATTCCACAAACGTCATTACACCGTATTTTGCATAAAGACTTGGGTCTTAAGGCTAATAAAGTTCAGTTAACACAAGAACTCAAGCCGGCTGATCATCAACAACGTCGTGTCTTTGCTGATTGGGTCCTTGAAATGCATGAAAATGATTCGGAATTTCATCGAAAAATCATCTTGACTGATGAGGCCCATTTCCAACTCGGAGGCTACGTCAACAAGCAAAACTGTCGCATCTGGGGCTCGGAAAACCCAAGAGTTATTGTTGAAAAGCCTCTCCATCCTCAACGCGTGACTGTTTGGTGCGGTTTATGGTCCGGCGGGGTCTTTGGCCCTTACTTTTTCGAAAATGAGGCTGGAGCAACAGTTACGGTCAATGGATTGCGCTATCGAGAGATGATTAATAATTTTGTATGGCCGGAATTGGATGGTATTGATCTGGACAACGTTTACTTTCAACAAGACGGCGCTACGTGATCACATGAAGATGTTATCACAATAGGCCACTGAGATCTTGTGATTTAACACCTTGCGACTTCTTCCTTTGGGGCCACGTGAAAGATAAGGTCTACGACAACAGCCCAGCGTCGATTCAAGACCTCAAAGATGGAATTCGTGAGGCTATCGAGGACATAGGGCAGCCACTTTGCGATTTGGTTATGGAAAATTTCATGAAAAGGATATGGTCCTGTAAGCGTGGTCGTGGCGGCCATTTGGCTGGTGTTGTGTTCCATTATTAACGGCATACCTTCTTCTTTATAATGAAATAAACATCCGATCATTTATCTCAAAAAATGCCATTTTTCTTTGAATATCAAAATAACACCTCTTATTGGAAAACCCTTTATTTAAGTTCTACTTTTTCATCGTAAACTGTCACATAAGCTCTTATGTTGAACTTAAATATTTAAGTTTCCTTTCAGCAAATGGGCCTAAGTCTCAAAATGAAAATGGTTTAAGTTTCAAATTTACTAACTAAATACATTGACAAATTCGGTGGGAGTTAACTAGGTCATTTCGGCTAGTAGGAGTAAACTCTTTTGGGAGTTTTGGGTCAAAATTTTAATAACGGTATTTATTTTAATTTTCGAACAGATCTAAATCGAAATATAGATACAAAAATAATTTTTCTATATTTTGAGTGCTTCACCATTACATGCATATGTTCAAATTTTTTTGGTTTATTAAATAATTCTGTGAAAAAAAAACAACAAAACAGCAAAATAAAAGAAAATATGTCATTTATTTTGAATTTTGTATTATAGGAGGTCTATCTCCCTTTGATTAGTCAGAAGTTAAGATTTTCTAAGAAATGGCATCAATGAGAAATTAATTATTTGAAAACAAACGGCAACACTTACAATAAAGTACCTTATACTAATCCTATCTTGAAAGCCAGAAATATGTTCTTATATAAATATTAAAAAAAAAAATAATAATAAAAAATAAAATAAAACTTAAAAAAAAAAATAAAAACCAACTGGTTTATTTTTAAGCATTTACTGCTCCTAATTCTTGATCAAACACTAAAAACAGAGATGCTGTTAAATTTTCTTGTTTTTGAGAAAATTGAAAATAATGGAAGCTACTTTTGTATTTCAAGACATTTGTTTTCAAAATTTTTCTCTTGACTGTATTTTAATTTAAAACTTACAACCAACAGAAATAATTTTGAATTATTCCATTTTAAATCTCTCATGCGTTATTGGTAACTCTCATGAAAGATAAATTGAAATCGAAGCTGAGTATAAACACCTCATTTTAGGCAACAGTATTTTGTAGAAATCTATAAGAAGCTTAGAAAGCTTTTAAATATTTGTGCAGCATGAGTTTAGGATTATTAACTCGTGAAGCTTATCGTTGACCAGCTAGTTACTCTAGTGATGAACCAAACATAAAACTAAATCATTATTATTAGTATGTTTATAAAAGTCATAGGTTCGGTCTCACAGAAGAAAAATATAAAATATATATAAAATAAGCGCATATTTATTATTTATTTATTTCAACTAAAGACAGTCACGTCAAAGTTGTTTAAAATTTTTGACAGTTAAATTTTTACAATTTGTTTATATAAGAATTTATATAATAAACATTACAAAGACACAATCATATATAATTACAAAATCCGTTCGGATTTATTGAAATCAATTGAACTATAAAATTTGTTAAAGTCTCGACTCATAAAATTAAGGGCCAATTTCACAGTCAACACTTACCGGAATAAGTGGCACTTAAGTTTCCCATATTAAGACCTTAGGCTAAGATTCATAGCCAGCGTAAGTGGAACTTAAGTCACCCACATCGGAGACTTAAGTGCCACTTATTTAGGTAAGTGTGCACTGTGATATTGCGCCTTAATCTTTCACGTTGCCCACTTAAGTAGCACTTAATTTCTGACTGTGAAACTGGCCCTAAGAGGTTCGTTTAAACCATAACTCACCCTTGAGCTAGATGTGTAGATAAACGCTGGATTTCTAGTCGATCTTGGACGAGTATCGGGTATTGATGTTGAGTTGACTTAAAATATAAGATATGAGTCAATAAATCCCGTCAGAAGTTGAAATAAGAACATGACATTATTAACCTCTCTCCTATTCCCAATGCCGAAATGTTAAGAAGATTTAATCGACTTTCGGATGGCGGTAAGTGTTGCCTTGGGTTCCATAGAAGATGTTGACGGGCATTTATACCAAGAAACGTTTTTGAACACCCTCAAGTTTATTAATAGCGTGGTCATAACTATAGGACACCAAACACAACTACAGAATTCCAACACAGGGCGAACACGAACAAGTGCACAGGAAAGTGTTTTAAAGATATAAGGATCATAAAACTCCTTTGAGAACCTTTTTATTAATCCAAGAAGGCCACTTACTTTGCTTATTATTGTATCGATATGAGGATTAAATAAAATTTTAGTATCAAATAGTACTCCCAAATCATTAAGCATATAAATTGGGCTAACAAGAGAATATTGTCAACGAAATAGAAGGAGGGTCAGCCAGATATCGTTTCCGAGAGATATCTAAACACTAAGATAATGACCATCTTAGTGTTTAGATCTATTCCGTTTTGTGAGAACCATTCGGACACCTTATCAATGTCATGTTGAAGAAACAGATAACCATTATTGCTTTTGAAACCATAAATTAGTTTGAAGTCATCAGCAAAAAAGTAGGAAAAGAATTGGTCCAATATGACTGCCTTGGGGAACTCCAAATACGACGTTTTTAGTTTAAAGAGATGAAACTTTTCAATTTGACATATTGGGTCCTGTTTTTAAAGTAGGATACTATCCAAGTCAACATCCAGTTGGGAAATCCATAACAGTTTAGTTTAAACAGAAGTATTTTATGGCAAACTCTAACAAATGCTTTACTTAAGTCACCATAGAATACATCAGTTTGAAGACCTTTGGTCAAGTTTTAATTTACTTGATTGAATTCAAGAAGATTTTTGTTGAAGTTGATCTTTTATTGCAAAACCCATGTTGTTCTAGTGCAAATATCTGACGGTGTTCTTTTTCTTTTTGAGTTTCTTAAGGAAAATAATATACCAATTTTCAAAAGGGTTTTTTTTATGACCTTTCGTTCTCATCAGCAATCTGGCGATGTTAAGTTTAGTAAAATGTATCATGTTAAACTCGTTTAAAATTAGCAAAATCTTCTTTTTAACCTAGTATCATATTAGAAATGATTTAAAACTTTACTAAATCGTCTAAAATTTTGCGCCATTATATACAAATTAAAAATTTTAGTCAAATTCATCGACCCGCTTAGACTCTAGATAGTTCCATTTTTTCTACCGATGTTTTCAAAAACGAAGCTGACTTCAAACTAAATGTTTTCATCAGATTTGTGAAGAGAACTTCAAAACTGAAAATCTATCTTTTCCAATGATATATCTTAAAATTTAAAGACAGACAAATTATTTACATAAGCTATATTGTGGTCATAAACTCTAAACTTAATATTTTTAATTTTGAAAACCACTCAATCATTTGCATTCACCACTATAGATAAGATTAATTAATAAAACTATTCGAAATATTAAAATTATTATCATGTCAAACATCAAAATCATTTATGACGGCCATAAATAATGATTTTAAAATTTACTATATCACCGTGATTCCTATCTTTAAATAAATAAGTTTTAAACTGCCTCATAACGTCACCTATTGCGAGTGCTATAATGGCACAAACGTGCGTATGCAAATTCTGTCCAAAGCGAATATATTAAAAATCAAAATTCAAATGAATATCAAAATATTCAAAATAGTGTAGTCAATGAACTTGATTTAAATTAATTACAAAGACATCATAAGAATTTAGTTTTCTATTGGTTTTTTTTTTTTTTTAATGATTGTGTAAGGAGGTACATTTTGATTAGTCTTGTTGTCTGAACTTATAACTTCAGAACTTGTTTGAAATGCTTTTGTTGACGTAGAGCTAGGATGGTTTATGAGGACCTCGTCATTGCAAGGGTTGATTGAAATTAAGGACGCCTGTTGATGATGACTGAACTTGGTTCAGGACTGTTGACGAATTGTCCAGCACCATTACCACCATCTAGAATTAAATTAAAGGAATTTCAATAAAAAAAAATATTTTATATTTTTTTTGTGAATAAATATATCCGATTTTCTTACAGGTAAGTACAGGCTTGAAACCATCTTCGTTGGCTTCATAGTTAACTGAGACCCGAAGGCCTTCGGGCGAGGTATATCCATAGGATCCCTCAGCGTTTCCGGAAGATTCACCAGATCTCAGTATTTTTGGAATATTGCGTTCTGCACCACGAATTCCGTTCTCAGTCTCGTAGTTGTACTCGTAGGCTCCATCTGGTCGAGCGTTCTTGTTATGGACGATGGTCCTAGCTAGACCTTCATTGGTGTAAGCCCTTTGTGGTACAAAGGCGGCAGAAGGAAAATTGTTGTAATTATTCAGGGCATTCCTGTTATATGCATTGGGGTTGTAATAGTTGGGTCTTTGTTGAGCGAAGAATGGAGATTGTTGGAAGCGGTTTTGTTGGAAGTATGATGGTTGGCGAAGTTGTTGGAACTGTTGTTGGTATTGCTGTTGGTATTGTTGTTGCTGGTAGAACGGAAGACGACCTAATTGTTGTCTGTTGAAGCTTTGGGCCTCACTAATAGTGGCCACGCACCCAATTACCGCAATAGCAATACACTTTTAAGAAAATAAAAAAAAAAAAACACGGATCCGATACAATTATAAGATACTCCGCTCCGCATATCATTACAATGTTAGCAACTTACCAATTTGAACATCTTGACTGATGGAACTCGTATCTAGAACTGAAAATTTGGACTAACCTTTGAGTAGTTTTATACAACACGTGAAGCCATCATATCACAAAATTTGAATTTTTTTTATGCTTCGTTAATCCATGCCAAAATTGTATATTAAATTTAAATCGACACTCAATTCTTTAACAGTCCAATTTTGATCAACATGGTATCAGCATAAGAAAACGAAGACTTTGTCTGCAAAAAAAAAAAAAAAAACCATAAAAATTAAAATTAAAATAAAAACCAAAACTAGTTTATTTTGGAACAATCTTAACATGAAAGGAAAAAAATAATCTCTTTAATAGGCTGAGACGTTAAAACCTAAAAGATGGTATACAATAATTGGAATTTCAGATTTTCCTGTTCGATTTCATTTAACTTGGTCAAATTTAAAATAAATAAACACATTATCATTTTAATTGCTCATTAAACCATAGAAGCATTTTACTTTATATTTGTATTTATATTTGGCTAAAAAGAGTATTTGTGATTATTGAGGACTTAAAGCCACCGATCTGGTACTGGTAGTCTATAGAGAGATGTGACCTTAAACATTAACGTTTACATTGTTTTTGCATATAATCAAAAGCATGTAAACCAGGAAATAATATCGTGAGTTTTCGTAAATTGTTGTGTGATATTTAAATAACATTTACGAGCTTTTGGATAAGCTGTGAAATCTTTAAAAACATGATGTTTCACACCATTTTTATACAAATAAATCTTTCAGATAAATCTTAAGGATTGTTGATCATTTTACTTGCGATATAAAATTGACAAATTATGTTATGGTTTAAAACAAATACTTATAACAACTTCTCAAAAGTACTTATAGCTACTTAGATCTACTTAATTTTACTTAAAAACTAGAACAACAACAGGAAGTATTTTTAGTTTTGATTTGAAGAATTTTGTTTTATTTTTTTGTTTACCTTTTTGTATCTTTTGGTGCCACCCTGCCTGACTGTCGCTTCTTAAAACTACTTATAAGTTAGTCAACCAAGACAAGAAATTAGTCAACTTTCAAATATCGGAAAAATATTCATTGTTTAAGCACCATAAAACTGGTTACCCTGTCTCTCTTCACTCTCGAACTGACGCAGCCCTTAAAATGATTATTGTTTCAAATCTTTGAACCACAATGGTTGATTACCTAGCAACTTTGAATGTTTTGCATAAATTATTTATTTTGTAATTGTTTTTGTTTTTATTCTTGAATTAGTTCGATTTAGTTTATTTATTTTTATACTTAAGAACCTCTGATTGTATTTCAATTTGCAACAAAAAAAATAAAAAAAAATCAAATTGAGATTTCTTTAAGGGTTTCCTACAAAAAAAAATCTGCGATGGAGTGAAAATATTATCTGCTTTTGTTTTTTAACTATTTTTTAGATATTTTTGGATTTGCTTCTAGATTCTAGAATCTGGCAAATAAAGTTTATACACACTTTACGAAGCATGTACAATGAAAATGTAAAATATTGTAAATGTTAAATATTGACTCATTAAACAAAAGAGATTCAGGAGAAACAACAGACACTTAGATGTCCAACGGTATTCAAGCTATGAGCCATAAGATTTTCCAAACAAAAAAGGATACCATTTAAAATGTTAATAAAGAATTAGTTAATCAGTAAGTGCTCAGCCATAGGTTATTTTGTTTTTTGATGTGTAAACATCTATGCTGGCGGTAGAGTGAAAAAAAACGTGAACGTTCGTGTGCAACGTTACGTCGTGCAACGTTACGGAGTGCAACGTTACGATCTGCATACTAGGATGGGTGCGTTCAGTGAAAAAAATCTTAAGATCCTCTTCAAGCAAAAACAAGTCCGTTTTGGATCCGCGCACGTTGATGTTTACACATATTAACCGTGAGTCCCGGCACTCACACAGTTTTTTTGAATTGTTAAAGTTTTTTCAATATTTCTTATGAAAAAAAAACTTCAAAAATTCAACAGCAAATAAAATTTTAATGGCTGACCAATTACTGAAACCAGTTGACCATTTAACGACTTTAAAATGGAATTCTCGGTGTTCCGTAAATGATCGTAAATGATCCGTAAATGATCGTAAATGAAACAATACTTAATTCAACCGGTGGCGTAATGGTTAGTGCGTAGGACTGTCATACTGAAAATCGGCTACTACCACTTCCGAGGAAGTGACAAATCCTCCAGAGTATCTCTTTTGATGAGTGTGTACCTTAACCATTCGGATTCAGTAGAAAATTGTAGGTCCTTGAATCCCTCCAAATAAACAACACAAACACAGGAATGGTGGAGAGTTGTAAATTACTATCCCCTTACTCTCCACGAACTGTATACGCAATCAAATTTAATTTAATTTCTTACTCAACTGCAGAACAGAATATAATATAAAAAAGTTGCCTCACCAGCCTTAAAGGAAAGCCTATAGTACCCTGCTGATGTGAAACGAAATTGAAATTGGTCTCCAACACGACAGCGAAATGCTTACGGAAATCACAGCAAAAAATTAAAATTGAAAGTGTCAAAAATTTTAAAATAAAAACGAACACAAACGCAAGAAAATTACCGAAAATCATGCTGTAAGGAAAGAAACAAGAAATACAAATACAAAAAAGAAATGCGAATCGCCCAGTTTATCTTACTTAAGTACTAAAAACAAAAATTGAATTTGTAGGTATGCTAAAAAAAAAATCTCCATGAAACTTGCCCCTAATGAAAATTGTACAAAATTCGGAAAAAATGCCTAAAAAATTTTTGTATGAAAAATAATATTCAAAATTTTGAGGCAATTTTTGTGTTTTAAGTTCAAATTTGATTTATTTTTGCCTGAGAAATATTTTCGTCTCAAAATATGGTCAGTAATACTGAATGGATATGAAGAATGTTGCCAAACTATTAAGTTAAAATTATTCTCCATTATAATTTAAATTTACAAATCTGCTACAAAATTAGACTTATTTCTAATACAATTTCTTACATCTTGGCTGTTTTTTGACAGCTTCGAAAAAATGAAAACAAAAAAACGTGCTCATTAGGAAATAAGAGAGATAGAAAAGCAACTGGATGTACAAGTACATTGTACAAAGTCGACTCAGCTTATTTGCAACACAAAAAATGCAGAAATTTGTTGTAATTAAGCAGAGTTTTTATATAAACGAACTTCCGATAAATGCAACTTTGTTGCACTTAACCAAACTTCGTATAACTGCAACTTAATTTCCCCTTTAAACGATGTGATGTGAAATATTTCCAAGACGGTGTTCACATTGTCTCACTCCACTCGACTCATTTTGACATCTTTCTCTTTTATCGCACTCTACACAACTATATGAGAAAGTGAGGCAGGATTTTTAATTTTTTTGAAATAATCCTGCCTCACTAGATTTCCTCTTTCTCATCATGAGTTGGAGTGAGATAAAACAATGAAATGTCAATATGAGTCGCGCGGAGTGAGTCCAATGTGAACACCGTCCAAAGATAAAAAAATAAAACATACAAAATAAAATAAACAAACAAAACAACTTTTAATAATTGTGACAGTTGAAAGGATTGGAACAATGAGAATGGGATGAAACTTAAAATGTCATTTTTTAGGTGTGTTCAAACTTCAAAAATGTATGGATACGTTCAGTGCTTCACTTAAGCGGAGTATTGTTTCAGAAAAAATTAATTATTTGGGGGAAAGAAAAATGTTTCAATTTAAGGGAGCTTTAAAATATGTGGAGTGCAGTTATCCGTACTTATTTGTGTGAAAAAGCCCTGAAAAATAACGGTGATAGATTTCTTGTTGCATTTAACCGAAAGTTTCATTTAAGCATAGTGCATAAAGGCCGGGTCGACTGTAATTCAAAACATAAGATGGTGTTCACATTGGACTGTCTTCTCCGATTTTTTTGACGTGAACCCAATTGAGCCTGTTTAGATTGGGAAGATTGAGTACGGAATGGTGAGACTCATCCTGTTTACATTATAAACTTTGAGACGTCTCAAAATACATTGAAACAAAAACAATTTCAATATTTCGCACATTGAAACAACAACAAATGACACTCATGAGTCCGGTTTTTATATTTTTTTTTTCGTTTCGCACGGGATCCCTCACCCCACACTTCCCTTGCCAACAAACTGCAGTGATACCGGACTCAATCTTCCCAATCTAAACAGGGTCATTGGTATTGTTCAGACTAATGTGAACATCCCATCCGACTCACTTTGACGTTAAGCAGTCGTTAAAAACAAAACAAAAATCTGTGCTCTTTAAAGTACCTAAATAAATTAGAAATTGTACGCTTATCAAATGTTATAAATCATATTAAATAAATATGTGTTCCAATTTCAAAAAATTGGATTCTAAAGGATTTAAGTGCCAAACATAAATCACGCACAGAGAAAACATCAGATGTCAAAAAATAAAACGTCAACAAAATGCATTATTTTTCTCAACTTGAAGTGGGAGTAAGTAAAAGCACAGAGACGTCAAAAGAAATCGGAGGAGATAGTTCAATGTGACCACCGGCAAAGACACTCCATTTTGCTTCATCGTGTTTTATGTTCGTTAATTTATTTAATTTGTCAAATGACACCGTTAGCTTAAATTGTCTTTGTTTTAGTCAAATTGTACATTTGAGTATGATCAAGTTTATGCTTAAATAAAGTTTTTTTTTCAAAATGTTGTTTTTATAATAATAAATTTCAAATTCGCTGCTCGTTTTCATTTCAACTTTGGGCATTTAGTTCATCATTTTAGGGTGTTCATCAAATTGAGGTCATTATTTATTTTATAATTTCCTCTTTGTTTTTAAACAAACGAAAACGATAAGTGGAATTCAGAGCAAGTTTTTTTGTCAATAAGAAACTCATTTTGGGTGTAGTTTATTCAAAAGGCTCTTTGAAACTGAATAAGTTAAATTTTAGCTTTGATTTAACGGTAACTTTTAGTCTAATAAACTTTCGACCTTAAAATTTGAATTTAAAACAATTCGTTGTTTGAAATATACTGGTTTAAAATAATCAACCCTAATATGTATAGATTTTATAGTATTTGTATAGTTTAACTGCATATAAACGTAAATATTGAAACAGATCGAAGACTTATAATATAAATACTATTATATTGAATTTGTCCAATTTATAAATGTGATATAAAATAAATTTAAAACTAGCGCAGTTAATAATAGGTTTAAATGTATTATTAATTTATACAAATACCTTAATAAAATTTTTATACATACGTATCTTACATATTTATATAAAATTTAATGCTAAAAATACTATAAATAAATACTTACACGAGATGTGTTTTTTTTTTTAACGCATAAATGATAAAGATTATCTTTAAAAACTACTAAGTGGAAACATGTTTATGGTTGGCTATAAAAACCTCTCAATTTGGATTGTTAATTTTTAAGAAATATTTGTACTCCTAATTGGTCTTATGTCTTATATGGCTGTCGATTAATTTGAACTCTTTCATTCAAAAGAATGATTTGTCAACCAAATTCGGGGGTTTATGGTTTTAAAAATTAAACAAGATCAACACGTTACGATAAATCAAAATATTTATCAACCAATTATACAAGAATTTAAAAATCTTAAAATAGCATACAACTATTTATTTTTTTTGTCAGATTTCTCATGATATATCAATTTATCACCCAATAAGGAAATTTTATGAAATGCTTTTCAGATGAATGAAGAATAATAATTTAACACGATTAAATTGGTTTGATAAATTTCGATATATCTACATATATACAGATACATATTTATCTCACTCAAAATCTTGTCTTCATTTGCTGTTGTAGCTGATTTAATTTGTAAATTATTAATTCATTCAATCAATGGTCACATCAGGGGTCCGTCCACTGATTGGACTATTGATTAAAGTTTAAAAAACTGGATTTATTTTTTTTATGTGAACTGTGTCTTCAGGTCTTATATTTTTGATTGGAGCAAAAGAACTAGCCAGATTTTTTTTACGATTAACTAGGAACCTCTAAAAAATTTTTAGGTTTCAGTAATGCGTCATTTGAAGAATGAATCATTTAAAAAAAAAAAAAAAAAACTAATTTCACCAGAATATTCTTTGTTGCTACAAGGTGGCGCAAAATTAGTCATCCAATTTTGTTTGTGAAATATACCTTTTTATTAAATTTAAAAAAAAAATGATTTTGAGTGATGGAAATCTTTATTTGGACCTTTACACTTTTTTTTCTGTTAAGTGAAAAAGATGATATCCGTCAAGTGGGTGTCGCCAGTGTTGATATACATTTGTGTCGGTTTTATCGCATTTTCCATGATTTTCCGCAATATTTCCGGTGATAACTGTTCGCATTGGTGTCGAATATTCTACTCGAGGGCTGCAATTGCCTGAGGCTTATTGGTATAAACCAGCATTTTCAAGTAGCCCCAAAGAAAGAAGTCTGGGATGGTTAAATCGGGAGATCTTGCTGGCCATTCCAAATCGTCAAAAAGGAAGATCACGCGACTAAGAAACGCTTCTTTCACAATATCCATTGTGGCTCGTGCTGTGTGTGCGGTTGCACAGTCTTGTTGAAAGCACATGTTCACCAAGGCCCGCTCATCCAATTCCGGCAGTAAGAAGTCGTTTATAATGGCCCTGTAGAGTTCGCCACTATAACAGTGACCGTATTGCCAATGGCGTCCTCAACAAAATACGGCCCAATCATTCCTCCCGCGTGAAAGCCGCACTACGCAGTGTATTTGCGTGGATGTAATGGTTCTTCGTGCATCACACGCTGATTTTCAGTGCCCCAGAAATGAAGATTTTGCTTATTGACGTAACTGTTGAAGTGGAAGTGCGCATCGTCGCTCATGATGATTTTCGACACAAAATCGTCCTATTCGTTGTTGAGATTGAGGATGGCTTGGCAGCAGAGAATAGCGCTCCATTTTCTGTTGTCTGTATGTATACTGCAGCTTTCTAGTTCACAAATGTCAAATATGATTGACGTACGACGCCATTTGCAAAAATTTAAACACCTTCCGACTTCCGATAGGGTGATTAATTTTGCGCCACCTTGTAAATTGATTTGTTTTTTTTTTTCTATTTTATTTTTATTACATACTTCAAAATTCAAAGGAGAATCTCGTTCCATTGGCTCAGGCAGGAAGGGGCTTTAACAAATCCAAATTGTTGGATATAGTTCACATTGGATTTTTGTCAAAAAGTTCATGTAAGTTGAACTGAACTTAATAAAAATTGCGTATTGACAAGGCCCTCACTAGTCAACTGATGAGTCCAAGTGAGATCGCCGGGACGAAACGCCAATTTTGATGGACTAAAGGCCGTTAAAAGCTATTTTGAATCAATAATTCAACAAGTCCAATTAAATAGTGCTAAGTCTTCTACTTGGCTGATGTATTTCAGTAGTAAATAGAATTTGTATTTTTAAATTTGTTTCAATATGTTTCTTGGAGTGAATAATTTGAAATTCTGTTAATTAGTCTGTCTAAAAAGTTTAAAATAAAAATAAAAGTTGGCATATTTTATATATTATTATATTGTTCATAAATTACTAGTTTCGAAGGAGAAAAATTTGAACTCAAAAGGTGTGACAAATTCATTGGGTTTCAAGTAGTCGCAAACATAATCATTTCTATTTGTCTTGCCAGTATTTATACAGATCTATACAAAGTAATCTTGAATCTTGTTGACACTTACATAATCTCATGATTGATAATTCACTTATTTTTCTGCGGGAAACGTTTGTATAGACCCAAACCCTTTAAACTTAAACAAATATTCAAAAAAATCGAATTGAATCTCTAACCTTATCTTATTCACACACAGCATTTACCTGTAAACCTGCTAAAAAAAAAATGGTCAATAACGTGTTACTATGCTTGTATATGATGGCTGATCCATTGGAACGACCTTCACATTTCCACAATTTTAATCTTCTTCATTGCAGTTTTTACTTCTTTTTTTTTTTGTCAATTCAGTTGATGATTTTTCTTGATTCTGTGCCTCCACCGCCATATATTGTTGAATTGCTGTTAAAACGTGGTAATTACAAAAACCCACCAACCAAGCGATTGCATGAATTCAAACATGTACGATGGCTAATACCTGCTTGAATGTTGAAAGCTTATATTGAAGACTTAAGAGTCGACCTAGACAACTAATAAAAATAATGTCTTTGGCAACATAGTAGGTAGGTACATATTTTTGCAGGCACACATACTTCTTGTTTCTGATGCTTGCGCCTTATTGGAATCGCAAATCAAAACCACAGCATGATTTACAATCTTATATACAAAGCAACCACACTAACAATGGCGCTACTGAACAATCAATTTTATTTGATTTGACGAATTGCTTTTGAATATTTTCAAGTTGCTCATCATTCTTCTTTTTTGTTTCTTTAATTTATGAATAGCAAGGCGATGGCGCCACAGCCACTGGCGAATAGATTTAAATACGAATTTTTATTTTTGAATAATCATAAATCATATTGAATTAAAGTAGGTCCAGTTGAGTTAGTGTTAAAATGTTCAACAACAAGATGTCGCCGTTGTTTTTTTTTTAACGTTTGACAAATGTTTTGAATTATTTAATTCTAAATTTAACTTGAAAGTATTTAATTATCATAAATGTATGTTGGCTTTTAATAAATATAACGAAATATCTATAATATATACACGACTCAGTCACACCTTTTTGTTCTAATAGATGAATAAGATTGAAATTATTTTCAATATTAATATTAAATAAATATTATTATATTTTACTGTAGGTACTATGTAAGTATCCGCCTACACTGTGTTAATAAACAAGAATAATGACGTAGTTGATATATCGAAATTTAAATATTTGCCGCTTTAAATCACTAACAGATTCAACAGGATATTGTTTTAGACACACATAATTAGATAGTATTTTTACAGAAGTTTAACCCGTTATGCAAAGTTGGTGAACTGAATTCAATATAAAATACTCACAAATTGAAAGATTAATAGACCACAAACCAGGTACCTAAGTGTTGGTAGAAATCGAGCGGCTTAGTAGAATTTTTGGTAATAGGTTTTGCCAAAGCATCATTCTTAATACGGAACACAGAAATACTTTTTTTTGTAAATTTTTTTTTTTGAATCTATTTATTGTAATTTTTTAAACACTTTCAAGTTAGATTTGAGTCACACATGTTGGCCAAATGAGATGTCCATAGCCAGAAATTGTATCAAATTAAGTGGACTATTGAATCGCATATTCTTGATCTTATGAAAGTTCTCAATGTTTATATTAATGTTTATGTTTAACGATGAAATGTTAAAAAAGTCAAAATCAAAAATTGATTTTTTTCAAAATTTTTAAATGCAACATTGGTTTAAATAAAGGGTTTTCCAATAAGAGGTGTTATTTTGAATAGCCCGCTATTTCGGTAGCTGTCACTTTTGAAGCTGTCATTTTTTGACATTTGACAAGTAGAAACTACGCCATTAATAAAAATGGAACGATACACGCTTCAACAACGCATTGAAATTATTAAAATTCACTGTAAAAATGGTGAAAATTTGGCAGAGACGGTTCGTAAAACTAAAACATTTTTGGGTCGTCGTGAAGCACCTTGTCGGTCCGCAATACAGAAATTGGTGGACAAATTCGAGCTGTTGGGACAAGTTAGTGATGTGAAGAATAAAACCCGTGCACGTCGCTCAAGAACAACTAAGAATATTGCTGTTGTAGCCCAAAGTGTTGAAGAAAACCCAGGTTTGTCCATTCCTCGTCGTTTTTTGGAAAAAGGCATTCCACAAACGTCATTACACCGTATTTTGCATAAAGACTTATAAAGTTCAGTTAACACAAGAACTCAAGCCGGCTGATCATCAACAACGTCGTGTCTTTGCTGATTGGGTCTTTGAAATGCATGAAAATGATCCGGAATTTCATCGAAAAATCATCTTGACTGATGAGGCCCATTTCCACCTCGGAGGCTACGTCAACAAGCAAAACTGTCGCATCTGGGGCTCGGAAAACCCAAGAGTTATTGTTGAAAAGCCTCTCCATCCTCAAAGCGTGACTGTTTGGTGCGGTTTATGGTCCGGCGGTTTTCGAAAATGAGGCTGGAGCAACAGTTACGGTCAATGGATTGCGCTATCGAGAGATGATTAATGATTTTGTATGGCCGGAATTGGATGGTATTGATCTGTACAACGTTTACTTTCGACAAGACGGCGCTACGTGCCACACAAGCAATGAAACCATCTATCTTTTACGGGAAAAGTTTCCGGACCGTGTTATCTCTCGAAGAGGTGATCACAATTGGCCACCGAGATCTTGTGATTTAACACCTTGTGACTTCTTCCTTTGGGGCCACGTGAAAGATAAGGTTTACGCCAACAGCCCAGCGTCGATTCAAGACCTCAAAGATGGAATTCGTGAGGCTATCGAGGACATAGGGCAGCCACTTTGCGATTTGGTTATGGAAAATTTCATGAAAAGGACATGGTCCTGTAAGCGTGGTCGTGGCGGCCATTTGGCTGATGTTGTGTTCCATTATTAACGGCATACCTTCCTCTTTATAATGAAATAAACATCCAATCATTTATCTCAAAAACTGCCATTTTTCTTTGAATATCAAAATAACACCTCTTATTGGAAAACCCTTTATATAAGGCCCAGGTTTTCAATGATGATTTAAACCAAAGTAAGCTTACTAAAGAAGTAAATTAACCCACAATTTACTAACGAATCAGTTTTTCGGTGGAGAATGAATGTGGAACGAATTAACAAACTCTGTAAATAGAACATCAAAAACATCTGTTCAGGTAATCCTGAGTTAACTCACTGAATTTGATGAGTTAACTTGGGTTTAACTTTAATACTGAAAAACTGGACCTAAAAGTAGCAAGTTAAAGAATCATAACAAGATCGGTCAAATCATTGAAAAGATATACGCGAATAAGCAAAAAATGAGACCTAATTTCGGCTAAAAAAAACGTGGAATGAATGAATTTTTTTCCAAAACCATGAATCGCAGATTTCTTACAATTACTTTGGTCATTACAGAAACGAATTTTAATCAGAATCGTTAAAGCTGTTTTTAAGCTAATTGAAAATAAAACAAAATGGTTGTATGGCAGCTTCCCGTTCTAGATGAACTAAAACTTAAATTCAAATTTACCCTCTAGAGAAGCACATAAAATTGCCCTATATACAAAATTTGAAGCAAATCGGCTTACCTGTTCGAGCTTTTGCTCAAATTACAGTGAACGCACAGATGCACAGACGAACAGACAGACGCACATGCCCACATTTTTGGACTTCTGGAACATCATAGCGTACATTTTGAATGCAACCTAGATTTTTTTTGTCACAAAACCAATACTTGCCCTTTAGAACAAGCACAAAATTGTTCTATTGGAAGTATCTATACCAGTAAAAACGATTTTGTAGGAAAAGAATCGTTCGTGAAAAATATGTTTTTCCCGTCAAGAAATTTGGTGTGACACGTGTTGTTATAACTGGTTTTATGAAAAAAATTAAAATAAAAATCTGGACGTAGTGTTAAAAAAAAAAAAAACCAATACCACGTTCAAAGAAAATCTATCCTGAGTGGGATAGAGCCAAATTTTTGCGTCAAGTCTTAGGACCTTCAAACTCGTTGAAAAAAGGAAAAGGCAGTTACCTTCGCTGGCAAAGTCATGGCATCAGTTTTCCGGAATGTGCGTCTTGGAAAAAAAAAGTTCAACGAAGAGATTATTATACTGAAACTTTGGAATCATGAATGCGGCTGGTCTCGACAAGTTACTACCTCCAAAAAGCATTCCCAAGATGAGACGCTATTTTTGTACTGAAATTTACCGAGATTCTAGAATTTTGCAATGTTAATATTTACCTCCTTTTAAAAATCTTCTTTCGTGTCGTGGCCAGTGCTCTTATCCTGAAATCTAGAAAAAAACCAACCACATGCAAATCTTTCGAAAGATTGCTAAATTTGATCTTTCGGAATATTTTCTCCTCTCCAACTTGAAGAAATTGCTTGGTGGTTAAAGGTTTAAGAACATTGATAAGATAATCAATGCGGAATCTGTTCGTTTTGAGGAACTTGAAAAATTCTACTGAAAGAAATGTATCGAAGGCATTTATCATCGAGACAAGACTATCTTAGGAAATAAAGTTAACCAAAGAAAAGTGCGTTGTCATTGATAGGACCGACGGGTGGTTTTGGAATTTTCCTCGTAAACTGGTGTCTTACTTGCCCATACCCAGACCATAATACATTCCATTTTGTCGGAGATATTTTGAAAACATTAAGATCGTAGTATTTCCCTTTTGTATTTTCCTTAGATGAAGACTTATCCAAGAATCCTGCATTCGTTATCCCAGATCAAAAATAGTGATTTTAATTGGAACTATCGGAAAGAATTGACAGTAATTTTTGTCCTTCTGAGCCCTAAGCAATCGTTTGTTTTTTTTACAATTATTGGAAATTTGTAACTTTTTAGCCTCAATTTTACACTCGGACTATATTTTTTCTTACAATATTTAACGTTTTAAAGTTATTGGAAATGAAAAACTCAAGGTTATTGCAAAATTTAGCGTTAATCGCCTCTATGTCCAGGCTCAGGAGCTAACTTGTGAGCAGAGCTTACATTGTACTTTTTATGGATTTTCATTTTTATCTCTTTAAGATATTTCTATGCCTAGGCTAAATAAGTTTAACAATATCTGGCATAAAAATTAAATAATTTACTGCATATTTTAAACAATTTAAAAAAAGAAAATAATTTCATTAATAATTCTACTTTTTATTCAAACTAAATACTAAAAGTTATATCACGGTTTAAAGAAGACTCTCTGCGAATATTCAAATCATTCATTTTCACTTTCAATTCATTATAATATGTAAAAGTATTTGGAATGTGACAGAAACAAAATCAATCATAAATTCCAGTTGGCAACAATACTAAGGTATATCTTCTTTATTATGACCACAGGCAATATATTACACTGACCAATAATCATATGCTAATCTATTTTTTATTGGACCACATGCCAGGCAAATATGGTGTTAACGCAGTGCGGTATAATATTTGTAACCCCTCCAGTTCCAGTGACATTCATCACAATTTTAACTGCATTAAACCAATCGAACCAGCAAGTTCTGACGCAATATCGAATATGCTAGGTGTTCATCGCTTGACATTACATACGGCTATAACAGGTCTCCTCAGATTAATTACAATTCAACTTCTGCTGACGGCTATCCTAATTGCAGCAGCACCAGTCAGAAATGGCCATCAGCTAAAGAATCGATTCCTAAAAAACTGCTGATGTGCTGTTACTTGTTACTTGTTATGGCAGAATGTTATTCGTCGAAAGAGATGACAACGAAAGGTAAGAAGTTTTATAACATCCTCTGCACTCTGCCATCCCAGATTGAGCTTCAGCAAGGCTCCATCTGCCACCGTGCCGTAAACTCATAAACGCCAATCGAGTGAGCTCATGCCTTTATATCGAATCTGGTCTATTACAAAACTGGTTAAATCTCTTTGCAAGTGACATTTGATCTGTGGCCTTTAAGAGAAGCAGTGGTGGTAGCTTTATGTGGCATCAGAGGCGCACGCTTCTGCAGATTTTGCTGCTTCTGATGATGCCAAGCCAAGACGCCACCATATACCACAGCCACTGATGCCGCTAGTGCCGCTGTTTTATTTAATAGTTTCGTTCTTATTATCGAACACTTTTTCATGCCATCAGCTATTGATAGGATGGATGAAATCCCTCAGTGCATTGCAATGTATATTGAGAGAGATATATGTATGTGTAGGTAGAAAAAAGGATGGAATCAATTTAAATCGCGACTTCTTAGGAAAACAAATATTCAGCGCCAATTTAGTGGTGGTGGTGGTGGTGGTGGTGGTGGTGGTGTGACAACAATGGGAAGGTGTGATGCGATTGATTATTTATAGACTATGCTACAAAGCTCAGCATTGTTCATCATGACCTTCAAGGAATTCTTCTTTGTTTATCGCAAGCAATTTAAATCAATCTATATGGGTTTGTGTGAGGAATGTGAGTTTAATAAAAGATTTTGTAATATTCTAATGCCAGGCTTAAAATGGCAATAAGAGAATATAACTTCTCCTATGGAAACTCTTTAAAAAAAAGTTCAAGGGATTGATTATTTTTTTTTACCAATTAGAGGCTAGAACTTAGCTCTTGTCGAATGAAAATGGATTTATTCCACAATGTGTTATAGGTCATAATTTTCTGAGCATGTAATGGCAACAGAATTAATTCTGAAGTAGTGCTAAAAAACTTGACATTTTGTTTTAAAATATACACATATGAAGGTGTGGAATTTGAAAGTTGACAATTTCAAGCGGGCTCATTTCATATTTATTCGGTTTTATAAAAGGATAGGATAGGCTTTGTGAAAAAAAATTATTTGCCGACAAAACTTAAATTACGTCTCCTGACAAAAGATTATCCGTATTTAATTTCCAGGTTTAATTAAATGATGGTCCATTGGTGGAAGCAATTTATATAAAAAGAAGTATCATAGTTCCAGTTGTTTATTGCAAACTCTGCCTTTGGTCATCAACTATAAGAACTTAACTGGGGTCAGTTATTAGAGGTGATTCAACTCTCAGTAAAACCAGAGTTAGTTAGCCCTGCAAATAACCCCGAGTTAACTTAGATGCAATTTTTCAGAGGAGTATATTAAAAAAAGAAAAAAAAAACAATTGAAACCAAAAACGAAACCGAAGTGTGACACTATAGAAATCAACATTTCGCTACCAAAATCGAGATAACGTCACTATCTACCCTTTCACATGAAGAAAGAAGTAGCTGCAGATTTTTTGACATTTTCTTCTAATTTCTTCTATAAGATCTCTTGTTCCTCTCACACGAAGAAACAAAATTGTAGGAGATTTTCTATTGTTTGCATATGAATTGTCATTACACACTACGTTAAGTGTGTAAGGGTATCTTTAAAAAAATCTCCTCAATCGTTGACCGAAGAGATTTTCTTTACTCCCCTTCCTGTGTGCCCTTCTTGTAACGTAGGAGCCATATGAGTGACGGAACAACTATACCTAAAGAGGACAGCTATATTATCCTATTTACCAGAGATTACCCATATGAAGATGAGAATCCACGGCAGTCATTTGCATTTTAATTTGCCTTCAAGCTTGAACTGTCAGATTGCAAATAAAAAATGAGAATGTTTGTATGAAAACCTCACACATAGCCAGTAGGGATCTTCACAAACCTGGGGGGTCATTCCGTAATTTTCAAAATGATAATCGTCAAAAAGATTATCGTTAACGCTATCGTCAATGATTTGCTTCACGTAACTCGACCACTAAGGTCTCGTGTATCGTTTTCAGATTGAGATTGTTTGGTATATTTCACAAATTCTCAAACTGTAGTGAACATGTTTTTTTTTTGATGTGTAAACATCTATGCTGGCGGTAGAGTGAAAAAAAAAACATGAACGTTCGTGTGCAACGTTACGTCGTGCAACGTTACGGTGTGCAACGTTACGATCTGCATACTAGGATGAGTGCGTTCAGTGAAAAAAATCTTAAGATCCCCTTCAAACAAAAACAAGTCCGTTTTGGATCCGCGCACATTGATGTTTACACATAGTAACCGTGAGTCCCGGCACTCACACATTTTTTTTTTCTATGGGGTTTGACAGAAAATTTGTAGTAAAAAAGCACACCTAAAACTTTTTTGTGTTGTTTATTGCTTTGTGTTTTGTTTTGGTGCTGCCGTTTATTATTTCGATTACCATCACAAAGGCTTCTTTTGATAGCCGAAAAAGTTGAACAAAACTATAATGGTTTGAATTATTATAACAATAGTAAATAAACATTAAAACATTGTGCCTACATATGGGTTGGAAGAGATAAAGGATCTGATTTATCTCTTAATTGTCTTCGCAATCGTATTAATTGTAGTTTTTCTTAATTTTCATTTTCACTTTGCAAGACAAATAAATTGCGCTAAAACATTTTTACTTCTATTTATCTACTAAATTGACAAATTTCAATGCCAAACTATACCTATTTAGCTATCGTGTAAACGATATCGTTTTAATGATATCAAAAGACGATTATCGTCTTAGGTGAAGCGCGAATAACGCCGAAACATTATCGTCTGACGATAATCGTTTTACGGAATGACCCTTCTGGTTAAATTGTTGTTGTTATTCACATCTATTCATCGCCTCTGGATGAAATTACAAAAGCAGCAATGTTAACAAATGGGTTTTGGAGAGTGAAACGTACCAAACATTCTTCATAGAAATATGTAAACTGATAAACCTCGATCTTAATTTTTTGGTCTATTGAATACAGTCTTTTAACTGTCAGCCACTTCAACTGAACATAACCTTACCTATTATGAATTTTTTTATGAATCGATAAATTTTATTATTTAAAACACACATTTGAAGAGGTTGATCTTGGTTTAATTTGTAAGTTTTGTTGATTTTTTTTTTACCCTACTCCTCCACACGCAATAGTTTATTTCTAAAAATCGGGTATGGAAATTTCCAAGGCAGACCACAAATTTCATGAAAGAAATTATTTCATGAAATCAATTTCTACCATCTCTGTGGCAATAAATGAAGATATAATTTGACGTTTCATGTCAGTTCAAATGACAGTCGGCCAATTTTTACCTTTACATCTAGGGTTAGAAGTTTGAATTGGAGTTCCAGGCAATTCAACTGTATTTCTACTGTATTTCAACTGTATGTACAATAGGTATTGTTTGCTCGGCAACCTGAATAAAAAATGATTTCATGCCATAATTTGCCCACCAAATGCAGCAATAAAAATATCTGCAATCATTGCTGAAATAAAGATAGAAATAAAAATTGCTAGAGAACGCGCGGAGTTAAGGATTTATTAACTTAAGTTCGATGAGAAGAGTATACAAACTCATTATGCTTTAGAAAATAAATTCCTTAAAAGCCATTTTTTTTTTGAAAAAGTGAATAGCAAGCTCAGAAAATTTGTACACAATAACAAATCAGCTTTTAGGTTATGTATAAACAGAAACACATACAAAAATTATACACATATTTTACAACCACTTTCTTGGTTATTTTTTGCGAGTAAAAATTTCACTTTTCAAAAAAAAGTTTGAAAATTTTATGGTTTAATAAACAACTTAGTAATGAGGCCTTAGAAATTGATTGAAATACTAATCCCGTCACAGCATAAAATACCTTTCACTTCGGGGTTTCAAAAAATGCCAATCCCAAAGCTTTCTGCTATCTTAGAATTTTAATTGGGAATTCTTAACTGACTTCTCTGATGAGTACCCACTTTTCATTTTCCTTCCTCCCACTAACATAAATATACAGATTACAAATATTATATTACTGAGAAACTATTAAGAATTTTTATAATTCTTGCTAATTAAAACACACATAGGTACATATACCTACCTAATTCTTCCAAGAAGATATTTTTTCAATAAGACAAAAAACTACCGCGACGACCTTGTAGTAATTACTGTCACTTTTGATCTCTAAATGCAATAAACAATATTTTTTATTGCCCACCATGGTGGTGATGATGATGATAATCTCAATATTAGCAGGCACTTTACTACCAACATTGACACGTTGTGCAGCACTAACATCTTTAATTAGCTTCAAACGAACAAAGTTGTTTTATTTAACGGTTATGAATTACAAGTTTATGATTTTACTATTAAAAAATAATATTTAAGAATTTTACAAATTTACTATTGCACATTTTCCATTATCCCTGGTAGAATTTACATAAATTTAAAACACATGATCTTTTCGAAGTATTGAAATAGGAACTTGATGATCAAATGACTCGCAAATTTTACACTAGAAAATTTTCCCGGTAGATTGCTTTGGACAAGGTGACACATTTTTCTGGAAAAAATAATTGAGCAAATGTCAGAGTTCAAAAAAAAATTATCAGATTCGAAATCTAGGTACCCCAGATCGCTTTGGAAAGAAGGCCAGAAAATAAAATGGGAATAAGAATTTCAATATTAAAAATTATGGTACTCGCCTCCTTAACAGTTTTATTCCGAGAAATTTCTTCTGTCTATTTCTTGCTAGTTGTCAAATGTCAGGTTGACGTATGCCAGATGACAGAATTTGTCGGTTGAATCCAAATAACAAGGTTGTGCAAGTATTTATTTTGTTTAAGTTTTAGTAGATGGGCATTATTTTGTTTATATTATTTTATTAATCTTTCTTTTAGCACCATTGGTGATATCGGTGATCGGAACCATCGGTCGGCTAATATTTTGAGTGGTCTGCCATATTTCAGAATTTTCGAAGAAAATAATAATTTTCTAGGAGCATGCATAAAAAATCAAAAATTCTATACTAAGACTCAGGGTTAGAAGCTCAGTAGTAAAATTTCGGAGCAGATTTGTAAAAAAAAAGTGGAGTAAATAGGAAATTTCTGGAGTAGATTTGAAAACGAAAGAAAAAACCTTTAAAAATTGTATTTTTAACAAAAACAAAATAAATCACATAAACAAATTCACTTTCAGAACTGAATAGAATTTTAAATTAAAACGTTCAGAGCCAGAGTTGGTTAAAAACTGAACAACACAGCCCTTTCAAATATTTAGTTTGGCTAAAGAATTTGTGATTTTTTTAGTGTGGGAAAAAAGGAGTAGATCTAAAAAAAAATTGAAGTGGAGTAGATTTATTTTCTTTCTCAAAATGGAGTAAATTTACTCCGTTTGGAGTAAGGTTCTAACCCTGCTAAGACTGCTTTTACACGAGAGCGATTTTAACCTTCGTTTCTCTTTTGGTTTCCTTCTAATTACAAATACCTTTTAAACACTACGACTTTTAATGAAAAGTTAATTTTGTGCAAGTGAAGAAGTATCATCTCTCTGCAATCTTTACTCTACTTGAAGTTATATGAGTGGACGAAGAATGAAAATAAAACACAGTCGAACAACAAAGCAAAGCATAAAGGAGAGTGAGCGATATCTCCGCAATTTGTTCAACCTCAGCAAGTTTCTCTACCCTCACCCACATGCTTAAAAATCGCAAGAAGACATTTCATGGTTTAAAAGCAGCCTAAGGACCACCCTAAAGATGGACATCCACTATCAGTTATGAATCATACTCCTGGTCTTGGCCATCCACTATGGCTCATGAAAGACATTCCTCTGTTTTTCTGGACATTCGAGATAGTGCATTCTCTAATCGAAAAGTAAATCTTTCATGAAACTCAATATTTCTGTAATTGAAAGTCAATTCAACAAACTGACTCTGAAAAGATTGCCACTCATCGACATCCACTATCCCACAGCCGCATGAATGAGCCGTGATAAAGAGAGAATACAAAATTATTTGAATTCCATCACTCATGACTGTGCTCTCTATTCTCTGACAAGCTGCGCCATCTACCTGCCTTTCTGAGTGTACACTAGCCTGTGCCTACGTTCTGTAACTCTCGTGTGGTTAAAATTGGTCGAGAAACGATGAAAAATGGAACAAAATTCATACGATTTGTTTCAATTTTCATCGTTTCTCGACTGATTTTATCGATGCGAGAGTTACAGAACGTATTCACAGGAGTGACGTTCATGAGTGATCGTGGATATGCCCAGCTTAATGTACACACAAAATAAAATGGTACAGTCATTTGTAAAGATAGACATTTGATCTTAAAAACATAATTTCATTCGTACTGGGACAGATGAGGGGTTAAGTAGTTAAGTTCCTATGAAATGTATGACACATACATTTATGTGTATATGCCATACTGTAAACCCCCGGATTTGTGGGAATCCTACAATTAAAACCGATACAACACAGAGATTACCTCAGAGACATGCTAGATGTTGAAAATGCATTTTATGTCATATTCCATTCCGACACCACATGCTGCTTTCCTATTCCAGTGCTGTCGAGCGCCGATTATAGTTTTTAGTACTTTTCTGAAGAAGACTCCTCATATTGAAAATTTGAAAAAGAATAATAAATATTTAAAACAATGTTCTAAAATTTGCAAAACGTAGTGGAACCACCAAGCATTTTCCAGTGCATGAATTGTAAAAGACCAGAGTGTAATATGAATATGAAATAAAATTAATGTTTAACCAGTTAATCCTAGGATTCCAACGAATCCGGTGGCTTATAGTAATATAATTATAATGCATATATTTTTTTTGAAATTCTCCTTTTATTTGAATTAATATCTTAAAACTTAAGCACGTAGGATACAATTTGTTTATAAGATAAACATGTATTCGTGTAGGATCTACCCAAGCATTTTATTTACTATTTTAGGTAATAAAGTGGCAAGACTTCAGTTAATTGCCTCTAGTAAACTCACAACCACGACTGTATCTTTATTAGCTTGGTATTATTTTTATTATCTTATTTTATTTCATTTTCAAAACATTGCTTCTTTTGCAATAAAACATCTGTTATCTTATTTCTTAATAAATATTAAAACAAATAAAAAAACAATATCCCTCCGGGTTCATTCCACGCAATTTTAAACATGGAAAATAATTTTGTTAAGACCCACATTGTTTTCTGTTATAACTTAAGAGCAAATAGAAATAAAATCTTTTGGACAATCAAGTCACGATATCATTATAACTGCTTCAGGCACTTTAAACTGCATCAGGCTCACAAGAAAAAAGAAGATTTTCAATGGCTCGTTGAAGATTCAAATAAGATTTGTTTTTAATATCTCGGCTGGCACTCATTTTATTATTTTTTTGTCCATTGCCACATTTATAGAAGACATTTTGAGCAGCATAATATATTCATTAGAGGGTTGTTAAAAAAGATTAATTTTAGATGAGCTTGAGTCAACTCCAAATGAAGATAATATTATTTTAAAATTTTTTAACAATTAGGATGAGTTAAGGGGGTGATTGAGAAGACGGAGTTTTAAGCCGGGTGAATTGAGTTTAAAGTTGAAATAGTTGACGTTCTCATTAATCCTCCTCAGCGTACGTGTAATAGGTTCATTGGAGCCATAAGATGTACGGCATGAAGCTAAATAGAGGAGCGAGGATTTATTATAAAGATTGCGGGGGTTTGTGTTAAAAAAGATAGAGTTGTAAAGAGTTGTGCAGTCAATAGAACCAGAAAGAAGTCAATAAATGAAGAGAAAGTCTGTTATTTCTCTTCGTTTTCCAGGGAATTTAAGTAAATTAGTTGAAGACGGGCTTGATAGAGAGATAGAATAATTCAGGACAGACCACGAAGGGTAAATCGTGCGAATCGACGTTGGGGACCAAACTTGACAGGCATAGTGGGTGGACAAAGGTTATGTTAAGGCATCACGTCACGTAGGGGCCGCAAAAAAAAGTTTGGACCAACGTTTCACAAAGCCAAGTGCTGATTTGGCTTTAGGAATTATATCGTCGATATGTTTTAGAAAGTTAATCTCTCGGTCACATAATATACCAAGGTCAAGAATCAACTTCACGTTGGAAATTGGTTTATTATTCCAAAGATAGAGACGATGAGGAAATTTGATGCGTTTATGTGAAAAAGTGATTGATTGGCATTTGGCAATATTTAGCTCCAAGACTGAGAAACTGTCCAGAGGTCTTGTTGAAATAGATTAGTCTCAGAATTAGTCTTGAAAAACTTAGCATCGTGCGTTGGCGCGGTGTAGAGTGAGATATGGGAATGTTTAATAACCATGTCAATATCATTAATGGTAAGAATGAAAAGAAGTGGTCCTAAGTGGCAGCCTTGGGGGACCCCAGAGGTAGCTAAGAAGGGGCTGAGGTGACTTATATATGTAACGACCATTGCAATAACGGTTATCCAGGTAAGAGGAAATCCATTTCAAGAATATAAGTTCAAAACCGAAATGGGAAATTTAATCAAAGGCCTTACTAAAGTCGGTTGAGACAACAGCGACTTCCTCTCCGTTCTCTAGGACTGAGAGGGTAAAGGATAAAAATTCAACAAGGTTATTAGTTGTGGAAATACCTTTGAGAAAGCCGTGCTGTCTAGGGGATATAAATGATTTCCCGCAAAAACTTAAGATTTCTTAAAAAAAAAAAAACTTTAGAAGATTTTAGTAAAATGTGAAATTTTGGCTATGGAACGATAGTTCTTCACATCGTACTACGGAACCTTTTTGTGTATTGGGGTTATGAAAGAAGGTATTAATATCTGGCAAAATTCTCCTTCAAAAAGTGGTAAACTGAAAATTCCTGACCGGGGAAGAGCACTTTTTTAGTGCAATATGGCGAGGAGACCATCTGGGCCGGGTATTAATTCATAACTAAGTTGATTTAGCTTATTCTCGACTAGACATATGGGACATGGAGAAATTTAGCAAATAATTGAAATAATGGGAATCAGATTCGAATGATTCGTCGGTAAAGGATTGTTTGAAAAAGTAGTAAAAAAGTTGCTAATAGTTTCTGTTTTATTTGGAGTTTCGCTATTAAATATAACCCAATTGGATTAATATATTTTTATAAATAAATGCCTAGACTGACTAAACGGATAAAAATAGACCCCACTCTCTTTTTCAAAAGTTAGTTTTCTGAATTTAACTCAGATTTTATATTTCATTCGTCATGTTTATAGAGGGTTTTTCAGTAAGGACGGTTAGATGTTTAAATGGAACATTATGGAGTTCGCTGTGCGGCACGTAGTGCCGCTCTATGGCAACTACATGTCGTTCACTTCCATATTATCCAATTGGAGCCAGCAAAAATTGGTTATCGCATCGATTGGTAGCGTTATACGTTGATGCTAATGGAAATGAGATGCTTTTTTAATCGCAGCTTAGACATTTTTCAGAGTCAAAAATACGCAAAAAAAAAAACTTGCAGGAAGAATTTACAAATTCCAAACTATGTACAGTAAATTATTATACTTGTTTTTTGTTTGTTTTTACAAATTTTACAATTTTTTATGGAATAAAGAAATTCCAATTTATTTATAAATTATGACATTTTATTGCCATTTAAAGTGGGTGCATTAACGCGCTTCGCGCGACTTAAAGAAAAAAAAACTCTGAGTGCGCGAAGTATGACCACCGGCGCGGGGAGGGTTTATTCACTTTATTAAAAACAATTAATTTCGATCCTACCTTTAAACATGATGATAACATAAGATGACGTACCTATTTGTTCATTAAAACTTTATCCTCATTTAAGTAATAAAAAGAAATTGTATCGCTTGCATAAACTCGCGAAGAATCGATTACCATAAATCAGCAATATTATCAACTTGCAGCCTCATGACCTTTTTGAAAATATTTCCATTTTAATTATCAACCTACACTTCATACTACAAATACAGCCATATTAATGCAATGCAGCGAGTTTACAACTATTTTACATCACTGAGCATACTTACTTGCAATTAAAGTATTTAACTTAATCTATTCAGATCTGCAGATCAAACTTTAGTTTGATGCACATCAATATTATGTAAATGACCAATTAACTTTAATTCATTAGATCACGTCTCAGAGGGACTGTGGCAACTATGTAGATGTTTCCATAAGTGATTTATTGAAAACGGCAAGAAATTCCCAGTATATCTATGTGAAAACTGTCATCTTTTACAACGACTTCAACTTAATTACATACCAACAGTCAACAGTATCTGTATCATAACAAATCGCCTTGCAACAAACGCTTTGTGTCTGCCACGTGTCTTTAAACCTAGTTTCACACGGCATCGTCATATGGCTCTTGGACTAGTTTCCTATTCTCGATAAAGTTGCACTTGAGAGCAGACATCATGCAACTTTATATCGAGTCACATGTTTTGACTGGCCCATCATTCTATAGTTATCGCCGTTAAGCCAGCATCAAACGGTAGCAGAAGTTCGCAGCTTACAAAAGCCGAGCCGACACTCATTGACACCACCTTGACCATGATAGTAATAAGTATGGTTGATGGGTTCCATCAAAATGATTTATTTCTTATTCTTGTCGACAAGCTGTGTTGCAAACAATATGGCTTCCGCAATTGTTCGAGAGGAATGCCGCGCTACGCAGATGATACGTAATGAAGTTAACGAAGTGTGATAATTTGTCCACCGACAATAAGCACTCACAAGCCAAGCCACAACAGTTTCCATAGGTTTTCTCATTGCTGCCGACATTGTCGTCGTCCGTCGGTCTGTCCGCCGTTTTCAGGCGGCACACCTTTATTTAGTGCGACTACACAAACCTCCTTCTTGGAGTCATCTAAGAGCTTTTGGTATTTTACGACAATTCGCTTTGACATTAGACACAGTTAGTATAGGTACTCTTCTTGGCCTAACACAAGTCCAACTTATAGCCGGGCATCTCAGCTTGAAGAGGTACCTATACCTACACGATTTTTCTTTATTTTAAGTCTCGACATTAGATATGCTCTTCGGGGTTTTACGTAATTCTGTTGAACGTCGGGTCGCGTAGTCGTCGCTCTGGTGCAAGTAGGTAAATATTATAATATATGTGCATTGCAAGTTGCAAGTGAATGAGGTTAGTGATGCTGTTGACCATAACATTAGCGATAAAACTAAATTCTCTGGATGGTTGACGCTATGGTATTCTCGAATAAATGTGCTGTGTATCGCAAAACTAGTATTTGTTTCTTTTTATAGATTTTTAATAGTTATTTTATTGTTTGCCTCTTTTAGAGAAGACATCGTTTTTTGAAGATATCAAAAAAAAAACGAATATTATAAGGTTTGGAGTTAACTAAGAATTTATAGCTAGAATTGTAGCTCACATATGGTTTCTGGTTATAAGTCGAAAATTAAACTATGAATGTGTAGATAAGACTTTTGAGGAAATAATTTATTTCCTTTGGACGCTTGGAGTTACTCCTTTTTTTACTATCTACTTTTACTCCAAATTTTCCATATTCGATAGGAATGAAGCAGTTCCAAAATCCAACTGAAAAACATATTAGAAGAACACTTCGATCTGATCTATACAATAAAACTTGAAACGTTGAATTTTCTATTTCTCAAGGGAATGATTTGAGTTCCAAGTATACCCAGGAGTTCTAAGAATCATAGGAGTTTTGTTCCATTTTTCATCGTTTCTCGACTAATATTATTCATGCGAGAGCTATGTCGTTTTCGAGTGGACGTTCGGAGCTACTCCTTTTTCACTCCTTTTACTCCAAGTTTTCCATTTACGATAGGAACGGACCAGTTCCGAAATCCAACCGAAAACGACATTACAGAACGTACACACAGATTGCAGAACGCAGGCACAAATTAAAGCGTTCAGAAAAATGAAACAGGATACATTTTCTAATTGATTATATTTACGATGACCTCATCCTCATTTGATTTAAAACATTAAAGCTGACAAATAACTTTTTGCTAAAAATTTATCTATTTATTTTCCTGAAGCGAATTGATTTTTTGTACCAGCATGATTGTCATCTCAAACAAAGTAGAATATAATGTGAGTCCCAATTTCTACTTGTCCCCCTGTTTTTTATCACATATGTATTTTGACAGATTTTCCATATCTGTTCCTCAATGAAATCAGGAACAAAAAAAATACTCCAAAACATTAATGTCGTTTTCGAGTGGACGTTCGGAGCTACTCCTTTTTCACTCCTCTTACTCCAAATTTCCCATTTTATATAGGAATGAAACAGGTCCGAAATCCAAACGAAAAGGACACTAGGTAGAACTAGAATAGTTGGAAGGCCACACAAGTGGTCGTACGAAACCGAGCGAATACAAAGAATTCATATGTTGTGACCATAATTGCGATTTGGTACTGTTCGTCTAGTTTTGGTTAACTTGTGCCATCGGACGTGAAGAGCGCTCATCGACCGCTCATTCGTAAGTGGATGGAGATGAGTTTAAAAATCAAAATGGTGAAAGAGAACTAAAAATAATTTGGCGCTTGGTGCTTAGTTTTCGACTTTTTTTCTGATTGATGAATGAGTGGAGTATAATCTCAACTTTTTAATTAATTTTCAAATATCACATCGAATTTTGGTGGTTTCGCAAAGTAAATAATTAAAAGCCTATCACTCTGTGCTGAGAAGATTGACATTGAACAAACAATTATTTAATTTATTTTCTCACTTTAAACCACTTAAGAGCATTATGGGTCACTTGTGAAATTGACGTTTCGGAAAGCTACTTTTCAGTCGGTTTTGACATAAGCTTCCGACAGCTTCCGCCTATTCTAGTTTTACCTTTATTGAGTACAGCATCATCGATGGCTGCAGAAGGTGTACTCCGAACATCAAAACGATATTGACAATACTCATTCTGTTTCTTCGGATTTCTGCTTATCAAAGTGATAAATGCTTGAAAAATTCATTTTGTCAAAAAGCCAACGTTCGGTAATGTGTGTTTATAAATTTAAGGACATGAATTTGAAATCAAAAAGAAACGGGGAAACTTCCGAAAATCCAATGCAAATCGAAATATGTGAGAAGGAATTTTTTTTTTTTTGAAATGACCCAGCAAACAATTCTTTCGTTTTTAATGGATTTTTTGTGCAACGTTACTTCCATTTCGTTCTATTTTCCGTGGTTAAAATAATCCACTGTAAAAAATAAATAGGTTATAGTTCAGACTGAAACTGATCAAAGGACAGTCATAACCATTTCTGATTCGGTTCAAATTGTTATATATTTATAACTATCTATTTGAGATTATATGATGTAAGTTTTATAGCTTTTTGAAACGTTTGGAACGTTAAATCCTAAAATTAGGTTTAACCAAAATTTCAAATTATTCTTTTTTGATAAAAGAAAGCAAAAATATTTCAAAAATCAAAATTAATCTATTCTTAATATTATACAAGTCTGTTTAAATGCAAAAATTGTAAAAAAAAAATCAGATCTTAACGGGGTCAGCAGAAAACAGCCGTCAATCGAAAACCTTTGTAATTTGATATGGAATATTTGCTAAATTCTCAGATGGCATGACCTGACATTTCACAAACTTTAATTTGGATCATTACTTATGGGGCACTTTATATTAAACATTTTCTTAAAAAATTTTAAGAAAAAATGTTGGTACGCCAAATTTGGTATTTTAAAATAGAAATCAACAATCAGATACAAAATCATAGGTAATAGTAGTATGAAAGAATTAATTACAACTCTGGAACAACGCTGCTGCGCATTATATCATGATTGTCTTTATTTTATCTCTATTTCTACAAACAGGGTTCTAGTAAAATAGCCAGTTGCATTGCTCGCCTAAAACAAATTAAATCGTAATACTCACGTTTTTACGAATGCTCTTAAGTTTACTGTTGAGCCCAATTCTTGCGTACTATTAAGTAGAGTGATTCTATCTTTGGTCGCACTACACGAATGTAGAATGCTTCACCTGGCTCTATTTGTACCTCCCATTTTGATATTCAAAACTTCAAAGCCAACGTGCATCAGTATCTCCGGTTTAATCCTTAATATTTTATTTACTTATTTTATTGCAGTTCGATAATTTTGTTTACATTTGTATGTATGTTTATTTAAAAGATATAGAAAATTAAATTCTTTAATACTCAAATGAATATAATTTAAATGAATTTCATACATTTTTTAAGGGAAAAGCTACAAGAAAAAAAAATACTGGACGAAAAAAGAGCTGTGTCGTCAGCAAACATAGCTTATTTAGTGTTTACGTCCAAAGATGACGAGTCTGACATATAGAGGTTGAAAGGTAGGGGCCCTAGCATAGAACCCTGTGGAACGCCACTTACTATATCATATACAGATGATTTTACACTGCACTGTTACTTAACAAGGGTAATTGAAACCCATTTAGTGAGTGCAGAATTATAATATAAAGAAAGTAAAAAAGAAAGAACCTCTTCGAGAAGTTCCATATAATAACCATTTTTGGGTAAATTTAGTTTTTACCAAAAGGTAAAATAATTAATTTTTTTTATAGAAATCTGAGCAACCGTTTTTGAGAGTTCTTTTTTTTTTAATTTTCCATATACATATATCGCAAGTAAAAATACACTAAGCAGAAATACTGTGTTACTAGCCTTATTAGGTAAATAGTTTTGTATAAATGCTAATGGACAAGCATAATCCTACCTAAGACAACAAGGTCATAAAACTAAAGCTTAACTGTCTCAAAATATTGTTTTGTATTTTTACATACATATAGGAGCAAAACGTGTTAAAAAAATCTTAGGAATCTGAAAGAAATTAAGCTATTTTTAAGACAAACAAATTCTACTGTCTAAGTAACTCAGGTAATTTAATACCGTTATAAGGTAAAATGCAATTCAATATTGAAAACTTTCTATGGGCTTACATTAGCAATTTCAGGCAACTTAGCTTAAAACTAAGTAAGCTCAAAACGACCTTGAGTCATTCATAAGTAAACTAACAAACGATTAAATTAAATTTTGCCAACTACAACTGCAAAACTAGTAACTTTTTTAAAAGGAGGTATATATCTGTGACATATACGCAAACTACAAGCATTCAGCACAACATTATGCATCACAAGTGCGAGTTTTCATCCAAATCGGTCCACTGACTTCCGAGACTAAGAAAGACATTTTTTTCATTTTTCTATAACAGATTAATCAGTTTATATATTTCTGAGGATTTCTCAGTATCAATACACACAAAAATCAATCCCTTAAGTATTAAGACAAGAAAATTGCGGTGACAATGGAACATGCATATTGGTTTAGTCTTTATTCAGCATTATATCCAACTCAAATGTTGAACGTGTCTTTTTAAAACAAACTGTTGCTGTAGATACATTAGGTACATTATTTTTTCATTTATTAACAATAAGACTGAATTTACAATTTAAAATTTTGTATACTTTCCATCGATAGATTGCGTATACAAAAAAAATAAGCACCAAATTTAAGATAGTCTCCGTTATCTAACGCTTCAATTTAGTCCTTAATTCTTTTAAATTGTTTCGTGTGCAAAAAACTATTGCAATTACTATTTCCAACTCAAAAGAATGTATCTTACACTATTGATAGTGATTAACTTTAAACACATTTCAAACTTAAAACACCCCAAAAAGTCTGCGTCCTTAATTTCAAAAATTATTCGTATTCGATTTTTCGTCAATATTTTTTTTACCATCGTTTTATTTTAACCAACCATAATCTTTAAAAACTTCTTTAGAAAAATATTTCTAATAAAATTCACCTCAAATCACCTCAAAATAATTCTATATCTACACAGCAGCAACTTCAAACGAACTATAATTCATTCATCAAAAAAAAAGTCATCTCCAAACTAACTCACCATCACCAAATCACAATTATTTTTTACATAATATAATTAATTCACCTATACGTACATACATATGAGTGCCATTTATTTTTTTATATCTAAATCAATTTGACATTTAGCTTATGATCCGCGCGAAGTGTCCCAAGAGCCGATGGCGATGTGTCCACCACATCAAAACACTCAACTTAACCATTAATCTTCTTCGGCAATGTTGCCACCACTAACAATCAATGTAAAGATCACTTGCTCCATACATATGGCTCCGGCTTAGAAGTTTTGAACTTCATATCTACCTTCATTTGTATATAATGAATGCTGCTACAATTATAGATACATAAATCAAAGGCTTTATGTGCCCTCCCACCGGGCCATCAATACCCACATTTAACTAAAAGGTGTTAGATAATTAAGAAATTTATTCATTTGAATTGCCCTAACCATCGTCGTCTTCTCTGAATTGGTGACAAAAGATCCACACAATAAGCATTAACTGCATTAAAAAATGTATCTAAGTATTTAAATAAATCTTGTTTGATGATACTGACGAAGACGATGATGGGAAGTTATGGTTATCCCGACGTTTGTCATTGCTAAGCTGCACAAAATTTAATTTACCTTAAATAGCAAAAAAAAAAAAAAATCTATCTATAACTAAAGGCAGGTATTTTGCCTTAACATATATTTGAATAGCTAGCTACAAACAGTGTGCTCATACCAAAGTATTTGCTATTGTCACCTGTATGCATAGTATATCCATCGTATCTATATACCACCGTTAGACTTATACATATACATATAGACTTAACAGACATTCATTGAGATTTACAACGTTACAATGATAAACACTGACATCGCGTCGCAGTATAGGCAAAGTTAAAATGCATCTTCTGTGAAATGCATATAAATAGTCGAGACTCCCGGCAATTGGTATCATTAAAAGCTCATTGTTCCACCCAGCTTCTTTGGAGCCAAAGGCAAAAGTAGCTGTATTAGATAGAAGTGTTTTTTGTTGAAAATATAATCTAAGTGATAAAAGAAGGCTCTCCTCTTGAGCGGGAAAGGATATTTTTGTGTGGATTATTCATAAGTGAATTTTTTAACTTTTTTTTTGAAATGAAAATCGTAAGTGGAATTCAATTAAATTATAACATTAATTGACTATGGGTGATTTATTTGGCATTAAGAACAAAAGGACAAAGTGACAAAAAAAAACTCTTATATCCTGTGTCTTGTTTATATACAAGGATTACATTAATCGTGTTCTTTTTGGTTAATTTTAAATATTTTTATTCTGCAAAAAATTTAGAATTTTTTAACAAAGTTATTTATTTTTTTTTTTTTTGTTATATCCTTAAGGCCCATTTTCTTAAATGAAATTTAAGTTTAACTCATAAGAACTTAGTGAAAGTTTTCCCTGAGGAAAAAGTTAAACTTAGTAACAGCAAACTGTTCTTAGTAAATTTAACATTTATAATTAGTTTTTAAATTTAAAGAAAAATCAATTTTTAAGATCTTACTATTTAAAATACATAATTAATTGCACAAATGACTTGCTAGAAACGATATTATTATAATTTGAAAGATTTATTTTCGAATTTTGAAAAACCCAATATTCCCACAAATTCTGAAACAACTTATTTAGAAAAATTTAACACAAAAATAACTAAAACTATTTTTTTAATATTTCCTAAACAAATAGAGACAAGGCTATGCATTCGAAAGATAGAAGATTAAAAAAAAAAAAAAATTTTGAATCGAATTGAACAGCAAAATAGCAAAAATTAAAAAAAAAAATCAGTTTCACTTAAATATTTTTGTTGATTGAGGTGTAAGCACACACTTTATGCAATAGCTAGAAATACTTCAAATGCTCACCTAAGACTTTCGTTAAGATCACTTTTCAAGCACATACAGATTATCCAAATAGATATTTAAACAATTATTAAATAAATAAAACTAAGTCGTTCGTTATTTAGTGACAACTGAAGAAACTATCAAGCATTGATCAAATAACAACGAAGTTTATCAATTAATTGATAAGTTTGGTACACATTATCTCATCTTAACCTTTTGCATGTAGTAGAAAATTATAGGATTAGTTGAGAGTTGTAGGTCACTCTAAGCAAGCTGTCAGTCACTAATTTATTTATTGATCTAAGTCAAATTTCATTTGAATTCCTCTAAGCATTCGAGCGTAATTGAAGGACAATTATTTCACAATAATTATAATATTACTATAGGATTAGTAGGACTTATTTAACATTTTCTTCTTTTTTTTCAAGGCTTTTTTTTTAAATCATCCGAAAATATTTCACATTTTGCTTTTCAATGAGAACATATCTGGTTCTTAAGCTGTTCTAAAACTATAACTAATGTCATTTTTAATTGGAAAATCTTGGTTGTTGACATTCATTCCTTCTTAATCTCTGTACAAATTTCTTTAAATCTATTGTTTTTAATTCTACACTGATAAAATTGTAGAAATATAATTAGTCTCTTGTTAAATTTACAATATGGACTTTAACAATATATAATGCCTTTGAAATTTCAAACGACTTAACAAACAATATATTCGATCTTAAATTAACATTGTAGCATCTTTGATTTTTGAAGCAATCATATCAAAATAATTCAGTATAAAATTCTTTTAACTATAAAAATTATAGACACATATTGAGATAACCGAATAATAATTTTACCAATTTTGTGTTATCATAGCATCGTGTCTTTGAAATTTAAATTTTACGTAACTAGTTGAATTAATATTTTATATAGTTGTTATTTAGATTTTTGTGCTTGCTCAACTTAACCTGGCCTTAAACTAGCACTGTCTCTGCTC
This sequence comes from Leucozona laternaria, assembly GCA_932273885.2. Lineage (NCBI taxonomy): Eukaryota > Metazoa > Arthropoda > Insecta > Diptera > Syrphidae > Leucozona > Leucozona laternaria. The sequence goes on from OW026368.1 coordinate 10,640,166, forward strand.
ATTTAAACATTAAATTAATTGTTTCTTTTGTCTGCTCTTTCTCATGTTTCGGTTTTTATTAAAACTGCAAAGATGAATATTGTCAAAGTTACAATATGTCATGTTAATTTTTCCTAGTTCAATTTCAAGTGAAAAATTGTCATAGCGTTAATTTGACAAGTGGATCATGTTTACTACACGCAGATATTGTTAGTTACAGTGTATCATGTTAATTCATCTTGGTTCGCATATGCAGTATAACAAGATCACTGGGACAGACAAGTCTCAATTGAATGGTCTCATAAAGATTTTAAAAGTATCTTGTGTTTATATTTAATACGACATTAAAATCTTATTTAATTATTTAGCATGAGCACTGAGCAGCCGTGTTGAAAAATAACACCCTGATAACTGGTAAATTTCTGTTTAATTTTACTTGATATTTTCATTAAGTATTATAACGAAGACCTATATATGTTAATCATATGAAAATAATGTGAAATTTAAATCAGACAACTAAGCTTTTGACATTTTTTTTGTTTTTGTTTGTTTGCCATTTGAAACGAATCTTTTCCATCATGTTCTGTTCGTTTTTTTTTTAATTTTTCCACTTTGAATAAACTGACCTTAATATGTAATTACTTGAATATTAGTTAGCTTCAATTTGTATTACTTGAAGTTTTAGCTGTTTTATAGGGACCAACCATTATCAGACTCCTTTTAACAGTGTTGGTCTATTATACTAAATTTCATAGAAAATTTGTATTTGCCGTCAACAGGAATCAAATAAAAGACAAGCGAAATCATAAATAAGCTAGTGCCAGCAAATTTCGACACAGCATTTCTTATTCTTTACCAAATCAAGTTTCTTGTTTTGATCTCTTTCTAAGACACCGCTGTTCAAAATGCGAAGACTTATTTCAAACGAATAATTATTCAACATTAAATTTTGGATATGACATTCCATTGTAAAAAATACCAGGCTCTACATCAATATTTTGGATTTACCAAGATCATAGATTTAGATAGACATTCAAATTTTCTTTCAGCTACTTTGAGAAATGATATTGGTTGAGTTGTCCCTTTCTTTCTTCTTTACAAAATATTAATAAAATATTTGTTTTCCTAAATTTTTGCTTTAAGAAGAATCAGGAGCTGAACGTATAAATCTCCATATAATCTCCATATTTCCTGTGAAGCTATTACAAATCTTAATATCACATTAAAATTGCCGCTTACTATACTATCTTGCAGAACCCTTTTTAGCCAACCTTTAATATAAATATGCAGAAATCCAGTTATGTTATCCCATTAATTGATATCCCACGACAAATAAAAATATAAAGTGCACTTTTCTGTCGCCACTTATTATAGCCGGTGTGCGAGGTTCCAATTTTATTTATTTTTTTAACAACTGACCTTTCCGCAAGCTATAAAAGTCAAAAACAAAACAAAGACTTGTCATCATTGCATTCTCATATGGCGCACAGTCGCGCATACTCAACTCACATATGTACATACCTATAATATTAGCAGCAGCCAGCAGAATCAATGTGCCATACAAACTTCCAAGAGATGAACTTTGATGTTACATAAATTATCCATCGAATAGAAAAATTGAGGTCTTATTATGCGGGTGCAACCAAGGTGAAGAAACCACTGTGCCATCACTGCCGTTTCCCATCGTTGCGACGACGCGACGGCGACGCGACGTCGATATGGCTGGCATTGTCATGTGCGATTACAAGGCGAAGATAGACTTTGTCTGTCGTGATTTACAGTTTCACTAAAAAGTATCTCTTTTTGTTTTCTTTCACTCTCTGGCAGGAAGAAAAATGTCTTCTAGGTAAAATTTTTGTTTTAAGGAGTGTTTCATTGTATCGTTAGGAGGATGATATTATTAATATATGTATAATGAGAAGCAGACAGAAGTGTTTGCCATTTAAGAAAATCAAAACAAAAATATAAAAAAAAACTCCTCTCGTGTCGAGATGATTAGTTAAGATACACATTTTAACAAGTTGTTGTTACATAAAGTCACTTACATTATTTGATATACAAATAAACTTGTCAAACCGCACTAATGATGAGCATCGTTAAGGTAGAAAATGTAAAATAAACATGTGTCGCAATTCAAAATGCATCACTTAAAGATATTACACATCCACCTCTCAATTAATCACTCAACAATAACGGATCTTTGAGAACACTTTTGGCTTGCTTAAACACATTGAACCAAACAAATAATAATAATTGTTTGTATCCCAATTTAAGATTTAGGTCGAGAAGATTGATTAAGTAACTCTGTAAGCTTTCTTCATCTTTAAGTATAGACAAAATTAAAATCCAAAATAGGTAAATAATTCAATTATTATATCACGATTCTCATTCAGAAGCAATTTATCAGAAGGTAAGTATAATTGGTGCAATTATCGAGTTTTATTTTTTTTTTTTTGTCTATCCTCTATCTCAAACAAGATGTGGAATCTTGCAAGCTGACTCTACCGCCACCGGATTTAATTATTGTTCTTTCCGATTTTATTTACATTTTCATATAATTTAGTTATTTAAATTTTTGTTTTGTATTTTTATTCGCAGGAAATCACTCTATTAATAGCTGTTGCTGCTGTAACAATGGTCGTTGGAGCTCCACAACGTTCCGATGAACCTATTGCTATTGTTAGCCAGGAATCAAATATTGAACCCGATGGCTCATATCAGTACAAGTAAGTTAATATAATTTAAAGTATACTTTTAGGTGACATCAAGAAATTTTAAATTAACTGAAATACATTTTTGTTTGTATGAAAACGAAAAAGCTGAGGTACAAACTTGAAATAAAAATTATTTTACTTGAAAAGTGAGCTTTTTAAAATCAATAAAGTTCTCAAATGAGCTGTAGCTTTGTATTCTTGTATGATGAATATCTAGATTAAGATTTTTGAAAATTGACTCAAGAAAAAATACACTGGAACCACGAAGATACCCAAGAAGTACAGCTCTAAATTTTAATTAATTTTTCGGTTATATTCTCACAAAATATTCAGAGATGACTATTGAGCATTTGCTATGTGGATTGTTGGCAGTGAATATATAATATTATACCATTTGTAGAGTATCTTCAGAGAGGGTAAATCTCTCTCTTCCACCTTTGTACCAACCTCTCAAGTACTTGTTTGTTGAATTTGGTCTGGCGTTTTATCATAAATACTACAGAATCTACATGGGGCACTGTTTTTTCTAGACCAAAAGTACTAAGGTGTCTTATAATTCTTCACCATAGCCATTGAAGAGATCTAATACAGTTTGTGAAACGTTCTTTTGGTTGAATTTTCCAAATAATAGTTTGGGTATGCTTCATCAGTTTTGAGATTTTGAATCTTTTTTGATTTTGTTTTTAAAGACGCTTGATAATAATATGGTTCTGTTGTGCTTTGAATCCGCTTTATAGCCAATGATTTGTGTTATCCAGGTAAGGATGTTTGGTTTGAAACTCCATGATTGGCTTGTAAGTCTCTTGCATATAATAAGGGACTTTGTGAATTTCCCGTCGGATATACATGCTTGTTGTAGAAGAATTTAATATCTAATTTACTTCCTTTGCAAACTGATCTAATAATTTTCATTTCTGGCAGAATTTTTTTCATGCTAAATGCTTAAATCGTCTTCAGGGAAGGGTTAATAGATATTTCCAAAGACAGACATCATTTCCTTTAAATCGTTATTCCTTCTTGAATAGTTGCACAGAGATAAGCCCAATTTGAGTACAACCAATTAAATACACCTCCTATTATTGATGTGATGCGTATGCAACTACGTCTCAGCGTTATATTCACAACTTGCCCTATTAGCATAGTTTTATAGTTCGGGAGTTATTATTTAAATCAAAAAAAAATATAAGAATGAGTCCGTTTTCAAATTATACAACCGCAATAAACAACATATAAATAACCTTGTAGTTTGCATATACCATACCTACCATGCACGCAGAGTTTAGAAAAAATTAAAGTGCTAATGATTATCAAATTTTATTCGTATTTGTTTTTATAATTTTTCTTAACTGCGAAATGATGAAGAATTTTTAAATATTTGCCATACAGGTTTCACTTTTAATATATTTAACTTCACAGATATGAAACAGCGAATGGAATCAAAGGAGAAGAAACCGGTACTTTGAAAAAAGCTACTTCTGCTGACACTAGTGACGTCATTATTGCTCAGGGTTCATCATCATACACCTCACCCGAAGGAAACCTCATCTCTTTAACTTATATCGCCGATGATGTGAACGGTTTCCAGCCTTCTGGTGATCATTTGCCAACACCACCACCAATTCCACCAGCAATCCAAAAGGCTCTTGACTATTTGCTCAGTCTGCCACCCCAAAAGAACTAAGAACTTACTTTTGACGAACATCTTTAATTTTTTGTTGATAAATAGCTGCCCCCATTATTTTGTTCATTTTGTAAAAATAAATAAAAATCCAATGCTTACAGACATATGATCACACACAAACACCCTGCACACAAACATCTGCAAACGAAACACACATTTAAAAACATAAAAACACAACATCATTGTTATACAATTATATAATTATTATAATTTTTAAAACTTATATAAAATATTAAGAAAAAAAACCTTACACTATTTCATATACTGACTGAACGAACCAGGAATACGTAAATATTGTAAAAAAGTATAACCGCACGCACTCTTTATTTTTTTCACTGTTTTTGTTATTATCTCTTAAAAATATTTCTATTAAAAATATTTTGTTTATATATATCTACATTAATCTATCTATGTTCTTTTTCTCAATTTAACTTTTTAAAGCGATACAAAATTTTAAACAAAACAAAAAAACCTTTTATTTTCTTTTCTTCTTTACTAACTTTTGTGTTGTTTTGAAAAAAAAAAACAAAAAACAAAATTACAATTTTTCTGAATGATACTCATCTTCTCAAATCTTTTCTCTTTTCTATTTTGTTGTTAATTATTATCAGTAAATATATAATGGCATTTTAGTCGCCAAAAGATTTTGGTATAATGTGATATCGCAATAATGAAAACAAAAAAAAAAAACAAATTAAAAAAAAATGTATAAATGTATAGAACATTATATGAGTACCTACTTTAAGATGCAATAAAGAATTTATTATTCTTTGAAAAAAAAAAAACAACATTCGTGGATTTGAATATTTTATTTTTTTTTCTCTTACACATTCTGCATCCAGTTTGACAATTTACATATTTTGGGCGCAAAAAAATTACTGGATAGACCGGTCAATATCCAAGTAGTTCTTTTGCAAGAATATAAATCAAAATGTTATTGAAATCGAGTTAATTCAAATTAAAAAAAAGTAGCTTCATATTTTAAATCATCGTGGTTCAGTGGGAATAACTTTCTGAGAAGAAGTTGAAGAATTGCAGAAATGGGATAGAAATTTCAGACTTTCTGATCACAATTAATCAAAGTATATTTTAACCGTCTCGCAACAGTTACTTTTTTTTTTTTTTTGGTCTTTGAATCAGCTCGCAAGCCGATCATTTTGCTTAAGTTTTCAGCAATTTTTTATTTCACTTCTTATCAAGTTGTCATTTATTTTGTCGCAAAAGCTTACTTCTTCTACCTTATTTATTGTTCCCTTATAATATTTTGGTTAGGACTTAATTTTTACTGATATTTTTCTTTTTCAAGAGCGCTGCCTCTTGAGAGGAAGTGACAAATCCTTCAAAAAATAGTAACTCTCATTGAAGCCTTTAGGATTTGGCAGGAAATTGTAGTAATGTAGGCAACCTCCATAGATGCCGACTACCTATACGTACACAGGAATGGTTTAGAGTTGTAAGTAACTTTAGGCCCTGTCTCTACGCAAGCTGAAGATTTATACTTGGCTCAATCAAAGTAGACTATAAATTTAAGATTACATACAGGATTATAACTTTTTAGAAGCATTTTAAACCAATCAAAACCATTTTTTTTTATAGATTATTGATTTTTGTTTTTAATTTAATATTAAAAATATGGATTCCTTAGAAAAATAATAACATTAGTGTTTTGTTGGGTTTTTGTCATTTCATCTGATGAAAAACATTTATTTTTTTTGCACAGATTCAGACAAATTTAGCATATTATTAAAAATATTCAGGTTTTGAATTATTTTGCGTTTCAATCTTTTACATATTAATTTTGGGAAAAACCCTAAACTGTAAGACTTGGTCGAACAGGTGTTTTAAGGCTTTGTTGTGGCTAAGGATTGATTAACAAATCATACCTTATTGTATTTATAATCGTATAAGGTATTTGATGTATAGTATGGGCGTACGCATGGCACAAACTGTTAGATAGTATGAGGAAAACCACATGTTTGGACTTCTTCATCATCGTTACATTAGATTTTATTAAAACCTCTAAAAACAATTTTTTAACAGGACATCATACAATATTAACCGTACAGAGTTTGTTTGCTTAAATTTTAAGGCTTAATACATTATTCTATGCAATACATTAAAATGCTAAATAATAAATCAGCAAAATAATAAAATGAAAAAAAGTATAGGGGAAATAGGGGCAAAACCGCTACCTAAGTATTTTTTCGAACTTAATAACAATAAAAACAATTTTTTGAAGGAAAATAAAGTCTGGTATTTTATTCAGGTCCATTTTTTTCAGTGCGAGATTAAAGTTAAACCGGAGTTAACTCAGGATAAACTGAACAGATTCTTTTGATGTCTTATTCGCCGCGTTTTTATAGTGTCTCCACTTGCATTCCGCATCGAAAAAGTGCTTCTTCAGTTAACTGTGGGTTAATTTACTTCTAGGGTTAGCTAACTCTGGTGTAACTCACCACTGAAAATCTGGGCCTAAGTTATACTTTAAATAATTTAATTTAAAAATATAATATAAAAAAACGTATTACTCCCTAGTGGGCCCCTCTTAATTTTGTTATGGACAAAATCCTTTTTGCCTCAAATATGCAATTTGAAATACAAAAGGAATTTTGGATTAAAATTTTCAGAGGTATCGAAGGTAGCCAAACTCATTTGATCAAAAACATGTTTATCAAAAATTTTGTGGAAATCAAAACATGGCCGACGGATTCACTGGTAGGGTGGGTTATAACAACAGTGCATTAATATCTGCAGTGCCCTGCTTGAGTTGTAAAAGTACGTCTACTGTCTTCTTGTGGTTTTTTGCTCTGGCTTGATTTGTGTTTTGTTTGCTGTTAATGTTTATATACTTTCTATAGCAAGATCCCCCCCTATTCTGGCGATCCAACATTCCTTCCCTCCTTTCCAAACTCTTCCTATTCTTTTTCGCAATCCTTCCTTTTTCTTTCCAACTTCTTTGCCAACTCTCCTCACATCCTCTTTGCAACAATTGCTATTTTTTAAAGGAAACCTGTGGCTTTTCAGCGAAACAATTCTTAATAAACTGTTGCGTTGTCTTGCGAATATATTTTTGCACCATTTTCGCACCGCATTTCTTTTGTTTTGTCTCTGTGCAGCTTTGGCAATTACGCAGGATGCTAAACTGCGAAGTAAAATATGCGAAAAAATATAAACTTGCTGAACAAAAATTTCCAAACAATCACATGCGAAATGATTCAAATAAAAGACAATTAATTGCGAAATGATCATATACCGAAATGAAAAATTGTCTTACAAAATTTAATGATTATTTTGGGATTCACTTGCCGTTTTTTTTTGTGTTCCAAGTTTTGCTACTTAAGCATTTCGTTGTTTCTCATTTTATATTTGGCAAATTTTCATTTGTTTTTTAATTGATTTGACAAATTTATCGTTTCGCATTTTTCATTGAGTTTTTTGATAAATTTTTGTTTTTTTGTTTGAAAAAGAGGAGATAAAAACGAAAATGAGTATTTTCATTTTTGTGATTTTTGGTTAGGCATTTTATTCATTTGCATAACATTCAATTGGTTTGCTATTTTTAGCTTTTATTAACTTCGTGCGAAATTTTTCTCAACAACTTCAGCATGTTGGACTTTAATATCTGATATTTTTGACGAGATTTCATTAAATTTTCAAGTTCAAATAGATTGCTGCTTATTTAATATGACAATTTTAGTTCTCAATTTAACAAAATGCACATTAGATGAGTTGCTACATTTAAAAAAAACTTCCTCAAATATCCAAATTATATAACCAGCCAGAGATTAAAATATCAAAATTAGATTTACCAAAATTTTATTTAAAAACTTAACAAAATTCACAGTTTTTTTTTTTTTTTTTTTTTCTTCTTTCAAAATATAATACTCTTTTACTGAATTCACATTAATCAATCAATCAATTATCTCACCATATTTTCCCATTAAAGTAATCCTCATACTAAAATTTTTTATGAATTTAGCTAGAGGATGAGTTGGGTAAATTAAACGACCTTGAGCTTGATAGCCGTACGCATCGGCGAAATAGAAAACATCGTACTCCTGACCACCATCACCAGTGTAAACGAAACGTCCCGAAATTGGTCCACCACGATGCCCTGGATTGACGCTATCCAAAAAACTGTTATCAATGCCACTAGCAGCTAGACTGGATAAGAGTTGATTAAATTTAATTATTTCTTTTTGTTTTAGTTAAATCCACTGAATAAGTATATATGTACCCGATTTCACGTTGAACTCGTGAAACTTCTTTCGAAATGTCAGCCTTAGCAACAACAAATAGCAAACACAAAATCGGAACAATATTCATTTTTGCGTGATCTAATTCTACACGCGCGACAGCTAAAAGTGCAGAAAACCAAATGACACCCCATTGATTTTATATAGCTCAACTAACTGTCCCGAGGATGGTTGTTTGATTTGATTGAAGCAACTTTTTTAAACAAACTTTGATTTGATCAGTTTAGTTGGTCATAATTTATTCAGAATAAAATTTTAAATCAAATCTGCAACTCCGATGGAAATAACTCAATAGCTGTATATTAAAAGAACCAAAAACCAGCGAATGATTCTTACTTAACATTTAAAAATCCACTCTGCATTTTTATTGAATTCATGAAATTTGATTTCAATGAATGATGTTTTTTTTTATTGTTAATCGCGTTTATTTTGTTCTTTGTTTATTTAATTAACTATTTTAATGGTTAATTTTATTGGAGGCTAACTGCCAATTTATAAAAGTTCTCTTTATACAGGTATTGTTTATGCGCCCCCGCAGAGGTTAGGGTGGGAATAATTCAGGAACCTATTTTTTTTTATAGCCGCGCAAACCATGTTTTACGTATCGTACTTTTATTACTATTATATAAGCATGTCTCATCCTAATAATAATACATATATGCACTTTAAAAACAGCTCAATGTATCAGCACATTGTTTATTGATCCAAACAAGATTATTGTATTGAAATAAAAAATTTAAGTTACATAATAACAATAAAAAAATATTTGCGCAGTAACGGAATTAATTCAATCTGAACGCACCCTAATACAATTGTTTTTGCATTTCGCCATTTCTTCGGGGTAGAATTATCTGTCAACATATAATTCTAGTTCCCTTGAAAACCACTAAATTAAGCCAGAAACACATTTTTCTCGTGTGGGGTAATTTTTCGCTATCGCCTCAATGTATTTCATATGCGTGGAGCATTATTTGTCTCGTGTGTTGTGTTGTATCGGAATCCATCTTGGTGCTTCCGGCTTACTGCTTGGACACAATAGAATGCTGCAACTGGAACTGGAGCTACAGCTGTAATAGCTGTCAAAAAGTTTCGTACGTGCTTTTTTTACGTGTCCACAATGCAGTTTGGCAGCTTTCTGACATTTCATATTTTGATTTCTTTTGTTGGGTCAGCTGATTTCATCTTTTTTTGCTAAGCTCCTGCAGCTGCTGCTGCAGCTACGTTTGCAACTAAGTTGCGTTGTGTTCACAACATTGGAATTATATGTGTATTCAATATTTTGACACCTATAGTGCGGCTGCAGCTCCAGTTGCAGCTCCGTCTCCATAGTCCCCTTTCACACGAGGAAACTGAGTTGCCAGCAACATTCAGTTTGTTGGTGAGAAGGGCAAGAAGTAAGAGGGGAAAATGAAATCTCCCAGGTCAACGATTCGAGGAGATTTTTTGACATTTCTCTTCACACACACAGTAGAGTCTGTTCATTTAAGCTATTTTAAAAGGAAACTACAGAAAGTTTCCACGATTTTGTTTGCTCGTGTGAAAGGAACAGGAGATTTTTAAGGAAATTAAAAGAAAACGTCAAAAAAAATCTACGACAACTTGTTTCCTAGTGTCAAAGGGGACATAGGAATGGAATAGGTCCGAAATCTAACAGAAAACTATAACGCAATTGCAGTTCAATATTCGGTCCCCTTTCACACGAGGAAACAAAATCGTTGTAGATTTTCTATAGTTTCCTTTTGGGTTGAACGCACACTACGTAAAGTTGAAAATGAAATCTTTATAAAATCCTCAGATTCACCGGACGAAACTGAATATGTATCACGATAAATTCTTTTTGTTACTTCAAGCAGTCTTTAAACTGCCATCAAAAGAGGCCACGGCACGGCACAGGCAGCCTTTACTGCAGATTTTTTTTTTACTATTAGTCTTTTAACTGATAAAATAGATTGCATTATAAAAGACTTCAAAATCGACTGGGAATTATGTAAGTTTTGAAATTGAAGTAGATACTGAGGTGAAGTACAGATATTTTTATTCAATTAACTGCATTTCAAAAATGAATGCATTATTTTACATCTCTGGTATGTATTCTGTTATTATTCTTTGTTTTATTAGCATATTTTAAATACTTATTACATATAAACGGTTCACAAGCGTTTAATTTTTCGTAAGTATCATTTACTAAAAATGAGTACGGTATCGCATTATATAGGCAATTTAATCTTTAAACTTCGTTCAATAATAAATATAATTATTATAAAATTTTGCAGGATTTTATAATTAATTGGATTTTTATTTACTCCCTTGGATAAGAGTTATGCTATATGCATTTTAAATAGATTTATCACGTTAAATAAAATATCATACTTAATTTACTGTAGCACAATATTTCCTGGATTTTCTCTTTTCGGAATCTCCCAATTTCAAGCTAACGCAAAGGTACGTAAACGCGAATTTAAAAGGTCAGACATAAAAAAAAAAGCTGAAAATACCAGAAAAATACCTTCTCACTAGGTTTCCAAAGATTTGCAGGCTCAGCTTGAATAATAAATAACTATAAAGACACTGTGAACACATCTGATCAGTATCATTAACAACATTTTTTCATAGAATTCAGTCGCAAAAAAATGAAAACAATTCTGATTGTGTGCTTAGGATTAAGCATCGCTACTGCTGCTGTAATAAGCAACACAAAAGACGACCAAACTTTTTTAATTGAAAATAAAAGAGATGACATCGATCAAACACATCACTACCGGTTAGTAGAACAATCGTACATTCATTCAGTTTGTATTTTTGAAAACAGTAAGGTTTATTTTATCTCGCTATGGTTTATTTTCAGTTATGAAACTTTATCAGGAACTAAGGTGGAACAAAATGGGCATTTGAAATATGTTACACCAAATTCAACAGGTAACTCTGTTGAAGGGCGGTACTCATATATCGGTGACGATGGACAGGAATATAAAGTTTCTTATACTGCTGGGGAGTTCGGCTATCAGCCAAGTGGTCATCATATTCCATCACTTCCACCAGCCATCAAACGAGCTTTGACATATATTGCTGAACATCGTAATACTGAACCAACAAAGAGAGCAACAAACGCATATTGAGTTAAAATAGCATTTTCATGTTAAAACTTGTCTAGAATCATTTTTTGTATCTATGATTTTTTTTTAAATACAGTCAAACTTCTTTATAACGAACTTCTTTATAACGTAATTCTCTCTATAGCGAATTTCATTTTGTTTCCCTTGCAGTATTTATATAAAAACCAAATCATTTCTGTATAACGAATTTTGTATAAAGCTTCTTTATAACGAAGCAATTTTGTGTTCCCTTGAAGGTTCGTTATAAAGAAGTTTGACTGTAGTTAAAACAAGTTATAGAAAAGAATTATGTTAATTTGTTTTCTTTTTATGCTACTATAGTAGTGTCTCGCTAATCCGAATCAATTATTGCAAAGGGATTATCGAAATATTCGAAATACATACAAAATATTGTTTATTTTTTAAGAATATTTTTCTTCTATTAGTTATTTATTTACAAAATATACAAAAAAAAAAAAACATTACAAAACTTTTAAAAAAGGCCTTAATTTCTTTGAATCGATCTTGCTTAACTTTACGTTCATGTTTTCCATTCCAAACGAAATCGAATAGAAGTCGATTGTCCTATTCACCTAAAATGAAATTCTATGTTCTATAATTCGTTGGTTTTCAAAAAAAACTTCGAACTATCAAGATAGAAGGTGTATTCATTTTCAATTGTTTTTTCAAAGTGAAATTACACTGCGAATGAAAATAGATAAAAATACTGGTGTTTTTTTAGGGAAAAAAGGAAGCGGAACTATAAAGAATTAAATGAGCAATGTATGGATACGTTCAGAAAATGGAATGGAACCGAAACGAAACGAAATGCAGAACATTATGTCGTTTTCGATTGGATTTTCGGTCTATTCTACTCCTTTTTAATTCCAATCGAATATGAAAACACCGATTTTTGTAAATTTACACACACACTACCTAAAGCCGCCATTTACCGAAATGGCTTCTTCAAGTATTTATCACTTTTGACAATTAATCGAACGAAAAACTTTATATGTATGTGTGTGGTCCTCGTGTACTACAATGTGAAATTGGGAACAGAAGAACACTCCGAAAACATTACTCGGAGCAGCCAATCGAAGACTTTTGGAGTAGTAGGAGTGAAAAAGGAGTGCAAAAGGAGTACTCCGAACATCCAAACGAAAACGACATTAATTTCCATTTTTGTATTTCCAATTCACAATAAGCATTTCGTACGAATTGTAGGACATCAAAATTCACATGCAGGCATGCCAAGTTATAAGTGCCTGATTACATAGGTCGTTTTACTGAAGAGCGCATCGGTGAGACAGGTAGATTTTTTGTGCATAAAAAAGAGAAGGTAGATTCCACCCAATTGTCACCGATACGCCAGTTTCATTCAATATTTTCGGATTCAGCATGAAACGTGAAACGATGTGAGTGATATATATATGGATTTTAAGGGTGTGAGATAGGGAAGGGAATATTGAAATGAAAGGATTTTTCTTCACCGTGTAATCACGAGCTCAGTAAAACTACCTTCAGTAAAAAGACACATGTAATCAGGCACTAACAGTTCTGTTTATACAGGTACTATTTATGCGCCCTCGCAGAAGTCAGGGTGGGCATAGTTCGGGAACCTATATTTTGAATAGCCACGAAAACAGATCGTACTTTTATAACTATAATTATACAAGCAAAACTTCTATGAGTTATAGTTTATCGATGCAACCAAGATTATTGTACTGGTTATGTCGTTTTTGAGTGGATTTTTGGAGCTACTCCTTTTTCACTCCTTTAACTCCATATTTTCTATTTAAACAGTTCCGAAAACTACAATATAATTACAGTTCAATGTACAGGCCCCCTTCACACGAGGAAAAAAATTGCTGGAGATTTTCCGAGTTTCCTTTTGGGTTGGACGCACACTACGTAAAGTGAAAATGAAATTTAAGAAAAATTACCGGATTAAACTGAATGTTTTGCTCAGTTTCTGCGTATGACTTATTATAAACATCAGAAATACGAGTACAAGCTGCCATTTTGATATTTCTGTGAAGTCACGTTCATCTTCTTTTTTTTTTTTTTTTGTTAAAATAAAGACTGAATTTTGAAATTTAGCATTTAAGAAAAATGTTTTCAAATGATAAGAACTGTGAAAACGGAAAAACAATCAAGAACAATAAAACAAAACAAAATTATCTTTTTTCTCTCGGAACAGAACTATATGATTCATAAGGTCTGTTCGTTTACTTTCTGGAATTCATTCGAAATGCCTGTCAAATTTTGAGGAGTTGGAATGAAATTTGAATATTTTTTTGCTAGTTTTTGACAAAACTCACATTGCTGCCCAAAGAAATGTGTTGAATTAATGCATACTTTTAGGAAGGGAAAATGTTTTATTCTTTTGTGAGCTCAATGCGATTTGGATAAAACAAGAGTTTTGTCAATTTTTGATGTTTGTTTGTTGTTATAATATTGGTTAAAGGATTTTCTTTTTCTTTCCTGGTAGTAGGCGTGTTTTGAAAAAAACGACATCGGGACTTAGGAACTTCTTACTTACAGTACGTAAGTCCCGATAATTATCTGGACTTAGCTAAGTCTATATGGATTTAAGTTGTTGTTGTATTAACGTGTAAAACTATTAGTCCCGATGTCGTTTTTTTCGACAAATCCATATGGACTTGCAAAAAAAACACGGCTAGTGATCATTTAAAAGATGTGATCGATAGTAGAAGAGCAGAAGTAAAGTGATTTACAAGTATACCAGAGTTGTAAAAGATTGCAATACTTTGGTATTTTATTCTCTGATATCCCAGTCAATTTAATGCTCTTTGAAAAATGCAATGAAAGTCTTTTTATTAGAATTTTTACTTCAAAGATATAATTCCTAGTCAATTTTGAAGTCTTTAATAATGCAATTGCAATCATTAAATGCAGTTAAAAGACTAAAAGTGAAAATCTTTAACAATCTATGCATTCTTGAAGTCTTTTGAATCCTTCGAAAATATTGCAGTCTTTTGACCACAGTGAAGTCTTTGTTTACTTCAAGCAGTCTTTTAACTCCAATCAAAAGACGCTCCAAATGGAAAAGTGTTTAAAAAGAATTCAGACAGTCTTTAGTGCAGTTTTTTTACTTTTAAGGCTTCACTACATATGTATATCCAAGACTTTTTTTTTCAAAAAGTGGTAAAGTGAAAACAAAAACATGTGCTAGAGACGTCTGTGTGCGAAAAAGCATACGAAAATTGTGTTTGATCTGTCATTTCAAAATGGTTAGACAAATCAAACAAAATTGGTTCGCATGCTAGGATCTCTAGAGCATGTTTTTGTTTTTCACTTTTCGTCACTTTTTTTGCATTTAGTAATTAACCTTTAGTCCTTTACCTGCTAAAAATGAAGTTGAAGTACTAAGGTGAAGTACAAATATTGTAAAGTAAGTCTTTTTATTCAATTAACTGAATTTCAGCAATTCTGCAGTATTTTATAGTAAAATGAAGTTTTATTTACCTCCTTTGATAAGAATTATGCATATAATTACAGCATTTTTAATAGCTTATTATCATTATCACTTTAAATAAAATGTCATACTTAATTTAATTTATCACAATATTTCCTGGAATTACTCTTTTCGGTCAGATATAAAAAAAAAATAAAAAAAACCAGAAACCTGGATTTCCGAAGAATCGCAAGTTCAGCTTGAATAATAAATTACTATAAAGACAGTGTGAACACATTTGTTCGGTATCATTAGCAATTTTTTCGTCATAGAATTCAGTCACGAAAAAAATGAAAACAATTCTGATTGTGTGCTTAGTATTTGGCATCGCTACTGCTGCTGTATTAAGCAAAACAAAAGACGCCGATCAAACTTTTTTAATTGAAAATAAAAGAGATGAGATCGATCAAACATCTCACAATGGGTTAGTAGAACATAATGTACCTACATCTAGTTTGTATTTTTTCGAGCAACAAGTTTATTTTATCTCTATGGTTTATTTTCAGCAATGAAGCTTTATCGGGAACTAAGGTGGAAAAAATTGACCATTTGAAAAATGTTACACCTGTTCCCAAAGTGTTATATATCGATTGTGATGGAGACCTACATCCTAATCCTATAGACTTACCATGTTTAGAGAACTTGTCTTGAATCATTTTTGTATCCTTATTATTATTATTATTGCAAAGGCATAAATTGGATTATCGAAATATTCGAAATAAATACATGAAACATATTATTGTTTTTTTTTTTTTAAGAATGTTTTTCTTCTAATAGTTATCTAGTTTTAAATAACTTCAAATTTAATTTTTTTGTATTTACAAAATATACAAAGAAACATTACAATTTTTTTCCAAAAAGATCTTAATTTTTTTGAAACGATCTTGCATTTGAAACGAAAATGAATTAAAATCGATTTTCCTTTTCGCTCGAAATGAAATTCCATGTTCTTTAATTCGTTCGTTTTCGAAAATTTCGAAATTTCTTCGAACTGTCAAAATTTATTCTGTATTCATTTTCAATTGTTGTGTAAAGTGAAATTACACTAGGTGATGAAAATGGATGTAAAATATTGGCGTTTTTAAGGGAAGAGGAAGGAAGAGGAACTAGATGAACAAAGTATGGACACTTTCAGAAAATGGAATCGAATAGAACCGAAATGTAGAACATCCATTTTCATATTTGAAATTTCAATTCAATGTGGGAAATGGGCTTTTTTTCAATTTATATTGAAAAAAATTATTCTGAAAAATTCTGAGATAGGAAATAACATCGAATGTTTTAGTCATGGTTTTTGCAAGCGTGCATTTGGAGAATAATTAATAATAATCTATGGACCAGAGCAGTACACGTGATGACATCCATTATTTGATGAACTGCAAGCTCCGCAACAGATATGCAAAGAAATTGCAAATTCCTGTCTTCACAGACGCAGCAAAAATTTTTAGAAAAGTGTAGTCTAGTTTTTGCACTAGAAACTATTTATTTGAAGTTTGTAGACCTATTTGTATGCAGAACTCCGTATCCGAACCTCAAGTCCGACTATATGGGATGAGGCTATATTCCGGAGGATAATTGCATTACCGGAGCTAATTACTTTCTTATTTATAGTTTGTATTGAATTGTATCGATAGTTCCCCATTTTCTCCCGATTCCCTTTGGGCTTACAAAAATACACGTCTGATATCCCTCCTATTAAAATTTTACTTTCTTTTCTATATCAAAGTATATTAGTTCATATTGGATACCTTGAACTTGTTCTAATATATAAACTCTAACGGGATGGTAGACCACCTGCCGATGAAATGTATTTAATGAGTTGTGTACATATTTTATTTAATCAGTCGATTCGACTTTTGTATTGGTTTAAACAATACTAAAAAAAACCCAATTAGATAAACTTGATCTTCGAAAATATTGATATTATTGCAATAAAAAAAACTGGAATAGAGTTTAGCAATTGGTATACAAGAAGTATACAAATCAAGACGCTTATTTAATTGATTATCTTGTTTTTTTTTTTTTTTTTTGATAAGTCGCATTTACTATATAAATTCACTCTGATCTCATCCAACCACTATCATTTGCTTAACGTTGTTTATAAAAATAAGTCACGCTAAAATGAATTTAGTTTTGATTGTTTGCTTAGCATTCGGCATTGCTGCTGTTAGCTGTGCTGAAATCAGAGAAGATCCCGTTATTGTTCAAGAATCAAGCATTCAAAACGATGGCAACTTTCATTCACGGTAAGCTTTATCAGACAAACAATAGATATACGAGTAGGTTGGGGTTTTGAATATAAAAATGATTTTTTTTGTTTAGCTTGGAAACTGGCGGAGGAACAAAGATAATTCAAGATGGACACTTAAAGCACATTGGTGCAGATGATACTGAAGTTATTGAAGGTGAATACTTATTCAAGGGTGACGATGGCAAGGAATACGATATTACTTATACTGCTGATGAAAATGGCTACCAGCCCCATGGGGAACATATTCCAACTTCACCACCAATTCCAGAAGCCATTCAACGCTCATTAGATTACATTGCTGCACATCCTTCTTACGTTGAAAAAGAGAAGGTTGGCTCCTCCAAGGGTTAGATAAAAATAATACTAACTCTGTAATTTATGATAAAAATGATTTAGCTATAAGCAGTATTAAAAATGCTCTAATTCGATTATTCGTGTGTTTTTTTATAACTTTTTTTTTCTCTACTAATTATGATTATGAATATATTTACTTCAAAAACATATTCCGACTGAGGTGAATTTTGGTGGAGAGTTTCATTTGTTTTTTCTTAGGAATTTCTTAAAAAGAAATCAATATTTGGACGAGAGCTAAATTTTGTAGGAGGGGTGGAGGGGGGGTTAAAAGTATTGTTAAAGCGGAAGTGATTGGTCATTTTGTTTGTGTGTTTGCTACACAAAATGAAAAGCTCACGTCCTAATTTAGGGTGTACTTTGTATTAAATGATTAACACATGCAAATAAACCTCTCCACTGAAATTGAGCTATTTCGGAATTTTTTTGAAGTGAAAGTCTTATATTTCTGAGCTATGACAAACAATGTCTCTTCGGATACTATCTAAAACTGCGTGGTTCTTGAAATGTTAGTCCAAAGTCGTTCTCGTTTAAAAAAAGTTCTAATATAAAACATAAAAATAAGTTGTCAAAATAATAGAAATTTACACAGTCAAAATTGTCGCATTTGTAGCAAATATAATTCACATCACATTCACATACAATGCACACTTTGGTAAGGGCCTGATTGAGTCATCATTTTTGTTTTCAAAAGTGAAGATACGGTCAACGGTATTCTTTTTAGATCCCCTATTCAATGGAATGGATCTTAAAGAGATGTAGTTTCCGCAGGATGACTCAACGTACAAACGAAACAATAACGATATTGAAGGATTTCGATGAACGCATAAGTTTGCGTGATGGACCACAAATTTGGCCTCCGAAATCTTGTGATTTTCCAGTTTTCATTATTTTCTTTGGAGCTACATAAAGTCGCTAGTCAAAGCTGACAAACCAACAACAATCGATGCATTGGAAGCAAACATTATTCGTGTTATTAAAATCAATGTTAGGACTGGCTTTTAAAACACCCTGTATGACAAAGCAAAATTCGACCATTTGTATAATCTATGTCTTTTTACAAAAATATAATCAACACCTGAAAATATGCACGAAAATTATTCAAATTACTCTCACAGAAGAGGAAGGATAAATTCTCTGAACAATTTCAGAATTGTGCAGCAGTTAATATAGGAACACGAATAGGGCTCTTTACTAAATAGAAATTGGGCTTATTCTGCCACATCTGTTATCCTGCTATGAATGTCTCCTGATTTTCAACATAAAAGATCTATTAAAGTCGGTATTCAGGAGTTCGGTCTTTTATTAAAATCTCTTATGAAACTTCGAAAACGAAATCTGTTATAAACAGAGTAAACAGAACTAAAAACTGTTTTCATAAATCAGCTGTTTTAAATAAAAATAATTCATCGCTGACGTTGCCTAATAAATGAAGATGGATACCCAAAATCAAAGAGGTTGACTGGACAAAAATTGGCGGTCAGAAGATTCGAGATGACATGAAACATGAAGGGGAGTAAATGGTTCTGACGAAAATGAAGGAGACTGATGGATCTTATTTTGGAGATACTCATATCATTTTCACATCTTTTCTGCAGGCAAACGAAATTTCATTCGGGAGAAACTCACAATAGCTTTTAAGATTCCGGGCGAATATAAAATTATAAGGTGAAATATTTTTCGGGTGAAACTCACGATAAGTGAAACAACAATAACTCTCTCGCCGAAATGCGAAGGATTTGAAATCGAATCCACGAGCACTTCGACGTTTGAGAACAAAGCTAAACGGTGTTTTTCACGTGTGATTTTCAATCTGACAATACTTTTTTCGGAGTTGGTCTTTTTGATAGCTTTCACTCGATTTATGCTCAGTTTGGTTTGCCATTTCATAATGAATAGCCGAACGACCATCAAGCGCGTCGCATGTTCGGTGAATGGGCCCAAAACGAGATGGCCACAGATCCCGATTTTCACATGAAAATTTTGTTCAGCGATGAAGCTCTTTTTTGGTTGAATGGGTACTTTAATAAGCAAAATGTTTGTATTTGGAGTGATCATAATCCACAAGCCATTGTTGAGGCGCCGTTACATTCTAAAAAAGTCACTGTTTGCCATGCTCTATGGGCAGAGGGAATAATTGGTCCATATTTCTTCAAAAATGAAGCCGGCCATAATGTTACAGTCAATGGGGAACGCTATAGAGCCATGATTAATGAATTTTTCGTGCCTGAAATAGAGGATGTTGATATGCCATGCCATACAGCCAACGAAACAATCAATTTATTGAAGGAAACTTTTGGTGAGCGCATTATCTCGCGTCGTGGGCCTGTGGCGTGGCTTCCAAGATCGTGCGATTCAACACCGCTGGACTATTTTTTGTGGGGTTATGTGAAATCGCTTGTCGACGCAGATAAGCCCGAGACGATTGACGCCTTGAGAGAGAATATTCGGCGCGTTATTGCTGACATACGGCCCCAATTGCTGCAAAAAAGTGGTCGAAAATTGGGCCTCTCGCCTGGTATTTATTCGAACCAGCCGTGGCGGTCATTTGCCCGAAATCATTTTTAAAACAAACCTTTATCTTTATAATGAAGCTAAATTCTTGGCCATAACATTAAATTATATGCGTTTTATTTCTTCTTGAAAACCACACGTCTAAAAAAAAAAACACCCTTTACAAGCGCACACTTTCATCCAGTACTAAGGTGACGCTTCCTAGAATCATTTGTTGGGAAGATCAGATATATTTTAGTATTACTTTCTAATTTTTTCTCCGAAAAACGAAAATTTCATTGGATAAATAAATGTTAAATATCTATTTTTAGTGTAATCTTTTATGATATAAAGTCACAAAAACTTGTCTTTTATTCTTTTATAATTCATAACAGATTTTGATATGCTGAATACCAAAATTACAATTCATAAAAGATTTTTGTACGAACTTTTGTATGATAATTCATAACAGAATATCAGAATAACAGAATAAAAGTTCTCGCCGAATAGGCCTAAATGTCACTATCGTTTATTCACAAAACGTCAAAATCTTCACTTTGGCGAAACTGACATTGACCGCGTTCGGTCCAAAGCTATCGGGATAGGTTTGTGTTGTTGTAATCCCTTCTTGAAAAACATCTGATGTCAGCTGATGCAACAATAGGTGGATAGCCTATCGGATAGTTTCCCGAACGCAGCCGCATTTATTAAGCTATTATAGAAAGAAAATACTGGCATTATTGCTGGTGTGTTTTTATTAAAAGAAATAATTTTGGAACTAAAATTATACTTTACACTCTAAATATAACAAAAAAACTTCTCCTTTTAATTTCCTTTGCAATTTTCCATCTGTCAGATTCACCAAAGTAATCGGGAAATTGCTAAACTGAGTGAATTTCTGTCCACGGACAATTTTTAGCCAAAAAAATCACAGATAAGGAAAATTTTTCACGAATTTCTTGAGTACCGTTGCCGCTTTTGACTAAAATTCAGACATAAATATGAACAGGAATTCAGAGTAAAAGAACAGACCTACGATTAAGCGAGCTAATGTAATAAATTTCAGTTTCAAATTATTGGACAGAAAAATGAGAATTTCGACAGAGAATTGTGAATTTCTGTCCACAGAAATGCCCTGCATAGAACAGAGATAGGGGAAATTTTTGACTCTCTCCAGATGACTCTCTTCTTCGCAAAACTACCAATTTTTTGAGTATGAGGACGGCTTTTGACTAAAATTGACACAAATGCACTGAAAATAACAAAAATTCAGAGTAAGGGAATAATTGAGCAATCCCATCTTAGTAAGTTCAGTTTCAAATTTTTCGACAAAAAAAATGTTCAAATTTCTTAGAATGGAGACAAATCTTAGAAACCTGAGCCTATCCGTCTTCTGTCACTTCTTCCATCAAATTTTAAATACACATACATACATAAATGTAAAACAAATATACAATTTTTTCATAATTGTCTTTTATTAAAACCTGATTCAAATACTTCAAGCATGCGTAGATATATACCTATATACCTATAGGAAACCAACTTTTCTGTCACACTTGAATGAGGCAGAGTTACGGTAGCAAAAGTGTGTAAACAAAACCCTCTATATACCAACATCATTCAGAATAACACAACTCTCTAGCACACATATTAATCGATTACGTAAATTAGTTATTTGAATTTTTGATAGTCACCTTGGAAAAAATAAACTCACATTCAATGCAATCGTTAGATTTGCATTGAACGTCAGCTTCGACGAGGGTAAAATGTTCTTAATTAATTGCACAAACATTGTATTGCCTTTAACCAGAAGTTTATGTAGTACATGAAGTCGCCGGCAGCGGTCGTCCCCAAGAAGAAGCAACAACTCCCAGAGATGAGTTCATTAGCACATGGGCGCAACAAATTGCAGATTTATCCAAAATGTGTTAACACCAATACTTCAATCACTATATACATACCAAACATCACTGAAGTTAAACTATTGGTTTTATTGCATTGATTCATTATGAACTATAAGTAAAGTATGTATAATATTAATCCACAATAGGCCAGGCGCGGACGGGTGTCGTCTTCTTTCCTTATAGCTGTCAAAATAGTTATACCACTTTTGTCAATTATTGTTAGGCGGGTTCGAGTTTGGAATTTCAATCACCCCACACGCTTCAAATTATGAAACTTTTGAATTAATAAACTTCTGCTAGTACGTGCTTTTGTTCTAACAGTTACTGTTTCTGATTTAATCTGAAACGAATAATAAACTTTTGTTTTCTGCGTAGCGAGGGCACTCACCTTATGATTGATAGTTGCTGGCCTATGCGAGTACTTATTTTCCCATGGGCAATCTCTTTTACATATGCAAATAATTCAATCTAACAACAACTACTTCTGTCTTGAATTGGCTTACAAAATGATTCAATGACGACAGTCAACTGGACGGACAGATCATCATTTATTTATGTCTTCAATTTGTACCTACGCTGCCGAACTCTTATGGTTAATAATAATAATAATGTGACCTTGGTGAAATTATGTTTTAATGCATGTACCAATATTTGCTGTCATCTGCTGAAGAAATATTTAAACAAAATTTGTTTCAACAAAATAAACACAGATAATTTTGGAGTTTCGAAGAATATCTGCCGAAGACTCGTTAAGGTATTTCTTGGAAAGTCACATCGCTTTGAACTCATTTTGGATTTTTGTATTATTCGAAAAGACAATGTGTATTCCTGCTAATTGATTCTTAGTCTTCCGGCTAACGTGTGAATTAAACACTCATGCATTTGCAGGGATCTTTTATTTGACCCAGGTATAAACATATACTTTAGGTTTTGGAATGCACATTAGCATGCGACTTGAGAAGCAGTAAAATGCACGATGAGTTGCACGCGCATTAGCTTTGACGAAAATTTTAACAAAGTTATTAAAATTTTGATCTTAAAATGAGTAGGAAAAAAGAATAAAAACTAAAGACTTATTTCAACTCCAAAGATCCTTAGAAACCAAAACTCTTAAAAATCAAAGTTAGATACCCATGTCTTTAACCACATTGAAAATTCAAATAAATTAACAATTGAAAAAGAAATTTATTAATATTGAAATGGAGGTCAACACACAGTGGGGCCAAACCCCTAATTTTGAGGAAAAACCTTTTGTGTGTTTTACCCACTGAATCGAATGGTACTTTTTGTTTTATAACTAGAGCAAATGAAAAATTCTAATTTTTTTTATAATGGTGTGATGGTATTTTATAAATTACTAACATTTTTCTTGAAGAAGAGAAAAAGGATTGGATGGATTCAAAATTAATTTTGAAGGAGAAAATGCCGATGCGAGTTTTGTGTAGACCCGATAGACGTAATTGTCTAAGATCACACAGCAAATTTTTAAATAATAAGCATATTAATATGAGTGCAAAGCTGATGACGGTATTATAAGTCTTGCAATCCTTAGTCATGGCTTAGGTAAGCCAAAACGGTAAGCCAAACGGTGAAAACCCAAAAACTCAACTCAAGCTGATAATTGCATGAACCAAAATTTTCAAACTCATTTTTTTCAAAATTTTAAGTTTTTATTATTGTAAGCATTCAATGCTCTTATCAATTTTTAGCCAAATACAAAAACAAGATGCTTAAATGAAAATTTAATCGACTAGTTGATCCTATTTTAACACTATTGGGTTTTTCAAACTGTCTGCCAGTACAGAAACCGCCTCCATTTGGTCTTGGAACCACCCAAAATTTGATGTGGGCTCTTTGACAACATTGGTTTTGTATTGGAATGATTAGTTTACATGGTTTAAGAAAACGTGTCGGTCGAATGGCGTCTTCCAGAGTCCATATATGTATTGCATAGTGTTACCACTGGGACACTATAGTGTCCCCAGGGACTCTTTTTTCTTTAAGGGACTCGGGGACACATTTTTTTTAAAAAAGGACCTATTTTTTCAAGATTATTTAACCTCAAAAAAAATTTCAATTTATTTATAAACTTGTTTTTTTTTTTTATGAAATGTTAGATTGACTATTACCTTATTACATAAATTGAGTAATAAATGCATTAAAATGTTTTAACTTTATTCTTAATTTTCTGTTTAATTTTTCTTATAAATATAAAACAATACAAAAAACTTTGGATAGGTATAACATACTTAAATTCGTATTTTTTTTTAAATGTTATGAATACATTTTCAAAAGGACTCATTTATTTTCAAAACGGACACATTTTTTCATTCATAGAGAAACATAAATAATTTCACCTGCGGTAACACTGGTATTGCCGTAGTCTTTTTCGTACGTTTCACGATACTCTGCCAAGCATTTCCACATGAATTCGAGGGAATATGGTGCGGGTATGGGGGCTATCGTGAATATAATTTCCCTGGGAATGTTTCCCTCCTTCGAAAATTTAGAATTTGAATGATGGTTGAAATATTCCATCGCATTTTAATGGTTTCGGGAATTAATTTTCCAGGGGAGTTTGGCTATCATTTCGATGAGCCAAATTCGAGATTACGAAGTGGAGTGGAAAAGTATAAGCTCTTCAAATTTTCGAATCAGAGAAACATTCCCAGGGAAATTTTATTCACGATAGCCCCCATTATTTTTTAGGGCTTCCATGGTCTTGGGACTACAATTAAAAAAAAAAAAAAAACAAAGAAAAACTAGCATGAGATCAAGTCAAGAGATCGTGCTGGTCTGTTGAGTTCGCCTCTTAGCGAGATGACTTATAAACGTGAAATCATCTTTGTGCCAAAAAGTCCAAGCATACAATATGATGTGGGCTGTGGCCCCATTTTGTTGAATCCATAAATTCCCAAGATCACTTTTCTCCCAACGCGGGCAAGGAAAAATTCTGGATTATGGTTCGTTAACGTGCTGTAGTCACTGTCACCTCATCGATCATTTCTCTCAAAAATGTAAGGGCCGCTGAACCCTAATCTTGAACCTGCCATATTGTCACCATCCACACTTAGATTCCGTCAGAAAACAGGACGATAACCTTTCGAGGCACCTAAAGCAGATTTCGGCACAAAAAGCGTGCTGCTGCATGGACCACACTATTAATTCCAGTATTGTTCCAATTTAAAATCAATTTGTTTGCCGCCTTCACCCTTTATTTATTAAAACTACAGTCTTTGGATCAACTTAAAAATTTAAGTCAAAAGAATAATATACCCAACTAGCATAATTCAATATACGCACAGACTTTTTTGAAGAAAAACCATTTCTTCTTAATTGCATGACTGCCTATGGGAAAACTTTTGAAGTTGTTGTTTTTGGATGACGATTGATTAAGGCCTTATTTTTGAGTTCTTGACCTTAACTGATGTCTTCCCTACTTTGCAGTTATAAGTTACTTAGAGCTATTTGCTGATACGAAACTTAAATATTTACATATGTTCAACTTAAACGCTTATGTTCTACTTTTTCCTCAGCGTAAACTGTCACATAAGCTCTTATGTTGAACATAAATTCTTAACTTTCGTTTCAGCAAATGGGCCTTAACGGCTGAGAAAATTGAATTGCGCAATTTTACCCCTGAACTATTTTATTTATTATATTCAATATATTTTTGCTCATATGTATATCTTTTGTTTTCTTTTTTTTTTTGTAAATAGATGTGTATATATTTACCACTCTCATCATCGTTGCATAAGTGGATCGTTCATTATTCCTGTGAACGACAAAAAGAATTATGGCCTTGCAATTTTAAAAAAAAAGAAGATTTTAAGTAAATTAAATATATTTTTGCCAAAGATCGATACTGTTGATAAAGAAAACAACTAAACAATTCAATGCGAATTTTGTGTCAAAGCACATGTTCTAACAAAACAAACATCTTCATACGCTATTTATATGAACGTGATCTAATTTCAACCCGATTACAATAGATAAGATCTTAAAGTTATAAGAAAAACTTAATCATGAAATCATAGCAGGTGCAAAAAAAAATCTACAAGAATTCACAAAGAAATATAATTGATTTGATGTTTATCTAAGACTTTTTTTCCAATAGAATCGTGTTTTTCTAAAAGCCACACTATTTTTTAATAAATAGATAAATACATAACAGGAACTTAAAAAATTTCACTTGTTACCTAATTATTCTTGGATAATATCGATGAAACAGAAATTCACCTCTCGCCCAATTATCCATCATTTATTTAAATTTTTTTTTTTTCAATTAATCTGCTTTCTATTATTGCTTAGGGCACTTCCTTTCTGATTTATTTAAAGCCCGCACAGCACATACTACACATACAGCACATCAATGCCGTGCAATATATCTAAAGCTTACACATAATCTAAATACCTTTCGTTGCCGTTGATATAGCCCGCCAAACCCAATTCATATAGGTATATGTAAAACCTTCTCACCTTCTCCCGATCCTAAATCGAATGCCTTTATCTTCTTTATAACTTCCCCCGATCCCAACTGAGCTTGCGCATAAAAGTACCTACTTCAAACTCCAAATCAAAAAATGTGTGATTTTTTCCCCATTATTATTCGTGCGCACGTATTTACCGCCGCCACCGCCCGCCGCTGCCGCTGTATGCGAAATGAGCAAATAAAAATCATCTTTCATGGCAAAAAAGAACACCGCTATACACCACTGCTGAGGCTGACAGACACTTATGTCCGTGGTGGTAGTTGTCAATTTGAAAGAAATAAAAACGATCCCTCCTATAAATAGACAGTTCACCTGACATAACGACATCAGTAACGAACTGCCATCGTCGCAATAAGAAAGGATTACTCTTTTTCTCCTCCAAATATACCACTAGAACCATGTTCACTTCATCGACTCGTCTTTTTGCTTTGTGCGCTCTCGTCGCGATCGTGTGTGCCCGGCCTCAGCAAGTACAGGACGATGGATCCTCGACAACCCCAGCAACTATCATCAAACAAGTGGATGTCAGCAATCCCGATGGAAGCTACAACAATAGGTGGGTGCAACTTGTTGTTTTTTTTTTTTTTTCTTTTTTAAAGCTTTTTACATTTTAACAACTTTTGTACTCAATTTTCAGCTATGAAACATCAAATGGAATCAAAGTCGAAAACTCAGGATACATGAAGACCATTGTTGTGCCCAGAAGCGTCGATGAGGATGGGAAGGCTTTGGAGGAACACGAAGAAGTCGTTTTGGTTCAGAGTGGTTCATACACATATTCCGATCCCGAGGGCAATATCATTACCCTTAAGTACATCGCCGATGAAAACGGCTTCCAGCCCCAAGGAGATCATCTGCCAGTTGCCCCTGAAGCTGCAGCTCCATCAGGTCAACCTCAGCAATAAAAGATCCCCTGATCGACACATACTCAGTTAATCATGCCAAAACTATTAACCATTTAGTCATAAACAACAACAAAAAATGTTTACAAAAATATTTTTATTGTTATGAAATTAAGTTGTACAGCTATAAAAATAAATAAAAGTAAAAATGATCAAGTAAAAATTATATTTACATTTAATTAAGTTTATTCTTCATTCGTGGAAGGCGGAACCTTCGGGTCTGTTTACACATCATCACCTCTTCAACTAGATATGTATATCTACGTATTCAATGGATATGGTGAGGAATTTAGTGTTTTTTTGGTTTTGTTTTGTTTTGTTTTTGACAAGTAGGTATGTACCTAGATGAAATTTCATTCAATTTGACATATGCGTGAGGGTGCGAGTGCGAGTGCGCACGTTTGTGGTTTTTGGTGTAATTGCATAGTTTTGGCCATGAATTTGATTCAATATTTGTTCGGTTCCAGATGATAGTGTGGTGAGTAATGAAATCAGTCTCGGCTCAGCTCAGCTCAGCGCAGACATTAAAAAAAATTATCTTTTACCGCAAAATCTCGTTAAAAAAAAGTCATAAAGAAAGATCAATATCAAGAGTTATGTCAACGCATGTTGTTGTCTTCGAACTTCGATCGTGGTCACGAGATGCCAGCGAGTACCTAGGTATTTCCTTAATATACACAGGTGAGGCACGTTCATGTGTCAAGTCGCTGTTGTCTGTGTGTATCGAATTTCTCGGGGATCTTTATGAGTTTGAGTTGGATGATGTGATCTTGTTGGAGGATGGGCAATTCAAAAGAATTTTCATATTTCGAATTTCAAGGCGGATGGTGTGGTTTTTTTTTTTTTTAATTTTTTAATTTTGATTGCGGCTTCAAGCCCTTGAAGATATCTGATGTGGACTTAATGAGCATTTTTAAACAAATTCGTGAAGAATGTCATCTTTGGTTTATGATGAAAAACGATATAGCATCCGAAATGAGTGAAAGATACCAAAATATTTTTGTTGGGATTTTAAACCTATATCAGAAAGAGCTTGAACTCTTATTTTTTTTTAAATAAAGATGAAGGATACATAATGTCAGAACATAATAAAAATATTTATGGTTGTTTGGTCTTATAGAGATCATTAAGCTGAAAGTCCGCTACCCTAACCATTGGGCTTATTCACAATACAGAAGTCAAATATTGTAAATGAATATTTTGTAATACAAGTTTTTACTAGCAAGGGCCTTAGGAGTGTTTGACCAGTTTATGACCAGTTTACCACGTATTGCAATAACTGCACAAATTCTAGTGTATTAAATTCAATTTCTGTTCTGTCGGTTCGAAATCTATCGATTCAATGATCAGCTGATCGCTAAAATATTTGAAGCTATAGTAAAGAACAAAACTTATAGTAGGTATAGTTAGAAATCATCTTTCGGTGCATCAACACGGTTTTGTGACAACAAATAATTTATCTATATTCACAAATTACTGTCTTCGTAGTTTGCAAAATCGTTTGCAAGTTGACGTTATTTATACCGATTTTGCAAAGGCGTTCGATCCTGTACAACACAGTGTGATTTCACTCTTCACTCCTAAATTGGATTAAAAGTTATATGGTTGGGCAAACACAATTTGTGAAAATTGGCAATGTGTTATCAAACGAAATAAAAAAATATTCCGGTGTTCCTCAAGGAAGCCACCTCGGCCCACTCCTTTTCATTCTATTTATAAATGATTTACCATATTATCTTTCCTATACAAGGTGTCTTTTGTATGCTGATGATCTCAAGATTTTTAGTACTGTAATTTCTCCATTAGATGCGAGTAAAACTCAAGTTGATCTTAATAATATAGTTCACTGGTGTAAAATAAATGGGCTTCAAATAGACCATGTTATCTCAAGAGCAAACTCGATTTCGGGTTTCATAATTCGAAATTCTAACGCCCAATTTCGTCACAGAAGTACTAAGGCAGCCTAATACCCAGTCTAGCTAGACCAGGTACTAGCTCTGATACTAAGTCCTAATGAAAATTTAGTACTTGAGCATTTCTTCAGATCACTAGTACCGGAGCTAAGATCACAAAGCGGTATTAGGAAATAATACGTCTAAAACTGGTCTAATTCAGATTTTGACACGATTTTGACATTTTTGAATATTATTTTGATATTAATTGAAATTATGTTTTTGAAATTGAAAATTGTTTTTTTAGAATACCCTTCAACATGCAGTTTTTTAACCCACTACCATACTTTTAAGGAATTTCACTTTGCTTTGAACTACGGAAAGCATTTAACCATGCTTTGCATCAAAAGCAGCTCATGTTTTGAAGTACTGCGATCCAACGAATGAAGTCCAGTGAAACTCCCGTAAATTTTTCATCAGCACAATCATTGCCACTTGGCACTGTTATCAGTGTGCCAAATTCTAGTGAATAAAACAAAATAACAAAAAAAGGCACTTATTACCTCTTCTTAATAGAAACAGCCATGAAATTATCAGATGGAATAAAATAAATTGCTCTGATTTAAGTATTAACGTGCTAGACTGTCGATTTTAAGGTCCTAGCTTATACCGAGTCCTAAGTAGTACTCGGTACCAATTTGACAAGACTAAGGCTTAGTACTTATGTGAAGAAATCATTTGGTACCGATTTGAGTATACTAACAACTGGTATAATAACCAGGTATTAGCTCATTTTGAGGAGCCAGCTAGTACCGAGTCCTAACTGATATTCGGTACCGAATTGACAGGACTAGGGCCTAGAACTGGTGTGAAGAAATTGGTTGATACCGATTTGAGTACTAACTTTAGGACTAGTACCGGTTCTAGCATTAGGACTCTGTGAAGAAATTGGCCGTAAGTGTTTTGAAGATCCTTATATACTTTAAAAAACCCATTATTTATCACTTGTCAGGCCTTTGATGGAATACTGTTGCGTTATTTGGAATCCGTATACCCAATCAAGTATCAATCGCATTGAAAAAATTCTGAAGAGATTTACTAAGTTTGCCTTACGAAAGGTTTTTACAAATTCAACTGTTCCGTCTTATGAGACCAGATGTACTTTAATTGATTTAAAACCTCTAGTAATGAGAAGAAAATTATATTCTGTACTCTTTGCTTTCGATGTTCTTAGTTCTAATATTGATTGTCCGGTGATACAATCCATGTTCAATATATATGCACCTTTTCGTAGTTTGCGACCAAGAGATGGTAATTTCTTATATGTTCCAATATAATCCAATTACTGAGTCTTGTATTGCTTATAATGAATTTGATTTTGTTATTGATTTTAATAAAAGTAGGATAGATATTAGGAAAGAAGTATTAGATTTGATATGGATTTTAACTTATTATTTATCTTGTTTATATTAATTTACCGTATAGTCTTCATAAAGTTATGTATCTTGATTGACGAAAATAAATAAATAAATTACTTCACCAAGCAAAAATCTAGAAAAATGTATGTATGTACCTACAATTCCAACAGCCCTTTATGTCTAACGATTACTTTCATAAACATTCGCATTTCCTCCTCTTTCTGTTAGATTATTCATACTGAAAACATTTCTCGAAAAAATGTCATCGTATTTCTGGATTTATATATGGTAGACGATAGAAGCGCCATCTTGTTTTAACTTCATGCGGTCACGGGAAAGGTGACACAGCCGTTACATATAAAATATTCGAGCACAGCTCTCCCCACTCATCAATAAGGATATATGTACATATAAAATCCTGAAGTATAGAGAGTATAGTATATACAGTCAGTGATTTATCCTCTTCTTCTCTCCGCTAAAAGGTAAAATAATCCTTAACTTATTAGTATACTTATTTTTGTGAATAATCTTTCAATTGAAGTATAAATAAAATTACATAAAATTTCCTACACATTTTATTAATAAGATTTCTTTCTCTGAAAAACTCGAAAGCACAAAATTCATTTGATCACTAACGGCGGCGCGGCGATAAACATTCGAATAATTCACCAACACTTTAATTTCAAGCCCTAAAACTTTTCATACTTTTAGGCTGAGTCTTAGTTTTGCCATCAACGCCTCAAAGCTTCATATACATTTTTTCATAAAAAACAAAGAAACTTGTGCCTGGAATCAGGAAACTTGCCCACGTTTGTATACTTGCATTCTGCATTCCTACCATAGAATAGAAATGTAGATCTGAATTATTTATATGTAGGTATTTAATTTCTACAATTTACACATGTTCAATTAACTTTAAGTACGAATATTGACTTTCGTCAATGGAGGTGGTCATAATAAACGTGAGGAGCATAATTCGATTACAATTAGTTTAACGTTAACTGTTCATTTCCTAAAACGTATATAGGTACTTAGGATTGGAAACGGAATTGTCAATTTACCTGAGAAATTAGTTTTAATTTTTAATAACAAATTCAAATCACGTGTCAGTATTAATCATACCTGAAAAAGTATAATGAATATGAATACTCTACAATTTAAACGATAAGCTCTGCTTTTGATAAAGGTTACTATAATAATTTAGGTGGTAGGTTCACAAACCATTTTTATGTTGAATCAATTTTTAATAAAATCGATCGTCTCTAGTGATTGCATATTAGTCCAGTCAACAAAGGAAAAATAAATGCGAAAAATCATGTAGTCTGGGTTATTATTTTAAAGGGTAGGAGTTACCCCCAGGTACAAAATACCAAAAGTCTAAAGCCGCGTCCAGATCAATAAAAATTTGCGTTGTGCGCCGTTTTCGCCGCAGATAATTGTGTAGATGGAAAAAAATACGTCAATGTGGACGTCCGGGCGCACACAAATTTGTGTTTCAAATTCAACGCACGCTATCCGATTCCGATGGATTTTCGGCGCACACATAAATATTTGCGACGCAAAGGTGTTTTGATGTGGACAAATTGATTCATCAGTTTATTAAAATTATTTTCCGCTCAAACTGAGCGCTGTCGCGTGGCACTTTTAAGCAAAAATTAATTCCGAAATAAGTTGAAATTTTCCGCGGAAATATTTGCGGCGAATAGAAAATTCAAGGCGCACGGCGCACAACGTAAATTTTTATTGATCTGGACGCGGCTTAACAAAAAAAATCATTTAGAAGAGGGGGGCCTATTTGCCATTTAATGCTGAAAAGGGGACCTTTATCCCCCCGTCAGGTCTAAAGCTCGCAGCCCTGGGCTGGGGACTTTTAGTATATGTTGTACCTGGGGGTCACCCCTACCCTTTAAAATAATAATCCAGAGTTACATGATTTTTTGCATTTATTTTATGATTTTGTGTCTTCGTTGACTGGACTATATTTATATGTAGAGGATGATTTTAAATTAAATTTGATAGGTTTAATAGTAAAGTTTTCAAAACCTTTTAAATTGCCAGTAATTGAGTAGTAAAAAGAAAACTTGCCAAGCAATAAACTACCAAATTTTAGTCAGTATAAATTAAATAACAAATTTCTCTCATAACTAGGAGATTTTTATGTTTTTGGAGTGATTTCATTCCATTTTTGCAAAGATTTTTCTTTATATTTTTTTTCAAGTGAAAATTGGATGTCACGCCACTTGAAAATTAAATCTCAAGTTTGGAATTTTTGAATACACTACAACCTTAACGCTATCAAATTTAATAATTCTACGACAAAGTGGCTTTATACCTCTGCGTTCTTCATACAATTGATTAAAATTCTTAGAAAGTGGGTTGATGCCACGCCCCCTCAATGGAAAATACCAACTTTTCAATTTGTACCCTTCGTTTGCTTCTGCAAGTCCAACCACTGTACAAAATTTCATCATTCTACAACAATCCGAAGTGCTCCATAAAATTTATAAATTTGAAACCAGGCCCCCTAAATGGAAAACTTCAAATATTCTATTTTTTCCTTTTTATGCACCACAAGACCTACCGTTTTGCCAAATTACAATATTCTACGGTTTTGGGAAGTGTTCCATAAATTTGATGATCTCTCAGTCAGTTGTAAGTGAATCAGAGTTATTCAGTCAGTCAGTGCGTCAGTTACGGTTTCAGCGATTTCTGAAGTCCTATGCCCTAGGAACCACAAATGCTAGGGAGTTGAAATTTGGTCAAACACCTGCGCCTAGTTAGTTTCACAAATTTTATGAATTTGAAATTTCTGATTTTATTCGTACTGAAATTGGAGGGCGTTCAAAAATCGCCTGACTTTGCTCGTGTAAAAATGGTTAGTGCCAAGAACTTGGCTGGGCACTATACTGTGCTCTTTGATCAATGAATTTTTTTTTATTTTTAATAGAGTGAGTTTCGTCATACCGTCTGTGCGCCCTTTCCGCTACAATAATAACAATTTAAGCTAGAGCCTAGACGGGTGAACCGATTTGCTTCAAATTTGGTACAGAGCATTTGTAAGTGATTTCCTAAAGAAGAAATTCGAATTCTTGTTTTAGCTCCTTTAGCTGAAATTTTTTTTCCAAAACGGTTCTTACAACTTTTATTAAACTTTGTGCCTGCAACGACCAAAGTATAGTTGTAAGAAAACTACACTTCGATTTTTGGAAAAAAAATTCACATAACGGCAATAGCCATTCCATGTTTTTTTTTTTAAGAAAATAGTCTATTTGTTGGCTTATATCTTTTCAATGACTGGACCGATATTGTTATAATTTTGAAATCTGATAGATACTCATAGATAGTTCAAATAATAATGCATTTAAAAATTTTGAAGAAAAATTTTGTTTCGAAAAAAAAAAGTCAAACAAAAAATCAATTTTTTCCATTGATTCAACAAAGGTATTGTGAGCGGCTAGTTCTGTGAGCTACGTTTAAAATTTCAAGTTTCTGGCTTATCAGGAAGTTAGTTTAAAATAGAATAGATTTGTTCGAACAAATAACAAAACCTTTTAAAAAGTTTTTCTATACAAAATAAATTTTAAACTCATTATTTTGAGGTTCTTTGAGTAATTTTATGTTTTTATATTATTTTAGAATTCAAATAAATTAAGCCTTAAAACCTCTAAGCCATCCCCGACTTTGTTATATGCATTTAAGTTATGTTATTCCAAACTACGCATTTAACCAAACTTTCAATAAATAAATAATTCTAGTTGCACAATAACACTTAAATGCTAAAAAAATAAAATTGTATAGAATGTCATCTCCTCGATTTACTTTTTTTTTTTTTTTTTCTTTTGAAATAGTGCCAAAAGCCAAACCTATATTCATCATACCATATTCAACCTACCTCTCTCAAGCTTTAGATAATGGATCTTATAATTTCTATGAAAAGAATGAGTTGCCACCCAAACTACACTGAGTGAGACGAAATATATGTACATATGTATATCTATAAGCTCACAGCCTTGAGATTTTCAAATTTACGACTTTGTCTCGCAATAACGAAGAAAAGAACAAAAGTTGTCACTTGCATTACTAATTGAAACATTGTGCGAAGCCACATAGAAATTATTCACGTACTATATTACAATCGTAGCGGGGGAAAATGTCAAATAAATCAGTCTCAAAGGTATTACATAATTGTTGAATGAGTATTTTGTATGTAGTTCTTGGAATAAACTCATCGTTGATGATGGGAAACTTATGATTTCAATAACATATAACATTGTAAATCTGTTTACATCTTTAGAGAGACGGTAAAGATGGAGCATAAGTATGTATATTGAATGTGGGACTTATATCGCAATAGTTTTATGACAGCGACAGCAAAGTAATCACTTCGACTTTTAATTGCGTAAATCCATCCGCCTTATAACGTCTTCAATTATATTTTATGATTATTCTTACAAATATTTTAATTTGATTTACAAAGAATTTTTTTTCTGCAAAATAAAGGTTCTTCTACTTATATGTGGAAGTGTGTACCGTCGCATTATTTATTTGTTTGGCATTTAAAGGTGTGAGGTAAATAAGTAAAGAGATTGAAGAATTTTTAACATTTAAATTAAATTATAGTAATTCAATGTTAATATGAATGTTAGGTAAATCTTGCCTGTAAGATCTTTAATTTTTTTAAATAAGACTTTATAACTGAACGGCACTATTCAGAAGTGGAAGAAGGATTTAAAAAAATTTGTATTGCCACTTACGATGAGGTTTTCTCTAAACGAAAGAGTTGAAGTTCAAACCCTAAATTTATATATACATAACACTTAACAAGGGTCGGCTTGTTTTGAAAATAAAATAAACCAGAAAATCAATCAAAAAAGTGGTACACAATTTTGGGCGTGCGGATGATGAGAGATGATTCAGGCAAAGAGAATACAGTATAAACCAGACATAGTTCATCAAGAAAAGACAAGACGTGGTGAGACTATATAATTGATTTCGTCTCTTTGGACCGCCTCGTTTCCCATATCTATTTTTATTTTTTGGAAATTTATGGGTATTTTTGAGAAGTCCCTAAGATGCCGTAAATACGAAAAATAAAGAAGAAATGTCGACCAAAGTACAAAAAGGTTTGTTTTTTGACAAATAAAATTTGACGTTTGTGGAAGAAAAAATTTCCTTATTTTTTAGTTATTCCTGTTTGTCAAGTTTATGGCTTGATCATCGAAAAGTATTGATGGTTGAAATCACGAATTTTCATTTCAATCGATCCCATATCTCAATCATTTTGATGATTCTCGATTTTCCATCCTAATTTCAATCATTTCGATGATTCTCGATTTTCTATCCCAATCTCAATGATTTCGAAGATTCTCAATTTTCCATCCCAATCTCAATCATTTCAATGAATCTCGATTTTCGGTATATAAATCTCTTTTGAATTATTAATATATTTTATCGGAGAAAAGAATTATGGGTCAAATTGGATTCGATCAAAATCTGTACAGCATTCGTTAAATTCGCAGATTGAATTTCATCGAAACCGAAGTAAAAAAAAATTGGATATTACCTTAAAGTCATGGCCGACGTTCTGGGGTCCACAAGAAAACTTAGTTTGACAGGTGTCAAAATATGCCAACATTTTTTGTACGATGGATCGAGAAACGGAGTACACCAATCGATTAAGGAGGTGGAAATCACTAATGCCACGCCCAGCTCTCTAGGCCCATTAGAACACTTTTAATTTGAAAGGTGACAATATGTGTAATCATTTCCGAGAATACGCTCTACGTAACGTTGTAAGTCGTAACGTCGCACAAAGGAAAGTCCACGTTTTTATTTCACTCTCCCGTTGGCATAGAAACTGAATCGAAACGGTATGAAATAATGAATTGAGTGGAATGAAAATGATGGAATGATCGATTGATTAAAATGATCGAATCATTTTGGTAATCGATTCAATTCAATCATTTGAAATGAACGATTTACACAGGTCTACATATCTTAAGTAAGTATATACGTAGCTACTGTTTTTTTTTCTTAGAATTATTTGGATAAACATAGATTCCTAGG
Organism: Leucozona laternaria; assembly: GCA_932273885.2. NCBI lineage: Eukaryota > Metazoa > Arthropoda > Insecta > Diptera > Syrphidae > Leucozona > Leucozona laternaria. Next base: position 10,677,136 of record OW026368.1, read on the forward strand.
CTTATTACTTGAATTGATAATGATCTAATCTTAAAGGTTAATTTTTAATATTATGATATTGGTGGATGTTAAACAATTCATAATAGAGAAGGATGTGGGTGGAAAATCATTTTAAGTTATATATTTCAAAAAGCACAAGTTGATGAAAAAATTCATAAATTTGACAAAAAATACTGTATATAGTTGTCACACAAAATTATCCTCGTCAAAATTAATAGCAGTCGTGCACCAATTTTTGCAACAAGAGAGGAAGTGCAGCATATTATGTTATGCTTTGAACAAAAATAAAAAGATACAAAAAATACTTTAGAAAAATTGATAAAGTTAACAGGTTAACGCTCATATCATTCACTCGCTTAGTAAAAATTAAATCCAGATTAAGTCCAGATTTAAATTAGTTTCAATTGACTTACATCTATAGATTATTTTGAACAAAGTATAATATGGACGGGATTTCTCAAAAGGTTTTGACGATACCCTTTTTAAAAAACTCAGGTGTCGTCTCAATGTTTGTTTTGAAAATCGACTATCCTCAGAGCTGTCAATTTAGTTAGATTTAGTTTCGTTTTAATTGCAATGACAAATTATGGTACAAAAACCTTCCATTAAATCTACGATTGCGATTGTGTCACACGTACCTGCTCTAATAGCTCAAGTGGTGGGGTGGTTCGACAAAAAGCAAAGTCATGTTAGGTTGATTACGATTTCATATTTTCAACTTACTCTTTAGACATAGACTATAGGCCCAGTATTGTTTTAGTATAAATACAAATAAATAAAATCAATATAGATATTAATCAAACCTTACAGTTTTGATACCAAAAAATAATGGCGCAACATTTTAGACGATTTAGTAAAGTGTTAAATCATTTTTTTAATTTTAAACGAGTATAACATGATACTATCTCTTAACATTTTACTAAAGTTAAAATCGCCAGATTGCTGTTTTATTTTTTTTACATATTACTAAATCCATCTCACTTTGACACAGAAAGACTTTAAAAAGGTATGTTTGCTTACTTTTTTGAACGAAATGTCACTGTTTTCGCTGCGTTCAGCTTGAGTTTCGCAAGAAAATAAGTTTAGCATGATACTAGCTAAAAAGTGTTTAAAACTAAGAACATTTTAGAAAAGAGCTTTAAACTAAGTAAATTGTTAACTAGTGTCATGCTTACACCTCAACATCAGGCAGTTTGAAATGTTGAGCCCATATTTCTTAAAATGGGTTGCTACTTACTTTTGCCTCTCTTCTCCATTTGTTGTTTGTTGTAGTTCAAGAAGAAGTTCATTAATTATTCTATTGACAGTGTATTGCTTTGTTTTTTGTTTACTTTATTATTTTCAAGTTGAAAACACACACCAGTATAAAAATCAATAAATAGTATAATAGTAATAGTATAGTATAAAAATCAATAAATAGATGAGTGACATATTTTTTGAAATTGCTAAAGGCCATTCATCTCTTCATAGTCTTCATTGAAAAATTATGAAATATAGGTACAACTACTGTTAATATTTTTTAAATTCAAAACATACTTAACAGACAATAATGCAAATTTTCTATCTTCTTTTAGCTGTCATATATTATTAATATTTATTTGTCAATGTTAAAAAACAAAACAAGAAGACCCACAGCAATTTTTTTGCAAATCTTCTTCTTCGTCGTCAAAAACAAATACCACACTTGGAGTTTTAATATTGGCACACTGAAATTATTATGATGATTGACGTTACACACCGCAGTATATAGACATAATTCACACCAAAAATTATTACATAATAATGGGCGCTTCTTGAAAATATTACCTCATTATTTTCGTTTTGCTTCATCGAAATACTTGCGCTATACTACACAGTACACGCAGTCTACAGATGGATGGTAAAAACTGTTTTTTTTTTTTTTTTTTTTTTTAACAACAACAAAAACCCCATGGCTCTTGCAATAATTCATCTTCCATCAATTTATTCATAATCTCATCTTCTACACAGCAGCACAAGAGGATGCTGATGAGAAGATAGGACACCATCAATATGCATCTCAAGCAATACAACAACTACAACAAAAAAGATGCTCAACAACTATGGTAAAAGTGAAAGTAATATAAAATGCGGTTAATTTTGAGCATCTATTTACAATGATCATTCAACTCACCATCTCAGGTCGTCTGTCGGCGGTGGTGGCAGCGTGCAATTAACATGCACAGATCAATTGTTATGAAAGAGGTGATGTAACCTCAATAAAATAGGTAAATTGAAGTCAAAGAGAAATACCCAAACAATTTATTTATTTTTTATAATTTTTTTTTATTATTTTTATTTTAAGTCAAATACAAAACAATTTTTTATTTCATTTAATGATGAGGATTTCACAATTTTTTTTGTGACACAATAATTGTTCTTTGTAAGATTTTTGTTTTTTTTTTCTTCGATTAGGTATATTTTAGAACAAATAACGTCAGAAAATTCCTAATTTAGTATACAAACTTAGTATGAGGAAATCATCACAGTCTTTATTTATTCTTTTTTTTATCATTACTTATAAATAAGATTCCAAATTTTAGAGTTAAGTATAAAATAAAAAAAAAATTAATTCACGAGATATAACCTCGTTAGCGAAAAAAAAAATTAAAAAAACATACAGATTGGTTAAATACAATTTCCGATTTGAGTTTTGGGGTACTAAAAAGAAGATGCGGATTTTATTTGCTAGGGCCTCCAAAGTATTGATTTTTGGCCGCGTCAAACTTTGTTTTTGCCACATTGTATTTTAATTAATTTCTTCTTGCTCTCAATGAAAAATGAAAAACGCAGAAATTCCTGTCGAAGTTGCAGAATATAAAAAAGAATGTTGCAATAAATTGTTTAGAAATTTGGAAAAAGAAGCAGAATTTATAGCAATCTCAAAGCATTCAAATATTCCGCGCTAGTTTAAGTTATATTTTTCTGTATAAATTTGGCTTGAAAAAAAAAAGAAGTTGAAATAAATTTCGACCAAAAAACGATTTTCTTTTTAAATTATTCAACAAAACTCAAAATTAAGCACAACTCGGACAAATTAAAAGAAAATCCGCATCTTTCATATTGAACACAATCAATCACCCTCTCCTACTCCGCGCCACACCTAATCTTCAAGTAAACCCACATATTGTCCATTTTGATTGGCAACTTTTCGTTGTTCTAATTTTCTGGCAAATTCTGGATCATTTCGGGCTCTTTCCTCCAATCGGTCTTGTTGCACCTTAATGCCAGCATATATCTGATCTAATCCCTTTTGAATTTCTTCTGGAATTGGTGGTGCTGTTGGAATATGATCACCAGTTGCTCGGAAACCATTTTCATCGGCCGTATACTGAACACTGACAATATTGCCCTCGGGTGATTCATACGAATACTGACCATGTTGGACAAGAACACCATTAGGATGGACTTCTGAGAAGTCCTTCAGAAATCCAGTTTCTTCGTGTTGGATATTATTGCCGGTTTCGTATTCGGTTTTATAAGATCCATCTTCACTTTGTTCCTTGTTGTATTTTAAAATTGGTATCCAAGTAGTGGTTTCGCGGTGCTCCTTGAAGTCGTATTTTTCATCCTGCCGAGGGATAGTGTTTGGATGCTGTTGCGCACTGCAGCATGTTAATCCCAAGAAAAGAATTGCACTCACTACGATCTGAGAGAAACAAACGAAAATAAAAAAAAAAAATTGAGTAAAATTTTAAAAAAATCACAAAATATTTTTTTTTATAAAAAAAAAAAAACACACTTACAAACACTTTCATTGTATTTTTTTTTGTTTATATAATTTTCTTAATTTAATTTATTTTATTTCTTATATCCACGCACGCCGAAGAAGAAATTGGTTTGTGGTTCTAGAAACGATAGGACGCTATCTGTTTTGGATTTAAGCAGGTTTACGAACAGACTGATTGTGAACTGACTTCATGGAGCCTTTTTATAAGTGCTGCAATGCGGTTAAGGTGGGAATAAAATAATGGAAACCTCTTCACTTCACATGGGAAGCAGAAGCATCGCTATATAGGCACGAACAATTATTGTGGTATTGCAAGATTGATGCTAAGCTCTTCGTTCCTCTAGCACAATTTTGGCTTCAATTTGTATAACATCCACATACTGTGAAGTTGTTTTGTCTGTTGTTGTCTCCTCTTCTTCACTATAATATCTTAGCACTTTTGGCTTAGGTTTTTTTCTTCTATATTATCTTACTGCCATAGGGTATTGTACGTTCTGTAAATAATTAAAAACAAATAACACTTACATTGTATTCAGTCGTCAAGCTTTCTTTACACGAACAAAAAATAAGTTAAGGGCATTCTTTTAAAGATGGTGGTATAATGGAATTGATTCTCAATTGGAAGGTTTATCCATTTCTCTAGCTTACCTGTATCATTAGCTTCATTCATTGCTATTGAAAGTTTCTCAAATCAGTCCATTATTTCGGATGTAAGCAAGTAAAGGGTTTTTCAACAGGGACGCTACAAAAGTAGAGTGTAGAGTAGAGTGGGGCTACTTCAAGTCTATGGTCTATGCCAACAAGCCAGCGACGATTGATGAACTTCGTACGAATATCGAAGGTGAAATTGCAGCAGTATCGGCCGATTTATGCTTGAAAACCGTCGAAAATTGGGTTCAGCGTCTGGACTTCTGTAAGCTAGCCCGTGGTGGCCATGCAAATGAAATCGAGTTCCATACATAATGGCATCGAACGTACTTTCACAGGAAGAAAGAATTTCATTGATATCCAAAACCGTTTTTGTTTTATTTAAAAAAAAAACTTTTATAGCGCTCTTATTGAAAAACCCAATATTTTGATGGTGTATTCTTCTAACCATGATCTTCGGATTCAGAGTTGGCTAGACCTGTTTTTTTTTCGACGAATAAGTGGTTATGTTGTTCCAGTTTTAAGGTTTGTTTGCATCTTGATTCAGCAAAAGTGTACATTATTCAGCGGTGGGTATTGCAATATTTACCCTATTTGGTAAAATAAATAATGTTGATGTTCCCATTTTTTTATTAAGTTTGCCACATCCATAAGATATAATTGGAGTTATATATAATATGTGACCTTTTTGTTGAATATGTATTTGTTGGTTGGTATGAAGGCTTCAGGTCATAAATGAAACAAGTTTTATCCCCTTCACAACTGGAGTTCATAATTGGAGTAGTTTGTCAGATTGGGTTTGTAGCCCCATAGTCAAGAGCTTTGCTGTCTTTAAAGATGCGGATATCAGAAGTTGTCAGGTTTTTTTTTTTTTTTTGATGGCTTACAAAACAAGTCTTCTTTTATCGCCAAAAGTTCCAGTTGGAACATAAGACGAACATTTGGAAGTCGGAAGGAAAGACCTGTCACCTCCACCAACCCCATAATCAGTTGTTAATACCTCGGTATAAAAATGAACCAATTTATTTTTAAAGAATGCCATATGTCCCACTAGAAAGATCTGGAAGGAACTTTAGGTAATTGTGGGATAGTGTAGTAAACATGCCCTGGAATGACAGAGTGGCCAATCTCGTTATGTGTCCTCGCAGCCATTAATTTGATAAATATATCAAAGGGTTTCAAAGGAAAAGGTTAAGGAAAATGAGATCTTAGAAATTTATCTTCGTCAAAAAGTTAAGGCAAGTGAATCGAAATTTTTTTTTCCTCAGGATTTTGATAGCAAAACTGATGAATTTTGCGGAGGAATCCTGATGTTCATGTAACTGAGATTACTGAGGTCTCCGAGATCTCATTTTCTTGAATATGCCTATAATATGTTCAGTGTAACTGACGGAGTCAAACCAAGCGCCACACATTTGGTGCAAACTGATCTTTTTTCGGTTTATTCAATGCGGTACACCATACTATGACTAGAGACCCCATTTTTAAACTCGTCCGTAGAATGTGTAAAAAAATTGTTGGTAGTGCCAAGTTTAAAGAAAATTGACCCAGCGCCGTTAAGTATGCAGTTTTACCATCAAATAGAATTTTGGGACCTATTTTCTTTGCTACAGCCAAAATAGGGTACATGAAGGTCTTTCTATATCTGGGCAATAGTTTTGCTTGTTGGTTTTTTGCTCCCATTCATGAAGCTGTGCTTGGGATGCTGATTTGGCATGGATGGTAAGCCATGTGCTGTGTGGTTTGCACGCGTGCACTTTGAGATTTGTTAAATTGTTTCTTCAATTCGTTTCGCTTTTCGTGGTAATAGCTATGTATATGTGATGTCCCATCTGGTCTGAACCTGGATCCTTTCCTAAACTGAATAATGAATATAAATTACATTGGTTAAGTTGAGTGGCTTTGTTTGTCGATCGGGTCGGGAAATGGGATTGTCTAAATTGTCGATCGAGCAGTAAATTTATAGATATGTATAAATCTTCAAGGGAGGATTTTGTTTTTTTTTTTTTCTTCTTAAATTTACTAGATCGCTATTATCTCCTGATGAATTCAAGATGATAGATTTCCCAAAGCGATATGGACCATTTATTTTATCGACTAAACTTAGATGCGGCTTACCACCATTGCACTTTCACTATAATGGTAGGTTAGGTATATGTAGTTGCTATATATAGTAGCTACTTATTGTTCATAGTTTGGTCATTTTTCATCGTGGTTATGCGATGAATCTTTTGAAATATTGATAATTTATAGATGGACGTTGATTTGCCGTTAAAATGATCAATGGACACCTCAATGATACTGACGTATAATTATTTTTGACATGATTTGTTGGCTGTTTTGTTGGTGTTGGTAAGCTTTTTTTCAAAGGATATTCATTAGATACTCATAGTAACATTTCCGGCTGGTTAGACAATATTGTCTGAAAAGGGAATTTAAAACATTTAGTTTTTTACGTAATTTTAACAACATCCGGGTTTAAGGGCTAATATTTTATATAGTATAGGTATATCTTTTCGATGACAATCATTGTGACCAATGTCTTCTGAAGTCTCAACTTGTTTATTTCGTTTTTAAAATTGCATGCAATTTTTTCGGTTCGTCACTTTTTTAGTTCATAGTAGAAAGTTTTCTTTCAGCGAAAATATTAATTTTTTTCAAACAGAAAGTCAATGGTATTTTGTTATTCAGGGTTGCAAAATATCAAAACTTACGAAACTTTCTTAGTTTTTTTCCCTTGTGGCCGTGCAATTTGAAATTAAAAATATGACATGATGTGGAGATATGTGGAATCTTTTAATTTTCTATTCACCATGCTATAGGTACCCAAGGTTTTATGAGAAAGTGTGGTACATAAATAAGTTACTATGATATTTGTGTATAAATACGAACTGTGAGCGAGTGCAAATACACTTTTGCAGCACATCAAAGATCGATGTGTTCATAAGGTTTCTTTTACTACACAGGTATACTATAAAAAAAAACCTAGATATGAAACACAACAAAGACCAAATAGGCAGCGATCAGCGAAGTATTTACACTAACTAGGTGTGTGTTAGTAGGTACTTATTTTCGAAAGAAAATCTGCTTTTGTGATGAAACACATCTGTATGGAACAAGGAAAATCGTTATCGTCAAATTATTTTCCAAAAACTTGAATAGGTATTGTGAAATTGTTGTCAGGGGTCAGGTAGTGCGCGGTCGTCGTTTGGTCTTATGTTTTTTTGGAAATGATAAAAATTAGACTGTAACTTTTTATTATTTTTTGAACGAAATCGAATATATTTATCTTCACATAAGACAAGTGGTTTCAAGACTTTCAGGAACACCTAATCCTGTACTTTTCTAAACACATACATAATGTCGAATTCCTTTCAACAAAAGAATCGATTCTATTCTGTCAAAGCAAATCTTGCATTTTTTGCAAGATTTTCACACACGCTTTTAACATTTCACCTTTCTAATACGTCAAATTGAAAGTCGGGGAATTTCGGGAGGGCAAATTGTTTTTTTGTTGCAACGGATTATACATAATTAAACAAAATATTCAACAATATTTGCAGTCAATATAACTACAAAAATAATAAATTGCAACTCTTTCAAGTAATACATACAATCACAGGAAGAAAAACGATTCTTTTATGAATTCCTTTCAATTGAAAGAAACAAATCGACTCGGTTTAGAAAAAAATCAATTTCTGTAGCCGTGTTCCTTTCGAGGTGGCGAATAAATTAAAAACTTTGACAGATCCTTTCAAAATGTCAATATAATGCTTCATTTTTACTTGCGAATATATGTATAGGTACTATCGGTAAAATCGAACTCGAGATTTTGATCAAACTTGACATTACGATGATAGTGAAGACGAAAGAAGTGTGCCTCGCAAAAACGTCCGTTTGTCTGTCTGTCTTTCTGTCTGTTCGACTACAGCCTAAACGGATGGTTCGATTTTCTTTAAACTTGGTACCTCCCAAAGAACCATTTTTTCGATTTTCGCTTTTCTCGAAAGCGGTTGAACTGATTCTGATCAATTTTTTTAAGAATTATTGACACATTCTAAATAAAATTGTGTACCAAAATTTTCAAAAAAAATATTTTTTTGGATTTTTAAAAAAAGTTTAAAATTTTTTTTTTGAAAACTCAATTTTTCAAAAACGACTCTGTCGATTTTTATTAAACTTGGTAAATAGCAATATTTTAACTTTATCTAGAAGATTTTTGACAAAAATTATTCTAATACCCAAAAATAACGGTGCCTAGCTCCCGCATACAATTGTTTAAAAACCGTTTAGAAAAATATTTTTTTTCTCAAAAACAACTCCTACGATTTTGATAAAAGTTTTTTTGTGTGTTAAAATTAGTACGATCTACCATTTAAAATGTTTAAATTTTATATTTTACTTGTATTAACAGTACTTTTCTTTGATTTTCGACTATCTCAATATCTGATCAACCGAATAAAATTAGATTTTTTATACAGAAGCTTGTAACAAATATAAATAAAAGTGCGTAGCAAAATTTTCTAAAAAATATTTTTTGGATTTAAAAAAACAAAATTCAAAATTATTTTTTGAAAGTTCGATATTTCGAAAACGGGTTGCAGATGTTTTGTGAAGTTCAATTTTTAACTTAACAATAACAAATACTTTAAATTGGCGTATCAATTTTTTTTCTCAAAAATGAAAAAACGAAATTGTATATAGAAATAATTAATTAGGTATTTTTAAAACCGCTTCTATGATTTTCAAATTATTTTTTTCTCATTTCGTGTGTACATCGCATTGGGTTAAAACAGATTTAAAGTATTTTAATCAATTTCTTTCTAATTTTGTTGATTTAAAACAATTTACCAGTTTAAATAATAATTATAATTTCCTTTTATTCATATTGCATATGTGCAACACTGGGCTATATTGTTAATTTTTGTATACTCACATAATACCACCTGCAACTAAGCTAAGTTTTGGCAAATGGATAAAATATAGACTCCCATATATAATTTATTTCAGACTATTGAACCACAATGTGATCGCGCATAATAGCAAGTTCGTGCGACACAGTCGTGCATATTTTTTCTTATGGAGAAGTTTCATTTGTTTCAAACGAAGGAAAACAGTTCGATTTTCCAAAGAAAACGTTCAGCGCCATAAGGGTATTGGTAAGTTCGATTTGTAAAACTTTTTGCCCTATGAATATTTAACAAGATACATTTATAAGATTGACGAAATAAATTTGTATGGTAAATCTTCAAGATTTGAAGAAAATTATGAATCCAAAAAAATCTCCGTTTGGTGGTCGGTAAAACGTCAGAATTTTATTTTTTTTAAAAAGCAATAAACAGTAGAAGAGTGGTAGAGTGGTAGAGAATAAGCGGTAAAAGTTGCGATACCGGAAAAGTTTATGATTCATTGTATAATTTCAAAGTTAAAAAGATTAAGCAATTTTCTCAAAAAACGAAAGAACCCTACCTATTTCCGTAAGGTATTCGAAATTTTTCAGAAAAACGGTTCTGATAAAGGTTCCTTTGGAGGGATAATGAAGCAGTAAGGATGCAGAATAAATCCAAAATCGTTGTGCTTTCAAATTGACAATTGTGCAGCTCTGAAGGCAAAAGGTCACCATATTTATGATGACTAAAATTTAAATAAAACACACAACCATTTAATTGTAAAACAATGTAGTAATGTCATGTTGTTACTTTTCTCCACGCAACCATGCACATCAAAAGTTATTATTTTCTGTCTCTTATAACATTTCATCCAACTGTGATTCTTTGCAGCATCTTCTGTCGAACATGCCACACAATTTAATTTAAAACGCAAAAAGTATTTATTGCACCACTCCCATCCCAAATGCCACCGGTTCGTTTTTACCAACCGCAACACACATTGCACTATTACACAATATCCACTCTGCTATGGTACACCATCAAATCAATTATTCCAACCACTTTAGGGGACACCATACTGGAACTTTTAAACTTACACATTTAACCTAGCCTATACTCCTTAATTCTCGACAGTTGTTGGATCGTAAAAGCCTTCAGGCCAAAACAACTACATTATGAAAACATCGAAATCGAACCCTAGACAAGAAGACTACAGCAAGGTGACAGAGAAACCACACTCTTTAAGTTGGAAATGCTTCTTGCTTATCAAATAAAAACTAGGCATCGGAAGCATCTTACTGTACCATAACCAAGTAGGTCAATCTGTGGACGCAGTTAACAGTATAAGGCCAGCTCCAGTGACTGCATCCAAATGACATACGATCACTTTTGCGCTTAAAACTGAAAGTAACAACCAGGTAAACGATTTATAGCCATTTCACATCTCAAAAGCCACCGCGACCAAGAGTGGTCTTCCAGTTGAGATGACGTAGAACTGCGCGGCGTATCTCGACTTGACTCGAGGGACGAGAAGACCCGCTCCGGCGAATCCGAAATGGATTCCTCTCAACTATCTCGCTTATGCTGTTTTTTTTTTTTTCAAAGTAAGATTACCCTACAATTCATTACGCAATCGGTGTTGCTATACCGGCTTACAACTTTGGAGAGGACGCTAAGAGGAGCTCCATCACCCTGATGTTGAACTAAACAACGACGTTTTATAGTGGGGCACGGGCGCATAGCATAACATTAACGCTAGTCACTCTCCCGCCTGGCATCGTTATTTCAGACGGCAATAACAATTTAAACATTGGAACAAGTTGAGGAAGGTGCAAAGAAGAAGCAACGGCAGCGGCAGCGGCAGCGGAGTTATAGCGATGGCGGCTGCGCGAGGTGAAAACACTGAGGAAACCACATGCGGTTGTTCAACTCGTTGAATATAGTTGGGTTTAGGTTCGGTTTGGTTTGGTGGGTTTCTTGTCTTGCATTGGCCTGGTCTTGTTGGTTGGTGTCGTTTGGGATTTGAATAATGAGAGGTTTTTGTTATGCGAGATTGAACTCCAACTGTGAATGCTTGCGGTGGTGGTACTTAATACTTACAAGATGACCACGACAAGATTATTTTGCGGTAAGAGTCACGATAGTGCAGTATGTAGGTATATAGGTCAATTATTGTGTGCTGAGTTCCCTCGTAAGAGTGAGTTAGTTAAGCTTAGAGCTTGGAAGCGATGCTGCCCAGACAGGGCGACTTTTTAAAGAGCATCTTCTCATATTTTTTTGTTTAATCAGATGCGCTAGTTGAGACCTTATCGATTAGATTTTTCTGCAAAAAATAAAAAAACAACGCAATAATGGATTTTGGTTGCTTATGATTTTCTTTTACAAGAAATTAAAGGGTTTTGTATGCTTAATTCTATAAAGTCCAGTATATTAAGTTTTTTTTTTAAATACTTAAAACTTAATCTTAAATCTTAACCTAACCACTAAAAACATAAAATTAAAAACTGTTCAAAATTGTTTTTGAAAAATTTTAGTTATTAAAACAATATTCTCTAAATATATAACCAAAAAATGACCTTGCCAAAAATATAAAATTCACTAACTTCATCCTCATTTATTGAGAATCATGGGAGACAGTATCATGCGGGGAATAAATCATGACGATTTCTTTGTGGAATAACAAATTGGAGCAAAGGTTGGGTTGCATAATACGATGTTGTTTTTATCTTGCATTTTGTGCATATTTAAAAATTAATAATATCAAGCCTCAGTATTTGCTAGTGGTAAGGGTATATGATAGAAGTCGAAAAAAGCACGCAAAAGAAGAGCTATAGCACAACACTAGCAGTGTTTTTTTGCTCCATTTTGTTTCTATAATGGCGTCTCCATTTTGTTTCTATAATGGCGTCGCTAATCCCCGATGTCGTTTTTTTCAACCAAATCTCCCCGAGCTTGCAAAAAAACACGGCTACTGTTTAGTTAAATTCATTTTTGCACTGATAAGACTTTTATTAAAATTGCGTGCAGTCTCATTTGATTCTATTTGATCTTTTTAATTTTGCGACTGAAATTTGAACACTGCACCACACCATACAAACTCATCCATGGCCTAGTTTCATGCGGTATAAATGACATCCAAAAATAAATTAATATTTGAAGTCCAAATAAACCGTTAATAAAAATTAAAATAGCCTGCAACAAAATAACCCCAAAGCTAATTACCTGCCATCTATTGGCCAGCTTACCAACTCGAATTCATCATCCACAAACCTTCAGTAGCTGTTTCACAATCCAAATGAAGTTTGACATATATGACGTAATCATAAGAGCTGACGTTTTGCTTGGTTAAATAAATACATTCGGGAGGAAAATTTCACGACCACTAAATTATTTTGTTATGTTTTATGTAATGTCTTCAGAGATAAGTTGACAATAAATTGATTTTATTTAAAAAAAACAGCAATAATATTTCACATTTTAACGAAAAAACATTCGGGGTGGTGCGTTCTTATATTTTAAAGCAATGTTTTGTGTAAAACTAAGTGGTCGTTCGATAGTAATTTTCGATAAAATCTTTATCCCTTCTGTGGGACGACGACTATACTCCTCCTCTGTCATAACACCATTATCGTCCTTAAAATCCCGAATAGAGAAGGGTGAACTCCTGGCAGACGAGCATCAAACTAGAGCTGCAGAAGCACTCGAAAAGCTATATAACCAGGTGCAAACGTACAAGCCAACTACACGCAGCACTGGCAGTAAATTCCGCGATTTTTTTTCAACTGCCAAGTCCAAGCCCGATGCTAAAAATATACCCAATGGCTTGTATATTTACGGAAGCGTTGGCGGGGGAAAGACCACTCTGATGGATATGTTCTTCGATTGTTGCAATACTGTCAGTTTGTGTAGGAATCCCACCTTGGTTTTCTAATGATGTATTTTTGTTGATTTTGCAGGTGGAGGAGAAGAAACGTGTTCATTTCAATTCATTCATGAATAATGTTCATTCAAGAATCCACGAAGTTAAAGAGAGCATGCAAATCGACCGAGCCTTCAACACCAAGAAACCCACATCATTCGACCCTACAAGACCTGTAGCCGATATGATAGTGGCCGAATCTTGGTTGATATGTTTCGACGAATTCCAGGTCACGGATATCGCTGATGCTATGATTTTAAAACGATTATTTACTCATCTCTTTGAGGATGGCGTCATAGTTGTGGCGACGAGTAATCGTCAACCGGATGATTTGTACAAAAACGGCCTCCAGAGGAGTAATTTTTTGCCTTTCATTGGACTGCTGAAGGAAAAGTGCGAGGTGATACGACTGGACAGTGGCATTGACTACAGGAGAATGAGTCAGAAAAGCGATGGACATTACTATGTGTGAGTTGCATTCAATTATTGAATAATATCCATTAATTGGTTTTATTTTAGAAAAACCTCGACAGATGCTAACGCACAAATAGACACTGTTTTCAAGATTCTGTGCAGTCAAGAGAATGACATTATCCGTCCACGTATCATTACTCACTTTGGTCGTAATTTGACTTTTGCTAAAACCTGTGGACAAGTTTTAGATAGTACTTTCGAGGAACTATGTGATAGGGTATGCTTTTTTTTTCTCTTGAGAAAGACTAAAACCACATTAATCCTTCCACAGCCCCTAGCTGGTAGTGACTACCTGCAGATTTCACAATTTTTCCACACAGTTCTGATTAGAGACGTGCCTCAGCTACATCTGCTTTTGAAGTCACAGACACGACGTTTTATTACGCTTATCGACACGCTATATGATAATAGGGTTCGTGTTGTTATCTCTGCTGATGTGCCCTTGGATAACCTTTTCAACTTAAATCACAGTCCAAACACAGAAGTGCTGGATGAACATCGTGTTTTGATGGATGATTTAAAAATTGAACATGGATCGGTAAGGCTGTCTTGGTGTAGTTTCCATGAAAGAGGTCATGATCTTGTATTTATTTTAGACTGACTCACAAACGAGTGTGTTTACGGGAGAAGAGGAGATATTTGCATTCGACCGGACAATATCGAGATTATTCGAAATGCAAACACAGGACTATTGGGCACAATGGGAGAAGCACCGTTAGATTTCATTAATTTTGTGTATATGTACTTAGTATTGGCAACTTCAACCAATTTTGTCATCATTTTTTTGCTGTGATTAGCCGAAGAAATACCTCTTTTCATTTGTATTACCACAGATAATCAATTGTGAAATTTAATATAAAATACAAATAAATGTCTTTATTTATTACTCTGAAACCACGCACAGTTTAAATATCGCAGTCAAATTGTTGGCAATATTCTTGTGTAATTTATTTTTTTATTTTTTCGTTTATGTAAAACGTATGTACATAATGTTCAATTAAAGATCAATAAGCAATAATAAAAGTATACTGCTTAAATTTTACTTATTAAGTAAAACAGTAGTTTAGCTATTCAGATTTCTGTTTTTTAGTTTAATGTTACCAAAATTTGTCTGGGCACCAACTATGAATTTCGATTTTACATTTTACGATAGAAATATTTAAATTCTCAGAATCAAAGGTCAGTAATTCCATAGCAACTAGTTGGCATTATACTAGCATTTGATCTTAGTTACATACATAGTGACATTTAAATAACTTTCGAATTTATTCAAATATATTTATTAATTTAGACTCATGTGCATATGTACATGTAAGTATGAAATTTGAAGCAAATCGGTCCACCCGCTGAGGCTCTCTAGCTCGAAGTACAGAGGACGTGAAGACGTAGTTTATTTTTGGAGTTATCATGTTTCTAAAAAAGATTAAAGATATACATATATCATGTATTATAAATGGTATGTAGGATAGTATACATCAAGTTATGCATCGGTAACAAGTTCAACTATACACTTTGATATAACTTGACATTTACGATGATAGGGATCCGCAATTCTATCTACCATTTTCCATTTTCTTTAAATGTATTTATTACCTTGATTTTTGGACATACTCTTGACACATTTATAAATTTCATACAAGTTTGTTAACCCTTAAGGGAAATCTTTTTTTTTTGTTCAAAAACGGTTTCGCAGAACTCAATAACAAAAATTATTTATTTACTACCTATTGGTGATTTTTTTCCGAAAAATTTATAAAAAACTCTAACGTCCAATAGAATTTTAGGTATTTTCTCAAACAGTTTAAAGGCTCTCCCAAACCAAAGCAAATACTTCAGAACGACAATGAAACTTTCGCCTGTCTAAATTTATTTACATGGAGTTTAACACACTGGCGCGATGTGAATATTTGTACATTTTTCTTTCGGCGCATATTCGCTGCGAATGTTTCCCGCCGGTTTGGAAGAGCCTTAACTGATTGTGATTGATTTGTTTGTGCCTCCTAGAAAATTTATAGTATAATATACCAAGATTTTCAAAGAAAAAATAATTTTCGATACCTGTGTACTATTGGTCAATTTTTATAAAATTAACCAAAAATAACGGTACCTTGTTTATTCTGAATTCCGAAATAATTAAAAAAAAATTGATTTGATTTAAGCCTGTTGCAGTTTATTAGGAAGGCTCGATACTACTTGCAGATTAGAGATTTGTACTGTAAAGTAGTAGGTTGTAATCTCAATTAATTTCATTATTTTTAAAAAAGAAATGGTTTCAAGGTAGAAATTATATATATTAAATATTACAATGTAGAACACGTATTTCATAATTAAGTTTTGTGGGAAATTTTTAGTATGCTGCAACTGGTACATTAGACAACTCAATTCCAGTTAACCCCTTGCGCACAACTTTCTCTATATCATCAAGAAGACCAGATGCTCCAAAACGGAATAATTCTGGCCGCAACCATTTAATTCCTAGTGTTTCCTTCACCATTGTCATCCAAGTAATTGCTTCGCGGACAGTACGAACGCCGCCAGCTGGCTTCAAACCTACGATTTGTCCCGTTTTTCTTTGGAACTCCTGAATGGCATTTATCATCACTAATCCAACTGGTAAGGTTGCATTGACACCCTCCTTTCCAGTTGAAGTTTTGATAAAATCAGCTCCAGCCATCATTGCAACCATTGATGCTTTGTATACCTTTAAGAAAACAGATAGGGAGGAGAATTTAAACATCAATTCGAAGATTAATACATTTTTGTTACATTCTCCATTGTTCCAAGTTCACCAATAGCCAGGATGGTCTTCAACCGAGCTCTATCTCCACAAGCTGTTCGCATTGCACAAATCTCCTCATAGACACCTTGCCATTCCTGACAAAGAGCCAGTGGCCGATTGATGACTATATCGATTTCAGTAGCACCAGAGTCAATCGCAAAATTAATCTCTTTTAGACGACTTTCGAGAGAATATTGTCCAGTTGGGAAGCCAGTGGCAACAGCTGCAATAGGAATTTTCGACTCTTTCTTGAGTTGAGTAAAAGTATAGTAGGCATTAGCAACTCGAGCTGGGTAAACACAAACCGCTCCAGTATGGAGATTCTCTTTAACTGCTGGTTCTAGTGCATCTAAAACGTGTATTGGAAATGGATATGCTGATCGCACGCAAAGGCGTGACACATTAGAATTTGTGTCATCACCAGCAAGGGTAGTAAGGTCAGTTAAGGTGAGAGCTCTAATTGCCCAAATTACTTCGTTTAGTCCACTCACTTCACCGCGGCTGGATATTTCTTTTGAAATCGCTTCCAATTGGCGTAGATTTATGGAAACATCGAGGAGACTATTGTCTATTTATAAATAGAAAAATAATAAATACTTTTAATTTTCCTACACAGAACAATATATCTTACCAAAAGGAAGAATTTGGTTAACTTTCATTTTTAAAACAACTAGATTCTTATTAAAAAATAAATATAGAATGAACTTGTCAGTGATAACAAAATTAAGAGCGGTGAAGACAGAAAAAGTGATAACAGCTAACAGCATAGCTGACAGTTGAAACTTGGAATACCCCAGTTTAGATCGGGGAGTTACAGTGGTCATCAAAAATTATAAGTTTATAATTATTAAAAATTGAGAACATTTCATTCGAAAATCGGGATGGAAGATGGGCCATCTGTGGCCTGATTATGGATTACGAGGCGAATCGTTTTTAATTCGATATCTCCTTTCCGACACGCCTCAAATTGATCAATGGGTACGTTCAGCAGACGAAGGGACTTGAAGGCAAGGCAAGTTTCTCGTCTCTGATTGGCCAGCTGTCGCAAAATTGCCTTCCAATTAAGGCAACTTTTATTGGAAAGTGACTGGAAAGCTAGTCAAGAAATATCTCCCTTCATTTCAAGTCAAGTGCATTTATGTCAAAATATCAGCTGATCATATTTTGTCACTAAACAGCAAGCTAAACTTCATTGTTCAGTGACTTCTTTTTTCCACATTTGTTTTATTGTTTTGGGAGGAGGAGTTCTCTATCAAAATTATAGAAAAGATTTAATTAAAAAAATGAATCATTAGTAAGAAGTATTGAAAAATTATAATTTACAATTCGTAATTGATTTGTGTATGGTGTTTTTCAGATAAAAATATTATTTTAAATACTATTTGCACTATCAACGGAAGGTAAAGGTTGGAAGTAAAGTTCCAATTTTGGCATTAATGACATCTCAAAAAATAACTAGTTTCCTTTGTAAAATTTGCGTTCAATGAATGCACTTCACTACATATGTAGTCCCTTGTGTCTGCTGAACTAAGCCAATTATCGGATACGAAGCGAGTCGTAAATTATACTTCCAAGATTTCCAGTTAATTGACAGCTGATTTCCAAGGAAATTTAGTTTTGAAGTAAAATCTTTGTGCGAGGTGAAAACAAAATTTGTTTTTTTTTTTTTTAAATGTTTAAAGTTTTTTTATTCAAAGTTGTGAAATGAAGTACTGAATTGGTTTTAATTATTTGATGTCCCTATAAATTCTTAATTAAAAACTGAAAACTAGAAGGTTTTATGTCTTCTAGTTTATGACAAAAATGAAAATTACCAAAACTACTTTTTTATTTAATTTTGATTTTGTTGGTATTTATGTAAGCTCTCTTACATAAATACAGTGCTAGCACTCCGCATAACGGCGTATTAGCAGTGAGGTATGTATGGGGGGCATGCTGTCCCTCCACAATACCCCTGCTTTGGCACACTATAGGATTTGGGGTATGTGCGTGGTTGGGTGTATGAAAAGTTTCTCTTGCGTCTTCTCCTCTTGCTTTGAGTGAGTGTTTTTGTGTAGAGTTTATTACTATCGGAAATTTACGCTGTAAAAATGGAAATGTCATTTCACATTCGCTTTCGATTTCAAAAATAAGGCAAATGTAAAACGAAAGAGGCGAAAGCGAAAGCAGTAATATCAAACCTCATTTTCGCCAATTAAAACGATTCCCTTCGTATTCCCGAATCAGGCCACTGATTTCTACTTGCGATTATACATACATAGGTTCTGTTGGGCAAGGTTTTTATTCGAAAAAAAAATTAAAGTCTATATCTTAATCAAACTTGACATTACGAGAACACATCTAGAGAACACGAAAAAAGCGGTAGTGTCTGTTTTTCTGGCTTGATCTCGATCTATAACCTTTACCCTTGAATCAATTTGCTTTGAACTTGTTACAATGCTTCACACCGAAATGTTAACTTAGTACTTTTTATTTTTTTATTTATTTCAAATGCGTTAAAAGAATGTATACATATATTTTATAAATTAAATAAATCAGTAGATCTGCCAGCGAAAATTCCGAAAAACGGTTCTTTGAGAGGTACCTATAGTATTGGTTTAGAGAAATATTATTGTTAATAGAAAATGTTTGTTTGAGTTTTTTTAGCAATTTAAAAATTGAATTTTATGCTTCTGAGCATTTTTCTAAAATAAAAGATCTCCACATACTCTAGGAATCCAAAGTTTTTAGCAAATACTCAATCATCTCTAAATTCCATGTTTTTCGAAAAACATAATTTAAGCAAGCAGTTTTTTGGTGAAGAATGCATGTGGAACGACTAGCTCGGTGGATAACACATCAAAAGCATCTGTTCAGTTAATCCTGAGTTAACTCAGCAAATTTGATGAGTTACCTCGGGTTAATCTTTAATCTCGCACCGAAACGGGACCTTAAAAACATAAATCAAAAGCTATGAAAAATCAACCCAAAAAGAACACTTTTTTTTAACATTATAGACGGTGTCTTAAATTTTGAAATTTCGAACTACATAAACCGAATTTTTATAAAAATAAAATAAAGCCTATATAAATCAAGGACAATGTAGCTTTTTACTAGTGAATTACTTTTAAGAATCGGTTTCGTAGTTCCAGAGATCATAGATTAAGACACCATAATATTTCACCACAATTATTTATAATCAAGCATAATAATATCACTATCAAGTATCAAATAAAATTAGTTTTTAACGAAAAGTTTAAGTATCAGAACTGAATTTCAAAATAGTCAAATCCCGGAAAAATTTCACAATACTTTTACAAGAAAATTAAATAAAATATTTGTTAATTATTTGCTTACCCATTATGTATACCCTTTTTTGACAGACTAGATATAAACTAGCATGTAAAGTTTATGATGTAGTGATTTGTCTTTACTCTCGATCATTTGTTAACAACTCACTAAAGTTCATATCCACAGTAAGTATACACCACACACCAAAACAGGCTCTCATGTCCATAGCCTTAACGTTGAACTTTGTAAATTAAAGTTGTAAGCCGGTATTTTTTAACCAACAACCACAAGCAAAATGGCATTGTCAATTTATTAAGATAACTCGTCTTAATCAGTTTTTTGTTACCACATTCCGCTTTTTTTTCTAGCGGAACTTACGTCCGTCCGTACCTACACACACATTTCACTTTCAATTTGTCGAAACTAGTTTTCCGGAAAGAGGTCTCACTTGTTTACTCTTGCATCGTATTTATACAAGCACACCCAAGTTCTCTCTCTAAGTGGGTTGCGGATGGTCGCATAGAGTAAGTAAAATTTCGATGCCCACAAATGGTGGGAATTACAGCAAAATTGTTACCTATTTTGTAATCCATCACCTAAACCGTCAGCAAAGACAAGTGAGCATAAAACTGCTAAACATTGATGTGACTATGTCACGTCACGTGCACCACCAACGGAACGGGTAACCTGATGCAGCAGCATCAAGTTTTTATTTTCTGTGAATTTCTTGCACAGCTGAGTTTCCTTCCGTTTTATTATGTTGAAGTTGAAGTTGCAAACTCGACTCGAAATTGTCTACGGAAGTAATAGTTTTACCAGTTGTTATAATTTTGTTTTCGGTCATGTGGCAAATCGTATAAAAACGTTGGAAAGCATTTTCTTACACCGCACTTAATAAAGCGACATTGAACACTAAGGACATCTCTATCTTCTTATAACTCAGTCAAACAATGGAACAAGTAATAACGGTAAGTAATGAGAACACAGCAATCATTAGGTTGTCTTCTAGTGTGGAGTACTTTTTCTCTCTAGATTTTGGCAGTTCTATCTGCCTGCACCGCTGCAAGAATACCTAATCGTTCGGACTCAGCTGCCTTGGAAGTCGGATATCCACAACCGATCTCATTAGACCGCTTTGAAGCCATGCTCCAGAGAGCAACTCAAATGCTCCGAACTCCTGCTCAAGTAGTTGAGCCAGAACACAGTGAACCAACATACAATACCAGGGATCAAGAGGCAAACTACTACATGCCCATATACCAAAACGAAAAAAATCAAAAACTCGACGCCAAAAGTCGGCAGATGCAATTCATGATGCCACCTTCAGAGGATAACCAAGAGTCAAATTTTTACGTTATCAAGCAGAAGAAGCTACCCAAGAAATTCAAAAATGCAGCCAAACAAATCAATGTTAAGGTCATTGCCGAAGCAGAACGCGAAGAATTACCATCCGAAAGACAACGCGGTTATAGCAACGAGCACAACATTATCTTCGATGATACTTTCTTTGGCGTTGATTCACAAGCTGCTGTCCCTGATGATGTGCCACAGGAACATAGTACCGATCATGGATTTATTCCTCCTCTATATTCGCGAAGAAATCGTAAAGCTGAGGATTTATTTGCTACACAAAGCTCAAGACGAGAGGCGAGAATGAGATTAGGAATGCCAATGACGAGGTTTTCTATCATTTACTGAATGTAGTAACGAAGGACATTTATATAACGTAGGGCATACTAATAAGAGATATTATTTATGACATTTAAAATTAATTAAAACAAAAATTAACACACACAATTCATCTCTTTTTAATTTCATAGATCGACTTTTATTTTTTACTAGCCTTTGTAAGTTTGCAAGACAGTTTCTTTATAAAAGACCCTTGAAGCTGCATTATCTCTCTCATTGATACAGATGACCATCACAAAATTTAAATCTTGACGAAAAAATATGAGGAACGAGTTTGGGCATCGTCGGGGAATGGTATTCCTCATAATTCAAACATTTCGTTTTTTCTAGCGTTGAGTAAAATTCTTAAGTGAAGTAAATGCAATTAAATTACAAAAATATGTATTTATTAATTATTTTAAAGATTTTTCTTTGCATTTTTTTATTTCGGTCTGAATTTATAATTTAGAATTCCTAACCTCTTACCAGTTCGGGCATTCCATCAATTATGATTTGTAAAGCTTTAAGGTCCTTAGTTACAGTTTCCGTTAGAACTTCCATTGCTTTCTGTTGCATTCCCAAGAATGATTTCATTTCAGCTTCACAGTCTTTGTCTATCGTGTATTCGCTGCCCCCGGATAGGGCATATTGATTCCTCTGCATCCTCATCTGGGACAGAAGTTCACTTAGGCGACCCTTTAAAAAGAAAGCATTTTTTTAAGAACGTTTAACATAAGAAATTTGTTTGGTACTTTGAATTGTGTTGGTGCTGAAACTAGTGCCTGCATATTTTCCAGTTTACTACGCAGCGCCTCTTCTTCGGGAGATAAAGCCAGTCCGACTTTTCTTGTGCATTCCTGTTTTACAACAATCTAAGAAACATATTATACACAACTTAAACAAAATCATTTCCCATCCATATCTTAAATCACCTTCAAAATCTTATGACTGAGTTCTGCCAATTTCCGTTTGTGTTCCATTATTTTTGCCGTTGTACTGGCATGTCGTTGTTTCAACTCAGACAAATCTCTTTCCACCTTATTCAAATACAATGCATGTGTTTCTGTTTCATTCTCTTGGCATTTAATGCGCCATTTAAGGTCATGGAACCCAATCATTGGAACTGGAATGAATTTTTTTGGATCAGGATTGTCCAGCTTTGCTTGTCGCCACATTCGAGGATCAATTCCTTTTGGTGGATTATCTAAATATTCTTTCAGTTGATCCTCATCGGGAAGAACTAAAGCTAAAACATCTTCTATGCCTAAATTGGCCAATTGTGGTTTAATATTTGGCTGATTAAGATAATTCGATGCATCTGTGGCGAGTACTCTCTTTGTCTCATTAGGGGACATTTGAGATTTCTCCTCAATGTAGATTACAATTTGGGATTTTTTATCGTCTTGTTCTTTCATTGATTCGATATTGATTTGAAGATTTGGTTTATTACCAAAAATCTGATTGAGCGATGCTATTATTTGCTGTTTTTGAGCACTGAACGATGATTAGGATTAAGAGTATGGAATTAATTTGAATAAAATAAATTAATGTACATACTTTATATCTGAAGATGGTTTGTTAAAGTTC
Source organism: Leucozona laternaria (assembly GCA_932273885.2). NCBI lineage: Eukaryota > Metazoa > Arthropoda > Insecta > Diptera > Syrphidae > Leucozona > Leucozona laternaria. The sequence goes on from OW026368.1 coordinate 10,700,118, forward strand.
AAGGCAACTAAACCCATTTTGTTGTCTTTTCCTGGTAGGCGACTGTAGCCCATTGATTTAAATCGACAAAGATAATTTTGGGGAGTTATTTCCACTGGAGCTGCGGTTTGTGAGTAAAACGATTTACCAACACCCCACATTGCCTGAAAATAGTATTTTGTATTGCTTTGTTGTTATAAAGATTATTAGCTTCCCAATGTAATAGATCTTCAAATGGTATTGTCCCAACAAAATTTGTACGATAACTGACTGAGACGCCTGGGATAGAGCTTATTCGCTACCGCTCAAGAAGGCTACAAAATGTTAAAAAAGAACATACCTGCAAATAGTTCCACTTTGCAATTATTGTATCTCTTTCATCGCCATATATTGACACATTAAAAATTGACTGAGCGAACGCTTCATCTGGACTTATTTGTTGCTGTTGCATTTGTTGTTGCATTTGCTGTTGTTGCTGCTGCTGTTGTTGTTGTTGTTGTGTTTGTCCTAATGAGAAAGTATTTCCAAATCCACCAAAAGCTGGCGCAGTACTTGTAGCGGGTTTTGCAAAACCTACAAAACAAGACTTAGAATTGTTAATTGAATTTAAATCTATTTTGTTACTTGATCCAAATGCTCCAAAACCACCAAATGATGTTTGTTGAGGTGCAGCAGTTCCGAAACCTCCGAACGCAGGGGCTGAAGTAGTAGTAGTTGCAGCCCCAAAACCACCAAATGCGGACGAAGTTTGTGCTGCAGTTCCGAATCCTCCGAATGTAGGTGCTGTCGATGTTGTTGAGGTTGTTCCAAAGCCTCCAAATCCTGTTGACGGATTCCCAAACATGCTAGGTGCAGATGAAGTTGCTGTATTCGTTCCAAATGCTCCGAAGCCACCCAGAGTTGGAGCAGCTGTCGTGGTTGTATTACCACCAAACGTTCCGAATCCGCCTAAAGTTGGAGCCGATGTTGTCGCACCAAATCCTGTCAGTAAACAAATGATTCGAGATTAGCTAAAAAATCCACATACGTAATAATTTTTAAAAATACCAGTTGTTCCAAAATTGGTGGTAGCGCCAAACGCAGGTGCTGCTGCTGTGGGAGCTGTTTGACCAAATGCCGGAGCTGGATTTGCGGTTGCTCCGCCAAAGGAAAAGCTTCCTAACCCCCCCGTCGCTGAAATGACAACACAAGAGAGTTCACTGAGGTCAGTTCTTTGTTTTGCTGATAAAAATAGTTTCTCAAACTAAATACAAATGTATAAGCTAGCATGCTGGATTGTTATCAGTCTTACTGCACTGTTGTTCTTGGAAGGTATAAGCACGGAGCAATGGAAATTCTCTTGTTATTCGTGATATTTTTAGGATGTTGCTTGTCTTATATAGGAGTGATTCTTTACTTAAAGAAGTAAGTTTAAACTAAGTAAATACTGGAAAGGTTTTAAAACAAATTTCTTTCAAGAATAAGTATCGCAAGTCTGGATATCAAAACTATAAGAGATGTGAAACACCTTCTATTACCACCACAAAGAGCATCTAAGCTTAATTATTTACAAAAAAGTGCCTAATTATAACGATTTTTTATAAAAGGTTTAATTTAATATTTCATCATTACGTTTGGCCGGCGTGCTTGTTGCTCCAAGTCCGGTTGCATTATTGCCAAATGAGAAAGACATAATTTATATATTTTCAGATCTTGAAAATAATTACAACAATTTATTATATATTTTGTATTAATAATGTATTTTTTTGTAAAATTTTAAAGTTTAAATATACAAAAAGGTTTAAAACATTTTTGTCCGAAATAACTACATTCGCGCTTTTGACTTTTCGAAAAAATGAGGAAAAAGCAGACAGCGTTGACATGCTTGAAACGATTTGGAAACTCGTCCCATAACGTTTCAAAAAGAGAAGATGGGTCTGTTTGGTAACGTGAAATTTCTTGCGAATTTGCACAAATTTTCACAAAATTGCACGATTTGTTGCAAATTCCTGTTTGTTAACTCGAAAAAGTTGCAAAGAGAGAGCACATCGAGAGAGAAAAAAATTTCCCCTCCATTGGATAACTTGCGAATTTGTGCTACATAAATTTCTTATATGAAAATCAATTTTCTGATGAATTAACCCTGCGATCACACGCAGATGAAGTTCTGGCAAGAAAATTGCAATTCATAAAAATTATGCACTCAAGAATTACGTGTTAAATGCAACAATTAGTCCCCTACTAAGTCAAGATAATTTTCGGGGCTTAACTTAAGCGTGGAGGAAAACTGTGTTACGGGAGTGAGTTACATATTTTCAATCGATAGTTTGTATGGAAACGTCAATTTTTTTCTCTGATGGCGTCGCCAATTCCCGATGTTGTTTTTTTTTCGCCTTAATGCAAGTGAAATCTACTTACTCATTTTTGAAGCCTGTGCCTACGTTATGTAACTCTCGCAGCGATAAAATTTGATTGAAAAATAGAACTAAAGACATTGAAAAATAGAACTAAAGGCTCTCCCAAACCAACGCGAATATTTCAGAACGACGACGAAACTTTCGCCTGGCGCGATGCGAATCTTCCCTCTAGCACAGTTGTTTTGTGAAAAAGAATGTACAATTTTTTTTTACCAAAATTTAATCTTTCTGCATCATTTTTAAAAGTTTTCCAGTCAGAAAAACTATTCCAAAATGAGTTTGAAAATTTTCACTTTTGTACTTTTTCACTTTTTGGGCTTATGTAGTTAAGCCTTTATTTGAAATCTTCTAGATTTACGAAATAAATTTGTATAGTAAATCTTTGGGATTTGAAGAAGATTATGGCAAATCTTATCAAATCTCGGTTTTGTGGTCGGTGGATACATAGTATAGAAGGTAGGTTCCACCTTCTCTTTTTTACGCACATAAAATCTACCTCTCTCACGCGATGCGCTCTTCAGTAAAACGACCCATGTAATCAGCCACTAAGGTTACAGCACGTATACCCCTGGCACGAAACACTTGAACAAAAATATACCTTCAGATATATCCAAATGTAAGCACTCCCTTAAAGTAATTTGACTTTGAATGCACTTTAAAAGCAACTTCTAGTTCAGTACCCCTCAAACTATTTTGATTTTGACAGCAACAAAAGTCTTTAAATCGTCGGTTTCATGACATTTTCGTTTCATTCTTTTCTTCGCGTTTTTGTATTTTTGTAAAATAGTTTCATCAAAATAAATAAAGAAAAAGTTTCTTAGAAAAATAGTTATTTCAAAATATCAACAAAATGTCATTCGATGCAATTCCTAAAGACCTCCGCGGACTGCGGGCTTGTTTGGTATGCTCTCTAATAAAGGTAATCCAAATGAAATCATAAAACATTCTTCTGGAATTATTTATATATTTCTTATTTCTCTTCCAGACTTTTGATCAATTCGAATATGATGGCTGTGACAATTGCGAAGAATTTCTTCGAATGAAAAATAACAAGGACAATGTCTACGATCATACGAGTAACAATTTTGACGGAATTATCGCTCTGATGACCCCAGAGGATAGTTGGGTTGCCAAGTGGCAGAGAATAGGTAAGAAAAGAATCTGAAAGAAGAGCCTAATAGACAGTTATACATTTGGGTTTTGTGAGCGGATACCACCAACTTTTACGTTACTTCTGGCAGTGCGATTCTTTGCATTTCTGTTGATTCTGAAGATACTCGAAATTCATTCAGTGAGTTAATCTATTATAATTCAATACTTTCAGGGCGCTTCACAAAAGGAATCTATGCCATTTCCGTCTCGGGCAGCCTTCCAGCGGGAACCGTTAGAGAAATGAAAAACCGAGGAATACCATATAGACCGCGTGATACTAGCCAGCGTTAAATAAGATAACTACAAAAATAAATAATTAAATACAAAGGAAGTTCAACTTTTTTATTATTCTTTCGTTTAAATCTCATTTTCAACAATAAGGCCACTACCACCAACTGTGGTTTCGGTTATTTCAAACTCAGATCCAACTAGTTCTTTGCACAGTACCGAGAAATGTTCTTGGTCTTTGTAATCTGGAGGAAGAAGTACAATTGCATATCCACCTCCACCTGCACCAGTCAATTTGCAACTAAACTTATTTCTCATTGCAATACTAAAGATTTGCTCCAGCCGCTCATGAGAGACTCCAATAGCGCTTAGCAAGTCGTTGTTGATTCGAAATAGTTCTTCCAGTTTGCTGAAGTTTTCTTTGTCTTCAAGATCCTGGTATATCGGTGTAGCTGATTCCACTATTTCTTCCATTGAGTCACAAATCAGGTCGATTAGTTTGGGAAATCTGTTCCTCAGAGTAGCAACTTTTTCTACAAGCTTTGCCGTACTCCTCGAGACCTTACTGTCCACTAACAAAACATGTAGAGGTGTGGGGACTTCTATTTGTGAGAAAGGTTCACCTTTAGTGAAGCGTACAATGCCACCGTATGTGCATATGGTATTGTCCACTCCTGACGGATTGCCATGCATCACCCTTTCTGACTCAAAAGCCCACGATGAAACCATAGAAAGCGATTCTGGTGAATTATACTGCTCAATGGAAATTTGCTTGGTAAGAATTAGAAATGCTGTAGCGAGGCAAACTCCAAAAGAGGCTGAGCTACCCAGACCTGCTCCAATATTTAGACCGGACGACAATTTAATCACAGTTCCACAAGTGAGAACTGTATTCTTTGCCGTAATGAGGCATCCACACAGAAGATAGTAAATGGCGTGAAAGGTCTTGACCTGAACTGAACTTTTGTCTGAAAACTTGGCATCGACTGCTTCGCGCGTTTTCTCCAACAATAGATCTTTGTCAAGCACTGAGCCTTGTTGCGGAATCAATGCTTCAACAAAACTATTTATTTCGGTGATTTGAATTTCAAAAGAACATTTCAAGCTATTCAAGTGAAACACAAACACCGATGAGTCACGCACCTCGAGAAGATCTAAATAAGAGCGAACTCCGACGACTGCAGCTAGAGCTGGTTTTTTATAAACAACAGAATGTTCTCCGTGGAGGATAACCTTACCAGGAGATGAGATTTTAACTTTTATAATGCCAGACATTTCTTTTTAGGACTTCCTTCGCTGTTTTTTTTTTACTATTGTTGTTCCTTTTTGACTTTCTCCCACTGTTCGGGTGTGTAATTGGTTTGAGAGAATGCGTGAATTGCTTTAAGTTCTTCTGCCAGAGCAGTATTAACTAAACGATGTCGTTGCAAAAGTGCTTTGCCTGCAAATTGTTCGGATACAACAATTACCTTGAATTTTCCGCCACAACCGTCCGATTCGTCTGTAGCTTTCACGTATGTTGCTCCGAGTTTTTCGGTTAATTTCTCTTCCAAGTACTGAGGTGTGTAAGTTGTCATTTTAAATATGTATAGTTGTTTTAATTTTAAACTATTTTCTGTTCGTCTTCGGTTCGTGGTAGAAAAGTGGGGATTTTTATAAAATATTTTAGTTTTTCCGTTTTTGCTTGCTTCTTTCTATTTCTAGTAGTTTCGTTTGATTTTGTTTACAAAAAAAAAAAAACTTCACGTTTTCTTTTTCCGTGGGTTATTTTTGACAGACATTTTTGAGATTTGGATGTGTTCAGAGAAATATGTTTTTAAAGTACTGTTCACATTACCTATTTAATTGTCCACTTGGGCACGACGTAACTTGTCGTTTTCATTCGGACAACCCAGACCCATACCAAAAAGGAGTGCATAATTTATGAATTTGAGTAAGTGTTAATTTTTCTTATTTGTATTTATTTGTATTTCAAGAGAAACCCAGTAAAACAGGCCTAAAATCTGCCTCTTAAATTCGTTTGACAGGTGGCTCAAATATCTGGTCCATATTTGACATTTAGACAATTCAGCTGCTAATTTGACAGCCCTCAGTAGGGGGAAATCAAAACCGGTAAAATTGGCGTCTCAAACTTTAATCCTATTTTAAAAACCATAAACGTATTAAACATATTAAACATCGCACACAGTGTCAACACACGTAAGAAATGTCAATTTTAATTATGCTTCGAGGTATTAGAGGAGTAACCGAAAGAGAGGGAGATATACCACTCAATATAATTTTCTACCTCAACCCATCTAGGCCAGTCCAACTATCTTCAGTTCGCATTGTAAAATTTTCCTATTGATAGCAACTGGAAGCCCACAACAATATATTATGCTCCACAACGCTCTCATTACAAAATTTAGCTAGGGTTTTAGCTGATGTTTGGAGAGAAAGGCGGAAGCTAAAATTTAGCGCGATCTGCGTACTAGGCTTTAAAGAAAAAAAAACTGCTATTGTCATTGACCTATTATATTTAGTATGTCAGTGGCTATTAGGCGTGTTTTTTTTGCAAGTCCATATGGATTTGTCGAAAAAAACGACATCGGGACTAATAGTTTTACAAGTAAATACAACAACAACTTAAATCCATATAGACTTAGCTAAGTCCAGATAATTATCGGGACTTACGTACTGTAAGTAAGAAGTTCCTAAGTCCCGATGTCGTTTTTTTCGACAAATCCATATGGACTTGCAAAAAAACACGCCTATTGTAAAAATATTAGACCTGCAGCCCACTAGGCAACTTTTAGTTGCTCACCCCAGCAACTTTTAGTTGCTCCCGATTCAATTACATTGGCTTATATGGGAGAGCGCCCACTGGGCAACTTAGCTGCCGGAAACTTTAAGTTGCTCGCGGAACTGATTTGCCGGCAATTCCAAGCAACTTTTAGTTGCTGACCCCGCCCACTAAGCAATTTCCGAGCAACTTTTAAAAATTAAAGTTTTTATTTGTAATCCATTGAAATGTTAGTCCCCTTTCACACGAGGAAACTGAGTTGCCAGCAACAATCAGTTTGTTGGTGAGAAGGGCAAGAAGTAAGAGGGGAAAATGAAATCTCCCCGGTCAAAGATTCGAGGAGATTTTTTTGACATTCCTCTTCACACACACAGTAGAGTGTGTTCAACCAAGGTATTTTAAAAGGAAACTACAGAAAGTTGCCACGATTTTGTTTCTTCGTGCGAAAGGAACAGGAGATTATTAAGGAAATTAAAAGAAAACGTCAAAAAAATCTCTAGCAACTTGTTTCCTCGTGTGAAAGGGGACTTACATTGATTTTGCATTTTAGACATGTCAAATTGAGATAGCTTAAGGCCAGGCGCGCACATGCAACTAAGCAGTTTGGTTTCGAATTTTCGCACTCGGGATTATATGAGAGTCCGCCGGTTTATGTGCGCGGACTCTCATATAATCCCATAGTGCTCAAAATCGCTCGATTCAGATTAAAGGCTGTCCCAAACCAACGCGAAACATTCGGCGCGACAACGAAACTTCCGCCTGTCTTAATTTATTTACATGGAGATTAATGGGAGCACCCACACTGGCGCGATGCGAATCGTCGAACATTATTCAGTCGTCGCATATTCGCGCGAATGTTTCGCTTTGGTTTGGGACAGCCTTGAATCCGATCCGTGAATCCGCTCATGTAGACGTAGTTGTGATAGCAGATGTGGTGGGCGCGACCTAGCTATAATTAAAGAAAATTTGGCAGCACACACATATTCAATATGGCGCCAAAAAAAACCAATTTTTTCCAAATGCCGATTTTCACTTCCTTCGATCTTTCATTTCAATTTCACACGCTGAGAAGAACTGTCCTCTACCGGGCAGAAGTCCCAATTTAATAAAATAATATAAATCGTTTGAGCAGAGCAGAGCAATTAGAATAATTTAAAACATAAAATTAAAAAGGTAACTTTCAGTAATATGCAACTATTGCAAACTAATTTATTAAGTGATGAATTAGATACCGCCCCAGTCCGAATAATACTGTCGATTGGTTTTCAATATCTGAACTTTTAATAAACTTTTGTTTCTCGCCTTAAAACTAAAACAACTAACTAACTAGATTATTTTTAACTAATTTTATAGATGAATTACTGGAGTTTTCATCGTCAGTTGGCGTTCCTCGCAAGCTATTTAGGAAAACCTAAGGTGAGTTTCGTTTTGGTCCTCAAATTAATTTTTGATACCGATAGTTTTTCATGATGTGTTTGATACCGCCCCAGTCCGATAAATGTGACGATTGGTTTTTTAATATCTGAATTAACGATTAAGTTCAAAGACACCACGTGTTAGAAAACTACTACGTTAATTTGTTAACTTAACTTTTCTATTTTTTTTTCTAGAATGACGCTAAGAGATGTAAAAGCTGAAACAAACCACGTGGTCATGGAAAATTTGAAAAAAGGTAATTATTCCGCAATCTTAACATTTTCTGAACATTTGTTGATGATAATTAAAGTAGACAAGCATATAACTGAATATTCTGTGGATTACTTTCGTCTGATTTAAACGAGAAAATAAATTTCATTCAGTTTATATTCGCTCCCAATAATCACGAATTCGATTTTATTTTTCAGGAAACTAACTTTGAATATGGTTATTGCATAACCAGAAAAGGACCCGAGTGTGCCATACCGCTTGGCGTATTGTTCGCGGCCAATCAATTGGTGATTAAGTGGAAATAAGGGCAAAGAATGCCTAAGGTAATTAAATTTTTTGTTTGTCCTAAATTAAGAAACTTCAGCGAATGATGAATGTTTTTGTAACAGTTATCCCTGTCATATACAAACTTGATGAGAATGTTTACACTGAAAATTATTGAATCTTAATAAATTTACATATAACAAAATGGTCGGATTAATCATTGGTTTTTATTTCTTTTCAGATTTTGTACCTACGAAGGAAGCCAAAAATTATATAAAAGATAAATTGTAAAAATAAATATCCAAAAATGAAATACCGAAATAAAAAAATATGAATTGTTCTTTTATCTGATGAAATTTTGTGTCTAGTTTTTTTTTTTATCTATTTAACAGAACGTTTCAATTGAAAACGGGCGCATTTTTCTTATATTCGGAAAATACTACCATCTATATAATTCTAAGCGAGTCCAATTGCTGAGCGCAATGGAGTTGGAGTGTAGCAGAAGGTGAAGTTTGCACAATTTGTGTACTACGCATATAATGGCTGCCGCTAAAAAACAAAGCACAATTTTGTAAGTTTCAACCTGAAAGTGCTACAGCTACGCCATTGCATAAGCCGAATAGGATGGGCTATCGTGTATCTGAAAGTTTAAGGTACCTACCTTCAGTTGATTCTTAGTGTATTTTCACAAGGCATTTGGAGAACAAAGCTGTATAATGTGGATTTACATTTCCCTATTCGTCGTTGTTTTAATCGTGAAATTTTCATACGATTTTTGTACAGTATTGGAATAACCGTTTTATGTGAATAGACTTAGTCGGCACCTCGAAATCTCACACACATCGGCAATGTAAATGCAGACACCTTTATAATTTTGTTCCTCCAAAAAGACGGTTTTTTGCCGGTCAAAACGTCAAAAGACTTATTTGGCATTTTCGACTGCTGCGACCTGACTGTGCTCTTTCAGTTTATTCAACTTGGAATTGTATTGGTTTAAATTAATAGGTTTATTTTTTTGTTGATTGGAATAAATAATAAAATTTTGAATAGGTACGTAGACCAATCAGAGTCACTTTAACATGCATTCGCTTTTTAACGTTCGAGACGATGCTCTTCGAGAAAAGTAATAGGACAGGACCCTATTGGGCTTTTCGGGAATCTTTGCCTTTTCTCCTTCTTGTTTTTACAGTTATAGAATGCTAGTCAGAGGTTAAAAAAAAAAAACAAATACAAACATACAACAGCAAATGATCTTTTCAGTGATTTTGATTATTCGTTGTTTTTTTTTTAATAAAACCACAAGTTTTTAATTTACTAAATTTTGAGTCACCTTACTTTGATTTTTGTGACTCAAAATTTAGTAAATTTATATAGGATTACAAGCAGTTCAACATTCAATTTAATTTAATAAGTTATTAATATTAATTGATTATTAAATTTTAGTGTAATATCATTTATTCAATAGTTTGAACGTCTTTGTGAGAAAAAAACAAGCATTACAAATAAAAAAATACTTCGTACGAAAAGTTTTCCGAACTGGAGTCAGACTCACAAGAACAAATGTTAATAAAATAACTAAAATTTTGAAGTGTTAACATGTTTTTGACATTCGTAGTGAACTTTGATCTTTTAAACTTTTAATTATTATAAGAAATATTTCAAACAGAAAACTTTTCTTTTTCAATAATATGTTGAGCTAATTTAGAATTCAAAAATCACTTTGTTACTATTCCAGCCATTGAAATACGATGTTTACATTGCACAAACACAATCAAAGGGTTTTTTTAATTTGTTTTTTTAACACACAAGCAGCGTGCCAATTTTCTTACTTAAATTTCAAATCATATCAATTTTTATTTTAGAAAAGCGTGTTTGCGTGAAGAATTCCACTTAAAGTTTCTGGCTTAAGTCTATTTCTCAGTTTTGTTTTATTTAAATTAATGCCTTTTAACCGTCGTCGTCGAGGAATGCGGCAAGCATACTTATTTTTCAAGAAAAGGAAACATATTAGAATCATCTCCTTTTTCCAATTGAAATGCCTTTTTCCAAAACTCGGAAATAAGTTCTCGTAGTCAGTAGCAAGATTTAAATTTCTTAAAGAAAACCACAAATAAATTAAAAAAATGTAGTTTTATGAAATGAAAAAAATATATTTTGGGGAAAAAAAAAGCCCCAAAGCCTCAGGCAGTGAAATAAGGCCTAAAAGGCATGAAAAAGCCTCAGTTGGCATCGCTGCGCACAAGCCAAAAATGAAAAAATGCAATAAAATGGAACATTTCGGATATGAAACATGACTGCTCACTACGAGTAAATCCACTAACGTCAAATGTTTGCGTAGCGCTTCGGCATCAGTGCTTTTTGCGATGCTGATGCTTTCACAGCTGTTGCCGGCGCTATGCTGATCGGTTATCTGTTTTACGTTAAAAAACATTTTATGGCGTTTAATTTATCAATGATGGTCCCAGACCTGGGTAATAAGTTCTGGCCGTGGGTCTGGAACTGGGACGGAGGTTCTGGGACAAAGGTTCTGGTGGTGAATCTGGAACCGGGACAGGAGTTCTGGAGGTGACTCTGGAACTTGGACAAAGGTCAATATTTTTTGAAACAAGGTTCTGTAGGTGGATCTGGAACGTGCCTGCGTTCTGTAACTCTCGCATGGTTAAAATTGGTCGAGAAACGATTAAAAATGGAACAAAACTCATACGATTTGTTTCAATTTTCATCGTTTCTCGACTGATTTTATCGATGCGAGTTACAGAACGTAGGCACAGGACAAAAGTTCTGGAGGCGGGTCTGGAACTTCGACAAAGGGCAATTTTTTGTTTTTGGAAACAACTTTTTTACAAAATCAAAAAAAAGTTCTGGAAGTGGGTCTGGAACTCGGACAAAGGAAATTTTTTTTTTTTTGGAAATAAAACATTTTTCATAAACTTTGTTTTACAAATTTAAAAAAAAATGCTTTTTTAAGTCTAGCGCAATAGTACTTTGGGTGACCCGATGCTCGGGTTCTAAGGATTTTCGGGTGGTCATCCCGTAGCTCCGCTTAGGGTATATGTTCAGTCACCTGGCAGGCGCCAATGTCCACTTTTCAACTAAAATTAAACTCTGTTTTCAAATAACTCATTTTTTACACTTTTTTTTCGAAAAACTCATTTTTTTTGTCAATAAAAAGTTTAAGAAAAAAGATGTTTTTTTCCAAAAAAAAAAGTTGAAAAAAGTAAATTTTTTTAAAAATATTTTTTTCCAAAAAAAAAATTCCATCTCTGTCCAGGTCCAGAACCACCTTTGTCCAGGTTCAGAAGTCCAGAAAAATTCTTCCAATGTTATTATTTTATTCGGCATCACCATCAAAATTCTTCCGATCGTATTTTCAGCGTACTGCGGGATTTCGTAACGATTTCATCAACAACTTATCAAGATATTTCTCGATGCTTCTTTGCTTAAAGTTTGCGCATTAGTTTATGAAACATTGCAAAAATGAACAGTTGGCGTCTAGAGTGATGCTAACAGCCCGATTCTCCCCATCATCACTGATACCTCACAAGTCACAATAAGAAGAGGTGAAATTAATATTGTGGCTTTTTCGAATTCTCCCCCAGAGTCACCATTTATTTATGTAATGATTGGGCGAGAATTCCAAAAATGTTATTGAGTCACAACAATCCTCACAAGGAATAGTCATAAGAGCTTGTGACTTGTGACTCGTCACAAAGGGAGAATCGGGCTGTAAATGTTTGCGTATGTGAACTTTTGACTTTAAGGATCGAGCATCATTATTGCAGTGATGCGTTTATGAATTTACACTACAGTTTTTACATTTCCTTCCTGACTGTTGCCTCCCTTGCCACCTCACCGATTTCACCAGTAAACTGTCATTGCGTAGTGGGCCAAGGGTAGAAGCAGAAAATGCTTTTTGAATAATTGGTTTGATAATTGCAAAGATGCTGAAGCAGATTTAATTGCTATATATTCTTTATTTTCGATAATTTAATCATTTAATCTTTGAAGTCAGAGGGTTCTTGATTCTCACAATCAAATGTTCCAATTCACAGATAGTTCAGAGATGCACATGAGTGAAAATTACAAGTGGATACACGCATTGACTTTTCACTACGTAGTGGGAAGTCAAAATCTTGCAAGTGTCGTTCAACGTTCGATTCGCTAAAAGTCGATCGTACCAAAACGTTGGGCGTGTTAAAATTTGTATCCAAAGCTATCTGGATAACTTTCTGTGGTTGTAACCACTTGTGAAAACACAGCTGATGGCATTAATGCAAACAAAACTTTAGATATCTACATTTTCGTTTTCTGATTTTCGACAAAAGGTGTTTATCCATAAACAAACGACCCTCGAAATAAGAGCCATACGCTATATTCGCGGTAACATTTCGAATTCGGATTGTTTGGCTGGAATATTTTCTTCGGATATTGCTTATTGTTTGATGCCAGTAGCTGCTGTTTATCATCATTGTATGCCGACTTATGACGATAATAATTTGGTTGGTGATAACTTTTAACGCCCGTAAATGATTTATAACAAGTAATTACATAAAGAATATTGGTTGGTATATGAACAAAACAGCAATAATATATTAAATAAAACTGCAATACGTTACAATAGGGAAAAACAAGATTAAAACATTTATCTAGTCAATAGTCAAACTAAAAGTAGCTAGTACTTAATCATAAATATTTATATATTTAGTTTAAGGGCAGTGCATGTTTCGCCTTTCGATTGTTTTTTTTTCAAGGAATCAGCTGAACAACTTTACACATGGTGGAATTCAGCAAATCAAGTTTACTTTAAATATACACACATCTATTTCAATGCTAGGCGCATTTTCACGCTTAATCTTATTTTATCTTTTACGTTAAATTGTATAAGAATTCCTGTAAAGTGCTGTTGTAGGTATTTGTTATCGATAAATTTATCTATATTTTAATGCATTTATTATTATTCTATGTCTTAAAAATGTGGTGTATTTTTTAATAATGAAAACATTTTTGTTGTAATATTGATATGCTCTTTTTAAATATACATATTCATAATAGTCATACAAAAAACATAAAAACAATTTTAGAACAACAAAATTTCTTATAACAATGAGAGGGCTCTTCTTTTTTTTTTGTTTGCTTAAAACATTTCGACTAACATAAAAACAAACCAGGATAGAAAGACAAAGAACACTCTCAACATTTTTGATTAGTTTTTCTGTGTTTGTGTAGCTTAATTTTTTCTAAATCTTTTTTTAATAGTATAATATGATCCGCCTTATTCCTGGGACAGATGTAATATATTTCGCTACCATTTCCTTTTTTTTTTATATAAATATTAATGTTTTGTATAATTTAAAATTTTGTTTATAATATAATATATGTATGTATGTAGGTATAACTTTAACGAACACAATTTGTAATCAATTTGTATAATATTCAAACTTTTTTTGTATATGTCTATATAAACGTAGCTGTATGTTTTATATTAATAGTTGTGTGTTTGAAGTGGCCTTAATTTTATCATTATTAATAATTGTATTTGAAATTTTATTTTTATTTGTTTATATAAAATAATTTATTTTAAAAGCGAAATCTATTGCTATTGAGTGGTAGTGGTAGCTTCAGTTTGTATGTTTATCGGCGAGTTTGGTTTTATCTGCCGGAGAACATGCTCATTGCATGGGTTCCAGTACGTTTTCGTATTAATCGCGCAGACACTGCAAAATAAGATTTTTTTTTAATAAAACTGTTAAAAGCACTGTAAGGGTTGACGTTTTGTATATTGTAATTGTATTTCTTAATAATATATTTTACTCTTAAAAATAGGTGACTTAACTATTACTGTTTCACACCACCTGACAACTGTTAAGAAATCTTTTTCTGAAAAATTTCTAGAAAAAAATATTGAATTGTGAAGTGGGAATCAGGAACTGGGAAATGCCAATCGTGTAGCATAACCGAGGTTCTATGAACGAGATTGTGAACACTTCTTTGAAGCTTGATTGTCCGCTGCTCAATGAACAACTACAAAAATAAAAAAAAACTGTTGGAAATTCAAGAAGAACACACAAGCGTTTTGTCAAAGCAACCAAAAGGGACAGCAATAGACTACCTTACCTAGTTATGAGTACGAAGATCCATGTTCGAAAGGATTTTCCCACAATTCAGAAATTAATTCAAGCGACTCCGGAGAGATTTTCGCAGAAATCCAATTACCAGAAAACTAATATACGATTTTTTTTGTTTCGACCCAAATTACACGATTTTTGGCGCATCTTATTCTACACAACAATCACTCGCTCTGAAGAAGGAAGAACACTTCGAAAATTACCCTTATCTGCGAAACAAATATCAGCAAACGTAAGAATTCTGATTTCACAAGATTAACATCGTCCATACAGACAACGATTACCACAAAAGAGGCACTCTTTCTAAAAAATAATATAAAGACCTAGTCTGAAATTCTTTTATCAAAGGGTTGAAAATGGTTGAAAGTGATAACATATTCCTTTACGGAAGAAATCATTCATATGCAAAAAAACAGTTCAGTAATCGACTGCAAAGAATAAATATACGAAGTTGTGAATGGAGATCTAGAATCATGTACAAAAATTATGTAAAATAATTGCCTGTGGCAGTGGACGTAGTGCTTATTTGCTAACTTAGAGGTGTGGGTTCGAGCTCCATTGTAGGCAGCATTTTTTTCTATATTCCCTAAGTTACAACTGGACGCCACCCGTGGGATTTCATGAGATAATAAATACCTTATTTCACAGTCCACTGTTCCAGCAAAAATTATTTCCTATCCTTCTATTCCTATCAACTAGTTCCATGCAATTCAGTTCAATAAAAGACCTTAGGTCCTGCAAGCATAGTTATAGTTATTATAAAATTATTATTATATTATAAACAAAATATTGATCGAATGTCGGTGCAACTTTGTTTACTTGCTCATTATTTGTGCCAATTGTATTTGTTAAATGGTGTAACAACTAATTTTGTATATGGCTTCACAATTAATTAACCTTTGTTAAACTAAGAAGTGTATTGCTGGTGGATTTGTCGAATTAGAATCGAAATTCATTCAAATTAAATAAGTTCTGAGGAGTTTTCTTTTTAGCAATACTTCAGTTTTACATTGAAAAGAAGTCTAGTCCAAGAAATTAAAGCCAACTTAAATGGATCTAGTTGACTAAACCGAACCCAAGTGAAAGATAACTTACAAACAAAATTTTTATTTCCATGATTTACTCACTTGAACTATCTTGCGGGGTCAGTGGTCTTTCTAGAACGTTTTGAATTACATTCATCCAATCCTCTCGTTCCTTATCGCTATATGCGCACATATTGTAGGTTCGCTCGGGTGTGAACAATGTAAAGCTATATCGTTGCTCCTTAGCACCGATTGGAACACCCACCCTCACGCTATATCCATCTAGATTGTGACCCAGGAAAATTTCACCTTTCGGATACGCGTCCATTGAATCATCGTGATACATTAGCTTTCGATTATCCAGAGTGAACCATCGCCTTTTGTAGCCATCTGATGGTCTTGGGCCGGTCTTGAGTAACCAACCTTCTTTTGCAAAGTCTCGCGTTAGCAGGGGAGTAAGTTCGCTTTCGGATGCACTTGGAAATGCAACTTGCAGACGATGTAGTTTAGCGCATCGAACTGCCATATACCAGTTATTGATGACCTCTGGTTCATCGTGATATACGTAAATGTGCCTCGTTGAACCGTCTTTCATGTATGTAAATTGCAAGGAATTCTGATGACCGGTTTTTCTTGGTGCAAATGCAACATTGAGCTCGGATATTCGAAGCACAGCTTTGGGATCTTTGCTTTCCTTTACATGATACTTTAAGGTGTCATCCGATTCGGATAGAATAAATTTGCGCGGCTGGTAGCGACTGTCTTCTTTGCCACGCTTCATTAGGAAACCTTCCATATGCCCGGATATGTAACTTGGTCGACCATGCTGTGAAAATTCTAAACGCTCGTACTTAGCTCGTATCCACTGTTCTATTAAGACTCTATAATAATAATACCGAAATAGAAATAATTAACAAAGTAATCAATCTGTCTTCCTTTAAACTAACTGTGGATCGTTTTCACAAGGACGCCGATAGCAAGGAGGCACTCGGTATTCGTATTTAATTTTTGCTCTTTGATTTCCAACTTCTTTCATTCGTTCCAGTTGACTGTCTTCCCATTTGTCCAGTTTTAAATGTTTCACTTTTGAAATGTGTGCGCCCATAGCCCTATGCACACCAGCACAGCGGGTGCATAGAAATATACCAACATTGTATGAGGCCCATTCGACATCTATAGCAGGAATAAAAGAATGCAATTAAATAATTTATTAATAACATTATTTTATTAATTCTACTTATACTATACATATAATCTGAAAATGTGCAAATATCCTTTTTTGATGGAATAAAATTGATTTCTTAATTTGGCCATTTAAATTTTCAGAAAGTCTGAAATGCAGCAGCCAAATTCGTGCAGATCCAAATGGCTCGATCGTTTATGCCCAGCTTAAATCGGGACAGAATTAAGTGCAAGTATTTCTGTTCTGGTTTTCAAGATAATCGCAACCAAAGCTGTTTGATAAGCAGGCACATTAAATGCAAAAGACTTTGTAATTATTTTTGTATGCCTTCACAAACTTTAAGATGTAATCTTAATGGGAAAACATTCTTTGGAAATTATGAAGTAGGTAGGTATAAAATAGTTATTGTTGCACAGGTTGTGATTTCGTCGTGAAAATATGATTCTTTGAATTCGAATTCTTTATTTTATTATACTTCCAAATTGATTACAAAGTACATTTTCATAAGCTTCTGCGTTAAGTGAATTTTGCTTCCATTATTTTGTTATTTGATTTTCTTAGAATGCTATTTTGATGTCAAGCTTGGCATTTTGAGGACATAGACCATGGATATGATTGAACATTTCGTAAAGTCACAATCCATGCAAAAAATATATAAAGTTGTAGGTATATACTATTCATACATGTAGGTATTTATTTAAAAAAGCTATACGTAACTAAATTTGGTTCGTTCAGTAGACACAAGAGAAGGGACTAAAAACATATGTAGTCAACTGCATTCATTGAACACAAATTTTACAAAGGAAAGTAGTTATTTGTTGAGATGTCATTAATGCCAAAATTGGAACTTTACTTCCAACCTTTGATAGTGCATTTAGTATATATAATAATATTTTTATCTGAAAAACACCTTCACACAAATCAATTACGAATTGAAAATTATAATTTTCAATACCAGTATAATTGAATCTTTTCTATAATTTTTGTAAAAAACAAACGTGGAAAAAACAAGTCACTCCACAATAAACTAAAGTTCAGCTTGCTGTTTAGTGTCAAAGTATAATCAGCTGATAATTTGACACAAATACACTTGCCTTGAAATGAAGCGAGTTCTTGACTAGCTTTCCAGTCACTTTCCAGTCAAGTTGCCTTAATTGGAAGGCAATTTTGCGACAGCTGGCCAATCAAAGACGAGAAACTTGCCTTGCCTTCAAGTCCCTACGTCTCCTCAACGTTTCCATTGAATTTGAAAATGTTGGACTTGACCCATTATGTTCTCCCTTTTGTGATTAACTATTTTGTTCATATTCTTATCAAAACTAGAAAAACTGAATTCATAGTCTAGGTACCACTACCTAATAATAATCTTAAAATTATTGGCTCACTACGAAAGATAAATTATCAGATACGTTGACGTCATTTATTTGCTTGCAAAACAAAGTGCATACATATTATGTACATACACACTGGTCATTGGTCAACATTTTTAATAAAGAGAACTATTGAAGTGTGAGCTTTAAAACGTTTACATTATCAACAAATAAAATTCTCAACGCCTACATTTATATGTATATACATACATACATATACATATACATATGTACATTCCAATCTGTTATGCTGTCTTTAGCAATTTATTTGGTCTATTAAATAACTATATCAACTGTCTAAGTGTCTACATTCAACAAGATACAACAATTTTGTATAAACAACAATTTCACTGGTTCATCTTTCTTGTTGTCTGTCGTCTTCAAGGCAGAGACTTGACGAAGATCAAAATATTTTTAAATCTAAACAAATTCTCAATTGACCTTAATTCGAATTGAACGTTGTCGTCGGAAAATACCGGAAAATGTCATGTGAAAGTTTTCAAAATTCAGAACAACAAAATTATTTTGTTTCATATTTCCATAAGTATGTATGTACATATGTACATATGAATGTATTCATCCAATCTTATTTTTTTCTTTTATTATTGTTAACAAAAACAATTGCCATAAGGCGACATTTCTATATATTTCAAGATAGCTGTTTATTCACAATTAGACGTATTTATTAAAAATAATGTACACAAACACAGTACATGAAAAATGAAACGTATGTAAGTAAAGCAAAAAAGATGTTCGCAGGATGCAGGAGAGCTATCGTTTTGTTTTTAGCAAAGTGATTGAAGCAGCGCAGTATGTTGCTCTTGCTACTTTTTGAAACGTGCTGTCAATCAATCTGACTGTGAATGAATGCATTAAGCAGTTCTGATAGTTTTTAAATTTTCAGTTTTAAAGGAACAGCATATTCAGAAACAGAATTGCGAGAGGTTGTTTTTTTCAACTTTTCTATAATCCTTCCCTCTATATAGTTAGTTCTAGTCTAAGAGGAGGCAGCAAATCTTGGGAGTGGATGCAAAAATTACGCGTTCACGTGTATATAAGATTTAATTAATTCATTAAATTAAACTTAAACATATTTTAAGCAGTGTGAGGAGTTTAAAAAAAAAAACTATTTCCACTTTAAACAAACAACAACAAAAAAAAAATATTATTGTTTGTGTACAATTATTGTTATTCTTAATTAGGTAAATATAAAAGTATGTATAAAAATAAAATACAATTTTTTCGGTTTTTATTTTATTTAAAAAAAAAATAATAGTTTATGTTTATTTGTATCCTTTCTTTAAAACACTTTATTCATTTTTTTTTTATTTTAACCCATTTTAAGTTAGTATCATACTTAACCTTTTTCTTAGTACCATATTTCGAGATCATGCCAGTTTTAGAGTTACAACCGAGTTAACTCATGAAAAATGTTTCATGGGGTTTTCCATTGGTAAATTCAGATTTCAATTTAAAAATTGATTTTTTTCATGGCGAATGGAACACGATTTTGAAGTGATTGGTTGTTGTCATTGTATGTGTGTAGTCTCGTTTCTGTGTCAATATTTCAAGCAAAATTTCATTCCTTGATGCACTTTAAGGAGAGAAAATTGGGCTTGATGAAGTTACCGATTCATTTTGAAATGCTTTTATTTATTATAAACAATGATTTCTCACATATTTTGAACACAATTTGCACACACAAAATAAATTAAACAAATAAAAAATATAATGGCAAACTGACAGCTGTAAATTATGTTGGCGTTAGTACAGGGATCTGCAAAATTGATTGGTCGCATTGCATTCACTAATGTAGTTTCTACGTGGACAAAATTCAATTAGCTTTTGGAATGCAAAATTGGACTACAAAGCTAATCAATCCTAAACTGTCATATTAATGTAAAGATATGAAACAAGAAACTTTTGTGTTTTGAGAACTTTTTTTTTAAGTTGAACAAAATGTATATTTTCATATTGCACCATTAATTTCATTTTGAAAATAGGTATCTTCCACCAAAAATTAAACTTTTCTTTTACTTTTTTAAAATTTTCATCGAACAGCTGATTGTGTAATGTCAAAATCATTATCCACTAACTTTGTAGCCGAAATTTGTACACTAATACGTCGGAGGGGAAATTTCAACTAATTTTTTAGTTATATTTAGCCAATCAGAGGAGTTGACTTCGTAAAAACTACTATTAGTGAATGCACCCATTTTAAATCAAAAATAAATCAATTTATTTTGCCCAATGGAACGCAAAAATTGTCAAAATCACCTTTATGACAGATCCAAATCAAAAATAAATTGATTTATTTTACCAATGGAAAACCCCATTAGATACCTCTGGATTAACTTGTTTAGTTTATATTCAGAGTCCTCACTAATTTTTCACCGTCAAAAATTGAGCAGGCGAATCAAAATTTGTTTGCCTCAGTATTTGACACAAGAACTGAGAAATTATGCTGGGGTATTCCGTTTATATATGGAAGTTTTTTATAATACTTCTATATTAAACTGAATTACATCAGCCTAGTAGGAGAATTAGCACTATTTTAATCGGTCTTGTTGAATGATTGATTTATATGCTAAAGCTAATTAATGATTAACTAACTTTGGCTGAGCTCAGAGCCTCTTCAAGACTTTCGGATGAGCCTAGTTAAGCTTTTCTGATTATATCAGCCTTACAGCTTTGTTTAACAAAGTATACCACATTTTAACTCAAATGGTCTAAAAACCTCCACTATTTCTATCATAAGAAAACAATTTATATTTATCAAAAAAATTAATGCAAGTTGAATTGAACAAAGATTGCATATTGACAAGGGCCTTTGCTCTCTGGGCAACTGAAGATCCCAAACGAGATCGCCGCCGCCGCCGCCACCGGAACGAAACGCCAATTTTTGTGGAGCTATTTTTGAATCATTTAAAATGTGATATAAAAGCAAAAAGATATGTACATATTATGTACCTACCTAGGTATCTGATTTTTACGGAATGCAAGTAATAGTTATGAATGGTAAGGCGGGGGGGATATGTACATATCTTAATCTTTATCTTTCTACCAACTCAAATGATAAAATGATTAAATCTCAGGATAAAAAATAATAGAAAACAATGAAAAAGTAAAGACTTATCGTACCTACCAACCTTATAACACAAAAGTCCATTAACCCTTGCGATTCATTTTGCACTCATTAGGTACCTACTTACTCTATATTGTCATCCGATATCAAGAATCAAGCACAATGTGTTACACTTTAAGCAATCCCACGAGGGCGGCCGCATTTGACCTACATAGCATTGACAAAAAAACTCTATGGCAAGCTTATTTTTATTTATATTATTCTTTTTTTCTAGCCGTCTATCCTCTTCTCATCGTCATCCATATCATCACAAAGGTGCAGCAAGTTAAGTTGTACTCTATCTAGTATTTTGTTAAGCCTTTTTCGTATAGCTTCTTCTCTTTTTTTCCCGACCATATGCCATTAGACTTTTTCCCTCGCACAGATGATTGATTAAAGTTTTCTGCCAATGCCACTACTACGGAAATTTATGAATGAACATTTGTAAAAGGCAATCCAAACAAAAATACAAGAAACATACACTTCGCCGTGTTGTAGTAAAAAGTTTACCGTGAAAATTGAATGAAAGCAAAACACAAAAACAGCTCGGCTAAGAATTTATTTTGTTTTTGTGCCAAGACTAATTTTCCTGGCAGACGGTGGCGTTACGAAGATGAGGGAACGGGGAGCTTTCGGGGTTAATCGCCAATAACAGCAAAACAACCGCACGATCAAACCCCTGGCGCTATGCACAGCACATACAAACAAGCTTACGTACTTTTGGACGATGTCGTCAAGTAGATACGAACTAAACCCGCCCCTAGGTTAGCTTTGTCAAAATAAGAAAAAAAAACTCAACTTCGACAAAATAAATAAAATTAAATTTTATAGTTTCTTTTCATTTTTATTACAACTATTTATTTTTAAATACCTACATAAAATGTAGGTCCGACTTACGTTTGCTTCCACAATCGGCGCATTTATTATTTCCATTAAGACGTAAAAGTTCTTGAAGTAATTTTTCGTTTTGCTCGGCCATTCTGCAGACTGAAGGACTTTTTTATGTTCTCAGCCGAAGTTGAGACAACTAATCCTGATTTCACTTACTATTCCGCTTAAAAACAAAAACACTGCCCTCAAGCGAGCCGATATATTTTTTATCACGAATGCCAATTGGAGAATTATATTTTCTTTTAAAAAAATTCGTAACAAATAAAATAACACGCACAACAATGAAAAGTACACACAAGAAAAAATCACATAATATATTTTTTTGACAGCAGATATGAACGAGGAACGACTCTGATTCCCTACCGCAACGACGACGACTGTATTTTTTCGTTTCGTTGGCTTGAGAGCGCCGTAGAGGTAGAAGACTGAGGTAGATAGACGTTTCTTATGTGCGTCAAAAGGTGTTCAACTATAGATCAGACAGAGAAGACAAGATGCTGTTTTTTTAGCGTGTGGTGATGTAGTTGTGTGGAAAAAGAAAACACGCATTTTGTTTAACATATGGTTTTCTCTTTTTATTTATACAACCATTTCTGATAAGAAATTTTGTACACTAATGGAAGACACTGTTATAATTAGCAAAAGTTTTAAAATTGCGAGCCTTTATTGATCTGTTTCATAAGAAAAAACTCAAAAGTGGGACTGACTTTTAATCTTGAAATTATTAATATCCTGAGGCCATTTTGAAATTACAAAATATAAGAAAGAAAAGATTTACGCATTCTTTTCTTGACTTCATTTAAATGAATGTGATATTGTACATTATTTTGTTCAATCAAATTGAAATCAAAAAATAGAATACAAATTAGGGAATTTTTTGTTCCCTAGCAGGAATTTAATTTTGTTGGTATACTATCACTGCTTTATAACATGATTTGGCCATCGGTCGGATCCATATATCCACAGGAATCCCGTCCATCCAAAATCCAAATCAAAAGAGAAGCTATCGGTCGATGGTGAAGAAGAAGACAATGAACATAAAACATGGTCACTACATAAGGATTACTATGGAATTTTAATAAAAATAATTTTATTTTCACAAAAAACAATGGACTAACCCACATGTTTCCACATTGCCTTTCATTTCGTATGAAACATTTATCCAATTTAATCACTAATTGACTCCGAACTCAAGAAGTCAATGGTTAACGGTAATGAGGACAATAAAGACAAAAATTTCACTAATTAAACTTCATTATTTGTATTTATTTTATTAAACAAATGCCTTATCAAAAGTAAACAATGCTAGCGAAAGGCCAAAACGAATTTAAACTGACGAGGAGAGGACGACGTTTAGAAATGTCAATTTGGTTTGTGTGCAAGTGTGTGTGAAAGTATATGTAAATCTGCCAATAAATCGAGATTTGAAAGATCAATCGAGAAAAAAAACAGACCACGAAAAAAATCAATTTTTTTGGTTGTTAGGAACGTAAAATCTGAAAAAGATCAAGTTGACCCCCATAAAAATCAATTTTTTTGGTTGTTTGGAAAACCACATTACTGCTAATGCGAAGAGGAGAACGAAATTTTTCGTCTATTATTTGACTGTGTAATTTCTTTATGAGTTCTCTCTGCCACCAAATGTCAGAAGTGTCAGTGTGAAAAAAAAAACAATCTGACAGCACTCCCTGGTTGGAAAACAAAACCAAATGCAGAAGGCATGAAGGCTAGCCAACAAAAGTCGTGTGTTCAATAATAGTGATTAATATGTAATTAAATTAGTTTTTTGTATCAAACACTTGAAAAAATGTTCACTAAAATGTCTAAACACTAATTAATACGTAATTCGATCGCAAATTTAAGTTTTCAGTTCCAAATACAAAAAATAATTAAATGACCGGATTTTTAACACTGCCAAGAGCATGTAAATATTTTCCAACCAGGGACTTTTTTTGTTGTTGTTTTAAGATGTCAAATTAGAAAGAGAAAAGACAAAGAAAAATCTTGGAAGACCTGTATAGCCAAGGTACATATATTAAAGGTAATATCATTAGCGTTTAAATTTTTGTTCAGTTCTGCGCATCTGTGAAAATGGCGGATCCAGTGTCTCTTTACTTGTCAAAATGCTTACATTTGTTGTTGTTTCTAGTAATGCCATGTGCAGTTTTCGTAGACACTCGAGCCGCCATGTTTAATTCTTGACTGACAACCTGCGCAATATATTACCTTAGATTTGTGTACTGTGCTGTATAGCGTGCTAGGCTTAAGAGCCAAAAATATCTGGAGAAATTGCTGTTTCACATTTTTCATTTTTACTGTACATTTACAATGAAACCATTCAGTGCCACTTCAACGTCATCCCTATTTTTATGTCACTTTTGTCAATGCAAATGTCATCTTCTGGAAATTTTCAATTTTTGTAATTAGTGCCACGTATTTTTTGTATTCACTTAATAATTGTATAAAAACCTTACAAAATAAACAAATAATGGGTGCCGGACATAGTGTAGAAGTTCCTGGAGGTGGTACCGAAGGCTATCATGTACTAAGGGTAAGTGCAATTCCATTTAAACGTCTTAAAATCTCAATAACAATTTGTCTATAAAACTTTTTTTCTTCTGCATAGGTTCAAGATAACTCACCGGGCCAAAAAGCTGGTTTGGAAGCTTTCTTCGATTTCATAGTGGCAATCGGAAACACTCGTTTGGATCAGGACAATGACACACTGAAGGAACTATTGAAGCAAAACCTAGACAAAGTAACTAAAATGACAGTGTACAGTAGCAAAACTCAAACAGTGCGAGAAGTTTCCATCACCCCCAGCACTTCATGGGGTGGTCAAGGTCTCCTTGGTGTGAGTATTCGATTCTGTTCTTTTGAAGGTGCAAATGAAAATGTTTGGCACGTCCTCGAGGTGCATCCATCGTCACCAGCCGAAACAGCTGGCTTGCGAGCCTTCACAGACTACATCATAGGTGCTGATGCAATTCGTCACGAAACCGATGACCTTTTTACTATGATCGAGACGCACGAGAACCAAATTTTGAAGATCTACGTGTACAACGTAGAAGATGACGCTTGTCGCGAGGTATCTCTGAAACCAAACTCGAAGTGGGGAGGTGACGGTAGTCTGGGTTGTGGCATCGGCTTTGGCTACCTTCATCGTATTCCAATTCAAGCTGTGTCCAGTGAAACCAAATCAGCATTAAAATTGCCAGCCACCGATGGCAATATAAATACTAATGTGGCACTCCAAGCTGCTAGACCAACGGATCCTATGCCGCCAGTGTCTCAGGCGACTTCGGTTAATCCCAGTTTCCCCTATATACCACCCCTAACAAATGCATTTACCTTACCACCGACTAATGTCAATCCACAAATGTCTGCGGTGGCAACAACGGTTCCAGGCGATATCAACAATTCGGCAAATCTTCAAATAACACCAACTTCGACCACAACAGTACCTAATTCGGAGCAATCAAATACAAAAGCAGAATCTGCTGGTGTGCCCGAAAACTTTTCGCAACAACCAACACCACCAGCTATAAATGCTGGCCAACCAGAAGCCCCCGGCAGTGCAAGCACATTCTTTCAACAGCCAAGCGATGTGAATGCGGCACAATTTCCACCGCAGATGCCACAACAACAGTTTCTACAACAATCCCAAGAACACAAACCCATTGGTGGTGAGTACTTTTGATGTATTATTTAAAATTTCGACTCGAACACAACATTCTTCAGAGTAAGAAAAAAACACAGGCCAATTAAAAGAAAATTTTGTTTTTTTATAAACGGTAACGGTAAAACCGGATTGCTCTTCTCTTTAACCCTAGTTTAGGTGTTTAAAGTTGTTAATCAAATGTAACTTGTATTTTTTTTAATTTAAAAACCTTAACCTTATCAATCTAGCCATGAGAACTCAATATCTAGGCTTAGAAAGTACAATATCGAAATTTGATTATCGCAAAATAATGACAAATGGAATAAGCAGGCTTAAAAGTTACGATTTGTTGTTGATAAAGCAATTTTGTTATCTCTCATTTCTCATTTTTGTTCATTGGCTAAAAATAAATATATGTACATATATTCCAGCTCCATCATCTGTTCCACCACCGAGTCAAATACCAATGTTTGCCCAGCAGTCACCTTTTTCGAATGTATCCCCACCATCTTCAATTGGAAATATGACCGGAGGATATAACGAACCAACCGCACCATCGGCGTCAAGCCAATTCATTGCATCTCAGCAAGTAATATTACAATTCAAATTCATAAAATTTATCTTTTTCTTACTGAGATTTCGTCCTCATAGCAACCACAATTCTATAATCCAAACAACTATCCCGTTCCAAGTCAACCACCAACGAGCTACCAAACAAATTCTTCGAACGTAAGCTTACCCTACATGCAGACATTCGCATCATACCCTCAGGTACAGCAGACATCTGTGACCACACCAATTTCATTACCAGGTATGCCACCAATCACCGTTAACACAACCATACCCACACAGGCTCTCGAGGGTTTGAATGTACAGCCAACTCCCGGATATCCACCCGTTTCTAACTGAACTTTATAATCTTATGCCTAAATGCATCTGGTTGAAGCAGATTGTGTTTTTTGAACATTGTTCAACGTATTTTAAAATAACGGCAACATCCAAAAAATGAATTATTGAATAAGTTTTTATTCGCGAGTAGACCTGAGACAAGGGATCGAAAAAAAAAATATGTATCGTTTTTGTCCCATCCTAGCTAAAGCTTGGTTAGTTATTACCCAATTCATTTTTCTTCATTAAAAAGTATAATAAATAAATAATTCGAAAACAACAAAAAAAAATGTTATAATGTATAATATTAATGTATAAACTAAACTATAGACTATTACTTTAAAATTAAAATAAAGCAAGCGAATAAAAAAAGGAAAACAAAAAAAAACATTATAATGATGCAATATTAATAATTGTTTTATGCTAGAGGAAGAAAATGTTTGAATGATTTTATTTTGTTTTGCTAAAAAAAAAAAAACAATTAGTATAAATTACAATCACTCTTTTCCAATGATCAACTCTAACCTTAAAGTCGTTTTTGTGGACTTTTTAATGAAAGCCAATTTCAATGGTTGCAATAACTGACTTTTCAAGAAAAATATCCAATGATCCTGTCTAGTTTCTTCTAGACGTCACATTCGTTCGAAATCTTAGTACTTTTTGCAGAATGTGGCATCATTATGTCACATTCATAGTTGCTAATAAATAGCTTGGAATTACCAACAAAATTAATTAAGTTTAAAATTTAGCTGCATGGCTTTTTCGCTATCGATGAACATGAATGAATTCAAATTACGGCTGACTGACAATTTTCATTAAGTCAACAAAGTTTAATTTTGATTTTGACTACGTACAATAAATTAGGATGTTGGTGATTTCTGGAATATTATATTTAAAATTTATTTTAAATATAATCAGCCTTATCACAAATTCCATCTAAAATCGGAATGTTTCCGAATCCCGAAAAAAACTATCGCAGAATCCGTTCGTAATAGCAATTTGTATGAGATTTTTCGATACGATGGTTTCTGTGATACTTTTTTTCGGGATTCGTAATAAGTTTCCGATTACGATGGCCGCGATAGTAAACTATGATTTTTAAAATCATTTCTTAATAAATTTTAAATAGCTAAAACCAAAAACAACATAAATTATGATCATGAAAAAGAATCAAAAAGGTCACGAAAAGAGGTATAACAAAAAGAAAATGTATAACAGTTAATTATTGGACACAAACGCTGTAATTTAATAAAAATAGTAGTCAACTCATAAAATCAGCATAGAGAAAGATATTGTTAAAGCCAGGTACGCTGCTGGAGCAAAATGGAATTTTTCTTAGGTCTCCAATGGGAGAGTGAAATGTTTACGAAAACACAGCAAACAAATATTTATTGGTTAAACTCAATTGAAAAAAAAAACATATAAAACAACAAAAATAAAATATATATTTTAAAGTATAAAATTTGTATTTATTAAAAACAAAAAATTACAAAATTTAATTTTTTCCGGATGCGTTTGGGAGTGTTCCATCATCTCTGGATTTGTAAAAAATCGAACTCGAGATTTATGTTATGATAAAGAACATACCAAAGGGGGTCAGCAATTTTTTCTGTAAGCGGATTTTCTTCAAAATTGGGACTTGAGGCTTTGAATAAATTTATTTAGCTCCAAAAATTCAGGGCACTATTCATATTATATCTATACAAAATAAAAAATTTCTCCAAAAAAATCGAGCTTTTGGTTTTTTTTTTTTTCAAGTGTAACCCATTCTTCTAGGGTATAATTGTGACTTGATCTAAAGCGATATCTTTTTTTTCTATGTTGCTTCGCTTGTGTACCTTCAGTTTTTTATTCCGATTATGATCATTAGCACAAAGGTTATCTTATTGTCATAAGGTCACTGGAGTTAATCTTGTGTTTGCAATGTGAAGTTGATAACAAAAATAATATACAAGGTTATGTATTTAAGGTAAAAAATTAATGTTATTGCAATGTATAGACATAAAAAAGTTTAGATCACCTGGGAACTGCAACAATCAAGGACATCCTAAGAACAAAATATCTATTAACAAAAAGTAGTGTTTATTCAAAATTCAAAACAAATTTTAGACAAACCCATGGCAATTTTTTGTTTTCATTAAGAAACGTATGATGAATGCCATTTGAAGCTTACATTTAAAAAAAAAATAAAATTCCGTTCAAAATTTGGTATGTACCATAAGCTGCACTTTTTATTTACAAATCCAGCTGTACAATTTTTTAATGAGTGTTTATTTCGGCTTTTTCGTTAAAATTAAAATGTAATTACATAACATTTATTACCAAGTTGAGGGAAATACAACAATAGGCAGGCCGACGTGCGTGAATTATGTCGACAAAATAAAGGCAACTTTTTAAATGATGATTTCAGTATTTCCCAAATCTTCGTCCGATGGCAGATTCATAGCACTGGGATCAATGTAATTGGGGCTGACCAAATCCAGGCCAGCCTGCTCGCGACGACGCAACTCGAGGAATCCCTCACGTTGCGCCCAATCGCGGTATCTGCTGTCGGGTGAATAGGCCCAAAAGAATGTTCCCCAAACAATGCACAGTGTTACAGAGAAGAAGAATGAAGCTTTGGTTGAGCTGCGATCGTGTGCTTCATCATGATGATCGAATCCCCAGCTAACCCAATTTTTGTTCTTGGTGGCTGTGTCTTCTTTGGCTTGATTGAGGGTGGGTGAAACAGCAGCGGTTTCGCGATTTTTTGGGGATGTTTTGATGGAGCGGGTTTGGGCGATGATGTTCCGGAGGATAGCACGGTTATTCAATCGGATAAGGGCCGACATTTTTGGAAAGAAAAGATTTTAATTTTCGAAAAAATCTTGTTACGACTGAGCAAGAAGAACTGACAAAGTGACAATTTGTCATAAATGACAAAGTACGAGGAGAAACGTCAAATCTGAAAAGAAGTGTCCGGAAATTACGATTTCTTTTTATCCTTTACTAATCTAGTACGAAATGTCTGCATGAATTATAAGTCTCCTTTCACACGAGAGAACAAGTTGCTGTAGATTTTTGTTGACGTTTTCTTTTAATTTCCTTAAATATCTGCTGTACCTTTCACGCGAAGAAACAATCGTGGAAACTTTCTGTAGTTTCAGCCACCTCCAAAGGAACACGGCTAAGTTGTTCAATTTACAATTACATTGGGTTATGGCAGAGCGACAGTCAGGCAACTTTGTTCTCAGCAACTATTAGTTGCTCGCGGAAGTTAAGCCGGAACCATGCATGTCTCATGCCATAGAGTCGTTGCCGTCCACCCTACAAGCTGTACTGAGAGGATTATGCGCAGTAAATTTTATATAGGATAGTTGACCCATGGATGGCACCGAACCACCTTTGGATGTATTGTTCTAAGTGTGGTCAATTCTTTAAATGCAATGCAATATATTTCCTTCCCCTTATGGAACTTTGTCCCCTTTCCAACGAGGAAACAAGTTGCTGGAGATTTTTTTGACGTTTTCTTTTAATTTCCTTAAAAATCTCTTGTACCTCTTTCACACGAAGAAACAAAATCGTGGAAACTTTCTGTAGTTTCCTTTTGAAATAGCTTTGTTGAACACACTCTCCTCGAATCGTTGACCGTTGAGATTTCATTTAGGCCTGCCGCCCACTAGGCAACTTTTAGTTGCTCACCCCAGCAACTTTTAGTTGCTCCCGATTCAATTACATTGGCTTATA
This sequence comes from Leucozona laternaria, assembly GCA_932273885.2. NCBI lineage: Eukaryota > Metazoa > Arthropoda > Insecta > Diptera > Syrphidae > Leucozona > Leucozona laternaria. The sequence continues at coordinate 10,730,559 of OW026368.1, forward strand.
TGGGAGAGCGCCCACTGGGCAACTTAGTTGCCGGCAACTTTAAGTTGCTCGCGGAACTTAGTTTCCGGCAACTTTTAGTTGCTGACCCCCGCCCACTAGGCAATTTCCGAGCAACTTTCAACATCTTTTGAAAATTTAACGTTTCTATTTATTTGTATTCCATTGAAATGTTACATTGATTTTGCATTTTTGTAAGGTCAAATTGAGATGGGTTTGGGTGTAGCACGTTTTTATAGAAAACTAAATACAAAAAAACACTAATATAAATTCTTAAAAGTTGCTCGGAAGTTGCCTAGTGGGCGAGGGCAAGCAACTTTAGTTGCTCGGAGTTGCCGGCAACACCCAGCAACTAAAAGTTGCCGGCAATGCCTAGTGGGCGGCAGGCCTTACCCCTCTTACTTCTTGCCCTTCTCACCCACAAACTGAATGTTGCTGGCAACTCAGTTTCCTCCTGTGAAAGGAGACTTTAGTTCATATTGCGAGCTGCAGACCCAAGTATGAACCCTTTTACAAGAGAAAATTTTGTCCCTAGCAACCATCAATTATATGGAGGAGGGCATGAAGTAAGGCCAGTAGATTTGTTGCCATTTCTTTCCATACGCTGTTAGGCCTGCCGCCTACTAGGCAACTTTTAGTTGCTCCCGATTCAATTACATATATGGGAGAGCGCCCACTGGGCAACTTAGTTGCCGGCAACTTTAAGTTGCTCGCGGAACTTAGTTGCCGGCAACTCCGAGCAACTTTTAGTTGCTGACCCCCGCCCACTAAGCAATTTGCGAACAACTTCCGAGCAACTTTCAGCAGCTTTTGAAAATCGAACGTTTTTATTTATTGTCCATTGAAATGTTACATTGATTTTGCATTTTAGACAGGTCAAATTGAGATAAGATTAGGTATAGCATGTTTTTATAGAGAACTAAATACAAAAAAACACAAATAAAAATTCTCAAAAGTTGATCAGAAGTGGGCGAGGGCAAGTAACTTTAGTTGCTCGGAGTTGCCGGCAGCACCCAGCAACTTAAAGTTGCCGGCAACTAAGTTGCATAGTGTGCGCCAGGCCTTATAGAAAATTACTTTATTAAAATTGGAAATCTCTTCGTACATTTTATCCTCCAAAATGTATTTGTTTTACATAGCCGTGTTACTTTGGAGTTGGCGAACTACTCATGGAGTAACTTTGATGTTGTGTGCTTTTTTATGTGAAATGTATTTACAAAAGATTTTAAAAGAAAGCGTTAAAAATTCTGTTACGTTTTTTTTCCCTCGTGTGAAGAGTGATTTTATATACCTTGCGAACGTAGCCCATCAATTTGTATGCTTGAACTCTAGCCTAAATCAATTTTGCACTCCAGTCAAAGAAGTTACGTCAAAACATCAACATTAATTTTTATTTTGTATGGTATGTATACGAAGTCTGATAAAATTCGTTAATTATGCAATTTAAAGTGATTTCAGTCAATTTAAATCATTTCCAATTGATTTTCCATTATTCAAAGTGAAAACTGAGTGTAAAATAATTTAAATTATCTTATCTCATCATCGCATAAAATTCCAATGAAAAAAGACCAACTCGAAAGAATGCACTACTACAACAGATAGGCAATAGCCAACCAACCAGCGCCGAGGCCCTACTTCAAGGCTAAATTAAAGAAAAAAAAAACTAGAATTTCTCAATTAAATTATAAAAATGAGTGCAAAAGGTCAATTTCGGTGTGCAGAAGTCGATGTGGATTTTCGGACTTAAACGAAATCTTAATTCTTACACTGATGTCTCACCATAGTTTTTAGTTGCACTGTTTGAATGATTACCTCACCCCGAGTAGTTTTTTTTTGTTGCTTTTTGAGTTATGGTAAGAAATTTATGTATTTTCCATTTTCAGATCATCGTGAAATTTATAGTGCAACATGGCAGAGGCAATAGTTCAGGATTGGTTGGCTGAATATGAAAGTTTACAACAATCCGAAATGCAATCCTTTGCAAGTTTGCATGAAAATAATCAGGAAATCGCAGAAGCAATATATACTATATTCAATGAAAGGCTAAGGTATCCAGAGGTAAGATTTATAAAAATACAATTGTTCTAGCCTTTTACTTGCTTAGCACTGAAAGTCCCGGAAGTTAATTTTACAATCCTCTTCCATTATCAATCATTTTCTCTCGGTCAATCCTCTTGCATACAGCTTTCTGTCTAACTGTCGGAACAAATACTTGGGGTTTCTATTGCAACGTTATTCCTTCCATACAATTTTGGTATGTCTGGTAGAATAGATTAATAAACAATTACATTAAAACTATGGACAATGCAAGGACAGCATTTGTTAAAAATGAGTGACCTTTAAGGTTAATTGTTGCATAGTCTAAGTAAATAACGGATAAGTTATCCGACACCCAAAATTTCTAAAAATATATTCATCCCGTCTCATTACGGTCTTGCTTTTTACATCAATCGACAATTAGTTTATATAACTTTTCATTAGTTAAAATGTAGTTTTTTTTTTAATAAAGGTCACGAAAAAGGAATAACTATTAATTAGTTATTCCAGTTTTCTAGCTGTACAAACAAAATTAATTTCTTTTTCTAGAACTTCAATTTATTTGATCAGTACAAATGATTGGAGAGCGCAATTGCATGATCAAGAATGTGCAGTTGCATTATTCCAATATTTTTGTTTAATATTATGAAAAAAAAATAAATGTATATTAAAGGTTCATTCAATAAATGAAACAATTAAAAACTTGTGGTGTAATGCAGTGGGAACGCGTCCTAAGCTTTTCAATTTTTTTTCCAATAAAACTACTGATAAAATAATACAAGTGTAGGTTTCTCCTTTCATTAATCTACAAATTTTCTTTCACAGTTAATTCATGGAATTTGTAATCAATTCCTTAGTTTTTATCGATCAAAAGAAGATGGACTGAGAAAATTTCCAATGCAATTTGTTCCCGTTCTTATTTACGTGTATCTCAACTCGGTCGCTATGGGCGACAAAAAAGGCTGTCGCAGTGTTGAAACACTGCTTATATGCATCTATAATTCTGAAATAACCGCTGAAGATGGCACTCCAAAAGTGGTCTCATTCCGATTGCCCTTACTGGCACATGCATCAATTTATCATGAAGTAAGTGTATAAAATATCAACAACAAATAAATATAAACTAATTTTATTTTTTTCAGGAAAAAAATCTTCCCTTAACCGATCTGCGACGATGGGAAGAAAATTGTAATCGAGAAATTAAGTGGGGTCCATTCTCACAAATCGAATCGATCAATGCCCAGAGTCGAATGAAAGTAATGTCTGCTCTGCTTTTCTGCTATAATCATCACCTGAGTTTAACACAGAAGAATACTTTGCTGCATTTATGCCGAATGGCATCACAAATTGTCAATCAGGGTTTCACCAAACCCGGTCATGCCCATCGAACATCATATGGATCAGATCCAACAAGTGCACTTGTGCCGAGACCCCCGCCGCGAATTCCATTATCATCTAATTTCCTCGTAGAATTGGTCCATGCAATATATTTTGCTATGTTTAATGGTTTTGGCACAATTGCTATTCAGACTCTAGACGATATACATAATAGAGGATGTTTTGAGATGTATTCTGATGTTGTGTTGGTCACGAGTGCTGTTAAGAATTCATTGCATGCAAATCCATCAGGTGAGTTGAAAATGAAATGTATAGAAGGTATACAAACATAAATCCATGCTGTATAAGTCGAGAATTAGATTGTGATTTCTTAATCGTTGTGATACCACATGGATCTAGGAAGGTACACCTTCCTACTCGTTAACACATTTCGCTAAAAATGTTTATCCAAATTTTTACCAATTTGTAAATAATTGAGTAAATAAGTACTCCGAAAAACCCGTAAATTGTAGTCAATAAAAAGAATGACTTTTGTTAATTAGCTTTTCAAATTTTTCTTTTATAAATTATACTTTAAAAAAGCCCATAGTTTGTATAAGAAAAAAATTATTGACAAATTAAATTAAATCATATTGCAGGCCAACCCAGCGATGGTCCAATGGGTCTTAGCGTGGCGTTGACTCCATCGACAAATGCAGCACCCATAGTATCAAAATCAATGATCACAAATGCATCATTTCGTACGAAGAAACTTCCAGGTGAGTTTTATAGCTTCAATTACTACCGCAGCATTATACTTTAGTATTAAAATCAATTTTTTTTATTTAATTACGAATAATCAAATTAAAAAAAAAAACAAATACCTTGATGTTTTTATCCTCAAAAATATTCGAATACTAGGTTCAGAGCACTAGATATATAAATATTAGTTTCTATTGTTTTTAATCAGACAAACAAAAACAAATTCTCTTGACCCCCTATTGCTTTTATTCTCACATAGAAATTATCATTTGCCCTTCAGTTTTTTTTTTTGTTTTGTATATATTTTGTATTTTATATAAAATAAAGATGTATAATAATTACAATTCAGTGTAATTAGTGTATATAAAAGTTTTATAAGTTGCATGTGACAAATTCCCCATCCAATTTACATAGATGCTTAAATATTATTATTTCACTAGTTGCATGTAATTTCACTACTTTTAAGTATAAATATCATTTTATAAAAAAGCACACCAAATATATTATTTTATGAATTTTTTTGTGTCTTCTTATCACAAACAAACCGTTAAATTTAATATCCTAACTGCTTTCACTTTATATAAATAAATCTTTATAACGAGTTCTCGACCATATACGATAAAAAAAAAAATAATAACAAAAAGTCGCTCTAGTACATAAGAACAGAAGAAATTGTATTAGTATTTATAATGTACATAACTCAATATAAATAAATATATACAAACTCATATTATTTATTGATGCTCCTCCTTCATTTTACAAATTTTATTCTGTGAAAAAAAAGAAAAAAAACTACTCACCGTTGTTTGTACTTAATTTTGTTTCTTCTGTCTCACCAACCTCCACACCACATCACCACCCAATAAACCTTTCTTTCCAATTTGTCTTATTTAATAAATATAATATATACTTACCTACATACCTATATATGTATCTTTAAGTCTTCTTTGTCTTTTAATCTTATCTGTTTAAAAATAAAAGAATCACTATATTTTTGCATAATAAAATCTCCATGTGTATATTATGTTGTGTGTCAAAAATTTTGTTAGACGATTTGGACATGGAGTTTCTGGCTAGTTTGCCCCATCAGCCCAATGCCAATGATCAATATCGCACATTTGACAACAACAATCCCGATGCAATGATGCAGATAGATGGCAACAATGATCCCACCACTATGACAAATCAACAAAATCGAGATGGTTCCAAGAAGACCAACAGCAATAATAGCAGCGGTGGCGATGGCAGCCTAATAAATCCATTGCGATGGAAAACGTGGGGCTGGAAATACAGTCCTGGCAGCAAGACATCAAGCATTGAAGAAGAACCCGACTCACCGAAAAAATCTTTATCATCGTCGAAGAATTCATCGCCAAATGCATCGCCAAAAATACGAAAATCCCAACTATCGACGAAATCAACCGAAGAGATCTTAAACAGTTTCACCAATTCATCAATGGTGGCGGCGATTCGCCGCAAAAAGTCCTCATCGCCTGCCAAACAATCGCCTGAACTGAGGTCAAGTGCGGGTGCACGATTAATAAGCCAACTTGAGGACGCATGCGATTCCGGTGATGAGAAAGAGGCTCTGCTCTCAAACGGTCGACCAGCCAGTATACATATAATACAAACAGCATCCGGCTATACAATCATTAATAAATAATAGTTAAATTGAAAGAAATATAAATTTTACAAATACACAGATAAGTTAAAAAAAAACAAGACATTAATATCGATTTAAACACACGCCAATAGTATTAACCAATTTAAGGTGAAGTTGATATTTTTGTCAGTATGTTCACAATTTGTTTTGTTAAATTTCTCTTTTCTTTGTATCACTTCTCTTCTCACGCTCTTTTCGAGAAAGGCTTCGAATTTTAATTGTTATTATTGGAATTCCTGTTGCGTGTTTTTTTATATTTATTAAAACCAAACATAAATTAAATTGCTTTGTGCCGTGTGCCGCCTGAGGAATTGAATGTGAAGCTAGCTTTAATTGAATATAATTATTATTGTTTTTTGTTTTTTTTTTTATTTGAGTATTCATTGTTATGAAAAACAAACAATTTAACCCAAGAAAAGGCCTTAAAGATTGGTTGCTTTTTAAGATCATAAGTTCATCAATTCATTTTTTATCTAAGTATGTAATCATAGTGGTTCTATCTAATCTGAATGTGAGTTAAATTTAAATCACGTCACAAAATGCATTTTAGTTCATTAGAGTTACCTATGTAAGAGGTCAGGTTATTCTCCGATAGTTTAAATTATACAATTAATTTGTTGTGATTATCTTTGAATGTTTTAAATTTCAATTTCGCTAACACAAATCTATAAAACGTATGAAGTTTTTTTTTCAAATCGACACGTACCTACATATACTATACAAACGTACATAATGTACCACTTATTTAAAGGTAGATATTTACCATAATTGGTGCCTGCTGATGGTGATAGACAAGGTTAATTGAAATGCATTTAGAGGTACTTTCAATTTTAAATAAATAAACAATTTGAGTATTTTTATTTTTTATTTTTTAATTTCTAATTTTACTTTTAATTGAATAACAAAAGTGTAATCATTAAAGTTCAGTGTTTTTATAATAAATTATTGATATTTTGAAAACCATACACTAATCTGAGGCGTTTTAGAATGGTTTGGTTCTAGCTGTTACCAGCAATGTCAGAATTAAAAAGCACAAAAAAGTATAGTATAAAAGTAGCTAAAGTAGAAGTTGGGTCAACTGCCTACTGATGCGTCTAATCTCTTTGTTGTTATGTTTCCGACGGCTTTCATTATATTTCCAACCACACCATTGAACTCGCCACGACTAGATAAAGTGTCATCGTTTTGGTCTTAAGGCTATAAATAATAAATTGATCGTCCCACATGTCCCTGACCTTAACTCAATAAATAACTCCTCCCTGCACAAAGTGCTCCGCGAAACTTGTATGTAATAACTTCTCGCTAAAAAACGAGCTTCGCGAAATTTGTGCGTCCCCCTCCCTGACCGCCCATAACAATCTCCTCCATTCGCATCCAAACAAATTTCAAAGTTTTCAGCTGCAGTTTATTGAAAAATAGGTTTAGTAAAATATTAGTTAAAAAGCGGTTTTTTGTTTAAATATAATTAAAATAAACATTAGGCTGTTAAAAAATTGAGACATTAGATTTAGTTTTAAGTTTTGCTTGTAAGCTTATTAATAAATTAAATTAAATTTATAATCAATTACTTCCGAGTTAAACAAGTAAGCATTTAGGTATTTTCACTTTTATTTTATAATAATTTTCGACAAAAAAAAAAAAAAATAAAAAAATACACAATAATTAAAATAACAATTAAAAGACAGTGCACTTGGCTGAAAATGTCAAAACTTTAACAAATTAAAAAAAAAAAAAAAACGAACATTCTCTTTTGAGCATTTCTATTGAGTAAAAAGGAAGCGCTATAATTTAAAGAATACAATAAACTTTGCACACCATTTAAATTTATATCGCTCAGATTAGATAGACCTTTTGGAAAAAAAAATTCACATTCCAAATTGAATATAAATAACTCATTTAATATGTATCGAAAATCCTCAATTAGTAGATAATATTTAAAAAAAAATATCGTACAAATTAGAAAAACGAATTAAACAAGCAATCAAAAAATATTTTATAATATGTAAATAGGATTGAGACTATAAGTAATTGTTTATAAAAAAAAAAACAAAAATATTATTATTCCCATTGTTAAAAAATTAATAATTTTTATTCTGATATCCTAAGAAAAAGTTGTTTTGAAACCAAAACATGAAACACATCCATACACATGGGTACATAACAAAAGTCTACATTTCAAATGCACACACTCACGTAAGAAGGAGTATTTAAAAAAAAAAAAAATATAAGCAAAGACACATTCTTCACTAAAGCAGTTGGGAAATCAGTCCAATCAGAATAACCAAAAACAAAAATAAATCAACATAAAAATCCAATTCCAAACTTATCCCTTTAAAAAAAAAGCTGTACAAAATAACAAAGTTAACTTACATACATATATATACTCTTTTGATTTAGTAATTATATTATTAAACGCATGTTAAGAAGTTATTTAAAATAACATATCTTCATAATTATTTACATAAAACTTACCTATACACAAAATACAACAAAACAAAAAAAAAAACATTGAACTATTGAATTGATTCCATTATAAGCAAAATGGGTAACTTCTCAGCACAATCTCAGACTGGATGGGTAAATATTTCAAATTTAATATAATTTTTTTTCTATAATTTAATGAATTGGTTATGTTTTTTTTTTTTTTTTTTTTTTTTGAAACTGTGCACACTCAAATTTCATTGGCATTTAAATTTTATGTATTGGATCTGGGCTTGGATTGAGTTTTATTTTTAAATTTATTTATTACTTACTGACTATTAATTTACAATACGATATATTTTTGCTAAATTATTTGTTAAAGTAGTAAAGCTAAAATTGTCATTTCTGTTAGATAATTTTCGAAAAGAATCCAATTATTGTTGTTGTTTATTTTTTGTTAAGGCTATTGGTTTTGAATGGCAGGTTCGTATTTTGAAAGTTTGGGTTTTATTTTATGTATGTATGTATGCAAAAACTAACAACAATGGAAAAGGTAATTTTTATTTTTAATTAGTATGAAAAATTATAATAATTTTAAACAAAGAAACTTAAAAATAAACAATATAACAAGAAAAAAATAATTCAAACAGTGCTGTGTTAGGAAATTGAATAAAGCAAAAAATATGTTCGTCAATTACGTATTACTCTGGTCTACAAAATTTAATCGACCTTCTGCCACAGAAACCAGTGCCTACGTTCTGTAACTCTCGCATCGATAAAATCAGTCGAGAAACAATGAAAATTGAAACAAATCGTATGAGTTTTGTTCCATTTTCCATCGTTTCTCGACCAATTTTAACCATGCGAGAGTTACAGAACGTAGGCACAGACTATAGTTTTCCCAGGGTTTTTTTTTATGCCCGACCACAGAATAGCTCCACTAGGCCAGCTTTTCGCTATATTCCAATACTAAAGTAAATAATAGAAGTTTTGTAGCTATGTATATTTGAGGAATTAAAATTCGTTATGGAATAATTTATAATTTTTTGTTTAACTTTCCAATCTTATTAAACGTCTACGAGGAGTTTTGACTTTGTTGTTAGTATTCTCCTGATTCTAATTAACTGCCTAAACACAATAGAATGCTTCAACTGGAGCTAGATCTGGAACAGGCTGGCAAAAAGTTTCGTACATGCTTTTTTTACGTACCCACAACTGTACAGCTTTTTGTATATTTTAAAGAAAAACAATCCAAAAAAGTGGTGCACACACTTAGATATCCACATTTTTAATTCCGATATCTTTTCTTCTAATTTGTAATTTTTTCGTCACGGTCAATTGTTTTCTTTCTTCTAACAATTTAATACGTAAAAAGTTTAAAGTTGGTGAATTCTTCCTGCTCCGGCTGCAACTCCGATTGGAGCTACATTGCGTTGTGTTCGTAAAATTGAATCTGTGTGTATTTTAACAGCTACTCAGGCTCCGTCTCCATTGTGTTCGATAAATAGTCCCGAATACCACACTATTGTGCAAAATTTATAATTGAAGAAAAAAAATTGTGACCAAAATGAATTGGAAAGAGTTTTGTGGCCTTCCTCTATTGCGCCGTCCCTCTGGGGTGGATGCAAAATTGTTTGGGGCCGTTGCATTGGTGTTCATAAGCTCCAAATGACCCCGCCACATCAGCAGAATATGCAGACGGGAACAAAAATCACCCGGACAATTATTGTCTGAAAGCATCGAAAGAGTGTTTTGCTATTCAACATAATATGAGATATTAATCTATTTTTGTATTCGTTTGTGAGACGGTTCTAAATCTCTAAGGTTTCTCAGAATTGAATGAAGATTTCTCCAAACGTAGAACCCCCATTTAATTAGGTTTGTCCGATTTAGCTTTCAAAAAACAAAGAGTGAGTATTCGTTAAATTTTTTACATAATTGACTTCTTCCCAATATGCATATTTTTATTTGGCTTTTGAAGAATGAAAGTTGATTGATTTAATAGTTTATCTCTTTATCGTGCTTGATATGCTGTTAGAAATAAATTAATCGAATGCAAAATCAAAAAAAAAAAAAAAAACCCATGGGATATCTACATTAATGCGCCTATCTTTATATCTACTTCCTTTAAATCATATTAACCAACATTATGTAGTTCCAATTTTGCAAGTGCTAAGCATGATTTATCAAACATAGGTATACATTGTATCTACATTTACAAAGCTCCAGAATATTTTAATCCTTCAATAGTTCACAATATTGTTCCTTTTTTAAACATAATGACACGTAACAATTTTTTTCTCTAAATAAATAATAAAAAAAAAACTTGTTATATCAAAGCTTCAATATTTAATTTTTTGAATCCAAGGGTTATTTTCTTAAATGCAAAGTTGCTCTGTGCGCGCTTAATTTCACCCAAAACGTGTTTCAAAATTTTCAAATCAAAGCAAACAATTCAAATATTTTTCATTCGATAATCTCGCAATTCTTTTTTGAAAATAAAAAAAAAAACCTATTCCAGACGACATACCAATCCAGGGTGATGATCCACATCTATTGCAGTCGCAAACTCAAAATCAGCCGCCAGCTTTGACGAGTATAACCGAAGAGAGCGGCAGCGACCAACAGCAGCCCATAAGCAGTCGAAATTCTATTATACGAACTAGCAAAGAAGGCATCAAGGCTCAAGCTCACAAGGCTTTAATTGCAGGCTTCAAAAAATCGAAAGACAAAGATAAAGATAAAGAAAAGGAGAAAGAGAAGGAGAAGGAAAAAGATAAAGACAAAGATAAGGACATTAAGGCGAATCTGCATAGAAATGGCAACATCAATGCCGAACCCAAAGAAGTACCCAAACCTCCAATTCGCAAAGATAAACACGCAAATCGTAGCTCAGTTATTCAAGTTTCTCAGGATTCAACTGTTGTCGACTCGTTTGACAAAAGTCCTGGTCCGAACATCAAAGCTGGCAAGCACTTTGATTCCAGTAGTAGTCTCAGCAATATAACCGCTTCATCCGCCACTACCTCCACCGCCGAACTGGTTCCAATGCAAACCATGCTAACCAATGGCAATTTCAATGACAGCGATCTGACCAACGCTTCCATAGACACAACCTGTGATGCAAGTGATTCGTTAAACTCGGGAAATAGCATAGATTTGTCCAAACAAAGACCGATTTTACCAGTTATCAGTGCTATTGGTGATCAGGTGCAAAATAGCCAACTGTAAGCGCGCTTATATGTATGTATAAGTCAGACAGACTGGTCTCGTGCTCGTCAGGTTGTCGCATAATAGTTGCTGAATAATAATGAAACAAACTTCTTCCACGGTATAGGCTTTCAAAAGTCCACTTATTTACGTAATTGTGTATTGGTAAGTTGTTAAGATATATGTATTTACAAAAAATTGGTATTTTTTTTTTTTAATTTCTAAAGTTGGCAAGGGAGTGCGATTTGTTTTGTTTATATGTCTGTCCCGTTAGTGTTGTGTTGTTTAGTTTAAAACAAATGTATACTACGCGTAGTGCCAATATAATTTATAAGATTGAATTATTGGTCTGCATACTAAAAAAATGATGGCAATATAATTTTTAAGATTAAGTAAAACTAAACAATACATTTTTAAGTCTTTTTTTTTTTAAGGCCAAGTTTATAATAAAATATCTTCTTTATCTATTTTTATAATATTGTTGTTTTGTTATGTTATTACAAAATTCTTTTTATAAAAATCTTTCAGTCAGAATTCAGTTAAATTATTGTGGTTTTCTAAAAATGTAAAACTTTACCCTCGAATTAATTTAATATCATGGAATAAAAAGTTTATTAGCTGAGAAATTGAATAGTTACTGTGGAGAGCTATATGTCACCATCTGATCAGGCGATCAGCGAAGAGAACGGTTGTACTTGGTGAAGCAATTAACTGTCAGTTTTCAATGATCAATGGGCAGTCGGACTCAATCTTCCCAATCTAAACAGCGTCTAGTGGACTTTTAATGATCTTACATTGGGAAGGAATAAATTCAAGTCAAGTATTTTCCAACCAATGTTATAATATTATTCCTGTAAGTGGATGTGTTTATCGTGGTTTGCATAGAACAGATAATAAAAGTAAATTAGGGTTGGGTATATCGTATATCTCATAGTTAGTTTTTTTTTTTAAATTTAATTGTATACTGATAAACGCTCTTCTGTATATGGTGGTAGGACAGCCTCAAGAAATGTGAATTTATTAATTTATGAAATTTGTTAATTGAATAACAAGTCAGTATTATGACAAAGTCGCTTAACTTAAGCGCGGCGTGAATTACCTTTTTATCATCGGTAGTTTGAATAGAAAAGTCAAATATTTTTTGTCATGGCGTCGTCGATGTCATATTTTATACCCACATCAGTCAGAGAGCATTTTTGGTGCAGATGAAAGGAAAATATTTGTATGCAACACGGATGGTCTATCTAATAGAAATGGCGAAGTACGCATGAGTAATTTTCAATGGAACCCACAGTATTAATTTCCTTACAAATCTCATCTACTCCCCATGAAAGAACGAGTAGTTGGTAGCAGTAGATCATCGGTTGCATCTACTCGTGAGTAGTTTGCCACCTTCAAAGAAACGAATCTATACAAAAAATAGATAGTAAATTGCACTGAACGCACCCAATTTACCTTTTATTCCACTATGGAATAAAAAGAATGCATTCAAAATATGAATGAATACAACAGAATGACTATCCGCAATATTTCTGTGAGTAAAGAAATGCAAAATGCATATTCCGAATATTCCGAATGAATAAAGAAACACACCTCCTTATTCGCAGTATCAACAGTTTTTATAGAAGGAACGGAAATGTATCTATAATTTTGTGAAAATTTCCGACATTTTGATATGTGTCGTCTTTGAACTGATTTCGCACACAGAATAAAATTGACATATTAAAAATGAAACAATTGAAAAAAGAAACAATTTTGGCGGACAATTTTGACTTCACGTTGTAAATCAACTTATTATGTATTATAAGTAAATCTATGCATAACATTATTATTCAAAGTAAATAACAGACTCAATTGCCGTTACACAATTGCTAAATTCATACATTTTCAGATAGTTATTGATACCGAATTAATGTGAATTAAAAAAGCTGCCAACTTCAAGTTCTTAGTGTTCAAATATAAGTTTTTATAGCAGTTGCAGTGTAGGGTCACTGCTATTTTGTCCTGAATGAATGCAATGCAAGAATTTAAGATTCTGTTAAAAAAAAAGATTAATTTTCTTCTAAACATTTTAAATTATAAATAACCACGAATTGCTTTTTGTTTACGTTTTATATTTTATGTTCCTATAAATCTTATTTTCTTTTATCTACATACTTTGTTCCTAATAATTATTATCATTTTTGTTTACATTTTCCTATCTTAATCGCACTTCCTCAAACTTTATTCTCAACCTTCAGACTAAAAACATTAATCCTTAAAAATAATTGTTGGCAATAATTTTTGATTAAAACCAATGTATCCAGTTTGTCTTAAAAAATATATATAAAAAAAAACAAAATTATAGGACTAAAGAAAAAAAAAATCACAAAAAAAAGAAACGATATTCATTTTTATTAACTCATTTTAACTGTAATGTTATATATAAAGAACTGTTGCAATGTATTATTATATATTATTGTATATTATATTAAATATCTATAAATTACTTAAAGGAAACAGAAATTCTAAAATAATTCCAACATTAAAATATTTATGTATATTAATCAATGAAACTGTACCAATATAACTTAAAAAAAAAAGAAGTCATCTTTTGTAAATTAAATAAAATTCATTTTGTATATAGTATACAATCCAACTCTGCAAGATTTTCAGATAATTTTTGTGTTAATCGTTTATCGTAATTGGTTCTAGGGTTGCCCTCATTTAAATATATACAACAAAATAGTTTCAAAATCGATCTTAGTATTTAACTTACTAATAAGGCCCACTAGCACGAAATTAACTAAAGACCGTAAAATGCTATTTTTAAAGCTGAGAATAGTTTATCCATATTTTTAGACATTTTACTGAAAAAAGATACTAAACATCAGCCCTATTATGTGTGCATTCATACATATTTAAAACTGTTTCCTTTCTTGCGACGAGTTTTTTTTGATCTGAGTTGGAATCTCGATGTGATCTTATAGATAGATGATAAAACAAACATCTACAAAATGTTGAATATCTGATGTACATAAATCTAGAAAAAAAAAACGTACAAAGTACAAATTTGGCATGATGGGTTTTGATCTCGGAAAACATTTTTGTAGGCCAATACAAATAAATACTTTTTTTCATCTGTCAAAACGAGAGCTTTGTATGCATAGAAACCCCTTAAAAAATAATCATATGGCTTTTCGATTGGAGTCAGAATGGCAGTTCTTGTTCTGAAAAGAAGAGAAATTTGCTCCTGGTTTTGTTTTCAGAATCATTCCAGAAGGTTTCACACGTATCAAATCGTTCTACCGGTGGCGAAATACTCATGAGTAGGTACGTTGCTAATCATTTCCAATGGAACACACTGTGAGCACAAGTAGTTGGTTGTACTAAATCGTAGTATGGACTGTTTGCATCAACTCATGAGTAGTTCGCCACCTCCAAAGGAACACGGCTACTAATGGTCTTTTCGATTCTGAATCTGAATCTCAGTTTACTTTTTCTGAAAAGAAGAGAGAATGCTTATGAATTTCATTTCAAAATCGATACCGGATTACCAATTGAAAAAAACCATCATTTACAAATTACAACAGTACGCCCCTCAATATACGTTCATAAACAAACGGTAGTGCATACACCGCTACTATTAGTTTTCTTGGTTTCCATGACGACTGACCAAATATGGACGTGCCGAAAAAAAACGCTTGTGTTATTCTCATTAACCTTACTTTTCAAACAGAAGTTTACGAATATAGCAATAATAAATTTGAACATTCATGTTATTCAATGTTTTATATAGAGTACAACCAATTTCAGGTCGTTTTCGTAAGGACGTTCGAAGTACTCCTTTTTCACTCCCACTACTCCAAAAGACTTCGATTGGCTGTTCCAAATAATGTTTTCGAAGTGTTTTTCTGTTCCCAATAATTGATTGGAACCCAAAAGAAATGGAACAATCCAAAAATCCAATCGAAATCGACATCAGAAAAATGTTAGATCTGTAGAAAAAGGGGGTTTGCTAACCAATGTTGTTTCAAAAATATGAAAAAGTACTTAGCTATTACAAAATGAATTAAAACCATAATGTAAATATAATTATATGTGATTTAAAAATTCGAAAAAATCAATGTTTTATTTTAAATGAATTCTTTTTTAACAGAGATGATTTTTGATACTCTGTGTAAAACACTTTTAGATAGATTTTAATATTTGTACCTACATACATACATATTTTAATTTCTTTTGATTTAATAAGAATATTTTATCTATATTACATAAATTATCTCTTATGATTATACATAATTCAAATGAAATATTCAAGTTAATTGTGTTATTGTTGTATTTAAAATGGAAACATAATGTATGTATATCTATATTCAATTTGGAGATGTTGTATTTAAAGATTCTTTGTAAAAAATCAATTGTTAAACAGTCATTTTGTCATCTGCAGTACACTGGATGAATGCCATTAAAATGTTTTAAACATGCATAACTGTATTATTACTACATTTAAATTTTTAAAAAAAAGGGAATACATATATTACATACATTTAAAAGAATTCATTTTATTTAAAAATATACATAAATACATAAAACACACTTGGATTTCAAATAAAAAATTGCATTTATTGTTATTGATATTTTATGATATCTAAAGGTTCAAATCCGGTAAGTTTGTAAAAAAAATAAATAATATTTATCCCTGGAGATACTATTGTATGGCTTAAGCAGACAGATTTGTAGATGCACTTAAGGCAGAAACAGACTTTTCGTATTTGTGCGAATGCGCATTCTATTTACAAGCATTTGCCATTTATGTGCGTCAAAATAATTCTTGAACTAGATAAATCATTCTGAATAATCTCAGCAATGGAAAGAGATAGAAACAAACGGATAAATAAATTTGAAAAGAGCGTCCCTGAAAACTGGCTTACCTATTTACTTTAAAAGGTGTATTTTGGATTTCGGGATTCTTTCAAATCACCCACACTTTCACTTAAACAGTTTTTATGGGTGACACGATTGAAATCTAAAATCGAAATATAAAAACAAGTTTCGGTTAAAACTTGTTCTAAGAGCCTCGAAACTAGTTTTGACAGAGCTTCTATCTTATTACATAGATTTAAAGAATATTCCCTCTAACTCGTAATCGGAAATTTTGTTGTAGATAGGGCTTTTACGAAATAAGGGCGAAATACTTGTTGTGAGCCAACGCCCAACGAGAAATCATGCATATTTAATTTGATTACGGAACTTCACCAAATAATCATGCCGATTATGGAATTCGCGGTGATTCGCAGTGCTGTGTTCTCTTTTCTTTTCATGCCGAATGAGTAAAGAGGAACGAGTGAACTGCACTGCGAATCCAGAATTTCGAATTCCATAATCGACATGAATATGAATAATTTAATATTTTTTTTTTTTACGATGACAAGCAGTGTTGTATTCCACAAATTAAATGTTTTTGACGATAAGAAAAATGCATTTACGATGACTTATTTTCTGATTGAGACGAAGAGAATGTGAGTCGTCATCAATACCCGAGGTGCAGCCATGCTGTAGTGGACGAGATGTGAAAACGAACTTTCCAGCGTGTTGTGGATTTAGTGCGGAAGGAACCCCATCAGTTGCCAACACCTCATTTACCATCCATGATTTGATTAGACTAAATGCCAAATTGTCCCGCACTCTTCCACTAATAAATAGTTTTGAAACTCTTTTTGGGGCCCAATTTCGCAAGTTTGAATAATTTTCCATGTACACTTTATTAAATTCACGCTCATAATAACGGTTACTTAATTTGGGTACCTAACACGTTACCCGTCATAAAATTTTTACCCTACTCTACAGAAAAAAACTCATGCCATCAGAATTTGGACCCAAATTTCTAGATTAATCCGAAATTAGTTTTAGTTATTTGAATCTTATAAAAAAAAACTTAGGTACTTTAAGGACCGATTTTTTCAACATTTTAAACTTGAAATTGTGAAAATTTGTGGAAAATTGCGAAAATTTGTGAAAAATTTCACGCTACTAAACTGGACCTATTGAGTAACAAATATTTTTAAAATTATATCGTCGAATTTTTAAATATTCCTGATCAAAATAACTATCAATGGAGTGACTTTTTGAAACATTTATTACACTGTGGCGTGTAGGTCTTTTAAAGAAATTAAGTGTTTTTTATACTGTATGTATGTAAATATATTTCTTTACATTTTTTTGTCCGTTTGACCGTTTGCTATTTTCAAACTTAAATACATCATTTAAAATAACCTGATGATAAATGAGGTGATATTCTTATTCTTTTCCTTGTAATTTGTAATTGTCATTTTCAAGCTCTTTGACTATCAATATTAGAGCTATAGCAAATCGTATGTATTTGTTACATTTGTTGCATTTTGCAATTCAGTACCGATTAACGAAACTTTACTACCTTAAGAATGTTGTTACTCGTACAATATCGTTACTCGCATGATACCATTCAACAAATATCAATAATACCATATATCGCACATTCAGTATGTGTCGCATATACGAAACGAAATTGGACTATGATGGTATTAACACTAGAAAAAATGTGTTATCAACGATCCATACCAAACATTTCAACTAAACTATAGAATACAGGGCCCGTATTACGAATTACGATTAGCGTTTCTGTTTTCGAACTTGTAATGCAAAAGGCAAGTAAAACGCTAAATTCAACTGCAACTTCTGAAACTATATTTATTTTAGAAAACAAACAAAATAAATATGACCAAACTAAAGTCAAATCTATGTATAATTAATTAAAAAAAAACTATTTTAAATATTGAATATGTACATATGTATATGTAATAGTTTTCTCTTAGACAGCTTCGGCGAAGCCAATACGGTTTTTGTGTAAATCAAACTCAGTATAAAACTTGCCAAGGAAAACATCTCCGAAAATCCAAGTGTTTTTACCAAAGCTAGAGTGACCCATTTCAAGGAATGCAGTAATGCATTTATCATTACCTATGTTAAAAGCATAGTCTTTGCCTTCAAGGGTAAATAATTCTCTACCCAAAACAAAGTTGATTACTGGTAGTTGAGAAATCCGCTTACAATTGATAGTGTAGAACCGATTTGATGTTTTAGACGCACCAATAGCATTGTTAATTGCGAGTATATCCTTATGTGGTCCTTTTATCAAACTGTTGCCGGTATCAATAATAGCTTTGCAGCCTTTTTTACAAAATCTTACTTGACCAATTGATCCTGAATCCATTTTTAACTTCCAAAATCCACCATTTTGTACCGGGAAATATTTAAAATTCCCTTTGTAATATTTTTTGTCGGATCCCCCAAAAATGATTTCCCCACCTTCTTTACTATTTGTTTTTCTGTTCAAATAAAAAGAGAACATTGGGTAATGTACCAACCTTTGTGTGTAAATATTATAGAACGGAGGAACTACCCTATCGACTGATTGGGAGCTATAACTCCATCGAAATTGCCTCGGTCAAATACACTTTCAACTTCAGCAAATGTCTGTTGCCTTATACCGACTCCCGCAATCGTGATATTGTCAGTGGACAAGTATCCAGACATGGATCCAGAGCCATACTCAATAGAGAATGCAGAGCCATTCTTGATGTAAGTCGATGATTTGCTGGCGTCGTACTTGTTGCGCCTCAAACCAGCGTAATTTGAATTTCTAGAATTTTGCGATGGAACCCAGAGGTTGGATGATCCCGTATCAAATAAGACCTTGAATTTCTGTGGTGGGGTTCCAATGGTTATGTCCCCATAATACTGCATATTGATATAGTTGTAAAGATCCTCTGGAATACCATCATCAACTTGTCGAGAGATATTCAATTTAAGATTTTCATTTTCAGTATCTACTTTAGCTAAATGTGTCCTTGCTAATTTGAATTTATGAATTTTCACGCGTAAAAATTTTGAAGAGTGGGCTGCAACTATTAGGCAGAATAAAAGAAGAGTCAGCTCAGCTTCAGCATAGTGGATATGCTTCGATATCGGAATATATCCTAAATAATATTTTTATTAGTGAAATGCGTTTAAAATTATTAAATCTTAACGTACCGTTATAAGAAAACTTAAACCACCTCAACGTTTCTTTGTGCAATGCAAATTGCTACTAAATGGGTTGTCGATTTCATTTGCTAAGCTTACATGATTCTAGAAAATGGAATTCATTGTGATTTTTGATAAGATCTTTGTAATCAGAAACATGAGAACACTATAGATTGGTAATTACAAACCTTGCATCATTGAATAAACATATATAGAAGGTGACACTCGGGGAAAACTCCACCAAATATTATTATTGGGTGGTGTATTCAATTTGAAATATTTCCTTAATTCTTTATAAAGTCGTTTATTTGAAAAGGATTTTTTCAGTTTTGTTTGTGGAATTTCAATCAATTACTATGGAAACGGTTGTTGTTTTTCTTTCGTATGATATTCAGAAAGTGTGTGTATTACTATGAAAACGAATGTATTTGTGTTTTGTTTGAAACAAACATTTTTTTTTTTTAATTAGCTAAATACATATGTATGCATGTAGATGAAAATTATTTTCGTTAACGTTTTCAATTCATGTAAAAATTATTTAAATCAAAAAAGGGGTTATAGTTGTTCATGATATGAAAGCTCCATTGTTTAGATACAATATTATAATTTTACGTCTACTGATCTGATTGTCAAGGTTAAGATCTTAAAATGCAGGAAATAAAAGAAGCTACATTCTAGGACCACTTTATTTAAGCTATGGAAAGGAGGGGTATTATGGGATACACAGTATTTTCAAACTGTGGACTGCAAGCTAAATTAAAAAAAGTTCAAGTTCATGTTAAATACTATACAGCCCCAAACAGTTAGAAAGCTAAAAAAAATAATATAATTACTGCCAGGTTTGCAATTACATATTTACATAGTGTACCGTTAAATTTAGTAAAAATGGATTAGAATTAAATGTTTTAGTTCGTTAAATTATAATTACGCGAATAATACCGAACGACAACGAAACTCTTGTCTGTCTAAATTTATTTACATGGTGATTAATGAGAGTTTGGGAGAGCCTTAACGCTTATTTTGATTAGGTATAGATAAGTTTACAACCCAATGGGATAAAGTACCTACATTTTTGATTTTTGCTCATACATATTCTTAGCCAAATTTGAATGAAAGATTCTTTTCAATTGTTAAAGATTTTTATTAAATCCTTTGCAAATAAAGAATTTATGAACATATTTTTTTTTGACTAAATTGATAAATGAAACATTTTAAAAATCAAGGCAGTTAAAAAAATGTGTATAAATGGTCAAGATTTTGATTCTAGACCTTTTTTTGTGTGTTAACTTTGCGTTGAATTTACATTTCACTAAAGTTAAGTAAGTTGATATAAACTTTCTTTGTGTTCTTTTGATGTTCCAAATGGAAATCAAGTGCATATGAAAAACTGAAAATTTTTGGTTTGCTATTGTTTTTTTAAGCAATAATTTTGTCAGAAATTTGAAAAGCTGAAAATTCGGGGTTTAAGTTCAAGAGAATATTGTGGGGTTTTTCAAATTTGTTGAGATAAGTAGTGTTGATCTAAGCTTAAAAACCGATTGGATTCGGAAATTTGTATTAAATTAATGTAATTTTTTCATTATGGTTAGTGGCTAAATATATCGTTGGCAAAGAATAACTAGGTAGTATGTCGAAAATGATGCGTAGCTTTCAATTAAGACATAGAGATATGTTTCGCTGCATGAGTAAAGCTGCACATCTATTTTGATGTTCTGTTTTTCAAATCGTGTCGGCCCCAACGGCTTAAATTATCGGGTTGATTTAGCACAATAATAAATTAATAACATAAGATGAAACAAAATTAAATCGAAAAATGAAGATAAAGCTGCTTGTGTTAGACGATAAATTTACATATTTTTCTTGAGTAAACACTTTAAGGAACAATATAGAATGCACAAAGTTCAGCTTGTTAGAGTTACATAAAAATGTAAAAATTGGAGATAAAGGCAAAAAATTGAATATATTTTAAGCTTATCAATTTCCCTTTATCTCCATATTTTTGTGTTATTCCAACAGGCTGAACTTTGGCGTTTTATTGTTCCTTAAAATCTTTACTTTATAGAGTATACTTCATGCTCCCCCATTTTTACCGTTAATTGCTTCAATCGATTTATGTATCCTATTTCCTAATTGTCGGGGCTCAGAATCTTAACGAATTTGTATTGTACAAAAAAACGTTTTCGATATAACGAATGCACTCTAGACATATTATATCATTGGTTATACTAGACCACTGTATTTGAAAAAGTATAATTTGACGGCCTCTTTCATCTTAAATAATTCTCTTTAAACTTTCTTAACGCACGTTTATTTGTTTATTAAGATTTAAATATAAGTTAAGACAGTTTACGGAGCATTGGATTTATATAAAACAAAAAGTAATTATATTGTGAAGACACGATGTCAAAAAATATTATCCGTTGCGAATTACAATACTTAACTACCTTACTCACAAAAAACATCTTTCTCAAAAATCAAAATGTACAAATAACAACACAAAATTGAACCGTCACTTGACAATAAAAAAATAAACAGATAATTAAGTCTCTTACTAGTCAACGTAATACATAACGTATAAAGTTTTCAATCAAACTTTTCTGAAATACATATTTTTCAATATGCAAAACAAATCTTCACCTTAGCTTGAAATCTTCATGTAGACAAAAATTTAAAAACAAGTACATATTAGTCAAAAGGCATGAGGCTTCATTTAAAGATTTGAACCTCTCCAGCAGAGGCCTATTCCACATAATTACATCACATACACCCATATATTTTCATTAAATAATGTGTAATTGATTTATTTCAAAAATAAAAAAAAAATATTAATTCAATTAATTCAAATCGTTGCTGTGGCACTGGGTTACTATTTATTGGCCAAGACTATTTTAAGACCTTGGCCACAAATAAGGTGAAAATGAAAAAAGCTCTGGGCCGAGCGTCAAAGAAGCAAGCTACGCCACTGTGCCTTTTAAAATATCAAATCCAGACAATAGCTTTGCAACAATTATTAAGTGTTCCCGATCCAATAAAACAAAGAAGAAAATAAACACAACCATTTACAGCTTAAGAGATTTTTATTTTAATGTCTTTACGATACATCGTTTAAATAAAAAATAATTTTTTTTGTTTATCCATTTCTAATAGCTAAACGATAATAATATATATTTTTTTTTTATTTGTTTTAGCAACTACAATTTATTTTTTTAAGTTCCTAAATTTAATTTATCTTTGTTGGTATATTTTTGTTACAGTAAAATGTCGGGTCTGTATTTTAGGAAATAATTTCTTTTGTATGCGTTTACATTTTAAAATGTAATAAAAAAAATCTGTAAGTAATGGTTGATTATAAAATTAAATTAATCTGCGTTCGATTTCGCATTTTTCTTAGAAAATATTTTGTATGCAACTGTTTTTGTTTTCAGGGGAGACAAGACGATTCTTCTTACGGACGAATGTTTTTGACAGGATTTACAACTAATCTTCGACCTCCTCGTTGATGGTTGTGGTCGTGTAGTGGCCCCCCTGCGGTGAGTAATGTGACTGATGTGCCGAACTTGTTGCATGAATTTCCGTCGGGGCTCCATGACAATCTACCGAGGATATAACAAATGTTTGTGGCTGCTGTTGCTGCTGACTACTCGTAGCAACTATAGTTGCCGCTTGACTGCTTGTCCCACTGTGTCTTAGGGGATACATGGTGGAACGAGAAACGACAGGAACAGGAGCTCCACTCATGGCATACGGTGCTGGATAGGGGTACTTGAGCTGTTTCATTTGGCCTTCGAAGAGTATATCGTAGATGATCTTCTCAGCGTATATAGCCTGCTGGGGTTCCATGTTGCGCACCTTGTGCGCAACAATCTTTCCAAACATCGAGAAGTTGTCCTCGGGTTGGGTTTCGGGAGCATTCATTTTGCTGCACGCCAGCGTGAGCAGTTTCTCAAAATCACTGGACGTGCAATCGATTTTCACCTTCTTCGACGCCGGAGGAGACGGATCCTGAGCAACTTCGTAGGTCTCGGTGGCGTTGGTACTTAGCTGAGATTGGGATTTGTTAGAACAAATCGAGATCGTTCTCCGTCGGATTGCCGAGTGTTGCACCCCACCACCGCCACCATCCGAAGTTTCGCTGCCCTGCTTCGGAACAGGTTGGATTGTAATTGACGAAGGTAGTGCAATCTGGGTTGCCGAGGTATTGTGAACTGAATTTGAGAGATCCTGATGAATTATTGTCGTTGTCATCGGTGCTGAGGGTGCGGAGCTACTGACTGACGTAATAATAGGTGTCGTGTTATGGGATTGGGCAGGAGGCGTGGAGGATGTCGAATGGGGAGGTGCCATGCGGATGTAGTTCGTTTGAATGGTCTCTATCGGCTTGGACGATTGGTTGACTGGCCAAATGATCTTGTACCCCTCCTCTTCCTCGTCGCTGTGTTGCACATCCGTGTGGTATACCACTCCCCCGGAATCCTTGACTGATTCTTCAACCACGGATATGTCCTCTGAGTGGCAATTCTGAGACTCTTCTTGTTGTTGTAACTCCTCGTGTTCAATTTGCTGGTGTTCATTTTCGTCTTGGTCCAGTTCAATGATCTCCTCCTCTGGCTGTTGCTGTTCTTCGCCCCCATTTGAGGTATCTATGGTTTCGATTGTTATATCCATTTGCTCGGGCTTTATAACTGGCAACTTGTTCTTGAAGACAGGTGGGCTTGCCTTCCGTGTGATGACTTTTGTCATCTTCATTTCCTTCAGTTTCTCGGCCAGCTTTATACGATTCGCGGGCTTCTCTTCCTCCATCAGAAACATTAAACTCTCAAAATACCTTCGTTTGGGGCAATACGATTCCTCCTTGCCAGATTTGTTGTTCTTGCATTCGGTGTACTTCTTTAGTTGGTGTCGGAATGCACACCGCAAATTGTTGATCTTCTGCTTGGTACGTTCAATGTTGTAGAGTTCTCCGTGCTTGGATGCAACTTCTATCAATTTCATATAAGCTTCTTGACGACGAGTGCGATTCTTATAGTTTGTCGAATTGGCCTTCCACAAACATGGTTGGTTTTTGTATTCTTCAATAAAATCATCTATGAAGTCGTTTGTAGACATTCTGGCGCGGTGAATGCAGATTGGGATTGGAAATTGCTTTTTATTAAATGTGATGCGTTTGCTTCCGTTTCTGGGTGCACTTTTCACTGAAAAAAACACTCTGGAACACTTAAATTGTTTAATTGAATGTGTGGAACATTTTTCTCACTTATTAAATGCAGTTATTCCATAAAAACTTTAAAGAAAAATTAAAACAAAACAATAAACAGATATACACCGACGGTGAAGCGAAGAGGATTTTTATTCGCGGCCATATATAAAATGACGTTTGTGACAGTTGATGAAAAAATTGACGCTCTTTTGTTTTTTTTTTTTTTTTGTTGTATATGGAATAGCTGAACACCGCTGTACAAGTTTGATTGTTGAGATTGGAATGCAAGTTTTTTTTTTAAATTTCTTTTTATTTTTACTCTTTTTTTGTTTAAGGGTATCAATTAACTTTCGTTAGAAATTATTCTGTTAAGATAATTACATCAATTTAGATTTTGGGGTGTATTTTTGTAATAGGACGTTTTTGATTTCGATTGATTAAAAATATACAGACGAAAGCTTTTTGTGGATTGTGGATATGCTAAGAATTCACACTGCACAAAAGAAATTAATGGACGGTTGGTTTTGGTGCGTAGACTCATGTTGTATTCCATTGGTCTTCCGTGTAGTGCCACTCATTGTGGTTTATTCTAGTTTATTAGGTATGCGTAAATGAAATGTCAAGTCAAGAATTTGAAAGTATGCTAATTTTAGTTTGGTCTCACTACTTTTTGTTCTCAATGGAATAAAAAAAATCGTCTTCCCAAATTTACACACACTACTGAACGTTGGCATTTCAATAAAATGGCTTCTTAATTAAAATTTATTACACAAGTAATTCAAAGAAAAAAACTTTATGCTTAGGTACATATACATACATACATATTATGTATGTATAGGAACAATTAAGAAAATCTAGATCACTACAAATATGTGAAAATTTTCACAACATATTATAATTTATAACAGAAAAGTACATCTTCGGGACCGTTGCCTAGCAGTTGTGAAATTTCAATTTTTTACTGATCCAAGACTTCTTTTTCTGTGCATTAACATGGGTTTCCACGAATAAAATCGTAATGTTTATCAGACAAAGCGATGTATCCATCGAAGCGGAAAGCTTTGGCGAGGTATTCGTTTGCATTTCTAGTCCTTCATTTTAGTTCATCAGCGTAAGTTATAATTTATTTTAATTTATACCTATTAAGTCAAACATTTTTGGCCTTAGATATTATATTTAACTGTTATCCCCATATTAAATAGCGAGTTAGGTACAAATTGTTCTTCACAAAAACGAATGTCTGCACACTGAAGTTAATTAACTGCGACTAAAGTGCAGTTTACAGTTCCCATACAAAAAAAATTTAAATTATTCAAAAACAAAGATGTATTGTAAGCTATGCTTAAACCCAGCAAACATTTTCTGAAGGTTCAGACTTTCTTCACCAAAAATGATTCCAATTAAGTGAATGAATTGTGAATGTTCATTTAAGAGAAGGGATTCTGAGTAAATACCTTCATTTAAATGAATCATAATGCAATCATATTTATGATTCAGAAAAGATAAAGAAATAATCTTATAGACTCTTATATACATTCATTTAAATTAAGTTTAAATGAAGATCATAAATCATTCACAAAAGCGATTCTTATCGGTGCCCAGGTAAAAGAATTCAAATTGCATCATAAGTGAATTCTTTTCCGGTCAGGTTCTTCACTTTTGTGATTTATTTATGATTCAATTTTGAATTAAAATGTTTGCTGGGAACCAACTAACCGAAGAAGGTGTTTTGCGAACAATTAATTTATTTTTTTTTTTTGAAAAAAGTGAAATTATTACTGCGCATACAAAATATTCCAATTATTGGTAGTTTTAAGGGAAAAAAGGAAGCAGAACTCTTATAGTAAAGTTTGAGTAATTATTATTCATATTGATACAAGAAACAGAAAAAAAAAATAAATGGTTAATTTATTGTTTAAATATTAATGGATTTTCGCTATTATACACCTGAAATTGGCCCACTTGAACTTGAAGAAAAAATATATAGGTATACATAATGTACGTAAGTACACAAAAATAGGTTAGGTACGTATTTAGAATAATTTTCAATCATTTATAAAAGATTCCCACCTAGCCCTAGCATGGGGATTGAACTTACACTTTAATTTTGCAGTTAGTGAATCAACTTTCAATTTGAATGACATTCGGATTTCATCTGTAAAAAAGACTCCGAAGAAGAGAAAAGACATTTATTTTGTATCTATGTATTTATATTTACAGTGCGTTTATCTAGGTTAAAAAAAAAAAAAACAATTCAAAAGTCAATGTTAAATACTGATGATTTCTCATACCCGAGAACGGTATCATTCGCTCGTTGGTATTATATTGGTCCATGATCTTGATATCCTCGTCGCTTAGCTTAAAATCAAAGACTTTAAAATTCTCTTCGATTCTATTTTTACTTATCGACTTTGGAATAGGCACTGTTCCGATATCAATCAAATATCTTAAGCAAACCTGAGCGGGTGTTTTGTTGTATTTTCTGGCCATTGCCTCTGCAGTAGCATCATAAATAAATGGTGGCCATTTCAGGTCTGGTTTAGGTCGTGCTAATGGGCAGTATGCTGTCACGACGATGTCTTTCTGACGGCAGAATTCAATGAGCCTTTTCTGATTGAATCCAGGATGACATTCCACTTGGTTGACTAATGGCTTGATACGGCAATTCCTTAACACCCGATCAATCTGTTCGCTGTTGAAATTGGATAGCCCTATGCCACGGACCAGACCCAGATCGACCAGCTTCTCCATTTCTTTCCAGGTGTCTAGATAGTCGACGTTCGTGAGTTGACCACTGCCATGAACATTACCATCACCGTTGTAAACTTGACCCACTGGGAAGTGTAACAAGTACAGGTCGATGTAGCCTAGGTCCAGGTTGTTCACACTCAGCTGACATGCGTGCTGCACCAATTTGGGCTCATGATGAATACCACCCAATTTGGTGACGACAAAGACGTCCTCTCGTCGAATCAACCCCTCGGCGATTTTCGACTTAATAGCACGTCCAACTTCTGATTCGTTTTCGTAAACGAAGGCAGTGTCGATGTGACGATAGCCACAATCGAGTGCATCTTTGCAAGCTTTTTCAGCTTCAGATTCATAGGAGCGCCACGTACCAAGGCCAAGAACTGGCATTTGTTGCCCATTGCTTAGTGAGATTGTGGGTGCCAGAATAGGTGCCATTGTGAAGTTGCTAGTATATGTATAATATGCTCTCTGTTCAACTATTTACAAAGCAATGATCAAAAAGTTTTTGATTCACAATGAAAAGATATTAGATATGTTTATGAAAAAATTACTAACCAAAAAAACCCAGCACAACTATCTTATAAATGATGCAAAACAACAAGCACCTGAACTATGAGCTTTTTTTATGATGTCATGGGTCGTGACATGAATTGTATCCCTCATCATTTTGTCCATTTCGATTCCCAAGGTAGCAAACCAGTTTTCACTTTTTCAGCACTAGTCTCAAGTCTGTTTGGTAACTTGAAATTTCTTGCAAAGTTTCACAATTTGTTTCCAAGAACCATGAAAAAAAAAAAAAAAAATTGCAAAAATTCGTGAGAAAGTTCAATTTCCCAAACAGACCTACAGAACAGGCTTTATATCCAGGGTTGCCATATTCATCACAAAATGTGGGCACAATAGACAGCCGTACATCAGCATCGTGTCGTGGCAAAAAGAACAGAAAACGCGATTTGATTTATTTGTGATCCGTAAGGATCATCGAATGAAAATAAAACGATACGAATCTTAGTGACAGGTGTGTTGTATACCTATCTCTTTTTTCCTTGCGTTTGTTTATTTTCTTTACACTGTCTTTTTTCTTTACACTACCGTTTATTTTTAATAACCATTTGCAAAGCTGAGAAGCAAGAGCAAGGATAACGACATAAGCCCTTTTTAATCCCAGAAATTATCCATTAGATCCTGTTCATATTTTTAAGCTATGAGATCACAGTTTTTCTGAACCTAGCTGTCTTGAAAGTCTGGTAAGCCTAGCCTGCTGACAAATTTACATGTATTCGACAGCCATGCACAAACCCATTTTGTTATTTGTGGAGCTTTGTAGCTTTTGAAGCTTCGTGCTTTTAGGGGGGTTCACATTCAACGACGTGTCGTTCGACCTAGGTCGTTTTGCTAGCGTTCACATTCAACGACTATCTTACCGACATCATTTTCAAGAAAATTTTTAGAGAGCCAACATGCTGCGAATTTGGTTATTTACACCAATTCTACTGCATCCATTTAATTTTTTCCGCTTTCTTTTTGTTGTTTACTTCGATTGTAAACCATTTTCTTCAAATCTTACTTAAAAAATAGAAAAAAAGATGTAAAATTGAAATCATCGGTCGTTCGACTAGAGTTCACATTTACTACAGCGGTCGTCCGACAGAGAAAATTATTAAAAAAATTGAACTACAAACTAAGTCGATCAACGGTCGTTCGACTGGTGTTCACATTACAAAAATCTGACATAACGACACGTGTTGATGAACATGTCGTTGAATGTGAACCCCCCTTTTGGAAGAATTCGTTTCAAAGGCTAGCAAATGCCCAGCGCTTTGGTTTATTTTCGTCTATTTTTTGTCTTTTTCTTTATACTAGATTTCACACTACCTTACCATTAGAAGCCTAGATGGGCAAGAGTAAAGCTAGGACCGCACTCGGCGGAACTGCACTTCAGCGGAACTGAACTTCACGACTTATTTGTGGGAAATTGTATGAGCTATATCGCACTAAGCGACAACTGCACTTCACGACGCGACACTATGCGACAAAGTTGGTAATCTGACCAACTGTGTCGCGACGTGAAGTTTCGTTCAGTTTCGTGCGAAAGTGCGCACGGTGTCGCTGAAGTGCAGTTCCGCCTAGTGCGGTTCTACCTTTAAGGCTGTCCCAAACCAAAGCGAAACATTCGCGCGAATATGCGACGACTGAATAATGTTCGACGATTCGCATCGCGCCAGTGTGGGTGCTCCCATTAATCTCCATGTAAATAAATTAAGACAGGCGAAAGTTTCGTCGTCGCTTTGAAATATTCGCGTTGGTTTGGGAGAGCCTTTACTGTCACAGCCTTATTTTATTATAGCTGATGATCCATATAGATAATCTCATGAAAATAAAACACTACGGATCTTAGTTACAGCTGTGTTGTATACCTATGTTTTTTTTTCTTACATTTGTTTATTTTGTACGTATCTGTTGTCTTTTTTCTTTGCACTACATTTCAAACTACCTTACCAAGAGAAGCAATCTACCCGCAAGAGTGAAAACCAAATTTAGGCCCCAGTTATAGCTATCATTGAAAACCATCATTGAAAATTTTAATGATTGGTTTTGAGGCGCTTAAAAGGCAAAATTAGTAATTATTTTGATGCCAATATGTAAGTAGTGACCTAATTATTAACATTTGCCAAAAAAATGTTCATTTTGGACCAGCCGTCCACATAAAATGACTTTTATTATTTCAATGAATGAACTACCTTATCAATGATCATTGAAAAATTAAACGTCATTTTATGGCGATGTATGGACCCCATTCAATTTTTTTTTTCACAAAAATTATAATTTAAGCCATCAGCTTTATTTTTGCATCAAAATAATTACTGATTTCACTTTCTAAAGGTACCAAAATTTGTCATTAAAGTTTTCAATGATGGTTTTCAGTGAAAGCTACTGGCACCTTAATGAATCCATGGACGGTGTTCACATTAGACTGACTCCTCCGATTTTTTTTGACTTCTCTGTGCTTTTGCTCACTTTCACTTCATTGTGAGAAAGAGATGGCCAGGAAAGGCAGGATTTTTTAAATTATTTAAAAATCAGTGGATTTTTTTTGACGTCTTCTTTTGTGACACCTGTTTTCTCTGTCTGTGATTTATCTTTGGCACTTAAATCTTACAGAATATAATTTTTTTCAATTGGAAACATATTTATTAAAGAAGATTTACATTGTGCAAGTGAAAAAATTGTAATTAATCTTTCAAACTGCACAGATTTCTGCTTTGTTTTAACGACTGCTAAACGTCAAAGTTAGGCCGATGTGTTCACATTAGTTTGTGTCTGAACAAACCAAGTTGGATTCACGTCAAAAAAAATCGGATGAGTCAGTCCAATGTGAACACCGTCATGGATGTAATCACGCCATGAATGTTATTAAAATAGTATTTCATCCTGAAACGCCTATGTCTGAAAAAAAGCTATAAAACAAATTTCAGCGAAAAATTGACTGAAGTGTCTGTCATCTCTCGTTTGTTGTTGTTTGTGTAGTAGTCGGAGTTTTCAGTTTTGTTTAATCGATTTATAATTTCCATAAAATAAAACTCATTGTTCAAATATTTTTTAAATCAAAAAAATAGCTACAGAAAACATTAAAATGTCTAAGTTCGAATTGCACACATCGCTAAGCGATAAAACAGCAATAATTAAATGTGAAAATCGCAAAGAAACATTCAGCAAAATGCAACTTTTCTTCGAGGATCAGAGATTTTGCGATGTCGACTTGATAGCTTCCAAGGACAATTTTCGTATTTCGGCCCATCGTATCATTCTATCAGCAGCAAGTGAATACTTCTTGGGGCTTTTACAAAACCCCGAAGTCACCGAACTCACCATTGCTGATGTAAATGCTGAAATATTGAAACTAATATTGAATTTTATTTACACAGCTGCCATTGAAATCTCGACCGAGACAGTTTACGACATCATGCGTACATCTAATCTTTTAAAACTTAACACAGTCGAAGTAGAATGCTCTGAGTTTCTATCAAGATCACTGGATAAATCAAACTGCATTTCGGTGGCTATCTCTTGTAAACAGAACAATTATAATGAACTCTTTGAGAAGGGTTTAATGTACGCGGCACAGCATTTTGCCCAGATATTCGAAGAAGAAGAATATTTGCAACTTGAAGTAGAGCTATTGAGCCAAATCTTGAAGCGCGATGATCTGTCTGTAAGGTCGGAAGAGGATGTTTTCCATGGAATAATGCGTTGGATCGAACACGACAAAACGAACCGCGAAAGCCATTGCCATGAGTTGTTATCCTATTTACGCTTCCCACTTTTGACCCCTGAGTTTATTGTGAACCAGGTTGGAGATGCCCTCCAGAAGCCTGAGTACCAGGCTATAGTTATGAAAGCGTTGAAGTGGCACATGTCACCAGCAACTCGAAGTTCCCTTTTCGAGGAAGCGCTCTGCAAGCCAAGGAACCAGAAGGGCGAGGTAATTCTGATCAAGGGAGGCACTGGACTCGAAGTACCACTTATTGCAGAGATTTTTGATCCCATAACCGGCATTTGGAATAGCCAAGAATGGCCTTCCAATCCGCAACATGGTTGGTACACTAATGGCATCCACATACATGGAAAAGTTTACTTGTCATGTACCGTAGTTCAAGATACCACAGAGACGAACTGCATCCATTGCTTCGATTTGGAAACGAAGCAGTGGAGTGAACTACCGCCAATGATAGTGCGTCGCTTTTCATTTGGAATGGCTGAGTTGAATGGCCAGCTGTATGCTGTTGGCGGACACGATGGCACCAACAACCTGTGGTCCGTTGAAAAATGGGATCCAAATTCTCCGCAAAAATGGCAGGCGGTTGCTCCGATGCTAATGGAACATAATCAGCCCGGTGTGGTTTCATTCAATGGACTCTTGTACGCCTTTGGAAGCAATAGTAACTTCGATTATACTACCTTTGAGTTCTACGATCCACAGACCAATACATGGGCTGAGCTTACCCCGCCTGGAGTGGCACGTACTGCAGTAGGATTGTGTGTTGTAAAGGGATTGTTGTACGCAGTCGGCGGGTGGACTGAAAATGGCATTTGTACGATTGTAGAACGATATGATTTCCAAACGGATACTTGGACGGAGATGTCACCTTCGGGAAAGTTCCAGCAGTATATTCAGTGTGTTTCCTGGATGAATCGTCTATTGGTTTTGGTCGAGATGACGGAAGGAGACTTTAAGCACATTATCGAGGAATATAATCCACAAACTGGCAAATGGATAACTCTTCATTCATTTGGAAAAGACCATGGAAACGCAATTTTGGTTTCTAAATGAATTTCCAATGAAATTTTATTTCAGTTATAGGCGTAGACATTAAATAAATTTAATTGAAAAATCCTAAATTGGCATTTTATATTTGTATTGAAAGAAAGCTGGTGCAAGTATTTTAACGTTATCGAATCTATTCTAAACCATTCATATGACCAACAATTGTATGCCGTATATCCGACAGGGCAAGTTGTGAGGCACTCATGACAAGACATAGGTACTCCCACTACTTGTCACTTCATCGCAAAAGTTTTACAAAAATGTATGTATATGATTCATATTTATTTATCAGTTTGAAAAACATACATAAGTACACAAGTTTGTATTACATACTTCATTTTTAGTATATAAATGAATTAATGTACAAATGGAATGACACCTTAAATAATAAGCATTGCTGTTAGTTGGTATGGCCGTTGCCATTTGGTTGAACAAAATCTTGGTAGCAATTGACGGGATCCTTAGCTGTATATACGGAACAAGATTTCCTGCTGCCTTTGAAGTTCTTCAAAAAAAAAAAAAATAATAGGCATCGGTATTGAAAAATTAATACAAAAAATTTACCTTGAAGTCACCGATTATGAGCGTCCATAGGAAAACAAATACAAGAGGAATTACACAGAAAATAGGTGTTAGTTCATTGGGTACGTGAGTTACTTGAACCATAGTTATTTTATTCAGAATTTCTATTTCTCGTCTGCCTCTGCTGTTTTTATTTGGAATCAATTTTCGCTTTTTGATTTTGACTGTTTGACATATAACTGGATGCGGATGCTTTTACAAAAAAAAGAAAAAAATATATGGAAGCATTCAGAGAACAATATAGGGTGGTGCAAAAATACTGGTATGACTGCTTTTACACGACAGGGATTTTTAATCTTAGTCCCCTTTCACACGAGGAAACTGAGTTGCCAACAACAATCAGTTTGTTGGTGAGAAGGGCAAGAAGTAAGAGGGGAAAATGAAATCTCCCCGGTCAACGATTCGAGGAGATTTTTTTGACATTCCTCTTCACACACACAGTAGAGTGTGTTCAACCAAGCTATTTTAAAAGGAAAATACAGAAAGTTTCCACGATTTTGTTTCTTCGTGTGAAAGGTACAGGAGATTTTTAAGGAAATTAAAAGAAAACGTCAAAAAAATCTCCAGCAACTTGTTTCCTCGTGTGAAAGGGGACTTAGTTTCTCTTTTGGTTTCCTTTTAATTGCAAATACCTTTTACACGACAGTGATTTTTAATGGAACTTTGTGCAAGTGAAAAAGTTTCATCTCTTTGCACTCTTTACTCCACTGGAATTAGTTATCTGAGTGGACGACGAAAGAAAATAAAACACACTCGAACAATAAGGAAAAACACAAAGAAGAATGAGCGATAACTCTGCAATTTGTTCAACCTCTAACGTTCTTAAAACCACAAAAAGAAATTGCATTGCTTAAAAGCAGTCCAAGCAATAAATTGCCATTGACATTTCCTCAAATATTTCTAATGGAGCCACAGTTTTTCACTTTAATAATAATAAGGGTATTCATGCAACGAGATAAATTTCCGCTTTTCAGAAAAATATAACTTTCCCCCAGACGTGTGCATGGAAACCCCTTAGAAATACTCGTCAAATTACACATCAAATACATCACAAATGTCATTTCTAAATTTATCAGGTTTATCTTTACGCTTTCCGCTCATCAAATTGATGAAATAAATTTATAATATCTGCAGAAAAAAATATATTCCCATACAAATTTTGACAGTTCGTTTCTGAGGAGATAAAAATTATCTGGTTTCTGAGGTCTATCGAGGTTTTCCGCCATTGCATGAATACCCTTAATAAGTCCCCTTTCACAAGAGGAAACTGAGTTGCCAGCAACATTCAGTTTGTGGGTGAGAAGGGCAAGAAGTAAGAGGGGAAAATGAAATCTCCCCGG
Organism: Leucozona laternaria; assembly: GCA_932273885.2. Taxonomy (NCBI): domain Eukaryota; kingdom Metazoa; phylum Arthropoda; class Insecta; order Diptera; family Syrphidae; genus Leucozona; species Leucozona laternaria. The sequence continues at coordinate 10,765,205 of OW026368.1, forward strand.
TCAACGACTCGAGGAGATTTTTTTGACATTCCTCTTCACACACACAGTAGAGTGTGTTCAACCAAGCTTTTTTAAAAGGAAACTACAGAAAGTTTTCACGATTTTGTTTCTTCGTGTGAAAGGTACAGGAGATTTTTAAGGAAATTAAAAGAAAACGTCAAAAAAATCTAGAGCAACATGTTTCCTTGTGTAAAAGGGGACTAATAATCTAAATACGTCAAAATATAGTTCGTTCCATATCTGTCAAGCTATAAATATGTAGGACTGCTGAAATGTTATAGCCACCAAACATTTCACGACTTTTCGTTAATCAGGATATACAATTATGTACTTTATGTACTGTGGAGACTTGGAAACAAGAATAATTTGCGAACAAAGCCACAAAAATAAAGTGCCTGATTACATGGACATTTTACTGAAGGGTGCATCCTGTGGGACAGGTAGATTTTATGTGCGTAAAAAAGAGACTGGTAGATTCCACCTAGTGTCAAATAATATTTTCGGATTCAGCATGAAATGCTTTTTATTGAGTGAGCGAGTATAGATTCCACCTTCCCTTTTTTACGCACATAAAATCTACCTGTCTCACCGATATGCGCTCTTCAGTAAAAAGACCCATGTAATCAGGCCCAAGAGTGTACAGAAAAGTGAATATAGCGTTTTATTGGACCGCTATATTGCTAAAAATTACCAATAAAACGCATCTAATGTTTCTCAATATTGCATTGATGTGAACACGTTTTTGATCCCATCTATCGCATGATAAATGCTATCATTACACGGGGTCTCCACCTGAAATATTTCATAGATTACCATCTGTCACTTTTGATAGAAAGAAAGAGCGATAGTATGCCATAAAATGTTGGTTGGGCATTTTCATAGTTTACCATTTCATTTGCGAGAATAGAACAACATCACACAAAACAAACAAAATTCAAACAAAAAATGAAAAATTGCTTGCTCATAGAATACTATCCATATAGCTTTCTATGAGCCGAGCAATATGTGGCAAGAAATTTTTTATAGAATACTATAAATAGATTCCATATGAGCAATTTTCATGGCATGCAATATAGTATTCTATGAAATATTTCTCGTGGAGTCACCATGTCATCACCACCACCATCGTTCGTTTGGGTTCCAAAATTTAAGCACAATTGACACGCCGCACAGTGGTTCGGTTTGTATGGGAAAGCGGAAAAAAGTCTGTTTTATCTGAACGGTTCAACGGATTTCAATGAAATTTGGCAAACATGTTAAGATTAGTCCTATACATATTTGGTCAAAATTTGGTTGAAAAAAAAAAACAATTAGAAACAAAGTTATTGACATTTTTCTAAAATTTGAGGGTTTTGATGTTTGTATGGGAGAGCGGAAAAAAAATCTGTAACATTTGAACTGTTTAACGGATTAAGATGAAATTTGATTCGCATTTTAAAGTTAGTCTTATAAATATTTTTTCAAAATTTGGCTAAAAAAAATCATTAGTAAAAAAGTTATTGACTTTTTTTCTAAAATTTGAGTGTTTTGATGTTTGTATGGGAGAGCGGAGAAAAGTTTAATGAAATTTGACACACATATGTTAAGATTAGTCTTATACATGCTTGGTCAAAATTTGGTCAAGAAAAAATTATTAGAAAAAAAGTTATTGACACTTTTATAAAATTTGAGGGTTTTGATGTTATATTTAAATAAAAGTTTTTTTTAGTAAAATCTTAACTTTTTATTTTGAATAAATATTATTATTAACTATGTATATTATAGCGTCCGAAGTTTCTTCATTGTCAAATGTTTGACTGTATTGGGGTTGTCCAGAGGCACCATCACATCCGCATTTAGTGTACAGTGTTAAAGACTGTCCTTCAATTCTGGTTATCTCCTCTGATGTCTTTCCTTCTAATAACCTTGTTACAGTGTGGTCTAACAATTTTTGTAGTTGCACACTTGCTGAGCTTTCCGTGATGTTTATATCTTAAGGATAGCACTTTTTCTTTGCTTCCAGTAATTTAATACAAGGTGGAAAAACATCATGCCCTTCGTCTTTTAGGGCATGTCTCAATACTTCATATTGGCGTTTCGACAATTCTGCTTGTATAAATAATGCAAAAGCCTTATCCGGATCAAATTGTGAGCAGGAAAAGCTCTCTGATGTTGCTGCATAGTTTATTTCTTCTTGTGGAAATATATTTCTAATTTCGTCCCTCTTATACCTTTTAGCTCGTCAAAACTCTTTCGTGGTCTTCAAATATTAGTTGACGTTTCAGGCAATACACTTTGGGTATTAGTTCTACTTCGAAAACTCCTTCGAGCCAATGAGTATATATTTTTTCAAAATGACTTTTTTTTCTATGAAGTGCGTTCCATCGACTTAAAAAATGAGACATAAAACGTTTCTTTAATTCTGACAGCACAGTTTCTATTTGCTCAGAAATTAAGTTGGGGTATTCCCTTACAAAATATGCGGTCGAAGATTTTGAACATCATGGCCATTAGTAATAAGTTCACTACACAACACCGAATAAGGAATTTCGATTGAATCCATTTTAATGTATTGAATTCACTATATATGTTTGTTATTACTTACACTTCACTTCTGGTTGATCAAAGAGTAAAAATTTTTCTTACACACCTTGCACAAATGCTCAATAACTCAATACTGACTTTTTTTTATTAATCCTTTATATATATAGATTTAAGTAAGAGATTTCATTCTAATAAGCCATTACTAATCCTTACAGGTAATACAAAATTACGCAAAATACACAACAAAAACAAAGCAATACAACTTTAAAAAAAACACCTTTTTTTATTCTTACCTGCCCTACTTTTAGCGAAAAATAAAAAAAAATAAAGGATTATGCCTAATCCTTTTCTTTATTTTGTACTAAGCTCTATCATATAATTCAAAATATCATAAAACTATATTATTTTTCATGTGTTGTTTTCAAGAAAATTTTTTTTGAAAAATTTTCCAGGCAGAAATAAATGGTTTGCAAAAATCGAAATTCTCAGACCTTGGTCAATGTATTAATTTTGTTTTATTTTTAAAATAAAGTTTGACATTTTTTTCTTAAAATAATAGGCTTAACCAGTTCATTCTGACAATTAATACCGAAGAAATCAAACTTTTTGGTAAACACCACCGTCAAGACGGAGTTTTTTGAAATCCGATTCAGTGAAACATTTTTGAGCATAACTTCCACATCTGCAGCTGATTTTTTCTGTGCTTTAACATGAATGTATGGAGCATATGCTGGCATACTTACTTTCTTGCTATCTTTTGGCGCTTTTTTTTAAATCAAAAAGTTTAAAAAAAAAACATTTTTTTTAGTACTAAAGCTTCAGGCTACTTATAGAAGGTATCTTTTATAAATAATCAATATTTTTTTTTATTTTTAGATAATCGAAAATAGACCAATTAAATTATTTAAGAAGCTAGAGAATTTATTTAAAGGAACTTCGGAAAAAAACATCTCAAATTTTGTTGAAAATACGGTTCGCGATTTGAGTAAAATTATTTTTCAACTTTGAGGGCTTGTAAATCAGAATATACAATATATATGTTAAAAAATACTTTAAAATCATACGCTCGGGTTATCTAAGAGTATTTAAACATAAAGTTTAAAAGGATTGTTATGACTTTTCCAAAAAACTTTTTCCGCTCTCGCACCACTGTGCGCCGGTCTATAAAATAAAGGCTGTCCCAAACCAACGCGAAACATTCGCGCGAATATGCGACGACTGAATAAAGGCTGTCCCAAACCAACGCGAAACATTCGCGCGAATATGCGACGAATGAAAAATGTTCGAAGATTCGCATCGCGCCAGTGTGGGTGCTCCCATTAATATCCATGTAAATAAATTAAGACAGGCGGAAGTTTCGTTGTCGCGCCGAATGTTTCGCGTTGGTCTGGGAGAGCCTTAATGTTCGAAGATTCGCATCGCGCCAGTGTGGGTGCTCCCATTAATCTCCATGTAAATAAATTAAGACAGGCGGAAGTTTCGTCGTCGCGCCGAATGTTTCGCGTTGGTTTGGGAGAGCCTTAAAACGCCAAATGCCACTGTTGAACGCAGCCATTACTTTTATTTGATAAAAAAACAAATGCTGGCAATAATGCATTTTTCAGTTCAACAATCAAAATCAACAGTTTTTTGAAATCCTCGTTTTCGTTGGTGGCGGTGCGGTAGTTTGCCTTTGTTTACTGGTTACTGCTATTCTTCTTGCTAGGTATTTTTTTTTTCAAATCAAAAATAAAAATCAAATAATTTTTAACAACAACAACAACAGTATTGAATACTTTCATTAAAAAATTTATCTACCAAATGAATTTCGTTTAAGCGACACCACCATGGCCAACTTAAAATTATAGAAAAATATCCCTTTCGAGTCTTTTTCCAGAACAAGGATATTTCTTGTTGCACTGAGCATGTCAAAAATCTGCAAAAAGAAATATATACTTTTCGTTTTCATCTTCTCGTAGAAGAAGCAGCAGTATTTTTATCGGGTGTGGTGGTTCTTGATATTTTAGTATTTTTCCTGAATCCTTCATCCTTAACTAATTTCATGTCAATCCAACCCATACACCAATTAGAATACTTCGAATTTTTCCGAGTATCTAATGAAATTAATAACAATGCAGTTTTGAACAACAAAAACTCGGTATTGTATTTGACATTCCCCATCAGGAACTCTTCCCGGAAGTAAAAAAAAACAATAAATTGGAGTCAATTATCCGTCCCTCCCGAAAGCAGTCTCCTTACGCATAATGGAAAGCAATGAGATTTCAATGTTTATGGACGTCAAGATAGATATCCATGATAAGAAGTCCGAAGCCCTCAAATTTAAGGTGAGTAATGAAAAATTGTATTCACAACCTGCCAGTACATTATTCTTGACGCAAGTAAGGGGTTATATCTACGTATTATTGATTCAGAGCACATCACTCGAACCATTTTTGGAACAATTGTAGAATTTACGCGTAAATATTTGCGTCTGAGCTTCGTCTGTTCCCTTTTTGTTTTTTTTTTTTCGAATTACCATGTTTCTATATTCAAAAATTCTTTTCTTATTTAATTCTTTATTTTCAAGTCATGGATGAAATGTTTAGTTAAAATCGAAGCAATCAAATGTCTTCCTTGTTTCTTGCGCATCACTTTCATACGAAATGTGGAAGAAGAAGCCGCCAACTTAAGTGTGTCTATTAATATTCCTGGCATAACGATCAGTTTAGCCTCGTCAAGGACCAAACAGCACTCATATGGTATTTTTTGGATGCAAAATCGAAAGAGGTGCTTCATTTATTTTGCTGTCGACTCTGAGTCCAGTTGCCGCCGTCACATGAAATGGATGAAGAAATCTATCAAGAATCTCGAACTTCACCGGCAGAGTAAGTTGAATGTGCCGAAGCACGAAGACATCAGTTATAAATTAATAAGGTGTTTTTTTGTTTTAAGTATTTTTAGAAACACGACGCTCGAGTCGAGGTCGCCTTGAAGGTACCTCAACCAGCAAATCGGGTAAACAAAACTTGCAAGCCATCTTAGGGCCGCTGCCTAAAATTCCAGATGGTGATAGGTACATTTTTGTATATTAATGTTTTCATTTATGTATGTATGTTTTCATCTCAATAAATTTGTTTGTTATTAGCATAAATTGGTCGAGACGAGTTTCTGGAATGTCGGGAATTTATGAAGAGATACCTGATGGAATTGACAAAATGGTGCCACAACCACGCGGATCAGTTGCATCTGGCATATATGAAGAGATGAAACCGACAGCTATAGACTGCAAAGCAATTAGGTGAGTTTGTAGCATTTTAAAGAGCGACATTTTATATTAGACGAATCAATTTTCTGTTTTTTAATAGTATGATACAAATCTATCTTTCCGTCCGATAGTAACGTCGTTTTCTAGTGTTTAACTCTGGATTCACTACGTTAGCGCTGTTTGAGTTGATTTTCAAATTTTTCTTCTTAGCATCGTCAGAAATATGTATAATAATTTTGGTTCCAAAAAAGTTTATTTTATTCTGGATGCTCCCGGACTTACACCATATTACATTTCAAAAAGTTTTAACCATATCTTTGCCATATACTATTTGTAGGGTTAAAACTAAATTGCGAGGAGGGAAGTTAAAATTGTTAATTTTAAGGTCTAAAGAACTTTTTTGTTTGAAGAAGAAAACGAATTGATTTTATTTCAAATGAAGTTACTTCGAAATTCTCGATACCGTCAAAAATTGATAACAGCTATAAGAAAACGGCTCTTAAAATATGAGCTCAAAATTTTAAGGTCCATCACCATTTTAATTTCGGTAGGAATACCAATTGTATGGGTTTACCAAAATATAGAAACCAAACGGAAAATGTCAATAAACAAGAAAATAAATCAGTTTTCTGAATACCACCATGATTTTTCCAAGGAAATTTCGAAAATTTCGCAATTATTTTCTTAGAAAAGATTTTGCACACTATTGTACAAAACAATATGTTTTCGATGTCGAGTAGAAAATGATCCTTGATTTCATTTCTGAATCGAAGGATTCCAGAACGATTTTAACCAATTAAAAAAGACTAATAAAACAACAATATTTAACAATTTAATAATTTTTGTTTTTCGCAATTTCAAGCGAGGAAACGCTCGAACCAGCACCACCACTCCCACCACGAAAACGTATCAACACTTTTGAACAAGAGATTGGCATTCCTCGATCCAATACAAATCCCGAATCTGAAATGGCTAAAAAGAAAAAATACAAAAACGTCTTAGAGAACATCTTCGGACGTTCGAAACGTTCTGAAAGTGTCAGCGAAGGTCAGGTAAGTACTGCTGAAGATCTTATCAAAGGCAGTCCGGACAAAGAGCAGCCTCCTGAACAATACTATGCAAACACACCCAACAGCCATCTGCGTCACAAACACTACAATACATCACTAGGGCGCAAAAAAGCAATGGCCAACAAACGCAATAGTTTTTCCAGTCCAGATCTATCTAAACTCAATGTTTTTGAAGATTTATCGAATTTGGATGAAAACATCTCATTATCATCAGAATTGTTACCACTAGAAAATCTTGATGATTCTGCCATAGAGATCACAGCACACAAAGACAATTCGCCCTCAAAACGTGAGTCGTTAGAGAGTTTAAATATATCCGAGCAGATTCAACCGAATTTCAATTTTTCATGTAATTTATCGAGTGTAAATTTGGTTGGTTCGAATCTAAATATTATAAGCAGCCAACAACAGGTTCTCATTGATGACAATTCCGGTTACTGTGCCATGGCACCGATAGTTAAGGAACAATCCTCAGATAGTGACAAGGAAAATGATGATGAACATGAGCAAAAAGATGATAAGGCGGACGACCAGCAACAATCTCACAACGAAAGTGCTGTCTATGAAAACATGGCCAATTCATCTGCTTTAAATAAATCAAACCTCTATGAGAACATAGGAATATGCCTCTCATCCGGAGAGAAAACCACAGTCGATCTCGATGAGAGCTACTATCAAACGCCGCGTAAGTCAGTGATAAGCATTGATGATAAAATTCCGTCTTACTATCCAAACAGTTGTGACACAGCCAAAACGAGACGTCGCAGTCCATCGATTGCCGAAAAAACATCAAACTCAAATAATCTCCGTCACTTGGCAAATATCAGAGTTATTCGCCGCGAAAATCTCTACATATCATCCCCGCAGAAGATCATAGATCAGCGCTTGCGTTCTACAGCAGTTACAGATGACGGTGACCACCATAGAAGTCCAACGAAAAAAGCATCGTCGTCTTCACCGCTAATGGCGCGAAAAATTTCCGAAAACGTCTACACAGTTACAAGACACGTCGACGAAATGGCCCACGAACATCAATTGGCCCACAGTCAGTCACAGAGGATTCTCAATCTTGCTGCTCTGCAAAATATCGATTTTAAATTCGATGACACCAAAAACGAATCGGATTTAAAAAATAACTGCATGCAAGGATCGGATAGCGCCTCGAGGATCTATCAAAAGTATGCCACCCTCGCGAGAATCACTCCCAGCAATAAATACATTGAAAAATGCTCGAAAGGCAAAACTAATGCAACAAACAATGATCTCAGTAATGTCAAGAAGTTCACCTCCTTGCCTAGATTTAAGAAAATTGACTTTTCCCCTCTCAAGCTGCGGATCAACAATGTCTTGCAACGCCATCAGAATAGTGAAGTTTGAAACTTATAGTCTTTTCATAGAGAAAATGCTGCTGCGAAACATATAGTAAAATGTTTTACTTTTTTTTTAATTATTCAATTTTACCGAATGCTCAATTTTACAGTAGTGCAGGCAAATAGAGACAAGACAAACAATTTTAAATGTCCAGTATGATATAAGATTTGTAAGCTTTTATTCTAAAATTTATTGCTAAAAGCAGTTTTATAATTTAAAATTTTTATATTGATTTCGTTTTTAATTATGATCACTGTTAGTATTAATTTGTTTCCTTGTTATTTCAATTTTCTTTAAGAACAAAACTAGTTACAAAAATTGCGATAATCGGAAAAATATATTAGAAATTCTTTTCGAAATTATATTTACTGAAAAATAATTATTTAAATTAAATTTATAAAAAGTTATTGTTTTGAACAAAGGTGCGCTTTCCAAAGCTATTTTATCCAAGGACTTTACTTGATTTTTATTTCAACCAAGAAAACTGTAGTCTTCATATTCTAAATCTTGCAAGAATGCGTTGGAAAGCACGTATCCGATAAGACAAAGTCTTCTGGCAGGCTTTGTCATATCAATATAAATTACTTACTCTGGAGGGCTGGTATTCTGTCAAACGATTGGATTTTGACGATAACTGTCCCGTCCCTATATTTCCCAACAGATGTGATGGAGTTAGGTATTGTCAAAACAGTAACGTATGTTTTCATCTTCATAAATCAATATAGGTGCCACTTCTTATTGACAGGACACGTGTCACGAAATAATGATATCTATGTGATTATTCTTGGCAAAGGTTAAAAAAAAAAAGATTTTGTGGAAAAAGTTTACCTTGAAAGGGTTTCAATATTTTGATTGAAGATTGGCCTAAAGTTATAACCTATGAAACATAATTGCTTTTTCTGGTATTTTGTGCAGCAGCTTAAGTTAATATACCACCGATGTATCGTGTTCCAACCTCTCCAGTAAAATACCATTCAACTTTATTTTCTACTCATTTTTGTTTATTTATTTTTATTTGATACTGAATTTTTTTACCAGTGATTAGTAATACTAAATTACATTTACATTTTTATGAAAACAAACAAACTTGTCTAAATAAAATTTATTTAACTTAAACTTTGGAAACTTATAATTGAAAGAAACCTAATTGCATTTACGCTGACATGAAAATGAAAAACATTTATTGAAAAATACTAATAAAAAAAGAAACACTTAACAAAATATATCTTGTAAGATGTAAGTACTATATCGCTCACCGATTGAAAAGAACAATTTAACTAAAAAAAATATACTTTAATTTATAAAAAAAAAGAAAATTCATATTTGAAAATCTGTGATTGATTAACGTACAAACAAAGGCAAACAAACATATATATATAACTATACAAGACTATTAAAATTAATATTTTTAAAATAATTAATAAAATATTTAGATTTAGATATATGGATACGCGTAAGTAAAGGAAGTGTTGTTTTGTGAATATGCTCTTAATCATACAAAAATATAAACTTTCATAAAATGTCTTACCGCCATATTATTCACTAGATACATCCAGATTAAAACTTATATCCAGATGTATTTACATTGAATTTGTATGCTTTACATCTGGATTTAAATTTTTAATCTGGATGAATCGAGTGAATAATATGGCCGTTATAATTAGATAGCTGAAGTACTCAGTGAATCATATCACTTAGAACTCTTGAAGTTGGAAATGAAATCGAAATGCTTAGAAAATATAAAGTATTTAATCTTTTAAAAAAATAACTAATTGCTTTTATAGTGAATGCACTAAATACATAACAATAAATACATAAAGACATAATAATAAAATCATTATATGAACAAAAATTATCAAAAATGCTTTAACTATAGTAAAACAATATTTTAATTAACAAAAATATGCTTCTTAAGCTTAAAAAAAAAAAAACATTTAAAAGAAAATCACAAAAAAAAAAGAAACAAAACATTTTTCGTTCAATGCAATCGTTAACAAAATTTAATAAAATTATGTCAATTTAACGCTTACCTTTTACTGTAAAACTATCAATCGAATATCATTGTTGTCTATTATTTAATCGTAAAATCTTATAATTGTTGAAACTATGGAACTTTGACAAAAATTATAAAATATTGAAATATAATATAAACATAATGTATTAGTATATCACAAAAAGAAAGACTTAAAAAAGTAGTTTAGAGTGTATTGTTTACAATAAATTTCGTATTGTATTATAGTTCATAGGTTTACAAAAAAAGATGTGTTTTTTTTATTTAATTTAACCGAATAAAGATAAATTTACAAGGGAAATAAGTTTAAATTTTTTTTTTAAATAAATTTAACAAAAAGATATAGGGACATATAATCAATGAAACATGAAGGTCTTCTTTTTAAACAACTCCTAGCAGCAGTGAAAATATATATGTAAAAGAGCTGTTAATTCCAGGGTTGCGAAAATTCGCATAGCACTAATCTGCTTTACGCTTGTTTTCCGAAGCTATTAACCAAACCGATATTAGTAACTGCCAATTTTACGCCAAAATTTGCGGTTCTCATTTTTTTTTTCATTCTGTCAATGGACCAATTTTAACTATTTTTACCTTCAATTCTAGCAAAAAAAAAAGGTTTTTAATTTGGTCAAATATCAATTTTTTAGATCTAGATTTTCATCACTACGATTGACAGCCATTAATTTGACAGCTACGAGCTTCACAGACATCACGAAAATACACCAATAGAAGATAAAAAGTCAATCTGAAATCGTAGTTCATAAGACAAGAAAGACGAAAAAATAAATTTTAGATCGAGATCTGAATTTATCAAAGGAAAATCCCATAAGTTTCAAGTATGATCTAAGATCCAATAGGAGAGTAATGTTCTTTTGTCGTTGGTTGTAAAAATTGTAAAAAAGATTTGGTGTTTTTGCGAAAAGATTTGAATTTTTATCTATTTTTCCATGTTTTATTAAAAAAATGCGTTGTCTAGACGAAAGGTACGATTTTTGTATTTAGGAGATTTGTAGCCTTTTCGTTTGATCGTCCGGATGCATTCCGAATGCTTCTGAAAGCGTTTATTTGGCAATCGATGACAGTTCTTCTTCTGAAAAGAAGAGAAAATCGATTCCGAACTTGAATAAAGAATCAAAACACATGGGCACACTTTAAACGTCGAAATCGTGAAATGTAACTTTTTAAAATTTAATCTCGGAATTGCGATTGTGAAATTTTGGATAAATTCGATCTTCTTCATTTTATATTCAGCCCTATCATGAATTCCATCGTAATCGGAAACTTGTTACGAATCCCGAAAAAAAAAACTATCACAGAATCCATCGCATCGGAAAATGTCATACAAATTGCCATTACGAACGGATTCTGTGATAGTTAATTTTAATTGAATTCTTGAGAGGGCTGATTTTCTTATCTATTTTGGAGCAAAGCTAATTATCAAAATATAATCAGCCTTATTGTAAGTTTCACCCAAACAACATTCCACCCGAAAAATTTGACATTTTACTTTTCGCCTATTGTGAGTTTCACCCGAAATTTCATGATCGAAAAATTATTGCACACAAATACGAGGAAATAAAAACTTCAGAATCAAGAAAAACTGTGTTACCGGCGTGAATTGCATACTTTTTATCGATAGTTTGTATGGAAACCTCATTTTGTTTCTGTAATGGCGTCGCTAATCCCCGATGTCGTTTTTTTCAACCAAATCTCCCCTGGCTTTGAAATAAACACGGCTATTTTTAGGCTAAAATGTTTTATTCAAAAAAGGAATTCTCGATTTTGAGAGAAAAACGACATAGCATATTTCGTCATGCTCCTGACCGTAGTCTAGATGTTTGACCACTAAATGTATGCAGTTCCATAGTCAAAGTATTATTGACCCCCCTGACAACCTTCGTTTGTCCAGAACTACACACTTAGTCCCATTATTATGTTGCCTTGATTCATTTATCCGATCCGAGGCGCATAACTTCATGTTAACCATTTCTCATCACCAAGCTTTTAATAACTTAAGATAGTAGTTATTATAAGCGTCCATGAGAGGGAGTCTATCCACCTTCATTTATTGTATCTTTTAGGTTCCAGAGATATCAAACATTAATTTGATATATTTCAGCTATACAATAAGTAAGTATCGTATGGCGTGTTATTTAAAATAAGGAACTCTGCTACTATTTAAAAATAAAATTATAATAAGAACAAATTTTTGCAATTAAAATGCTGCAAATTCCCAACACTACTTGTTCCCATATCCTTACAAGGCATATTATAATAATTTAAACTTGCTTCATATATGTAAGCATTGAAAGATATCTATGACATTTTTCATAAGATCTAAGCAACACCCCATAATTAAATGATGAGGTTGAACATGTAGTCTCACTATACCAATCCCAATCCCAACCATCATACACCGTGTACCATGCACCATGCATCATGCATCATGCACCATGCATGCACCCTAACAGTTTCGACTCGAATAACAAATTCACAACATTTATCCATCTATAGAAAGACGGGCAACCATAAACGAATGCTCATGTCATCTATGGTCACACTCTGCTGATTCCATTCCCACAACTTATACTCGTATAGTTAAAAGAGTCTTCCCTCTGCCATCATCAGTGCGGAATGATGATCGCATTGAAGTGAGCCTTTTCAAGTAGTCAAATGTTGTTGTATATGTCACAAGCTACCTACCCGTTTAACATAACATACCTTACCAACAAAAATGTTACTATAGTAAGTTACATCCAACCAAACTGAACCAAACCAACCAACCAAACCAAAGGAACTATTAATAAAAGATTCACAAGCACAAAGAACGCAATGGAAAAAGAAACTCAAAAGAGCTGAGGTTCAAACTTAATACAATACACAAAACAACAGGTAGATTGGTTACCTATGTACAAGATACACCTGAGCAGAGTAAGAAAATTCATATGTATAACAAAAGATTGGTGTTGTATTTGTATCTAAAAAAGTATTTTTCTCTATTCGCTCTTCTTCTATGTTTTTTTCTTCTTATTTTTAAAGCCGGGGCCGGGGATCGACTCTGAGACTGAGACATGAATATTACCAAGTCTCAGTTGAGTTCAAACCCTGCGATCGTCGGTTCTATAGAGTGAAAGAGGTCTTATAGTGGTGTATGTATGTCGGTCCAAACGATCTATGAAATATAAAATTTAAATTATATATTTCTATCTAACAATAAGTACGGTTCAATATACTAACTAGTTTCTCTGAATTCTGAAGATATTTGCATTGAAAAAAGTGAAAATTTGCCAAAGAAAACTTACATCTCAGAGATTTTCAACTATGAAGATCAGTGAGGAAGGCAACGATCGCATTTGATCGTCATAGCCATTGCCTTTTTGGTTTATTAATCCATTAGTACAACTATCCATCAACATACACACCTCTATCTAAAACAACTAAAGAAAAGAGAAAATTAAATAAAAAAAAAAAAAATAGATAGATTTATATTTTTTATTGTTATTCTTGTATGCTGTGCTTCGTGAGTGTAGCATGTGTATTTGAAAAATTAAAAAAAAAAAAGATACAAGAAATATCTATAAAAGGAAGAAGTTATAATAAAAAAATATCCAAGTCCAAAGAGAAGTGATTAAGATTGTTTTTTTTTTCGTGTTTAAGTTTGTTGGTGTATTCTTTTGTATTTGATTTTATGAAGCTTGGATTAAAACCCTTGTTCAAGAGTGGCATTTACACACACTGCCAGAATATTTTGTATCTATTAGATACAAATTCTATACTTAAATCTATAGTATAACCATCGAACTTGCATATGTACCTACCTGCTACAGGTGAGTTGTGTTGTTATTTCTTTTGAAAAGTCTTTAATTTGCAAGTCGTTTTTAGTTATTTTCTTACCTTATATTATTTTCGTGAGTTTAAATTATTTTTGCAGAAAAAGTTATTAATTGTTGATTTTAATATTTAATCGACTTGAGTTTGGCAATCATGGATTTCACATAATGTAGTTGTAGTGTAGTATATATGAAGAGTTAATATTTGTAGCCATCAATCAGCTAGAGGCTTTGAATATTTACTTTTCTGTATTTAAGACTCTCAATCATGTGTCCTGTAAATTGCTGGGTGAAAACTATTAAATTGGCAACAGTTGCAAGTATTAGAAAAAACACTTTACATCTTTAAAAGAAAAATGAGTGGTAAAAAAATGGAAAATGTAGAGAAGTTTTTGTTAGACTAGAGCGTCATTGAAAGTTCTAGAATAATTGAGATGGTAGAGATGAACTCAAAAACATTAATCCGCCGAGAAAATTGAATTAAACATTGTTAAAACGCAATTTTTAGTTTTGACGTTAGAAATATTGTCTACAAATCAAATAGTGATTGCATAATAAGCGATTCAAGGTCAAATGTCGTAAAATAACCGTTATTCGCACATCGTACAAAAAAGTCGCTAATTTGTTGATGTGTAAACATCTACGCGCGCTGGCGCGGCGGCGGTAGAGTGCCAAAATTACCGCTTCAGTGACTGAGTGAGTGAGTGCCATCAGTGATCGAATGAACGAGTAAAAATAAAATGAAAAAACAATAATTCATTCATTTTTCCTTTATATCGTTTTCGAGTGGACGTTCGGAGCTACTCCTTTTTCACTCCTTTTACTCCAAATTTCCCATTTTAGATTGGAATGGAACAGTTCCGAAAGCCAAACGCAAACGACATTAGAATTCTATCGTATGAAATTCCGTTCGATTACAGATGAGAAAATGTACAATTATGGAACTCGATAACGTGAACAGTAATGCCAAACTCACATAATTCAGTCACGTATTACTCGAAAACTGATGAGGTAATTCGGCCCCTGTACTTTCCTCTGTGCGACGTTACGAGGAAACACTTTACGATATAGGACGTTACGTTACGAAAATCTGCACAGTAGGATGTTGGGTACGTTCAGTTACAAAAATCTGAGGATCCCCCTCAAGCAAACTATACCGTTTTGGATCAATGTACGTAGTCAACAGGCGTTTTCCTTTGGAGGTGGTGAACTACTTGCAAGTACTTTGCTAGCCATTTTGAATGGAACGCACAAAATTAGTTTTCCTACAAATATCATCGACTCGCGAAGAGAACATGAGTAGATGAAGATACTAGATCTTAGTTTTCATCTACTCACAAATACTTCGCCACCTCCAAAGAAAAACGCCTAACAACGTATGGACGACTTCGCATACGGATCCAAAACGGATCCCCAAAACTGCGCTTGGATAAACGTTGATGTTTACACATCATATTTAGCTGTGTTCCTTTGGAGGTGGAGAAGTACTCATGGGTACTTTGCTAGCCATTTTGAATGGAACAGAGAAAATTGGTTTTTCTACAAACCTCATCTACTCGCCATGAGAGCACGAGTAGTTATCAGTACTAGATTATTGTTTGCATCTACTCATGAGTAGTTTGCCACCTCCAAAGGAACAAGACTATTAACAGTGAATGCAGGTGCAGTTTTGTGCAGGTACAATAATTTTAAAAATCTAAGGATCTTTCCGCTACAGCGATTTAACAATCGTACATTTTTGGATTTGGGGTTTTTTTTTTTAAATAAAAAAGGTAGTTTCAAACTGAGCAAAGATGAGTTCTTATATGTTTTAAGGGAAATCGGAATAATCCGTCAGGGAAATAAGTGCAACTGTGTCAATTCCAATTGAATACATTCAGAAAACGGAATGAACCGAAATTCAGAACTCCAATTTTCATTTTCGAAGTTTAAATTCACAATAAGCTTTTGCAACGAATTGTGGAACACCCAAATTCACTTTCGTCATGTGAATTATCAATAAGTGAAATGCAGAACATGTGGGCATAAATAAACTAATTTCGGCGGCTTAAACAATAATTATGATGGTCACATCCGTTCGTGATTATTCTATAAACATCGTGTAATTGACAACAAAAGTTTTAAGAATTATTGGGGGCAATATATTTATTGTTAACGGTTAACTGCGCTAACTCTATACCTCTATAAATGTTCAAATTAACCGTTAACTCAACGTTTGTTTCCTTCTAAATTAAAGGTATACATATGTATGTACCTACATGAAATAATTATCACATCATAATCTAGAAACTCTGAACCACTATATTCGGCAATTAAAATTCTGATCAAATAAGTAATTCAGCCTATATGGTAGGAAAATTATTTATGCTAGAAAAATCGTGTCACACAGAGTGTAATCTGATCGATTTTAACTTTTGAACTGTGTATTTACTTTATGTCGGTCGCCTTTATTTAAAACTTAAGCTCATTAAGACATCAAGGTGAAACAATTAAAACCATCAGTTAAGTACCAAAATATTCGAATCCGAACACCTTGTAAGTTACGAGCAGGTTGTTATTTTGTTTTTTTTTTTCTATTATAAACTTTAAATAGAATAAAAGCAGAAGAAGGAATAGAGAAAGGTAAAATGCCTTTTCATAAAATAGTATGGAGAAGATTTATTAAAAATGCATATTATTTTTTTTTAATTAGATAGAAATATACAAAATGAAAACACAATTAAAATACCTACATAATAGTAGTTGGAAAGGTTTTTTTTTTTAAGATGCTAAGAAGTGACTGTGGTATAGCTGTGGCTTATTATTCCTAAGGTCATCAAACTCACCAGCCGCCTTTAATTGAAAATTTAATTCAAAGTCATTTGATTTTTATTGATGGCTGATGATATACAAATTATTTATTCAGACAATTTGTACAGAAATAAGAAATAAATCTATGTACATCAGCGTTATCCCGATCAATCGCATCGTATAACAATACGTCAAATTCATAGTTCAATGATAAATTTGCAAACTATTTAGGTACTACATTAGGGTGGCACTAAAACAATGATAAAATTATTGTTATTTATTAAAGGTGGTAACAATTTTGTATCCATATTCTTATAGCAGGTACTTAAGATACATATCATAATGTCCAAAGATTTCCGATCAACTTTTACATATATACCGAAATTCTAACTTTTAAAAATAATGGCGCAACATTTTAGATGATGATGATGATGCTAAGTTAAAAAGACGATTATCCAAATTTTAAATGAGTTATCATCGTACTATTTCCATATAACATTTTGACAATACAAAATGTGAAAAAGTTATGTTTGCTTACTTTTTTGCACGAACTGTCACTGTTTTAGGTGTGTTCAGATTGAGTTTATTAAACAAAACGGGGTTAGTATGATACCAGTTAATAAATTGTCCAAAACTAAGATCATTTTAGTAAAGAGCTTTAAAGGTAGTAAATTTTTAACTAGTGTCATGCTAACACCCTAACATCAGGCTGTATAAAATTTTTCGTCAATAGTATTTTGTATAGGAATTTTGAGTAAAATTTTCCCAGACTTTTAACTAAATGTACCTTTATGTCTTTTAGGAGATAAATTCAAACATTGTGAAAATAAGCACCACCCTAACATACATACATAGGTACCTACATACATACATACATACATCAATTCGTAAACAATTGGTGGTAGCACCTTTAAGTTGTTGTTGTTATTCAAAAATTCAATGAAATTGACGGAATAAAGAATGGTCAAGTCTAATAAACTGACATTCTAGTATGAATAGTACAATAAATAATAATAATAAAAAATGGTTTAAGTCAATATAATTTGATTCTCATTAAATTGAATATTGACCAAAAATGGAATTAATAAGACTATCGAATTAAATTTATCATTTTGCTTACTTTATTGTTCGTAAAGCTTTTGCAGTTCGATTTGTTTTTGAAAGTGTGATCTTATCGTGATGAATAGGTTTTCAATTAAAATAAACTACAATCTAACTCAAATCTCGAATCATATACAAAATGACCAAAATTAAATATGGAAATAAGAGTACCTACTAAATCAATGACATGAAGACTGATGAGGAGACTTTGAATGGTAATTTGCCCTGGTTATTGAGATTAAGATTTTAGCTTAGAATGTTATGAAATTTCGTAGGTGCGTGCAGTTTTTCTTAAGCATTCAAAATTATCTCTCATTAACAACAAAAAAAAAAAACATCAAAAGTTTTTAATTAAAAGAGGTCACCAAAAATAAATTGTTACTTCTTGTATAATTTATATAGAAAGGTTGATTGCTGGGTAGTAGCCCTTGGCGTAATTTGTAGTGCGCAGTACTGTCACGTTGAAGGTCTTGAGATCGAATTTCCAACCTCTGCAGAAAATTGTAGGTCCACTCCATTTGCCATTGCGCCGCGCCGTGCCGAATTAGTTTATTTTAATTAATGGATACTGTTTTAAAGTAGGTGTCAAACTGTCAATTTTGATTAACATTACTTAGCCAAGCACATATGCGTCAGCCTTTGGACTCTTGAAGATATATCACGTCATGATAAGTGGCTATTTGCTGCTGCCTGTATTTAAATGCGGATGGAATGGACCAGGGGGGGGGGGGGGGGTTGGATTTAACATTTATAATTCTATTTTGTTAACGATGATAACGGTTAAAATATCCAGGCCCAACCCAACATATAATAAAAGGAACTTGGTTGCCACGCAAATTGGGAAAAAAGAGGGCACTAACTCTCAACACAAAAAGCTTGAAATATTGACATGAAAAGCCATATATAAAAATTGAAATGTTAACGTATCTTAAGGGGACAAGTGCACTCTATATACATATTGCATCTGTGAAGATGGAGAGAAAATGGCCGAGTGTATCTTCAATAAAATGTAATGAGTGATGAGTTTTTGTATTGTTTTTCGGTGGTACTGAAACCCTATTTTTGAGTAAACGTATGCAGCAGTAGTAACCCAGTCGAAAACAGTCGAACTTGGTACAAATATGTAGCCTACCCCTCAAACATAATTGATAAAAATTAAAGTATTTTTGGTGTTGCCAATACTACCAGGCCGCAGAAAACTCGAATATAGTACTCAAACTAAGTTCGCTTGCATCATCTTCGAGTGTTTACAGAGCTCTTTCAATAAAAGTCAATTAAACTTTCTTCCAACTTAAGGCCGAACCATAATAGACTTATCTGAAATTAACTCAGCTACAACATTTGCTTAAACTCAGATCCAAATGACGTTAGTGCTTAGATGTTTTAGTGCTTCTTGAGTGGATTCTGATTTGAAATCGAGAACTGATATTTTCTTCTCAGAAGCGTCGTCGGTTTACTGTGTTTTTGCCAATTAAATGGTTTCGGAAGTTTTCTTTTTGATTCCAGAGACGCTTCTAGACGTCCAATGGAAAACGACATATAAGTAACCTCAATAAAACGCCACGAGAGCGAGACTATACCGAGGCGAGACTTTGTTATACGATTCCGAGACCATACTGGACCATACGATTTTAACGAGACTTACAAAAGTATCGCCTTGTCTCGTCTTGTCGACAACCCTAGTCCCAATAGTTTAAATTGAAAACATTGTTGTTGTATTTAGCAGCTGATTTTCTACTTATTGAAAGAATATTTCTCAGGAGTATCTGTATTTTGATACGGAGTTGAAAGCAAAGGTGTAAGTTCGTATCCTGAATCACCAAGTAAAATGGCACTAGCTTTATTCCATTGTACGGTTTTAAATACGCTAGGAATCCTGTGCCTACGTTCTGTAACTCTCGCATGGTTAAAGTTGGTCGATAAACGATGAAAAATGGAACAAAACTCATACGATTTGTTTTAATTTTCATCGTTTCTCGACTGATTTTATCGATGCAAGAGTTACAGAACGTAGGCTCTGGCCATGAAAGGTCATAACACTCGAAAATTCATTCCTAGAATGGCATATGTTGCCTGAACATTAATGCTGTGGAATATTTTTCTGTTAACGTACTCGCCCCCATGAACAACTGGTTTGATGATAAGTACATGCATGCAATCAATTGAACCTATCGCTGAATTAAAATTGATTTTTTTCTTGTCATTCGCTATTTGCAGTCTGCATTCCTTCAGTAGTTGTATCGAATTTGATACAATGGTTTGACTTCTGGATTACTGCCGCAATTACAAGGGAAACAGTTTAAGAGACCGTGGACTGGTGTACTCTAATGTCTTCTCACATTTTCTTTGTTGAATCTGTATAGAACGCGATAATAATTTGAAATTTGACCTTGCTCCGGTTTAAAATTGGCATGAACTCCGTTATTTATGGACAAAAATTATAAAGAGCTATTTACTTCAACGTTGAGCAATCAAATGAGCTAGCTCTCAAATAGGAGCAGGTGCTCCTCTCTATGGAGTACATGCTTTGCTTTATTCATACCTTATAATGGAACAGGTGCTTATTTTGAGGAAGTGCTCACCAAATACGTCGATACTCAATTTTTGAGAACCTTCTCAAGTGCAGTACCTGCTCTTAAAAGTTGAGTTTTGAGCTTGTGCTCTTTTTTATTCATACCATCCAATGATTGAGTTTCGGAATTCTGACAAAAAATCTCTCTCTTAAAAATTTTACAAATTTCAATTCTGATGATCTACCTTTATGTAGACTTGCTTGTCGATAGATAGTTATCTTTAACCCAATCTCTAAGATTCAGTTCTTCGTGTCCTTATTTACTACTTGTCGATAGTTACCTTAAACTCAGTCTTTTAAATGCATCCTAGATATCACTGCACTACTAAGAATAGAATGAAAGGAAACAATTTCTCAAAGAGTTATGATTTGAAAAATATATTAAAACCTCTTTAATGTGACTTATGTACTGTAAATAATGTATCAAAAGATACTTATCAAATAACTCTTACATATACATATATGCTAGAATAAAAATGTAACTTTTCGCATTACATATAATAATAGCACGAGTTGTGCTTGAACATGAACATACTAGTTCTTATAGATACTATAAGAAAAATATTTTCTTTCACAAACTGTCAGGAAAATCTTGATTCTGATTCCGAAGTGTGCGATTACGTGATCATGATCATTTTATCCAGTAGAACATGTTTCTCCACCAGATGATGGACCTTTAAGAATTGCCATCTTCAATTGAAGAACGAACAAGTTTTTAATTCGCTATACTATATAACAGAAATGATGTTATGGTATAGCTAGCTGCAGATAAAGAGATACCAAGAATATGAAAAGTTGAAATACTTGTAGATCTATAAAATTATTATCCATCCAAAAATCACAAGATAGAAAAAGTAAACCAAACTACCTTTTGAAGAGTCTAAACTATAGGGTGGTATTTGCGGTGAGCATTTTATGAAGGTAGTAGCGATGACAAAGCATGTCTTAATTTTTGAGTATTTTTTGTTTAAACACGGCTTAATTGATGAGTTTATTAAAAAAGCTCACCATTAGCTACTCTGCCACACTGCCATTGTTTAAACTAATAAGCCCTCATTACCAAAAGCGAAGATTTCACAATGGCGCCAACCCATAACTGGGAGTCATTTAAATTTGTAATTAATATCTGTCACATAATAAATAAAAAAAGAAATAAATATATGTACATAAGATTCTTATTCTTTATGAATTTGCATAAATTGCTTAATCTAACAATCATCATGTTAAAAAAACGATCAATATTGTGAGAGCATTGTAAATTCCAATTTCATTGTTGTTAAATTTTTAAAGCAAACAAAAAATTGACTGTCAATATGCTTAGATCTTTAAGAACAGGAGCACTGACCTTTTAGTTGGTCGAATAAAATATAAATCTTTAAAATAATTTACATAAAAGGTGATTTAATATCTGACATAATTGAAAAAAAATTCTTACTCAATAGAAAAATACAAAAATGTATGGCTCTGCCATGTTTAATTTCTGACACTTTCAATTTTGACAACCTGTGCAATATACCTATTACCTTAGATTAGTGTACTGTGGAGGCAAACTATAATTGAGGATCACAAACATTTTTAATAGGCTGGATTTTGCATTTTATTGTTCTTTAATTTTTAAAAGCGTACTGAAAAATTGGCGTCTTCCCCAAAAAATCCGTTTTTCAAAACAGCTAAAAATGTCATTCATTTTCGTGCATTTTATTTACAGGGAATATACCTTGCTAAAACTTTATAGTCCCCAGTACGCAAAGTGAGGAAAGGTCAGGTTGGAACCCTCTTATGGAAGCCTTGTCCCTAATGAGCAAACTAAGGAAAATTTTAATCAGAATCCTCGTAAAGAATTCCTTGTCCAAGGAAACCTTGAAGAGGTAGCCTAAGGAAAGTACTATTACGGCCAATTTCTTCACAGAGTCCTAATGCTAGTACCGGTACTAGTCCTAAAATTAGTACTCAAATTGGTACCAAATGATTTCTTCACATAAGTAATATGCCCTAGTTCTGTCAAGTTTGTACCGAGTACTATTTAGAACTCGGTATTAGCTAGGACTTTAAAATCGGCAGTCTAGTGGCGCTTATAACTGATTCAGAGTAATTTTTTTCATTTTCTTCAATGAATCCGTTGGATGGACGTGTGTTAATGCAGTCGTAAAAATACATATTGCCACTGTTTATGGACATTATATCGATAAACAACGTCATATCTAAAACAATTAATAGTGTTGTGAACAGCTTGGACAAGCTATTAAAAAGGTCTTCCGCACAGCACATATTCCAAAATTTTCAGATATGCATTGTTGTTTTTGCGTTTACTGTTTTCATAAGGGATTAAAACAAACACAAAACCTACCCTGATAGCTCTGGATATTTCCCCGAACGCGACAAATGCATTGCATGGACCGCACATGAAATGCACACAATAAAGGGCATTTTTCCAAGACTGTCACACACATAACACAATAGAAAAATGTCCAAAACTCTACGCAAAAAATAACATACAATGCTCTATTCAAATCAAATGCTTCATCTGGAAGCTGATTCAAAACAGAGCAGCACTGATCACTCCTATAAATATCGGTAAGACTTTATGTGCATTCTTCATCTTCCCACTCTATATAGGTTTGTAGCAACAACGACGACCGTTTTGCTACTAACTGCGTAAATTGAAGACCGGAAAATTGTTGATCACAGTGACAAATTTCATAGTTTATGCTTGATGACACAGGTATCGTGGAATGGATATTATGTCCCCCTTTTGTTTAAATTGACATTATTCATTCGAAAATAGAATAAAATAAAAATCGTTCAGTCAAAATAAATATCAAAATAATATTTGAAATGCCAAAATATTGTCAAAATCAGAATAAGACCAGTTTTAGACGTATTAAGTCCTAGTACCGCTTGGTGAACTTAGATCCGGTACTAGTGATGTGAAGAAATGCTCAGGTACTTACTTTTCATTAGGACCGAGTACCAGAGCTAATACCTGGTCTAGCTAGACTGGGTACCAGGCTGGCTTAGCACTTCTGTGAAGAAATTGGGCGTAAGCTTATCTAAATAAGCTTACTTACCCGTCTAAAAATATAAAAAAAAAACTTAGATTGGCTTCTTAGGTAGTGTATTAACACCACAATAGCGTGCCTATCTCTTTCAGTCGTCACGCCTCTTATGGGCCTGTGTTGCCTCTAGATTGGTATACCCATCACTTGGACGAGATTAAAAGACAATTTCAAGTGAATGTGAACTGAAAAGTGAGCAAGTTTAAATTTATATTAAAAAAAAGATTTCATTCAAATTGCATTTAAAATCAAAAAGTGGGTGCATCTGGGAATAAATTGTAACGCTTTTTTACAAATTTTGACAAATTATTTCATCGGTTCAGGCACATCTGAACAAACCGACACACGCGAAGATATGAAAGATATGACGTAAACCACTTTGTGTAACTTCAGTATCACCGTTATAATAGATTTAATTAAATCATTAATTTTGTTAACCAGAAATCTACATAAAAATAAAAACATAAACATATGTAGGACATTTATTTAGTAAAACGTTATTAATTAAATTTTGTTGTTGGCGGGAGTATTTTAAAGCCCTTTCTTCGTAAAAGGTTTATAGATATGTAATTTATGTAAATGTAACTCGTATAATGTAAACAAAAAAAGAAATATTCACATATAATTAAGTCAATTTAAGAGCTAATTTTGAGGTTATTGGGTTCAATATTTGCTCGCAGTTCTCTAGTTAACTAATCTAACACTAATTGAGTGCCAAATTTCTTTCAGTTAATTGGGTGTAACTTGAATTTTTCAGGCTCAATTTATTCACACTCCATTAAATTTAAATTCGACCCTAAAAACAGGAAATTGTTCGACTTTCAAAAATTTAATTTCTTCTATCGCAAACAAATTAACTGTAAACGCTATAATTCAGAATGAATAAATAGACGCTCGTCCTCTTTTTGTGCTTAATGTTTTTTTTTTTTTTTTCTTCTAAACAGCATTGCAATTTAAAGTAGTCACTAAAAGCGAACCATTTAACTCATCTCATAGGCACTGAATGAAGAGAAAATTTAATGCAGTGTTTTTAATCGCCTCATAAGTCATAACCTTTAAAGCGGCATTAGGTAAATCGGGAAAAAATTAGGTTTTTAATGGAGTATGAATAAACTGGCCCCTTTGAATTGTACGCATATACGGGTCATTCATTTCGTGGTTTCAGGTTGGTAGCGCTGGCATTTGACACCTGATGTCAAACTCAGCTGTCATTTGAAGTGTCATAATATTAGTCGAATGGATCGCTTAGCATTCGATCAACGCGTTTAAAGTTATTAGATAAAACTCACTACAAAAGTGATAATTCAAACGTAGTCACTTTTCGCGCACTACGCGATGATTATGGTCTCAATAATCGACCAACCAGGATGAAATTGTGAAGAAATTTGAAGAGAGTGGAAGCGTTACTGATGTCATAAGGCCTGTGGATCATCGAAATGCACGCTAAGTCGAAATATTGCTGCTGCAACTGCATAAGCATTTATCGATTTCCCGAAGTTCCGACGGGGAACAAGCCACACAACACGACCAATTATGGCTTTATTGCGTGAAAACTGAAAAGTTTCCTGATCGCGTAATTTCACGATTTGACACCGTTAGATTTTTTCTCTGGGTCAAAAGACCATGCTTACGCGAATAATCTCCGAACTCTAGACGCATTAAAGACCTACATAACTAAAGTTATGGCAGAGATACCACCCGAAATGTGTGAAAAAGTGGTTAAAAATAACCTCAAAAGAATCGCATGCTACGAACCTTCCCGAGGCGGTCATTTGAATGATATTGTTTTTCACACTTAATGTGAAAGTGAAAACTTTATATAAGATCAAATTTTCATAAAATATGTATCGCTGTGTGTGTTTTATTAAGCTTTTCATTCGAAACCGAAAAATGAATGTCCCTTTAAAAAGTTTTTAGCCAATCTCACTTTGTTTTTTCTTGGCATTGTCTTTCAGTGCAATATCCATACACATCTGAACGGCTTAACCGATTTTGCTGAAATTTCCAGGAATGATAAAAGATATTATACTATGTTTATACATATTGTAGCACAAATATTGAAACAAAAGCTTTTATTTTGCATTTTAAGGTATTTGAAACAATATAGTCTGAGAGCATTAGGGAATAAAGCCCATTCATCACCGACATCAGTCACGATCTCTGTTGATTTTGAAGTATATCTCATTTATGTTATCATTTTCCATATATGTACTTCCATTTAAAAGTTCCGTTATTTTGGTAAAAAGTATAAGCTTTCTCACCATGACAAGGTCAACCCTAAAGATGGAGCAAGATTCTCTCTTCAACTATGTACTACATCCTCAATACCTTCAGTGAGAATGTAAAGTCTTGAACCATATAAGAACAAGTTCTTATTGCGTTCCAGTCGTATGCATTTTATTATTTCTTATATGGCAATACTTAATTGTAAAATATATTTTGGTTTGAGTTTTTTTAACTGTTAATATATTATAACCTTTTCTTGGAAAATAATTTATTGCATTAAAACACCAAGTTAGTTACGATGTGTCATGAGCTAAAAAAAGGTCAACTTAATTTCCATATTTAATCCGTAAAATGTTTATTTTATTTAACTTTTATCATAAGTTATATGTGTTCATTGGGTAGGTCGTAGGTGTATTATTATAGGTTTCGTCTTCTTTCTTTTATATTATGTAGTCGAAAAACCGGTTAAACAAAATACATTTTTATTTAAAACGAGACAATTATTAATTTATGAGAAAATAAAAAGAAAACCTCTCAAATTAGTTTAACTTAACAAATCTAATTCCATCTTAAAAATGTTAAAACAAAATAATGTTTGATACATTTGTATTCGATGGATATGTGTAATCAATACGAAGAAGCAGAAAAACGAAATTCATTATTTTTGTTTTTGAGTATCAATATCCGAATAAGTAACTTTAAGCTTTTTTGGTCATATTTTTTGTTTATCGTTGAGCTGAATTCATAGAAATTCATTTCTCTCATAGATCATTTAGATAAACAAATCGTAAGTTTATGAAAAGCTTAGTTACCTTTCTTACTTAATTGGAGCATCGTTTATGTTTTTTGTTTGGGTTACCTTTTAGTCCGGTTTTAAACTCCTTTTAATCGCATAAGAAAATTTAAAAAGTATAATTATGTAAAATAGCTTTTAACGGCCTTTAGTCCATAAAAATTGGCGTTTCGTCCCGGCGACCTCACTTGGACTCATCAGTTGACTAGTGAGGGCCTTATCAATACGCAATTTTTATGTAAATATCATATATTTAGTTCCTTTGTAACTTAGTTATATTAAAATTTGACTTTTGTTTATTAAATCAGTGTCTAAATAGTTGAAATACATTCTTAAGTCATCATGGTATTTTAAAACGAATTTCATCAGTATACATAAATAATTTCTCATTAATTTCAAACTTGCTGATCCTCCCGGCTTCGCACTGGTAGACAAACTTAAGCTTCGCATACAAAAAACAAAAGAAAATATATAGATTAATATTTAAGCTATAAAACTGAATACTACTTACTGAGTTTTGACCCACTTCGCACGTTATGAATGGCGAAAGTCTAACCTTTATTACTTTCGCAACGCAGAAAGAATTTTGGAATCAAAAACCACTTTTTTGGTGTTTATCCTATTTCACTTTATAAATATATTTTTTAAAAATAACCTTTCCAACAAAAACAGAGTTTTTGAAATCAGATACCACTTTTCCTTTAACCCCCTGAGGCTTGAAAAAGAATATTCCTAAACCCCTTTCCTAAAAAAAAAACTTTTCAAATAAAAAACGAATTTCTTAAATCGGACATTTTTTTAAATTGTTACCCTATTTCACCCTACAGATATTAAAATTTTGAAAAAGAATATTATACCTTAAGCTTTTTTCTAAGAAAAACCTTTAAAACAAAAGAAGAATGAAAAGAATACCCTACAAATTGAAATTTTCTTGAAGAAAATATCCTTAAAGCCATTTCCTGAGGATAACCTTTCGAACGCAGGTAGAGTTTTTTTTAAACGGATACGTGTTTTTCATTTTACCCCATTTCACCCTGAAAGTGAATTTTTCTGATATTTATTCTGCTATTCTGGGCGGAGACGAATCCACCAATTCAAAAATCATTAAAATCGGTCATGCCGTTCTTGAGTTATGAGTGTTGTATCTAAAACGACTTTGTTTTATAATTTTATATATTAAGAAGATGAACAGTGGAGAAATAGAGCTCTTTACCAATAATCAATCTATGCCTCTCTCACTTATTCACAAACGTCGCAGATATAACTTTGTGTTAACTGACAATAAATTGTTTCACTGTATTTAAAATCAAATTTGTGTATTGTATGCGGTATATAAATATAAATGCATACAGATTATTGGAAATAAAATTAACTGTTAGATATGAACATTCATTAAAGATTTTTTGTTTCAATTTTGCATCAGTCAGTTGCCACAAAATGATGGCTGTCATTTTTGACGTTGACAGGTTCGAAAATGTCCTTATTGAATTTGAAAGAACTAAAACAGCTTATTGACATTTGAATCAAAATAGAAAATATGCACAGCTCGTGGTGAACAACAAACTGTAATGCAGACACACCGTGAAGACAAATGTTAATGGTTCAGTAATATTTAGGTGTGTTTTTAAGTGTATATTATATACATATGTATATGAATAAATCCGCCCAAACAATAGTTTCCATGTACATTTTTGGGTGTTTAAAAAATATTTTTGGAAAATTTGTAAATGCAATATATTTTCAACTATTTAGAGGCACCAGATTGCAAAATTATAACAAAATCGGTGGAACTATTGAAAAGATAGGTATAAGCGAATTTTAATACAATTTTTAGCTTTGGATTAACGCTACGCTTGAGTAGACACAAAAAAAACAACTTCCTGCTGTCAAGCTTTCAGATTCCATTGAAATTCACTTTCAATCGATGTCAATCACTAAAATAGTTAGTGAGAGTTTTTTTTTTTCTCTACCTGCACGAAATATTTTATATTTGAAATGCATAAATACAATAATTATGTACATGTACATATGAGTGTATTTGTATATATGAAATGAAATCGAACAGACCTGTTTGCAAAAAAAAAAAATCCATTTAAATCAGTTCAGTTATTCGTATTAACCACAAGATAAAAACCATCTTATTAATAAAACCAAATGCGAATATGGCATTAAAGTCCAATGAATAAGTTAGGCTCATGTTGAGTCCAGTGTTTGCTCAACGTTAACACAAGGTGTGAACGCCATGCCATGTTTTTTATGTGTTTAACCAACCATTCGTGCCAGCCAACTAGATGCGGTGAAATCCATACGTAGGAATAGGACTTTCGATTATTGTGTGTGGAAGTAGTTGCAATTGCAATGGTCGGCAAATTATGATTATTCATTCAATGCGTGCAAAAAAAAAAAAATTCTATGGAAATGTAGAAAATGTTTATTGTGCTTCTGGTCGTTGGATGTCTAGTGGACTAGATGTTTATCTGCATAAAGATCTATACTTTGATGGCTATATTATGATGTTCTTCAAAAAGATGCACATACATTATTAAAATGTGCCTATACCTATTGAGGCCAATCGAATGAATAGGTTAAGTTGAAGTTAGAAAAAAATGATGGTGTTGTTTATATGATTGATGACATTTAAATGATATTGATGACACAATAAAATTATGTAGGTACATAGTTAAATGGGTTAGGACAACAGAAAGTTTATGACGAAGTTATATTTTTCTTTCACTCCCTTTAAGCGTATTTTCTTTAATCGAAAAAGAGATGACATAACGAAAGCAATGACACATATTAGTCTTGGAGTTGAGAAACGGTTAACCAATGCTGGCCTAGTAACTTAATTAAGCATTAAGGTTGACACTTTACATTATTAGAAATTACCTACGTCCGTTTTGGAGTAAAAGGGTCAGAAATCGATTATTTCTATACATTTACTTAATCATACCTGCTTAACTTAAACTCGCTTAACTTTACGTAAAGTTATGAAGTGTTTGGTGCACCAAAATGTAATCTCATTTTAATCTTAGATTTAGATTAAATAAATCTATGTAGTGTTTCCAACACACAAAAAGATTAAAAAATAGATTAACTTTGACAGTACCTCTCAATAATGTCGTTTCATTTTTTCGTATGAAGTTGAAGTGAGACAGAAAGTTTCATGTTTGGCAAAAAAAACAAGAAGGGTTGGATCTTCCAATGAATGCGTTTAGCGCGACATAAATTGGTTTGGTTCGAGTTGTAAGACTATTTGCCCTTTGATGATTTAACAAAATTTATTTGAAATCTTCCAGATTTACGACATTAATTTGTATGGTAAATCTTCGAGATTTGAAGAAGATTATAGCAAATCTTATCAAATCTTGATTTAGTGGTCGGTGGAAACATAGTATTACCAACATATTATTCACAAGATACATCCATATTAAAACTTAAACCCAGATGTATTTACATTGAATTTGTATGCTTTACATCTGGATTTAAATTTTTAATCTGGATGAATCGAGTGAATAATATGGCCGTTAGTGAATTGATATGTTTGCTTAAATCCCCAAATTTAAATTTTTAAATGATACCATGTAGATAGCAAGTGAAAATAAAAATGATCAAATATTATGTGAGTGAAAAAGGATTAGTTTCGAACGTTTTCATTTGATAATTATTATTTAATATTTTACTCTTTTCTGTTCAGGATTTTAAATTTTTAGAGCTTCTGATTGGCCAGCTATCATAAAAAGTTAGATGTCATCTAAATTTTCAGAACTTTTTATGACAGCTACAAAAAATTCTGAAAATTTAGATATGCGTTGAACGCGCCGAGACTACTGTGAAAAAGGTATGTTTGATTACTTTTTTGCACGAAATGTTACAAAAGTTATGCTGCATTTGCACGACTGACAAATTGGCATTTTTCTGTCATTATACTGCCAAAAGAATGAATTTTTCCATTGTTCTGTCATTTTTTTGACAGTTAAATGCCAGAATAATGCCAATTTGTCAGTCGTGTAAATGCAGCATTAGTTAATTGTTAAGGAGTATCATCCATACCTTACACTCAGGCTTTTTAAAATGTTTTTAAGATAAAACAAAATTCGAATTCGAAAATATCAGCTATCGATGAAAATTGTATAGATTTCAAATTATCACAGGACTTAAAGTATTTGAGACTTTTCACATTCTGATTCAATTCAGAATAAAACTTCAGTTAAACAAGAAAGTATTGAGTTGGAATTGATTAATTTATTAAGAAAAAGAAAGCGTAGTTGGAAGAGTTAAGCTAAAGTGATGAAGCATCAGTGAGTACAGAATCAAAAGAAGGAGAAGCACTTTTGTCATTTTTCAAGGGTATCACGTCAGACGTCCTATCATTGTCAAGACAAAATCAACGTTTTTTCCAAAGAAAGATGATTGAGCTCGTCGACGATTTACATAGAGATTTAAAAAAAAAAAAACAAACAAACAATGCAGGAATGCATTGAGTCTTGAGTGTTTGAAATCATCGAATAAAGAAAATACTGATGAGTACTTTGCCAGCCATTTTGAATGGAACGCACAAAATTGGTTTTCCTACAAATCTCATCTACTTGCAATGAGAGCACGCGAGTAGTTGATAGTATACTAGATTATTGTTTGCATCTATTCATGAGTAGTTCGCCACTTCCAAAGGAACACGGCTATTATTAGATTTTTTTTTGCCAAGCAAAATGTCAAAAATGAACCTATGTTCTTATAGTTTGCCCCCCTTATATTTACTAAGATAATTATTGTACATCCGATACTATTGAAAAGAAACCACAATGTACCATTTGACTGGCAGACTGGAGACTGGACTACTTAGGGCTTGACAAAAAAAAACAAATGTTTTCAAAAGCAAAACTTGCATAAATTGAGTGCATTATATCCTCAGTACAGCAAAGTTCACATATAAATCTTTTTTTAAGACCGATTAAGAAGATTTTCTCCACTGATCTTAAGC
Source organism: Leucozona laternaria (assembly GCA_932273885.2). NCBI lineage: Eukaryota > Metazoa > Arthropoda > Insecta > Diptera > Syrphidae > Leucozona > Leucozona laternaria. The sequence continues at coordinate 10,796,770 of OW026368.1, forward strand.
ATTCAACTGCTACAACATCCTCCAAATATAGGCTGATGCGCTGATGCGCTGATGCAAGCAAAGCTGAATAAATAATGACTTCAAAAGATCCATCCTCTTGATTCAGAGTCAGTTTAGCTGCTGCTGTATTTTTTTTTTTTTACATCCCATCGAAGTAGGTCGGATTGCATGGGATGATTGTCCCCGGAGGTATTTTTTGCATTGATTTACCAAGTTAAATAAAAATGTAAGAAGAAAAAACCATCGTTGGGAACAAATAGAAGAATACAAAAAAAAAAAACGGAACACCTAGAAGTAGATAAACAATTGAATTGCAACATACACAATGTATAGCTAGCTATATGAACTTTAAACGAAACTTCATCATCTTATACATTGAGACAACAACTACTGCTGATCTCCCAAAGCGTATAAATATATTATATAGCATATCTGGCACTAGTTGATGGCCATCTCTATTCTCCGTCTTCGTCACTTATATCATCATCTGTGCATCAAGCATCCCAGATTCTAGCATCCATCTTTGTGCAACATCACAGAGGAGAAGTATTCAAAACGCAAGACGTCGCGTTGGTCGGTCGCGTTGTTCCATCCACTGGCGCTATTTTATCAGAGGGTCTTCTTCGCTATATGAAACCAAGAAAGTAATTACGCCTACGCCATCATGCAACACTTAGGCTTGTGCAACTTAGCATTTCGAGGTGGCTGATCTGTGAGATGCCATCGGCTACATACCACGTTCGTGTAATTAATTACCCGGGCGACATAATGAATCTGGAATTTCTGAAACTCTTTTGGTGGAAAAGATCGAGCTAAAGGTTCGATGGTGATGGTGGTGGTATGGTAAAGAGAGGATGCTCCAGTTGTAATCATTTGTCGTTGATGTCGTGGACCCAATGGCCATTGTGACAAAATCCCATTGTTTCAGCTGAGATAATGATAGATTGTGTTGTGTTCATGCTCTGGATTTGCATATATGAAACAATTGCACATACATACATGAAGTTGCATGATCTGAGCAATTTATTTAAACGGAATTCGTTTTTCGTGTGAGTTCCACGAGTTTTGCTGTTTCCTTTTTTTTTTTCGTTTTTGAGTTGTTTGAACTCTGAATTATATGCAAATTAACAAAATCATAAATATCTTTATGTAAACAACCACGATTGAAATTTAAAATGGCTTGAAGTTGCATTTGCGCTCAATTATATACGCAAGTTAGGGCCATAGTTAGGATTTTGTTACAGAGGGGGTTTGATACAAGAAACAAATCAAAAAAAGCTGAAATTTGTCATTAAAATGGACTCAATTGGGGTAAAATGACTTCCACCGGCCGTTCGCATTAGGCAGAAAATTTTAGGTCCCCTCCATTTATGCCTATAACATGTACACTTATGAACGGTTGTATTGTATGTAAGTCATTATAGCCATCACCCACCAAATTAATTTTTAGTTCAAAACGTGTGCTAGCATGAGGTACAGGTGTTCAAAGTTCAAAGCTGTTCCCCTATTTCTATTGCTTGTTTTTTATTTGATGGAGAATTTCAAAATAGAAAAGTTTCACCTGTAGTAGTCCCTGGGCTTCCATAATTTGTTTTATTTAAAATTTAATATTTTGAATATTTATAAAATTGTGGCACAAATCTAGAATAATTTAAACTTATTTTTGAAAACAAAATTTAATGTACGCTCTGCCTATTCTAGCTAGCTACGTGCCTGTGATTAATTTGTCCTACACAACAACAATATTGTGTGCGTGCGCAGTGCTTGAATTTGCTAGTATTTTCAGATGGCTTAGATGACTAATGGTGAGTTAACTCTGGATTAATTGAACAAATTCTTTGGTTGTTTTATCCTCTGAGATTTTTAGTTCCTTCTTTAATACAACTGCTTACTGTATTAACTGTAGATATATTTATTTACAGAGTTAGCTAACTCTGGTTTAACTCACCACTGAAACTTAAAGCTTAAATTTTCAAAGAAGTGCTTTAATAAAAGCTATAACTGGCGCCTAAAATTAGAAACTGAAATTTTCAATGATGAGTTTCAATGATATACACAGCTAGAAATATCGGTGTGATATGGGTTACTGTGGCGTATGAGGAACATTTAATTCTGATTACTTGAAATTGTTTTTTTGTGTGCAAAATATGTCACCTTGCATTAGAAATTGACAGTTGCAAAAAATATATAGTTCAATGACTGTGTTCACATTGGACTGACTCATCCGATTTTTTTTGACGTGAATCCAACTTGATTTGTTCAGACACAAGCTAATGTGAACACATCGGACTTACTTTGACGTTTAGCAGTCGTTAAAACAAAGCAGAAATCTGTGCAGTTTGAAAGATTAACTACAATTTTTTTCACTTGCACAATGTAAATCTTCTTTAATAAATATGTTTCCAATTGAAAAAATTGGATTCTGTAAGATTTAAGTGCCAAAGATAAATCACAGACAGAGAAAACAGATGTCACAAAAGAAGACGTCAAAAAAAATCCACTGATTTTTAAATAATTTAAAAAATCCTGCCTTTCCTGACCATCTCTTTCTCACCATGCAGTGGAAGTGAGCAAAAGCACAGAGACGTCAAAAAAAATCGGAGGAGTCAGTCTAATGTGAACACCGTCAATCGGTACAAAATGACAAACTTGCATCACCCTAAGGCAACATATGGCGATCCAGTACTAGCTAGCTAGTTGCAATACACTCAAATGTTTTTACTAGTACACGCAGACAGATAGACACAGACAGCAACTTGCTTATCATTAAATGGCTCCAAGTGGGTACACAAATAGGAATTTTACAGTTAATAAGGTTGCTTGCCATGAATCTAATGAGCCCATAGTCCCCGTTTACACAAGGAAACTATGAGTTTTCAGCAACTTTCAGATTATAGGAGAAAAGGACACGAAGTATAAAGATCTCCCTGGTCAACAATTGAGGAGATTTTTCTGACATTCCTTTTCACACTTAAGGTAGTGTGCGTTATATGGGAACTAAAGAAAATCCCTTCTTCGTGTGAAAGGTAAGAGATTTTAGAAGAAATTAAAAAAAAATCCTTAAAAACAATCTCCAGCAACTTGTTTCTTCGTGTGAAAGGGGACATAGCAGGTTTGTGAACATTTTTAAGACTACTTCGCTTCTCTTTGCAAATACCTTTTAAACGATGCGAGTTTTCATGGGGAAGTTACATCTCTCTGCACTCTTTTCTCCACTTGATTAAGCGAAGTCATCTGAGTGGATGACGAATGAAAATAAAAAGCACTCAAAAAATAAGGAAAAGCACATACAAGAAGAATGAGCGATATAAATGGAATTAAACCTTAGCATTTTTGTCCACCCAGGCCACCACACACGTTCCTCGCTTTCGTGATTGTTTTTTTTCCTTTCGACCAATAAATCGAATTTTTGTCGATCTGAAGTTTATTTTGCAAATCTCGATTTTTAGCAAGATTTACACAGATTTTCACACACAATTGCACACACATCGAAGAAAAGTGACTTTTACCAGTGTTGTTTTAAAAAAGGCATTCATACAATCATAAAACAAAATAAAATCACGTTTTGTGTTCGTTTTGCCAGTAAGATTTAAGATCTGACACCAAAATCTGAATTGGTTGAAACGAAAGGCACAAAAGAAATTTCAAGTTCCCAAACAAACCTGCAAAATAATGAACATGAATTAAATCTCAAACTTTATGAATGAATGCGTTCAGGAGTCAAATACTACGTTTTCACCAAGAGATAATCCGGGATTTAAGGTAGGAGATTTAAAATTAATCTTGAAGTGTTTTCACCACAAAAAAGGAGATTAAATTGACGTTTTCAGTCTGAATTGCCATTCAATTGTCAACTCAATTTGACAAGAGTAAAACAAATATAATCGGCAAACGTATAGCGAACGGAAAAAAACAATTTTTGAGCAATAAAACAATTAATTTTGAATAAACCACTTATTAAAAATGAGTCTAGTAACCTAAATCTATTGTTATCACACCATTTTATTCTTCAAAATAACATTAGAGTACACGAGAATCCATAAATACAGAAAAAAACACAATTTTTCGGCCCACTCTTCAATTAGAAGCTCCCCATCCTCCAGTGTCTAGGTTGTCCGTTGTTTTTTGTGTGTTTTGGTTGTTGAATTATCTGGAATTTGTATTGTTTACCAGAATATTATTATAAATATATGAAATACATTGTAAATACTTGCATTTTTATTCCTACAGCCAACGCGCAAAAATATTTTATAATTGTTTTTTTATTTCAATGGAAAAACTGACGTTTAAAAGGGTGCGTTCTACAAAATTAGGATTGTTTGATTTGACAATCTCCTTCTTGCAAGAAGATTTCAATGAGATTTATTTAAAATCTTCATTTGAGGAGATTTAAATTTGTATGGTAAATCTTGGAGATTTGAAGAGGATTTATGCTAAATCCACTTAAATCGCGATTTAGTGCTCAGTGAAAACGTAGTAAAAACAATGAGGAATTCACACGATGCAATTTATGGTATTAATGACGCGCTAAATATATTTACAGATACCTACTTATAAATTCTGAAGAGTAAGTTATTATTGTGTAAATATTAAACGCATTAATAAATATGTATGTACATATTGTATTGAATAAATATATTCAACTGTAAAACTCCGAAATGTGGCAATCTTAGAATTTACCCCATAAACAAAAATTTCCGATATCAGTGTTGATAATTCCCTATAATAACTAGGAGGTTTACTACACGTATAGATCACGAATTTTTACAAAATTATCAAAGTAGATATTAAAACTTCTTAACTACCGTTTCTCGGACAGTACCTCCTGGACTTCATTTAAATTTTTTTTTTCTTGAAAACGGTTGACATGAATTGATAATAAAAAGTTCAAGAACCAATTTGTCAGTATATATCTACCCCATCCTAATATGTACTCTACCCATGCTTGCATACAATAGCGTCCTAAGAAAATTTAACTACCTTATAAGAGGAAGTACGTGCATTTTTTACCTACCTGGATGCTTTATTAAAACAATTATTCAGAGCGGAGTTATAGTGTAATATTAAAAAAATATACAATATTTTGTTGAATTTTCCTCATCATCATCTTAACAAAACATTCTCTATAATATTCTTATTTTATTGTACCACATGCACATAAAAGCAAACCATCAATAACTTGAATCCCACATGACATAGAACTTATATACATACCTATACCTCCGATCAGATAAAATCTTAATTTATTGCATAATTCCAGTCATTTCTTAATCAGAAACCATGCCTCGTCATCGGACATTGAAAGCCCAACAAATAAGTAATTTACTTTCGCTTTGTTCAACCGATATAAATGACTATGGTCTTCCACGCAACCGAGTGGTACAAAACGTCAAGAATGCAAGGTGTTGTTGAAGTTGAAGTCGAAGTGGTAGGTATAGACGCAGATAGTGCAAAAACAAATGACAAAATAATATCATCCACCACGCAAATTTTATTCATTTTCCAATACAGCAAAACAACAACACACCTTACGTCACCGCATAGTAGTAGTATTTATATTGTATATATATAACGTCATGCTAAAGAACTTACCTATAAAGAGAAAATTATACTCCCTATAAATAGATACAGATAGATAGCTTCATTGCTGCGAACTGCGAATGCGATGCCTCAAGCCCCGAACGCCAGCCAAGTCGTCAGTTTGCAAGTTCGATTGTTTGTTTGGTGAATCGGCGAAGCTAACCGCAACGCCTTCGATAGCTCAGTTGGTAGAGCGGTGGACTGTAGAAGTAAATAATGATATGATGTGGTCGGAAAGTGTAAAAGCGATTCGAACATGTTTGCCTCATAAAAATCAGTTGAAATCCATAGGTCGCTGGTTCAAATCCGGCTCGAAGGAATTTGCACAAAATTTTTTTCTACATTGACTTTTGTTTTTTTTTTTCTGCTAGGAATAATCTAATGACTTAATTTTTTGTCCATATGGAGAAAATGCGATTGGTAAAGAGGCTAATTTAGAAAAATAAATTTCTGGGTGAAATTCGCACTTTCTTTAAAAAGGTATATCTTATATCTAAGTAGTTATTATTTTGTATAGCCTATATAGGTAGATAGGCGTTTGACTGATTTATTATGCCCGAAGTGAAATTTAAATTTTTCTAGTATGTATCTGCAATCTTTTTCGTCAATATAAAAAATATTTGTTTGTGCAAAAATTAGATGTGAAATAATTAATGATGGCATAAGTATGAAGGATAGCACGAGAGGCATTTAGATCCAGTTTTTCAGTGCGAGATTTAAGTTTAACCTGAATTATGGCATCAAATTTGGTGAGCTAACTCAGAATTAACTGAATAGATGCTTTTCAATTTTTAACCCACCGAGTTTGTTTAGTGGAATGCGCATGCATTCTCCAACGAAAAACTGCTTGCCCAGTTCACTGTGGGTTAATTTATTTTAAGAGTTGGCTAACTCTGGCTTAACTCACCACAGAAAAACTCGGCCTTATTTCCAGTTTAACAGTGGAAGTTTAAACTCCACTTTTGGTTAAAACTTCAGTTCGACAGTTAATTCGGTTTCACAGTTTCGTTTAAACCTTGAACTGAGTTCATTCTGTAGTTTAAGTTAAACGACAATATTCTGCCGTTTAAACCTCAGTTCAATGTTTGGGACTACTTGAAAACACAGTGACATATCAATTTTACAGCTGTCATTATAATACATAGCGAAATTTTAAATTCATTTACGAAGGTGTAGAGTTAAAATCGTTTGCAATTATCCCCGATGCCGTGTTTTTATTCTTTCTATTCTATTCTATTCTATTCTATTGTCAGTCCTTTTGTTTTATAAAATGTGCTTATTTTTTATCACCAATTCCATCAGCAAATCTAAATGTGCTTTGCTTTATTGACATTCGTTTCCATTTTTTATTTTGTTGGTGTCACAATCACACGTCACAGCGGTAGGTACTTTTAAACAATATAGGTGTTTGAGAATTTTTTTTTTAATTTACTTTTAAACAAAACAAACTTTCCCAGATCCTCAACAACAATGTATGTTAGGTCTGTTTGGTAACTTGGAATTTCTTACAAATTTGCACAAATTTTCAAAAAATTGCACAATTTGTCACAAATTTCTGTTTGGTAACTCGAAAAAGTTGCAACGAGAGAGCATATCGAGAGAGTAAAAAATTTCCCCTCCATTGGATAACTTGCGAATTTGTGCTGCATAAATTTCTGTGTGCAAAAAGAGTAAAGACTGTCAAAATACCTAGCTGTTAGCATCTTTTGCTTTTAATTTGAAATTGTGGTTTCTGATTTGTGAAAATTAACTATATAAATAAATAATAATAATAAATATAATAACAAACTGTTAACAAAACCAGCGTTTGTTAACTTTCTTGTAAGTTTCTCCATTTTTGAGAAATTCGTTCTCTCTTTGGTGTTATGACAGGTTTAACACATTTTGCTAAATACCAAACAGACCTGACCTTAGAAATAGAAAGAGAAGACAAAGAAAGGTTTTGGTAAAGCCGCATAAAAACTGCGTAATGTTTACATTCCGTCAAATGACACAGCAAATATGTGCAATGCTGCCAATTTGTTTAAACGACGTTCAATTGAACTAAAGTTCAGATTACGCAGGCGAGTTGAACTTTAATTTTAATCTCAAGTTCAGGTTCAGCTGAACATAAGTTAAAACTTCCACTGTGAAACTGGGCGTTAATGTCATACCGTAGGTAAACAAACTTCTTGTCACTGACTCCAGACATATAATTTTTTGTATTGATTACAGTAGTAGTAATGACAGCATTAGGCGGTTTTATTATTAGAAATTATCCATATATAAGTAGATCATACCATATTTAATTTTAACTCTAGCGGCTAGATGGTTATTTAGCGCAAATGTTTTAAATACTGACAGCATATGCATGAATAATACACAAATACAATGATAGATGGGTGTATTACGGTGTTGTCACTCTGAGTCGCATTGTTTTATTTTCACGGGATTGCGATCTATATGGATCATTACCGTACTGGAGTACACTTTTATACCCAGAATTCGTCTCAGGTGATTTATGACATAATTTTTTTAGCTCAGTTTAAATTAAGATGTGTGTTTGGAGTGCGAAGAGAGGCGCACTCAATGCACTCTCACGAAATTCAGATTTTTGTTCATGGAAAGAAAGAAATCCGGGATGCAAACTAAATCGGTTGCTGGCAAACAGATTATTTTCAATAGAATATTTATTTATTTTCCGAATTCTGATGACAATAATTATGATTAATATGAAATGTTTTGTAGGAACTATGTATTGTTGAGCTCCTTAATGTGCACATTAAGAAATTCTTCACATTAAGCTGAGTTCTCACATGCAAATTCTACTAACAAGTTAACAGCACATTTGGTTTTCAATCACTATATGTCTTAATTTGGAAGATTGCGGAATTGGTCCAGTAACTAGTTCAACAAAACAAGCCTGTTGTTTTTGTTTATTGATTCATCTGTTTATATCCAAAAGGCTAAATATTAGGGTATTCATGCAACGTTGGAAACTTTCCAACGCACCGTAACGCATCGTAAACTTTCCGACATTTACGATGGTTTTCCGACGTTGAATGATATGTACATACATTTAAAATTAAGTCAAAACCCGAAAAGCTAAGCAGTTTTTTGACACTTAAATGACATTCTCAAGTGCTCTCTATGGGACAGGGAACATCGAACAAATCTCATATCGGCAATAGCTGTCTATTTTTAAGATGCACAACGTATGGGAAGTTCGTTTATTAATCTGTTAAACTATCAAAACCACCATGAGCTTCAGGTTCATCCAATTTATTAAATTAAAGCCTGTTACTTTTTTCTCTAAACAACATTGCAAACATTTAATTTGTTGAGTTGTGTGGTTTTTCCTCCAAAGCAACGCGACGACATTATCCAGCATCGTACAAGCCACAACCGAAAGCCGTTATGTCATTTGATTTATTTTTGAAGCATTTCATTTTTACAGTTATGAATGAAAGTCAATGGAGGCAACGGCAATTGAATGTCTTTGCACACTTTTTTTTTTTTTTGTACTTCATCGCGCGACCTTGTCTTCCATTCAAGTTAATACAAAACGAAATCCAAGTCAGGTCCATTTCGATTTCTTTGCGGTATTAGTACAATCACAGGGGCAAACAAGAACAGACTGCATATAATTCTTATGTGTGCAAGCTCTTTGCGCATTTGTATCTTTCATTCTTCGGGCAGGTTAGATTTGTCTTTACGTGACTTGGCTTGGCTTAGTCTATCCTAGCTATCCAATCAATGAAAGCAAAAAGAGAACGAACAAATAGCTTCCATTCCATGTTCTTCTGCGCGTTTTCTGTTCCATTTAAGTTGGTTATTAAGTTACAAAAATGCGAAATATATTTCCACCAAAGACTGTCTGGCTATAAACCAGCAAGCATCAATTTATATGTACCTATAGCCTTGCAAATTCAATGTAAAACGCGTGTTGAGTCGTAGTAGCTTTCAAGATAGGAGAACCCAAACGTCGGTGTATACCACACATTTCTAGTTTAGGTTCAGTGAACTCTGTTGCACTTGGTATGAAAAGCATCCAGTGTAGGTACACTGAACTGTTTGAATTCTTCTATGCTCCTCTATGTTTAAGCAACAACGAAAACGACAACGACAGGGAGTTCTGCTTCCTAGAGAGATGCTTAAAGAGCATCTTTTTATCAAAACGGATGGCAGTTTGATGGTATCTTTCTGTTCGTTTGGAAAGTATGCCCACCTGTGGGCTATATAATTATTTGCGATAAAAACTTTAGGTGTTGTTACATAACATTATAGTTTGAATTTGTTATTGTTAAATAAAGTTTCATGAAAAAGAAGACAACTTACTCGTACCAGGTATCTATATAATGTACATGTAGTTGGATTGAAGATTTTTGTCTTCTAACCTATAATAAACAGAACTTTTATTGCTGTGGTGAACAGCTATGTCTTACATCATCCGAATATTTACCATAGCTATTAAAACATTTTCAGAATTTGCAGTGAAAACCCACTTTTGCCAAATAGGCTCAGTATGTCTGTTTGGTATCTTTTTTTTCAGTGCAATGTGCAAAACTTTGTAAATAAAATTTTCTCAGAAAGAGAGAAACTTTAAAATAAAGTTAACAAACGCATTGAACCACTTTTTTGTGCCTAAAAATGACAGCTGGACTTTTTGATATATTTCGCTCATTGTGCTCTATCGTTGCAGCTTTTTTGAGTTAAACAGAAATTTGTTTCAATTTACCCAACAGACGTAATCAGACTATGTCAACTGCTTTTCCTTACAATTTTGTTTTCAGAAAAAATGCATATTTGATGCATTACCATGCCCATGCCATCGGCTTTCTGTATCTGTCAGAACCTCGTAAGTGCAAATCGAATATCAATGCATTGTCACTTTAATATTATTCTCTATGCATCAACTAGTTTAAGAATTTAATAATATTATTTTTAAATCGACTTTGACTTGAATCCAACTTGTTTTGTTCAGACACAAACTAATGTGAACACATCGGACTTACTTTGACGGTTAGCAGTCGTTAGAACAAAACTAAAATCTGTTCAGTTTAAGGGATAAATTACAATTTTTTTACTTACAAAATGTAAATCTTCTTAAATAAATATGTTTCCAATTGAAAAAAATTGGATTCTGTCAGATTTGAATGCCAAAGATAAATCACAGACAGAGAAAACAGATGCCACAAAAGAAGACGTCAAAAAAAAAAAAAAATCCACTGATTTTTAAAAATCCTGCCTTTCCTGGCTATCTCTTTCTCACCTTGAAGTTGAAGTGAGCAAAAGCACAGAGAAGTCAAAAAAATCGGAGGAGGCAGTCCAATGTGAACACCGTCTTTAATTTTCAACTTAAGATGTTTTGACAGAAAGGCGACGATACATAAAGTTTGTTCGGGTACTTTCTAGACTAAAAATGGCAATCTGTCAAATTCAGACGAGTGGGGTTGAAATTCTCTGACGGTGTTCACATTGGGCTCACTCCGCTCATTCTCAACTCATTTTGGCAACTCTTTATTTTTTCTCACTCCACCTTATGATGAGAAAGAGATGGTCTAGTGAGACAGGATATTTTAAAAAAAATTAAAAAATCCTGTCTCACTTGACTATATCTTTCTCATAGTGAGGTGGAGTGAGATAAAAGAAAGAGATGTCAAATGAGTCGCGCAATGACACATACCACATATTCAACGTCGCCAAAAATGCTGCTAAATGTTTAGGTTTTCTTCGACGATGCAATTTCTCCCCTTCTGATCTGGCTGTAATCTACAAAGCCCTTATCCATCCAGAGCTTGAGTACAACTATATCACATCTGGGCACGTGCTCCTTTAACTCATCTGAATCTCTTGGATAGAATTCAGAAAAGAGTTTTAAATATGATAGGTGATATAAGTATAACAGAAACAATTACATTGCTGGAACACCGCCGTAATGTTTCATGTCTCTCTCTATTTTATCGCTACTTCCACAAACAGTGTTCTAGTGAAATAGCCAGCTGCATTCCTCCCCTAAAACAATTCAACCGTAATACTCGCGCTTTGACGAATGCTCATCAGTTTACCCTAGAGCCCAATTTTGGACGTATAGTCAAGTATAGAGATTCATTCTTTAGCCGGACTACAAGAATGTGGAATGCTTTGCCTGGCTCTATTTTTACTCCCCATTTTGATATTCAGAAATTCAAAACCAATGTGCTTCGGTATCTCCTACTTAATCCTTTCCTATTTTCCTAACGCTCGCACTGTGTTAAAAAACATTTAAAGGTAGTCAAAAAAAAAAAAAAAAAAAAATTAAACAAAGCGACAAAATTGGAATTAATGTTGTAATTTTAGATTCTTTATTTAATTTATAATAAACATTTAATTTAATATCTAAAAAAATCGTAGTTTAAGCAAAATTAAACTTGGACAAAATTTTATTTGATTAAATGTTTTTTTTTTTGTTTTTCAATTCACATGTATTGAATTATGTTCTTCCGAATTAGGTACCAATCGAAAAACTCATATATGTCTTTAGCCTATTTAAGTAAATCTACAGTTACTTTGTATCTTTTTGAACTATTAGATAATATACTATGATAAATCCTCTTCCCAGGGATTTATCACGACAAATACAACCGTAAAATAACAAGATGCTGGTAGATATGCACTTTGTATATTGGCAAAATGAAGCTAATTAATTAGAGAACTGCACTGCAAACTATCACGCACAGTACCAATTAGTAATGCTCTCCAGTTTTCTAATTAATGACACTAATCCACTTGAAAGAAGATACCTCTACTTGCCTTTTTATGTATGTATGTGAAATACCAAACACCACAATCTAACACGCAAGAAAATAATTGTTTCCTTAATTTGAACGAGAGCATAATATATTGCGTCTGGCAATTTGCAAAAATAAACACAAATCGAATTAACTTGTTTACATTTTTTGTTGAACCCACATTTGGAGATGAATTTTTATTTGTTTTTAAATTTCTTTTCCATCTTGTAAGGTCTTAGTTCAGACTTTCTTTTATTTTTCTTCATCATCAATCAGCTATCACTAAATAAATATTTTTATTGAAAAATAATTTACATTTCACAAATTCATAAAACAAAATTTCTATTTTCAGGATTTCTCGAAGAGGGTCGTTTATGATAAAAAAAAACTCAACATCTTTCCACATGTACTATTGTAACTACCTCTGTTGATTTGAATCTAGCATTAAGACACCTTGAGCAGAGTCAAAGAGGATAGTCATCCGGAAACAAATACCCATCATCCTTTGGCTAAGACCAAACTGTGTTTTGCAAACATACTGTAGAAAAGGTAAACATCTAAGAATTTGAATGAGACTCCAACCTGTTTACGACAGAGGTTACTGCAGCAGCAGCGCCAGTGGGACGAGCAGCATGCGAGAAGAGGATATTGAAATCGCAATCAAAGTGAGTCAGGGAGTTTGTGGAGAATCTTAATTGATGTTAAGCCAGCTCGTTACTTGTCTTGTATGAGATTTATCCATATATAAATATATAGAGAGAAGAGAGTTGGTTCGGGTGTTTCGAAGATTTAAATGCTAGTAAAAGATCGCCGGTAGAAGCAGAAAAATATGTTGAGAAATTGTTAAGATTTTTATTGAAGCTTATTATGATATGAATATTTAATAGGTTTTTTTGAGCTCGTGGCTAGGTGTACAGATATTTCTGCCAAGACTCAACGACATGATAATATTTATTACAAGCTTTTTAGTTTAATTTAGTTAACTGCGAGTGATGGGGTCATCTCGTACGCCATCAGAAATTGCATTTGATTTAAGCGCGACTTATGGCATTTTCCATTTTTCTTCTGAAAAGTGAGGAAATATTTCTGCTTTCTACCAATATTTCTTAGAATTAATATTATAATAAATATATGATAAATATGATCTTAAAATTAGTTTATATTTTGACAGTTAGATGGCATTTTTGTTTTGAAAATGGTGTAAGGTTAGTGTACAGAAAAAAGATACAAAAATATTTGAAAACAATAGATGTAGGTGGATATTTAATGTCGTTTGTAATTCCCATCGAATATGAAATCAACGACTTTAGAAATTTACACACACACTATACCGAATGTCGCCATTTCAGCGTAGTATGGTACGTGCTTATGCGAAACGAAAAATCCCATACAAAAATGACACAACGAAATCATTAACGAAAAATTTCGTTCTCCTTTTCGTTATTCGTTTGGCAGTAGGTACGCTGTTCGATGAGATGGAGAAGTCTCCGCTCTTTTTTCGCACTGAATTAATTGCCCGGACCATAACTGCTTGAACACAATAGAATGCTGCAACTGGAACTGGAGATGCAGGTGCAATAGTTATCAGAAAGTTTCGTATGTGCCTTTTTTTACGTGCCCACAATGCAACTGTATACGGCTTTCTGACATTCTGACTCACAGCTATAAAATGAAGAATTGAAGAGAGCTTGAAGCTCATTTCAACCCATATATAAACACTAATCGAGTTGAAATGGGCCATCAATTTTTAAATGTCAAAAATGGTGCACGCAAAAGTTAAGTTGGTGAACTCTTGCAGCTGGAGCTCCGTTTGCTTCCGTTACGTTACGTTGCGTCATATGGCCTTTTCAATTGGAGTCAGAATGACAGTTCCAGAAGGGTTCACACGTATCAAATCATTCTCCCGAATGCCATAATAGAATTTTTATTTTGAGGAACACAAAAATGGCTCCAAATAATGAGGTTCTTTATGTTCTTCTTTTCAAAAAAAATTCTCCAAAATTGTATAATAGCTAGTGTTCTAGCGTTCTTCTTTGTTGGTTAAAAATATGCAGTCACAGATTATTTGGGTCTATTTGAGAATAATAAATAGTACGGGGATTCATGCAACGTCGTAAAACACTAGATAAGTTTATCTTGTGGATAATTTTATCTTTTGGATAGGTTTATCTTTTGGTAAATGACCTGTCAAATTTTGTATATGAAATGGTTTACGCAACTTGGATAAAATTATCTAAGGATTTTGCTGCGGAAACTTAATACAAATTTATTTGGATAAACTTATACAAACGTCATTGTGACTTTTAGAATTAGACTTGTATCTAGAATTCTGAGCCATAACCATATGGTTAGTGTTAGATCTTATAAAATTGCTTCCTCTTTTTCTTTCTGTTTATCTATTGTTAAAAGTTAATAAGAAGGTTTTTACTTTTGTAACAGATAATGCACAAACCATCATTTTTTCCGAATAGTTACAAAATGAGTAAATCATTCACTAACTGCACTAATTTCTGTTGCTTATTTTTGGCATGTTTTATTTAACTTTTTTAATTTTTTTCAGGAAATAATTTTTTGCACAAATACATTTTTGACGTTTGACGAACAGCTTATTCAATAACGCAGCATTTATCGAAATGAAAACTTTTTACACAATTGGTAAACTTATCTCGTTGCATGAATACCCTTCCTGAGTTATGATGAGCAATAAGGTTCTAGGTATCTACAATTAAGAACGCAACAAAGTTCTATCCACAATTTTGTTCTTATTCTTTTCTGTAACAAAGTTCTATGTGGATATTAAAACCTTTTTCATTTAGAGCTGCAGTTTCGCAGTCGACACTTACCGGAATAAGTGGCACTTAAGTTTCCCATATTAGGACTTTAGGCTATGTTTCATAGCCAGCGTAAGTGGAACTTAAGTCACCAACATCGGAGATATAAGTGCCACTTGTTCAGGTAATTGTGCACTGTGATGCTGCGCCTTAATCTTTCACATTGCCCAATTAACTGCCACTTTCCTGACTGTGAAACTGACCCTTAAAATCTCGAATCAAAAATACGCAGATAGAACTCCGCATCACTGGGCCATCTTGGAAATCTTAAGAGATAGAGCAAAATAGTTCATGGGAATCGAAAGAGTATTATCTAATTACTCAGATTTGATATATAAATAACTCATTTTTCAAATATTGTGAGTTAGTACCTTGTTGTACTAGGGTCGCGATTTCGTTTTGCATCAGCAGCGTACTAGGCTTAAGTTTAAAGATGAAGATGAGATAGTAATTAAACAAATACCTACCAATTTACCTAAAATTCAAGTGGTAGCCAACGCAATTGTGCTAGGATCTCCTAACCTATAATATAGACCCATCATTACTCCCTTAACGACTCATAAAAAATGATTGCAAAGTTTACACTTTCACCATTTTGTATATGTAGGTGTATTTTCTATTACTCTTCTACAACTTATTTTAAAAGCAGAACAAAACTAAATTGGAATACTCAACAACAATGAGTAATTGATGAGTATTGAAAAAAACACGACTTCTATCTGAATATAAAAAAAAATATAAAAAAAAAAAACAAAAACAAGTAGGTACGTGTGCCAGGCTTGTGATATTACCAATCTATATTTCACATTATTCTGATTACAAATATTTTATCTTAACAAATGTTGAACTTTTATATTCAAAATTCTAATATGGTAGCTTTACAAATGATTTTCATTCTCCGACTGCTAGAAAACTTTTGATTTCAGTTGTGATTTGCATTGCAAACCGAAACGTTGATTAAGTTAAAACTTCCTATAACGATACGTTAAGAGTTTATAGTTTTAACGTTCCACATCATCTCATTGATTTAAAACTACTTTCGTTTCGTTATCCTTCAGATATTTCGATACAAAGCATGACTAAGCTGAAACTAATTCTCCTGTTATCTTGCAAAATAGTTGCAGCGAGTTCTTCTTCACGACTCTTACGCGTAAAAATTCACAAATTAAAATCTACACGGATACATTTTCCTGGAATCGTTACAGAAATTAAAAACCGTAAATGGAATTTAGCTCGACGAGTTGGTTTTCCAGAACCGCTTGTCTATTCCTTTTTCGATTCGCTGTATTATGGAGAAATAGCTATTGGAACTCCACCACAGAAATTAAATGTCGTGTTCGATACGGGATCATCGAACCTTTGGGTTACATCGAAAAAGTGTATTCGAGATTATTGTACGAACAATACCAAATATGATGCTGAGAAATCATCGACTTACATCAAAAATGGCTCTAAGTCTAATCTTGTGTTTGGCAGCGTCAACGTTTCTGGTCTTTTGTCTGCTGACGTGGTTAAAATTGCAGGAGTAAACATAAAGCGACAAACATTTCTCGAAGCCATAGAAGAGACTTCTGATTTTAAGGACTCAAAATTCGATGGAATCCTTGGTCTGACTTATGACTCTATTTTAATGAAAAGGGTACTTTCTCCAGTTTATAATCTTTTTAAACAAAGGTTGATTCAAGATCCTGTATTCTCATTCTATTTGAACAAAAGCATAGAAGGTGAAATAGAAGTTGGGGAGGTCATTATTGGAGGATCTGACAAAAAACATTACAAGGGTCAGTTTAAATATTTGCATGTAACTAAAAAGCAGCATTGGCAGCTCGAAATGGACTCGGGATCGATTGGTGATTTAATTTTCTGTAAATACGGTTGTAATGCTATTGTGGAAACTGGCACCAGCCATATATATGGACCACCAAGTGATATCCAGGCCATCCAAAAAGTTATTGGTGTAAGTATGGAAATATCAGGGCCAGGCCACACTATCGACTGTCAGCTGATTTCTCAACTACCATTAATCAATTTTGTGCTGGGTGGAAAATCTTTTACTCTCGAAGGTAAAGACTATACTACTAAATATAATAATTTAACTTGTAAGTCAGGATTTGTTGAATCGGCATCATTGGAAAACACTTGGATTCTTGGAGAAACTTTCGCTCGCAAATTCTACACAACGTATGATCGAGGCAACGACCGTATTGGCTTCGCTGAAGCTGTTTAAGAGAAAATGCTTCTTGTTTGAGTTTACTGGAATTATAAATTCTACTAAAAATTAAAAAAAAAACCTACATTATACAAATATACATAAATATGTACATAAGTATAGATTTATTTAGATAGAATATTTATTGTTGAGAATAATTTAAAAATTAAATAAATTATAGCAAAAAAATCGATATGTTTCTACTTTACAATACAACTTATAATGGGTGATTTTTTAGGAGGTTTAGAACTTTTTTTTAAAAAAAAAACACAAAAAATTCGAAAAAATGAATGAAATATTTATTTGAATCGATAGTTTGAACCTTGCAATTTAATGTTTAAAGATAATTTCATGCAAATGTTGACCGCGGCTGCGTCTCAGGTAGCCCATCCGCTGAGTCCAATTTTGGCATACTCTTTCACACATATCGGCCGGTATCTCACGAATGAATGCATGGATGTTGGCTTCCAGTGCGTCAATCGAAGCGGGCTTGTCCCTATAGACATTAGCCTTGACATACCCCCACAAAAAATAATCTAATGGTGTCAAATCGCACGGTCTAGGCGGCCAATTGACCGGCCCGAAACGTGAAATTAACTGTTCACCAAACTCGCCTCGCAATTGCGCCATTGTTTCGCGTGCTGTGTGGCATGTGGCACCGTCTTGTTGAAACCACATATCATGCAAGTCAAGAACTTCCATTTCGGGCAAAAAAAAGTTTGTTATCATCGCTCGGTAGCGTTCACCATTGACAGTAACGCTGCGATTCGCATCATCTTTGAAGAAATAGGCCCAATAATGCCGCCGGCCCATAAACCGCACCAAACAGTGGCTTTTTCGGGATGCATTGGTAGCTGTTGCAATGCTTCTGGCTGATCTTCACTCCAAATGCGGCAATTTTGCTTATTTACGTACCCATTCAACCAAAAATGAGCCTCATCGCTGAACACAAGCAGCGCGCGATGAACATTTCGAACCGAGCACGAATTTTGATAGTAAAATTCAATAATTTGCAAGCGTTGTTCATTTGTAAGACGATCCATGGTTAAATTGCAAACCAAACTGAAGCTGTTTGACAGTGACACAAGGTACTAAACACACGTCAGCTGTCAAAACCAGTGTTGCCAAAACCAAACCAGCTAAAAAATCACCCTTTACTTGCTTCTTAAACCCCTTACCAGTCTTCTGAGTCCCAACCACCTTCAACTGGCCAATGGCCTAGAGACATCAGCAGACGGAGGTTCGGACTTCTTTGTTGTTTCGAACCTGGGGACTGGGACCTGTGATTGAAAGATCATCTTATCTGGAGCATTATTGATGTACATTCGATCGAAGTGGCCAATCCACTATATACAGTCAACATGATATGCCTTTTTTTCTTAATCGACATCATAGGTGAAGCTCATAGAGTTATAGAGTTCTCGGTTGTATTTTGCATACCCTGTGCATGCGCTATGTGGGCGAAGTGGAAGATATTCACAAAATTTTAAATATGGTGGATTTGGCACTTTATTGTTCCTCAAACTCAAAGTCTAAGGCATACACAAAATTGCTGTATTACCCCTCAAGAAGCATTTATCACTTTTGGAAACTTGTACGACGTAGAACTTCATATGTATGTGTGTATTCCTCGTCTACTACTTTACGAAATTAGGAACAGAAGAACACTCCGAAACCATTACTCAAAACAGCCAATAATCGAAGGCTTTTGGAATAGAAGTGCAAAGAAAGTACTCCGAACGTCCAAACGAAAACGACATAACACTAAGAGGGCTAAGCATATAAAACACACGATAAAAATAAAAGCTTATCTCATTCTCCATTTTTAGAATTAATCAGGGACTATTATAAAGTATTTGTGATAGCAACTCCTCAATGAGACATATTAGCGGGTCTAACTACCCAAAGCTAGGTAGGTTTGTTTATGGTTTATGTTATTGCCCGCGTTCGGGTCACTGATCTCTATAATACACACGTTTTATAGAGATCAGTAGTTCGGGTGGAAGTCCGATAGGCTATCCACCTATCCCAAAAATTTTCAGATAGCTTGAGTTGTTGTTGTATCAGCTGACATCAGAAAATTTTCAACAAGGGGTTTCAACAACACAAACCTATCCGGATAGCTTTGGATAGTTGCCCGAACGCGGCCATTGTAATACCTTGATAAAAAGAAACTGATGACAACTGCCGTTGCAACAACAAATCAAGGCTATCTTATGGCCTTTCCGATTGGTAATCCGGGAGAACGATTTGATACGTGTGAACCCTTCTGGAACTATTCTGAAAACAAAATCAGAAGCAAATTTCTCTTCTTTTCAGAAGAAGAACTGCCATTCTGACTCCAATCGAAAAGGCCATTAGTGCCTGATTATACATGGGTCTCTTTACTGAACGTCGTTTTACTGAACTCGTGATTACACGGTGAAGAAAAATCCTTTTATTTCAATTTACCCTTCCATAACTCACAACTGGCGCATCAGTGAAATTTGGGTGGAATCTACCTTCTTTTTTTTCGCACATAAAATATACCTATCTCACCGATGAGTTCTTCAGTAAAACGACCCATGTAATCAGGGACTTAGATAGTTAAATAGCCTAGTGGATAGGTAATCGAACATGGGCATTGTTTGTTTTGAGATAGTCCCCTTTCACACGAGGAAACTGAGTTGCCAGCAACAATCAGTTTGTTGGTGAGAAGGGCAAGAAGTAAGAGGGGAAAATGAAATCTCCCCGGTCAACGATTCGAGGAGATTTTTTTGACATTCCTCTTCACACACACAGTAGAGTGTGTTCAACCAAGCTAATAGAGATAATAATAAAACGGATAGGACAATAAAATATGGCTAGTGATGGGTCTTCTATGCAAAAAAAAATATTAGAATTCAAATCTGTACCTTGGTTCTAAAATATTTTATTTCCCAAAAAAATAAGAAAGGTACAGAAATATATCCATTGGAACAAAATATTGAAAGCAAGCTGAAATATACGTCCAGGGTGAATCAGTAATTATTAATAGGACAATTTTTTTTTTCAAACGGATAAAACACTTCTTTAGGGCAGAAGATCAGTAAAAAAAAGTTAAAATACGACTACGCAAAATGTGGGTAATTTTATAGCCTCCATATTTAAATGTACATTGACCTTAACATATACAATAATAAATAAAGAAACAAAGCTATTTTTTTTTCATTTAAGTGGAAATTAAGTAGAAATTCCTCCAAATGTGCTACCCAAACCCAAAGCACGATCAAATAAAATTCCAATCAATATAGTAAAAAAAGCAACAAAAAATAAACTCAGTCCAACTGTATCTGTTTTCATTTTAGGTTGTAATTGTGGGGAATGGTGGCGTTGGAAAGAGTTCAATGATACAGCGCTACTGCAAGGGGATCTATACAAAGGACTACAAGAAAACAATTGGTGTTGATTTCCTTGAGAGACAAATCGAGTGAGTATCTTTTTATTTAGCCATATCTACATCTACATACATACATCTTTGGACACGAAAACGCTTAGAATATTTTGTATCTTTGGACCTAATAACGTACGCTTTATTCCATTTACGTATACAGAATTGATGGTGAAGATGTCAGAATAATGCTGTGGGACACAGCCGGCCAGGAGGAATTCGATGCTATTACCAAAGCCTATTACCGCGGTGCGCAAGCGTGTGTGCTGACGTTCAGTACAACAGATCGAACGTCGTTCGAGGCCTTAAAGGATTGGAAAATGAAGGTAATTTGAATTTAAATGCCGCACCGTGTGATGTTTTTGCTTCTTATTGAGGATCGAGTATATCTTTGCACTGTACAGCTCGTCTGTGTGTTGGCGGTATGGAGAATTGATTGAGCTGCTGAAGGTTTCTGCTCCTACTATTATTGCTTCTGTGGCTGATGCACCAAGTAGAAGATGCCGGTGGAAGAAACACAAATTAACATGCACTTTAAGGAGCACTAATGATATAACGATAACCGTATACATTTTTTCTTATTAACACTTTCTTCTGCCGAAGCCTCATTATATTTTAAACTTTGTAATTGCAAGTTCATTGAAATAAACTTTGTAACTTGATGTACAATTTATACAAAATAAATTGGGTTTGGTGCTGTAGTTTGCAATACAAATTCTGGAACTTTTGTAAGTCCTTTATTGAAATTAAAAATAAAAAACAGCCAATTCTCTTGCGTCAACGAAACGCAATCAACTGAAAACATAATCGCTGTCGGTGAGTGTCCGTAGTTTTTCGAAACGATGATGCGTCAACGGATATTGGTAGGGATGATAACCAATTTTTGCTGGCTCTTAATGGATAATATGGATGTGAACGACATGTGGTTCCAACAGAATATACGTGCCACAAAACGAACGCCACAATGTTCCATTTTAAAATCTACCCACCATTATTGAAAAACCCTATATAACACTGTTTTCGTTGATAATTAAGTTTTATTGTAAAATAATTATTAAGTATTCGCAAGGGTGCACAAACACTTTGCTAAGTTTTGATACCTAACCAGTAGCTTAGCTGAAGATTATAATTATTCAATGGCTCAAACACACTTTTAAGAAGGGGGGAAAACATCTGTTGATTTTATACCTACATATATAATGGAGTTTTTTCAAAAATCTGACTCTTTATCCAACGAATGTAATGGATTATACTCATCAGAACTTTAATAAGCCATAAATAAACAAGTCCAGACTCTTGAAATTCGGTTCCATCGTTTTTACTTTTAAAAAATTTTAAAATTGTTAAACAGTTTATTTATTTATATTTTTTTTATAAATCAATTTTTATTTTCTTAGGTAGAAAATGAGTGCAATGAAATACCCACTGTTATAGTCCAAAACAAAATTGATCTGATGGATCAAGCAATAGTTACTGCGTAAGTTTTTTTTTAGAAATTTTAAAACTATGTATCTCAAACTCTTCTGTTTTCTTCTTATCTAGTGATGAAGTAGAAACTGTGGCACGAAACCTTGGTTGCCGACTGATAAGAACCTCCGTCAAAGAAGATGTCAATGTGGCGTCTGTATTTCGATACTTGGCGACAAAATGTCATCAGCAAATGACACAGTCCTATAACACAGTTCTGCCAATTGGCCAACCACAGATCAGTAAGTTCATAGAATACCTATAAATAATAATCATTCTCAATTGAAGGATTTAAATTTATTTCCAAAGGCCCTTTAAGTCCAACCTTTACAAAATCAAATGGAACTATAATTCTGAGGCCAGCAAAAAAATCATCCAAAAAGAAACTTGTGTTGAAAAAGTGCGGAATCCTTTGAGAAATATTATACATATCTATTTAAAATACCTAAGTTAAAACTTTACATACATAGTTGTGTTTTCAAAATAAAAATGTGAATGATTCAATTTTAAATATTCGATTATAGTTAATTATGTTTTTCATTCACGCTGATGAAATAATTAAAATGCAGTATTTAAGACGAAATCAATGAAAAAAGTCATAATTTAGTTTTTAAGAATAAATAAGTAGTTAATTTTGAAAGTTTCTAATAATTTAAAAGATTACATAGATATTTTATTATATAATTAAATTTAAGAGATTGCATGTGAAACATTTTTTACCTACAAGAAGAAATAAAAACAAAAATGTACGATTTTCTAAGAGTTTAAAATAAAATTAATATATACGAGTAATTTTAAAGTCTTGTTTCAATTTAGAAAAGTATTTTTGTATAAATAGAAAAAAAAACATTAATTATCCAATTAACATATGAATCCAAAAAAAACGGTGCTACGTTCCACATAGCGAACGCAGCAAGAATGGAAAATCTGCATGAAAGATTTGAGGGAAGGGTTTCTCTCGCAGAGGTCACACGAATTGGCCACCAAGGTCGTGCGATTTTACCCCAATAGACTGTTTGATGTGTTCTCTGAAGTCGCAAGTCTTATGGGTCAATAAGCTTCAATCGACCGTGATGCCCTAAAAGTTAACATAACCCAGGCCATTGCTCAAATTCAGCCGGATCTATGCGGAATAGTCACTGTAAGAAGTCAACCCGGGCATTTGATCGATGTCATATCCCATACGTAATAGTATATAAATACATATGGGCTTTTCAAATAAAAAAAGAATTTTGTGAATACCTCACGCGCAGCTTGTTTTATTCGATTTAAACATCTACCCTTATTTATTAAAAAACCCTTCATAATTGATTAGATATTAGATAAGTCAGAATCTATACACAATAGGTGCGCTCGGGTACTAGTCAAAAATTACCCATTTTTAGTCCAATTTAATTTTTTTATATGGGCTTTGACAGAACTTCGGACTAAAACTGGTAGAAAATGGCAGGTTTGGAAAGTAAACGAACAGAGGTAATGTTATATGGCCATGCCCTTAATAACCACTATATTGGTCTGTTTGTTCAGTTTCAAATCATTTCCGAGAGCTAAGTAACAGAGCGATAAAACTTTCTTCAAATTTGACAGAGTTGTCGTCTGACCGCCAAAGTTTGTTTTAACTTATATTATATAGCTTCTCCAGCTATTCTAGTTTTTCAAATGTAGTCTCAACTTAAATTATTTGCTGTGAAATCAAACTTGTTTCATACAAAAATGGCATTTTTGTGACTTCAAAATAAATTCCACCAAATTTTATTTCATTTTAATTTGGTCGATTAGTTTTTGATGTGGAAGCCTGCAACATTAAAATATAATGACGCCATTTGTCGTAGTGGTGGCATAATTCTACCCTCTGTAGTTTGTCTACAAATTAAATTCGATGATTATCAGCTCGAAAAATAATTGATTAAAGAAAATTATAGATGTGTCGCTGTATCCCTAAGCTAGTTTTTCTCTAATCAGATGAAATGTTTGAGATTATTTAATTTTAAAATGTAACGATGTCCTAAATGAAATAACATTTAAACGCATTGTAAAATTTCAATTGTCTGATTACACATGGTCGTTTTACTGATAGGTTTTCTCAGATTTAACATTCGAACTGAATCTAACCTTCTCTTTTCTACACAACATGCAAAATTTGAAGAGCATTTCAAAAAAAAATCCTATTTTATGTCGCGCTGAAGGCATTCCTTGTAAAATCCAACCTTTTTTACTTCTTTTGAAAAACATGACTCTTTCTGTCTCACTTCAACTTCATACGACAAAATGAAACAACATTTGCATTTTTAAAGGTTCTTTCAAAAGTTAATTAACTCTTTAATATTTTTGTGTGGTGGAAACACTTCTTAGATTTATTTAATATAAATTGAGATAAACCTTCGGTGACAACATAGAATAAAACGACCATATCTGTATTTTGCTATCCCTGATGATCCATATAGATCATCTTATGAAAATAAAACGATACGGATTTAAGTGACAAATGTGTTTTATAATTATCTCTTTTTTCCTTACATATGCTTATTTTTCATGTATTCGTTGCCTTCAAACTTCAGTTTACACTACCTAACCATTTGCAAAGCTCAGAAGCACTAAAAAAACGTTTTACTTTAAAATGTGCTAACTTCTTACTTTCCTGCACTGTGTGAGCTCATTTTTGATTCTGCCTGAACACAGTGATTAATTTCATTTCCAAAGCATTCTCTCTTATGTCAAAAAATCCCAGACCAGACAGGTGTCAAAATATTTTCATTTTATTACACTCCTCACGGAATCATGATTTTGTTGCATTTGCAAAAATCTCCCAAAACAATGTAGAAATCACGGTTTTTTGAAGACAAAAAACAGAAAATTCATAGTCCTGTTCAAATTATAAACAATTCTTTCAACAAAATGAGTGGAAAAATAAATGCAGAAATTGAAAACTGTGTCCGTAACAACATCAATTGGCCGAATCTACCAGTGCACCTAAAACAGGTAAGGCAGCAAACATCAATCAACTTAATGGTCATAGAAGATAACAGAAATTATTATAAATTATACTAGTAATCGTAGTACAAAACTACCCCTCATGGTTTTTCCTATCGGAATTCTAGCCATTAACTTAATAATACCCGATTGCACGCTTCGAGTGGTTTCGTGTTCTCAACGATAGTTCCCTTCCCTGGCTAAGGCATATAGGATATTTTATTTTTTATTTGTTTTTTGTTTTTTTAAAGGAACACTTCGGTAATTGCTATGAACTGTCCTTCAAAAAAAAAGTTATTGGAGCAAAGATTTATATTTACATTAACCTTCGTTTGTTGTTGGCTTAGTTACTAGTGAAACCATATACGCATAGGCGGAGATTTTGTTTCCAAAGTCTTATCTCAATAAAATTCTCACCGCGAAGGCAATGGGCAAAATTAATGTTGTTTATTATATCTTCTCTGTGCCATGCTAACTGCTAATACTAGTTCAAGAAACCCATTTACTTTTACTTTCTTAGAACTTGAAATCACATGTTGATAGGTACTCACTTTGTTCTAAAAGGTTAGAAAATCTATTAAAAAATGATGAGGTTTTATTAGTGTTATTAGATCTTGATCATGACTTTTAAGTGTTCAAAGTATTATTAATGCATGGCGAATGATTAACGTGCAAGTGATTCTTCCATATTTTTTATAAAATGAAGTAACTTTGTATTCATTAATTATATGCTGTTTCTTAGACCTTATGTGAACACAATCATTATCAGTAGATAAGAAAAACAAATTTAAACTAAAAACACCGATAAGTTTACAAACACAACATATACGTAGAAAAATTGACAGAAGAAAACACTTGTACAATTAGCTGCTTTGCTCCCACACGCAGATGCAGTTGTGTTCAAAAACCTTGTTAGTTAGGTGTTTATATAAAGGAAATTGCGTGTTTTTTTATTTGCCTACGTTGTATTTTATATTAAAACTATACAAATTAACTTTTAAATTTGTTGGAACAAAACCGATTTTTGTAGACAAACACAAAACTTTGGCTGGGACTGTGTTTCGGTTTTTTAAGTTATTTCTCAACTGTAAATGTGCGGTCAAAGAAATCACAGCAATATTTTACAATTTGAATTAAGTAAATGCCGAGTTAATTCTTATCTGGTAAGGCCAGAAACACAAATGTGTTACATTCATGAATCTGTCTTTAAACTAAAATGACCTGCCATATTGCACATATCTAGTAGCTAAGTGAAATAATTGCAACCTAGAGAAATAGCATGTCCAGTAAAGATATGGATTCAGCTTTTCAATATCAAGTTTTTGAGACAACACGAAAGATCCGGTTGTGTTATGCCCCTCATAATTGGGGTATTGAATATGAAAAAGTAGAGCAACATCTACAATATTTTAAGTTCCCATACACTATTCCAAACCTGACTACGCCTTAAAAACAGTTAAGATGGACGACGAAAGTTTGCTGAAAAGGTAAGATAAGTATAGTATGTTGATAATAAGGAAACAAATTTCATGGTATGAAGCAATGAAGCTCTTGACATAAATATTGTATCTATTTCTTATACGTGTGGGGTAGGTAATAATATAGATAAATTAAATTATTATGAACTTAGTTTAAAAGAATAATAATTACTGACGGATATATGGCATCGGCAACGGTATGATGATCATGTGTTTGCCATAGTAGAAATATAATTTCAATTTAATAAAATTCACTCATGAAATCGATAAAAACGATACAATTTTTTTGTATTTGGACTTGAGAAGAAAAAATAAAAAAAAAATAAATATATAAAAATTATCGAAACCACAAACAAAATAATAACAAATAATTCAAGTTGTAGATTCAAAACAGCTTTTAATGTTTTAATGGCCTTTAGTCAGCAAAAAATTGGTCTTTCGTCCCGGCGATTTTTTGTGGACTAAAGGTATATTAACACCATCTATACTAGATACGCTCTCGAACCTCTCATTGTTTCTGATGTGAATATATTTCATCGAGTCTGGAATCAATATCGGCACTTTAATGTGGTTCTGGCCTAATGATAAGCCTGAATGAACAATTTAAAAAAAAACATTTTGTTAGAATTTTTTTTGTAAAAAAATTGGAAATTAAAAAAAAACCTTGACTTTTTGGTCAAATTCAAAGCTTAATTTTCAAGAAAAAGTCAGAAGCAAAAATTTTTAACACTTTTTAACTGAAGTAAAAAAGTGCACAACTTATTTAAAGCATACAAAAAGAAGTAATTAATCAAGAAAGTGGATTTACATATTTTTTAAACCTACGTGTTGGTCAGAAACAAAATCTAGGAATTCAATACTCATTTTCTTTTACTAAATAGAAGATTTACTGACGATTGAAATATGATTAATACCAGTTACACTATTTCTCAGTACCGCCGGGGGGGTTTTTCCATTTTGTTTATCCATACAACTGCACGTTCTTTGAATTCATTAAAAATGCAAAACATGTTACATTAAATGCAAATACTAATAAAAGCTTTGAAAATTTGCTACCGGTAAAATGGCTTTAAGTAGAATTTGATAACGAGTAAATATGCACATTCATGTACTTTTATGACCGCAAAGCTGAGATTTAAAAATATGTAAAATAAGTAGTGCTCTCAACTCGAAACTGACCGCCTGTTGAGAAGCAGTTCCCAAGCAATATTTATCAACATTATGTGTCATTGATTTGTGTCTCAGATGAGCTTTATTTATTGCTTAGATACAAAAAACCTGCAAATAATTAATATTGACATGTTATCTTAAATGAATGTAGGAATATTTAAGAATAATTAAAAAGTTTTTAATATGATGTTTTTATTTTAGTTTTAAAGTACTTAGTTCTGTTTCAAAGAAATACAAAATCCCCCACATAGACCCTCCGTCTATCTAAAAAATTCCACTTAAATTCTCAGACCAAGCCAAATATTTGGGCCTTATCTTAGATAAGAAGTTAAGTTGGAAACCCAATATACAAGAGAGAATCAAAAAGGCAACTGTTGCACTCTTCTCATGCAAAAAAAAGCCGTAGGAAACAAATGGGGTCTTTAACCCAGCATTACTCATTGGCTATACACCTCGGTATGGTGGACCGCTTAAGATAAAACGACAAACTGCGAAAAGCTAGGCAAGTTCCAACGTTCAGCCTCGATCGATCATCTCTCATTTAGATGACATAGCAGTTTAATATTCACCTTTGCTGGGTGCTGGGCCATAGGGACATTCCAGGAAATTGCAGGGCTGACAAACTCGCCAGAAGTGGAACAATACTACCTATTTTACCAAATAGGTCAAATATAGGTATACCCATTGCTACTAGAGAAAACAAACCTAAGGTGGAACAACATCCCCACCTGTGTAGCGACAAAACAGATATGGCCAAATCTATATCTCAAGCGCTCCAAGAATTTAATATCTCTAAGCAGACTGCATATCAGTTTTAAGTTTCATTACCGGGCACAGCTTGATAGGCAAGCAAGCAACGAGACTTGGAGTATTCTCAAATGATTTCTGCAGAAGCTGAATGGATGAAGAAGAGGAAGAATCGATTCCTCATTTCCTCTGCACTTGTCCCGCTCTATCCCAACGACATAAATTCCATCCTGGAGAGAACTACTACAACGATCCAAGTGATCTGGTAGATGTTGACATAATTAATCTCGCACGCTTCGTAAGGAGCTCCAAGTGGTTCAACGAATAGGAAGGAAAGTTCCTAGATTCTTGTGGTATCACAATGGACCAACTATGGTCTAAGTGTGTCAAGCTTCCTGCTTGGCACCCACCTTAACCTAACCTTATTACACTGGGCAGCATATATAGGTTTGCCCATATTGGCTCCTGTCTTCCAGATAGCTAAGTCAAGGACTATGACACACAGGCGTCGCTTCCTCTCAAGAAGCAGTAACCGAGGAAAAAACATTTTTGAAGGTTGAATAGGGTGGAATTTGATCCTCAGACCTCGGCGTGACAGTCCAACCTACATCAAATCCAGATTTAACGTTCCAAAATTACTTGGGGGGTTAACTTCAATGTAAGTCGAGATTTAAATTGACTGAAAACTCTAGTATTACCCCGATATACAAAAAACCAGTAGTGTTTTCGACTATAACTATTTGACTACCCTATTTACTAGATAGCGCCTCAAAACTCCGGTTGTCACTATCATCTCAGCTTGATATATTATCTTTTTGGCACAGCCTTTTCTCAAAAAAAAAAAAAAAAAAAAATAAACAAATTTTGCCATATTTAGCATCTAATAAGTGTGAGAGGTTAATCATTTAAATAAATAATTTGGCAGTCAATTTTGAGTTGAGTTATATTTTGATAGTGAGATCAAGTTGATAGTTGTAGGAGTGACTTTGGTGAAATTTGATAACAAACATAGTTTCATGAAGTTCAATGATAATACATATTTAGTTTATGAAATACTGGAGAAGAGGTATAGACTTGCTGCTTGAATCCCTCAGAAATACATTTTAGTAGAGTTAAAATGTTTTTCTTTTTTGTAATCTTTCGGCGATCACAAGCAAATAAACACAGGGTAATTACTTTATACAAAAATTAATTTGTATTTTGTATAACATGTTGCACGAGAAAAACGATAAAAATAACATTGTTTTAAATGGTTATAATCGTGTCTTATAAGAATCAAAATGCTCTTGAAAGATTTCAATTTGAAATAATTATAAAAAAAAGAACCTTAACTTACAGATTCTTCACAACAACCAGAAAGACTATGAACGTTACGTTTTCAATTATAGTTTAAAAAATCAGCTACGACATCGTGGGAATTTAGGTAAATACGCCCACACTCAACTATTTTAATCATTTTGCCTAAAATATAATATTTATTTATTTTTTTAGCTCGAAAAGTATTTCGCAATGAACAACGCTACTATGAGTTGCTTGTGCAGAAAAGTGTGAATTGTCTTTGCCTATTTCCATATCATTTGGCTGACATAATAACAAAAGGATTGCGAGTAACGCCATTCAATTACTATCTGGATGTCATAAGCACTTTGGTTAAAAATGATAAAAGTTATGATACATTGCCAAATTTCACTGCTGCTGACTGTAAGTCAGATTCAGTCTTCTAACAAATATTTTTTAGTTTGTAATTTCCTTACAATGCTTTGCTTCAGGTCTAAGAGTTCTTGGAATTGGTCGCAATGAGTATTTGGCATTAATAAGCGATCTCAAAACAAATACGTCCAAATTGCTCTTCAGCAAACCCAATCCGATGACATTTTTGCCCAAATTTCCAATCAGAATCAATATTGAACCATGGTGGAAAGTTGAAGTTGGCTATGTCTTAGAAAGTGATATTAGGGTGAGATATTCCGTTAAATTTATTAATTAAAGATTTATTAAATAAGAAAGTGTGTTCGATGAAATTTCAGTACGTTAATGATGCTGAGAGAAGTCTTATCGACGATTTGATTGATTTTGGCTCGCAGACAGCTGGCAAGTGTGATTATGCTGTCATTCATAGTCTTTATAGGTTTGTAATTTTCTTAAATTTTTTTGAATATGAAAACATTTTAATAATATTTTGTTTTTATAGGAAGGGTCTTATCTATCTGGATGTTCCAATCAGTGGAGAAGATCGAATATGCATTCCACCACTTCGTAATTTTGTAATGAATCGCGTAAGTGGCGATTATTTTGAGAATCTTCTCTACAAAATCTTTGTCAGCACCGATGAGCATATGACCATGTCTGAATTGGCAAATATGCTGCAAATTGACTTAGACACAGTTAAGCAAGCAGTATCGCTCTTCTGTCGTCTAGGATTCGCCAAACGAAAGGATCCCCTCGACGATAGCTTCACGGCAATTTATCATTCAAGTTGGGATAAGAACAATCGTGAGGCACATCAGGATGATCGCCCACAAGTTACCCCTCTGAATTATCACTCTTTGCTGATTAATGAAGAAGGCACAGGCCTCATAACACAGGAAAATAGTCCAAAACAACAAAAAGACAATAATTCCATTGAATATGTTTCGGATGAGAATAATAGTGATTTTTCATTTCCAAATGTGCCCACACCCTCGCCGGTGCAGGAGACGAAGAGAACAACCGATAAAGGTAGTTCAGAGAATGAACTGAGTTCAGAACTGGAGGATGTCAGTGAGGCTGCAAATAAGTCGTTGAAAGAGAGTCCCAGTCCGAAGAGTGGAAAACGTGTTGGATTTTTGTTCGATTCGACGCTTACGGCATTTTTGATGATGGGTAATTTATCGCCAGGACTTAAAAATCATGCAGTAACTATGTTTGAAGTGGGCAAGTTGTGCGACGAGAGTATGGATACATTCCTGGCTGAGTTAGAGAAGGTTTCCCTTCTCGATGCCGAGGGGGAAGGCGATGTTAGCAGATATTTCGCTCATGCTGTAAGAACTTAATAAAAATATCAAAATTATATTATTATCTATTTTGTCTTGCAGATTATTTTACGATCAACTATAATTGCTTTGAGAAATGTACTACCTGGTGGTCTGGATCTGCTGCGATTAGAGTGTTTGGAAAGCTTAGATCATAAAACAAGGGATCGCATTTTGGAAAAGAAATACAAGTAAGTTTGTTTATGATTTATATATACAATACATACATATACAATTGAGAAAGAAATGTGGAAATTTGCCATACTGACCGCATTCTGTTTGAGTTTGACAAAACATATTTATTCAATGAATAGTAGTGACAAATCCTATAAGGGTATCTCTTATCATGAAGAAGTGGTTTCTTATCTTAGCCGTTCGGATTCGACAGAAAATTGTAGGTCTCTTCATTCCAGACGATTAACACCACGCCCACAGGAATGGATAAGAGTTGTAAGTAACTAGGCCCTGGTTCTTCACGAGCCATCAAATTTTAGTTATTAAATGAAAAAAAGGCAAATTTAGCAAAGTCCTGGTCATTAGTGAGGCGTTTTAGAAGTTTTAAAATACATATATGGCAAGTTATGGATTCGTACAAAAAATCGAACTCGAGATTATGGTCAAACTTGACATAGAGATGATAGGGAAGACGAAAAAAGTGGGTCTCGCAAAAATGTCCGTCTGTTCGGCTACAGCTTAAAGGGTTTAGTCGATTTTCTTTAAATTTGTTACGTAGCGTTTTTTTTTGGCATTCCCCCGACATGTATTTTTTCGTTTTTTTTTTTTAGGGCCAAAAATAACGGTGCCTGTCAAAAACAATTTTTTGGCCAAAAAGGAAAATCTAATTTTTCCAAAAATCGACTCTACAGATTTAAAAATAAAAATTAGTTAAATTTACTAGGTATAAGTTGCCTTTTAATAAAAAAAATGGTGGCGAGAAATGGTTAATTATTGCAGCTTCCAAAGAACCATTTTTTTTATTTCCGCTTTTCTCGAAAACTATTCAACTGATTGATTTGTTTTAAATAATATTGTGTACCGAAATTCTCAAACTAATTTTTTTTTTTGGATTTTTAAAATTCACTACGCATTGCGCTACCGAAGTCACGTGATGAGGTCCAACCCAATTTAGGTTTTATTGTTTGACCATTGTATTTGAATCAACAGGCATTATTATTAGCTACACCCAGGCTGGTTGTTGTACATTCGGTTTCTTTCTTTTTTCTCCGTACTCGATTTATAAGCCAACAAATCGCCAATTTAATTCTTAACGCTGGTCAAGAATTGGGGCCCTATTTTGTAAAACGATTATCGTTGAAATTGCCGAAGTTCGTTTTAGTTTAACGATACTCGTTTTTCCTTGCGACTGACATTTAACTATTGTTAACTTTCGTTTTGAGTTTTCAGAACTAATTTAAAAGTAAGTGGACAAAACTAAAGCACATGGACCTTATTTAAGCAAAAACTCGCCTGAATTTAGTCAACTTACTCTTACTTTAGTGGCTTCAAATTTAATTATCTCTTACTACTCAAGCATGATCTAAATAATAACAAAATTAATTAGTTGTGTGCCATCGGTGCCGTTTCAGATCAAGAATTATAATAGATATAAAAAGTGATAAAAAGTATTAAAGTACACATTCCAACGGATTTAAAGAAAAAGTATTGTCTGATTTCAATTACGGTGAAACAATAGCAATTATTCGGTATGAGTTGTATGATTATGCTCGATTTCGTGCATGGGGAAATGTCAAAACGGTGCATATTGGCGATAGACCTTGAAAAACTTGCCGTCGCAAAGATAAAAGAATCATGAGGGGTACCAAAACAGATCCTCTGATATAGACAAAAAGTATGGAAAATAAAAAAGGCTTAGAGATCTCAATTAGGATTATCTGAAGAAGAGCGGTTGATGGTGGCATTCTATCTTACCGACGACTATAAAAAAGCCATTTATTTCTCAGAAAAAACGACATGCAAGACTGGAGATTCCGAAGACGCACTTAAACTGGACTGCAGCAAAATGGAAAACGGTTATCTTCTCCGATGAGTAGGCAGTACGGTACGCAGGCCAGAGGGCGAACGCCTAAATCCTTTGTTTTACCAAGAGCCTACTTGAGCACTGTGCAGGCTTATTATTGTCTGGGGATGTTTTTCCAGTCAAGGGTACGGGCCATTTCACAAGGTAAATGATAAAATGAATCGTTTCATGTATCGGGAGATTCTTCAGAACGGCCTGCTTCCTCTTGCTGAGGAAAATATGCCGTTATGAAAGCTCTTCCAACATGACAATGATCCCAAATATACCGCTAAACTTGTGAAAAAAAAACAGTATTGTTGTTATGAAGTGGCTAGTATAATAGGTGATCGCAACCCCATAGAGAATCTATGAGAAATTTTAATTCTGAAAATTCATCGTACGAAATTCGATAACTTCGATTCAATTTTTCAACGATCTTAAATTGCCTCGAATAATATCCCCTTGCATTGAAAACCTTATTGACTCCATGGCTTGTTGATGTGCTGCAGTAATTAAAAATAATGAATGCGCCACTAAATGTTAGCGAAAGAAAGTGTTTTTGTATTTATTTTTTTTAAATAAAGTCAAGAATGTGCTTTAGTTTTGTCCACTTAGTTTTTAATGAATTCTAACTTATATTGTTGATTATTAAATAAGGTGTGAGTTATGATAAAATTAATGATCGTGAATTAAAGTATTATATATTTAGATTAGAAAAAAAAAAATAAAATTATTAGGTTCTCATGGGTTTTTATTAATTTTCTTTATATTGTTCCAAAATGAGATAATTTCGTGCTTTTGGTTTCCCTCTTCCGCTTCAAACATGTTCACCATAAAAAAGAGACTTTGGAAATACATTTTTAAGAAATTAAGAGACTTATTTTAACATACGCACTTCACTAACTTCACAAATCTCAATTATTTATTTACTTAACCTAATTTCTTGACAGATTTTAAAAGCCAAAACGCAGTGCTGGGGGATGATAGAACAATTTCTTTTTGTATAGAATTTGAGTAGGTGAAAAAAGCGTGTATATTACGCAGTGATCTCTGAGATTTTTTAAGTCGAACAAAATAACCTTATCTAACGCTTCATTTTTTTCCGGAGATTTATATAAATAAATTTCAAAATGTTGTTACTTAACTAAACCAGTTGTTCGTTTGACGTGTGTACAATGGAAAGGTGTAGTTCATACAAAATAATAAATATTAAAATATATTAAACTTGCTACAACCTAATTGCTGAAGAAAACAAAATTCGAATAAGAAAATGGTCGATACTGATGCAAAAGCAATGTTTTAACTGAAGTGAAATCAAGTGCTTGTAAATGATCTCACTCGTTGTGTTCAAATTTTTTAGTTGTGACCAATAAGTTTACAATGCTACACAAACTTCAGAACGGATCAATTTGCATTCCGTTTGTGCCTGGAACAAAGGCAGAAAATTAATTGTTTTTGAAGAAAAAGGAATTTTCGGATTGGTTGATGGGACTTTTGTAAAAAAAATGTCCCTTAGCACTGTTTTAAAATTAGATGTGCAATAATTTTTCTATTTGGCCTGGCAAAATTTTCTAGAATGGATTCTCGTTTTACATATTCGCTCTTTTCTTTTCTTTTAATTCCCGCTCGTTTCATAATACGTAATTGTGCCCCATTATTAAAAAATGTTTCCAATATCTTCTATGTATTGCGTTTTGAGTTATACAAAAAAATGATGATGATGCATTTCTATATTTGTTATATAAATGTTAGTATTTTATTTGTCAAAACAAGATCCTTTAAAAAAAAAACAGTTCGGCACAATTTGTAGTCATTTCACATCGATCCGAGGTTTAAGAATACCTTGAGTTTTGTTTTCGACATCATACGTTTTGTTTCTTAAAGACTTACTACGACTCCAATCTATAATAGCAGTTTTGGTTAAACACCCCAATGTGCGAAATTGAAGCTTCAGCTGGCGCCTTTCTTAAGTGGGTTAATTGACACAGCTGTTTTGCGTTGTGAGCGAAGGCATTTGCGCAAACGTAAATTTTGTACATAAATCTAGTTATCTCCGAGGCAGCAGTTTGTACAGCTATACAAACATAAATAAAATAAGCAAAAAATATTGCATACAAATAAAATAAGCAAACACTTTGCCCTTACATACATATGTTTAATTTATTTTCTGTTATGGATTTACACTTTAATTAGACACAAAGCCTCACGCACGACTATAGTTAATTTATTATTATTAATATTGATTTTTTATGTGAAATGCTATAATAAATATGTGAAACTATAACTTAGCCCCCTTTTGCAACAATTTTTTCTTATTTTTTATTGTCTTTAATTAACGTGTATTTAAATAGTTAACATTTATTCGAGAATAAAGTAGTGTTGTGTTGTTTATTCCTTCATGTAGGGATATTCAATATCTCGCAGAGGCACAAATGTCTCCTTAATCGCTTGAGGTGATGTCCATCGAAGAATATAATGTGGACCACCAGCTTTGTCGTTTGTACCTTTACAATTAAAATTATTACACTATAACAAGTCAATTTTGTGTAAATAATAATTTATTCTTACCAGACATTCGACCTCCTCCGAACGGTTGTTGTCCTACAACAGCACCAGTTGATTTGTCATTGATATAGAAGTTGCCAGCTGCCATTTTAAATTTATCCAGGGCATGAGTTAAGAATGTCCTATCGATTGAAACAAAAAAGAATGTAGAGAATTATGTATGAATGATATTAAATAGCATTTATCTCACTCGTCAGTGGCAAAAACAGCACCAGTTAGTGCAAATTGTGTTGATGTGGTTACCATCTTCATGGTCTCTTCTAGTGCACTATCCTTATACACATAGACGGTTAAGACTGGGCCGAAAATTTCTTCTGTCATTAATTTGTCAAGAGGGTCTTTAGTCTCAACAATCGTTGGGCACACAAAGTATCCCTTTTCATCTGAATATGTTCCACCTACTAAAACTTCAGTATTTGGATTTTTTTTCGCATGTTCAATGTACGATGTAATGCGTTGGAATGCTTTTTCATCAATTACTGCTGACGCAAAAGATGAGAAATCTTGAACATCTCCAATTTTCAATTTGGCAGCTTTTTCCACTAGTCCAGATTTCATCTTGTAATTGAAAATAAATTATGTAAGCTCTTTACTATTCAACGTTTCATATTAACTGGAGACTTACTTTTGACCATAATGACTCTGGAACATACATCCTTGAACACGCTGAACATTTTTGTCCACAGAATTCAAATGCCGCCCGTATGGTTGAAGCCACAGCAGTCTCTAAATCTGCCGACGGGTGAATAAAATGGAAGTTCTTGCCGCCACATTCCCCAATCAATCGAGGGAAGTTTATGTATTTGTCGATGTTGTTGCCAACTTGCTTCCACAAGCGATTGAAAGTTCTATAATCAGAAAGAATCTTTGAAATGAAATCAACTGAAAGGGACACACTCGAAAAAAAGGACGTACGGAACTGAACCGGTAAAATTGATGCCAGCCAAATGAGGAGACTTCGTAATGGTATCACCGAAAACTGGTCCATCGGCAGGTACAAAGTTCACAACTCCATCTGGTACGCCTGCTTCTCGCATAATATTGAAAATTCGCCAATTCGAAAGGACAGCCGTGTCCGATGGTTTCCATAAAACTGCATTACCCTGTAAATCAAGATTAGGATTTTTATTCGTAGAATCTTTTTAGCTTACCATTAGTGCTGGGGTATAGGCCAAGTTGCCACCGATCGCTGAGAAGTTGAAAGGACTAACAGCAGCAACAAAACCATCGATACCACGATACCTCATCGAATTCTTAGTCACTTTAGCATTTTCGCTAATTGGCTGATATTTTGTGCATTCTTTCAGAAAATACGCATTCATTCTGTTTTCGAGGATACATAAACAAAATTCTATTTCCATCACTCCACAAATTTATCTTACCGTATAAAATCAACTAATTCAGCTGCTGCATCGATTTCAGCCTGAATAACGGTCTTAGCCTGACCCAACATTGTTGCGGCATTCAATTCTTGTCGATATTTTCCAGCCATTAAGTCTGCAGCTCGATTCCATATTTTAACTCGTTCGGTCAATGGTGTACGATCCCATTTGGTTTGTGCATCGCAAGCAACTTCGATTGCATTCTCGATTATCTTATGATCGGCCCAATAGAATTTGGCTATTTTGTGCGAATGATTATGTGGCATCACTTGATATCTCACATCTTTTGTTTTAATTTCTTGACCACCAATAACAATGGGAATTTCTTCGCACTTATCCGCGGTCGATTTTAGGGCAGCTTTAAGGGCTTTTCGCTCAGGGGAATCCTTGGCATATGATAAAATGGGTTCGTTTACAATACCGCAATCGGGTAGATTAGCACTTTGCACTACGGAACTAATGCATCGTTCGTGGTATCTGAAAAATACAAAAAAACAAAAACAAAATATCAATACAAAATTTTTGTTTTTTTATGAAGTTTCTTTTTATTCAAATTTCTAGACTATCTCGATGCAATATTTAAAAACAAATTTTAAAAGTTGCGTGTCAAGTCTAACTGAAATAAATTTCTTGACCAAGTCAAACCCGATTCACTCAAAAAAAAAAAAAAAAAAAAAAACAAAACAAAACAACAACGGTAACTTAAAGCTGAAAAGATTTTCTATTTCTGTCGGCATTTGGTGGCTAAGCCACAACAACAGATTTGATTTCAATAGTTAACTGGTTTTTCGATTTGTGCAATGAAATGACAAACGAATTAAAAAAAAAAAATTTGTTTGTTTAAAATTCTCTGGACTCAATTGTTAAGTCACAAAGTTAATGTATTTTGAATTTTTGTTTCTTTTTCGATTGGTATCAGAAACATACATGTACCTACATATCTACATGTAGCAACTGCTGCAGTTGTTGCTGGAGTTGTTTTAGAAATGTATTGACGTTTTAGAATGCATTTATGGTTCAAGATATAAAATCTTTAAAAGTCTAATTCACTTGAACTCTTGAACTACAAGAGCAAGTTCGTGCGACCGAGTCCGAGTTAATAATGCGTGTCTGATGTGTTGTAAGTGTCGTTGTGTACTTTTTTTTATTTTAACTTTCACGCTCAAGCGAAGACTGGACAAAACACTCTGCAAGGCTAATAACGATTCAGCATAATATATAAATATGTCGTTTAATAGGTGTTTTAATGCACTATAATATTTATTATATCAGCACATTTCAGATTGCTATGAGAAAAAAAATATTCCCTAAACACAGGTTGTTTATTTGGAGCATGTTTCTATTAAATCTCGATGCTCTGTCTTTTTCGGCGAAGCTCAACATACCTAGGTTGTTCAATAACTTTTTTCTTACAGTGATTTGAAATGAGCTGCCATAGTAACTTCAATTAAACTATGTACATTAAAATATCTATTGAACAACGATAAGTATCGTGGTTATTGGTGAAATGACCCGCTTCGATACAGTTTTTCTTTTTATTCATTTTATTTTTAGAAAAATAAATTCGTGATTTGGTTTTATACCAAAAAACAAACGGTTTAGGTATGAATTCATATTCAAGACATCAAAAACCTTCGGAAAAGCAAGCCTTGTTTCTAAAACAAAACTTTTCTGACCTTTTAAATGTATTTATTGTCCACCAAATCAGAGATGAGTAAAAATAATATAGAAATATATTGCCTTCTTTCTTTAAATTTTATTCAAATGATAAAAATAAAGAAAAATAACTCGACAATGAGATTTTTCAATTGTATATTTAAATTAAACAGAGCAATCTATCTATTTCCAAATATACACGATTTCGAGTTTCCTTTTCCTGGTTAATAATGAAAATGTATGTTCTTAATTTTACTTTCGAAATGTTTCCTGCTTGCATGGATAAGATTTTACATGAGAGCTTATTAACTGACTCTTCAGTCTCCAACTCGCACTTTTTTATTTTTATATAAAAAAACGTCTACACCGCATTTGTGTAAAAGCCCTTTAAAAAAAAAACTTAACTAAAGTCGTTTCCTATCTGCCTTTCCTTTGCATTTGTGTTTACCTTTTTTTTTTTTTTTAACTGCGGCCGTGAACTGTAAAAATCGATACGTAACAAAATATTCCAACGGTTCTGCATTTCGTGTTTAGCAACTCTTATTTTGTTTGTCATACACGGTTACCAATTTTTCAAGTTAAATCGGTCAAGATTTTTTTTTTAGTTTGCATAATTATAAAAATTATTGCGTCTATCACGTTCTCCTTTGATGTTGTTCTATTAGAATGAATGCAATAATATGAACATATTGATGTTTTATTGTCTCTTAATTTGCATTTTTTAAACATAAAAAAAGTACACTATCGTCCAATATGTTAACTATCCTAAATAAATAAAAAGATCATTTTTAAATTAGGCTCTGTAAATAAACCAATTGATTTTTTAAACAATTAACTGGTCACAGCAACACATTCGGACGACAATCATTGGCTCTCCAACACCCACCCTTCACTTTTACTTAACGATGTTTGAAGACAACGAGATTCTTATGTAAGATACATTTTTGCTTTCAATATTTTTATCCTGACTCTTTTGTGGTCTATGAAGTTAAGTTGCACAGAGAAAAAACTATTTGGAAAAATTCCATCACCTTCTATTTCTAATACAGGTTTGGCAATTTATTGTGTACACAAATCATGATAAATTAATCCAAGTAGAATATAATTTTTGTTCGAGCTAATAGGATTGTTGTTAGAAGCTCTGTAAATACTTACCTAAGCGCCGATTGCCTTGATATTCTTGTTAATATGGAAAGCATCTTCATTAATTAATATTCCTTATTTTTCTGAATAAATTAACACTAGATGGTTTTTTTTTCCACAACAATACCTTCCTTCAATAAGGTTGTAATTCAATAATATATACGTGATGCACTTGTACCCTATGAGGAATCGATTTTTATCCAATTGATAGTCTTTATAATTTTTTTTTTTTGCCAAATATTAATTTTGTAATCAAGTGGTAGGTATATATTTTATTGCAATGGATCTCAGACCAATGAGATCAAAATTAGATGTGCGACTGTCGTAGAGTCGATTGAAAGGTATGCTGAAAATTAAATAGCGAAAAATGTTAAAAGTTGATGTACATATTTTTTTGTTTTGTGAAGTCGAAAGAAACGTCACAACTTTAATAAATATGTGACAGTCCAATGACAGACTGAGCGGCTGCTTTCAGTGCTTATTTTGAAAATGGAAACAAAACAATTTCGTCTGGATAAAATGAACAGGGTGTACCAGTGAATATATATTTTTAATGAAAGATAAAAAAAAAATCTGCAATAATTTATCGGATAATAGGTCTGTTTGGTAGCGCGAAAAATTACACGAATTTTCCCATAGGGAAAGTATTTACCAAACAGGCATAGTCTATTCGCAGTGGGTTAAATCTTTAATTAGATTATCACATATTCTACTTAATACATAATTATGAATGTTTGATAAACAATGATTATTGTTTATTATTGGACTTTTAATTTTTTTTTCCGTTTACGATTTTAGATTGAAAATCAACACGAAAATTGTCAAATTCCGTTTTTTTTTTAACAGATCATATAAGTTATTTTTCGCCGTTTTTCAACCAATTTTATCAATGCGAGATTTAAGCCGGAACCAAGTTTGTCTCGTTTGGTGTGTTGTGGAGTAGTGTTACGCTATCGCTTCAATGTATTATATCTGCGTAGAACCATATTGTTGTGTGTTGTACCGGAATCCATGTTGTTCCGATTACGTTATACCACGCTGTGACGCAGAAACGCCTTTCTGTGTGCGGAAAAGAGAAGACAGTGCTCGTGGAAAGTGAACACTTAAATATCTAAAGAAAAACTGACAGTTTGCGATATATGTTCATGAAAAATATACATCCATGTATTATTCGATATAATGCATCGAAACGATCTATCGACGTATAACGATCCATCGATTGAAAACATCGATGTTTTCGATGCATCGAATGAGAATATCGACATTTTATAATGATAAAGGCTCTCCCAAACCAACGCGAATACTTCAGAGCGACGACGAAACTTTCGCCTGCCTTAATTTATTTACATGGAGATGAATAGGAGCACCCACACTGGCGCGATGCGAATCTTCAAACATTATTCAGTCGTCGCATATTCGCGCGAATGTTTCGCGTTGGTTTGGGAGATCCTTAATGAGTAGTGAATAATAGAAAATACTAAATAGACATGACATCAAAGATAAATCAGTGCCTAATTTCTGTAACTCTCGCATGGATAAAATTGGTCGAGCAACTATGAAAAATGGAACAAAACTCATACACAACAAGCTGTTAAATAAGTTAGATTCCTATTTTTATTAGAAAAGTATGCGTAATATGGCCGACGATTCGTGGTTCTCTATATTCCGTCTTCAGTGTTTTTTCCAAGCCAACTACTAGGTTTATATGCAGTAT
Organism: Leucozona laternaria; assembly: GCA_932273885.2. NCBI lineage: Eukaryota > Metazoa > Arthropoda > Insecta > Diptera > Syrphidae > Leucozona > Leucozona laternaria. The sequence goes on from OW026368.1 coordinate 10,838,868, forward strand.
AAAAAAATCGAGTCTGAATTTGACAAAGGAATGGCAAAATTTTGACTCAACTTCAAGCAAAATTCATTTTAACAACTCGTAGGTGCAAAAAGTTGTTGAAGTGTAGTTCAAAATTTATTCGATACATCGAATTAAATACATCGCTATGTATATCGAATCGGCAATACAGAACGTAGACAATGGATGAAAATAATTGATTTTGTACGATAGGATAACCTTAATAGCTTTGCCACAAATTATTCGAATTTTCAATTTATCTGTCAATTCAGTTGGCAAAAGTTATCTGCTTGCTATATGTTTTGTTTTTCAACGATTTAAAAGATAAATGTTATTGTAATAGATTCTTATGCTGTTTTTTCGATGTTGATTGAAACCAATATGAAAAAGATACAATCGTTAAAGCTACAAACCGGGGATGAAAAAATATTTTTTCGATGTACTGGGTTGTATCGATTTTCCACTAAACATTTTGAGTTTGGTGTGTTTCAGCCATTGACTTATTATATATAATAATGTCGTTTTCGAGTGGACGTTCGGAGCTACTCCTTTTTCACTCTTTTTACTCCAAATTTTCCATCTTCAATAGGAATGGAAAAGTTCCGAAATCCAAACGAAAACGACATAAGTCAATGGTTTCAGCGCTTTTGTATACTTTTGACAGATCTAGGTAGGTGTACTTTTGACAGATCTAGGTAGAGAACAATTGTTTTTTTTTTTTCAAAAAAATACTGATAGATGAGAACAGGAGGAGAAACGAACAGAAATCATTGAAACGATTGTGTTCATTCATTCTCATTTTTTATCTGCAAAACGACATTTCAAGTGTGAAGGCAAATTGAAATGCCAGATTCTCATCTTCATGTGCATAATCTCTGTCGGTAATTATTAGGCTTTACAGAACTATTGGAAATGGATTGATCTAATAATTTTGACAATTCGAAGTAACTGCGTAATATTCAAAAACGGTGGAATAAATTTGAATATCGATTTCATTTCTAATTCAATTCTAATTCAATCCAAATGCAGAACATGGACACAAGTCTGCTTTTAAACGATGCAGTTCGTAACCATGTAAACAATAGACGTGTGTATATGGTAGCGGGGGTAGAACAAATTGCTGAGGTTTGAAAAATTGCATTCTTATGTGGCTTTCGTTTCAACCAATTCAGATTTGGGTGTCAGATCTTAAATCTTACTGGCAAAACGAACACAAAACGTGATTTAATTTTGATTTATGATTGTATGAATGCCTTTTTTAAAACAACACTGGGTAAAAGTCACTTTTCTTTGATGTGTGTGCAAGTGCGTATGAAAATCTGTATAAATCTTGCTAAAAATCGAGATCTGCAAAATCGGCTTCAGATCGACAAAAATTCGATTTTTTTGGTCGAAAGGAAAGGAAAAACTTGTCACAAATAAAAAAAATCAAAAAAAATCGATTTTTTTGGTCGAAACGAAAACCACATTATAGTTCGAGCATGTTTATCTTGACCACAACACACGCGACGCAGATGCCAGACGCTTTAAAAATCCATATTGTAAAAGTTAAAATGTATCAAGCAAAGCTGGTGGCGTGGTGTGCAATTACGAAAGCGATAAACAAATACAAAATAAAGACCATGCAGTTCAGCACCGAATATTGACCCGTCAGTAAAAACAGCTCAGGCTAGCTTTTCCAACGGAAAAAAAGTTCATATATATGTACATATCTACATTTTCATCGCAATGGCATTGAACTAATTTAAAACAAATTAAAATTATGCACTTCTCTACGAAGTGCTGACTCAAGAAGAGCTGGCTGGTAGACTGTTCGATGGGCGGAAGACCTCTGAACCAGAATTAATACAAAAAATTCAATTAATGAAGTAATACTCAAAATAGAAGAACCAGGGCAAGTTTGTCATGTTTTGTTATTTTAGTAAAACAGAAATCAGAGAAAACAAAACACATCAAATCAGACGCAATTTCTTTGAGGCATATTGAGAAATTTTAAATAATAAAAAAAAATCCTGCATTTTAAACAATTAAACGAAATTGTCAACAACAACTACTAGAGCCGCACGGTTTATTGCATTCAATTTATTTTGAAGGTTTCGCGGATGTTCATTCGTTCATTGTGTTAAAGCAGGCGCGTTCAATGAACTTTTCTATATGAGGGGAACACTATACATAAGTAGTAGCAAAGACGCGTAATCAGATGATCACATTAATCACGTTTCCTTCGGTAAATTCAGATTTCAGATGTATTATGATATCAGATTGTATTTTGTTTTGTTTCGTTTAAAACTAGCCGTGTTTTTTTTGCAAGCCCGGGGAGATTTGGTTGAAAAAAAACGACATCGGGGACTAGCGACGCCATTACAGAAACAAAATGGAGTTTCCATACAAACTATCGATGACAAGTATGTAATTCACGCCGGTAACACAGTTTTTCTCCGTGCTTAAATTAAGCCCCGAGAATTCTCCGAGCTTAGCTAAGCCCGAGTGGGATTAGTTGTTATTGCATTTAACATGTAAATTGCATGACAGGACGTCGTTTTATTCGACCGATTTCCTCGGGGCTTGCAATGAAACACGCCTACTGTTAGGCTAAAATTAAAGTTGTATTGAAAAATTTTTAATTCATTTTTTTTATAATATAAATTTATTATTGAATTATAAAAATATGTCCATAACCGTTGGTTAGAAACTTAATAAAATTTTAACTTCCGAACTATTTTTCTCCCTATTGTATGAAAAGCATAAAATTGCGATGAGAAGACCTCTAAGAGATACTTATGGTCGCCGATATCCAATTTGTTATTCGAGTTAACACTTAACCCAATAATATATAGAGTTTGAAACAATTTATATGTATTAAAATCAATTGCAGCCTACAATCTTTATTTATTACTCTCACTTTCAGATTTATCATATCTGCATCGCCTCTCACCGGTTTAACAACTCATGTGTTCAACATTCCATTTTTTGGCCAATTCTATAGAAGTTCTGAGAACTCTCATTTATGGTCAAAATTATTCTACTACCATTTATCAGGATATGGGCCACCGACCTTGCTCCTTTGTAAAGGAACAACATTAAAATCACTACCCCGCCTGTTTTTGGGATATGGCAAACTTCTGGTTAATATCCTTCATAGCGATTCATATGTTATAAATTCGGAGAATTTCCGAAATCTAAATGATCAACTTAAGAATGGTTGTATCTTGCTGCAGGGCTATGGAATACGTTCGCCAGGTGAATTGCGCTATGAAGCATTCCCCTTTAATGAAAAAGACGGTCGTCAAACTATGTGGTCTGAACACAAAGCTGTTCGTAATTTGCGCAATCAACTTGATTTGGAGAACACTTGTGGTTTTATTACTTTTGTAAACACTGGCGTAGCTGATATCGGCTGCGATAACTACGACGTTGATGTGCATATGGAGCGTCCACGAGTTAAGAAGAAGAGTGTACCCGGTGGAGCGGTTGAAGTGAAAACACAATCTGAGCCTTCTGAAGCTGCAGTTACCATACAAACAAATAAAACCATTACTCCAGAATTAACATCACCCACAGATCCCTCCGAAGTGACCAGCTTCAATCGCCAAACACCGACTAAACGCGCAGACTTGAAGAGTCCCGATGAAGATTATTTCTCAGTGACCCCACAACATGGCTCACCATCAAATGTTTTTATGTCGGAGGATTGCAACGAATTGCTAGCATCTGAGCTGGCCAATTGCGAACCTACCAGAGAACTGGTATCACAAGCTTCAGTTGAAATTCCTATGCAATCTGATGAAAGGCTCTCCTCACCGGATTCCCATTCCGATGAAGACTTTGGAGAGCCCTGGACTGTGCTGGATGTTAATTTTGGTGTTCCACTCTTCGACGTCGACTGCAATACAAGGATTTGTGAATATATTGTGCGAAATTTGTGCAACGATGAAAGGTGAGTTCTACCAAGAGGAAGCTAGATAGTCTCATTTTTTTTTAACTAAACCAAAATTATCTCTTTTAAGCTTACAACGATTACCGGCTATTAACGCTGCAATGAATGATAAGTTTCTGAAGTTCATTAAACAGTGTTTGGTAAGAATCATAATCATAACCTTCCTATTATTGTTTTAGTACTAATTTTTCGATCTCCACCTTTTTTTAGTACTTCCATGATGAAAATGTCGGAATAATTAAAATTGGAAAACTCCTGCCACACCCGCGAATTAATTTAGCATTTGAAAATGGAAAAGTCTGCTACTGGAATGGCAAATAAAACTACATAACTCCTTCGCATTCCTTTTTACTTTTTACATACATATAACATACTTTTATATAACATAAATATTATTTCTATGTAGTTAATTAGTTTGTACTTCCCACCCCTTTTCCCTTATTTTACTATTTAAAGAAACCTACTTACTTTTCAAGTTTTTTTTGTATAACAGAAATATTTAAATTGGAACATACCTATATATATACAAATCCATTTAAAAGGCTCTTTGGACCGATTGAAAATGGTCCAGGGACCATTGTGTACCTTATGCGATTGAAAAAACAAAAATAAATTGTATGCATCTTATATGCCAAAATAAAACAGCAAACTTGCAATAAATTCTTATGAAATAAGAATATGAAAGTTTTTATTTTCCAGAGAGATTAAGATAATGGAGGAACAACCAAGTTAAAAAAATCATTTAGATTTATTTCTAAGTTTAGCTTTGAACTTTCAAACTATTTTTTTTTTTTTAATATTGATTTGGTATGTTTGATTTTGTATTCCTACTTAATTTTTGTTTATGTTTAAAATATTAAAAAAAGTATTTTACTGTTTATTTTGAAAGAGGATTTTTATTTACATTTTTTAAAAATTGATTTTTCTAGAAACTAAAAATAAAAACAAGAGGAAAAATAGCACACGAAATGCTCAATAATTAAAGAAAGCAGACTTTTTGCTTGGGATATACATTATGTACGTACATAGGATATCCAAATAACCGCCAAACAAACATTTTTTGGTTAAACAAAAGTTGTGGGACGAGGGGCACACTACAAAATACCTACAATGGCGTAATTTCAGAAAACTGTTCTTTTTTCTAGAAATTTTTTAGTAGAAATTGTTTGAATTCAACCCCAGAAACAGTTTCCAAAGTTCTTTCGCAATATAGAAATACCCAATTACACGGTTCAAGCCTATAATGATGAACTGGAAATAATTTTTCCGTTGATAATTAGGTGTAGAGAAATTATTTTGAATTTTATGTTTCTAAGAAATATGAATCTTTATTAAATCATTAAAATAGTGTTAATGGAAAAAGCCGTGTGGAATTTATTATCTTATTTAATAACTTTTCCCAACATAATAAAACATAAGAATATTGTTTTATTATAAAAGGTTTGTTCGTTTCTTAAAACATGATCTTAATATTTTCATGATATTTAGGGAAAACCAGGAGCAGGTAAAATTGCACACACATTTTTTTCACCGTATAATGTACAAAATATACAATTTTTAAGTTTTATGTAACCATTATATTTTTTATGATCTTGAAAATTTGTATGCAATCAATCTTATTACGATTTACTTGAAAATCCTTTGTGGATGAATAAGGTTTTTGTTTGAATGGAAATTACGGTTCAAGGGCAGACTTAACCAATTTATTTCATGATAAATATTTAGGTTTTTGCTAAATTGACTGATAAATCATGTGGATTTTCATAAAACTAATTACGACATACATGAGCCTCTTAACCGTATGTGCAAACTTTTTAATTTAAATGCCTCATCAGTTGATTTTAACACGAGTAAAATGGGATAAACAAAATTATTTCAAACCAGTGCTCCACGATTGTGATTTTTTTTTTGTTTGTTAATTCTTGACAATAGTAACTTGAATGTTTTCTGCATAATTTTGTAAACGGTCCGCCATCTAACGTTTTTTTTTCAACTAGTGCTTATTTCGTGAATGGTAACACTTAGCTCATGTCTGATTTGACAGATAATTAGTTTTATCCTTCCGCTGAAGGAATATGGTTGTGTATACGCTTCGCTAAGTGGACCTGCAATCGACTTATGTCGTTTTCGAGTGGACGTCCGGAGCTACTCCTTTTTCACTCCTTTTACTCCAAATTTCCCATTTTAGATAGGAATGGAACAGTTCCGAAATCCAAACGAAAACGACATTAGAGAAGATGCCGATTTTGCCAAAAAAATCATCTTTTGCTCTTGGCGGGTAGTAAACAAGCAAAATTGTCGCATTTGGGGCACAGAAAACCCGCACGCATACATTGAAAAGCCGATACACCCAAAACGAGTCACTGTTTGGTGCGGATTTTGGTTCAGAGGCATAATTGGGCCATTCTTCGAAAATGAGCAAGGACTGGCCGTTACAGTCAATGGCGATCGTTATCGGGCCATGTTGAACGAATTTTTGTTCAAAAAAATTGAAGAGGAGGATATTGGCAACATTTGGTTTCAACAGGACGGCGCTACGTGCCACACAGCCGAAGCTACACTCGATGTTTTGTGCCATTTTCAAAAAAAGTTATTTGGCGGACCCTTTATTATTGAGCCTATTGGATAGAATACAAAAGAGAGCTCTGAAAATGATAGGTGAAAGAACTATAACGGAAAAATTTACATCTCTTGAGCACCGTCGCAATGTTTCCTGTCTATCATTATTCTACCGCTATTTCTATAAACAGTGTTCTAGTGAAATAGCCAGTTGCATTCCTCCCCTTAAACAATTCAACCGTAATACCCGCGCTTCTAGGAATTCCCATCAGTTTACCCTTGAGCCCAACTTCGGACGTACTGTTAAGTACAGAGATTCTTTCCTTAGTCGCACTACACGAATGTGGAATGCTCTACCCAGCCCTGTTTTCCCCTCCCATTGTGATCTTCAGACATTTAAAACCAATGTGCATCGGTAAAAAAAAAAAATTATGTATATTATGTATTTATGTATTATTATGCATGTGTTAGCTTACAGTATTTGCTAATCTACTTGCCACTAACACATGCACTTATGATGAGCCTCTGATTGTAGGTTGCAGCTTGCTCTGAGCTCACTACAACAAAGAATCTGAAGTGTTAAATCACAATCTTCACTGTTTTCGAACAAAAAGCCAGCGGCAATACGATTTAACCATCCCAGGCGTCCTTCTTTGGGGCTATTTGAAGTTGCGGGCTTATGCCAACAATCCTAAGACAATCGCAGTCTTTAAGACAGAGACTTTGAATAATAAGGAATGCGAACAGTTATCACCGGAAATCTTGCGGAAAGCAATGGAAAATGCGATAAAAGGGGCGCAAATGTGTATCAACACTGGCAGCAGCCACTTGATGAACGTCATCTTTTCCGTTTAACAGATAAAGATTTCCATCACTCTAAATCATTTTTTTATTTAGCAAAAAAAGTAATTCAAAAACAAAATTGGATGATTAATTTTGCGCAACCTTGGACGGTGTTCACATTGGACTCACTCCGCGCGACTCATTTTGACATCTCTTTCTTTTATCTCACTCCACCCCACTATTTGAGAAAGTGAGGCAGAATTTTTTGATTTTTTTGAAAAAATCCTGCCTCACTAGACTATTTCTTTTTCATCATGAGGTGGAGTGAGATAAAACAAAGAAATGCCAATCTGAGTCGCGCGGAGTGAGTCCAATGTGAACACCGTCTTGTATTTGCTAAAAACATCGCAATCCACTCCAATTTGCAATGTAAAATTTGTATAACACTAGTGTGTTTGCAAGTTGCCTATACATATTTCGCCAGTTCAGAAAATGCGATCTAATAAATTATGTTCCATCAGAACCTGAGTAGGCGTCAGGCGATTCCAAAATGTGTTTTTTACATTTCAATATTTATAAAGGAAGTGACTCTAGGCATGCCAATTATAACAGTTTTAGTTTATAAAAGTACTGTTTATGCGGCCCCGCAGTCCCAGGGCCCTCCGCCGGTGGGCATACTTTAGGCACCCAGAGTTTTTTTTTCAAGTAGCGCTATGCGCGTAACTGACGCCCACTTTTAATGGCGAAAAACTGTTATAACTGTTATAAATTGGCATGTCTCTAGTCTCGTCCATTTATAAATGATAAATTTGTGGTTAATTGCTGAGATCTTTAAAACAGTTTATTTTATATCACAAAACAATCGACATGTTGTCCCATGAATATTTTTGTAATACCGCTGAGGAAGGTTGAGGAAATAACTTAGCCGTACATTGATTTTGAAAATTCTGAAATTTATCATCAACTTTAACTTATCTGCAATAACGAAAATCACATTTAGTTTGTCTTTTTTTTTATATTTATTTTATCTTTGTTGCGTTCAAGTAATATAATTTTAAAAATTTTAAATTTTGTTTAACTTTGTTAAATACCTACATATATTAAAAATATAACACATAATATTTGATATAGAATTAAGGCACATAACAATATTGGAAAACTTTATTTATAGGTTTGTTTCATTTTTATTGTATAAATATTATTTTCTTTATATTTAAAATTGATTATAATTGATTTTTATAAAACAAATATATTGGTCTTCTTAGTTAAAAGTTATATATTCTTAATCAAAAGGTTTTAGTAAACATATGTAATTGAATTTCTGATTGTTAGTTTATTATATAGGAAGAATGTTATTTATATCTATTTATTTTTATACAGCTCATTTTCTGAACTGGGTGAAATAGAAAAATTTAGAGATACCAATATGGAATATTGAAAAAAGTTAGGAATTTAATATTTTTGTTTAAAGCTTGAAATAACATATAGGTAGGGTTTTTCATTTTTCTTGACATCTTTTGTACATTATCACATTCCTCGAAAACAAAAATCCAATTTTAAAATACCTTAAGGAATAAAGCTTAACAAAATAACCAAAAATCGGAAGAGTTTCATAAAATAGAACCTCATTAGACTGTACAACATTGTTGTATCGTATCATATTTTCTTCCTTGATTCACTCAGATACAGCACCCAGTAGACAATAGCGAAGACTAAAAAGCTCAATGGAAAGAGAACCAACGATATCTGATCTAACCGGCCACGCTGTGATCCTGCATAGAGAAGTGCATACTCGGCAGCATTCCGGAATCTGTAAAAGCTAGTTGATGAAAGATTACTCTTTATGGCAGTGTATTAAGCATGGATGTATGTAATGTAAAAAAAAAATTAAAAGTCGCTTAACCTTCTTCTATGCATTGGATTACTGTTTGTTGGATCAATTGTGCTTGCATCTTCATTTTCTGGTATTTGTGGTTGCGTTGCATTGGGATGGTCTGATGAAGCAGTTACATTCGGACTTAGGGAATTATTTGATTTAATTGTTTTTGTTTCGGGATTTACTCTGTTTAACTGGAAACCCCTTGCAGCGTGTTCGATGCCATTTCTTCGGGGACCCCGAAATGTAGTCATCTGAAGTTGTAAAAGTTTATTTTTTAAAAATTTGTTTAAATTGTGGAACTGAATCAAAACCCGATAGGTAGGTTATGTTAAAGAATAATTTTTTTTATTATTATTATTTATTGTACTATTCATTCTAGAATGTCAGTTTATTAGACTTGACCATTCTTTATTCCGTCAATTTCATTGAATTTTTGAACAACAACAAAAACTTAAAGGTGCTACCACCAATTATTTACGAATTAATTTATAATTCGTTTATTTTGGCTAGAGATACAGCTGTTTCAAGGGGTGCAGAATTATAAATTAGTTCGTAAAGAATTGGTGGCAGCACCTTCAAGTTGTTGTTGTTGTTCAACAATTCAATAATTTTTTGTTTTTGTTCACAGATCGCAAGTATGTATGTGAAGAATTCTTTGTAAATATTTCGAAACATTCTAATGAGTTACGTTAAAAAAATTCTCTCATAAAAAATTGCCAAATCGGGTTTTGCTTTAGTACCAAATATTTCCTTATAAATTGGTATTTGCTTAAAACTATGATGAGGTTTTCAACTGGTTTGAAATTTTCAGAAATGTATTTATGTAGATTCATATGTTTCGGTATGCACACAATCTAAATACGATTTGACACACCTATCAATAAATGGTGACATTATGTATGTGTGCTATTGAGTTTGTATGAAATAAAATATAGACCCTTGTAGTGTAGCGAGTGTAGTCCAACTCAACGTTCGATGCGACAAAAGTTGATCGTATCAAAAATTTTGGGTGGGTTCGAATTCGAATTTTACGAATTTTTGTTTTACATTTGTGTTTTTTGCTTGTGTGTTAGATACAGTAGATATTATACAAAGTATTTCTTACATGCCAAGTTTTGAATATTATTTGAAGGGTTCTGAAACATTTCTTGTATTGTGATTGAAATATGAACTAGGCAAATTCAGGAAAATGAGATCTCTGAGAACTCCAGCAATCTCAGTTAAATACACAGGATCACTCCACATTTTGTTGTCAAAATTCTATGAAAAAAAAATTTGGATTCGTTTGCTCAATTTTTGACGGAGCAAAATCTCTGAGATCTCATTTTCCTGAACGCTATTAATATTTCAGTCCAATTTTACTGTACTTTCTATGAAATATGATATGAAATATAATGGTAACGTGAAAGTTTTCACAAATTTTCGCAATTTCTCACAAATTTTCACAATTTGCTGTTAAAATCCATAGGAAAAAAAGCCTAGTTTTGGGAAACTTGGTGAAAGTTTAAGTTGACAAACAGGCATTCTATGAAATATTGCTCATAGAAACATGGCGTCGTAGAGTGCGTTATGCCGTTTTTCCACTCCATTAGACGGTGTTCATATTGGACTGATGTTCACTTCCGACACAAACTAAATTGAACAGATCGCACTCACATTGACGTTCAGCAGTCGTTAAAATAAAAAATAAAATTACCCGTTAATTAATTAAATTAATACGAAATTTTTCACTTTCAAAATGTAAATTTTAGTGATTTATGTTTCCAAGTGAAAAATATATGTGCTTCTGGCTCACACAAACTTGCTCTTATATCCGGTCACACTGTGGTTCTTAAGTCTAAAATAAATTAGTTATGTGAGTCTATATATTTTATCCATTTGCCAAAATTTGGTTGGTTTGCAGATGTGAGTATACAAAAATTAACAATATAGCCCCGTTTTGCACAAATGCATGCATGGAAGCTATATTATTAAAAACTGGAAAATTGTTTTAAATCAACAAAATTAGAAATAAATTGATTTAAATACTTCTGAAACTGTTTAGAATCCAACGGCAATGTATACCATCTGTTTTCGTATATAAATTTATATTTATGAGAAAAAAATTTTAAAAATCGTAGGAGGTTTTTAATTAATTAATTTTTCATATATGTAGGTATACAATTTTGCACAGTTTTGAAAAAAAAAAATATTTGTAGGTTGTTTTTTGAGCAAAAAAAAAATTCTTGCTTAATGGTTTTTAAATATTTGTATGAGAGGTTTTTAAAATATGTATTGAGTTTTCAAAAAAAAAAAAATCTAGTTTTTTTTTTAAATCCAAAAAACATTTTTTTGGAAAATATTGGTACACAATATTATTTTAAAATGTATCAATAAGATTCTTCATACATAAATTGATCAAAACCAGTTGAACCGTTTTGAAGGAAATCGAAAATCAAAAAAATGTTTCATTGGGAGGTGCTATTGATAACCATTTTGTGGAAGCATTTTTTTATTAAACGGCAGCATATAACTAATAAAATTTATATTTTTTTTTTTAATCTGTGAGCCGATTTTGAGAAAAATAAGATTTTCCATTTTGGAAAAAAAAAATTGCATGACAGGTACCATTATATTTGGTCCTAATAAAATGAAAATAACGTGTCGGGGGAATGTCCAAAAAACGCTAAGGATGCAGCCGAACAGACAGACTGTCCTTTTTGTGAAACCCACTTTCTTCGTCCTCCCTATCATCGTAATGTCAAGTTTGATCAAAATCTCAAGTTCGATTGTTTTTACGAATCCATAACTTTCCATATAGAACCTATGAGCCTGATTACACGATTCCTTTTTTCGGTTGTTTCGTCTTTCTGACAGATAGGGTGAGGGGTGTACAAACGTAGCTCTACACCTCTCACCCAATTTATCAAAATTACGAAAGAAGAAACAACCGAAAAAAGGAAACCTGTAATCAGCCTCTATACATCGCAAGTAAGAATCAATAATTCTGTAGGATTTAATTACCAAACAAAAAGTACTGACAGACAAAACAAATTTCACAAAAGAAAACGTCAATAAAATCCACTATATTAAAATAAAATGGAGTCATAGGGTTTATTACACCTAAACACCACCTTATTCGACATTCGACTCAAAGAGCAGTTCGATCTTTGACTTTCACATTTTATTTAGTTCTTTGGATATAAAACCAACTTTCATCGTCGTTCAATGAATACTCCATAATTCCTATATTTGCATTTTTAAAGGGTTTTTTTTTTCCAAAACAAGAATTCGAAAACATTTGAATTTAGAGAGTGTTTAGTTTAGAAATAATGTTGCTCTATTTCTTAGGACTAAGGAGACTTAGGCCCAGTTTTTCAGTGGTGAGTTAAGCCAGAGTTACATAACTCTAGAAGAAAATTAACCCACTAGATAAAACATCAAAAGTATCTGTTCAGTTCAACCAGAGTTAACTCACCAATTTTTATGAGTTAACTCGGGTTTTTACTTTAATCTCTTACTGAAAAACTGGGCCTTAGGGAAACTAAATTTTGATATTAGATTAAATAAATAATGTCATTTGTTAAGGAGAAAAATGCAAATGAACTAAGGGAATTTTCATTGACTGACGACAGTAAATACAACATAAGCGAAAAGTATGAAAATGAACATTGATGCTGATAAAATTTATAAGCAAATTTACTAAACATTATTATCTTACGGGAGTCTCCGAGCTCATTCCACTTGCTGCCAAGTTAATAGTTGGCGAAACCAATCCTGGTATGAGGGTTTTGGAAGTGCGCCAATGCTTGTCGTATCTTATACCAAACAGAACAATAAAGTACTCCATGAGTGCGAGGAATACAAAGAGAGTACATGATATAAGCCACACCTGAAATTATAATTACGTGTTTCATGTACTAATGGAGCGCTTGAAATAAAAAATCTACATATAAAATTTTACAAAAAATAATTAAATAGGAACAATTTTCCAGGTCATGTTGTTTTAATCAATTTTTCATACACACCACTGACTGTCATCTACTATAACCAAATAAAATTTGAATTTATATACATTTAATTAAATAAAGAATACAAAAATATCAAAATAGCAAAATAGCAAAGCAGAGCGAAATAAAACCGCCAGTGCAAAATAACCACTGGACATGGATGAACAATGTCAAAGAAGACACTTTTGAGGCTCGGGGGTGTGTACTTCTGTGCTCAGAATAAACTCAGTAATCCTTGGCGTCGTATAAATGTGGACAAAAGAACTATGTATGTACGTATATGTGCTATACGAGTATATAATTAATTTAAAAAAAATGTCAATTTAAATGATTACTCACCTCAAGGCACTTTAATTCCAGAGCATCTGGAGAATTATTTCGTACCGTGTCAAACATTGTTATTAACGATAAAAGAGTTGTCACCAGTAGAACCATACGACCAGGAACAACTTCTGGGACAACTACAAAACTTCCCCAGGACATTGATACGAATAGTGTTGATGGCAGGTAATTTTCAAGGAGATAGCTTTTGACTTCACGTGAAAGTGTTATCTCCAAACGGGCTGAGGAGTGGTCCTCTATAAATTAAGCATTGGTATAGAATTTTATTGTTTTTTGTTTTTTTTTTTTTTGAAAATGCCACAACTTACCATCACCATAATTTATAATACGCATATCCAACTCAGGATGAAAGGATACAACATATTTGGGCAGTCGAAAAAAGCCATTGCCAAAATCATTTGGGTAAGTAATGGCATTGCCTCGTTTCCAATGGAATTCCATTTCGTGTCTAGAATATTTATCTTAAATGGATGTTAAAAACACGTGAGAGAAGAAAAATATTAGGATTTTGTGTTACTTACAACTACTGAAATCTACTGGACACTTTTGTACATCTAACGGGTACAAAACGAAGTCCATATCACATTTTATAATAATGGTAGCACTGTAAATGAATGAGAATAAATGTATATTTTGAAAAATTAAATTTAATAAAATTTGATTGTGTTTTATTTTTTTAATAACAGAAGTCAAACATTGACTTCTTTAAAAACTAGTTTCACAGCAAAACCAGTTTTGTAGAAGTTTGAAGTCCCAAGTTTTGCACGGTTTTATGAATTTAGAGTTTTATCTAAAGCTAGTTTTAAGTTAACGAGCTTATAATGTGTCAAATTATTTCTGAATAATACAAATTTGAGCACCTCCAAACATCTATAAAACTAGTTCTGCCATGAAACAGGTTTTGCAACAAGTTAATAATATGGCTGTAAATAGATTTGTGGTGCCGAAACTAGACTTTTGCATTGAATCCAAAAGTTACCTTAAAATTTACATAACATAACCTCAATTATAGCAGATAAAAATCAAAAACATTGAGGCGTTATGGGTACCTAAAACTATCTAGATATAGCTTTACGGTGCTTTTCACTTTTCGAAGATCGACTTCCGACAAAAGTCGTTTATCGGTAAACAAATGATACACTCAATAAGGGCCAGTGACAGTTCGTGTCAAAAAGTAAGCTAACATACCTTTTTGACATTTATAAATGTCAAAGTGGCACATGGAGTTAGTATACTACTAAAAAAATAAAAAAAAGGCGTTTGGTGATTTAAACTTTGATAAATTATCAAAAATTAGTACGATGGTAGGTACACTCGATTAAAGTAAGCAAAATCTTCTTTTAACCTAGTATCATACTAAAAAAAAAAACAAAATAAAATGTTTCCCCAGATATTTTGTACATTTTATGTTAAACAAGCTGAAAAATAAACATTATAAAAAAAAGCAAATTCAAATCGAATTAAAAAAATGATTTTTTAAAAACTTACCCTATACTAAGAACAATTGTACTATTTTGATAAAGACGTAAACTAGATATATCCTCGAATAATTTAATTATTTTCATTTCCTTCAGCTGTCTTATATACAAATCAGGTACCTGAAAATTATAAAACACATTTAAAAAACCTAGACTAAATTTTGTATAACGTGTTTATACCAACATAATCAAATTTAATTGATAGAACCAATATTTTATAAAAAAAAAAATTATAAATATGTATAAGGGCGCAAAATTTTAAACAGACTGATGCTAAGGTATTTGAATGATCCTATACTTAACAATTTACGAACTTTCAAACTCTTTACTAAAATGTTCTTAATTTTAAACAATTTTTAACTAGTATCATACTTAACCTATTTTCTTAATAAACTCAAGCTGAATACTCTTAAAACAGTGATATTTCGTGCAAAAGAGTAATGGCGAATTCCTTACAACAAAGAAATCGAATTTTTTCTAAACAGAATCGAATTTTTTCTGAACAAAATCGATTCTTTTCTGTCAAAACAAATCTTGCGTTTTTAGCAAGATTTCACACTGATTTGCACACACACTATGAAGATTTTTTTAAGACGAGTTGTTTATTTTTTGGTTGCAACGAATTCTACATAATTTAACAAAATATTCAACAATATATTCGGTCAATACAGCTATAAAAATAATTTATTGTGCGTTGTTCATTATCAAACACAAATTTGAGAAAAAAATTGCTTTCGCGAGTTAAAGATATGTTAAAAACTTTCGGTGCGAGTGAAAACTTTTCAATAACAATTTTCTTTAAAAATATATGTGCAAATAGAAGTTCAAACAAATAAAATGCACCAATAAATTGGCACCGTATAAGCTGGCTAATATCTTTTATTTATTTATTTAATTTTATTGGTAAAACCTTTTTTCTCACAACAAAAACAAACAACCTTAATAGTTTTGTGAATAATTTCTTGACGTTTTGCGTCAATTGCAGCTATAAAGTAACGATTAATCGATTCTCTTACGAAATACGAATTCCTTTCAATTGACAGAAAAAATTCGATTCTGTTTAGAAAAAATTCGATTTCTTTTTTGAAAGGAATTCGCCATAAGCAAACATACTTTTCACATATCATTATCAAAGTGACATATGGAGTAAGGATGATGCTAAAAAAATAAAATATCAATTTTGTGATCTTAACTTTAATATAAAGTTAAAAAAGGATATTCCTTTAAAATTTGGAAAATCTTTATTTTAACTTGGCATCATACTAAAAATGCTTTAACATCGTACTAAATCGTCTAAAATTTTGCACCAATTTAAAATAATTAACAGCTTACATTGATTAATAGAAAAATATGTCAGGCCTATTTACTGAAACGAAACTTAAATGTTTAATTCATGCATACAGCCCTATTCTGCTATCCGTCGGGGAGAATTTTTCTTGAATTTTCACTAATCACTATTCTGCCATTCATTCGGAGTAAATGCTGGTTTTAAGTCGGTAATATTGCGCGGTATTCTCTTATTTACGTGAACACATTCCTTCTATACAATTCAGATCCGTATATGAAATGTAGCGGATTTTTTTACTTTTTTTGGATTGTTTGGGAAGTGAATAATAAAATGAAAATAAAATCTATTTTATTGCTTAATTTAGAATATTTGTTTGTAAATAATGGCTTATTAATATTTTTCGGGGTAGAGCTATAAATAGAGATCAATTCACCACACTAATTTATGCAATGAAATCCATATATGTATAGCCAAAAACAAGTTCTCTGTTTTCTGATGTGAGAGAATCATCTGTTTGGAAGTAGAAAAAAAGTCCAATAGCTGTTTCTACATTTGTTTTTTAATTTAAAATGATTAACCAAAACAATTTATACAAATTGCGCAAGATTTTCCAATGAAGAGAGCTGTTTACGTGAATGTCAAATTGGCTTGGGATAATGTAGTTCACCCAATTGATAGCAGAATGGAAAGGTAGAGTGAAAGGGAATCGAATGAGTCAATCAAATTAACGATTCATGTGAATAGCAGAATAGGAGTGATAAACCTTATGTGACAGTTTACGCTAAGTAAATAGCAGAACATAAGAGTTTAAGTTGAACATAAATAATTAAGTTTCGTATCAGCAAACGGCTTTTAATGTTATAACTTATAAGCAATAAAATACAAAATACAAATACATGCCCATATTTTTTGTCGTTCTTCAATTTGTAATTCTGTGAAATTTTTCGATCTTGTCAAATTCGTTTCACGCGGCCGTATCCTCTGATCCGTCCATATCACTTGAAGAAATACATCGAATGAAATTTCCTGAAATTTTTTAGACAACTAATCAATCGGCTTTAACGGTATGCACATCGGCGAATTGGCTAAATCCTTACTTCCTTATTCTCTTCCACTGCTGAGATGCGATTAATAAAAAGGCCCACATCGACATATGTTGTTGAATCTGTAAACATACAATATACAGAAATGTGTATATATATACAAAAAAAACACACGTTTCAAATTATCTGATGCCCTTCAGTTTAATATCTATTAATACTCGCATAACTCTCAAGATAATTGAGAGGCAAGACAAAAAATTTTAACATCAGACCCTCGTATATGTACATAATGTATGTTAACAACGAAGAGCAAATGAACCCCACAGAAGGAAATACCATAAATATTGAAATCAATGAAAAGGTGCGCCATTCTATAAGGAGAGTCCATCATCAATGGCCTGATGGCCATGCATGAGCCCGGCAAAAGAACAAGACGCATTTCAATCGGAAGTGAAGCAAGAGGTGGCAATAAGTGGGTTGCAATAAAGGTTGAATGTTTGTCCGTGCCGTCGACACTCAATCCGCCTACTTTAAGAGATTGAAGGTGGATGAAATTATTGTGTGTCGTCTCATTGTCAGAACTGAAAAGAAGCAGGAGCAGCTATAAAAACAAAATTGGAAAAAGAGCTCTATAATAACCCTCCCAGTGCTGCTGGTTTCAGGGATGAATAGTAAAAGGTGTTCCAACTTCCTTCAACTTCAAGTAAATGTCTAAAGTTAGCTTTTTAAATTGAAATTGTTTGTACATTTAAACAGGAAGTCGTGCTAAAAACTAGTTATTTATAGATTTTGAAAATTTTTAGGTAAAGCTAGTTATATGATGTTATAACAATTTTTTGTTTCAAATTAATTAAGCGATAAAAGCTCTATTAACACGCTATCTTTTTTGGTCGTGTAAATAAACCGTTATGATTTCAAAGTCAACATATTAGAAATTTCGGGTGAACAAACCTACCCAAAGGAGAGTCGCATTTGCTGGTTGGGTAAACCATTTTTGCACTTAGGGAAAGTGTGCGTATCTGCCTCGGATTAATTGAGTTGAAAAGTTTTTTTTATTATCTCGACTCTTTATGATTGATTGCATAAATTTCGGGACTTCTAAAAACCCCCATCATGTCTATGTGAAATGATTAATTGTAAAACAAACAAATTCGATAAAAATAGCAAACAATTGAATATTAAGACAGCTTTTAGCAGTTTGGTTGTTCAATAATTTTCACTAAGGAAATATTTTTTCCTAAAAAAAAAACAATTTACCAAAAATGGTCATGAACTAGGTATTGTGAAGCTAAACAAAAATTAGTGGTACACTACAATAATTCATAACACTCTCCAATTTGAATTTAATTGATACTCAAAGTAATACCTACCCATAGATTTTTTTTTCCAGTTTTTGAAAATTTTGTTATTTTTTTTTGCCTCTATTGCGAGTGTCGTTCAACGCTCGATTCGACATAGTCGATAGCATAGATACACCATATGGTGTATCTTTGGTCTATAGCATCGAAAAATGGGGTGCGTTCGAATTAATATCTAAAGCCTTCTTGAAAGATTCGTCTGATTTTTCGTCTGATTATTTGTCAAAAGTGATAAATGCTTGAAGAAGTTATTGTGTTCGATGTGTTCGATGTGTTCGATGTGTTCGATGTGTTCGTATTCGATTGGAATCAGTAGTGGAACATTCCGATAATCCAAACGAAACCGAAATTAGGTTTGTTCGGGCACTTTCTGCACTAAAAAAGGCAATCTGTCAAATTCATAGGAGAGGGGATGAAATTCCCGCAGGGGTAAGTGAAATTGCCCAAAAGCACACGAACGCTTTGAACCAAAAATGTTTGTCACTTTTTAAACGTCAACAAAAAGTAAACAAAAGACAAAAAAAATTGTAAACAACACGACAAATATTGGAATTTCTATTGTTATTCTACATTCTTTATTGAATTTTATTATACACGAAACAGCAGACTTGAAAGAAATTCAATTCAGTTTTTGAAATATCAAAATTTAAGAAGAAATTTCTCGTGTAAAAATTGGCAAGAAGGGGAAATAGTTTTCTCTCTCGCGAGCACTCTCTTCTGCCCAAAATGACACGAAATGGAAGTACGCCAACAGGATTGGACTAAATCTGGTAAAATCATGTAGCTTAAGGTGGTTTCGGACTAGTACTCGAACAGACTTATTAGATACCTTTGTAACCAATTAATTGTTTGTGAACGACCACAACCGGATAGGTAACATTTGCTGTCACAAGTCGGAACAGCTAACTAAAGGGAAAAGAATTAAGTTTTTAACGCGACAATTTGATTGCTATTTAATTGCAAATATCTTCTATTCAGCTCTAGGTGTAGTCAGCTGTGATCAGCTGTTCGTAAAATTTCCATTGGATCGTTTAGAATACCGAAAATTTCTTTCGCCGTTTTCACAGACTGGTGAGAAGTATACACCCCTAATCCAATGTGTCAAAAAGACGACCGTAAAAGGCATCGTGTAATCAAGCTCTAAGTAACGCTCTTAGATTGAGTTAGAAGCCGCACATTTGAAGTGCTTCAGATTAATTTTGAATCAATCTCAGCATGTTGCTTTTTAACCGTAGTTTTAGCATGGTAAGGGCCCGGCGCGAAGGTTAAAAATCAGAAGAGGTGGGCTGTGCAATTATGGCTTTTAGGTGCTTAATATGACAGCTAAATTGCAATGCAAATTTTATTTCTGAAGAACATATTGTGTCATACTAGTTTGTCCTTCTTTTATGATGGACTTGACCTTTAACTTTAACCATTTTACCACACTAAATAAAAGTTCATATTGTGGGATGTAAGCTAACAAAAATGAAACTTAAATGCTTAAGGTGTGGTCTGCATTTAAGTTAATAGTACTTTTTTGTCATCTATGGTCTGCTTTAACGTTTTACATATGTACAAATCAATTTCGTTATTTAAAAATCTGTTTTGAGTAAATTTATTTCTTAGAAAGAAAGAAACTGGAAAACAACGAAATAATTTTTTCATATTTGATTGGAATCAAAAAGGAGTAGAAGAGTCCGAAAATGATTTATGTCATTTTCGATTGCATGTTTTTTTTTTTTTTTTGACAAGTTATCCGAAGAAAATAGGTACCTGCGTCAATTGAAATGAATGCGTCCAACAGTTTTAATTCCATATTCTTCACATGTAATGAAAAGAATGCAAACCAAATAGTCTAGAATGAATACAAAAAAATGGAATGTTTTATCCGGATTATTTTGGCGAATAAAGGTGCGCCAAATGCTTATTCCGAATATTCCGAATGAATAAAGAAATACACTCACAAACAGGCGTTTTCGTGCCTATGTATATCGCAAGTAAAATTAATTAGGGGTATTCATGCAATGAGATATATTTACTAACTTCGTATTTGCGTAAATGTATTCTTCACTTTGCATGAACGCACCTATAAAGCAATCTGTGTATATCCTTATTACGTTGCTCGCGTATATAATTTTCCATACAAATTTTGACATTTGATTTACGAGGTGATAAACTTATGCAGTTTACGAGGTTTACTAGGCAAATACGACATTGCATGAATACCCCTATTATTTATGTGTTGCGTATACGCCACAGTGTCTGAAAAAATAAATTCCCACCGATTCGAAGATTTATTTATTCAAACTATTCAATATTTAAAAACAAAAAACATTTCGAAAAGAACCAACTGCTAATAGTACTTATACTTACTTGGTCTCTGGTTCTTGTCATATCCTTCATCCATATGGTAATCTAATGAGGAACTCGAATCCACTGTCTCGGACATTGTAACCATATCATTGTTTGTTAGAAGCAATAACATCAATAAACTGTAAAAAAAGTATTAGACAAACAGTATGAATACAAATTTATTTTTGCAGCAAAGTGAAATAAAGCACAAGGTAAAATCTGAAGCTGAACACAATAGATGCGCGGCAGTACGGGCGTTCACACGCGCTTGATTATTACAACTTATTTAACTCCCAGAGTAGCGTTGATGGCTGCAGCTCAATTGTATTCACTTTAAGGAGATTTTATTTACATTTTAACTTTGAAAGGTAAGGACACTCGTGCCATGACTCGCGTCTATTGTGTTCCGCCAGTAAAATTTAGATAGAGCATTGTTAACACAATTGGCCATTTTTTATTATCAGAGTTGGTCGATATATATAAATCATTAAAATGTATTACAACAACAACACGAGATCCTACTCTTTATCGGGTTTACGTTTCATGAACCAAAAGTTTAGTTTTTGCTCTTGCTTCTCAGCTTTGCAAATGGTTAGGAATTGTGATCTGTATAGTGTAAAGAAAAAAGACAACGAATAAATTAAAAATAAACAAAAGTAAGAAAAAGAGAAATAGGTATACGATAGTAAAAAAAAAATGTATCACTTAATCAAATTAAAATTTCAGATAAAATGCCTTGATAAACCTTATGTTTAACAACTATTTGAGTGCATACTATTTGTAGGTATGTATGTATGTACGTCTTAAAACCACTCACACCTAAACAAACATTAAAATGCTGTGAAAAGGATAAACATTAGACGTTTTCATTAATATTTATGTACATAATAAATCTGGGATGGACTTCTTCAAAATCTTTTAACTAAAACCTAGTGTATATAGCTTAAAGAGTTTTCGTTACCACACATTGTGGGTTATTTTATAAACATAAGTAATAGCCAAAGGAAATAACCTTCCGTATCACACGTGATTGTGTATTGTACTATGTCAACAAGCTCGGAGTAATTATCTGAAAACTCGAACAGAAGCGTGATACCTTTCAGGAATATAGCCGTACAAGTTCCAGCGGACTCTATATGGACCACACCTTATTTCTTTCTTATGAGGCAAATTATTAGGCATGCATTTTACTAGGTGAGGTAATCATATCTTGGCACGAAGTTTTATTGCATGGAATGCACTTATACCTTGTGGTAGGTAAAACAAGTACGCGTGACTAGTGGTATTTTCTTTTTGGTATGGCGCCAAAACTAACAAACATTTGGTCAGTCATGCGAATGAACACTTACAAAATGTCTTGCCTTGTATGTGTTCACTTACCGACAAACATAATAAATTTGGTTTGGGGTTTAAAGATTTGTTTTGTTATATTTTGTTACGAGTAGCTAAATTATAATTAATTTTATTAAAGGCCACATGGGAATGGGGTGCGTTTTGGGGTAAAACATTTTTTTGATGGAGGAAATGTAAGCTATTGTGATTCTCAAAAAAGAAATCCTGTTTTGTTTCTTATCTTAAAACTATGTTTGGTTAAAAATTAAAAACCAATATGATAACCATACGCCATTCAGTCAATAAAGGTTGCCATCAATTAATATTTTGAATAAAAATGATAACTAATGTGTGTATGCCCTGATTTTGACACTAAACACATGTAGTAATACCTTATTATTCTATCATCTACAAAAGATTGATACCTTAACCTTATAAGGTAAGAGTGACTATTTTAGCAACTAAATCCATAGATTTCAATTGACACCAATTCACCAACTTTAAGGTAATTGGCTATGACTTTATCCAAATTATAAATAAGTCGACTTTACGTCCAAGACTGGAAGAAAAAAATATGTTTCAAGAACACACTGTTTAATAATCGTGCTTGTATAAAATTTACATATAACAAATTAATAATTCCAGCACGGAAGGAAAATCTAACTACTGTTAATAGAAATACTTTAGGGTCAGGGCTTGCAAGGCTACTTACAGAAAAACATAACGGAAAGACCTTATCCATCAGCGAAGTTTTTTTTTTTTTTTGTGGAGAAAGATTAATTAATTATGGTTAATCTGTACACATTTTTCTCAACCAGAATTAGTTTTATTGCTCACCTACTCGTCACTCACTTACATATGAAAACGATTTAGAGGCAACAGAAAATGCTAACAATAACTATCAAGTACCAAAGTATTAATCATAGACGAAAAGCTTAGTATCATCTTTCATTATTGAACATATTAAAATAAAAAGCCAAAAATTATTAAAAAGTAAATTGAAGTATTTTGACGCATTACATAATTATTTGCATTTAAGATATTTGACGTTTAGAGTATTAATTATCATTCAATGAATAGCCGTTGTTTTGTGAAGATTATACCATTTACAAATTACGCGTTTACTTCCCCAAACTACCAATTTCTACCATTTTTAGTTCAATTTATTTTTTTGATGCACTTTCACAGAACTCTGGACTAAAATTGTTAAAAAATTTCCGTTATGAAAGTAAACAAACAGAGGCAGTTTCAGGGAGTGAAATAAAATACTAAAACGTCAAAATGAGTCGGCAGAGTGACTCCAATATAACATGTGAACACCGTCTATTTTATGCAGGCAACAGTCCACTAAGGAAGAAATCCGATAAGGAAGAAATTTTCCTCTGTCAAAAGTAGATCAAAAGGGAATACAAAACAATATATTTTCCATAAAACCTGGAACATTTCCCTCAAACCTAAAAAGGGATTCAAAACTACTGTTAATTTTCAAGAGCGTTTTGTATTTTGAAATCTCAGTAATATGTAACTCAACCAATAATTGGATTTTAATTTCGTACAAAAACGAAAAACAAATACTCCTGACATTCAGGTGACGATAATAGTTTCAATAAAAACGAACCCCACCGAAAAATCAAGAAATTTTTTCATTCATTTTTTCGATTTCGTTTTTGGGTCAGATTTGAATTATTAAACACGTACATATTTTTCATGCTAGAATTTCCAGGGTGATTCAAAAAAAAAAAATTGAAGCATTTTTGTAAATAAATTAAAAAGATAACAATTAAAAATTACCGCAAACTGTCGTCGTGAAAGAAAAATAAATCTAGGGGAAACATTTTGTTCGCTACATTTGTACGAATACAAAAATTCGAACACACGTTATGAATTGCCCATGGTTTCGCTAAAGTGGTTTTAAATTCTAAATTTTGGTGTATGTGAGAGTATAAAGCATACACATGTAGTTGGAATGGTTTTGAAAATTAATATTTGAATTTAAAGTTGTTTAAATATGATCTTATGTCATAATCCTATTTATGTATTTATGGCCTTTTTTCGTGAATGCTTTGTGAATAAACTTTTGACTTTTTTGAATGCCCCTGTTTTAAAGAAAGCACTTCATGTTGCAATGCAATATGCATGTTAGTTTTCTATTTTATTTTTCCAATTAAAGTTTTTCGTTTTGTCTATAAAATTGTAAGCCTATATGAATAATCGCGCAATTAGAAAATAAAATAAAATGTTGCAACTATAGGAGGTGACAAGAACACACATCACCATACTTAAGAATTTAAAACAATTACCGCACGGTTTATTGCTTATCGAACAAGGTCACCGGAAAATGCTAAGTTTGAATCACGATATTAAATTGAGGAAGTTCATGTCACATTGAAAAGGAGGGCTTATTCCTTTAGAAGAAAACTCTGTTAATCCAATGTAATTCCAATATTTTTTTAAAATTTAAATGTATGATTTTTAAAATATGATTACGTAGAAGTTTAGAAATTTTGCATGCTAAGGTCCTTATACGAAAACTTATACATTATTTGTTTACTAATTTTGATATGTGCTTTTGAAAGACCTTGATACATTAGCTGAATAATTTGCGGAAAAATAAATAATGTCATTTTTGTGTGGACGTTTTTAGTTTCTAGCAATATTTTTCTAAAAAAATTTCTACAAACCAAAAGCCTTCGATTGCTATATTGCGTGTGCTGTTCCCTGTTCTTGATTTTATGAATGAGTAGAAACATCATATTTTATTTATTTTATTTTCAAGGAAATTTTCATAGAGCCCACATTCTGCGAATTTCATTTTTTGCACCAATTCAAGCGCATCCATTTTATTTTTTTCCGCTCTCTTTTTGTTGGTTACTTCGACTGCAAACCATTTTCTTCAAATCTTACTTAAAAAATAGAAGAAAAATCAAAAATTGAAATCATCGGTCGTTCGACTGGAGTTCATTTACATTTACTACAGCGATCGCCCGACAAAGCAATAATCAACAAAAATGAAACTACACATTAAGTCGATCGACGGTCGTTCGGTTGGTGTTCATATTACAAAAATAGGTCTGTTTGGTAAAGGGAAATTTCTTGCGAATTTGCACAAATTTTCACAAAATTGAACAATTTGTTACAAAATTCCTGTTTGTTAACTCGAAAAAGTTGCAACGAGAGAGCAAATCGAGAGAGAAAAAAATTTCCCCTCTATTGGATAACTTGCGAATTTGTGGTAAATAAATTTCTGTGTGCAAGAAGAGTAAAGTCTGTCAAAACACCCAGCTGTTAGCATGTTTTGCTTTTAATTTTAAATTGTGGTTTCTGGTATGTGAAAATTAACTTTATAAATAATAAATAACTTGATACATTTTATTTTATGTGATTTTTTTTTGTAAATTAAACGCAAATTGTTAAAAAAAACCAGGCTTTTGGCACGTGATTGTTGATGTGAAAAGTAAAATTCTGACATTTTGTACACAAAAGTGGTTCAATGCGTTTGTTAAATTTCTTGTAAATTTCTAAATTTTTGAGAAATTCGTTGTCTCTTTGGTGTTTTGACACGTTTTACACATTTTGCTGAAAAAAGATACCAAACAGACCTAATTTGACATAACGACACGTGTTGATGAACATGGCGTTGAATGTGAACCCTCCTTTTCGTGGGATAGCTCGTCAAACGGCCAAATTCCAAGTAGGTAGGTAATGCTGTAAATATTTTAACTCTTACCGCCATATTATTCACTAGATACATCCAGATTAGAACTTAAATCCAGATGTATTTATTTAGATTGGGGAATACTCATAGTCACTTTTAAACTCCAGTTTATCTTAGACTCGGGTTTATCCAATGTTATTTAGATAGGATAAGCCCAGGTCTATGATAAACTGGAGTTTAAAAGTGACTATGAATATGCCCATTGAATTTGTAGCTTTACATCTGGATTTAAATTTTTAATCTGGATGAATCGAGTGAATAATATGGCCGTTAAGGAAACCAAAAAAATGTGTATATTAATCAATCAATATCTCACATCTTCAGACCTATACAATTTTACAGTCTAAAAGCATACAATCAACTTTAATTTTTCATTTTACCCATAGTTTCGTAATCAATAATGATGGATTTACATGTATCTGCATCTGCAAATTTGAAGAAAAGTAGAGGCGGATGGATTTATGCCAAAAAACGAATGAGTGAAAGAGTATACCATGAAGATGAACATGCACGTCTTCATATCTGCATTAGGGCACTTCCTTTAACCTTCATCTATGAAGATCTCTGCATTTTGGTCTTTTCTCTCTATTCAACAAAAAATGTAACTTTTAATCTTAAATCCCTGTTTTTTTGCAGAACTCTCATGAAGATCAATGTAAATCCACCATAAAGGTACCTAATCTTTTTTTTTAGTTTTACTATTAATTTTAATTTGAAAATGCGAAAACTGCAAACAAAAAATTATTTATGGCATGAAAATCCTTCATTTTTTAATTTTCAAAAATTAATTCAAATGAGTACAAACCACGTGCTTGGTATTAATTAATCATAAAAGAAAAAAAAAAATTTTCATAAATAAACGACATACAAAATCTCACCTTTCCCTTACATGAATAAAACAACACTTATCACGCAAGTCAGAAACATACAGCTTTTGTAATGTAAGCAAAAAGCTCCAACCAACTATCTATTATTTTTAATGGACAAAACAATAAATTTATAGTTTTGGTAGGTACTGTCAGAGTCAGTCTCAGTAGTAATTTTCAGTGAGCACAAAGCATTAGGCGGCTACTTGTGCTCCTACCCTTAATATGTCAGAGAGTTGTCATTTTGACAACAAGATTTACCGGGCAGCCATTTGAGCTGTCAGATCTCAGCTGCTGGCTTGTGCTGCGGCTTTTCTCTTCATTTTCAAAGGGGTTTTAATTTGAAATTTAATGAAAATATCAATTTTAAAATCATGTCAGATGTTGAAGATCCAGTAGAATTGATGCTCAAAAAAACTGGTTGCATTGAATTGCATTACAAAGTTCAGGTAAAATCATTTAACAGTTTTCCGATTTAAACAAACTGCAGAAACTTTTTTCTCTATAGGAGTGTATTGCAGAAACAGGCGACTGGCGAAGCTGCCAAGACAAAGTAAAGGAATTTAAAGAGTGCATGTTAAAATACACGAAAGAACAGACTGAAAAATATAAAAACGTTAAGTGAATCGAAAACTATACATTTTATAATGCTGACAAAAGTCTTCCGTCTTCTTTCCAACGTAACGCGGCGCCAAAACAAATTGGCTCTGCTCGTTCGAACTGACCTCAAGATGTCCAAGGGCAAAACAGCCGCCCAGTGCTCACACGCATCCATTCTATGCTATCAACGTTCACAAAAAGTCAATGCAAGTGCATTGGAGTCATGGTGCATTTGGGGCCAGCCTAAAATCGTGCTGAAAGTTGATTCTTTGGAAGAAATTCTGCGAATTCGTGATGAAGCAAATAAAGTGAATTTGGTTGCGGAAATTGTTAAAGATGCTGGACGTACACAACTTGAACCAGGAACGTCTACTGTTTTGGGAATTGGGCCGGATGATGGGGAGAAGATTGACAGATTGGTACGGCATTTAAAATTGTTATAGAAGATATCATTAATTTCAATAAAATTGTTGATTTAGAATAATTGTTTCAATTTCCCAAAGCCTTGTACTTGGCAGTTCTCCAAGATCAAAGTGACAGTTGAGAAATGTTAATAAAATTTCCTGAAAATATACTTTAAAAATTACATGATCGGAAAAGGAAATGTGTTTGCTTAAGGCAATATGCACAAAAAAGGGGGTATACACATTTATACGACAATCGTTTGGAAACGAAAATTTATCCTTCACATTGAACGACTAATACAGGCCAAAGATATACAGAATAAAAAGATATTATACGCCGGCATGATATTTTTTTTACCTTCTGCGAATTACGTCACTCAATTTTGATTGATGCATTTGGGGTGGTTTTTTATTTGTATCTTTAGGCCCCAGTTATAGCTATCATTGAAAACTTTACTGATTGGTTTTGAGGGACTTAAAAAGCAAAATCAGTGCATATTTTGATGCGAATATGAAAGCGTTGACTAAATTATTAATTTTTGCCAAAAAAAATTTCGTTTAAGCCCAACCGTCCACTTTTCAAACGACTTTTATCATTTCAGTGATTGAACTACCATACCAATGATCATTGAACAATTAAACTTAATTTTATGGCGAAGTTTCGGATCGAATTGAATTTTTTTTTCACTAAAATAATAATTCAATCCATCAGCATTATTTTTGCATCAAAATAGTTACTGATTTTACTTTCTAAACGTCTCAAATTCAGTCATTAAAGTTTTCAATGATGGTTTTCAATGATAGCTATAACTAGGGCCTTAGAGAGTGCATGGGATCGGAATCCTTAATTTAAATTTTCCTTCATTCAAAAGTTCACTAGACTTTAAATACACTTTTCGCCCACTTGTCTACTATTGATTTGCGGTAATTCCGTAGGGTATTATTTTGGCCTATGGATTTGGTGGCTCAGAGTCTTTTAAACTGAATTTATTAAGTGGCTGGATTTAAACGTTTTTGGAAATTAAAAATGCCCATTGTGGACTTCTGTTCTGAGATTAGAACTTATATGACTGCGACAAATTTTGAAAAGCATTTCAAAACATGAAGAAAAATCAATTTGCAAGTGTAAACATACCAATTACAGTCAAATCAAAATCATAAAGAAAAGCTTAAGACTTTGTTAAATTGCAAATTTAGAGCTTTTGTTCAATTTTTACTGTTAAGATTTAGTTCCCACATTATTTATTAAAAAAATGTAAATTAACACTACTGATTTTAATAATAATGGGGAAAGTAAAGGAACACAAATTAAAGTAATTTTTTTCAGTAAATCATTTCAACCGTTGCACAGAGATACACAGACTGACGCGGTGGGTGCGTGGTATGGCGGAAACCATTTTGTTTGGGTTCAACTTTAATTTTACACAAAACCAGTAGTATTTTTATTTTTTAAACATTAACTAAATATGGGACAGGACACTTCAACAAACATTTCTTACCTGAAATTAAGAACTGATCTCATGCTATCCTTTTTATTTGATTTGTGGCTGTTAATAATGTTTAATAATGAGTAATTTAAAATAAAAAAAAAAGTTTTCGAAAATATTTTCTCTTTCAATTCACAATTTATTATGCTATCAAAAACTGAACGTAAAAAGAACATTTTTTCATATGAAATAGCTGTTGGCTATAGGTTTTTACATTCTGCAAAAGGTATAGAACAATTTTGTGTGCTTTGGACAATGTTAACATTTTCTTTTTCTTTGTTTGCGAAAAGCATTCACCGTGTATTTTCTTTTATTTCATAATATCACTTTTAATTTTTTTTTGTGTTTACCCGTTAAAACTCGCAGTTATTACAAGGGAAAATATCAAACAACACACATAACAAAATACCTTAAGCGGGGGGCTTATAATTCCCATTGATTTCCATTTGACACTATTTTGTTTTCAAATATTTCTTCATTCATTTTCTTATAGTTTTTCAGTTAGATTAACTGCCATTGAAAATTATGACTCTTTAATTCCCTTATTATTTATCTTCCAAACTTAACTTAACATAAACTAAGTTTTATTTAAGGCACATATTTTTAGGCGATATCACCTACGAAATTGTTTTTAAATTATTAATTCTATGCACTCACAATGAATTGCGGATTAAAGTACATAATCACTCCGAATATTTCAATTTTAATTCGCTTGCATCACTTAGCCCCAAGGAATTTAGAATAAAAACACAATATGTATACCTAACAATAATAAAAAAGATTAATTGCACGCACTACAGACACTACGAATAGGAAGGCACGACGGCGTTTCCGGTACTGTACGGGGCTGTACTTTGTTAAAAACAAATTTTACTTTTGAAATCGCAAATCCAATTAGACCTCAAGTTCAACTAAGCTGCGAGGTAAGAATGAATAAATGGCTTTGGGTTTGAAGAATTTATTAGGCATAAAAGTCTTAAGTTCCTTTTCCCGAGAAGCTTTCTTCACAGCTGATTCTTTATTTGTTTATTAGGATTGGGGTGGTTCTTGTCATTCGAAAGGCTTAAAAACTGTGTCAAAAGGGTGTGAGTTTGTTATTGTTTTCGTTTGGTTAACGGTATGGTTGGCTTTGGAGAAGATAGTGGTAAAATATTAGATGAAACGAAGTGCTACTCTTATGGGAACGGAAGTGAGGTTAATTCGTTGCGAAAACGATTCAATAGTTGAATTTAATTAATTTCAACGAATACAATTTTGATTGTAGATTGTTACGCTATGTCTCTATGGAATTTCAAAACATTTTGGAAGAATATCAATTTTGCTCTAAGTCTTAAGTTGCTATTTGTCAAAACTTATTGAAATTTTAGATGGTTCGAGTTGCGTGGAATATTCCATGCATAACATATTTCTGGTACATAATTTGACTTTGCATATTGATTCTATGACTCTTGGAAATAACCCCAGAGGCTAGAAAAAAATGGAAATTATGCCAGAACATATACGGATTTAGGATTCAATTTCCAAATATACATAGAATGAATTATGACAGAAAGTTTTGACTGACCACTAATTATGGCTTTTTCGCTTTGTAGTCAGATTTATTGAAAAAAAGAGAAAATATTTTAGATATTCAGAAGTGTGTTCATACGTGCATTTTAAATGATGGTCTCTGATGTCAGTCATGCTTAGATATAAATTTTATTGTGAGAATGACTGACATCGTACAAATATGTCAATCAAGATTTATAGTAGGTACGTCCTTTTAGGTATTTTAAAAATTCTTACGAATTTCTTACAAAAATCAATAGCAAATCCTAGTTTGTGAAAATGTGTAACAATTTTCAATTACTAAACTGAACTCGGACTCGCACTGCGGGCAGAACCCATAGTTGCCCGCCAGGTTTCTCGATAAAGGAAGTGATTATCATTCGGAGTTCTAGCAAAATAATTTCTCGTGAAAACAAAGCGTTTCGCAGCAAGAAATATAAACAATACAGTTAAAACTACTTGTGTTTCCTTAGGTTGGCATTTTTCTCCCAGGTATTGAATTTTATTTGTATTAACTTACCTATCAGTTTTCTTGCTCACGCGTTTTAGGCCTGCCGCCCACTAGGCAACTTAGTTGCCGGCAACTTTAAGTTGCTTGGTGTTGCCGGCAACTCCGAGCAACTAAAGTTGCTTGCCCTCGCCCACTAGGCAACTTCCGAGCAACTTTTGAGAATTAATATTTGTGTTTTTTTGTATTTAATTTTCTATAAAAACGTTCTCCACCTAAACCTATCTCAATGTGACCTGTCTAAAATGCAAAATCAATGTAATATTTCAATGGACAACAAATAAAAACGTTAAATTTTCGAAAATTTCTGAAAGTTGCTCGGAAATTGCTTAGTGGGTGGGGGTCAGCAACTAAAAGTTGCCCGGAGTTGCCGGCAACTAAGTTCCGCGAGCAACTTAAAGTTGCCGGCAACTAAGTTGCCCAGTGGGCGCTCTCCCATATAAGCCAATGTAATTGAACCGGGAGCAACTAAAAGTTGCTGGGGTGAGCAACTAAAAGTTGCCTAGTGGGCGGCAGGCCTTAAAGTTTACTTCTCACGTTCTTGTTGTAAAAATTAGAACTTGAATTTGCTCTTCGCATCTTTTTTTCTAGTTTAAAGTTTAACCTTCGCATTCTTGTTGTAAAAATTAGAACTTCGCATCTTTTTTTCTCGCCAACTTTCAGCTTGAACGACACGATTTCTACACACCACAAAAAAACGCGAAAAGCAGAAGATTTGCCCGCACTGTCAGTTCGCGCTCTACTTGAACAGGCCTTTATTCAGACCGATGAGTACATTTTTGAACACACCCAAACAGGAATGTCAGCTGTCATTCATCTTATCAAAACCACCACCACATGTCAATTTTTTTTTTTACACAACACCAAATCCAAAACCAAATGAAAACAAAGAAATATTTTTCCCAAAGCGCGCAGGTTTACGCGAACTCTCTTGGGAGAAGTATTTTCATCGTTTTCGCTAAAATCTTCATTCAACATTTAGCCAGCGCTGATATCACTCCCATTCGGAATTCTATAAAAATTATCTTTGTGCAAAAAAATCAATTTTACTTTCGGATTTCAGTGCAGTGTGAATTCTTCAGTTTTCCACCAGAAATTGTGTCCAAATTGTTGTTCAATACCCGTTTGTCTCTTCATCATAAGTGTAATAATCAGCCAAACACACCCAAAACATATTAATGGGAAATTCTTTTTTATATTAATTCTAAACTTGACATTGAAAATAACCAACAAACAGCAATACGGAGGAACAAGAAAAAAGAATACAAAAAATCAATACATCCTATATCGCGAGAAAGAATAGATTCACAAGAAATGACTGAACGACAACCACTTCTACAGCTCCAGGAGCAAGTCCAGCACGAACATGGACGCATCATCGCTCGACCAGATCTTCGAAACTCCCCCGACAATGGTCTTGTCGATGTCCAGAGCGATAACAGCCTTGATTCGATGGAGAAACAAACAAAGAACGACTACCTTCCTTCGGAACATCGCACAAACGAACACCCAACCTCAAATTTGGACACCCTAGTGCATTTGCTAAAGGGCAATATCGGAACTGGCATTCTAGCCATGCCGGACGCGTTTAAAAATGCGGGTTTGTATATTGGTTTATTGGGGACGCTGATTATGGGGGCAATATGTACACATTGCATGCACATGCTGGTCAAGTGCTCTCATGAACTCTGCATGCGTCTTCAAGTGCCAGCGTTGAGTTTCCCTGAAGTGGCAGCAGCCAGTTTCGACACCGGCCCGATAGCTCTGAGAAGATATTCGAGAGCAGCGACTAAAACAATCACCACCTTTCTCTGCATCACGCAAATCGGTTTCTGTTGTGTTTATTTTCTGTTTGTGGCGCTCAACGTCCAAGAGGTCGTCTCGCACTATTTTATAAAGCTCGATGTCCGAATATACCTCATGATTCTTCTCATTCCGATGATCCTCATCAACATGGTGAGGAATCTTAAATTCATCACGCCGATGTCGCTGTTCGCATCCATTCTCACTGTAACTGGGTTGGGCATTACTTTCTACTACATGCTGGACAACCTACCCCGTGTGGACACCGTAACCCATGTGGGATCATGGTCTACTCTGCCGCTCTACTTCGGAACAGCAATTTATGCCTTTGAGGGCATTGGAGTCATCTTGCCGCTGGAGAACAACATGGCTAATCCGCAAGACTTTGGAGGAACCACGGGAGTTCTGAACACGGGAATGGTAACAGTCGCCTCCGCCTACACAGCTGTTGGATTCTTTGGCTACTTGAAGTATGGCGATAAAGTCGAAGGCAGTGTCACACTCAATCTCCCCTCCGATGAGATTCTTTCGCAAGTTGTCCGCTTGGCCATGGC
This sequence comes from Leucozona laternaria, assembly GCA_932273885.2. NCBI lineage: Eukaryota > Metazoa > Arthropoda > Insecta > Diptera > Syrphidae > Leucozona > Leucozona laternaria. Next base: position 10,872,672 of record OW026368.1, read on the forward strand.
AGTGGCAATATTCTTCTCCTACACTTTGCAGTTTTATGTCCCCGTTAACATTATAGAACCCACAGTGCGGGATCATTTCGAGACAGAAAGAGGAAAGGAACTCGCTGCAAACGGACTTCGCATCATGATGGTTACGTTCACCTTCGTTCTGGCCGCCTGTATTCCAAATCTTGGACCGATTATCTCCCTTGTAGGAGCTGTGTCTAGTTCCATTGTTGCCCTCATTGCCCCACCCATAATTGAAATGATAACATTCTGGCCAGTCGGCTATGGACGCTACAACTGGATGCTCTGGAAAGATATAGCGATTTTGATCTTTGGACTTTTGGGCTTTGTATTTGGAACTTATACCAGCGTAGCACAAATTCTCAACCCACCAGTAAATATTTAAGTTGAGACATACATATTTTTAATTAATGAATGAACGTACAAAATGAAGGTAATTGTTTAGAACCAAAAGATTTAACATTTTAACACAAAAGCCAGTGAGGTATATTCTAATAATAATAAATAATTTAACAGGGTGGTTCAGTATAGATAAATGTAGTTTAAGTTTTTAATCTTTAATTACTAACAAAAAAAATAACGGTGCTGTAGAAAAAAAGCTTGCGAAGAAACATGATGGTTCGATAAGATTTAAATGTCCATATAATTTTGCACTGAAGACCTTTGGGTCTGAAAATGGTTTTTATTTTTGACCCATTTCGACGATAATCAAGATCAAGTTAAGGTCAGTTATTCTATCTTTAAAATCATTTAGAATTTGTATTTACCTGTTAGTATGTTTCATTAGAAAAATTAAACAACTCATTGGAATTTAAATAAATGTTTTAGAGCCAGTTCAATACTTTTGATTTGAAAATCTAAAATGTTAAAATCTTTAAGTTCGTTTATTTATGAAAAATTAGGAAATATTAAATTTCAATCAATTATTATTTCATGGTTATTATTTGTTTGCCATGAACAATATTTTTCTTGTCAGTTGAGTTGTTTTTCTGAGCTTATTGAGTTATGAATAAGGCCAATCAGAGTTATTGAATCTAGAAAGCTTGAACTATTAGATTCTATATAAATCCATATGACATAAAAATAGTACCTATGTATAAAAATTATTATTATTAGATAAGTGCTATCAGAGTTTAATTATTTTTAATATTTATGTAATATACACACTTTCAAATATTTTGCCAAAATCTCCTTTTCTAGGTTTAGGCACACAACTTGCCAATTGTTTTGTTCCCGATTCGGTTACTCTTTTTCTATCACTTATTCTTTTAATGGTACGAAAGGGATAACAAAGTGACGAATTTTTTCTGCCTAAATTTTCGTACACCTATCGAAGAGTTCTTCCAAATAACCAATTAAAACATAGACAAATTGGGGAAAAACTACATTTTGACATAATTTGTATTCATAATACAGTAATGAGGCATTGATATTTCAAACCAGTGATTTGTGATTTGATCTGCTTTACATTAACATATATGAAATGTTTAGGCTTGCGACTCAAGCTATTTTTATGTATTATGTTTGTTTTTTTGTTTCTTTATTAAAAGTGGCGTTAAAATCGTTCTTTTGCATGAACTAAGTTGCTTTACCAATTAAGCCGATATTGTTTATTATTTTAATGAAAACATGTTAAATTTATAGATATGGTTTTTTTTTAATTCATGACTACCGTTTAATAGCCAAAAAGAGGCTTGGTGTATGCACAAAAATAGAAACATATCTACATATTTTAAAGTACATCCTACATAGATCTTTAAAATGCCAAAATTATAGTGCCCCACTCCGTGTTTGTGGCAATGCGTTTTGTTGGTTTTTAAGTTTATTCTAAAGCCTTTAAATATGAACGCATACAAACAAGGTTTTTGACTTATATAATCCGATATTAGTTCATAGACTGAATATACATAAATTTGATGTTTCATTTTTCCTGCTTTCTCTCATCATAGTCTTAAACTTATTCTTGTTGCTCAATGAACCACCCTTTTTCGATTTGTTTTTTTTTAATTACATTTTTAATCTTAATGCATAACAGTATATAGAACAGAATATCAAGTTGTTTTGTTCACATTCAACTCGGTGCTTTACAAAAATAATAAAACATACCTACAGTATGTAAACATACATAATTATATTATTATTTGTACTATGTTGCTAATTTATTCTGTGATTTATTTAAGTAAATTGCCAATTACTTTGTATTTAAAGATTAGTTCCATTAATAAGTATGATAAAGACGTATGAATATATACTACATACACAATAAGCAATTTTTGTTGTTTATTTTGTTTTAAACAATAAAATAATCTTTGTATGTATAAACATTCCCTTTGTTTAATAAAGTGGTCTATAGGATTGAGTTAATAATTATTATGTAAACATTATGGAAGTGACTAAAGAAATGTCAATTTATAACAGTATTAACTTACTGTACTTTCGCCGGTTACGCAAAGCAGGTTGATGCACACTTCCTTTTAATGACGAAAAACTGTTATAAATTGGAATTTATTTAACCTCGTCCAAATAATATAGTACCTATTCAAACATTATGTACCAAAAAATTAAATTGTTTCAAAAACAAAAAATTATATTTGTGTATGATTGTTTAGTGACAATAATAATTAAGATAACCTTGGTGCTTTTGAAAAAAAAAAAAATAAACAATATAAACAGTGTACAAAAATCTATTAATTTTGTTTTGTTGATATATTTCAAATTTGGTTTATTATCAAAAAAAAAAAAAAAAATAAACGGTGCGGACAAAACCCAAAAAACATGATATGACAATAATAGTATTAGGGTATTAAGGTAAAAAAATAAACACTTATTCTTAAAAATATGTAATAGAATATTAAACATTTATCATAGAACAATATTATGACATTTATTTGTACCTACTTTTGATTTTAAAAAAGGTAAACAAACTAAAGATTTAAATATATTTATCTTGTAAATGTTAAATACTTTAAAATAAAAGAAAACAAAATACCATGTACAATCTTTGAGAAATAAAGTTATTATATAATAAATGCAAATGACTAGTTTAACATTTATGTTCCATAGAAAATGTGATAACAATTCAACAAAAAAAAAAACATGCATCAAGAGGGCTACGAGAGGCTACCTAAGCTTGCAATATTTCTAGATACATATAAGTAAGTAGTCTTGCACCATAAACTGTTTAAGTGAGGGCGATTGTAACACTTCATTTTCTGGGTTATTTTGCTGCATAAAATAATAATTTATAAAGAACAAAAAAATTAAATTTCTTTTGGTATGTAAGAAGTGTTGGTAGGTAGGTATATCATTCGTAATACAAAAATTATAATATTTTGCGAGAAAATGTTTAATTTTACTTCAATAAAAATTTAAAACTTACGACTACGAGTAGCCGTGATCACTCATAAGTTTTATGAGCCCTCATAAACATTGACTTTTCTAGCTTGATGAATGTATTTATGAACGATAATTACCGCCGGGCCATATAACCTCAGTTCTCAATGCTAATTATACAAATAATTTCCGAGAAAATTTTAAGTAATGCTTAACTGAAAAGTAACATACTTTCTTCGAATAAAAACATTTTAAAGACAAACTATTTAGTTTTAAAATAATATTTTAATTGGCAAGTAAATTTGATAATCGACACTTCATCTGGCTATTAAAATACTTTAGAACTTTAATTAGGTACACGTTAGACTATTCAGATAATTGTGAATCCTAAGTGAGGTTAAAAATAATTGACTAATAAGTTCCAAGATGCTTATTTAGTACTTTAATCAGACATTGTGAAACAAGCCCTCAGTTTTGTAATTTTGACAGAATCTTGAATAAATGCTAACGAAGATTGCTTGGATCCCATGTCCCATTTGTTTTTGGCTTGCTCGTAGCAATAAATGAACGAAAGGAGACGATGCGGTTTAATCCGGAATACTTCTACTTCCCAGTAGATCTGACAAAAGTAAGATCTAACCTCAATGCTCAATATAAATTTAATTTCGGTTGTTTGTTTTTGTATTTTATTTTGAATTAGAATTTTTTTTCTTGCGTTGATACATTTTTACTGAACTACTTCGACCACAATGTAGAAGTAGAAACAGTTAACTACAGCCGGATGCCAGAAGTATTTAGCACTTGGCAGTAGATGTACTGTAGCCTAATAAAGGAACACATCTATTTTGACTCGAACTGAGCACTAGGCACTAGAGAGCAAAACTTATGGGGTTTTCCATAGGTAAATCCATGGGGTTTTCCATTGGTTAAATAAATCAATTTATTTTTGATTAAGATCTGGCAAACAGCCGATTTTGACCATCTTTGGGTTCTATTGGGTGGAATAAATTGATTTTTTTTTAAATTTAAAATCAATTTTTCAGATCTAAATTTTTCGACAGATTAACCCCTCCCTGTACTTTCGCCAACATAATTGACAGCTGTCAGTTGGCAAATGTGATGTTTGATTGGTTTAATGTAGGTATTGCAGGAATGAAATTTGTATTGAAATATGTGAGAAAAATTCGATTTTTATAAATTTAAAAGTTTAAAATGAATCAGTTGCTTCATCGAGCTCATCTTTCTCTTCCAAAAAAGGGACGAAATTTGTATTGAAATATTGACAGAGAAGCGAAACTACACAAATACAATGACAAAAATAAATCAATTAAAAATCGTGTTCCATTCACCGCGAAATCAATTTTCAAATTGAAATCGGAATTTAGCAAGGGAAAACCCCATAAGATTATTTATAATTCAGAAATAAATATAATTTATATAAATATAAATCCTAATTAGGTAGATATAGGTATGAAATATTTTTGCAAATGAATTAAATTCCTTGCGGATTTCAAATATTGGTTTTTATATTGTTTTCACCTATCTCATAAATGAGTTCAATGTCTGTGATCTTCCCAGCAATTGAATTGAATGTACTCATGTTTTCTTATTGACATTTTCGAAAACACAATAAAAACGTAAACAATAGCTAACCAGCCACTTTGGAACCATCTGCCATGAATCCTGAACAATCACAATTTGAACTGCAATAAATTGCTCTATCTGTGAAAGTTCTTATCAAAATTACATAGGAATTATTCCAGACAGAGCACGTGTCAGTTACATCTTCATCTCAAATAAATATTGTTTTGAAAACATCCCAACAACAATAAATCGAAAAAGGTCGTGAGACGTACATCTGCTGTTATCATCCTATCGGTCCAGCTAAAGGTATCTACTATAGGTAAATTAAATTGTCTGTTTAAAATTAAAAAAAAAAAATTCCTCTGGATTGTTTTATTTATTCGACAATATCTGGATTGTACACAGTGGGGCTGTGCATAAGGTAAAGTCGAAACTGAAATAAAGTTAAATTTTGGTCATATTTTCTATAATAACATTAACTAACAAACCAAAAAAAAATAAAACAAAGCTATTTCGTGGGTAAAAAAGCAGAAGGCACTAAGTCAATTTTTTAGGATTTTTACATTTTAATGCAAAGTGACCAAGAATGATGATTTATCTATGTAATCCAAACACCTCCTAAATCATTACGATTAGACTATCAACGAAAATGGTCAACGCGTTGACTCTCTGACGTCCAATTCCGTCCCAAAGTTGTCTTGTCTTATGATCGTCAACGCAGAATACTGTCCATGCTTTGACGACTGCGTTGACACCGATGTTGACATTGTTTTTACCTTCAACGCATTGAATTTTTTCGTTGAACGTGTTATCACCCTGAGCAAATGTTAGGACACATTGACGCAAAGCGTTGACCATAATCCCAACGTTGACATGGCATACTTTTCTGCCATGCGTTGACTTTCGTGTGACATTGACCGACTAGCGTCATTCGTGTGATGGTTAATGTCTTATGCGTTAACATGGTCAACGTGGACGCTCCATTGGAAGTGTGTTGATGACTTTTTTGGTGACGTCAGAGAGTCAATGCGTTGACCATTTACATTGACCGTCTAATCATAGCTTAACAAATTCAACATCATTCAACACTGAAATCAATTCTAAATATAGGTTTGTTCAGCGAGACTGTTCGGAACAGTTTCGAACAGAAAAGTACAACTTTTTCCTGTTCAATGAGGAATTTTCTGTTCTAAACTGTTCTGATTTGCTGTTCAGTGAAGCTGTCTAGAACACTTTGGAACAGTTTCGAACAGGATTTTCTGTACTAGCTTTTTAGGTAGAACAACTTAGAACAGATTTTCTGTTCTGACGTTTACCACGAATCTGTGCTGTTCTGTTCTATTCTGTTCTGTTCTAATCTAACTATTTTGTCACTGAACAAACCTTATATGTATAATTAAATTTAATATCGCATTAATCAAGTCTCAAAAAATATTGTGCGTTTTGCATTAACAGATTACCAGAGCAAGTCTGCTAAAATCTTTAAGAAAATGGTTTTAAGGTTATATATGGGATTGAAGGTTATTTATATTTTAATCATATTCTACCCTACTGTGAGAAATATATGGTTTCCAGACAATCAGTACAATGAAACCGGGGTGTGATATCAGCCAGTCAGCACACTGACTCAATATGGAAATTTTCCACTAACTAAAAGTTACTTTATTATCGGTCTCCAATGTCGAAACTGAAACGAGAGGAAAATTGGAGCATTCTTTGAATGCATGTTCAAGGTAAGCAAAAAAGCGAATGGAATTGTTTTACAAAAATTCACTCGCTGTCGCTGTCTGTGGAAGGAATGCTCAATTTGTCGATCGTTAATGGAAAACGTCTTCATTGTTATGGAATAAGAAACCAAAAAAAAAAAAAAAAAAGCGATAGGAATGGAATTTTTTTTTTACTATATCACTATCAGTTTGTTTATATATGTTATGTTTTGATTATTATTTTATGATGACTGAGCTTAGGTGTGGAGATGAAAAATTACAAATTATCGTTGAGGGAGTTCCCTGGGGATTTGAATAATTTTAATAGAAATATTTTTAGGGTTAGAAAAACAAGAACAAAAGCAAAAGTGAAAATAAATAATTTGTTATTGTTAGAATACAAAACAAAGAGGGAATATTAATGAAAAATTTACCTACTCTGTTATTTGGGTGTAAAATTTGCTAAGCTGATTTTTAAAGAAAACATACCTTAACTATCGAAATAATTTCCTGGAGTTTAGAACCCAACAATTTAACGATCTTTTAGTATTTAATAAGAATAGGTACTTATTTATGTACCTACATATATGTATGTATGCATCTTCATGTAATACCTAAACAATTTTAGTTCACTCAGTTCCGACAGAGCTGAACTTTGGTGCAGAGTTATTTTTTTAAATTGTAAGTATTTTCTAAATAGTAGGTAGGTAGTAGGTACATAGGCAGGTAAGGTACTCTAATTTTGGACGAGGGCTTTTGATTTTGTGAGTTGACAATGACAAAATTTGTTTTTTGTAAATTCTAGAAAATTATCAGATTTTTGGGAGAAATAATAAGGTATAAATTGTTACTTATAAAAGGTTTCAGAAAAAATATTGGAATGCTTTTCTTGTAATAGCAATATAGACTTCGAACAAAAAGTGCACAAAATACCTAGTGTACTTAAACTGAGTGGTGATGTGTATAAAAGTACACAGTTTTTCTCAAAATGTAAAAAAATTTACAAATTATTTTACAAGTTTTACAATTTATGAATTGAAATTTCTCCAAAAAAAAACTGATCGTTTTTGAGGACTGTACATAAAAACAGAATTTTGCACCTTTCATCCTTAACACCAATTTAAAAGCATTGCTTCCAATTTGGGGTACCTGCTTTCCAGTTAAGCACACAAAGAAAAGAAAACCATTCATTTAAATTCAGAAGTGAAAGGAAAAACTTGTAAAAAATCAAAAAAAAAATCGAATTTTTTGGTCGAAACGAAAACCAAATTACTGTTAAACTATTGGTTTTTTTTTTTTGCTTGCTTGACCTGACGCCTGGTGGAGGTTCCAAATAGACGGTCTTTACTAATTCTACGTCCCCGATTGTGCTAATTCATTTTCCACTATTCTATATGCCATGTATTTTACTGTAAAACTCCGAAATATGGAAATTCTAGAAAAGCTTAGAATTTTTCAGCAAAATGTTTAAAGTTTGAAATGTTTTGTTTTCCTAATTCATTCCGGATTTCATCCACAAAAGTACCTTGAGTGGCCCGCTTAGTCCATCTATAACTATTTTATTATTATCATTAAGTTATTCTTTAGTTTTTTTTCACAGCTTTTAGAATTAGTTTTTTGTTATTTATTTTTAAGATATTTGCTTGAATTAAGCTAAATTAAAAAAAATTAAAATAGTCGATCGTAGGTTTTTCAAATTCGTTAATTTGGGATTCACTACCAAAACCCCTGTTTAAATGGCAGGCAAAGTGCTCTTTCCATTCCTTTGAGGTAGGTTCACATCCAAAATTAGCATAGAGCCTTTTGAATCTTCTACATACTTTTGTTTGGAATCATGAATACCTGTGAGTTCTGTGGTGATTCCTTTTTAGACAATTCTGATATCACATCGATTTGCGGGCTCTTCTGCGTCTGTGGTCAAAACATTGATGCATAGTGACGATTGTTATCACGTATAAAACTACGTACAGTTTCTCTCACCTTAAAGCTATGGACAGTTTTTCATCATTAAAAGTGGGCGGGTGTTCGCGCGACTTGAAAAAAAAACTATGAGTGGCTTAATTATGCCCACCGGTGGAGGGCCCTGGCCATGTGGAGCCGCATAAACAGTACTTTTATAAAACAAAACTGTTATAATTGGTATGGTAGAGTCACTTCCTAGAAGTTTAGCTGGATTTTTCTAACTATGTATGTAGTATCAAAGTAAACCAGTGACAGTTCGAGCAAAAAGTAAGCAAAGATTTGTGAATATTGGATGATAAATACTAACTCCAAATGTGACTTTCAGAATAACAAAAAGATAAGAGATAAAAAAGGTATTTTGTGATTTTTACTTTGGTAAAATGTTAAAAAGAAAGTGATTTGAAAAATCTTAATTTTAACTAAAACTGCTTTAACATCGTACCTAATGTCTCTTGCAAGGAAGTGACAAATAATTGAAGAATATCTCTTGTCAGGAAAAAGTGTCTCATACGCATCTTAGCCGTTCGAATTCGGCAGAAAATTATAGGTCCACTCCATTCCTGCCGACTTATAACACGCACAAAGAAATGGTTGAATGTTAGGTACAAGTCATAAGGTTTTGATTCTCCACAAGCTATCACACCACCATTTTATTTTTTTTTTAAATTTATTTTCCTAAAATAGAAGGCTACAAAAATATAAAATTGGTTGAATTTCTATTCTAGCTCTGTTTTACTTTGTCATACGTTATTTGATTCCAAGGTCTTCATGTGCACTTTAACCCCAAATTTTTTCTGATTTTGTGGTTCAAAGTTTTACAAGATTATTTGTACACTTGATTTTTGGCACTCATTAGTAAATACCGGTTTTCGAATGATGAAAATTGCTGCTGAGTCTACTGCCGGACTTTAAAATGTGTGTACCTACTTATAAGCAATTTTTTTAAATATTTTATTTTTTCTAAATTGTTTTATCACAATATTTCCTTAACGTACTGAATATGCGGTGTATATAAATTATTGTATTCTACACCGTACAATAATAACACCATAAATCGAATTGACCACAATGCAAATTTAAAGATAACAGACATTTATGTACGTATACGTATGTATCTATCTAATAATATAATATTTTTTTACGAAATAATAAAAAAATACAAACTAATTTTTTTGCAAAGAACATTATGCATACCCTCGATTGTATCATACATTTTGTTAGAATTCCTTCCCTGAAGGCCATCATCTTTATTCTACGATAACAAGCTTATCCATGCGAGAGAGAAGCTTTGGAAATATCAAATATTAAAAAGAATTCATAATTTGTGTTCAAGGTGCAGTGGCTAATGCATGTGACGAATGCATTAGCATTTCCTTTGTAATGAGTATATGATTAAAACGTATGTTTTCTTTATCACAAAAATTATTCACACTGAAGCGATAGTAAACTGCTTTACGTAATCGAACCTAAAGCACATCGTGGTATTTTATAAAATTTTTACTCACACTAATTTGTTTACAAACTACATTATGTGCATACATACATACATTAAATAATCTCAACGCCCGCCGTCGTGCGTCGGTCCGGAACAAAAATATCTCAAATCGCAACAAATGTTTACAAAATAGGCGAAACAAAGATCTATTAGACCATTACTAAACCAAGTAAGTTGCTAATATTGAAGTATATTTTCTACACCTGCAAAAACAATCAAGTTTTTAATGAGACTCTAGAAAGATTAACATATACTTATGTATGCTAACAGGGGACTAGCAAGGCTTAAGCTTCGATTAGACGGTCAACGAAAATGGTCAACGTGTTGACCTTCTGACGTCAAAATGAAGTCAAATTCCGGCCCAAAGTTTGTCTTATCATGTTATCGTCAACGCAGAATACTGTCCATGCGTTGCCGGTTGCGTTGTTGACATCGTTTTTACCTTCAACGCATTGACTTTTGTTGTTGACCATGTAATCACCCTAAGCAAATGTTAGGACACATTGACGCAAAGCGTCGACCATAGTCCCAACGTTGACATGGCATACTTTTCTAGTAGTCTGCTTTGACTTCCGTGTAAGATTGACGGACTAGCGTCATTCGTGTGATCGTCAATGTGTTATGCGTTGACATGGTCAACGTTGACGGTCAATTGGCAGTGTGTTGATGACTTTTTTGGTGACGTCAGAGAGCCAATGCGTTGACCATTTACATTGAACTCTAATCATAGCTCTACTATCGAAATAAGCTAGGCCCTGGCCCGTAATGTATCGTTATGTCTCGAGAGAACAATACATTGGTTATGTTGATGTCGTTTTCGAGTGGACGTTCGGAGCTACTCCTTTTTCACACCTTTTACTCCAAATTTCCCATTTTCGATAGGAATGCCACAGTTCGATTCTGGGACCTTCCGCTTACCAGTCCCAGCCCAGTGACAACAAATAAAACAGTCATTCTTTTCAATTGAATGTATTTTTTATTAAAAATTTGTCATTTTATTTTTCATTTTTTTTTTAACTAATCATAATTATATTTTCATAAATAAAAGTGATAATTTTATAATTAGCGTTTATTGTTTGTTTGTTTTTTTTTTTTTTGTATTTAGTTTTGTTTTTCTTTTTGCTTATGATGTTAGCTCTTTTTTCCGCGCGGCATTTTTGTTGTTTTAAATTTAAGTCTAAAATAATTCAATGCTGTTTTATTTATTAAGTTATTTTATATAATATATTCATATGTAAATATTTTATAGCATAGGCTTTTTGGTTTTATTTATTTATCAATTTTTAAAATTTATTTCAGTTTTTTTTTTTTAATTCTTTAGTTACATATTTATATAAGTCATAAATAAATTTATATTTTTTTTCTTTCCAGATTTAAACATAGGTATAAATCTATTTATTTTCCCGTTTTTATGTATTTAATTTTAATTTTCTTAAAATTGTTTGTTTAAAAATAATCAAGAAAAAAAAATAAGGTCGTTTAAGTTAGTTTATATTGGAATGGCACATTTAGCATATAAGCGCATTATTTTAGGTTTAGTTTTTTGTCTGTGGCCAAAAGAATATTTTATAAAAAAAAAATGTCTGTTGAGCCAAAATTATGAATTAAAATTGAAATTTGTGCTTTTTTTTACCTAAACAAAAATAAGAAAAAATGTGAATGACTTTATTTAAAACATTTCATTTGGTAATGCATAACAAGAATGCATTCATTTAGTTTTATATTGCTTTTTATTATGTTGTGATTTTTTGTTTTTTTAATTTAATATTTCTGTTATTAAAATTGCGATATTGCTAGCTATTGAGAATGCCATTTTCTTTTTTGTTTTTGAGTAAGAAAAAGATGCTGAATATGAAAAAAATTGTGAATATTACTGGATGTTTTGTTTTAGTTAGTTTTTGTTTTTATCATTTTCTAGCTTAGTAATGTACATTTAGATACAAAATACAAGGACGACGATATTATAAGATATCTTGTTTATACAATTATTTATGATAACAATATTTACATGAGGAGATAAATTGTATTTTATGTTTTGTTTAGCTTTAGAAGCAAGCAGTTCAGTATTTTTGTTGTATTTTACTTTCACATTATAAATAACATTTTTGGTTTTGCTCTTTTTATTATTTTTTGTATTTTAGCCAGTAAAATACATCAAGTATTTTGAAACACTTTGTTTTTAATTTAAAAAAAATAAAAGTATTGATTTATTGAACAAAAAATTAAATAAAAAATGAAAATATAAAGAAAGTATAATGCAACATAAAATGGAGAGAAAAGGCATAATATAGGTATATGCATTTTTTTGTTTTGTTTAAACAATCTTTTGCTACTTTTGTATGCAGGCACTGAATAATTCTTTACTTCTTACTTATTTTGACTCATTTTTTTGTTTAAATTTAATTATTTTGTATTTTAAATTTATCTTACGGTTATCTACATAATTATATTCATTTATTTGACAGATAGAGTTCATGAGTGATAAATTTAAACTATTTCAAAAACATTTAAGTTATGTATATTGTTTTTTTTTTTTTGATTTAAACTCTTGAAATGGGGATAACATTTTGATAGGGTAAACATATTATTTATCAACAAACAAGCAGTGTGATATGTGCCACTGTGAGATAAGGTAATCTTAAAGATATGGGTTGAAAATTAAGTTGGGATTTGAAGAAATAAGCTTATCACAAATTCTCATAGAGAATTGGATAAAATTTGAACATTCGCTATCTATCTAGTATGTAATTTTTTTTTGTTTTTTTTTTTAAATAAATTGTTGATAGTTTTGTTTAATATATTTTCGTAAAATTAGACATTTAATTTATGAGGGATTGCATGTTTTATATGAAGTTTTGTTAAGTTCAACAGAAAATAAAAACCGTTTGACATTGGCAAGGTCGTCATTTTTTGATATGGGCTTTTTTTGTTAGTGAAAAATTGAGAAATTAAAAGAAGATTCCTCTTTTTTTCAACGGATCATGTCATACGGGATTTGTTTTTTCTTACCAACAGAAACAAGATGATTGTTTTTAATTCCCAATTGCAAAACTCCACATCACGATTAGTAGAAATATATGCCGCCATTTTGCATTGATTCTCCATTGTTGATACTCCATTGTTTTATGACCCGAAATTTTTCATCGTTGGAAGGTATTATGTCATCCCACATTGTCATTCCTTAAAATGCCAGGTAACTTAAATGATGTCTTCATTTGTGAATTCTCAATCAAAAATTGAGTATTTTTTTGCTGCGCTGATACAAATAAAGTCAAGGAGTAGTAATATAACTTTAATTACATATGGATCCACAAAATGAGAATTTCAAAAATAAAAACAAAATGGCGATGCATAGCTACTGTTTACATTACTCCAGGTGCATTTAAAATATTTTCCTTCTTTTACTCCCATATTATTCACTCGCTTAATCCAAATTAAATATTTAATACCGATTTAAAGTAATTTAAATTCTAACAATAAATACAATTCCATATTGTTCACTCGTTAAATCCACGTTTAAATTCAATTTTTCAAATCCTATGTAGATAAATACAAATGAATTGAAACTGCGCTCATGAGACCGCAGTTAAAATATAAAAATACATCCAGATTATTTTGGGAAAGAATAATATAGAAAAACATACATATGGAGACTTAATACATCCGGATTTAATAAATCTGTCCATTTAAATTCAAAATGAATAATATGTCCGTTAATATTTCATAATGTAAGTACATGTTTGTATATGTATAAAGCCAAAAATGGCTACCTTGGCCTTTGCATAAGCAACCATTATAGTGCTTAATTTTCTCTTATTTAATAAACTAAAACCAAAAAAAAGGAAAACAATATATATGTATTATTTATGGATGCATGGAAATAATCTTCTGAGGTGAATATAATTTGTGTAAACTGACCACACCAACAAATAGTTGGTATTCACCACACTATTTTCTCGCAATTGTCGGTCAATTTGAAATAAATTGATTTGACAGCCAGATTAGCAGATACAAATATGTTTGTTTTCGGTTTGTTCTTCTTAGAAATTCTTGTTATTGCCCTGGTCGTAAGACTGTTTGTTATATTTGTTACAATATTTCACGACAACAATGTGTATTTTTTGCATGAAAATAGGTTTCTTCGTCATCCTTGAAGTCATCCTGGGGTCGCCGAAAAGCGTTTGTAGAAAAACCTGAACTCACCCTGATGATCAAATTGTTTTTTTTTTTTTTTTTTGAACTAGAGTGGCCTTGAACTCGCCCTTAATTACAATGAAGTTTTTTTTGAAGTGGCGAGTTGAGGTAAAAGTGACATTAGTTGTGTAGCATTTGTTTTGTTGTGGATTCACGTTCTGATAATTATGTTCATTTTAATTGTATTGGCTCAGTGCAGTTAACACTTCTAACCACTCTTAATAGTTAATACAAATTATACAAGAAACAAATGTTTGGGTACTATAAGACTCACGGTTAAAGACGGAATACACACGTCTCAAGCGTGCTGTATTGCAAACTGTCAGATTTTCTTTACCTATTTAATTATTCTCTTTCCATTAGCAATGGCCGCGTTCAGATTTGTATCTAAAGCGATCTGGATAGCTTTGTGTTGTTGTAATCCCGTGTAAAAACACATCTGATGATAAAACAGCTGTTGCCAAAAAAGAAATCTCAAGCTATCCTAAAAATTCTGGTATACTCATCTATCCAATGAGAAATGTCATGAACAGCTGACTACCAGACTATTTTGGGCAGCAAATTTAACCTATCCGGTTTTGGTCGTTCAGAAACATACATGGATACTCGAGTATCTTAGATAGGCTATCTTAGTGACACATCACTCCACAACACACCACACGAACACGAGACAAATCTGGTTTCGACTTAATGGGTGTGTTTCTTTATTTATTCCGAATATTCGGAATATCTGGAACACCGCTTTCGCGTTTCTTTATTCTCTGGATTATTCCGGATATACTTTTTTGTTGTTTCTTTATTCGTTCTAGAATTATTGGAATGTGTTCTTTCTGTTCCTAGTCAAGAGCTGGTGTAAATGGAATATTCTCTACTTTGACAAATACATTTCATTTTTTTCATTGGTTAAAATTAAGAAATTTAATGAAATTGAAATGGGTGAGCATTTTTTTGTGATAATTATTTTTGTATCTTCATGATGTTTATGCGTGCGCGTAAAATTAATTTACAATTTGCAAAACAAAAAATTATTTGTTTCTTCTATCAGAAATAATCGCAAAATGATTTTTTGACATGAAAACAAACAGCTGATAGTTGGATATTCTTTCAATTAAAATCTGTTTCCTTATTTATTCTATTCCGGATATTCTGGGTAGATATTTTGCCTTTTCCGTCTTTCCTATTCTTTATCCGGAAAAAATAAAGAAACACACCCAATATGTGTAACCATATCCATAGAGTACCTATATTACCTAGAGAACCGACCGGTACCCCTCTTGCCTTAAACACCCGCAAATTTTATTTGAGGTGAGTAAGTGAAAACTCTCTTAGTTTACTCTTTTTTCCTTATCCGTGAATCCGTGTGAATGGTGGATATAAAAACAAATTGGCGCATTAGTTCAAAAAGGTACGTGTCTCGGTTTAATTGTGAACAAAGTGGTGGCATTAGCTCAAAAAGGTACGTGTCTACGATTTGCACACCTAAATCGTAGACACGTACCTTTTTGAGCTAAGAAACTAGAGTGCGCTTCCAATTTTCGGTAGGTGTTTTTGTTTTTTTTTTAAACATAAATATTCAAAAATATTATTTAATTTATTACCCGGGAGCAACAATGACCGATATTCTTCATAGTTTAGGTTGACAAAAGGTTAAAAAAAGAAATTTGACTACGAAATTAATAAATTTCTCAATTTTTGAATTTAACGGATTTTTTTTTTGAATCCCTGGGCGGTCTTATCCACCTTATTGAGCACTTTGAGCAATTTGAGCGAAGTCCTTTCAATTGAAGCCATGTTGGTTCGGTCCCATTTAAAATGCATTGGACAACAACCCCATACAAAACTTAATGGGCATTTTCCTCTCAGTACAGCTTGTAGGGTGGAAGAGAACGACCGCCTAAGTCGGTTCTCTAGGTAATATAGGTACTCTATGACCATATCAATGTTCGTCCGAGTGTAAGATTTTTGTTATTGAACGTTAGGTAACACATACAAAAAAACTAAAAATCAGGTATTCTTTGTGCTTTCAAACTTTGAGATATAACGCTTTTGCTGCTTGAACGACTGAAAGGTGCACAAAGAGATTTTAAGAGAAAAAGTCAAAAAAGTATAAGAGGGGTCTAAGCTATGTTTATGTACAGTATAGTTTAAAGGAATTCGGCATTAGTAATTTGCACATGAATAGGAATTGGGAATGGTCACGAATTTCAATATTTCATTCACATGGTCGCTGAGAACTGCGAATTGTCATAAAACATACACAAGTTAAGTCAATGTTTGAGGTTAAATTCGAACGAATTTTTATTCGCCGGTCATTGGAATGTATTCTTTATGTTGTCGATTGGGAATTTACGTTTGACTGTTTGTAGAAGATAAGCTGTTGGTGGCGTAGAAAATTTTCCAATTTAAATAAATTTTAAGCAATACTTTCTATTTAAATTTGTTGATTAGATAATTTATTCACTTCGTTAAAATGTTAAAACAAAGAATTGATATGTGCTCTAGAAAAAGCTTTAAAAAAAAAATTGTGTGAGTGCCGGGACTCACGGTTAATATGTGTAAACATCAACGAGCGCGGATCCAAAACGGACTTGTTTTTGCTTGAAGGGGATCTTAAGATTTATTTCACTGAACGCACCCATCCTAGTATGCAGATCGTAACGTTGCACACCGTAACGTTGCACGACGTAACGTTGCACAAGAACGTTCACGTTTTATTTTCACTCTACAGCCAGCATAGATGTTTACACATCAAAAAGTGTAGGTATTCGTATTCGCAGGTGGCAGCTCACGTGCAAGGTACTTTAGAGTGAAAACTGTACAGCAGTTGCTCTTCAAACGACTTTACATATTATTCTGATCTTCAGAATTATAGAGTTTTCTATTAAATCCCCAGTGATCAGTTATTAATTGGAATATGAAATTATGTGTCAAGAATTTAGTATAGATATAAGCGTTCCCTTAATGTTTTGTTTATTTTTTTTGTCAATTTCTTGTGACCTATCAGAGTATAGGTCCTCCTTAATTCAAATACCAATATCAAAATAAAAAATTCGGCATAGAAAAAAAATTTCAAATATTTATTTATAACACGAAAACTTTGACTTGACATTGACATGAAAATTAAAATAATTCTTTGTTAAACTGACCGTTCCTTATTACTGTCTATATTTTGTATTGTCGACGATTCATGCAGATACCTAATCAAATCCGATAAATGTAAATCGCGAAAGCCTCACACATCAATAAAAATTTCTACACGCAAGGATATTTTTCAGTAAGTAACTATTAAATATTGTGTTTTCTTTTGTTTTGTTTTTCAAATAAAGTTGATTTTAAAATGTTGCAGTAATTCATACTCTGACTATCGATTATTATAAACAGATATACTTATCTATTAGCGGGTTGAGGTTCTTTTATCATAATTTTACATTATTGTCCTTAACATTTAAGTTCATTTTAAAGACACTATAAAAAACGAACTCAATAAAAAAATTTAGTATTATAAAAATAAGTTAAAAAGAAATTAAATAATTTTTGTTTTAAAGTGCCAATGAACGTGTAAGTTTGTTAAATTGATTGATATGTGGTTTATGAGTAAGCTTTAAATTTGGTGATAAAAATAAAAACAATTATTTAAAAAAATTGAAACTTAAATTCGTTTTATTTTTGGAATTTTTTTTTTAAATTAAACTTACAACTAAATTAATAATCAAATAATAATATTATAAATTTTGCTTGAAAAAAATAACCAACGAGCATCTTACTTATTGAAATATATACAAACATAAATTATTGTTTACTTTTTTTTTTTTAATTATAAAATTCAAATTAAATTTAATATTTTATTTTAATGTAAAAAACTTTTCATTTCATCTTGCAGATGGTATACTCTTTTTTCTATAAACAATTTATATTTATTTAAAAATTTAAAATTAGATAATAAATTTATTGATTAATAATTGTATAATCAACTTTTGTCTCTTTATATTTTTTTTTGTTTTTTCTTCCGCATGCCTGATTTAAGTTATAAACTAAATTAAATTAAATTCTATTTTGAGTTTATTAAAATTAAGCCTAAACTAACAGTCGTATGTAATAAACACTTACCGTGAAAGAAAAGTGTCGCTGTTTGTTTTAAGTCGGTTCTATTAGCATTAAGCTTATAGCTTTCAAAATTAAGGAACATAATCTTAATTTAAAATATAATTTAATTAATTTAAGCAACGCTTTCGGGAATGTTTAAATTTATAATTTATAAAAACAAATTCAAAAATAAACTGAAACTTCCACTAAGAATACATACTTACAATATAACTAAGAAATTTTAAAAATTAAAAAATAGGAATTCATAAGTTTTTAATTTGAATTAAATTAATTTTATTTATCTTTAATTTAAAGTAGCAGTATTTTTTCTGTTTTTTTTTTTTGTATGCATTTAAATAGAAAATCTAATGGTTTGCGTTTGGTTTTTTTTTTAATTTGCTTTTTTTTGTTTTAATATGTACGCAAAACTATTGAACATTTTTCTTGTTTTTTTTTTTCTTTTAATAAATCAGCTTAGTTTTATTTTGTTTTATATTTTGCAATTTTTTTATTAATTTTTTTTCTTAGTAAAAATTCACTTTTATTAAAAAAAATCTAGCTTATGGCTTTACAAGTAAATAATTTTTATTTCTATTCCTTTGTTTTTTTTTTTTGGTTATTCTCTTTGGTAGAGTAACATTTTTTTTTTTTAATTTTTTTTATTTATTTTTTTTTGTTTTTGTTGGTTGGTTGTAACTGTTTGCTGGTTGACTTTTATGGTAATCACATGGATCATACTTGATCTATTTCGTCTAATGATTCTAATTTTGCAATTGGTGCAAAAACTGTTGTCCAATTTTCAGTATCATCCATTGTTTGGTTGAACGATGAGTATTTTGAGCACCTGGAAAATGTATGATACATGAAATGACAATTTTTGAAAAGTGTATCTATATCTAAATGGCTTCGTTATTTTTAACTGTTATTTTTAACTCAAAATTGTAAATATTTAGGTAATTAAATGACATTAATTCAGAAAATCAAAATTAAAATTGAAAATATTTCTGAGGATCAAAAGCAACAACCGTGATTGGTTAGACATAATAATCATCAGCGTCATCAAATCAAATCAATAACTCAACGCAATTAATAGCGAAAAAAGATAAGACTTCCTAAATGGCTGTCTTGAGATCAAATGGGTGCAACGCACGTATCGTTGCCCCAAAAGATTTTGATATTAAAGTTTTATCATTTGGACGTGCTGTTCAATCGTGTAAATTTCCATGGTGATTTGGCATCAGTAACTGAATAATAAAGAACAGATTTGACAGATGTCACCACCATAACATGGCCGCCACAGGATGCCAAAATCTACCCGCGAAAATTGAACAACCTTTAAGAAGATGAATTTAATGTCGTTTTCGTTTGGATTTCGGAACTGTTCCATTTCTATAGAAAATGGAAAATTTGGAGTAAAAGGATTGGAAAAGGAGTAACTCCGAACGTCCAATCAAAAACGGCATAAATATCACCAACATTAAAACACATATTTTTTCTCTAAATTTAAGGACCGTTACAAGCTATTTTAAATCACTAAAATCAATTGTGTCATATTTTGCGTTTTTATTTTTTGGCTCTGAGCAAAGCTCTGAGCAGAGGCTGAGCGATCACAGCAAAGCTCTGAGCAGATTATGATCAGAGTCCTCAGATTTAATTATGAGCACTGAACTGTCATTTCATAGGCAATCCATTTTTAATTATGTGTGAAGTTGGCTTCGCTCAGCGTTTCGCACGGTCATTTTATTCTGAGCTAATTGAGCAAGCATACATACTTTTTATGCTCTGATATGTCTGAGCTAAAAAAAAACAGTGAATTTTTTTTTGACAGTTCCGTGATCTGCTCTTAGTTAAGACAGAAAAACTTCAAGTGTTCGCTTATTTTTAAACTCATAATTACCTGAACAAACTTTTGTCAGCCCCGGTCGCCGCCGTACATTCGGGCTGCGAAACAGATCTCTGTACATTGGTTCGTTGTTGTTGTAATGACGCTGTGATTGATGATGATGATGGCTGTTGCATGTGTGGTGATGGATGTGGCTGTAGTTGATGTTGCAATGGCTGTTGCTGTTGTTGTTGTTGTTGTTGTTGTTGAAGTTGTAGTTGTTGTTGTAATTGGAGTTGAGATGATGTGGTTTGTTGAGGTTTATCAGTTGTGATTGCTCCACATAAATCAAATGAGAAATCACTTTCGGACGGCTGATAGGATGTTGTGATCTGTTGTTTACTAGCCAACAATTGCTGCTGATGTTGCAATTGTTGTTGCTGTTCCAATTGATGTTGCAATTGTTGCTGATGCAGCGTCAATTGCATCTGTTGCTGTTGATGCAGAATGTCGAGTATTGTACGAATGTCTTTATGCAAATTCGTTTCTAGTGTGTCGATACGTTGAGTTAGTTCACCTATTTGAGTTTTGATTGAGCTTGAAAAGAAAAAAAAAATATTTTGGAGTGTTGAGAATGTTATAAATTTCAAAGAAATATAAACAATGTTGTTACCTGATTTCTAAGGTTTTCATACAGTGGTGACATGCTGAATGTAATGTTTGTTCGGCACCATGGCCACCTGCTCCCGAACTTCCAGTACTTTCAGTTCGCATATTGAGTTTCACTCTACCGCAGGGTTGCGGATCCTTTTGGCCACAACAACAGGTATTCTGCGATGTTGCACAAAGTGTGATGGTTTCGGTTTCTTGCAGTTCATCGGGTATTATTTCACCCAGGGGAATGCTCATTCCAATTGGTATCGATGAATGAGGCTGATGACGTCTTCGATGTCCTAGCAGAGGATCAAATGATTCATTGCCAACACCTGGTGGCATACTCCCACCTCCACCCACTCCCATATTACTGCCACCATTCTCAACACCACCACCCAAATTGCCAACAATGCTGGTTCGGGTTCTGTGCGTGTTTTGATGACTTTCCGTTGGTGACGTTGCTATTGTTGGCAATAATAAAAATATATAACGTATCAGTAAATTTGATATTCTCTCAACCATTCGATTGCACATCAAAGACAAACAGTTATAGGAACAATTATTCGAATCTAAGGCACGAAATTTAAAACAAGAATTTCTACACGATGATGGAGCGTTAGAACTTAGAAGTTTAAAAAAAAAACGGCAAGCTAATTTATTATAGTCTACTCAAAGAATTTTGTAAGGCAATAATGACATATTAAACAGTTTCTCAGAATAAATAAATTTGTACGTAGATAATGCTTCTTTATTTCTTTAAACATTTCACTATCACGTAAAAGGAAGTTTGATAAAAATCGATAAAATCGTTTTCGAGAAAAATTGAAACGAGTCTGGAAGGAGTGGTACATATATGAATTTAAAAAAAAATTGTGTTAGTGCTGGGTGTAAGCCTCAACGTTTCGCTAAGCGCAGTTTTGAGGATTCATATTTGGATCCGTATGCGAAGTCGTCCATTCTTTGTTGACAACGTGCACAGGTCCAAAACGTTATTGTCGCTGAACGTACCCAATATCCTACTATGCAGGTTTTCGTAACGTAACGTGCTAAATCGTAAAGTGTAACCTAGTAACGTCGCAGAGAGGAAACTCCACGTTTATATTTCCCTCTACCGCCGGCATAGATTTTTTTTTATTTATTTTCTCGTTTGATCTTTTGTGTATAAAAACGCAGTATATTATTTGAGCTATGAAAAGCACCTGTTTGTTAAATTTGAACAAAATTGGGCAAGTCATTAAGGAGGAGTAACTCAAAAATAAAGCTTTTTTTCGATTTTACCTTATTCCCAGTGCCTATGGAATTTTTTCGCTAAAAACTTAAAATACAGTTATATTGAAATCAGGTAACCGCATCAGTATTGCCTGATGGAAGCTTTTGCTAAATAATTTATTTTTTCTTCAGTTCGTTAAATTGCTATAATTAACAGTCTTTAATGGATTTACGCAACTGAAAAATTTGCAATGTTTTGTCAGTAAACTGACAAAAGAATTAATTATTCCATTCTTCTGACAGTTTTTTGACAGTTTACTGACTTAATACTGCCAATGTGCCAGTCATGTAAAGCCAGCATTAAAGTTATCATTTAGCGTGGTGTTATGTAGTTATTTGTCAGCAAATATAAAGTTAACCTAACACACTACTAAAGACTGAGCACTGAGCAAATAGTAGAAGGTGAAAAGTTAAAAAATATATAAATATCTACAAAAACAACAACTAGTCATACATTGCGTATTAGATAAATTACAAGAATTTCAGAACGAAAAGAAAACATACATATACTTGATTTGGTGAGTAACGAAAATTAAGAACGCCCATAGTTGTGCTTGTGTATAAGCTTTGAGTATTTCAAGTCGGAAATATGATGTTTTATTTTTACCCGATGATTCATATCAATAATGGTGTATTAGAACATTTGAAGTCAACATTAAAAATGTCGGAGAATTTCATCTTAAAAAACCGAAGAATCAATGGAACCAAACAAGAGTTGTAAGTGTGTAAGAACATAACATCGGTAACTTTCCGACAATTTTCCAGAGAAACCATGTTTAAAAGGTTTATTGATATATAGAGAAAGGGTTATTGATATATAGAGAAAGGGGATTTGAGTCATTCCAGACCAAGTGACTTTAAGTGAAACGCTTATTTTTACGCTGGAAAGATTCGATGCAAACAATATGAACAATGTAATGGCAATCGTACAGCGCTAAGACTTAAAACAAACAAATCCGAATCTAAAACCGAGGTTTGACAAGATTTATCCTTAATCTTCTTCAAATCTCGAAGATTTACCGTACAAATTTATTTCGTAAATCTAGTAGATTTCAAATAAATCTTTTTCATTGGGCCAATAGTTTTACAAATCGAACAAACCTTTTTATTTCGCGCTGAACTCATTCATTGGAAAACCCAACCTTTTTTGTTTCTTTTGACAAACATTAATCTTTCTGTCTCACTTGAACTTTATACGAAAAAATTAAACAACATTTGCATTTTAATCTTTTCGTGTGGTGGAAACACTATACCTACATACATAAATTTATTTAATCTAAATTGGGATAAAATTTCGGTGGAAACATAATTTAATTTTATCGATATGGGTGTTTTGGAAACCTGTCGAAAGTTAATGGCTATTTTCAAATATCTTCAAAATTTTGCTGCCAGTTGCTTCGATATGAGTGTTTTTTGAAAACAATTGCAAATGATGGCAAATTGAACAAAAATGCTTCTTATCTCCATTTGGATGTAAGACCACCGTAATCAGCTTTTTGACGAATCAACTGAAATTCCTAACGTTTTTCCGGAGGCTTTTGTCCAGATGGAATACATATTCAAATTTTTAATTAAAACAAAAAAAAAACGCCAGAGAGCCATGACAAGGTAACCCACTGTCGTGTACATAATACAGCTGATTCAATATTGTGCTTGAGAAGAAAGCGCAACATCACCCAGCCAAACACAACTACTACAACTAGCATATTGTCTTTTAGGATACCCGTTAGGTAAAAGCCCTTCAACACTATCTCAGACAGGATAAAGGAATGTCAAAAATGTGGGAAAAAATCATGAGGTGGAGGAATGTAGGGGGAATGAATCTATGTTTCTGGACTGTCTCTTTCGATTTTTTTTAACGTAAATCTAACGTTCAGACACAAACTATTGTGAACACATCTGACTCACTTTGGCGTTCAGCAGTCGTTTGAACAAAAATCTTTGCTCGTTGAAGTATTAATAACAAATTTTTCACTTACAAAATGTAAACGAAAATTGGATTCTGCAGGATTTAAGTGCCAAAGATAAATCACAGAAAGAGAAAATCATCTGTTCAAAAGAAAACGTTAAAAAAAATTATAGTTTTAAAAATCCTGCCTCTCCTGGCCATCTCTTTTTCTTAAAGGCTTATATCTTAAAAAATATGCAAGATTTTGTAAAAAAGTATTTAACATAATTTGTTGCAAATCTTATTTTGAATATTTTTTGTTCAAAGTTTTTTTTCTCTTAAGCTAATATTTACCGAGATAATGGCATTAACACTTAAAATGCACCAAATTCCAGATGGCGGCCACCCCTTATGGAAAATGAGGGGGGAAAACTAATCGGGAGTGTTCTGGGGCCTATAAAATAGAACAACAAGTAAACTAGTCAACAATTTCTTGTTCAAATATGTTTGTCCAACAAGTAAAGATCATTTCTGTAACAAAACAAAAACTGTAACAATTGTCAATAACAAAAATTTCCCCCGACTAGTTGAACCAGTTGAATAAGTAAGTCTTATATGATGAGTCGTAAAATTCCGCAAGAAAAAACAGTAAGCATTTTGTCTAAGATAAGAGAAAACAAACATGTTCTTTTCGCTGCTCTCTCTCTGAGTCATTAGGTTTGTTCGTTAAGCCCTGAAGTCACCCTGGGGTCGCACCAAAGCGTTTTTTGAAAAACCTGAAGTCACCCTGGTGAAAAAATTCTGCGTTTTTTCAGACCTGGGGTCGCCCTGAAGTAGAACTAAGTATTTTGCTGTGGCGAGTTGAGGTAAAGCAAAAACTGCCAAAGTGATGTGAGTTGTTATGCATATGTTTTGCTGTGGATTCACGTGCTTTATTTATTATTATTATTGTTTATTTTTGGAAAACAAATCAAACAAATCGAAAGAAAGCACAGAACTTTTTTTTTCTTGCTTTAAATGTCAACAGCCCTTGAGCGTTTTTTGAGAACCAAATAACCCAGGTTTTTTTGACAATTCTTGGGGTTGTCAAGAAAACCTGGGTCATCCCTGGATAAAGTTCAACGAACGAAGCTATTGACTAAAACCAACAAAAGTGTTAAATGGCGGGAGATAATTTTGTTGTCTAAGAGTTTGAACATAGTTCCTGATGAAAAAGATTGGACCTACTTAAGGGATATTTATTGGCAAAATTGTTAGAAATATGCCATGGTATAACATATACCTGAAACTGAAAGAATATATTTCCAAAAAGTAGAAAAAAATATTTGTGAAAGCCAAAGTAGATAACACCAAAAAAAACAGTACAGCATTGGGTAAATACAGTAAACTTAACTCGTGTGATAATCTCGTATTTGACTTTATGAGTCGAGATCCAAATCCAGATTGCAAAGCTATTCAAATTTTCTTCTTTACATTAAATAAATTAATTTTAAACAGGCTTCCCGAACCTTTATACTTGACAAACACTACTGCAAGTGTTTTTTCCTAACTTGTTGACTTCGAACAAGTTTCTGATCATCGGTTGAAATTTATCAATTATTCAACAAGATTATTCTCTCTTTTTTTTTAACTCTTGTTGTCTCCAGTTATAGAAATGGCGGATTTGTGAAATTTCCCACTTGTTGCAATATGCCAAAACAATTGTTATAGTTCCCCCAGGCTTGTTGTTACGTGTTGCAAACATTTTAAACAGTTGTTGAATTTCACTTGTTCAACACATTATGTATTGTGTTATAGGCCCCTGATGATACCCCCTACCTAAAGTTAAAATTTCATTGGGCTCCGATTTAACGCAAACCTAGACTACCATTTGCTTGGACTAGTAATTCTATCTCACTTTTTTTGACGTATCTGTTTCCACCGCATAAAACGATTTATTTTGACAGTTCCTTTCTAAATGCAAATGGCGTTCTATTTTTTTTATTTTATTGTAGAAATGATTATTATAAGAGATTTGAAGAAAATTAAGGGTAAATCTAATCAAATCTTGGTTCAGTCTGAGTTCATTTCGCAGTTGATTCAAAAAGTGGTAAGTGTATTGCACACGTACAAAAAATATGAAATGCTTTATCACTCCAAAAAGGATTTTATTATCAACTTGATAATTATTTAGTTAAAGTAAAGTAAAAGTTTTATCGCACCCATAACAAAGATGCATTTAAAAACTTAATAAATCATTTTATATTTTAACAAACTTTATTTGTTTATGGAAATGGATTTTACAGTGCAGAATATAACAATGGAAACACTCTTATTTTTACTATTTTAAAACTTCACTAAAATATATACAGTTGTCAGGATATTTATATAAATATAAATTTCAGTTCATAATTTAAAAGGAAGTGATACTAGACATGCCAAATATATAACAGTTTTGGTTTATAAAAGTAATGTTTATGCGGCCCGCATGGCCGCATACTTCAGGCACCCAGAGTTTTTTTTTTCAAGTCGTGCTAAGCGCGTTAATGGCGAAAAACTGTTAAAACTGTTATAAATTGGCATATCTCTGGTCTCGTTTAATTTAAAAACATTAAGGGCCTGTTCCACAATGTCCTGAGTACAGTTCTGATAAGTTACTCAACATATAATTATTGCCACAGGGTCATTCCTAAAACCACAATAAAAAAAAAATGTTTTTGGATTTATAGCCTAATCAGGGGGGTCAAATGATCATTCTCCTGTGTATTTCTGACCCTGTGCTTATGTTTATGTGTCGAGTAACTAATCTTTACTTAGAGGTTGCGAAACAGGTCCTAAATATATTGTTTAAATCGCTTTGTTGTAAGATTAATATTATTCAATTGGTTGTTAGATTTATACTTATGAAATCATTTGAGTTTTTTTAAACTTTTGAAATTACTTAAGAGAGGATTATGTTTTACATAAGAAGAGTAATTATTATAAAGTTACTAAATTTAATGCCTATAAAGTACCTTCACTTCTAGAGCCGAGAAACTGTTAGATATGTATACCTCAAAGAACACCGAAATGAAAATGCTACTATGAAATGTTAAGTTGCACACAATTACACACACACACATACACATATAGAATGTTAAAATACAAAATACAAAAAATCAAAAAAAAAATATAAGCACCATTTGGAATGCTGAAGACATTTTTAAGTGTTCTCTGATCGTATTGATGATATTGTTGACTTTTTCGTTTCATGTACAGTCCTAAGAATTTTTTTTTTTAATTTTATTGTTTAACCATTTTGTTTTTGAATTTCAGAAAAAAAAATCAAATTTATTTGTTTATGTTGTTTTTAGTTTTTAAAATTTTGATTTGTGTGTATATATTTTTAATTTTTTTTGTGTATTGTTTTTTTGGTTTAAGATAATTTTTTTATTTAATCATTATTTGTTAAGTTTTTATGTTTAAATTTTAGTTTGAAAAATAGTTTGAAGGTGCAAAAAAGTAAAAAGAAACAAAAATGTACACATGAGTACAATTTTTTTTTTTCAAGATTTTGAAAATACAAAAATTTAACAAAACATAAAATTAGTTTTCTTGTAACTTTTGAAATAGTACAAAATTTAACTATAATAAAGAATACATAAAAATGTGTGTTGTATAGAGCTTGAATTTTTGTTAATTTACCTGTACGTGGATAATGGGATTTACCATTGCTCCCTATTGTGATGTCCTTGTCGGTATCACTGAGAACGCCTGGCGAAAGCCGCTCGTTGGGATTATCACAAATATTTGCCTTGCAAGGTCTATTATGAACTCCGGTACTGTAATTTAAGTTAAAGGGTGTAATGTTAGAGTTTTTTTTTTTTTTTGTAAAATAAATTAATATTGAATTTTATATTTTTATTACTCTCAAACTACGATTGTCAGATCAAAACAGTTTGGCACAAAAATAAACAAAAAACAAAAAATCAAAACACATTTACTAAAATATTTGTAGTTTAATTTTATTAAAAAATCCAAAACACTCAAAATAAAAGAAAATCAATACAAAATGTTTTAATTTAACGTTCAAAAAAGTACTTACAGCCTAATTGATCTAGTATCACTAGTACTTCTGTCTCTATCATGTGATGTGGCTCGCATGTATCTATGTTTAACCTCTACACCAGCTTGTTCTTCCTGTGTGCATGCCGGTGCATTGGTGTTGTTTTTTTTTTTTGTAATTTATAATATTAATTTTAATTTTTTTCAGATTATTTTTTTTTATTATTTTAGAAGCCGAATCAATTTTTTTTGGTTTGAGTTCGTTTATTTGATGTAGAGACAGTGTTCCAAGCATCCAGATTTTTTTTTATTTATATTTATATATTTTTGTTTAATTACATAAAACGAAAGAAAAGAAAAAAGAAACAACAATAATAACAGTAAACTTTGTAAAAAAGTGGTATAGTAAGTAACATTTAGTAATATTATATATAATGTACTTTTTTATTAAATTTGGCAGGCAAATATACTTTTTTTAACTTTAAGGACTTGAAAGGATTCTACTTCTATAAGATGCATTTTTTTCTAGGCTGATATAGGTTATACATTTACTTTGTGCTCTAACTGATTGAGCTTTGATTTCAATTTCTTGTAGAAAGGATAAATATTGTATGAAGGGAAGGGATGATCTGATTCATCAATCAATTTCTTGTACAAAGGATAAATATTGTATGAAGAGAAGGGATGATCTGATAATCTCTGTTGATGATACAAGAGAAATTCTATTTCTGAACCAATATTTTTCTTTGCTACTCGGGGATAATAATTATGAAGTGTCCGTATTGTTTCAAGTGAAATTAAATAATTTTTTGAAAAATATTTCTTTTCATAATATTGATACATATATGATATTATGAACAAAAATCTGTGCAGTTTCAACGATTAATTACAAATTGTTCACTCACAAAATGTTGATATTCTTAAATAAATATGTTTCCAATTGAAAAAAATTGGGTTCTGTAAGATTTAAGTGCCAAAGAAAAATCACAGACAGAGAAAACAGATGTCACAAAAGTAGACGTCAAAAAATCCACTGATTTAAAAAAAAAATTAAAAATCCTGCCTTTCCTGGCCATCTCTGTCTCACCATGAAGTAGAAGTGAGCCAAAGCACAGAGACGTCAAAAAAAAAACTGGAGGAGTCAGTCCAATGTGAACACCGTCAAAAAGACAAACAGAAACATGGAAAATTTTTATACTGACTTCGTAAAATGTTTGCATACAACGCACGTTTTAAAGATTGGTTCGTTTTATTAGAGGAAAAGTTTGAGATTTATCTTTTACGTCAATTTGTCTGTGAAATGATCGTTATTTTTTTATCGTTCTTCTGGCACAAAATCTGTTTGATCAACGTCAGTCGATTTTGTTGCAAAGGAATTTGACGTTTACGAACACGCTCTGTTGCTGTATATGCTGCGCGGGCAACTTTCACCCATACACAAACAAAAAAACACAACATAAATTCTAATCTCTAGCTTTTTAATATTTTTGTTCGTCAATGTCAATGTTATCGAACATATTTGACTGCGTTATCGAAAATAATGCTTTTCCACATCCGAAGAGGTCAAGGTCATTTACAATATCGAAAGGTTTTCGTCTCCGTTAACTGAGAAACTTCCATTCCACTAAAAGTAATAATTGAACTTAGTCCGTCGGAAATTTTAAATTTTTGATCAATGTTTATTAAGTTATTCGCCTATGAACTGGATAGGTGTAGATGCAACGACCTTGACAACGGTATATTTGAACGCTTTAGGTTATTTTGAGAGGAAAAATGTCTGGAATATTTTTGTTGGTTTTGTCTGCATAGTCCCCTTTCACACGAGGAAACTGAGTTGCCAGCAACTTTCAGTTTGTTGGTGAAAAGGGCAAGAAGTAAGAGGGGAATATGAAATCTCCCCGGTCAACGATTCGAGGAGATTTTTTTTGTGTTCAACCAAGCTTTTTTAAAAAGAAACTGCAGAAAGTTTTTGTTTCTTCGTGTGAAAGGTACAGGAGATTTTTAAGGAAATTGAAAGAAAACGTAAAAAAAATCTCCAGCAACTTGTTTCCTCGTGTGAAACGGGACATAGACGATGAGTTTGGGAAGAGAGACAACAACAAACTGTATCAACAACAATTATACAGTAGCACCAACGACGCACGTACGTAGCCAAAAATAGTAAAAGCTCAACGTAAAGAGTAGATAGACACAAATGCTTCGGCTCGTAACCACAGATTAGCCACATGAAGATGAGAATCCCCGGCAGCCATTTTAATTTGCCTACAAGCTTGAACTGTCAGATATCAGATAAAAAATGGGAATGGGTGTATAAACAGTAGGGATCTTCACAGACCTGGTAGAATTGTTGTTGTAAATCACATCTATTCGTCGACACGGCATGAAATTACAAATACAACAATTTAAACAAATGGGTTTTGGAGGAAACATTCTTATCTTCATGTGACTAATCTGTGCTCGGAACATTGTTGATCCATCCCCAACGGATGGTACATAAGTGGAGGACCGTAACTCAGTTTCCTTAGTTTAAACTGAAAAATTGAGATAAATTTATGACAGAATTTCAGAAATTTTTTGACAGTATCTACCAATTGCTCAGTTTAAAATTAAATCTTTAACACAAATCATCAACGCTTTTTCTAAATATTTTCAAATATAATTTTGATTTTTTTTTAAATGCACAACATGATTTTTTGAAAATGTTCATAAACAATATTATTTTTATTTTTTAGAAGCCTGTTCCTATGAAAAAAATGTATTCAAAGCAGTATATTCGATGGTGAAAAAGTCGAAAAAATGCATTTTTTTTCTTACAAAAACTACCATTTTCAGTGTTAAAAGCCTCCGATTTGGACACAATTTTGCACAATGATTTCCATAATATCTTGAGAAATATAAGTCTTACAAACAAAATTTCATCAATTTTTTGTATACATACATACAACATACATATGTACGACACAATATACAAAACTTTAAAATGAAGCTAACAGTGGAATGAGAGTTTTTATTAAATTCCTAAAACATTACTGACATATTATTCGAATAATTCTATCTACATAGTACTTCTAATTTTATCTATTGTATGTAAGCATATCCAAATTTTCTATTTCAAAAAAAAAAACTATAAAGTTATAATTTATATTTATTAACAAAGGTTTACCAATTAATTTACTCAAGAAGATTTTTATGAAGAAAAGAAATTATTATTTATCGACAACTTTTAATATTATTACTAAACATTTATCTGAGCAATTTGATTAATTATACAAATTTAATTAACAAAATAAATTATACTCACATCTCTCATATTGTACGTTATCACTAAACTATTTACAAAACTGTCATAAAATTCCGGATAGAGATCAAGGACATCGAGCATATCCTCGCGATGGATTTTATGCAAATCACAATAAGTAAGCGCTCGTACATTACTATTTGATTTTCCAATTGTCGAGTATATACACGGATTTTCACCGAAAATATCGTCTTTTCCTAAATAAAATTAAAAAAAAAATTAAAAAAAAAAATTAGTGACAAGTTCGACAAAAAAAATAAAAAAAAAAAAATAGGAACTTACCTAAAATAACCATAACTACATCGTCTCGAAGGATTTCTATAGATCCACGTGCTATAAAATACAATGATGTTAGGACATCGCCCTTATGAACTAGTGTATCGCCGGGAGGTGCGTGCGTTGTTTTGAACTTAAGTGACAAAGCTCTGAAAAATTACACACAATTTTGTTTTTTTTTTTTTTCTGTTTTGTTTTCGATGTTTTTTGGTTTTATTATTTTCTTTTCTTTTCTTTTATTTTTTTTTTTTTGCTGAAAAGTTATAAATTTGTTTTGGATTAAGGATTTTTGGTGGGATTTGGGCGGGGGATATTAAAGTTTACCAGGACCACAAGCAAGCTTGTTACATCACAAGAAGGACGATTTCGGTTTTTTTTTTTGACCAAATATTTTCCATGCTGCTTTTTCTTCATATCTTCCCTTGTTTCAGATTTTTTTATTTACTTTTTTTAATTAAGTTTGTGTGGAGTATAATATGTGGAACAAGTAGATAAATCGATAAAATTGAAAATACACAGCACCAGAGAAGGATAGTTTTGTTAGATAAATTTTTATTTTTTTGAGAGTATGCGAGGATGTGCTTATCCAATAAATATATGTATGTTCGAATATACAAAAATTCAATTTAAATTGAGTCAATAACATTTTCAAAAGAGGTTAACTAAACGAGAAGATAAAGATTCTAATTAATTTGCAATGAGATGCAGAGTATACTATGAAGTTCCGAAATTGGCATTGCTTTGGGCGATGAGTTGCATTTTTAGATTGCAGAGAAAAATTTTGATTGCAAGACAAAAAAAAAATATTTGCGAAACCCTCTGGCAAAGAATTTTCAATCAACAAGTTAAAGCTTTTGCTAAGTATGGATAAAACTTATCGAATATCTATAAGTACTGGAATAGATATATGTTTTTATAAGAGATTGTCGTCGAATATCAAACTAAATCTAAAAGAATTCAAGAATAATAACGTCACAACTCGATAAACATTAATCTATTCCGTGCAAAACTGTGTGTAGCACATATCTGAAAAACTCACCACCACTACATAGAGAGCAGAAGTTTCACTATCGAATTAATCTTGTTTTGCATAAAGAAAATTCTTACAAAAATTCTCAATTTTAAAGACTTCTTGTTGAAAATTTCGAATTGATTTTGTGATTAGATTACCAACGACATGAGCTAAATTGTAACTTCCTTTTCTTACAAATTGAAAAAGAAAAATTCGAAAAGTTCTAATATGCATGTTTTGCTGAATTTCTTGTTATGCTTCTCCGGAAAAATATTGATTTTTTTTTTTTTATTGTAACTTTATTACTCTAAACATATGATAAATCTGAGTATAGAATAGTAAAGGGTCCGCCAAATAACTTTTTTTTTTTTTGAAAATGGCGCAAAACATCGAGTGTAGCTTCGGCTGTGTGGCACGTAGCGCCGTCCTGTTGAAACCAAATGTTGCCAATATCCTCCTCTTCAATTTTTTTGAACAAAAATTAGTTCAACATGGCCCGATAACGATCGCCATTGACTGTAACGGCCACTTCTTGTTCATTTTCGAAAAATGCCCCAATTAAGCCTCTGGACCAAAATCCGCACCAAACAGTGACTCGTTTTGGGTGTATCGGCTTTTCAATGTATGCGTGCGGGTTTTCTGTGCCCCCAAATGCTGCAATTTTGCTTGTTTACTACCCGCCAAGATCAAAATGAGCTTCATCTGAAAAAATGATTTTTTTGGCAAAATCGGCATCTTCTCTAAGTCGATTGCAGGCCCACTTAGCGAAGCGTATACACAACCATATTCGTTCAGCAGAAGGATAAAACTAATTATCTGTCGAATCAGACATGAGCTTAATGATACCATTCACGAAATAAGCACTAGTTGAAAAAAAAAACGTTAGATGGCGGACCCTTTATATAGATCATTGGATATACATTTATACTTAAAAGTTTGGCAAATTAAGGCCAAAAATTACTTAAAAGATTATTTTTGAACGATTTTGCATTTAAAAATGCATGACTTCACTGTCGTTAGTCTTCTGTCCAAGCGAAACTTTCGTGCAAGTAAAGTTTACAAACGCAGCTTAAACTCCACGACTGGATCACACGCATTTGCTTCAACGTTAGAAATAGATGGCATTACTGGATCTCAGAAACTTGTAACTGTAGTGAACATTTATAATGTAGCGTAACATTCAAGATGTATAAGTTAATGGTTAAATAATGTAATGATATATTCATTGAGAAAATGTTAAAAAAAGATACATACTAAAAAAATGGAATTTTCCTTAGATTTTTGTTTGATAATTCTTTAACTGTGTATTTAAATTATTAAGATTTTTTTTTGGCAAAAACATAAAATGCAGTTCTATTCGAAATACTATAGGCATAACAGATAATAATTTTAATCAAGATCGTAAAAGGCGTTTTAGAGAAACTTAGAAAAATCGAATTTGTTTCTAGATGACCTAAAACAAAACTTCGAATTTAATCTCTATGGAATCACAGAAAAATGCTCTGTATTAATTATTAAATAAATTGGTTAGCAATGGTTTAAGCTAAACCTCAAATTACAGTAAACGCATGAGTGCACAGACCGCCGGACGGTATGACGAAAGACACTTAATCGAGCTTCTCCGCCTATTTCAAAATCACATTTCCAAAATTTTGCTTATCAAAATCTCACATTAGTAAATTTAAATTCTTTCAAATTTAAACCTGAGATTATTAACGAATATATTACCCTTTGTTGGTATTAATGTGGTTCCCTATAATAGTTCGTATGCTGCCAATTAAAAAAAAAAAGGAAATAATAATAACAAAAGAATTTCCTGCGTTCGCGAGAGCGAAATTTTTAAAATACAAGATTTTGACTTTGAGAGAAATTGCTTAATTAAAATTGGGCAATTATCAATTTTTGTTTGCGGTCGATTATACCATTCCCAACTATTCCACACACGTAGTTTATACTGTCAATTTCAGTTGGATCAGTTGGATTTCGGAACTGTTCCATTCATATCAAAAATAACAAATTTGGAGTAAAAGGAGTGAAAAAGGAGTAACTCCGACCGTCCACTCGAAAACGACATAAGCTTACCACAGGCCTCGCCAGAAATCGCGCTTCGAGTGCAACAGCAACATGTTTTCCAACTAGATTGTTAATTTTAAATAATTTTGAATGGATACGTTCAACGCATTACGTTTTACGTTTTATATTTGAATTTTCAAATTTCTGAATTTTTGGAGCTTCTGATTGGCCAGCTGTCATAAAAAATTAAGTTAGATGACTTTAAGTGACTTTTAGTTACGTTTGCTTTGGTTTCATCTGAATTTCCAGCCAAAAATTCTCATCAGAATATAGTGATAGTGGTGGGTGAAATGTTGAAGTACTATACATAAAAGCTGAACTTTATGATTTTTGCTCTGGTAAGTGGTTGATTTGTGATGATTAATTTTCAATCACTAACAAATTAATACTTTTTTACACAAAAGAACTTATTTTGTATTGATGAGTGAGTTTTTTAGTTAAATAATTGACTATTCTTAGAAAAATGTTCCCAGAATTCTCCATCGCAATATTGTGGAATTATTTTTTCATTGAACTTTGCAAATTCTTGCTGGATTTCGTTGCTGGTTTAGTTCAACAGCATAAATTGATTGAACGTGCCCAATGTCTCTAGACATGTCAATTTATAACACACATTCGTTCATAAAAGTACTTTTATCTAAGGCTAGGCCCACACCAAATAAAGCAAGAAGCAATAAAACAAAAATGCCAATTCCAAACAAAACAAAAACATTTTTTCATTGCTCGATTTGGTGTGAAATGAATAGTCATGCTATATTTATTTGCTTCAATACATGACTATGCTGTTGCTTTTGCACTACACAGAAAATAAAGGTTCGAAATAAGAAAACCAGTCATCACTCAAATGCCCTAAACAGTCATTTTTGTTTTCTTGTTTGATTGTTGTGTTGGGGCTCTTCTCATTTAATTGCATGCATTTAGCGCTTTATTATGTCCAAAACAGTTTTGTTTGCTTGAGCTTATCTTGATTTGTCTGCTTATATCTCTATGGGCTGTTTCATTAACTAATGTCCAATGTTTCACAAAAATGCAGAAAAGCAAACAAATTTTTGTGTGCCTACTTTATTTGCTTTATTCAGTGTGGGCAAACGTATTTAAATGATGCATATTTTGAATGTAAAGTTTGTTTTTATCACTTCAGTCAATAATTTTTGACCAATTCTCTTCGCAACTGGTGTTCAAATTTGTGCAAATTAGCAAGGCACATTGTGCGAACTGTGGAATAGAGGGCATTTTTCCGAGAATATTGGTCCTCAACTGTTTACATAACCCAAAGATCCCCGCTATTCTGTTGGACGCAATAGTGTTTTTGAAATCCTTCAAACATTCTAGTTGACTAGAAAACAAAAATTAATACGATTTTTAAGTATTTGTCGTTTTCCACTTAAATAATTAAATTTACAAACAAACTTTTTCACCAAATACCTTTTTCATCCTTTTAGAGTCATACTAACTCCATACGTCACTTTGACAGTACAAAATGTGAAGGAGGTATGTTTGCTTTCTTATTTCCACAAACTGTCACTGTTTTAGGCATGCTCAGCTGCAGTTTATTAAGAAAATAGGTTTAGTATGAGTCAAGATAAAAATTGTTTAAAACTAAGAACACTAAATAGGTGAGATTCAGTCGTGATGTCTTTTATTTTCTACGCATATGCAATTCAAAAATCTCAGATGAATTTGATTTTTGATTCATATACAAATTTTAATTGCCAGTACTAACTTTAACTTGTTGATTATAATTAAAGTAGTTATTAACTTTAAATAACGTTTGCCTTGTCCTCTTATACAATTAATAGTAAAATTGGTTTCAAAAGAGATACAATCATACTTCCTATAATTACCTTAAAAAAAAATTGCGACATGACATTTCTGCAGGCACTGAAAAATACACAACATCATGCAACTTCATTTCAATGCGATTGCATCAAAGCAAATCAAAATTCCTTCGAGCGATAAATTGATTAAATGAACAAAATAATTTGTTCTTTTGAAAATATAAAAAAAAAAAAAAAAACCCAAAGAGCAATAATTCATATGAATAACATTTTCACAATGAATATTCACGAATGCGAACATTGTTTCTCAATCTCGTTATCAACCTTAATTTAACTTTTTATTATTTTCCAAAAAAAAAACGCAAAAAAGCAAAAGGATTTTTCTTTGACCAGCTTTTATTCATGCGCGAAAATTATTTATGAATGTTGATTAAGAGAGAGAGAGAGAGAGAGAGAGAGAGAGTAGTTGGATTTATATAATGTTGGTTGATATTTTATTTACAAGAAGTCGCAAAGCTACAAAAGTATGAGTCCTGATAATTGAAACGACTTTAAAAATGTTATTTCATAAGAAAATTTCAAATTGCTGAACATGTAGATACTTATGGGAGTTTAATGATGACTTATTGATAGCAATCAATTCTTCACGCATATATGGGTGTGTTTGTGTGTTTGGATATCTGAGAGTGTTAGGGAGCGTGTGTAAGCATATTTAAATCCTTGTGCAGCATTTTTATGCACTTCAACACAACACAACCTATAGCTAGAGAAAAATAAAGCAAAAGTATAAAGATTATAGTTGTTAAAGTTATAAGAGAATATACAAATGTTTATTTTTTAATATTATTTGGATGTATTTAACACAAAAATAGCGCTTTAATGTCTGTTTTCACATATTAAATTATAAAACAAAACAAAAATTTATAAATTTTTAGTGACATGACACAGAAAAGAAAAATAATAAATTATGCACATTTAACACAAAATTGATACAGAAACAAGAAATTCTTGTTAGTGGAAATACAAAAAAAAAAAAAAAAACCAAAATTTAATTTCTTAATATAATATTTTTAACACTAGGCATATGGATCCATTCTTAAATTGCAATTAATATTACCCAAGACATATATAGATATTAAAATTGTTTAAATTATATATAGCCATAGAGCAGCAGTATATTAAAGCTTTACTTAAGAATAGATAGATATCCTATGATCAAGTCTACCAGATGAAAACCAAAATACAACAAGACAACGGTACAAAGAATATTGAAACAACAGATTTGTTTTTTTTTTTTTATTTTTGTTAAGTGTTTTATATCTTGCAAGTATATATACAATTATTTTTTTATTATTTTTTGTCCAATTATTATTTTATTAAAACTCATCTATTCTATTATTTTGTATTTTACTTCAAATGCTGAAACAAGATAAGCGTATAAGAGAGGCTGGCGCAGATTTAATTTGTATATATTTGATTAATCGGATTGCAGAGCGTATTTTTGTCCAATTTAGTTTTTATTTACACAATCATATTTATTTCTGATTTTTCAATTATATTATATAGCAGAGCTTAATATTAGAATAGTTAAATTGACGAGCATATTCATATGTAGTAAATATGATTCGTATTATATGGATTCTTTTTAATTACACAATACATAACAGCGATGTAAGAGTGAGCATTTTTTTTGTTGTTGTTGTTGATTAAGCTTTATACACAATGGCGGGATTTTGTTTGTGAATCAGATAAAGCACACTTTAAAAAATAAAGGTTAATTATACAAAAAGAGTAGCTCAGAAAAATGAACTTCATTTTGTTATTGAAACTGATTTCTTTGACCCACCCTAATAAATATTTATTTATATATATCGATTCCTATAGTACAATAAAAATTTTTGATTTGAGTTCAAGCAAATACAAATAGAAAACAAATTTGTTTTTTTAAGTTTATAATTTTGAAAAAAAAAATAAAAAATTCATTTGAATTTATGCCTTCAAGTGAATTCACGGACCTACCTTTGTCAAAACGGAGTGTTTCACACACATCTGCTAAAAGTCTTTGTGTCTACAGGTATTTTGTATTTTTTTTTCACATCTTTTTTTTTCAGTTAATATTTCCTTACCCCATGGCCACACGAGCTAGTACTGGCAGGAGAGTTCAGTTGGGTAAATTTGTATCAGCGTAGTGTGTACTTGCCAAGGAAGTTGCTTGTAAGTGGATATTTTTTTATTCGTGTGATTTTCAATCTGGCAATACTTTTTTCGGAGTTGATCTTTTTGACAGTTGTCTCTTGATTTATGCTCAGTTTGGTTTGCCATTTCATATTTAATAGAATTACTCCTGAACAACGTTTTGTTACCAAATTTTGTACCAAAATAATGGAATAAGTCCATCCGCCATGGCACATAACAATTGGAGCTGTCAAAAATTGGGCCTCTCGGCTGGAATTTATTCGAGCCAGCCGCGGAGGCCACTTTGCCCGAAATCATTTTTAAAACATAATGGCAAACCCTTATTTTTATAATAAAGCTAAATTCTTGGCCGTAACATTAAATTATTATGCGTTTTATTTCTTCTTGAAAACCACACTTCTTAAAAAAACACCCTTTATTTCTCTACCATAGTTAACTATGGTTGTTCTATCAAGAATTTTGCTGGCAAAAAAAAAATCAAAATACATTTGGAATTAATATTCATGACAAAAAAGTTAAATTTATTTGCAAAAATTACTATCAACACTTTAAAAATGGATACAAATTGCAAACTAAATTTCTTTTAACTCATTTTTTGCACAAAAATCGAATCACTCCAGATTTTTGAATATAGGGAACGATGAACGTTGACTATACATATGTAGTTAAAAAATGAACGCACTACTGACTTCTCTACTGGCTGCTCAACTGGCTTCGAAAAAGGCAAACCAGTTGACTTTAAATTTGCTTGAGTTTGTGTGTATTAGTAAAAAGATTTTAGAGTAGGTATTCCGACTGGCTAGGCAGTACTGGCTCGTCTGGCCTACTGGTTAGCAAAGACATATTTCTTGTTTTAGTTCATTTCTTATGAAATCTTGAGAACTTTTTGATTAATAAAACAAATTTTAATGTTTTTTTTTCGTCATTTCATCTTTGCTAATGGGGAAAAATGTGTTTGTAAATGTTTTGTTTATAATTGACAAACAAAAGTGTCTTGAAAAGAAAAAAAACGGCTTTGTTTGTTTGTTTTAGGTAACGTAGAACACGATTGGAGAAGTAATTTTATTTGATTCGTTTGGATCCGTTTCGGTTTCAGCTTCGAAAGAGAATACATGCAAAAGTGGGTCCGTTCCATGATGATTCCATACTGATTTGAGCCGCAAAACGCAGTTTTGAGGATCCATTTTAGAATCCGTATGCGAAGTCGACCATACGTTGTTGACTTCGGACGCGGATCCAAATCGGGGCTAGAATTTAACCACTTCTACCATCCGGTAGATGGCCTGTGAAATGAATTTTAAGTCATTAAGCTGCCTACGCACCTTACGTTTTTTTTTGTGCTGCGTGCGCCATCGTTCATTGTGAGAGGATTAAGCACTATTATGGTGAAGAACCATTGAATAATTTGGCGGGCGCTCCGGGTTGTTCCAATTTTATTGACGGATTTGAATCACGACGACGAAAATTAACATCGTGTGGTGTGTAACCAGCTTTATAGATAAGCTGAGGTTCAGAAAAATGAGATCTCATAGACTTGACTTCGTTAAAAAGGGAGGAGTGAGGCTCTTTAGCAATGTTCCAGAGGAAAGTCTTAAGAATATTTGTTGACCATTTGTGTGAGGAAGAATGACTCCAGAGACATTACAACCACGTGCTGTACCGGATTTATGTGTGATGTGTTAGAGTACCTAGAATCCGGTATATAGTGACAAAATCGGTAGAAGACGTTGCAGATACTTAAAAGCGGATTCCCCGGCGGAAATAGAATATTAAAGATTCCATAATAGTCATGGTTGTTTTCAGTTTTGGGAAAAAAAAACTTTCAAAATAACTATTCTATTTTTTATAAATACTTTACTTAAACACTTTTTACACCACATAAAATATTTTGCTCTAAGCTTAAAATAATGATTTAAGTCAAAAATAGCTATTGTTTTACTTTATAGTTTATGTACAATTCCTTGACGTGTGTCAATTTGTTGCAGCAGCTCTCGGTTGTAAAGCAAAGATCAAAAAATTGCCATTCGAGTGCGTGATTTATTGTGTTGTGAGTTTTCGGCTATGACTAAATAAATGTCACTTAACATATGAAATAATATCTTTAAATGATTGGTGAAATGCATTTGAAACACTACATATTTACAACGCTAACAAGAACTTTCTTCAAAAAGTAAAAGATCTGGTCAGAACAGAACAGAAGAGGATATAATCGACTTGTAAGAAACGTCAGAATAAGAAACAAAGCTGTCAAAAAAATCATATGTTCCTTTAATTTTGGGCTGGAAAACTATTTCCTTTAACTTAAAATTTTAGATAAAACCAAAGAATAATAGAAAAAGGCTCATTTAATCGAAAGATCTTGTTTTATTTCTAGGCAATATAAGATTAAATTTAAATTTAAAAAGAGTGCTTTATCCGATTTCATGTCTATAATGCGCGAATAAATCGATATTAATATTCATCCATTCACCATTTTGCTGATAAAAGAGGTAGATTTCTCTCAAAATATACACAGTTTACAAGATTCATTGCGATAACGGGGAGGATAGACTTGGACAGTTACGACTACCAGTACAAGCAAATGACTGTAATTTCGTAAGTTGCTTGAAATACTTCAAGTCCAAGCAAAGAGGCTTACACAGCCTCAACTTGACTCGAAGTTCTCCAATCAAATCAAACAAAACTACTTTGGGTGCATTTTTGTAAATGTAAAAATGCTAGCGCCATCTAGTTGTACTCGTAATCAACACATCCAAACCTGTTTCAAGGTTCAAAGTAGTTTTTTTTTTTTTTTTTAGAAAACGTTTGTTTTGTTTGTTTTCAAGTTGATTTGATTTGTTTGTTTCTTACCTCAAACAACCAGGACTGGCTCCTTCGAAAGCTGGACAACTTGTCAGCAAGTTACGATTCAAATGCAGACAAATGTCAGCTTGCAAGCATTCAGGAAATCCTTTCAATACAGAATTCATATCGATTCCATTGGTATACGTCCAGGCGTGTTGAAAATATTCTTCTAAACGTTGTCTTAATGGATTTGGTATCTGTGTGTGTTAAAAACAGAGCACGCAGAAGGATAGATAATAAATATAAAAACGAAACAAAGTGGAAAAAAATAATTCGATGAAAATCTGTTTTTTTTTTTTTTTCTTCAAAATTATGAAAAAAGTATTTTTGTAAAACAAAAGAACAACACGGAAAAATTATAGAAAAATCCAAATAGGATTTTCAAAGCAACAAACATTTTGTTGTTGTGTAAACAGTTTTGTCGAAAAATCAATAAGATGATAGAATGAAATTAAAAAAAAATCGTAAAAATCAAAAAGATACTACTATGTGGGCAGAGATTAGGGGCGCCACACAAGTTTTTAATGTTCGTTTTTGTTTCGTAAAAAATCGTTTTTATTTTTTAATCGCGATTTATTGAACCACGCTAAGTCACAGAGTAGAGACAGAAAGAGACAGAGAGATGCTCACCGATCAGCGGAGCTGATCCGAACTTACCTGATGAAATCGAATGAATTCTCGTACGCGTAGCATTTGGGTATGATACCTGGCGGTACCAGAGTAGAGCCTTTGGATGATCGCCGATACATTACCGAATATGCTGGCGTACATGAGGGCTGCAAGCAAACAGAAAAGTGAGAATTTTGAATCGGAGGATGATGGAGTTTTTGAATATTTTTGTTTTTGATTTTGTTAATGGTGATGAATGGATGAGACACGGTAAACCAGTGGTAATTGAATATTGCTTCTGAGTGTTGGTAAAGTAGTTTTTGTAGGTAAATATGCTTTGAGCTTTTTTTGTAACGAGTATTTATTGTTGATGTTGTTTTTTTTTTCCATTCGAATTTAACTTTTAGTTTTTTTTTATACTGAAGATTTAAGTGAATTTTTTTAGTTTTATAAATATAAACAAAAATAAGTCACCAAATAATCATTAATAGGTAAGGCAGTTTTTGAAAAAATGTTGGGTATCTATATTAAAAATTTTTGTAAGATAAAACGTAAAATAATTAGAAGACCTAGACGGTCACCGTCGGTTGGACGGATATGTCAGGGCTTCGATGTTTTCCATTTCGCGGAGAATAATCGTGATAGAATTTTTAAAATAAGGAAGCACGTTCATGAGGCAGTACAGTAAATAATTTGTATTTCTGAACAAACTTTGTCGTATTTGGCTTAAAAAAAGAAAAAAAGTAGCAGTAGCTCACTCCTCCAAAATCGATAAGGGTTCATCAAATGAAGAGCTTTATCATCGCACGCTTTAACCCTAAATACCTCCCTGAAACTGAAAAACAAATTCAAATCAAACGAGGAGCTTCCATAGAGAAAGAAGACTATTTTAAGGAGTTTGAAGAGCTTTTGGCAAACGGTGAATTTACAACGCTCATGTGCTGTATAACACACTTCCCAAAGAAGCTTTTATGTGAAATTTAGATTGCAAATAAAAAAAAAATGAACTCATCCCGTCGAGCAAATTCTGTATTTTTTAAGACATAAGAGCCGTGTTTTATTATCAACGGATCTGGATCAGGATCATTTTTTACCACGTAATACAACAACAACTCGGGATCCTGCTCTCTATCTGGATGTGTTTTAAAGATCCGAAAATTAGTTCCCACTCTTGCGGGTAGATGGCTTCTAATGGTAAGGTAGT
The DNA here is from genome assembly GCA_932273885.2 of Leucozona laternaria. Taxonomy (NCBI): domain Eukaryota; kingdom Metazoa; phylum Arthropoda; class Insecta; order Diptera; family Syrphidae; genus Leucozona; species Leucozona laternaria. Next base: position 10,915,981 of record OW026368.1, read on the forward strand.
GTGAAATGTAGTGTACAGAAAAAAGACAACAAATACATGAAAAATAAACCAACGTAAGGAAAATAGAGACAGGTATACAACACAATTGTCACTAAGATCCGTTTCGTTTTATTTTCATGCGATGATCCTGATCCCGATCCGTAGATAATAAAACACGGCTAAGGTCACACTGAACTCGCCCTAAAGTAAAGGGTTTTTCAACAGGGACGCTACAAAAGTAGAGCAACAGGGAAAGCATACGACGCCATATTTCTTGCCACTCTTTTGACATTTCTCTTCACTCTTCAGTAAGGTTTGCCATTTCATGATGGAAAGAAATACGAGCCAACAACGAGTCGAAATTATTAAAATTTACTACCGAAATTCGGAGTCAGCGGCCTCAACGTTAAGAGCGCTAAAAATCGAAAAATCATCTTCAGGGATGAGGCTCATTTCTGGCTGAATGGCTTCGTCAAAAAACAAAATATGCGGTATTGGTCAGGCAGGAATCCACACTTTCTCCATGAGTCATCATTGCATCCCGAAAAAATTACGGTTTGGTGTGGTTTATGGGCCGGCGGCGTCATTGGGCCGTACTTCTTCCGTGATGATCAAGACCGGGACGTTACTGTGAATGGGAATCGCTACCGTTCAATGATAACCAAATATTTTTGGCCCCAATTGGATTATATGGACTTGGAAGACATGTGGTTCCAACAGGACGGCGCCAAAAGCCACACAGCTAATGTCACAATCAATTTATTGGAAACCAAGTTTGGAGAACGTGTTATCTCACGAAATGGTCCAGTCGCTTGGCCGCCTCGGTCGTGCGATTTGACGCCGTTAGACTATTTCCTGTGGGGCTACGTCAAGTCTATGGTCTATGCCAACAAGCCAGCGACGATTGATGAACTTCGTACGAATATCGAACGTGAAATTGCAGCAGTATCGGCCGATTTATGCTTGAAAACCGTCGAAAATTGGGTTCAGCGTCTGGACTTCTCCAAGCGTGCCCGTGGTGGCCATGCAAAATAAATCGAGTTCCATACATAATGGCATAATCACAGGAATAAAGAATTTCATTGATATCCAAAACCGTTTTTGTTTTATTTAAAAAAAAATTTTGTAGCGCTCTTATTGAAAAACCCGATAGATCCAGGTTTTTTAAACTGTCAAAGTGACATAAAGTCTGAAGCATTTGTTTTCTTGTGGATTTGCGTGCTACAGGTAATTGTTTTTTTTTTTTTGAAATAGAAATTAAAGAATACACAAATTTAAATTTATAATGATAAAAATAAATAGAAAATGGAAACGTTTGAAGTTGTTCTTAACCGTTTTTAAAACTAATTTAAAACTGATTTTTAGTTATATATGTAACTATCCTCTTCTTTTTGTCAAATATCAACTATACAATTGACAGCATTTGAGTGTTTTTTAAACCCGAAAAACTCTTGGAGTTGTTAAGAAAACCTGGGTCAACTCTGAGTAAAGTTAAACGAACGAACATATGTTATATGCAGTTATGCTGGGTTTAAACGACTGATAAATCGTAAAATTTTAACCTCCTAAAAAACAGGGCATAGTTGTAACCAAATATTAAAATTAAAGTTTTGTTAAATTATAATTTTTATGAGTGTTCTCCGTATGATAGCAATATTTTATTTACATCAAATAATCTTTTTGATTATCTACTGTAACACTTTGGGAAATTATGTTATGGGATATGCGTGTTCGAATTCATCTTTTTTGCAATTTTTTTATTAAATTATTTTCCAAATTACTAACCTCATTCCTCATTAATACATTTGTTTGTTTGTTTCTTTGCATACCAAATGATAAGTGTCAAACGCATGAATTTTCGAATGAATTGATGACAGTTCATAGCATTTCATCCAAACGAAAATTTTGGAAGCACTTTTTTATATCCGACAAATTTATGAGAGGACATTTTTATTGTCGTTAGCTAAATGAATTGGTTTTTGTGTTTTACATGTTAATAATTTTCAGCGGATTCGCTTGCCTTGTCGATTATGAAACCGTGCTTTTTGAGTTTTTAAATAATTTCCGATTCATGGTTGCTTTTCACTTTAGTTATTTCTTTTTTTCATAACACTTAGAATGTTTTTATAAATAATATCAATTGAAGAAGGGACATAACACAATAACCGGTAAAACGATAATGTGCTTTTTTCACTTTTTTTTTGTTGATAATTTAATACATTTTGTATAGTTTAATGGAAGCAAAATTACAAAATAGCATCGATAAAATCGTCTATTTAATTTCAATCAGCATATTTAACTTCGAGCGCATAGAGAAACAAAACAATACAATTGTTGGTCCCACATCATTTCAAAACCTTATTCTTGAAGTGTCGTTTTATCTAAAAAATATAACTTTCGCTTAAAAAATTCACAATATTGTTCAGAGAAATTGTAACAGAGGGATACGTAATTACAACTTATCCTAAATCATTTTTGAGTGGGACATTTACAGGGTATTTGTTTTTCTTAAACTATTTGCCTTAATAATTTGTATGGGAATCTTAGTACTTACCATTATATTTAATTCTGTTTATAAATACGAATATTGCTGTAGAACTTATTCTCTCTGAAATCCTTATATTATTGCAAAAGTTTATATTTTTTTTTTTTACGCTAAGTGGTATTTAAACCAAAAGCTTTTAGCAATAATTTAAAATTTTACTACCGAATTTCATATAACGTATAATTTGTTTTGTTCTTTTAATGCATAATCAAGAACTACTAAAAGTCTTATATTATGTGATTTTTTTGTAATAAGCTAAAAGTGCGAATATCGTTTTGATCTTAAAGCAGTGCAACAAACTAAACTAATAGCTTTGTCCAATAAGAAATAATGTACTAGATCAGTACAGAACAGCACAGCGTATAAATTTGTGGAAAACTTAGAATAGCTATGTGTGGTAATACATATTTTATTTAAAGTAAAAGTATGTATATTAAAAATAAAAATATTAAATAATAATAAAAATATGGAGTCAGCCTTAGCTACTGAAATGCTTTTTTTGACGATCTAGACAAAATACAAACAAAAAATGTTTATAAAACAAACCTAAAGCTCTTCCATATGAGAATCTGACAACAGCTGATTTTGACAGTTTTACAAACTTGTTTAAGCTTGTGTTCTCTTAAGAAGCTAGATAAGAGAATTCTTTTCTAATCTGGTTGTACGGCCGTTTATTTAAACTTTTTGTTCATCTTAGCCAAAACTCGATATATACAGATTCTGATACAAACAATCCTTCAAAATATGCGAGCAATTTAAATCCATTTCCTGCAAGGTGCACTCATAATTACCAGGAAATGGGAACTATTGAAAATGTTTCCAAGAACATCAAAAATATCTTTGATTGCTACTATTCCTTCAACCAGAATCAGACAATCAATTGTAGGAACGGAAAAGATTAAGTAAAACAGTTGTAAGTTGGGCAAAACTAGAGATTAAATGTAGGAGTGCGTCAAACTGATTTGTGCGGCTTGAAAAAAAACTCTGGGTGCCGGAAGTGGGGCCGCATAAGTAGTATACTCTTACTAAACAAAACTGTTATACTTTGCATACTTAGTCTCCCTTCCATTAAAATTAGTTGAAAATGACTTGAAATGCAAAATATACCAACTCATACATAAAAATTCTTCACCGTATAAAACGTCTAAAATGTTCCAGTAGTTTTGTCATATAAAAACTGTCAAGTGTAAATGATGATTAATCTGTTCAATCGTGTAAACATTGTGGTGACACCATTTAAATAAAATTTGACAAACCACAATACTCGCTCATTCCTTCTGTTTTTTTGTTGGTTATGCATTGCCAGTATAATCAGAGCGATATTTTTTCACTTTGTTAGAATGATTATTTTGTAATTTGAAATTTTTTTAGTTCATAATAGAGCTCTGAACAGAGTCGAACAGAGCATGTCGAGCAACGAAGCGTGTTCTGAGCACTCTGAACTATTTTTGAAGCACACGTGAACACTAAGCTGTCAATGTCAAATGCTTGTGTTCAGCATTTAACTCTGTCTGCTCACTTATTTTATTCTGAGAACGCTCACAACACGTTCAGAACGAAAAAAGAAACACACATTTTTGTTTGACAGTTCAGGCTCTGCTCTGAACTAAAAAAGAAAAACGCCTTTTGTTGTTGTTGCTGAGGTAATTTGAACTTTTAATACAGTGGAGTGTGTTCAGTGAGTCTCCACGAGCTTTTATTTTTTTTTTTTTTAAATGGTATCACAATATAAAATTCACAAAAGAATTAAAACAAATTTGTACTTGTTGTAAACAGACAAATATGTCATATGTCAATATCTTCAGAACTTAAGGTTTGTAAGACAAAAAAGAAAACTTTTTTAAATTCTTAATGTGTAAGAGACGTCGAAAAGCTCTCTTGTATTGATCAGAAGAATAAAGATAAAAATTCTTAGAAGTAATACTAAAAAAAAGTGGCAGCAATTACTGTGATACCTGAACCGCGTGGAAAATATTGCACCTCAGTACAAAATGATAAAAAATCGTTAAACTACTGCACAGGTATGACCCTGTGGTGCCCCTTCTTTTTCCATTTTAACGGATTAAATTCATTCTTTGAAAGTACCTATTATGTACTTAATATATCTATCAGAAATTAACTGGGTGAAGTAAATATAGAATGTTCTTGGATGTTTTGATAACCTTAAATCTGTTGAGGTCGAAAATGTTAAGATCTTTCTTGTTTTTATTAGAGCATATAATATAATTTCGTTGAATACTTTCAAATTTTATTCCAAATTATCTCACATCCCGTACAAATTCAATTATTCAACAAAAATTTCAACAAAATTTGCATAAAATTAGGTTCGACGTAGTAACCTTACAAACACACCCAATTAGAATCCATTTTGAAAGCTTTGAAAAGCTTTTGTATTGAAATGACAAAACTCGATGTATGAAAAACAGAAACAGAAAGAGAAAACAAAAAAAACAAGTGATTAACGGAAAAATCAAATTCAAAATGAAATGAGCTGTCAAAAAAAACTACCAAATTTGAGATGAAAACACTTTTTCTGTAATTTACGAAATTACCCCATTTCAGCTCTAATGATAACGTTGTATGCTATGAATCATTTAAAAAAAAAAGTGAATAGAAATAGCTTAAAGCAAACTATAACTATTTTTATTTTCTAAAGTAGAATAATGGTGATAATTGCAAAACTAAATACTGTATTTGCAAAATAACTTGGACAAATTCAAATTTTTGGCAAAATAATGAATTCACAATCTACTGACTGATGTCAAAAATTCCAGCTGAATTCCAAGCATTTTTTTAAAAGTTAAAAAAGATGTATCTATGTATATTAGCAATAAAAGTGCAATAATTATTTTTTTTTCAAAGTGTCAAAAACATAAATAAATTTTTATTTGGAGAAACTAATAAAATGTATACAATTTAATTCAATTACCACTGTCAATCGAGTTATTTTGTAATTTTTAAACAACATTATTATTCATATTGTTAAAGTTTTTTTTTTTTTATTTAAGCAGTTAAACACAAGAAGAAATTATTATTGAATTTCAAATTTTTTAATTAATACTCACATCCCACTAACATAACACATATCGTAAAAATTTTTTCCGCATCTGTATTGGGTGCGACATTTCCAAACCCCACCGATGTTAACGACGTGAATGTAAAATAAAGTGCCGTAATATAGCGTGACTGCAACGATATATGATAAAAAATCGATATAATAAATAAATTCACTTATGTACATTCATATATTCGAACATAAAAATACATATAAACAAAATCACGTGTCAATTTGACATTTTTTATTATCTTATATGTCAATTTGACATTTATTATTTTCTTGTCAACTCATAAAATATGTATATTTTCTCATTCATCATATTGAAGTAAAAATATAATACTGCAGCAACAACAAATATATAAATAACTGTGTCAAACATGTCACACAGTTTTTTTATTTGTTGATTATTTTCATTTTTGGTTACTCATACGCCACAGTCATCTTTTAAATTTTTTTTTTTTTAATCTTTTCAATATCGAGTTAAAATTCGTGTGATATGATTTAAATGTCACCTTTATCGAAGGGCCTCCTGTTTTGTTATCATAATACGGCTCTTGTATATCATTTCCTAACGAATGCAGCCAGCCAACATTATTTGGCAGCATACTTCTCTCCGCATTTCCTATTGCATACCTGCAATATGGAATTTATTAAGAATTCAAAAAAATTAAGACAGAAAAACATAAAAACATCCACATAGAAATACAAATAAAAAAAATATTAAAACTATGATTATGAACAAAAAAAAAACTTCGATTTTTCGTACCAGATGCACGCCAACCAATGGGCAATAAGGGCAAACGTTGCCATGAGTAGCACAAGGACCGCTGCCCCATATTCCGAATATCGATCGATTTTTCTTGCAACCCTCACCAGGCGCAGCAAGCGGGCGGTTTTAAGGAGTCCAATCAGTGTTGTAGTCTATTCAATGAAACGAAGGATACGAAAAAATAAAACACAAAATAAAAAAAAAATCCAACCAACCATCATACACATACTTTTACAGTGTTGCGTTAAAAAAAAAAATAAAAATAAAAAAGAGTAACAAAAATCAAAATCAAAAATAAAAATTCCATTTATATATTTTTTTTTTATATATTCATCTGTAATGTGCAATCAATTTTGAGTTTTGTCTACTCAAAAAAAAAAAAAAAAAATCAACAGATTAAAAATTAAACCAGAAAATGAAGTCATTTCACTAAAATGTCCTTATTTTGTGTATATTTTTTTCTAAATATAAAGAAGAAACAATGGGTAGACGAAATAAATCATATTTTCAGGGACAGGGAATATAATAAACCGAAAATCATAAACATTAACACAAAATGCTGCGTACAACCAAAAAGGACATGCCATTTATATACTGCAACAAAAAATAAGAAAAATACAAAGAAAAGAGATAGAGAGACAGAGCATGCCTAGCTGTTGTGCCTTAAAGCGTTATACAATATATATTGTATGTATATTTATTATTATAATTTTCGTATTCGTATTTTGGATTAAGTTTAACATGCAAAACTCTATTCGGATGTTGTGTGTGGCACTGTATGATTCACCCCTGCTCAACACCACCACCACACATGGTGTGAATTAAATTCAATTCAACATGCATTGAAATAAGTTTAAATTACCTAAGTCTCTTTTAATAAATTTAAATATTTGGTTAGGTTATAAAGCTTGAAGTGAGTGGGTTGACTTTATGATATTTATCAAAGCGGCGCGCGAGGGAAGCAATGAAATTATTTTTTTTTTTTTGGTTTTACAAAAGACTTAAGCAATGAATAATAATATCTATCTATATTATGTATGAAGCTTTATTTTGTATAAGATGGTTTGTCACTTGCACACATTTTGAGAGTACACTTAGAGAAAAACATTTCCGTTGAGTTTAAATTCAAGAGCGGAACTTACTAATTGCCAAAACAAAAGTTTGTTTACGAAAAAAATATTCAGACTTATTGTGAGTTTCACCCGAAAAATATTTCACCTTTAATTTTTTTGTTCGCTCAGAATCTTAAAAGCTATTGTGAGTTTTGCCCGAACGTTCACCAACAAAAAAGAAGGGAAAATAACATAACATTCCGCCCGAAAAAAATGTCCACAATAAGGGGAATTGTTCGATCATAAAATTTCGGGGGAAACTCACAAAAGGCGAAAAGTTAAATGTCAAATTTTCCGGGTGGAATTTTGTTCGGGTGAAACTCACAATAAGGCTGATTAGTTATCAAAAATATAAAGCTTTGAAAATGAGTTTTTTTTTTGGAGATGATTTGACAACAAGTGCAGGACCTTAAGCCAATATCACTTCCAAGCATTTGACCTACACATATACCTACATATATATTCAGAAATATATTTTCAGTAGGTTCCTAAAGTGATAACTCAGCAATTTAAAAGCTCAATTAAGTTTTATAAAGGTCAATGGTTTTACACTCACGGGGTTTTTTAATTTTTCTTGCATGATATATTTCTCACGTGATATATTTTTCGCATGATGTATTTCTCGCATGAAATATTTCTCACATTTAATATGTATTATTTCTCGCTTGAAGTAGACCAGACATACATAAGTTATCTATATTCAAGTGTAAAAAATGTCCTTGTGTTGAGAAAAAACAGTAACTCACCGGAAGCCCACCGGGTATTTTCTCAGTTGCCCCATTTTGCTGCTGATAAGTGGCCAAAAAGAAAGAAGGCTGAAAATTACAATTCGAAATTTTAAATTTTTGTTTGAGGTTAAAATGTGGAAATATTGATTTTTGAAAACTTAGCTCCTACAAGATATCTTTTTGGCCACTATACAGAGTTCGACCTGAGGCAATGAGAGATATTCATTGTTGAAGCTGATCAATTTTTATTTTGTCATTTTAAGAGTAGGTATACCTATTTGAATTGCTTTTCGTACGGAATGAAAAATAAATGCCATTATTATCAGAGGTTTATTATTCCATTTGAAAAGTAGCCATCCGCTTTTGCTTGGGAACGAACTTTATTTTTAAGTTCAGTATTTAGTACATAATGTCACCAAAAAACACTTTATTCGCTTGTCACCAGAGCGAATAATAAAATTTGTATAATGAATGAGGAGTGGAGTAATCTCTGGATAGGATTTAAACTACATGTTCTCACAGTACGAAATTGTGCAATTTTGGAATATTTCCCGAAATTTTCTTCCAAATTGCATAATTTCCAATACGTCATATCGAAGCAATTTCAAAATCACCTCAATTTCAATGAAATTGCATTCGACGTTGGGTTTTATGACAGTCTATACCAGTTTTCCGATTAAGTAAACAAACAGAGCTATCGAAAGTGTGAGCAAATATTCGCTGTCAGTTTGTGTTTATCTTTGAAAATTGTTTTGCTTCTGCATTTAAGAATTTCTGTTTGTTCTAAACCGCTTTAATAAATAGTTCTTAAGGTATAATCATCAATTATGTCTTAGCTGCTTTGAAAACACCCAAAGAACATCTTCTGCCTTCCCGGAAGACGTCAAACAAAATTGTCTCGCTTGGACGATGTTCACATTGGACTGCCTCTTCCTCTTCCCATTTTTTTTTTGACGTGAATCCAACTTGTTATTAATAATTTTTCGCTAACAAAATGTAAGTATACTTAAATAAAAATTGATTTCTGTATGATTTAAATGACAAAGATAAATCACTGACAGACAAAGCAGATGTCACAATAGAAAACGTCAAACAAAAATCCACTAGTTTTCAAAAAAAATTAAAAAAATCCTGCATTTCCTGGTCATCTCTTTCTCACCATCAAGTCGAAGTGAGCAAAAGCACCGAGACGTTAAAAAAACGGTGGAGTCAGTCCATTGTGAACACCGTCTTGCAGTGTTTGCACTTTGGTTAATTTTGAAATTGCGGAATTTCAGGCTCAGTGGAAACCTATGTAATAATTAGGTACTGCCAATGAAAAAAAATTGTTTGGTTGCTCAAAAAGAGATAAGATTTATTCAAGTTAAAATGGCAAACCAAACTGAACGAAATATGATGTCAGCTGCCGAACTGGCTGTCGCTGAAGAAGGTGTTGCCAATTCGAAAAAAAAAACAAACTTTAAAAAATAAAGCAGTGATATATTTATAAATATATATGTTCACAGAAATATCTTTGTATATTTGGCGTTTCAGTGGTTTTGAATAGCAGTTAAAAATTGCATTTACAGCTTAAACCTTAAACAAGTTGCAATTTACTTTATAACACAAGTTGAAAAAACGGTTAGCTTTTTTTTGAAACGAAAGACAAGGGGTGTTATGAAGCATACTTTTGTGAGTTGAACTCAAATTCAACAACCCCGGTTTTGCTGTGCTAGGTCAATTTTCCAGTTACTCCCATTTTAAAATAAAATAGAACAATCTTTCGATATTTATTTATTTTATGTAACAATTAGTTCTTTCAACAAATTTTCCAATGATTCCTGGAGCCAAATTACGGCATCAGTGACTGATCTAGTGAGAGCCATCAGTGATCGAATGAACGAGTAAAACCTATGGGAATGATGACTCCATAACGTGAGCGGTAATGCCAAACTCACATAATTCAGTCACGTATTACTCGATAACTGATGCGGTAATTCGGCCCCTGAAAGTAGATACTTAGATACTCTTTCTTAATAAATCTTCACTATATCTGTTTAACCCTCCGAGAAATCCTTCGCCTTTGTTAAAGTCCTTCCACACCATCCCATTGAGTATTAAGACATGTAACAAAAGTGTAAAGAAAACTGTGAATAATAGTGTGGAAACAAAATATGACATCTCATCTCACAAGATGTGACAGTCCTTCCTACACAACTTGACTGTTGACCCCACACGATTTGACATGTGTTAATACTATGATAATTTTAGGATTTGTTCTCAAACCATCACACATTCTTTGAGGTTTTGGTGGAACTGATTTGTATGGATGCAGGTGTGGAAGCAATATATGAAAATTATTTTTAATACACAAATTTGGCAGTTGTGTGTTATTTTGTCCCACTTTTTTTTTGACATGAGTTTTAATACTCAATGGGATAGTGTGGAAGGAATTTTAGTAGTTAGTCTTCACCTGAACTAGCGGGGCTGCATATGAATTCCTTCGAGTTTATTGAAAATAAAACCATTTCTTGTTCAAATACTAAAAAAAAGAGATATTTATCTTTTACAAATATGATTGATAGTCAATGATAAATTTTATTTAATGAAGCTCTCAAGCCTACTCTTTAATGCCAACAATTTAAGTGATTGATGAATAAGAAGGACAAAGGTTATTTTTGATCTTTAAAGTAAATATTAGTAAAACATGTTGATGAATTCAAATAAGAGACTTACAAAATGTTACTGATGGCAATTAAGACAATGACCATGATAAATTGTTGATTTAAGACGATTTTTCTCTAAGTGTACAAGCAAGCGTTCAAGCATAACAGTATACGTAGGTACATATTTTCCCAAAATTACTGTTGTCTGTGATGTATTGTATGCATCAATGACTTACCAATTCTTTTTTTTTTTTATTTTAATTTTTAAACAAATTTCCCATAGGATTTCCTTTCTTTTTCAAGTGAATTGATTAGAAAACAAAAATAGGTATGAAAGTATCTTTGAATATGGCTGAGTGACTTTAAATATTGTTCTTAAATTTAAATCAAAATGAATATAAAAGCAATTATTCTTATATAAAATATATATATTTTTTTGTAGGTATTATCTATTATTTAAAGTTAAATCAGCCATTTTGCATGCCTTTTTCGTCATTTTTCGTGCTTATTTCGTCAGGCAGCCATTTGTTTTTTTGTTTTAATTCACAAGATTCCCTTGAAAAAATATTTATTATCTTCTAGAAAATTATTTAAGCAGAAGAGTATTCGCAAAGATTGAATATTTATTTTATCTATAGTACTAAATTGATCTAAAACCAGCCATATTATATGCCATTCGAAAAGAGTTGTTGTTGTTTAAAAAAAAAATGTGAGCTGAAAATTAATTGTAAAAAAATAAACTTAAAAATTTAAAGATACATAATATGTATATAGACGTATATATATTTTAAATTAATAATAATCAATTGAATACAAATTTAAGAGGACTCTTTAAAGAATATATATTTTGTATAGAAAATTATCTTTTATTTCATGTAAAACCATTTATTCTACTTACTAATTTTATTGTTTTTATCAACTTTTTAAGTTATAAAAAACTAATACAATTAAAATATATTTTTTGTAATTTATTTATTCAATTTGCAGATTGAAGTTTATGTTTGCAAAGATATAAAAACTGACTATTTCGTGTGGGTCGGGTACGTTGGCCATTAACAACAAATAGTGACCATTGACTTCAAAATGAAAGATGAGCTTCAACCTCATTTTGAAACAACAAATTAGGTCTAAACATGCCATTTTATTAACCTTTACTTGTTCAAAACTCTTGGATTTTTGCCACAACGACTTAGTAAAAAGTCGATTGGTCTCAGGAGGACTCTGTATTATTTACTTAATGATAAACAAATAAACTGACCAGAAAATCAAGTCAGCTTTAGCATTTGATCCTTTAGCAAAACTAAATCCTCGATACATTTTGTAACAAGAAAAGAGTTAGGTAGAGATGGCGGCCCAGAGCAAATTTTCTCCGTGACCCAATTATCGCTAGAGTGCGCCGTTTTGATACGAGAAAAGAGTTAAAAACACTAGAGTTTTCTTTAAGCCTTCAAGGATAGGTAATAAATAACTAACACCTATCAGGTCTTTAAAAAAAAAAAAAAAAAAAATTAGAGGATCAACGCAAGCTTAGCAGACATCAACTGTCCCTCTTGATTTGAATGCTAACAAAAAACAACTCAAAGGCAATCCAAATGAGCAGAATGCATATCAGCACACCTGACTTTTGCTAAAGGTGCCAAAGTGAAGAGTTGGTATCGATATCTCGAGAACGATTCATCGAACGAAAGAAGAAAGTATAGGATTTATACTTTCAGAGTTAAACGCCTAAAAGTATAGGTACTATTCGAAATTAACCTAAAAGTATACTTTCAGAGTTGAAATGCCTAAAAGTATGCTTTTTTTTAGTTTTTGCCTTTTAAAGCTTACAGTTGTTATTTTGGAAAAAAAAATTAAGGCATACAAAATTATCTAGAAGTTTCAAATTAAAGATATCAAGTTATGTTTTTCTAAAATCGAAATATTTTACACCATTTTCAAAGTATCTTAAAAAAAAAGTATTCAATTGATAAATTATATAATTCATAGATTTTTTTTGTTATAAAAAAATTTCTTTTTGCTACCAAAATTAAAACAAGAGAATAAAAATTAAAATTTAGAAAACAATTAATCGTGTGAAAACTAAAATCTATTAGGATATATATTTTTTTTAATTAAAAATAAACGTTTTATTTTTTAATTCGACGTTTTAAAGAATAACTGCAAGTATTTGTCAGACTCCCCCTAGTGACCGGACACTTGCTTGTTGTTCTAAAAAAATTTAAAGAAACCAATAGAAATTTATATTTTGTTTAATTAGTACATATATGTAGATATTTTAAGTTTCAGTTCTAGATAAATTGTTTTCGAAAAAAAAATCACTGCGGAACTCCTTCTTTTAGCTCTTGCATATTTATTTAGTGATTTATTTTTTTTTTTACCTAGATCTTCATGGAAAGAAAATAATTTTAATTATTATTTTTATAAATAATATATATTGTTTTTTTTTTTGTTTTTGTTATTTAAATAAAATGAGTTGTACTTCGAAAAATCTGTGCATTTTTTTTAAATATAATATTTCTCAAAAAAATATAAACCATTGTATTAATTTTTAACAAATTCCCATAAATAACTATTCTATTTAGGTGGCTTAAGCTATTTAATAATATAATAATATCACTAAATAATATCTTTTTAAATATTTATAGCTATAAATCTAATTAATACGCCATAACATTAAGGGATTAATTTGTATGGGAAAATTTTATGCTCATACTAAATGTTATTTAAAATTTCAAACTGTAAATAATGCTATATTTTTTTGGGGATATCAAAGTGCATTCTATTTCTATATTGCATCAAATAAAAATCTATTAATAAGATGAAAGAAATAGAAAATTTTATATATTAAACTTTAAATCTGATAATTGTGTTATTGTATAACTTCAATGATTATTTTGTATACATTTTAATTATGAAACAATTAATTTGATTTGTTCAATTATTGTTCTATGTAAGTACAAATAATCCAAAAATCTTTCTTGATCGCACAAATTCGAATAAATTTATTGAACATATTTCACTGACATTTTTGAGGTTCTGCCTATAGGAGTTTTTTTTTTTATAAATCAAATTGAAATATTCGTTGCGGTGTCCTATCTATCTTTCTTTGAAGCTTGGTGATGAAAAAAACTGGTGACTTTAGACGTCGAGAGTTGCAGAGTGATTGCTTTAATCTACCGTATCGGGAAAGTATCCGAAAATCTTACCAAATACCGTTAATTAGGTCACGAGTTTGACAAATCCATGTAGACTAATTGTTAGCTCTCCTATTTTTTATGGAAGTATAAAATTTTACAAATATACCTTCAGACCCATTAACACTAAGTAAGGCGATGAAAGAGTCAAAATAGCCACAGTGGTAATTTTTTCATGCAAGAAAGTCTCCAGGAATAAATTGTGTGCAAACCCTTACAACTCATTGGCTACATTACAATTAGTTAAAGACCGATTTGTAATTTTTGTGTGGCAGTATACATACAGCTGACTACTCTGGATAAAGCTATAAATCGTCATAAACGTATCGTATACGTAAAGTCAGACGATTAGCTATAGTCTATATAGTAGATTAGCGAAGTACTTCGATTGACTTTCCTCCGTTCTACAAGATATCTTGTTCCATCCAACAACCGGAACTTTTGACGATAAAAAAAAATTAATCTTGTCTTGAAAAAAACGTGATATAAACTTCAGATATCAGAATCTTCCCCAATTGCCAAATCGTTTTATTATAACAGAAAAAAGACTTTAAGAACGCAGCTTTCTTATGTCTTTGCCTATTTTGCTGTTATAGTTTTATTACTTCCATTCTTATCAGAATGAGTAAGATTTTCGTGGAAGTAAAAGGTTATGCAGTACACACCCATGAAGGATTTTTCCTCAAAAACCATTTTATTTTTAAAGTTACATACAATTTTTTTAAGCTCATAGGTTTAGAAGAAACTACACCGTTTTCTGTGTTTTGTTGTTCATTTCAGTTACTAGAGACCAACAATTATAACTTGGCATACCTTTATCCCAAAAATTTTGCTGGGTTTTTCTATTCTCTGTGAACATTCTTGGTTCACTTTATGGTAAGACCCAGGTTTAAAACAAACAAGTTATTGACACCAAGGAATATCAGTGACCGTTAATGCAGATACTAATTCAGTAATGCCAACATTCCAAATCTCACAATCAGTAAGATTTGAGTTTACAGCCCGAAAGTATGCTAATTAAAATTAAAAACAATCTTTTTTTCTTGTCACTAATTTAATCATTAGGTACGTATGAAGTATTGACTTTATTTAAAGTCAATTGCGCTAAATTTTAAGCGATATCATTTTTAGTAACATGCTAAGTACTATCTTTTTAACATTTTACTTAAATTAAAATCACCAAATGGCAATGTTTTTTAGTATCATACTTACTCCATATGTCATTTTGACAATACAAAATGTGAAAAAGGTATGTTTGCTTACTTTTTTGCGCGAACTGTCACTATTTTAGGTGTGTTCAGTTGGAGTTTATTAAGAAAGCAGGCTTAGTATGATATTAGTTAAAAAGTGTTTAAAATTAAGAACATTTGAGTAATCCCCAGCTATTTAAATTTGTCGGTATGATAAATTAATCTTGGTTGCACCAAAGATTTCACAAGTTTCTTTAGATAAAATGAAGTTTGTTTTCTATCCCTGCATTTTCTTCTCCACTTTTAAAACTGAACGAAGAATTTTCTTCCAGTGAAAATGAGAGAGCAGTACGATGAGGAAAAACGAACTTTAATTGATTGGTTTGTTTTATGGCCCTTTAGAATTTAAGGTGTTCGGTGCAACCGATAAATGCCATTTTAAAATTAAACGAAGTAATACAAATTTAAAAGAGCTTGGAGCAACTGGCCATTAGTCTTCAAATTCATAATACATTTGGCAAAAGCGGCCACCTCGTAGTGATAAAAGTTTAAAGTGATAGAATAACAAGCTAATACTACGTTTTCACCAAGCACTAAACCGCGATTTAAGTGGATTTACCATAAATCCTCTAAAAATCTCTAAGATTTACCATACAAATTTAAATTTCTTCAAATGAAGATTTAAAATAAATTTCATTGAAATCTTCTTGCAAGTAGGAGATTTTCAAATCAAACAATTCTAATTTTGTAGAACGGACCCATTTAAACGTCATTTTTTCCATTGATAATAAAAAAACAAACCTATGAAACATTTTTTATTTGATCTGCTCGCGTTGACTGTCTAGGGACAAAAATGTAAGTATTTACAATACCAAATAATGGAAGAACCAAAAAAACAAAAAAAAAAACAACGGAAAACCTGGGCACTGGAGGATGAGGAGCCTCTCACTGAAGTGTGGGACGATAAATTGCCCGAATTAAGAGAATTCTCCTTTTCAATGTATCAATTATCACTCTCATGTGATTTTAAAGAATCAAATGGTGTGATAATAGATTTAGGTTACGTATACTCATTTTTAATAAATAGTTTATTGAAAATTAATTATTTTATTGCTCAAAAATTATTTTTTTCATTTTGCTATACGTTTATTCCAATATTTGTTTTACTCTTGTCAAATTGACAATTAAATGACAATTCAGGCTGAAAACGCCATTTTAACTTTTTTTTTTTATTCTGGTGAAAACACTTCAAGATTAATTTTAAATCTCCTACCTTAAATCCCGGATTATCACTGGGTGAAAATGTAGTAAAGGAATAATTTGACATCGAAACTAGCGCCAATCACCAATTATTCTAAGAAGCTACTTATCTAATGGTATGTTTGCACTTTTTTCCACAATCGGCTTGATACAGTAGATTATTTTTAATAAAGGAGGACCCTGCCTATATATTTATTTGTTTTAGTTTATGTTTCTCAACCTTGATATGTTTTGCGCTCATAAAATTTGTATGATTGGAATTGATAAATGGTATTGCTGTAAGTGTCGTACCTTAGCTGGCATTTTGAAAAAAAAACGCGAACGGCTCATCGTACGACTAAATTATGAAAATTTGTGTATTGGTAAATTAAATTTTTCTTTTTTGATGCATGATACCTATTTTTTAGGACTTAAAATTTCAGAGTACAAACCGTCAAAGTTTTTTCCTACTTAACTAGTAACCGTTAAGGAGTAATATGAAAAGTCAAAACTTCTCAGCTCTCAAATGCTTACAGCCCTATTAATAAAAAAACACTTTCCGCTTCTTAACACAGGTATTAGTTTGCACATGACTTGTATGCTTGATAACATTTCTTATCAATAAACCCATTTTTGCTCAGTGATATCTTTAATATTTTTATATTTGGAAGCACGGCAACACACTTCATAAAAATGTAGCAGCATTGCAAATCGTGTGTTACATACATGCACTGATTTATGAATACTATGATTGTAGTAGTGAACGGTTCTCTTAGATGTATGCATGTATGTGTTTAGAAGTTATCCATCTCTAAAACGATAAATTTAACGAGTTAAAGTTATCCGCTCTATATCATATGTCACAAACCATTCAACACTTATTTAATATGAACTACAAGTTGACATATATGTGTAAGTTCTATCAAGCCGTTGTTGGCTGTTTATTAATAGAGGGATTAAATTCTGTTACCAAATGTTTTAAATAAACAAGAAAGGTAATTAAATTTCCTATTCAAAAGATATACATATCACAAAAAATATGATTTTTTTCATATTTAAGATGTAATACATATTTATGTTGAATTTTTTTAAAAAAATTAATTTTTTTAAATATGATTTCGTTTTTTATTTTATTTTATAAAATATAAACAGTTACTGTATTAATATACAATTCTTTATTGTAATTTTTTGAAATGTTTATGAAAAATGAAATATTGTATTTATTATCAATTAGAATATACTTGTACGTTTATGAAAATTGCAGACTATTGTTATTGTTATTGTTATTGTTATTGTTATTGTTATTGTTATTGTTATTGTTATTGTTATTGTTATTGTTATTGTTATTGTTATTGTTATTGTTATTGTTATTGTTATTGTTATTGTTATTGTTATTGTTATTGTTATTGTTATTGTTATTGTTATTGTTATTGTTATTGTTATTGTTATTGTTATTGTTATTGTTATTGTTATTGTTATTGTTATTGTTATTGTTATTGTTATTGTTATTGTTATTGTTATTGTTATTGTTATTGTTATTGTTATTGTTATTGTTATTGTTATTGTTATTGTTATTGTTATTGTTATTGTTATTGTTATTGTTATTGTTATTGTTATTGTTATTGTTATTGTTATTGTTATTGTTATTGTTATTGTTATTGTTATTGTTATTGTTATTGTTATTGTTATTGTTATTGTTATTGTTATTGTTATTGTTATTGTTATTGTTATTGTTATTGTTATTGTTATTGTTATTGTTATTGTTATTGTTATTGTTATTGTTATTGTTATTGTTATTGTTATTGTTATTGTTATTGTTATTGTTGTTGTTATTGTTATTGTTATTGTTATTGTTATTGTTATTGTTATTGTTATTGTTATTGTTATTGTTATTGTTATTGTTATTGTTATTGTTATTGTTATTGTTATTGTTATTGTTATTGTTATTGTTATTGTTATTGTTATTGTTATTGTTATTGTTATTGTTATTGTTATTGTTATTGTTATTGTTATTGTTATTGTTATTGTTATTGTTATTGTTATTGTTATTGTTATTGTTATTGTTATTGTTATTGTTATTGTTATTGTTATTGTTATTGTTATTGTTATTGTTATTGTTATTGTTATTGTTATTGTTATTGTTATTGTTATTGTTATTGTTATTGTTATTGTTATTGTTATTGTTATTGTTATTGTTATTGTTATTGTTATTGTTATTGTTATTGTTATTGTTATTGTTATTGTTATTGTTATTGTTATTGTTATTGTTATTGTTATTGTTATTGTTATTGTTATTGTTATTGTTATTGTTATTGTTATTGTTATTGTTATTGTTATTGTTATTGTTATTGTTATTGTTATTGTTATTGTTATTGTTATTGTTATTGTTATTGTTATTGTTATTGTTATTGTTATTGTTATTGTTATTGTTATTGTTATTGTTATTGTTATTGTTATTGTTATTGTTATTGTTATTGTTATTGTTATTGTTATTGTTATTGTTATTGTTATTGTTATTGTTATTGTTATTGTTATTGTTATTGTTATTGTTATTGTTATTGTTATTGTTATTGTTATTGTTATTGTTATTGTTATTGTTATTGTTATTGTTATTGTTATTGTTATTGTTATTGTTATTGTTATTGTTATTGTTATTGTTATTGTTATTGTTATTGTTATTGTTATTGTTATTGTTATTGTTATTGTTATTGTTATTGTTATTGTTATTGTTATTGTTATTGTTATTGTTATTGTTATTGTTATTGTTATTGTTATTGTTATTGTTATTGTTATTGTTATTGTTATTGTT
This sequence comes from Leucozona laternaria, assembly GCA_932273885.2. Taxonomy (NCBI): domain Eukaryota; kingdom Metazoa; phylum Arthropoda; class Insecta; order Diptera; family Syrphidae; genus Leucozona; species Leucozona laternaria. Next base: position 10,935,249 of record OW026368.1, read on the forward strand.
ATTGTTATTGTTATTGTTATTGTTATTGTTATTGTTATTGTTATTGTTATTGTTATTATTATTTTATTTCTTTAAGAACAAATTGATCCTTAATAAATTTTAAACATAGAAAATGGTTCTGAAATACTTTAATTTATTAATTTACGCTACGTCGCATAACCCTCCGCATAAGTAAATCATGTATTATTTGTTGTATAGATCTATCTTGTTGTATCGTTTCATTTTATTGTCGAAGCAGAAGCTTTGTTAAATACAACACAATAAAGACAACACAGAAAGATGCTGAGTAAATGTTTTAAGAAAAGTTTTTTTTTAAATAATTAGAGATATATGCAATAAAGATAGGAAATATACATTTATATAAAACTTTATCATTTACAACAACACAAATTAATTTTTTTTGGCAAAGCTACTCAACTTTTGTATCATATTCAATTTTTTTGTATAATAAATGCAATGCAATACCACAAAAACAATGAGATCAATACAATATAGCAATCAAGAATATTAATAAAACCAACAAATCAAATTTTGTATCAATAAATTTCGAAGTTATATTAACACAAACACATTATAAAAATGCTTTTAAATGGGAAAAAAACTAAAAGAAAAAAAAAAAAAACTAAAAGAAAAATAATAACAATTAAACATAGAGTAATAATTAAATAAAAAATATAACTACAGGATGACTTGGACAATTGATTTCTGGAATAAAATACTGTTTTTATATATTTTTTTTACTGTTTTTTTTTTTGTATACATTTTGTACAGTTAAGATATATATGTTTCTAGCATTTTACTTAATAACCTTTATTTAAACAATTTTCCACGCAAACAAAAACACAAATATTTAGAAATGTGTAAAGTGTTTTCTTTTTTTTTTGTTTGTTTGTTGTCTCACAATGTTACCCATGTATAAAGTTTTTATTAAATACTAATTGTAATTTGAAAAAAAAAAACAATATTTAACAATTATATAAATTTTTATATTAAATGTCTTTGTTTGAGTATTATATTTGTATATTATGTGATGTACGAATGCTTTTACACTGAAAATGATAAAACATATTTACAAAATAATTAAATCAAAATACGAATGCTAAATGAAAATTATTAACGTTTAACGTTTAAAAATAAATAAAATATATTTAACATATTTGCCAATTCAGTAATTTATATTTAAAAACTATAAAAAAGAAGCAATAACTTTCAGATGGATAGGTCGAACGCTATAAGAGGGGAAACAGTATTTGAGTTTTATTTTATCTTTAGTTTTAAGAAGATATTTCATTTTGTGTATATAGATAACTATGAATATTATAAATAAATAATGATTTGTTTGTAAGCTTTGTGGTTTTTTGAATACATCTAAGTAATTATTTAGAGTTGCTTAGAAATATTCCACAAATCGAGATGGTGTGTAATGTCTTTCAATTTGACGATTTTTTGAAACAAAGGAAAAATGGCTTCTTTGTTTAATTTTAATAAAATGTTTTAGAAACTTTTAAGTTTACTATAAAATCTGAAAACACAAAAAAACGATGACTTTACACTGTGATAATCATGATAGCTCTATTTAATGCTAAGTGTGAAGATGTATGTGTATAGGTTAGGTATATATCATACCCAATATATTAATAAAAGTAAACTTAATTAAGAATTATTAAAACTGATACTTTCCTAGTTTTTCTAGCTGTTGGAGTTTGGTATTTACATCGCTAAACCAAAACATTTCTGACTACCTTAAGTTTTTTTAATAATTTTCTAGGTATATCGTTAAAATGTGACAAAATTATTAAAAATTGTACGCTTTTAAACATCTTAAATTAAGCTTCAAAATAAAAGGAAGAAACCTTTGAAAAACACTTGCCGTTTTTTGGAAATAAAAAAAAAAGTTTATGAATTATGAATCCAAATTCGGAATCGAAAGATCTTATTTTTGTTTTTCATAATCTTCACTTGTCATTTTCCAATAAGATTCTATTTTCGCCCGGAAAAAGTTACTTTTATTATCTAAGAACTTGGAAATAGAAACTGGTATAAAATCGATTAAGATGAATTGTGATGATTTTTTCTCCCAAAAACAAAGATTTCTGTAACCAAAATAGTTTAGTTTATTTATAAATACAAGAAAAGAAGAAAATAATTAGAATCATATATCCCAAAGAAGTCAATTTGGTTCTATGATTTCGATGGAAGCAATCATGTTGGCCTAGTGTTTCTAGAACATCGATAGCTAAGACTTGCGATAACAAAACACACTCGAAAGCATCGATAGTTATCATTGTTTCCAACAAGGCAAAATTAAAATGGTCTGCAAATATAAATTTCTCCTCAAAACATTTTTTGTGTTCAGTTTATTACTCATTGAAACTTTTAATTTGAGACCCATACAAATATAAGTAAAACAATTTTGAATTTATTTTCTTTTATTCCTCAAATTATTACTCCGGAAATCGCTAGAAATATCCCAGCAACGTATACAAATTTTTTTTTTAAAAATTGAGTCTAAATTTGGTCACGAAATTAAGACGTAAATCGCAGCGTATAAATGCACCAATGGTACACCAAAACTATTCAAAAGACGTACTCAATAGTTTTTTAAACGTGAGGCTGGTTTTGTCTGTCCACTCGGAGGAAATTGTTCGATAAAACGACGTTGGGGCTAAGTCATGTACATGTTAAATGCAACAACAACTAATCCCCTTTGGGCTTAGCTAAGTGAACAGAAGTCTCAGGGCTTAACTTAAGCACGGAGAAAAACTTTGTTATCGGCGTGAATATCATACTTGTTATCGATAGTTTGAATGAAAACTCCATTTTTTTCTGTGATGGAAGCGTCGCTAATCCCCAATGAAATTTCTGTCAACTAAATCAATCTGGGCTTTCAAACAAACACGGTTATTGAAGTTATGTTATATCGATAACTGTCGAAATAAAATCGAAAGTGTTTAACTGATTGGCCCTCCACAAATATTTCACTTCTTTTTTTTTTCTGTTATCATCTGCATCTTTTCCTTCAAAGACATTTGCCAATATTCTCCTTTTCTTTTATTGTGAGTTCAAACGTGATGAAAGTAGTTATTGTAAATTTCAATTCCAAAAATGAAAATCGATGTTTTCTTTTTTTCGATAAATAAACTCGATTGTTTCTTTTGGTTGTTTGTGGGCGCAAAAATCATTATTTCTTTAAGTTTTTTGTAACATTTACTTAGAAAGTCTGAGCATTGCAAATGTGACACTTTCTTGTTGTGGATTAGTTTAAATTGTAAATTATTTAAAACTTAGTTAGTGATTAAATAAACTGTGAGGGTGAGTCTCGTCAAGGCTTCATTCAGACAAGAAGTATTGATTCAAGTTTTTGTATTTTTGAGAGAATAGATGAAGCTTTAACTTCCCATTATTATAAATACGCATTTTACTAATTATAAAATCACCAAAATTCTACTTTTTGCAAAAAAAGTACTAAACAATTAAAAGCATGTATGTATGCAAGTACCTAAGTACCTGAATTGACACTATTTGCTTTTTCGATAAATCAGCACTCTTTAAACTGAAAAGTTTAACATACACATGTTTTTTTTTAATTTCGTTTTTCATCTATTACAATTTTCTTTAAATTTCATTAGCAAGCCAAAATTTCACATTTTCTTAAAGGTTCTCAAACTTTCACATTACACAATGGGTGCTTTCATAAATGCATGGTTGCTTTGTTTATATGCGATCAATTGCAATCATATTAACTTCATACAAAATATTTGCGCATGTGTTTTACGCTGCATTTATGAACACTTTTTCTGATTTGCGTCATATTTCATAGGTCATAGGGAAAGAATTTGACAGATGGAACAATAAATAAAAGGAAATCGTTTATACTTTATACCTATCTCTTTCTTTAATAAAGAAATTCAGATTGTGTGTGATTTTAAATAGTTGCACATTTGCGCTGCAAATATTTGCGGTTTGCTTCTATGAAAATCTGACATTTATCATTTGCATTTATTAAAGTTATGTATTTACCAGACTTTCGCAACCATGCATTTATGAAAGCACCCAATGTTTTTTAGTGACACAGAAAATAATTGGGTGGCGTTTTTTATGTTTTATTTTGAATAAGGTTAATATTAACACCCCTATTTATAAAAAAGCCTTGTTATTCACAAATTTACATAGATTTTGTTCAAAGTTAATTTACGAATTAAAATTTCTTATTAATAACAAAATAAACTGCTTATTCACGTTTAGTACCACATCTTTGTGAAAATTTACTACAGTCAACCAGCCATCTGCTGTGAATATTAAAAATAAATTTCGATATTATTTCTTTAAAATTGCTAAAAAATAAAAATATCGATCTATATTTTTCAAATTTGTTTGCCCTCCTATTATATGTATATGTAGAATTAACCTTTAGGTGAAAGAGTTATGTATGACAACCCTGGAACAGATGGCTCATCAACAATTTCGTTTTCAAAATTTACACTGTCACATCACATCATCCATTTTGGAAATGGACGAGACCAAAGGCATACCAATTTATAACAGTTATAAAAAGTTTTTTTGCCATTAAAAGTGGGTGTACCTTAGCGTGCTTCGCGCGACTTGTAAAAGAACTCTGGGTGGCTGAACGAAGTATGGCCACCGGTGAAGGGCCCTGGCCCTGCAGGGCCTCATAAACAGTATTTTTATAAACCAAAGCTGTTATAATTGGCATGTCTAGAGTCACTTCTTTTGGAAATACATACATAAGTTGTAAGCTATCCAAGTTTTTTGCCAAGCGGTTAGAGAAGGTTTTTTGCAATCAAAAATAATAATACAGTGGAAGTGTGTGAAAGTGTCACTTTGGACTCAAACAATCTGTCAGTGTCAAAATAATATGTAATTTTAATAAAATCCGATAGATGGCCTAGAGCTTAATTGGAAAAGTGACTTTTCAAAAGGGGCTATTTATGTACATAAAATTATGTAGAAATTCGCGATTTAATTTTTGGTTTTATTTTATTTCCAAGGGACAACGTTTTGTGTGAAATTAGAAATTAGAAATTGAGAACTAGAACAGAGAAAAGCAGAATATCAGAAATGTGATAGAATAAGATGGAATAGAATTGAGTACCTTTGTGCACCTGATTCAGGTTCAAACATTTTTGAATTGTAAATTATTGCTTGCAAAATTGAAAATCTAAGAACGAGGTGCTTACATGATGACTTTGAACCAATTTTTAAAAATTAATAAACTAACCAATAACTACTTTTGTGAACAATTAATAATCCTTTTCATCGAATATCCCAAATATGAGGTGCTAATGAAATGTACCTAACTCTTTTCAAAAATTTGTAGCATATGTCAAATAAATCAAATCAGCGGATGCTTTGACACTTCTCACTCACTTATCGAATTTTCCATTGATAAAATAAATCAATTTATTTTTTGATTTGGATCTGTCAAAAAGCTGATGTTGACAAATTTTGCTTTACACTGGGCAAAACAACTTGATTTATTTATGACTTATGGGGTTTTCCTTTGGGCAAAATAAATTGATTTATATTTGATTTAAAATCAATTTTGCATATCTATATTTTTTGGTAGATTTACCTCAACACAATTTACAGCTGTCAGTTGGAAAATATGTATTTTGATTTGTTTAATTTATTTCGTATTGTGTTGAAAATATGTGATGAATAATCGCTTCTGTAATAAATGAAATCAATTTTAAATTAATCGGTAAGTTCATCAAGCTTATCGTTTTCTTCTAAAAGTGCATCAAGGGATGAACATTTTTTTGAAATATTGACACAGAAAGGAAACTAATTCACAAATTCATTGACAAAAACAGATCACATTGAAATATTACTCCATTCGCAACGAAAAACAATTTTTAGATTGAAATACAAATTTACCAATGGAAAACGTCGCCATTACTCCACCTCAAAAGGAGGCGTAGAAAATATTTTACTAAATTGTTCTAATCAAATTCAAGGGAACATACAATTATTGCTGTACAGAACAGATAGGAAAAACCAAGGTCCAGTTTTTCAGTACATGAGTTAAAGTGGAGTTAAATCAGAGTAAGTTCAAAAGTAGTTTTTCAGTGGAGTCTTAAATTTAACCTAGTTGTCAAAAATTCATCGAAATCGAAGTGTGGTTAAGAAATCAATGTTTCGCTATAGAATTTGAGATGACACCACTATGAAAATCACCCTTTCCACAGTGTTGTACCGCGATTTTTGACAACAATCCTTCAGAAATAACTATTCAGCTAATCCAGAGTTAACTCACCAAACTTGTTGAGTTAACTCAGGATACAAATTGACTGAGAAACATGCTTCATGAGTTAACTTGGGTTTAACCCCGAAACTGAACAATCTCGCACTGAAAAACTGGACTAAGTGTCTATTTATTAACCCTTTCGAAAAGTCACTATTCATCTGCAGTGTGACAATTGGAATCTCATATTTTTGAAAAAATAAACACCTAACAATCGTCATTCGACGCATAATTTCAAATTTATTTGCGTGTCGTCTGAAGCGAAAATGTTTTAATTTGTTTTTGAAAAGTGCAAATTTTATTGCGTGAATAAGAGATTCAAAGTATAAAAATATGTTTTTATTATTATTTTTTTTCAAAAATTCATTAATTTTAATATTATTTAATTTTCTTTTATAAAATCCTACGGTATTTCATAATTTTCATTTTGTCTAATTTTATTTAATTTGCTTAAAATTTTAAAACTTTTATGATTTTTTACTATGCACGTTTAATTTCTACCATTTTTAATATTAAAAAGAAACTAATAATTATTATATACATATTATTTTATTTATTTTTTTTTTCAAATAAAAATAATAACATGTACGGACTTTTGCACAAGAAATCCCTGAAAGTCGTGTAACAAAAACATTTAATGGATTTGAATTTTTCCAAAAACACAAATAAAAAAACAATAAATGAAATTTCTAAATTGATCATCAGAAATCAAAGAATATTTAAATTGAACAATACAACAAAACAAAAATAAATAATTACAAAATTGTAGTGTCTGAGGTAAAGCAATAGTGTTTTTGTATAATGGTAAATATTATATAAATAGAATATTGAGGATCTAAGCCTGAACATTTTATTTAAGAAAAAAACAAAATGTATAGGATAATTGAAAGAAATTACAACAATATGCTTTAAATATTTATATAGTACGGCAGGAAGGTGTATTAACAACAGCAGTGGAAGGAAGAAAATATTAAAAAATATTTTCACAAATTCATCAATAGTTTTTTTTTTTTAATTTTAATTTTTTATCAATTGAAAGCATTTGAAAAATTTAACAACGGAAACCCATAGAAAAAGGACACAAAACTATCAGTGTGTGTGGGTGTGTGTGTTCGTGTGTGTATAAGTTTTCTGGGAAAAGTGTATTTAATTTAGATACATAAGTTTATTTATTATTATTCTGTGTATAGATTAAGCAAATAATTAGCAATCATTTCAAAACTTTCAGTTAAACCAACGGATTCAATTTAAGTGTGTGTGTGTCAATCTGGTAACTAATCAGAGTTAAATAAAAACTAATGCAAAAAAAAAAAATAAAATAAATATCACAAAATATTTAGTTTTGCTTAAATTGTGGGTGAAAGCTTAATATTATTTTAAAATTGTTGGTATCGAGTTTTGCCTGTGTTCAAATTGTTTATTTTTGTCCGAGTGAAAATTTTGTATTACATATTTCAAGCTTTAAGTTTGTGGAAATTGTATTATTGGTTTTTTTTTTTTTTTGTTGGATTATTATAATTTTTATAAAATTTGTATTGGCTTATAATACCTCTTCGTTGTCCAAGCCAAGCTGTAAAATATTTTTAATTTAAAAATTTTGGATTATTTTTTTGTTGTTAGACATTCATTGAAAATGTGATTTTCTGTGTGTGTGTGTGTGTGCTTATCTATATTTATGAATATTTAGATAAAATTTTCTTGAATTTTTCCCTAAAGTCTTAACACTCATAAAAAAGTCGCTATAGTTTTTCTTTCAGATATAAACATATACGGAGTATGTATTTATTTTGTCAATTTTCACTGAAATTTGAAGTGGCCTTAATGCAATGAATATCAAAAAGAGTACAATACAATTTTATATTAGGTACTGAAGTAATAAGAGGGGAAGAAGAACTGAAATATGTAGAATAAAGAATGTTGAAAGTTAATTAAGTAGGCGGTTGATTTCAAAAGAATAATGTCAATTTGTTAATTGCACAAATATGTTATTCACTGCATTAAAATAAATATCAAATAATTTGTATTCTACTTTGGAATTAAAAATTATTACAAAATAAAAACTAAACACATATATGTAACAAAAAAACATAAAAAAAACCTTCTACGACATTGATGTTTAAAACATTTTAAAATTAAATTTATGAACTATAAAGAAATTATATAACGTAGTTGACAAATAAATTTATAAAAAAATTAACTAAGGACTAAACACGGGCACCACTTCAAATCTCTCTCAACTATTTTTTTCTAAATAAAATAAATTTTAAATACATATTTTATTAATGAGAATAAAATAAATCAAAATGCGAAAACTTAATTTTTAATTAACAAAAAAAAAAAAAATTCATACTTCCAAAGTAAATATGTAATCATATTTTGAAAATATGTATGAATAGAAAAAAATACGCTTAAGTCCCTGATATATTAAAATGAAATAAACAAAATACAGTAATCATGCAATAAGTTTTGAATATTTTCAATAATTATACTAAGATTTAAATTTTCAAAATAAAAAAAATTGAAGTTAAACTATGAAAAAATTCAAATGTTATAAAGTTGAAATATAAAAATGTTAAGTTCTCTGATATTATTTAGTGAAAAAAAAAAATAGAAAAGATTGTGTTTTTATAAAGTAGTTTTCTTAATAGCTTGCAAATCAAAGTTAATTAAAATTTCTTTGATATGGCAATACAATAAAATTTATTTTTTTTTGTTTTACAAAAATCTTAAAAATAATGTTTGTAAAATACTTACATTATCTAGGTGCTCCTTATTATTACCATTCAATTCAAAAGAAGAATATCTTCTTGTATTTTTAAGCATTTTAAAAAATTATTTATAAAATTAAAATTAGTGCATCACTAATCCGATTATTATTAATTCATGTCCAAAACAGTTAACTAAATGGAATGAACAGACTCGTGACGGATTTTCAGATCATGAGCTTTATATCTCTCTTCAGGTAGTTTGGCGAATATCGAGCAAAATCCCCCCTCACCTTTTTTGAAAGTCGTCCAATTCATCGAAGATAGCATATCCCTTCTTGAAGGCCTTTGTTAGACTTATTTGTAAACATTTTCCATCGATTGTTTTACTAACAATTGGTTGTTAAAACCTATTCTAAAGTGCGTAGTATGTTCATGTATGAAAAAGGTAAGACAAGTTTCTAGTAACGAATTGAAAAGTTATCTTGATCATATTGCAAAGTTCAGTAAAATTCATTACTTTATTCGAAATTACTATATTTCTGGTATGTCAATAAATAAATTGGGAAATATTAATAGAACTTTGGAAATGTATTTATAAATGAGAAGATATCCAACTTTTTATACAATGACGAGCTCGACAACTGTTCAGGAGATTTATTATAATTCCGACTGTATTTATAAATGTTCTTCATTAAACTGATTTTGTAAGGCCTTTTCTTAAATTATTTATGACTTGCCACATTAGGGCACAGTTTTTCAGTGCCAGATTAAAGTTAAACCCGAGCTAACCCAAAAAATTCGGTGAGTTAACACTGGATTAATTGAACTAATCCGTTTGTTGTTTTATCTTTTTATTTTGTTGTTGTTTTTGTAGCCCCTTCGGCATGTATCCACCCATAAAAACTGCTTATTGTATTAACTGTAGATATATTTATTTTCAGAGTTACCTAACTCTAGTTTAACTCACTACTGAAAAACTGACTTTATTTCCGTTCGCAACATGAAATTTAATCTTAATTTAATAATATCGCTCATTCGAAAAATCATGGTGTAATTCTGATTAGATTACAGTGACAAATGACACTGAGTTTAACTGATTCAACCTGGTGGAACGCACCCATTTAAAAATAGTGCTACCAATTTCTATGAACATTTTTGTTTTTTTTTTTTTAAATCATTAACGCAAGCTGGTTTTGCAGCTTCATATCTTTTCACTCTTGATGCATTTAATCTACTTAAGAAAGGTATTAGCTTTTCCATATCATCGATTGCCAATCATAATTGTAAAAAAACTATGCTGCATGTCTTGAACTACAACATAAAGTCTAACTGCTGGAAAGGGTAACCAAGAATTGGAATATATTTTTGGTTGGTATTATTGAAAAAGATTAAAGAAGCATGTTTTGAACTGTTGGCGAAGATGGCCCAATGGACGGAGTGGATTGGCACTAGAAGCAATATTACCTTGATCTATCAATACAATCTGAACAATCTTTAAATCCAGAGAAGAGCTTCTTGGACCACATAGACAACAGATTGTCAGAAAATTCATTTCATTTCTTAGGAATGTGCGCCGTTTTGAAAACAATAAAACATTCTTTGCGGGGAAGATCTTCCTTAACTTGAAGTGAAGCTTTAAAAGTGCCCATAATGATCAGGATGGGACTATGTTATATAAATAGTTATGTTACATCCACCCTTAGATGCCTTAATCGAATTATAAATTACGCTTTTTTAAATAACCTAAATCATTTGCTTTTTTAAATGTTTTTTTACTTTGGAAATAGTATAAAATATTATTAAAAAAAATTATATTGTTTTTCTAGTTTTTCGTACGTAATACTCATTTTTTCTGTATGACGGAAAAAGCCAATGCTATAATTGTGAAGTTATAAACATTATCATAATAGTTCGTTTCTTGAATATTTACTTTACTATTACTACTCGTAAGCGCAAGTCTTTTGAATGACAAATTTTGGATCGTTTTTTAATTTACTGAAAAGTAGTGTAACATTGAGTACAAAATGTTAAGCATTTCATTTACAAAATGGTGCCACTTACAGAGAATTCTTGAAAATTTCTTGTGGTGAACTTCTCAAATAAGAACTCTTATAAGGAAATTTTATTCTATAAATACCACGTGGAAAGATATGCATCAGAAATCATTTAATGTGAATGTAAAGAAGTATACTTAAACTGAAATCATAAGTGGCAACCTTGCCACAAGGTAAACGTCATGTAAAGAAATTGGAAATGTCAAAAGATTTTAGAAAGAATCGGAATTCTAATCAAAATGCGGTCTAAGCAAGACTTAGAAAATTGGTTGAAAAAACGAAAATTTATATGTTCATTGCAACAACAACTAATCCCCTTCGGGCTTAGCTAAGCACAGATAAGAAGAGCACGGAGAAAAACTGTGTTACATATTTATTATCGAAAGTTTGTACCGAAACTCAATTTTATTTCTGTAATGGCGTCGATGATGTTGTTTTTTTCTACCAATTTGCTCGGCTTTAGTTGGCCTTTAAATTAAAAGTGATTAGTTTTGTTTATATAAAGAGAAAAATAAATAATAAATAGTTAAAAATTCAATAAATTTAAAATAATTTTACAGAAAATTTTGAAGATTGTTCAGAAGTATAATTTTTGAAAATCAATTCAATTTGAATTTTTAGTTAACAAAGTACATATTTTGGTTTAAATTGGTTATTGAATTCGAAATAAAAATCGAATTTAAGAAAAAAACTGTTTTAGTTATGATTGCGTTCCTTGGAAATATTGCCAAACTGAATGTTATGATTTCTATAGAATATTTGTCTCATTTGTTATCATTGAACATACACAACACATACATTTATAGGAATATTCCACTAAAGAAAATTCAATTCCAAGAATACTTTTCTAGGAAACAATAACCTTAGAGACATATCCGTTGCTAGATAAATATTTGATTTTTATGAAGTCTGCCTCTGGCTTGAGAGAGAAAACAATACCTACTGAAGATGCTTGTACAACATTTCATGACAAGTGTAAACACATCATAAAGACACCAACGCATTTCTTCTGTTGTTTGATTTTCTGAATTTCATACATATAAAATTTACTTTGCAGAGACTAGTACATAATTAAATTACATGAACATGAAATATTTTTTAAGGTTAAATTGATTTCAAATGGTAGCTCATTATAAAGTTTAAGGATGGGCTCGCACTGAATAGAACAACACCACGTGTTACAGTGTGAAAACCACGTGTGACAGTGTGAAATTAAATTTGAAAGTTCCTCACACAACACCTGACAGTTCACCTCATACAGTTTGACAGTTCATCTAAGATGATTTGACATGCGTGTTTGAAAACAGTGAAAAATTTTAGGACTAGTTCTAAAACCTTCACAAATCACATTTAAGTGCTTGAGGTTATGTTGATTTGCATGCGTTGGATGCCGAATTGAACATTCTTTCGAAAAATGTTGTTATATTTAAATTGAAAAGTCACATGTACATACCTATGTGAAACATAAAAACTGTCAAAATTGGAAACATTAGGCATGTTCAGGGGAATGAGATCTCGAAGACCTCAGCAATGACAGTTACATGAACACGAACAGATTCCTCTGAAAAATATCTAAGTTTTGCTGTCAAAATCGCGAAGAAAAATATTTTGTATTCACTTGCTCACTTTTTGACGGAGAAAAATCTCTGGTTTCTCATTTTCCTTGTCATTGTTTAATTTTCTGTCAAAGAGTTTTTTTTTCTCCAATAAATATTAAAAATCGATTCAGAAATTGAAAACTTATGAGTGATTGCTCAAGTCACTTAACTTAAAATGGAATCCTAATTTAACAGTCCCTAAAATATAAAATTTGTGAAATATGAATAAATAAAAGTATATATAGCCAAGCTGAATCTATGTATGTGACGGGTGTTTTTTTTTTAGAGGTAGAGAACTTTAAGTTGGCAACACTATTTTAACTGGCGGCCATTTTGTCAGCTATTAAGTGATTTATTTTTAGTTTGGTTAATGGTTTGGCATTTCATCATGAATCGACGACGATCACCGGACACGGCCGCGCCGGCGGGGTAGCGTACATTCGGTGAATGGACTTGAAACGAGATTGCTGTTGATTCCGATTTTCACAAGAAAATTTTGTTCAGTGATGAAGCTCATTTTTGGTTGAATGGCTACTCAATTACCAAAACTGCCGTATTTGAAGTGATGATAATCCTCAAGTGTATTTTGAGACACCGTTACACCCACAAAAACTGACTGTTTGGTGTGCTTTATGGTTTGGTTGAATAATTGGTCCGTAATTCTTTAAAAACGATGCTGGCCAGAACGTTACAGTCAATGGTGACCGTTATAGAGCCATGATTACTGACTTTTTCGTTCATTAATTGAACAACCATGATGTGCAGGAGCTGTGGTTTCAACAAGACGGCGCAACATATCACACAGATCCTGCCACAATTGATTTATTGAAGGAAACATTTGGTAACCGCATAGTTTTACGTTACGGACCCGTGAATTGGCCTCCAAGATCGTGCGATTTAACGCCGCTTGACTATTTTCTGTAGGGATATATTAAGTCGCTAGTCTACGCCAAAAGGCCCGAAATGATTCACCACTTGGAGGACAAAATTCGCTGAGTTATTGCCGATATACGGCCACAAATGTTGGAAAAAGTAATCGAAAATTGGACCTCCAGATTTCGACTACGTCTGAGCCAGCTGTGGCGGTCAAATGCCAGAAATCATATTTAAATTATAATGCCAGAAAATTATCTTTTGAATAAAGAACATTTCATGTCAATTTAAAAAAATCATCCTTGTTTTATTCCATTTCAAAGTTCTATACCTCTAAAAAAAAACACCCTTTATATGCAACAAATCAAAAAAAAATATTTTCAACATTACTTGGGTACGTATGTATGTATATATTTATATAGACTCGTATATCTGTATATTTATGGGTATACAATTATGAAGAAGGTATTAAGAAAAAATGTGAATTCATTTCAGACTTGGGAATAAGGAAAATTATCTCATTCGATTAAACGATATCTGGAATGCAAATTTCTTTTTTGCTATGTACCCATACGAACTATATGTTTATACGTGCGAATAAGGGAATATTATTTCCATTTTTTACTGTTCACACAGCAAAAACCAGAACATTCAAATTTTAATCAATACCCATAAAAATTGACATTATACCTACCACCTCATGCTTGGGCTTTATGGATGATAATGTTAAAAGGTCTTTTGGCCACATGGAAATAAGTAGTTAAATTTCTTATGCTGCAAATTATTATTATACCACCGCCACCACCAATCGATAAGAATGGAAATGAAAATGGAATTGAAGCCATCAAGAAGCAAATTGTTATATATAAGTACTTATTCTTTTGAACTTTGAAATTTGTATTATTTGTTATGCTTCATATTAAGTAGGTAGTTTCTACAGCGTGAGGGCGTGAGCCTTAAATAAAAAGGGGTTACAAATGTCAACTGGTTAAAATTTCGATATTTCGGTGTATTGATGTTTTGAAAGTTAAAAGTCGATATTTTTTGTCCGAATAGCAAAATATCGAAATTTTGAAATCTTCGCTTTACGAAAATATCCATCTACATACATGCATTCTCGACTAAGAAGCTGCTTCTTGAACTTACTTTTAGATAAATCTATGGTCAGAGTTAGCTAGCTCTTGTTTAACTTAACACTGAAAAAACCTTTATGTTTGATCAGGTGTGTTTTTTTTCCAATCCCTGATAGATTTTCAACGCCATCACACAAAAAAATGGAGTTTCCATACAAACTATAGATAGAAAGTGTGCAATTTAAGCGGGTAACACAGTTACCTTTACGTAGCGTAGCTAAGTCCGAAAGGGATAAGTTGTAACTGCATTTAACATGTTAATTGATTGGATCCGACGGGCGGCGTTTTTTCCACCAATTGCCTTCGGGCTTGCAACAAAAAAAAAAAAACATACCTTTCGTTTCTTTTAGGTTTTTGTACGCTTTTTAACCTCATCGAGTCGTCAAATTGTCATTGATGAGGACAATGTAAAAAAAAAGTTAATATTGCTCGACTTTTAAAATATCGATTTTTGAAATTCCGAATCTTAAAATATCGATCACTCTAGACATTATGTATAAATCGGCATTTTAAAAATCGATGCAATTTTTGTCGATTCTTATAACTACTCAAATTTTTTGTTGAGATTAAAAAAAATTGACATTGTGGATGTTAATTGTATGAAAAATCATATACATTTTGAAATTCTTAGGGCCAGTTTCACAGTCGACACTTACCGGGATAAGTGGCACTTAAGTGTCCCATATTATGAATGTAAGCTATATTTTATAGCCAGCGTAAGTGGACCTTAAGTCACCAACATCGGAGACTTAAGTGCCAGTTATTCAGGCAACAGTGATATTGAGAATTAATCTTTCACATTCCCCACTTAAGTGTCACTTTTCTGACTGTGAAACTGGCCCTTAATTTTTCACTCTTGAGTGAATTGAGTCCAATTCTATTTTTTTTTAAGTTCGTCAATTCAAGGGACTTAATGTTCATTTTAAGGTCCAGTGCAGGAAAATTAGACAAAAAATGACAGTTAAAATCTGTCATTTTTTGTTTAAGCCTCCAGATAAAAGCTGAATTTTAAATTAGAGAGTTTTATTTTTATGTCTTAGGCAATTTTTAAATATGTATTGCACAAAATTTGGACAAGGGCTTAAGTTTTAAGCAGGGTTAAATAGATTTTTTTTTTTTCAAAAAATCTCAAGAAATATTTGTAAAATGATTGTACCTTGTGTCGCACAGAAGAAAACTATAGACAATTGTAGAATTATATAAATGTAGAATTTAAACTGCTCTCAGAATATCAGTTTAAGTAATTAATCCAGATTATTTTGGATAAGGATATAAATATAAGAAATCCAGATTTAAAGTCCATTTATTATCAAAGGGAAGATTAAGTAAGGGTACTTCTTGGAGAGTCATAATCCATAGAGTCCGGACAAAAAATCTATGTGTACAGTCCGCCATTTTGAAAAAAAGTGTAGTGCCAGCATTATTACGATTTTCTTGGCGTCTATAGATTGTAGAGTAAATTTTTTTACTCAATTTTTGTAAAGAAAACATTTCTTCAAAAATTGGTAGAAACGATTTTTCATAAAAGATTTTTTCATCAAAAATTTATTGTAAAAAAATGTCAAATTTCTGAAGCTTTTAACATTTTCCACGCTTCATTTTCATCTGACAGACAAAACAGTTGTTAGTTGAAGTTGTAACATGCTGCTTTATCTTCACGCGTCTGAGGATGTGGCTATGTGGATCTTAAAAATACCCATTAACAAGGTGCTCTTATTATGACGCCTTATAAAGGGTGTTTTTTTAAGAGGTATAGAAATTTAAGTTGGCAGCACTATTTAAACTGGCGGCTATTTTGTCAGCTGTCAAGTGATTTATTTTAAGTTTGGTTTGGCATTTCAACATGAATAGACTGGCGCCTGAACAATAACGCTTCCAAATAGTGCCCAAATGGGCCCAAAACAAGATTGCCGTTGATCCCAATTTGCATAAGCGTATTTTGTTTAGCGATGAAACTCACTTTTGGTTGAATGGATAGATCAATAAACAAAACTGCCGTATTTGGAGTAATGATAATGCTCAAGTGTATTTTGAGACACCGCGTTACATCCACAAAAACTGACTGTTTGGTTCGCTTTATGGTTTGACGGAGTAATTGGTCCGTACTTCTTTAAAACCGATGCTGGCCAGAACGTTACATAGTCAATGGTGAACGCTATAGCGTTATAATTACTGACTTTTTCGTTCATCAATTGAACAACCATGATGTTCAGGAGCTGTGGTTTCAACAAGACGGCCGGCCCGGCGCAACATGTCACACAGCTCGGGCCACAATTGATTTATTGAAGGAAACGTTTGGTAACCGCATAGTTTCACGTTACGGACCCCCAATTCACGGGTCCAAGATAGTGCGATTTAACGCCGCTTGACTATTTTCTGTGGGGATATATGAAGTCGCTTGTCTATACGCCAATAAGCCCGAAACGATTGACCATCACTTGGAGGACAAAATTAGCCGCGTCATTGCCGATAAACGGCCATAAATGTTGGAAAAAAATCATCGAAAATTTGACCTCCAGATTGGTTTTCGTCCGAGCCAGCCGTGGCGGTCATATGCCAGAAATCATATTTAAATTATAATGGCAGAAAATTATCTTTCGAATAAAGTAAATTTCATGTCAATTTAAAAAAATCCTCTTTGATTTATTCCATCTCAAAGTTCTATACCTCTAAAAAAAAACACCCTTTATATCAACGATGAAGACATCAACCTGCTCGTTCTTCTTCTCACAGGTTAATGAAATAAAATTTCTAATATATTTGTCCATAAACTTGGAAGAGGCCAATCTCAGGAATTTCTGAAATTGTGCAGCTATTAGCAACTCCAATATGTTTTGGACAACATAAAGACCTCTAACATTTTTTTTTTAAATTTTCAAATAAAATTCATATGACCACTTGAGCACTTAGGCTAAGTTCACACGACACCTATTCGATTCGATTATTATTTCCGTATACGATTTTATCGAATACCAAACTTTCACATACATACATATACGTATACACGGGATTTTGCCGAATGTGAACAACTTAATACAAAACTCACTGCCGCTGCTCTATTCGATAAAGTGGTAGATATGGAATACGAGATGAATACCTCCATCTGAACCACACCTTAAGCTATAAGAGTTTATTTAAAAGGAAATTCAAATGTTGAGGATGTTTTTCCACAGGTTAAAGTCAAAAATAACGGGAACATTTGAATGAAACAAGAAAACATAGAATCTATACAAAAATTTTTGTTGACACAATTGTTGTTGTTGCTGCATTTAAATTTTCAATATAAATTTATGGTGTTAATGTTATGGAGCTTATACTGCACGAATGTTCGCACACAAGAAAACTAACGTATATTGAAAACCGTAACGATTTTATATGGACATTGATAAGTTATGTAATTCTGTGAAAGTATATAATTTGCCTCCAAAATAATTTTTGCTTAATAAACCTTGGCTTTTGAAATACCCTGTTTTTTTTCATATTTTCCTAGAATTTTTGTTTTGTCTTTTGAATTGGCTAAAAAATGTCTGATTTTACTAACTAATTAAATGATGGCATTTTTTTTGTCTTGAATTCAATCAAAAATACTAACAAATAAATATGCATCAGAAATGTAGAAAATTTATTAGAACACCACTGCCCAGTTTTTCAGTGGTGAGTTAAACCAGATTTAGATAACTCTAGGAGTAAGGTAACCCACCCTTAGTGACCTAAGGAAGCAGTTTTGCGGTGCAGAATGCATATAGCTAGATCGACTAAAAAAACTCGTCGGATAAAACATCAAAAGCATTTGTTCAGTTAATCCTGAGTTAATTTACCGAATTTGATGAGTTAACTCGGGGATTTAACTTTAGTCTCGCTCTGAAAAACTGGACCTGAATATATGTAGGTACTTTTTACTTAAGATAACTAAGATTAAAATTTATATTTTGTTTAAGAAATATAAGTTATAACTTCTTTCTATATTTTTTTGTAATTAGCTTTGATTTGATTTTGCTAATGATTAGCATTTATATAGTTTTTTGTATAAATTGTTTTTCTATATGAGAATTTATATAACAAAAAAATCTATGATATGATATTTTCGCGAAGGTACTTATTTATTTCTAAAAATATTCTCCACAAACTATACTTTCTAAAAACACAATCCTAAAAATATGCTACAAATAAATGTATAAATTAAGCTTTTTTTATTAATTTTTTTTGTTTTTTGTATCTATATGAAAACTAAATTTTATTTAAAAATTAAAAAAAAACTCATTGATTCACAATATCAAAAAAAATATCCATATATCTTATGTAATATATATATTTCATATAAAAGTTATCATTATATTATATTTGTCAAAAAAAAAAAAAAAATTATTAAAAACTAAATAAATAAAATAAAAATTAAAACAAAAATCAGACTTACCTCATCAGTATCGCTACCAACTAATAATAAATCAAAGGGTATCGCGGCTACCAAATCGATTAGAAACCATCCACTTAAATAGTTAACCGCTATCCGTCCAGGATGTGATACAACTTCGTCCTGGCCATTTACGAATGTTGTGCGAAAATTTATTAATATATCTATCACAAATGTTACATCCACTGTAAATGGAAATTAAGAAAAGAAAAATATTGTTGTTGTTTCTCTTTCTTTGCAACCATTTTTTTTTTTTAAGTTTTTTGTTTGTTGTTGTTATTGTTGTTTATTATTGGGCACACAAATTTATTTTTTTTTTTTTTAATGATGATTTTCAATAAAATATTATTGATTTATTGCAGGAATTTTTTGTTGTTGTTCTTATTGTGATTGTTGTTGTGTGGTTGTGTGTATATTAAGTTAAAATATTATATATTTAATTGTTTTTTTTTTTTTAAATGTAGGTAGTTTATATTATTAAATGTAAAAAGTTGAGTAGTATATTGTGTATGGTTGGTTTTTTTTTTTTTGCATTTTATTTAGCTAATAAAATATTATTTGCTTTGCGTAACAAATTGCATTAGATATATAATAACATTTAAGCATAACTATATTCTTTTTTTTTTTTCTGAAAGGCATTCTATGGGTTTGCAGCGATTCAGCAAAATGAACAATGTAAAAATATTGAAAAAAAGTAAAAAAAAAGGAAAAATGATTATTTGAAAAAAAAAAAAATTAACAAACATCGAAACATTTAAGTTAATAGTTTTATTAAAATATTTTTGTTAAAAATATTCTATTACATTCGTTCTATTTTAATTTATGACATTATTTTAAATAAATTTAAATAAAAAAAGAATTCTAATCAATTACAAGAAAAGATGCTGAGGGATCTGAAAAAGAGAAAATTCTTTTTCGCATATTGATGATGATGCTAATCAGATTATTTTATTTAATTAGTGAAACTCGTGTATACCATCATGTGAGAGTTCAAGAAGCCGGCGGCATATTGACGGATTATCAAAATAATTTTATAATTATTCCGAAATACATACTCTCTGTTGGAAAGGATATTTTTTTTTGTGTACTCTTGCACGCTCGATGAGAGTTGATTAATTATTATGCTGAGATCGATGTTGATATATCCGACAAGAAATAAATTAAACTTTATTCTCTGGGTGTAGGGGGGAATTTTCGGTATCGAATTAAGAAGTCAAGGATACAATTATTACGTCGTCGTCGAGTTGAAGAAGACTTTCTCATTCTACTTAAGTCTGGTATGGGAGAGATTCTTAAAACATATATTGCAGTCGATTAATGCTGATTGAAGTGTCATCTAGAAGGCTTACGTCCTTATAAAATATTCAAAAGGAGGTTCAACATAACAAAAAAAATAATAAAAAAAAATTACAAATTATACGTTTTTATCGAAAGAAATTATATAGGTATCATTAAATGTGATATAAATGTTGTATTGGTTTTGGTGCAAAATAAATAATAAATCTGGTAATGTGTATTGGAGCTTAAAATCATTCTGTTAAATAGAGAGACTTTGACACAAAAAAAAAAAATCTTCAACATTCTCCATCAATGCCAAATAAACGTATAAAGAATGGTAATTCTCGAACAAAAATCAATTTAAATTCCCTTTGCATTAAATCTCACTCTCATCACAAAATAGAAGTCCTGCCTTGATCATTGTATGTATGTAGAATACTAACACCTTGTTTACATATGCAGCACACAGAGGGAAGAGGCAAAACGTGATTTTTTTTACTCAATGTGAAAGAATACTTGTTTCATGATTGGAAGCATACAACCATCGAAATTTTGTATTTTTTTTTCTACATTTGAAATTCGAAGCTAAGAATTGATTTCATTTGAAATTTAATTCATTCATTAAATAAATATTGATTTTTTTTTTTGGTTGAATATTTTCAGCAAAAGAACAATTATTATTAACGTTGCTATTGGAAAAGTCTCTAAATAAACATATCGTCGGGCTGGAAGAATTCCGTCTATTCAACAAACTTAATTTGACAGGAGGTGTTTCAAAATGTTCAAGGAGGAGGACTAACCTCACCGAGTGATTTGTTCAAAAAAAAAAAAAAGAATTTTCTTTAAAAAAACGTACTTCAATAATTCAAATCCCACAATCATGGAAATTATCGTAAAAGGTGTGGAGACTTCGGTTTGCAAAAACTCATCTGAATACATGAAAAAATACCACACACCTGTATAAAAATCGCCTTAAAAAGTGTTACTAAAGGGTGTTTTTGATGTGTAAACATCTATGCTGGCGGTAGAGTGAAAAAAACGTGAACGTTCGTGTGCAACGTTACGTCGTGCGTGCAACGTTACGGTGTTGCAACGTTACGATCTGCATACTAGGATGGGTGCGTTCAGTGAAAAAAATCTTAAGATCCCCTTCAAGCAAAACCAAGTCCTTTTTGCATCCGCCCACGTTGATGTTTACACATATTAACCGCGAGTCCCGGCACTCACACAATTTTTTTTTTAGACGGGTGGTTTTCAATCTGGCAATACTTTTTTCGGAGTTGGTCTTTTTTGACAGTTGTCACTTGATGTATGCTTAGTTTGGTTTGCCATTTTATAATAAATAGACTTATTCCTGAACAACGTTTGCAAATCGTGCCCAAATGGGCCCAAAACAAGATTGCCGTTGATCCCAATTTCATAAGTGAATTTCGTTTGGCGAAGAAGCACATTTTTGGTTGATTAGGTACTTAAATAAGCAAAATTGTCGTATTTGGAGTGATCATAATCCACAAGCCATTGTTGAAACGCCACCGTTACAGCCTCAAAAAGCAACTGTTTGATGTGCTCTATATGGGCAGAGGGAATCATTGGTTCATACTTCTTCAAAAATGAAGCCGGCCATAATGTTACAGTCAATGGGGGACGCTATAGAGCCATGATTAATGACTTTTTCGTGCCTGAATTGGAGGATGTTGATGTGGACGACCTTTGGTTCCAACAAGATGGCGCTACATGCCATACAGCCAACGAAACAATCAATTTATTGAAGGAAACTTTTGGTGAGCGCATTATCTCTCGTCGTGGGCCTGTGGCGCGGGTTGGGCCTCTAAAATCGTTCGATTTAACACCGCAGGTCTATTTTTTGTGGGGTTATGTGAAGTTATCTACGCAGATAAGCCCAAAACGATTGACGCCTTGTAAGAGAATATTCGGTGCGTTATTGCTGAATTACGTCCCCAATTGCAGCAAAAAGTGGTCGAAGATTGGGCCTATCGGCTGGAATTTATTCGAGCCAGCCGCGGCGGCTACTTGCCCCAAATCATTTTTAAAACATAATGGCAAACCCTTATCTTTATAATAAAACTAAATTCTTGGCCATGACATTAAATTATATGCGTTTTATTACTTCTTGAAATATACCCCTCTAAAAAAAAACACCTTTTAGAATGTTGCATCATTTCCGGCTACTGTCTACTTAAGCGTGTATAATATTGGATTTCTGAATAAATTAAACTGAAATTTTTGATAAAATATAAAACTACGATGAAAAGACGAATAAAGTAGGATCGTAATTCTGTCTGTATATGTGTAAAGGTAAAAATTGAAATAGCTTACTTTAAACTTAACACCTTTAGCATTTTGTGATTATTTACCACAGGGTTGCAAAAGAATGCAATCTTTCATGAATGCAGTCTTTAAAAATTATTCATTGAATTCAATTAAAAGATTGCATTCATTTAATTCACTTTGAGACTTCGATTTTAAATTATGCAATCTCCACAATTCATTTGTCGTCAAAAAGATTGCAATCATTTTGTTTCCCATTCAATTTAAAGCAATCAAATGAATGCAATCTTACGGAAATTCGTGCATTCTTTGCAGTTTTTTTACATTCCTTAGATTGAAGAAGTAATGCATAATTTACTATTACACTGACATTATTTAAGATAAAATGCGTACCGAGTTAAAGGTGCTAACAAAATATATTTTGTTTTTATTAATAAGAAAATTGGTGAAAATTTGGCAATGCAATGTTATTTAAAATAACTTAAAAGTACCAATTTCTGAATTTGAAACAAAATAGACTGAGTCAACAACGAGATATAACTACGGGAATTATCAGAAACTAAGAAAAAAATATACACGAAGTCAATCTGCACAAAAAAATTATTTGTCACAGAGCAAATGGGTGTTTTTGATGTGCAAACATGCAAACATCTATGCTAGCGGTAGAGTGAAAAATAACGTGAACGTTCGTGTGCAACCTTACGGTGTGCAACGTTACGATCTGCATACTAGGATGGGTGCGTTCAGTAAAAAAAAAATCTTAAGATCCATTTCAAGCAAAAACAAGTCCGTTTTGGATCCGCGCACGTAGATATTTACACATATTAACCGTGAGTCCCGGCACTCACACAATTTTTTTTTTAAGAGGTATAGAACTTCAAGTTGGCAACACTATTTTAACTGGCGGCCATTTTATCAGCTGCCAAGTGATTTACTTTAAGTTTTGTTTGCCATTTCAACATAAATGGACTGACGCCTGAACAACTCTTCCAAATTGTGCCCAAATGGGCCCAAAACAAGATTTCCGTTGATGCCAATTTTCATAAGCGATTTTTTTTTTGAGCGATGAAGCTCACTTTTGATTGAATGGATACGTCAATAAACAAAACGGCCGTATTTGGAGTGATGATCATCCTCAAGTGTATGTTGAGACACCGTTACATCAACAAAAAATGACTGTTTGGTGTGCTTTATGGTTTGGTTGAATAATTGGTCCGTAATTCTTTAAAAACGATGCTGGCCAGAACGTTACAGTCAATGGTGACCGCTATAGAGCCATGATTACTGACTTTTTCGTTCATTAATTGAACAACCATGATGTGCAGGAGCTGTGGTTTCAACAAGACGGCGCAACATATCACACAGCTCGTGCCACAATTGATTAATTGAAGGAAACATTTGGTAACCGCATAGTTTTACGAAACGATTGACTACTTGGAGGACAACATTCGCCGCGTTATTGCTGATATACGGCCACAAATGTTAGAAAAAACTCATCGAAAATTGGACCTCCAGATTTCGACTACGTCTGAGCCAGCTGTGGCGATCATATGCCAAAAATCATATTTAAATTATTATGCCAGAAAATTATCTTTCGAATAAAGTAAATTTCATGTCAATTTTAAAAAATCATCTATATTTTATTCCATTTCAAAGTTCTATACCTCTAAAAAAAAAAACACCCTTTATAATAAGTCAACATAAACCACCATTGTAATCTCTTTATTTTTTTGTTAAGCACGTGACAGATTTCACACATAGGTAAGCTAGCCAATTCGAATACTTGTCTAAATTGGATTACTAAATACTTTAATTTATGTAAATTACGCTGACTCTTTACTTAGTGTCATTCGATATCATCGCCGTTATCTGGGGGGTCATTCCGTAATTTTTAAAACGTTAATCGTCTAAACGATAATCGTGCACGATATCGTCATCAATTTGCTTCACGTAACACAATCACTATCGTCTCGACAATCGTTTATTATAAATCACAGTTTGAGAAGGATTGACTTTTCAATCATTGTCATAAATGACAATTCTGTAATTTATTTTTGTCAGTAACGCCTAAAAAATATCAATTTTTATTTAGAAGGAGTGAAGAAAAGTGCGGGCAAAACGTGAAGTCGCCTAAACAAATCGGTTATCCACCTATCCTTCAAACTACATATAATTAATTATAGGGTTTTCAATTGCAGCGGGCAGATTTTGACGGTGACATCTATTAAATCTTTTGTTTATTATTTACTGATGCCAAATCATCATGGCAAGTTACACGATTGAACGACACGTCCAATTGAAAGAACTTTAATATAAACATCTTTTAGGCAACGATACGTGCGTTGCGCCCATTTTAAGGTTTACATGGTTGTATTTCCATGTCTATAATCGAAAGTTTGGTGCCCAAACTTGAGTCCACCAATTCAGTGGACAATCAGCCAACCCCTTTTCGTCAACGAAACCCAGGATCAACCGAAAACATCTACGCGCCCTTATTGAAAAACCCTACATATGATAAAATGCATAAATTGTTTCGAAAAACAAACAAGACGACGCAAGACGATAGCTAAATAGGTATCGTTCAAACCGTAACGATTTAACGATAACGTTTTGACGATTTTTGAGTTACGGAGAGCAAATTTTCGATCGTCAAGACGATATCGTCCAGTCGATAGTGATTATCGCTTTTACGTGAAGCAAAGCTATCGTCAAAACGATATCGTGTGGCGATAATCGAATTACGGAATGACCCCCCTGATCAATTTATTATACTTTTTGTGTAATTTATATAACCTCGAAATTCGGGGATGATTTTAAACAATAAAATAAAATGTACGCTTGGGCTCACTTTTTTCATTCAAGGCTTTCATTAATTAAAGCATTGAATGTTGTACACTTTAAAGGATGCATTTTATTGTAAATATATTGAATTGATATCATCAACCAGAAAGTGTGAAAATTGTCAAAATTTATACTTTATATTTTCAATAATGTTCTCTTAACATACCAAAAGTCCTCCATGGGAAGTTTGATCAAAATTATTGAATCTCTTAAAAAAGTAAGACAGCAATTTTATTTTCAATTAAAATGCATTATTTCCAAAAAATATTTTCCTTGTTTTCAATTCGCAAAAAACCGATGGTAAACGAAATAAAAATAAACTCTGTTGCTTATTCATATTTTTTTTTTGCATGTATTAGTTCCCTACCTATCAAATTGAAACACGCAATATGATACGTTGGTATATGTATGTCTTTTTGTATGCATACATTTTATTTTTCATTGAAACCAAATTTATGTGCATTTTCAAAATGTTTATGTTTTTCTTTTTATTGAATTTCATTATTAGAATACCATGACCAGAATGCGGTTAAATCCTTATGGTAAATTTGCATATGGCAACATGTTATATTACAAACATATTAACATTAACTCGCAGCTTGCTGACTAACCGCATATATGTACGTCAAAAAATTACATGACTTTTGTGACTTATATAGCCATACAAAATCATATACATATGGTGAATATTTAAAAAGTAATTAAATGTATTTCACGGTTGTTTTCTTCTTAATGTTGTTTTATAAGTGGATGAAGAATTTGCCATTTTTTAACAGTTGATATATGTCAGTGTCTGTTGCATTTTTTTCTCCCAAGAAGTTTGATACTTTGAACTTTTTAAAATTAAATACATTTCAGCTCAAAAGAAGTAGTGTTTTTGGTATAATTTTAACAGTGTTGACAGGTACACTGTTCTGTATACAGAATACATTTAATTATATAGATAAAAGAGGAGCATCAATTTGAAGGAATTTTAAGTTTCATATCTGTTAGCTTAAGCCTGAATTCTTCGGATACTTATTTTGACAGTTTTTAGAATTTTAATTTAAATTTTAGGAGTCGTTTTCGAAGTAAGATTTTCCTTAAAAGTTTTTAAACACTTGTATGGTATGTACCGTTAGTTTTGAATCTTCATGGTTTCAGGAAATATTAAGTTGAAACTGTGATACAATGTTTTCGTGGCTGAGGTAAGCTCGTATGGAAGTATGGATACTGGGGTTTTCAGAGCTTGAAACTCTATTTCTTTGTTACAAAGTTTTAAGAAATAAAGGAAAAATAAATCAAGCCTATTATTTATAGCATCTGCTAGGTCACAATTTGCTTTAAATCCATTAAGAAGAAAAACGTGTTTTTGAGACACTCCACCAATTGCTCTAAGACTCTGTTGACAAAGCTTTCCAAGAGCCAGCTATCTTGTGAAAAATAGTTTTAATATTTTATAATTTTTCACATGGAAATATGTATTCCTGAAATTGAACTACATTCAGAGAGCTGTAGGAATAATGAAAATGATTGATTTGAAGTTTTTGTATACAAGAGTAGTTCAAGAAAAAAAAGGAGAACCTTGTCCAATGAGTCACTTGAAGAGGAGCATAAAAGAACTAAACGGTCGGAGATTCTAATGGAAACCTAGGGTTCGGACTTCTGATTCAAAATTTCGAAGCAAATGTGGAAACAAAGCGAAGTAAATCCAAAATTTCCCAAGTAGATTATACGGTTTTTTATTACATTTTTATTAAATTCAATTCCGAAAACTTCCTCTTCACTTCGTGAATTCGAAATGATGTGGATTCATCATTTAAGATATCATTGGAGCTTTTGTAAAAAGGGATATACCTGGACCAGTTTTAAAATTGAAGTTCAAATGCTAATTTTGAATTTGACATTTTGAGTTTATAGGAAACAACAGTGCTGCCCAGCGTTAGAACCTTACTCCAATCGGAGTAAATTTACTCCAATTTGTCATAACTTTTGTTGAGATCTTCTATTTTTTTCCCCAACACTAAAAAAATCACAAATTCTTCAGCAAAACTATATGAAAGGGCTGTGTTGTTCAGTTTTCTAACCAACTCCGGCTCTGAACGTTTAAATTTAAAATTCTATTCAATTCTGAAAGTGAATTTGTGCATGTGATTTATTTTGTTTTTGTGAAAAATACAATTTTTGAAGGTTTTTTCTTTCGTTTCCAAATATACTACAGAAATTTCCTATTTACTCCACTTTTTTTATAAATCTGCTCCGAAATTTTACTACTGAGGTTCTTACCCTGGTGCTGCCTCTTAAAAACGATGTAGTGCATGGTGCATGATCAGTGCTGTCTTTTCATTTATTGATGTGTAAACATCTATGCTGGCGGTAGAGTGAATAAAAAACGCGAACGTTCGTGTGCAACGTTACGTCGTGCAACGTTACGGTGTGCAACGTTACGATCTGCATACTAGGATGGGTGCGTTCAGTGAAAAAAATCTTAAGATCCATTTCAAGCAAAAACAAGTTCGTTTTGGATCCGCGCACATATCAACCGTGAGTTCCAGCACTAACACAATTTTTTTTGATCATCTTTTCACTTGAAAAAATAGAAGCAGATTTTGAAAAACCGAAGTAGGGAAGTAGATTCTATTTTTCCCTGAAATCTGAAGTAAATCTACTTCGATTGAACTGAAGTACGAATCCTGATGGAATTGGAAACCTATTTATAAATAAATAGTAAGCAATAATACTAATACAATAATACTGAAAGTGCTTGCCCTATCCCTACTATGGCCGTGTTTTATTGGTAATTTTATAGCCAGCGCAGTCAAATTTCCCTTGGCAAACAAAAACAAAGAGTGTCGATAAATTAGCCAGTAAAAGAGTGGATATAAAAGTGGATAAATACAGTTAGAACTTTGAAGATGAAGATGGCGCTCTTGAAAAGTATTCATGACTTGAACCTTAATGTTGTTTTTTACTCACAAAATGGATGTGATCTATGATATTTGTAGTTTGGTGGAGACAAAATGGATGTAAACTATGATATTTGTAGCTAACACAGCCTTAAGTTGCTAAAGCGTGTTATTAACACAGCCAAAGCGTTTTATTGGTACTTGATAACTTGATTATTGCTCCAGCTATAAATTACCAATGAAATATAAAACACAGCCCATCCCCATTCCCCAAAAATTGATTACCAAACATTTAGTTAGATTGGTGCCCAAGCGGAGTAAAATGTACATTCACTCAAGCAATGCCTATATCTGTCACCGAAACACCTTATGAAAGGTTTCTTTTCTATTACGAACGACCCGAATACCCGATCTTTCATTCTTTATACACTTGATTGGTATTGGTACCCACACTGGGATGAGAAGGAAGGACGATTTGGTCACTTTCTTCACCTCTTCTTTATGAAATCTGAGGCTATAAGTCAGTGTGAATTAAAAAAAATAAAGTACAAAATTCTATGGAATCTTTAAAATTGCAATTTTGTTAGAGTTAAATGAGTCAAGGTTTGCGTGCACATGCACAGTGGATTATGCAATTTGCTTTATATGAGATCGTATGGGTATACGATTAAGGACTATATTCACATGAGATCGACCAACGACCAACGAATGAACGAATATTCGTCCATTTTGACTTTTCTTTCATATAGCTTTTTTATTCGTCGCGCATGACGACCACCAAGAACACAAAACAAAAAGGGATTTTGAGGTTAGTCGCACGCGAACAATTTGTTCGTTGAAGTGTGGACCGTATGTGGAACCCGAATAGAGTTTGACAATTCGTAACAATCAGATTGCAATTCGCGACGACCAATTTGTTTTCTCAAATTTATCTTATTTTAGCAATTAAAAAGCGGATTTTAGTATCTAAACATTATAATATATTATATTTCTACGATTTTGATTTTTTGAGAATTGGTGAAGAATTTATGTTTACAAATTGTTTTAATTCACATTTATTCGTTCATTCGTCGGTCGTTGGTCGTTCTCATGTGAATAGTCCTTTAGAATGTATGTAGGTGTTGCAAAACTTCGTTACAAAACTTTTATTTTTTTAAAAACATTTTATTGAAAATGAATCAATCAATCTCCGTAAAATTGTTTATCAAAATCGAAAAAAGGTAAAAATAAAATACCAATTTTCGTCATATCTAGGTATTAAAAATAACTAGAGTTTTTTTTTTTTAAAATACCATTAAAATGATTTCAAAAGTAAAATCATTAATCCGTTTTTAAAATATTGATTTTCTAAAAAATGTTTTTTTTTCTTCAATTGAAAAAAAAATTTGTATTTGAAAAACTATATCCACATGCAATATTTTTAAGACTTAAATGGACCCCTTTCACAAAACTTTTGATCGAAATCGGTTAATCCATTAACGAAAAAAGTCAGACGTAAAAAGACGGTTCTATAGCAGATAAGTGTCGTTACCTGCTTACCAAAATGCAATAGCTTTTTATCAAAATCCTTAGAGATAAATTACGTTTTTCATAACGGTTGTATGGCAGGTTCTGTTATTTTTGGAGCCAACAAAATTTCAATTTCCTCCCTATAGGGTATCACTAACACAGCCGTTTGCTGTTACGAAACGTAGGTAAATATTTATGTTTTACCTAAGCGCTTATGTTCTAATTTTTCCTCATCGTAAACTGTCACATAAGATCTTATGCTGAACATAAACTCTTAATTTCATTACAGCAAATGGACCTTAAAGGCTTAAAGTTTGAAATTTCAAGAAAATCGCATCAGTGGTTTAGGCTTTAGGTCGAAGTCTAGATATACAGACAGAATTACAGGATCCACTATTCTCACATTCTCTATCATCGTAATGTTAGGTTTAATCAAAATCCCGAGGTTGGTTTTTCTTACGAATTCTAAACTTGCGCTATATCGCAAGTAAATAGTAGGTAAGAGTAGGATTCTTTAAAATTCATTAGATATCAACAAAAATTTCAAAACTCTTCCATTTTATTTAACCGAATTGGAAAATAAACTTAAGAGCACATTTCCCCTTATATCTCCTATAATTTATATCGAATATGACAAACTTCAACGTTATTGCATGATCAAATATATTTGCTTATCCCGCACTCTAAGCCACACAGTGATGTTAAAGTTTCGTTTCCACCTTAAAGTCCTCAAAGGGCTTTTTCTGTAAAAAGTAATTCCATTTATTTGAGTTAGAATTCAACGTGCCTCCACTTTTTTTTTTTTTTTTTAATGACACCCAATTTAAAATCGCTTGTTGGTGGTGTTGCTTAAAATCCCCTAACAATTTGCACTATATAGAGTTACAATTGTGGAATTTTAATCCTGATCGAAATAAATCTTCCTTCGCTGACACTTTTCAACTGAAAATTTATGTTTTATCATTATTTGTTTTTTGTTGACATCAAGTCCATAAAAAAAGCTGACGAAAGATAAAAATCTATACTCCACTGACAATAAGTTTCTTGAAAAATGAAAAATAATATATAAATCAAGTATAAATTATTATTATTGACAAGTTTGAAGGATGATGAAGAAAAAAGAAAATACAAAACTAATTTAGAAGAAATCCACGGAAATTCTGCATTCTCTAAATTTTATTTTTTGAAATTATTTTGTATTCAACATTTATAATTAAATTTATGAACATTCAAAAAACTTAAGAAAAATAAAAAATAAAAATAAAAAAAAATATTAAATATTGTATATTGTCGATGTTTAACTAAGGAAAATATTGTACAGTTATTGTTTGTTCAAAATAAATATAAACAGGAATAGAAATATGATGTTATATAGGTTTTGTTTTGAGTGCACAAGCACATGCTTTCGTCATATTAAAAAAAAAAGGAAGGAAAAGCTTATGATTTATTATGAATTAAAACGAAAAATGTTGGTGTTTTAGAATAATTTCCATTTGAAAGCATATAGGTAGAAGATAATGGCGAAATTGATGCAAAATTAAGGAATGTTGATAGATACCTAGAATTAGTTATGTATATTGTTAAAATTTGTAGAAATTTCTGGCATAGTTAATCTACAACCTTATAAAGGATGGAGAAATAATTTGTTGAACTTTCTGGCTTCTGCCACATCCCAGAATCCATAATAATCTTCTGGGAATAAATACTCATAAATTCAACCGTAACTTCTAATCCCACACATTAAATATAATTTGTCTGTATATAATCGAAATAGAAGGAAATTATTTTGTGGGAGGTTACATTCCACGAAATTATTGCTAAAGCTTATCTCGCATCTTAATTATGTAACTATATTATTCTGAGATTGTGGATCAATTAATTTCGAAAAGTAAACAAATAGGTAGTCAGAAAACTTATAGAAATAAGAAGCTCTAAAAACATGTTGGACCCCTACCAAGGTAGCTTACAACAACCAATTTTGTAAGGCAAAATAAAATAAACACTTAAATGTGCAGACTGCCTTCCCATAAGATAACTTTTATAATTTGCTCACCCTTCGTATGCCACCACCAACACCACCACCTGTCGAACACATGCCCCAGAGTCTCACAAATATGTATAGATTATGTTCCCATTTAATAAAAAAAAAATTGTGTGAGTGCCGGGACTCACGGTTAATATGTGTAAACATCAACGTGCGCGGATCCAAAACGGACTTGTTTTTGCTTGAAGTGGATCTTAAGATTTTTTTCACTGAACGCACCCATCCTAGTATGCACACCGTAACGTTGCACGACGTAACGTTGCACACGAACGTTCACGTTTCTTTTTCACTCTACCGCTAGCATAGATGTTTACACATCAAAAAAACGAGAGCAAAACTTGGTACACAACCCTTTTGGGGATAATTTAATATTAATACAAATACCGTATAGGAAAGAGTTTCATATGATTTTAACTAAGGAAATACGCCAGTGGTGGTAACCAGGGTGGTAACACAGTGGTAACAGTTTAAATAAATTGAAAGCAGTATTCTTTAGCAGAAAAGTCATTTGGTGTGACAATACTGAGGCTGTAAATTGGGAAGAAGACAAATTGTCAGAGTAAATTGAAAATTCATACGATGGGTGTCAATCAAAGCTGCCTGTATTGTCTACTATACTATATGTACTTCTCTTTCATGATCCATGATTTCATCAGACGTGTGACATCTAACTTTTGTGCTGAATGCCAACTGTCCATGGTATGATGGACAGAATTCTGTATAATACTGAAAACGTTGGAAGCTTATTATACAATTTTAAGAGTCCAACTCGAAGGTATGGAAGTCCATATTATGTAGTTAGAAGAATAAAAGGTTGGATGGAAATAATTGGACAGGAAAATTGCAAGTTCAAAGGTGAAATCAACTAAGATGTCAACAAATATAAGAGTTTTGTATTTTTTGAAATTCAATATCTCAAGAACTGATTGTTGTATTAGAAAGAACTTTAGATTGGCGTAACCTTTCTTATGCGGTTTATAAGCTTCCAAAGAGACAGGATGTGCTTAAGACATCAAATCAAAACAGAGTTCCCCACTAAAATTAAGCTTTGGTGGAATTTTTTCTATTTTTAATTATATACTGGGTTGGATCTGAAGAATGAATTTTGTATTCTTTTTGGTTTTTGGAACCTGGACAAGACTCAGACATATTCCCTTCCCTTGGTGCGATACGCGGTGGTGTGGAATATTGTACATCAAGACACAAAACATACTCTTAAAAAAAAAGTAATACACTCTGTTTTGCTAATAATTGCAACTACAATTAACCAACAATCAACCAACTCCCGTACGTCAACAAAACGCAAGACCTCCCGAAAACATCACCGCTGTCCGTGAGAGTGTGCAGGGGAATCCGCCCAAGGCATAGTCGATTTTGCATCGCTCACAAGAACTCGGCCTTTCGCAGACCACAACTTGGCAAATAAATTTTGCTTCGTGACTTGGAGCTGTACTCGTACAAAATTCAATTGACCCAGGAGCTGAAGGTAAACGACCGCATGGACAAGGAAGTCTGTTGGCTGATTGGGTTCTGGAGCAGTTGGAAATTGACCCTAATTTTCATCGAAAAATCAACTTCAGCGATGAAGGGATGAGGCCCATTTCTGGATGAATGGGTACGTCAACAAACAAAATTGTCGAATTTGGAACGATTACAAACCAAATGAGATCGAAGAGCGTCCAATGTAACCCAAAAAATTCACTGTTTAGTGTGGATTTTGGGCTGGCGGCCGCGGCGCAGCGTCATCGGGCCATATTTCTCTGAGAACGACATAGGTCGATGATTACCAAATTATTTTGGCCTGAATTGGATGATATAGACACCAAAGACATGTGGTTTCAACAAGACGGCGCTACGCGCCACGAGCTATTCGAGGGCATGGTCATCTCACGTGAAGGTGTTGTAAACTGGCCACCAAGATCGTGCGATTTGACGCCGTTAGACTTTTTCTTGTGGGCTTTTCTGAAGTCGCCAACATAACCCATGCCATCGGTCAAATTCACCCTGATTTATGCGCCAGAGTCATGGAAAACTGAACATTTCTGATGCGCGCCACCCAGAGAAACCGCGGCGGACATTTGAACGTTGTTATATTCCATACATAATGTCATCGATAGGCCTTTCTAACGAATACAAAATTCCGATGATATCTCACACATACTTCGTTTTATTTATATTTAAAGATAGGTCGGGCTTAAGGAAAGACTCGCTGTCCAAAGAATTTCAATTTAAAATAAGTTGTAAGGCAAGCAGAACAATAAAAAAAAAAAAATAACAAAATCGAAGGAACAAGAAGACTTATTTCCAGGAAAATTAAGGTTTGTACAAGACTACACAAGTACATAATTATATGAAATTCTTGATTTAAATATTACATTTTCGTTAACTAATTTGATACGAACTACGAGGAAGAAGATTAAATTTCTTATACCTACTATAAAAAGTTACCTCCTTGCTTAAATTTATCGTTGTAAGTTTGTAAATGGTAGAAAATTTCAAAATATTATGGATGCATATTGAAGAGAAGATAATGAAAAATGGTTGAACTTTTTTTTTTATTCAAGTTTATATGAGCCTTAGTGGGATATTAGCCGAATTGTGGAAAACTCCTGAAAAATGTTTTGACACAGTAAAACCTATACCACTACATGGGGACTCATTTTCCTGGGGTTGCATATTTTTAATTGTAAACAACGAATGTCAAAACACTCTTGCAAAAATCTATCAAATTGTATGAATCATGATTCTGAATCTTTCTACATATATATAATTTTTCTTGTTGACTCATAGTTGCTTAGATTTCCTGGTACTGTAGATAAATTAAAAGCATGAAACACATGTATTTAATGGCTGTTCGTGCACCTTAAAAAACTTAATAAATTGGGAGAATAGGTAGGTACCTATACTTTATTTGAACAAATAACACCTTTTACTATGTTTCCACCGAAGGTTTATCTCAATTTAGATTAAATAAAACTATGTAGTGTTTCCACCACACAAAAAGATTAAAAAATAGATTAACTTTGACAGTACCTCTCAAAATGCAAATGTTGTTTCATTTTTTCATATGAAGTTGAAGTGAGATAGAAAGTTTCATGTTTGCCAAAAGAAGCAAGAAAGGTTGGATTTTCCAATGAATGCGTTCAGCGCGACATAAATTGGTACGTAAAACTATTTGCCCTATGAAGATTTCACAAGATTTATTTGAAATCTTCTAGATTTACGAAATAAATTTGTAAAGAAGATTATGGCAAATCTTATCAAATCTCGGTTAAGTGGTCGGTGGAAAGAGCTTAATACAAGCAAAAATTACTTCAAACTCCACTAAGTTTTAATATTTGATGTGTTTAGTCTAGAAAACTGTTGCTTAAAAGGATTTCCTTAGGGAAAGTTTTAAATAACTAATTTTTTAAAGCCGGTTTTTGATCTTCAAGACAAATATATTTTTACTCAGGAAAATTGGACAAAAAAAGGACATTCTTCGACAAAATTGCGACCAAAGATTTAAACATATTCAAAAAAGAGCAATATTTTTGATTTTGTGGAGTGAAAGGCACCAAATAATGTTTGTTTTTAGTAAATAACTACAAAAATATCAGTTTTTTCTGAGTGAAGTAAGACATTCTAAAAGATTGGATTCAATTAATTGCTGTAAAATTGAATGTAAAAATGAATGCTATTTACATAAGTCAAAGTCTCAATGAATGCAATCTTTTGATTGAAATTAATGAACGATTTTAAAGACTGTATTCACAAAATATTGCATTCCTTTACAACCCCGGTATTATATAATAATATTTATATAATATTTTAAATTATATCGGAGTTTTTCAAAAGTATTTTTTTTTCTAAATCTTTTACATTATGTTAAAAAAAAAACCATTACGATCCTAAAGATACAAAAAAATGATTAAGTCGTTTTCACAATATTGAGTTTTCCAAAAAAAAGAACTCAAAAATCAAAATATTGGTGTATGTAGAATACTCTTAAATCTTTTAAAAACATTCATCTTTTCTGCCTTCTCCTTCTCACCATCGAGAGATAAGAGACAAAAAAATCAAAAGACGTCAAAATGGAACAAATTAGTATCTACACTCTCCTTCCTCCTCTTTGATGTCGTTTTCGATTGGATTTTCAGACTGTTGTACTCTTTTTAGATTCCAATCGAATATTAAAATATCGAATTCCCAAGTTTATACAAACACTACCAAA
Source organism: Leucozona laternaria (assembly GCA_932273885.2). Taxonomy (NCBI): domain Eukaryota; kingdom Metazoa; phylum Arthropoda; class Insecta; order Diptera; family Syrphidae; genus Leucozona; species Leucozona laternaria. The sequence continues at coordinate 10,971,350 of OW026368.1, forward strand.
GGTCTCCATTTTACAAAATGGCTTCTTCAAGCCATTATCCATTTTGACAATTAATCAGACGAAAAAACCTTATATGTATGTGTTGTGTATGTTCCTCGTCTACTCCATTATGAAATTGGGAACAGAAAAACACTCCAAAATGTTACTCGGAACACTCAATCGAATGTTTTTGGAGTAGTTGAAGTTAAAAAGGAATACAAAAGGAGTACTCCGAACGTCCGATCGAAAACGACATAAGACCACAGAGCGATAGAAAGAAATTTGCCGAATATATCTGGGGTACGATCTTTTGCGAAGAAGTGACAAATTCCTCAAGAGTATGTCTTTTCATGTGTCAAATGCCTCTCATTTTAGCCATTTGGATTTGGAAGAAAATTGTAGGCCCTCTATTTTCTTTTTGACAGAGAAAATAATAAAGAAAAATGATTGAGAGTGCGTAAGTCACAATATATGTAGGCTTTGGTTCTCTATAAGCTGTAGTGCCTTTAATTTATCAAATGCCACAGTAAAGCCCTGCCAATTTTTCGGTACTAAAGGGTCTCCCAAACCAACGCGAATATTTCAGAACGACGACGAAACTTTAGTCTGTCTTAATTTATTTACATGGAGATTAATGGAAGCACCTACACTGGCGCGATGCGAATATTCGAACATTATTTAGCCGTCGCATATTCGCGCGAATGTTTCGCGTTGGTTTGGGACAGCCTTAACCAACAGGAACTATACAGGAACTAAATCACTCTATTTTCGAAACCTCTCTAATTTTGAAACCTATGAAGTCAGAAATTTTAAATTCAAAATATTATTATTAACGATTCACTGACAGATCATCAAAATTATGCAGCACAACATAGAATCTTGTAATTTCGCACAACGGTTTTCCGTTTTAATTTTCACCTCAGAAAAATAATAAAAAGAATCTCTGCAAAAAGGAGTAAAATCACACCAAAATTATAAATGTCGAAATAATAAATCGAAATTCTAGCGGGTTGAGGTAAGCAGGAGGGATATCATTCAAAGCGCAGGTTTTGCGGAATTGTTATATAGTCGCCATGAGTCACTGGTCGGGAGGGCACCGCGCGTTTGCGGTGGAGCTGGTACGTTCGCGTCGCGCTTTATGTACTCATTTTAATATTCAACGACCAAGTGATGGGAAGGCACAATGGTCAATAGACCAATTCCTCGACCATATCAACGTCAGCAACAACGCCAGAACATGTGTCTCAAGTTCGAAATGAAATTATTCGAAATCCACGTAAATCGATAAAGAAGATTGCTGCGGCCTCCAACAGTCCGCATGTTATTTTGAAAAAGAAATTAAAGCTCCACCCGTACAAAATGCAAATTGTTCAGTATCTCAACGGAAGTGACTATCCTTTGCGAGAATCCTTCGCAAGAACAACGCTGGAACGTTTTCGCACAGCACTTACGCTTGGAAACATTTTATTCAGTGACGAAGCACATTTCCATATTGATGGATATGTTAACAAACAAAATATGCGATACTGGTGCTCAGACAACCCTAGAGAACGAACAAAGTTTACATTGTGATTGTTTAAAAACGACAGTTTGGAGTGCCATTTCAACTAGCGGGGTAATTGGCCCTTCAAATATTGCTCCACAGCGAACGCGCGTTGTGCTCCCGACCAGTGACTCATGGCGACTAAAAATTGAGCAAACCCTGCGCTTTGAATGATACCTCTGCTTCTTACCTCAACCCGTTAGTATTTCGATAATCGCAATTTATAGTTGAAAAATTCCCGCCGGACACCCTACATTTTAAGTAAAGTAAACTAATCGAAACAACTACAAATTATGAGAGAATTTTTTTCTTCTACGCCAACTTGTTAGAAATTGGAAGGTGAATCTAATAAATTTTTTAATTTGATTTTACATATCAATAAAGTAAAATTTTTAACAAAGTCAAAATGATTTTAAATTTGTATCGAAACGAACAAATATTTGTTCAACACTAGATTTAGTAAAAAAATACAATGATGACTCCAGTCAGTGTAAGAAAATGAACAACAAAAAAAAAATGAAATAAAGTAAAAGTTAAATAAAAATAGAAATAGAAACATGATATATGATTACATTATTTTGCTGAATTTGTTTGCAATTAAGGAAAAGCATAAAAAGCAAATAGCGTTTATTTTATTTTATTTATCTTCTTTTTTTTTTAAATAAAATTGTGGTGAATATTGTGTGAAAAGTGTATTATGTTAAATAAGTATTTTATTAAATATATTTAGGTATGTAAAGTTTTATGTATAATATTTTGTGTATAAAAATAGTGTTGTGTTTATCTTTTTTTTTTTTTTCATTATCAAAAATCAAAGTTAAGTTATTTTAGTTTTCTTATTTTTTGAGTTAAAAAAAAAAATGAAAATTCAAACAAACAATCAAAAAACATTTAAAAAAATCTTCAACTTAAAGAACATCATACAATATAACATACACATTGAATATAAGAACAAAAATTACTAATATAAAAATTATTTTATTAAATGTTTTTTTTTTTTTTGATTTTGATATTATGAATTAAAACTTACCAATTAAATCTACTATCACAATTGGATCGTTATTAATATACTTATTAGTACGTCGCTGATAATCAGGTTCGCCGAGTAAAAAAGCTGCTACATATGGTGTAAAAATTGCTGTATACATAACTAATATAAGTATTACCCAATCCCACACCGCTTTAAATGGTGAATAATGGAGTATTGTCCATTTATGTACACTAGGACTTTGCATTTTGTATTCTGGCAGGACATCAGCACCAAGCGATAATACCTAAAAACATAAGAAAGAAAAAACACCCGAAGGATAAACAAAATGGCATTAGTTAAATTGGATACAAAAATAAAAAAACGTAATGAACAAAATGTAAAAAGGATATTATTTTTTCATTAGAAAACCGTCTGTTATATAATTGAGATTAATCCAGAGTATACACTCATACCACCCATACGATGTACCTTAAAAGCATTAGACTGTAAGTAGGTATACTTAGTTAAAGTTGAGGACATAAATTAATTATAAAAAGAGCCTCCTTAAACCCTGTAGGTATATAACTTTTGTTTTCTTTTCCATTTTGGCAGAATATAAAAAATATAGTTAAAATAGCTAATGAAACTTCTATTACATAGCCTGCTCTTAAATGACTATTTTAATTAAAGACTCTCCTTGTCATTGTTAATGAGTGCCTTTATTAAGTTTAATTAAAAATGTGCAACGTATTCTCTCAACAAATACAAATTTTTTTTTGTTTTCAAAAAAAAAAAGTCCTTTTTTTGGTTCAGTGTTCTTGAAAAACATATGAATACAAGCACAAATGCAGCACAGCACGTTCGAATAAATAAGGGGTTAAGCAGTCATTTTCCCCGTTTCTTACTTCCGCATCCTTACTCTTTTGTTTGTTTGTTGATCGTTTGTTTTTTTTAATTTGAATAAAATTGCTTTCAGCTTTTAATAAGTTCGCGTGTAAAAGTTTTGAATCTACTTTGGTGCCTTCTCGTGTTCTCTAGAAGTTTTATTGTTTACACATTTAGTTTGACTTTTTTTTTTTGCCCCAGAATAATTGATCAAAGGCTTGAGTTTGACTACGAAGGTGCACATACATTTGAAATATGCCATATTAGTCTAGAGCTTTATTGGCATCAGGGGTTAAAATCGTTACTTTATGCTTTTTTCTAAAGTAAGTTTGTTTCATTTTTTGTTTTACCTTGTTGGATATTTAACAAAGACGAGTCATAGAATTTTTAGGTAATAACAAAAACTCTGCTCAAACTAACTGCTTAGCACACTTTATTTTGTTAAACATTTTATGGTTTATTTAATTTATTATTATGATTTTATTTCGCAATCTGCAACGCTTAGCAATTTAATGTTCCAGAAGTAATTTTTGTTTGGCATAAGTTTGATACCCTGTATTTGGTTTTATTAGCTAATTATTGCAATTATTGTCTTTTAATCTAGTTAATCATAAGAAAACGAGTGCTCGCACAAGGACTTTACAAAATTGAATGCCGATTTCATTCTACAAACTATATTATGGGAGATAATGTAGTGCCATATCACTTTTGATTCCTTCTAAATCTTTGGTTGGACGACTTCAAAAATAATACAGTTCAAAAATATGAATATTTACATATATTTGTAGTATTGTTGTCTCTGGTGATTTGTCGATTATATTAAGAGTAGGTGGAAGGAATTTTTATTTGATCTTATGAACTTATCGATTTTTAAATGGAAGTGACTCTAGACATGCCAGTTATAACAGTTTTGGTTTATAGAAGTACTGTTTATGCGGCCTCGCATGGCAAGGGCCCTCCACCGGTGGGCATAATTGAGGCACCCAGATTTTTTTTTTTCAAGTCGCGCGAAGCTCGTTAACGCATGCCCACTTTTAATGTCTGTTATCACTGTTATAAATTGGCATGTCTTTAGTCTCGTCCTTTTTAAATAGCCTTTTTTAATGAACTTATCGAATCGAACATGACCTATGCATTAATTGAGCAGGTTTTTAAATTTTTTTAAATGCGTACAAATTTTGTATTATATTTTGCAGATGATAATATCTGTTCGTTCTAGAGCTGTGTAAATCGTTTATTTCAAATGATCGAATTGTTCGAGAGTCGATTAGCAAAATGATTCGATCATTTTAATCAATCTATCATTCGATCATTTTCATTCCACTCAATTCATTATTTCACACTATTCCGATTCGATTTTTGATGTCTAAACATCTATGTCGGCGGTAGAGTGAAATAAAAACGTGGACTTTCCTCTGTGCGATGTACAAGGTTACGTAGCGCGTATTCTCGGAAATGATTTGACATTTTGACACTTGTCAAATTAAAAGTGTTCTAATGGACCTAGAGAACCTAGAGAACTGGCGTGATTTTAGGTAATTTCCACCTCCTAAATTGGCGTACTCCGTTTTTCGATCCGCCGTACCAAAAATTTTGACATATTTTGACACCTGTCAAACTTAGGCAATTTTTTTATTTCGGTTTCGATGAAATTCAATCTCCGAAGTTAACGAATACTGTACCAATTTTGATCGAGCCCAATCTGACCCATATTTCTTTTCTCCGATTAAATATATTTATAATTCAACAGAGATTGATATCGAAAATCGAGATTCATTAAAATGATTGAGATTGGGATGGAAAATCGAGAATCATCGAAATGATTGAGATTGGGATGGAAAATCGAGAATCATCGAAATGATTGAGATTGGGATGAGATCGAGAATCGAAATGATTGAAATTTGGATCGATTGAAACGAAAATTTGTGATTTTAATCATCAATACTTTTCGATGATCGGACCAAAAAAATCGAATCGTTCCTGATTGACACAGTCCTATCTGTTCCCAATGTGATCACTGTGTCGTAAACTTAATACCTACATTTTTCATTTGATGGAAATAATTCTTCGAAATAGGTACCTATTTATTTAAAATCACATGGGCATGAGAGTCCTCTTAAGCATTTTACATTTAATACACGAATGACTTTATTTATAAAATATTATGTAAAATGAATACTTAAATCAGGTACATAAATACTCGTATTCGTATTGTAAGCATCAATCTTAGCATGAAAAAAAAAAATATTTCACAAAACGGATGTGTTTCCGTGATAGGATTTTTTGAAAGAGTTTCAAGGATTCTTCTTTCTTTATTTATATCTTAAAATACACTTCAATAGATAAAGGTATACCATCTATCGATTTTGTGTTTGTAGAAGTTTAAGCTTGTACCTTGTGCATTTCTATTTTTGATACGATACATATGTATCAAAATAAGCATCAATGTGTAAGCTAGAGAACTAAAGGGTGATTTTTAAGCTGGTTTGGTTTTGGCAACACTGGTTTTGACAGCTGACGTGTGTTTAGTACCTTGTGTCACTGTCAAACAGCTTCAGTTTGGTTTGCAATTTAACCATGGATTGTTTTACAAATGAACAACGCTTGCAAATTATTGAATTTTACTATCAAAATTCGTGCTCGGTTCGAAATGTTCATCGCGCGCTGCTTGTGTTCAGCGATGAGGCTCATTTTTGGTTGAATGGGTACGTAAATAAGCAAAATTGCCGCATTTGGAGTGAAGATCTGCCAGAAGCATTGCAACAGCTACCAATGCATCCCGAAAAAGCCACTGTTTGGTGCGGTTTATGGGCCGGCGGCATTATTGGGCCTATTTCTTCAAAGATGATGCGAATCGCAGCGTTACTGTCAATGGTAAACGCTACCGAGCGATGATAACAAACTTTTTTTTGCCCGAAATGGAAGTTCTTGACTTGCATGATATGTGGTTTCAACAAGACGGTGCCACATGCCACACAGCACGCGAAACAATGGCGCAATTGCGAGGCGAGTTTGGTGAACAGTTAATTTCACGTTTCGGGCCGGTCAATTGGCCGCCTAGATCGTGCGATTTGACACCATTAGATTATTTTTTGTGGGGGTATGTCAAGGCTAATGTCTATAGGGACAAGCCCGCTTCGATTGACGCACTGGAAGCCAACATCCATGCATTCATTCGTGAGATACCGGCCGATATGTGTGAAAGAGTATGCCAAAATTGGACTCAGCGGATGGGCTACCTGAGACGCAGCCGCGGTCAACATTTGCATGAAATTATCTTTAAACATTAAATTGCAAGGTTCAAACTATCGATTCAAATAAATATTTCATTCATTTTTTCAAATTTTTTGTGTTTTTTTTTTTAAAAAAGTTCTAAACCTCTTAAAAAATCACCCGTTATAACTATTTCCTTGCATTCTACTAGTTCAATTTAAATTAGGAATAATTTTATTTGTCAGGTATGATTTTAAAACAAACCAAATAATTGTTGTTATTTCTTCTAGAATTTAAGACCTAAATCTATAAAATTCGATCAGTAAAACTCAATTATGTATAAGCAATAATATTTTAATATAAAATCATCAATATTTACTTAATGGCCGTTCGAAATAATGCATAACAAAAAAAAGAAAATCACACACTGGATTTGTGCTGGTCCCCCATCTTTGTAATAAGAACTGACAATGATGCTTGATTTCGGTGATAAATAGAAAACCATCTAAGAAACGCAAAAGGCAGCTCCACCACTAGAGGTATTTTTTTTTCAGATGGTGCTTACAGTCACTTATGCCAGATTATGGGCGATTCCAGTTTTTGTGGGAATTTGATAAAAAATAAGCTAAAAAGGCGAAAGGGTATTTTCATGCATCTCAGTTAAAAAAAAAGGCATTTGCAATTTTCGAACTTTATATTAGTTTGAATGCAGCCATTGAAATACATTTACTCTGAAGCAATCCATTTGTATTTTCCTTCATTGAATGATTTCATTTTCTATTTTCCAAACGTCAAATTCCAAAATGTCAAATAATTAAGTCTGTTCCAGGCTTTTTTGGGCAAAAAATGGGCAGTTTGTCAAATTTTGTGGAATGGGGGTGAAATCCTCTCAGCGAGGAAAAAATTGACAAAAAAAGTTTGGAACGCTTTGTGAACAACAATTGTTGACACTTTAAAACGTCAAAAAATGAATCGACTAGAGTTGCCACCGGTTAATGATAAATCACAATCAGAATTTTTAATAAATCATAACCAAAGCAAAAAAAAGTTTCCAAATTTTCAAGTTTACATTTAATTGACATGGAAATACAATTTTCTATAATTTTACATTCAATTATAAAACATTTAAATATAGTCTAGTGTCAAAAAACACTAAATTATACAAGAAATTCATGAGTTTTAATATCTTTTTCTTTTTCAGAAAAATCTTTGCTAAACGAAAAATAAATGGTTTCAAAATAAATTGATATACTAGTGGATTGAAAAAAATAATACACCCTAGCAAAACAAATGAATATATAAAAGTAACACTTGGGCAACCCTCAGTCAACTGACTTTTTTTGACAGAACACAAACGTGCCGATCACAGATTAGCCACATGAAGATGAGAATCTCCGGCAGCCATTTTAATTTGCCTACAAGCTTCAACTGTCAGATATCAGATAAATAATGAGAATGTGTGTATAAAAACCTCACACATAGACAGTAGGGATCTTCAGACACCGGTTAAATTGTTGATGCAATTCACATCTATTCATCGACGCGGGAAGAAATTACAAATACAACAATGTAAACAAATGGGTTTTGGAGGATGAAACGTACGAAACATTCTCATCTTCATATGGCTAATCTGTGGTGCCGATATCTGGCCAAAGAAATTTCTCGGGCAGAAATTGTCATGAAGGGGAAATGTTTTTCTCTCTCGTGAGCACTCTATTTTGCCCAAAAACTACCCAATTTGTGAAGTTATACTTAAAAATAGTCGTAGTTAGCCCCAAAAATACTTAATAATAAAAATGTGGAATAGGATTTGGCAAAAATAGGCAATAAATTGTGACAATTGGTTAAGCTGGTAATTTAATAAAATATAAATTATTAATTATTTATGTGTGTTTTTAAGCATTTAATGATTTTTTTTTGTAAAATGTGTGAAGAAAAGGGAATCAAGAAACGTTTCCAGATGAGGTGGCAAGAGGCTTCCAAATTTGTTGCGTGGTTAAGGCCAGTTGAAAACAATGATTTCAAGGCATTCTACAAAGCTTGTGGCAGATCTTTTTTTATGTGGAAAAAGTGAAATGGTTCGGCATGGCATGCCAATGGCCACAAACATTTATTGAATTAAAAGTCAACCAAAACAACTCCTCCATTACAAACTTTTTTATTAGTGATTTTAATTTTTGTAATACATATTTTGTGTTTTTTTCTTCTATTTTTTTTTAATTTTTTGTTGGCAACAAGCATCGTGGGCATTCGTCAACAACTTTGTGGGCAAAAAGGGAACTTTCCGTCCAAGTCGTGGCTAAAGTGATCTTAAATATGTTAATTTCAAACTTGGGATACCCGAAGAAATTCTATCTACGTTCCTAAACCCTAGTATTTGGCAAGAAGGTATACGTGTTCGTCTGTTCAAATTCAACTCAAAAAACGATCCGCCAGGCCCAGTAATCATGCAGAAGTAACGCAAAATTTTCCCACTTCTACAACCATCGATAGATCGTGTAACAATATTACTGTCTATTATCATAACGTAGGAGGCATGAGATATAAAACTACAGATTTCTATCTTTCTACCACTGACGCTAAATTTTCTGTGATTGCCCTTACAGAAACATGGCTCACAGAGAATATACTTACGTCGGAATTATTTGATGCCAGATTTGTTGTGTACAGAAATGATGGAAGTGTTGCTGGAGTGACAAGAGGTGGAGGTGTTTTGCTAGCAGTTAATTCTTCACTTGGCACTAGAAAAATTGATTTATTTAACTTATCTGACAATATTGAGCAAAATTGTGTAAGAATAGATTGTATTCGGTCTGAAGATAATATGTTTATTAAATTGTTTTGTATTATATCTTATATACCACCGAAATCTCCATTAAATATTTATTCAGCTCATATTTCAAACATTAAGCATATAGCTAATGATTTAGATTCAAACTCTTATATTATAGTTTTAGGAGATTTTAATCTTTCTTCTGTCAAATGGTCTTATTCTGAAGAAGATAAATGTCTAATTCCTTATAATATTTGCAAAGACTATGAAGTTGAAGTAATTGATTCTTTGTTTACTTTAAATTTAATCCAAATTAATTGCATCAAAAACTATTTGGGAAGGTGGCTTGACCTAGTATTTACTTCAAGTGAACTTGATGCAATGGTCACAGAACCTGACTATTATTTGTTAAATAATTGTGGTATTCATCATAAAGCTCTCAATATAAGTTTCGATGTATCTATAGTTAATTCTGATTGAATGCAAATTAATAGTAATTATGTCCGTTATGATTTTCTAAAAATCGACTATGTTGTTATTAATAATTATATGTCTTCTATTGATTGGACTAGTATTCTCAATATTGGTAGTTTAAACCAAAAATATGATACGCTCATGGGTGTAATAGAGAATGTTTTTTCGAGGTTTGTTCCTACAAAAAGAGTTGTGAATTCTAAAAAACCCATCAGGTTTAATAAGAGATTGTGTAATTTAAAGAATGCTATGTATGGTGCTTTAAGAAGAAGCAGGTTTGATGTCACCTTTAAGCCTGTGTTTTGTCGTTTAAGAAAAGAATATGAGTTTCTTAAAAGATTTTTATATCGACATTATTTATGGTCTCTGGAATCAAAGATCAAAAGTAATTCATCGGCTTTTTGGAGTTATTTAAAAACTAAGAGGAAATCTGCGGGAATACCGTCAACAATGAGTTTTGATGGTGTTACTAGTAATAATTTGTGATATTTGTGATATGTTCGCAAATTTCTTTCAATCAAATTATAAACTAGTACCATCAATTCTTGAATGTCATAATTCGTTAGATTCTGACATAGCTTTTGGTTCCATGTCTATTTCTGAAGCTGAGATTGAAATGGAATTATCTAATCTCGATGAATCGGTAAGTTTGGCTTCCGACAATATTCCTCCAATATTTCTTAAAAACTGTAGTTATTCTTTTATTAGCCCCCTATTCACCATTTTCAATCTCTCTCTGTCTGAAGGTGTGTTTTTTAATTCGTGGAAACATTCTTTTATTACTTCAATTCATAAATCCGGACCTAAACAAGCTATTGAAAATTATCGACCCATAGCCAAACTTCAGATTATACCGAAGATTTTTGAAGCCATAGTAAAGAAGAAAATGTTTTCCATTGTTAGAAGTCTTATATCAGAATTTCAACATGGATTTGTTAGTGGGAGGTCTACCACTACTAATCTATCAATTTTTACAACTTATTGTCTTAAAGCTATGGATAATAGATATCAGGTTGACGTTGTTTTTACGGATTTCGCAAAAGCGTTCGACCGCGTACAACACGATGTTCTTATTTTCAAGTTGAAAGCTATTGGTTTTCATTCTAAATTTCTAAAATGGATTGAGAGTTATTTAACCAACAGGACTCAGTCCGTAAAAATAGGAAGTATGTCATCTAAAATTATTTACAATTATTCAGGAGTTCCCCAAGGTAGTCATCTTGGTCCACTCCTTTTCTTAATTTTTATTTACGACTTACCTGATGTTATAAAATATGCCCAAAAATTTTTATTTGCAGACGATTTTAAATTACTAGTAACTGTTAAATCTATGTCTGACTGTTGGCAACTTCAGAGTGACATCGATTCTTTAACTGAATGGTGTTGAAAAAATTTCTTAGATTTGAATATTAACAAATGTTTAGTTATGACCATAAATCGTTTAAAAAATCCAATTTTATTTGGATACAATATTTCCAACAGTGTTCTTAAAAGAGTATATGTACAAAAGGATTTAGGAGTAATTTTTGACTGTGAGCTAAAGTTTAATTCCTATATAGATTATATAACATCAAAAGCTAATGCTATGCTTGGTTTTATCTTTAGAAACTCTAGGGATTTTAATGATCCATATACTGTAAAAGCGTTGTATGTTTCTTTAGTTCGTTCAATATTGGAATATTGTGCTGTTATTTGGAGCCCTTATCATAACACTACCATGATTCGACTTGAAAAAATTCAAAAGAGAATTACAAAATTCGCGTTACGAAAACTATACCCGTATCCGCATATGCCGTCTTATGAATCAAGATGTAAGCTCATTGGCTTAAAACATCTTGTTACAAGACGATCTTACTATTTTGCAATATTTGCTCATGATATCATATCTGGTCATATTGACTGTCCAGTTCTGCATTTCCTTTTAGGCATTTATGCACCTCAGCGTTCTCTTAGACCAAGAGTAAACAATTTCTTTTACATCCCTGGGCATTCTACTAACTATGCTCATAACAATCCAATAACCAATGCGTGTATTCATTTTAATAATTGTTTTCATTTAAAAGATTTTAACATGAGCAGAGAACTTTGTAAAACCACAATATTAAATTCATTGTAAAATTTAAAATTATTATATATTTTATTATTATTGTATTTATGTTATATGTATTTTATATTAGCATTCTAAGAAAGTTTATACACTTGATAGAATAAATAAATAAATAAATAATTCAATTGGAAAAGTCTGGCATCACTGCATTGCTTACAGTTTCAAAGAGTGTGATTCCGATTTGCCACGGTTCCATATATGTACATATGTAGCAACATTCTCCTCTATCGTATATTCATATTTAAATTAAAAAGCTTTGAAGCATGAGATTTTACTTAAAAAATGTTTGAAAATATATCACATTTCTGCATTATGTGAGTTCATTTCTTGAAAGTGAAGTTCTGGAATCCAATTTCATACACATGTGATTTACTAACAAATTAATTTCTTGTAGAGAAGTATCTAAGATACTTGTTGGCTTATAACTTACAACTCTCAATCATTCCTGTGTGTGCGGGGTGTTCCTTGTCAGCAGGAATGGAGCTTGATAAAGTGGTATGGAAAATTAGCAGATTTCGATTCATTCGAAACAGCTGGGGGAGTTCGATATCATTCACCCTCTATAGGTAATTGAAATACCAGCCTATATACAAAGTATTATATTGATTTTAGAAAGAGACAAACTAATATATTTTTATCTTATTTGCTTCAACACAACAACAAATTAATTTTTAATCTACCGTTAACAGAGATGCCGAGCGTTTTTCTTAAATTGATACAAACATTCTGGAAGGTCGTTATTTATTTTGTCTGCTAAATTCGAGCATCCTTCCTGTTTCCTGTATTTTTGTGTGCATTTCAAGTGCAGAAATGAAAACTAGTCGTATACTAATACATACTTAACTCGAAATTGAAAGCTTAATTTTGAGTAGATGACGACGTTGATGATATATCGCTCTTGTATCTTTTATAAACTTTTGTTTCTTCAAAAAAAAAACCCACGGAAGAAAGAAAAATATCAACATGAAATGTAATTGGGTACTATCCAGCTTGAGACATCCGTATCTCATGTTGCGAGATGAACAAAAATGACGAGTATGACAACACTGATAGATAACTAAGGGATAAAATAAATCTCTGCGCCTTCAACTATATAGAATATAGCATAGGGGAAAGGGCCAAGGATGATGCAAAAATCGGTCTAGCGATGAATAAAATATATGCGAGTAAAAAATAGTTCTGTTCACACACACACAAACACTACTATATAAGCAGATACTTGAATATACGTACTACACATCACTTAAGCTTTGGCATGAAGTATCTACTCTTTTGTTCGATGTCCTGATCCTTTTATTTTATTCGCCATTCTTAAGGAGCAAAAAGAGAACAAAAAATGTGGCAGCCTAGGCGGCTTTGAGCATTATTTTTATCAGCAATCTTTTGGATAGGCTTTGGTCTTTTGTTGTCATTGGAAGGATTTTTATAGCTATATATTTTTTTCTTAAAGAGAACAAAGTGATATTAGAGAAATTTGTTAAGATTTATTTTTAATCATTGATTTTTTTTCGTGTGTTTAATTTAAGAAAATATTAAAATAAGGTTGGAAGGATAAAATTGTAAACATTCAAAATCCTGGTTATTTGATAAAGTGTATAAATCACATTTGTGGTATTGACACAAAATATCATCATTATTTTATTGTACTTTATTTCCAATTTGTCAAGACCTACGTGATTTAAGTGGCTAGAAAATGCCTTAAATCCTCTTTAGTTCCCCCCAGGAGTATACCTATACCATTAAAATACAGATTATGTCATTGCTAATTATGAGCTGATGGCAAACCTTTATAAATCAGACATATTCAGCTCTGGTTTCTTCCAGGTAACTTACATATTTAACATAATTGAGTTTTGATAATTTTTCATAATCGATCACAACACGCAATCGTAGCAGCAAGTCGAAGTTGGAAGATTTGTTTGAAAGAAGGCAATAACCAATATATCTTTATAGGCTTTTCACACCAAACCCAAAACCCGGTTTCCGCGAAAAAATCGGTTTTGGCGTAAGACCTACATCGAAACACATAAGTATTCCCATACATTTTTTTAAAAAAAGCACAAGTTTTCGTAAACTACAGGTTTTACATGTATAAAACCTTTGGAAAACCAATTAGAATTCAGAGTTGGACTAAACAAATACACCTTTCGATACATTCAGCGCTTCATCAAACGTCAAAATGAAAGCCGACACGGGATGCTTTCACGAGAAATTAAATTGAACACAGTAGACGCGATGTGACGCGCGTGTTTTCGTAAACTTTTTGCCGAAAAACCCCGTTTTGGGTTTGGTGTGAAAAGGCTTTTATTGAAGTAGAAATTAAAAGGACAATTATGCTTAGGATAAGGTTTAAATGAGAATTTATCACTTGCAGGGTTTCACCACCTTGATTTAGAGAGTTAACTCGGTTTTCAGTATTTTCTAAACGGGGTGAAGAAGGATATATTTTAATAGGTAGGTAGGTATAGGATGGTAGGTATAAATGGGGGCCTAGAGCAACCTAGCTCAAATGACCCATTTAGCGCTAGAGTGCGCTGCAGTTTTGATATCATAACTCGTATTATTGACCTATTGTGATTTTATTAGAAGGATTTGTGGATAAACCCATTTACAGATCTAAGAGCGGTATGTCGTTAGAAAACTGCCGCTTTCGCGCGGCCTAAAGAAGAACTATGGATACAGGAGTTCAAACCGAAGTTTCTCATATAGATCCTCTTCGTCGCGTTGAGAAAAGAGATCAAATCTTTGATCTTCATCTCAGAAAGCTCATCGAGGTCGTCAAGAAAAGACCTTCTAAGAGTTTGTCCTCTTATTTTGCCGAGAGTGGGGCATTTGCAGAGGAAATGAATGACTGTTTCCTTTTCCTGCTGGCCCTCACAACTATACGGCAAAGAGTATTGTAACAAATTCGCAGCTTCACCGCATGATCTCCGATTAGCCAGTGACCAGAACAGACTGCAATGACGACCATGCCTATGTCCCGCCTGATGGGCTTAAGAATCAAGTTATTTGTTCGGGATTTATTATCGATCTAGATCTTTTTGGATATAACGCAGTTTGTTAAACTGCACCACCTACGATTGGCTTCAGTAAGCAAAAATTAGGAAGATGTTGCCCTTCATAACTCCGAGTGAAATACTAATTCTGTCCGCAAGTGAGCTTTGAAGGGCTGACCCCCTCGTGGCCAGTTCATCAGCCCGCTCGTTACCCCGAATGGCACAGTGACCTAAAACCCAAATAAGAGTGACCCTTATAGATTATCATTAAGGATTGAGACCTCATCACGACATTGTTGAACTAATTAAGATAAGAGAATGATGTCAGAACATGTCAGAATAGCAGTATTTCGGAAATGGTAAGGGTTATGTTTGAGTAACTTGCATGCTTCCTTAATTGCCGGTAATTCAGCTTGAAATACACTAGCAACGTTGGGTATAGCTGAAAAAATTCCTGATTCTACATCACACTTCATATCTTAGAACTATCAGTAAAAAAAGAGTTCTGTTGAAGTCTCTCGTCCCGACATTGTCCTTCCAATAATTTTTGAATGGAAATAAAACTTTAAATTCCCTACTGAGACCTAGAGCAGGAGTGCAGTATATACTCAATCTGTATTGAATGCTTATCATTGGGAATCAAACAAGTGATATTGCTGTGACCATATACGGTTTAGCAAACCAACAATTTGACTCCTTAAGTCTTATCGTGCTGCAGGATAATAAATATTGAACGTGGTAGATCGAGTGTAAAAAGGTACAGAAACACTCTTAAGGTAACCGTCGGGCAGAAACGTAGGGCCCCTATGGGTTCTTTGAACCTTCTTAAGTTTGTTTACGTGGGGGCTTAATAGACTTTTGAAAAATAAGAAGGTCGTAGGTGTATAACGAACAAATTGTAAAAAATCTAATAATCAAGAAAGATATATATACTGTTGAAAGTCAAAAAGATTGCGCGTCAAAAGTAATTTAAGGTTAAATGCCGAAGTCACTATTTCAAAAAAACCTTAAATGACGTTAAAGTTCAAGTGGTGGATATTATCGAAAACAACCGAATGCAAAATGTGTACATTATTAACTTTTTTCCTAAAAGCAATTCTTAAAAAAATTATAGTTTTGTTTATTTATCTAGTCAAAAGTAATTTTTAGGTTCTTAATTTGTAGTTCATGATATTTTCTCCAAAAACAGTCAAACACATTTTACGATCGATCAGTTAGAAGATATTTCTACTTCAAAAATACATACATGTGTACTATTTAACGGTGACTTTATCGAAATACACGATTTCGCAATGGACTTTTAAGTTAGTATTTCTGTTGGCAAAATAATGACAATTGCGTTTAGAAATGTTCAATTGTATGTTTTTAGAGGTTTGGGTTTTTTTTTTGACATTTTTCCAGGTCTAAATAGTGGTTTTGTTTCACTCCCAATTTCGCTTGATGACATTTGACATACATTACATAGCAATTAAACCAGAAATAAGACACATCGTTGAACATAACAATATTTTCATCATGAATAATTAAGGCTCGGTTTTCTAATGAAACTGAGAACGATAAACCAGAGATGGCAGCTATAATAAACTATTTTGTGCAACAGGACCAGAGCCGTCCTCCACCTCGAATATGATTTCTGGTTGGAAATATTCAAAAAAAAATTCGATTTCAATGAATTTTCCAATTAAAAGTATTGTTATTTCCTTTTTTCCAATTATATTCTGCAAAATTATAAAAGTTTTTACCATGTTTTCATTTTAAAATTTTCATTTTTTTTGATAGTAATATTAGGTATATTTTTGTTGCGAAGTTGAGCAGTTGAATTTTCGAAATGATATTTTAATTTAATTATTTAATTTGTTCAAAAATGGTTTTTGTGAAATTCTATTTTAATATTATTGATGCCCACCCCACGGTCACAATATAATTAGTGACTGATGATGGATTAGTTCAAGGATATAAAGTGTATATGAACATTGAAGGTATTGGTAAGCATTTTAATGACATTGGTGTATGAAGTTAAAAGTAATGTACATATGTATGTGTGGAGGAAATATTTACAAAAACCAATAGAATCAAAAATTTTTGTTTTTATCAAATCAAATAGTAGGTGCAGTACAGGTGTCCATGTTCTGCATTTCACTTATTGTGAATTCATATGAAGAAATTGAATTTGGGTGTTCCACAATTCGTTTGTAATGCTCATTGTGAATTGGAATTTCGAAAATAAACATTGGTTAATTACGTTTCCTGAACGTATTCAATTCACTTTGTTAATGCTTTGTGAATTATTGTTACATTGACACAGTACCAGTAGCAGTTATTTCCATGATTGGTTGGTTCGATATCCTTTAAAACATATAAGAACTCATCTTTGCTCAATCTGAAACCACATTTAAGACTTTCAACACAAAAAAATAAACAATTCATCAGAACAATGCTTCATTAGTAAGGTACTCACGCTATGTGAGGAAACTCTATTATCTTCTTTTTCTCTCGCAAAATAATTTTTTGAATTCTTTCTTAAGGTTCCACCTACTTTTTTCCCTTAAACAAGCCAATAATATTAAATCTATTTTCATCCTTAGTGTAACCCAACTAACAATTTAGCTTGTATAAGGTCCAATTTTTCGAATTTGGCAAGTAATAGCTTGTATAGAGCTTGCACTTTTTCGCAAGCTACACATTTCACACTTTTACAATTAGAAAATAGCTGCTTTAAGGCATTTTAAAGTGAGTTTGGCAAGTTATATACAAGGCTTGTAGATAAAGTTGCCTGTATAAGGCCTTCCGAAGTTGTTTATTGAAAATTAAAGCTATGATAGCTGCTATAAGGCTCTCCACGACAAGTCAAAGCAAACAACTTGTGTAAGGCTTGCCACTAAAGGCCTTATGCAAACTAAATTAATATGCTATTTCCATTTGATGACGTTTTTCTCAACAACGAAGTGGCGTAGTGCTAGAGTGCTGGAGTGGTACGCGGAAGGTCTCGAGTTCAAACCCAGTTAAAAACAAATTTTTATAATTAAAATATGACTTCAATCATTACAGAATGCAATGGAAAAGGTTTCGGGAGAGCTGACTGCGAAGAGGAAGAATATATCCAAAAATACAATACAAATAAAAATAATGCAATAAAAACAAAATACTTAAACAATACAAAAATAGTATATTTTTTTTTTATTTCCAAATTGGTTTTACTTGAACCTGTATTTAAACACTTACGGCAAGCTATTAGCAATCAGCTGTCATTAAAAGGCTTGGCTGAAGCCTTTTTATAATATCTTAAACAAGCTTTTAGCAATAACTGTCATCAAATGGATTTTGTATGGCCTTTTTATAACATCCAAAGCAAGCTATTAGCATTAGCTGTCGTAAAATACTTTGCTGAGCCAAGCTAATTGCATTTAATGACAAGCTATTTGCTGTTATAACACCTGTCAACAAAAGTCTTATAGCAGTTAAATAGCTTGCGTAATGTGCTCCAAAATTACTTGCATACGGCCTTTTACTGTGACTATAGCAGTCTGAAAATAGCTTGCTTAGAAACTTATACAAGTTAAATTGTTAGTTGGGAATTTCACTTCATTAAACAATTAAAAATGGATTCACCCTCAATTTTGACAGTTCGAAGTAATTGTGAAATTTTCGAAAACGAACGAATTGTAGAACATGGAACTTCATTTCATGTGAAATTCAAAATCTATTTCAATTCGATTGAGTCCGAAATGCAGAACATGGGCGAGGGTTGTAAAAGAAGGCAATCTTTTGTGAATACAATCTTAAAAAAAATCATTCATTGAACCCAATTAAAAGATTGCATTCATTGACTTCACGTTGAGACTTCGACTTCAAATTATGCGCAATTACCATTCATTTGACAACGAAAAGATTGCTTTTGTTTTTTTTTTTTTTCATGTTAATTTTACAGAATTTAAGCACTATTTGCAATCTTTTGCATTCCATTGTATTCTTTGCAATGACCGAGGGACGTGAATGTAAATTTTGCGTAGAACTTTCACTTTTCTATTGTGAAACAGCTAAATTATCAAGTTATAAGAACTTATAAATTTTCCCAAAA
This sequence comes from Leucozona laternaria, assembly GCA_932273885.2. Taxonomy (NCBI): domain Eukaryota; kingdom Metazoa; phylum Arthropoda; class Insecta; order Diptera; family Syrphidae; genus Leucozona; species Leucozona laternaria. The sequence goes on from OW026368.1 coordinate 10,990,368, forward strand.
GCGCGTAAAAAAACCTTAACAAAAAAAGAAGAAGCAGGAAGTTTATTTATATAAAATGATTTCGTACACAAATATCCATTAACCTTCTCAATAGAACCAACTGGATTTCAAGTTTCAAATACAGATCCGTTACAAAAAAGTTAAAAATCAAAACATCATCTTCTTTTAACTCAAACCTATAACAGTTCAAGGGTTTTAACGAGGTGAATTTTATGAAACATTGATGTACTTACATTAAAGGGAATTCAAAAGTCTTGAGCTATAAGTAAGTGTTTAATATATTTTTATAACATTTTTTTAGTGCAAAATCCTTACACAACAACAACAACAACAACAACAATATCATTAAACATTTTGTTTTGTTTGTTAACATTTTTTGTCAGATATCTAGGTACATGGCTAGTTATTCATCGTAATCTGATTCGCTTAAATTTTTAAGTGGAAAATAAGCATCACTTAAATTTAACGACGACCCAAATATATATGTACATCATTCAAAAGAGCCTCCCACTTCCATTCATTAAAAATGTAATACCAACCTGCTTGCTTGCTGTCAAGTTTGTTTTTCTTTTGTACATATATTTGTCTTTCCAAGAAATAACTTGGGGGATAAAAGAAGCAAATAACAAGAATTTTCCTTTTAAAAACTTAAAGAACAATAAATATGGAGACCAAAATTATTATTTGTTTTATGTTATGCTGCCTTAAGTGAAACAATACAAACAAATTCCATTACAGGAATGCAAGAACAAAAAAAAAATAATGTACATTTTAATATTTGCTCTCAATACTGTGTGTTTATTGAATTAAAAAAATGTATTGTTTTTCATACTCACAGAGTCAAATACATATATCGACAATAATAATAATTGGACATTACGCCTGGGTTTTTTCTTGTAGGAGTTCCCTAACCAGGAAGGCCCTTATTTGATTGACAAATACCCACGTATACTAGTAAAATTTGAGTATACACATAAATATAGTAAAATTCATACTCAATAATGCGAAAGGACTTAGAATGCTTTATGAAAAGAAAACAATGGAAAAACATTGATTTGATGCCATGGAGTAAAGCCCAAGTGACACATAAGGAAGGGCTATAGCTGTAAGAGTAGTATCTAAACAGGACAGTTAGTCGGAAGTAACAAGTTTTATGGAATGAAATTTGTCTTCATCAAAAAAGAATGTTGTTAGAGAAGCTTTAGTTCTGATTTGCGGAATGCCATTGCCCTCTGTCCATTTTGAAAAATAAAAACTGCACCAAAATACAGCTTTGTCCGAATTTCTTCGAGTTTTGTCTTTTTTTTTTGTCTAATTTTCCAGACCTATACAAGGATTTGTTTCATGATGTTTCAGAAATCTTTTTAAAATGTAGGTAAGGTTCAACTTAGCTAGTCTACCAACGCCAAGCGAAGCAACACAAAATCACATTTATCGGACGTATAATAAGATGCATAAATAGCTTAGAGTCGGGTTGGGTACGAAATCCCGCATCACGAAATACCGTATCACAAAATCCCGCAGGATCTACTCCAATGCGACAGCGCATAAAATTTTTCTTTCCCATAGGAATTGGTGCCTCGATTGTATGAGAATCACGAAGAACAAATGTTCCTACTATTTTTTCTGGGCCGACGACTATGGTCTAGTGTCCGGATCTGGTCGGTCGACAGCACTGGGTCTGACGGGGGTAGGTTCTGGAGGTGGGTCTGGAAATGGGACATAGGTTTCTGGCGCTAAACCTGGGAAATAGGTTCTGGTCTTGGGTCTGGATTTGCAACTGGAACGGAGCGAGGTTCTGGATCTGGGACAAAGCTTCTGGAGGTGGATCTGGAACCGGGAGTTATGGAAGTGGCTCTGGAACTTGGACAAAGGACAATTTTTTTTGTTTTTGTAAACAACTTTTTTACAAATTCAAAAAAAAAAAATGGAAACAAAACACTTTTCATAAACTTTGTTTTACAAATTAAAAAAAAAAACTGCTTTTTTAACTCCCTTTGTCGCTTCCCTAAACCGGTCACGTATAACTATGTTCTATGTCAGCCATCTATGTCAATAGTTTTCTTGCGCAATAGTACCTTGGGTATATTCAGGCGCCAATGTGTCAACAGTTTTCAACTAAAATTAAACTCTTCTTTCATTTTTTTTCAAAAAACTCAATTATTTCACCCTTTTTTTAATTTTTTTTTTTTCAAAAAAGAAACAAATCTCATCAGCCTTTTAGTGCTTGGAATTTCCGTTACAGCGGTTCCGCCACTGGGTAGTTCGCTGTCGTTCTTTCAACACTAGACTTTTTTACACTGCCTAGGGAGACAGACAGGTAATGTAGTGCTTATTATTCATACATCAAAGAATACAAGATTACGCCACTTCTATTTTTTCACTTTGTTGTTGTAATTTTGACTACGCGTCGTGACGCAGTACGAGCCAAAAGAGATTCACTTTTTGTTCAATTTTGTGCTATATGTTTTTCTAATAGTAACAACAATAAAGATAATAAAACATTAAGGAAATATGACTGATATTTTCATTTTTTTCACACCACTCTGGGTTTTTTTTGTTGTTTTTTGGTGATATATATTTTTTAAAACAATTTACCATAAATTTTAAAACAATTTTCGGTGATATATTATTACTTTTAAAATATAAAGCCTTTTAAATCATTTAATTTTCCGCACACGAAAAGCCATCTTCACTGCAATTTACTTTGCTGTGACATTTGTTGTTGTTGTTGTTTTGGCTCGTATGACGTAGAAGTGGCGCAATATTGTATTCTTTGATTCATGCTTATTATTCAATATGGCCATTGTTTTTTTTTTTTTTTGAAAGAAAAAATGTGGCTAATCACAATAGAATAAAGATTTTGCATGGTGCAACATTTTAAAACGTTTTATTCATTGCAATGTAAAGTGATATCTTGCTTAACAAGCGAATTCTGTATATGTTTCAATTTTTGACGCAAATTTCAATTTGCTATTATTGACAATAAAATATGAAAAAAAATTGCCTTCCGCCAGTAAAAATAGTGTTAATAAATGATTTTCTATAAATTTGCATCATTTATTTCTAATTTTATTTTGCAAAAGTGGTTGTTCTGTTAAATTTCCTTAATAAAATGCAAATGATTAAATAATCTGACAAAAAAAAAACACGTCTTTTTATTGAAAACAATTAAACTTTTATTGTGAATTAACCATTTCTAATAAAATCTACACTACTTTGCCAACACGAAAAATCTGACATTTAAATGGGTGGCACTCAAATATTGAGTACTAAATGGCAGAACTTTAGATCCAATACTCAATCAGCGGTGGTGGTGAAATGTCCGTCTATCAATTTGCGTAGGCCAATGGTACCCTTCCGTAAAATTTTATTAAAAATAAGTTTGAACAAATTTTTATTATTTAATTTTTTTTTTTTTAATTTAGAGTTTGAAAATAATTTTTTAAGGAAGCTCTTCACTAAAACAATTGGATTTGAAAACAGACTTTTAAATAGGAAATAGAACATTACCCTCCCCTACGTCTTTACCCAACCTGCATGCCTTTTATCGGTTCTTATGTAAAACACCCTGTCATTTAACTGTTTTGTGTTCTTTTAATATTTTTAAACAAATTTAAAACAACACCAAAAACGGTTAAAACAAATTAATTTAATAAAAAAAATATACCTAACATAATACATCATAAATATAAATACAAAAATAAAATAAAACAAATACAAATTTACCTCCTTGCCAACGTGATTTCCTTTGCCTTTAATACTGTTACTTTCACTGCCAAATCCATTTAGATTTAAATTCGAATTAATCGATATATGATTTTCAATTTTTGTTTTATTTTTCGAGTCTGTACTTAAACGAACACTGGACCATTTTTCCGTTGCCTATTATATAGTTATGATTTATATATTTTTATTATTTTATGATGGATGATTTTGCGATAGTATTTTTTGTTAGTTTTATTATTTATTTTTTTTTATTAAATTAAATTATTGATAAAGTTGATTTAATTTAAATTGATTCAAAATTAACTGCATTTTTTTTTTAAATATTTTTTTGCGCTTAACAATAACAACATCAACAAGAACAAAAAAAATCATAGAAATTACAAAAATTGAAAATAACAGAAATTTTGCAAATATAAAAAAAAATAATTTAAAAGCATTCAGCGAACAATCTATATGTTAAGATACATATATATTTTGAATTTGATTAAAGCGTTTACATTAAGTTAAAATAAATTAACATATATTACAGACAGTTGTAATGGCCACAGATTTATTGGAGTGTATAGAATTCACGAACACAATAAAGTGTATTCAATAACAAATTTCATTCATACTCTTAAGTTTACCCACCACTGCTTAAAAATATTTAAAACTAATTACATACAAATTGTTTCCATCATGCGGATTATTTTAATTATTTTAAAAATTGACACCATTACCATTTAATTATTTTGCCACCTATACAAGCTTTTAAGAATAATATCTATGTATCTTGAATGCATAGGTAGAGAAGACCAGGGCCGGACCAACCATATATGCAAGATGTGCAAATGCACAGGGCGCAAAATTCTGGGGGCGCATTACCAGGAGCAAGAAAATGTAATCTGATCCTGTGCAAACAAATATGTTCAAATAATCCGAAAATACCATCCATTACAACTGTGCTAAGTTATTTCTTGTACACTTACTAACATCTCTTTCATTGTTGCACTCAATATATGGTAAAATTAAAGATCCAACTTGACCTTCGCACTGAAAGTCTACCTCCAGGGTAATTTGAAAAAGACTTATGTATGTGTATCAGTGTATGTATACAAATATAAAAAAGAGGCGCTTTCTACAAATCTTGCACAGGGCATAAGTTTGGCTGGGGACGGCCCTGGAGAAGACAAACCTCTCTAAAAAAATATGTAGCAGTTGTGAGTGCGTACAACGTCCTTAGCAACCCCATTAATGTGGCAATGTAAAAAGAACTGACAGGAAGTTTTGGGTGTAGAAGTATAAGCACGAGTAGAAGTATAAGTACGAGGGTTTGTGTAGGTGTATGCATCATGATATCGAAAACAGAAGTCTGTGAGAGTGGGGGTTGAAAATAGCGATACTTAAACATTTTTTAAAAAAGTATTATCACTTAAATTCATATTTAAAGAATAAGAAATGATGCTTTGTCTTTTTTCCTGAGTTTAGAGACTTAAATCTTGACGATCCGATTAATAAAACTCAAGATATATAAGCTTTTTAAAGAAAAGTTAAATAAATCAACAAGAAAAGTCTTCACAAAAAGCCGATAAGGTTCGCTTAAAAAGCTTATATCTTGAGTTATAATAATCAGATTTACAAAATTTAAAACTTAAAACTCAAGGAAAAGGACAGATCATCATTTCTTATCCTTTAAATATGAATTTAATTAATAATGCGCCAGAAAAACATGTTTAAACATCGTTATATATAACTATAAATTGGTTCGTTGAGATTAAATTTTTTGGATTTAGGGAAAATGACAGATCACCATTTTCAACCCACACTCTAAACCTGTCAGCGTTTTGTTTTCGATATCATGACGCTTACACCTACAAATCCTCGTACTCAAATTAGATTTTACCTCTTTTGGTAAAATCTATTGCAAAATTTAATTTTTCAGATGCTTGCGACTTTTTCACATTTCAATATGATGAAATAATTGTTTTAATAAAATAAAAAAGGATTCAGTTTTCCTTATTTTCTGTGTTTTCTTATATAAATTTATTGAATTTTCAATCATATAAAATACCACGGTATCGTTATCCAAAAGTGTTGATACTAAAGGCATCTAAAATTATCTGTGAACCTTTTCAAACTTTTCTTTCATGTCTTTATTTAATTGTAGTTCTTCGCCTGTCCTACTCCTTGAATTCCCGAATAGCCCACAATTTATTATTAAGAGAAAATTCTTATACAAATTAAATATTACTTAGAGTGAAAGTGGAGTGGTGTGACGGGTGAACAATCAGTTGGCTACATAGTTTCAAGGAAATTGAATTCACAATTGATATTGTGAGGTGAATAAGGAAAAACAATATTTTTTTTTGGTAAATTGCTTGAAAATAAGAAGATTTTGAATGATACGACGTCATGACCTAAATTGTGGTTTGTAAGATTCTACACCAGTAATGCCACTTCATTCAAAAAAGAAAAAGAAAAGCAGTAGATTCGATCTTTCCGCAGAAGATTTTTTATTTGAAAAAAAAAAAAAAACAAATACAAAGTTCATCGATTTTAACATTTTTAAGAAAGTTTTTGAAAAAAAAACTAATACAAACAACTCTAATTGCAGTGTGCATTGATTTTCTTTATCAAAAATATAATAATGAAATGAATTTGCATTTTGCAGAAAGATATAACTTTGCCTCAAAAAAATATCTGTGAACTAAAGACCTTTATATGCCAAATTTAAACATCTTAAATGATGTTTTTTCTTCCTTTTCGCATCAAATTCGTGAGATTAATTTATCAGCTCTTCAGAAAAATGTTCCCATTTTGCGGAAATAATATTATCTGGTTTGCGAAATACCTTAAATAACACTATTTTTTCGCAAGTGCAATAATTTTAAAAACGTACAAAAACACGCTCAGTACCTTACAGGGCGCGGCTTAAATACTTTTTTTTTATAAAATGCTCCAAAACACCATTTTCGAGCTCTTATTTCAATTAAGCTGCAATATAATGAAAAAAAGTACTCTCCATAAGCATTCATATGAAGTAAGTTTCATCACTGTTGAGCAATATTGACATTTGGCCCAAAATGCCCATGGCTCTTTAGAGTAGGTACCTACTTTTTAGGATAAGTTTAAAACGTGAAAAGAGAGTTCTCCACGAAAGTTTGACAGATTTTTTTTTTAAATTCGCACTTTGTTTTGTCTTATTAATAATAATCATTAATCAAAGCCCTTTCATTTTCGTACCAAACCCCTTCAAAGATTTTCGTGCATCAACGAATACTTTTTAATGGACTAGGTATGTCTCAATCCTTAACATAATTAATAATTAATGCACTAAAGTCAAATTAATTTTCTGGTTAGATTCAGAAAATATCAATCCCGTTAGTTAAATAAGATAAACCAATTTCGATGATGATCGTATGGCAACACTGGATTCTCCATTCGTTTTCACCATTTTTTGTTTGGCAATCATGTGTAAATCAACGGAAAGTAGCGTCAATGTTTCAAGTTAAACAAAGTATTCGAAGCTTTTTACACTCCACCACCGTCAGTTTAGACAAACTCAATCGATTTGAATGATCGATTCTGACGTAATTTTGCGGCTGCATATGTCAGAACAATTGCTCGTCAGAATACGCATTCATTGTTGTAACCAAAGCTTAGCGTTAGCTCTGTTGCTAGGGAGTTAACAAAGCCAAATCAACTGAGACGTACCTACACGTAAGTAAGGTGATGGAAGAGACGTCACAACATAAATATCACAGAATGAGTTAAACAGAATCTGAGGCGAAATCTCTGAAAACAATCTACATAATTTTCGGATCTTCAAGAATTAGCCGTAAGACTTATGTCGTTTTCAATTGGTTTCACTCATTGATTCACTCATTCTAAAATACTGGAACAGTGCTAACTACTTCCTTGCATTGGTGAATCATCGTTTCGATGAGTTATTAAAATTTATTATTTGTCTGCAAGAAAAGTACCTTACCTATGGCATCGTTGAATTGAGTGAGTTTGTTTTGACGTTAGAGCTTGAATTTATGAGTGATTCTTGAGTGGATTCTGATTTGAAATCGAGAAGGGAAATTTTCTTCTCATCAGAAGCGTCGGTTGACGGTTTTTTTTTGCCAATGGAATGGTTTCAGTAGAGTTTTTTTTTTTGATTCCAGACGCATACAGATACAGACGTCCAATGGAAAACGACACGAATGTGAAATGTAAAATGTCAGGCAACATTTGGCTTGCAAATTAATTTAGCGGGTAGGGGAAAGGTGTGTAAAATTTACACCAGAAAAAAGTGGGACCAAATAACAATTTTTATTTTCAAAATGTAAAAGTTTATGAAAAATTTAAAATTCTATACAAATAAGTTGCTGTCAGTCATATGAATCGAGAAAGGCTGTAGAAATGTTCACAAATACATACAAATCAATTTTAATTTTTTAGAAATTTAAAAATCTTCATAAACGTCAATATGGTTGCTAACGATGATGCGAAATCTCCACCCTTAAGTCTAGTACGCAGATCGCGCTTAATTTTCGTTTTCATACAAAATTCTCTCCAAAATTTAACCAAGCGTTTTAGCCGAGTGGTACTCAGCTCCAGCTAAAAAAAAACAATTTTTTGTTTCTTACTGTACATCACTATCTGTCAAAATTTAGTGCAAGAAATAATTGTTCGGCACATTAATTCTCGAGCTAAATTTTTAAGGTTATTAAATATAACTCTTGATTTTTTTGTGAATTTCGCTTTGTGCAAATAAAAGGTGACGTGGATAATATTATTTGGAAATAAACTATTTATCTCAGTCAAAGAGAAGAATCCATTTTATTTGATTAAAATTACTTGAAATAATGAAAAAAAAAAATTCTTTGAAATTATTAATTATATTTTTTTCTCCAGATAACAGCTGTTCTCTGTGACATATTCTCCACAACGCTCTCATGTCAAAATTTAGTTGGGGTCTTAGCTCTAGGGGTCTTTGGAGAGAAAAGTGGGAGCTAAAATTTAGCTCGATCTGCGTACTAGGCTTAAGAGTTTATTATTAACTTGTCAACTTTTAAACAAAAAATATCCACAACTCTATAACAAACAAGTTAATGTTTAGTTGCTTGAGTTATTAATTGGAAAAGTTGTTCAGTACGTATTTATTTTGAACTTTAAAAATCTGATTAATTTTTATCTCAGCTCAAACTCTCTATAGTTAGTGCCCATAGAGGGAAGAAAAGTTTACAGTTTTTTTGAGATCTAATAATAAAAATAAATGATTTTTGGAGAATTAGCTGTAATTAATTTGTTGGCCACTAACTACAGTGAGTTTGAAGAATTGATAGATAAAAAATTTTAAGAATTTCAAGCTTAATCAAATCAAATTTTGTTAAGGTTGTATGCCTTAGGCATTTAAGAACGATTAAATCCAAAATGAAGCCTTATAATGTTTTTTGTGACCTTCGATCTTAGTTTGACTGTTCTGTACATAAAATACTTAACCACACTTACACATTATACCTATAATACAGATTGTAATGTTAATTGTGCGTCACATTATAATTTTGTGGTATAATTAATGTAAATAGTTGTGTTGAATTCTAAAATCAAGTGATGCAGTTCTTAATTGTTTTCAAGTAAACGACGAACGAAGGAAAACTACAACAAGACATCAATTATTACGAGAAAAGTCATTTTTTTTAAGTATATAGTTACAACTAAGTTAAGTTAAGTTCACACCATAGACATTTACACTCACTTATGTATATTTATATCATAATGTAAGAAAAAAAAGTAAAATGTAGAAAAGCATAATAAATACGGTTTTATATTTAATTAGTGTTGACAAGAAATTCAAAAACTATGCACACAGCGTATTGGATAGTCCCATCTTCTCATCCCATATACCCACCCATCCTGGCCCGGGCGCCATTGTCATTGGTAATGCTATGCTCTTAGGGTTTGCTCATTATTCCTCAAGTTGGGTTTCTTCTTCTAATACTCTAACACCGAGAGAATGGTGTGAGGTGGAGGGAGAGAGAAAGAGAGAGAGAGAGACACACACACAAAGAGAAAGAAGAGAAATGAAGTCCTTGAACTTTAAGTGGTTAAGTGGTATACAGTCCTGCTTATTTAAGGATGTGGGGCGAAGATTTTTCATTCTATTGTTTTATTTTTTTTTTCTTCTTCTTTATTTTAAGTTCTAAGCACTTGCCGGAATGCACAGATACTTTGGTGTAGCTTTGTGTGCATAATGCCGGATGCTATGCCCCAATGGATGTTGGATGCTTAAGCAGTAGTTGCATCAAAATGTATATAATGCATCAGGGCGAGGTGAGAGAAGGGGGTGGTTAGAGATTTAAGTGTAATAGCCACTGTTTTGAAACAAATAGATAAATTCACGACTCACGGACAAATGAAGGCAATGGAAAAATAAATACATTTTTGAAATATTTAGGTAAATGTTGTTCAAAGAGTAGTTACTTTTTTTTGTAAGTTTTGTGTAAGCAGAGAAATAAATTTTATCATAATTTTTATGCATATGCATAGCAACTCTGAAGTAGCATTTTTGCTTTTGAAAAGATGTAATAACAAAAGTTATACATATGCTTGACACAAATATACGTTTCAGCTAGAGTTTATTAAGAAAATTGGTCAAGAGCGTTACTAGTTTAAAAATGTTTAGAATTAAGAACATTTTGGTTAACTGCCTTTAAATTAGAAAATTGTCAAAAAGTATATATCATGCTTATTACTTAAGTATACCTTTTTATTAAACTGTTTAAATTTTAGCCTCATTCAGTCTTCATCTTTACATATCTTGTTTGCTTGGAATAAAATCTTGCGCTTCGGATCTTTGTGAAGCATTATCTTTTTAATGAATTGTTACTATGAGTGGTTATATAAACTGAATCGGTGGTTAGAAAACGAATTGTGTAATAATAATTAATATTTTAATGATCATTTTCCGAAGTTCACAAAGCACAACCCTATAGCAACCTGTGAATCTACACATTTAGGACACATCCGTTGATAAACAAATTCGACTATCGCGATTGACAAAACTTTTCAACCTATAAAAGATAATATCACTTCTTGCTTGACTAAACCAAGTTCATTACAAAGTCTGTAATACATTTACAAGTATAGGTACGTTTTTTGATTTAAGATTTTTTTTTTTTGACTACAACATAAAATAACAATAATTCAACGAATGAATACAAACAAAAATTAAAATAATAACCTTCAAAAACAACAAAGCAACCTCATACAAATTAAAACAAATTTTCGGATTGAAATGCATTAGATTAAAAACTTTTGCTCAAATAAAAAATTGAAAATTAAAAAAAAAGAAAAAAAAATACAATACATGAAAATACAACCATGGTGAGTTTTCAGTGGAATAGATAGGGAGCAGCAGGGAGACAAGTACTCTCATGTATTTTTTACTCACATTTACGACATCAAAAAGTTTGAATGACTGCAGGAAGCATATTATTCAAATCAACCTAAGGCTTTTAACAGTTTGATTTATATTTTGGATTTTAATTTAAGCTATAGGAGGCGAGGAACTTTATCAAAAGCCTTATCACCACACTGCGAACAGTGATTTTATATTTTTAAACGAATTCTGAAGTGAGTGATAAATCTCGATGTCATGATTTTTTTTTTAACATGTTTTTTTTTTTTTGATTTTTTGCCTCTCCTTAAAAGTTTAAGAATCTTCAATTAATTATTCTTGTTGTTTTGTAGCTTTTAAATTTGTAAACATTTGTAACACGATTACACTGACCCCTCATCGTCTTTTTTGTGAAAAAAAATCTAAGAAAAGAATTAGACATATTGGAAAACTGTTTGCCGAGAGAAAATTAATAACACTTCTTTGGAAAAAAAACATGTGCTAAATGGAGGATTTTAAAAATAAGAACAAGTAGGTAAGGTATATATACGTACATAATGTACATTTTACTTTCGTCTTAAGATTTTAAATATTTTTTCTTTTATATCACCATATCAACACCTTGCAGGTGGGTTTCCGCCATTTCGACTCAAAGAGTGAAGTCAGTTTTTGATATTTGATTTTGGTTTCGAGGTGGATGGACAAAAATTTCGTAAAATTCTAGGAATCAAAATTATGGACGTTTAAAATCGAAAACGTGAAATTAGACGTTCAAACAAAATTTGCAATTAATCAAGATGATTTTTGATAGGAATGCATTTTATATTTTTTGAAAGGTGATAAAAAATCTTTAACCCATAGGTACCTAATTGAGAAATTTTCGATATAAATTTTTGCCTAAAGAATTTTTAAAAACTTGAATTTTTCGAGATCAATTTAATTTCAATATCATACGTTACCCACCCGACCTGAGTGAGATCAAGGCAGCCATCACCAGGCTGAAGTCGAACAAAGCAGCCGGTGATGACGGTCTACAAGCGAAGCTTTTTAAGTACGCTGGTAGCTGATCTTGTAAGGAGCATGCACCAACTCGTAACCAAAATTTGGTCGGATGAAAGTATGCCCGACGAGTGGAACTTAAGTACCATCTGCCCGATCCATAAAAAAGGTGATCGCCTTCTCTGCGCCAACTACAGAGGCATCACCCTTTTAAACATCACCTACAAGATCTTGTCAAGCGTATTATGTGAACGCCTGAAGCCATTTACAGACGAATTGATTGGTCCTTACCAGTGTTACTTCAGGCCTGGAAAATCTACCATTGACCAAATCTTCACTCTACGCCAAATCCTGGAGAAGACCCAAGAATATAACATCGATACGCACCATCTTTTCATCGATTTTAAAGCTGCCTATGACAGTGTAAACAGGAACGAGCTATACTGTGCCATGTCGAGTTTTCGTATCCCTGCCAAACTGATACGACTTATCAGGATGACGTTAAAGAATGCTCGCTGCTGCGTCAAAATTGGAAGAGACTCAACCGAAACCTTCGAAACCACCAGAGGACTTCGACAAGGCGATGCGCTGTCATGTATAGCTGCTTCAATATTGTTCTTGAAAGAGTGGTGCGCAACACCAACACCAATACGAATGGCACCATCTTTCAAAAATCCACACAATATCTTGGATATGCCGATGACTTCGACATTATGGGAAGAACCAAACGAGCAGTGACGGGTGCCTTGTATCGAGTCTGAGGCGACTAAAATGGGTCTTGTCATTTACTGTCATCAAATAGAGTCGATTCACACCGTAGACTTGGTCAAAACGTGACAATTGATAGGTATAACTTCGAGGTGGTAAATGAATTTATCTATCTGGGTACTCTGCAAATGACATCAGCGCTGAGATCAAACGTAGAATAACTCTTGCTAATCGCTGTTTCTTTGGCCTAAGCAAGCAGTTAAGGAGTAAGGCCCTATCGCGAAGTACCAAGGAGACACTGTATAAAACCCTAATCATCCCAGTCTTGCTGTATGGTGCAGAAGCATGGACTCTCTCCCAGGCGGATGAAGGATCTCTTGGTATCTTCGAGAGGAAGGTTCTGCGTACGATCTACGAGCTCTACCGTGACTTGCCACTGGTCAAAAAACTGCGAATTCAACGGTTAATATGGCTAGGGCATGTTGAGCGAATGAACGTTGAAGCTCCAGCCCGCAAGGTATTCAACGACAAGCCTGAGGGAACCAGAAGCAGAGGCAGACCTCATCTCCGGTGGAGTGATCAAGTTGAGGCCGACGCACGTCGACTTGGTATTCGAAACTGGAAACAGCAAGCTAGAGATCGAGTAAGCTGGCGAAATCTATTACTTGAGGCCCACGAGCACAATGCGCTGTAGCGCCAACTAAAGTAAAAGTAAAGTAAAGTATCATATAAGTTACTGTACTTGGTATATGATCTTCACAAGCTAAATTGCAATTTGTAGTTCTACTATCACGTTTTCAAAATTGTAGATCCCAATGTTCTTGTCAAATATCAATAACACGGTTTTTGATTCATATTTTGAATAATGAACGAATGTGACGCATTTTAATTTTGCGCAAAACGCATTAATTGAAATTGGTTGAATAAGCAAAATATGAGTTAATAGCATTATATTGCATTTAATTAAGTGCATTCCACTTGTGAAAAATCTTTCAGGCTGATTTCGATAAAATCAAAAATGAGGATTATTAAGTTGAGAAACACGAACTCAACTTAAATTCAAGATAACGCCAACCCTGCAAAGAGCTTATGGTCAAAAACTCGGATTTAAGCTTTCTATATCCCAGCAAACATGAATGTTTAGATTTTGTTGACCAAAATTATTGAAGAATAATATTCGTGAAACCTTCAGTTACGTGAATGAATTATGAATGAATACAAGGACCCTACAAATAATCATTCGGGAGATGCAGAAAGATTTGTATTCTCTATGTGTCAAATAAAAAAAAAACACTCAGTTTTCATTAATTTGTATTCATAAATGTGAGTGTGCACAAGGATATTTCAAAAAATATATATGTATATAGGAGCCTTATAGATACATGTTCATTTAAATGAAGAATTTCTGGATCATATTTGAGTCACTAAAATGATCTATGTATATCGGTGTCTAATTGCCCAGGTAAAAGGATTCAAATTGAATCATAAGTGAATTCTTTTTCGACCGGTTTCTTCACTTTTGTGATCCATTTATGATTCATTTCTGAATGAAAATGTTGGCTTGAAATTGAAATCGATAAAAAAAATGTCTTTCCCAAGGAAATATATAAAAAAAAAAACACATAAATGTAGGTACTGGACTATTTCCAATTTTTAAATTATTTTACATTTGTCATTGTTTCAGATGTAAATACTTTCAATTTTTTCTTTAAGCAAATAATAATTATTAAAGACTGCATTAAGTTTTATAACAATTGTGTATAGGTATTTCAAATGAGTACTGTTGATTACTTCACTGTATATATCAACATATTTCAGATTTTTTAAACTTATCGTTTAAAGTTGAAAAAAAAAATAAGAAATTGATCTAAAAATTTGCTTTCCGAAAATTCTCTACGCTAAAAAAAATCACATAAATCAAAAATTCCTGGGTAAAATTGGTAGCACGAACATGCTCTTCTGGTTAAATACTGCGTTTAACTCCACATTGAAGATGCATGATGTATACAGGGTGTACCGAAATCATCGCCTCAGAAGAAAACCATAGTTTCCTGAGGTCATTTCAAGTCGAAAAACTTAAAAATACTTTACATTTTTAACCTAAAAATACATTCCAAATAATAAAAAATAAAAAAACAAAAAAAAAAGGAAATTCAAGAAAATATGAATATTTGAATAAAAACGAATTAAAAACTACGCTGAGCGTTGAATGCTAGCAGTTTGGGATATTTGAACACCTTTTGTAAGAAACTGCAAACAAAGAACTCCTTTTATGTAATTTTCTATTATTTCTTGAATTTCCTTTTTTTTGTTTTATTTTTTTTTTAATTATTTTAAATGTATTTTTAAATAAAAAATGTTAAGGATTTTTAAGAAAACATATAGGACTTTCATAATAAAAACAAAAAAATTATACTTAATAACGTGTTTTTGTGAAAGAAATCATATCGAAGTCAAAAAAAAAAAAACCTAAAAATGCTTAAAAAAAAGTTTGATAATAAATTGCGGAAAACCGCTATACACACATACAAAAGTTGTATAGTGGATAGAAATTTCTAACTGTTCTTGTTTAAATAAAAAAAAAAAAATTAAAAATCGGTTGTAGTTTCGCAAAGTTAGAGCCAGTCAAAGGAAAATAGAATAAAAATCATAAAAACCGTTATAAGTCGAAAACGAAGCGAAAACGAGAAAATTACCGCTTAAGTTTTTCGACTTGAAATGACTTCAGGAAATTATGGATTTCTTCTGAGGTGATGATTTCGGCACACCCTGAATATTTAACGAGAAAATATTAAAAGAGTCAGACGCAGTAAAAAATTTTTGTTTTTTTTTTTATTGAGAAGCATCAGATCGCTAAATTATAACAAAATCGGTTTAACCATGGCAAAGATATACGCGAATAACTCAAAAATAAGACCATTTTCACAAAAAAACGTACAACAGGTACCAAATTCCGTCGTTATGTGAATGTTTTAAGAAAAACCTGAAATGCATTTTTCTTTTAATTGACTTGGTTATTACAAGTACGAAATTTAATCAAAATCGTTAGAGCCGTTTTCGAGAAAATTTTTATTAAGCAAAATATTTGTATGGCAGCTACCCATTCTAGATGAGCTAAAATATAAATTGGAATCCTCCATAGGCTCTTGGCAATCACATAAAAATGCTCTTTACCAAAATTTGAAGCGAATCGGTTCACCCGTTTAAGCTATAGCTCAAATCACAGTCAATGACAGACGCACAGACCGACGAATGGCATGACGAAACCCACTTTTTTCCACTTCTCGATTATCGTTTTGATTACAACCTCATTTTTTTTGTTTACACAAAACAAATACTTTCCCCATAGAGAAAGTAAAAAGTAGAAAAACGATAGCAAAAAATGTCGTTATTATTTATTGTTAGTTCTCATCAACTTTAACTTAGAACTTTTGGTCTCTAAATCTGTCTGCTCAAATGCATCGTATGTAATTTAAATCGCTGCCAGTTCTACTTAACAATCAATAAGCGTAATAAGTCTTCTTATGTTTTAATTAATTTCAGTAAACTTGTTGGTTCCAATTCACTTCTCTATCAAAACAGGGACAGTAAAAACAAAAAGATTTATGTTAATCCAGCTGCCCTAAGACGTGTTTTAATAGTGATAAATAAATCTCTTGAACAATTGATTTATTTTAACTTGCTCTTTATTTATTGACAGATTACACATTTTCACGCCCTTTCCCAACACATAGTTTTCCATCACATATACAAAAATAAAAAGAACCATTTTCTTGTCATCTTGTCAACCAAAATCAACATCCGTTTTAAATTTGCATAAACCTAGTTTCTCTGGGTAATCGAAAAAGGTTAGGGTAGTTTTATTTAGTATTCGTGACATGTTTTCATTTTACTTGCCAAAAAACGAAAATCTCACAAAAAAAATAAAAAAAAATCCGTCTGGGTCAAATAACGGGTGATTTTTTAGCTGGTTTGGTTTTGGCAACACTGGTTTTGACAGCTGACGTGTGTTTAGTACCTTGTGTCACTGTCAAACAGCTTCAGTTTGGTTTGCAATTTAACCATGGATCGTCTTACAAATGAACAACGATTGCAAATTATTGAATTTTACTATCAAAATTCGTGCTCGGTTCGAAATGTTCATCGCGCGCTGCTTGTGTTCAGCGATGAGGCTCATTTTTGGTTGAATGGGTACGTAAATAAGCAAAATTGCCGCATTTGGAGTGAAGATCAGCCAGAAGCATTGCAACAGCTACCAATGCATCCCGAAAAAGCCACTGTTTGGTGCGGTTTATGGGCCGGCGGCATTATTGGGCCTATTTCTTCAAAGATGATGCGAATCGCAGCGTTACTGTCAATGGTGAACGCTACCGAGCGATGATAACAAACTTTTTTTTGCCCGAAATGGAAGTTCTTGACTTGCATGATATGTGGTTTCAACAAGACGGTGCCACATGCCACACAGCACGCGAAACAATGGCGCAATTGCGAGGCGAGTTTGGTGAACAGTTAATTTCACGTTTCGGGCCGGTCAATTGGCCGCCTAGATCATGCGATTTGACACCATTAGATTATTTTTTGTAGGGGTATGTAAAGGCTAATGTCTATAGGGGCAAGCCCGCTTCGATTGACGCACTGGAAGCCAACATCCATGCATTCATTCGTGAGATACCGGCCGATATGTGTGAAAGAGTATGCCAAAATTGGACTCAGCGGATGGGCTACCTGAGACGCAGCCGCGGTCAACATTTGCATGAAATTATCTTTAAACATTAAATTGCAAGGTTCAAACTATCGAGTCAAATAAATATTTCATTCATTTTTTCGAGTTTTTTTTTTTTTTTTTAAAAAGTTTTAAACCTCTTAAAAAATCACCCATTATAAGTAAGGATTTAATTTTGTTTGTCGACAAACAATGAAATCAATTACATTTTTTTCCCCACACTGTGAACCCGAAGACAGTCTCATACAAGCAGCAAAAATTTAACGAAAATTAATTATCCTCATTCTTCAAAAAAAAAACACCCACAGTTTTTCTATCAATCTCAATGAAAAAAAAAATCCCACTTCTGATCAATTTCTTCGTTTGTGTTTTCCGGTTGCCAAAATTATTTTCAAATACGAAAACCTTAATAGAGTTGATATTAGGCTTCCCATTTATACATTTTATTGCTTCGTATATTATTTGAGAGGCCGGGCGACAAAACAAACGAATCACTCGTGCTGAAATTTGTACATTGAACTCATTCGTGGAAATCAAATTAATTCCAGAATAACAATTAAATACAAAAACACAGCCGTACAAAAGACCAACCTGTGGCATTTTATAATTTGTGATTGAAGTTTATATTTTTAGAATATTTTTCTTTCCAATGGAATTTCATTTAAATTAACACAAAGTTGGAGCAAAAAAAAAAAAAAAAAAACAAACAAACAAAAACAACACTCAATTCACATAGAAATATTTTCGCCAGCTACTCACAGAAATTAATTAATCCCATATTCCTTTTCGCTTTGTTTTGTTGTGTATTTAATTGAGATAGGTCAGGATCAGCATCGAAAGCACAGAGAAAATATTTTTTTGTTTTCTCTCATTCAACAAAAATTCCATACTTTTCCAAATCGATTTTTTATTTATCAGCCACAGAGGGTATATCAGGACATTCGCACTTCCTATCTGGTTGTAAGTGAGCCAGAAAAAAAAAATAAAAAAAAAAAAAATAGAAGAAGAAAGAAGAAGCCACAATCACATTGTATATAAGCAAGGGATTCGAGTCATGCATATTTATGGAATAAGTATCATAAGGATAACACGTCCTTGTGGTATACGTATAGGAGGTGCAGTCAACACTTCAGATTCCGTATTTCAAGACAACAATCACACTTTGAGGCGCGGTTGTGATAGCTGAAAGGTATATTTTCCCTTGCCCCGCTCATGAATTTTTAAAATTTCTTCTTCTTGTTGGGAAACCACAAAATATGAGTCAAATTACACACACGGACAAAAATGAAGGAACACATAGGAAAATCGAAAATGAAAAATGAAAAATGCCTCCTTTTAATTGCTAGGAGTTGATTACACACGCGGATTGTCCTTGACTATAGAAATTGCCACTGCATATCGAGTCGCGGCACCTTAATTAAGTTGTGCACTGAATACATAATTCACAAATAACTTTCCAGGGACTAATTAAATTAAAAAAATAAGCTAAACAAAAAAATAGAAAAAAAAAAATAAAAAAAAAACAGGACGAACGAAAATTCTTCACAGAAATGGAAAATAAAATGCATTGCATTTACACGAACGAGGTAAAAAATAATAAATTGACCCAAACACAGCACACACCTCTTTTATCGAAGGACATCGTTTATCAACTCAGGATTTTATCTGACATGCAATTGCATTTATACCTACCTATATCGCGTCTACGTCGTGTCGTGTCGGTCGCGATGGAGTCGAGGATGGAGCCCACTCTGACACTCAATAGAACGTGGAAATTCTCCAGTTACATCTCACAGGATTATTCTTTTTTTTTTTTTTTTTGTGTAGTATAGTAGTTTGACTTTGATGCAATGAATTTAATTTTTGGTCTCTTGAAAATGAGTTTTCTCTTGTCCCCTGTGTGTTGAGTGTTGAGTGTTGGGGGCGTGCAGAGCTTGAGAGAGTCGGAGTACCCTTTAGACACTTCTTCGCATGTGTCAGATCTGTCAGAACTTCTTTTTGAAAACTGTCTGATTGTTGTTCGTTCTTCTTTTCTTAACCATCATCATCATCTGACCCTCTCTCTCACCCTATCCCTTACATTTCAAATTTACTATTTTCTAAATTGAAATCTATTTTCTAAACTTTCTCTATGTGCAAGTATATACATGGATGAACTCCCAGGGGCGCAAGATTATATCAAATGAAATGAGAATGCATACAGTGAGAGAGAGGGTTTCAAAAAGTGGTAAGAGCAGCAGTGAGAGCAGCACTCATTTCTTTTTAAAATACAGTTAAAGTTTGAGTTTTATTTTTTTTTTGTTATTAGAAAATTGGTTTTGCTAACTATTTCTTTGTTGTTTTTGGTTTGTTTGAGTTTTTTTTTTAAACAATTTTTAAAGCAAAGAAAGGAGAACATGCACAAATTGGGTTAGGTGTTCAGTTCAATGTTTATGTATACCTATACTTAAAGCTAGGTCCTATAGTTTAGGTACTTGGAAAACGTACCTAACCTATGCAGGTATACCTGGTCTACCTACGTTGAAAAGGGCAAACAATTCAGAACGGAACTCAACAATTGGGGCATGCTAGCGCAAAATATGGCATAGGTGTAGGCGCATTTAATTATGCATGCTCTATTGCACACACACACGCAAGTAGTTAGTTGCAGTAAATTCGTATTAAGGAATTTTCAGCGGTTAAGAAATGAAAATTAATGCAGTGTGGGGGTCTTAACCTCAAATTACCTTTATTTTTTTTAGATTTTATCGTGAGCTTTTAAAAACTTGGTAAATAAATTAAATTTTAATTTTGAAGCGTTGTAGTGAAGGGGGAGGGAGGGGGGTAAGAAATAATCAATATGTTGCTTACACTTTATTTATTCGACCTAATTTTGGACGGAGAAGACATGCAACATTTACAATTTTGAAACGTAAGCAGACAATTGTAGGCCTAGATATAAACATTCAACTTACTTCTCGTTTTTGTCTTTGAGATTTGAGAAAACGCACCTAATAACAAATTCATTAAAAACCTTGATTTCTCGTCGACTCGTGCTTCTGAGAGATTTCCATTGTTATGAAAGCTATATATACCTTTGTGAAATTTAGCATCGGGGCGAATTAAATAATGTATATACCTAGTGACATAAAAAAAGGCATCAACGACATCAACTTTAAGTGGCGGGCGTATTGCAAAATATGTCGATATTTTTTAAAGGGTTGTATAAAAGGAAAAGTACAGTCTTAAAAGGATATGTCCATCAGAGGTGTAGGTAAATCGAATAAGTGTTAGCTCATTTGACCTCTGAATATAGAAAAAGTAATTCACGGCTATAACATTTAAAATATCAATACCAAAACTTGATTTGAAGCAAAAAAAAAAAAAAACGCGTTTTTTACTTTGGTATCTGTCATTTGAAATTTGTCTTTAACATATGCTATGTTTTCTATGTTTTTTAAAGCATGAATCGCCAAATTGGTATCAAGTTTGCGAAGCGCACCCTCGAAAAGTAGTAAAAACTTGCCATTTTCAATGGTTTCTTGCTATATATCTACATTAGTGGTGAAGTAGTTTTGACAATTTCAATTTTGTAGAGCGATGTTTTCTATGTTTTTTTTTCGCTGATTTGCTAGATTGATATCAGGTAAGTGAAGTGGCACCCCCTTGGAAAGAGGAAACTCTGTCGTGTATTAGTTGTGGAAATTTCGAAGTTGTCTTTAAATTTGTTCTACATTTTTCTTCCAAATTTTCTAAATTGATATCAAGTTAACAGGGCACCCTCTCCTGAAACAGGTAAGAGTTGTTATATTAAATGCTTTGTGAAAATAATTGCCAATTATTAGTCATGAATTATTTGTAAAAATTGAAATTTTTTCGCGCGATGTTTTCTATGTTTTTTTTTTTGTTGTTGATTGGCTAAATTCATATTAAGATGGCGAAGCACCTGCTCGAATAGGAGAAACTCAGTACTGAATAAGTAGTGTCAATTTCAATTTTTTCGTGCGATGTTTTCTATGTTTTTCCCCTGATTTGCCAATTGATATTAAGTTAAGCGAAGCACATCCTCCAAAACTGACGTATAATATTTTTGATATTTATGATTTTGTTATGCGATTTTTTCTATGTTTTTTTCTGTTGATATGCTTAATTAATATCAAGTTAGCAAAGTTCCTTCATTAATAGGGGTACAAATTTAGGGTATTGAATGGTTAAGTGCATAATTATTTGCCGTTCAAAAGTCTTGAATAAGAATTGAAAATTTTTTGTGCGATGTTTTCTATGTTTTTCCACTGATTTTGCAAGTTTTCAAAGCATACTAATTCGAAAAAGGTTAACTCAGTAGTGAATTACTTCTGACAATTTTAATTTATCGTGCTATGTTTTCTATGTTTTTTTTTTTTCCTTTTTTAAAGTTTCACTCTGGTATGATAAATAAAAAGTTTCATGAGTGATGGTTTTTTTTTTTAAACAATTCACCTCTTTGTGATGATGAGTAATCGGAGTGAATACATAGTATAGGTATTTATTGGTCTATCACGTGAGAGACAAACATTCCAATCGAACGAACTAAAATAAATAAATTAAAACTTTTTTTTTTGTTGCTCATTTTCCCCTGGTAAGAATAAATTAATTATAACATGATATTTTCTCTTGCCGATGCAGTCGATTCAATTATAGCAAAGCGGAAAAATAATTAAAAAACAAAGGAAGATAAAAAGAAAATCAAATTGAAACGAAATGAAAAGGAAAAGAAAGTTACTTCAGTGAAAACCGATTCTTTTTAATTGTGATAAGAACAAACAAAAACAAAAATGGTGTATACTAGATTATTTTTTTAAGATCTTAGATCTTAAAGTCGTATAGTAGGTGTGTATTACAGCTTGATTGATTTCAGTGAAATGAATTTATCGAAAACCCCCCAACAAAAAAAAAAAACATAGAAATCATTGCATAACAAAATCTAAATTATCACAACTAATTAAAGGCGAATTATTAACCACCTACCATTCCAATCTAAGCCCATTTTTCAAGGGGTGCTTCACTTACTTGATATCAAGTTTATGGCTGGGTGTAGGAGTAGGTATAGAGAAAACAAATCTCATATCATCACTATCAGCAGATTTTTAGGTTGAATATCTCTCACTGTTCGCTTTAATCTCCATCATCATTAGAACAAAAGCAATTTCAACTTTTCCAAGAACCCTGCACTTGTTTGAAACAAAAGGTTTTTTTTTTTTTAGAGATTTAACTGTTTTTGTGAGTTGTTTTTTTTTTTTTTATTTGCAAAACAAATCCTGTATCTGCTATGGCTATCACATTGATACACAGACACATTAATTTCTCTCAGATTTAAATCCTGAGGCAGAAAGTTAAAATTGGTTTCGCATGAATGAACTTACACCCCCAGCGCTTTAGACTTGTGTGTGTGATGGTCTGTGTGTGCTGCTGCTTTTTACGCAATCTTGTTTTTTTAGTTTTTCTGTAATCCTAATATTTTTTTCTTTCGTTAGTTCATGCTTTTGCAATGTGTCTCTACTAATCTCAAATGAGCGCATGATCTACCTCAATAAGTGGATTTACTATAACATCTCCATTTGCAATCGTTCGTTCTGACAAAATCCCTAGAAAAGCTTTTTCAAACACGCTATGAGTTGTAAGAAGGAAAAAAAAAGAAATTGAAAAAGAGGAACTTAAATGTATGCAAAGTTTTTATTTTTTGATGAAGTTTTGGCGAATGAAGAATATTAAAAGCGTTCCGCGAAGACAAATTTGACTTTTAGCAGATCCTTAAAAAGTGGTGCGGCAAGCGTCTTAACTTTATCGGTTAGTCTAATTTACCATCCATTAAAAGCTTATTTTATTATAAATATTTGGTATACCTATACCTATTCTTTTAGAATCCGTAAAGTTACACCCTATCTCCACCCACTATCATCAGGTTCAGGATTCAGGCGAAAGACGCAACACAGCAAGAGAAAAAGAACGAGATGATGATGCTTTGCAGCTGGGTAATTTATGGTCGGAAACCAACACTGCTACTAATTAGCGCTTTCGGGAAAATAGCAGTATAAAGGATATGAGTTTGGGGGGGGGGGGGGGAACTATACTTAATCCCCAATGAATCCACCTCGTGATAGCTGATGGGTGATGATGGCTGATGGGAGTGTAATAAAATGGACTCACTAAGTAACAACTGTCGTTTGTTCTAAGAAAATATATCAAGAAATGTCAAAAATTTACGACACCATGGAATTGATTTCGATGGTGTGTTTGTGTTTTTGATAGGAATGAAGCCAGATCGATAGAATCTCGATATGGTTGTTGATATGTTTCAACACCCACCACGGCATTTCTTTAAAACAAACAATATCTCCCAGTGGGATGCATCAAGAACTCACTTTATGACCTAAAACCTTTTTTCATCGCAAAAATCTAACGAAAAGCAATTCAGACGCCTGATAATTGAAGGAGGGTGGCAAGAGTATTTTTTTGTTTTTCCTTACAATACATCACATACGATGACACGGGGTTAGAATACAATAAAAGATGCAGGCGTGTGTTGCATGTGTGAAAGAATTAGAATCGTGAAGGCGTTCGTTCGTTCGTTCGTTCGTAGCTTGGATCAGGTAGTGAATTCAACTTGGCAGGCAAGGCAAACTGGCTGCGAAAAGATGAAGCATGTCCATATTTTGATGCAATAAAAAATAAATTTGAAACGTGTGTTGGAAAAGAATGTACATATAGAATATCAATCAATCAGACCGCGAATTAGGTATTGTTTTTTGAGGAAATATGGTGTGAATGCAGTAGGAGTGTGGTTGGTGCAATGCCAATGTGAAAACAGAAATATTTATCAAACTTTTCGTTTGCCAGTAAAGAGTTTTTACTTTACACTATACATCTTTTGAGGAGAATCTAAATTGTGTGGCCAAAAATAACCCTGTATCTGCTATATAGGTAACCTCTAAGGATAACTTATTTATGTGCAAAATGTCCCCTTCAATTTTGATACAAAAAATTACTTGGCTTTGATATCTTTTGCTTTATTTTTTGTCAAAAAATCATAGTTAATCGAAACTTCATTAGAACTTTTGAGGGCTACAATATATCCTGTATCCTGATTATACCTATAGTTCATGGCAATTGATAAACAAAAACAACCATTGAGATAAAGAGCTGATCACGTGGCTTCTTTAGCAGAGGATGCGTAGGGCATTGGCTTTTGAAGAGCTTTGTCTTAGGTTCGAATCTCATCAGTTTTGCAATTTAAATCGAACATATTATGTACTAAGTACTTAGATGTAGATATTCAGCAACACTAAACGTAATTAGTTTCAGCAGATCGGTTAGGGGTTTTAAATTTCGATCACATCACTTTAGCAATTTTAGAATTTTTTTTGCTGCATTACCTATATGTATATGTCTTCTCTGTTAAGTATATGCCAATTTTTTTGGCATTCAGTGAAACCTAGGTAGCAAGTGATGACGACATCAACCATCGCGTAAGTTTAAGGTGGATGAAATGGCGTGAGAACTCTGTCATCTTCTGTGACCGAAAAATGCCCTCTAAGCTGAAATAAAAAAGCTCTACACTGCAGTGGTTCGTCAAGCGCTTGCATTAGGTTCACAATGTTGAACAATGTACAAGAAGTATGAGAGAAAATTGTCAATAATGTCAACTGAGATGAAGATGCTTCGCATGACAGCATCAGGAGTGACAAAGCTCAATCGAATTAGAAGTAAAAAGATCCGCAGAAGCCACCACGTCAAAAATACCATCGTGAATAAAAAATACAGCATGACAAACTCAGCTGGTACTGTCATGTACTAAGGACGGACGCTGAAAACCATGTCCAAAAGGTATTATCCTACAACTTTCCGGTACATCAGTCGCAAGGCAGGCCCAAGAACTCCTGGAAAAAAAAAACAAATGCAACGACACCAGCAATCAGTTGGCCACATAGCTCAGACATGGAACAATCCATAACTTGCCGAAATTTTCTGTGGTCAACCCGACGAACCCCACAAGCAGATTAGTAGGTGAAGTTGGAAAGTTGTGATCCTATTCGAGATGATAATATCTTCGGAAAATAAGAAGAATATTTCAACTTAGTTACATTATTATTTGTCGATTACCGTGTAAATAAGGAATGATGTTGCTTGTTATATATTTTACAGTCAATTTAGATTCCGGATTACGTCCGAGTTAACTCAACAAATCTCGTGAGAAACTGACATATGAGAGTTTAAACACTTCCAAAATTGAGAGGGCAACACTATGAAAATCAACATTCCGAATAGTGTCGCCCTCTTGGTTTCGATAGTAAAAGTGCATTTCCATAAGGCGTTTTTCGTTTTTAGTTCAGAATAGAGTAGGAGCATCTTCTGAACGAAGCGTGTTCTGAGCACTTTGCATTATTTTTGAAACACATCTGAACACTTAGCTGTCAAACGCTTGTGTTCAACATTTAACTCTGTCTGCTCAGTTATTTTATTCTGAGCTCATATAGCGCACTCTGAACACGTTTAGAACGAAAAAAGAAACACAAATTTTTGTTTGACAGTTCAGAGATTCTTTTCACACGCATCTCTTAGGTCCAGTTTTTCATGAGTTCAATCATTTTAAATCAGAGTTAGTTAATCCTGCAGATACTGTAGTCCGGACTTAACTCAAAAGTAGTTTTTCAGTGGGGAATTAAATTTAACTCTAAGGTGTCAAAAACCTATCTAAATCGAAGTGTGACAGTATAGAAATCAAGTTTCATTATCGGTTCGAGATGGCGCCACTATGAAAAACACCTTTTCCATAGTGTCGGGCCTCGATTTCAATAGATTTTGGACACGAATTTTTCACAAATACCTACCTATTCAGCTAATTCAGAGCTAACTCACCAAATTTGTTGAGTTAACTCGTGATATTGACTGAAAAACATGTTTCAGGAGTTAACTTGAGTTTAACCTCGAAACTAGGATGATCTCGCATTGAAAAACTGGGCCTTAGAAATATCAATTCAGTTAATTCAGAGTTACTGGCAGTTTCTTCTTCTTATTACAACTGGTTAATCAGCGAATGTGCATGTTAACCAAAATGTTTATCAATGAATCTTAAGTTTGAGTTGTTAATCATGGAACTCGCTAATCAGCCGATTTTGATTGATTATCGCAATTTAATTAGAACCTTTCAAGGTCATGGTACAAATTTAACCCAGTGTGAACAAATTGGCCCTTAAAAAAAAAACAGATAGCATGGTTTCCCATGAAAATAGAAGCGCTACCAAGAAGGACATTTGCCTAATTCCTTGGGACATACAGATATTTGATTAAAGCTTATTTTAGTCTTTCTTTAGCTCTATATTAATAAATTATTTCTACCCAGACGAAAACTGTCACCTGCAATTACATAAATTATAAGTTACATCAAAAATGTCCAGCTATTCAAAGCTTCAAAAGATTGACACACATAAAAAGTATCCCCAGCAAAAAATATCTCCATGTAATTTATATCTCGCATCAGATTTATATCTTAACAAATTATATACACTCTTTTATTATATTCTTGTTTTATTATTGTATACTCGAAAAGTTTATGTACTTGACGCTCTTTGATCATTAATTAATTCATTGTAGAGGCATGTCGTGGCCGTTTGTTGTGACAACTTGGTCTTTTAATCAAATTGAAGATAAATTCTAAAGGCCTTTTTGTATTATACCTAACTTAATTAACAATTATTTTATCTTTTAATTTATAAATTACAAGAATAAGAAATTTCAACTAAGCAACAATGTTGAAGGGTTTTATCCTTTTGATTCAATTTAAACCAAAAACCTTTGTATTATGGAGCTTTGGCCACAGAGTGTACACGAACAAGTTTGGTATGAAATTAAAGGTGATGTAAAGCCCAATACGTTGGTAAAATATTTTCAATATCGTTCATGGAAAAGTCGAGATATTCGGGCTTGAAGTTGCCGATTGCATAATAAGGATTTCAGATTTTGTTCCAAATAATTGTCCATAACGGGCGAAATAATTGACGTAGAAAATGATATTAATATCAAATGAAAGGTATTTTTTCTTGTCTTTAAAATAATACTAAAGCTATTTTGAAATAATTAGCAAATTTGAAGATATTGAGTTTTGACTTCTAGAAAAAAGCCACATTTTTTGCGCTGTCTTTGCCACACCAATATTTCAAAACACTCAGTGATGACATATACTTTTTTTTAGCAATAGTGAAAAGCTTACTTTACTACCTCTTATTTTATATAAAATTAATACCTTTCATTTGATATCAATACCATTTTTCTACGTCAATTATTTCGCCCGTTAAGGACAATTATTTGGAACAAAATGTGAAATCCTTATTTTGCAATCGGCAACTTCAAGCCCGAATATATCGATTTTCCCATGAACGATTTTGAAAATATTTTACTCATATATCGGGGTCCGCGTCGCCTTTCATTTGATACCAAACTCGTTCGTGTACACTCTGGGCCAGAAATGGCCAATTCCTTTTTTAAAAACCTATCAGTGGATTTCATTTTTGTCGCAAGAAATCTCAGTTATCATTTTGAATTAAATTCTTACAAACTTTATGGGCTGAGAAGCAATTATACATTATATAACAATGATATTAATATTTATAGAGAATTCAACAGAAATCTCTTCTATATTATAAAACAAATAACAAAAGAAAAATAATAAAAATCATCATGAAACAGAACAAATACAAATTTATTAAGTAAGAAAATAATTTAAATCAATTATTTATGCCTTAGAAACATATTTGGCGCACGACAGTTGAAAACATGGCAGTCGTGCATCCGGAGAAAACCCATAATGTAATAAGCAAAATGGAAAAGTTGTAAATATATATATATATATATAAAAATGTAACGTTTGTACTTGTGAACACAGAAATTCTAATTATCTGAGTGCCAAGTGATAGATATCCCTTATTGTTGTTTTCATTTACAGACGTATGCACGTCTACAAATAAATTATTCATAATATTCATATACCTATGAGGCCATGAGAAGCAGAGTGGCCAAATTGATTTTAGCACTTAAAAAAAAAAAAAAAATGAGAAATAATATTTACAATACAAAATGTGTGCCCTTTTTGATGAAGTTGTTGATTGAAGGTATCATACAAAAATTTAAAAAAATGTGATGTGAGTTATAGTTATTAATCGTCAAGGGTTAGTAGACGACTTTTTTGTACGTGATGGGAGTGTTGCTTTTAAAATAGAAATGTTGAATATTTTGAAAGGGAGTCAAACGAACCCATGTGGCGCCCCATCCTACTGAGTTCTGAATTTCTGATTTTGGGGCAGTACCTATAGAGGATTTGTTTTTGTTTTGTGTAAACTGTTTTAAATGACAAATGTTGAATTAACTGTTACTGAACTAAGGGGGAATCAATGTATTTTTGGACATAAACATCATAAACATGCGTTGGAAAAACGAACGAACGTACTAATAAGTTATCAGTTGAAAGCAGAAGACGACTTTTAAGTTTGTGGGGGTTTTGCTATATAAAAGAAATTTTGAATATTTTTTGATCTACAAAATCTACAAACAAATTTTTTTTTGGTGGATACTCATAACTTAGTGTTGGACAAAATCACAACAATTGGTCCCATTCTCCTAGCTTACCAATTGAAAGCGGTAAAATACTTTTTTTTTGCTGATGCTCCAAATGCATTTGATAAACAATAAGATCCCATTTTCGATCTGTGACGTCAGTGGTCTCAAGTAGTGGAATGCGTAGTGCATACGGCTTCTAAGACTGAGCAAATCTGATATCGTGGGTTCGATCCCTATGGTGGGCATGTAGAAAGTTTTTCATAATAAAATTGGCTTAAAGCTCAGCACCACTAATAAAGAGGAGACTGATGATGATAGGCGGCTTGACACTCCTTGAAACAGCTGTATCTCTAGCCAAAATAAACGAATTATAAATTAATTCGTAAACAATTGGTGGTAGCACATTTAAGTTGTTGTTGTTCAAAAATTCAATGACGTTTTTTTTTGTTTTTGGGGCTGTTGTAATAAAAAAGAAAATTTTAATTTCTTTTAACATGAATAAAGGCACACGATATTTTTGTTTGGAAAACCCTAGACAAACAAACCTGATAGACCCACCAAAATTTTGAGTTCGGGGTTCACGCTTCGCGCAGCGCTAGCTCAAAGGTAAAAGCCACTATAGATTATAGATTGGTGAGAATAAAATATTTTTTGAATTTGAAAGATGTTCAAAATAATTACTATACAGAATCGGAATAATTCGGCAAACAAGAATTTAAATCTTATCTCCTTCAAAATATTTTTGTGTACGTAATTTATGCAAAAAATCATTAATTTGGTTTCCTTCCGAAGCCTTTAAATACCTTGGGTTCTAATTGTCGGACCTAAAAGCCTTTTAATGAATGTAAAGCTACATTTCAGTTCAATCAAATTGGGGTGTTTGAAGAAGGTTAACTTTTTAATATCTATTAAAAACTTGGAAAAACGTCGATATTGCTAGCTGCTAGGTTCCTAACTTCAGTTTTCGTGTTTGAATTCTAAAGCAAGCTTACTTTGATTATTTTTGTTCATAAATTAAATTATTTGTTAATTTTAAAATAAATATTTTACCAAATAACAACAATATTAACTAAAAAAAATACTAACGCGATACAGAGGAATAACCCCTAAAAATGAGGCATTTTTATCCAAAAATGTCTAGAGCATGTTTCTGAAAAGCGATTAAAACCTGAAACGCAGACTTATTCAAATGTCTTGTATGTATTGCAGGTATACATATGAAGTTTATTTAAAATTTTTAGAATAATTTTTGATACATTTTGAAAAAAAAAACTGAAATCGTGGTCAAACTCTTAAACATCGTTGTTGAAGCAATTGTATACGCAACTCGCACGCCAACAGCAGGTGTACAGTTAAGAAAAAAAACGATCAACTTCTTGCTTATGCAGATGATATTGACATAAGCGAGGGAAAGAAGCAAGACGTGCCTGGTGGATTTCCAAATAGACTGTGCTGTGGAAATGGTCTTCCCTGTTAATGGGAACAAGGCGAAGTAAAAAAAACTAGCTGTGTTCCGCACCTAGTTTCAAGTAGTTTCAGACCGCCAGATTTAGTCATTTTTAGTCCGAAGCCGTTCCACACATCAAAAATTGTGCTATTTCTAGCTAAAAAGGGCGCTCAATTTTGACAGTTTTCCTTCTCACTGAGAGCATTTCATCCCCCACTCCTCAAAATTTGACATTTAGCCAGATTTATTGCGAAAAATCTCGGGAGCATACCTATTGTCAAAGAGAAATTAATCTCAACAACGACAACGGCAAAACGTCATGAAACATGACAGTGCCGCCCTCTCCCAAAGAACCGAAGAAACCCGACAAAAGACCTTAATCATCCTGGTCCTGATGCTGCATGGGCAGAGTCGTTGGCTGGTTAAGAACGGATGAAAATTTGCTTCAGGTGATTTTTGTTTCAGAGTGTATAGGAGAATATTTAACGACAAGTTCTACACGCTATACAGCGACTTCGACGTGGTCAAAAAGCTTCAAAACTCAGCGCCTGAAATGGCTGAAATATGTGGGACACCAAGTATAACACACCAGCCCGACGATTCTTCGATTCTACCGCAGTAATGTTCTACGCAGCGCAGCAGGATCCATATATTGGTTGCACGGACAAGTGGCAGGTATAAACTAATCGAACCGGAACATAACGAATAGCCTTATATTTTAAACTAATAAACAACTATACTACCTACTTATGAAACCCTTATTTAACCCGAATTAAAAACAATTACAACAATGAATGGTCTAATTTGCATTTTAAATAACTAAACAAATGAATTTGATCAACATAAAGAACATGTCTTATTAATTTCAATACATTTTTTTTTATAAAAGCAATTTCTTGATCTCTCAATAGGTCCTTTACAAACAGGCTTTAAAGAATCTTTCAATTAAAAATGTTTCTTTCATAATAACTAAAGTAAAAAGAATTAATTTGCTTTTGTTGATTTTCCTAAATTTACCCTTAAAATTTGTCCATCAATGATTTTTACTTTAGGTCTTCCTTCTATATATATGCACATACATAGTAACATTGATTTTTTTGTACATATATATCAACTTTATGACTTATGGTATAGATTTTCATTTAAGTAATTTCAGAAAGGAAAAAAAAAAAATAAAACCCAAAAGTATCAAAAAAAAAACTGTCTATAATTTAACGATGGTAAGCATACCTAAGCATCTTAACAAGGTTAAAAGGGTCGTTCGCTTAAAGGCCTATTGGTATGTGCCCTTATGGGAATGCGTGCAATGTTGTGTTTTTATTTTTTTTTTTCTGTGGTGTATTATGGTTTTGAGCACTTAGGATGGAATTCCTTGAATACACAAAAAAATGCCTTCAATACAATGTTAATATCAAGGAAGAGCAGAGAAAACGAAAAACGATGCATATAATAAGAAAATGTGTACCTTCGACTGGATCGCATGAACTTGCTCTTGTGGGAAGAAACTGTATGTAGCCACACATTGGAGATGATTGATGTTATGAGATTTTATAACGAGAAAAAAAATTATTTTTCAAAATTTCTAAAGGCAATATTAGCCGTGTTTTTTTGCAAGCCCGCAAAGATTTGGTTGAAAAAAACGACATCGGGGATTAGCGACGCCATTACAGAAACAAAATGGAGTTTCCCTACAAACTATCGATAACAAGTATGCAATTCACGCCGGTAACACAGTTTTTCTCCGTGCTTAAGTTAAGCCCCGAGAATTCTCCGCGCTTATCTTATCCCGTAGGGGATTAATTGTTGTTGAATTCAACATGTTAATTGCAGGACAGGACGTCGTTATTTTTGACCAAGCTTCTCGGGGCTTACAAAAAAAACACGCCTATTGTGTAAAAAATTAATGGAGCATCAGATAGTTCAGAGATTCTTTCCTTAGTCGCACTACACGAATGTTAAATGCTCTACCCAGCTGAATTTTCCCCTCCCATTGTGATCTTCAGACATTAAAAACCAATGTGCATATGTAAGTTTTTGTATGGCAGCTATCCGTTCTAGATGAGCTAAAACAAAAAAATTCGAATTTTATCTCGGGAGTCGCATACAAATGCTCTGTAACAAATTTCATTCAAATCGGACCATACGTTTAGGCTATAGTTCAAATTACAGTGGACGCACAGACCAACGAACGGAATGAAGAAACCCACTTTTTTTGTACTTCCTGATCATCGTAGTAGTGTTAGTTTTGATTACAACCGTGATTTGTTTTACATGAAACCAATACTTGTCCTATAGAGCAAGTACAAATACAACAAAACAAGTAATAATATAAGTAGGGTTAGGGTTTAGTGACTAAGGTTAAAATTGTTAATTGTTTTGAGAAGGTCAGATTGTGTTACGAGCCATGGAAATTATCTAAATAATTTGCCTTGAAATTGTATGAAAAGGTAAATATTTTGCTTAGATAGTTCGTCCTTTATGGCTTACAATTGCACCGGAGTGATTCATTAAAACAAATATGGCTTGTTTTTTTCTTCATCAAAATTCTTAGACATAAAGGAGCCCTATAATTTAGCGCAATTGTTTTGCTTACTGAATTCAACCGAAACTATTAAGAGTGTAAACATCTAAGCCGGCGGTAGAGTGCAATTAAAACGTGGACTTTCCTCTGTGCGACGTAGTAATGAGGTCATACTTTACGGTGTAGCACATTACGTTACGGAAGTCCACATATACTGTGCTTTTAAACGATGCAATTTATTCTTACGATTTTTAAGCACGTAGGCACGTAGACGTATGTGATGGCCAGTGTAAACAGAATTTCTGAGGTTGAACAAATTGCAGATTTGTCGCTTAATCTTCTTTGTGTTTTTCCTTATTGTTCGAGATAACTTCGCTTATTCAAGTGGAGTAAAGAGAGCAGATAGATGATATTTTTTCACTTGCACAAAGTTAACCTCCATTAAAAAATCACAGCGTTTATAAAGTATTTGCAATTAGAAGGAAACTTAAAGAGAAACGATGATTAAAAATCGCTCTCGTGTAAAAGCAACCTTATTAGGATATTGGGTACGTTCATCAGTGATACAAATCTGAAGATCCACTTCATGCAAGCTAGTCTAGTCCGTTTTGGATCCGTGGACGTAGTCAACAACGTATGAACGACTTCGCATACGAATCTAAATAAGGATCCTCAAAACTGCGCTTGGACAAACGTTGATGTTTACACATAAAGGGTGATTTTTAAGCTGGTTTGGTTTTGGCAACACTGGTTTTGACAGCTGACGTGTGTTTAGTACCTTGTGTCACTGTCAAACAGCTTCAGTTTGGTTTGCAATTTAACCATGGATCGTCTTACAAATGAACAACGCTTGCAAATCATTGAATTTTACTATCAATATTCGTGCTCGGTTCGAAATGTTCATCGCGCGCTGCTTGTGTTCAGCGATGAGGCTCATTTTTGGTTGAATGGGTACGTAAATAAGCAAAATTGCCGCATTTGGAGTGAAGATCAGCCAGAAGCATTGCAACAGCTACCAATACATCCCGAAAAAGCCACTGTTTGGTGCGGTTTATGGGCCGGCGGCATTATTGGGCCTATTTCTTCAAAGATGATGCGAATCGCAGCGTTACTGTCAATGGTGAACGCTACCGAGCGATGATAACAAACTTTTTTTTGCCCGAAATGGAAGTTCTTGACTTGCATGATATGTGGTTTCAACAAGACGGTGCCACATGCCACACAGCACGCGAAACAATGGCGCAATTGCGAGGCGAGTTTGGTGAACAGTTAATTTCACGTTTCGGGCCGGTCAATTGGCCGCCTAGATCGTGCGATTTGACACCATTAGATTATTTTTTGTGGGGGTATGTCAAGGCTAATGTCTATAGGGACAAGCCCGCTTCGATTGACGCACTGGAAGCCAACATCCATGCATTCATTCGTGAGATACCGGCCGATATGTGTGAAAGAGTATGCCAAAATTGGACTCAGCGGATGG
Organism: Leucozona laternaria; assembly: GCA_932273885.2. NCBI lineage: Eukaryota > Metazoa > Arthropoda > Insecta > Diptera > Syrphidae > Leucozona > Leucozona laternaria. Next base: position 11,024,909 of record OW026368.1, read on the forward strand.
GCTACCTGAGACGCAGCCGCGGTCAACATTTGCATGAAATTATCTTTAAACATTAAATTGCAAGGTTCAAACTATCGATTCAAATAAATATTTCATTCATTTTTTCGAATTTTTTGTGTTTTTTTTTTTTTAAAGTTCTAAACCTCTTAAAAAATCACCCGCTATAAACCGTGAGCCCTGGCATTCACACATTATTTTTTAATTTGTTGAACACACAAAACACAGGCTTTAAGAAAAATTCGGAATTTCCCTTTTTGATACGAAATTTTTGTCAATGGTTTCATATTTTTCAAATATAGTCTCAGAGCCCACGGTAAATTGTTGGGTTTAAATGTTTACAAAACAATAAGCATTAATGAGACGAAAGCTGTTTTAAAGCTTATAACAGAAATCAAAGTCTTTGCAGAGCGCTGATGGTAGCCTCCAAATGGTCTTGAGCCTACTGATCCATGATCAGGGGAGCAATATCTAGGGAAAGGTTGGTTTTAACGTGTTTTCACCATACTTTAACTCATCAAAGCCACGACCAGCGATTGCAGAGACTATATTGACTTAATATAGAAAGAACATAAATATAGTCCGATTTCAGAAACACTCTTCGGCGTACCTATTGAATTTTTTTTTTTAATTTTTGGACGCATAATAACGCAAAGTTTTTCAGTGGTATGAGTTAAACCAGAGTACGCTAACGCTAGAAGTAAATTTACCCACACTTAACTGAGGAAGGAGATTTTCGGTGGAGAATCCATGCGGAACGACTAAACGACTAATCAAACTTGGTGGATAAAAAATCAAAAGCATTTGCTCAGTTAATCCTGAGTTAACTCACAAAATTTGATGAGTTAATTTGGGTTTAAATCTAATCTTGCACTGAAAAACTAGACCTTAGATAGATTATCACTATCAACACTTATTTTTCTATGAATATCATCGCATTTTCTGAGTTCTATTGTTACACGCTTATTGAAAGTGAAAGCAGATAAATTTCCAACCCTCAATATCAATTTAAGACCAATATTCAAAAATCACACTATCACACCCATTTCTTTCGATATAACTAATAGGTACATGCAATATTGAATCAAACATACCTTATATATTTTCAATTCGAAAAAATGTTCAAAGTACAAAAACCCTTAACAGTTATCATGGCATTATGCAATGCATTTATACTCGTAAAGTGCTTAAGTGTGATAATCGTTTATTACACACAATATGCTTAAAATATTCTTTGTGTATAACAAATGGCATGTATCACACAATATTTTATATGGTTAAATATATACATATATTTATTTTTTATTTATTCATTCATATAGCGAATGAGTTGAATTTGTTTTATTTACATTGTTTATGTTTATGTAAGCAACTGTATAGCAGCCGTTAGGAGGAATATTATTTGTTTGCAAGGACAATAAAACAATATAAATGGGTATATGTTTTTTTTTTTATTATAGTCTATTTGAGAGAGAATACTGTATAAGTATACTAAGCACCTACATTTATATAAAAGGTATTGTTTAAAACACACGTGACTAACTCAAAAATAGCTTTTATAAGAATAATTTAAGCATTTTATAGACGCTCCTATTTTTGAGAATAAAATTGCCACAACTTTAAAAATTAGTTTTTTTAAAGAGACGCAAAGCAAGAAATCCGGAAATTTTGTATTATGACTATTTTTTTATCAATTTGTCACGAGATTTACCAATAGTTTGGCTTAATGAAGTTTTTCATCACAAATTTCTACAAAATTTCCACTCTTACTATAATCGTCATCATAATCTTTAAAATTTTCAAAAAATAACAATAATGGACACAGAATTTTGTGACGTTTTCATAACACGAAAAAAAAAACAAAGATATTCCATTCAAAATTTCCATTTCCACAAAATTACTGAAGCGAAGATTTTATATATTAAAGAAATATTCTAAAAATTAATTATACGCGGGCATAAAAAAAGAAATAATCCTGTTCATCCTCGATGCTGGTTTATAAAAAAATATATTATAATAATTAAAATTAAAGAGAATACAGATGGCACCCTCCGACAGTGAAGCACATCTAAGATCTGATAGTCAGATCTCAGATGTGCTTCACTGTCGGAGGGTGCCATTATCTTTGCATGGATGCCTTCCAAAATTCTCTGTAAAAAAATTGTAGCTATAAATATTTCACATGCAATATGGTTTGTGTTCTAGATGGCTTAACTTCAAAATTCTAACATTCTAAGGACTTTTAAATTTTAATGCAAAGAAAACTGAAATATGAGTAAACTGGGCGTGGCAGTCAAATTTTCAAAAAAATGCTTTAGATTATAGCGACACAGGGTTACCTTTGGGACATTTTAGTGTCAATTTGACACGTTTGAGAACACTCGGAAACCAGGATATCTTTTTTAAAAATAATCGATTTTGAACACTACTATAGAAATTTAGGAACTTTTTGGACACTAAGGGTATTCATGTAACGAGATAAATTTCCGCTTTGCAGAAAAATATAACTTTCCGCCAGACGTTTGCATGAACATCCCTTGGAAATATACTTGTGAAATGTCACATTAAACACATCACAAATGTCATTTCTAAAGGTTTATCTTAACGCTTTCCGGATCAAATTGATGAAATAAATTTATCAGATCTGCAGAAAAATATTCCCATTTTGACAGTTCGTTTCTGCGGAGATAAAATTATCTGGTTTCTGAGGTTGGACTGACTCATACGACTTTTTTTTGACTTAAATCCAACTTGTTTTGTCCAGACACAAACTAATGTGAACACATCGGAGTTCCTTTGGCGTTTAGCAGTCGTTAAAACAAAACAAAAATCTGTGCAGTTTTTTTTAAATTAATTACAAATTTTCCACTCGCAAAATGTATGTAAATCTTCTTTAATAAATATGGTTCTAATTATTGAAAATATTGTATTCTGTAAGATTTAAGTGGCAAAGATAAATCATAGACAGAGAAAACTGGTCACAAAAGAAGACTTAAAAAATACACTGATTTAAAAAAAAAAAACCTGCCTTTCGTGGCCATCTCTGTCTCACCATGAAGTAGAAGTAAGCCAAAGCACAGAGACGTCAAAAAAATCGGAGGAGTCAGTCAAATGTGAACAGGGTTTGATAAATTCAGATTTCAATTTAAAAATTGATGGAATACGATTTCAATTTGATGTTTTTTTTTTGTCATTGTATTTGTATAAAATCGGTGTCTATATTGCTTAGTTTATAGTTTTCGTGCGAATAAAAATCTATGCAAAAATGTTCTTATGCTAAAATTATTTGTTGACATGCAAGATTTACTGTTTCATGCAAAAAAATACTTATATTGCTGTCATGGAATGTCACAAGGAAAATTAAAAAAATAAAGACCATTTACTTGTATTTTAAAATTCAATTCGTAACTATAGAAAGCCACAATACCTACACAAATTTAGGCCAATATTATATTGCGCAGGTTGTCAAAATTGAAAGTGTCACTGCAAATCGTTAAATAACAAATATTGACATTTTGACAAGTAAAAAAGGCACTGGGATCCGCCATTTTCACAAATGCTCAGATTTAGTATCGTGTTTAAGCTTATTATGAAAATGGGCGTTCAAATCAAAATGCATATCGTGCACTTCGTGATTTTTTCGGTCAATTTAATCGTCCAAATGTGCACATTTTCACCTCAGTGGATTCGTCAATAAGCAGAACTGCCGCATTTGGGCGAATGATAATCCAAGAGTGATTGTCGAAAAACCAATGCATCTACAAAGAGTGACCAGTTTGGTGCGGTTTATGGGCTGGCGGCAACATCGGGCCGTTTTTTTTTCCAAAATGAGGCCGGTCAGGCAGTTACTGTGAATGGTGTTCGTGGACGATATGTGGTTTCAACAGGACGGTGCCACTTGCCACACAGCTAACGAAACAATGGCTCTTTTGGGCGACAAATTCAATGGCCATGTTATTTCACGTGGTGGCGATGTCAATTGGCCGCCAAGATCATATGTGATTTGACACCGTTGGACTTTTTTATTTGGGGTTATTTGAAATAAAAGGTGTACGTCGATAAGCCAGCAACAATTCAAGAGCTAAAGGATGAAATAATTCGGCACATTAACGGCATAGAACCTTAATTGTGCATCAGCGTCATCGAAAATTTGGACCATCGGATGGAGGTGTGCCGCCGAGGTCGCGGTGGCCATTTGGCTGATATTTTGTTCCATACATATTTGAACCATACCAATATTATCATAATAAAAAGAAATGACACTAATTTCCTAAATAATTTGTGTTTTATTCAAAATCAACATCGGCCCTTAAAATTTAACCACCCTTTATAACTCCATATGTCATTTTGACAATACAAAATGTGAATAAGGCATGTTTGTTTACTTTTTTGAATGAACTGTCACTATTTAAGGTGTGTTCAACTGGAGTTTATTAAGAGATTAGGTACGATTCTAGTTAAAAATTGTTTAAAACTAAGAACATTTTTTTATTAAAGAGCTTTAAAGTTAGTAAAATTTTAACAAGTATCATGCTAACACCCTAATATTAGGTTGTTAAAAAATTTTGCGCCATTACCTTTAAAACGTGTTCTGTGACCAGAAACAAGCCATGTCATGTCAAGTTAAAAATACAGAAGGAGAAAATTCATGGGGTTTTCCATTGGTAAATTCAGATTTCAAAATTGATTTTTTTCGTGGCGAATGGAACACTTTTTCAAATTGATTTATTTTTGTCATTGTATTTGTGTAGTTTTGCCGTTTCGTTTCGGTGGTAATATTTCAAAAAAAAAAACTTCATCCGTTGATGCACTTTTAGAACATAAAGATGAGCTTGATAAAGTTAAAGATTAATTTTAAACTGGTTCCATTTATTATGAGCTTATATTTTGCACATATTTTGAACTCAATTTTCACACCTGAAAAAATTTTATTAATTAAAAAAAACACATTTGGAAACTGATAGCTGTAAATTATGTTGGTGTTAGTACAGAGAGGGGTAATAATCTGCCGAAAAATTTAGATTTGCAAAATTGATTTAAAATCAAAAATAAATCAATTTATTTTGCCCAATGGAACGCAAAGATGGTCAAAATCGACAGATCCAAATCAAAAATAAATTGATTTATTTTACCAATCGAAAACCCCATCAAATATATAAGCAAAAGGGGGCGTGGCAGTGGATGGATTTCATTAAAAGCACTTTTTTTTACAAAGTTGGGTATGGGTATGGCGCAGTTAGCGGGAAAATTGTAGGTATATGTTATTCCTCAGGTTCAGGAGAGCTAAATAACAAAATTCAAGATTTCTTTTCAAAGGATTTTCAATTGGCGTGGGTAGATTTTGGCAGCCTGTGGTAGCCATGTTGTTTTGGTGACATCTGTCAAAGCTGTTGTTTATTATTCAGTTACTGATGCCAAATCACCATAGCAAGTTACACAATTGTACAACTGAAAAAAACCCTTTGGGGCAACGATATGTGCGTTGCGCCCATTTTACAATTTATGTACATGGTTGTACTTCCAGGTCGATTATCCAAGGTTTGGTGGTCAAATTTAAGTCGAACGATTTGGTGAACAATCAGCTAAAACCCTTGCGTCAACTTTAATAATTTTAACTACATACATGTCTGTTTTTTCAAATAAAATTGTTTCAGGTAAAATTCTTTAAAAAAAGCTCAAAATTCTTCAAATTTATTTAAAAAAAATGTACATAAAGTGTAAAAGTATTGTATTATTGTTGACTGTTGTTAACAGCACCAGCACTGTAGACTCAGAAATCATTCAGTCAGTTTTAGTTTTTACCTCCAAAAATGAATTTTTAAACTATGCCTCCAGATTCTGAGACTTTTCTTTCCGTACAAACCATAGGTATTCCAGCTATTTCGAACATTAAACAAACAAAACTGATCCAAATCGGTTCAGACCCGTTCTCAAGGGCTCAAGCGCTGGTAAATACTGATTTGATCCAAATCTTCAAATTATGAAAAGAAAAAATTAACTTCTCACTCATTTCTGGAAGATTGCCAGTACCTATACTGAAACAGCATTAACGCACCATTGATTGGGGCTTTTCTAAGTACATACATATCATTAATAAATAGATTTTGTCTATTATTTTTCAACTCTTATGAAAAAAAATATGCACCACTGATGGATCGCACGAAATTGCTCTTGTGAAAAACCCAAAATTGGTGTAAAGCATTTATCCGTTCTATAGGTGAGGTAAAACAAAAATTTAAATTTCCCCTCTAGGACAACACATACAAATGCTCTGTAAAAATCTATTACGTTTTCCATCTTCTGTCCAGAGCCAAAAGTTCAAAACAATTGACATGTGACAAGAAAATGTAAAAGACGAGACTAAAATGTATAATTACTGTTGCAAGTTGCAAGTCCGGGTCAATTTGATAAAAAAAAAAACGTTTGTCTGCTATCACTTAATTAATGACAGCAATACGGTTGTTTTAGATGTTAAAGGTGATGCCAAACCCTTGACAGACGAAGCGCAAGTACCTATGCTTTTCTGTTTGTGTCGCTGTATAGACATTTGGGTAACCACTTGCAATAATTATTCCACCTCAAAGTCGTCTAATCCTTGATTGTGAATTTGGGCGAACGTTAATGAGTGACAGACGTTTTAATTGACGCTAAACGGATGCCACCAACAAAAGAATTAAAATTTATTTAAATGGAAAGGTTTTCAGTCTTGACTTGCTCGCTCATAATACAAAGGCAAAACCAACAGACATTTGAAGCAGGTCATATGTCAAACCACTGAGAGATGTGACTTAAATTGAAAATGTTTAGATAAAGCCATTTTGGTCTCCTATTTCACATCAAAAACCATCTGTTAAATCTCGGTCTTGATTAAGGTAAGCTACCTGTGGTTTCTAACGATATTTTGAGTATCTTCTTAATCTGTTGCTAATTTATTTTACTTTTAAATCATCTTATTACAATTTAATACCATTCAATGTCATTAAAATTTCGAAAAGATTACTACCTAAAACATTAAACCCAACAAGAAGAATACCCTGTCAAATTGGTTAGAATGTCAACAGAAAACAAAATCCATTAAGTCACTTATGAAGACGAAGAGGATGCAATTTGAAATATTCTTCTTCTCCCAAATTTTAACGTTAGATTGTACTTCCAAAATTAACTCTATATTTGCCCTTTTAATTATAATCTCTTCTTCTAGAAATATTTTCTGATAAAAGTAAAGACCCATCAATTTTAGTATTTTGCTTAGACTTTAGGGGACAAATGTATGAAACAAAATTTATTGTCAATTCCCTAAGCTTTCATTAAAAATAAAATTAAATCCAAAATAATTTTTGTATGACCTATGTTTGTATACAGCAACAAAAAAAAAAAACGCATAAAGTAATTGCAATTTTAATAGAAAAGTCCATGGTTGTTCTATCATTGGAAAGGCTTCCACAACAACAGACTTTTTAAACAATCATTTTATGTCGACGATTATTATTATGGCACGTCAACAAACTTTATCACGAAATACACAACATTTCTATGGAAATATCAGTGATAAGGTGAAACCAAAACAATAGAAAATATAAAATGATAAGATTTTGTTAACAACACCAGACACACACACACATATACATACACACTCATCAAACACAGACACACACTCAACAACTTAAACAACAACTTATATATATTCTTAACACAATAACACATTCAAAACAAGAGGAAAAGAACTGTCAAAAAAATGAATACAAACACCCCCTTAAATGGCGCCCAACCCAAAAGATATATTTACTAGGAAAATTATAGCAAACATGCGCAGAGTATGAAACTTTTTATAGGACACCAAACTGTCTCGTATGTTAACGCTTCAATCAAAATTCAAAGGAAATGTGAATTGAAAAAAAAAATGAAAAAAAAAAAACAAAAAAATAAGAAGAAAAACATGTTAAAATATTGAAACCTGTAAACTATGCGGAACGGATTTATTGCGATGCTCCGAGCTCAACTTCGTTTGGCGCACAAAACTGCGACAGGACCTGTCCTTGAAATTGAGCTCGAGACCATGGTCACTGATGGTGTTTGCGCTATCTGGGCTCAGTGCTGTCGGCCTATTACCACCACCACCACCACCACCGCCGCCATTGTACGTACCCAGCAGCGTTGTCGTCGTAGTCCCGTTATTGATATTATATCCCAATGCATTGGGGTCAAAGTAGTCGGTGTGATTGGCGTAACATGGATAGCAGTTCTCGTTGGCCGTAATGTTAATGACATTCGAAAAGCTTGTGCTACTTTGGTTACTGATGAGGTTGTTGCCGCCACCAACGCATCCGCCACCATTATCCTCTGTGTGTGCGTTGGTATTCTTGAAGTTGGGGTTATTGCAGCTTTTTGCAGGTGGATATTTCGAAGCGCAGGACCAGGTGGTTGTCGATGCAGTGGTGGTAGTAGCAGTAGCACTAGCAGCGACAGAACTATCAACACTAGCTATAGCAGCAGTAGCAGCAGCGGAAGAACTGGTAGATGCAGCAGCAGGGCTGGTGGGTGGTGAATTAGCAGCGACTACAGCGCCACCACCCCCAGCAACAGCAGCAGCAGCAGCAGCAGCAGCTGAACTACAAACAGGAGATGAAGATGAAAATTGCTGAGAAGGAGTTGCGGATGCAGATGAAGAAGACGTTGTATTAGCTGGTTGTTGCTGACTTGCAGCAATAGTCAGCCCCGAACAACTACTGCCAAACGATGAGGGGGCATGACTACTATTGTTGAAATTGTTCACCTTGTCGTCGCCGCTGTCATCTGTGGTGACAGGCTGTGGTGATGTTGCCTGTCCAATGGCAGTTTTTGTCGAAGAAGACTTTCTGCTGTACGGCGACGAACGCCGTGGATGCATTGTTCCTTGGCTAGCGGAATTATCTTTGTCCATATCCTCGTGGTTGGGTCGGTTATTTGGGGCGGCCCCATTCCCCACCAAGCTGCGTACTACATTTCCACGGCCACCATTTGCCGAGTCTATGAGAATTTTTGTCGCGGCGATTGCATCGTCGTCGTCATCAACATCCGAACTGTCACTGTCGATGCCGGTGAAGTTTTTGTTATTTGTGTTTGTCAAAATAAGCGGAACACTTGAGCTATCCATTATTCCAGATTTGCTCATTTTACTTTATTTGCATTTAAATTTTCAACACTTTGAAATTCTAATTAATAACATTTTATTTTTAATTTTTATTTTTTCTGTTATTATAGTTGGATGGAATTATTTTTAATACAATTTATTTATTTATTTTTTTTTTGGAATTTTTAACTTGTTTTCAATAAAATTTTACTCTTTTTTGTTACACTATTTGGAGTGATAAAATGAAGGGCTTGAGAATAACCTTAATAAATATTTTGCATTTCTGAAGGTATCAATAAAAGTGGTCAGTTTATTTTTGAAGTAATTAAGTTTTCAAATTCTTTGTTTTTGGTATCGAAACATAAAATTTAAGTTAGCTATAAAAAATCATTAATTCTACACCAATTTATCATTCCTATAGTGACAGGAGGTATATGATATTTATTATAAAATCAACGCAATTGGAACTTAAGGTAAGATTTGATTTTATTAATTTTCATGTTTGTTTCGATGCTCACTGAAGTTTAGAAAAAGATACGGTTGATATTGAATCTAGCAGACCTTTAAAAACTGTTTTTCTTTTTTTGTTTGTAACTTAGAAACTCTTTTAGCCGAGAGAATTTTCTGGATATAAATATTGTACCTTTAAGATTATGTTTACTTAAAGCAGAGTTTTTTCATCTGACGGATGACTTTTGCTGAAAAATGTATCTATATACAGAGAGATAATAAAAAAGAGTATAAACTCTTGACCCACAGTGGGCTATGAAATGTATCTTCCGGTCGATGATTGCGAACATCCGGAAAGATATACTCTTTCCCGATGGAACTCCTGACAAACCAACTATACAGAGAAGAATTTTGTTTGGTGTAAGTTTCTGCAGACCTTTTTTTTCGCAATCTTCATAAACTAACCCTTTTTTTTTTGAAAAAATGATCAATGACTCGGGGGATTTCTAACCTAACTTAATACCTTCGAGGGCACAACATCATCTGAAAATACTGTTCTCACAACCACTTAAACAAAAACCTATCAAATCAAATTACACAAATGTTGAAAAGGGGGCATCTCGTAAAACCATAACATTAAATGAAGGGTAGATATAAATACAAGTGCCAGCTCCACATACTTGCTTAGAATATTGTAAAACAAAAAAAAATATTATGATAATGAAAAGGAATATTAAATGGGCACTGGTTATACTTTTAGTGGTTTTCTTTTTAGAAATGCGCCATGGGTGGGAAAGCATGAAACAGTCATTTATTTTTAATTGATTTGGTGTAAGGAAAATTAACGTGAGTTTTTAGTCAAACCTAACGCTACGAATCGAGAAAGCAAAGGCTTTTGTAGGAATATATTAATTAGAGGTGTGAAAGGATAAGGAGACCCAGGACCTAGTGACTTACTCACTAAATTTTTCATTCAGGGAGGGTTATTAGTCGCGGGAATGTGGGCACTTTATCATGACCAAAGATTGTCTTGGAAGATTTTGCACTTCTTCAACAGATGCTGTACCCTGAACAAAAGTTTTCCTTTTTGGTGGAAGTGATTTTCCAAGGCACTAACCATTACGCTGAAGGGTGTTACAAATGGTATGACTATTCCAATCAAATATGGACGTGGAATCAGTACAGAACTGCTTGTTACCAGTAGGTGGAAAATCACTTTAACTGTCATACTCAAACGTTCGTTAACAGGGGTGGTGTCTCGTGAAAAATCAAATCAATTGTGGCGTTAAACACCTTTAATATATGAGTTCTTTTGGCTACACCGATAAATTTTATACTCAAATCTTTAACCAGACACTTCGCTTCATTTTAATAAATTAAGCATGAAGATGTGAACGGTCATCTTTGGAGGTTTTGTATAAAATAACGGGATTCTGGTATTGCTTGGTAGTTTTCGATTAGTTTAAAATTACATTTTAGGCGCTTCTAAAGCACTTAGGGCCAGTTTCAAAGTCGACACTTACATAAATAAGTGGCACTTAAGTTTCCCATATTAGGAATTTAAGCTCAATTTCATAGCTACATCGGAGACTAACCAACATCGGAGACTTAAGTGCCACTTATTCAGGTAACAGTGAGCGGTGATATTGGGAATTAATCTTTCAAATTCCCCACTTAAATGTCACTTTTCTGACTGTGAAACTGGCCCTTAATATATCCAAATGATCGTTGCGTTTTGCTGCAAAGAAGAAACAAATCAACCCATCACTTAAGAATGTTAAAGTGATAAAAGTGTCTCTACTCTATAGGAATTTGAATAATATATTTCCAAATTAATAACTATTTTCTATTAACAAATAATCAGCCTTAGGTTTGAGTTTGAACTTCTTTAAAAGATAAATCAGAAAAAAATTGAAAAAAAAAATTACCTTACAAATCTCTTAAATCTACCTTCTTAAATATCCCGACTTAGCGGTAGTTTAGGAAGTCTAATTTTGTACTAATTATCCAAAACCTAAATTTTAATCAACACTTAAAATTGTATGTTTTTCAAACTAACCCTTAAAAAGATAAGAATCAAAAACCATCGAAAATCGGTAAAAAAATACATAGTAGTGTGGTTGTTTAAAAATAATTGACATATAGAACTAGGCCCTGTTTTTTAGTTGTGAGTTAGACCAGAGTTAGAGAACTCTAGAAGTAAATTAACCTATACAGTGAACTGAGGAAGCAGATTGTTGGTGGAGAATGCATGTGGAACGACTAAAAAAACTCGGTGGACAAAACATCAAAAGCATCTCTGTTCAGTTAATCCTGAGTTAATTCAAAAAAAATTGATTTAATAACTTAGGTTTAACTTTAATCTCGCACTGAAAAACCGGACCTTAAAAACATTATTTTATTAGTTGATTTTGTTAAGTAAAAAGGTATCATCATATGAGAGTCTTTCTTAATTTGCCATAAGACTTCCTCAGTCTGGACTCAGGCTCGTGGGCATAGTTACTTTATTTCTTTTGCATATGTGCACCTCTATTTTCTCTGTTTCAGTTTTTTTTTTCAAGAGTGTAGGTAACAGATTACATTTTAATTATTTTTGTTTTTTTTTTTTTTATAAGATCTGGAGGTGAATCAACTTGGATCCACTTCACCTTCTAAGATATTATGCTTTTTAGAGCTCGAGCCCCAGCTAGAGTGTATTAATAATAATTATACTGTGAAATCAAGCAATGAATTCATTAAAAATATCTCTAATTAGACGAGGTTCCAGAAAATTTGAATCCAGAAAATTGATAATGATAATGATGAACGCAACCTGAGGAAACTTATGACAAATAATAATGGCGTCAAACTAATTAGAAAGTTTTTTCCTCAGTATTTATTTTACCTTTATAAATGGCCATTATCATATTTTATCCATCAGCAATTAGGATGGGAAAATTAAGGTAACTGTTCTCTGTTTTTTTTTCTTCGTTTACAAATTAAATATATATTTTTTATAATGGTATACCTACACCTCTACTACACCTTTGTGCCAATCAAAATAAAATTTCAACTTTGTATTCATTGTGGGGCTCTCGATGTAATTGCTTGTCCGTTTTGATGATGAATTTACAATGAAGGTAGGGAGTAGGGACTCATTCATGCGATTTCTCAACATTTAGAGAAAAAATTTTCAAAACATTTCAATAATGTCTTTAATATGATGGAAATATTGTTATAAATTTAAAGAGAAAACAAACCCATTTATACAAATTTATATGTATGTAGAATGCAGGAAATCCAGTAATTTTAGTCATGATGACTCGTAATTTAATATACAAAATGGGGAAAACATTTTGCTGTTATCATTTAGAGAGCAGCTCATTGGGGGCTTATATCCAAGCTATCGGCGACCATCAACCCTTGCAGAGTTAACGTTGATGCGAAAAATCTTGGTTTCGCTTTGAGAACCGAGACGATACCTACTTAATCTAAAGCATCCGACACGAGACGGACCAGCCCTAGTTAGGTTTTTGGGCTGATAGAGAATCTTATTCCTATCACACTTAGATCAATGTAGATCCCTTTTGATACCCTGGGGGAGGCTCCTAATAAGTTAACCTATAAAAGTTTTCATGGATTATCAAGCCATTTGGAGGCTTTGATAAATTTCAACAATTTTACACCGGAAAAGTTGGAGAGTTCTTTTAGGTTATTTGCGAGAGTGCTGGGCAGTGACCACAAGAAGTGAGAAGAGTCTTCATGTGCTACTTCATCGCAACAACCTCTGCATAAATCGTCTGTGCTGAGCCTCAGTTTTTTCTTGTGGTACTTCAGCAGATTGTGTCCAGTGACGATACCTATACAAGAGAGTACAGAGTTTACTTATTTAGTTTTAAGATCCGATCTGTCTTTCCCTTGTCAAAATACGGCCAAAGTTTCTTGGTATTCGCACAAGAGTCATGTATGGTCCATCTTTCATTTGTTTTCTCAAGAATTTTCTTTGCCACATTCTGTTTAAAGGAGCAGAAAGGTGCGTACACGTTTAGTTCTGCCTGGCTAGGATCAGTTCATGATCCAATTCGTGCCAGTTCGTCTGCTTTCTTGTTTCCTAGAATTCCTATATATGGTAAGGCACCCAGCAGAGCATAACGTTGTGCTGCGAGGCAAGAATCTTGAGCTCATCGAGGCAGCGGGAAACTAGTTTTGACTTTAATTCGATAGCAGAGAGTGCCTTTATGGGATCAGCCCTATTTATACCTCATCTAACCTAGCCTTGCATTTATCTATAGAGTTCATCTTGTAGAGTTAATTAAAGTCATTGGTAAATGTCAATAAACCAGCAACCATTGATGAGGGGTTTTTATTTGTTGCAAGCGTGGATTAAATTGTTCGAAAAAAAAAACGACGTCAGGACTATACACACATATATTTATAAGCCACATTTATTGCACAAATATGCACACAGTTGCAGTTGTCAGAAACTGCTCTGCCTCAATTGGTTATTGTTTTGTTGAAAACACCAGTTTAAGGGGATATATAAAAGACGTATCTATACAACTACAACACATGTCAAAATGTTCCCACTATTTTGAGACATAATCATGTTCCCCGTGTCACTGGTCTCTTTGGTGATGAGGATTTGCCAGCAAGGTCACCTGATTTTTGTTTGTCTGGGACTATTTCAAGGATAAAGTTTTCAGACATCTGCTTCATCATAAACATAGGTACCTAAGAAGACCTAGAGTAGCGAATCACTGAAAAAATCGCTGTCGCTACCATTTAATGAAATGAAAAGTAGGCGAAACCTTCTGAAATAACATACATAAAAGTTTTGATGCTATACTGACTGCCATCTTGTGGATACAATTTTTAAATCATATCAAAAATGGGATTACCTCATACCGAGATATACAAACAAAATAAATCGTCACTTTTCTACATAAGTTATAGCTTTTATTTAAAACCCTACACAGCTCGTCAATAAGCTCTGCTGGATAACGCCTGTAATTTGTAATCCGAAAAGTAAAAATACATTCGGGAATAAGATTTTTTTGTTTCTCTGACTTTTCTCCCCTTATGTATTCGCTCATAGGTGTTTTATTAGAGGTATAGAATTTTGAAATAGAATAAAACAAAGATGATTTTTTTGAATTGACATGAATTTTACTTTATTCGAAAGATAATTTTCTGGCATTATAATTTAAATATGATTTCTGGCGTATGACCGCCGCGGCTGGCTCGGACATAGGCTAATATGGAGGTCCAATTTTCGATGACTTTTTCCAACATTTGTGGCCGTATATCGGCAATAACGCGGAGAATGTTTTTCTCCAAGTGGTAAATAGTTTTAGGCTTATCGGCGTAGACTAGCGTTTTCACATATCCTCACAGAAAATAGTCAAGCGGCGTTAAATCGCACGATCTTGGAGGCCAATAAACGGGTCCGTAACGTTAAACCTTGCGGTTACCAAACGTCTTGTTAAAACCACAGCTATTGCACATCATGGTTGTTCAATTGATGAACGAAAAACTCAGTAATCATGGCTCTATAGCGGCCACCATTGACTGTAACGTTCTAGCCAGCATTGTTTTTAAAGAAGTACGGACCAATTGCACACCAAAAAGTCAGTATTTTGTGGATGTAACGCTGTCTTAACATACACTTGAGAATTATATCATCACTCCAATTACGGCAGTTTTGTTTATTGATGGATCCATTCAAATAAAAGTGAGCTAAACAAAAATCGGTTATGAAAATTGGGGTTAACGGCAATACTGTTTTGGGTCCATTTGGGCACAATTGGGAAGCGTTGTTCAGGCGTCAGTGTATTTATGTTGAAATGTCAAACCAAATCAACAATAAATCACTTGACAGCTGACAAAATGGCCGCCAGTTAAAAAAGCGTTGCCAACTTAAAGGTCTATATCTCTAAAAAAAAAAACACCCTTTGTAAGTGAAGCTACCTGTAAACACCTCAAATCACTGTCTGTTTCAAGTGTAATTGTCATTATTTCCAGCTTAAAGTGTTAGATATAACCCCGCCTAAGCAAATCAATATGTTACTCAATGAACAAATGATACAAGGTACCACAACTTATACCTACACAAAACCTTATTTTTTTTAATCAAAAGCACACAATTTTATTTGCCTGTTTGTTCAATTAAAAACCAGACAGAGACACCACATTAATTGTTTATCAATATTTTCATTGTGATTTAAAAAAAAAAATAATAAAATACATGCTCTTGGTTTTCCCCCTGCAATTCATGTGAGCTTTTTTTTTATTCCAAGCAATGATTTTATTGCTCCTTTTTTTGTTAACTGTCTGGAAGTTATAAAAATGTTGATTATACTCGTATCTATATAAGTTGAGACCTACAAATAAGGACAATCCGGGCACATGGACGATTTGGTTTAATGAGCAATATGAAAGTCCTTATTATTTCTTGCAACACATCCTGTCGAGAATCAAAGCATAATATCATCATGTATATATGGGGAATTACAGCTACAACTGCATACTAAAATTTCTAAGCTTATAATAGAGAGTGTGTAGGTATGAGAATAAAAATTGTTCGTATACTAAAAAGAAATCTCGTTTTGTTAAGTGCCCCATGCCCATATCCATGGGAACTATTCATGCACTCAAAAAAAGAATAATTTACCAATGATATGAAAATGATGCTTGGTTAGATGATAACTGAGTGCAGTTTCTTCTAGAACTAAAACCATTTCAAGTATATTGAAAGTACAGGACTTGAATAACGAACACAAACATTTTTATTGTAAAATTGTTTTGTGTTTGGGAAAATTGTAAACTCTCGTTGATTTTTTAAGCGTGAATATTTTATTCTTTTATTTTACTTTCAGAATGAAGAACAATCAAAATAAATTTTGTACTTAACTAGAACTTGGATGGTTTATTTTTTGATGATGTAAATGAAAAAATTTCCAGCTTAATGATTAAGAATTTTAATCTTGTTGGATATAGTTCACATTGGATTTTTGTCAAAAGGATCATCTAAGTTGAACTGAACTTAATAAAAATTGCGTATTGACAAGGCCCTCAGTAGTCAACTGATGAGTCCAAGTGAGATCGCCGGGACGAAACGCCAATTTTTATGGACTAAAGGCCGTTAAAAGCTATTTTGAATCAATAATTCAACAAGTCCAATTAAATAGTGCTAAGTCTTCTACTTGGCTGATGTATTTCAGTAGTATATAGAATTTGTATTATAAAAACCTTCACGTAAATGAAAGTATACAAGTGATGTAAAATACTACTACTTAACTGCACTTTCTATTTACTAGTATTGGAACGGTTGTTAGAATACGAGCATCTAAACATCAAGTATTACGCATTAGTATTGACCGTTTAAGGGCTGTATTTTTGCCTCATTATTTTCTAGCATACAAAATAAAAGTTAGTTTGTACACCCAAAAAAATGTATTGTAGAAATGTTGAAAAACGCTGTTGATTCTTCTGCATTAATTGTCATAATTGACCCGACAACCACTGTTTTCAATTTACCAGAGACACATGGTTGTGAGTTCTACAACCGAATTACGAAAATATCATCATCTGTTGTAAATATTACAGTCAGGAAATTTGTCGATACAACAGCATTAATTGTTGAATGTCCAACATAATCAGTAAAGAACACAGTTTGGTTGTATTTTTCACAACATGTTGTAGATTGACTGTAGACTTTCTGTAGTTTTTACAACCTGTTGTAATTATTATAGAAAATGACCGTAGATTTATCGATTTTGCGCTGTGGATTTTACAAATTTATATTTGTATATTTTACGAGCAAAATTTACAATTTTACAGCAAGTAGTTCTGATAATTTTTTTTCAATTTTATTGTTAAAATTACGAGTCAAACGCTGTTAGAAGCAGTTTTGAAGTTTAAAACATTAGGGTGGACAGTTTTTAGACAATTTTTTAAAGCTACTGCGTGCAACTCATGGTGGTTCGTAAAAGTAATTATCCCTTGAACTGATTCTAATTATTAGCTGTGAGTCAAAAACGACAGAACATACTTTTGGCTTTAAAAATAAGTAAAAATTTGTCATGTGTTTGAAGACACAAGGCTTGAAAAAGTGAAGTTATGCCTAAAAACTAATTACAGAATGTATTCCCTCGAGGAAGTACGTGCGACTCACCCGTCCCTTTTAGTGTAATTTCAAATTAAGGATTTAAAATTAAGGTTGGAGAATATGGTGCGAAATTTCAAAATTAAAAAAAAAGTATTTTCAAAACCAGTAAATTAGTTTAAGAAACCAATGGTCACTGTATACTTCCATATATAGTGATCCAAATGACCAGAGATTATGTACACAAATTTAGAAAAAAAAAAACATGTTGCCCAATCTTCCCAAAATCTTAGAAGTAATTTTTGTGCTTTTCTTTTGATATTATGTATATTAAAAATGAATTTTTGACCAAATCTGATTAAACTTGATAGAAGTTTGTCGATTTTTTGCAATCGCAACAAAAACTTTAGGTCAGAGACTAAAGAGTTTTAATTATGGAATCTAAAAAAATAGTTAATTTTTGTCTGGGCATTGTCTTTGATTCTGACGTCAGATTAATAATTCTGAATGTTGATAGTTATAAAAGAACTAAAATTCTGAATTTTAAGTAAAATTGACGATTTTATCAGCTGCCAGCTAGCTGATTTCAGTGATCGCGCAATCTCTTAGTTATATTTTTACGAAAAACAACCCCAACATTATATAAAATAATGGTACTTTAACAGTTGTTTAACAAATATCAACTTTCCGAATTTTTTATATAAGCCAAGCTTAAATTTAGCCAAAGCATTTTAATCAAGTGCGGCATGCCGCTCTAGATAAGAATTTTCAATTTTAACTATTATAGGTATACCTACGTCACTTTTCTGTCAAAATTTCACAAATTCTTGAATTTGAACCGAAATGGAGCAATATCAGTCAATTTTAATTGATTGAATTCACTTTAAATAATAATGTAAACAAATTCTTTGATTTTAAAGTTAATTTAAAGTTTTGATCAAATTGTCTACCCAAAATATATAACCATGTGAACAAAACTTAAGGTCACCATCGGGTCAAGGTTTAGATGGGGTTTATTTACTCTTTCTTCAGTATATAATTTATGTCAGACTATTATAATTTTATATTAAACTAGCTGGCCCGACCTTCTTCGCACGGTACAAAAGAATATAAAGGGTCCGCCAAATAACTTCTTTTTTTTTTTGAAAATGGCGCAAAACATCGAGTGTAGCTTCGGCTGTGTGGCACGTAGCGCCGTCCTGTTGAAACCAAATGTTGCCAATATCCTCCTCTTCAATTTTTGTGAACAAAAATTCGTTCAACATGGCCCGATAACGATCGCCATTGACTGTAACGGGCACTCCTTGCTCATTTTCGAAAAATGGCCCAAAATTATGCCTCTGGACCAAAATCCACACCAAACAGTGACTCGTTTTGGGTGTAGCGGCTTTTCAATGTATGCGTGCGGGTTTTCTGTGCCCCCAAATGCTACAATTTTGCTTGTTTACTACCCGCCAAGATCAAAATGAGCTTCATCTGAAAAAATGATTTTTTTGACAAAATCGGCATCTTCTCTAAGTCGATCGCAGGACCACTTAGCGAAGCGTATACACAACCATATTCGTTCAGCGGAAGGATAAAACTAATTATCTGTAAAATCAGACATGAGCTAAGTGTTACCATTCACGAAATAAGCACTAGTTGAAAAAAAAAAGTTAGATGGTGGACCCTTTATATACATATGTATATATATTTAAGCTATTTTTTGTAATCGAATACTACGTTATGGGTTTTAACGTGTTTCGCGTTATGAATGGCTTGATATGTAAATATAAAACGTAAAACCTTTATTACTTTTCCAACATAGAACCACTTTTTCTAATCAAAAACTACTTTTATATCCCATTTCGCTCTATAAATAGCATTTTTCTGTAAAAAACCTTTCAACCACCATAAGAATATTTTTTTAGTTTTACCCACGAAGATCAAAAGTTGAAATAGAATATCCTAAAAGCCATTTCCTAACCGCCTACAGGGCCACCTGTTCAATGGTAATTGAATTGAATTGAAAAACAAAATGTGGACCGACAGCGCCACCTGTTGAGAATTGTCCGACTTTTATTTTTGTCCTAAACCTTTGCGTAGCAATTGCGAATAAACACGTAATGGGTGATTTTTTAAGAGGCTTAGAACTTTTTTTAAAAAAAAAACACAAAAAATTCGAAAAAATGAATGAAATATTTATTTGAATCGATAGTTTGAACCTTGCAATTTAATGTTTAAAGATAATTTCATGCAAATGTTGACCGCGGCTGCGTCTCAGGTAGCCCATCCGCTGAGTCCAATTTTGGCATACTCTTTCACACATATCGGCCGGTATCTCACGAATGAATGCATGGATGTTGGCTTCCAGTGCGTCAATCGAAGCGGGCTTGTCCCTATAGACATTAGCCTTGACATACCCCCACAAAAAATAATCTAATGGTGTCAAATCGCACGATCTAGGCGGCCAATTGACCGGCCCGAAACGTGAAATTAACTGTTCACCAAACTCGCCTCGCAATTGCGCCATTGTTTCGCGTGCTGTGTGGCATGTGGCACCGTCTTGTTGAAACCACATATCATGCAAGTCAAGAACTTCCATTTCGGGCAAAAAAAAGTTTGTTATCATCGCTCGGTAGCGTTCACCATTGACAGTAACGCTGCGATTCGCATCATCTTTGAAGAAATAGGCCCAATAATGCCGCCGGCCCATAAACCGCACCAAACAGTGGCTTTTTCGTGATGCATTGGTAGCTGTTGCAATGCTTCTGGCAACTCCAAATGCGGCAATTTTGCTTATTTACGTACCCATTCAACCAAAAATGAGCCACATCGCTGAACACAAGCAGCGCGCGATGAACATTTCGAACCGAGCACGAATTTTGATAGTAAAATTCAATAATTTGCAAGCGTTGTTCATTTGTAAGACGATCCATGGTTAAATTGCAAACCAAACTGAAGCTGTTTGACAGTGACACAAGGTACTAAACACACGTCAGCTGTCAAAACCAGTGTTGCCAAAACCAAACCAGCTAAAAAATCACCCGTTAGAAGGAAGTATCCAATTTGGTCAAGCCGTTTTCAAGTTTTAAGCATCCGAACACACCACGATCCATATTTATATACATATATAGATATAGATTTGTCTGTTAAAATTATTGAATATTTGAAGGAAAATCAAGTCAGGTAAATGTTTTTCTTCTATAAAATATCTTCGTTATAGCTGAATAATGGTTTCGAAATGCTTACAAAATAATGAGTACCCGCCATCAAACATTTCTTAAATAATTCAAATTCAAGAACAGTTCTAATTCATCAAATAAGTATATAAATTAGCTAAATAGGTAGGTAAACCTTAAAATGCTTGTGGCTATCCTTTTCAACAATAATATAAAATACAAAAAAAATACAGATCTTGAACTTAGGCTACAAGTCCAAAAGAAGAAGAGAGGCTAACAAATCGGTTTTGTATAGTTTTGTTAAAGAAACAGAAAAAAACACAATACCGCCAGACAGACACACGCGCACTGTACACTATTCTGCAGACAAAATATTTTAAGAGTTAATTTAAAGCAAATCCTGCCTTATTCCTTTCAAAAAACAAAAGGATTCGTTTGTGTGTTTGTTTTTTCTTTGCACCAAACTATATTTTTTTTTCTAGATCTACCTACTATTACCAGAAGCATTGTTTATTCATTGAAAAATATGCTTTTCGCAGCTCCACACCTATAGGTTTTCCACAAATCTAATTGAATAGCACAAAAAACAGAAAGAAGTGTGGAATTTATAATATACCTACAAGCAGAATGTCAAGTCATATTATTGATGTTTTTTATAATTGAAAAATCCTTTAAACAAAAATTAGGTTTCTGGCTGATCTTCACTCCAAATGCGGCAATTTTGCTTATTTACGTACCACTTCTTTAAATAGCATTAGCTGAAGTCTAAAATATCACTATTCAGGGTTTCTGTAAAATGTCACCATTCAACATTCTTTATCAAAAAGTTGAAAATGGTGCTAAGGCGTCACTATATGAAGACTGCTATAAATCAAGCAAAGGTAGGAATCATAAAATAGCTCCTCTATACCTAAACCTAACTGTTTTCCTTTTATTCGAAGAAAAAAAAATCCCAACAAACTTTCACTTTGAATACCTACAAAAAAAAAAAAAAAGGATCACACGACCCTATTCGTCCAAGCCCCCAACCCAATATGTGTATAATAGTGTTAATTTCTATAAATATAAAATTTTATGGTGGTCATTCCTACTGACTGATGGGAAAAACAATAAAAAGAATTAAATTTTCTGCAACCACATTTTATCGATTTTCAGAAATGCATACACAGTCAAATACAACAAAAATAAAAATGTCTGTCACTCCACTCCTCTAGCTATGTTGTGTACTCAGAGGTGAGCGAATTTTAATCCAAGAAAAAAGAATCATAGTTAAGTAAAATGCGTCTAGGTACACACTAAATAGCAAAATAGTGTATTTTTGAGCAGTTATCCCTGATATACAACAGGAGACAGGAATTTCGCGAAAATCTTACAAACAGCGTTGCATATACTCGAAGAATTTTCTATTATTATTTAAAATTCACACACAACAACACTTGATGAGTAAACATTTAGTTTAAAATTTATTTCCAAACTTCGTTTTTTTTTTCTCTCGAATTTTTAGCCGGCTTTAGATTTACATTATCGTAATATTTATAAATGACTGAATTATTTTAATTTAGATTAAGAATTATTTATACAGTATGAACAAAAGGGAAATTTTAGTAATATTATTTATAAATTAGAACGCGATTGCAAAAAGAAAGAGGGCAACTGGCTCGGTTTGTGTTTGGTTCATTTTACAAAGCGTACCCGTAAGGACTATTGAGGAATCCTTCGAAATAAATACAGCCAACCATCAAAAACTGGGGATGCTATAAAAATGTTATACTCTCTCTCTCAGTTCGTCCTAATTATATTCGTATAGTTTAGTATAAGTTTCTCTCTCTCTCTCTCTCTCTCTCTGTCTCTTCCTCTAAATGCAGAGAGAAAAAGTTTCAAGAGAAAAGCTTTTCTAAGCTTTTTTTTTCCTTGAATAGGTACCCTTGCCTTTAGGCCACCATCATACCTACCTACATTATGATGACAAAAACAAGTCTTGAATCTATCTTTACAGCAAAATGACAAAACATAAAGGAGAACACTATTTTACTATTTTTGCGCGATTGTTTAGAACTTTTCCAACAACAAATGTATAAAAATGATTTAAAGTGTGTTAGAGGCCTGGTGAAAGCAAGCTTTTCCCATAGTAAACCGTTGAGTTGAATATCATAACCTCGTTTAACAGTGTTTTTATTTGAGTCACATTTTGTTGGGGGTTGATTTGCATTTGGCAGCTAGGTATGTACTTAGTTTATACCTAGGTATATGGTGATCTATTTGCACTAAAGTTGAATGCGCTATCGACCCTAAGATATTTTTGATGTATGAGAGGCATATAGCGCGGTAGTGGGTGTTGTATAACTGCATAATCAACGAACAATGGCCAAAGACAATGTATCATGGAAATAATGTCCTACAGCTATATTTAGTGGTGAGTTGGTGGGTGAGAGTAGAGTTGCTATTGTTCATCCATCCAACGTCTACTTGACCGCTATTAATCAGCTAATTGAAAGAAAAAGAATGAAGAAAAAATGCTTTTCTACGCGCCATTTTTTTTGTTGGTCTTCTTTTTATGTAGTTTTCTCCCTTCGATGGATGGTGAGGCGGGTAGAGTGCAACTACTGGATGAGTTCGCTTGAAAGGTCGATGATGGAAGTTAAAATCGAAACACTTGAGAACAGTGTTGTTATATTTTAAAAATTATCAAATATTATTATGTTCATAGGAAGATTCCTCTTTCTCTATACCAAAATATATATACCTGAGAGATAACAATAATTCATATTCAAAAAGACGATATTTTGGTCATTTTCGAAAAATATGGGTCATAATAATATTTAAAATTTCATATTTTGCATTTATACTCTGTCCATTAAAAATTGGCAGTGTAGGCGAGATAGGACGTTTGCCTCTCATTCTGGCTACAGTGGATTGCATAAATCTTTTCTTCATTAAAGCTTTCACAGGGTTGTCGTAGTGTACACGATAACACTCATCATTAAAAGCTTTTTCTTAAAGCTCGAAAATCAAAAGCACCTTAACAGAAACTCAAGGAAAAAAAGCTGAACGAATTACCAAATGGACAAGGGTAACTCTGAATGCACATCAAGCTGCATTCGCCACAGCAATTCAGTGCACACTACAGCTGTGTAAATCGTTCATTTCAAATGATCGAATCGTTCAAGAATCGATTACCAAAATGATTCGATCATTTTAATCAATCGATCATTCGATCATTTTCATTCCACTCAATTCATTATTTCACACTGTTCCGATTCGATTTTTGATGTGTAAACATCTATGTTGGCGGTAGAGTGAAATAAAAACGTGGAATTTCCTCTGTGCGACGTTACGATGTACAAGGTTACGTAGCGCGTATTCTCGGAAATGATTTGACATTTTGACACTTGTCAAATTAAAAGTGTTCTAATGGACCTAGAGAACCTAGAGAACTGGCGTGACTTTAGGTGATTTCCACCTCCTAAATTGGCGTACTCCGTTTTTCGATCCACCGTACCAAAAATTTTGATATATTTTGACACCTGTCAAACTAAGATAATTTTTTTCTTTCGGTTTCGATGAAATTCAATCTCCGAAGTTAACGAATACTGTACCAATTTTGATCGAACCCAATCTGACCCATATTTCTTTTCTCTGATTAAATATATTTATAATTCAACAGAGATTGATATCGAAAATCGAGATTCATTAAAATGATTGAGATTGGGATGGAAAATCGAGAATCATCGAAATGATTGAGATTGGGATGAGATCGAGAATCGAAATGATTGAGATTTGGATCGATTGAAACGAAAATTTGTGATTTCAATCATCAATACTTTTCGATGATCGGATCAAAAAAATCGAATCTTTCCTGATTGACACAGCCCTAGTGCACACTCAGATGTGCTTTGAATAGGACGTTGGGTCTGTGTCAGATGCTATTGGAAATTCACGGGCGGGCAAAATCTTTTTGTGGAAGAGTTATTTCAATTTAATATGGTACAAATATATGGCACTCTACCGATTTTGAAAAAGCTTTCCCATAAGACGTGTACTGCCTTTTTTTTGTTGGACAGAGTATAGCTTCGTTTTTTCTGTCCATAAACGAGACCCAAAGGTAGATTTGTTGAATCTCTGCTGAGTCAAACCACGTAAATCAGCGAATTGTCCTTAAGTTCCAGGTCGATTCGCCAACACCCCAAACATGTTTGTTACATCTGAATTTAACTCTGGGCTAACTGTAGATATTTTTCTGACAGACGCGTGTTAAAAATGTTTGTAAAGCATAAAACGAAAGGGTTATTTGAATAGTGGCGCCATCTAGATTTCGATAGATTTTTGGCAATATCTGTCCCTATATTTCTTTGGAGATGTATATAATAGAGATAGATATTGTTAAAACAATATATTATTAAGCTGCTAGTCAATTTCCTTCCTCGAGAGTGACGTAGATTCCAAGAGATATGGTTTACAAATAGTATCCTGATGTACGGAATGAGAAATTTTTTTGTTCCGAATAGAAAAAAAAAAAAATCACCAAACCGGAGGAAAACTCATGGTGTGAGCTGTTAAGAGGCTAGCAGGGAAAGGAAAGTAAATTTCAAATGCTTAAAAGTCTACCTCACAGGGGAAAACCGGAATTATTACAAATAAGCTTGAAAGATCCAAATTCTTGCAAGACCAAAAATTAATAGAAACAAAATACATAATGTCGAAAAGGTAGTAAACAAATCCAAAATACTGCAAACCACGTTTCCCTGTTGTAATATAACTAAAAAAATCCCAACAAACTTGCAGCACAGTTTGTTGTTATTTCAATGCCGCCAGAGAAGTGTGTTCTCATTCCTGATTGATAAAAATAGCGCAAATGATTTAATGGCACCAATTTTCTCTCAAACTTCATTTAATTGCAAAAGTACTGAATGATCTTAATACACTCAATCCGCTGGCCCCAAAATTAATCTAATGTGGTCTTCTTCTACACTGGTTAGGTTAGGTTAGATAGAAGGGCTGACAGAGTTGATCTTGTTACCGTCACATTTAGATTAATGTAGATCCGTTGTGATGCCCTAGGAAGTTGTATCCCACTTAATGTAAAAACCTATGTATTCTGTTAGCAGTCAAGCCATTTAGAGGCGTTGACGAAATTCAGAAGGCTGTTCGCCGAAGTTCTAGGAAAATCCTCTGAGTCATCAAAGAAATTTTTTCCTAGCTATTTCTTTCTTAAGTGACAGAGTGCCGCGCAGTGACAAAGGAAGTGTAAGAGGTATCCTAATGTGCTTCTTCGTCACTGCAGCCACTGCAAAGGTCGTCAGTTCTGAGCCTAATTTTCTTTTTGTGGTATAATCCAGTAGGTTGTGTCCGGTGATTATGCTGACAAGGGAACGAAGATGTTTTTTTGTTTATTTGCATAATTTTGTCTGTCCTCTGCTTATTGAAATTTGGCCATAATTTTCTAGTTGTGGCGCATGTTTCAAGCAGGTTCCAACTTCTATTGGTTTTT
Organism: Leucozona laternaria; assembly: GCA_932273885.2. Classification (NCBI taxonomy): domain Eukaryota; kingdom Metazoa; phylum Arthropoda; class Insecta; order Diptera; family Syrphidae; genus Leucozona; species Leucozona laternaria. Next base: position 11,051,197 of record OW026368.1, read on the forward strand.
TCTGATATTTTTTTTTCTTCTACACTGACAAAGCCACTGCGTAAGAATTTCCAACTGCAGTCCTTCTCTACTGATTTCTTTCCGAGTAGATGAAAAACATTCTTTGGCCAGCGTGTCCCTATAAAATGCGAATGTTTTTCATCATCAAACTCCTGACCAAAGTCATGGAAACGAGTTCATTTTTCAGCTTAAGAAATATTTTGAAGAACAAAAAAGCTTCTTAATGGTAGTATGGCTTTTGGACCAACATATCTACTGGTGGGTGTTATGCTATATCTCACGAAACAGTATAGAACTAATCTCCACATCGTTTTGAAGAAATTATAATTATTGCAATTAAACTCGATATTTCAAATATACAGGAGTGAAAAATTACTTTTTTTGATTGTACTGAAAACTCAAAGAAATTGTACTAAATTGGGATCAATTGTACTTTTTTGTGTAGTAAATAATTTAAAAGTAAATTTTTGTCTTAATTATTTACACAACACACTGAACTGTATTCGAAAATAATAGGTCTTTTTAACTGGCGGCTATGTTCTCACAATTTGGTATAATCGACTCTCACACCTGAATACTTCTTAAGGATAAATATTTTTTTCTATGGAATTTGGTATCCTTCAAAGTCCGATGTGCTTGTTTTGTCAGATTCGTATAAATAGGGCTATAGTAACATTAAGGCCTGTGTAGCATGCTTAGAATTAGGATGCGTTCGTAAATGTTGTATAACCAAAATATGTATACCTAGAATATACATGATAGTGATTTTACAAGATTCAAAAGGATTATTATGTATTTTGCTAAACAAAATATATTCGAAGGAATGTACTGAAATGAGGAGTGTTGTACTTCCGTCTTTTTTAAAACCAATTGTATAAACAAAAATTACAATTGTAAGTCGTTTTCAAAAGCCCATGATAGAATTTTGCAAGGGCTCTCTTATCGAAAATAAGTGCATTGCTCTTAGTTGGATTAGAAATCACCTTCGAGACTGGTCGTGTATTCACAAAATAAATACTGGTGTACCCCAGGGCTCCGTTTCCTCTCCAAAAATCTTTTATATACAGCAATGATATTTTGTCTGATGTAACTTCTAATCTATTAAAGTGCTTTTTACCTGTTGTTTTGCATGCTTGTTTCTAGATTCAATGCCTTATTTTTCGAATGTTGAACTTAAACCGCAGCTTATGATAAACTCATACAATTCTGATCTCGAACGCATTGTAAAATAACACACCGCGTACAATTTAATGCTTCAAAAATTCAATGCTATATCTTCTGCCGTTAAAGCGGAAACCAAAAATCCCTATTTGCAACTGTCAATGATATGATTTTACATCGATAAAGCTTAATAGCCTTTAAAGCTCGGCATTACAGACAATCTTTTTAAATTCGTCACTTAAAAACAAAAAAAAAAAAAAATAAAAAATTTGTGAATTACAAATCAACGAGGAAATTATATAAAATTGTGGACTAAATTGCAATGCGATATTTTTTTGTTTAACAACCCTGCTCGGGATTAAGAAGTTACCAACCTCCTCTTTTACGCGAAAAAAGCTCATTCAACTAGTTTTTTTGTTTTTTTTTGTTTTCCTTTCGAATTTGTGCAAGGATATGAGCTTTATACCTACATATACAACACATAGAATACTTACAGGGTGAGAGTAAAATATTCAATATCCGGCGAGAATGAGGAACATGTTTTCAAATCAAAGCCGCATTTTGCTTTAAGATTTGTTTTCTTTTTTTCTTCATTATTCATAGAAAATGATAATTTATTCTTGTGCTTGCTTGCTCTTTTGTGAGATACAATATAATATAATAAAAAGCAAAGAACAAAGACAAGAATGTGTGTTGATGGAAAATTGAATGAAACTTAGGATGCTATTATTTTATGAGATGCGCTTTTATGGGTTAATTTCGAAGCTATAAGGAGATTCGTTTCGAACCAATGGGGTGGAAGTGGAAACTTAGTGGTGAGTAAATTAATCGCATAGAAAAAGAACAAAAAAAAAAATGTTGTAGTGGATATAGATATATATATACATCTATGAATATTTATAGTCATGGAGAATGTTTAACCAAGTAGGAGAGGTTTGTTTTAAAATTTAAGGAGGTATACTTAACAATTTATCGAGGTTTAAGGAAGACACGTATACATTTGTGAATTTTAAATAAACCTTCCTAAAAGATTGGAGTTTCTTCAGGTTTTTTTTTTGATAAACTAAAATAAAACAAAAACGATTTTTTTTGCTAGTACCTCCAATTCCAATGGGTCTAATCTGATTTCTATGGAATCTTGCTTTCTTGATTTGTTTCGTTATGAATATCTTAAATTTTAATTGATATAAAGGGTGTTTTTTTTTAAGATGTGTGGTTTTCAATCTGGCAATACTTTTTTCGGAGTTGGTCTTTTTGACAGCTGTCATTTGATTTATGCTCAATTTGGTTTGCCATTTTATAATTAATAGACTTTTTCCTGAACAACGTTTGTAAATCGTGCAAATTTATTACCAAAATAATGGTTCGGTTCGCACAGAGCATCGCGCCCTGCGTCCAATATTCCATGAAGCTCATTTATGGTTGAATGGGTACGTTAATAAGCAAAATATTCGTATTTGGAGTGAGAATAATCCAGAAGCCATTGTTGAGACGCCGCGCAGTTACATCGTCAAAAAGTCATTGTTTGGTGTGCTCTATGGGCAGAGGGAATCATTGGTCCATATTTCTTCAAAAATGAAGCCGGCCATAATGTTACAGTCAATGGGGAACGCTATAGAGCCATGATTATTGACTTTTTCGTGCCTGAATTGAAGAATGTTGATGTGGACGACCTTTGTTTCCAACAAAATGACGCTGGATGCCATACAGCAAACAAAACAATCAATTTATTGAAGGAAACTTTTGGTGAGCGCATTATCTCGCATCGTGGGCCTGTGGCGTGGCCTCCAAGATAGTATACGATTTAACACCGCTGGACTATTTTTTGTGGGGTTATGTGAAGTCGCGTGTCTACGCAAATAAGCCTGAGACGATTGACACCTTGGAAGAGAATATTCGGAGCGTTATTACTGAATTACGGCCCCAATTGCTGAAAAAAGTGGTCGAAAATTGGGCCGTAGCGGCCAGTTGCCCGAAATTCTTTTTAAAACATAATTGCAAACCCTTATCTTAACATTAAAGCTAAATTCTTGGCCATGACATTAAACTATATGCGTTTTATTTCTTCTTGAGAACCACACGTCTAAGAAAAACACCCTTTAGAAATCGATAGCCCTCCCTCTCCCCACATTGAAAAATTTCTGTAGCCATCTTTGTGTGTGTTTATTTTGTTTTTAATTTTAGTTCAAAGTGAATTTTAATTTGCTTCATTTAAAACTTTCTCATTGATTGGATGGCAGTAACAATATGAAAACTTTATCCTTAAGGTTTATGCTGCTTTCCTTTCGATCACTAGAGCTTAATTGATTGATTTTTCATGCAAAACAAAAAAACAAAAAAAAAACTTATCTAGCTACGCAGAGACTTTAGAGCAGAGGAAAAAAAAAGTAATTTTATTTTAACCCTTTTACGCAATAAAGCAAAGTATCTGTTAACATTATGTTCAACACTTTTTTACTTAAGGTTGTTAAGTCTTGTTTGAAAAAAATGTTCAATAACCATTTTCCAGGAGAAGCAACTGTAGGTACTGACCTATCTTTGATTTGATTAAGGATATTATCTGCCCAATTCTGCTCTTGTATTATATGTTGTGACCAATTTAATCCCATGGTGGCCAACTGTGACTTCCATCATCAGGTATATTGAATGCCATCAACTTTAGTGATTCTTTTGAACTTTTATCCTTCTTATTATTTCTTTTAGTAATAGTTTTACGAAATCTAAGCTTTTCACAACTATACACATACCCAAAACCGACATAACATTATTATGTGTGATAGCCATTAAGATATATATGTGTATCATAAATAGCAGCAAAATAAAAGGACACATGCACCTACTCATGTGTGTAACATATGTGAGGTAATAATCACACATATATTGTTTCCGTGAATTCAATAATTCCAATCAAGAATATTTATGTTTTTTTAGGTTTTTTTTCTTTTGCGAAGAGATTTTGTTAGGAGCTACTTTATGATGTATCGATTCATCGACTACATATATAATTGAAGGACACAAAATATTATTATGTCCTTTCGAAACATCTTCTTGCTTTTGCTGTTGCAGACTTCAAATTTTTTAGGACTTACAAAATTATCTTCTCTCGGTTTAATATTTTTTTTTTTATTTTTCTATAATGCCTATAATAAGACGTGCGAAAAGCTAAAATTACATTGACTTCTTATTGGAACATTCAATTGTGGCTGAGATAAAATAAATAAAGATATAAAGATCAGCCGGATTTATTTTTGTATTTTTATAGGTTGTGTGATGTCAATCGGATTTAAAATTTCTTTAAATTTGATTCCAAGTTTAGCTTTTGGCACTTGTGAGTTGTGAGGTGGATGTGTATAGATGGAAATGTTGCTCAAACGTTATCGAAATTTCTACATTTTCAAAATTTTTCAAGAGTACAAAAATGCAGAAAACAACAACAAGACATTGTATAATCTTAAATGTATCTACTACACCAGTAATTGAATAAAAATGTAAACATTCTAGCGGAATTATAGAGAAAGGTTGTATGGTAAAAGAAATGGTGAGTTACATCTCAGACAAAAATAATGGAAGAAATCTTAATTCTTGAATGAAAAGAAATCTTACAAAACAACTGTTTTCCTCTCCTTAATGTAATTTTCAAAGTAATTATTTAAATTTCGTAAACATGTTATTACTTATCATCGGTTTGGTTTAAAAAAATATGCACGACTTGATCGCACGAACTTGCTCTTGTGGTCAAATACTGTATGTAACCCAACATTGTTGATGCATGACGTATACATTTGACGAGTAAATATTAAAAGAGTCAAAAGCACTACAAAATTGATTTTTCTTTTGATTTTTTTTTTGTTTATAAAATAATGTTTTTAAAAATTTTTAAATGCATTATTGTTTAAATTATTGAGAAGCATCAGATTGCAAAATTATAACAAAATCGATTTAGGGCCATTTTATTCACTATTGCTCAACTTGAGGCAAACTCTCAAGTTGGCCAACTTAAGAGTTGACTCCAACTCGAGAGTTGAAACGCAAGTTGAAATTTCTTTTTATTCACTAATTATTTTCTCAACTCTCGAGTTGAAGATCTAAAGTTGGCCAACTTCCATTTTGAAAAATATCCCTGGGATATTTGTGAAATATAAAACAAAAACTGTCATTTTCAACTTTAAATTAGAATCTGTCATCATATTTGTGTGCTATTTTGTGTTAAATTGTGCTAAAGTGCCAAAAAATAATTCAAAAATAAAATTACTATTTCTAAAGGTTTCGGCATCACCTGGTGATTGAATGCAGATATGTGTGCAATCTATTGCACCAATTTTCCTAGGACATTTGGCGTGCGTTTCCGGCATTCGAATGAACCGCGGTGCAAGATTGGCAATCGCTTTTTACACTCGTTGCAAGATATGATGTACGCTTGAAATGCTTACCACACTGAAGTCTCGTCAGTTCCATCATCTTCACTTTTACTGCTCGAAGAAGATGACGGCTAATTTTCCCAACAATAATTACTTCGGAACATAGCATTTTTTTTTTGCGATAATTGAAGCGAGCTCACTTTTGAAACACAAATAAAAAAAAGAGAAAAACAACTTTCTTACGTAAAATCTAAAGTTTGCTCGGCCAACTTCTATTTTTTCCAGGAGTTGAGAAATCTAAAGTTGATCAACTCTAGAGTTGAAAATAGAAAGTTGAAAACGTTAACTTTGAGTGAATAAAACAAATTCACAAGTTGAAAAAAAAAAATCCTCAAGTTGTGTTCAACTTTGAGTGAATAAAATCGGCCTTAAAAGATCTACGCGAATAACCCAAAAATAAGATCATTTTCTCAAAGAACGTTGAATACCTAATTCCGTAATGTGATTTTTTTGAGAAAAATCTGAAATGCAGTTTTCTTAAAATTGACTTGGTTATTATAGGTACGAAGTTTAATCAAAATCGTCAGAGCTGTTTTCGAGAAAATTTGAAGAAACCTAAATATTTGTATGGCAGCTACCCGTTCTAGATGAGCTAAAACAAAATTTCGAATTTGGCCTCTAGGGAATCACATAAAAATGCTCTGTACCAAATTTTATGCAAATCGGTCCACCCGCTTAGGCTCTAGCATAAATTACAGTGGACGCACCGACACGCACAGACCGACGCGACGGACGGCATGACGAAACCCACTTTTTCGGACTTCTCGATTATCGTATAGTGTTAGTTTTGAATTTTTTTTTTTACACGAAACCAATACTTGCCCTATAGAGCTGGTGAAAAATAAACATTTGTCAATGGTAATTTCCCAAATTAAGTAAAAAATTACAGAAGGAACACGATTCCACAATTGCTGCCTCTTGTCAAATCTGTAGGTATACAAACAGTTGTATACATCTATCAGCCCGAAATTTATAGAAAAACTAATGAAATGCAGAAACCTTTCTTTACAGGAAACCCAAATATGTATGTAACTAGTTGAATTGTACAGTGTGTCCTTTTTGTTCAATAAACTTGCTTCTGTTCATGTTTCTATCAGATTGGTTTATTTGATTGGTGTGTCAGATGTAATTTTAGATTTCAAAGAAAAGTTACATTGTTTACGTTGCGAGCAAGTATCTTTGGTCGATTTTTTGTTCTCTTTGTTTACCTTATAATTTTGTTCCATTGTTTCAAAATGTTAATGTAACACAACTATCGATTTTTTGCTTTCCCATTTAAACTTCTTTATAAAAGTTGGCAATTGCAATAAAAAGGAACGTCCCACAGACAAATGTGTTTCGTTTGAAAGTTAAATGTCAAATTTAAGTCCCATAAGAGCATTTAAGTTCCCATAAGAAGTACTGTTTCTCAGAGAAAATTTATATTTACTGAGAGCGACACTTCTTACGGGAGCTCAAACGTTCTAATGGGACCAAAATTTGACGTTTAATTTTCAAACGAAACACATTTATCTGTGTTGCTTTCCGTTTCATCATCATCCAAAGATCTCATAGAGATGTTAAAACAAGAGTTAAAGTATCAATCAACAGCAGCTATGTTGCAAAATGAACAAAATGTTTTCATTATATTTTGAGTATTACCGTAGCTTAAAAAAAAATATTCTTAATAAATTATCTTATTTGGTTTTCCAGTCTAACCAAAACTTGTAAAAAGTTTTATAGGTCATATTCATCTCGATTTCTCTTATTTGCTGACGATTTAGTTGTATAAAAAATGGATTTGTAACGGGTGATTTTTAAGCTGGTTTGGTTTTGGCAACACTGGTTTTGACAGCTGACGTGTGTTTAGTACCTTGTGTCACTGTCAAACAGCTTCAGTTTGGTTTGCAATTTTACCATGGATCGTCTTACAAATGAACAACGCTTGCAAATTATTGAATTTTACTATCAAAATTCGTGCTCGGTTCGAAATGTTCATCGCGCGCTGCTTGTGTTCAGCGATGAGGCTCATTTTTGGTTGAATGGGTACGTAAATAAGCAAAATTGCCGCATTTGGAGTGAAGATCAGCCAGAAGCATTGCAACAGCTACCAATGCATCCCGAAAAAGCCACTGTTTGGTGCGGTTTATGGGCCGGCGGCATTATTGGGCCTATTTCTTCAAAGATGATGCGAATCGCAGCGTTACTGTCAATGGTGAACGCTACCGAGCGATGATAACAAACTTTTTTTTGCCCGAAATGGAAGTTCTTGACTTGCATGATATGTGGTTTCAACAAGACGGTGCCACATGCCACACAGCACCCGAAACAATGGCGCAATTGCGAGGCGAGTTTGGTGAACAGTTAATTTCACGTTTCGGGCCGGTCAATTGGCCGCCTAGATCGTGCGATTTGACACCATTAGATTATTTTTTGTGGGGGTATGTCAAGGCTAATGTCTATAGGGACAAGCCCGCTTCGATTGACGCACTGGAAGCCAACATCCATGCATTCATTCGTGAGATACCGGCCGATATGTGTGAAAGAGTATGCCAAAATTGGACTCAGCGGATGGGCTACCTGAGACGCAGCCGCGGTCAACATTTGCATGAAATTATCTTTAAACATTAAATTGCAAGGTTCAAACTATCGATTCAAATAAATATTTCATTCATTTTTTCGAATTTTTTGTGTTTTTTTTTTTTTTTAAAGTTCTAAACCTCTTAAAAAACCACCCTTTATAACTTAGTATACAGCTACTATACCAGAGAAGAATGAGCGGGGACACTATTTTTTGTGTAATGTCATTATTTATAATTTGTGACAGCAGTATATTAGCACGACACAAGCAAAATGGCATCTTTGAAAATCAGTTTTTTTTGTCAGTTTTTAATGACAAATATATTGGAAGATTTCAGAAAATCTTAATAACGAAAAAACGTCATATTTTGTGCCACTCTAGATCCAATTTTTGTCACAAAAGCACGATAATGACAGTAATTGGAAAAAAATTGGTATGAATGATCGCATTTTGTGAATTGTATAAAAACATACTTTAGTGATTTTTGCATCTAAAAAAATATTAATGGTAACCCTTTTTCTTATTATAATTAATAACAAAATATTTTAAATATGCATAATTTTGGAAGCGCGTATTTTTCGAAGCAAAATGTGGAAATTAGTAGATGCAATTTTAATTGCACCAAGAATTTAGCCTACATATGCCATGATTTTTACAAATATAATACGTCAATTAACTTGTGAGATAAATAATCAGACCAAAAAACACATTATTTTTTGACATGAGAGAATCACGAACACACATAAAAACTATTCGCCTACCTTTTTCTAAAAGAAATTAAAAATGCGAAAGATATATGTTTTTTTTTAAGTATACACACACTTGTTCTCTTTTTAACAACTTCTGTAGGAAGAGGCGCACTCCCATAGGAAGAGTTCAGAGAGCTTTACTATAGATTTACAAAGCGGCGTCTATAATCGCATAAGAAGAATAAAACTCTTCATATAGGATCAAGAGGCTCCCATAAGTAGGCCATTTAAGGCTTTTAACAATCTCAAGAGTGCATTTAGCTCCCTAAAATAAGTCTTGTAGCGCTTTCGGAGTATTTTATGAGAGGAAAAATGTTACTTGGGTTGATTGAGTCATGACCCAAGTCCATTAAAACTGGCTGTACCATCTAGAAAATCATGTCAATACTAGGTCAGGTATGTTGCTCTTGGCTTTCTAAAAAGCTCAAAATCTTCGAAAATGTCAAAATCTTCCTTTTCAGAAAAAAATTTTGCTATAACGTCATCTACATAAAGTACCTAAACTTTAAGAAAATTAGTCAAGCACTTTGCTGCTTTTAAAGTTAGACGAATATTGTTGTGTTAAACTATATTTTATGTCTTATAAAATTAAAAAAGAGTCGACTCTCGGTTTAAAACTATTTTTTAGAGCCGAATCCTGATTTAAAAGTGATTTAGAGCCAAATCTTAATGTTTAAAATTTTGCGCCATTACTGTTAACAATCAAACTAAAAACCAACGAAATCAGTCAGAAATAAACAATGGAAAGACTATTGGCTTAATACTACAACTCAGAATTGAGGATAAACTAAACCAAGCCTCAAATAATGTGAATACTTGGCATAGGTATATGGTTTGTCATTGCCACACCACTATTATGTTTTTTTCTTTTTATACAAAAATAAAATCCTTTATAAAATATTTCTTTTTAAATGGAACAATGCAGTACTTCAAGAAATTTAATAATGGTCAACAAAAGGTGAGCTTTTGTTTACTTTGCTGATTGAGTCATACAAAACATAAAAAGCTCCCTGTATATAAATATAAACTTTGCAGCTAATGGCAAATTTTTTGTGTGGTTCATATAAATTTGCGAATGCCAAAGGATTAAAAAAAAAGTAAATGTTTGCTTAGCTAAACAAAAAATATCTGCCTGTAGACATAAGGATTCTGAGTTGAATACAGTTTTAGAAAATTTTTAAATGATTTTATAGGAGATTAAATTTGAATTGATTCTGCTGTGCATTAACGGAGGGAAATTGACAATTTTTTTCTTGTGTGAAATTAATCTACGTGCTCTTGTATTTTATTGCATCTTATGTGAATCACCCTGTATATCTGCTTGCCATATTAGTCATATTAGTGTAAAATTAAAAAAAAAAAAACCATAACATATAAGTATTTAAAATTTAAAAAAAATATGCACAACTTAATCGCACGAACTTGCTTTTCTAATTGACATCAGTGTTTGAGGCCACACAATTGAATGCTGAATCTTATGATATATTTATAAAATATTGACAGAGTCAAAAGAACTAAACAATTTTTTTTTTTATTTGAAAAAAATGTGTTGAGAAGCAACAGATAGCAGAAAACCAGAGAGAGAGATTTTAACAAAATTGGTTAAGCTGTCAAAAAGATATAAGTGAATAACCCAAAAAATATGATCATTTTCTCAATAAAAACGTGGAGTGCCTATCCGTCATGTGAATTTTTTGCCAGAAATGTGAAACGCAATTTTCCTGCAATCACTTTAGTCATTACAAATACGAAGTTTAATCAAAATCGTTGGAGCCGTTTTCGAAAAGAAATTGAAAATAACCAACATTTTTGTATGGCAGCTATACTCGTCCTGGATGAGCTAAAACAAAAACACGAATTTTCCTTCCATTGAATCACATAAGAATGATCTGTAGTAAATTTGTAGGAAATCAGCCCACCCGTCTGTAGCTCAAATTACAGTGGACGCATAGACCGACGGACGGCATCGGCATCGGCATGACGAAACATTGATTACAGCTTCGATTTTTATTTTTATTTCTATAGAGCAAGAAGAAAAATCTGAAATCAAAAATGTGTACCTATACATATTTACGATTATTACTTAATCACTGACGCAGTAAAATAGTAATTCGTAAACAATCAAATTTAGAAGATCTGATTAAATAATCGTAGGGTGATTAAAATCTGAGTTCGGGGCCGTTTTTCATGGTGTAATTCGAACCTATATAGGTACTTACTTATTTCTGTAGTTCTTGGGCAATTTATTTTTTGGTTTGAGGATTTTTTTTCTGTGTAACTTTTTGTATTTGCTCGTTTTTATCAAGTTTGTGGAAATTTTACTATTCTAAAAATTCGACCATTTTGTGCATCATGGAAAAAACATCCGCAATAATAGGGCGATTTCGGTTTTGGTTTTATATTTTTGTAAGTGTGAAGAACTATCGATAACTTATTACAAACTATCGATAAAATTATCAATATATTTCGATAAACGATTCAAGTTGAAAAATTGCTATCGAATTTAAATTGGTTTGATGGTTCTATGTGATTAACCATTTATTAAAACATATAATTTATTATATTGATTTTTAGATTCTAAACACAAAATGAGTATCTTTTCTTGCAGTATTATTGTTTTAATCTTTTAAAAATGTCATGTCACAATCATTCAATCAATGAATTATTTTTTATTTTCTAAAGATGAAAATGGGAATTTGAATTTTTTGATTTGCCTAAAATGACAAAAGAAAACTATCGATAGTGAAAAAGACTATCGATTGTTTCAATAGCTAAAACTATCGATGATAATTTATAATCAATCGTTCTCCACCTCTATTATTTTTAATTCATTAACCAAATTCCGTGAAGTAGGTCTCTTTGAGCTACGTCACACAAAATATTAAATTAATTATTTATTTGAAAACTTTATTTTGAAAATGGTTTGAGCCTTAGGGGCTCTTAGGTAGAAATAGTCTTATGGGCTCTTAGGTAGAAATAAGACGGTGCACCAAAAACTTTTTCAGATGTTGTTTAGTCAATTTTATAAAGGAATTTCATGCCTTAAACAGTATTGAATTGGGGATATTTTAATTGGCAAGCAAGTAATCAAAACTTTACTCAGAGACATTGTGAAACAAGCTCTTAATATATGTATTTTTCGTATAGGTACCTCAACAATTCCTGGGTCATGTATTTGATTTTCTCTTGTCCTCCATTATTTCTCTAAAAATCTCCATCACTTAATATTTTCTTCCATCTTTGTAAATCCTTAAACTATGTTACCTAAGTTTTATAGACACAAAATAATGAATTCTTTTGTCCTTTGTTGTCAAAAACCTTTCTAACTATTTACATTGCGCTTAACTATCAGCTTAGAAAAGCAATATTAAGACTACATACGTTAGATATGTTTATTTTATTGTATCTATTTCATGTTTACTACCAACCGACATCAGTGAATCCATTTTATGTTTACTATAACAATAATGTGTGTGTGTGATGTATCGTTAGACTTCCGACAAACAGCTTACATACAAAAAACTTCCTTGTTTGCTGGAAAAACGATACAATATTAACCGATTATCGTTATATCATCTGAAATCCTTTGATCCATCAATTTTGACGAAAACGAAACTAAATACTAAACCCAGTTAAACGAAACACACCAAAGTGATTCACACACTCGAAGTGTTTTACTTGATTGAATATGATGAGCACATACACACCTATATCAGACATCAATGATATCTAGAAATATTCGGGCAGTGTCTTATTACAGCGGGAGAGGGCGAAGGAAAGACAGAGGCAGCCAAACTTATATAAATAAACAATCTTTCTTCTGCCAAGCAACAATATATATATTGAATTTAACAGGCAGATACTTTGCAGATATCGGGGATAAGCTATGATTCACAGAATATGAATCTTTCGATTGAAACTTTGTACGAGAAACACAGTGTAGACGAAGTGAGAGAACATCTCCCTGGAGGTAAATGTCCTCACGATTATTTTTACTTTGGTTCGCTGTAGCTCGTTTATGAAGACGTGTGTGCGTGTGTTGTTCTACTAACATAAGCTTTTTTTTATTTATTTGTCACAATAACACGCACCTGATGGCACAAGTCTCACTATAGACATATGTGTGTTTCTCCTTTTTATAGCTATTGTTTCGAAACAAATTGATGTGTGTAGGTAGGTAGTTGGAAAGATTTCAAGGTCATTTCCTTCAGCCCTTCAGTTTGAACCTATAGCTTTAGGAGCTTGGGGGATTATTTTTGTGTGTCTACGAGGAAATTTATGATTTAAATTTAAATCCTAGAAGAAAGATTTGCTGTTGAAAAGTTAAATGAAAACATTAAAAACCGAAATCATTTGAGCTGTTTTAGCGATCAAGCTAAAAATATCCTTTAGAGCTTAAATTTTTGGTAGTATTTGATTTTAAGGTAGGCACGCTTGTTGACTTAGTTTCTTGTTATAATCCTTTAAGTTTACCTAAAGTTTATTTTAAAATACATTTTAAACGTCATTTTTGAGTATTGTCTATGAGAATCCAAATAACATGACAACAAAAACAATTCAAGAATTAAACTTTTTCTTTTATATTCCACTTTCTTATGCAACAACAATTTTTTGACGGCTTCATCTGCACCATAAAAGTTACTCCATCTTGATTTCTTAATAAAATTCATATTTTCGTTTTATGTTTCTGAGAATTCTTAAAGTTCAAAGAAGTACGATTACCATAGTCTAGCAGGAAGTATTCAGATAATTTAGTCCTTGAGAAAAATACTTTTGTATGTCGGTATGTAGGAGATAGCTACTTATACAAAATTTGTCCTTATCAAATGACAAACCAAATATAAGCTCTTGAGAATTCTTTGAGATATTCCATTTTATTTCGCTTTTTTTGCAAATATTCACCACAAAAGAATGGACTAACTTGAAAAAAGTATAGCATTTTACTGGAAATTTCTAGTGGCTGCATTTGAATCTTTGTCAAAAAGCACCATGCAAACACAATTTAGTGATGGTTACACATCTCTTCAGTGAATTGATGTCCTTAATTTAAATATATACATAGGTATAGGAGGTACTCAGCTCGTACATGGTACAGTTGAGGAGAATTTTGTTTGCTTCTTTTATTTTGCTACAAAATTCCTTTGATGTGTATTTGTATTATTTGTTTGGAAGAAAATTATCTCCCTAACCAAAGGATAGTCAATATTGAAATGCTTTAAACTTATTTTGTGGTGAGAATTGATCGCATCTTCTTTAAATAGGTAGCACAAAAAAAATCTCCAATATTGATAATATGCAGGGCCGGAACAACCATGTGTGCAAGATGTGCAAATGCACAGGGCGCGAAATTCTGGGGGCGCATTACCAGGAGCAAGAAAATCTGATCTTGCGCAGACAAATAGGTTCGAGTTGACTCTAGACATTTTGATTTATAACAGAGCAGGTCCCTCTGCAGCCGGTGGGCATACTTCAGGCATCCAGAGTTATTTTTTAAAGTCACGCAAAGCGCATTGATGCACACCTCTACCTCTGCTGTCCAAAAAACTGTTATAAATTAGTATTTCTCTAGGCTCATCTTTACAAAAAAGCTAAAACTCCAAAACTAACCATCCGATTGAGCTGAAACTTCCACAATAACTATATTTGGCCCTTAAAGCAAACGTTTTTAAATTTTTATTCTCGATAGATGGAGCTGAACACTAAAATATAAAACATAGAGGGAACCTAAAAAGAGTTATTATTTTATTGAACTTAAATTTACACATAATATTTTCTTACAGATTGAGAAGTCCATGTAAATCAATAGTTTTCGTGTTTTCAAGTTTTCAAGTTTTCTTATAGATGGCGTTGAACATCCAAAATTAAAAACTTGCTACATACACAACAAAAAAAATATTTTATTTTTTTTAATAATAATAAAAAAAAATAATAATCCGATCGAGCCAAAGATTAAAGAATCTAATATTACTAAGGAAATGAAAAGTTCACAAAAATGGAAAGTTTTACAATTTTCTTATAGATGGCGCTTAACACAGAATTATGTTTCGCCCATGGGCAGTTGCATGTAGCATGCTGACGCTTTGGGAAACCATTAGATTTATATTCACGCAGCTCACCAGACTGCCGCACAAAGAACGTTGTCTATTTATAAGCATTTCGAAAAACTGCTTTATGAACTATTGTCCAGTGAAAAAAATGCACCAGAAGTGAAATGACAAAAAAAAAAAACGCCAAGAAAATTTGTAACAGAAAAATTTTACAAGAAACAAAAATTTTCCCAAATTTAGTAGATAAATAATTTTTTAAAAATTTAACACTTAAATAAATATAAGGTGCTAATATTACTAAACTGGAAAGAAAGCTTGATGGCGATTGAAGTAAAATTCATTCTTTTACCTATGTTACTCTTTCTGATGGCTACCTAATACATAATAACGAACATTTGGACTGGAAGATTATTTTATTATACCAGGGTGACTCGCATAAGGTGTGATAAAAAGCTAGAGCGTGTAGGTTCTGTTCCCGCGTATAGCTGGGAAGGGCAAATTTGTAAACAAAAAAATGACTTAAAGCAGGACAAAAATTATTTAAAAAAAACAATGGTAATACATAAAATGCCATGCTATACCTCTTTGAAAACCAGTAAACTTTTTTTTAGTGAACAGGTTTTGAAAAAAAATTTATTTTCAAACTCAAAATTTACAAAATAAATAGCGAAAAATGATTTTTTTTTCAATAAAACAATAATTGGAGCGGTTTTCTTAAACAAGAAAATTTTAACATTAAAAAAAATATGCACGACTGGGTCGCTCTTGTGTGCGATCACATTGTGGTTTTATAGTCTGAAATAAATTAGCTTTGGGAGTCTATATTTTATCCATTTGCAAAACTTAGTTTAACTGCAGCTGGTATTATGTGAGTTTATAAAAATTAATAATATAGCCCATTGTTGCACATATGCAATATGCATAAAAGGAAATTATATTTATTATTTAAACTGGAAAATTGTTTTAAATCAACAAAATTAGAAAGAAATTGATTAAAATACCTTAAATCTGTTTTAACCCAGCGCGATGTACACCATTTGATTTCTTATATAAATCTTAATTTATGAGAAAAAAAATTTTGAAAATTGTAAGAGCGTTTTTAAAAATACCTAATTAATTTTTTATATATAAAATTTCGTTAACATTTTTGAGAAAAAAAGTTGGTACACCAATTTTAATTATTTGTTATGAGTTAAAAATTGAACTTTACAAAAAAATCTGCTACCCGTTTTCGAAATATCGAATTTTCAAAAAAATAATTTTGAATCTTCTTTCTTCTTTTATTTATATTTGTTACAAGCTTCTGTATAAAAAATCTTATTTTATTCGGTTGATCAGATATTGAGATAGTCGAAATTCAATGAAACCGTTCGATGAGAGGTACTGTTAATAAACGTAAAATATAAACTTAAAAAATTTTAAATGGTAGATCGTACTAATTTTAACACACAAAAAACTTTTATAAAAATCGTAGGAGTTTTCTTTGAGAAAAAAAATATTTTTCTTAACGGATTTTAAACATTTGTATGGGAGGCACCTTTATTTTCGGGTATTAGAATAATTTTTGTCAAAAATCTTCTAGATAAAGTTAAAGAACTGCTATTTACCAAGTTTAATAAAAATCGAAAGAGTCGTTTTTAAAAAATATTGAGTTTCCAAAAAAAAAAAGTTCAAACTTTTTTTAAAAATCTAAAAAATATTAAGAATGTGTCAATAATTCTTCATAAAAAAATTGATGAGAATCAGTTGAACCGTTTTCGAGAAAAGCGAAAATAAAAAAAATGGTTCTTTGGGAGGTACCATTAATAACCATTTTTCGGAACCATTTTTTTTATTAAACGGCAACTTATAACTATTCAAATTTATTGAGTTCTTGAAAACAAATTCGGTAGCGCTGGATTTGAGAAAAATTAGTGTTTCCTTTTTGGCCAAGAAATTTTGTATGACAGCTACTGTTAATTTTGGTCCTAAAAAAAACAAGAAAAAAACGGGTGGGGGGAATGTGGAAAAAACGCTAGGTACTAAGTTTAAAGAAAATCGACCCATCCGTTTAGGCTGTAGTCGAACCGACAGACAGACAGACGGACGTTGTTGCGAGACCCACTTTTTTCGTCTTCGCTATCATCGTAATGTCAAGTTTGATCAAAATCTCGAGTTCGATTTTTTGTACGAATAGATAACTTGCCATATAGTAGCTATATTCGCAAGTAAAAAAGTTGGTATACCATTTTTTTAGTATTTAATAATATACCTACGAACCTATAAAAGCTTAATTTCAAACTAATTCATTTACATACTCGTTTTTGAATTATTGAACTTAAATTTTTTTTTAATCCAAAATATATATCTTTGGAAATTGTTTAACCATAACTACGGTAGTAGTTTTGAAAAATCGTTATAGCCGTTTCTGAGATAATAAACATCATTCATAAATGTCTAATGCCAGTTACCGTAGTTTTGGAGCAGACATACAGATATACAGACGCAGACAAACGGAATTAAGGGGAACCACTTCTTTCATCGTAAAAGCATTTTTTTTATTGAAATCTTCATTTAATTTTGTTTTAAATCCAGAACTAGCCTTTTAGTCGCAAGTATACAAATCCGTAACCATTTTTATAAAGAAAAAATTATTTAAAAAAATGTGTAATATGTACCAACTTTTAATACTTTACCTATTTATCGGAAAATAACAAAATATAATTAAAAAAAAGAGGTTACATAAAAAAATGTATTATAAATTTTCAACACTCTTGCAGCTCCTCTTGAGGCGAGAAGATGACTCAAAACCTTTTAAGGATTAATACACCTAAAAAGAACTGTCCAATCCCTTGTATACCCTATAAAAAATAATAATAAAAAGAATCTCCTGATGGATTAAATTGGCCATGCCCCCCCCACAAAAGTTTCGTTTGCCCTTGAAGAAAATTGAGAAAAAAATGCATAAATCACAAAGCCAAATTATCCCTTTTTGGGTTGCACCAGAGATGTATATTAAAAAGATGAATCAAATTATTAAGTACAAGTACCTGTGAAAGACAAATTTTATTTTTAACCAAACGCAAATTGCCCCTCGAGCAAGTTTTACTAATTTAAATACAAATACAACTATGAAAGGACTCTATGAAAGTTCATTACTTCTTTGAAGAAAACACAAAATATGTAAGCGGTCAAGTTTTTTTTTGTTTTTCTAAGAAACTTGTAAAAATGTTGATTCTTATCTAAAATAAAAATACATCAAACAAGAAAAATGGCGACGCGACATGTCGGCACAGACACATTACCCCACTAAACCCGAACCGATCAATATCTACAATAACACCCATGTAAAACGAGCATGAGCCTCAAATGGTATCCTAAATTAGAATATGAATGATTTATAGACATGCAATCGATTTAAAAATACATAACTCGTGTTTCTGTTCTGCTCTTCGGCTGTATACTAAATTTGAGAATGAGCTAGAAAAGCACTTCATTCTGTTGGCAGTTATTTGACGATACCTACTCACTTAGATTTTTCTTTTTGAACTTTTTGGCAGTGCAAAACGTTTTGTGGCCCATTTTGTTCAGTATTTCCCAAAATATCCCATAAACGAAAGGATTACAAAAAAAAACTCTGCTTATATTAATTATTGTGGCCAAATAAGCATACACCCACCTCAGGAGTTAATGGAACCCTGTCGCATCAGCCTAACAAAAAAAAGGACCAGATTTACTTGTATTGTATCCATATAAGTGGCTATATAGACATCCTGTTGGCTCCTGATGGTTTTGGAGGTCACAGAAAAGTGATGTTGGCTCTGAAGATGTATTTTGCGAAGAGTTATCAACTGTTACAAATGTTCAAGCAAGGGAACAATGTCCTCGCCAAAAACACTTTAATTTGTGTTTGGCAGGATTCCATGCATATATATGAGTGTTTTTGTTTGTCATACCATAGCCTACATAAGAGTATGTACAGTACATACCTGCTCGTAGAGCAAAGAGTTTAAGCTTTGAACTAAAATTCAGTTTGTTGTAAACATAGTTTGCAGCAGTTGTAAGTAACTATGATAAGGTTAGAGGTGTATAAAGGGACCGGATGTCCTTGTCTAGACGCCAACTACAATTTTGTTGACCATGAAGTCAAGTGCCTACCGCAAACGAAAAAAATAAGTGGAACAAAGAATGAGAAAAGAGAGGAGTAGGTGACGACAAAACGAAGGTATTTTTTTGTTTTTACTTTGTGAAATGATTTTTTTTTTTGCGTTTATATTTCAAATGAAAACGAATTATTTACTCAATCATCACATTGAAAGGTGAAAATTATGACTTGTGAAGAGAAGGAGAGCTAAGAACATTCTTCGGAATGTTGAGTGTTATGGCTTATCCCTAAGTGAAATGTCAGATGAAAGAAATAGCCAGAATTGTCATTGCGAAGTGTACGAAGAACATGTAATGTAGATGCATTAGGGTGGTCCAAATTTTTCTTTTTTTTTGATGTGTAAACATCTATGCTGGCGGTAGAGTGAAAAAAATGTGAACGTTGTGCAACGCTACGTCGTGCAACGTTACGGTGTGCAACGTTACGATCTGCATACTAGGATGGGTGCGTTCAGTGAAAAAAATCTTAAGATCCCCTTCAAGCAAAAACAAGTCCGTTTTGGATCCGCGCACGTTGAGTCCCGGCACTCACACAATTTTTTGTTTGGCGAAGGATATCTCTTAGAATTAAGTTCAATTGGGGAAACCAAACCCGCAAGCGTGACTCTTGTCACTGAACACAAAAATCCGTGTACTTATCAAATTTTGCGAATACAGAAGAGTGAAATGCAAAATGTATTCACGCATATTTTGGCTGTGAATAGAAAGTCTATACGGAAAAAATTCACACTTGTGGAATTGGGCCCGTTTTTGGGAATATCTTTCATATGTATATGGGCAAACATGAACAAATTTTGGTTTTTTCATAGAAACAAATATTGATATTGATAGGTATATACCTTTACCTAAGCTCTTAAAAGTGAAATTTTTGAAACATGTGCTAAATCAAACTGTTGAAAATTTTTGTTGAAATTTTTTTCTTAAGAAGCGACATTTTTTTTTGTTTTTAATATACTCAATTATTTTTAAATGTTTTGTTTTTCGCCGAATATGAAAATGTTAACGATTTTTAAAAGAAGAATGTATATGTCCTTTTTGAAAATATAAACTGTTTTTCTAGGGCCCAAAATCCCTACTTCTGTTCGCACCTCACTCTACGATACACATAAGGGTGGGTTAAATAAAATGTGCCCAAACCACTTAAAATTGAAAGGTTCAAAACGATTAAATGTTAAATTCAAACGATTTACACAATACGGGCTTTAAGGAACATTATATGTATGCAAACTAATAGAATTGACAGGAAATATTTTTCTTAAATTCTAGTTGGCCGGCCAAACTTACCATAAAAATTTCAGAAAAAATATTATTTTTTGGTTTTTTTTGTAATCGAATAGGTATCACTTTCTGGGTTTTAACCAACATCATGTAAGGCTAAATTTGTAAAAATATGATCCTCTAAGTCAAACCTTTATTGCTTTCCCAACACAGAACAAATTATGGTATTCGAAAACCATTCTTTTATTTTTATCCCATTTCACTCTATAAATAGCATTGTTTATTTTCAAATACAAACAGATTTTTTGAAATCGGATACCATTTTTCGTATCTACCACCTTTCGCCCTACAAATTCCAAATTTTTGAAAATAAATATTCATAAAGTCATCTTCTCAAAATAACCTATCAAACACAAAAAGAATTTCTTAAATGGGACATTTTTTTAATTCTACCTCATTGCACCCTACAATTAACAAAATGTGAAAAAGAATACCGTTGAAGCAATTTCCTTAGGAATGTCTTTTCAAAAACCAATTTCTTAAACATCTTCTTAACATTTTTTTTTTCATTTCAGCCATATCCTAAAAAAAAACTTTTCAAACAATAAAAAAATCTTAAATCGGACAATGTTTTATTTTTAACCCATTTCACCCTAATTTTTTTTTTTTAATTTTGAACAAGTATTAAAATTTTAAAAAAGAATATCCCTAAAGCCATTTCCTGAGAAAAACATTTCAAACAGAAGAATACCCCTTAAGCAATTTCCCTAAGAATGCCCTTTCAAACACCAAAAGAATTTTTTAAATTGGATATATTTTTTTCTCATTTTACCCCATTTTACCCTACAAATAGAAAAATAAAAAAAAATAACAATAGATAAAAGCAGTTTACAAAGAATAACCTTTTAAACGCAGGTACAGTTTTTTCAATCGCATACGTCGTTTTCATTTTACCCCATTTCATCCTAACAAGTGAAATTTGTCCATATTTTCATAGTTATTCTGCTATTTGGGGCGGAGATGAATCCAATGAATCGGAGATAATTAAAATCAGTTCAGTCTTTCTTGAGTTATAAATGGTGTAACTAAACCGACTTTGTATAAGATAAAAATCATTCACTAGAATTATTACTCTTCATCGTTCATCAGAGTAAGAAATCAATAACATCTGAAAAGAAATTCTTGAATTGAATTCCAACCTAAAATTAAAAAAAAAAATAATCAACTTCAAAAAAATTGTTTGTCTCTTCTGTTTATAGTATGTTTGCTTCATTTGTATTTTATCTTTTTCTATGAGTTGAATTTCATTAACAATTGAACATCATGTTAAACCAGATTTCAATTAAATTCAATTAAACTTGATAATGTGTACAGATTAACTAATATTTTATACTCTTCCAATGTTAACATTGGAAAATTTCGGTTAATTGTAGGCGGGATTTGCGGGTGACATTTTATTATGATCAATTTATTCTAATTAATAGGTCTCAGTGATGTGCACAATTATGGTAATTATCATTCAATTTGGCCAATAGTTCCATGACTTGATAGTTATATCGGACTAATTTTGGATGACCGATTGTGGCATAGTGACACGCATAATAGTTAGAGCTTAGTAAATCAAATATATTGTTAGATTACGAGATTATCGATAGTTCATAATATGAAAATTAATCCCTCATTATAGGTATCAGTCATCCCTTGAAGGAGAAGGAGGATTTAAATGACATGAGGGCAGTGGATAAACACAAACTAATTATTAATTTCTGGTCGGTCAACAATTGTCGTAGGCATTGCCGTTGTGTTCTGATTTTGAATAAATTATTTTATTTTTCTTGTCTTCGAAGTCGAAAAAGCTATAATTTAAGAAAAATAAATAACTTGGCTTTCCGTATTTCAAAGCTCATACAAAAAGATTGAATCAATAAAACTATGGCAGCATTTTGTTTGCTGTTTTTTTCCAGAAAATATATTTTTTTAGAACACACCGTTAGATTTTTCAACCTGAACAGAAAAATGCACTTTTAAAAAAATCAGCTTGTCTGTGGTCATTCCTCATTATATCCTTAATAGTTACTCAAATTTCATCAAAATCGGTTTAGTGGTTCAGTTTTTATGGAGTTTTTTTTTCTGCCATCCTATACAAAGGGGGCAACTGTGCGGGGTGTGCTTTAACCCTGTCGAAATCCACCATATTGGAAAACACGAATTAATCTATAGACCCAGGTGGTTATGTCTTGATTTGATATGGCGGCTGGGTCGTCTGGGGTGTAAATGGGATGGCAGTATAAGAGTGCTGCGGTTCAGTCGCCATTTTGAAAAAAAAAAAATGTTTTAGCCAATCGGCCCTAGCGGGATATCCGTCAGAAAGGATAATCCTAGCGAGGTATCCGTCGGCGTCGGAGCGGAAAATTCCTGTTCGGAAGAAATCGGAAAATTTTCCGCTCCAACGGATACCTCGCTAGGGTTGAATAGGTATCTCGTTCTCGAAAAATTCATGCCAATTATGGACTTCACAATTTGGGATTAGCAGTGCAGTGCACTCGTTCCTCTTAACTCATTTGCCATGAAAAGAAAGGAGAACAAAACGCTAATTCAGTAATGCGAATGTCATAATCGGCGTTTTTCAAAATGGCGGCTGAAGCATATATTTTTATAGTCTCGTTATTTTTCTTGAATACTCGAGCACGACACTTCTGCTCAATTGCAATGCAATCATAAAATTGTACAGGGGCCAAATTACCGCATTAGTGACTGATCGAGAGAGTGCCATCAGTGATCGAATGAACGAGTAAAACCTATGGGGATGATGGCTCCATAACGTGGACGGTAATGCCAAACTCACATCATTCTGTCACGTAGTACTCGATAACTGATGCGGTAATTCGTCCCCAGGTATACCTAAACTTATGCATTATGAAACATATCTTTTCTGTATCTATCTCCGAATCTTTTTTTTTTTAAATAAGCCGTCATTTATTGACACAGCGCCATTTATTTAATCCTAAAACTATGCAATGAAACGTTTTTATTTTGGCAGCAATATTTCCATCTAACTTAAGTAACATCTACCATAAGTAAACAAATAGTAATTAACCTTGTCCGCATTCCCTGAATAACAATAATAATTTATCTAAAAGCAGCAGCTATAATAATTAAAATAAATTTACTAGGCAAAGAGATGAGACTTGGATCAGACCCAGAGTAGATTTTGGTTTCAGTTTTGTTTCTTTTTAAAATTCAAAATCATCATTCGAGCTATCTGTGTCCTTGTTATATCGGAGCAAATGCATGAGATGATATTAATAATTGTGATTGTGCTAGGTAAGTTTATTTGCAAACAGAAACATGGTATCCTTTTAGGATAATTGCCCAAACACACAACCCTTCTTTGTGTCTATTCTGTGTTTTGTTTTCCAAGTTTCTCTTTTGTTTCAAATTCTTACCAACATTCTTCATATTTAACTATTTTCCTTTTTTTTCAAATTCCTTTTTAAGGGCAGTTCTTGATATAAACAGCAAAGGTTCCCGAGCGCCACCTGCTGATTATTAGCTAGTCAATAAGCGTGTTAAGTTGAGCTTTACAAACAAAACTAAATTCAAACCAACTTCAAGTTTAAGTTAAAGTTGCTGTTGTCACAAAAAAAAAGCATCAACAACTTTAAGCGCGTTAAAAAGCTTATAAATGTTTTTTTTTTTTGCACAAAACTTGCATTAGCTTTCACTACTATTATAACAACCTGTGTAAATTGTGTATGTGCGCACTTTGTATTTGTTTACCTGGTCAAGTGTTCGCTATAATAAAAGAAAGAAAATATAAGAAAGTATATTTAAATTGAAGAGCATAATTGGCATAGAAAATGTGAGCTTAGTGTAGGAGCTTTTGGCAATAAAGAAGCTTTGATGTGTGTGTTTGTTTACTGTTTGTGTATGATGTTTTCTTACTATATAGTGAGCTTTGGTTCGTTAAGTTAAGTTGCTGTGAAACATTTGATAAGGGCTTTTTTGCTTAATGTGTCAAAAATGCAGTCATAAAGCCTTCATTTATGTACTTGTGCTTTTTGTGTTAAATCAAACATACAAAAAAATCAGTGTTTCAATAATATGTGGTTCATTTCTCTCACTCATTTCTACCAATCCACGCACGATTTTAGTGTTTAAATTTTTTCTTTGTTATAGTATATGGTTTCTTTTAAGGCCAGTTTTTCAGTGCATGAGTTAACTCAGAGTTACTTAATCCTGCAAATAATACTTTAATCCCGAGTTAGGTAACTCAAAAGTAGTTTTTCAGTGGAGTATTAAATTTAAATCCTTTTTGTCAAAAACCTATCGAAATCAGAGTGCGACAGTATAGAAATCAATGTCGAATTCGAGATGACGCCACTATGAAAAATACCCTTTCTATAGTGTTTTACATAAATTTAAATAGATTTTTCACACTCATCTCATAGAAATATACCTATTCAGCTAATACAGAGTTAATTCATCAAATTTGTTGAGTTATATCGGGAGCTTAACTGTCTGAAAAACATGTTTCAGAAGTTAACTCGGGTTTAACCCCGAAACAAGGATAATCTTGCACTGAAAAACTGTGTCTTAAAGTACATTTGCATTTTTGAGGCAACACCGGTTTTGCCCACAGTAAAACTCAGAAAGGAGGTCTTGCCCCTTTTTGAATATGTTTTTTGAAAGGTGATAAAGGTTCATTTATATTTTTTTATTATAATACATACTCAAAGTACCTAAATGAAATGCCAAACTTGCAGATTAATGCCTTTTTTCCCAAATAATTAAGTACTTAAATATTCCGTTTTTCCACTACTTCCCATACTAAGGACACTTTTTTTTACGACCTATTTGAATTAATTGCTGGCAATACTACTGTAGATGTCGTTGTCAAAATTTTGGGATGTCAACGTTTTCTGGGATGATTTCCCCTTGAAATGTCAATATGAGTCGCGCGGAGTGAGTCCAATGTGAACACCGTCTTGTATACTAAAGGTCTTTTCGATTGTTGTCAGAATGACAGTTCTTCTCCCGAAAAGAAGGGAAATTTGCTTCTGAGTTTGTTTCCACAAGCGTTCTTATATATCTAATTATTCTTCCGGATTTCCAATAGAAAAGGCCATAAAATAGAAATAGATGGCAATGACAGAAGATTGACAGATGTAAGGTTCAGAACAGATTTCTCCAATGTTCAAAATAGTTAAATGTTGAGAATGCGGCCAGGTGGCTCTAGTCAATAGCGCAGGTGTGTCATGGAGGAACAAGATACTAATACTAAGAAATTTGCAAAAAATTAGCAAGAGAATCCAATTTTTCAAAACACAATATGATCGAACAGGTCAACGTAGCATAGTGGTTAATGCCTTGGACTAACTCACAGTTCTCCATCACTGCAGGTCTGAAGAACAGATCCTAGCCTGCTCCACATTATAATACAAATTTATTTCAGGGGAACGACCTCTTGCGAGCAAGAGAATCTCTTAACATGAAAAAGTTCCTCTCATCTTAGCCGTTCTGACCACACGCAGGGCGTTATGAGTCAATACTCAATAGGCCCTCTGAGTTTCCACGAGCTGTGGCGGTGGCCTCACCAATTAATTTATTTAGGTCGTGGACTTTTTTTAATGGGATGGGTAGGTGTAATCCCTCCGACTGAACTGGAATGACATCCATGGTTTAGATTGAGGCTTTTTATCTATCCATCATGACGTTGATTGTGTGGATGGGATCGATGAGGAGCTCCTTTTCCTTCACTGATTTTACCTACAAAACCATCTTCATAGCTTTGTGAAAAGCATAATCTGAACAGAAACTTATGCCATAGTATTTTTGTCTACATCCAGCACATGTCGTATTAATATTTATAGCTTATCAGTGCCTCAAAAGACGGTTTTTTCCTCACGCCTTCGCATGGAACAAACACAGGTGTGTAACATAATAAAAGAACATTTTTTTTTAAATCTTTTTTAACATTTTCAGTAGACTAAAATTTTATGACTTCATATGAATATCGTAAGATGTTAATTATTTTCAACCCGAAGGTTCGTAAAAGTTCTAATCTAACCTTCTTAAATTTTAACATGTCACAACTGCTAAATTATTCTTCAACAGTTCCACAAAATATCAATTCATCTGAAAATTTAATTTTCAAGTCTGATGAAAAATACCCTTTAACTTGGGTGAAGAACTGACCTTGTAATAAATAACTCAAAATGAAGTACTTATTCATAACTTTTAAACCTTCTCTCAACTAATCGTACGAAACCTAACTTCCATGGTGAGTTCAAACAAGATTGCTACTCCCAGCATGAGCTAAATTTTATTGAAGTGGAACAGGTGCTAACAGTTTAACAGAATCCGCAGAGTATGCTCTTTGGGTTTTTCACTCACATCCCCATCACATTTTGCATTCTGGATTTCCTTGTTAAGGATAAAGGATATACTATATAAAGTAGTAGTAGTGTAGAGTAGTATAGTGGCAGTAGTAGTAGTAGATATAGTTGGTATCGTTCCACATAACTTGCTATGTGGGTCATTAAACGGGAAAGCGGTACATTATAAGGAATATTTATCGCACGTTGAGCCATAAAATGCCAAGAAACGTTCATTTACTAAAGGAGGTTTTCACGAGAACGAAGGGTGTCGATTATGAACTTCGTGGTTAAGGGGTTATCGTTGATTTTTGTTTTTTTTTGCTCCGCCTTGATATGAGAATATTTAAATTTAGCTCCTTTCATCCACTCGGTTTCTCTTTTGTGATGACTTTGTGACTGTATGCGGTGCATAATAGATTAAACCTGCAGGAATATTTCACTAGCATAGCGTTGGCAAATTGACTGGCCGTGGTTTCCTTTCCGTTCGGCTCACCTAATATTTATGGAATTGCAGAACCAGAACCCCATATCCACTTTCATCACGCGAGCGGGAGTCCTTTGGTGATACCTATGTAAATTTGATGAATTTATGCTCTCATGTGCCACATAATATGGAAGGACGAAAACCCATATTATACGAGTTCTATACTAGGACACGGGAAATATTCCAATGACATGCACTTTGTACTTAGCAAAGCGTATACACTACAGATTGGTCTCCACTTCTTTTATATTTTATGTCTTCTCGGTCGGGGAAAATATAAATTTAATTTACTGCTGCCGCTTTACCTGTACTCAGACTCACAGGGGATGACGTGCTGCACTTTTATCTAATTTATTCGCATTTCCAATGTTGATGTGGATTGAATTGTTAATGTTCAACTAATGACACAGTCGGGTAGTATGGTTGTAGGCGTTTTGTAGAAACCAGATGATATTTCATTGCATACATTCGAACAACAAGAAGGGTAGGTACATTAGGTAGTAAAATATTTATGTACCAATATTTTGTTAGTGCAATAATCCTTATTGAAAATAACTGAGACACCTTCGAAATTCGAATTATGTGATGGGTCTTAGGTATTTTGCTCACGTTCAAAATGTGTAACCACCCGTTTGCGAACAGAATTTGTAATGGAGTGTTCAGGTGATAAAAGTGACATAGCCCTATCCGAGCCTAGACGAAAGCAGTTAGTCTGTCGCTCTGTTTTCGTTTTGGTCTATTAACATTGCTTAAATGAAGCGATTATACGAATATATGTTTGTCCTTGTCCATATACGAGTATACCTAGCAGCTGTGACTGAAGCGATTTTAAACTTTTTTTTTTGGAATTTATTTTCTCAACTTGAAAAACATTTTTCGAAATATGTACATTATATCGGGGTTGAAGGTTCGAGAATAGAAATGTTTTCAAATTTATCTTAATTGGAGATTTAGTTTGTTTCCAAACGATTCAAATAAAAACAATAATTTTTATTAATACAACAATATTTTTCCTAGTCTCTCTAAATTTTGAATTGAAAGCATTAAAAAAATAATTTCATACAAACCAGTCTCATTGAGAAAAACTAAATAAAACATCAAAAGAGTTCAAGCTTAGTTGTTTTTTTTTTTTTTTTTTGTTCTATGAATATTCTTCCAAAAGGGTTTTTTTGCACTTCTATACACGGATACACATCTAAAATTCAGTCGGCATTATATCTGGTTGAGAGCTTAGATTTAATTGAATTGTTAAATAGCTAGCGTTACGACTTTTTTAATGAATTTAAAATGTAGCAATACAAAAATTTAATAATTTATTCAAAGAGAAAATATTCTAATTCAATAGTTACAGCTAAAAAAAATATTTTAATTCTGATGTTTTTGTGAGTTGTCATGTTTTTTTAAGGTAAGTTCGTTAAGCAAATTACAAACATTATTGCATAAGTTTAGCATGTACAGTTTTTGAGGGTTAACATTGCGAAGAGTTTGGAAGTAGTTCGAAGAAGTTCAGTAAAGCGTGAAACAGATTAAACCAGCAACAGCACCAGCACCGTCAACAGCAATCAGCACGCTGGCACACATTGCCACCAGCACCGTTATTAATTTGTTTTGACATTTCGCATCAAAATGAAAGAGAAATGCATGCATTTTATAATTTCTTCTAGCGTGGTGCCCACAGAAGATGAGAATCCCCGGCAGCCATTTTAATTTGCCTACAAGCTTGAACTGTCAGATATCAGATAAAAAATGAGAATGTGTGTATAAAAACCTCACACATAGACAGTAGGGATCTTCAGACACCGGTTAAATTGTTGTTGCAATTCACATCTATTCATCGACGCGGGTAGAAATTACAAATACAACAATGTAAACAAATGGGTTTTGGAGGGTGAAACGTACGAAACATTCTCATCTTCATATGGATAATCTGTGGTGGTGCCTCTGAATATCGCAGTATTAAAGTTCTCAGCAATGGACCAGCAACAGCAAAATTAGAACTTTGGCTGGTCTAATATGTGTTGATCGATTCAAATACCTTGGTTCTTAATAAATGGCGGCCACTGTTGCTGGTGGCGTTGTTGGTGCTGGTTTAATCTATTTCGCGCATAATGTAGTTTCTAAATTCATTGAATTTTTGAACAACAACTTAAAGGTGCTACCACCAAATACGGGTGATTTTTTAGCTGGTTTGGTTTTGGCAACACTGGTTTTGACAGCTGACGTGTGTATAGTACCTTGTGTCACTGTCAAACAGCTTCAGTTTGGTTTGCAATTTAACCATGGATCGTCTTACAAATGAACAACGCTTGCAAATTATTGAATTTTACTATCAAAATTCGTGCTCGGTTCGAAATGTTCATCGCGCGCTGCTTGTGTTCAGCGATGAGGCTCATTTTTGGTTGAATGGGTACGTAAATAAGCAAAATTGCCGCATTTGGAGTGAAGATCAGCCAGAAGCATTGCAACAGCTACCAATGCATCCCGAAAAAGCCAGTGTTTGGTGCGGTTTATGGGCCGGCGGCATTATTGGGCCTATTTCTTCAAAGATGATGCGAATCGCAGCGTTACTGTCAATGGTGAACGCTACCGAGCGATGATAACAAACTTTTTTTTGCCCGAAATGGAAGTTCTTGACTTGCATGATATGTGGTTTCAACAAGACGGTGCCACATGCCACACAGCACGCGAAACAATGGCGCAATTGCGAGGCGAGTTTGGTGAACAGTTAATTTCACGTTTCGGGCCGGTCAATTGGCCGCCTAGATCGTGCGATTTGACACCATTAGATTATTTTTTGTGGGGGTATGTCAAGGCTAATGTCTATAGGGACAAGCCCGCTTCGATTGACGCACTGGAAGCCAACATCCATGCATTCATTCGTGAGATACCGGCCGATATGTGTGAAAGAGTATGCCAAAATTGGACTCAGCGGATGGGCTACCTGAGACGCAGCCGCGGTCAACATTTGCATGAAATTATCTTTAAACATTAAATTGCAAGGTTAAAACTATCGATTCAAATAAATATTTCATTCATTTTTTCGAATTTTTTGTGTTTTTTTTTTTTTTAAAGTTCTAAACCTCTTAAAAAATCACCCATTATAAATATTAATCACCTTATCAGAAGAGCTTATAATTTTTGCAAATGGCGTCTTATAAGTCAATCATATTTGACATTTTTGAACTAGATGGACTCAGAGTCACTGTGTGGTGCGGCGTTCACGCAGGAGGAGTGTTTGGGCCATATATTTTTGAAGACGCCATCGGCAATATGGTAACTGTTACTGGCGAACGCTATAGGGCCATAGTAGATGACTTCTTACTGCCGGGATTGGTGAACGTGAGGTTTCAACAAGACGGTGCAACCGAAAAAACCGCGCTAGCCACAATGGATATTGCAAAGGAAGCGTTTCCTGGTCGAGTAATCCTACGTTTTGGTGATTTGGCATGGTCAGCAAGATCGCCCGATCTAACCATCCCAGACTTCTTTCTTTGGGGCTTCTTGAAGTCATGGGCTTATGCCAACAACCCTCAGAAAATCGCAGCCCTTAAAAAGAAAATTCGACACGAATGCGAACAGTTATCACCGGAAAACTTGCGGAATGTCATTGAAAATGCGATAAAACTTAACACACAAATAGCAACTGATTTCTTGCTATCACATTCGCTTTTTTTATTCAGGTAATGACTTGAAGATGAAGGCATTCAGAGAAATACGAGCTTAAGTGTGTTTCGAATTTTTCTGAAAATAAGAAAAAACCTTCCATTTTGTTCTATTTGCATTTCTTGAAATTTGTAGTGTTTGGAACTTTCACCAGACATTAGTGTGAAACAAGCAAAACAATCAATAGTTTGACAGTAAAATATACAGGTAAAACAACAAACATGTGATTGTGATTTGATTTGGAGCAAAATATTGTAAGAGAAAAATTGTGAATTATTGTTTGATATATTATCTTATTAATATTATTATTAATTTCACAATAAGTTTTTGCTAAAATTTCAGAAAAACACAGCCTATGTCAAAAACAAGCATTGAAAAGCCTATGACGTTTGTTTGTTTTCCCTGCATCTTTTGTAGGACAGTTTTTTTTTTTTTTTTTTTGCGAACTGTCAAAATGAGAAAAAGAAAAGACAAAGATAGTTTCTGGAAAAGTTTAATTTACAAATAATAACTTATGCTACACTTCATACACTTCGTATGCGAGAGGGAAACAACCTTTTTTTGTATCCCAGGGATGTAAGGCAAGCTCAATTTTAATCAAAATTTCACTTTTTACTTGGTCTATAGAGAAAGTATCAATAACGTGTAAAACAAAATGCCGAGGGTGTAATCAAAACTATGACTACGATGATCGAGACGTCTGAAAAAGTGGTTTTCGTTTTTCCGCATACCGTCCGTCATCAACGTGTGGCTACATAACAGTTTTTAGACGCAAGAGCAAGTTCGTGCGATCCAGTCGTTCATATTTTTTTGTAAATAAATTCTCTTTCCATCATAAATTGAAAATGAAATGAGAATTTAATTGTTTGTGTTTGCTAAAAAAAGTCTTTAAAACATATAGATTTCCATATTTTCTACTCCTCTACTTCAAAGCCTCATACAGCAGCACAAAAACTTTCCTATAAATACCAACTGTAATAAAATTTAAAGAATTCAAGTAGAAATGCAAGATGCATTTTCCACGGTGACTATGAATTAATTACATACAATTTTCAAGAGCACAATATGTGGGGTGCGGTTGTAGGGGGGTTTTTCATTTTCCAACCATCTCACATTCCATCAGCATGAAAGCAACAACCTCAAAGCTGACCGTAATTTCCTGCCCCAATTGTCCACCACTCCTTGTTTACCCCTATATCAGCTTCAAACCATCATCGTCCTCTCACACGATGCGACAATGAATGACGAAGGTGTGGTGTGTGGGCTAGAATGGTAGGTTTAGGAGTATGGACATAGAGAAGTCTTGCCTCAGCTTGTTTGCCACGTTAGTTAAATCTCGGTTACTAACGTTTTCTACACATTTTCATTAATTTTAATCTCGTATGCTATTTATACGTTCAATGCGGTGTGGCGTTTCTATCTTTTTGTATCCTCTTCTTTCTGATGAATAAACGTTTGCAGAAGGACTGCAACCATAGCAAAAAAAATGTCTATGTCCTGCAGGACGAGGTTGAAACGACGATGACGACGACAATGACACCGACATGCTGAGTGACAACACCGGTATCGAAGTTAGGAACGAACATGCTGATGATGATGATAGAAAAAGGATAAATACAAGTTTTCCATCTATTTTACCCCTGGTGTGCCATTAAGCGGAAAATATCTTATCATCACCATTGGATGCAGCCATTTTACGCGAAAGAACTAAAGGTATATCTACAGTTTCTGCTATAAGATAAACGTAAGCATCTGAAAAAGTATAGATGGGGCTAAAAGCTACATCAGCACCGCCACCGTGTTTCCGAGAATACATTTTTTTCTGCTTTCTATACGAGTAAAACAATTTTAATTCTTAATGAAAATTAAATACACTATACACAGCCTGGAGCCTGAAGTTTGTTTGTGAAATGAATGAATTGGAGCGTGAAAATGCAGTGAATTATATTTTTACGTCGGGATTTAAAAATTTACCTGTCTTACTTTTTAAATTTTGTAGGTATAAGAAATGAATTAATTAAAAATGTAAGATTAAGTCTTTTGATGGAACCATCAATTGACAAATATTTGACTCGATTGACCTGTGAGAATAATACTAAGTTTTCACCGAGCACTAAATCGCGATTTAAGTGGATTTAGCATAAATCCTCTTCAAATCTCCAAGATTTACCATACAAATTGAAATCTTCTCAAAAGAAGATTTAAAATAAATCTCATTGAAATCTTCTTGCAAGAAGGAGATTTTCAAATCAAACAATCCTAATTTTGTAGAACGCACCCTTTAAACGTCAGTTTTTCCATTGAAATCAAAAAAAATTATAAAATATTTTTGCGCGTTGGCTGTAGGAATAAAAATGCAAGTATTTACAATGTATTTCATATATTTATAATAATATTTTGGTAAACAAAACGAATTCCAGATAATGCAACAACCAAAACAAACAAAAAAACAACGGATAACCTAGACACTGGTGGAAGGGGAGCTTCTCATTGAAGAGTGGGCCGAAAAATTGTGTTTTTCCCGTAGTTATGGATTCTCCTATTAAATGCACGCAGTCTAATGTTATTTTGAAGAATCAAATGGTGTGATAACAATAGATTTAGGTTACTAGATTCATTTTTAATAAATAGTTTATCCAAAATTAATTGTTTTATTGCTCAAAAATTGTTTTTTCCGTTTTCTATACGTTTGCCGATTATATTTGTTTTACTCTTGTCAAATTGAGTTGACAATTGAATGGCAATTCAGACTGAAAACGTCAAATTAATCTCCTTTTTTGTGGTGAAAACACTTAAAGATTAATTTTAAATCTCCTACCTTAAATCCCGGATTATCTCTTGGTGAAAACGTAGTATAAGTCTATTATAAATTAATCGTGGGGTTAAGTAATCTTGGTTGGATTGTTTTAGCAACAACGATTAAGCCGAGAAGTTTTAGAGGATATATAATTAAACGTTCAAAATATGCTTTGTTTCATTAAATAAAATGGTCAAGGTTGAGACAGTCGATGTCGTTGCTTAAGTTAGATAAGTTTTAACCAACACTTAAACGTGTTTATTTAAAACTTCGACGGTTGTCAAAGGTTAGACAACGATTATCAATAGAACTGTCAGGTCCAGGTTTTAAGTGCGAGATTAAAGTTAAACCCGAGTTAACTCAGGATTAACTGAACAGGTGGTTTTGGCCGATTGTTATGCATTCATTCTCCACCGAAAAAGTGCTATATTTAAGCTAAAACATAATTTATAAGAATAATGAAAAGTTTGGAAAATAAAACAGACCAGTGACAGACCAGCATTTATTTTTTATTTTGTGGATTTCGATGGACTTGAACCCACCATGGTATTTAACGACCAGAAAAATAATTTTTTAGTCTATCGAAGTATGGTTCTCCACAAGATGTTGCACCACTAAAAGTTTTTATTTTTAATCGAAGCATAAGCTTAGGATAAGTGGAACGAGATCTTACTTCTTTTTTTTTAATTAGCAAATACTAACTATCTTAAGCTTCATTTTATTCACAAAAAAATAAGTTTTTCCTTAAACATCCTCTTTGTTGGGCTTTCTCTAAAACAAAATAAAATACTGTTACTTCCATAAGACACAAAATTATTGTAGTTGCAACTTGCAACTACTCCTGGAGGTACAAATATCTATTGATTGAGCAAACATCCATAGGCAAATAATACTAATAGAAAAGAATCCAGAAATAAAGGTGGGGTCCTTTTTCCTAGGAACTAATAAGACGCACTTCCAATACTTGCTTACGTAAGGCTAATTACTATATACATTCTCATTGGAAAGCTATATTACTCAATCATGGAGGGATATCTGAGGAGAGAGCACTTTTACTTCATTAAATTGGATTTGCCTGAACATTCACTTCACACCCTTTTTCTTATAATCTGAGCATAAAATCAGAAATGTGAAA
Organism: Leucozona laternaria; assembly: GCA_932273885.2. Classification (NCBI taxonomy): domain Eukaryota; kingdom Metazoa; phylum Arthropoda; class Insecta; order Diptera; family Syrphidae; genus Leucozona; species Leucozona laternaria. The sequence continues at coordinate 11,085,952 of OW026368.1, forward strand.
AAAAAACTTAATCCAAACCATCTCATCCCGCAGTACGTAAGTACATCGACATTTATACGAACAAACTACATCTTTTCTATATTCATTGTTCTTTTTATTTTCTCTACAAAAAAAAACCACAAGAAGACAAAGAAAAATGTTTTTGCTGCGATCTCGTGCATGAGCCTCATTATATTAACCCTTGACAATAATAATAAAAAAAGCCCTTCTGCCACCGCGCCGCCGTCGTCGGGACTTAACATTTAAGCTCACAAAGGAGAAGAGCTGCAGAAAAAAGGCTGGGAAAACACCCAAACAAAGCATTCATTTAATTCCACTTTAAAGAATCTTCCTAACCTAAACCATCATTGCCACCCACGTCATAGTCTTCATCTTCATCATCGTCATCTCCTGGGACGAGCAGCTATGATGATGATGCTTCCAGCAGCTAAGCAATTTCAATAAGCATCTCTTGACTTGTCAGAGGCTCTACACTAAGTCTACACACACATACCCATAGCCGGCAGGTATTTCCATAAAAATGCACAACAGGGAAGCAGAGCTTGACCTTTATAGATTCAGATTGAGGCGGATAGGATGGTGATGTAAACAGAATACACCACCGACCCCACCACTACACCGGATGCCTCTGGTATTGATTTGCCATTTAATATCCAACGAAACTAATAGGACCGATTATTATCAACCTCCGCCACCATTTCGATAATAACGTTTGGGTTTGAAATCCGCTCAAATGGAAAAATAAGCTTTATCATTGGCTTGGAATGTCAATAAAAAAAAGTCAAAAACATTCAACAGCGTCGTTCCAATTTGTGTGACTCATTATGGAAGACCATCAGAAAATGTTATCATCCTTTGGGAAATAAAAAGAGGAATATAACAACATCAAAATTTGTATTTTCAGAATGGTTAGACCTTGATAACGTCGCATCTATACGATTTGTTTTAAGGATTTTGTATCATTGTTCATAAAGTTCAATCAAGGGAAATAAGATTCCTGTAAATACCAATGAGTATTCGTTTAAAAGTTCTACAGAAATGTGTTTTTAAAATCCCTTCGGAATAAGGGAAAAAGTGAATGTAAGGTTCGATAAGACTTTTAGGAAAATTTTATGTTAGGAACTAACGGGTGATTTTTTAAGAGGCTTAGAACTTTTTAAAAAAAAAAACACAAAAAATTCGAAAAAATGAATGAAATATTTATTTGAATCGATAGTTTGAACCTTGCAATTTAATGTTTAAAGATAATTTCATGCAAATGTTGACCGCGGCTGCGTCTCAGTTAGCCCATCCGCTGAGTCCAATTTTGGCATACTCTTTCACACATATCGGCCGGTATCTCACGAATGAATGCATGCATGTTGGCTTCCAGTGCGTCAATCGAAGCGGGCTTGTCCCTATAGACATTAGCCTTGACATACCCCCACAAAAAATAATCTAATGGTGTCAAATCGCACGATCTAGGCGGCCGATTGACCGGCCCGAAACGTGAAATTAACTGTTCACCAAACTCGCCTCGCAATTGCGCCATTGTTTCGCGTGCTGTGTGGCATGTGGCACCGTCTTGTTGAAACCACATATCATGCAAGTCAAGAACTTCCATTTCGGGCAAAAAAAAGTTTGCTATCATCGCTCGGTAGCGTTCACCATTGACAGTAACGCTGCGATTCGCATCATCTTTGAAGAAATAGGCCCAATAATGCCGCCGGCCCATAAACCGCACCAAACAGTGGCTTTTTCGGGATGCATTGGTAGCTGTTGCAATGCTTCTGGCTGATCTTCACTCCAAATGCGGCAATTTTGCTTATTTACGTACCCATTCAACCAAAAATGAGCCTCATCGCTGAACACAAGCAGCGCGCGATGAACATTTCGAACCGAGCACGAATTTTGATAGTAAAATTCAATAATTTGCAAGCGTTGTTCATTTGTAAGACGATCCATGGTTAAATTGCAAACCAAACTGAAGCTGTTTGACAGTGACACAAGGTACTAAACACACGTCAGCTGTCAAAACCAGTGTTGCCAAAACCAAACCAGCTAAAAAATCACCCGTTATAAAGGTAAAGATGTACTTTCAATTTTTTTTTTCAAATTCTTTGGAAACATTTCAAAAATTTTAATATTGGAGTACCTTCAACTATTGAATTTTTGAAATCTATTTATATATATGTATCAGGTACTGAATGCCTATCTGCTGCATTAGGTTCCAGTTTTTCAGTGCGAGATTTAAGTTAAATTTGGTGAGTTAACTCAGGATTTACTGAACAGATGCTTTAAATGTTTTATACACCCCGTTTGTTTAGTTGTTCAGCATGCATTCCATACCGAAAAACAGTATCCTCAGTTTACTGTGGGATAGTTTACTTTTAATAGAGTTAGCTCACTCTGGTTTAACTCACAACTGAAAAACTGGAACTCAGATTCTATACCTACATTTACGCAAACTAAGGCTTAGTGCATATTGAGGCACGTACAACGCAGGAGACGTGACCTGACGTGCATTACATGACACGACTAATGAAAAGACTCATGTCGTTATTTTCACATCGATTCAGGTGTTTCATGTCAAAATATTATTGAGAATATTAAGAAATTGAAGTATGTAGGTGCAAGAATATAGAAATTAACATTTAAAATGTGAGTAACCAATTCCATAAATTTTTCTTTTCACACGCGTCAGATGTGTATAGTTTGAATGTAATAGGTTAATATTAGTTCAATAAGTAAAACTATTATACCATCGTTACTTCGTTCTTTCTCTAGTACATCCCTGTACTATCTATATACTCAAACGCAACCAACTTCACTGTATATCCATGTTGGATATTATTTGGCGGCCTTTTTCTTTGAACTTGTCTTCTTAATAAAATTGATATAAATTTATCAACCGAAAACATCCTCGCTAACTGTGATATTCCGTAGTTATTCGAAAACGACGAATCATCAGCATCAACAGATAGCGCTACTGATCGATGATAACTAATTTTTGCTGGATCCAATTGGATAATATGGATGTAAGCAACATGTGGTTCTAATAGAACGGCCCTACGTGCCACACAACGAACGCCACAATGGACATTTTGAACGAACGATTTGAGGCCCTTATTACGAGTGTCGTTCAACGTTGGATTCGATAAAAGTCGATCGTACCTAAACGTTGGGGGCGTTAAAATTGCTATTCAAAGCCACAGATTAGGCATATGAAGATGAGAATGTTTCGTACGTTTCACCCTCCAAAACCCATTTGTTTACATTGTTGTATTTGTAATTTTTCCCGCATCGGTGAATAGATGTGAATTGCAACAACAATTTGGTGTGTGAAGTTCCCTACTGTCTATGTGTGACATTTTTATACACATATTCTCATTTTTTATCTGATAACTGCCAGTTCAAGCTTGTAGGCAAATTAAAATGGCTGCCGGGGATTCTCATCTTCATGTGGCTAATCTGTGTTTAAAGCTATCTGGATAGCTTTATGTGGTTGTAACCACTTGTGAAAACAGAGCTGATGGTATCTGACGCAACAAGAACTTCAGATATCTTCAATTTTCGTTGTCTGATTTTCGACAAAAGTCGTTTATCGACACTCGCAATAAGGGCATAAGGCTAACTCTCGGGGAGGTGACGTGAATTGGCTACCAAGATTGTGCGATTTGACTCCGTTTGGCTTTTTCTTGTGGGGTATTCTAAAGTCCTTAAGGTAACACAAGCCATCGCTCAAATTCAACCAGATCTATGCGGAAGAGTCATTGAAAAATGGACCACTTGGATCCGTGTCAGTGTAAGAGCCGAGGCAGGCATTTGAACGATGTCATATTCCCTACATAATAGCATACATGGGAATTGCAACTAAGAAAAAGTTTGTTAATACCTCACACACAGCTTGTTTAATTCTATTTCAACATCTACCCATCCTTATTGAAAAACCCTTTACTATATTATTTCGCTTTTCTATTTATAATAAGTGTAGTCAAAAAAGCTCATGCAAAATATTATCAAACACTGTTAATATACTCGGCCAATCAAAATCCAATTAAATATTATTTTCGAACTAGCTATACTCTGAACTATCGATTTTCAGATGGTATACAGCTGAATGCCTCAGGGCTTAGGGAAATTTATTTCTCAGTAAAATGTATATGTTTGTAAATGATATGAAAGGGTTCTATTGTAGGTTAACAAGTTTGAAGTTAAATCTTTGAAATTCATGAAAAATTTAATTTATTTAGCTTTCGCATAGTTTATAATAATAAATAAGAGAGAAACGAATTTTGAATTCCTTTAGTAAGGGAAGTTAGCTTTTTGCTCAAAATGAGACTGAAGAAGTTGGAACCACTTATGAAAGCCATAAGAGATGATTACATTTCAAACAAAATTAAGATAACTTAGAATCGATTTTGCCTGTTTTTAACCTGTCTCCCTTTAAAACTGACTCCTTGTTCTTGGGGTAATCTTACATACCAAAAGCAAGCTGTGTTGTTTCTAAACTGTATAATTGTTTCATTAGCACCCCTCATTAAGGCTGTTGATTTATCCGGATTAAAATCTAATGGAATGGTAATGCGATTACGCTAAGATGACACAAAACTTAGGTCGGTCAGGTTTCAAAACATGACTTCCCCATAAACCATAAAAGCAAAGCAACAAATTAGAGGAAAATGTATTTATATATAGTTAGGTGTTCATTTAGAAACCAAAAACAAAAATAATAAGAAGAGGTGCGGAACAGTTTAAAGAAAAAACATAACCACCTACACATAATCACCCTTATTCGGGTCGATGAATCGATGAGTTTTGCTGGATATTAAAGTCAAGGTTGTTTAAAAAAAGCTTTCGATCTCATAATAGTGTTATTGGAGGTGCAGCAACATTTCCGGTATACCATATCCGTATGTACTTACATACATATACATTATAAATGTGCACTGCGTGTTGTGAGAATCAAAAACTATCATCATTTCTGGTGTGTAGTTGTCGATTCAAGTGGTGGTTGATTTCAAACAACAACATCCAAATTAAGGAGGCTCATGTGTGTATGGTTGAAGAGGGGAAAAATAAATGTGAGTAGTGCGAGCGAAGACAATGAATGAAAATTGATTTTCCAATCGAAAAGTCTGAAAAGAAAACAATTGATATCGTCTTTTTTTTATATTGAATTGCATGTGCTGAAAGATTTTCGGATAAACAGAAAAGGCACGTGCTGGAGCCTAGATTTCTAGGGCAGACAGGAATAAATTACGTTTTTATGTTTTAAGATAATTCAGCAACCAATACATTGTATCCGACCAGATAGTTCAACAAACATTGTTTTTTTTTTTTTTTTTAAACTATAGGTTTTAAATACCAAATAAATCTGAGCTGCTACCGACATTTTGAGGTACAGCCTTATCACTTCCAGTTATTTCTTTGAGAAAGCTTGGCAACTTAGGTTGTCTCCATTATAAGTTGGATTATCCATATTATCTCAAAGCTGCAAAGACATGCGATTTCTATTCGTTTATTTTTGTTTTCTTTAATGTTTTTGGGGATTTTTTACACCAAACTTTACTGAACATGAATCCTTTGGTGCTCGTTGAGCCTTTGAATTCTTTTGAATTAAATTTGAACTCCCCAATTTTGGAAGTAAAATATCCTCCAGCATCAAGTAAAGTGACATTCTTTTTCTATATAAAAATGACGTCTGTGCACAGTTCCTTTCTAGTCTATACTCAATCCACTACTAGATGAGTCTATTGATAAAAGCAGTCCATATGACTTAACATTTATTAAACCAACTGGCATTTATAAACAAAACTGGGTTACCAATCTACACGTATGACTGTCATATAAGAATGTGACTGAGAAGGCTAAAAAGGGCAATAGCTAGCGTTTTTAAAATGAATTCTCTTTGTTCGATGATATCGAATTACTGTAGCAAGAAGTAGAATTTAATTTTAATTCAGATGTCATTTCATTGGTTTTAGCCATGGTTTGTGGAATAAAAAAAAAAATATGAGGATAATCATGGTTGAATAAAACATAAGTATGTGTTGTAAGTAGTGTTGTTTTGTAAATGTTTTAAATGGGATAACTAGGTTTTTGTTTGAAATACAATTACTGACACAATATTTACCGATTAAGAGCTTAAGCTCAATATACAAATCGACCGAGAAATGTAATACATCTAAACGAGATTATTTAAAGTGGAGAATAGGCAGAAACACTTAAATAGTAGTAGTATGTTTGTGTGAGTTCTGGGTCAACATTAAGCGCGATCAAACGGCCTAGTGAGGCCTATTTTAAAACATATTGGAATGGTTTAACATCACAGGGAATTGAGATGATCAAAAACTCTCACTGGGGTTCGTAATATACTTTAGAGAGCTACGATTGAAGAGGGAAATAGGCCAAAATATTTGAATTAGCACTTTTTGAAAATTAACAAAAGTTAATTGTGTAGTATGCTTGTGTAACTTCTGGAACATCTAAATATTAAGCGGTGTTTAATAAGCTTATAAGGCTGATTTTTAATCTTGTTGGGCTGGTTTAAGCCCTCAGAGACTTGAGGTGATCCAAGTGAATTTTGAGAGTTGAGGGCTAGCCCAATCTCATGCGTAGCCCGTAAGGACTTGAACAAAAACTAAAGATCCTACTGGCTAACTTGGCTATTTACGACCGTATGCGCCACTCAATAGCAAAAATTTAGTCAAATGTTGTTGAATGATACTGGATATTTTCTTGGAGCGTATGACAAAATTATTTACAAGTTGTCACATAGTGAAAGAAATTTTACCCTTGCGTACAGTACCATCTTTATACATAAAAACTTTGGAATGACAATAAGCTTTAAAACTATTCTTCTGAAATATTTAAGTTTTCAACAAACCTACCCGTCAATTTGACTTTTTTACCACCGCCAGGGAATTATTTTCACTCAAGCTATTTTAAATCAAATCAATCCAACCCTGATATAATTCTAGGTAAATTATGCTTTTTTTCCAAAAATTAATTTTTATAAGAATTCTAACTGAAGTTGCAATATTTACACACATACTCAAGCTTTTATTTAAAGATTCATGATTTAGGTAAAAACGAAATTTCTTTATGGATGCAATATCTGATGATATTCGAACTAAAATGTTCGTAAAAATTTCGATTGTATTGGTTAAATATTTAACAAAATTGCTGTCATTGCAATATATTACCACAAAGCAATCAAGACAAAACTCATCCTCCCTACATCCAACAAGTTCAGAGCAGCTGCATGTTCTAGGGACATTAGTTTGAAGGACCAACTGTGCTCCATTGAAGTTTTCACCTTTCAAATGAGATGAACCTTTTTCAGCTTAACTCTAAAGCTTTCCCCCTTTACACACCATCATTAATATCATCCTCGAACTACTACGTATACGACAAAAAAAGGCCACGCTGGCGCTTATAGAGTGTGCAGTTTGTCCTGCAGCGTTTGTCTCTCTATCTCTCTTAAGTCATATTCTTGAGTGCATTTCAATTATGCGAGAATATGAGGAGGCAAAAGCGTGTGTTATTGTTAAAACGACGCGACGGCAACGACAACGAGATGACGCTGACGACAAAATGCTTTTACTTCGCTTCATTCGACTTCCGGCTGGAAAAGCATCTACACACAAATGAAAAAAAAAAGAAAAAAAAAAAAAGGATACACAAAAAAGTACAAACCGTAAAATAACCACATCCCTCTAGCAGCATCCTTTATCATCGTTTATGATGATGCGAATTTCTGTGTGGTGTGCTGCTTTATATGTATTCACGTTTAGAGAACTCTAGTTTTTTTCTTATTATTTTTTTTTTAATTTTTTTGCATTTGAGGATATTGTCGTTATGTGAGTTAAAGTGTAACGCAAAACTGCTGTCACCAATGAATGTATCCATACATAGTATGTGAACTTTTTGAATGGTAGCTAGCCAGAGAGACTCGATGATATTGAAAGGATATTGAAATGAATAAATGTCTAGTTTATTGATTTTATTTGAACTTAGTTATTTAGCATTAGAAAGTTATAAACCACTTTGAATAATAGACATCTACTTATATTTCACTTCAAATAAATGGTCTTGTAAAAATGAACTTTTATTCAAATGATCCCATTGTTAAGACTTAAGTGCCACTGCTAATGCTCCGAGAGATTTACATTATTCTAGACAATTTGACTGTGGTCAAATCTAAAAATATGTATTTTTAATAGGGAAGGTTTGAATGAAACAAAGGTCATTAAAGGCTAGAGTTATAGCTATTTCACGTCTGCCAAGCTGAACATCACAAGCATTGTAAAACTTTTTGCCCAGCTTGGATTAGAACATAGACCAAGCGTCTCTTTATTGACATAGACGCATGAAGAAATTTAAATATGTGGTAAGTAGTTAATTTTTGTTTAATTTAATGTGAGTGGCTGTGTGTTATAAGTGAAAATATTTACACAAATAATACAAAACGAACACTTTCTTAACAAAGACTATAAAGAGAGCATTCAAAATATTCTAGAAATTATAAAGAAATTCGCTCAAAATAGCAGAACTAAGGAGAAGGTATTAGAAACGCTCGTAAAATTTTGCAATATTTTTCTACTTTGTAATTGTGTATCCTTTGCAAAATAAGTAGAAAAAAAAACTCAAATATACAATCATTTTCTCAAAAACTAAAAAATCATATCTTCGTTATGTAAATTCTGAATTATAAAAATAAAAATGGTGATACATATTCTTAATCTTTTGTATTTAAGCCATTTTCGAAAAAAATATATAAAAAACAACTGAAATCTTTTTAAACAAAAATTCGATGTTTCATATTAAAATTATTTGTTAACCCAATTAAAAGCGAAATTATCGAACCGTTTAGACTTTGGTTCATTGTGCGTTTGGCGTCAGACGCGGAGAATAGTTTTACAAAAAAAAAACCCTTTTTTGGACTTCTTCCAAACACGCAACCAATACTTGCTTTATAGCTAAACTAAACAATTAACGTTTAACGATTTTTGAAAACAACAAAAAATATTTTCGGAAGTTAGATCACCCACAATTCTTATCAAAACCCTTTAAAATTGCAGGTTTTCGAGAAAAATAAAACTTTTCCAACGAAAATACAAAATTGAAGGCATGGTTTTTTGTTTCTTAAACTTTTTTTCTTAAAAAAAAAAATCAGAAGTGCACCTGGGGCATTTCCGAGAAACGCTAAGTGTCAAAATGTATGTCTTGTCTATTATCATAGCACTCGAGAAAACCATAGCTAAATTTTGACATAAGAACTTTTTGGAGAATATGTCAGAGAAAGCAGCCTGTTCTTTGAAAAGAAATTATAGATATTCAACAGTTTTGTTTTTACTATTTGAAGTGAATTTAATAACAAAAATTAAATTTCGTTTGGATATTCGGAGTACTCCTTTTGCACTCCTTTTTAACTCCTATTACTCCAAAAGTCTTCGATTGGCTGTTCCGAGTAATATTTTCGGAGTGTTCTTCTGTTCCTAATTTCACAAGTAGACGAGGAACACACACATATGTACATATAAAGTTTTTCGTTGGATTAATTATCAAAAGTGATAAATACTTGAAGAAGCCATTTTGTTAAATGGCGGCTTTAGGTAGTGTGTGTGTAAATTTATGAAAGTCGGCAGCCATATTCGATTGGAAATAAAAAGGAAGAGAATAGACCGAAAATCCAATGGAAAACGACATTAATGTGCCAAATAATTATATCGTGCGTTTAATTTTGACATATAGTGGTGAATAGTAAGAAACAAAAACTTGATTTTTTAACTGGAGTTGCGTATAACTCGGGTAAAATGCTTCCCTCCCTACCTGATTGCCGTTTTTAGAAACAACGTGTTTGATCAAAAATTGTATTATAAAGGGTTTTTCAACAGGGACGCTACAAATGTAGAGCAACAGGGACAGCAAACGACGCCATATTTCTTGCCGTTCTTTTGGCATTTCTCTTCAGTAAGGTTTGCCATTTCGTGATGGAAAGATATACGAGCCAACAATGAGTCGAAATTATTAAAATTTACCACCGAAATTCGGAGTCAGTGGCCTCAACGTTTAGAGCGCTACGTCCAATTTATGGTCGTCATAATCTTCCTAGCAGATCAACAATTGAGCGTCTAGTGGAAAAATTTGAATCCACAGGCACAGCATAAAAATTTTCCCGTGCCAGTGAGACAAAGAAGTGCCCGTAGTGTCGAGAATATTGCTGCCGCTGAGGCTTCAGTTGCAGAAAGCCCAAATGTGTCTCTCACACGTCGTTCTCAAGCGTTGGGCATCTCTGTGTAGTCGTTGTGGCAAATTTTGTGAAAAGATCTTGGCCTACATCCTTACAAGATTAAATTGACGCAAGAACTGAAGCCGCTTGACCACCAGAAGCGTCGTATGTTCGTCAATTGGGCTGAGCAACAACTTGAAAATGATTCGGATTTTCATCGAAAAATCATCTTCAGCGATGAGGCTCATTTCTGGCTGAATGGCTTCGTCAATAAACAAAATATGCGGTATTGGTCAGGCAGCAATCCACACAAACTCCATGAGTCATCATTGCATCCCGAAAAAATTACGGTTTGGAATGGTTTATGGGCCGGCGGCGTCATTGGGCCGTACTTCTTCCGTGATGATCAAGACCGGCACGTTAGTATGTGAATGGGGATCGCAACCGTTCAATGATAACCGAATATTTTTGGCCCCAATTGGATGATATGGACTTGAAGGACATGTGGTTCCAACAGGACGGGCGGCGCGGCCCCACAAGCCACACAGCTAATGTCACAATCAATTTATTAGAAACCAAGTTTGGAGAACGTGTTATCTCACGAAATGGTCCAGTCGCTTGGCCGCCTCGGTCGTGCGATTTGACGCCGTTAGACTATTTCCTGTGGGGCTACGTCAAGTCTATGGTCTATGCCAACAAGCCAGCAACGATTGATGAACTTCGTACGAATATCGAATGTGAAATTGCAGCAGTATCGGCCGATTTATGCTTGAAAACCGTCGAAAGTTGGGTTCAGCGTCTGGATTTCTGCAAGCGTGCCCGTGGTGGCCATGCAAAAGAGTTCCATACATACTGGCATCGAACGTACTTTCACAGGAATAAAGTATTTTATTGATATCTAAAACCGATTTTGTTTTATTTTGTAGCGTTCTTATTGAAAAACCCGAAACTAGATTTTGTTGTTCCTAATAGTTTAAACAATAAAGTCCTTAAAAAAATCCATTTATCTAGATTTCTATTAAATTTGTAGGAAAGAAAACTGTGCAAAAAATGTTTACTGGGCAGTGTTAAGCAGTATCTTCTTTTCGGCAATTATATACATAGGTATATGCGGTACCTAATTTAAAAAAAAAAAATCATTCCATAAATTTGAAGTCAGTGATTTCTTCTTAATCAAGTTGTTGTTCTCAAGGATATTATTGATCAAAGTTCTCATCTTAAAACACCACCTTCGAATGCCTCTGCCATCTACTATCTACTGAATTCATGTGAAGTTTAAAGTCATTTACACATGCTTTTCTATTCAAAGAAACGTAAACACAAAATTTTTGCAATAAGCTTTCAACTTTTATAAAGACAAACAAACATTGAATGTATATTAACTTGGGTTGTTTGCATGTCAGAAGGATATTCAACTATACCAGAGCTAGAAGCTAGAAGAGACTAATGTCATTAAAGAATGAATGACAAAAAAATAACCAACCCAACCCAACGAATGAGAACCTTTCTATCTTATATCTTATATCTCAGGCTGTCTCTTTGTTCGTGGCCTCAAAGCAATTTATCCAAAAGGCAGTAAAGTATCAACCCTCAGTCAACAAAGAAGGCACACATTTCAAAAAGAAAATGAATGTTTTCATTTAATTTTTTTTTGACTAGAAGGGTAGGTATATTTCTTTTATTAACCCCTTGCATATCCTTTCAGTGCAAACACGTGTACAAATTTGCAACCAGAATTACACATTTTTTTGTTTCATACAAATACATACCTTAGCATGAATTTATTATGTGTGTCCTCTGTCTATATGCGGAGAGCTTTTTTGTTTTTGAACTAGAAATGGGGTTCAATTTTTTAACAATTGGGATAGTCGGGTCGTTAGTCGTTAGACGTGAAATGAAGTGATGCTAATGGTGATTTGCTTTTAAAGGTGCTGTTTATTACCGCGTGCTTACATTTGCAACTTTTTGGTTTTTGAGTGTGTGTGTGTATGTTATTGAAATGGTCTCAGAACTCAGAGATACTTTCACCCACATTTTATATGTAGCAGTAGAAATTTTGAATAATTACTTTTCTTTTTTTGTGTTGTTGCTTCTGATCGTAATGAAGTCATGCAATTGTAAAGGGTGTAACAATTATACTGATGATTTTTTGTAAAAACAATTATTTGGCTGTCATAGAAATAAACATGTTTATTGGTTTGTATTTATTCTTCAAAAAGAATAACCCAATTAGAACAATTTAATGAAGCATATAAAATTTTTTTTTGTCAAAAGGACGCCAACATATTTTTTTTTTAAAGAAGATTTGTCAAGAATTCAAAGGTATATGAACTTTTGGGGTGTGGCACAAAATTTGATTGAGGCATTGGATTAAAGAATTTTCGGCCTTTTAGAAGAACAGGGTAAACTGTTCAATAGTGGAACAGCTTATTTTTTTCTTTGATATAGTTGACATTTTGATTGGTTTAAGGCACTTAAAATATAGTTTTTTAGCTTTGTATTCCTAAAGAAATATCTCTAAATAAATGATGGTGGTTGTTTTTAAAAAGCATCTCAACTGGTTAACTGTGTACTAGAAAGTGGAAAAGGTCAATCACCGGGGCATTAACAGTAAACCGAAATTATTATTTTTCTAGATAAAAAAGACTTTTGGGCGACAAACGTCCTTACTTGCACCCCCCGCCCTCCCCTTTGCGTACGCTCTTGTTATAGTAAACAAGGTTTAATACAACCAATAATAGTCTTTACCCACTTATATAGCGGAGATAAACATTTTCGCTTATGCTCTTAGTGGATATTAAAACTGAAATAAAATTAATTTTGTCATTTAACAGCCAATAACTCTTGGATTTCCGAAACAATTTATTAGGTTCTTTCTATCTTTAAAAGTAGATTACAAGACAATTATTTTGATATATGACATGCAATTATAAAGCTGATATTCAAGCTACATAAACTTACTTGCAATCTCATTAAATATACAAAAAATTGGTGGAAAATCAATCCAAATCGACCAAACTACTCTTTCGTTAGCCGAGACTTTTAGTGCTGCTTTTAAATTTAGTTCCTGGAATTAAATCTTTTATATTTATACCGAGTATCTCTAGAATCACCCTGTGAATAACAAGATCTAAAAGCTCTTAGTCCCTTTAAGGAAAATGCGACATCATAGTATTGAGTTTTAAAATGATTTGTGGCATGTTTTTTTTTTTATCGCGTGTCCTCTTCAATTATTTCGACAAAAGTTATTGGCGTAGCTGGTTGTGTAGATATCTGTAAAAAAAAATTAGTCTACTTTGTGGGTGATGTTGAGAGTTTTGTTGCCAATTTTGTTTTTTTTTTTTTTTACAAAACTCAAATCGTTTTTTACCCGATAAGCTGCATGCATACATATGTGTGATGTGTGTTTGTGTTTATCAGTGTTCGTCAACTCAATTTGTTTATATTTGTCAACTGTCGATGGTTGACAAAGATTGAAATCGATAAAATAGTTTTGTATTATTTTTTTTGTGAAAAGACAATTTATTGTTTTTGTTAAGGACTTTTTTTTTAGAAAAGTTCATTTACCTCTTTTTTTAAGCCTAAGCGGAATAGGGTCAGTGGAATTATTTGTATATTAACATTTAGCATAATAATTGGAGGACACAATCAGTGCTACCGCAGGGGAAATTATTTACCTATCCGTCCCTCTGATTAAAAAAATGTGTGTACTTTTGAAAATAAATGAGTTTTTTTTAAATAAATGAATAAAAACAAATACGAATTTAGATAATAGATACCACAGGTTTTTATTATTTTACTAAAGAAAAACTTAACCTACAATCAGGAATAAAGTTAATACATTGTAAAACATAATACCTCTGTTTGTTTACTTCCCAAAACTGGCAAAATCTACCAGTTTTAGTCCGAAGTTCTGTCAAAGTTATATAAAAAAAAAATATTTCCACTGAAGGGATGTAAACAAACAGGCCTTATATTACTAGAGGCAATAGTCAGTATTACATTTAAAAAACACAAAAAAAAGTTAATGAAAAATCTTATTTATTCCTTATTTCACTTTACTTTTTCCATCTTCGTTGTGTGTTTTTATATAAATCTAAAGTTTATTACGGTTAAATTATCGTGGAAAAACCTATCATTTTAAAAAAATGTATCCCCGAGTTCCCTAAAAAAAAGCATCCCCGGGGACACTATAGTGGTAACTCTGGCATACAAAAAAATTAAATCGATAGTTGTTTGTAGAGGCAGAGAAAACACTCAAGAGAGTCCCCAACATTATTAAGTATTTTTATTCAGTGGTTTTCTATCTGCATAAATACAAATCTATCCAAAGAGAAAGTCAACAGATAAGCGTATTAATGTCCCTTTGGAATATGAATACATATACTGATAAAAGGATATTCTTGTCTCTTTATCCCTTATCTTCTTTGCTGGACAGCTATAATAATTAAAAAAAAAAAGATCCAACATAAGGACTGTTAGGTGAATGAATTTAATTTTGTTAAAAGCCTCTGCTACGCAGTTTTTGAACTTACTTATTTGCGATATACATGAGCAGAGACATCGCAAAGAGAAAGTCTTACATTTCGTAAATAAATCCAAACCAGGGGGTATTTTTAATTATTTAGGTCTGGTATTGATTCAAAATAGCTTTTAACCTTCAACCTCATAAAATTGGTGGAGAGCCAGGGTCTAGGCACTTTCAACTCTCAACTTTGCGTTTTGTTAAGCAGTCCTTTACTTAAAAAAAATGGCGATCTCACTAACACCCCTATTACGACTATCAATTATCAATTGATAGTTGATAAATAATAGAATTCGATGTTAAACAACCCAATTGATTAAAGTTTTGATCATTGAGAATGGTGCAGGCCGTTGTGAATTACCAGAAAATTTATAATTTTCACCGAATAGTTGTTCAGTTTGTTTTTAAATTGAGTTTAAATGTACCAAATTTAAATATTAATCAACTTCCAATGGATAATTGATAGTCGTAAAAGGGCTGTTAGACTATGCACTTGACTAGTGTGGTGTCCCAAGCAACACATAAACTCTTGAAGTGTTCTCCAAACAAATTGATCAGCTCTTAACAAACTGTTAGTTCAATCTTCTTAATACCACAACACTCTATGATCTGTTACTTTGCTCTAGAAAAGTGTTGTTTGTTTTAACTATTACAAAAACGTCTTTTAAACATCTTGAATATCTTCATGGCAAATGTGTTTATATTGACTCTCTGTAGATCCTCTTTACAACCTTTTTAAAAGGAGTATGTTTAAATTGTGCAAGAGTATATTTCTTATTACTCTTTCAAATACATTTCGAAGATATTTTGCGGATGTTATTCCTAAAATGTCTTTATGGAGGCTTAAAATTGTGTCTTTAAGTAGAATTAATATTCTCTTATGTTTGAAAAAAAAAGTTTTTGTGTCATCTGACATTTGTGAATTGCGCTTTTCCTATTTTCTTATTTATTGTACATATGTAGGTACTATTAATTTGAAAATTGAAAAAGAGTTTAGGGAGCTGCAAGAGACTTAAGACCAAAAATTGCTCATCAATTATTTTAGTACGCGAATGAACATAGTAATAGATAATTGCTTATAGTTTTTTTTTCTTAACTCTTTGTTGACACTCAGTTGACACTTTCATTGTCTCTCTCTTCTTTCAATTTGATTCGTTTGATATCTTATCATGAAGTCGTTAAGAGGTTTCTGACTCTAGAAAAATGTGATTATAACACCGATGTTTTGACGACATCTTAAGAAACTCTTTAAACGGTAGTTAGTTTATACAAAGTTACACATATTTTTTGTAAAGGGTGACATAGTTAAACGTATATTTTTAGTACAGTTTTTTTATGTTTTATTATTTATTTCAATAAAAATTTTCAATGTGCAATTGTACATAGCTAGGTTGATATATTATGTAGGTAGTGAAATTTTCTTAAAAACTGCTGTGTTTGGACAGATTTGGATCAAAAAAATATTGTTTATACCATTGGATAACCCCCGTCTGTCTGTCCAAACCAGGGTAATAGGGAATTAAGCTAATTTTTCAACCATCTGTTACTGTCATAAAACTGACGATGAAAATATGGCAAAGCGAAAATATAAGGCAATATTTTTTCTTAAAAAAAATAACTGCTACATTTTCATTTTTAATGTGAAATTTTAATCATGCAACGTCAAAACTTTTTAAGGCCTCAATGTTAACCAAACGCTCATTTTATTAATATGAGAATAATTTATCCAAAACCCATTAAAAGAAAAACAAGACATTTAGTACCTACATTTCATGAGGCACCCTGTAGGAAGGAATATCTTGATACATGCCCACCAAATGCGTTCGCCATATTTATTTCGTTCAATTGCGAAAAAAATATTTATTAAATACATAATATTGAATAAAGTACAGTTACATGTATTATGCCTGCACTTTTATTTGTTTAGTAACACTGTGGGAGATAATAATTCATAAAAACATTTGTTTTCTTTTGTTGTCAGTGAATTTTGTATTATTTTTCTTGATTTTAACTTGTAAATACTTTTTTATTTCAAGGCGCGTTTATTCTATGTGGGGTAGAGTATGCGATTTTTAAGTATGTAAATCTTTTCTTGCAATACAAAATACACATTGTTAAGGACTTTATAAAATTAATTGTAAATCTAACCCTACATGAACATAAAGAATTTGTCATGGCTTTACTTTAAAATCATTCTATTTCATTTAAATTGTAATAAAATTGTATTTGTGTAAAAGAGAAAGAAATTATTCTTTATATTATTTTCTCCCTCCAAGTTTACACTTTTGACTACAAAAAAAAAATCTTCAAAACCTCTTGAGAGTATCTTTAAAGATGCGTCAAAAAAAATGATCTCTATAAACTCTTACAAAAACTTTATTTAGAACTCTTCAATAGGCTCCTCCCCTTTAGGCCTTTTTGGGTCTTAACGACCTCTTCAAGATTGTGTAAAGAGTTGAAAGATCTTCGAAAATAGCTTTTAGAGATATCTTGAAGACTCAATTGTGTTGCTTGGGGTGGCCCTTATTATGTTTTTTTTTTTTTTTTTTTTTTTTAATAATGTTTTACATTTTGTTAAGGAAATATTAAGCCCGTTTCAGTCTCTGGAATCTCGAAAACCTTTAAGAAGATGCACTCTTTTCAACAAAAATTCTGTTCTGCAATCAGGTGGCGTATTTCTAGCTTAATGGCTATGTCAGTAAGCGAAATATTCAATATTTGGGCTGAAGGACACAACACATACATATACACACTACGCTACGATTGAGGAATTACAAGCCAACATTTTTCATGTTGGAATTTCAGAATTGGCCATTTTAGTCGCAGTTTTGGTCAATATTTGACAAAATTATCTTAAAAAAAAATAAATAAACAAAATTTAATCTCAATAAGTCTACGAGCGAAATGGGATAGACCAATGTAGGGGGAAAAGGGGTGTCGGTGTATCTTTATTTTCCTTACAATTTTGTCATTTTCAGAATTGTAGACATTGGTCATTGCAATTTTTGAACTATCAAATCCAAATTAATGACATTGCACAATAAGTCATGTTAATGACTCCAAAACAAAACAAATGAATGAATCTGGGTACATATAAGACAGACACATGTAGTACAATGAAAACCTACAAATCAGAACTGTTAAAGGAATAAATTTGCATCAAATAACGATAAATTTTCTGCAGAATAATTAAATCGAAATCCTCTTGCTAAATAATCACTATTTAGAACTCCATTTATTATTATGTATAGCTACACCTAATCCTGGGTAAAGTATTAACGTTATAATTACAGGCTACTTCCTTGTAATTAGCCCCTTGCATATAGCTTGCTTAAGATCTCATTTTGAATAAAGTCATGGTGGAAATAAATTTAATAAAAGAAAACATTAATTTTGATCTTGTGTTTTAGCTCAATTATTACAACATTATTTGAAGTCGCAAAGCCATGAGGATAATACAAACATATTATGTGTGATAATTATAATAACCTACTAATTGATATCTTATAGGATTTACAAAAGTCAAATGACTGAATTATAAATCATTTTCATTTAAGTATAAGTTGATATTGACTAAGTTTGCGTGTAGCTGCGGTTTACATGCATATTTTCTCGCATATTATCAATCCTGTTAAGATTGATGTGCTGCATTTGCCTATAATAGTTATACTTAATTCAAATTTCCTTATTCTGACAAGCATAACATAAAGGGTTTTCCAATAACAGGTGTTATTTTGAATAGCCCGCTATTTCGGTAGCTGTCACTTTTGAAGCTGTCATTTTTTGACATTTGACAAGTAAAAACTACGCCATTAATAAAAATGGAACGATACACGCTTCAACAACGCATTGAAATTATTAAAATTCACTATAAAAATGGTGAAAATTTGGCAGAGACGGTTCGTAAAACTAAAACATTTTTGGGACGTCGTGAAGCACCTTGTCGGACAGCAATACAGAAATTTGTGGACAAATTCAAGCTGTTGGGACAAGTTAGTGATGTGAAGAATAAAACCAGTGCACGTCGCTCAAGAACAACTGAGAATATTGCTGTTGTAGCCCAAAGTGTTGAAGAAAACCCAGGTTTGCCCATTCCTCGTGGTTCTTTGGAATTAGGCATTCCACAAACGTCATTACACCGTATTTTGCATAAAGACTTGGGTCTTAAGGCTTATAAAGTTTAGTTAACACAAGAACTCAAGCCGGCTGATCATCAACAACGTCGTGTCTTTGCTGATTGGGTCCTTGAAATGCATGAAAATGATCCGGAATTTCATCGAAAAATCATCTTGACTGATGAGGCCCATTTCCACCTCGGAGGCTACGTCAACAAGCAAAACTGTCGCATCTGGGGCTCGGAAACCCAAGAGTTATTGTTGAAAAGCCTCTCCATCCTCAACGCGTGACTGTTTGGTGCGGTTTATGGTCCGGCGGGGTCATTGGACCTTACTTTTTCGAAAATGACGCTGGAGCAACAGTTACGGTCAATGGATTGCGCTATCGAGAGATAATTAATGATTTTTTATGGCCGGAATTAAATGGTATTGATCTGGACAACGTTTACTTTCAACAAGACGGCGCTACGTGCCACACAAGCAATGAAACCATCGATCTTTTACGGGAAAAGTTTCCGGACCGTGTTATCTCTCGAAGAGGTGATCACAATTGGCCACCGAGATCTTGTGATTTAACACCTTGCGACTTCTTCCTTTGGGGCCACGTGAAAGATAAGGTCTACGCCAACAGCCCAGCGTCGATTCAAGACCTCAAAGATGGAATTCGTGAGTCTATCGAGGACATAGGGCAGCCACTTTGCGATTTGGTTATGGAAAATTTCATGAAAAGGATATGGTCCTGTAAGCGTGGTCGTGGCGGGCATTTGGCTGATGTTGTGTTCCATTATTAATGGCATACCTTCTTCTTTATAATGAAATAAACATCCGATCATTTATCTGAAAAAATGCCATTTTTCTTTGAATATCAAAATAACACCTCTTATTGGAACACCCTTTACATGTCACACATTTCCACATTAGCTTCAATAACAATTAATTTTCTAATGGACAAAAATAACATACGTATGCTTCATTTTAGAGAAGGGAAGAAGCAATAAAAAAAATAGCGCGGGAAGAAGAAAGAAAACACGCGGGAAGGAACTTCTTAACCTAAAATATTTTTCTTGGAAAATTCGTACAAGATAGTTAAGGATGATTCGTCACATCCTAGTTTCTTGAGCACTGGTGTTCCAAAGGGTTCTATCTTGGGTCCTTTTATTCTTTCTATTTGTATATGAACTGCCTTCTATTTGTGAAAATGTCTACTTTCCTCTCTATGCTGATGATATTCAGATCTATCTTTCAATGAGAACTGGCCTGGTCGATAGACTCATTTTTTGCATGATTGAAGATCTTAAAGCAATCTGCAAATGGTCTGAAGGGCCCCTTGCAAGAAGGTGACAAATTCTCCAAGAGTATCTCTTGTTTATTTTGGCATGATAAAGTGCTGCTGCTCATCGTTTCAGAGGCCGCAGAAAATTGGAGGTCCCCACGCACCCAAAATCCACTGAAAGTAACGTGTGTTTTTTTAGAGGTATAGAACTTTAAGTTGGCAACATTATTTTAACTGGCGGCCATTTTGTCAGCTGTCAAGTGATTTATTTTTAGTCGTGTTTGGCATTGCAAGAATTGAAGGATCACCTTGCAAGGTCAATGGGCCAAAAACAAGATTGCCGTTGATCCCAATAATTTTCATAAGCGAATTTTGTTTTGCGATAAAGCTCACTTTTGGTTGAATGGATGTGTCAATAAACAAAACTGCCGTATTTGGAGTATTGGTAATCGTCAAGTATATGTTGAGACACCGTTAAATCCACAAAAGAAGTAATTGTTTGGTGTGCTTTATGGTTTGGTGGAATATTTGGTCCGTACTTCTTTAAAAATGATGCTTGCCAGAACGTTACAGTCGATGGTGACCGCTATAGAGCTATGATTACTGATTTGTTCATTCATCAATTGAAGAATCCTGATGTGCAGGAGCTGTGGTTTCAACAAGACGGCGGCGCAACATATCACACAGCTCGTGTCGCAATTGATTTATAGAAGGAAACGTTTGGTAACTGCATAGTTCCACGTTACGGTCCCGTGAGTTGGGCTCCAAGATCCTGCGATTTAACGCCACTTGACTATTTTCTGTGGAGATATGTGAAGTCGCTAGTCTACGCCGATAAGCCCAAACCAATTGATCACTTGTAGGACAACATTCGCCGCGTTATTGCTGATGTACGGCCAAAAATGTTGGAAAAAGTCATCCGAAATTGGACCTCCAGATTAGACTACGTAATAGCCCAGCCGTGGTGTTCATATGTTAGAAATCATTCGAATATCATATCAATTTCATATCAATTTAAAAAGTCATATTTGTTTTTTTTTTTATACGGCACAAGGACCTTATTCATCGTTACCAAGTGGAACACCAACAAATGTAATTTTTTTTTAAAATAGCTTTTTACGGCCTTTAGTCCATAAAAATTGCCGTTTTGTCTCGGTGATCTCACTTGGACTCATCAGTTGACTAGTGAGGGCCTTGTCAATGTTTGTAATTGTTATGCTCCACATTTTATGAACATAACAGTTTAAATATATTTTACCGAAGACAATCATTAGCCGTCGTGTTTTGTTGAGACGACCCAACCCATCTATTTAGTTAAAACTCGTAATGCAATAACAATAAATGGCTGCCGATAATTCCACTTTTTTTCTCCAGTCAAATTTAACTTTCGATGAATACTTTGGAACAATTTGGAACTATAGAATTTAAATCCAAAAGAGATTTATAACCCAATTTGTCCCCTATAGTTTTGTAGCAAAGCTTTAAAAATGCTCTATAAAATTCATTGCTATTTTTGTCAACTGCCATAGCATTCTCAGCTTAAAAAAAAATAAATAATTTTACTCTAGCCAGGTGAAGAGTTCAAATAAGGCTCTCTATAGCCTCAAAATTTATATTTAGAAACACAAAGTTGATTAAATTGACTTTGTTTTGTCCAATAAAACACCACTCAAATAATAAAATGGGCCCCTTTTCGACGAATTACTTTCGTTTAACAACAAAAAAAAAAAAAAATACATCTCCTCAATGTCCATCTAGGTCATCACTCATCAATCAAATTGTTTACCAGAATATATAGCATACTTTCGTGTTTATCATTTATTTTATTAACTTATTCACAAAAACAGAAATTCAATAAAAAATGCCAAAATACATATAATTAGCATTAACAAAAAGCAATTTCATATAAATCATAAAAAAAAAAAACAAAAATGTCCTGCCTTGCTCCTTGTGACTCATTAAACACAAAATAAATAAAAAGCACACTCGAAATAAAATTCTATAGAAGGAAGCATATCCTTCATACCAATACCTACATATTTTTCTCTACAATTCAGATGTTTTTTGTTTAATTTTTATTTTCCACTTGGAATTGCAAAAATCAATATATTTATCTGCCTCCTACTCTCGTGTAAAATGTAAAAAAAAAAGTAAAATAAAATATTTTCACACACACGTGAAATAAAAGGACTCTTTCTGCAGCATCATCAGGAACAGGATGCATGCGGAGGAATACGAATAATGCTTTAGATCTATAAAATGTACATTTCTTCCTCTCACCTCTCAGACAATAATGATTGCCAAAAAAACAACATCTATCTAGCACCAACTAGGAGCCAGAAGCTAAATAGATAGAAGTTGAGTTAATACTTTGGTGCCAAAATGTCTGTATGTGGGAAAAAGGGGTCAAGGTGGATTGGATATGGACATTTTAGTGCAACCTCTCCACTTAAAGTTTTTAACTTTTTGATGTCTTCATATAGATATGTATGTATGTACAATTGTACATTATGGGTCCTTTCAGATGTTCTATATACAATCGACACCCACACACACACATATGTATATCACTTTATGTGAGCTGCAGTTTATTTGTTGGGTTCCATTTTTTGTTTTTTTGTTCACATTAGATTGTTTTTGTTTTTCTTAAAATCTTGGTACTGGAAAGGAAATGTTTTTTTTTTTTATATCAGAGAAATGCAATTACCAAAATCAGTTATATCTTTTTTTCTCAACTCGAATGATTGAATTTGGTAGATACATAAGTTTGCTTAGTAGAATTTACTCCTTTTCAGGGAATACAAAAAACATTGACAGCGATTTCCCAAGAATATGTTAATTGAGTGCAAAGTTTTTGCACAGAAACAAGGAAATTGGATTGTAGCCGAAGGAAATTTAATTTGTTGATCTAGTTTTGGAAAAGTTTATTTCATTTGTGTATGTATTGGTTGGAATTTGAAACTCTATGGTTTTAATAATAGGATTATTTATTTTGGTTTTGTTTTTATAAAATAATTGAATTTATACAAATTGAACGAAATAAATCTGTGTTTAGAAAGGTAATTGATTTATGTTTAAATTTTCGACAAACTTTTTGTTTAAATGTATGGGGTTATATATGTATGTAGGAACTTCTGATATTACCCCTTTTGAATTCGAAAAAAAATATCGACTTGGGATTCCAATTAAAATTCCGTTTGTGTTTGTTGAAAACTGAAATGATGTTGTTAAAATTTTGAACTTAATGTTTTTTTTAGTGATTTTAGAGAGAAAAAATTGATATTTGTACCTTCAAAAATAACGGTAAGTACCTGTTATACTAGCATTACAAAAGAAGTTATTTATCTCTGAAACGACTGTAAGATTTTTGATAAAATATTGCATTTATATAAAATATGGTCTGCATTTTGGTAAAAATTTACCAAAACTGTTATTAACAGTAACTGGCATAGGAGCGTTTTTTGATTTTTGACTTTCTCGTTAATGGCTGAACCGATTTCGATAAAATTTGTTTGCAGTCGAAATATTACTGCATGTACAGCTGCAACAAAATTAAATGAACTCACATTTTATTATTTTTCTAAAGGGTTTTTTGAAGAGCTTTTAAAAATGGTCTAATCTAATTCCAGAAGTGGAGGCTCCACTTCTTCAAGAAGAGTACCCTATGTTGCCACCACCAAGCATAGAAGAGGTTGAGAAGGCTATAGGCCGGCTAAAGAAAAACAAAGCCCCGGGAGCCGATGGTATACCAGCCGAACTATTGCAACACGGTGGGCCAGCCTTACGTCAAGCAATTCATGAGATTATAGTGCACGTGTGGGAGCATGAAGAAATTCCAGAAGACTGGCGAAAAGGTATAATTTGCCCCATACATACTGGCACGGCAACAAGAGGGACCATCGTCCACAGGTCCAGCCAGATACTGGCTTACGCAGACGACATCGACATCTTCGGAAGAACCGAGCACGCTGTACATGATTTCTTCATCCAGATCGAGCAGGCGGCACAAAATCTGGGGCTGCACATTAGTGAAGGTAAAACAAAGTCCATGGTGGCGTCGAATGCGAGAGGAATAGTTGGTCAAACAATCAAGGTAGCGGAGCACGAATTTGAAGTGGTGCAATCCTTTAAATACCTTGGGTCAATAGTAGAAGCCGATAACAATATAGAAGAAGAAATACGCGGGCGGCTTCTCAGATCCAACAGAGCATACTATTGTCTGTCAAAGCTCTCCAAATCCAGAAATCTCACCATAACTTCAAAACTGCTGCTGTACAGGACCATGGTCCTTCCAGTACTCACCTATGGATCCGAGACTTGGGTGCTTAGGAAAAGGCACTCCGACCTTTTAGCCGCGTTCGAGAGAAAAGTCTTAAGGAGAATTGTTGGCCCTATATGTGAGGAAGGAAGATTCCGGAGACGGTACAATCATGAATTGTACGCAATCTACCTTGAAGCAGATATCGTGACAAAAATTAAGCTCGGTAGACTCCGGTGGGCAGGGCACCTAGCTCGCATGAGCGAAGATGAACCTGCTCTGAAAGTTCTTTGTGGTACATTCTATGGTAGACGACAGCGTAGTAGACCATGCTTGCGCTGGACACATGGCGTAGACCAGGACGCCCGGAGCCTTGGGGTGCGCAATTGGATGGCGGCGGCTCGAGACCGGGATGGGTGGAGAGACTTGTTGAAGGAGGCCAGGACCGGACCCCGGTTGTCGAGCCGATGATGATGATGATGATAATTGCCCATTTCTGGGCAAGAGTGTATGTACATGAACGAGTTCAGTATCAAATAAAAATAAGTGCTGTTAAACTCTTTGTATGAGTGAAATATTTTGAAAATTGTTCTAAAAAAGACGAGATACATATTTGAGCTTGAAGTTGCCTTTTGCAAAATAACGATTTCAGTGTTTTTTTCCAAATAATTGTTCATAACGTGCGAAATAACTGACGGAAAAATATCATATTGATAATACGACAAACGATAAAACAAAAACCGTAACCATAAAGTTAAGTTTGACTAAATCCTTGCCCTTTAGACCAAGTAGAAAAATGATACCTATCTATGAACATATCCAAAATATTTAAAATATTTAAGCTTGCTTTACTTTAATTTTTTTTTTTTTAAGTATAGCAACACCCTCAAAGAAGTTTAACAAATGCATTTGAATTTACTGAATTTATGTTGATAATTTCCTTTTTCCTTTATTTACAATTAACTTGCGGAAGGATTCGCATTTCCATATTCCCCCCACTACTTCGCCACGAAATCCTCTTCACTATAGCACATTATACCATTTAAGAATTTCAAAGGGGATATCACAACAACCGTTGGCATTCATTTATTTGCTACAAAAATAAATACCACTTCAAAAAATAAGACAAAAATAAATAATCTAAAGTAAATGGAAATTTGCATTTTCAAGGAAAAACAGATTCAGAGCAAACCGCAAATGAACTGAAGGATAAAACAATTCTGAAATATCATAGACCACACTTATTTACATAAAGTTTCCATCGTAATAAAATTATATGAACTGAAATTGAATTAACAGACCCTTTCACCCCTCGTAGACATTTCTTATACATGAATCTTAAAGAGCCCCCCCCCCCCCCCCGTTTTCAATTATTTATTGGGGTGGGAGTGGATTGAACATGTTTCAAAGAGAAGTTGCGCTGTCCGAATATTTGCAACAAGATCCCTGTTAGTATTCTTAAAATAAATTCTAAAATAAAGAAATTTAAATTTTGTGTAAGAACTTACAGTTTCCACAGGCTCTGGCAGTTTTATATCGAGCTTGTGCCCAAGCAAGGCCTCTTTGTCGGCCGTTTCTGGGTCGTGATCACTATCCCCGTGATGCATATGGCTTCGTGTTGATATCTTGCGCCCGAATATTTGCGGTGAAAACTTTGACCGCAGACTGCCATGCGTCGAGTCATGATCTGACTCACGGTCCTTTAAGCTGGTATCACTCGACTTGACCTTTTTCATGCTGACACTCGTACGACCTATTCCGGCATTGCTATCTCTGGATTTGCGGGAAAAGAGACCACCGCCAGTTGTTGACTTGACGCAGATGACGTTGCCCTTTTCACAATTCTCACAAATGCAAATAGACTCGTTCCGAACAGAGAGTCTTCGCATCTTTTGGTGTTGGGAGTCCATGGCTTCCTTGAAATCGTTATTCTCATTGATCATGACAGCTCGATCGAAGGAACAGTGTTTCTTGCCGACGAAGACGTCTGATCGGTCTTTATCTCGATCGTTGTGGTCCTTGTCCAAACTGTAGTACCGCTTCGCACATTCAAGGTCTTTCTTTTTCGACGACGACACCGCCTCTGAGAGGTCATTCTCGCTGCCATCCAGGCTGGTGCTCTTCTTCGTGGGCCTTGTGTTCTTGTGATGCTTATGGTTGCAACTCACGCCGCCGCCATCGTGATGCTTGCCTACTCCACCTGATGACACTGTGCTTTGCACCAGAAAATTCGCTTCCATGACCACATCTGAAGCAGAGGTGTTCCGATCAATGCTGCTGCGATTGAGTTTCGAAACCAGCGACAGCAGCTGAGTTGCAGATGATTCGCGAGTTTGTGCGAGAGTTGGAGGCAGTTTGGCAGACGTTGAGGAATAGGGTGGCTTGGAGAGTGCTGCAATACTGGTGCTGGCAGCCGTGGTTGTGCTGGTCAATGTCGTACTGATGGTCGTCGTCGGAATTAGATTCCCTGCTTGAACTGCTGCTGCTGTTTCTGCATAATCGACTTCACTGCGCGAATTGCCTAGACTCTCGCAGCAGTCCATGCATATGTTCTCACAGCTGCTCGTCTCACATTGTGTTAGAAGATTGTCAAGTTTGCGGATTTCCGAAAGTTCTATGCAAGAATTTGTACGAACATCAGAATCGGACATTGTTTTTTTAATTTTACCTTCCCATTCGACATGAACATAATTAGAACTCGTTTTTTATTTTTTTTATTTAAGTTTTTATTTCACTGATTTAAATTTTATGATTTTATCAAAGTTATTTTTGAAAAGAGTTTTTCTCAAGACAGACATTATACCACTTAAGCTGAAAATTAAAAATATTTATTTCTTTAAAATACAAATTTAAAAGATTGTGTTGAGCATAACCGTTTATTGCCTGAAGATGAGTTTATTTACATTCTAAAGGTTTTTCTTAAATTTGTTTGTAATTTTATTTTTGTTTGCTTAATGTTTTGAAATGTTAACTCTTATACCAGTTAAAAAATATGCACGACTGGACCATTTTCTCAAAAAAAAAAGTGGAATAGGTACCTTATTCCGTTATATGAATTTTTTGACAAAAACCTTGAAACGCAGTTTTCTTATAATTGATTTAGTTATAACAGGTACGAAATTTAATCAAAATCGTTTGAGCCATTTTCGAGAAAATTTGGTAAAACCAAAATTCGAATTTCTCTTTTAGGGAATCACATAAAAATGTTTTGTACCAAATTTCATGAAAATCGGTCCACCCGTTTAGGCTCTAGCTCAAATTACAGTAGACGCACCGACATAAAGACGCACAAACGCACAGAACGACGGACGGCATGACGAAAACCACTTTTTCGGACTTCTCGATTATCGTAGTGTTAGTTTTGATTATAACCTCGAAATTTTTTTTTCACACGAAACCAATACTTGCCCTATAGAGCAAGTAAAAATGGTTCGAAAATTAATGATATCAAAAATTAAAATCAGTTGGTAGTTTTGCAGATATCGATCAATTCCCGTTTTCCAAAATACATACGACATTGCGAGAGGGTCACCTAGAAAACCTGGGCTTTAGCTTTTATATTTGCCCTCGAGTCCGGAAATAATAGAATTCCTTCAATTTGTTCTGTAAGCAGGATTTTATTACTAAATTGCCTGCAATGACAAATCATTTTTGATCTTGTCTTCCCACTACTTTAAATTTTATATTAATAAGCACCAGTTAGCGACTAGTTTCATCTAACTCTACGATTAAAGGCAAAATGTCATTAACAAAAACAAATGTCTGCTAACTGACGTATATTAACTGGGAGTTAACTTACTCAACGAGGAAGGTGGAGCAAAAACTAAACCTCTCTTTAAATAAACTGTAAAAACCGCGAAAAACGGTGTGATAGAACTTACACAGCTGTTAACTTGTAGTTCATATTAATAAATGTAGAATGGTCTGTGTCATGTGATAGCGAGCGGATAACCTTAAATCACCAATGCAATGTTGCCATTTAAGAGACAGACAACACACACATGCATACATATCATAGAACCGTTTACAACTACAATCATAGTTTTTATACATGTGACATACGTATTGAAATATGTATTGCTACATTTTGTTCAAGTGTTGCCTTGTTCTCCAGTTATGTATAAGGTCTAGAAAGATGCCGACGAGTTCCCTTTCCGTGTGCCAACTACCACTTGTCATAAAAGTATTAAATTTCTTCTTCTATTCCGACGGAAAATACTGAATTGGAGGACTAACTGCAAGAAAAGTATTGCCAGATTGAAAATCGCACGTCTAAAAAAAATCACGGGTTAGATTTCTTTTAATACACTTCCGAAAACTATTCCACTAACATTTTGAATTTATTAATAAGGAATTTTAGCCCACGAGTTAGCTCCTATACAAGATATAAATAACTCAGGAATATGAGGTTAGAAATTAACGCGGACACAAGAAGAATATAAAGAGCTCAGAAGAATTGAAAAACGGCTTCACAGACAGAAAAAATCAGCCTGGGAGAAGAACATAATCTGTGAAATAGAGAAAAGCCGAGAGCGAGGTCCGCACCAGGCGTGGAAGTTCTACCAAGCCATCCGAAACATAACGCAGTACACACCACGTGGCGCATACTGCAAGGACGGAGAGGGTAATCTGATCACCGATCCTCAAAGCATACTGGAGCGATGGGAAGTGTATTTCAATGAATTGCTAAATGGTCAGCTCCCTGCAGAAGTGGAGGCTCCACTACTTCAAGAAGAGTACCCTATGTTGCCGCCACCAAGCATAGAAGAGGTTGAGAAGGCAATAGGCCGGCTAAAGAAAAACAAAGCCCCGGGAGCCGATGGTATACCAGCCGAACTATTGCAACACGGTGGGCCAGCCTTACGTCAAGCAATTCATGAGATTATAGTGCACGTGTGGGAGCATGAAGAAATTCCAGAAGACTGGCGAAAAGGTATAATTTGCCCCATACATAAGAAGGGAGATGTCACAACGTGCAGCAATTACAGAGGTATCACGTTGTTGAGTACCGCCTATAAGATACTCTCCTCTATCCTACAAGACCGGATAACCCCATACGCTAAAACCATCATCGGACAATATCAGTGTGGTTTCATTCCAGGTAAATCAACAACTGATCAGATCTTTACCCTTAGGCAGGCGATGGAAAAATGTCTAGAATTAAACATCCCAATATACCATCTGTTTATAGGCTTTAAGGCCACCTACGAAAGCATAGCCAGGGTAGAACTTTACAAAGCCATGGGAGAATTCGGCATCCCAAATAAATTGACACGACTATGTAGGTTGACCATGACCAACGTAACAAGCCAAGTAAAAATAGCCGGGTTGCTATCCAAACCAATCAACATCTTTAATGGACTCCGACAAGGGGATGGTTTGGCCTGACTCCTCTTCAACCTGGCGTTGGAGAAAGCAATCCGTGACTCTGACACGGCAACAAGAGGGACCATCCAGATACTGGCTTGCGCAGACGACATCGACATCATCGGAAGAACCGAGCAAGCTGTACATGATTCCTTCATCCAGATCGAGCAGGCGGCACAAAATCTGGGGCTGCACATTAGTGAAGGTAAAACAAAGCACATGGTGGCGTCGATCAAGGTAGCGGAGCATGAATTTGAAGTGGTGCAATCCTTTAAATACCTTGGGTCAATAGTAGCAGCCGATAACAATATAGAAGCAGAAATACGCTGACATGGCGTAGACCAAGACGCCCAGAGCCTTGGGGTGCACAACTGGATGGCGGCGGCTCGAGACCGGGATGGGTGGAGAGACTTGTTGAAGGAGGCCAGGACCGGACCCCGGTTGTCGAGCCGACGATGATGATGAATTAATAAAGCTGTCAAAAATTTAGCTTAGCAACAACCGGGAATGTTGTTATTTAATAAAACATTAACAATGTGTGGTTTTAATATTGTTAATAATTTGTTTTCCCTCAAAATTGAAGAATCACACGATCTAATCATTGAAACCTTTTAAAACAAAATTCAAATATGTCAACAAAAACATTGAAAACCATTAGTTTTTTTTTTAGTGAAATGGGAACGTATTTATGTTTATAAATTGTTTTGCTATCTATTTTCGAAATTAAATGCCATTACCAAAGCCCTTTCCAAGCCATCATTAAGTTGAAAATATTTATTTTGTTTTTGTTCGTACTCGATTTACATAATGTTCATGATGTCATGCACGTTCAAATAATATTTGAGGCGAAAATTTTCCAGAAATCTGTTGTTGATTTGAATAACAAAACAAAAACTAAATTTGTGAGAAAGCTAAAATCTATTCTGCCGTTGATACTCCTCTAGTGTCAGTCAAAAAAAAAAAGTTTGCGTGACATGCTCAAAGTTACATGTAAGAGTTGAATATCTTTTTTTCAAGCGTTAGTAACGAGTGAACACATCAGAATATGGTATCCCAAGTTACAACGACGGAAAACATGTAACATCAATTCAAAGTTCTTGGGAATCTTCAAATTTTATATAAGTAGAAACTTTTGCTCAATTAAACATTGTTACATATTCATATAAGTTGGACATTTCAAACACGTGTCTTAAAATGGGTTAGTGTGATAAAGACACTATATATTTTTCGGAGTACTAAACTCAAAATAAAAATGGAATTTTCTTCAAATTTTTAGTTTGAGTGATATTAAGGTCCATAGCAACTTTTGAAAATTGAAAAAAAATTAAATCATTTTATTGATCTCGCACTTAAACTACTAAAAGGATTTTTTCTCATTGAATTTACATACATTATGTAGTAGCCTTTTTTTTTTATAAAATAAATCCTAACAACGCAACATTTATGCAAATGCATTATTGATTTTTACATAATTCTGTAGCCTCACAATATAAATTGGAATGTTTGAATGGAAGAGGCCAGGAAAAAAGAAACAAATAAAATGAGGGATACAAGAAAACTTACTTCGTTCAGGATAAAAAGGCTTCGTACTCTTTTCTATTTTATTGCAAACATAGTAAGGGACTTATTGTTTAAGGAGCTAGTGGTTGAACAATAGAAAAGGATAAAAGTGCCTTGGAAATATTATGAAAAATAAGATGTTTTGAGTCCAACTCAGGCTCGGTTTTTTTTTTTTATGAAAATGAAGATCTTAAGTACAACTGCCCTTTTCACTGTTTTAAAATGCAGAGTTTTGAAAAACTGCATTTTGAAGAAGGATGATGAAGAAATGCCTGATTTTAAAAGTGGAATGTTTGAATGTTTATTCCATAAATTTCATGACTTTTATAATTTAATAAAAATTGTTAAGTGGGTTCGAGCGCCACTCTTGGCAGCATTCTTTTCGATATTCCCCCAGTTATAAAACTGGACGCCACCCGTGGGATTCCATGAGACAATTAATACCTTATTTCTCAGTCCACTGTGCCAACAAAAATTCTTTCCTATCCTTCTATTACTTCTAACTAGTGCCGTGCAATTCGCAATTCAGGTTGCATTTAAAAGACCTAAGGTCTTACAGGCATATAGTTAAAATTATTATTATTATTATTATCAAATTTCATCATTTCTCAGCAATATTGCTGGAAAATAACCTATCCCAGGTATTTTCACCATAAGGATTAGGCTCGGAACGAGGTGTAAGTTGTTGTTAAGTTATTATCATTGTTGTTTTTAGAATTTTTAAATGGTATCCATGAACCGGCGTACAATTCTTGTAGTTGCAATTACAACAGATTTTTGGAAATCTTTATACAAATCGTGACTAAGGCAAAGTCTTTCCAGCCCCTCAAATAGGTTGTTGGGTATGACTGCCGTGCTTGAGATAATAAGCGGGACTATTTTAACTTCCTTGACCTTCCATTGTCTTTTTATTGGCTCAATTAGTTGCGCATATTTCGAGATTTTTTCCGTATACTTTTCTTGAAGAGCTTTGGTGTTAGGGACAGCTATATCTATTAAAGAAACCTTCCTTGCCTTTTTGTCAAAAAAAAACAATATCAGGTCTGTTGAATGAGACGCTTTGATCTGTGAGCACAGTTCTGTCCCAGTACAGTCGAAAACTGTCATCCTCGAGGACGCTTGATGGTTTGTACAGGCAATGGGTCTCTTTTTCACACTTTAGATTATGTTTACACGCAAGCTCTTGGTGTACAATTTTCGCTATTGCGTCGTGCCTCTGTTTGTACTCAGTTCCCGAAAATTATTATTATTATTATTATTATTATTATTATTATTAAACAACTGTCATTAAACCGTCTTATGGTTTTTTTAATAAGAAAGTAGTGCCTCTTGTCTTAGTCCTTCAATTTTAAGTAAAGTTTAGAAAAAGTTTGGTGAAATGGTATTCTGTAAACTGCGTTTTCACTTTAAAATCTGAAACTTACATATGAAGTTGTAGGATAATTTAAACTCGTCACATCCAACAAGACTTGACTTTTATTCTTTTTGAAAATTTACAGCAATGCTGTAATGCTGTTTTAAACAAGTCACCCAATTTGATTAAAATTCAAGTTTTATAAATCAAATACAACTACTGCTACCAGCTCCCTATATAACTTTACTTGGAATGAAACTTCGAAAACCCAAAGAAAATAACAAAAATAAAATTGAAAAATTCATGACAGGACAACTGTAATAAAAATTGTGAGAAAAACTTTATTTGAGAAATAAAAATATATATGAGACATTTTTCGTAAAATTCCTTAAACAAGTGCTGTAATGAAACTGAAGACGTAGACATGTTGTATATAATATGCTTGTTTCCGATGCTGCAAGTTTGTATGTTAGAGCACCAATGTGGTTGTTAATTTGGCTTAGAATATTAAATTTAAATTTATTTTCCTTGAGGGTCATAATTCGACTAAACTTTTTATTTATTAAATTGTTATAAAATAAAATGCAACTTGGTCTTGGGGTCTAAGATTATACAGTGGAATATAGTGGAAACTTTGAATATTTTTTTGACATGAATTCCATAACAACTGCAGTGCTCGCAGATCGTGGGAAAAATCACTTTTCTTGGGAATGATGGCCACAAAAGGCACCGACTCATTTCTTGTTTATAAAATTTTAACTGGAAAGAGATTAATGCAATTTTTTTTTCTTAAACGTTCGAAAAACCTGAAATAAGGTAAAAAAAAATGTCAGAATCATTTCTTTGACAATTGCATTGGGACACCTGACAAGTTACATAATATAAGTAACAAAATGAAAGATAAACATACTTTTTTGGAAGAAATATCCCACAAGATTTTGGATAGTTATATGAAAATAGGGTTTGAAAGGAGCTTTCTTTTGATGTACAGCTTCATTGGTTGTGGAAACATTTATGAATCATTTTTAATTTTAGTTGTGTCAGAAAGGTATGTTAATTTTATATTAAGCACTGAAAACCGCATCGTCTTATATGACTGCGTTGTGGAAATATCGCCATCCAAAGTCTTTTTAGGCTTAATCTTTGAAATACACAAGTATCAATTTGGATGCAAATATTTATTTTTCAGTTATAGAAAGGTCTTGAAAACAAAAATACACAATTTTAAAACCGAAACCGATTTCGATGGCTTGAAGTAAAATGCTATATTATGAAAATCCTGCAGTTAATTTTGAAGAATTTTTGTCTTTTTTTATTAGAAAAAGATTCTTAATAACAAATGACTTCTGGAATAAAATTTAAATTGAGGATCTGTTTTTTTTTTTTTTTTTTTATAAAATCACGTTTATTTTTTTTTTTAAGAAATTTATTTATATAAACAAATAATTTCAATAGTAAGGCATCGTCATATTGAAAATATATGTATTTTCGTGTGAAATAAAGAACGGATACAATGAAAAAATGTGTGGGATAAACAAAGGAATTTTCGCACTGGTTGAAGGGATTTCTCTCAAAAATGCCCTCAGCACTGCTACTGGATAGTAAAAGTTTGAGCAAAAAATGCCCAGCTCGAGATTAGTTATTAGGAAGCCAAAAAAATAGAGGCCATCCAAGTTACTAAAAATTAGTTTTTTTTTCTTAAATCAAAAATGAGGGCTATTATTATAAAAAGTACAGGATCATGCCGAGGGGCAAGCGAAAGAGGAAATTTACATTTTAAGTTCATAATGCCTCTGATACATTTTTTGAGGCATTACTTAAAACAATCTGATTTTTTTAAATTTCGAATTTTTAGGAAATAATTTTGACACATTTTTTTTTTGAAAATTTTGATATGAAATATTATTCAAAATAAAAAAAAACTGTCATTAAGTAGTACCTAATCAATCGGAGAGTTGAATATTGTATTTTTCTCCATGTCAATTCATTTCAATCGTTCTCTCTTATTGAAACACCCTTAATTTAAGAAGCTAAAGTACAGTCGACTCCGCTTATTTGCAATACAAAAAATGCAGAAATTTTTTTTTGAAACTAAGCAGAGTCATTATACAAACGACCTTCGTATGTATGCAACTTTGTTGCACTTAACCAAACTTAGTATAACTGCAACTTTATTTCTCCTTTAAAGCTTGTGATGTGAAATATTTTCATAAACATAAATTACCTCGAAAAACTCACAAAAAAACTTTTAATAATTGTGACAGTTGAAAGTATTGAAAAAAAGAGAATGTAATGAAACTTAAAATGCCATTTTTTAGGTGTATTCAAACTTCAAAAATGTATGGATGCGGTTAGTGTTTCACTTAACCGGAATTGTTTCAGAACAAAATAATATTTTTGGGGTAAAAAAAATTGCTTCAAATAAAGGGAGTTTTCAAATAAGCGGAGTGCACCTATCCGTACTAATTTTTGTGAAAAAAAAACCTTTAAAAAAAACCATGATAAATTTCTTGTTGCATTTAAGCGGAGTGAATATGGGCGGAGTGGACTGTATCCCTCTTCGCATTGTAACCGCACGGCTAGTTACAAAATGCGTTATTAATCAAATTAACGAGATGTGCTGTTAATGCAATCATTTGACTTCTTACCACTTGACAAACTAACTTTATTATTCAGTGTATAATTTGGAAATCTATCTTAATGATTTGTTGTTATTGACACAGTAATCAATCAATCTATATATGTATATAAATGGATCGTAGTGTGTTCAGCTGCTTAAAACTTGAAAACGACTGGAACAAATTGTATACTTCCTTCTGCAGGTTTTTTTGTGATTGCTACGCAAAGGCTTAGGGAAAAAGAAAAGTTGGAAAATTCTCAACAGGTGGCGCTGTGTACACACATTTGGTTTTTCAGTTCAATTCAATTAGCGTTCAACAAATGGTGATGCAGGCGGTTTGAAAAAGGCTTTTGGGATATTCTTTTTCAACTTTTGTTATTTGCAGGGTGAAATGGGGTAAAAATAAATAAATATCCGATTTAAGAAATTAATTTGTTGTTTGAAAGGTTGCCTTTTAGTGGATGGCCTCAAGAATTTCTGATGGAAAATGAGAATTTATTTATAGGGTTAAATGTGATAAACACGAAAAGTAGCATCTGAGTTCAAAAATTCTTTTTGTGCTTGAAAGGTTACTTACAAAAATTGCTATTTATAGAGTGAAATGGGATAAAAATAAAAAAAGTGTTTTTTTATTATAAACATTCTTTCCGTGTTTGGAAAGTTATATAGATTGGACTTAGAGAATCATGTTTTTAAATATTTAGCCATTCATAACGTGAATTAGTTTAAGACTTTAAGAATTCGTTTACAAAAATTGGCGTAAATATTTATTTATATATTCTCTTGTAACTTTTATGCTAGTTCCTTTATCAGTTTTTCGTTGGTTTTGGAAGAGGTATAAAAGTGTATACCTAATAGTCTGGATTTACACTAGCAAACTTTATAATAAAATTTTTTTTTATTAGAGCTTTGACTATCAGACGTAAAAACCCGAAATTTCACTCAACGATTTCGAGGTACTTTTCGGGACCAGGTCCAAATGTGTAAAGGATCAAATTTCAAGATATTCACGTCAAAGGTTAGAGCGCAGTAAAATTGTTTAAGGACATAAACGTTAAATAGCATCCCTGGAACAACAATAAAATAAAAGAAACAAGACACTTTTCAAAAGGTTTGAAAGTTCCAAATGCCAAGTTTCGTATATGCAGGCACTTGTTTTCAGAAATTTATATTTTCTGATGCAACAGATAAGAAAGTACACTCTCCTCTTTTTTGGGGAGACAAAATGACGCAAATCATCATGCAAACAATTTGGTACCAAGTGCAGAGATTCCAATGAAAAAGGCCAACTATCAGTCGCTTAAAAAACAATTTCTAACAATTTCCAGTTCTTAAGTTAAACTTCATGCAAAATTAAATGATTGGAATTCATATCGCATAACTTGAATCTGATGGATTTTTGAACTTTCCACTTTCAAAGCTCAGGTTTCAAGAATAAAAAAAAGTGAAAGTATTGAAATCAGGACTTTGCGGGGAATTTTGCCGAATCCCACAGGGTCACAGTAGTTCAGTGGCTTATGTTTTCTTTGACGAAGAATTGCTATCAAAATGCTAGAAACGAAGAAACTAAAATACCTACATATTCTGAAAAGGTTTCATTCATTTGGACAGATTCTGTAAATAAACATTTTAATGTAGACTTCTAACGAAAAATGGAAAATATAAAGTTAAGTAAGAGCAGCTCTTATAAAAAAGATGACTTTTAAACCGAATTTTCAATTATTATTTTTTCCATGTGATTTATGGTTTTAAGGAGGAATATATTTTTTGAACCCCTTCCACATTTTTGTATCTGTCATCGTCGATAAGTTGAAAGAAACCTATTAACTGTTTTCACACATTACTCGTATTGTCAGCTAAGACAAACGAAAAAAAAAAACTCAAGCCATTTCGACTTATTTCAAAGTTTCTTTCCAAGTTATTAAATTCTTAAGCATGTGGTCAGTTAATACTGTAGTTTGATATACCTAGGTATTATAATTTTCGTATGTCAAGTACTTAAGATCACAGCTTAAAAGCTTTTCACATCTTTGAATCGTTGGTTCCTTTTTGAACATCTAAACAAAAAAAAAAAAAACATTAAGATATCATGTTACCTTTAAGTATCTATACTTAAATAGCTTCTTGCAAACTGATTTTTTATGTCTAGACTTCTCCTTGTTTTGCACTTTATTAGCCTAACTTTGGGAATGAAAGATGAAAAATAAGCGGATAAGATAGCTACTTAGAGGCATTGAACTTGCTGGCGCTATCATTCCTTATTATTCTATCGTCAATCAAGTGAAAAGTTAAACCTTTTAACTTTGAAATGAATACACATTTCATGTGTTTATAGAATTCCTAAAATCTCCTTTGTCCATAGGGTTCCCTCTCCCTTGCCAATAAACACGTAGAGCGTTAATAGTCTAAGAGCTGACAGAAAATTTTAGGTGTGGAAGTGTAACCCAAATGTGAATACGAGGGTTTGTAGGTTCATTCGTCCTGATACCCAAAACAAAAGTCTAACAGGTTTTTTTTTTGCGCCTGTGGGGGGTTTGAAAAAAGCAATTTTTTTCAGGAGCATTATTAATTCAAGATAAAGGGTTTTCCAATAAGAGGTGTTATTTTGAATAGCCCGCTATTTCGGTAGCTCTCACTTTTGAAGCTGTCATTTTGTGAAATTTGACAAGTAGAAACTACGCCATTAATAAAAATGGAACGATACACGCTTCAACAACGCATTGAAATTATTAAAATTCACTATAAAAATGGTGAAAATTTGGCAGAGACGTTTCGTAAAACTAAAACATTTTTGGGTCGTCGTGAAGCACCTTGTCGGACCGCAATACAGAAATTGGTGGACAAATTCGAGCTGTTGGGACAAGTTAGTGATGTGAAGAATAAAACCCGTGCACGTCGCTCAAGAACAACTGAGAATATTGCTGTTGTAGCCCAAAGTGTTGAAGAAAACCCAGGTTTGTCCATTCCTCGTCGTTCTTTGGAATTAGGCATTCCACAAACGTCATTACACCGTATTTTGCATAAAGACTTGAGTCTTAAGGCTTATAAAGTTCAGTTAACACAAGAACTCAAGCCGGCTGATCATCAACAACGTCGTGTCTTTGCTGATTGGGTCCTTGAATTGCATGAAAATGATCCGGAATTTCATCGAAAAATCATCTTGACTGATGAGACCCATTTCCACCTCGGAGGCTACGTCAACAAGCAAAACTGTCACATCTGGGGCTCGGAAAACCCAAGAGTAATTGTTGAAAAGCCTCTCCATCCTCAACGCGTGACTGTTTGGTGCGGTTTATGGTCCGGCGGGGTCATTGGACCTTACTTTTTCGAAAATGACGCTGGAGCAACAGTTACGGTCAATGGATTGCGCTATCGAGAGATGATTAATGATTTTTTATGGCCGGAATTGGATGGTATTGATCTGCACAACGTTTACTTTCAACAAAACGGCGCTACGTGCCACACAAGCAATGAAACCATCGATCTTTTACGGGAAAAGTTTCCGGACCGTGTTATCTCTCGAAGAGGTGATCACAATTGGCCACCGAGATCTTTTGATTTAACACCTTGCGACTTCTTCCTTTGGGGTCACGTGAAAGATAAGGTCTACCCCAACAGCCCAGCGTCGATTCAAGACCTCAAAGATGGAATTCGTGAGGCTATCGAGGACATAGGGCAGCCACTTTGCGATTTGGTTATGGAAAATTTCATGAAAAGGATATGGTCCTGTAAGCGTGGTCGTGGCGGCCATTTGGCTGATGTTGTGTTCCATTATTAACGGCATACCTTCCTCTTTATAATAAAATAAACATCTGATCATTTATCTCAAAAAATGCCATTTTTCTTTGAATATCAAAATAACACCTCTTATTTATAATCTTCTAAGTGAAATATATAACTATATATGAGCTTTTTTGGAGACTTTTTTGTTGTTGATTTTGTTGCTTTGCATTAAATCTCCAAACAAAACCAGTTCTTGTCATGATATAATGTCTGTCATCAGAATCCCGTTCTAGCCAGTTAATTAGTTTTTTTTTTTAATTCAAACTAAACCAACTAAAGTTTTAACACGTCAACACAATTTGGCTGTTGTTAATTCGGTTTCTTTTTGCTTTTCCAATTTTTTTTAATTAATTTTAATATCGCACTGTATTTATTGGTATTTTGCTATTTACTTTGTTAAATGACAAACAAAAAACATTTTTTTGAATTTTTCCCCAAAATCCACTATTGACGACTAAGTTTTATCTAAAAAATTAGTAAAAAAAAGTAATTTTCCAAAAAGAAATAAGACACAAGAAGTTTTTAATCGAAATTGAATGAATTGTTATTTTATTAGTTCATATGACCTAGTGTAAGGCTGATTTGTATATTGGACCCATTATTTGAAATTATTTATTAAATTTGTGGAACGTATTTTATGTAAATTTAATAAATATATATTTGTATCAAAATTTAAGAACTAGCTGCTTGTACTTCCATACATCCACTGATGCTGGTTTAAAAATCGTCAAACCTGATTTCAATTCTGAACAGAAGTTCCAAGGTTCCAAGGAAAATAATTAAATATAAAATTTACACAGCGCAATCAAATAAAACGGTTAAATGTAATGAATGAGAGTTGGTAAAGAAGACTCAGTGGACTTTTAAGTTTCATGCAAACCGTTGATTTATCTTAGTTCACACCCAGATTTTTATAGAAAACTTTCTAAAAAGTAACATATTTTCACTCAAATCATTTTGAATTTAAAGGTCTAATGATAAAATACAAAAAAAAAAAAACAAAATAAATAAGAAACTTTGTTAAGGTTCTTTAAATTAAAGCTTGTGTATCCGTATTCAATTGATAAAGTTGAAACTTGGGGGAGGTGGTGGAGTCAAAGACAATCTTATTTGACTCTAGTCCTCGCACACAGACAATTTCGGAAGTAATTTCAACGCTTCACAGAAAGAACACATGCCAAGGGGCTCTAACCTCCAACAATCTTGTGAATTGAATGTTAAGAGTTCCATTGTGTTGTGAAAGCAAAGACTTTCTCATTCATTCAAAACATTAACAAACCATCAAAGGCATTAAGAACCACAGCCTTTTTTGTTGTTGCGTTTGAATTCCAACTTTATACAAAAATTAATTTTATTTAAAACAATAAAACTGCATGAAAGTCTGCTACTTTTCTTGTTTTTATAATCTTCAATGGAAATACGTAAATGTACGTGCTTCAATGACTTTGGTGAAAGATCCAAGAAAATACTTAAAATAAAACCGAAATTCATTAAAATTATTCACCATACCTGACTGCCTGACTTGCATGAATAAAAAAGAGATTTTCATTCCCTCTTTCTAAAAAAACATTAGGGCGGTCCTGATATTCAGATTTTTGTTTTAATTTGTATCCTTCCAAGGGCCTAAAGGGTTCGAAATAAGCTAACAAACATTTTCACTATGGTTTAACCCTCTTTCTTATTAGATATCTAATACTAACCCTCGTCATAAACCTTTTACAATGGTTTTAATTGAAATTTTGGTTAAAGTGTAAAAGTTGATGCAAATTCTTCAAACTAAAAAGTTTTTTGTAAACAAAAATTGTTTAGTTAAAAAAAAAAACAACAAGTAAAATGATATTCTTTGTTTTTATTTAACCAGGTAAAATTTTTTATTGAAAATGAAAACAATCATTTAAAACATTCTCAAAATAAGGACCACCCTTATAGCAATGCTTATAAAAATAAATGAGGGAAACTTAAATACATTTTTTTTTTTTCAAAGAATGAGGTTAAGGTGATAGATATCCTTAATGGTTTGACATTTTTGTGAACTTGAAGTTTGAGAAGAAGAAAAGTTATAAAGAGGCTCTGGCTGACTAACTTCAAAGTAAAAATTTTAAGAAATTTATTAGTTATATCGATTTTTGTGTTTTTTTTTTTGTCTTGATGGTGTTTTTGGAGAGGTATGATTTTTTTTTTGAAAATAATAAGACGCAATCAGGTATATAATTTATTGATAGAGTTACTCAGATATTATGACAAAGTTTAAACTTTAGAAATTGTGGAAAGAAGTGAGAAAAATTTGTTGGAAACAAACGATATTGTTGTCACAAAAAATTGTCTTAAATATTTGTTTTGTATTTATGAAAAGCCAGTTTTAAGGAAAACAGAATACAAATTCCGGTTTTTTGATAACAAATTTCAAAATTTTTTCACAGAAACAAAACTAAATTTCAGAAAATTATCATTCAAATAAATTTTAAATGTATTTACCATGTTTTTAGGACGGATTAAAATACTTTCACTTATCCCCATACATTTAAAACGAAAAACTAGGGGCATATGCGATAGATACAAGTAATGTATGGGAATAAGAGACATTTTTAAATTTTTACTCCGTTTTAAAAACGTGGTAGGTATATTTGTAAGAAGTTTTCCCATAAAGGTGGGCTGCTTATGTTGAAATGGAATAAAACAAGCTGTGCGTAAGGTATTAACGAAATCCTT
Source organism: Leucozona laternaria (assembly GCA_932273885.2). NCBI lineage: Eukaryota > Metazoa > Arthropoda > Insecta > Diptera > Syrphidae > Leucozona > Leucozona laternaria. The sequence continues at coordinate 11,127,732 of OW026368.1, forward strand.
ATTTGAAAGGTCAATAGATGCCACATTATGTGAGAAATATGTCCGAAAATTCTTTTTTTTTTCTACCTACCCAGATTTTTTTCTGAGTTAAATATGTGAACAAGAGCAAACACACGGAGCTGAAGTTATATACTTTTCAAATTGCCCGGCAAATGATAGTTATTTATGACGCAGAAGTTGCAATCGTCAAATATGCAATCTTCCTGCTTCCACACATGTCTTTTGATGAATGTCAAATCATGTTTTTTGCAAGGGCATTTAACGTTTTCGAACCAAAGCAATCTCTAGAACCACCATATGTCTGTCTCTTTCGACCCCTACATTTTTTTTTGCATGGCAGATGATCTTTTCAAACTTGTGACTTAAGAAAACTCCATTATCGAACACAATGCTAATGCAGTAAAATTTGTATTTGCGTTTTCAAACAGAAGACTTTTGCAGTTTGCGTTGAAGAACATTCTGCAAATGTATTTTTGTTGCAGGTGACGTTTTCGAAAACCGACTTTTTCTTGATTACTTATTATATTTCTTATATACAAAAAAAAAAAAATAGAACGTGGGTAATTTAAAAAAAAAACATATCTTGCAAAAAACTACGATCACTCATGGTCTTAGCATTTTGTTTGTACTTGTTAACAGCATTGTACCATTCCAACGGTTTTTATGATTTTTTGTTAGCGTTAACGGGCAGCGTATAATGATCTTAAGCTTAAAGATCCGTCAAATATTTTTTAAGTCAAGAATTTCGAAGTGAAACCAAATTGATTGATATTTTTTTTATTAAATTCATTTTTGTGTGTAAAAATTGTATTAATGCTTCTCTACCGGCTTTTCTTTTGAATTTAAATTTGTCTATGTACATCATATAGTTTTTCAAAATTCTGAAAATTTTTTTCATCAACTTTTGATTTTACAAAAACCACAAAAGAAACTATTTTCTTTAACACATCACATCATACTTAAATATGAAGACAATTTGAGACCTCAAAAATTTTATTATAGGTATACAATAGTCCCTCGATAATGTGAATTTCTCTTAAATGTGAACCGCCAAAACTTTACATTATCATCTCTATAATTTGAACTTCCAAAATTTTCGCACTCTAAAATGTGAATTTCTTTGGAAAAAAGCTTTTAAAAATCTTTTTTTTATCTTATGTGTTTTGCGTGTAAAATTAGTGACTAAATAACTGTTATTTTTCTAGATATAATTCATGGTTTTTAATGCAACTGCCAGTTGGGTAGGTATGATGTTTTGTCATCATTAATTAATACTATTTTATTTTTATTTTTTCTTAACTTAATAAATGTTGAAACTGAGCTTTAGGAAATTATTTTGTCTTTTTATAAATGAATACGAAAGTTGTTTCAATAAGTTTATAAGAGTTGAAAAAATTTCCAGTTATGTGAATCCCTCTAAAATCCGAACACGCCTTGTTTTAATTAGTTCACTACTTTATCAACATTTTGCTCAATACTTCTCCTTGATTTTAATCAAAATTTTAAAGTTATGGTCTTTCGAAGGGAACCACAAAGGGATTTTTTTCCTCTTAAAATTGTCATTGGAAAATGCCCAATTATATAATTTTGTATGTAATTTCGACTGGTTTTTTTGTTTGAGGTACCATCTCAAAACCTGCATTTAGAAGCTTCCCATCGAAAAATACTTGAAAGTGATTGAACATTATCTTACAACTAAAGTATAGATAACTAAGAATGTTAAAAACTATTGTTCATAATTTTGCACGATTTAGTATGAAGTTGAAGCATTTTTAATATGAAGCTAGGTTTAAAAGAAGATTTTCCAAATTTGAAACGAATAAGTACCTTACTATTTTTTTTAACATTTTCTTAAAGTTAAAATCACCAAATGTCTGTTTTATCTTTTTAGTACAGAGTTAAATATAATATTTCACTTTGACAGTTACAAATTTGGTACTAGTTTTTTTTTTTAAACAAAGAACATTTTATAAAAGAACTTTAAAGTTACAAAATGTTAAAGTAGCATCATGCCAATACCTTATTATTAGGTTTTTTGAAATGTTACGCCCATAACATACACCTTGAACTCAAAATCAAGTAGATACATTTGGTCATTTTAATTTGCTTTTATGGTGATAAAAGTGAAGCTTCTTAATAAATTTATCTTTAGAGCTTTTTTTTTTTATTACATTGGGGCCTTATAAATGGGGAAAATGACGACTATGAAAATCAACCCTTATTCTGTGGTCCTATCAAAATTGCTTGTTTTTTTTTTTTTTTTTAGTTTGTCAATGCCCATTTTTATATGTAATTTTTCGAACAAAAGTAAAAGTTTTTGATGTAGGTATGTACATACATATATGTACAAATGTATAAAATACAAAGCTCCAAGAAACATATTTCATTTCATATCATATTTTTTTTTATAATTTACGGTTATTATTTTAACATGTTTAAATATAAATTCAAGTTAATTCAAACTTAATTAAAAAGTTTTAAAAGTAATTGTATAATTGTTTCTCTCTGCTAATTATATATGACATACATTCAATTTATTAATGAACAATAAATTATCATCGAGATGATAAAAACAATAATTTTGTGTTTTTTTATTGACATCATTATCATTAAATCATAATTTGATATTTTTTTATTCAATTTTATCTTTGGTATACCTGAACTGAATTATTACAGCTGAAATACATAAATATTATGAAGGTTATATTTTTAAATGCGGTTTGAGGGTTACTCAGTATTTCTGTAATTAAAATAAATGTGGGTAAATGATTTTATTTGGAATTTTAATTTAAAAAAAAAAAGAAAACATTATAGTAATGATTTCGACATTATTATTTCCTCTTGGATTTCACAAAGTGTGGAGGGAAAAATTAAACTAAAAGTCATCTATATTTTATGGATTTCGATTTCATGGGAAGTTCATGGGGGATAGAACGAATAGAATTTATTGATTCAAAATAGCTTTTAACGGCCTTAAGTCCATAAAAATTGGCGTTTCGTCCCGGCGATCTCACTTGAACTCATCAGTTGACTAGTGAGAGCCTTGTCAATACGCAATTTTTATTAAGTTCAGTTCAACTTACATGAATTTTTTGCCAAAAATCCAATGTGAACTATATCCAACAAGATTAAAATTCTTAACCATTAAGCTGGAAATTTTTGCCCAGGGCCAGGCTTTGTTTTTATATGAAGGTTTTATGTTGGAGACAGTTAATTTTTTAATCTCATAGCAGTCAATCACACACAGCACACAGAGCCAATATTCTGGGTGAGTGATGATAATTTGCCACTCACAACCTGACACCACAATTCCTTCTTTATAAACCTTACACAAATTGGCATAGTCATTGCAACAAAAACTGATCTTTATAGTTATGAGCTTAGACCAATTATTTTTAGGACCTTTTTATTTTATTTTCATTGAAAATCATTTCATCCTATTCGTTCACTCACTTTTTCATTACTAACATGTATAGCTACTTTAAATTGATTAGGTTTATTTTCTCTTCGGGTGCCTTACACCACCGTGCCACTCAATCCACAGCATCACTACTTTCCTGTAGATTTTGATTACTTAAGAAAATGCTACTTTACTCATTGTGAATTGGTTGTAGTCAATAATTCTACGAGAATCCACACAAAACGACCTCAACAAGCTTTCGAAAACCACACTCAATCTTAATTTAATTTTAATAAATTATTTTTCAATTCCATTAAATAAACAAGAAGAACACGCATGGAGATAAATGCATCCAATTCACTTTGGTCCTTTATTTTCACCTTTACAACTGCAATCTCTCTCGTTTTCAGTGGAAACCATTAAGATAGTTAATTCAACACTTAAACCAAAGCTCGCTCAATCATCGTCCAAAAAAGAATATCTCAATTAATTCCTTCTTTATGTGTTGAGTATTGAGTTGCAGCTTGTTAATATCTGAAAGCAAATTGTGGCGATTTCCTGTTTCTCGTAGTATTTGCAAAAACACACACCCCACTCGTATTCCATTGAGCTCTTGGCAGCAGATGCTGTGATGCAGTTTTGCTTTTCAGCATCAGGACGACGCTATTCTGCACACATACATATGTGCCACATTGTTCCCGTCTGCTGCAGTTCGTTTGCATGCAACAATGAAGCTTGTTTTGACGGAAATATTATTGTTAACAGAAAATCACAACAAATTCTGTGGGTGGCACCGCCCGCCGCCGCTGCACCGCCAAAGAGATAAAAACATTAAACAGACAATCAACTGACAGAATGTTACGTATACGCCCGAGTGTACCGGAATCGCTAGCTGCAAGGGAACATGCTCTGTCTGGTATTTTTTTTTTTGGCTAAATTTCTGTTACGATAAAATAAGTTTATTGTTTTTTGTTCCAGCCGCCAGGCATCTTTTCATTATATTTTAAGTGAATAGAAACTTTTAAGGGGAAAAATAAATTTGACGGAAGAAAAATGCATTAGGTAAAAAGGGTTCCATTAGTCGTGGTTTCATTTTCTTTCACATTTAATTTTTCATAAAACTATTTAGGGCATCTTTGGATACAGACAGAAGAAAACAAAAAGAAAAAGAAAAATGAGGTGAATACTTGAAACCAAGAAGAAAAAAAATAATTACATTTTCAATGATCATTTGCAGGCATTTTTCCTTGCGAACATTATTTTTCAAGCATGCGGAATAAAATTGACTGGCATTAAAATATGTTAAGCAAAATAAAAATAAAACACCACTCATGCGATGGAATGAAGTTGATGAGTCCTATTTTGCAATTCAGATGAAATGTTATTACGGAATTGTAAATAATGAAATGAATTAAATTTTTCTGCGCATTGCGTTGGTGAGTAGAGGAGTAGAGGAAAATATGATACTTGGCGACAGTTTTTAATCAAATTTATGAAAATTTATCTTCGAAGGTTAGTTTTTTTTTTGAAATGGTCATGTTAGGGTAATTGAAAAATCTGTCCTAAACTTTATTTGTGTACATTTTTTATTTTCTTAACGAATACTGTGAATACTAATCAGACAAGGGCGTATCCACAGTTTCAATCAGGGGGGGGGGGGGGGGGGGTGGAACTTATATAAGATATCGGTGGATTCAAAGAATCTAAGGTTAATCCAGGTGATGATATTCTGACAATCAAGCAAGAGGTTTAAAATCAATTACAAAAAAACGAATTAATTTTACTTATTAAACGATGCAGTGAAATTTAAGTCCTCGGGAAATAAGTCCACTTAATTGAAATGGACTTAGTTCTCGTGAAAGGTTTTTGTTGTATTTAATTTTTTTTCAACCTGCTCTTGGAAAATTTCCTAAGATAAAATTCAGTTTTTGTAAGACAACTGCGTTTTAGGATTTTTACAAAAAATACAAATTGTAATGCTTTTGTATAGATAACAAAAAGCGACATTAGTATTGAAATCCAATTTGTTTAGTCGTAAGAAAGACAATGTAGAAAGAAAAAAAATTCAATATCTTAATGATTATAGTTTTTTTATAATTAAGATTGTGTAATTTCTCAACGAACAACTTTTGGGAATTAATCTCACTTGTTAAGAGTTAATTCTTTTATGTTTGTTGTTTATGATAATTAATGGGCACAATAATCTAAAGGTGAAACCTTGCAACGCTATAGAGCCAGAGGATCTTGATGTGGACGATTTTTGGTTCCAACAAGATGGCGCTACATGTCATACAGCCAACGAAACAATCAATTTATTGAAGGAAACTTTTGGTGAGCGCATTATCTCACGTCGTGGGCCTGTGGCGTGGCCTCCAAGATCGTGCGATTTAACACCGCTGGACTATTTTTTGTGGGGTATTGTGAAGTCGCTTGTCTACGCAGATAAGCCCGAGACGATTGACGCCTTGGAAGAGAATGTTCGGCCCCAATTGTTGCAAAAAGTGGTCGAAGGTTGGGCCTCTCGGCTGGAATTTATTCGAGCCAGCCGTGGTGACCACTTGCCCGAAATCATTTTTAACACATAATGGCAAACCCTTATCTTTATAATAAAGCTGAATTCTTGGCCGTAAAATTAAATTATATGTGTTTTATTTCTTCTTGAAAACTACATGTCTAAAAAAAAACCACCCTTTACATGACTGAGCTCGAATTTCAAGCAGTAACTGACCATTTACTGAGCTAGTTGTGAAAATTTTGTTGCTAAACATTGTAATCGGTCGCCTGAAAACAGAACTTTGTTGCTCAAGATACAATGCAAACAAAATAGAGCATTTTTGAAAGCAGAATGACGTCGTTCTGTCATTCAGAAATCTTGCTTGTTGGCCACTGACTACGATCACATAAGTTTCAATTTTTTTTCTATTGCTTAGGATTCTCACAAACTACAGCAGCTACTCTAGATTTTATTGTTAATTTTTAATTTAAATAAATTATAAAAAATTCTATAAAATACTAGTGGGCTAAAAATATTTCGATTTTTGATATATGAATTTTTTTTTTTTCAAAATGGATGATTTACAATTTTTTTGCGTTGAAAATTTGTATTGATTATAAATTAAATTGAAAAGATTTGTTCACTCATCATCGTATAGCTATGCAGAATTTACAACCATAAACACGTAATATACAATTATTTGCAGAGTGCATCAATGTTGTGTATTTGTTGCTGCTTTTCCGGTATCGACAGCAACACAAGAGCACTCAGAAAGACAAAATCAACAATTAATTGGATAAATCATGGGGATTTAAGAAAAACCTATTCTATTCTTCACATTCGTACTCTGATTTATAGGAAGAACTTAGAATTTTTAAAACACTCAAACCCAAACACTGCGAAAAAGTCTTGAACGCCTTAAAATAATTGTTTGAAAAAAGTTTAAAAAGAAGATAACAGTTCGTTGGTCACATTCCAATACGATTTGTGCAAGTTTTAAAATAAAATTTTTAATTAATAATGATTTCGACGGCACTGATAATACAATGGAGTGCATCTTGAATGGGTTTGCAGTAATCCGGAATGGAACTTGAAATATCGATATTGCAGACTTAGGACTTGGGCTGATTCGAGAGTTAACAGTAACACACGTGTATGTAGGTATATTACAAAAACTCGAATACCTACAAGACAAACATTTCTTGAATTTTTAGAGTTTCTTATATCCGTGTTCTATTGTATAGAACAACATTTAATCAAAATGAAAGAGCTGTGGTATGGATGATTTAGCCCTGTAGGTATTCATTTGTTTATCAGTTGGGTAAACTAGCGGTTCGCCCATAGTTTATTTCTGAATCGCGTAAACCTAGGTAATTAGTACCTTTTAAGTATGCGAGAAAAATATTGTGTCACGAATGTTTGGAGGTTTAGATTTTTTAAGATTTGAATTTGATGATTTTCTAACCAGACTAGAAAGTTCGTTCTCAAAAATAGCTCACAATTTTGAGCATCCTAAAAGAGATCGTAGCAAATAATTAAAAATGATTTCTCACAAAAAATGGATACAATTTATCATAAGACACACCTGGCCTGATCCCAGCGTATTCAAACTACTATCAATTAACTATGTACATCTGGACCAAAATGTGTCTCTTGTTGGATATTGATTAAAGCGGCTTCTCGATTCTGGTTAGAAAAATAAATGCGGTTGTTGTGGCTTGATGTGAGGGAGCTAGGGTGGTCATGAACCCACTGTTTCATATTCAACCACTTCTATATTCTTCTTTATTACATCGCAAAAGTGACAATGCACTCAAAAATACTATAGGCATAGAACATTGTGATAGATTTGCAGTCAACTTAATCAAATAGCAATCGTTGTGTATCGGAAGTTCGTTTATTTATTTAGCAATAGAATAAAATTGTGTTAATTATTAATTTTTGTTACCGTGGTTCTTTGTTTGGATTTTTAAGTTCATCAAAACATCGTCCATGTACTCCCCCCCCCCACACACACACCTGATTCAAAGTCAAGATCCACACACTTGTAACAGATCTCCAGGTTGACATAGTCCATGCAATATCGATACTTCTTCTTCTGATTAAAATACAATGGCGCAAAATTTTAAACAAGCTGATGTTAAGGTTTAAGCATGATACTAGTTTAGCTCTTTACTAAAATCTTCTTTGTTTTAAACACTTTTCAACTAGTATCATACTAAACCTATTTTCTTAGGAAACTCAAGCTGAACGCGTCTAAAACAGTGACATTTCTTGCAAAAAAGTAAGCAAACGTACCTTTTTAAAGTTTTTCTATGTCAAAGTGACATATGGATTTATTAATACGTTAAAAACGATAAAATAGAAATCTGGCGATTTTAACTTTGGTAAAATGTTAAGAGATAGTCTCATATGTTAAACTAGTTTAAAATTAGCAAAATCCTCTTTGTAACCTAGTACCATATTAAAAAGGATTTAACACTTTACTAAATCGTCTGCTGTACAGGACCATGGTCCTGCCAGTACTCACATATGGATCCGAGACTTGGGTGCTTAGCAAAAGGCACTCCGACCTCTTAGCCGCGTTCGAGAGAAAAGTCTTAAGGAGAATTTTTGGCCCCATATGTGAGGAAGGACGATTCCGGAGACGGTACAATCATGAATTGTACGTAATCTACCTTGAAGCAGATATCGTGACAAAAATTAAGCTCGGTAGACTCCAGTGGGCAGGGCACCTAGCTCGCATGAGCGAAGAGGAACCTGCTCGGAAAGTTCTTTGTGGTGCATTCTATGGTAGACGACAGCGTGGTTGACCATGCTTGCGCTGGAGAGATGGCGTAGACCAGGACGCCCGGAGCCTTGGGGTGCGCAACTGGATGGCGGCGGCTCGAGACCGGGATGGGTGGAGAGACTTGTTGAAGGAGGCCAGGACCGGACCCCGGTTGTCGAGCCGACGATGATGATGATGATAAATCGTCTAAAATCTTGCGCCAATGTGTTTACCCTAAGATTCAACCCATCATCTCGATCTTATAAAAATTAGTCAACCATCATGCTAACAAAACTTGAGTGTTCCTAGTTAAATTAATATTAAAAAAAGAAAAAATCAATGCATATCACACCCTTAAGACCCTATATTACAATCCCAATAAACCCTTAATTTATTGTGCCATATAATTTCCATAAACTTTATTCTTAGTAAAAAAGGAACAGATACAGCCACCTCTCTCGGTAACAAATCGACAAAAAATTCAAATTCCTCCGTGTCGAGTACATTTTTATTTCAACAGACAAGAAGAACGAACAATAATAATTCAGGTGGTGTTTTTGTTTTCTGCTCATTTCTGAAGCACCACAAAAACAGGACACAAAACCTTGCTCCAACACAACCACGAATAGATTGCTGTGTAATTTTAAACTTTAACACCATAATTTATCACTGTCACCCATGCCTGCTGGACTCACTAGACCCGACACTCGACATCGGGTAACATTTTAGCTAATAGACCTTCTCTTCCGGGCAGAGTCCATTATTATTATATCCAAACGCCTCTGGCTTGAACGTACGAATGATCATACCTTGAAACAGGTGGGTGTTCAATTCTTTTTTTTTTTTAAATATTTTTTCTTGTACCTAGTTAGAGCCAAAGTTAGCTCCAAACAGTTATGCTCAACACACAAAGAATACAATAACTGGAGATCCTTACCAAGGATGTACGTAGGTAGCTAGTTTATTTGTTTTTAATTTTAAATCAGCATAACCCACTTTACAGTTGTTGTTTTTACATTATATATTTTTGTATCCAAGAAATGAGTTATGTAAGAATGTATTTGCATTCAGACAAAATATTGAAAATATTGTTATCCTTTTTTTTTTAATTTATAAACTTATTCGTTGCATCTTTCCTATAGGCGAGGGAGAGATATGAGATGGCGAAAGTCCTTCACAAGCACTTAGTTTAATTTGTTTACACACACTGATTTTTTTTTCGCTCCAACAAAACGCTGAATTTCAATTTCAAAAACAAAACAATGAAAAGGATTTTTTTTTTTGTGAATATCCTTGTTTGATTTTGATTTTCTTCAAAATAATTATATTATTCCACTTGACATTTCAATTACCGTAAGACAGGACACGGACATTATGCATTTAATATTTATGATGAATTCGTATCTAGCAAGATTTTAATTATTTTTCTTTCCTTTGTTTTTGGTTGGTATCTGCCACAATCAAAATAAAAAGATAAAGCACGATTGTTTCACAGATGCACACAGGACTTTCTTGCGGTGGTTATATGGGTGTAGGGATACGCTGGTATACGGATGTGTTTGTATGTGTGGGGTATCTATAGTGATTAAAAATTAATTTGTGCCGTGGACACGGACACGGACACGAACACGGACACACAACAAAACACTATTTTGATGGATTTGCCCGAACGAGTTCTTTGGCTTGCATTGAAATGCAATTCGCCGCGTTTTTTTTCTGTTTGCGCCAGGAGCGAGGATAACTTTGCTTTACTCCAATTTTAAATATAGGTAAATCCTTTTTTTTCCACTGGTGACGTGATAATGTACACATAAATGACGTCATGCACATCCCTTTTTCAATGGGTATAATGAAAACTACACCCACTTCGCGCTCATCGCCAAACCGAATTCGACATTCGAGGACGTATGAACGAACAAACCTTCGCAGTACGTATATAGCAGTTGAGTTGAGAGTTGAAGAAAATGACAGCTGAAGGAAGAACAAGCAGTGTCAATGGGTGTATGTGTGCTGTGTGTGTTCGTGTGTGCAGCAAAGACAAGAAATTCTATTGCGAAGGAAATTGGCATAAATAATTTATCCTGGAAGAGTATTTTTAGTTTTGCGTAATTTAATCATATTCGCCCGATTAAATAAATGAATGGATGTTTATATCCTTTTTGGCAAGGGAAACATTTTTATATTTTATTTTCATAAATAGATAAATCAAAAAAGAAGTGGAAAACCGTCGTTAATAGGAAAATAAGCCCGACGATACACCGTACGACGAAGAAGACAGACGAGACGATGATGGTGGTGACGAATTTTCCACCCTCACTGACCGTTATAATCTGAGGCATGAAACTATGCTGTTCGCCAAGTTTGGTTGCAAAAATCAACTGTTTTGCTATGCCTGTTTCTGTGTGTGGTGAGGAGAGAAAACGGCTTATTTTCCGAGAGAGAGAGAGAGAGAGAGAGAGAGATAACGAGGCTGAACAAAAAAGACAACGAATGAGAGTAAATATTTCTACAGTGAAAAGGGTATATCATCTACACACAGATACACAATTAGATTGTTTGTGAGTGGTAGAAAGGTGAAAGCTTTATATATTTTATGTTAGAAATGTTTATGGTTGTGTGTTGAGGCTTGTGTTGTTATCTGGTTGAATAGTGTTGTCGATTGCCCGTGAATTTAACGGTCACTGACAGTGGTGGATATTTTTTTCTTTTTGAAATTATAGCTTATGACCAGCAGGTAGCAGACATATTATCAGTTATCACCCTCTGAGTTCTGAAACGTGAGATATCAAATATGTGAAGACTGAAGAAGAAGAACTTATTAAGAAAGAAGAAGTTCGATGAACTTTTAATACCTACCAAATGCTATTTCAGATTATTATTTTTCCATTAGCTAATTAGAGGATGTATTTTATTTAAGAAATGGGTATGAAAAATATTTGTAAATCATAATCGCTGAAAAATATTAATTTGTAAGTTTTTTTTTTTGAAGGAAAATCGTTGGAGACAATTTTGATCTTTTTTTACAGTTGTAAACGTTGTAAATATTTGTTTACAAAATAAAATAACAGCAAAGTATAAATTAATTAATTGGCGCCCAATGTGAGACCTTTTTCAATAGGAAAATGTTTGTTTTAACAATTCAATATTCAAAGAAATTATATTTCGTGGATTGAGTTGAATTAAGTTGGTATACAAAATGCGCTCTTCAAATATTTTAATATAGGTACAAATCTTTGGAGGGTTAGAGAAATAAAATAAATACACCAATGACTGAGTCATAGGTAAGGTAGGTAAAAATGGCGGCCCAGAGAAAACTAGCTCCGCGGGCCCAATTAGCGCCGGAGGGCGCTGTTTTGATACCATAAACTCGTAATGACCTGTGGGTTCAAAGTGGTTTTATTGGAGGGGTTTGCGGTTATATTCCCTTACGGGTCTGAAAGTAGACACCCTTTTTCACCCAGACACCCGTGCTGTCTAAGGAGTCTACCAGATACGTTAAAGAAGTTTAGTCAAAGTTAAACTTAGAACCACTTCGTTGCGTTGAGGAAAGCTATCAAATCTTTGATCTTTATCTCAGAAAGTAAACGAACGAACGGTTTTCAAGAAAGGCTTTTCCAAATAGTCTTGCTCTTAATTTGGCCAGAGCAGGGCATTTACAGAGGAAGTGGACTACTGTTTCCTTCTCTTGATGGTCCCCACAACTACGCGGCAAAAGGTATTGTATGGAATACCTATCTTCGCCGCATGTTCTCCTACTGGCCAGTGACCAGAACATGTCGCAACAAGCCTGGCTATGTCTCGCCTGGGCCTAGCCATTAGGTCAGTTGTCCGGGACTTACTATAGATGGGCCATATCTTCCTAGATATAGCGCAGTTTGTTAAACTTTCCCACCTGCTGTTGGATTCAGTAAGAAAAATTGAGTGTATTTTGCCCTTCACAACTCCAAGTGGAATGTTAACTCTTTCCGCAAGTGAGCTGTGAAGGGCCGTTCCTTGCCTGGGCAGTTCGTCAGCTCGCTCGTTTCCCTCAATGCCACAGTGACCTGGAACCCAGATAAGAGTGACCCTGAGGTTGACATTAAGGCTTGAGAGCTCATCTCGACATTGCTGAACCAATTTAGAAGATGATATAGCTGAATCAATGGCTTTAACAGCTGCCTGACTGTCTGTCAGGATAGCGGTGTTTCGGTTTTGGTTAGGGTTTTGTTTGAGTAACCTGCATGCTTCCCTGATCGCTAGTAATTCAGCTTGAAATACACTTGCAAAGTCAGGTAGCCGAAAGGACCTAGAGATGTTCAAGGATTCGGAGAAGATTCCTGAACCAACACCACACCCCATCTTTGTACCATCAGTAAAAATAGTTGTGTCGAAGTCTCTCGTCACGACGTCATCTTTCCAGTCCTATCTGGATGGAAATAAAACCTTGAAATCCCTACTGAGATCCAGAGCGGGAGTGTATTAGTCGGTCTGCATTGAAAGCATATCAATAGGAATCAAACCTGTGATATTACTATGACCATATGGTTTAGCAAGCCAACAGTTTGACTCCTTAAGTCTAATCGCGCTGCAGGCTACTAAATATTTAATGTGTAAATCAATTGGTAAAAGGTGCAGAAAGACGCTTAAGGCATCCGTCGGGCAGAAGCGTAGGGCTCCTGTGGTGCCAACGCTAGCTGTTCTTTGAATCTTCTTAAGTTTGTTTATGTTATATGCTTTGTTAAGTGCGGGCCACCACATGACTGAGTCAGACGTCCTTGTTCATATAAAATTCAAGTCTTTAATGTGGTTAAGAATTGATATGTGTCTTTGTAAGTCACTAGAAATTAAAATAAAAAATACTGGCAGTATTCTAAAATCTTCAATTTTGAACCTTCACTAGGTCATTCATAGTGATGGAAGATATTTCAACGATTTCTTGAAAACGAAAATGCCTTGAGTCTCGGTCGAGTATGTTTAAAAAAAAAAAACAAAAAAAACAAAAGACGCAGCATTTAATAAAAATATGTATAGATTTCTAAAGATGTAAAAGTAGGCAGCTATAGAGATAAAAATGCCCTGGCAGTGATTCAAAATATATTTTCATATAAAATGCGACACGTGAAGTTGTTTCTTTATTTATCACATTTGTGATGCAGTTGTTTTATTGGCTATAAAACTTGTGGTATTCAATACATAATAAACATAATATGTGTTTTTTTTAATACGCATATACATATGTATACTTATATGTTTATTTTGCATTTAAGTACTAGTTTGACCTTGGACTGTAGTAAGAAAAATGTAGCATTAAATAAGAATGTTGCTTTTTTTTTAAATATGCTCCTATATAAGAATGCAACCAAAGTGGCAAGAAAATTTAGTGGTTTTAGTGTTTCAAACTAAGAAAATGTAAGGAGATTTAAAATTAGAAAAATATTTAGTGGTATCATTCTAAAACCTTAAAATCAGACTGTTTTAAATTTCGTGCCAGTGTTTTCAAAAGTTCTCCAAAATTTAATGATATATCTTGTAATTGCAATAATTTTATTATTTTACCATTTTGTTGTGTCACACAACACCTCCAAACTTCAACCTCCAACCTCCAACATAATTTTTATTTTAGTTACCCATACCGGTGCTAGTACTTATTTCATCTTACTCCCACTTAGTGTTTTTTTTTATTGATTTTTCTGTTTGTCTTTTTGTTCTTGTACTTCTGGTTGTTTTTTGTCTCTTTTTTGTACGTCATTCGCAATGAATAGCATTGATTTTCAAATTACTCAATTACGTTTTTGTATGAATTTTTGTGCTTCTCCGCAATGGTTTTTTTTAAATTCAAATCTGAGTAACTAAAACTATTTCCCACCGCTCCCATCAATCTTGAATCGAACATACCTTTCTAACACTTTATTTTATCAGTTCATTCTCTCATATCTTGACATTCTTTACAGATAGAATTGTTTGATTAAAAATTATTAAAAAAAAGTTATTCAGATATTTTACCTAAATTTTAAAACCTTAGTCTTGAAAATTCAATCACTAAAACTCAAATTTTAAATACAGGCAATTTACCCGTGGCAGTTACTTCGCTGAATTAATTTTATTTGTAGTCTGATATTTTACCTACATTTTGAGACCTCAACCTAAGAGAACGGTTTATTAAAACCGAAGTTATTTGTTATTAAAGCCACGCACCATCGAACTGCCTTCAATTACAAGTTCCACCGAAGCCCAGAAATGTAAAGTTGAGATTAATACCCCAAAAAAATTAGATACAAAATATAAAACTTCGTGAGCATTTTCTTTTAAAATAATCCAAATTTTAACGGAATCTAAACAATTGTACAATTTTCAACACCACCGCTGGGGTATACAACTGGGTGAGTTTGATTTGTATGTTTTCCGCAGTAGGCCTATAATACACGTTGAAAAATCATGCAAAAAGGTAACTCAGTTAGTCTCAGTACTCTAAAATTAATTCGCTGGACTTCGTTAAAATTCCGTCAAAGCTGAATACTGAATTTTGGTGGAGAGCTTTGTTTTAACATCTTAAGCACATATTAAAAAGTATCATAAGTTCCAGTTTTTCAGTGTATGAGTTAACTCCGAGTTAAATCAGAGTTACTTAATCCTGCAAATACCTTAATCCCGAGTTAACTCAAAAGTAGTTTTTCAGTGGAGAATTAAATTTAATTCCTAGTTGTCAAAAACCTATCGGAATTGAAGTGCGACGGTAAAGATGGCGCCACTATGAAAATCACCCTTTCCACAGTGTCGTAACTTGATTTGAATAGATTTTTGGCACGCATCTTTTAGAAATACGTATTCAACTAATACAGACTTGACTCATCAAATTTGTTGAGTTAACTCGTGACATAATTTGACTGAAAAGCATGTTTCAGGAGCTAACTCGGGTTTAATTCCAAAACTAGGATAATCTCGCACTGAATAACTGGGCCCTAATGTCATAATATTTTTTGTGTAGAATTTTATAATCTTAAATTTGTGGCTTATTATTTCTTCCCAAAAATTGATAATTTTGAGCAAATAAAAACCCTAATTTCAACCGTTCTACCCCACAAAATCAAAGGCCCTGTTCCTAATAAAGGCTTCTATTTAAGACATGCTTAAGCCATCAAAATTAAGGTCTTCACCTTAATTCAGCTTTTTAAAGGGTCCGCCATCTAACGTTTTTTCTTTCAACTAGTGCTTATTTCGTGAATGGTAACACTTAGCTCATGTCTGATTTGACAGATAATTAGTTTTATCCTTCCGCTGAACGAATATGGTTGTGTATATGCTTCGCTAATTGGGCCTGCGATCGACTTAGAGAAGATGCCGATTTTGCCGAAAAAAATCATCTTTTCAGATGAAGCTCATTTTGATCTTGGCGGGTAGTAAACAAGCAAAATTGTCGCATTTGGGGCACAGAAAACCCGCACGCATACATTGAAAAGTCGATACAACCAAAACGAGTCACTGTTTGGTGCGGATTTTGGTCCAGAGGCATAATTGGGCCATTTTTCGAAAATGATCAAGGAGTGGCCGTTACAGTCAATGGCGATCGTTGAATGAATTTTTGTTCACAAAAATTGAAGAGGAGGATATTGGCAACATTTGGTTTCAACAGGAAGGCGTGCGCTACGTGCCACATAGCCGAAGCTACACTCGATGTTTTGCGCCATTTTCAAAAAAAAAAAGAAGTTATTTGGCGGACCCTTTAGTAATTTTGTTGAAGTAAAAGTCTTATTTTGCTGTACTTTAAATAGGGCTTCATAAACAAAATTCAAATCCATTGCAAGGGATCAAAGGACAACAAAAAATAAAGGCGCTTAAATCAAAACAAACACCGCTACGCCGCTAAAAGGAAACCTTTTAGGTATAGGTAGTACCTATTATAGGTACCTACCTACCTATATATCTTTCCTATCATTTTTCATATATTTTTGCGTGTATAAGTTGACTGCACCCTTCTTCAATTTCTTACATTTTCCATTATTTTTTCTTCACCTTTACCTTCTGCTTCTTATAATATTGGTGGATTTTTTAAATTAATTTTTTGTAATTTCCCTCACATATTTAAGAATTCAAGTACAACTAAAAGACTATTGCTGGCTCTGTGTTTGGCGGTTAATGTGATAAACTTAAGTAACACAACAGAACACACACGACAGAACATGATATCTTTTTTTTTTGTTTATATCGATGTATCTTATGCAATTCACCATACAAACATATATGTGTTTGTGAAAAAAGCTTAAATGTACTTTTATGATTTTTAGGGTTGCCAGGAAAAGAACATAAAAATTTATTTGTTTAACACATTTAAATTGAAATAATAAACGTGAAATGCAAATGATGAAAAATTGAAGAACGAAGTGCACAAAAATAAACCATACCTATTACAGTTTTAGAACTCGATCGCACGAATTTACTCTTTTGGTTAAAACTTGAATGTAGCTATCAAAATTATAACAAAATCGGTCCATCCATTAATAAGCTAAACATAAATACGTTCAAAACCCTAAAAATAGTCAAACCTCTTTGGTTTAGGCATAACAAGCATGAAGTTTAATCAAAATCATTAAAGCCGTTTGTGAGAAAATTTTAAGAAAAAAACCGAATTCGTTGTATGACAACTACCCATTCTAGATGACCTTAACAATATTCCCGTTTATTGGTTCTATGGAATCACATAAACAACAATTATTAATCAATAAATGTTATGAAATTTTAATTTGTGTCGTTTCAAAAACTCATTCAACTTGATTATCAAAAACTTAACACGGCAGCCCTGAAAGTTCCCGTTTGGCAACATTTTCAACACGTGTTGGGTGAAAATCATATTGCTAACGTAACTGACATTTGGACACTATACTTATTAGATCCGATTATTATTTGAGGGAGGTCTAGGCTTTCGTTTCCTAATAGCTATTGATGTTTGAGAATAGGTAGGTATAGTATGTAGGAGTAGGTATAATATTCTTACTAAAATGTAGACGTTTTCCTCCGAACACGTCTTTAAGAAATAATTACTATGAGCGAATGTATAGCTATTAGGAAGGCAGTGATTTTCTTCAATAAATTTTTATCCTCAGGTTCGCAGAGCGATTGGAGAGGATAATGTCGTTGGGGTGACAGCTATTATCTGGGAAAAGGACAAAGTTTTATTTTTTCCTTTTTGGAAAATATAATTAAATATAATTGAAATGGGACTTTTTTGTTGTTGTTGTTTTCTATGAAAGATGTAATCAAAAATTCTATTTTCCTACAAAAATAATATTTTATATATGTACATAGTTTCATATAAATATGTGTTAGTTTCATATGTGACACTTAACACGTTAAGGCTATTTGATTATGTGGACACATGATATTTATTGTCTAGCTTTATGAAAGTTCAATATTTTTATAAAATAATTTCGGGCAAGTAGCCGCCGCGGCTGGCTCGCATAAATTCCAGCCGAGAGGCCCAATTTTTGACAGTTGAAATTTTTGCTGCTTGCGATGGCGGATGGACTCATTTGGGTCTTTTTCTATATTCTGCTCCACAGCAGCAATAGCGTCTTCGATGCGCACTGTACGGCGGCCGGCGCACAGTGGTTCGGTTTGTATGGGAGCGCGGAAATAAATCGATAAAACCTGTAATATAAATCGAAGAGAAATGAAATTTGGCACACATATGTGGGTTAGGGAAACACACATTTCCTCAAAATTTGGATTTAAAATAACAATTAGAAGATAAGTTATTGAGATTTTTCTAAATTTTGGGGTTTATTGTTCATATATAAAAAATTACAATTTATGTTTTGTAACACTTTTCGCTTTAATATGTTAACATTACAAAAAATACTTATAATACTAATTACATAAATAAATAATTAAATAAATAAACAAATAAATAAATGTATAAATACATAAAAATAAATTACATAGTCATTAAAAAATATTAATTAAATAATTCAAGATCTTCTTCACTCAATGAAAGGGTTTTTTTTTTTGGTTCCGGTCTCAAATGGGTTATAAAGGGATTAGATGATATCATGATCATGTGGAAAACATCCTCATTTGTAGATAGCCGAGAACATTTCCTGGAGTGGTGGGTTCTGTAATATTTGTAGTCCTTATTTCTGCTTTCCTGGGCCTCCTCTGAAAGTGAACCCACTGGCAAAGATGCACTTTGTATTACTTCTGCTCCGTGTAATAAGATTTTATGAACTGTTGCAGGCATGTGATACCAAGGGTATAACGAAATCGCCAATTTAGCTGTCTCTTCAGAAAAAACCTTAAATTTTTCTGTATCAATTGAAAAATTTCAGCAAATTACTTCCAATATGACTGAAAGTCTCGTTATCAACCTTGAATCTATTTTGGTGATCTCTGCAGTCAGAAGCGGATTTTCAAAAAATCTTCGTGATGTATTGCCGTCATTTGTTGTTCCAGTTCCTTGCTTTACAACGTCAACCTTGATACCAACCTTTTCGATGATTTCAGCTTGGATTCGTTTTTTTTCCACTGCTATTAGCACGAGTGTCCTCACATGTTCTCCATGATTTAAAGCTTAAGTTGTAGCCCATATACAGGTAAAACCACAAAAAGCACCTTTTTTTATTTTACCTGTCCCTATTTTTTGCGTAATGTCATACAAAATTTAAGGATTATACCTGATTTCTGCTCATGTTTTATTTAGGTACTTACATATAGTTTAATACATCATAATTTTTTTTATTTTTATTGTTATTTCTTAAATAAAAGTTAGGAAACAATTGGAAAATAAGTCAGGCAAAAAAAAGTTTTGCGCTAAAAATTGAATATCTCACAGGTTAGTCAATGGATTAATTTTATTTTATTTTTTAAAGAAAGATACATATTTTTTCTAAAAATTAAGCTCTTATCTAGTTATCTGTGACAAGTATTTTCGAAGAAATTGTAATTTTTCGGGATCTATCATCGTCAAAACCGTGTTTTTTAAGACCTGATTCAGGTGAACAAAATTGAACATAAGTCACAGGGTTGGATCCAGACGGATTTCATTCTTTTTGGACTAGTGAGGTGAGTATTGTAGCTTTCAAGTGAATGTAGTCAGAGCGTGTAGGCAAGTGTAGCTAAAATTGTAGCTCTAAGGAAAAAACATTAAAATTTTAATTTTAGAGCTCTCTGCTCTGACTTATCTAAAATATACATATATATATATATGCATATGTTTTTTTTAAGCTTAAAGTACATGTTTTTGAAATAAAAATAAAAATTCTGGCTTAAAGTTTTATAAACGCTATTTTTCGTGCCATGAAGTTAGTGCAAGAAAATATAGGAATTTCAATATTAAAAAAAGGGGTAACTTTGGAGCCCTGTATCTTCAATACTTATGAACAAAAATTGCTCAAATTTTTAAAATCATAGACCAACTATATAACTATAATAAAATAAAAAAAAATAACTTCATACTAACACTTTCATTTTTTTGATTTATTTCCGCATTTTAACCACTGTGCGGCGTCTATAAGGATGCGTATTATCCACTAGAGTAAACGTGGTGTGAAACCGATCCATGATTGCTCGAATTACCGACTCTGCTGGGCGCGATGCGTCGCGCAAACCGAACCATCATTTTGGTAATAAATTTGTACGATTTGCAAACGTTGTTCAGGCATAAGTCTATTAATTATGAAATGGCAAACCAACTTGAGCATAAATCAAGTGACAGCTGTCAAAAAGACCAACTCCGAAAAAAGTATTGCCAGATTGAAAACCACACGTTAAAAAAAAAACACCCTATAGTATTAAGGTTACGTATATGATGTACGATAAGATATTAGTTACCTGTAGTTTGTCTTTTCGTGACCTTTTTTGATATTTAAAAACAAATTGTTTCAGTTGACCTATCACGCTCTAACCCAAAAATGAGGAACTTTTTCCAAAATAAAATATGGTACAAATTTAAAATTTCAAAACGAGCATTTTATAATTAAGTGATCTAATAGGTATAAGTTTTTCTTTAAGGCTTTATTTGCTAAAATGGAACTAAGGATTTAAGTTGAAAATAAGACTTACATATGTTCAAGTTTGACTAAGATAGGTTTTCAAATTTTGTATCAGAAAACGGGTTTGGTAGAGTATTTGAAAAATATTTAATTTAACTCTTTCAAGCCAGTGTTCCTTACCATAGATCCAGTTCGACGCACAAAAATTATAACTTTGGAATTGTTCTATACTTATGCAGTTCTTCGTTGATTTGCAGCTATGAATCCAAGCTTGTTTACCTTTTATTTCAAATTAAATTTACTTTTTTTTATTTTTTTTTTAGATGCCACCTGGGCAATATTTTTCTGAAAGGTCTTAAGGCTAGCTTTACCCAGTTTCAAGGTCGTCCATTATTTACTGAACATCCTGTATATTTGATACCTCCGCTTCAAATCCGGAAATATGAAATTTTGGGAGATGATGTTAATTATTTATTTGAACTTTTGGTATAAAATTTCTTCCTTTCTTGTTTTGCAAAAAGAGGCAGAAACTGTATTTAAAATCAAAATTGTTGTAATAAAACTCATCGGATGGTATGGAAGGTGCTCCATTTGGTATGAATAAAACACTTCAGAAGGTGCTCAAAGATTGAGCATCTACGTTTTTAATGAGCAGCTCCTCAAAATAAGCACCTGATCCATTAAAAGCTATGAATAAAGCAATGCAAGTACTCCATCGAGAGGAGCATCTGCTCCTATTTGTGAGTTAGATCATTTGATTGCTCAACGTTGAAGTTAATAGCACTTTATATTTTTTTTTCCATAAATAGGGAATTCATGCCCATTTCAAACCGCAAGGTCAAATTTTATGAAAGAAGAAGAGAAGGATATTAAAATGATTATCGCGTTGTATACAGATTTAATAAACAAAATATGCAGATCTTATCGATTCATTTTCTTATGGGAATAGTTCAGAAACAGGGGGTGGACGAGTGGTGGCTTAACAAGCAATGAAAAATACGAATTTTCCTTCGCTACATAGATGAGCCAGGTTTTCAAACTGGAATTTGAGAAGAAATTGGAGTAGACCAGTCCACGGTCTCTAAAACAGTTTTGTCCTTTTTAAGTGCGGCAATAATCCAGAAGTCAAATCATTATATCAAATTCCCTACAACCACTGAAGATAAAAGTTTACGTTGGCTTATTTTTATAAATGATAGAAATGAGTTGCAAATACGCATGAGAGCACCTACTCCGTGTGAAGGAGGAGGTGCTCACTGGTTGGAGTATCATTTTATTCATACGAAACGGGAGCAGGGACTTTTTTTTTAGTACCTTCTCTGATTCTTATGCTCTGAGTACGTGCTCCCTTTTATTCATATCACCCATCGTCTGTTCATATTCCGCACTTTATTCAATCGCAACAGTTCTCGCTTCCTCTAAGTTACTCTCCAGTCTTCAATTCGAAGGATTTTGTATGACACTCGTATGGTTGATTTTGGAAGTTAAGGTCTCAACAACAAAATTATGTAAGCCTCAAACTTTTGAAGTCAGCGCTTATACCTCTTCAAAAGACTTGGCGATTTCATCTCTGCGATATAGGGAACAAAATTATAACGAAAAGTTATACAGCCATCATAAAATTAGAGATTAAATACTAGGAAAATTGTTACAAGTCTACCAAACTCTTATAATTTTTTTTTTTGTAGGAAGGTTCTAAGCAGAAAGGGCACAAAATGTTCTCCAGTAAAGATTATCTTTTGTTCTCTGTTATCGGCTCTTCAAATAATATAAAATAAGAAAAAAAAAAAAAACAGAAACCTTCTCCTTGGGATATGATTAATGGTTTAACTAACAAGGTATTAAACAAGTTTTCAATTAACCCGAGCGACATTTTTTGTTTAAATAAAACTTTGGTACCTACACGGAATTAAATCATTACACAATAATTGCTAGACACGATAAATAAATAATATCGGTACTTAATTTTAACTCTTCGCATTTCCATTGCATGTCATAAAAAAAAGGCCGTCAGTTATTTCCGGGACTAAACAACAAACACCAACGAAAACGAAGGGTGAACAAAAAATCATAGAATTCAACACGCAATTAGTTACTACTCCTATCAGGAGTTATAATTATACAAAAAAAAAACATTATATAGGTCAAACTCAATAACCTTATTTCGAAAATAACTGTAACATCCTGTAATAGGTATACCTACCCTAATGGTTGAGAAAGAAAACAACAGGAACGCCTTAAATTTATGGAGTTTTAAGAAGTTCTTGAAGTACGAAAACATCTACCCTTAGCTGTCAAGAAAGATATCTCTTAGACCTTTACAATTAACACCTTTACAATTGATGAAACTTCTAGAAATCGATTGACTTGAAATAATTCGTTCAATTAATTTAATTTTTCCAATTCCAAAATTTCCACACAATCATTTTTCCAATTTTCCTCTGGCAGATGGATCTTTGATAAGAAAATCCCAAATCCCAGAAATTCATTTGAAAGCAAAGATAAATATTTTCATTGTCACTCTATATCGGGAAGGTATACTACGTCTGTTGTTTACGTTACGTTTATCATACTTCTAACTTAAGGTACACAAACGCGAACGACATCAGGTGGTTCAATGTTGTTTTGAATAGGATCTCAGCTTCTCACAGCCCAGCAGAAAGCTCAAATATGAAAATGAAATGCTGCAGAGGTACATACTCGTATAGATACAACAAATTGTTTCAATTTGAATTTTTGTGCCTCCCTCTATTTGTGCCCGCAGTAATCCTCAACGCTCAACATGGTGTGAACAACCATATTTTCGGGTCCATTTTCGTATCTCTCTGCGGGCTATTAAGCTTAAAAACTCAGATAATAATGCCATCACATTGGCAAAAAAAAATCATGTTTCTTTGTTTCTTGAGTTGGTCTTTTCTGGGTTTTGTTGCTGAGGATACTTTTGGCTCTCGATCCTTTATGCCTTTAATTTTTGTGTGTCCTTTTAAAAAAAAAAAAAAACAAACAAAGTGTAAATTACAAGGACTATTTCGTCGGTTGTTAGGCCAAAAGTGGAAGAATATGTCCATGTCTACGTCCAGGCAGGACATATTTTGGATATCTTTCAAAAATTTTCATTTGGCTTTTATTTCCCTTGCCAAAGGTAAAGCGGTTAAAGTTATGTCCTCTAAGGACTATTAACGTGAAATATAAACATAAGTTCCTATAACATTGCATAGTTTTGTACTGTAGGTACTTTGCTTGACAGACGGGTATAACAGCGATCATTATATTAATTGCTTTTTTTTATATTTTGTTTACTCGAGAGTATCCTTACAAAAAAATGGTTCGTTATCTTTGAAGACATTAAAGGTTAAGGTCTAATGTTCATATTTATCCTTAACATATTTTTTTTGAGGATATTAGGAATTTGGAAAATGACTCTCTAATAAATGTAGAAATATATTTTAAGGTGGTTGTTAGTAAAAGTTCGTATTTGATGGGCCTAAATAAACCCTTTAGTAACTGTAAACAGTTAATTTAATATCATCGGCTTTGGTTGAAAAACAAAATTAAAAATATACTTGAATTGGATAGATTTTATTTTCTTATAGAGTACGTACTCCGTTTTATTACCATCACTCACTGTTCAATATTTTTAATGGTGTAAATGTTTTTTCATACGAAACAGTAGCATTTTTTGTTGAGAATCTCCTGCAATTCTTTTAGAGTACCTGCTCTGAGTATGTACTTCGTTTTATTAACATAAATAAATCAACTATCGTGCATATGGCATCATTTTTGCAAGTTGTGTCAAATCACTATAGAAAGATTATTTTTTTCCGCATTTAGCTGAATTGAATCTCGAGCTTTGTTTGTTCTAGCAAGACGGAGCAACCGCTGTAACAGCTTAAGTAACGATGAATATTTTGAAACCCCAATTTATGATATTACTTTTGCCCCACTTTCTACATATTAATATTTAATTGATATTCTTATTTTTAGTTTTTTTATTGCTGAATTTGAACCAGAGTTACCTAGCCCTGAGTATAAATTAATCAACAGTTAACTCAAGGAGGTGTTCTTCATATGGATGATGCATCTGGTACGATCTTTCAAACTCGGAGGATAAAACATCAAAAGCATTTGATCAATAAATCAAGATATAACTTGGATCTGACTTTAATCTTGGACAGAAAAACTTGAGCTTGATTTATTATAACGTGAAATCGCCTGTGAGATGTGAAAGCGAACGAACAACTCCACTCGTCAAATTCGAGAAGAAACAAAAAAATTCTTTTCGCACACAAGCACTGCATATGACACATGTAAGCATAACAATGTTTTAACAATTTGCTGCTATAACTCCAACCAATTATAATTGTAGTATCTTGAATATTTTCCATTTAAGAAATACTTGTTACCAAATTATGTCAATCGCGTCACAAAGATGATTTTTGTTAAATTTGATTTTTAAAATTTCTTTATTCAGTGCATTTTAACTATTCTTTAGAATTCTCAGAAAAACGTCCAGGCATTAATTAAGTTGAAAAAAAACTACAACAGGCAGAATCAGTCCCTTACAGATAAACTTTTAATCGTATTCAAGCACGTTTGTCACAATAAGGCATTTGTGTCACTATTTAATTTCAAGAAAAAAGGGAAAAATATAAATAAAAATAACTGTGTTTATATAGGTATTTTGTTGTTATTAATAAATCATTCTGATACTGGCATTAATTGTCATTAACGTCACATAAATTGTGTGTGTAACAATAAGTGACACGAATGACCATTTTATAAGTATTTTGTTTAAGTGAATACCTGAAAATTGTCAATTGCGTAACCTTTTTTGTCACTAGCTTCACAATGTAACAATTTGTTCCATAAGAATCGAACATATAAAATGGAATTGATTATATTCTTATAAAAATTATAATTTTCTTTGTATTTTGACAACCAGATATGGACTTGTAGATGAAGTTTTAGGTGAAGATAAGGTTGACGCTCAATAAATTCTTTACCTAACTTATTAGGACATAAAATTGTAAGTACAAATATTTTGAATAGTTTCAAAATTTAAATATTTTCATAGTTTCCATTTTGGAGAAATATTTTTAAAAATCTCTATTTTCGACGAGAAGCTTCAAAAGACATGAATGTCATCGTTATTGATTGTCACAACTATATAGAGGGTCTTTCAAGAAAATTTTAAATGTTTCCAATAAGTTATTGGAGTGAATATACTATTCACAAAATGACAAATTTCAACGCAAATATAAATAAAAAAAATGGAAAAAAAAACATAAAAAAAACCTTGTTATCTAGGTTAATAAATAATTCACTCAGTTTCTTCGTTTTTTTCTTAAACAAACTAAATTGCAACAAAAATCGTTCAACTTTGAGCCTTGTTTCTCTTTTCCTTAATATCCAACCCAAAGTTGTAGGTATATACCTATTTTTTTGTTTTTTTAGCTTTTACTAAAATAATTGCTTTTAGTCACGTTACATCCCTCCAATTTGAAAATGGGGGGAAAAAACTATAAGCTAGGGATTTTGTTCCATTTCATATACATAACGTTGTATAGGCATTTTATTTCTCTCTAATTAATTATATTCACGCAAATTTTACAGATTAACTTTGAAAAAGGGTCTTTTGTAAGTTTGCCGATAACAGAGAGACAAGGAAAGAGAGAGTAGGAGTGAGATAAAGAGGTGGAACGGGTGAATCAACAGAATATAAAAGTATAGTAAAATTTTTGGTCATAAGTTTAGTATGGCACTATGATAGCTAAGCTTTGCCTATAGTTCTTGTGATGGCTGGCCTCTTATATCCTGTGGGCATCGTGTTTTTTTGAGGTGAAAGTACTCAACCTATATTTTAAAAGCTTATAACTGTTTGAAAAATCAATGTTCTATGTGAAACGACATTTTATAAAACTTGATTAAATATTCGGTCTTCGTAGAACTTTTTTAATTTTATCAAATTAAATTTACTTTCTTGTACCTATAGAGAAATATATATTTTATGAAAATGTTTTACAACAAGTTTTGTTGTGACTTGCAGGACTTGAGAATTTAATTAGGCAATAAACTTTTAAAGTGCGCTCTGCCTGAGCTTCATGGATCATTTCTACTTTAATTTACTCTCATAAAGTGTCAAAGTGTCTATACTTTACGAACAAAGTGATTTTATAGTAAAAAAAAATAAAAATTGATAATGAATTATTTAATAATAGCAAAAAAATTAAGAGATTTGTTGCGTTTTTATTCAATTTTTATGCGGTAAAACAAAATAATTGTTAATGAATTAAATCGTTTTAGTTGAGGAATTATTGATAGTTTTAAGTCACTATAGAATCTGGTTTGTAAAGAGTTGTTGTACAACCTTATTACTGCCATCACAATCTCTAAGGTGTTGGGATCGATACTGGAAAAAAAAACTATGGTAAATTCGTAATACCTTTAGGTTGAGATATTTCATTCAAATTGAACAATTCTTAGCATTGCAAATCAATAGGGTCTACCCCCATAATAAAGGGTTTTTCAACAGCTACGCTACAAAAGTAAAGCCACAGGGACAGCAAACGACGCCATATTTCTTGCCGCTCTTTTGACATTTCTCTTTAGTAAGGTTTGCCATTTCATGATGGAAAGATATACGAGCCAACAACGAGTCGAAATTATTAAAATTTACTACCGAAATTCGGAGTCAGTGGCCTCAACGTTAAGAGTGCTACGTCCAATTTATGGTCGTCATAATCTTCCTAGCAGATCAACAATTGAGCGTCTTCTAGTGGAAAAATTTGAATCCACAGGCACAGTACAAAATGTTAACGTGCCAGTGAGACAAAGAAGTGCCCGTAGTGTCGAGAATATTGCTGCCGCTGAGGCTTCAGTTGCAGAAAGCCCAAATGTGTCTCTCACACGTCGTTCTCAAGCGTTGGGCTGGGCATCTCTGTGACGTCGTTGTGGCGAATTTTGCGGAAAGATCTCGGCCTACACCCTTACAAGATTAAATTGAAGCAAGAACTGAAGCCGCTTGACCACCAGAAGCGTCGTATGTTCGTGAATTGGGCTGAGCAACAACTTGAAAATGATTCGGATTTTCATCGAAAAATCATCTTCAGCGATGAGGCTCATTTCTGGCTGAATGGCTTCGTCAATAAACAAAATATGCGGTATTGGTCAGGCAGCAATCCACACAAACTCCATGAGTCATGATTGCATCCCGAAAAAATTACGGTTTGGTGTGGTTTATGGGCCGGCGGCGTCATTGGGCCGTACTTCTTCCGTGATGATCAAGACCGGTACGTTACTGTGAATGGGGATCGCTACCGTTCAATGATAACCGAATATTTTTGGCCCCAATTGGATGATATGGACTTGGAGGACATGTGGTTCTAACAGGACGGGCGGCGCGATGCCACAAGCCACACAGCGAATGTCACAATCAATTTATTGGACACCAAGTTTGGAGAACGTGTTATCTCACGAAATGGTCCCGTCGCTTGGCCGCCTCGGTCGTGCGATTTGACGCCGTTAGACTATTTCATGTGGGGCTACGTCCGTTAGACTATTTCATGTGGGGCTACGTCTTTCCCAAAATAAAGAAAATAATAACCATGGGCTCTTTGCGCCATTTTAGAGTGGCAATGATGCAACCAGAGTAAGCTTACTCTTGAAGTAAATTATCCCATACTAAACCGAGGAAGCATCGGTGGAGAATGCTTGCGGATCGAATAAACCAACTCGGTCGATAAAACATCAAAAGCATTTGTTCCAGGTAATCCTGGGTTAAATCACTAAATTTGATGAATTAACTCGGGTTTTGCTGTAATCTCGCACTGTAAAACTAGACCTTAAAGTTATTATTTGCTTTAAGATAGTTTTTAATTGAAACAATTTCGTGGGTTCAAAAGATTGTAACACCCTCTTGGGGGCTCAATCCCACTCACACAACTCCGGTGATCTACTGAAAGTATATTCAGTCCTCAGGCAGCTGCCTATGTCAACAGTTTTCTTGGATAACAGTTCATTTAAACAAATAAGCGCTTGCCTGAAGACTACACATACCCTTAGCCCCGAGAAACAGAGCTGCATGCTTAAAACTGAGTCCCCAAGAGGGAGTTAAAGTCCTTAGAACCTGCGAAGCTGACCACTCTTGCCCAAGAAAACTGTTAACAGAGGGTGGTATGAATAAAAAGGAGCACTTGCTCAAAACTCAACTTTTAAGAGCAGGTGCTCCATTTGGTATGAATAAAACACTTCAGAAGGTGCTCAAAGATTGAGCATCTACGTTTTTAATGAGCAGCTCCTCAAAATAAGCACCTGATCCATTAAAAGGTATGAATAAAGCAAAGCAAGTACTCCATCGAGAGGAGCGCCTGCTCTTATTTGTGAGTTAGCTCATTTGATTGGTTAACGTTGAAATAAATAGGTCTTTATAATTTGTTTTCCATAAATGGTGCAGTTTATGCGCCAGTTTTAAACCGCAAGGTCAAATCTTATAATAGACAAAAGAGAAAGATTTTCAAATGACTATGGCGTTCTATACAGTTTTAACAAAGAAAATGTGCAGATCTTATCGATTCATTTTCTTATGGGAATAGTTCAGAAACAGGAGGTAGTGCCTTAACAAGCATTACAAAAATACGAATTTTCCTTCGCTACATAGGTTATCCAGGTTTTCAAACTGGAGTCCGAGAAGACAGTCAACGGTCTCTAAAAATGTTTACTTTGTAAGTGCGGCAATAATCCAGAATTCAATTCGATAACATTCTGTACAGCTACTGAAGAACTGCAAAATGGAAAAAGCAAATGGCAAGAAAAATACAACTTTTCTTCAGCGAGAGATGCAACGATGATTACACTCATGTTCCTATCATATCAAAGCAGTTGTTCATGGGGACGAGTGTGTGTTAACAGAAAAGTATTCCACAGCATTAATGTTCAGTCAACATGCCATTCCAGAGATGAATTTAAGAGTGTTGACCTTTCATGGCCAGGATCGGTGCATGATTAACGAATTTGAAAAAAAATGTTCGCATATTTAAAATCATACTATGGAATCAGTGTTACCGCAGGCCAAATTATTTATGTGTCCCTCTGAATAAAAAAATGTGTCCTTTTGAAAATAAATGTATATTATTTAAAAAAAAATATAAATTTAAGTTATTTAACAATATTTTTTTTTTATTTTATTAAATAAATACTTAACAGAAAATCAAGAATAAAGTTAAAACATTGAAATACATTATATTACTCAATGTAATAGTTAGTCTTAAATTACATGACATTCCTTATTTCAATCTTATTTCATCTTCGTTGTTTGTTTTTATTTTTTAATTAAATTTAAAGTTTATTGAGCTCAAATGATCGTGAAAAAATGTGTCCTTTTTAAAAAATTGGACTCTTTTTTCGTAGGGGACTCGGGGGACTATAGTGTCGCAGTATAGTGACACTGAATGGAATGCAGCTAGTGCCATATTACATGGTAATTCAGGATACGGACTTACTCCCTGGCTTTCAACACCGTATTAAAATCCAGATACTCCTGAGAAAATATTCGTTCAATAAGTGCCTTACTCGCGAACGAGTTTTAATTTAACGATGTTTTGCACAAGTCAAGCAACGATTTCCCATCCATCACAATAAAATGCCAGTCAAAACAGAAAAACTTCGACGATTACACTCCTGATTCTTAAAAAAATACTGATTTTCAATCAAAAACAATACCGAATGATGTAAAAGCCTACGAAGCTTTTTTTTTTTATAATGGGTGATTTTTTAAGAGGTTTAGAACTTTTAAAAAAAAAAAAACACAAAAAATTCGAAAAAATGAATGAAATATTTGTTTGAACCTTGCAATTTAATGTTTAAAGATAATTTCATGCAAATGTTGACCGCGGCTGCGTCTCAGGTAGCCCATCCGCTGAGTCCAATTTTGGCATACTCTTTCACACATATCGGCCGGTATCTCACGAATGAATGCATGGATGTTGGCTTCCAGTGCGTCAATCGAAGCGGGCTTGTCCCTTTAGACATTAGCCTTGACATACCCCCACAAAAAATAATCTAATGGTGTCAAATCGCACGATCTAGGCGGCCAATTGACCGGCCCGAAACGTGAAATTAACTGTTCACCAAACTCGCCTCGCAATTGGGCCATTGTTTCGCGTGCTGTGTGGCATGTGGCACCGTCTTGTTGAAACCACATATCATGCAAGTCAAGAACTTCCATTTCGGGCAAAAAAAAGTTTGTTATCATCGCTCGGTAGCGTTCACCATTGACAGTAACGCTGCGATTCGCATCATCTTTGAAGAAATAGGCCCAATAATGCCGCCGGCCCATAAACCGCACCAAACAGTGGCTTTTTCGGGATGCATTGGTAGCTGTTGCAATGCTTCTGGCTGATCTTCACTCCAAATGCGGTAATTTTGCTTATTTACGTACCCATTCAACCAAAAATGAGCCTCATCGCTGAACACAAGCAGCGCGCGATGAACATTTCGAACCGAGCACGAATTTTGATAGTAAAATTCAATAATTTGCAAGCGTTGTTCATTTGTAAGACGATCCATGGTTAAATTGCAAACCAAACTGAAGCTGTTTGACAGTGACACAAGGTACTAAACACACGTCAGCTGTCAAAACCAGTGTTGCCAAAACCAAACCAGCTAAAAAATCACCCTTTAAATCATAGAAATGATTTTCAAATACAAAAAAAAAAAAAAAACAATTGAATTTGACTCGGGGTATGTGAGCGACTCCGTGTGAAGGAGGAGCTGCTCATTAGTTGGAGTGCAAATTTATTCATACGAAACGGTAGTTGGCCCTTCGTTTTAGAGCATCTGCTCTGATTCTTATGCAGCACCTTCTCTGAGTACGTGCTCCGTTTTATTCATATAACCCAGAATCTAAAGGATTTTATTGCAGTCGTGAGGGTTGAATTTTGTTTCAAATTTAGTGAATGCGTTTTATTTCCATTTGTTGCTGGAATTAACACCCACAGCTTTTATTTTCATTTCATAAAGGAAAAGTTGGGAAAAAATAAACATCACAGGCTTTTTTCCCTGCGCCCGTCCCTAATGAATTATGTTGGCATTCATATATAAATTTGTTAACAAATTTCCTTGTAATTTAATTAATGAATCCGCCATAAATATTTCTATAGTGTATCTGTTACATTTTAATCAAAAATGCCTTTCACATGGTTTTTTTTTTTGTCCGAAAGATTAAGAGTGTCTTAATTTTCTTCTGACTCCTATTGACCTTTTGGTCCTTTCTTGTTGATCTATTTCAAACCAAAAAAAAACACCCCAATATAGGATATACTCGTACATGGTGTCAAAGATTAGTTCATTAATTTTTCAACATTATTGTCGTTGTTCACACCATGTGTGGTGTAGAGCTCTACCGCCTGTGAGTGGGTTTTTTTTTCATATACATGGACATCTCTTTTGTATGATGCTATTCCGACTTCCAACAACCCCATCATGATGCTATAGCATTTTAAGCTTTAGATCCTATAAAACCCAAAGAGAACACCAAAAGGATGGAAACGATATTGGAAATTGGTTGGGTGGAATTTATAACTAAGAATCCATATTATACAAAAAAAAAAAAAAGGACAAACAAGAATGCACACTCCTCCTCTACATTCAATCCGTCGTCGTATATTCTACATTTTGCTTTCCGTTAACTAGGTCATGGTTTTCTTTTTTTTCGTCCTTTTGTTGCTACTCTTGTTAGGAAGACGGCGGCCGGCGCGGCGCGCAGTATATGGGGTGCTCTGCTTCTTGTTGGTATTTTTGGGGTAGAGAGTTGGTACTGGTAGGTAGGTATAACTTTAAGTACACAGAGAAGACTGCATTTTGTAGGTGGTGGATGGATATGGATAGATTCGCCTGTCTCCAGTTGAACGGTCCCAACGGAGACCATAATGGCAGGCCAAAGAAAAATGAACCCTAGGCAAATGGCGGGTGATGCGCGGCCGGCGTGGTTTATGTTACTTTTTCCTTTGTCCTTTTTTCGATGATTAAAGTTTTCCGCTAAATCTTGTGAGTATACCTAATATCTCTGGCCCAGGAATCCTTATTCCACGCGATAAATATTTTATTCCTGAGACTTGTCTTGGAAATAAAGTATTTCTGAACTTTCGTTCCATAATTTTTTTTTTTTTGTTTAGCTTAAGCTCACATTAGTTTTCATTACCAATTCTGCAATGGCAACATTGTTTGCATTTCAAGGCCACCATAAGACTCTATGTGACACAGGCTGATGTCGCTGATGACAATAGGTATATAATATGGTTATGGTTACCGCTGATGTCAATGGCGTAAGCGTAATAGAGTGTCACACACTACTCTTGCCTATTGAACTTCAAAATATGAGAGTGCAATTAATTGGATTGCCATGTGGACAACATATAGTAGGTACCTAGGTGGTTTTTGTTTCAAAATGTATGCTTCCCCATTCAAAATGTATATTTTCCAAGCAACTGGGGGTATACCTATACCTAGGTATGTGGGAAAGGGAACCATTTCATAATATTGTGTACCTTTCATAAATTCTGGGCTGACCTTTAAATGGAAGAATTGTGTCAGTCTCTTGTCTACATTTATGTATGTATGTGTGTAGACATTCTCGATATAATGACTCTTTAGTTTCTTTTTTTTGTTTATACCTACCTAGGTTAATTAGTCTTTTTGTTGTATGAAAAGCTCAAGTCGTCGTTTTGATTAAGGCTAAGTGGACTGACAAAATGATGCTAATTATAATCAGGTAGGCATTTAGTGGTTTCATATGTGTGTATGTTTGTTTGAAGATCGAATTATTATTGGTCTTCATATGATTTGTCATTTCCAGTTGATTAATGTCTGGTATTATAGTATAGTGGTGACATGATATAAATTGAAGGTTATAAATTGAAGGCGTGTAGCAGATTCGTTTAAGTACCAAACATTTAATCAATTTATTGATTTTACTGTCGAATATATCGTACATCCTCTGAGAGGATACAAAATGAGTCTTATAACACACACATGGGGAAAAAAGAACACAACTAAAAAACTATATATTCTAAGAAGGCCAAAAGATGTCTTTAAGAAAACTTTCGACACGCAAGCAATCACTTAAAGAGGCGTTTTAAGTGTTTTTGATGTGAGTTCAGAAACTATGAGTGCAATTTTATGTTTGGAAAAAGGACATTCTCGCCGCAATGTGAAGGCATATTTTATAATTCAAATAAAATTCCGTTACTGTTTAACATACTTGCATTTGTGAAATGTTTATAAAGGGTGTTTTTTTTACAGGTATAGAACAGTGAAATGTAATAAAACAAAGATTATTTTATTAAATTGTAATGAAATTTTCTTTATTCAAAAGATAATCTTTTGGCATTATAATTTAAACATGATTTCTGGCATTTGACCGCCACAGCTGGCTCAGACGTAGTCGAAATCTGGAGGTCCAATTTTCGATGACTTTTTCCAACATTTGTGGCCGTATATCGGCAATAACGCGGCGAATGTTGTCCCCCAAGTGGTCAATCGTTTTGGGCTTATCGGCGTCGACTATCCCCACAGAAAATAGTCAAGCGGCTTTAAATCGCAGGATCTTGGAGTCCAATTCACGGGACCGTAACGTGAAACTATGCAGTTACCAAACGTTTCCTTCTATAAATCAATTGCGACACGAGCTGTGTGACATGTTGCGCCGTCTTGTTGAAACCACAGCTCCTGCACATCATGGTTGTTCAAGTGATGAACGAAAAAATCAGTAATCATGGCTCTATAGTGGTCACCATCGACTCTAACGTTCTGGCCAGCATCGTTTTTAAAGAAGTACGGGCCAATTATTCCACCAAACCATAATGTACACCAAGCAGTCAGGTTTTGTAGATGTTACGGTGTCTCAACATATACTTGAGGATTATCATCACTAGAAATATGGCAGTTTTTTTTATTGACGTATCCATTCAACCAAAAGTGACCTTCATCGCTAAACAAAATTAGCTTATGAAAATTGGGATCAACGGCAATCTTGTGTTGGGCCCATTTGTGCACAATTTGGAAGCGTTGTTTAGGCGTCAGTCTATTCATGTTGAAATGCCAAACCAAACTTATAATAAATCACTTTACAGCTGACTAATTGGCCTCGAGTTAAATTTGTGCTGCCAACTCAAGGTTCTATACATCTAAAAAAAACACCCTTAAACTTAAAATTTTCATTTCTCATCCCGATTCTTTCTTAAAAAGGACCTACAAATGATTTAAGCTGAAACCATGGCAAGTTACCACCCAGCCATTCACCAATCATATCGTATATTCTTTGATCAAACTGTTTTATTTTTAAATTTAGATAAACAAAAGAGACAAATCACAATCCTGAAATACATCCTCTTTCGATGTTTGGTAGCCTATTTTTTTTTCTTCTTAAGCAACCTCATCAAACTAATAAAAACACCCAAAAAATTGTGTTTTAGATAATTATATAATATTTTGGAATAAGAGATACAAAGAGTTCAAGGCTGATATGTATTTGTACTAATTATGAAATATGTACATATTTATTTTTTTTCGCATTTATATACGTAAGATTTATTCTATAACTGAAGATTTATAACTCATAATCAAATTTTTAAAGAGTTCCTAAAAATTCAGCTTCATCAAGATTTATGTAAATTAATATTTAAAAAAAACAGTATTTTTTTAAACTTAGTCAAATGATTGAAATGTTTTTGTTTTTTTTTATAGCACATTCATATGTTTAGGTTTATTTATTGCATGATCAAGCGCAAC
The DNA here is from genome assembly GCA_932273885.2 of Leucozona laternaria. NCBI lineage: Eukaryota > Metazoa > Arthropoda > Insecta > Diptera > Syrphidae > Leucozona > Leucozona laternaria. The sequence goes on from OW026368.1 coordinate 11,163,140, forward strand.
GAATATAAATCTTCTTTTTTATTATTATTTTTCAAAAACACTTACCTGTGCTACTTTTTCTCCCATGTTGGGAGTATGACGACTCCCTTGAAAGAATTTCCCCGATCCATTATCCTGAAATTAGAAAATTTAAATTAATGTATTTACATAAACAAAGCAGAATATAAGTATAGCTTCTAATTTGATTAAATTAGTTTTTGTTTATATTTTTACAAAAAAAAAAAACAAAAAAAATAGTCATGCTTCGAGGTTCGCGCATCCTTCTCATTATTGAACAGCATGCGCAGATTATATTATAACAAAAGCATAAATTAAAATAAATACCTTAGATATTATTCTAATAGAAAAAAATTAATATGGAAGAATATAAATTTCAAGTTACATGTAAATTTAAAAATAAATACTTATAGCTTGTTATTGTAATATTAAAGTTCTGAAAAATACTAATAGAATGATTTTATTTATAAGTTTGAAAACTATATTTTTTTTTTAAACTGACCTAACCCTATATATACTAAAAAACTGTATACAGTACGAGTTTACTACCTGTCTACATGTAGGAAATAAATAAAATCATTTGTATTAATAAAATAACATTCAAAAGTCGAAAAATAGTTTTTCTTCTTAATCGGCAGTGTAAATGCAACAGAAAATCATTGAAAGTTGGTCTTATCTAATTTATTTTAAAGTTAAATATTTTCAATTTTAAAATATAAAAAGAAAAAATAGATAACGTATAAATTGCTTTGCAGTGATAAAATATAGTCTTTTATATTGTTTAAAATTTTTATATATTTTTTCCTGACCCAAGTGATAGTTTTCCTCTTTCTGAATTTTTTTAGCTAAATTGACAATTTAGCTATGTGGGTTTGTATCAAATTCTCAAAAGCTTTGATTTTGCATAAAACTATGTAAAATTCGTTTTTTAATCACAACACTCACAAGTCTCATCCCAGGACAGAATAGACCTTTAGGTTGCGGTGCAATTACCCACAATATTATGCATGCAGTCTCATCAATGTCTTTACATTTATATGATTCCAAAATTATTTCTAATTAAATTTAAATTACAGTTAGGTACTATTATAGTGATGCACTCTTTTCTCATAGACCTCGAACAGGCGGCTATTCGTATAAACTCATCCTCTGGTAATGCCCGTCCAGTTTCTATACTCAAAAATAATCTACAAAATCTGTTTTTCAAAGTATAGATATAATGGTATTGAGAGAAATTAACGGGAACTTTCAAAAATAAAGATCAAAGATGAGAAAAGTCACGACTAGATCAATAGAATTCGGTGTGAAACCGAGAAGAGACTATGTTTTTTGGACTATAAATTTGCTGAGAATCTCAGTGGTCTTGCTGATATGGGCAAAATAGATTAAAAATAAAAATTTTGCATTTTTTTTAATAAGAAATTTGTTCGGTGTAAATATTTTTAACAGCTTCTTTAGATTCAAACTCTTGTTCGATATTTCATCAACAGAAACACAAACAAATCCGACAAGACTGGAACGAGATAAGACTCAGTCATCCAAGACCGAGAACGATACCGAAGCCGTATAAAGTTAGCGTAAACACTTTTGAAAAAGTATCTTTTGACTACCCCAGTAATTGTCGAGGAACAGCTGTAAATATGCCGTGAAAACAAAAAAAAATTACACGCTATTGGTTTTCCCAAAAATGGTTGTCATGCTAACTTTACACAAGGTGACGAAAAAGTTATCACCCGCGACGCAGAAGTTGAACGCCACCGACGAATTATTCCCAAGCATAGGTCGGGATCATCAGGATTTGAATTTAAAGCCCTTGTCCTTACAGCACAACATGGAATCCAGGGCTGTGTCAGTCAGGAACGATTTGATTTTTTTGATCCAATTATCGAAAAGTGTTGATGATTGAAATCATAAATTTTCAATTCAATCGATCGCAATCTCAATCAGTTCGATAATTCTCGATTTTCCATTCCAATCTCAATCATTTCAACGAATCTAGATTTTCGATATCAATCTCTTTTGATGTATTAATATATTTTATCAGAGAAGATTGGATTCGATCAAAATCGATGAGTAATCGTTAAATTCGAAGATTGAATTTTATCGAAACCGAAATAAAAAATTTTCTTAGTTTGACAGATGTCAAAATGAGGCAAAATTTTCGGTACGCCAATCCATTTAGGAAGTGGAGATTACCTATCGTCCCGCCCAGCTCTATATGTCCATTAGAACAGTTTTAATTTGACAGGTGTCAAATATTTTCCGAGAATACGCACTACGTGGAACCTGGTACATCGTAACGTGCGTCGCATAGAGGAAAGTCCACATTTTTATTTCACTCTATACCGCCGCGCCGCCGGCATAGATGCTTATAGCCTTTTCACACCGCATCAAAATCTAGATTTCGAGCGAAAAGCACCAAATCTCATCGAAATCAACTAGATTTCCCATAAATTGTCAGATTTCATAGTCTAGTAGATTACTGCGAAATCTCCTTAAAATCTTCTTAGAACAGTATGAATGTGAAACAAACACAATTTATTACTCACTTTTCTCTTCAGTATAAAAGTTCAGTCACAAAACAAGAGGAAACGAGACTTGAGCGTGACGAGAACTCGTTGTAGTTGTCAAACCAATTTCAAACAATGAAAGCATACTATCTGTTTATACACAATGCAGCGTTTCTCGTCATCACGTCACGCCAAGAATTCGAAAAATTGAAAAAAAAAGACGCATCGTGACGACGATTTTCATTTTTGCTAAGTAATTTACAGATTTTTCAAAAAAGAAATAATCAAATGTATTTAACAAATAAATTTATTTATAAATCTATTGTTTTGTATGTTATTTTGATTTAATTTTATTGATTTTTTTTTTACAAAAATGAGTTTTGTCTTAAGAACGCTCGCTGTATTGTGAATTGGGTGACGATTTTGTAACTAGAAAAAGATGACAGCAGTTCTCGTCACGCTCACGTCCAGTTTCCTCTTCGCATTGTGAATCAGGCATCAAAGATAAGAGAGTTTATTATATCTTTCGAGTGTAGTGTACTCAGGTAGTGCGATTTCATTCCGTTTTGTGGGGTTTTCAAAAGAAGAATAGAGAGAAAATCAAATGTGTATAATTTGTTTGGAACTTTTTTCCCTAATTGCAATGGATTTTCTTTTTCGGTGTTTCTATCAACACTGAGATTCGTTTGAAATGTGAAAAAAAATCTAGTTTATGTGTGGTGTGAACGATTCAACGAGATTAATGTCGTTTTGCGAGTGGACGTTCGGAGCTACTCCTTTTTCACTCCTTTTACTCCAAATTTTCCATTTTCAACAGGAATGGAATAGTTCCGAAATCCAAACAAAAACGACATTAATAATCTTGCTGCCGAAATCCGAGATTTTGGTTCGGTATGAAAACCGTATTCTAACACATCAAAAATCGAATCGGAACAGTATATGAAATAATGAAGTGAGTGGAATGAAAATGATCGAATGCTCGATTGATTAAAATGATCGATCGATTGATTTCGGTAATCGATTCTTAAACGATTCAATCATTTCAAATGAACGATTTACACAGCTCTTATGGATTTGGAATCCTAAGTTTGCGAAGCCTCAATTGAAATATTGGGGGTCTCAGAAATTACCCCGGGAGAAGTTACACCCATTTTTTTTTTTTGGAAAAAGGCCTAGAAAATGTCTTTACAATTTCCGGTGTTTGTTCTTAGGAGAAAAATTCAGGAATTGCAGGAAAATTTTCAAGAACTTTATTTTGTTTATAATTTTTTAAAATAAGGAAAGTTGATCAAAAAAAACAATTGCAAGAGGCTGAACTTATCATTGTATTGTTTCTCAAAGTCTTAAGCAAACAAACAAGTTTGGCGTATTCTCGAACTAGTTAGGTATTCCCTTCTTTTTTAAATCGATTGAATTCAATTTCTTCAATTAAAACAAGTATGTAAATCCTTTTTCTCAAGAAGAAACAAGTTGCTGGAGATTTTGTGATGTTTTCTTTTAATTTCTTCTTAAATCTTTTGTACACCTTTCACAGGAGGAAACAAAATTGTAATAGATTTTTGTTATTTTTCTCATAAATTCTTTTGGTTAAACGCAAACTACGTTAAGCGTGCAAAAGAATGTCAAACAAATCTCCACAAATCCTTGACCAGGGAAATATTGTTCACTCCCTTTTATTCGTGCCCTTCTCTCCTAAGAGCTATGAAAGTTGCTGGAAACTCAGTGTTCTAGTGTGAAAGGGAACTAAGCATATAAGTCGACTGCAGGTTCTTAGAACCCTAAATGTGGGATATTCATAGAAAAGTGGGATATTCATAGAAAAGTTATACTTTTTGAAAGATCTAAATGACCTCAGACTAGGTCAGCAAATTAGTTTCAGTTATTCTTCAGGCAAAGGATTTTTTTTAATGAATTTTTAAAGATTATTTTAAGGTCACAATCTTAACAATCTTGAAAAAAAACTTTGATAGTTTGCAAAGAAAACTATTGCTGGCCATTTATTGAATCTAGTTGACCTTCTATGGGGTTACTGATATACCTTTCGGATATAGCTGATGAACTTTGGCAGAAAGGTTTGTGTGTCTAAAGAACTTCCTTCAAAGTACCCTAAATTTGGATAAAATACCCCTTTCAATTAAAATATTTTGTAAAGCAATTATATAGACATAGAGATAGAATTTAGAAAATAGGTAAACTTCGTGCGTGCAACTATCTAATAGAAATTTACTATAGGGTCTAAACAGTTATCTTTTAAAACAGTTTCTCTTATTTTTGTATTTTTGGGGGAAAGTACTATGAACTACTACAAAACTCTATAAGAAGGGTTGGTAGGGTAAAGAATTGTTTCTTTTATTTTTTTTTTTTTTAATAAACGAGAAAATACGTTACTTTGATTTCATGCTTATCCACCACCACCGGCTTAGCAATGCTTCTTGGCGTGCTATGCGTGCTCAATGGCTGTCAATGTAGGTAAATTTATTTAAGTCAAACATTTAATATTATATTTTATTTATTTTTTTGGTTTTTGGTTTTTTGTTGTTGTATTTATGTTTAAATAATTTTGATGGTCGTTGAAGTGAGTAAGCATTTGTATATTATTGGTAAACACAAACAAAATATTAAAAAGCAAATAGTTGATGTTTTTTTTTTTATCAAAAAAGGTCTTTTGAACTCAGGGTGTGAAAATCAGTGTTACGAGTAGAGGTATTTTAGGTATTTTATAAATATTTAAAAATAATAAAATAATGTTCTGAGGTTTTTTCTTCTTTTGATGTGTAATTAAATTAATATTATTGCCGTTGTCAAAAATATTAAAAAAAAAAAAAGAAAACACACACACGTTAAAAGAAAAAGCTTTTATTTTTGTGAAAATAAACGTACCTATAATAATTGCAGTACCAAAATGCAATTGCTCACCTTTATCCGGTCCGATTTCAAATCTGAAGGCACATTTGACAGTGATGAACTTGTTGTCCGTTGGTGATGTGTTTCACTTTGACATGCATTTTGACGGATTGGAATTGCTTTATATCGTTGTAGATCACTTTCTGAGGAGACATAGGGAAAATATTGTCTGGACGTTTGACCAGTTGAACCTGTAGGGATTTCAAATATAGTTCTTCGTATACACAGAAAAATTTTGCGAAATATTTTAAAATAATTATTTGTGCTTTGGATAATTATTTTTGTATCAATATAAAAATGATCTAGGTGAATTTTAAGGCCTTAATTAGTAAACTGCAATGTTTTCGAAAAAAAAAGTTTTTAAATAAATTCAGATTATTTGTATAGTAATTGCATTACTGTTTATTTTCAAACGGAATAGATAATTAAGATCAAAGCCTTATTTCTCACACCAACTATAGAAATGTGTGTTAAGGTACAAAAGTTCATAAAATATATCAAAAGCAATTTACAGTATTTTATTTAACTATATAATAGTTCTACAATAAATACACATATCAATCATTTTTGCTCTTAAAAATATATATTATTCATATTTAGCCAAACTGTTTTTAAAAATCTACATAAAGTAAAAATTATAAATATAGATAAAGAGAAAGACAAGAAATAATTTTATATTTAATTTTAGTCAAATTTTTGTTTTATATTTTAAATACCTTAAGATATTATATATAGAAAACATTTAATCGTAATTTTTATAAAACAAGATACTTAAGACGGGAAATGAAATTCTCATTTTATTGGTAAGCACAAAGCCAGCCTCTGGACCAAAAATTTCTATAAGATTGGAAGAAGTATGGAGGAGAAAATTCAACGACGAGCTTTACGGGGTCTACAGCGACTTGGACCTGGTCAAAAAGCTGAAAATACAGTGGTTGAGATGACTGGTACACGTGGAGTGTATATAATCTCCTGATGGTCTGCGCAGAATAGTAAGACCCCAGCTTGGAGAACGACCTCAAATAATTTGGTATGCTAAACTAAAGGCAGCTAGCCGAAAGCGCTGACTGGAAAGCGCTTGTTCGTTGTCCCTGCTGTGCCTACGTTCTGTAACTCTTGCATAGTTAAAATTGGTCGAGAAACGATGAAAAATGGAACAAAACTCAAACGATTTGTTTCAATTTTCATCGTTTCTCGACTGACTTTATCGATCGAGAGATACAGAACGTAGTCTAGACTGTAGGCGCCCTCTAAATTAGAAATTAATGTCGTTTTCGATTGGACGTTCGGAGCTACTCCTTTTTCACTCCTTTTACTCCAAATTTCCCATTTTAGATAGGAATGGAACAATTCCGAAATCCAACCGAAAACGACATAAGTAAAGCCAGCCTATCAGAAAGTATTGTAATCCAGTAGTGCTAAATTCAAGGTGCTGAATTCAACAATGTTGATTTGAATTGACAGAAGGATGTTTTCTATAGTTGATATAGTCGTCATTTAAAGTTAAAATCAAGTGCGTCTCTTAAATCCATCGTCAAGTCCGACTAAAAATCCTTAAATTTTGATATTTTATTCCCTCTAGAAACAGCTTTTCACTGACAGCTCGCTCTTAATACTTTTTATACCATTCTACAATTCAAATTCCAAGTTCTATATCAATTTAAGGTCTGTCAAGTGACATTTAGAACGAAGCAAGCACTCTGTAAACTTGAAATGACTTCTTTTTTTGGTTATGATAGATGATTGTTGTAAAGTTTTTGACAAACTTTTCATAGCTTCATTACCACCCGGAACAATCTATCCAAAATATCTTTTCAAAATCTTAAAACCCAGATCACTTTTTCTAATTTCCATCACTCTGTGAATTTTAAATAATTTTTTAACGCAAATTTAATAAAAAAATTGAATAGAGATGGCGTTCTTGAAAATTGTAACAATCCGATCGATTTCGTTAGTCAAACAGACTTACGAAAAGTTCAAGTAAATGCGTAGTAACAATTTATTTGTAGAAAAACTAGGGTAAACATGGGTTTTTATTGAGAAGAGTTTAAAAACTAATATTTTTGGGTCTCCCAAATTATCTACCATAAAATTATGATGATGTCTATGGTTGGAGTAAATTTGGAACAGTTGAAGAACTTTATATCCATGCATTATTTTTGGCATACAGAATTGAAAAAAAAAAAAAAAAAAAAAAAAACATTTAATGTTTTTTGGGTTCGATTCCCAGCCTCGTCGTTCCTTAGAATCCCGGGAACCCAAATGAATTTTAATAAAACTTGTTGAATGGTGTTTTTATGCATTGTACTGAAATTTGAACCTATTATTTTTTTTTAAATATAATTTTTGTATACAGGGTGTCCAGTAAATAAAGGATTACCTTGCAACTGAGTAAAGCTGGCCTTAAGACTTTTCAGAAAAAATATAAAAAAAATATTGCCCATGTGGCCTCCATGTTATGACGATTTTTCAAAAAAAAAAAAAAGAAGAAAAATACGACTTTACTCGAATGTCTGAACATTGCGACCACGAGTGAATGATTCTCATTTTTTTTTTTTATTTTTATAATATTTCAGAATATCTGTACTAATATATCGGTAGTCAAACTTAACACAAGTTGGTGCAGTTTGTTTAATTTTAAAATAAAAATGATAAAATATTTCTTTTCACCAAAGTCTGTCCATCTCTAAAAAAAATAAAAATGTATGAGAGCATCAGTGGTCTTGTTCTGATATTCTATGGTTTTTAAATTTTATGACAAAATATTTGATTGTTTTTTAATGTCTGAACCTTTAATATCTGTAAAATCAAAATCCATCACTCCGAGTTGGTATGATAGTGAGTTGCGGAGGTAAAAAAAAACCATAGAAACAAACCGATTTAGAAAGTGATTTTAATAATTATTGTGAAGCCAGAGATATGTTCAACAGAAAATCTAACAAAAGTTTCAAATTAAATTAAAAATGAATCCAAAGTCCTTTTGGAGTTTTATAAATAGTAAACGAAAATCTAGTCCATATCTGTCGGCTTTTGACTATAATAATATCTCACATCATGATCCCCGTACTAAAGGGTTTTCCAATAAGAGGTGTTATTTTGAATAGCCCGCTATTTCGGTAGCTGTCACTTTTGAAGCTGTCATTTTAATTTGACATCTGACAAGTAGAAACTACGCCATTAATAAAAATGGAACGATACACGCTTCAACAACGCATTGAAATTATTAAAATTCACTATAAAATGGTGAAAATTTGGCAGGACGGTTCGTAAAACTAAAACATTTTGGGGTCGTCGTGAAGCACCTTGTCGGACCGCAATACAGAAATTGGTGGACAAATTCGAGCTGTTGGGACAAGTTAGTGATGTGAAGAATAAAACCCGTGCACGTCGCTCAAGAACAACTGAGAATATTGCTGTTGTAGCCCAAAGTGTTGAAGAAAACCCAGGTTTGTCCATTCCTCGTCGTTCTTTGGAATTAGGCATTCCACAAACGTCATTACACCGTATTTTGCATAAAGACTTGGGTCTTAAGGCTTATAAAGTTCAGTTAACACAAGAACTCAAGCCGGCTGATCATCAACAACGTCGTGTCTTTGCTCATTGGGTCCTTGAAATGCATGAAAATGATCCGGAATTTCATCGAAAAAACATCTTGACTGATGAGGCCCATTTCCACCTCGGAGGCTACGTCAACAAGCAAAACTGTCGCATCTGGGGCTCGGAAAACCCAAGAGTTATTGTTGAAAAGCCTCTCCATCCACAACGCGTGACTGTTTGGTGCGGTTTATGGTCCGGCGGGGTCATTGGACCTTACTTTTTCGAAAATGAGGCTGGAGCAACAGTTACGGTCAATGGATTGCGCTATAGAGAGATGATTAATGATTTTTTATGGCCGGAATTGGATGGTATTAATCTGGACAACGTTTACTTTCAACAAGACGGCGCTACGTGCCACACAAGCAATGAAACCATCGATCTTTTACGGGAAAAGTTTCCGGACCGTGTTATCTCTCGAAGAGGTGATCACAATTGGCCACCGAGATCTTGTGATTTAACACCTTGCGACTTCTTCCTTTGGGGCCACGTGAAAGATAAGGTCTACGCCAACAGCCCAGCGTCGATTCAAGACCTCAAAGATGGAATTCGTGAGGCTATCGAGGACATAGGGCAGCCACTTTGCGATTTGGTTATGGAAAATTTCATGAAAAGGATATGGTCCTGTAAGCGTGGTCGTGGCGGCCATTTGGCTGATGTTTTGTTCCATAATTAACGGCATACCTTCCTCTTTATAATGAAATAAACATCCGATCATTTGTCTCAAAAAATGCCATTTTTCTTTGAATATCAAAATAACACCTCTTAATGGAAAACCCTTTATTACACAACTATTTTCAGACTTTTTTCAAAGTGCATATAACTGTGATTCTTCCAACTGTGATAACTTTTTCAACTGTGATACTTCCAACTGTGATAATTTTGACGACAATTATCAATTATTTGGTAATTTGAAATCATATTCTCACTTTACTTATTTAAATTTCAACATAAGTATTGACGACATTATGAAATTTATATCTAACTTGGAAGATAACGACACATCTGGTCCAGATGGGATACCAGCTTCTGTTTTGAAAAAGTGTGTTTAGCAATCTGTCGACTCCACTTTCTGTTCTATTTAACTGTTCACTGTCTTTGTGTAAGTTTCCTCATGTCTGGAAGCAATCTTTCTTCATACCTTTACATAAAAAAGGGAAGGAAAGATAAAATTGGAAATTATCGCCCAATAGCTAAATTGTCGGCTATTCCGAAACTTTTTCAAGCAATCGTTGGCAAAACGTTAAGTTTTTATACAAAATCGTTTATCGTTTCCAATCAGCATGTTTTTTTTCAAAAGGCCATTCGACTGTCACTTTTCTTACAGAGCTAGCGGAGTGCTGTATAGATTCATTTAAAAATAAAAAAACAAACGAATTGTGTTCTCACAGATTTTAGCAAAGCATTGGATAAACTTTCACATCAAAATTTTGTTACAAAAAATGAGCAAGCTTGGTTTTAGCGTTAGATTCATTGCTTGGCTCAAATCTTATTTGCTTGACAGATCGTATTCCGTGAATTTTAATGGCTACCATTCAAAAAAATTTATAGTTAATTCTGGAGTTCCCCAGGGCAGCTACTTGGGTCCAATTCTTTTCATTTTATTCATAAATGATCTTCCGTCAGTCTTAAAGTACTCAAACTGCCTTATCTATGCTGATGATGTTAACATATTTAAAACCATTTCTACTAATCTTGACTGTGAAAACCTTCAAAGTGTTTTAAATGCTTTTTATATATGTGGTGTATCCGAAGTTGATTATTGTTGAATATCGATAAGTGTAAAACTATAAATTTCAAAATGTCTGTCTTGTCTTTTGATTATATGTAGCTTCAATGGCGTTAATCTGTTAAATGTAAATGAGGTATCTGTACTTTGTGTACAAAGTTCAAGTTCACTCAACATATTAATGTGATATGTAACAAGGCCAATTCAATATTAGGTTTTGGATTAAAAGAGAATCCCGTCAGTTCTCTGACCCATGCGTTATCAGACAATTGTTTATATCATTTGTTAGACCTGTCATGGAGTATGCTTGTCAAGTGTGGTCTCCTTATTACAGTTGTCATAAAATAAGAATAGAAAAGACTCAAAAAAGGTTCTTGAAATTTGCTCTAAGAGGCCTAGGTTGGCAGAACCAATTAAATCTTCCTTCATATAAAAGCCGACTCATGCTTATTGATCTGATCTACCCAGTTTTGAGAGTAGACGTTCTTATTGTGTTTCGTTTTCATTGTTAAGCTTATTGATGGTCATATTGATGCTTTGAACCTTACGTTTCGCGTTAATTTTAATGTTACGCAACGCAATTTGAGAGTTCTATAACCCACTATAGTACCAACTACGAGCGGAGTTCATCTTTAAATAATATGTTAAATTTGTATAACGTTAATCACAATTTATAAATCCATTCTTCAGTTATTTCAAATATTAATTTTAAAACATTATTTTATAATTTATTATTTTTTTTTTCTAAACTCTAAGTTACAAACTTGTACGCTAGGTTAATTAACTCGATTTAAATAAATAAATAGAGGCTGTATGTACCACATTTATATAAAACTTTATTTATTTATAAGAAATTAAAAAAAAAATTACTTTTTATAATTTTTATTTTTTTTTTTTTATATATAGTAAAAAAACAGGAACAATTGACAGTTTGTGTTTGTGTGTATCCATTAATATGCTTCTGTTAATATATTCATTATTTTTTGTCTTTCTCAAGTATCTAAATCTAAATTAATATAACCAAACAATATTTGATAGTTCTAAGAATATAATTCTACTCGAGTTCATAAAAACCACATATAACGGTTCATCAGTGCAATGAAAACTACAAACAAAAATAATTTAAATGCAACAATAACAGACACCATCAATATTTTGTTTAAGAAAAAAAAAATTCTTACATTCACTTCCTTATATGCATATCACTGTAAATTTCCTGCTAAAAAGCGATTAAAAAAAAAAATTTGCTTGAGCACTAAAAGCGAAAAAATATTTTTTTTTTAAAAGTGATTCAAAAATCAAAGTTTTATGTAAAATATCAAATAAAAAAACGGGATCGGAAGCATTTAAGTTAAAATATATTGATTTTTTTCTTCTATAAATTAAATATTGTTCCTGATTTTTTGGAATTTTTATTTATTTATGTTGTAATTTCTATTAAAAGGTTCGTTGTTTTTCTATACAAAGTATTTATGTAATTAAAAAAAGTTTTATACATTTTAAATAATAATAAAAATAAAGAAAAACTATAGGTTACTATTATTTATATGTTTTTCCTTTGCTACTTTTCGTAATTTTAGTATTTTTATTTTTAGTTGATTTTGGTTAAAATTTTTAAGGTTACCTGTCATAAAATCGTCTATTGTGTGCGCTCGCTTTTGCATTTGACCACGACGATCGCTTGCCGTTTTAGCGGTCTCATTTACTTCATTAACATGTATAAGTCTTTGTTCCTCATCTATAATAGCAGCAAAGAACAGTTTTACAAAAAAAAAAAAAAAAAATAATAAAAAAATGAAAAAAAAAATATAGAAAAAAAGAAAAATAAAGAAAAAAAATAATAGTCAGGGATTAGACTACAAGAAGAACAATTATTTGGAAGGGTGTGCGTTGGATTTGTTAGTGTGTGAGTGATTTTTTTTTTTTTTATTTATTATTTTGGTGTTTGTTAGGCTTTAAGCTTGATTATAATTTATGTTTTTGGTATTTCTGAGAGAAAGCCTTTTTTAAAAGAATTAAATAATAACATTGCCTTATTTTAAGTCAATTAACCTCGACCCTAATATGACTATAATTTTTGCTTGAATCTGCTTTAAATCCTAAAAATGTCTTTTGCCACCCTCGATTTAAGTTTTATATAAGAAGATAAATAAATATTTATGAAGACAAAAATATAAGCGAGGTTTAAAAAAGAGCAGAATGAAAGATACGACACTTAAAACACTGACAAGTCTCATTCAAAAATTAAAAAAAAAAATAAAATACCGCAATTTACCAACAATCAACAATCTCAAGGGAAAAACATCGAAAGCGATTTATTTTAACGTTCATTTTATAATTTAAATAAATAAAACAATGGAATACTCGAAAACATTTAAAAATTTCTTTACCCACAAATTTAACCAAAAAAAAAAAATTAAAAAATACATAAAAAAACATCGAATAACTTAGAAAAAAATCAACAGCCTGGCGAGCAAATCTTAGTCATGGCCTAAACCAAGCATAAAAACAACTGTTATAAATTGTGATATTGGTTTATGTCATGAATTCAAACAAATATAACAAAAACGAGCTTTTTTTTAACTTTGTGGTTGTTGTATGAACTTAAAGTGTAAAGCTACCAGATGCAAAAATCACCTCTGGTCGGTGGAAAAAGCGCTTGCAAGAGCTTTTTATTTTGCTTGTTTTTTTTTTTTTTTAATTTTAATCGAAACTGTATGCTCAAACCCCTGTCGCTAATGTAGTGTTAGTACAGACCAAAGGGGTCAAAACCATTAAAAAAAAAAAACACAAACGCAACAAATAACTTAGTTTTAAAAATACACAAATACATTCCACACATATTTTTTTACACGAATGGACTCACCTCTTATTTGGCTACTATCGAAATCTAAACTTTTGGTATGTACAAATTCTGATTTGTCTTTTGCAGTTGTTATTTGTGTTGTTGTGATAACTGTAGGTTTCTGCAAAAATACACAAAAATGGAAAAAAAACAAAGAGAGAAGAGAGAGAGAGAGAAAGAGAAGGGAGACGAAATGAATTGGGATTTTTATTTTATGGCCGTCATTCAAAATGGAGGGTAAGCAATATGAATCAAATGAGAAACATCGACATTTTTGACAGATGACAAGTAGTGGTGATTTTGACACATGGGTAGATACATATAACGGAATAAAATTGAAAATAAAAAATTAAAAAAAACATAAATCAAACAGAGAGAGAGAGAGAGAGAGAGAGAGATACAGAGGAGAGAAAAAAAAATAGAAAGAAATATTATTAGTTTAAAATAATCTCTATACTAACAGAATAAACATTTTTGTAATCAAAACGGTACTCAACAGATGTTACTTCAGGTAAAATGACTTTTAAATCTTCTAAACGTAAGGAATCACGTAATTTTTCAGTCTCTTTGCTTCGTAGTGTTGGTGTTGACATTGGCGTCCAGAGTTTACCAGACTCGATTTTAGGGAGGGTTATTTGGCTGCAATTATATTAGAAGTAGAACTGTCAAAATAGAAAGAAAAGATGCAAAAAAAAGAATGGGTTGACAACTATCAGTGAATGTGTGTGTGGAGGCAGAATTTTTTTTTTGTTTTTGTAAATGTAGAATAAAATAATTATTATGTGACGTGGAGTATTATAATGATGATGAATAAAATAATTAAGTATTATTTAGGTAGCGAAAATAGTATTGAAATATTACTTTTCGTGCGCTTCCTCCTCTTCTTGGGTAACATCGGAAGGCGGTGTCAAGTACCCAGCTAATCTAAGGCCCCTTTCTCTTAAGTTACCAAATCTAAATGAACGCTTAAAACTAGCACGAGCTCTATCAACTGCAATTAAAAGGGTTAAGAAAAATATTAAGGACGGAAGGGGGATAGGTTTTGTGGGCGAGTCAAAAAGTAGTTGCAATTTGTATCTTCTAATTTAACAAATGAAAATTGCATTTATCATCCTTTTGTTTTATGGGTTCTTCTCTATCATACCATAAGTTGAAGAAAAGTGTTTGCAACTAATTTATGATTCACCCTGATGTAAAATTTAAGGAGTGTTAAATTGAAAGCAAAAAAAAAATATTCTAATACAATATTAGACCAATTTGAACTTACATTTACTTAGTGTTGCGACTAATGGTGGCTCCACAGCTGATGGATTTGACAAATCCTCAAAATTAATGATGAATAAGGATATGTCATCAACTTCGGAGCGGATTGGTGCGATTATTTCTGAACACAAAAATTTTCCTCCTGTAAAGAAAAAAAAAGACCGGGATTAAATTCTTTTCATAATTTGCTGCCTGTTTAAAGAAAGCCAATACCTAAATTATTAATTATTCTATGTACATATGTATCTAGTTGAAAATGTTTTCAAACCCTCTGTAAAAAAACATTTTTCTGCCAGAGTTACCATAGGTCAAATTTTAAGAGTAATTTAAAAAGTTATAAAAGTTTATCCAAAGCTCCTAATTGTAAAAAAAAGCTTTTTGAAACATTCCCTCGTTCTCATATTTTAATAATTATACATATCTACGCCCAAAATATCCTGCAGCTTTTAGTCTATAAAAGTTACCTAGTGGGCGTGGCAAGAAACTTTGTATAAATTGTTAGACGACACTGTCTCAAAATTTTAGATAATTTAGTACGATTTTAAGACATTTTTTAAAATTGAAGCTAGGTTAAAAATAGGCTAATTTAACGAGTTAGCATCTTGCTAGCTTTTAAACATTTTACTAAAGCAAATGACTATTTTATCTTTTTAGTATCATACTAACTCCATATGTCACTTTGACAATTACAAATGTGAAAAAAGGTATGTTTGCTATTTTTTTTGCATTAACTGTCACTGTCTTAGGAGTGTTCAGCTGATGTTTATTAAGAAAATAGGATTATGACACAAGTAAAAATCTTTTAAAACTATTGTATCGAACTGCATGAGTGTGAAGCTCTGCGGTCGATGTATTTTGAGATGGTATTTGTAAGCTATATAAACTCAACGAAAGATAATGTAAAATGCAAGAAAATGTATGACGAAAGAATTAGTCTTACTGAAGAGCTGGGCCGAGAAGGACATGCTAATAATAAAGATAGTGTTTTTTTAATATTTTTCCACTTTAAATTCTGGTTTTTTATTTATCTTATAGTGATGGAAAATACTCCGGAAGGAGTGCGGGTTGTGTAACTTTTATATTTTTTTAACTGAGCTACGATACATTTGGTCAATCGAGCCAAATATGTTCTAGCGACGCGAGTGGTTATTGTCTATAACGGAAGGTGCGCGATCATTCCTTTTTTAAAAAAAAAGAAGTGAATAAGTGCGCGGAAAGAATGTGCCATAAAATGCTATCGCTACGTAAGCATGTGCGCATAATAAAAAAAGAGAGAGGGAGATCAAGCCGAAAGAACGTGATGTGTATCTAACATGTGAATACGAATAAAAAAAAACGGTGATGGTAAAAATTGTGAGGGTAAAATTGGTAAGGTAAATGCGCAGTGGCCAAATCAGGCACGCGTAAGATAAGCAGCGTATGGTAAGAGTTTGCTTTTTATTTGTAATTTCCTCTCGACAAAATAACGGACGGACGAAAGAATCGTGTTCAAACAAGCAGTAAATGCTCTGTAAATGACAATAAACGAAAGAACAAAATATATTGTCACATACAATGACAATAAACGAAAGAACAAGATACACATACGATAAGCGAAAGACCAAAATACATTGTCGCATATAACGACAAGAAGCGAAAGAACAGAAACATATTGCCACATACAATGGCAATAACAAAAAAACACAAACAAGCATTCGATTTTGTCACTTACAATGGCAAAATAAATAAACAAGAACAAACCTATTTCTGCCATTGAGCAAAAACCGACAGACGAAAGAATAAAACTGAAAGTATATACAAAAATATACACATACGAAAGACACAAAAAAAAACTCTCGCCTTCACGGCAGCATTGAGAAAGAACATAATGAAGGTACCATATGAGAAATTGTCTTCCCCACGACAGAATACTGCCACGAAAGCACAGAGAAAGACACACACATACGATACATTAGCCAGACACGCAGCTGCACTGGCGACAGCATTCATTCGAAGTTTTACTTTATAGCAGTAGAGTCGTGTGGAAGCAATTTTTTTTTCGTGATTTAAGGAGTGCAAAGCGGGATAATTAAAAAAAAAAAACAAAATTAAATACTTAAAGTGACGGATATTAATATACACAGAGAAGGTTCCTATTGGAAAGACAATAACCACTGGTAAGATACAGTCCACTGCTTTAAAATAAATTTATTGCATTATTATTGCAATTAAATTGGTGTTGTGAATTGTGCTGCTGTTGTCGCTATTATGCTATGTACCGTGAAGGAAAATCCAATAAAATAGTGATGGTCACAAAATATTGAAAAAAAAACAATGGGAAAGAGGTACAGATGGAAATTTCGTTTTGGAGAAGGAATTTATAGAACATAAATATATATATAAAAAAAACAACAAATAGGAAAGAAGTGAAAGAGTGAAAGATTTTTTTAGTTCAATTATCCTAAATGCGAGAACGAATTAAAATTAAATTAGCATGGAATACAAAGGTGTGAAGGTTTTATTGATTGTGTATATTTGTGATGTGAAAGGTTTTTTTTTTTCTGAAAGGAAGAAAACTGGGAAAGATGAGATGGCTCATATTTTAAAAATGTGTGAAAGAGTGAGAATGCTACAATAGCAGTGGAATGCATTGCTACATATGTATGTATATCTGTGAAAGAGTGTTTGATTATTTTTGATGGTAAAATATATATGTTGGTGTGAAAGAGTTTATTGAGAAATGAGATTTGGTTGTTACTAAGAGAAGGATTTTGTGAATAGGGAAGGTAGAGAAGGGGTACTCAAAGCACGAATGTGCGAGTTGCCAATGGAAAGAGTGCTTGCAAGCGGAGGGAGTTGATATGCTTAAAGATCTTTTTTTTCAGAGTGTAATTTACGACTACACTTCTCTGATTAAATTGTTTTCAAAGCAATCAATATTACGCGAAGGAGAAGGAATATATATTTCCTAATTTGAGAAGGGATAGCAGTAAGACGGCGACAGCGGCAGAAATTCAGCGAAGATATAATTTTACAAAGGTTCACTTTAAAATATATTATTTTCTTTATATTACAATTGAGGAACTTGTCTAGTTAAGACAATAGTACCAATTGGATTTTATTTACTTTAAGGGTTCAACAAATTATTATTTAATTTTCAGCGGTATATTATTAAATTTTCAGCGGTATATTTGTATTTAAATTTCAGCGGTATATTTTCTTTTGATACTCTTTAAGGGTTCAATAAAACATTATTTAATTTTCAGCGGTATACCTTTTGGTAAATAGTTAGGGATTTTATTAAATATTTCTTAATTTTCAGCCGAATGTTGTGCTAACGATAATCCTAATCACAATTTCGTTTCCACATTGTTTACCTTTCAGATTAAGGGAAAGACCACGAAAGAACACGGAAATTACGAAAGAACATTGAGCAGGAAAAATTGAGCAGGCCAAAATAGAGAAGGACAACCATGGAGAAGGAAAGTACTGCCATGTACCTACTGGAGTCGGCCATTAACACGATTTCTCGGCTGTTGGTCTATACCAAGTCGGAGAGGTTCCAGGCAGCTACCAGGGAAGAGATACAAATAAGGCTTGTAGCGCTACGTGATGCGTGGGAGCAGATCAGGGAGGCTGAGAAGGCGATAGCTAGCGATGGAGATCTGCTGGTCAAGGCGGAAATGGAAAGAAAGAAGGCCATAGCCGAAGAAGATTACTTCACGGCTCATGCCGCTTTCAGGAGCAGGGAATTGCTACTCGTGCCAGCCCGCGCAGAGAAGGATGGAAGGCCAATATCGGTGCAGGTCAACATGCCATTCCAGGAGCATGATGTGGCAGCTCACGGAGGCGAACTACTGTGAGGCATGGAAGCGACTGAATGAGGTATACGATAGAACGTATGCCACATGCAGAGAGCTGCTACGTCAATTTTTTCGGCTTCCGATGCTGCAAGGAGTTCCGAAAGCAGCAGAGCTACAAAGAATGTCCAACACCACGCATGAAACGTTGCGGCAACTTGCTGCCCAAGGAATTCCCACCGAGCACTGGGATATGGTAGTGGTCCATCTACTACATGAAAAGTTAGATCCTGAGACGGCATGCAGATGGGAGGAAACTCGCACCTCGGAAAGACCAACAGCGAAGGAAATCTGTGCCTTTTTGGACAAAAGGGCTGCAGCCTTAGAAAGCGTGATGGACAACCGCAGGAGGGAATATCCTACAACATCTGCACAAGCGCGATGGAGTGCAGGATCGGGAAGGAGTGAAGGCGCTGGAGCGGCTGATCGCAACCAGAAAAGGAAAGAGGAGCAGGATGAAGGGAAGAAGAAGAGGCCATGCCACTGCTGCAAATCAGTGGAGCATCCGGTTTGGTGCTGCCCAAGATTCAGTGCATACAATCTGAAGGCCAAGCAGGACTTTGTCAAGGAGAAGGAACTATGTCCGAACTGCCTTAAGACGGGACATACACTGAGAGATTGTTACCAGGGCCCATGCATTCGATGCCCGGGCAAGCCCAAGCATAACAGTGTTCTATGCCCAATGAAGGAGTTTCGGAAGGTCGAAGCAACCGTTTACTCGGTCCAAGAGAAGGGAAACAAAAGAAAGGGAAGGCAGAGCAATGACGACAACAAGGTAAAAGAAGATTGACTGGAAGCACCACCCCCAAAACGACCAAGACTGGAAGGAGGAAGGAGAGAAGGAACAGAGAAGGATAATGAGAAGGCGAAGGAGAGAAGGACGTCTTGGGGCGACTTTAAAAGAGGGAAGGGAAATTTAAACTTAAATAATAAAGAAAATGAAAGGTATTTATCATCTTTTATTTGTGACAGTAGGGAAAGACTAACTTTAATGCCAACGGCACAAGTTAAGATAGAGATGGAAGGAAAGAAATTTGGGCCTTTAAAGGCACTTTTCGACACAGGTGCGCAGCCGAACTTGGTGAGCTATAGATTGCAACAAAGGTTAGCTTTGCCAAGATGGCAGGCAACACGAAAGATGATTGGCGTGGAAGGCGAACCTTTCCACATTAAATACAAAACCACGCTCAAGGTGTGTCCATGGTTTGATTCGAAGGATTCCATTGAACAAGAGTTCTGGATAATGCCAAAGGAGAGCAAATGGCAACCAATTGTGCCTGTACACACTTTGGATTTGAGAAGGATAGAAATTTCGTCAGGTCAGCCATTGGCTGATCCTGAATATTGGAAGGCAGGTCAGATTGACCTATTATTAGGTTGCAGGTTTATTGCAGAAACATTTACATCTGTATTGGGACGGAAACCATGTGGTCCATTATGTATGGACACACTTTTTGGAAAGATCATACTCGGCGAGTGTGCTAATGAGAAGGAAAATGTGAAGGATGAGAAGGTAAATGAGCAGGTATCCTATGTCGTTTGCATGACTAATGACCAGTTGCATGAGTCGCTTAAGCGCTTATGGCGATTAGACGAGGTCGAGTCAGCATTCCATAGATCGAAAGAAGAAGAGCAGGTAGAACAAAATTTCTTGAACACGTATTCACGTGATGAGAGTGGAAGGTTTACAGTGACGATTCCTTTGAAAGAATCAGAGAAAGACATAGGAAGCTCAGAGCTTTCTGCAAAGCGTAGGTTTTTTGCTTTAGAGAGAAGGTTAGAAGGAGATGCGGAGTTGAAACATAAGTATATAGATTTCATGAGGGAATACGAAAGAGCAGGACACATGATGCCAGTGACTGGAACGAACCAAGGAAACATTATATACCACATTCCGCATCATTGTGTAACCAAGAAGTTCAGAGTCGTTTTCGATGCAAGCTGCAAAACGGTGAAGGGTGTATCACTCAATGAGATACAATTGCTAGGAGAGAAGCTTCAGAAAGATCTACATGAGATCTTGATGCGGTTTCGCAGACATCGAATTGCAATAAGTGCCGATATCAAGATGATGTTTAGAATGGTGAAGATTGCGAAAGATCAATGGGACTTACAGAGAATATTCTGGAGGGAAAGTCCACACGAAAGATTGAAAGAATATTGGTTGACAGTAGTTACCTACGGAATGACCTCGTCAGCTTATAATGCTGTACGTGCGTTAATACAGTGTGCAAAAGATATAGAGATGCAATTTCCAAATGCTGCAAAAGCAATAATGGAAGACTTCTATATGGATGACTGCACTACTGGTGCTGACTCCGAAGAGCAGGCAATACAATTATCAAGGGATATTGATCACGTATTGAAAGGGGGAGGGTTTGAGCTTAGAAAATGGAAATCGAATTCCAAGGCTCTAGTGAAGGATATGAATTATAAAGAGCAGGAATCAATATTATTTGAGGATGATGAGAAGGCATCAATATTAGGCCTTAAATGGTTACTTGAGAAAGATCAATTCACGTTTGCGGTGAAGACACCTGTGACAGAACAAGCGATGACAAAGAGAAAGATTGTAAGTTGTGTCGCGCAGCTTTATGATCCTAATGGGTTCATAGCACCCGTTACGATTACTGGAAAAATTCTCATCCAGGATATATGGCGTCTGAACGTCGGCTGGGATGAGAAACTTCCCAAAGAAATAGATGAGAGATGGAAATATTTTTGGAAGGAAATAGCATTCTTAGAGAAGATTACTATTGAGAGATGGATAGGTACATCGGAAGGTGTACGGAAGGAAATACATGGTTTTTCGGATGCTTCCGAAAGGGCATATGGAGCTGTGATTTATGTTAGAACGGTATGTTCTGATGGCAAGATTTCAGCAACCTTGTTAACAGCGAAGACACGAGTTGCGCCACTTAAGACGGTAACTATTCCAAGGCTGGAACTTGCCGCAGCTGAATTATTAGGGCGATTAATTGTAAACGTCATCAAGACAATGAATTGGGAAGGTATTGAGTACAATCTCTGGATGGATTCACTCGTCGCATTGCATTGGATAAACAAATTACCATGCAATCTGAAGACGTTTGTGGCAAATCGTGTTTCATCTATTCAGACGAACACAGAAGTTAGGAGATGGAGACATGTCGGGACGAAAGAAAACCCCGCTGATCTTTTGAGCAGGGGAATAAAACCATCATTATTGATCGACAACAGACTATGGCTGCATGGTCCAGAATGGCTAGAGCAACCCCGATCGAGCTGGTCATCTGAAAATTTCGTGCCAAATGTTTCAGATGGGGGGAGGGATGAGATGAGAGTGATGGTGATAACGACGTTCCCAGAACCGTTATCAATATATGCGAAAGACTTGGGAAGAAGTATTTCACTTGTGGAATACGCACATAACTTAGAGAAGGCAATAGCTATAGTAAGCTATATATTCCGTTATATCAATGCAATACGGGCAAAAGTTAAGAGACGGAAAGAGGACGTAAGAAGATACGGAAAGAGACAAAGACGTTCTGCGCGTCAAGTTGAAAAAAGAAGGAGCAATTGTTCAACCGACTTCTTTAGAAAAAAGTCAAGCAGTTGATTATCTGCTACGGAAAGAACAGGAAAGATATTTCGGTAAGGAAATAACTTGTCTAGAGAAGGACAGGAGTATACCCGAGAAGAGCAGGATTGAGTCATTAAAACCAATCTTGGACAGTAAAAATGTTCTAAGAGTTGGAGGGCGTTTGGAAAGATCAGAGATGGGATACGAAAGAAGACATCCAGCAATCATACCAAGTGGTTCTCGATTGGCTTGGTTGATCATGGACAATGCTCACAGAGCAACGAAACACGGAGCTGTGCAGGACTACGCAGGACCGTTTGAGATCAAGATGATCAACAGAGCAGGAGAGCAGATAATTAAACAGAAATGTTGGGTTTCTATTTTTGTCTGTCTCAAAACTAGAGCTGTACATATTGACATAGTGTCGAATCTTACATCTATAGCGTTCATCGCTTGTTACGAAAGATTTATTGCGAGAAGGGGAAGGTGCGAAAGACTATACAGTGACAACGGTACAACCTTTGTCGGAGCAGAGAAGGAACTGAAGAGGGCAAAAGAGGATTGGCTCGTGAAGGATACTCTCGAACACTTAAGTTTGAAGGGGACCGAATGGAAGTTCATGACTCCTGCAGCGCCACATCAAGGCGGTATATACGAGGCAGCAGTCAAGTCTATGAAGTATCATTTGACAAGAGTGGTAGGAGCAAGAGTATTAGCGTATGAGCAATTCTTAACGTTACTTACTGGGATAGAGGCAATCATGAATTCGAGACCGTTACATCCATTGAGCGATGACCCAAATGATTTGCAGGCGTTAACGCCGGGACACTTTTTGGTTGGTGAGCCACTTGTGTTACCGTTACCGTTCGTGACAAATGACTTGCCGAACACGAAGGGGATAAGACTATGGAAGGAGCGAAAGACAATGCTTACACATTTTTGGGCAAGATGGAAAGAAGAGTATTTATCGACTCTATTCGAGAGAAAGAAATGGCGAAGGGAGAGACATGGCTTGAAGATAGGGCAGCTCTGCATTATAAAGAGTGAGAACTATCCACCATCCACATGGGCAATGGGGCGTATACTGAGACTGATAGAAGGAAGGGATGGTTTAGTGCGAAGCGTGGTTATACAGACAGCAACCAATCAACTGACAAGGCCGGTGCAGAAAATCTGTATTTTACCAATTGATGAGCTGGAGTAATCATATATGTAATGTATTATAACTATTCTATTATATATTTAATTAATGAGAAAGAGGAAGGTCTTTAATAAAATGCGAAAGGGTGGAAAACCGTAGGTTTTCGCCGGGACTGTATCGAACTGCATGAGTGTGAAGCTCTGCGGTCGATGTATTTTGAGATGGTATTTGTAAGCTATATAAACTCAACGAAAGATAATGTAAAATGCAAGAAAATGTATGACGAAAGAATTAGTCTTACTGAAGAGCTGGGCCGAGAAGGACATGCTAATAATAAAGATAGTGGTTTTTTAATATTTTTCCACTTTAAATTCTGGTTTTTTATTTATCTTATAGTGATGGAAAATACTCCGGAAGGAGTGCGGGTTGTGTAACTTTTATATTTTTTTAACTGAGCTACGATACAACTATTAACATTTTAGTAAAGAGCTATAAAGTTAGAAGTTCGTTAAGTGGTAGAATGATAATAACTTATCATTAGGCTATTTAAAATTTTGCTTGAAAGTTTTCAATATTTTTGTAAAAAACACAACTTTCATTTTTATTAAATTTGACGATTGACAGATTTATTTATTAGATTTCTTTCGAGCACTCTAAAGCCACTTCGGCTAGTTAGTGTTGGACCTTGGTCATGATTTCGCCTATTCCGTGTTTATAAATGCAATCCAGGAGTTGTTTCTTTTAATAGTCGCTAATAGTCACTTTTATATTCACTTTTCTTTTATTATTTTTAAGTTGGTAATGGTGCCGAATTTAATGACATTCGATGTCAAAATAAATTTCTCATCTTTCACAAACAATACTCACTGACTCAAAATCGGAAAATTTTTTCATTTTATTTTTTTGCTCCGGAAAAATGCATATGACATATGGAACGAAATATTCTTGCCATCAACTGTCAAATTCCATTATAGGATGGCTACGATGTCAATGGATTAAGAATAAACCTCTATAAATTCGAATATTTGAGATTTTTGTTTCGGGAAAAAAGCAATTTTAGAGCTTTCTGCGGTGACTTTTGTGACGAAATATTCGCAAATGTCAAAATGAATGTTATTCCCTATCTGTCAAGTAATATTTCAAGTTTCGTATAAAAGTGAATTTCCATTTTGAAATGAAATGCCTTAACATAATGATATTACGCACGTCTGAGAAAACAGTATTTATAGCCGCCTTTTTTTACCCGGGATGCATTTAAGAACACATCCCATTGTAAGTCAAAAAATCTATGGCTACCAACCATTCGGAACGAATATTTTCCTGCAACCGAGTAAAGCGCCATCTAAACATCTCAATATTTCAACAATTTATATCCACTCTATGTTC
This sequence comes from Leucozona laternaria, assembly GCA_932273885.2. Lineage (NCBI taxonomy): Eukaryota > Metazoa > Arthropoda > Insecta > Diptera > Syrphidae > Leucozona > Leucozona laternaria. Next base: position 11,187,910 of record OW026368.1, read on the forward strand.
ACTCTGATTACTGACCTAAATTTAATATATTCATTTTTCGATTTTTTGTTGTTTGCGTATACAAAATTTGCTGATCTGGCTATTCACTTTTTCAAAAAAACACGCCTAATATCTTCTCATGATATTCACTGAATTACCTGTTATATTTAAATCTTGAATGAATTAATGAATTTGTCTGAATTTCTCGGTACCTTCAATAAACATTTACCTACCTAGAAACTTGCTTTACCTTATTCCAACTTTCGAAAAGATTTAAACAACAAATTTCGTTGCCTAAGTTAGACAATCGATGAGAAATACAATTTTTATAAATAAGGTTTTGGAATTGGATAGGTTTCCATCGTTAGATATTCTTTGCAAATGGTTTATAAACACGACTGTATAGATGTCCTTTTTTTTTTAAATGGGAGTATCAGGGGTGGAAATTTACTGCAAAGGTACTGTATGCTTTCTTTTATTACGTTGTTTTTATTCCGTGATCTTTTTTAAATCGTTAAATTGGAGTCCTAAGTAGGTTTGTGATATTTTTTTTGATAATTTCTTAATGTTGATTCCACGACGACGCGACGTGACGTTACGTTCTTTTTTCTGGTAAAATCTTTTAAACCTAAACAAAAAAGTGATAGGGATGATTTCTGTTTTCATTATTTTACTAAGTTTTATTGTTTAATATTATTTTTTTTTTTTTGAAAAAGGGCTGAATTGGCTCAGCAAATATTTTTTTGTTTAGTGTTATTAATAGCCCGAATAAGGTTTGTATGAACAAAAATTAAAAACAATGCGTGTTAAATTCGAAAAATCGTGAAAATCTAAAAATGTCATTTTTGCAAAAAGTAGTTATTTTCTTAAATCTGTCCACTGCACTTTTATTTATTATTTTATTTGAGTTTTCTTAACAACTATAAATCAGATCTCTTTAACAAAACGCATGATATACATAAGTTACCTACTTGTTTGGAAATCCGACCACCACCGCCACGCCTACAACAAATACATACGTGTTTAATATCAATAGAAATCTGCAATTTTGTAATTGAGTTATTTTTACCTAAAGCATATTATTGTTAATTTTTTTGGAATTCCGCCCTTTTCCTCGCCCATTTTTCTTAAATTTTAAATTTTCTTAATAATGCGAAACCAAAAATGCATCGTCTTTCCCGCCCACTGACATGACTTGTCCGATTTGTATGAAATTGATAGAAATTGTAATTTTAACTGGAAAGCAATTTTAAGAAGTGGGTTTTATAAAATCCGTCTATTTTCTCACTAAATATTTTCACAAAGTAAATAATTATAAAAAAAATAACTAACTTATCGCTATTTCGTTATAGAATGCTAAACAAATAGAAAAAAGTCAGAACTTTAACTGCTCTTTAGGAGTTAAAATTGTGTTATATAAAAAAAGGACACGAAGCAGAAACTATTACAGATAAACGTCGGATTTTTTTTTTTGAAATTAGAAATCTTGACTTCTTCTATTAACAAAATTAACCTCCGCATAGTTTGATGGAAAGTCTTTAAGACTCATTTGTTTATAGAAAACTTAAATATTAAAGTTGAATTAAAACGCGTAGGCATGTTCTACTTTTTCCTTCGCTTCAACTTTTACATAAGTAAATATTGTTGTGTTCACCGAACACCGAAAGAAAACAACCTTTTTTCTTGGTCGTCAAAATGAGAGTGAAGAATTGTGTGTGGTCTCCAATTTAATGGCACAACACTCCTCCCCCCCTAAAATAAGAAAGGCGTACGAGGTGACGAGTGAGATCTTTCGGCTTCAGGTGCGGAAGTTAATAATTCATAGGTCTTTATCACAACATTGTATTTATTAAATTGCAAATTTTGTTTTTTTTTTTTTTTTTTTTTTTTTTTATATTATACCTACTTATAATTACATACATACATATTTTTTGATTTTTGTTTTCTCTTTGTTTGTTGACATTTTTTTTTTGTTATAAATTTTTTTTTATTTCTTTTAATAATGCTTAGGTTGCATTTTGTTTTGTTTTTGGTTTGTTTACAAATAATTATACCTGCGATGTTTCTTCAAGGTCAGGTGTTACCTTCATTTCAGGATCGTTTAAATTTTCTGTTGGTTTTTTGTTAAATGTACATTTTATTTTAATTATTTTTTTAAATATTACGTATAAAGCTAGAACTACAAGAACAAGAAAGATAATGGAAACAGAAAATTGAGCATGTTCATGTGTGACATGGAATAACAAATTATGTTGCTTTAACAAATCTTTAATACTTATGCTATAATTATCTAAATCCAGTTTTTCTATATGGGTGCTATGGGGTGAAATTTGGGATAAATTTGTGGGAATTACTATGTTTTCAGGTATGGTTTGTTCTTCTAAAAAGTATGAAATGGGAGTTTTATTTTGTATGGTGTTTGATGCTTGGAGGTAGACTTCTTTTGTTATTGCTTTACAAAATGGGTCTACACTCAGAATTCCACTGTCAGATATTGTGATCGTTTTTGGTTCGTCTCCGCACAAAATCCTAACGTTTGTTGGTTTTGGCATAACATACAACCATGAATTCTTACTCATTAGATTGAACCAGACTTCTTGTTCAAGCGCAAATATTTTTGTTTCACAATTAGCATAGTTTTGCATTCCTGATATTAATTGGATAATGCAGTTCTTCGTATTATGGTTATGAACTACGAAGTTTTTTTCGCATATGAAGTGATTCGAGTCTGTTTTGATGCATTTATCTAGATCTTCGCTATTCAAAAATATATACCGCCTATAATTTTCATTTATAGCTACTAACTCACTATATATTGAGACAAAGCTGTACGTGTTTTCTTTGTATTTGGAAGGTAATGGGGAAAGTTTTACTAAATTGAACTCTTCATCTACCAATGGAATAGTAACTTTTATCATGAGATTTTGATTTACGAAAATCGGACTCGTCGTAGTGATTTTGTCTATGATTGGAAGATTCATTCTAGATATTTTTATTGGGAATCTTATATTGTTTGGCAGTTCTAATTGGATATCTTTTAATGTAGAAATAAATACTTCTGAATTGAGGAATCTACTATCTAGCTTATTTACTTTTGCTCCTTGTAAAATGTCAAGAATTTGTGATTGTTTTGAGAGAATTTGTGTAGCAAATGAAAAAGCTAAATTGGATATTTGATCGAAGTTATGTAGTGTTTTTTCGAAATTTGTAAGATTCTGAAGTTTTATTGTGTTCTGTCTAATTTCTTCAGTAACAGAGTTAAAATTATTATTAATGCTTTCAGCTGTTTTATTCAGTGCGTCTAACACGTCAGTGATTATTGTCATTTGGTTCTCTGTTATGTGATGCAAGTTATTCTGATTTTCTTGAATTAATCTCAATGAATCATCTATTTTTTCTGCGTCTTTAGAATCCATTGTTCCAAATAAAAATTTCTCTGCCATCCCTACTCCATTGAATAGACCACCGTCTACTATGCTTCTTTTTGAAATTTTGTTTTTAAATAGTATACTATCAAGGATTTTGTTATTATAATTGATTTCTTTGAGGGAATTTTGTAAAAGTCTTAGGGTAATTTTGCAATGATCTAAAGGATATTCTTTTATGCTTAGGATACACAATTCGGAAAGGGTGTTTAGGTTTTGCTCTAATGACTTTGTGTTAGTTTTAATATTAGTGTTATTAATGTTGAAGAGAAAGGTCCATTTTGTGAGGGACTTTTCTAGAATTCCGATTGGTTCCAAGTATACTCCGGTTCTATTTAGAGGTCGTACCGTCACTTCTGCCTCGCCTGTGTTTAAAAATGTTGCTAACATTGTTATGATGGTTATGATGATTTTACTAGAAATGAGAACAACACCGATATTGTATAAGTATTTGAGTGTTGTACTTATGTTTTGTGAGTGTGCGTGAGTGTAAATTGAGTGTGCTTGTGCTTAAATTGTTGTGTGTGTTGTGTCTCTTTGGTTATAGTGTTTTAAGAGGTTATTGTGAACAACTTTTTCTTTTCTGCCTACTTTTATTCTTGAGTTTTTTGGGGACAATACTTCAGTTATTTCGTATGGTCCTTCAAAGATTGGGGATAACTTTTTATTAGATCGATTTTTGATTTCCATTAATACTTTGTCACCTACTTTATAGCTTATCTGACTAGAGTTTTTATCATAGTACGCTTTAGATTTTTCTTTAGCCTTAATTTGATTACTGCGAATTAACTCATAACCGATTTGCATTTTTGCCTTCATTTCTGAGACATAATCATCGTAGTTGTAGGTTGGTTGTACGCTTCTATTCAGCGTAGAAGGAATTGGTGCTTCAAAACCGAAAAGAACTTCGAATGGACTGTAGTTCGTGCTGGAGTGTGGAGTTGTGTTGTAGCAAAATATAGCATACTCCAGATAATTATCCCAGTTCGATTGATCCTTGCTTGCATAGTTTCTGAGGTAGTCACCTAATGTTCTGTGTGACCTTTCGAGGGCACCATTTGATTGTGGATGGTATGGACTAGTTTGAGTTTTATTGATTTTTAAAATTTTGCAAACATTTTTAAACAATTCGCTAGTAAAGTTAGTTCCTTGATCTGTGAGAATGGTTTGGGGAATCCCATAAGTACAAACTATTTTCTTTACAAGTGCTTCGGCCACAATTCTTGCTTCTTGATTTGGTATAGCTATGGCTTGTGCAAATTTTGTCAAATCGTCTTGGAATGTCAGTATGTACTTGTTATCATTTTCTGTTATAGGAAGTGGTCCCACTATATCGAGAGCTATTCTTTCGAATGGAGTTTTTGCTGTTGTTGTGATGACCATTGGTAGTTTGTTACGTGCATACAACTTATTCTTTTGGCAAAGTTCACATGACGCAATGTAATGTTTTATATCTTCATACATATTTTTCCATTTGTATGTCTTTTTTATTCGTTTGAGTGTACGTTTGACTCCTTGATGACCGCCTAAAGGTGTGTCATGAAATTCATGTAAAATTTTCTTAATCTCCTCTGGACTAGAGACTTCGACAATGTTCTGACTTACATCTTCTTGATATGGTAAGTTTTTGCTATTACTACGTGTTATCACATTAACTTCAGCTGTTTTCATACGGGAGAGAGCGTCTGCGTTTGTGTTCAAACGACCTGCTTTATGAGAAACTGTAAAATCATATTCTTCAAGTTTAATGCGCCAGCGCATTATTCTCGAGGAAGGATCCTTAAGGTTAAACATCCATACAAGTGGTTTGTGATCAGTAATTACTTCAAAGTGTCGTCCATAAACGTATGGTCGGAAATGAGTTACTGCCCAAACAACTGCTAAAGCTTCCTTCTCTATGGTAGAATAGTTTTTTTCTGATTTATTTAATATTCTGCTGGCAAATGCTATAGGTAAATCGTTTTCATCGGTATCTTTCTGTGACAATACTGCACCTATTGCTTCATTACTGGCATCAGTTGTGATATAGAAAGTTTTTTCAAAGTTAGGATATTGTAAGATAGGGGGTTCGACAATTGCTTGTTTTAATTGTTTGAATGATTCATCGCAAAATGCATCCCATTTGAAAACTACATCTTTGCGCAGGAGTTTGTTTAGGGGATTTGCTATTTTAGAAAAGTTTTGTATAAACTTTCTGTAGTATCCTGCTAAACCAAGAAAAGATTTAATATCTTTCTGATTTCTAGGAGCTTCGATATTTTGTATTGCGGAGATCTTTTCTGGATCGGGTTTTACACCTGATTCAGAGATGACATGTCCTAAATACATGACTTCTTTTTCTAAAAATTTGCATTTGTCTAATTGCATCTTCAGATTGTATTTATCCAGAGCTTGAAATACTTCAATTAATTTTTTATTGTGATCATCTAGATTCTTCCCGTATATCATTATGTCATCTAGATAAACTAAACATTTTATACCTTGTAGCCCTGTAAGGACCTTATTCATCAACCGTTGAAAAGTTGGAGGTGCATTACGTAAACCGAATGGCATTCTGTTAAATTCAAAATGTCCGTTTGGTGTGCTGAATGCTGTTTTCGCTTTGTCTTCCTCATTAACTTCAATTTGATGAAATCCACTGGCTAGGTCCAGTGTTGTAAAGTATTTTGAATCGCCCAATTGTCCCAAGATGTCTTCGATATTAGGTATTGGATACGCATCCGCGATTGTAACTTCGTTAAGTTTCCTGTAGTCCACTACTACTCTCCACTTCTGTTTTCCTTTCTTTGGCACGACTAGAAGAGGGGCATTCCATGGACTTGAACTTGGTCTAATTATTTCATCGTGCAACATTTTGTCTACTTGATTATTTATTTCATTTGTGTGAATTTGTGCTAATCGATATGGTCTAATGTTAACTGCGGGTAGATTTGGGTTTGTCTTAATTTGATGTGTAATCCCAGAGGTAGTTGACAGGGTATCACCATCGAGAAAAAATAAATGATTGTATTTACGGCAGATATCAACCACCGATTTCTTTTCTTCGCTATTTAAATGATCTAGTGGAAGTTGGTTTTGTATTTTACTCAATCTATCGTTTATATAAGTTTGAGTATCGAATGAATTTAGATTATAGATATAATAGTCATTACTATTTACAAGTTCTAAATTTAAATCTTGTAAGACAACATCTTCATTGTTGGCGTTTAGAATGGATATATATATATATCCGTTTGAAGGTTCAGTTATAGCTGAAGAGGTATAAACTTGAGGGCGAATTTCTTGTGAAAAATATATTTGATTTGTAGGTTCACGGATAGGTCCGTATTTGATTATTTTTTCAGATCTAGCAGGTATGGTAACAGACTTTCGCTTACTAATGAAATCTGTTGTATACCTTTTATCTTTGAAGTGGTATATAAGGGTATTATCTTTATAATTTAGTATGGCATTAAAATTTCGAAATAAGTCTTCACCTAAAATTCCGTCTTGTGTTATTGGAAAATGTTCAGGCACTACATGAAATAAGTATTTAAGATTAATTCCAGGTGTTATTTCTATATTCAGAAGCAGTGTGCCTAATGTTGATGTGGGAGTATTACCAATGCCTTTTAGTTCAGTAATTTTGTCAGTATGAACCCAAAGTTCTTTATTTAATTTATTTATTTTTATTAAACTCAGGCTTGCACCTGTGTCTAAAAGCATAATGTTCTGGTTGGAGATAGTATCTTTAGAAATTATATTTATTTCGCTTTTGAAACTAGAAGCATTATTTAAACATCCTATATGAGCAACAGTTTTGGATTTTTCGTTAGGATTTTGCGATTTTGAAAGAGAATGCGAATGTTTGTCATAATAATTATTTAGATCAGAGCTCAATGGTCCGTTTAGGAAGTCTTGCAAATTATTTATTTGCGCGGTACTTCTATTTTGCATGTGATTTTGGTTTAGTATCATATTTGCTTTTTTCGTATTGTTATACTCAGGACTTGGAGGAAAATTATCCCTTTTTTTGTTAAAATTTGGGAACTCTACGTTTTTGTTTCTGAAAGGATTGGAATATGTAGATGTTTTTTTTAAAGAGTTGTCTTCGGTTGACTTTGGATTTGGAATAGAGGATCTGGGATTTGGATGCAGTGATTCTGATTTTGAATTTTCATTTAGAGGCTGTGAACGAAATGGATTGGACTTTTGGCTATGAGACAGTGGATTCAGAGAAAGAGGATTCAGTGGATTCAGAGGAATTGAATCTTCTTTATGAGATTCTTGACGCAGTGGATTTAGAGAAATTGAATCTTCTTTTTGAGATTCTTGACGCCGTGGATACAGTGAAATTGAACCTTCATTCTTAGGTTCTTGACGCAGTGGATTTAGAGAAATTGAATCTTCTTTTTGAGATTCTTGACGCAGTGGATACAGTGAAATTGAACCTTCATTCTTAGGTTCTTGACGCAGTGGATTTAGAGTTTTATTTGTATTATAGTAATTTCCACACCTTAATTCATATGTTTTACCTGGTTCCGGGTGTTGGTCGGGCCAGGTCCTCGCTCGTTTCCCGAATTTTGTGTTCCGCGTTGGTTGTCTTGCCTGCTGTTGTTATATTGTCTTTTTCTGCATTGGTCTATCGTGTGACCCAGATTTTTGCAGTAACGACATGAAACATTGTTTTGAACATTATTAACTCTCACCGTCTCGTTTGCATTGGAATTTGATCTGTTATTTCTGTTATTTGCGGATCTGTTTGAATTAGACTGAAAACGACACTCTGTTGTGTTGTGTGTCTTTGTTCGGCAGTGATGACAATATTTGCTATCAACAGTGGCACTAGAAAGGAGTTTTTCTTCTTCCATAGCAATATCTAGAGCTTCGTCTAAATCATTGCATCTGGCGCTTTTCACCAAAGTTTTTAATTGTGGTATCAACCCATTGCAAAAACTATTTAGAATAGTTTTTGTATTTAAGTTCCTGATGGCTGTATCAGCAGCGTTGTCCCCCGTACTGGCATTGGCATTATTCAGTTCATCAAACAAGGCATAAGCTCTTTCTGCGTAAGAGCTCACAGATTCCTTGTAACCCTGTTTGAATTGAAAAACTTCAGTCTGTATAATTTGAACAGACCTAGTTTTTCGGAAATTCTTGATAAGAGCCTCTTTTAACTCTGCCCAGGCATTATAATTGTTATATTTGATTATAACATTATATGCCCGGCTTGTTAATTTCGATTTGACAATATCAAGAAGCTCAGCCTTATCGGTTGAGTCGGGTGCCGTGGAGGTTTTGTTTGATTGCAGGTCTACTAATTGGATAAACCTATCTAAATCTTTCGCACTACCATTAAACTCAGGTATGAGTTTTATGGCTTGGGCTGCTCTGAAAGTCATTATTTTGGGTGGACAAATGATAGAATTTGACTTAATCTCAATCGGAGTGAGAGGCGGTATGGGTTTTCGTTTTGTTTCGAGCCTAGGAAGATCACTTTCTGATGATCTTCGGGTACGCGGGATTTTTCTAGTTCTTAATGAAATATTTAAATTCAATTCAGACATATATGTTTGATCGAATTTAAACGAAACAGTACCAGATTTGTATGAGGATAAGGTAAAGGGGCAGTGTATAAATTAATTACCAAAAGAAAAACTGGTTACATCAATAACATATGTAAATATATAAATGTCAAGAATAAAAATATATAAATATAGGTACGTCAAAAACAACTTAAATAAATAATTTTATATAACTAATATCTATTATTTCTTACTATGACATTGTTGATGCTTCTTTATATGTGGAAATGATGTTTATATTGATATTGATGTTGATGCTGATGTTGATTGCCTCGGCGTGGCAATTTCTTCCTTCCTTCCTTCTATCGACCACAGGAAATCGCTTACCTCTGTGGGATATTGTTCACTTTTTCTTTCTATTTTTTTTTTTTGCTTATTGTTCACTCTTTTATTTGATCAGGTATTGTTCACTCTTTTATTTGATTAGGTATTGTTCACTCTCACAATTTTCTGGCATTATATTTTCTTTTTTTTTTTTAAATGTTGATTTCTTTTGTTTAGATTTAGCACTACTTTTTTTTTATATATAAATATTTGCTTTGAATTTAGAATTTTAGATTTTGAATTTGAGTTTGAAATCGGTTTTTATTTTCGGGATTCAAATCAGATGCTTTAATTTGAATATCCCACCGCTGCCACCAAATGTTGTGTTCACCGAACACCGAAAGAAAACAACCTTTTTTCTTGGTCGTCAAAATGAGAGTGCCTCAAACTCTATTCATTATTTCCTTCGTTACCTATTCCGAAACCTAGATCATCACTTCCAGGTCAACCACGCATTCTACCTTACTTCACTTGCCTTGACACAGTTACAGTTTATTTAAGCAACGAATGCACCGTATGTTATTATTGACATACTTGCACTCCATGGGTCAGTATTGTTTATGTTTGCAATATGACCCATGTCGTTGTTTTGCTGTTTGGTTGACATAGTTCGATTGCTGTTCCCTTTAAAGTGTAACATATGACACATGAGGAACCTTTAGCAATAATCGAACTATGTCATGTGTCTTGCAAGCGATTCTTAAGAATTGTGTGTGGTCTCCAATTTAATGGCACAACAATATACACCTAAGTTACCAAGAATGAGATATAAAATCTAGGTTATCTAGGGGAATTGTTAAAAAATATAAAAAAAACAACGAAATTGATTTGTTAGAATTAGAAAAAAAAAAAACATTCTTCGAAGGATTGAATAGGTTTAAACAAAAAAAGTGATGTGCCTTACTTGCTGATGATGATCCTACACAGCCAAATCATAAATCAACCTCCCTCCTAACTAATAAATCAAAGCTTCAATCTATAAGAAAAAATACATCACCATCTGTGAGTTGAATATAAAATATCCAAAACATTGATTTTACGCACATCTAAATCCCTAAAAAAAAACAAAACATTTAAGAAAAAAAAAACCTCGTCCTTGAACTTATTTAACCATAATCCTATAAACAAGATGATAGCACAAGATATATAGAAAAAGATTCTATTTGCTAGAAAAATGTTTGTTTGCCCTTTTCGTATAGTCATCATGAGCATCCTCAGACATAATATTATCTCCATGCCACTTTGTCGCTTGTTTATTTTTTTCTTTTTCTTTTATGTTTGCCTATCACTTGCTTAAGGAACTTTACTTCTATGCATATAACCATCCAGCTAAGATGATACTTAGTAGGAATAATAAATTTGTTAAGCTTTTGCAAACACACACGACCAGAACTAAGCCCACCGCGTTAATACGACGAAAAGGCGGTATAAAAAATAATCGTTATCTGGAGTAGAAGAAGAAGAACAAAAAAAAAATAATAAAGGACGAAAAAAAAAACTATGCATACATATTTTCAATCCTCTTTGGGCCATTGAATGGCATATCAATAAGGAAAGCATGCGGCAGTTTGACATCCTTTTTCTCAGGTATCATCTCTCTTTTTTTGCCGACAACTATGAGTCCTTCCCGTATACAGTGTATAGGTAAGTACATGCCATCATACCAACCGACCGATAAATATTGTGGAACTATACATGTGTGCCTGTTATCATTCTTCATATCCGGTTCAAGTGTATGGGTCATATCCGTTTTGCATGAGGATTAACTCATGCATGGTGGTTTGTGGGCATATAAAATATCATGCGGCATTGCCATACACACTATACTCTGTCCAACAAAAATTGGCAGTGTAGGCGAGATAGGACGTTTGCCTCTCATTCTGGCTACAGTGGATTGCATAAATCTGTCCGTCATTAAAGCTTTCACAGGGTTGGCGTAGTGTACACGATACACTCATCATTAAAAGCTTTTTTGAAAGCTCGAAAATCAAAAGCACCTTAACAGAAACTTAAGGAAAAAAAACCGAACGAATTACCAAATGGACACGGGTAACTCTGAATGCACATCAAGCAGCAGCCAATCGCCATTGGCCACAGCAATTCAGTGCACACTGACACTCAGATGTGCCTTGAATAGGACGTTGGGTCTGTGTCAGATGCTATGGGAATGCTCACGGGTGGGCGAACACTTTTTGTGGAGGAGTTATTTCAATTTAATATGGTGCAAAAATATGGCACGCTACTGATTTTGAAAAAGCTTTCCCATAAGACGCTGTACTGCCTACTTTTGTTGGACAGAGTTCACACTCGCGTATGCATTATAGTTATTCCATTTGGTTTTTTGTTTCTTTAAATTTTCTCAACGTCATCATATTTTTATTTAAATAAATGTTGTCGCCCTAGGGCTGGGGTCGTGACTTTTTTGTAAAATCACTTTGGCTAATATTTTGAGAACTCTTCATTGCAGAAGTTTTAGGTTTAAAGATACGGATAAAGTGTAAAAAGACCTTTCTTTTGATTTAACACTCCATGGAATGATGATGATGAACAAATATTTCCCCCTTCATCAGACGGCTCCGGGATCTAAGCACCTCATATGTGTGATAATCGCAAAAAAATATCCCATTTGAAAGGAAAAAAAAATATAAAAACGAAAGTTACACATACACTGTCATGATACACCTTTTTGTAAAGCCAGAAATCTCTCCTTTTATTTTGTTTTTAAATAAAGTTATTTTAAAAAATAGTTTTTGAAAACCTAATTTTCAAACTTAAAATTTTGAAAAAATATAAAAATTTCAAGCTAATTTTTTTCAAAATTTTACGTAATTAAGTACTAATTTTGTTTTCAAAATTCAATGCGTTTATTAGTTTTTAGTCAAAAACAGCAAACCGGATGCTTAAATGTCTTGTATTGTTTGAGAAAATTGAAAATAACTAAATCTACTTTACTAGCTACGTAGTGAATAGGAGCAACTTAAGCAACGGATTGGAGTCAAACTAAGGGAATTTTATTTCTGATATTTTCAATTTTCTAAAGAACTAAAAGGGATTTTAGCATCCGGTTTTTGGTATTTGACTTAAAATTAATAAGGAAATTGAATTATTAAAAACAGAAATATTACTTAATAACGTAAAACTCTGAACAATTTTTTTTCAATTTCTTTTCAAAATGTTATGTTTGAAAATTAAATTTTCAAAAACTTTTCTCTAAAGCAAGTTTATTTAAAAACAATAAAAGAAGAGATTTCTGGCTTTACAAAAAGATGTATCATGGCATTTTTTATATATTTTTCTGTTTTAAGTCAATTTTTTTTAGAAAATTGCGCCTTCTGGCTAAATAAGAGGGAATAAACCCCCCTTCCCCTCCTATACGATTTTCTTCTTGTCTCAACCCAACTTACACGCTCTAGTTTTTTGTCACACCGGATGCGAATCGCCCTGCATACGCGTAAAAAAAGAACAGACAGAATCTAATCTCACAATATATTTTTTTTTTAACCTGGCATTGCTGGAATACACCTTAAACATATACCTAAGAGTATCATACCCATAGGAAATTTCACAAAATCATAATTAGTAAACAAAAAAAAAAAAAAAAAAATCACCCACTTACCGTTTTTGCGATAGTAGAGGATCTCGAAATGTTTCTCATAGCCCTTGACGAGTGCCTCTCTAATTAGGTTGACGGCCATTTGTGATGTCATTGGCCCATGCAGGAACTCTGTTGTACTAGATTGTTGCATTACCTCGGCCCTTGGAAAACCGGTCATTTTGCAGAAGCCATCCGAACACCAAATGATATGATTTGTGTCTGATTGAGCATTGGCGACAAGGAAGCTTCGATCTGTTTAAGTAAAGATAAAACGTGTTAGGCATACATGGATATAGAGATATGCATCAATGAGAAGTTAGGTATAGTTTTGTGATAAATAAATTATTTAATAGCCAACTTCCTATACAAGAGGACCGCATGTAAGGACTCTATTTTAATTGAATAGCTACGAGTATTATTAGTTTTATTATATGTCATGTTGCTGTGGGAATTTAGGTGGTTGTGTGAGGCCATGTGGCCGTGTAGCAGTGGCAGTGGCTGCTGTGACTGTGATGAGCAGTAGTTGTCGTCGTGACCACTTAGACAAATTGAATTAACCCTTAATTGACTCAAAGTCACCCAATTGCATGCCACATTGAGTCATATCGTTAATTTAATTTTTAGTAATGAAAATGTCCGCATGGAGGAGGCTACAGTATACCTGTGATGTCAGTCGAGGTTTAAGACAGGATTTGCGGAGTGAATTTGCAGGGATAATAAATTAACATCGTTTAATTGCCGATCAATTACACTTGACTTGGGGGTAGTAGAGGCCTAGAGGGCACTGTCATTTCTCACGTAAATAAATTAACGATTCTGCCTGCTATTACCAACACGTTATGGTAAGAAAAAGAAGACATCAGACATCAAGTAGAGGCAGAAAGAGAGGCAGAGAGTGAAAAACAACAAGAGATAAATAAGAAAAATATTGAAGGACACTTCACACCTGTAACACTGGGAGTGATTATACGAGAAAAGGAAGAGTAATTGACATATTCAGGTCATCTAAGTGAACTTTGATTGAAGACAAAACATAAACAGATTCGAGGATAGGTATACCGATAAATTATTTATTTATTTAGCTTAATACAAGCGAAACTTATTTTTAACTTATTATTAGTTTAGTTTTTTTTTTTTTTAGTTTTAATGACTTTTTTATTTTACTGTATAAAAACACAGTAATACAATATTGATACAATATTTTTTTTAAAGAAAAAAATTAAAAATAAATTTTAAGAAGATAGGGGGTAGAGAGAGCTTCTGAGTGCCAGGAAGCAAGGATATGGAAGGGATAGTGAATTCATTTAGGATTTGTAGAGAGAGTTTTTAAGAGAGGATATACTGATGTGAAAGAGAAAGGTGTACTGTGAACTATTTGCCAAACGGAACATTCTTGAAATCGATTCATAAAGAAGCCGTAGTTTGTACGGGGGTGAGGTGGACGGAAGAGTGGAGCGAATCTGAGGTTACGTGGGTTATTATAGATCGGGATCATTTCCAATAGAATAGGTGAATCGATTGTCGAGAGTTAGTTCACGAAGATTATATCAGCGACTTCTCGGAGTTTTTTTTAAGAGTTTGCAAGTTTATCAATTTGAATCGATCTTCATATAGGGGAGCAAGATGATACTATCGGACCTCAGAAGGCCAAGGAGGGCGAATCGAAGAACTCTACGTTGAAAACAGCGTCAATTCTTCGGGAGTGAGAGTTCTGATATGGCGACCAAATTTGGCAAAGATAAGAGGGCCCAAGTGACTGCCCTGAGGGACGCCTAAAGTGGCATTAATTGGATCAGAGATTGAGAACCTGAAGAGAACCCTGTATTGACGTTGTTATAGGTACTATCTCAGCCTTTTAATGAAAAAGGGAGGGAATCAAAGGGCATTGAGTTTAAGATCTATAGTTTGATGACTAGATTTTGTCAACGCCTTACTAAAATCTGTGGTTATGACATCAACTTCTTTGCCTTTCTCTAATGCATTAAGTGTCCAAGAGACAAATTCAGTTAGGATTGTTGTGGTTGATATACCCTTAAGCAAACCATGCTGCAGGCGAGAAAATATAGTTTTATAGTGAAAGTAAAGGGAGTCAATATACCTAATCATTACCTAGTTTTGGAATTTTTCCCAACGTGCTCACTGCTCACTTTACCCAGAATACTGAATCCCAATGTAAGCCAACAATTTAAAGATAACCTCAGCTTAGGAGCCAAAACAATCAGCAGATATGACATATATGATTGAAGCCCATAACCGTGTTTAATAAAAAATGGACATGATATGCCGCTAGTTGAACAAGCCGGATAGACACGATATATGTATGTATGATTGTTTATGCTACATATATCAATGAGCTAACTGAGAGACACAGGTTCAATTATGTCCTAAAAAGCATGTAAATTGTACACTTCCCTTTTTATACATTTAAACTATGGCTTAGTAGGTAAGTTGAGAGAGAAAGAAAGTATTATCGGAATTCCTACCGAATTTTTCCAAGTTGCAGACAAAAACATTGGCAAACCACAGAGCTACTGAGACTTAAAATAGCTTTGCATATGAGAAAATGTGCGTTTTCGGATGGAGTGAAATCCAAGGGTGCTCGTCAATTTCCTGGAAAAAGGGAAATATTCGAACGAATTCAGAAGATATTCCAGGGTTTTAAAAGAGTGCAATCTTTTGTGAATGAAATATATAATTACTTCACTAAAAAGATTGCATTAATTGACTCTACATACTTCGATTGCAAACTACGCAATCACCATTAGTTTCACAGCAAAAAGATTGTAATCATTTGTTCCCTCATTCATTTTACGGCAGTCAATTGAGTGTAATCTTTTGGGAATTCGTGCATCCTTAGCATTCTTTTTTTTTTTTAAAAGAACTAACCACTAGTGCTACAATGTGTTAAACCTTGTTCGTAGAAGTTCATCCGGTCATGTACAACTAACGAATACATATGCTTTTCATGGAATTAAATGTTTCGTTTATAATCATCGCCTAGGTATTTTTTCCATAAAACTCCACTCCACACTTAAATATTTTACAAGTATTTAGATTTCTGAATGAAAATAAGTTTTATTAAGAAGTACAAAGCTGCATGTCTGACTTTAAGCCGATTTTTTGTAGAAACCAGATAAATAACAAATTCATAAATTATTCAAATTTGGATCATTAATTTCAACTTGTTTTATAGACTAAATTCGTTCTTGAGTCATATACTCATACTCGATAAAGGGATCATTGGAAAAATCCCTTTCTGTGAGAATTTCGACCTTTAAAGGGACTCAATTTGTGGGAATTCTTTTTTCTTAAAATTTTACATAGAAAAAAGATTATCAAAAAATTATAATCATTTCGATTAAGCGAAATAATTTAAAAAAAATATTAGAATTTTAATTAAGAAAATTTCAAAAGAAATGAGTGCTCTTGTTAAACAATAACTTCAATTAGGTTAATATTTTATTAAATATTTCTTGTGGGAAAAAAAAAATGGAAAAATGAAAATATTTACGGATCAAAAAGGTAGTTTTACCTCTGGCTGAGGGGATTTCTTTTAAAAATGCCCCTAGCACTGGTCCAAAGCAATACAGTGGCCAAATGCATATAGAAGATATAAACTTTAATTTTTAGCATAGGTACCGTTTACATCCAAATTACTGACAAAATAATATTTTATCTTTTCAGACACACAGATCAACACAACACGGTCGTTACTACGAAAACAACTTTTCGGAAATTCTCCATAACGGTTGTGTGTTAAATTTGATTAAAACCTGGAACATTTTTTTTTTAACACAGAACCAATACTTGCTCCATCTAAAGGGTAAGTAAAATGAAGACAAAATTTAACAAAGAGAAAAAAAAAAACAAGAGATATTGGATGTTCTTTATCATGTTCTCCAACTGAACATTTTATTAGCACTCTGCCCTCAAATGTCAGCTCGAACATTGTCCTTGTGGTTCAATAAAACATGGCTTCGGTTTCGACTTCTCCTTGCTTCATCTCCATCTTCATCTCGTTCATCACAATTGGAATATTATTCAAAGTTCATCGCCGCACCACGAGCCGGCTGGAGATGACTTTATTAAATTCCAAATGCTATAAACTGAAACGGGTAAACTATAGCTGAAAAGGGTTTGTAAAAAATTAGAATTTGAAAACATGTTCATCATTTTAGCTCGACGAAGAACACACCGTTCTTGGACAGAATTTATTCCTCATGTAGCGGAGGTTATTAGTTTGAAGAAGGACTCGTCTTCGTCTATTGTAGTTAAAACTATGGTTGCCAGGTAGTTTTATAAATTGTATTTTGTTTTCCTTTAAACAAATCTTGAACGAAGAAACAATATAGTGACGAGTTCAAAATCCTTGCAGCCTAGCTATAGTTTTAAATCTGAGAGATTCTAGTTTGATCCGACATTGAATACTTATACACATTTAAATATATATGTTTTGTATAAAATCGTGTTTTGAGTTGTATATAATAATTATTAATTTTATTATTCCAATTTTTTTCAACAAGCTTCTTAATTTTATGCTTCTAAATGCACATAGAACCTATGTCTCATTCGCAATTTTAAGTTGTTTTTTTTTTTATGAAAATTAACAAATGCGACAACCATATTTTCAACCACGACATATTTGTCATCTAAGTCGTTTTTTTTTTGTCCACTACCCCAGTTACCATGATGGTGACAATAATATTTTTCATTGCTCATCTCGAAAGCGGGCTAGGGTATAGAATTTTTCATTTTCAACAACAATATGAATCTAGGATAAAAAAAAATTGTGTACAAGAAGGAATAAGGTAGGTATAGGTAGTTTTTCTGCTATTCAGGTTATGTTCTTAATGGAGACTTCTCATCGTCGTCGTCGTCGGACAGGACACAAACTCTTTCCCTCAATCTTGTAACATACCATGATGGCAAAACGTCAAAATGAAGTTTATCGCGAGTGTATATTGTTCTCTATACGGATGATGCTGATGTTGTTGTTGTTGTGATGAAGCTACAACATCAAGTGAGGATGATTGCGAGGAACTTTTGGCTGTGTGGTACTTTCAGCAAGGACGAGAGAGGGTGAAGTAGGGTCAGTCATCCTTTCAAGTGGAATATTCTGTATAGCTTGCAGTTATCATCAGGGAGTTTTTTCATCATACAAGCCGTCAGAAGTTACACTTTAACGAAAGCTACGTGGATAATATCAGGAAAAGTTTTTTTTTTTTGTTATTTGTTTCATTTTGTTTTTGTTATTCTAGGTGTAGGTATGCACGTTCTATAGTTCTGGAACTCAATTACAAGTGACGTCCGTCGCCACCCAGAGAGAGACAGTTGGGAAAATTAATGGCGATGAACGAATTCCCTGTATAGGGACTATTGTGTTGTCATGCGATGAATTTAGATAAAAAAAAATTTGTTTTGTCTGATTCTTGAAGTTCAAACATATATTATTTTGTCTAGTTTTTTAATAAACCAGAAAAAATCAAATATATTTGACGTATGGTGCACGTAGATACATGTTCATAAATATAAGTTTTGAATTCTGTGTACAGGTATATTTAAGGACCTGTTTCACAATATCTGGATAAAAGTTCTGATTATGTACTTATATTCTACACATACGACATACATATTGGACATACATATTGGGCATAACCCACAACAAGGGTCATAAGGCGCTATCGAAAAGTACTAATTTGTGGATTTATAACCGTTAAGGTGTTTCAAATGACAGTGTTCTATGTACAATTTTTATAAGTGTGTCTACCTATCGGTTAACTTAACAGAACAAAGACACCATAAAACAAATGTATAGGCATTTAGAAAAAAATAAGAAGTTCAGAAAAATTATATCTACTTTCACTTCGGAAAAGTTCCGGCAAATCAAGATTTTTAATTTTGTGGGTTGAAAAGGGCAACATTTAATAGTAAATATGTACAGTGGTGGTCCAGTATAAGGAATGATATAATGTCTATAGAGAGCATTCGTTATATCGATAACTTTTTTTTCTTACAGATCGTTAGGTAAATAGAAAGTAAAACTGTATTTTGCAAATCTGTTACAGTTTTGTACATAGCGAAAAAAAATTTGAGCTTCAGCTTACATAAACGAAGAAAAATACGTAAGACATAACAAAAAAAAAAAAATTGAGCAATGGAAAATTGTGTATGTATCTTTCAACACATTTACAGTCAAGAGTTGCTTTACAAATTTGGTTTCTTCGTTAAATGTAGTTGTTTATTCTATAGAATACCTAATGGACTTGAAAAAGGCGTTAGTAATATCTACCATTCGTTATACTGGACCATCACTGTATTTGCAAAATTCTGGAAAACTAATTATTTTTTCGAAGAAACTTTATGCAAATTTCGTTTAGAATTTGAAGCAAACATATTGTCCAAAAAATTAAAAAATTAATTTGGTCCATTTCACCCCACAATATCTAAAGTAAACTTTAAAGTTTGGAATGTGCTAAAAACTGCAAAAGTCAAGAAGTCAAAGAAAGAAAAAACCTTTTTTGGAAGAAGCTAAAGCTACGTACTCATAACGTTTAATTGAAGCTAAAGCTAGACACTTCTATGGTTTAAGCTTTATTTTATGTGAAAAAAAAAATGTTTAGCTGAATAGCTTTAGCTAAGAAATTCTAGCTTAAACTTCATTGTTCTAGATTTTTGTGTGTTTTCACTTTTCTAAAACTTGTATTTAAGAGACCGGAAAGCAAGGTAAGTACTGGTTTCGTTAAGAAAAATGTCAAGATTTGAACCAAATTTTACATTAAGATGATGGATACGTCTGTATGGGAGTTTTTACGTCCACTTTACATTTACATCGAGCTAGAAGGTTAACGGGTGACACGATTTCCTTTAAATTTCTATGAGATATAGCTAATCTAGGACTCTAGGCTAGCTAATCTAGCTCAAAAAAAAAAAACCGTTCTGGTATTTTTATTTTCTTTGCTCGAAGACAATTAAACTGAATCAACTTGGTACCTTGGTAAGACTGCGTTGCCATAATCTTATTTCCCACGTGCTTTACAGTTTGGCATACCGTAGTCTGTTCAACTTCAACATATTTTCCTACACTGAAATTAAATCAAGGTTCATTAAGATATCTAAAAAATATCTGCATCCTATGCTAAGGGGTGAGTGCACCTCCTCTAAGCTCCATTGAGTATCCTTAAAAAGAATCAGAAAGCAACTGCACTTTTTTTTTGATGTGTAAACATCTATGCTGGCGGTAGAGTGAAAAAAAACGTGAACGTTCGTGTGCAACGTTACGGTGTGCAACGTTACGATCTGCATACTAGGATGGGTGCGTTCAGTGAAAAAAAATCTTAAGATCCCCTTCAAGCAAAAACAAGTCCGTTTTGGATCAGCGCACGTTGATGTTTACACATATTAACCGTGAGTCCCGGCACTCACACAATTTTTTTTTTTTAAATCCAATACAAACTAATATGATAGTCACTTTCACCAATTCTCGACCGTTTCCAATAAATTTAAGTTTTTCTTTATATTTATTAACAAAGTGTTAAATACTAACGTTACATATTTTTTATAATAATAAAAATAACGCTTATGAACTCGGTTGGTGAAAGAATCTTGATATTTTTGTAGTTTTTACTATTATTTTCTAGTATGAGCTATTTTTAATTAAAAAAAATTAAAGCTTAAAGCCTAGTACGCTGCTGATGCGAAACGAAAAATCCCATACAAAAATGACACAACGAAATCATAAACGAAAAATTTCGTGCTCCTTTTCGTTTTGCAGCACGCTGTTCGATGAGCGAAATTGATTATTGAAGCAGATTATTTGTGAGAGGTCTCCGATATTTTGTTCGCACTCAATTAATTGACCGGACCAATTATTATGTGCGGAAAGGTGACATTTTATCAGGGCCGGACCAACCATATGTGCCAGATGTGCAAACACACAGGGCGCAAAATTCTGGGGGCGCATTACCAGGAGCAAGAAAATGTAATCTGAACTTTGCATTTTAACCGCAAAACTTGTTCAAGTAATCAAAAAATAACATCCATCACTGTGCTAAGTTATTTCTTGCCCACTAACTAACTTCACTTTCATTGTTGCATTCAAGGAGAAATTAACTCAAAATATCGTAAAACTAAAGATCCCACTAGACCTTACGCATTGAAAGTCTACCTCCTGGGTAATATGTGTATCAGTTTATGTATGTATGGATCAAATATTAAAAAGGGGCGCTTTCAACAAATCTTGCACAGGGCTCAAGTTTCGCTGGGACCGGCCCTGCATTTGAGGTATTTTTTGTATTTGTATTTGTTGTATCTTTCATTGCAGCATGGCTTTCTGTGATTTTTATGCGTTTTTGTTTTTATTTTTTTTTCATATTGGTGGTGTGACGCTTTCAGCTGTCATTTTATCGTTGTGGTTGCCGCAGCAAGCATTTCGTTGCGTGTTGGAGACCACCGACAAATTTTGTTTCGCATCAGCAGCGTTGTAGGCTTAAGCTGAAAAAAAGGTTAAAATATGTAGTTGTTGACCACAAGAGCAAGTTTGTGGGATCCAGGCGTGTACATTTTTTGTATTCACCCAAAAGTTTTCCGGGAGTGTTGAAAATTCACAATTTTATAGAATATTGGAAAATTTGCACTTAAAAGCAGTTTTTTGATAATACCTCCTTTCCGACACATTTTACAGTAAAAATACAAAATAAAACTAGAGAAAATTTATGTAATAATCTTTTTTCTTAAATCAATAGTTTCGGTGTACGAGCCGAACTTTGCCACGCACTAGGTGTCAAAGTTGAAATTCTGAAAGAGCACGTCGAATTCTATAAAATTGCCAATTTTCAAAACTCCCGGAAAACTTTCCAAGTAAACCTCTAGACCCAAAGTCTACTTTTACTGGGTTACATCTAGAAAATGAATTTGTTTTTTTTTTTTTTTTTTATTGTGGAGAAATGCATAAACTGCAATTTTTTCTCCAAAAAAAAATTATTATTTTCGAAATATGTCTTTATAAAAAAAATGAATTTAACCTTTTTAACTCCCCTTAAATAAATAAAAAATATATCTTTACGACATAAAAAAAAGCTCTACACCAAAACTCAGTTTTGTCGTAATTTTTTCGTAGTTTGTATTTTTTGTTCTCTAATTTTCCTGAGCTAATTAAAAACTGCCTATAGCATTTTAAAAAAAAAGCGTAACTATATAATTTGTCTTTAAGAACTACGATATAGCTTTTCTTACTTAAAGAAGTTTCTAGCCAGATAAGCTAGGTCAGATAATTGAAAAAAAAACCCTAACATTTGAACTTTAGAGCATGATGGCAACCCTATGCCTTGACTGCATTTCACTAGGCAATCCAGGCAATAACTGTTTGTTGTAAGACCTTCCATACTATTTCACAAATTTTCATATTTTCCTTTCAAATTATCTTCAAAAAAATCAATGTCACCATAACCTCAACCACTTAAATGTGACAGAATGAGTAAAGGTTGTAAAAGCAATCCTTAAAAATGTTCATCTAGGGACGGTGTTCACATTGGACTCACTCCGCTAGACTCATTTTGACATATCTTTCATTTATCTCACTCCCTATATGAGAAAGTGAGGCAGGATTTTTTTTGCCTCACTAGACTATCTCTTTCTCCTCATGAAGTGGAGTGAGATAAAACAAAGAAATGTCAAAATGAGTAGCGCGGAGAGAGTCCAGTGTGAACACCGTCAGGTATAAACAAATGTCAAATCGTGTCAGTTGGACTGTCAAATTGTGTGAAATGTGGTGTCAGATCTTGTGTTAGGAGCTTTAAAATTTTGTTTTCACACAAATGGTTTATTTCCACAAATGTTTTACATAACGTTCGAGGGCGGTTTTGTGACACTTTAAAAATATACCTTTTATTGAGAATACCACAAAGTTCTTAAAACTGATTTATTTAAATAAAACAATTTATTTAAAGACAAACAGAAGGTTTAATTTCACTTAAAGCACTTTACAGAAAGAAATAATTCAATAAAGCCATTAAATGCTTAAAATTTCTGCCATTTGTAAATGTTAAGTTCATTGCCATTTACGACAAATCATACAAGTACAAATAGATATCATTTTATTTTTGCTTGAATAAATTCCGCAATAACTCCATAAAATGATAAAATTCCCACTTGATATTGATTTTCTTTTAAATGTCATATGATATAATCTTTACTTGACGTTCATACTTATAGGTCTACGCAAATAGATAGCTTTTTCTTGAACAGTAAGTGGTTTCCTTGGAAAAAGGATTTCCGGACGAAAAAGAAAAATCAAAGACAAATGAAACAATAGTGATGGAGTCTTATTGTTCACGAAGAATATGTATGTTTTTGTTGTTGTTGTTCAGCCTTCAGGTAGAAAATAATATTTGTCTCGGGAATATTATATGATAGCTACTTTTGGGTTGCTCGCAGCAGAGTGCTTTATAATTCCGACAATTGCTTAGGAGGAAGTGTGTGTGTAGATATAGAATATTTATAAATGAAGAAGAAATGAAAACACAAGGTGTTGACACTGGCAGTTATAAAAATAAATATGAAGAAAATGTGTAGGTAATTGTATTGTTTTGGACAACTTGTATTCCCGGGGATAAATTAAACTATCCCTAAGCAGTTCACTACTGTTCTTGGTCTTTTTTCAGATCAACTTAAACATCCCAAAAGGCCTGAACCTATGGTTCTTAGGAATTCTTCTAATGAGCAATTTTTTTCACTGTGTTTTTGTAGTTTAAAACAAGGTGGCGCAATAGTCATCAGTCATCAACCTATCGGAAGATACTATAATTTTTGCAAATGGTGGCAAATGTCAATTTTACTTCGATATTTATGAAGTAAACAGATAGAAAATACACGTCATCAAGACATGAATCACTATACTCCTAAAGAAGGCGGAATAATTCATTCAATTGTTGGCGGAATTTCGTTGCTGATATCCTGGTCATCCGATACAAACTGGACAGACACTACGAAGTTAAGCCGCTTGCCTTGAAGAGAATGGGACAACACAGAAGATGCTGCCAGATCTGGCCAACTCCAAAGCAGAGCCGTTCTAATGAGGATATCGCAGCTGTGGCTGAAGATTTCTCAAAAGACTCCGGAGTATCAACGTATACTATATCCAATTGGGCATCAATCGGCAGCCTTGTCAGATATTTTTTGTGAAAGACTTTAATATGTTCCCCTACAAAGTGCAGACAGTGCATCAGATCAGCTATTAGCTGCGATCCTGAATCTCGACCATCACAAGGGAGGTAACTTTTCATCGAAAACCATCATGAGCCATCCATCTCTGTGGATATGTGAATAAGCAAAATTATCGCTACTAGGGTACTGTAAATCTGCATATAACCCATGAAGAGCCATTACACCCGCTCAAAGTGTGCTTATTCCGCATTCCGCTGATGGGAGACGTTATTGGGCCTTATTATTTTTTTTTTTTTCAAAAAAGCCGCGGACCAAACGAACACACGTACTGTTGACGATGAGCACTTAACATATTTCAGAGCCATGCTCAACGACTTTCTCCTTCCTCAATTGGATGAATTGGGACTGGAGAAAATATGTGGTTCCAACAGAATTGAGCAAAATTACAGCCAAAGAACACCGGGTGGCAACTTTGGACCACCTTGTACATCTTTGAGGAGCAGCTGTCCCATAAATTAAAGACATTGGTTCTAGAAAAATTGTTAGCAAGTTGAACTTTTTTGTGTTTAACCATCTACTTTACAACACAGAAAAAGTCAATACAAACGGACATGGGGTCCATTTGGAGCCCACAACGTTTTCTATGAGATCATAAAAAAATTTATTAACTTCAAAATCGATGACAATTGCCGCAATCGATGAACAGTTGAAAGGATTGCGCGGCGGCTGTAAATTTCACCAATACAACCATACCAAGCAAGCTAGCCAAATATGGCTTGAAATTCTGATGGCTCAATGAGTGCTAAATAGATTATCCATTCGAATTTTCCATCTACACTCTGGATGTCGTTTGTGCCATTATATTTCAACACTGGACGCAACCTCAGTATTGATAACTTCTTAACAACCGTGGATTTGGCCTTGAGGTTGTTCGATAGAAAAATCACCATCCTTGTCACAATCCGGAAAAACAAAATAGATTTGCCAAAACCTTTAGTAGTGAAAGAGTTTGTTGATAACCATAATGAGCCCTAAACAGTCAATAAGAGAATGCAGTATCGCCCAGTCCACTGATCCAAAAACCAAACAAGTAAGTGGTCTACGCAACACAACTTTATGAGAAAGCCACATCCGGTTATCAAAATAAGCCTGTAATGATACTTGAATACAACCGCTTCAAAGGTGGAGTTAATATATTCGACCAAATGGCCCCCATTTATTCTTGCGCACGTCAAACAAAACGCTGGCCGATGGTTTTATTTTACAACTTATTAGAAGCAGCAGCTCTAACAACCGGCTTCATTTTTCTACACTTCAGTTCACCTAGAAGTAACAAAGATTTGTTCAGAAACGATAAGTTTATCAAACTGGCGGAGGAGCTGATGAAGTAGGAACTGAATGACCGTTCACATGCTGCATCAAAAAAAAACACTGTAGGAAAAACTGCTTTGTATGCCCTCCCAGGGCCGGACCAACCATATGTGCAAGATGTGCAAAATGCACAGGGCGCGAAATTCTAGGGGCCCATTACCAGGAGCAAGAATATCTGATCTTGCGCAAACAAATAGGTACTGCCATTTGCATTTTAACACAAAACTTGTTCAAATAATCCCTGTGCTAAGTTATTTCTTGCACACTAATTAACATCACTTTCATTGTTGCATTCCAGGAGTATTTAGCTCAAAATATCGTGAAATTAAATATCACACTAGAACTATGCATTGAAAGTCTTCCTCCTGGGTAATGTGGAAAAGTCTTATGCATGTGTATGAGTGTATGTATGTATGGATGCGAATATAAAAAGGGGCGCTTTCTACAAATCTTGTATAGGGCGCAAATTTGGCTGGGGTCGGCCCTTTGCCCTCCGCATTATGGGGAAAGTTCAGCCGGTCTTTCGAACAGTCCCCGAGAGGCTTCCTTGTTAAAGGGACACAGATCATCTTCGCCCATAGCGCAGAAGACAAGAAAAGCAGAAACACCTTCGATTTGTGTGGCAGACTTGTTTCCATTCGTCACACAAATAACGTAAAATGTCTCCCAGAACTGCCAACAAATATTACTATGTTTTTATTGAAATAAAATACTTACATAACTATTAGAAAAAAATATAATTTTCGACAGCTCCAATTGTTGCGGGCGATGGCACAGCAGCAATAGCGTCTTCGATGCGCAGTGTACGGCGGCGGCGTCTCTGAGGATGCGCATTATCTAAAGGGTTTTCCAATAAGAGGTGTTATTTTGATATTCAAAGAAAAATGGCATTTTTTCAGATAAATGATCGGATGTTTATTTCATTATAAAGAGGAAGGTATGCCGTTAATAATGGAACACAACATCAGCCAAATGGCCGCCACGACCACGCTTACAGAACCATATCCTTTTCATGAAATTTTCCATAATCAAATCGCAAAGTGGCTGCCCTATGTCCTCGATAGCCTCACGAATTCCATCTTTGAGGTCTTGAATCGACGCTGGGCTGTTGGCGTAGACCTTATCTTTCACGTGGCTCCAAAGGACGAAGTCGCAAGGTGTAAATCATAAGATCTCGGTGGCCAATTGTGATCACCTCTTCGAGAGATAACGCGGTCCGGAAACTTTTCCCGTAAAAGATCGATGGTTTCATTGCTTGTGTGGCACGTAGAGCCGTCTTGTTGAAAGTAAACGTTGTCCAGATCAATACCATCCAATTCCGGCCATAAAAAATCATTAATCATCTCTCGATAGCTCCAGCCTCATTTTCGAAAAAGTAAGGTCCAATGACCCCGCCGGACCATAAACTGCACAAAACAGTCATGCGTTGAGGATGGAGAGGCTTTTCAACAATAACTCTTGGGTTTTCCGAGCCCCGGATGCGACAGTTTTGCTTGTTGACGTAGCCTCCGAGGTGGAAATGGGCCTCATCAGTCAAGATGATTTTTCGATGAAATTCCGTATCATTTTCATTCATTTCAAGGACCCAATCAGCAAAGACACGACGTTGTTGATGATCAGCCGGCTTGAGTTCTTGTGTTAACTGAACTTTATAAGCCTTGAGACCCAAGTCTTTATGCAAAATACGGTGTAATGACGTTTGTGGAATGCCTAATTCCAAAGAACGACGAGGAATGGACAAAACTGGGTTTTCTTCAAAACTTTGGGCTACAGCAGCAATACTCTCAGTTGTTCTTGAGCGACGTGCACGGGTTTTATTCTTCACATCACTAACTTGTCCCAACAGCTCGAATTTGTCCACCAATTTCTGTATTGCGGTCCGACAAGGTGCTTCACGACGACCCAAAAATGTTTTAGTTTTACGAACCGTCTCTGCCAAATTTTCACCATTTTTATAGTGAATTTTAATAATTTCAATGCGTTGTTGAAGCGTGTATCGTTCCATTTTTATTAATGGCGTAGTTTCTACTTGTCAAATGTCAAAAAATCACAGCTTCAAAAGTGACAGCTACCGAAATAGCGGGCTATTCAAAATAACACCTCTTATTGGAAAACCCTTTACTAGAGTAAACGTGGTGCGAAACCGATCCATGATTGCTCGAATTTATGCGATTTTGCGCGATTATGTCGACCGAATATTGGACGCGCGAACCGCGTTTGCACAATTTGCAAACGTTTTTTAGGGTTAAATCTATTAATTATAAAATGGCAAACTAAATTGAGAATAAATCAAGTGACACCTGTCAAAAAGACCAACTCCGAAAAAAGTATTGCCAGATTGAAAACCAACACGTCTATAAAAAAAAAAACACCCTTTATAATGCAGTAGAATACTTAAAAGTTTTGTTGTATTTTTTTAATATTTAAGTTCATATTATCATACTCTGCTTATTGATAAACAGACACAAAATCCCGTTAAAAAATGCATTGTCAAGATGTTTTGTTCTTTATATAATTCCTAGTGGCGATTTTTTTTTTTCGTCGGCAAAACCATGAATATCCTTATAAAAATTTCTACTTTAGTTTCCGTCTTGTCGCCCAAACCGCATCGACCAACTCAAAACTTCCGACTTCTTTAATATTTTTGTTCTAGTAATTTTTTGTTGTAGTATTTTTTTTTTTTTTTTTATTTTAGATGCTGCCATAGCCAGACTATAATATGAACAAGAATGTCTGATGATTACCAGGGGATGGAGGAGAAAAATTGAGACAAGAATACATCCTTGGGATGACTCCGACGCGACGGTCGGTGGTACTAATTATAATATTTCTTTTTTTTTTTGTGCTTACTTCTCTCTCGTTGATACGGTTAGACGAACAAAATTTTTTTTTTGGAATTATGGAATTTTCCGGGAAAATATTTTTTTTCCGTTGTTGAGGAAATAAAAGCAAATAAAAAGAAGGAAATTAAATTTTTACTTATTCATTTTTCAATCAAGAAGGACAATGGTATAATGATTTTAGATTTTTTTCCTTTTATATTAAAATAAATTTAAGTTGATGGCGTAGGAGTAAAAGTGCTTAGAATGCATTTTCTTACATTTAAAAGTTGTACCTCGGACATATTTGGACGTATTTGTAAGTACTTTATAAATTAAAGTATTAAAGTTTGTGATATCTTTTTTTTTGATTGAAAACACTATTTGGCAAAAGGAGTGGAGGTCGTATGTATCTGCCCTAATTTACTTCGCTTTTTTTTTTTTTTTTTTTTTTTTTTTTTTAATCAGCGCGCACTAAAGGGATTTTGACTACCCTTAAAATGTTTTAACACAGTGCGAGCGTTAGGAAAATAGGGAAGGATTTAATAGGAGATATCGATGCACATTGGTTTTGAATTTCTGAATATTAAAATGGGAGGTAAAAATAGAGCCAGGCAAAGCATTCCACATTCTTGTAGTGCGGCTAAAGAATGAATCTCTATACTTGACGGTACGTCCGAAGTTGGGCTCAAGGGTAAACTGACGAGCATTCGTAAAAGCGCGAGTATTACGGTTGTATTGTTTTAGGGAAGGAATGCAGTTGGCTATTTCACTAGAACACTGTTTGTAAGAAGTAGCTTATTATTCCTATTTGTTGTCAAATGATTTATTTATTTATTTATGTGAAGCAATTTCCGAACATTATAACAATTGAATTATGCTTTATTAAAATAGGAAATCGATGGATAAAAGTGATACCTGTGCTGTGTGTATGATGATTTTTGTTTTCAGATCTTCAACTTGGAGTTCAATGCTTCTATTTATTTGTTGATGTCAAAAGATTAAAAAAAATAAATTTTGTAAACTACATAACTATAAAAAGTTAGACCTATGAAAAGAAATAATAAAAAAAATATGTGAGTGCCGGGACTCACGGTTAATTATGTGTAAACATCAACGTTTGTCTAAAAGCCTAATTTTTGTATCTGAACGTCATCAAAAGAAACATATTGAATAATTAACACTACATTACCTATTTGTAGGCAGTGCTTAAAAAGCTTAGTGTTGAAAGAATGGCAGCGAAATACCCAGGGGGGGAACCGCTGTAACGAAATTTCCAAGCACTAAAAGGCTGGTGGTGAAGTGTCCAACGAACGGTGAAGGTTCGGTACTGAAAGGTCCTGCTTCGTAGTTCACTCTCAACTTTAAGATGACTTCACATTACACATGGTTATTGTTTATGGTAATCACTCGCTGAGCATCGACAAACAACAACTGTCAGCGGAGAGCACTAAAATCGTGGTTTCAATTAAATGACACCGTACCCAAATTCCAAAGGAACTTAATGGTTTGACTGACAGGGGCCGAATTAAAATATCCAGTTAGAACTGTCAACGAACTTGCAACCCTTAAGCTGGATTTAGACCTTCGGTTTTATCGTCCGTGTACGTTGTTCGTTGTTGGTCGTACGCGGAACAACGAAGGTCTAAATGCTAACACCGAACAACGAATG
Source organism: Leucozona laternaria (assembly GCA_932273885.2). Taxonomy (NCBI): domain Eukaryota; kingdom Metazoa; phylum Arthropoda; class Insecta; order Diptera; family Syrphidae; genus Leucozona; species Leucozona laternaria. Next base: position 11,217,819 of record OW026368.1, read on the forward strand.
AACACCGAACGAAGAACGTATAAATTCAAAGTGGCTTTGAATTTTCGGTGTTCGATGTTACTCGAACAACGAACAACGTGAGTGTAAATGCGAAAATTATTTAATCGAACATTCTTTTTCAGTGCCGTGCAATGAATTGGGACACTCTCCACGTTTATCTTATTATTACTTTATAATTTTACAGATAGAAAATTGTGAAACAATCTAAGAAATATTACACTCCGTAGCTAAGTTACGAAAGATTAATTCTAGTGTACATTTAAGTAGCCAACTCTTCGTCCAGCAGGATCTTTTTTTTTTGTTCAATGTTAAAAGCGCCGCCACTGCCAACAATGTGTTGTGATCCATTTTGCTGTAAAGAACGAACTTAATATAAAAACGGAATAATCTAGATGCTTCTTCGTTGTTCGTTGTTTTTAGGAAGAACGAACAGCGAACAACGTTCACTGAATGAAGAACGAAGATGTAAATCCAGCTTTATGAAACTCCATCTTTCCATCGAGTAAAACTTACAAAAAGTTCAGTCTTAATTTTATACTGAACGAACCTGAAATGAATGTCACTATGAGATAGCCGGCGAATTATATATCTTGAGTTTTTAGAATATTTAGTTGCAGTTGTTGTCAGTTGAAATCACTAAAATCGCAGTTTCAATCGATTGACACCATCAATCGCCTATGGAATTGGACGCTGTGATTTTTAATGAATGTTAACTTTGTGCCGATAACTCTGCAATCTGTTCAACCTCAGCTATTTTGTATATCCCAGCCACCTACGTCCCTCGCCTACGTGCCTAAAAATTGCAAGAAGAAATCGCGTCGTTTAAAAGCAGTATAATGTAAACGTAGAATTTAAGTTCAGGATTTGTATCACTGAACGCACCCGATATCCTACCATACCATACCTACAGCCATTGACCTACCATACCTACAGTCAATTGTCAATCCCTACAGCTGACTATTATTATTTTTGTTTTGATTTTGTTTTGTTTTTAATAACTAGTGTCGCGTCCATTTTCTTCGGGGAATAATTAAAAATTTAAGGAAAAAAATATAAAAATATAAGTGTTAAAATGATAAAATCGTCGGTCGCGCTAAAAACAATTTGCTTTCGTCGTTGGCAAAAACAATATAAATGAGTGGTCGCGATAAAGTATAATCTAATTGTCGGTCGCGTTAAAATCAATTTGTTTTGGTCAGGGCAAATCGGATTTCGTAACGTAACGTGCGACAACGTAAAGTGCACGGCGTAACGTTGCTCATGAACGTTCACGTTTTTGATGTGTAAACATCTATGCTGGCGGTAGAGTGAAAAAAAAACGTGAACGTTCGTGTGCAACGTTACGTCGTGCAACTTTACGGTGTGCAACGTTACGATCTGCACACTAAGATGGGAGCGTTCAGTGAAAAAAATCTTAAGATCCCCTTCAAGCTAAAACAAGTCCGTTTTGGATCCGCGCACATTGATGTTTACACATATTAACCGTTAGTCCCGGCACTCACACAATTTTTTTCCTTGAGTTTCTGTTTTCGAGCTTTAAGGAAAAGCTTTTAATGATGAGTGTTATCGTGTACACTACGACAACTCTGTGAAAGCTTTAATGAATAACAGATTTATGCAATCCATTGTAGCCAGAATGAGAGGCAAACATCCTATCTTGCTGCCAATTTTTGTTGGACAGAGTATAGCATAATACTACTTAACACGAACGTTTCGCTACAAATTACATTGAGCGTAGTCACAGCCGGGAAACTGCCAGCGAGATGTTATAAGCAATACTAAATGTCAATATGCTAACAACCGCGAAAACCTTAAAAGTTTTATTTAAATATTGTTCAGACGAAGCAAAGTTTCAAGTTCCTAGCTGTACCTGGACAAAATTATATACCAACTTTTACGACATTCCGCACCACTGTGTGGCATACACTTATTTGAAATATCTACTTGCAAAGCTCTGCCAAAAATAAAATCTTGTAAATAGCCATTTTCTTTCATTCAGAATTAGGCTCTTTTAGTGACCGATTTTTTTTTTGTTATATTGTGTACCAAAATCGCTGAGACCTCTTTAAAAACTTTAATGAAAAATTGTCATTTTATTTTATTGACAATAACTATACCATTTTATCTACATAAATATTCTAGAAATTGATATTGATGATCAGATATTTTTGTATGAAATAGGTTCCCAGTTAAGAACTTTGTAAAACTTTAGCTATAAATCTTACGAAACGTTACGTATAAGTATTGCAATAGTAAAGTATCCAAATCAACACTCGAAACTATTCAGTTAGCTAACTGGATTATATCAGGTTGGTTGGGTTCCAAAGTTCATCTCTCGAACTGTATAGTGCGCCACCTATATGTTAGTATTAAAAACTATCAATTAATCATTTCCATTGTTTTAACTTCATCCAATCTAAATATGTAGGTATGCTTTTATTAATCTAACACTTGGAATTATAATTGTAAATTAGGGGAAAACAAACATTTAAGAAATAATGAATGTCTAACGAGTTACATCAACTAACAATAAACTCAAAAAACCACCAAATTATCCTTCCCTTTCACCGATGACATAGGAAAAAAATAATGAATCGCCTTTAGCCAAAAGAAGGACTTCGGGTGTACCAAATTATAGATATATTACCGAACTAGATGTTAAAGCCGCTGCATAAAATCATTTAGGGGAGTCTGGTGTTAAATGGTGCACCATGGAAAATAAGACACCTAAAGACAAAACCTAAAAAAATTAATAGGTAAGAAGGTAAGTATGTTTTTGTGAACGCAGCCTTATGGCAACAACCAATATTTTTTCCAAGTTTTGGATAATTTGTGTGTTTTGCAAAATGTATAAACGCAAACAATTTAAAAAAAAAATTGATCATAAAATACTTTGTTAATGATTGCACACAAAACAAAAAGTGATTTGTTATTGGTTGCGTGTAAAATTTGTACTGAGATGGCTATGCAATACACTCTCACCAAAACACGACTATTTCAATACAAAATCTTGTCAAATTTTAGATAAAAATAAATTTTTTTTTGTCGTGTCCAAGGGCAAAAGTGCATTTTTTTTAAGATAACGAATGTTGAATTTCAAGAAAATTATTATAGACAAGTTTCTTGTGATTTTTTGTCCAGCTTTGCGTGGAATGAAAAATAGAAGTTTGCCATTTTTAGGCCAGCTTCCCCTAATTTAATTCTTGTTTCATATTTATAACGACAGCGAGCTACTGATTCATTATTTATATGCCCATAGAAAGAAGAGAAAGTTAATTATGTCTATTCCTGGGGCACACACATAAAAGTATATACCTAAAACAAACAACAACAAAATGGAGAAATATTATATCAGAAGTGAATATTATGAACGTAACAAAAGAATTATAGTTGTTCCCGAGTTGATGCCATTTCAGTTGGATGAACCAGGCCAACCAGCTACCAGAAAAAGAAAAACCACCAACAACACCAGTGTATAAATCGAACAAAAACGTATATCAAGCTCTTATCCTTGTTCACAGGACATTACAAATGAAATTAGGACAGAATGGAAATGACTTTTTTTGTGTTGTGTGTACGATGTACGTGTGTTCGTATGTTGTACCTACACACTGAAGGTACATAGAACATAATGTGTATAGTGGTAATGCCAAATGCTGTTGGCTGGACGGTATACTCTGTCACTCACTCAGTTTGTCTATTTGTCTGTCTGTCTGTCTTGTTTGGTTGAATAGCTAAAAGAAATGCATTGTGATGTATTTTTATGTTGCTACCTACCTACATCTATACGTACTTACTGGTTTTTGGCCTGAGTATAATGTAAACTAAATGACGTAATTGCTAAGAATGACAAGAATAAGGATTGAGAGATGAACATATAAACAAATCCAATAAATCCTTGAAGAGAGTTTTTGATTTTACATAAAATATTTTTTTATTTTGTTGTTTGTTTTGGGTGACACTAAAATTTAATTAATATTGTAGGAGAAATTCGGCATGTGTGTTGGTTTATACATGAGGAGTAACGTTTTAAAGCGGAATATAAATATGTTTACAGTAAAAAAATACGAAATTAAAATTTTTCTGAGTAGAATATGAATTTTATACAAAAACAGGGCCAAATTTCGAAAAAAATCCCAACAAAGTTGAATTTCAGTGGAGAGATTTATTTGTAGATATGTACTTAGCAATTTCTAAAAAGTACCATCATTTTTAATTGGGAACAGGACGAAATTATGTTTGGCCAAAATTCTACTCTTTTTAAATCATACAGGCTCAACTCTGTAAGCGAAAAATTTTGTATTTCAAAATTGTGTAGGTAGATTAGAGGTGTTATTTTGAATAGCCCGCTATTTCGGTAGCTGTCACTTTTGAAGCTGTCATTTTTTAACATTTGACAAGTAGAAACTACGCCATTAATAAAAATGGAACGATACACGCTTCAACAACGCATTGAAATTATTAAAATTCACTATAAAAATGGTGAAAATTTGGCAGAGACGGTTCGTAAAACTAAAACATTTTTGGGTCGTCGTGAAGCACACCTTGTGGGACCGCAATACAGAAATTGGTGGACAAATTCGAGCTGTTGGGACAAGTTAGTGATGTGAAGAATAAAACCCGTGCACGTCGCTCAAGAACAACTGAGAATATTGCTGTTGTAGCCCAAAGTGTTGAAGAAAACCCAGGTTTGTCCATTCCTCGTCGTTCTTTGGAATTAGGCATTCCACAAACGTCATTACACTTAAGGCTTATAAGGCTTATAAAGTTCAGTTAACACAAGAACTCAAGCCGGCTGATCATCAACAACGTCGTGTCTTTGCTGATTGGGTCCTTGAAATGCATGAAAATGATCCGGAATTTCATCGAAAAATCATCTTGACTCATGAGGCCCATTTCCACCTCGGAGGCTACGTCAACAAGCAAAACTGTCGCATCTGGGGCTCGGAAAACCCACGAGTTATTGTTGAAAAGCCTCTCCATCCTCAACGCGTGATTGATTGGTGCGGTTTATGTTCCGGCGGGGTCATTGGACCTTACTTTTTCGAAAATGAGGCTGGAGCAACAGTTACGGTCAATGGATTGCGCTATCGAGAGATGATTAATGATTTTTTATGGCCGGAATTGGATGGTATTGATCTGGACAACGTGTACTTTCAACAAGACGGCGCTACGTGCCACACAAGCAATGAAACCATCGATCTTTTACGGGAAAAGTTTCCGGACCGTGTTATCTTTCGAAGAGGTGATCACAATTGGCCACCGAGATCTTGTGATTTAACACCTTGCGACTTCTTCCTTTGGGGCCACGTGAAAGATAAGGTCTACGCCAACAGCCCAGCGTCGATTCAAGACCTCAAAGATGGAATTCGTGAGGCTATCGAGGACATAGGGCAGCCACTTTGCGATTTGGTTATGGAAAATTTCATGAAAAGGATATGGTCCTGTAAGCGTGGTCGTGGCGGCCATTTGGCTGATGTTGTGTTCCATTATTAACGGCATACCTTCTTCTTTATAATGAAATAAACATCCGATCATTTATCTCAAAAAATGCCATTTTTCTTTGAATATCAAAATACTTATTGGAAAACCCTTTACTTGCAAACTCTTTTTTTCTAAATTCTTTTCATTTGGTTCGCACCTTTTTACTCAAAACGATTTTTCATTTACAACACGTACATTATGCACATACATATTTTTAAAAAACAGAATTTTCAAACCAAAATTTTGAAATTCAGAATTTGGGTCATGCAGAGTCTGTTTCGAAAAACAGAATTTTGACATGTCCAATTTAGAAATACAGAATATTGGTCATGTAGAATTTTGTACAACAAAAGTGTTTTTTTGAAAAGCAGAATTTTGAAACTTGAATTTTGCAATACATACACAGAAAAATGGTCATGCAGAATAATTTTGTACCACCAGAATTTTGAGAAGCAGAATTTTCACTTACAGAATTTTGAAATGCATAATATTGGTCATGTATAATTTTGTAAAAACATAATTTCGAAGAGAATTTCGAAAATAGAATTATAACCAATACAGAATTTCGACCATTTTGAATTGTTTTTTCTAAATATCTCGAAACTTTATGAATATTTTCTGAATTTTTATCTACAAAATTATTAATTGGAAAAGTTATAGCATATATATTTTACAGTATAAAATTCAACACAAAAAAGAGTAAACCATTTTTAACTTGCTCTAGGCAAGTAGTGGTTTCGTGTAAAATAAAAAAATATGAGGTTGTAATCAAAACTAACACTACAATGAACGAGAAGTTCAAAAAAGTGGGTTTCGTCATGCCGTTCGTCGATCTGTGCGTCTGTGGGTCGGTGAGTGTATGCGTCCACTGTAATTTGAGCTAGAGGCTAAACGGTTGGAAAGATTTGCTTCAAATTTGGTACAGATCATTTTTATGATATTCCCTAGACGAGAAGTTCGAATTTTTGTCTCAGCTCATCTAAAACGGGTAGCCCTAGCCATACAAATATTTTGTTTTTTTTTTCAAATTTTCTCGAAAACAGCTTTAATAATTTTGATTAAATTTCTTATCTGTAATAACCAAGTTAATTTTAAGAAAACTGCGTTTCAGATTTTTCTCAAAAAAAAATCACATACCTAACGGAATTAGGTATTCCAAGTTTTTTTTTTTTGAAAAAATGGTCTTATTTTTGGGTTATTCGCGTATATCTTTCTGACGGTTCGGCCGATTTTGCTATAATTTTGTAATCTGATGCTTTTTAATAGTATAAATAATAATGGCGCAAATTTTTAAACATTAATCGTTTAAGGAATAAAACCGACTCTTGTAAACGCAGTCATTTAGTTGCGAGTTCTTAATTTTAAACACTTTAAACAACTCTTCTGACTAATAAAGGTTGTTTTTTAGCACATTTGTAAGGTTTTTAGCGCATTTATAAGGTTTTTTTTATGATTTGTTGTAGAGCATTCAACTGCAGATCGAGAGGTCCCCAGTTCAAATCCGGGTGTCCCCTTTGAAAATTAAATTTGTTTGTATTTTTTTTTTTTCTTTTTGAACTTCCCTATAGCTATTTCACCTTTCCAGCTAAGATGATTTGCCGCGATATGGTAGTCCAACACTATGTACCACATTCTTTTTTGTTTTTGTTGGGGCGGTCGACCGAATACAAGTTTGTATTGTATATTGTTTGGTGTCGTAGTCTATTGAATCGGGGGGGTGGAGATGGTGTTGTTTTGTCGTGGTAATGGTTACTGGGTACATGCACCACAAATTAAAGCTAAGACAGTTTTCGTGATTGTTGATTTACATGCTTAAAATCTTCATCAAACATTTTTTCTTTAAATTTTTGTTATGAAATTACAAACGTTGAATGGATAAAGTATACTTTAAAAAAGATAGACGAGTGCTTTAGTGTTAAAGTATACTTTATATCGTTTAAAATGATCAAAGCGTCGACTCTCATTCTAAAACTCATTTTTAGACTCGGCTTCGAATTTAAAAATGATTTATAATAGGTTTTAAGTGTTTAAAATTTTGCGCCAATGCATTTATAAATTTTAAGAAATCTTTTTTTTATGAACAAAAAATCATTTTCTTAGCACTTTTGAGTCTTTTAATTTTGTCTCGGTAAATATATACATCAAGCATCTCCAACGATTGCACATAGTTGTTGTTAACCACAAGAGCAAGTTCGTGCGATCCAATCCTGTATATTTTTTCCTATAATAACAATTGATTTAGAGAAAACCGTGCGTGATCGTTAGATAAAATATCAGTTGTTGCCCTAATTCCAAAGCCCTGATTCAAAATGTTTGGTACTTTTCAGGAAATGCACAATTATTCCAAATTTTGGAGTCTGTTTTTTTTTCAAAAATTGTTGATTAAATAAATTTATTTAAAAGAAAATATCAAAATGAATTTTTATTTGATGGTATTGTAAGTGCTGCCGTTGTTTTTTTTTTTTTAATATTCTTCAACAAATTTTAAGACAATGTTTTTCAACAATTAACCCTCCCGCATAAAAATGGGCAAACAGAGTTTCCCTCCCAAATAATTTTTTTTTATTTGAAGATGCCCAAGATTATTTATTAAAGTATTATTTAATTATTTAGGAAACACCCTGTATACGATTTTATAAAAAAAGTCTTATATGGCGGCTTATTTCTAAGGTTTATTTTTTGTTAGTTATTAGAAACGAAAAAATTCCTACGACAAAAGTTATAACTCGTAAAATTATCGAAAAAATTGACATAATACGAGAGTAGCCTTAATTTTGAAATAATGCCTACATTTTTGTATTAAATCTAAAGTTAATACCATAAATCAAAAATAGGATTAACTTCAAACGCACACACCAATAATTTATTGTAAATATTTCAAATTGTCAATAATTTAATGTAAAAACATCATTTGGAGGGCAGACATATACATAATTCAAAAAACAATTAATTTATTCAACGACCCTCACGCCTCCTTTTTCCCCACCCTATAAAACAAAACTAAACATCACCCATAAAATTCAAATAAAGCAAAATTCAAATTTTGGCAAAATACCATCCATTATGGTAAATTAATTCAGAGAAATGTTAAACTAACAAAACTATGTGCCAGTGAATTCGTTTGAACTTTAAGGGGGTGTCGGGGGCGGGCGCAAAGGAAACAGATTGAGAGTGGTATAGTGGTAGGTGCTAACTGTGATTCAGAATAATTTTAAGTCCGTTATTTTCCGTTTCAAGAGAATCGGCAAAGGCAACGAACGTGTTTAGTTGAATAAAATTCTTTGCTAAATTTTCTAAACTGAATGGCAAAGCATACGAAACGTACAGGGGAAACGAGCAAAACTGCTGCCAAATGGAAGTGTTTAACCAACCAAACGAACGACGACGCCATGCCAGTCATTTGAAGCTCTCTCCTTGGACCACAAGTTCAGACGAAATCACTTTTTTGGGTAGAAAATGGAGCAAGCAGAGTTTATAGGAACAGAGAGAAAGAGCAAAGTATAATTTTATTTAATTCAATAAAACCACACAAATCAAAAATGGAAGTTGTTTCTTGATTCTAAATGCGTTATCCTTATATACAACAAATACATATAAAGATCCTGTTACTAGAACTTAATGGTGTATTTACCCAACAATTAAAGTGTCCATCAAAGTCAATATACAAACAAAAACTGTAACTGTGTGAAACAGGCGATAACGAGAAAGAGACAGACAGACATTTAATACACACCACCAGGCACTATATACAGGCCAGCCAGGACTATCAGGACGAAACCAACAACACGGCCTGCGGCATCAAAACAGAAAAATACCGCAACGTGCTCAATGTGGAATTTAAATTGGAATTTTATTTTGCTTCTATTTAACCTACTATGTTGTTTCTTATTTGTAATTCAGTGTTTCTGACTCTGTTTTTATTTTTTATTTTTTAATTTAAAGGACTTTGTTGGGATTGTAAAGTATAAAGTTAGAGAGGGTTGATAGACAATAAGAGATCTGACTAACCTTATAAGCCTCTGTTTACAATCTGGCGGTAAAAGTTAAGGCGGCAAAACCTACAAAATTTAGGTCATCTGATATAGTGAGGCAATTTAATTTTTTTTACTCACTAAACTGAACGTTTGATTCGAAGTTTAAAACAACTTACACATAGAAGCGAAGGTAGATAGAGTATTTTCCTAGCTAGGAAGTAAGGAGAAGAAGTTGCAGCAAGTCTTTGCAATACAGAAAGTATAGCTTAATGTTTTTCTTGGATAAATGTTATGAATGAAAGAAATCTTTTCCCTATATAAAGTTTATCCTCGGATATGTTTATGATAAAGGTTAATGTTAAAAGTTTGATACGGGGGAAAAGTTCGTTGAAATTTTTCTACTTTGATATTGCAATTTTTTCATATCAGTTTAGGTAACTCTATTGTTATGAATATAAAATATTTTCTTTGCTTATGAATTCTTCTTGGAATTTTTAAGCACAACTTGTTCATGTTACTAGAAAGGGATTGAAAAAATAGTAAAAGGTGTAGAACTTTGAAATGGAATAAAACACAGATAATTTTTTTAAATTGACATGAAATTTATCTTTCTCTTCTGGAATCTTCTTTATCTTCTGGGATTATAAATTAAATATGATTTCTGGCATATGACCGACACGTCTGGCATTCAATTTTCGATTACTTTTTCCAACATTTGTGGCCGTATATCGGCAATAACGAGGTGAATGTTGTCCCCGGAGTGGTCAATCGTTTCGGGCTTATCAGCGTAGACAATAGCGACTTCACAGAAGTTAGTCAAGCGGAGTTAGATCGCACGATCTTGGAGGATAATTCACGGTTCCGTAACGTGAAACTATGTGGTTACCAAACGTTTCCTTCCATAAATCAATTGTGGCACGAGCTGTGTGACATGTTGCGGCCGGCGCTCCGTCTTGTTGAAACCACAGCTCCTGCACATCATGGTTGTTCAATTGATGAACGAAAAAGTCAGTAATCATGGCTCTATAGCGGTCACCATTGACTGCAACGTTCTTTCCAGCATTGTTTTTAAGGAAGTACGGACCAATTATTCCACCAAACCATAAAACACAACAAACAGTCAGTTTTTGTGGATCTAAGGGTGTCTCAACATACACTTGAGGATTATAATCACTCCAAATACGGCAGTTTTGTTTATTGACGTATCCATTCAACCAAAAGTGAGTTTAATTGCTAAACAAAATTCGCTTATGAAAATTGGGATCAACGGCAATCTTGTTTTGGGCCCATTTGGGCACAATTTGGAAGCGTTCTTCAGGCCTTCGTCTATTCATATTATGTACAAAATATTTGTACGTGATTCCCCAGAGGATAAATTCGAATTTTAGTTTTATCATACAAACATTTTTGTTTTTTTTTTTTTTTTTTTTAATTTTCTCAAAAAGGGCTTTTACGACAAAAACAAAAATAATTATTTTCATTTTTATCTCCCTGAATTTTATTTAAACTTCGTTCCTAAAACGATCAAAGTAGTTTTAAAAAAACTCCGTTTCAGGTTGTTTGCGAAAAATTCACAAAACGCAAATACGCATTACAGGGTTTTTGACAAATAATGATCTAATTTTGGGGTTATTCGCGTATATATTCTCAGTGGTTAAACCAGTTTTGTTAAAATTTTGCAATCTAGTGCTCGTAAAAAGCATAAGCAACATTGCATATAAAAATTTTTAGTTTAAATTTTATGAATTAAAAATTCAATTTAGCTAAGTAATTTTCACTTATTCTTAAAATTTTCTCCCTAAAGATATCATCACGTTAACATGCTTCTTTAATGTTTTTGGCTTCATTACGGTTGTTAACCACAGGAGCATGTTCGTGCGATATTTGTTTTTAACTTTAGGCTTAACCTTTTAAAACTCTTGTTTTAGAGAAATCATTTGGTGTAGTGAAAAGATGTCTAGCTGGATTTAACGTGGTCCCTTAACGCCTTGGACTGCGACCTTCTACATCCAAAATGTTCTTCAAGTGATACAGGATTATACATACATTGGGTAAAAGGGTTTTCAAAATTTTTTATTTTAACTGCATAATTTTAAATTTATTACCCTCTAATCATGGATTCTGTAAACATATACTGCAACTCGTCCGTGGTAAACAAAATATTAAAAAAGTATTCAACCAATAGAAAACCATATTTTCACTAAGGGTAGATACCTATTTTATCTTACGTAAAAAAACATTGTTGGCAAAATAAATATTATAATAACCATATAGCTCCCGCAACCATTTTTTGTATATTTGGTTGAACGTGCTCTCTGGCGTATACGTAACTAAATTCAAACAAAAATATAAAACTATAAACTATCAGCTGCTCAAAGTTTTTATCGTATTTTCAGAAATATCATGTACAAAATCAACAATATTTTTTTGTTTTTGTTGTGCTTGTCTATAATAAGAAAAACATATTGACGTAAGAGTTTTTGTTTTAATTCATGCATATTAGTCACGATTTCCATTTTGCGCTCAAAGCGAAATTGTTTGAAATTTTTTTTTTTTTTTGGTTTGCTTTTTGTTGTTCATTCAATAATTTAGATCGAATTTGCAATATACTGCAGGAATTCACTTAGAATTGAACTTGAAAGTTTAAAAATTATTTACATTTTTTTGAATCACTCATGGACAGAGTAAAAGTGCACTTTAGCTCTTGTCTGAATTTATTAAAAGTCCACAACTATTTAATTTTTTGTTTGGAAGATTTATGATTGTAACACTACAAAGGAATACAAAAATTAATAATTATTTGTCAGAATGGATTGGCAAATTGAGGTTAGTTGTAATGTAGTAAATTGATGTAAGATTGAGAGGTTTTTTTAGCTCAATGAAAAAAAAAAAATATGAAGGTTTTTATACTACAAATTCTATATACTACTGTAATACATCAGCCAAGTAGAAGACTTAGCACTATTTAATTGGACTTGTTGAATTATTGATTCAAAATAGCTTTTAACGGCCTTTAGTCCAGAAAAATTGGCGTTTCGTCCCGGTGGACTAAAGGCCGTTAAAAGCTATTTTGAATCAAAAAAAAAAAAATATATATACCTTCAAAATATTCGCGGTTTATAATAGATAACTTTAAGCTCGAATACTTTGATAAAAGTGCTAATTTGAAAGAACATCTCTACTCTACATCATCTACCTCGCTGACGTAATCAGTGCTAGAGTGAATTATTTATGGGGACTACTTTTTAAAGTTTTTTGGGGCCTTCTTACAAATTCATTGAGGCAATGAAAAATTTCGTTAATTGTATTACAAACTTCGTTGTTTATAGTTAACAGCTTCCTAAGCTTCACTATTCATAAACAAGAACCGAAGTTCATAATCGGCTGAATTTTAATTCTTAAATTAATTTGACCAAAGAAATTTTTAGCATATGCGAAACAAAAACTCTAGTTCTTTTGTCTTTGCTGCTAAGTGCGAATATACATACAGCGCGCACTAGATTGGAGTTTCTTAATTTGTGGCCTCTGTTGGAAATTTATTTGTGCCTTAATCTAGGCTAGGATTATGGTTCTATCCTTAGGTTCCATGTTTTTCACTGTGAGATTAAAGTAAAACTTGAGTTAGACGCAGGGTTAACCGAACAGAAGCTTTTGATATTTTATCAACCCATTTTGTTTAGTCGTTCCACGTGCATTCTGGGAAACTGCTTCTTCAGTTAACTGTGGGTTAATTTACTTCTGAAGTTAGCTAACTCTGTTTAAACTCACCACTGAAAAACTGGGCCTTATAGTTTATTAGATTCGGCTAGGTTCTTTGGGACTAGCACTGGGTAACCTGATTTACCTTGAATATAAACAAAAAAAATCATCACATCCATATCAACGGTTTTCGATAGAATTATATGCCTTGTACTGCTGATGGTTGCTCTTATTCGATATTAAATGTTGTCCCTCAATTTTGTCCGCACTGAAGAGTCTATCAAAATTAAACTTTAATTAAAATAAAAATAAATATCAAGTTCAAAAGACTTTATCTCCTTGTGACAACTTGAACAATTTTAATTATATATTTTCAATGTGTACAAGACGAGTGTGTATGTTGAAGATTGATTCAAAGAATTCACGTTGCAAATAAAATCATGTTTTTTTAATGAATTTTTTTTACAAAGAACGAGTGCCCTTTATGTTAAATTAAATCAACCTTAAAGAGCTTATATATTCATCAGTTTCCTGCTCCTCTCTGTCATTGGGTAATTGATTTTTAATTTCACTATTTCCACATACGACAAGATCGCAAATGTGAGTGTTAAAAGGTGTGATGTGTGAGTGTGGGTAGTGAAAAATAGTTAAGCAGTGGCAGTAGAACAGAACTAAGGGCTTCAGATTCCAAGTAATATCGTCAGTTACATTGTAAAGAAGTTACACCTTTTCATAGCAACGCCTATCCTCCAACTCAACATCTTCAACATTATCAACTCGATTACAATTTCATCACATACCTCAAGGCACCCACGAGAATTGATGACGAGGTTTGCCGACAAACAACAGCGCACAACAGCACAACACAACCAATGCACACGACAACAATTCAATAGCTTATATGAAATTAATGGGTAGTGTTTTTCTACCTCACTCGATTCACACTTCCTTGTTACCGCCGAATCTATAAGCAAGGGTGAAGTGGCCACTGCAAATCATTAAAATTTTATCCTCCGTGGTTCTGCTAATTCAATCCTTTGAACTTAGTGAGTACCAAGAAACAAGCTGCTGGGTGTGTAGTACACCAATGGAAGTTTCAATTAATTTTTGGCTTTAAGCCGTAAAAAAACCCCTTCCCCTCCTTATTTTTGCCAAAACTTCTTGTTGCGGCTAGGGATTAATCCCAAACCAATTAAATCCGCCTCCAATTCGATAAGGCTAGGGAGCTAATCCCAAATAACATTTTTGCCTTAGCTTGGAGGCTAGGGAATTTATCCCACCGTCCGCCTTCGTACCCTGCCTTCACTTGGGTGTTGGCTTGGGAATTTATCCCACCGCCTGTCATCGTACCGTTCCTTCACTTCAGTTTGGCTAGGGAGTTTATCCCACCGCCTGTCGTCGTACCGTGCCTTCACTTCGGTGTCGGCTAGGGAACCTATCCCACCTTCTGTAGCCGTATAATATGCAATACCGTGTTATTTATTTAAGTTATAACACAATTGTAAGATTTATACGAAAATAATCGGTTAATCTCGTTTTAAGTACAACTGAAATAAAAAGTGTCTCAAGAACTGGAGTTCTGAACTTTCTAAACCCGAGTTTTATTGCTTTCTTCGGTAAGAACCCTGGACCCGCTGACCTACCTCAGCTGGAAACTAAAAAAGCATCACAACATGTAAATTAATAGGTTTCCTTCATCTACTCATCTTAACTCATAAAAAAAGGAGCAATAATAACAGCTTTTATGAAAGGAAAAAGTTCTTTAATTGACCCAAACACTCTGGGAACTGCTCCCCTTTCCTCATTTTATGTTAACACGTACCTACCACCACATTTAATAGAAAATAACTCACACATTCTTACCATAAATATTAAATGCTGAAATCAAGTTTTTATCGATGTGCACGGATCGGTGTGTAGTGCATCCATTGCATTAAATTGACTTAATGTATGTTTACTATTCAAATAGTATTTATGGCCATTAGATGATAAACATGTTAGAAAAATAGGATAGATTTTCTCAATAATAGCTATATTGATGTTTCTGAGTTTTTGAATATAACAATGATATGAGAACCAGAGCCAGAAAAAAAATAATCTACATTTGTGTAGTGCGGCTTGAAAAAGAATCTCTGTGCTGTCTAATATCAAAGTTATTATACGAAGAAAACTTAACTCCATAAACAGCTAGAATAAATATTTTCCTATTAAAGCGGACACTTCAACTTCAAGATTCCATGCATTGTTCTTGGATAAAATTTCTTCTTTTTTAACTTTAACTAAGAATGTAATCTAGATAACTATTAAATGTTATTTGAAGTTGCCTATAAATGGTTCAGTAAAGGCACTTCTGAAGTCATTATCTCCTAATTGCCTATCCATTTATTTTTTTCCAGTCAATATTGCTACCAATAACTGTCGATTGTCCTTTCTGTATAGTCAAATAGATTGACCAAAAGAAAGAATAAAAACAATGAGCTAAAATATACCAACACTATTCATATATACAACAATTGCATAATATAAATCTTTTTCTCTCTATGCCATTATACTCATATATGTATACCTATATATAGCAAGCCAAACTCAAACAGCGCAAATTGCTGTTGGCCCAGAGTGAATTATTGGCAGGACATAGTTTTCCATAGGCACATTAATTTTACTGGCGACATTTTGGCTTATCCTTCTACACTTCTACGAAGCTTCAACACATTTATACTATACACAACCAAAAAGCAAAAAAAAAAAAACAAATACGAAAAACATTTGGAAAATGCACTTCAAGTTAAATGGGAAGTAGTTCAACCAAATCCATAAGTCAACACACAAGGATCTAGCAGTAAAGTGAAAAAAAAATGAACAAAAATCGGGTGAAAAATTGCCCTAAATAGAATCTAAACGACATTACTGAACAGATACAGTTTTTTTTTTTTTTTTTAATTTTCCTTTCATTTTCAGATACAAAAGTGATGAAATTAAATTCACAGCACAGTGTCGCATGAATTTGCTTGATTTTTTTCTCAACAGAAAAGTAACACTGTTCACGATAAAATTGTATTGAATACTCTTAAAAAAAATGTGGGAGTTCCTGATCTGACGGTTAAGATGTTTAAACATCAAATTTCGTCAAAGTACTGGAATTTTGTTGTTAAACTAACCCAATGTAAAAAAATAGATATACAACCGTACCATAACGTATTACACGTAACGTGCTACAAGGAACATCCTACATGGTATATTACACGTAAGGAGCACGCTTTTAGGTTACTACTCGGTTGAGTATTTAAATTACGAATAAATTTAAAAAATAACTTCTTATTCTCGTGCAAATTTTAAACAAAATTAGTACATCTCACCATCAGACCTATAAATATTAAGAAAAATAATTATTATAATAATTTTTCTCAATTAAAACTATACATAAATTTGTACATAAATTATTCACAAGAAATATCTCAGCTGTTTTGAGAACCACTGACTGATTTTGATGAAATTTTATATGACTTTTTGTCGTATTGAATATATTTAGAAATCCACTCGTTAATTTTAAATAAAATTTGTTTTACTTATCAAGTTAAGTATTATTAAGTGATTTAAACAAATTTTCACATAAGGACAAATTTATTATCTGTCTGGCGAATTCAAATAATTTAGTTTTCGATAGTATTTTGAAATTAACATCTTGTTGGGAATGGCTTCTACGATTTTCATGAAATTACAACGCTTTACGATAAATACTGTCATCTAGGCGAGGATACAGGATTTCAGTTGTGGGGGGGGGGGGGGGGTAGGATGAAGTTGCCTGAAGACAGCTATCCAACAAAACATTATAAAATACAAGGAGTTCAATTCTCAAACTGTAAACAGTCAAAGTGTAATTTGACCTTACGCACAGAGGCACTGTCATTATTTATTCACGGATCACGGATTTTTTGATTTTGATTTTTTTTTTGTGTATTTTTTTTTTTCTAAATTTTAAATTCAATCGTATTTGAATTATTTATAAGTACCAGACTATGCAAAATCATAACAATTAATAATAGACACGTGGAAAAGCCAAAAATTAGACCATTGTCACAAACAATGAGAATTTATTGTGAGAATTTTTGTCAAAAAATCTGATTTACAGTTTTCTGACAATAACTTTGGTTAGAAGAAGAATGAAATTTAATCAAAATCATTGGAGACGTTTTCGCTAAAATTTGAAAAAGACTAATTTTTTTTATGGCAGCTACCAATTCTAGATGAGACGTTTGGTATTCACTTTTTCGTAATTATTAGGAGAAAAGCTCATTTAACTTTAAATTTTTCATATGCTCATTTTGAACCCTCAGAATTTTATACAATCTAAAGCAAAATGATGTTTTTATAACTAACGAAAGCTGCGCAATCCATGATTCAAGATAGGTGATTTTGTTTGCTTATAATACAATTTTTGGTATTTATTAAAAAAAAGTATGTAACGGTTAATATTTTTTTTTTTCAATTTTTAATTTTATATTATTAATCATTTCAATTCTCTAAAAAGCCCAAAATAAAATAACTCCTTTCGATCAATGAAAGCCGAACGATTTTGAAAAAAAAACGTTTCAAACGGTCGAGTTTTGTTTTAATTCTAAATTTTAATTTTATAGCTTTTTTATTTTTTTTTAAATTTAAAAAAAAAATTCGCCTCTATCTTCTTAGACACCAACTGCAGGAACTTAAACCTACGACAACAAAAAAAAAAAAAACAAATTTACACTATTCCTCACGAACATCAGGAGTTGAAATGGATTAATTGAAGAAAAATAGAAAGGGCAGTATGGGGGAAGCCCTGGGTAGGAGAATGCGACAAATTAGTTTTGTATGCTTTAGACTTTGAGGAACAATAAAATGCAAGGTCCAATCACTTACAAATTTTGTGTCTAGTTTGATTGACTCTAAGAGCCATTTAAAACAAAAACTGAAGTGTTCGTGTACACAGTCCTTGGGTTTTTTTTTTTAAACTACCAAAATTGTTATAGGCACGAAATTTTAAATAATCGTTTTTAAGATCTCAGACAAAAAAATTTCATTTTACAATATGGGAACTTAATTTTTTTACACGAAACTTAAAAGCAACCCAGACAACAAAAAAGCTTAAGATTGTAGCTTTTTAATTAGAAATATTCTTATAAAAGTATTTATTATTTTGCACGAAACAAATATTCGTCCTGAAGCGAGGAAGTTAAAATAACTGAAAATGCCAGCCATAGTCCTACAGTTGAAAAGTCATTATAATAGAGACCGAAGTGGTGCGGCGCGGCGAGGCGATGGTGAGAGAGGCGAAGGTGGAGGCAGAATCAGCGATTGCCGGAAGGCCAAAATGGCGTGTGTGTTCTTGACTCTCTCTTACTGGGTTCTCAGGATGATGACAACATCGTTGGTTGCCCCGTGGGAATTTTGATTGTGTGCTGCACGCGCGGTCGCAGCGTTGATTGCTGCTGAGCATTATGTCAAACGGAAATAATGACTCCAAAGTGGTTGGGTATAGGTGAAAACAATCCGATTAGGGGAGATCAAATGGCATTTTAGCTTTATGGAGGATAAATAGTTAGTCGAAATGTCTTTTAACGGCAATTTTATTCATTTGAATTTAAGAAGGTTTTATTTTATTGTTGTTTTTTTCTTTTTTCTTCGAAACGTGTTTCTTTGGAAGTAAAAATGTCAAACGAGAGCTGTTTTGTTGTGGGGAGATTATTTTTTTAAAAGTTATATAAGTGGAAATTTATTGTGATTTTTTTTTTCAAGAGAAAGAAATTTTATTCGAAAATGTGGTTTCAAGAAAGTTATATTTAGTAATTTGACTATATGTTAGAAGTTTTGTATAGAAATTCTAGTCGAAATACAAAAAAAACGTAGAGTGATGCAGAAATTTTTGTAATCGAATTGAGAGCTATACTGTAATTCAGTTAGTTAGTTAGATCAAAAGAAATCCAATGAAAAGAGTCGGCCAATCAACATCATATTTACACACTTAAAAAATAAAAAGTTTGGTAAATTCGTTTATTCTTAGCTAAATTCACTTAACAAATCACCTTATAAATTTTCATTACCAATAAAATGTTCCTTTAATTGAAGGTTTTAATGAAATAAAAACCAACAGAGTGAGTCATTATATATGCTGGAGTTATAGCTATTTCACGGTTGCCAGGCCGATCATCAGGTGCTTATAGTCTATTACGTTCAATTTTAATTTGAAAAAACTTTTTACCGAGCTAGGAGTTGAACATAGACCAAGCGTCTTAAGAGCTACGCTACCAAAGTCCCGTGATCAGGTCCAAACCCTTTGTAGGTTTTATTGTTTGACCATTGCATTTGAATCAACTAGCATTTTTATTAGCTTCACACAGGCTGGTTGTTGTAAATACATTCCGATTCTTCCTTTTTGCTCCGTACTCGATTTATAAAGCAGACAATTCGTTGGGCATATAAGGAGGGAGATTGTTCTTTTTTTATTATTTCTGGATTTTAAGAATTCAGAATTTTAGAGTACATCAGAATTTCGGAATGAATTTTAAAATTTTCTAAAAAAAAAACAGAGTTTTGGATTCACAGCAAATTGAAATACAGGATTCCGGATTAAAGAATTTTTAAACTTAATTCTGGCCATATAGAATTATGACCCCCGAACCCTGTAGGTATCTGCAACAAACTGGGCTATTAAAGAGGCTTAAATTCAAGAGTATAATAAGACGAAGGGTTACACTACATGATCTAGGGTCAAGCAACATGTGAAAGCCTTTCAAGAGCAATCAGATGACGATATTATATAACCCATTTACTTTGTCACTGCGGTATAGACGCTGCCACCAAGAAAATAGAACTCTTGAAAAATATTAGGGGAAGTACGTCCAAAATGACATACTGTTAGCTTATTTTTTATAAACAAAATTTATATAGAGTATTTATCCTACTGTCTTAGTTGTAATATGTCTGTTTTCATTTCATTGCACACATTTACCAGTACTTTTTAAGTTTAAAATACAAATATAAAGGTTTTTCCAATAAGAGGTGTTATTTTGAATAGCCCGCTATTTCGGTAGTTGTCACTTTTGAAGCTGTCATTTTTTGACATTTGACAAGTAGAAACTACGCCATTAATAAAAATGGAACGATACACGCTTCAACAACGCATTGAAATTATTAAAATTCACTATAAAAATGGTGAAAATTTGGCAGAGACGGTTCGTAAAACTAAAACATTTTTGGGTCGCCGTGAAGCACCTTGTCGAACCGCAATACAGAAATTGGTGGACAACTTCGAGCTGTTAGGACAAGTTAGTGATGTGAAGAATAAAACCTGTGCACGTCGCTCAAGAACAACTGAGAATATTGCTGTTGTAGCCCAAAGTGTTGAAGAAAACCCAGGTTTGTCCATTCCTCGTCGTTCTTTGGAATTAGGCATTCCACAAACGTCATTACACCGTATTTTGCATAAAGACTTGTGTCTTAAGGCTTATAAAGTTCAGTTAACACAAGAACTCAAGCCGGCTGATCATCAACAACGTCGTGTCTTTGCTGATTGGGTCCTTGAAATGCATGAAAATGATCCGGAATTTCATCGAAAAATCATCTTGACTGATGAGGCCCATTTCCACCTCGGAGGCTACGTCAACAAGCAAAACTGTCGCATCTGGGGCTCGGAAAACCCAAGAGTTATTGTTGAAAAGCCTCTCCATCCTCAACGCGTGACTGTTTGGTGCGGTTTATGGTCCGGCGGGGTCATTGGACCTTACTTTTTCGAAAATGAGGCTGGAGCAACAGTTACGGTCAATGGATTGCGCTATCGAGAGATGATTAATGATTTTTTATGGCCGGAATTGGATGGTATTGATCTGGACAACGTTTACTTTCAACAAGACGGCGCTACGTGCCATACAAGCAATGAAACCATCGATCTTTTACGGGAAAAGTTTCCGGACCGTGTTATCTTTCGAAGAGGTGATCACAATTGGCCACCGAGATCTTGTGATTTAACACCTTGCGACTTCTTCCTTTGGGGCCACGTGAAAGATAAGGTCTACGCCAAAAGCCCAGCGTCGATTCAAGACCTCAAAGATGGGATTTGTGAGGCTATCGAGGACATAGGGCAGCCACTTTGCGATTTGGTTATGGAAAATTTCATGAAAAGGATATGGTCCTGGAAGCGTGGTCGTGGCGGCCATTTGGCTGATGTTGTGTTCCATTATTAACGGCATACCTTCTTCTTTATAATGAAATAAACATTCGATCATTTATCTCAAAAAATGCCATTTTTCTTTGAATATCAAAATAACTCCTCTTATTGGAATATCCTTTATTATATTAAAAAAAATAGTTATAAAAAACCGTAAGAAAATCCATTTTGTCCATATATTTAGTATGGACAAAATGACTTATTTTATATGGACAAAATGACATACACTAAATTTGGTGGGCCCATAGTGGCTCTTTAGTTCATTTTGTATTAAATGTATTAGTAATTTTAAGTATAAATTTGTTTCTAGAAAACTTTGTGAAGAAACTATACCTTCAGGTTCATAGTAAATAATAAATAATTCAAAATCTCAAATCTAACATTTTCGTATGCGAACCCACTCATTTTCGATGATTTTTTAGATGGTGAGATAACAACTGCGGAAATACAAGCTGTTATAATGAAATCAAAAAAACGGAAAGGCACCAGGTGAGGATGGTATCCCGTACGAATTCTTCAAAAATGCTAATGCAACTCTAATCAACCGTTTAAAAATTCTGTATAACAACGTTTTTTCGAGCGCTGATATCCCTTCATCGTTTAAAAAGTCAGTTATATTTCCTATCCACAAAAAGGGAGCAATGGAAAACGTAGAAAACTGCAGAGGAATCTCATTCATGAATGTTTTAGCCAAGATATTTTGTAGAATACTTTTGAAACGATAAGAACCATGGGTAGATGAAAAAAATATTCTGTCAGATCAACAAGCTGGATTTAGAAAAAACTTTCCAACCATTGATCAAATATTTATTCTATCTTCAATCATTAGAGCTTTCCAAGCAAGAAAGAAGAAAATCTATAGCTTCTTTGTAGATTTCAAGGCAGCCTTTGATCTCGTTAATAGAAGCGCACTCATCTATAAATTGTCACAGTTGGGTCTTTCTACGAAATTTCTAAGAGTCATTAAAAAAATGTATACTGGAACAAATTCAGCAGTCTGGGACGGGAAGGATTTCTCGGAATGGTTTGAAACACAGACCGGTGTAAAACAAGGATGTCTTCTTAGTGCCCTATTATTCTCTCGATTCATAAACGATCTAGAAAAATATCTACCTGATGGTGGAATACGAATTGCCAATATGATCGTTAATGTCTTACTGTATGCCGATGATCTTGTCATGCTCTCCGAATCTCCAGAAAACCTTCAGTTGATGATAAATCAGCTAGCCGATTACTGAAAAAAATGGGGACTAACTATCAACACTGAGAAATCTAAAATTATGGTCTTCTCCCGAACAGCACCAGCACAAAGTGAATACAGATGGTTCTACAACGGAATACAATTAGAAACTGTTAAGGAAATCAAATATCTAGGAGTAAAATTGAACCCAAGCTTAAAATTTGGTAAATATCTAACAGATAAGGCCAACTCCTCAGGAAGCTTATTGAATATGTCGTGGAGGAAACGAACGGATTATTATATAGAACGGATAATACTCTCAAAAAAATATAGAATATTCGACTCAGTTGTTAAATCAACCCTTTGCTACGCTTCTCAAGCTTGGGGATCAGACGAGTATGAAGTTATTGAGAAATTCCATAGAAACTTCTTAAAAAAAAACTATTTAACTTGTCAATGAAAACCCCAAACAAAACAATCTATTTGGAGACAGGTCTTTCAATGCTTTTTACAAACACTCTCAAGTCACAAGCGGATTACATTATCAAAATAAGTTCGTATCCTGACTCTCGCCTTACTAAAAAAATGCTCGCTGAATCTCTCTGAATTGAGAAACCAAGACTGGTGGTCCAAAAGATGGTTAAGTGTTAGAAACACATGTGGAGAAACTATTTTATATGATCTCAACAACCTGGACAACTTGAGGAACCAACTCTATCGAACAATCCAAAAGAATGAAGATTCTATTCGCGAGGCGTTTATCGAGAAAGCTCGTAAATCAGATAGCAGAACATTATACACTCACCTGAACTTCAACCTGAAGGATAAGAAGAGAAGAAACAAGATGTGAGTTGCTTGGTTTAAACGGCTCCCCATATAATGGAAGTTTTAACCGCAGTCTTGCAATATTTGTAACTTGAAAGCGAAAGAGGACTGCTTTCATATAATTGGTGTTTGTCCAATCTAAAAGCCACAAAGACTAGCTTACTTCGGAAAGAAATCCTTTACCCAGCAGGAGACGATACAAATTTTGAACTAGTGTGACTGGAAAAAATTATCTTATTATATTAAAGCCATATACAAATACAGGAATTTACTACCATCAGCATATACATATATGATTAATTTAGTTTGTATACAAAAAAGAATATAAAAACTATATATTAAGGGTTATAAATGTATATGTCTAACTATTTTGCTAACCGAGCTGACGGCTAAGCCATAGCTTTTTAATTCATTGTTACTTGTAACTAATGCAATACCGAAATGATGAATAAATGAATTTCTTACTTACTTACTTACTTACTAATAAATAATTCGCAAATGGTGGTAATATATTAATACGAGCTGATAGGATTGACTTTTTCGCTTCTTTTTGCTTTGACCAGTAATATAAGTTATTTTTGGAGCATTTTTAGGTATGTCGTTTTGTATGTAGTTATTGTCTGTCATTGCCTTGAAAATTTTTGTTAATAAATTCCAGAAAACTCTGATGTTACGGTCAATTATAATTTTAATATCTTAATTTTGTCATAAACTATAGATACAGTTAAGTAAACTAAATGAAAACTGCCAAAAACTCACCAAAATTCGAAAATCTGTCCAGAACCCAAAAAAAAATTATTTTCTTGGTAAAAAATGTTTTGTTTTTTGCGACGACATATGGATATGAAATGAGCCAGAATTTTCAGAGGATTTTAAAAATAGTCCAGGCCCACTACTTGTATTTGAGTGGATTGTATAAGTATAACAGATTTCAAGAAATGGTCGATATGTCATTTTAGACGTAGTACTTCCCCTAAATATTTTAAAAACTTTTTGAAAACTTGTAAAGTCATCTCAGAGTTCCATCTCAGATCTTTTCACACTTGCAAGGAAGCATCAAGATAATTAAAGTCCAAGAATGAGAAAATAGTAAACCCTCAATTAAACTGGGCCACATATCAATTTAAAAACAAAAATATTCACCATAAATTGAATCTTTTACCTTAAAAAAATGTCCTTATGACAAAATAATGAAAATACCAAAATGATATCCTTATACAGCAAAACTAGGTCACGAATCCTTCTTGCAATGATGATAAAAGGGCAACAGTTGTTGCTTTATCCTTTTTTTCAGGGATTTCTTATGATATTATTCTTACTTAAAGATTCATAGTCATGTTAAGTAGACATACACAAACATACATATATACGAATATATGCAAAGTCCTATATAGTAAAAATAAACTCAACAAGGTGTACAGTCATGAAAACAAGGATAAAGGTGCGATAAGAGACAAAAACAGAATAATGAGGTTGTTTTAATAAATCTAGGTATACCTATACCATGAAGGAAAGGAAGAAAATAATTTGATGGAAATACAAGCCTGATGTTTATCCAACCACAAGCAGTGTAGATATATTCATAAACCTTCAAGTTGGCACCTTATGGATTTTATGTTTTTATTTTTATTCAGAATTCATTCAGTTTTTGTAAGGACAAAAACATAATAAAGACTCCAAATATTTATAGTATTACGGGTAAGATAGTATAGATATTAAAAAAAAAACCCTTCATGAAATTTGGAAAAAAATAAGTTTTATTTACCACGAAAATGAATGAGAATAAAAATAGTTCATAAAAATATAAATGGAAGAAGGGCGGTTTTGAGTAAAAGACAAGATCTGGATTTTTAAAATTTAAATTTATTTTGATGCAATCGAGGTACTAGGTGCAGGATTGTACCCTCCTCAACAATCATATTTTGTACTAAATGTCCATAAAAAAAACATCAAAAAACAACAACAACACCACCACAGCTTCTTAAAGTTTCATTATCGAATTTCGATTTACGCAGGGTGATTCCCATAAAATGCTACAAAAGTAAGACCGCTTAAATTGGGACAAGACATACAAAAATCGTTAATAAGTGGGTCTATTTTGCCCCGATTAGACGGGAGGGCAATTTTCTTTAAAAAAAAAAAACGACTTTTTGTTTGATTGTTTTTGCTTAAAAATGTTTCTTTTTCAAAATTTTTAAATGCAATACCTAGATATTATTTGATTTATCTAATCATTAAGCTTATATTGTTACACTTTTTCCGTCGCGAACCGAATCAGAATAATAATAATTAATTAATAGTTATTTTAAAATTACTTTGTTTAACACAAACGAACGAAATAACACGACCGACAACAATAAGAAAACGCGACTCACAACGAAGTGTATGCGAGGAAGTAAACAAATGACAATCAAAAGAATTCCGAATTCGAGTTCGAAGTGCAACAGGCAACAACAAAAGTGCTGCCACCACGGCTATGCTCAGCAAAGGGGTGGGTTCACTTTTTAACACTTTTATCGTGATAAAAAGTTAATTAAATTGATTGACGAAGTTAATCAAGAATTTATAATTATTTGATATGTTGATGGCCACAGGGGCGTCGCTGAAAAAGAAAATAAGGGCGCCAGTAATTTTTTTTGAATAAGGAAATTACAAACCTCCGAAGCGGAACCGACGGTGAAAGTTTTTGAAATGAAAGAAGTTATTTATGATTCCGAATGGGAATTTAAATATTATTTATTAAATTGCTTGGGAAACCTTGCAACTAAGTAGGGCTAAAACCCAAGATCTTTTATACGAAGAGAACAACGAAATTCGAGTTAACTATGATGGACCGTTAACACTTGGTCCCGAAAGAACAAACGGAAAATGGAAAACGGGTCGCGAGTTCCGCTTTATCGGAAAACTTACGGAACAAAAGCCAAACGGAAAATTAAAAATGAGTAAAGCAAATTACTCTGGCAAACGAATTTAAATGCAAAAGAAAACTAATTACCACACAACACTATACTTAGCTTTTTCAACTCCTGCTACTCTCCTCCCTGACGACAACTTATCTGGACTTTTTTTCCACCAATTTTTCGCCAAAATTCCAAAAATTTGCCACTTGACTTTTAAGTCACTCCACAACAATTATCTGCCTTGCTAGATATAAAAAAAAAATCGCAACCGAAAAATAATTGAATCTCTTTTTGGATTTTTGAAAACTTGCTTTTATTTTAATTTTTGCCTTTTTTTTTCTAAGAACCTCTGGTTCGTACTCTATACGGGTAAGAAGTGCCCATCCAGGCTTTCACCTTGCCTGGACGACCTCTTCTTTTTTCCAATACCCCAGTGCTTTCGGCCAATCAGTGACGTGGGCTTCGATCGCGTCATCACTCAGCAACACTCAGCATATTCGCGTGAGTGAGCCAACGCAGTTGAAACCCAGCAGCCTTTCCTACTCGCACCTTACACCCCAGCTTCGTGCACCGTCACCATTGAATTCGCCGAACACTTGTACGACTTCCAGTGGGCGGCAATTCAATGGGTGCATTCAGCCATTAAAAGGAAGTTTCCAAAAACCAAAAAGAAACTCAACCTTATCCCGCGTGCATTTTTCCCCTTCCATTTACAAAAAACTAGCAACTAGCAACAAATTGGTGGAAAGCAAAATTCGATTATACACATTTGTCAGGATAGGAGATGCAGGCAGTTATTCCCTATTTCGCGAAGTTACTCTACGTCGTTGGGCTTTTGCGCAGATTTGGGGGATGAGGACTAGTGGTTAACGTTCCATC
Source organism: Leucozona laternaria (assembly GCA_932273885.2). NCBI lineage: Eukaryota > Metazoa > Arthropoda > Insecta > Diptera > Syrphidae > Leucozona > Leucozona laternaria. Next base: position 11,244,960 of record OW026368.1, read on the forward strand.
TTTTACAAAAACAAATAAGTTACTGTTTACGTTGGGCAAGCAGCCATTCTCACAAGGAGTAACATCAGCATCGGAGACCAACTGTCGTCCGTGCTTTTGGTATGTACAGTTTGTACAGACCGCCCGTCTGTCAAGAATTATTAGCGTTCGGGGACCAACTGTCACCCGCGCTCGGAATTAGTGGTTCAGAACAGACCACCTGTCTGTCAAATATGATGCAGTGGATCAACCATCCACTTAAGTGTCAAAATTGACAACTTCGATAATTTGTTTCTTCAAGGTACTGAGAGAGTGAACCGATGGCTGATGGACCATGGCTGCCCTTCTCTCTCTCAGTAAGTTGAACGAAACACCTGTAAACGAAAGTTGGGAAGAAAGGAACCTAGGATGGGGAAGCAAAAGAGTAATTCTTGTTACGGCAAAATTTTACCGTAACAATATACGCGAATAACCCAACATTGGGACTATTTTCTCAAAAAAACTTGGAATGGCTATATCCGTTACCAGTGAATTTTTACCCAAAAACCTGAAATACAGTTTCTTTATATAACCAAGTCATTACAAGAACAAAGTTTAATAAAAATCCTTAGAGTCGTTTTCGAAAAAAAATTAAAAAAATCTAAAATATTTGTATGGTACCCATTTTATAGGGTTTTTTCAGCAAGGCCGGCTAGATGTTGAAATAGAACTTTGTTCGCTGTGTCGCACGTAGCACTGTGCTGTTGAACACTCATGTCATTTACATTCATATTATCCATAGGTGCTGATGGCAATGAGATCATCGTGTTCGAAGAAGTTCGGACTCTCACTGACAGCGACGATGTTTTCGATTGATCTTTCGTTGAACTTTGCATAATCTACTTGGAAAGACAATCATGTAAACCGTAAAATGGGAGCAACGCACTTACGTTGCCACAAAAGACAAAAGATTTGACAGATGTCACCAAAACAACATGACCGAGACAGGCTGCCAAAATCTTCCCAATTGCAAAAACGCTATAGATGAGCTAAGTAAAAATACTTTGTATAATAATATTTTTATTGAAATCTCGATTTATTTTCTTTCGAATCCGAAATTTTCTCTGTAGTACCAACTTTTGTACATCGTTAGTTAAAATATTTAATTAAAAAGCTTTTGTAGATTAAGGAATGGTAAATGAGTAATACGTAATGAGTACTGTTTGCGACTTTGTGAATTGAATATACTTAATTTAGATGTTAGCCAATGGCATTATGCAAGAGTGACTTGTTAAATTAGGCATGTTGCAAGTGGCTAGATGTTCTAAGCCACATTTTATGAGTGTATATAGTTTGTGACATGTTGCATGTTGCATATTATGTGTGTCATGATGCATGTGACATTTTCCATGTGGAAATTCAACCAGATGCAACATTTATAAAACTTATTGCATCATCCCATAATGTGAATTAAATTTTTTTCAATAAACAAAAGTGCCGTATTTGGAGTAATGATTATCCTCAAGTGTATGTTGAGAAACCGTTACATATCTACAAAAAATGACTGTTTGGTGTGCTTTATGGTTTGATGGAATAATTGGTCCGTACTTCTTTTAAATCGATGCTGGCCAGAACGATATACAGTCAATGGTGACCACTATAGAGCCATGTTTACTGACTTTTTTGTTCATCAATTGAACAACCACAATTGATTTATGGAAGGAAACGTTTGGTAACCGCATAGTTTCACGTTACGGACCCGCGAATTGGCCTCCAAGATCATGCAATTCAACGCCGCTTGACTATTTTCTGTGGGGATATGTGAAGTCGCTAGTCTACGCCGATAAGCCCGAAACGATTGACTGCTTGAAGGACAACATTCGCCGCGTTATTGCCGATATACGGCCACAAATGTCCAGATTAGACTACGTCTGAGCCAGCCGTGGCAGTCATATGCCAAAAATCATATTTAAATTATAATGCCAGAAGATTATCTTTCGAATAAAGTAAATTTCATATCAATTTAAAAAAATCATCTTTGTTTTATTTCATTTCAAAGTTCTATACCTCTATAAAAATAAAAACACCCTTTACTTTATCTAAAATTACAGTGGACGCACAGTCGAACGGACGCACAGTCGCACGGACGCACAGTCGCACGAACGCAAAGTCGCACGAACGCACAGTCACACGGACGCACAGGCCGACGGACGGCATGACAAACTTATCTCTATCATCGTTGTGTTAGTTTTGATTGCAACGTCGTCATTTTTTTTACACGAAACTATAATACTTGCCCTACACAGTATGTAAAAATGGGAAATAATAACTAACGCAGTAATATATTCCGAAACAATAAAGTACCTAAATCATAATTGTACAAAACAGTATTAATATATCATATCGAAATGCGAAACGATTAAAATGCAAGACAAGAAATTGCGAAATGATAATTGCAAAATAAGAAACATCGAACAAAAATTCACCTGATTTAGCCCTCCCCCTCAAAATTAATATTTACCCACAAACAAAATGCATAGCAAATACCTTACACATTTAAAAAATAAAATCCCACAGGTAGTTGTACGACGGCGCGCGACGGAATAACCTCAAGATTTTTCTTAATTTATTTTGAAAGGCAAATCCAGATGCTGTATGAAATATTTTGATCGACATTTAAAAAGTATTACTCCCGTTTAAGTATCTGCAACCCATATCAATTCACATCCAAATCCACTCCAATAAAACAGTCGAATAAACACAATTAAGAGCAATCAAGCATCAATTTGAAAATAATAAAACAGTCATCAATAAAAGAATATCCCATGTCTGTATCAATGGCTCTCTAGCCTGTTCGTTAAACATGATGATATGTGAACAAGAAGTATTAATAAATGTTTAAGTAGGTACTCAACTCAACTCAATTCAATATTCTATTCCTAGAAATTGTGTTTTATTTTTTTCCAATTTGTTCTTCTTGTTTTTCGTTTTTTTTTTTTATAAACAAACAAATTTTTAAATGAAGTCGGACCAAGTGAACCAAATACACTCACTAATTGAATAAACAAATAAACGTTCTTTACTCTGGAAGTCTATATAGAACTCGCGGCATATAATGCCTGGATGTTCATAAGTTTACATTAAAATGTTCATTATGAGAGCTAAATGTTTGTTTACATTATATAATTATGTACCTATACCTACTAACTATACACAGACTCCGAGTGCTCCGCTAGTTTTGATTGTTCAATTAAAGTTTGTCTTTTAGTTTTCTATTTTCTGTTTGAACTCCATAACTGCTGTGTGCCTGATGGGCATAATGAACTTCCAAACAGACGCATTTTCTGAAAGGATATTCAAATCAACTCAGCGGAGGTATAGTTTGCCTTTGAACTATTTTCTGGGTTACCTCAGGAGCCCAAGATTTGCAATTAAGATGTTTTAATTGAGTTTAAAAGTTCCTGCCTTGCCATATCGTAAACGAAAATGTTTGTTCCTTGATTTCTTATATGAAAAAATAAAGGATAAATCAAGTCAACATTTAGAAAACATTATTATTATAATCCCCCCACTCAAAAACGGACTTAATGAGCTAAAGACATGCAAAATATTTTTTTTTTTCAAAAACATTAAAAATGGCAAGAGTAGGTAGGTATGTGACGATGGCAACTCGTAACAAACCATAATGGCTGGGATGGCGTTACTCGTTGATTTAATAGAACGAGATGGGTAAAGAATTAATGATGTGTGACGTTTTGGGTTCTTATGACACAGCACAATGTGCGATAAGGTCACCAAAACGTATCTGTTTATCGTACGGTAGCTATATTTATTATTATGTGTGTCATTTACTCGTGAATGTATTTATGAAAGTGTATAAAATACATTATTTAGCAGGACAGGGCGGAGAGAGGTATGGTCTTGGTTGAAGTGTGTCATAAACGACAGAGAGATATTGTCAGAGTTATAACAAATATGTCGCAGTGACAGCTCTTATAAAAGATACATAAAGTAAATATAGGACCGACCGACGACCACCGACGCAATGTACGTACGAGTAATCATATTTATTATGAATCAGCATTTAGGAGGAAATTTATATTTAAATCAGATTGTAATGTTTGCATTGATTCAATGAAGGAAGACCAAGGACAACTATTTAAAGATGGAGAGTAGTATTTAAGGGATTATAATTATTTTCTTGTTTAAGATTATGAAAGAACTGATTTCATGATAAAGGGTTTTCCAATAAGAGGTGTTATTTTGAATAGCCCGCTATTTCGGCAGTTGTCACTTTTGAAGCTGTCATTTTTTGACATTTGACAAGTAGAAACTACGCCATTAATAAAAATGGAACGATACACGCTTCAACAACGCATTGAAATTATTAAAATTCACTATAAAAATGGTGAAAATTTGGCAGAGACGGTTCGTAAAACTAAAACATTTTTGGGTCGTCGTGAAGCACCTTGTCGGACCGCAATACAGAAATTGGTGGACAAATTCGAGCTGTTGGGACAAGTTAGTGATGTGAAGAATAAAACCCGTGCACGTCGCTCAAGAACAACTGAGAGTATTGCTGTTGTAGCCCAAAGTGTTGAAGAAAACCCAGGTTTGTCCATTCCTCGTCGTTCTTTGAAATCAGGCATTCCACAAACGTCATTACACCGTATTTTGCATAAAGACTTGGGTCTTAAGGCTTATAAAGTTCAGTTAACACAAGAACTCAAGCCGGCTGATCATCAACAACGTCGTGTCTTTGCTGATTGGGTCCTTGAAATGCATGAAAATGATCCGGAATTTCATCGAAAAATCACCTTGACTGATGAGGCCCATTTCTACCTCGGAGGCTACGTCGACAAGCAAAACTGTCGCATCTGGGGCTCGGAAAACCCAAGAGTTATTGTTGAAAAGCCTCTCCATCCTCAACGCGTGACTGTTTGGTGGGGTTTATGGTCCGGCGGGGTCATTGGACCTTACTTTTTCGAAAATGAGGCTGGAGCAACAGTAACGGTCAATGGATTGCGCTATCGAGAGATGATTAATGATTTTTTATGGCCGGAATTGGATGGTATTGATCTGGACAAAGTTTACTTTCAACAAGACGGCGCTACGTGCCACACAAGCAATGAAACCATCGATCTTTTACGGGAAAAGTTTTCGGACCGTGTTATCTCTCGAAGAGGTGATCACAATTGGCCACCGAGATCTTATGATTTAACACCTTGCGACTTCGTCCTTTGGAGCCACGTGAAAGATAAGGTCTACGCCAACAGCCCAGCGTCGATTCAAGACCTCAAAGATGGAATTCGTGAGGCTATCGAGGACATAGGGCAGCCACTTTGCGATTTGGTTATGGAAAATTTCATGAAAAGGATATGGTCCTGTAAGCGTGGTCGTGGCGGCCATTTGGCTGATGTTGTGTTCCATTATTAACGGCATACCTTCCTCTTTATAATGAAATAAACATCCGATCATTTATCTCCAAAAATGCCATTTTCTTTGAATATCAAAATAACACCTCTTATTGGAAAACCCTTTATATCTATGTATCTAGAGAAAGAGAGTTTGAAAAATAATTTTATGGCCAAATTACAATCACGCGTTCGGTCGGTCGGGCGTTGACGGGCTTTTTACCGACTTTACGATATCATGTGTCATTAAGCGCGACCATAGTCAAAGTCGGAGCGAGCGAACGCGTGATTGTGGTTTGGCTATAAGAGTTAAGACTTTCATTATTTGGAGAATGAAAAAAATCAATACAATATCTGTTAGCAAAAGGTTGAAGGGAAGACGTTTTGGGTTCTCTGGCATTTTTGAAGAGTAAGGCGTATGAAGAAAAATTAGGCATGGATTCAGTAGAGAAAAGAATTTTAGCTCACAGGCTCGCTAGATTAGCCCTGATTAGGTACCTATAAAGTGGATATAAAAGAGTATTGCTGAATAGTGGGTTAGGATTTGGCTAATCCGATAGGGAAATAATCCCAAAAGTCAAATGCTTTCTCAATTTTGTTTTTGAATTAAGTTGATCAATGAACAAATACGTTTACATAATCGAACGTGTCGGTCGTGTAGGTACCTAAAAGTTATCCAAGTAGCCTATTATTAAAATGATATTTTATAAAAATGTTTAAAGTGGAATGCGTATTTTGGTCAACAACGATATCACAGCACTAGTGCATCAGCTCAATCATCAGCCGAGACTATATTGACCTCAATTCATTATACTGCACAGGAACTTCACATTTCGCGGAGATCTTTGGAGTGAATTTTGAAAAAGGAATTGAATTTTCAGGCTTTAAAAATTCAATCTATTAAAAGCGCCCCAATATTTGCAGCGGGTATGGTTTGTTTTGCCAAAATTGTTTGACAAATTGTTGACGTTTTGCGGGGGTTCATTTCGCCATTTTTCATTTCGGAATTTTTTTTTTATTCAGCATTTTGTTATTTCGCATTTTACGTTTAATATTTTTTTTTATTGGCTTTTTGAAATTTGGCAATTTTTTATTCGGCATTTCGTTGTTTTGCTTTTTTTTTGTTTTGCATTTTATTGTTTCGCTTTTTTTTTGAAGGCATGTAATTTAATGGAAAGACAAAAAATTGCAAAACAATTGAATGCCAATTAAAAAAAACAAAACAACAAAATGCCAAATAGAAAATATCTACTATCCAGTTATATATGAAAACCCTTTACGCACTTACCTACCGAAATACTATGAACGCAAAAAAAAAAACGGATTGTGAAAAAGATTTTGAATAATTTTATTTCAAAAAAAAAATTAACATACATAACATAATATCTTTGTGTATATGGTAGACTTTATAAAAACATAATTCTCAAAAAATCATAATTAATAATAAAACAAACCGTTAATCTAAAAAAAGTTGCTAGAGAATGGTCAAATCATCAAAGCAACTAAACGGCGAAATGATCTATCAGCGAAATAACACAATTGCTTAACAATATTTTGCGAAATAATGAAACGGCGAAACATTATTTCGCGAAAAAACCTTTTTGCCAATCAGCAAACGTCTTAACAAGCAAAAAGCTTAACAATAAATTGCCAAATGAGTTTTGCGAAATGATTGTAAAGTTTTTTCAAAAAAAAGCGAAACATAAAAACGCCAAATGTTAATCGCAAAATGATTGAAAAACATAATGAACAAAAAACAAAATGTAAATTACCAATTAAGGATTGCGAATCAAATGAAATATTTAACGACGAAAGTGAAACAAAGAATTGCCAAATGAATTTTTCAAACAATGGTGACCCATGTGCAGCATATGTGCAGCTCAAGGACGAGATAAGTCGACATAAATAAAATTATACGTCTCAACGTCATCCAAAATGTAGACTATCGGATGATGGTCTGCCCTCAGACCCATGGAGAACATTTCATTGACATTTTGTTCCATAACCAAATTTCTGATATTGAAAAAAAAATTCCTCTCCAATACGTTTTTAACTGAGTGAATTAGGTTAGGTTAGGTTAGGTAAGGAGGGGCGTGCACAACCCGAAGGCTGCAGCGTACACGGGGGCCTATTGGTCCATTGTGATCCCCTTAGTATATAAAGCAGAGATGCTTCCAACTAACAACTTGCATAGACCGGTTCATTTACGAACCAACCTGTGCTGTCTATATATTTCCTCATGTTTGCCATTGAGACCTGCGCTACATCGTCCAGTTCTCCAACAAATCTGTTTCCAAAGTATCAGAGGCGGCTTGTTTGAAGGTTTGGACAATCGCAGAGCAGGTGTTTAATGGTTTCAATTTCTTCGACATCCTGACAGCTCCTACAGAAGTCGGGTGCTAATACACCCAATCTAGTGGCCATTGTGCCAATGGCACAGTGTCCTGTTAGTACACCTATGAAGATTCTAATATTCTTTTTACTCAGCGATAGAATATACTGAGTTTTCTTTTCATTAATTCTAGGCCATAAGCTTCTAGAGATAACACAATCGTTCCTGGACATCCAGGAATTATTGATTTGCTCTTTCATAATTATGTCTATCTTCTTTTTAATCACTCCCATTGGAACGTCTGGTCTCATATCTATTTGGCTACTGTTATTCCTATTTGATACTGACCCCTTCCTTGCCAGTTCATCTGCTATGTCATTCCCTTCTATATTGCTATGCCCAGGAACCCAGCAGAGTTTGACTTGGTTGGTGTAGCAAATATTGTTCAGTATGCTTCGGCATTTTGCTACTGCCTTGGATCTAATAGTCTCACTGGAAAGTGCTTTGATGGTAGCTTGGCTGTCCACGAAAAAAGTGATCTCCGACGAGTTCAGTTTTTTCTTGTGAATTATTTCAGCCGCCTTTTCAATAGCGTAAATCTCAGCTTGAAAGACACTACACTCATCTGGGAGTTTGTATGATTCTCTAATATTAAGAGTTTCACAAAACACCCCAGCTCCTGTTCCTTCAGCCATTTTTGACCCATCAGTGTAGAAGGGGATACCCTGTTCACTGATTAGTAAGTTGGGTTCCCATCCATGCCTTTCGGGTATTGAAATAGAGAATTTTTTGTTAAAATCAATTAGGGGTGGAACGTAGTCTGTCGTCACATCAAGTCCGGCCACAGTGTCGTACCTTTGCAAGATGGACCCATGACCATAGCTGCTGTGCTTCCAAGAGGACATTTCTTTAAGTCGAAGTGCACTCTTGTCTGCAGTGCATCTTATGTACTCGTCCAGGACTGGAAGATTGAGAATAGTTTCCAGTCCTGCTTGTGGCGTAGATCTTTTAGCCCCCGTTGTTCCTATACAGGCTAGTCTCTGTACCTTGTTCAGGTTTTTGAGATAGCTAACTTTTTCTACAGTTTTCCACCACACGATCGAACCGTAGGTAAGTATGGGTCGAACAATCGCCGTGTACATCCACTGGATGACTTGCGGTCTCATACCCCATTGTGTACCGAAGGTACAGTGAGTGAATTATTATTCACAATTAACGTGATGAAATTCATAATCAGGCACCCTGTATCGTTAAGATATTGGTTCACAGTTTTCAATTTTATTAAATGAAACTAGTATCGCCTGTAGTTGAAATTCGACCATCTGTATTTAAATATTAATATATATACTTTTTTTCAGCTTTTGGTGTTGCATGTGTGCGTAGAGTATCCCTAGATCATTGTAAGTAGATGTAGAGTACATCATTCGAAACGAAACAACAAATATTGCGTCTAAGCTACATGAAACACGTTGGAAGTGAACTTTTGGTACACTACGCTCGGGTGTTGACAAACAGCCGTGTGTGTCGTAAATTTGTTTTTTTTTTTTTGCTTAGACTTTTTGTATGGGGAATCCATTATTTAACATTTTTACATGTTAGTAGTCGACTGATTCACAAAATCCCTTCTGATGACACTTCTAATTAATATTAGCTTTCAAATGGTATATTTTATATTGTTTAAGTATATTAAAAAGGGAGTACAAATTGTTGTTAACTATTTAACCTATTTAACAATTTGTCAAAATTAAGTGTTCTTACTGAAATTTCTAAATAGGACAACAAATTAATGTTATCGACGGAATCAGAAAGGCTGTGATCACTTAAATAGAATGGACGTGGATGTTTCTAGCATGATTATTTTAAATTTTCCAATGTTATAAGAATATAACTGCCCTATATCACTCAACCTTTTCTAGTCAAAGTCATCAATCATAATAGTACAAAATTATTATTATTGTATCGATATTATAAGCAAGGCTTATAGTGACTTTACGTGTCGTGACCGAGGTGCCCTTTTTCTATTTTCGCAGAGCCTGAAACTTCTAATCTACTAAACGACGCGATAGAGCTCTCAGCGTTTTATATTCAATTCCAGCCTCACATCCCTGTTTTTCCAATTTTGGAACTCCGCCGACAGCAACGTATAGTAAGCTAATTAAATACCAATCTAAACCGCATCGTCGAATGTGGAATCAAAGCACTGACGTGGAATTTAATGCAACTGAAATCCAATATTATCTCTTATCCCTGAAACGAAACGTACCACGAATCCCGTCATCTATAAAAAATGGATAAAAAATATTTTTTTTTCAAGATATGTTTCATGCCACTCTTTCTAATTGTATCAATACTTTAAGCTCCTATTGCATTCCTTTCTTAAAACAATTTTACTCGCATCGCTATGAATTCCTATATCAATTTACAGTTGAGTTGAGCCTTATTTCAGCAATACTTATTTCTTTAGCTGCACAACACGAATGTGGAATTTCATACGTGGCTTTGTAATGGGTGATTTTTTAAGTGGTTTAGAACTTTTTTTAAAAAAAAAACACAAAAAATTCGAAAAAATGAATGAAATATTTATTTGAATCGATAGTTTGAACCTTGCAATTTAATGTTTAAAGATAATTTCATGAAAATGTTGACCGCGGCTGCGTCTCAGGTAGCCCATCCGCTGAGTCCAATTTTGGCATACTCTTTCACACATATCGGCCGGTATCTCACGAATGAATGCATGGATGTTGTCTCCAGTGCGTCAATCGAAGCGGGCTTGTCCCTCTAGACATTAGCCTTGACATACCCCCACAAAAAATAATCTAATGGTGTCAAATCGCACGATCTAGGCGGCCAATTGACCGGCCCGAAACGTGAAATTAACTGTTCACCAAACTCGCCTCGCAATTGCGCCATTGTTTCGCGTGCTGTGTGGCATGTGGCACCGTCTTGTTGAAACCACATATCATGCAAGTCAAGAACTTCCATTTCGGGCAAAAAAAAGTTTGTTATCATCGCTCGGTAGCGTTCACCATTGACAGTAACGCTGCGATTCGCATCATCTTTGAAGAAATAGGCCCAATAATGCCGCCGGCCCATAAACCGCACCAAACAGTGGCTTTTTCGGGATGCATTGGTAGCTGTTGCAATGCTTCTGGCTGATCTTCACTCCAAATGCGGCAATTTTGCTTATTTACGTACCCATTCAACCAAAATTGAGCCTCATCGCTGAACACAAGCAGCGCGCGAAGAACATTTCGAACCGAGCACGAATTTTGATAGTAAAATTCAATAATTTGCAAGCGCTGTTAATTTGTAAGACGATCCATGGTTAAATTGCAAACCAAACTGAAGCTGTTTGACAGTGACACAAGGTACTAAACACACGTCAGCTGTCAAAACCAGTGTTGCCAAAACCAAACCAGCTAAAAAATCACCCGTTATTTCCCTCCTATTGCGATACATAGACACTTAAGACCAATTTGCATCGAAATCACATTTTAAATCCTCTCCAAATTTCCTCTAAACACGATCATTTTGTTGAAGTTTTTCAAGCTATAGTCAAACCCCTTTGAGTGCGTTTAAAATATGAAAAAAAGCTGGATCCGAACACCATGCGCATTATAACTACTACGCCAAGGGTAACTCCCAAAAAGCCTTTTAACAGGATTGTCAAATATATTTCAGCATAATATCGAGCTAAAACTATTTTTTTTAATAAAGTCCAACTGAACACATCTAAGCCACTGTTATAAAGGGTCCGCCATCTAACTTTTTTTTTTCAACTAGTGCTTATTTCGTGAATGCTAACACTTATCTCATGTCTGATTTGACAGATAATTAGTTTTATCCTTCCGCTGAACGAATTATGGTTGTGTATACGCTTCGCTAAGTGGGCCTGCGATCGACTTAGAGAAGATGCCGATTTTTCCAAAAAAATCATCTTTTCAGATGAAGCTCATTTTAATCTTGGCGGGTAGTAAACAAGCAAAATTGTCGCATTTGGGGCACAGAAAACCCGCACGCATACATTGAAAAGCCGATACACCCAAAACGAGTCACTGTTTGGTGCGGATTTTGGTCCAGAGGCATAATTGGGCGATTTTTCGAAAATGAGTTATCGGGTCATGTTGAACGAATTTTTGTTCACAAAAATTGAAGAGGAGGATATTGGCAACATTTGGTTTCAACAGGACGGCGCTACGTGCCACATAGCCGAAGCTACCCTCGATGTTTTGCACCATTTTCAAAAAAAAAAGAAGTTATTTGGTTTAGTTTAAGCATACCTAGATAGAACAGAACTTTGAAATCATTGATAAATGTCAAAGTCTATCAACTATCATGCAGTTAGTAGGGCGATCAAAAGATAAAATAGGTATTCGATTAGTTTTGTCAATTGTTATATAAAGATATAGCATGAAGCTAAACTAGCGAAACTTGTTTACCTGATAAATCAGACTAAAGTCGTACTAAATCGAATTACATAAATGCTGGACTCTACAGTTATTATGAAGGATCTTCCAAAAGGGACCATACTGTTGAAGCTACACCTGTCAAATTGGCTGTCATTTATTCGGTCTGTTTTGCCAAATTGTTTTATCAAAATCGATGTTCCGTTCGGGCAACGTTCCGCGCGCTTCGCCAATTTACGGTCATCTGCATCGATGAGGAACATATTCTGGATGAATTGGTACGTCAACAAACAAAATTGTCGAATTGAGGACGATACCAATCCTAATGAGATCCAAAAGCGTCCAATGCATCCCGAAAAAGTCACTATTTGGGCTGGCGGCGTCATCGGTCCATGTTGACCAGGCCATAACAGTCAGTGGTGAGCGCTAATAGGTCGAAGATTACCAAGTTATTTTGGCCTGAATTGGATGATATGGACAGCAACGACATGTGGTTTCAACAGGACGGCATTGCGTGCCACACAGCTCACGCCACATTGGAAATTCTGCACGAGCGCTTTAAGGGCATGGTCATTTCACGTGGAGGTGATGTGAACTGGCCACCGAGATCGTGCTTGTGGAGTTTTCTGAAGTCCCAGGTCCATACAAATAAGCCACAAGCCACAGCCAACGTAATCCATGCCATCGGTCAAATTCAGCCTGATATTGTATGCACCAGAGTCATGGAAAATTGCACATTTCGGATGCACACCACCCAGAGAAGCCGCGACGTACATTTGAACGGTGTCATATTCCATATAAATATACATATATACATTATGTCTTCGATAGGCCATTCAAACGCATACAAATTTTCGATGATATCTCACACACCCTTTGTTTTATTTAAATTTAAAGACAACAAACGCTTAATGAAAGACCCTTTACAAACAATTTACATATACAAAGTATTATTCAACTTAATCTTTCCCAATCATGGCATATCCCCTTTTCTCACAATCAGCACGAACATTACAACAAAAATTAATATCAACGAATAGTAAGTACCAACAACAAAGTATCGTGTAAACACACTGAAAAATTGTCATCGATCAATATTCCACCCACAGATAAATCGATGCCAAAATATTATATGAAAACATCACGTTTAAAAAAAAAAAAAAAAAAAAATACCCACAGAAAAAAAATCAAAAAATTTATTTAAATAATTTCGTGTCAGTGCTCAGAAATAATTTTCATTGAAATTTTATTTTTCTTTCCATGGTGATTTATTACATCGGAAATTGCTATAATTTTGCATTCGATTTTTATAAAAAAAAAAATAATAAATAAAAATTGAAACATGTAGTACCTATTATACCGCAGCAACTTTTTTTCACTCTGTGTGATGTACTTGTGGGCCCGGTCCTCAGATCAGATGGATAGGGCTTATGCCTTTATATTATAGGTAGGTAGGTAGGTAGGTAAGGTAGGTATTTCATTTCATAACCTTTAAGCACTTCCGATCAGATACAAATTTATACTTATTTTATTTTCTCTCTTCATTTTTTTGTATAGTAATTGTATACACCTACCAACTATAAATTATATTCCAATTTTCATATTTTTATTGGTTTTAAATATAAATTTATATATTTCTGTATTCCTCGGGTACCTACCTAAAAATTAAAAAAAAAAAAAAATAAATTCCACGAACTATGACGTGGAATTTCCATTTCAACGTTCTTTAAAATCAAAAATGGCCGCCTTGTTAAATATATACATACATATATAAAAAAAAACAAATTTCAAACATGAACACAAAAGACCTCCATTGAAAACACAACTTGCAATGGAGGTTTCTGTAGAGGTAGAGGTATTCTTTTTTTCCAATTCATAAATCCATATTTGTATACCTACCCGGTGTCAGAAGTGGGGATATTGAAAAATGAAACTTGCAATTTTATGTTCATGTTGCAGTTGCATGATGTTGGAACCATCATTATTTTAATTTCACTTTTTCGTCCTTCCAATCGACTGTTCCCTTCAATGACTGCTGCATGTTATATGGCCATTTTAATATGGACATTCCTTAAAAGAACACTTTAACTCTAACACCCTCTTAAATCGCGGTCAATATAATATTCGTCGTGATGTTTCTAAGAAGAGGAAAAGTAATATTTGTTTAAAATGCACCTTCTTCGAAGTACTGCGACAATTTCCTATCAACCTCTAGAAGCCTTTTGCTCGAATTTAGGTGAGAGAATACACAAAACTGTTCTGCCGGGTTCGTCACAATCACAACTACCCGACCAGCTTTGGCCCATTTGGCTCTGTCATAAAGAATGACGAATAACACAATTCTAGGGGGGGTCTATAAATATAGGGTTAAAATGAGGTCAAGTTTGTATCCAACTTTGGTCGATAGCTATGGGTATGTTGTTGTGGATTTTATGTTAGTCACTTTTCATTGCGGTTTCATTCCCCGCAACCATTCTGCTTTCTGCCATAAGTTTTCCACCATCATCATCACCATATCTATCCACCACCTTTGTATCGGTTAGTTGTGGATTAGTTCGTTTCGTATATGATAAATTGGGTAAGGGTTGTTGTAAACACGATGTTTACATAGAAAAATCCATGAAACATGTTGCAAACATAATATTAATAGTGCTATGTTTTTATGGAAGCGCATATTTTAGGCTCATCTTTGTGATCGTTTAGTGGTTTTATTTATACTCGTACAATATGCCACATAGCCGAGTAATAAAATTTTATTTTTTATTTTTGGTGCCATAACTCTGATGACTATGCCCCATATAGTCGGTTTTTTTTTTTAACGCTTTATTATATAGAAATGACAGTAGTTATGATACTCGGGAGTTTCGACATTAAGGACATATACCTACCATGTTTGCTCTATGTATAGCTTGGTGATGAATGAGGTTTGCGTGTTTTTTTTGTGGAACTATAGGAATTTTATTCTCGTGGAAATAAATACTGGTATCGTTACAATTTTTTATATCATCTATTTATTAAGTTGCGGATTTGTTTGTTTCCGAGCGTATAATAAATAACTAATGAAGGGGGTTTTAATTGCATTGCACAAAATAAGTTCGAAGGTTGTTTTAATTTTTATTGTTCTGTTTATTCTGTGTTGTATTCAAGTTAGGTTCTGAAATCTGAAATCTATAAAACAAAGTCGTTTTAGTTACAACACTTATAACTCAAGAACGGCTGGACTGATTTTAATGATTTTTGATTTTTGATTTGTTGGATTCGTTTCCGCCCCGAATATCAGTATAACTATAAAAATATTGGAAAAATTCACTTTGTAGGGTTAAATGGGGTAAAATGAAAAACCCGTACCCGATTAAAAAATAAACTCTACCTGCGTTGAAAGGTTATTCTTAGGAAATGCCTTCAAGGATATTTTTTTTAATAAAATTGCAATTCGTAGGGTGAAATGGGGTAAAAATAAAAAAAAATATTCGATTGAAGAAATTATTTTTTTATTTGAAAGCTTAGGAAATGTTTTAGGAAACGGCTTTTGGCATATTCTTTTTGAATATGTGGGGCGAAATGGGGTTAAATGAAAATAAAATGTAAGTACCCGATTTAAAAAAAAATTCTTTTGGTGTTTGAAAGGGCATTACTAAGGAAATTTCTTTAAGGGTATTATTTTTCAAAATGTTAATATTTGTAGGGTGAAACGGGGTAAAAATTAAAAATTTTACCGATTTAAGAAATTCGTTTTCTGTTTGAGAAGTTTTTTTTTGGCAAATGGTTTTAGGGATATTCTTTTTCAATTTTTTTTCTTTGTAGGGTGAAATGTTGTTAAAAAAAAAAATAAAATTATCCCATTTAGGAAATTCATTTTTTGTTTAAAAAGGTTTTTGTTGGGAGTTGGCTTTTAGGGATATTCTTTTTTAATTTTTTTTTTATTTGTAGGGTAAAATGGGGTAAAAATAAAAATAACAGATTTGAGAAATTCTTTTTGTGTTTGAAAGGTTTTTTTTTTTGAGTGGATGGCCTAAGGAGGTAAAACGAAAAGTGGTGTCTGATTTCAAAAACTCCGTTTTTGTTGGAAAGGCTGTTTTTAAAAATATATATTTGTTGGAGAAAATATCGATGAACCCATACCATCAAACTCGTTCGTGGCATCTGCCTAGCCGAAGAAGCAAACGAAGAAGAAAGAAGACGAACGGCATACAGTCCGCTCTTGACTTCGACGCGAAAGAAAATTTACAAATAAATTAAATCTTATAATTTTAACTAAATAAGACTGAGTTTAAATTTAAATCTGTGGTGAAGAGTTGTTGGCTTTTATTTTTGAAGAACTTTAGATAACAATATTTAAAGAGTGAAATGGGATGAACACAAAAAAAGTGGGCTTTCAAAATTAAAAATTCTTTCTGCGTTGGGAAAGTTGGACTTAGATGATCATATTTTACGAATTTCGCCATTAATAACGTGAAGTGGGTCAAAACTCAGTAAAGTAGTATTTAATTACAAAAAGTTGCTTAAGTATTAATCTATATTTTCTTTTGTAATTTTTATTCGAAGCTTAGGTTTGACTACCCGTGCGAAGCCTAGCTAGTAATGAATAAATAAAAATTATAAACTTGGATCTATAAATGTTAATGTTCCGAAAAATATACGATTAAGTTTCGCTGAAAATTTTTCTGACTATCCGCTCTTCTTAATTACACATTCAAAAAGCTTATGTCAAGGCAGGTAGAAATGGCGAACATCGAACCAACTAGCTAGCTGACCCAATTATCGCAAAAAGCCCCGTTTTGATATCAAAAATTGTTTGAGTCTATTGTTAAGGAATGGGTTTGTGCGGAACGCGATGTGAAGCCCCGAGCCCGAGTTAGACAGCCAAAAACTGCATTTCGTCTCAGAGCCACATTTCCTCGCATTTTAAAAAGAGATCAAGAGATCAGTTCGAAAAGTTCGTCAAGGTCGTTAAAGAAAACCTTTCCAAGTGAATTAATCCTAAAACGGGCTAGGGAAGGCATTTACAAAGGAAGTGAACTAATGTTTCATTTTCCTGCTGGTTCGCGCAGCTACGACGACAATTGGTGTTGTAAGAATTACCCAGTTCTACCACATGCTCTCTTTATGTCTTGCCTTCGTCTACACATTAGATCTTTTGTTCGGGCCTAATTGTAGGCGCGACAAAATTTTCTATGTAAAACACAGTTGCTTAGGTTGCACCACTTACGATTGGATTCGGTGAGAAATATTAAAAGAATATTGCCCTTCATAACTCCAAAAGAAATGTAAACACAAATCATCGACAAAATTATATAAAACGCATGCAATTCCTGGAGATGAGAAAAGTATCGGACTTACATTTAGATAGCGATAGTATCGTTGACAAAGGTCAACATTGCAATTTTTAATTATAAAATTGATTTTTGCAATGAATATACCTGTACATACTAAGCAGTTTCTAGATTCAAACTCTGGTTTGATATTTCATCTTCAAAAATGCAAAAACTGCCCCAACCAAGACGATACCGAGACGAGAATAAGTTAACGAGACCGAGACCGAGACCGAGACGGCTATAAAATCTTAAAGTTGCCTGAATGAAATAACTACTTTTTTGGTAAAATTCAATTCATTTTTAGAATCATCAAAATTTCTTAGGTTAGTAAAAATGTTTTTTAAGTGGACATAGCGTACAGAAGAAAGAAGATATCAGACCAGTTGGACTCATACAAAAAAAAGGTTCTTATTCTACCCGAAATGTAGTTGTAACTCAAAAACACTACCCGATTAGAGATAAGGGGTCACACGACTTTTATTTACTAGATTCGTCCGTGATGATCAGTTTCAGCAGTTTATCGCAGAGCTTACTCAAACCACCACCCGCCGTTTACTTACCGAGAGTATATCCGATGTACCGATTCATAATGTAATAACGAAAATTGGGAGGACGCACAAGACCCAGAGATACCATAGATAATATCAAAATCTACTTAAAATAATAAAGTTGTAAATTAAACAAGATTTTGATCAAAATAAACTTCGTTAGATCAAACCCAGGTAGACCAGCGAGCAAAGTTCCAGGCTTTGATAAAAATTACATCAAGTTCCCATAGATGTACAAATCAAAATTCTTTGCATTTGCATCCATCTACACTTTTTTCGGAATATTTCGGACTACAGCCTATTTTTAAGTATGTTTAACTTTAGGCAGCTGCCCAACTCCAAAACCTTATTTATAAATATTTTCCATCGATTGTCTAACTAAGACACTGCAATTGGATGTCCAAACCCAGTTCTAAACTGAGTATACGTGCAACGCCAAATGTAAGTCTAGGAACGAATTGACAAATTATTCTTGAAATCAATGAAATGTTCATTGAACGTATTCATGAAAGTCGACGAAATTGAAAGATTAAAGGGATATTTGTATATCAATAACTGGATATATTTAGACAACTGTTAAAATGCGTTTATAAATAAGGAGATGTCCAACTATTGACTAGTTGTCCAAAAGTTTTCTAAGTAAATCCAATAAACACGACTGTTTATCTTTTGTTCTAGGCTTCTGGTGGGGGATCATGACCCCTATAACCCCCCCTCTGGATCCGCCACTGTCCAAGATATAAATAAATAGATAAATACAAAATTCAACGTGTTGTCATCTCCTTCAAATATCCACCCACATAACAATAACTGCATCAAATCTTAAGTCTCTTTTGGATATTTCCTAAAGGTATAACGTCTTCTTGTTTCTTGTGGACATGAGGTTGAGGACGTTTTCTTTTGGGGATTTTGTATACTAAATAGATAGAAAAAGTATCTTAAATAGAACTTCTTCATTATCAACAATAACCAAGACACAATCTGCCAACAAGCGAGAATTAAAAAAAAAAAAAAAAAAAAACTTTTCTTGTCTAAAAAGAAAAGCCCCCACACAAGCATTGTAATTAAGGTAATTCATATGGAAGAAACAACCGTTAAACATGCTGGCAGATGTGCGGTTTTCCTTTCTTTTTATTGCAATATGTTTCTTTAGTTGTGTTCTTCTTTCTTTCTCTGTACTGTCTATCGGTCTCTGTCTCTCTCTCTCTCTCTCTTTTTCTCCCAGCGAGACACCCTATTATAAGTTTCTTTCACTTTTTGTATTTATTTGATGAACAGTGCACACAAATGCACATGGTTGGTGCCGTTAGCGTTGGCGTTGGCGTCGTCTTCGTTCGCGCGGGTGCTTTTCTGTTTCTGCTTTTCTTCGGAAAACTTAATTTCATTGAAAGGATAAGAATTAAGAGCCACCTGCTTCGTTGGAAACCACCCTCAGCCCCGCCTGCCCTGGAAACTACACGACGACGACACAAAGGCCATGGGCTTGGGCTTGGGCTTGGCTGTGAAAACAGCACGTGAGTTGTTATTTTCCTGCTGCTAAAGCTGCTGCTGCACCAGAAACTGCATATGATGATGATGGTGGTCGGAACTTAGAGGGTGGGTTAAGTATAGCAGTGGAAATACAAACAGTTAGAGTACAGCAGCAGCATCAGCAGTGATGGCGCTCAGAGAGTTTGTTAGCTGTGCAAGCATGCACTATCGACCGGAATAAAGTACGGGAGCTCTTGTTGTGGGAGGCTGTGTGGTGTGTGTCGTAGAACTCGGTTAGCACTTTTCAAGAGTACTAATACTGTGTCAATAAGACTATTATAAAATACTTTTAGTTGTTTTGATGGTTTTTTTACTTTTTATTTGCTTCCTTCTTTCTGGTCTACAGGCAAACTTAACCGAAGTAGGGTGTCAAATAAATTGACTCTTGTTTGACGCTACACTGGCGATGCATTGAAAAGTTTTCTATTGTGTGAGAGTGTTTCGGAAGTGGTTCTTTTTTGAAAATTTTGGTTCGTTTATCAAATAAAAAATAAAATAAATTAACAATAAAAGTATAAGAAACTCATGAAACTGACTTCGATGAAAAAAAAATTGAAAGAAGGTGTAATAGTGGCTCTGTCACTCGCAGAAATTATGAAAACTATGGGTCTTCTTACCTAGAAAATGTCACATCAATAGGAGGTAGGAGGTATTTATATTGTTAGCAAGCGAGTATTAGAAAAAATTGTATTACATAAATCTCCAAATCGTGTGGAATAAAAATAGAAATTTAACAAAACCATTTCTGTAAACGAAAAAAGGATGATGAAAAGTAGTGAATTTTGGACAGATCAAAAACCTCTTAACCTCTTAAGGTGCCGGTTGAGATTTAAACAGACCCAGTATCATTTTTAATAGCCTAAAAGTGTATCATGGAAGCTTGGGAGGTTATAGATATCTCTGAAATACACTGAAATGTTATAGGCCCCTTAAAATAATTACCAGAATAAGCCTAAGTTTCCCCCTCCCCTCCAGAATGGCTGATTTCACTTTCAAAGAAAGGTGACGAGATGAGGAATGCAAAAATAGGATGAATAACAGCGACTATTTCTGAGGCATTTTCCTCCCACAACGAGAGCATACTTATATACAGAGATATAAGATGATGGTAGACCTATAAGCAAGATGTTTGCTATTTATGCCCTATACAGGGAGGTAGACAAAAACAAGTTCCTTCAACTTTTGGGCAAAACGAACGAGCAATGCTTAAGGTTTATAACGTTAAAAGTATTCAATACAATTTTAACTAAAAGCTAGGAAAAGAGGGCATCTTTGGTGGTAGGGTTGAAAAGTAAAAGCTTCACCCTGCACGACAGCATCACATATAATATCCAATTTCAGCGGTGAGTAAAATATTGTCGTAGCTAGTAGGCAATTCTCACATCTTAAAATTTTACAAATGAGCATGATGAGATGAATATCAATCGGTCTTCAACCAGATTGACCATATTGCTATGGAAGCTAGGTACTTCATCAGCGTTTTCTACTTCTGAACGTTACTTCGATAGGAGCCAAGATTAACCCCAAATATTTCCTTAAATACTTATATCCCCAGCATCAAGCACTAGGCACCATGGAGACAAATAAATACTTGAGATCAAGTCTCTCAACACTTCTAAGGAACTCCGCCACCATCAATAATGATTGAAAACCATGACTTGATGGTCTTCAGAGATAATGCCTCTGTGATGTGCTAGGCTTCACACACCCTTCGGAACGAAATTGCTGCTTTGATGACACCTGCTGGCAAGAAAATGCAACTAAACAAGGGGCAAACAATGTGGCACTAAATTGAAGGACCAGAACTTCTCGTGAGCTCTTGGATATGAAAAGGAAAGATATCAGTGGCTTCTAAACAAAAAAAAAAAAACAGAAGAAGGATTATTGAGAAGCAGGTATATTTGAGAGAATAGAGAAATATTGCTGCAGAAAACAGTGCCAGTAGTTCTAACAAATGGAAAGAATAACTACAGTATAGTCAAGGCTTCAGACTAAAAACCGAACCCGAATATCGAAGTATAAAAGAATTATAGTTAAACGCTGATGAGAATAGAAAAACCCATTTCTGCAGACTGTAACTATTGGTAGATACTTCGTTCCTGGGAGCTCGGACCCCTTGGGAGGTATAGAGGAAATAATGACAATAACCTATTCAAAATTCACTTCCAGGCAGAGGCAGACTAAGGACCAATTTCCTCACAGTGAGTGAAAATTTTACCACGACTTTCAAAGGATCTAATTGCGCCAATCAATTAAAATCGCCTGATTTCCGATTTCCATAATTAACAACTCAAATTATAAATTCGTATAGATATTCCATAAAAATTTGGTTAACGTGCAGATTTGATGATATACTGATGTTGTACTAACCTTTGATTAAAGATGATCAGTTCTGGACAAACTGGCTCTAAATCATTTTACCTGACAACACAAATCAAAAACTTCTTTCACACAATCTGCACAGATTGAAAATAGCCTCTTCTATCTATTCTCGCCGCTCGGGTCTAATAAAGCAGCCGGAGCTGGACTTCCATCATTTATTCACTAACTTAAGGTATGGCTACGATCCGCAGTGGAACAGGGCCTCAACCAACAAGCTTCTTTCAGCCAGCTCAGACCCTAGCTAGATGTCTCCAGTTTAGCTTGTCAAGTTGGTTGAGGTCCTCTTCCAATTGCGTGTGCTTTACCTGAGTCGGGGTCTTTCCCTACTGCGCCGTATCTCAGGGTTGGAGTCAAATACTTTTCGGATTGGAGCTTTAGTGTACTTTCTCTCTAAATGATCCAGCCATCTAAGTTCTTGTCTTTTTCGGCTAGGTCAGTGTTGCTGTACAACTCGTACAGTTTGTTGTTATACCTTCTCCCTGTTTATGCAGACGGGACCACAAATCTTTCTTCCAAAACTCCCTAAAGCGTTCTCATCTAACTTTGATATGGTCAATGCCTCTGCACCATATAGCAGGACCGGGATGATCAGGGTCTTATCCAGGGACACTTTAGTTGTTCGAGAGAGGACTCAATTGCCTTCTTAACGCGAAGAAGCAGCGAGTGGCAAGGGTTATTCTTCGTTTGATCTCAGAGCTATTATCGTTGTCTGAGTTGATAGCGCGAGTCTATAGGCAAAGTCCTTAACTTCTTCAAAGTCAAAGCTGTCTATGGTAATGTTTTGTCCAAGACGTTGCTGTTGCGTGTCTTGATGACATCATAATATATACTTGGACTTGCTCTCACTGACTGGCGCTTAACCTATGTTCTTTGCTTCCGCTTCAATATTCACAAAAGCGCTACAAACATCACGCTTAGTTCTTCCAATTCTGTCAATATCGTCGCCATATGCGAGTAATTGTTTAAATAGTGTTGACGGCAGACTTTTGCACTATTCTTTGAAGAACGATGTTGAAGAATTCGCACGACAGTGTATCGCCTTGTCTTAATCCATTTTTGACACCAAAGGTATGGGTGATGTCCTTGTCGATCTTTATGAAGCAGCGTGCAATCTCCATCGTCATCCTGCACAAACGGATAAGTTTGGCAGGGATGCCAAAACTTGCCTTATATAGCTCTGCCATGTGTTTGTGTTTGGCAACATTGGAAATTGAAAATGCCATCATTTTGTTAGGCAAGTTAGCTCCATAATAAATGAAATATTATATACTAAATAGACGATTAATTAAGAACTACCATACACGTGTGCATTTAATTAAATTTCTTAACAGTTTTAAGACTAAAAAGGTATTTTAATGCAATAGTTTGTGGATTACATGAAACTCCTGTTTGTTTGTTTGTTAATTTTGCCTAAAACGATTATAGCAAAGTGTTACAAATAGATATTCCTTGCATCATTTTCATTAACCTTTGTAGATTGTTGTCACCTTTAAAAGGTGGCGGTTTTTCTCATTGCAGATAATAGTTAATTAATTCCTGAATATAAGCTTGTTCAACTTAATTTATAAGTCGTATTTTGCAATAAAGTATGAAGCTATAGCCACATCCATAGCCATAGATAGAGTGTAATGTCTAAAATGTCACCTATATTATATCAAAGTACTTTTACTGCATATGCAATTAATCACTTGACTTTAAATAATGCCGCATTTTGTTGATATTTTATTTCCCTGAATTGGTTTATGTTAGCACTAGCATTAGGTACCTATACGTATAAACATATGCAGCGAATATAAACAGATGTGCCAATAAAGGGTTGTTATTGGCTCTATTTTTTGTGTATCCTACACTTAAGCTTATAAATAAGTTTTAATTTGTGTGAGCAATTTTCAATGTTTTAGAAAGTTAAGGACAAAGACTAAAGAATATTTAAAGTCAATCGCAATAAAACATATGCAGTGTTAGTTTAATTTATAAATTTAAATTAATTAAGAGCTAAAACTAAGAGTTTATTTTTGGGCTTTCGATTTAACAGGCGAGTTAAAGGCCAAGCTCAATTTTTACCGAAATTGTCAGATTCAGCAGATTCATTTGTAGCAAATATTTAATGAAACCTTGCCAGTACCTACAATATGCCAATGAATTATAAAATCAATGTGAGGTTATGTGCAAAATAGACTTGAATTGAGCAGAAATGGATGGACGTGTTTACCTGCTATAGGAATGGTTCAGAAAGAAGTCTGAACAATTGTCAATAGGTGGGACTGCGCAGCGTGGCAAGATTTAAGTATAGTGAATAAGTGCTCGATCTTTCGAATCCACCTAGAGTGGATTTCACTCTAAGCTTCTGTGTTGGCTTATATCAGGATTAACAGGATTCAAATTGTTAAAATTGAAGACGGCTATTCTGATAAAATAATTATATGTCCCATCTGGAGTCCCTCAAGGTAGTCATCTGGGGTCATTATTATTTCTATTATTTATTAATGACATATATATGTCTTCAATTTTTGTATCTTCGCCATGCCTATACTAATGCAGATGATCTCAAGTTGTATCGTAGTAAAGAGTGTTTATTTTAAGATGTATAGAACTTTGAAATGGAATAAAACCAAAATAATTTTATTAAATTGACATGAAATTTACTTTATTCAGAAGATAATTTTCTGGCATTATAATTTAAATATGATTTCTGGCTGGCTCGGACGTAGTCTAATCTGGAGGTCGAATTTTCGATAACTTTTTCCAACATTTGTGGCCGTATATCGGCAAGAACACGCGGCAAATGTTGTCTTCCAAGTGGTCAATCGTTTCGAGCTTATCGCCATAGACTAGCGACTTCACATATCCCCACATTCAATAATCAAGCGGCGTTAAATCGCACGATCTTGGAGGCCAATTCACGGGTTCGTATCTTGAAACTAAGCGGTTACCAAACGTTTCCTTCAATAAATCAATTGTGACACGAGCTGTGTGATATCTGGCACCGTCTTGTTGAAACCACAGCTCCTACACATCATGGTTGTTCAATTTATGAACGAAAAGTCAGTAATCATGGCTCTATAGCAGTCACCATTCACTGTAACGTTCTGGCCGGCATCGTTTTTAAAGAATTACGGACCAATTATTCCACCAAACCATAAAGAACACCAAACAATCAGTTTTTGTGGATGTAACGGTGTCTCAAGATTCACTTGAAGATTATCATCACTCCAAATACGGCAGTTTTGGTAATTGACGTATCCATTCAACCAAAAATGAGCTTCATCCCTGAACAAAATTTTCTTGTGAAAATCGGAATCAACAGTAATATCATTTCAAGTCCATTCACCTAATGTACGCCGGCCGCCTCCGCGCCGGCTGTGCCCGGTGGTCGTTGTCAATTCATGATGAAACGCCAAAGCCAAATCAACCTTAACATAAATCACTTGACACCTGACAAAATGGCCGCCAGTTAAAATAGTGTTGCCAACTTAAAGTTCTATACCTCTAAAAAAAAAAACAACCGTTACATCATGCATCTTTAATGTGGGGTCACGGACAGTATTAGGTGCGATTAAGTCGTGCATAATATTTTTTTTTTTTATTATTTGAGCTCTTGAAATTAATATCAAGATTAAAGAAGGATAAAATTGCGTATTTAACATCAATAAATTTGTGGGCTTGTTTACTTTTTAAAATTTATTATGTATTTTAGTGTGCTAAATCTAGATTTGACGGAACGTAGACCAAATTGCAAAAACATATTTTACATTTTTACAAAAATAGTGAAATTCAATAAATTTCCGTTCTTCAACTATACCGTTTGAATCCAAATGGTTTATCAGAGAAAAAAAAATATTATAAGCGAAGTAGATAGTGCGTGCAAAAGCACAAAAAACACATTTTCACTTAATGTTAGAAATAATAAAAAGTTGATGAATACCACCTGGTAACTAAGTTAATCGTACCTATTTCTTATTATCTATTACTTATTTATGCGGAACAAAAACATATTTGAATTTTTTTTTATATAAAATCTCATACTTTGGATATACAATTCAAAATAATCCCTCAAACTGAATAGGAAAAGCTATAGCATGGCATTTATGTTGCTACCCATAGTCAAAATGTTAGGCAAACCTCAGTTGCATCTTTTAAAGCTTAACTTTGCAACCCTCTGTAAGCTTTTACAATAAATATATCTAGGTATATATGGCTTCATAGTATATTATTCCAAGTTAAAATATTTAAAACCATAAATCTCTCTCCTAGCTTAGTTGTTATCTCCCAAGGGTGATCTGAAAATCCCTACCAAAACCCCAAACAAATGTCCTCAGGCTCAGGCCTCAGGCAGTGTTTGAACATTACCTTGACAAGGATTTATTTCTTATACTTCCTACATCTCCGACAAATCACATGACCAATGTGGACCATTTGAAATTAGGTCCTTGTTAATTTATGAGTATCCTGCAATCCCTATGGGTCTTATATTTTTTTTTTTCAGCCATACAAATTTTATCCAATGAAGGTTTGAAGACCTAAATGAAATTCAATCAAAAAATGATTACGACATAGAACAATAGCGAGATCTCCTTCTCCTTGTTTGCCCTTCATCTACTCCTCAAGCCTTTTTTTGCTATAAGTAATTCATCAAATTTGATGGCTGAGTAGAAGAAGGCTGCAAACAAAAAACTTGTCCATTTATAAAGAATTTCATTTAAAATTCTTTAAGGTTAGTTTGATACCTCCTACCTCGAAGAAAGAACACCAAGCATCATTGAATGCCACATGCCGAGCACGAAGCGCAAAATTGCGATTTGGTATTATTTTTTTATTCTGAGGATTCTCAAATCGATTGGCCATTTGGAAAATCTGCACTTTTGCTAACAAAAGGACATCTCGATCTCATCGGAAAAGCAAAAAAAAAAACAAAAATAGAAGAAAGAAATGTCGAAGAGACAACAAGATTTCCAAAAAGGCTTTTCGCAATTGCCAGCTTTGATGTTTATGCATTTCAAATGCAGCAGGGGTGACATTAAAAAAAAGTCTGTTACTTTATTTCCATCCAATATCAGCGAACCATATGGTGTCCTCTTCATCCGACAACAACGACGAAAAGGTCCACAGCGATAAGACCTATATATACGCTATACGACAATGTGAGCAACGGGTTTTAAGGGCGTATAGAAGGAGTATTATACATATACCTATACATAGAATCATTTGGGAATTTAAATCTCATTGCAGTTGCAGGTCGTTTATTCGTTTCAAGGAATTTGAAGATTCCTTTTGAGAATAAATTTATTTATTTGTCCCAAGCCCAAGTAGAAAACTCTTTACAGTAAACTTTGATTGGAATGTATTTTGTTTTCAATTTAAATCGATAGTAAAATAAGGGCAATGTATACGCATACTCTTTAGCTTTGATGCTGCAAGGAGTTTACAATACACAAATAATTTTTAGAAAATAATGAAAGAACATTATTTTGCGCCCCTCAATTTTGACGTTGGAAGTTAAACTAAAGCTTAGTGTACACGATTGGTATATCTTACAACATTGTCAGATCTATTAGTGAAGTGTAGTCTTTCAATTAATTGTCAGGACAAATTTGTCTGACAATCATGTGTGCGCTAGCTAACAATCGTGTAATCTTGCAATGAAGGGTCAGAAATTGTATCGTGTAAACATACGATCTTTTGTCACGTCTGACAATTTTTATCGTTAATTGTCTGACGTTTCTGGCACTGAAGAAATTGTCAGATTTTTCGCATTGCCAGACAATTTTCTGTCTCTCTCAGTCAATGTCTGAAAAGTATCTACAAATGATCTGACAATTAGTTGTGCCTTGTGTGTTTACACGGTTGGGAGAAAATCTGCATACTTTATTGACCATCTGACAGTAAATTGCTAGCCAACTTCTGGCAATAAATTGTAAGAGATTGATAGATTGTACACACAACTTCACTCTGTCAACTCAGTATTAGATAATTGTCAGGCATTGTAGGATCTACCAATCGTGTACACTTAGCTTAAGACTTTTTGATGTAGTTCATTTAATTTTCGTATAATTTTTATAAAAATGTGAAGTTAACTGTCGATTAAAAGCATTTAACAGCTACCAAGAACTTTGAGGATTTCTACTTGATGAGACATAGGCGGTGTACTGCTTTATTATGTTTTTTTTTTTTAGTTGACCATCACATTAAATTTCATATTAAATATGAAATATTAAATAAAATATAAAATACTAGCTGGCCGCCTGCCTAAGCACGGGAAGATAAACCTAAGCTTCGCCTTAAAAATTACAAAAGCTAATATATATATGTATGTAAATACAGTATAAGCTAATTTTTGTAATCGAATACTTTTTTATGGGTTTTAACCTACTTTACACAGAAAGATTTTTTGTAATAAAAAACTAGTTTTTTTCGATTTAATCCCATTTTACTCTATAAATATAGCAATTTTATTTTAAATAACCTTTCAAAGGGTGTCATCGTAGCTCATCCCAGGACAACTGGTCCCCACTCAGTTCATCCCCGACCCTTTATCCCAAGACCTAATTGGTACCGGGGCAACTCATCCCGGATGTCACTTTTCATTTAACCCCAATTAATGCGAATTTCCTGAAAAAAAAAATCTCTAAGGCCATTTTCTAAGAAATACCTTTCCAACAAAAAACGAATTTCTCAAATCGGACTTTTTTTATTTTTACCCGGTTTCACCCTACAAATAACAAAAGTTGAAAAAGAATACCCCAAGCAATATAAAGGGTTTCTCAACAAGGACGCTACAAAATAAGAGCAACAGGGACAGCAAACGACGCCATATTTCTTGCCGCTCTTTTGACATTTCTCTTCAGTAAGGTTTGCCATTTCATGATGGAAAGATATACGAGCCAACAACGAGTCGAAATTATTAAAATTTACTACCGAAATTCGGAGTCAGTGGCCTCAACGTTTAGAGCGCTACGTCCAATTTATGGTCGTCATAATCTTCATAGCAGGTCAACAATTGAGCGTCTTCTAGTGGAAAAATTTGAATCCACAGGCACAGCACAAAGTGTCCTCGTGCCAGTGAGACAAAGAAGTGCCCGTAGTGTCGAGAATATTGCTGCCGCTGAGGCTTCAGTTGCAGAAAGCCCAAATGTGTCTCTCACACGTCGTTCTCAAGCGTTGGGCATCTCTGTGACGTCGTTGTGGCGAATTTTGCAAAAAGATCTTGGCCTACATCATTACAAGATTAAATTGACGCAAGAACTGAAGCCGCTTGACCACCAGAAGCGTCGTTTGTTCGTGAATTGGGCTGAGCAACAACTTGAAAATGATTCGGATTTTCATCGAAAAATCATCTTCAGCGATGAGGCTCATTTCTGGCTGAATGGCTTCGTCAATAAACAAAATATGCGGTATTGGTCAGGCAGCAATCCACACGTACTCCATGAGTCATCATTGCATCCCGAAAAAAATTACCGTTTGGTGTGGTTAATGGGCTGGCGGCGTCATTGGGCCGTATTTCTTCCGGGATGATCAAGACCGGCACGTTACTGTGAATGGGGATCGCTACCGTTTAATGATAACCAAATATTTTTGGCCCCAATTGGATGATATGGACTTGGAGGACATGTGGTTCCAACAGGACGGACGGCGCGGCGCGCACCACAAGCCACACAGCGAATGTCACAATCAATTTATTGGAAACCAAGTTTGGAGAACGTGTTATCTCACGAAATGGTCCCGTCGCTTGGCCGCCTCGGTCGTGCGATTTGACGCCGTTAGACTATTTCCTGTGGGGCTACGTCAAGTCTATGGTCTATGCCAACAAGCCAGCTACGATTGATGAACTTCGTATGAATATCGAACGTGAAACTGCAGCAGTATCGGTCGTTTTATGCTTGAAAACCGTCGAAAATTGGGTACAGCATCTGGACTTCTGCAAGCGTGCCCGTGGTGGCCATGCAAAAGAAATCGAGTTCCATACATAATGACATCGTACGTACTTTCACAGGAATTAAGAATTTCATTGATATCCAAAACCGTTTTTGTTTTATTTAAAAAAAACTACCTACAGCACCACTTGTTGAACGGTAATTGAATTGAACTGAAAAACGAAATGTGAACTTACAGCGCCATCTGTTGAGAATTTTCCGACTCTTTTTTATTGCTTAACCTTTGAGTGCAATTATAAATAAGCCCGTTCAATGAAGTATCCAATTAAGTCCAGTTGTTTTCAAGTTTTAAGAATCCGAACACACCACTATCCATTTTTTTATATATAGATTTAATACAAAATATAAAATATAAAATAAAAAATATGTATGTATTTAGAAACATGTATACTTGCGTTTTTATCATGGGTGTTTTTTGAATAAAGTTCAAAAATTTTCACAAATTAACGTAGATAAAACATGTTACTTATTTTAAATGAATCAAAAATGCATAATTATGGACAAAATAATATAATAACTTTTTTGATTTAAGTTGCTTTGACTATTAAATTTTAAATTTTAACAGTCAAACTGAACCATTTAATTAATTTTACTCTAGGGGGATTACTGTACAAGTCTAATAAATCATCCATAAATTATTGTCATTTCCATAAAAATGTGAAATAACTCAATTTCACGCCAAGGCTAAACTCTTTAAAGCCATATAACATTGAAGTTTATTTGTTGATTTGTATTTATATACATTTTTTTTTTCTAGGGTCTTGGTATTGATTTCTTAAACACACTACTTTTACAATCGCAATTAAATAAAACATTATCCATTAGACACATCATTGTTCAGTGGGTACAGTATAATAAATTAAACAATTCATATTCGCTGCCCCCGCGCCATCCCCTATAGCTCACTCTCAACTCTGTCAGTGTAATACGTGGTACTTAATACATGTGTATGTGTGGGTTGTAGGTCCATCACAATCGTACAATCGTAATCGATTGCCTTGTTAATCGCATTAACAAACTTTGTTGGTTTGTTGTATAATCACAAAACGCTCAAACGCCAAAACAAAATGTTGGCACTTTAACATTTTGATTGACAAACATGCTTCGAAAAAAAAAACGTCAAATGCTTAAAATAACATTGCTTTTATGTCTCTATGTGTCCCATGTCCAATGTCCATGTTCATTGTGTTTGTTGTACAGTGAAACCCACTTTGAGAAAAAACAACAAATTTCGATTTTTACATTCAAAAGAGCTTTAAATTCTATTTTGTTAAAAGTGAAAATTTGACGTTACATTGGCCGTATTCCTTTGGGGGTTGCGAACTTCTCATCATGAGTACATGCAAACAATAATCTAGTACTGTGAACTACTTGTACTCTCATGGCAAGTAGATGAGGTTTGTAGGAAAACCAATTTTGTGCCTTGCATTCAAAATAGCTGGCAAAGTACTTCGCCACCTCCAAAGAAACACGGCTATTATAAGTAGTTGGAATTGTTCTGTCAATATACAACTTTTTATTTTGAGCCAAATAGCATTAGTATTAAGTTTTCGTTAGGCTTAGTGCCCTTATATAGTTAAGTGATTAAATTAATATAAGTATGGCTGAAACTACTCTTATATATCTAGGTTCGACTGTAATTCTGGATCGAATTATCAGAATTTCAGCTTCGAATTTCCATTCGATTGTCGATTCAATTTAATTTAGTTTGCATTATTCTTGTTGGTATATGAATGTTTTGGTTTTGCTTGGGGCTAGGAGAATGTAACTCAATATGGGAATGAAAGTATTCTTAATTAAGTTCGTTAATTGATTGAGAAGCTTTGAGAACAGCATTAGCTGGATTCTTCATTAAATTTCTGTAATTTATGTAAATCTTCACCTTCTGCTGCAGTCTTCAAGGATATGATTTTAATACAGTTTGCCGCCGATGACGAAGGATATTTTTAAATGAAATTCTCTTTTTTGTTCGTTTCTTAATGAACAGATATATAATTTCGTTCCACGCAAGTAGTTTGGAAAGTGCGTAGGTGTGGGACTTCAATGAGAACATGAATCTGTGTGGCAATGAGAAAACGAATAAGTAATGGGTGATTTTTTAAGAGGTTTAGAACTTTTTTTAAAAAAAACACAAAAAATTCGAAAAAATGAATGAAATATTTATTTGAATCGATAGTTTGAACCTTGCAATTTAATGTTTAAAGATAATTTCATGCAAATGTTGACCGCGGCTGCGTCTCAAGTAGCCCATCCGCTGAGTCCAATTTTGGCATACTCTTTCACACATATCGGCCGGTATCTCACGAATGAATGCATGGATGTTGGCTTCCAGTGCGTTAATTGAAGCGGGCTTGTCCCTATAGACATTAGCCTTGACATACCCCCACAAAAAATAATCTAATGGTGTCAAATCGAACGATCTAGGCGGCCAATTGACCGGCCCGAAACGTGAAATTAAATGTTCACCAAACTCGCCTCGCAATTGCGCCATTGTTTCGCGTGCTGTGTGGCATGTGGCACCGTCTTGTTGAAACCACATATCATGCAAGTCAAGAACTTCCATTTCGGGCAAAAAAAAGTTTGTTATCATCGCTCGGTAGCGTTCACCATTGACAGTAACGCTGCGATTCGCATCATCTTTGAAGAAATAGGCCCAATAATGCCGCCGGCCCATAAACCGCACCAAACAGTGGCTTTTTCGGGATGCATTGGTAGCTGTTGCAATGCTTCTGGCTGATCTTCACTCCAAATGCGGCAATTTTGCTTATTTACGTACCCATTCAACCAAAAATGAGCCTCATCGCTGAACACAAGCAGCGCGCGATGAACATTTCGAACCGAGCACGAATTTTGATAGTAAAATTCAATAATTTGCAAGCGTTGTTCATTTGTAAGACGATCCATGGTTAAATTGCAAACCAAACTGAAGCTGTTTGACAGTAACACAAGGTACTAAACACACGTCAGCTGTCAAAACCAGTGTTGCCAAAACCAAACCAGCTTAAAAATCACCCTTTATATGGAAAGAACTACAAGTTACATACAGAGAGGCAAACTGAATGCAGATTGATTAATTTTCTCCTGTGTGGCTACAACCGATGAAAGGGTTATTATCCCTACAAATTATTATGAATTCAAGTGAGTTCACGCAGATGAAAAACAGATTACTAAAAAATTCGTAGGAACTTTAAGCCTTTTAAATATAATAAAAATTGCAGATTTCATGTATTATTTTTTCAAATACAATATATCTAACATACATACATATGTAGTTAAGGAAAAAGTATTCAAAAGAAAAGAAAGAATTCCCTAAAATATAATAAGTTGAATCAAAATTAAATAAAATCTCTCGTTTATTTCGGGTGTTTCAATAAGAGCTTTACAAAAGTTTTTTTAAATAAAACAAAAATGGTTTTGGATATCAATGAAATTTTGTATTCCTGTAAAAGTACATTTGATGCCATTATGTATGGAACTCGATTTCTTTTGCATGGCCACCACGTTCACGCTTGCAGAAGTCCAGACGCTGTACCCCATTTTCGACGGTTTTCAAGAATAAATCGGCCGATACTGCTGCAATTTTACGTTCGATATTGGAACGAAGTTGGCATAGACCATAGACTTGGCGTAGCCCGACAGGAAATAGTATAACGGCGTCAAATCGCACGACCGAGGCGGCCAAGCGACGGGACCATTTCGTGAGAGATAACACGTTCTCCAAACTTGGTTTCCAATAAATTGATTGTGACATTCGCTGTGTGGCATGTGGCGTGCGCCGTCTTGTTGGAACCACATGTCCTCCAAGTCCATATCATCCAATTGGGGCCAAAAATATTCGGTTATCATTGAACAGTAGCTGTCCCTGTTGCTTTACTTTTGTAGCGTCCCTGTTAAAAAACCCTTTATTTTAGTTTTATCTGTCACTATACAGAGGTAAGCGAAATTGAATATTGTATAGATAGTAGAGTACAAAACTTTTTCTTGGCGGGTGTGCCTTTCTATGATTTGTTTTGAATTCTTTTTAAACCAAATACAATTTAAATAAAACGAAATAAATAAAAACCAAATGAATTTTTGAGAAATAATGAAAACTTTTATCATAGATCTATGGTAACCCTATTTGAATTTATTTCTTGACATTTAAGAATTGTCAGACATATGTAGTGTTCAACTCTTTCTAGACTTATTTCTCTTTGAGAGAATTTTATTCTTTCTCTTCTACTAAAGTCATGCACTTATAATAAGCCTCTGATTGTAGGTTTGTAGGTTTGCTCTAAGCATAACTCCTGGGACAAACTTACAATTTATAATTCATTTTCCAATAAGTTTGCAAATGTGTAAAAAGCAACTATTCGAAGAGACATTTCCACTTGTGTAGTTTTCTTTTTTTTTAAATAATTATGACAGTCAGTTGGTCACTTTGTCTTTTAATAAGCCTTCACAAACTTGTAGGGGAGAAGGGGGCAAGAAAGATATTTCTAGCTTTTTTAATATATTTAAAAAGTCGAAAGGAGCACTTGGAATGGGTAAAATGTTATCACTATTTAACAAAAACATTTTGTATAAGTATATTTTACTCAAAGTATATTGAACAAATAAATTCCGTTATAGAAAAAAACACAAAAATAACCCAGGCTCGACAACAAAAAAGGATGTGTAGTTCTTAAAGCCTTAGTATGTACTTTAGATAAATGTAATCACTAAATCAATAAAAGCATTTTGTTACCGAAAATATGCATTTTTCTAATCAAAGCTATATAGAAAAAACTTCTCCCACTGTAGTGGTTTTTTAATTAAAACCATCGGTTTTGGCAACCTCTTTTTGAATAACACGATGAGGTTGGCTCTTGAACTATTATTCCTAAACCCAAACAAATAAACTTGAAATACAAAATGGAAATAGTAAAAAAATGATAACACAGGAATTTGGTACACGCTCTTTTAAACGACCCACGCCAGCCCCTTTGGTGAAATCAAACGCTTCATATTTCTAACCAATGTTTGGAGAATGATAAAATTTGATTCGTTCTCTCGCAAACCATTCAAAAGATAATTTTATGTTTTATTCATTCGCGAATTTCATATTTTATTCACTCTCGAATTTAATGTTTTATTCATTCGCGAATTTTATTTCTTGTTTCCCTCAAAATAAAATTTCGGTTTCGCCTAAGAATCGAATCTGCTGGGATCTGAAAAATATTATTTCTTCGCGAATTTATCACGCAACAAACATTGAAGAACCATTCGCAAACACTCCAAATTTTAAATACAAATTCAATTTTTCATAATCAAATAAATTGGTTTTTTTTGTTTACTTCTATTTTGTGCATAAAGCTTTTTGTTTTTAATTTTGTAATGTAATAGATTGTGATATGAAAAAGACACATATAGCTACTGATTTGGACACTCGATGACTTTAAACAGTCGTATTTATAATCTCCTTTCTGATAATCGCATTTCAACAGTTGTCTAAATATGTCCTCATATATTCACCGACATCCCTGTCAATTTTGTGAACTTTGCGATTCGTTCAATGAAAATTTCATTAATTTCAAGATATGCCTTGCTTTGTTCATTAAACTTATTCACTTAAGAATAGGTTTGGACAACCAATTGAGTGTCCAAGTTAGACAATCATTATATAAAATGTTTATAAATAAGAATTTGGAGTTAGACGGCTGTCTTAAGTAAGACATACTTTAGAATGTGATTTTAAATACGACTGAGAATGGTCATCTAATGGATTGCTCGTTTTTATTATAATAATTCAGTTTGAAGAAAAGAAGCTAAGAGTAAAGACGTACGTATTATGAATACAATTTTAAATCTTTAACTACTTTAATTTGATTGAAAATTGTAAACATTCCTTTTAATCTCTTGTCTGCATATATGTAAATCAATATCGATTTATTTTTTTTGTTTACGAACTAACACACTTCTACTTCCTATAGGCAATTTTATTTTAAAGTGTCTTTTTTTCACACAAAACTACTTTTCAAAATAAAACGATTCACCACTTCAGTGAATGGACAAAATGATTCGTTTTACGGATCTTTTCAGTTCCTCTTCACGAGCGAACCATATTCTACTTGCATTTTATTTATTGTTCGTTCACGAACGAAAGGTATAGACTACAAAACTTAGTTCATTCGTGAGCGGACTATATATGTATTTGTATGGATAGCAAATTTTTACCTTTCGCGAAAAGAGTGAAAAATAAATCCGTTTTTTTATGATTTCCGGATGATCTTTTACGAAGTTAACCGGTTAGTAATCATTTTTGTTCTTCTCGGGGTTTTTCGTCCATATTTTTTTGACCTTTTCCTTTGTAATATACAGGCCAGGACCAGGAGCCCGAACTAACAGTGAATATAATTTAAACCTTAAAAAAGGTCATTATTAAGTATTTTAAAACTCACTACATATTAACAAAATTATGCCTTTATTCAGATTTTTATTTAAGTTGATAAAACTGTATTTAAATTTTTACAACAGTCCCAGACAAATAATGTTAATTTAATCCTTTTCGATAACGTTTATTTCAACTGCAAACCTACAAAATTAAACATGTTTCACATAAGCTGATTTGAAAGACAAAAAATATATACCAGAATATTAACTACTAGCTATGTATGTGTTTATTATGCTTACAACTACACACCACATTCAAGTATCCCTGAGAATCTATTTAATTAAATTTCAATTATACGGTCGCATTGGTCTATAATCAAAAAAAAATATTTTTTCAATGGCATACCACTCACACATTACCAAATAAGGTATAGATAACACTTCAAAGAGATACCAATCGAACCAATAATTAAATTTATTTAAGGACAACAAAAAAAAAACTGTTAGCACAAAAAAGTATCATTTCACCTACAAATTAACCCACAAAGCCAACAAACAGTATTCCAATTGAAAAACCCTCGCGCCAGGTTGGATACGGAACGGATAGTATATGGTAGACAAAGCTGTTGCGCATAGGAAAACCATGTAATTGGCATTTGAATCGATGTCCATTATCCTTTCTGGCGATCTGCCCCAGAAAAACACAATACCAAATCCCACGGTAGCAGTAAAAAAAAAAGAGCAAAACAATTCAAAACGACGAACCAGAACCAGGACGTTGGCAAGGGAGGTCCGTTTTTGGATTTATATTTCAGCATCGGCCACAAACCACCCAAAAAACCAGCAATTAGTTGAATCAATAAAAATTAGAAATCGAAAAAAAAAACAACAGAAAAATCCTTCAAACTTACTGTGCGTATCGAATTTCCTGATGATCGTCTCAATTAGGGTGGTCTTTGGGGCCACGTGTCCTCGTCGAACCGGCATGGTGGCAATGGTGATGTTGTTTTTGGTTTCGTTTATGTTATTATTTCAATTTCGATGGTAATTCCAAAGAAGCTATGGACAAACAGCTTCCGGATGTTTATCATAAGTGAACGATGACGTTAAGAAGGATATATAACATTTAAGTGTCCTTGATGTGAGATGTATTGGATTGATATTGATATTAATATTTTTATTTTTTTTTTCACTTAACACTTTTAATTGAATTTTAAAGATACTTGGAACCGATTTGTTAAATAAAATTTAATAATAAATATTTTAGTAAATTTAATTTATTTTTTATTCTAATTTAATTTTTCTATTTCAATTAAAATTAATACGATTAAAAATAATGCACTATCATTGAAGAATTTTGATTTCTTAACTTTTTTTTTTATTAAATATTTATAGCAAATTTGACGAAAAAAAAAATTCACACGAACTTTTTCTTTGGAATATTCCAAATAGCGAAGCAATTATTTTAATACATTTGCATTTTCTTTTATTTTTATTTTTTTTTTGTTTTTATGTGTATCAATTCGTATTTATGTAGAAATTATTTATTTTTAAGCACACAATAAAAATTATGTGTTGTGAAAATTATTATGACTTACTATTTTTTTTATAAAAAAATTATTTTGATTATATCACAAAATTATCAACTATGAATTTATTATTAAATTAAAGGCTAGGTTTTTTTTTTTTTTTTAGTTTAATTTATGTAATAAAGTTTTACTAATGCTGTTTTTTTTTTTTAATTTTTATAAAGCACGAAACACCGTTTTTGTGTTTTGATTATACAAATATAATAATTATCTAATTTAATCGCGTAGAATTTTTGATTTATAAAAATTATATTGTTGTGAGACACTAAAGCACTTATGTGAAAACCATTTTGATTCTTTTTTTTTGCAAATTCTAAGAATTAGTATGATTTTTTTGTTTAAATTTAATTTTTTGTCTAAACTAAGTAAATTTATGTTTAATTAAGAATTATTTAGAATTTTTTAACTTAAGATGATATTTTTGTAGTTTTTACATCCTTGTGTATGGTTGTAAGAGTGTGGGTGGCCTGAAGTTCGATTGAAGTCTGAAAGAAAAATAAATATTAATTAATAAAAAAAAAGATTGATTTGTATTTTTATATAAATGAAGAAGAGTTTGCCATAGCCCAAGAAAAGTAGACAGTCAAAATGGCCAAACTTCGAAAATCCGATGGAGCTGAATTTTATTTGTGAGTAGTAAAATTTTCTAAATTTCGACCATAACTTATTTCTGTAGGGGAGAAATTCAGTTTTGTTTTTTAAATATCTCGTAAACTAACAATTTTTATTTTAAACTAGCTGACCCGCTCGGCTTCGCACGGGTAGAGAAACCTAAGCTTCGCATAAAATTACAAATTTTGTAATTAAATGCTACTTACTGAGTTTTGACCCACTTCACGTTATGAATGGCGAAATTCGTTAAAATATGATCATCTACGTCCAACCTTTATTACTTTCCCAGCGCAGAAGGAATTTTTGTAATCAAAAACCTTTTTTTTATGTTTGATTCCATATTTCACTCTATAAATATAAAATTTTTAAAAATAGCCTTTCCAACACAAACAGAATTATTAAAATCAGATGCCTTTTTTCATGTCTACCCCATTTCACCGTATAAATTGTGGAAAAATATCTGAGGCCATCGATTAATAAATAACCTTTCAACTACAAATTAAACCCGATTTTATTTTATTTTTATTCTCTAAGCAAAATTTAAAAAAGAATATCCCTAAAGCTATTTACTTAGAAAAAACCCTTTACAGAAAAAGAATATCCTAAATCGGACATTTTTTTATTTTTACCACATTTCATCTTGCAAATAATAAAATTTGCAAAAAAAATATCACTCAAACCATTTCCTTAGAAAAACTCTTCAAACAAAAACGAATTTATTCAATCGGACACTTTTTATGTTTACCCCATTTCACCCTATAAATAAAAAAAATTAAAAAAAATATCCCCTAAGCCATTTCCTAAGAAAAACCTTTCAAACACAAAAAGAATTTTTTAAATCGGATAATTATTTTATTTTTACCTCATAAGAAAGCTATACCCCCTACAAATAAGAAAAGTTGAAGAAGAATATCCCAAAAGCCATTTCCTAACCGCTTAGAGCGCCATTTGTTGAACGGTAATTGAATTGAACTGAAAAACGAAATTTTCGCCTACAGCGCCACCTATTGAGACTTTTTCGACTTTTCTTTTTTTCTAAACCTTCGAGGTACAATTACGAGCAAACCCGT
Source organism: Leucozona laternaria (assembly GCA_932273885.2). Classification (NCBI taxonomy): domain Eukaryota; kingdom Metazoa; phylum Arthropoda; class Insecta; order Diptera; family Syrphidae; genus Leucozona; species Leucozona laternaria. Next base: position 11,284,398 of record OW026368.1, read on the forward strand.
AGAAGGAAGTACCCGATTTGGTGCAGTCGTTCTCAAGTCTTAAGCATCCGAACCCACCACGATTCATTTTTATATATATAGATGTATTTTATGCATTTTTTGTTGTGGAGATTTTGGGTTTTCTAGATTTTATGTTTTCTAGAATACAATTTTTTTGGATTATGAGTTTTCAGTATTTTGGGCTTAGGGTTTTCTGGATGTTAGTTTTTCTGAATTTTTGTATTCGGGATTTCGGGTTTTCTGGATTTTGGGTTTTTGGAAATTGGGATTCTGGGGTATCGGTTTTCTCAATGCATTCCCCGCCAAACCTCAGCATTGTATGTCGTTTTTTTTTTTTAAATAAATTGAAAACAACTTTTTTTTCAATTTTAACTACGGGATATTGGGTTTTCGGATTATTGAGTTTTTGAGTTTTCAGTATTTTGGGTTTTCTTGACTTTTGGTTTTCAAGATTTTAAGTTTCCTAGATTTTAGATTTTCTAGAATCGGGGTTTCGGGATCGTGGGTTTTATGGATTTTGGGTTTTCGGGATTTTGTGGAATTTGGGTTTTATGGATTTTGATTTTTATGAATTTTTCATTTTTTTAATTATTCGGGATTTTAGGTTTTCTGGTTTTTATGTTCTCGAGAATTAAGGATTTTGGGGTTTCGGGGTTGCAGTTGTCTTGATTCTTATCCCAAACCTCAACATTTTATCTCAGCTCTTAAACATGTTTAGATTTTAAATTCTCGGTTATTACGCCACAGTGAAATTAACAAAACAAATTCGCCAACTACAGCTTTCTATGAAAACTTTAACTGCTTATTTTGAGACGTTTAGGGCCAGTTTCACAGTCAACACTTACCAGAATAAGTGGCACTTAAGTTTCCCATATTAGGACCTTATGCTAAAGTTTCATAGCCAGCGTAGGTGGAACTTAAGTCACCAACATCGGAGACTTAAGTGCCACTTATTCAGGTAAGTGTAGACTGTGATATTGCTACTTAATTTTTCACATTTCCCACTAAAGTGCCCACTTTTCGGACTGTGAAATTGGCCCTTAGAAAGCAAAATCGATTATTATTTTAATGCAAATATGAAGGTTCGGCATCAGAATAAACACTTAGGGCCAGTTTCACAGTCAGTAAAGTGACACTTAAGTGGGGAATTTGAAAGATTAATTCCCGATATCAACGTTCACTGTTACCTGAATAAGTGGCACTTAAGTCTCCGATGTTGGTGACTTAAGTTCCACTTACGCTAGCTATGAAATTTAGCTTGAATTCCTAACATGGGAAACTTAAGTGCAACTTATTTCGGTAAGTGTCGACTGTAAAACTGGCCCTTAGTTTGGTTATTAAGTGTCACAAAACTAAGAACTCAAATATGATGGTTTCAATTAAAGCTTTAACTGGCGCATTAGTCTTATTTCTTTTAATAAATTAAAAACAATTTTTTTTTTCATTTTTAACTACGGGATTTTAGGTGTTTGTGACTTTGAATTGTCTAGATTTTGGTTTTCAGTATTCTGACTCCAATCCCAAAATTGTATGTCGTTTCTTTAGATAAGGCACATAATTCTAAAATCAACCAAACTACCTAACTAAAAATGCAATTAAAGTTCACTGATTGTATCTGCAGTAATATTTTACACGAAATTTAATTAAATTATTAATTTAATGAATTTCATGCCCAAATTGTATCTCACTCATTTCACTTAAGTTGCTTTGCTTCTTAATATGAATTAATTCCAAAATTCAGGGCACTATGGTAATTGGCTGCAAAATAAAACAACTTTATTTCACCCATAAGGACAATAATAATACTTTTCCAACTTTTTTGGTGCAGTAGCCATTTTACTGGGATTGTTTCTGACAATTACTTGCAAAATTATAAATCACAATAAAACTGAAATCCTATATACAGGAGAGTAGTTCAGGTGTGGCGAAAGCTTCAGTTCCAGTGTTTTGTTGTTAGATTGTGTGATTTCTTATTGCACAATGGCAGTTGTTATGTGTTTTACATACATCTAGGCACTAGGTAAGGTACGAAAACTCACACTCCCTGCTGCAAACTTGAGTGCACTCCGTGTTCAGCATCAGCAAGACCAAGACTATGTACAGGGTGTTCAAGAAAAGTGTCTCATTGAGTGCATTGTGCAAAGAGGCAAAGGCTTCGGGGCTTTTTTTCTTGGTCTTTGTTCATCACCATCCATACCATCGTAAAAGACATTATAAACAAAAGGACATGAAATACAAAAAAAAAAAAACAAAATCCTTTGTCTAAACAGAGAAAGAAAAAGGAACAAATGCGGATCTCAATTACCATTTGGATGGATTAAGCAAATGTTGATTTGGGTTGGGTTGTTGGATGTTGGTACATACCAACATACGTATGTATGTTGGGATTTTGTATTCTTTATTTATTTATATTTATTCTTGTTGTTTATGTTGAAAAAGAAGAAGAAATGACACTCATCCTAGACGCCTTCAAGACTTTCTAGTTTTTAAGATTCATTTCAAAAAAAAAAAGTGTGCGTGTGTATGCCCAGCTATCTAGCTTGATATTCAAGTTTCTTATTTTTAAATTAAGAGCTAAAACAGAAGTGTGAATTATTGTAGGTGAAATTTGTGTGCTTTGTGTGTTCACATTCACACACACACACACATACACACACCCAATGGGTTTGGATTTGAATTTTGCAAAACAAATTGGCTTTTGAGATTTCGTTTTATGATTTGTAGCATTTGTAGTTGGTTCTCTTTGATGTTATGGAACAAAACCTTTGATTCTGTTGAGTAGTGTCTTCAAAATTTGTAAGGACAAACTCATCATGATTAGACTTTTGAGGAAACGTAAATGGGTATTTGGTTCTTTTATTCTTTTCTTCTTTTCATATTTCAATTCATAAGATTCCAGTATTATGAACTTGTGTCGTTTTCGATTGGATTTTCGGTCAATTGCACTCCTTTTCAATTCCAGTCGAATATGAAAACACTGACTTTCCTAAATTTACACACACACTACCAAAGCTGCCATTTAACAAAATGGCTTCTTCAAGTATTTATCACTTTTGACAAGTAATCCAACGAAAAACTTTATATGTATTTGTGTGTTCCTCATCTACTCCAAAATGAAATTGGGGACAGAAGAACACTCCGAAAACATTACTCGGAACAGCCAACCGAAGGCTTTTGGAGTAGTAGGAGTGAAAAAGGAGTGTAAAAGGAGTACTCCGAACATCCAAACGAAAACGAAATTAGTTTCATGACTCTTGAAGGATTAGTCGCTTCCTTGCAAGGGGCAGTAGCCAATTTTTGTAAATAGATGAGGTAAGTATTCGAATCAAGCCGAACGACATATTAAAGTACCAAACTGTAACATCAAACAGGATATTGGTAACAAAATATCAGAAAAAAACAATGAAAGATGGAACCTGCTTGAAACATGCACCACAACTAGAAAATTGTGGCCAAATTTCAATAAGCAGAGGACAGACAAAATTATGCAAATGAACGAAAAACATCTTCGTTCCCTTGTCAGCATAATCACCGGACACAACCTACTGGGATATACCACAAAAAGAAAATTAGGCTCAGAACTGACGACCTTTGCAGAGGCTGCAGCGATGAAGAAGCACATGAGGACACCTTACACTTCCTTTGTCACTGCCCAGCACTCTGTCACTTAAGAAAGAAACACTTAGGTAATCATTTCTTTGATGATTTAGAGGATCTTTCTAGAACTTCGGCGAACAGTCTTCTGAACTTCGTCAATGCCTCTAAATGGCTTGATTGCTAACAGAACACATAGGTTTTTACATTAAGTGGGATACAACTTCCTAGGGTATCACAACGGATCTACATAGATCTAAGTGTGACGGTAAAAAGATCAACTGTCAGCCCTTCTACCTAACCTAACCTAACCTATTCGAACCCAGAACTCTAACATGGTAGTCCACCCCCCAAAACCCATTACATCACCAATTTTGGTGAGTTGACTGCGAGTTAAACCGAGATTTAATTTGACTGCAAGCGCATGTTTCAGAAGTTAAATCCGGTTTTAACCCGAATCTCGGATGAACTGAAAGACTGAACATAAAAGGTAAAAATAAGAAGTTTTACCAACCAATTGTTATTAAATACGGTATACTTGCCATAAATCCACTTTTTATTTTCGATTTTTTCGTTAACGGATTAACCGATTTCGATCAAAATTTGTAAACATCAGAAGGTGCTTTTAAGTCTTAATAATATTGTGTAGTAAAAGTTTTAAAAAAAAAATATAATATGTATTGAAAAAACAATATTTTGAAAACAGATAGTTAGATTTTTAGGCTAAATTCGGTTTTTATGTGCATATTATCAGGGTCGCACTAACCATATGTGAAAGATGTGCAAATGCACGGGGCGCAAAATTCTGGGGGCGCATTACCAGGAGCAAGAAAATGTAATCTGATACTGCGCAAGCAAATATCTACTGCCATTTGCATTTCCAACCACAAAACTTGTTCAAATAATCCCAAAATAACATCCATCACAACTGTGCTAAGTTATTTGTTGCACACTAACTAACTTCACTTTGGTTCTTGCATTCAAGGAGAATCTAACTCAAAATATCGTAAATTAAAGATTCCACTAGACCAACGCATTGAAAGTCTATATCGTGGGTAATGTGGAAAAGTCTTATGCATGTGTATCAGTGTATGTGTGCAAATACAAAAAAAAGGGCGCTTTCTACAAATCTTGCACAGGGCGCAAATTTGGCTAGGGTCAGCCCTGTATATTATTTAATACCAATTTTTATTTTTAAATGTTGAAGAAATTTTATGCACAAAAATATATTTTTTTTTAAGAAATTGAGAAAAACTATCTCTCGAAACCCATTGAACAGTTCTCGAGATATGTTCAACTTGAAGATCAATAAAAATCGATGAGGTTTGGCAGATATAACTATCACATTTGTCCTACAAAAGTCACTGAGGCACAGCACCAATAGCGTTGACTGCATCAAAAAGTCTTTCTTTTTTTTTGTTGTTGTTGTTGAATTTGTGTTTGGAAACCACATATCCTTGCGCCAGCCTCTGCATTAATATTATTCTCCTTCTATTTTTATTCAAAATTCTTTCCACATTCTTTGTGAATTGTAACATAACATATACCTTTTTTTTCGTCGTCACATAGACACTTTGAGGAAATGATATGTATATACATATGTTTGTAACTAGGTAGATTCATATTCTACTCTCGTATACTCGTGTGTACCCATATACTATATCCCATTGTATGTCAACCACATACTAGTGTATGTGTATAAATAAATCTATCGTATCCATTCCATTAAGAAGGAAATTTGATTTCGTCCTTTGAAATACGCGGCGAATGAAATTTGTTGGGATTTTGTCATTGCAAATTGAAGGAGATAAAAGAGAATGTATCTATTTCTATGGCATGGTTTGGCTTTTGTGATTTGATTTGAAGAATTTAGAGCACAGTTTGGTATTTGCTCTAATGAAATTCACGGTTACATGAACTTTTCCTTATTTTTTTTTTTATTATTATAAAAAGAGTTTATCTGTTATCTGTTATCCGTTATTTTGAAAGCGCATAGGTTGAAGATGGTTTTTCTTAGTTTAGTTTAAGAACACGAATTGAACATTAAGAAAGGGAATTGCCCATATTTCTGGCCCACAGTGGACACGAACGAGTTTGGTATCAAATGAAAGGCGACACGAAGTCCGATACTTGAGTAAAATATTTTCAGAATCGTTATTGGGAAAGTCGAGATATTCGGGCTTGAAACTGCCGACAGCAAAATAAGGATTTCAGATTTTGTTCCAAATAATTGTTCATAACGGGCGAAACAATTGCGGGTAGAAAAATGATTTCGATATGAAATGAAATGTATTTTTCTTGTCTTTATTTATTATTAAAATTTTCAATTAAAGTCTATAACTGATCCCTAAATGCCTTAATTAACCTCCCTCTACCATTTTCATAACCTTTTTAATAATTCTTCTGTCGCTTACACTTTGGCCCTAGAGGGTTATTTTATTTTTATTTGTCTTAATTAGATGAAGACATTTCTCTTACTTGTTGTACTTATGTATAGGTGTGTATTAACATTTCATTTAGAATGATAATTCGCACGAGACTAAAACTCACAAGGGATTATCAACATTTATCTAGCGGCAATTCGGTTTACCCAAATGTCTTCTTCACCAAACAAAAGGAAATTTGAATTATCCTCATAACAAGCGGCTAAACGTTATGTTCTATTAATTTAATGTTAAGTCCACAAAATGACAAATATAACTTGAGCATATACCTAGCTGTGTGCTTATGGAAATAATTTTATAAATAGCAAAAGCAAATTAAAGATCCAGATTGAATTAATTTAGTAGAATTTTTAAAGGTTATACTTTTTTCTTACTTTTAGTCCAGTGTAAATTTAGTCAAGATTTATGTGGGAATTTAATACATCATTGGGAAGGACATTTTTGTTTTGACATCGTAAGAGTTAAGGGGAAAGCGGGAGACCTGAGTAACATTTTGTAAAGTTATTGATAAAAACTTCACTGTTAGGCCAAGTTTTTCAGTGGTGAGGTAAACGAGAGTTAGCTAACTCTAGAAGTAAAATAACCCACTGTTAACTGAGGAAGCCAGTTTTTCGGTGGAGACTGCATGCGGAACAACTAAGCAAGCAAACTCGGTGGATAAAACATCAAAGGCATCTGTTCAGTTAATCCTGAGTTAAATAACCAAATTATATGATGAGTTAACTAAGGTTTAACTTTAATCTTGCACTGAAAAAAAAAAAGAGACATAACATCTCAGCTGGATGTACATTTATATAAAAAGCTTAAGATTAAAAGATTTGCGTATCAAAGTCTCCCACTCCAGCAGCCCACAGTGGCCCGTTTTGAATTTTTTGGGTGCAAAAATTTTAAGTTTTAAAGGAAATTTAATAAAAACTACCATCTAAGTCCGGGGTAATGGATAATAAACTAATACTTTGTGGAGAATATTAGGCTTTGAGATCTTTTTTGAGTTATGACATGCCTTAGGGAAGAAATAAATGGATCCATAACACTGTGTTACAGTGAAAAATTACCCGTGAAGTGACTTAGTAGAGGTTGCAGGTATGACTTTAAATTGTTTATAGACCCCCAAAATTTCAATTTATTGTCAAAAAACCGTTTTTTAGTGTTTTCAGGTTTTAACGATTTTTTATTAAGTCATTTTTCGACAGTAGTCGAGTGTGTCTAGATTTTTTGGATTGAATCAATAAATTACACATTTTTAGAATTTGATGACCGTTTTAAGTTATATTTTGAATTTTGGAAAAATGTGTGGATTTTAAATTTTAATGTTCTTCTTATGTTATGAGTTGTCAATTTTAAAAAACGGTCAAAAATTGTGGAAGTTTTTTAAAACTGTAAAAAAATCAAAATATATGGTCGAAAAATGACTCAGTGAAAAATTGTTGAAACCTGTGGATCTTTGAATTTTTTTTCAAATACTAGAGGTACTTCAAAAGTATTTACATAATTCAATTTTTTTTAATTTTGCAACAATAGGTACCCAAAACACACATGCTTACTACGGGTTTCAACAAAATGACCAACTTTTAAAAATTTTGCTACTTACTTAGTCAACATAAATCAATAATATTCCTTTTATTGCAAAATAATTTTATTAAAATCCATCACTTATTCGTACTTGCTTAACAAAAAAACATTGGATTTTCAAAGATTTACTACTACACCCTTAGAAAACCTAAAAACAAAATTAATTTCTTCAAATCAAATGGTTCTAACATAGCTCTATGCAACTTTATGCAGCTGAATTTTTGGGATTATAAGAAAAAAATGTGTTTCTGTTAAATTCAAAGGGTCGGTTTCGAATTCTGTTTTTTTCAAAATTCTGTTTTACAAAGTTCTGCAAATAACAACCACTACCACGGACAATCATTTCTAGGTGTTGTAGTCTAATAAATTTCCCTGGAAAAATCTAACTTACAGCATGTCACTGCTGCTAAATATATTTGTGTCGATAACCATCTCGACTAAAATCTTGCCTCTTAGAAGGGTGTATGACAGCATCTAACTGATGAGAACATATGTCGTAACATGTGGCGTTTTTCTTTTTTGGCTCTGAGCAAAGCTCTGAGCAGAGGCTGAGCGATCAGAGCAGAGCTCTGAGCAGATATGATCAGAGTCCTCAGATATAATTATAAAACACACTTGAGCACTGAACTGTCATTTTATAAGGAATCCATTTTTAATTTTTAGTTATGTGTGAAGTTGGGGATCGTTAAGAAATCCCGCAGCATGTTGTGATTCCGAATATAATATTTTTCTGGATTTCTGGACCTGGACGAAGGTGGTTCTGGACCTGGACAGAGATGGAAATATTTTTTTTTTAGAAAAAATATTTAAAAAAAAATTAACTTTTCTCTTGGAAAATGGTTTAATTTCCCAAAAAAAATGTTTCCTTTGTCCAAGTTCCAGGCCCACCTCCAGGATTTTTATTTAAATTGCAAAAAGTTGTTTCCAAAAACAAAAAAATGTGTGCTTTGTCCAAGTTCCAGAGTCACCTCCAGAACTTTTGTCCCGGTTCCAGATCCACCTCCAGAACCTTACCAAAATATCTGGCAAAAACGCAATTTTTTTAAATTTGTAAATTAATAAAAAAAAGTTGTTTCCAAAAAAAAAATTGTCCTTTGTCCAAGTTGCAGACACCTCCAGAACTTTGTCCGGTTCCAGATGCACCTCCAGAACCTTCTTTCAAAAACAAATGTGTCCTTTGTCCAAGTTCCAGACCCACCTGTAGAACTTTTGTCCTGGTTCCATATCCACCTCCAGAACCTTGTTTCAAAAAAAAATGTGTCCTTTGTCCAAGTTCCAAACCCACCTCCAGAACTTTTGTCTTGGTTCCAGATTCATCTCCAGAAATTTGTTTAAAAAAAAAAATTTCTCCTTTTTCCAAGTTCCAGATGCGGGATTTCGTGATAAGGGATTTTGTGATGCGGGATTTCGTTTCCAACCCGTGAAGTCGGCTTCGCTCAGCGTTTCGCTCGATTTGCTGGGTCATTTTATTCTGAGCTAATTGAACAAGCTCTGAGCTAACTCCGATGGAAAAAAGAAACACACTTTTTATGCTCTGATATGTCTGAGCTAAAAAAAAAACATAGATTTTTTCTTTGACAGTTCCGTGATCTGCTCAGAGTTAAAAAAGAAAAACACCAATGGGCGAAACACATTATTTGGTTTTGGACCAAAGGAAGCAAAAATACTTCCAATTCTTTAAAATCAAACAAGACAAAAAAAGAAAAAGCAAAAACAATGCATTTCTGTTGTTTTTTGTTTTGCTTCTTCGTCTTCTTATAAAAAAAATAACTTTTATGTTAATAACATACAAACAAAACACGAAAATTTTTTCACGCACTTTCTTCAGTTCTTAAACTCAACAAAATTAACTAACTAACTTTACTCTACAAGCAAAACAAGTCATACAAACGAAAATTTGTTTTTGATTTCAATGCTTCAAACATTTGATAATTCAGTGAATTTAAGAGTTGTGCATTAAAGACCCACCGGAATAAGAATATTGCCACCACTTTTTCATAAACGTGCCACAGTGCGGCCCATTTTCTAAAACTAAACTTTAATATTTAAGTCCTTCTTCGCTGTCTGTGAGACTGAGAGTTCGTAATTCTTCGAAAACGACCATGTCATTGCCATCAGCATCAACGGATAGCGCTACCGATCGATGATAACCAATTTTTGCATAACTTAAATATTTATATTCAACTTTAACGCTTATGTTACACTTTTTCTTTACCATAAACTGGCACATAAGCTGTTATGTTGAACTTTTATATTCAAGATTCGTTGCAGCAAAAGGGCCTTATTCAGTACCCGCGTTAATGCAGGGCACGCTTTCTGTCTGCTCATACAAGTGAAACTCATGAGGCCTCTGCTCTAGCGGAACAGTTAAAAGATTTCAGCTTTATTTCATAGTTTAGTTTCATTGGCGATTTGGTATGAAATACTTTCTCAAATAAATATAATTTCTCAAATCAATAAAAATATGGATCTCAGTATTTGGCTGGAATTGTTGAAAAAACGTTGTGCTTTGTTGGAAGATTGTAGGAAAATTGGGTTTCCAAAGCGCCATTTTAACAGCAAAAGATTTGACTGAAGAGCTTGAAATTGAACCTTTTTTTTAAAACCAGAAGAAGCTATATGTAATTATCAATTAAAGAAAAAAAAATCATAATTTATGTAAGGTATTAAGTTTTTCTGTTGTTTTCATTACTTTTATCGCATGGGTTTGGATAGCTGACAAGGGGGGCGCCGGAAAAATATCACCTCAGGGCGCTGATAGTACTAAAACCGGCTCTGGCCTAGGTAAAACAATTTTTTTTAAGTTTCGTATTAGCAAACGAACCTCAAAGAATAATTTTTTTTTTTTCTTGTACCAGAATTTGTATACATTTTTTCTTAAACTATATTCCAATATGTACAGAGTTATGATATAAATCTACCTTACTGCTGATAATATTAACGGGTTTTCCAATAAGAGGTGTTATTTCGAATAGCCCGCTATTTCGATAGCTGTCACATTTGAAGCTGTCATTTTTTGACATTTGACTACGCCATTAATAAAAATGGAACGATACACGCTTCAACAACGCATTGAAATTATTAAAATTCACTATAAAAATGGTGAAAATTTGGCAGAGACGGTTCGTAAAACTAAAACATTTTTGGGTCGTCGTGAAGCACCTTGTCGGACCGCAATACAGAAATTGGTGGACAAATTCGAGCTGTTGGGACAAGTTAGTGATGTGAAGAATAAAACCCGTGCACGTCGCTCAAGAACAACTGAGAATATTGCTGTTGTAGCCCAAAGTATTGAAGAAAACCCAGGTTTGTCCATTCCTCGTCGTTCTTTGGAATTAGGCATTCCACAAACGTCATTACACCGTATTTTGCATAAATACTTGGGTCTTAAGGCTTATAAAGTTCAGTTAACACAAGAACTCAAGCCGGCTGATCATCAACAACGTCGTGTCGTTGCTGATTGGGTCCTTGAAATGCATGAAAATGATCCGGAATTTCATCGAAAAATCACCTTGACTGATGAGGCCCATTTCTACCTCGGAGGCTACGTCAACAAGCAAAACTGTCGCATCTGGGGCTCGGAAAACCCAAGAGTTATTGTTGCAAAAAGCCTCTCCATCCTCAACGCGTGACTGTTTGGTGGGGTTTATGGTCCGGCGGGGTCATTGGACCTTACTTTTTCGAAAATGAGGCTGGAGCAACAGTAACGGTCAATGGATTGCGCTATCGAGAGATGATTAATGATTTTTTATGGCCGGAATTGGATGGTATTGATCTGGACAAAGTTTACTTTCAACAAGACGGCGCTACGTGCCACACAAGCAATGAAACCATCGATCTTTTACGGGAAAAGTTTCCGGACCGTGTTATCTCTCGAAGAGGTGATCACAATTGGCCACCGAGATCTTGTGATTTAACACCTTGCGACTTCTTCCTTTGGGGCCACGTGAAAGATAAGGTCTACGCCAACAGCCCAGCGTCGATTCAAGACCTCAAAGATGGAATTCGTGAGGCTATCGAGGACATAGGGCAGCCACTTCGCGATTTGGTTATGGAAAATTTCATGAAAAGGATATGGTCCTGTAAGCGTGGTCGTGGCGGCCATTTGGCTGATGTTGTGTTCCATTATTAACGGCATACCTTCCTCTTTATAATGAAATAAACATCCGATCATTTATCTCAAAAAATTTCATTTTTCTTTGAACATCAAAATAACACCTCTTATTGGAAAACCCTTTAATATTTTAAATAAAGAAAAGGAACTCAGCAAAATAAATCTTTTGAAGGGAAAGCTACATAAAAACCTTCATTAAACAAGAACAAAAAAAAAAACAGAATAACAATTAGAAGGATGCGCGGTGCAAAAAATTTTTCAGACGAGGCTTTAAGTTTTACAAAAATGAATGCAAAAACAGAAAAAAAAAAAAACTAAACAATAATTTATAATAATTCTGATCAAAATATTCATAAAATACATCTTTAAGCAATGGACGTTTGCCATCATAATTACTTTATTGTTCTTGGATTTAGTGCTTTAATAATAGTTTTCTATAAAGAAAAACTGTTGTTTATAGGTATGTAACTCACATTATGGTTTGAGTAATTTTTTTTTTTTTTATTTCAAAACCCATGTAGTCTGATGGGACCATTAAAATCGTAACGAACAAAAATAAGAATGCATTAAAATTGTTTTTTTTTTCACATAAAATTAATTCAAAACAACTTTTTTCTTAATTCTAAACAGCTTCCAGTTTGTACACCCACATTTGATATTCAATTAAAAAAGTTTTAATGTTGCTTCCGTCAAAGTGTTAAATGTTAATACTTTGTAGATTTTGTTTTGGATTTCTTTTTAATAACAATGCGAAAAAACCTCAACATTTCACCTCGAAAAGTTTATGGGGTCTTACGTATGATTTTATATCAAAGTTAAACGAGAGACAAAATACTTTCATTCCATTTCAACATTTGTCATTGTGTGTCCTTGTTTTTTTTTTTTTCTTCTCCCTTTTTGTCAAAAAAAAAAAAAAAAAAAAAAAAACCTATTGAAGGATCATCATCAAACACGCATTATAGTGGGCGGCGGGTATTTTCACTTATACACGCGGTGGTAAATATATTCTGTGACATGCGCTTCTGTTTTTTTTTTTTTCTTGTTTAAATTTGTATTTTTACTTTTGTATTGCGTGGATTTAAAAGTCAAGGTAGGTCACGAATTTTCCATTATCATATTTGACAAAAAATTATACACATTATGTAAACATGTACATACATATATGCAAAAAATTAATGTTAATATTATGGAAAGAAAAATACGCGAAAAAAGCCTTGAAGTTTATGCAAAAAAAAAAAAATGAATTTATTATGCTTTAAATGTCCTCGTCTTTCAATTGAATATTGATTTTGACACATGTCATTTAATATATGTATGTAAATAACTATAGGAGCTTAGTCGTTGCTCTTGAATAGAAGGAAGGGTAAGTTGCATACATAAATTAAGGGTACGAATAAGTAAAGAATAAATTAAATAACTTGTCGAAGTGATTAGTTTTCAAGAACCTTTTTCAAAATCCAGCAAATCTATACAGTGAAATCTCCCCTATCCGGACAGCGACGCACGGTCGCAAAACTTTTGTCCGTCTAAGGGAGTTGTCCATCCAAGGGAGAAAATACAAAAATAGTTACATATAAGAAAATTTATATCGGTTTTTTCAATAAGAGCGCTACAAAAGTTTTTTTTTTTTAAATAAAACAAAAACCAATGAAATTCCTGTAAAAGTATGTTCGATGCCATTATGTATGGAACTCGATTTCTTATGCATGGCCACCACTGGCACGCTTGCAGAAGTCCAGACGCTGAACCCAATTGTCGACGGTTTTCAAGCATAAATCGGCCGATACTGCTGCAGTTTCACGTTCGATATTCATACGAAGTTCATCAATCGTAGCTGGCTTGTTGGCATAGACCATAGACTTGACGTAGCCTCACAGGAAATAGACTAACGGCGTCAAATCTCACGAACCGAGGCGACCAAGCGACGGGACCATTTCGTGAGATAATACGTTGTCCAAACTAGGTTTCCAATAAAATGATTGTGACATTCGCTGTGTGGCTTGTGGCGCCGCGCCGCCCGTCCTGTTGGAACCACATGTCCTCCAAGTCCATATCATCCAATCGGGGTCAAAAATATTCGGTTATCATTGAACGGTAGCGATCCCCATTCACAGTAACGTGCCGGTCTTAATCATCACGGAAGAAATACGGCCCAATGACGCCGCCGGCCCATAAACCACACCAAACCGTAATTTTTTCGGGATGCAATCATGACTCATGGAATACGTGTGGATTGCTGACTGACCAATACCGCATATTTTGTTTATTGACGAAGCCATTCAGCCGGAAATGAGCCTCATCGCTGAAGATGATTTTTCGATGAAAATCCGAATCATTTTCAAGTTGTTTCTCAGCCCAATTCACGAACATACGACGCTTCTGGTGGTCAAGCGGCTTCAGTTCTTGCTTCAATTTAATCTTGTAAGGATGTAGGCCAAGATCTTTTTGCAAAATTCGCCACAACGACGTCACAGAGATGCCCAACGCTTGAGAACGCCGTGTGAGAGACACATTTGGGCTTTCTGCAACTGAAGCCTCAGCGGTAGCAATATTCTCGACACTACGGGCACTTCTTTGTCTCACTGGCACGTTAACATTTTGTACTGTGCCTGTGGATTCAAATTTTTCCACTAGACGCTCAATTGTTGATCTGCTAGGAAGATTATGACGACCATAAATTGGACGTAGCACTCTTAACGTTGAGGCCACTGACTCCGAATTTCGGTAGTAAATTTTAATAATTTCGACTCGTTGTTGGCTCGTTTATCTTTCCATCATGAAATGGCAAACCTTACTGAAGAGAAATGTCAAAAGAACGGCAAGAAATATGGCGTCGTTTGCTGTCCCTGTTGCTCTACTTTTGTAGCGTCCTTATTGAAAAACCCTTTATATAGTATCTTTATTTTTGAAACATAACAAAAATTAAATTCTTTCATCTGTCTTTAAGATATTATATCATATATTGCTGCTGAAAATATGGGTTGAAATTTACAAATTAAATAAGTCCAGTTTTTCAGTGCATGAGTAAACTCCGAGTTGAATCAGAGTTAGTCAATCCTGCAAATACTTTAATCCCGAGTTAACTCAAAAGCAGTTTTTCAGTTAAATTTAACTCCTTGTTGTCAAAAATCTATTTAAATCGAAAATAGAAATCAATGTTTTGCTATTGGAATTCGAGATGGCGATGGCGCCCCTATTATCGTACCTCGATTTGAATAGAGTTTTGACACGCATCTTTCAGAAATATTTATTCAGCTAATCCAGAGTTAACTCACCAAATGTCTTGAGCTAACTTGGGGTCTAAATTGACTGAAAAGTATGTTCCAGGAGTTAACTCGTGTTTAACCCCGAAACTATAGGATAATCTCGCACTGAAAAACTACACCTAAAAGAATTAAATTAACAAATCACGGCTGATATCCTTGTCCGCGTCCGGGTAATGGAGTGTCTGCTTTATTGATCATGCAATCTATGAAATTAAAATCCAAGATCCACGGTCGTGAGAATTTTTTTTTTGCTTAAGGGAGTTGTCCACAATGAGAGGTCTCACTGTATTTGAATATTGAATGAAAACATCTTTAAGCGACTCACTTGAATTTGGTTCATCAAAATAGAGGATTATATACAAATCTCTCTGTTGTTAACCAAAAATCACAGTGACATAAGATACGAGAGTTTAATCTATGATTATTTGAATAATAATTCGTAAACGTTTTAACTAATGAATGACGTAATCTTTATGAAACAGACAAAGTATTAAAGGACGTAATAATTCACGCTGCTCTTAGGGATCTGGTTGTTAGTTAATTATAGGTATAAGCAGATTGTCAGATATATTTATGTACATATGATGTTGAAACTTAATAGTATTATACTTTTTCAGCTATATTCTGACAGACCTCACTGATATCTCACAAGAAGTCATTATAGTCTATTCATACACTTATAACAACCTCAAAAGGTGAAGTAAACATGATTTTGTGAGGTTTTCGTTTTTTTTTTTTCGAAAAGTATAGCACTGTGTTGCACAATGCATGCATGGACATTATAGTATAGAATAGAATTTTATCAAAATTGTATGTGTCGTTTTTTTGAGCAAAAAAATATATTTTCCTTATCGGTTCTTAAACATTTGTATGGGAGGCACCGTTATTTTTGTTTATAAGAATAATTTTTGTTGAAAATCTTTAGAAACTGCCCTTTGCTAAGTTTGATAAAAACCTACTAAGTTGTTTTTGAGTTATTGAGTTTTAAAAATCCAAAAATTTTTTTTTTAAAGTTTGGTGGATCATAAAAAATGATCAAAATCAGTTCAACCATTTTTTTGGGAAAAGCGAAAATAGAAAAATGGTTCTTTGGGAGGTGCCATTAAAAACGTTTTTTCGAAACTATTTTTTTTTTAATAAACTGTAGTTTATAACAACTATTAAAATTCATTGAATGTTTTTTGTAAATCTGTTAAGCCGATTTTGAGAAAAATAAGATTTTTTTTTGGGCAAAAAATTTTGTATGACAGGTACCATTATTTTTGGGCCTATAAAAATGACCATGGGCTTGACCTATAAAAATGAAAAAAACGTGTCAGGGGAATGTAAAAAAAACACTATGTACCAAGTATAAGAAAAAACGACCCATCCATTTAGGCTGTCGCTGTACCCGAATAGACAGACGCCGACGCGGACACGTCTCACTCACTTTTTTATTCTTTCCTATCGTTGTTATGTCAAGTTTGATTGAATATCGAGTTAAATTTTTTTACGAATCCTTAACTTGCCAAATAACTTTCTTTTTTTTTTGAAAATGGCGCAAAACATCGGGTGTAGCTTCGGCTGTGTGGCACGTAACGCCAGCCGTCCTGTTGAAACCAAATGTTGCCAATATCCTCCTCTTCAATTTTTTTGAACAAAAATTCGTTCAACATGGCCCGATAACGATCGCCATTGACTGTAACTCATTTTCGAAAAATGGCCCAATTATGCCTCTGGACCAAAATCCGCACCAAACAGTGACTCGTTTTGGGTGTATCGGCTTTTCAATGTATGCGTTCGGGTTTTCTGTGCCCCAAATGCGACAATTTTGCTTGTTTACTACCAGTCAATATCAAAATGAGCTTCATCTGAAAAGATGATTTTTTTGGCAAAATCGGCATCTTCTCTAAGTCGATCGCAGGCCCACTTAGCGAAGCGTATACACAACCATATTCGTTCAGCGGAAGAATAAAACTAATTATCTGTCAAATCAGACATGAGCTTAGTGTTACCATTCACGAAATAAGCACTAGTTGAAAAAAAAAAAACGTTAGATGGCGGACCCTGTAGTACCGGCATTTACATTGTGTAAAATCCATAAAAATTAATCAATTCAGAGTTGTCACAATATTGATGTAAAGGTATCTTCTATAAATTTTAAATCTCTTAGGGCATAATATTCCACTGGAATTATAAATTTTCCGAAGTTAAAGCCATAAACCCTATCACATTTCCCATACTCACACAAATAAATCCAATAAATATACTTTTCGAAAAAAAAAAAACCAGAAGTATTATGATTGTTCTGTTCGCCTTCTATTGGTATAATATTGCTTTCACAATGTTATATATTTATCTAAGGTTACGCCCTATACAGAGAGGCTTTCAATATAAGTTTTTTCCGCTCAGACAGGATTATAAGGGATTATAATTTCTTCAAAGAAAGTTTACAGAAGAAAATAAAAAAATAATGCGTTCGTCTTGAAGGAAAAATTTCCTTTAGTAAAATGAGATTTGAAAACTTTTTCAATACCTTGTAGGGATTTTTGAAGACAATGAACTTCAGTTTGACTTTTTTTATACGTTTTCCACGGGGTTTCAAATGCAACGCTGTATTGGGTTTTCTGTTTCACATAATACAGAATAAGCTCAATTTACCCTAAGTTATGGTTTTTTTTTTTTTTGTTTCTTTTTGTTGCTGCAGAATTTCCATGTTTGCGATTCAATTCAATTTTGCTCCTATTTTACTTTACTTGAGTGCAGCAACCTAGTTCGAAGGTGGTTTGAGTCGATGTTTTGCGTCAAGATTGCCTGACCTAAAAAAAAAAGGATAAAAGGACGACTAAACGAATAACCTTTTTGTGTTCTCTCACTTGGAATTCCAGCTATCCCTTTCGTTATTGAAAAAAAAAAAAATAACCCACAACTTGAACTGGTTATCCTTTAGTGGGGCCTTAGACCAAGGGGTTACTCTACAAATGCTATACCTCTACACATTATAATCATGTGTTTTATAAAGATTAAGCATCAGTTGAATCGTGTCAAATTCAATTTATAAATACGAATATTTTGGAGATATAAAAAATTGCTAAGAGTTTATAGAACCATTATTGTATCCCGAAAAAAAATCCCTCCAAAATGAAGACACTCTTACTGTAGTAAAGGGTGTTTTTTTCTTAGACCTGTGATTTTTAAGAAGAAATAAAACGCATATAATTTAATGTTATGGCCAAGAATTTAGCTTTATTATATAGATAAGGGTTTGCCATTATGTTTTAAAAATGATTTCGGGCAAGTGGCTGCCACGGCTGGCTCGAATAAATTCCAGCCGAAAGGCTCAATTTTCGACCACTTTTTGCACCAATTGGGGGCGTATGTCATCAATAACGCGCCGAATATTCTCTTCCAAGGCGTCAATCGTCTTGGGATTATCTGCGTAGACAAGTAACTTCACATAACCCCACAAAAAATAGTCCAGCGGTGTTAAATTGCACGATCTTGGAGGCCATGCCACAGGCCCACGACGGGAGATAATGCGCTCACCAAAAGTTTCCTTCAATAAATTGATTGTTTTGTTGGCTGTATGGCATGTAGCGCCGGCCGTCTTGTTATAACCAAAGGTCATCCACATCAACATCCTCCAATTCAGGTGCGAAAAAGTCATTAATAATGGCTCTATAGCGTTTCCTATTGACTGTAACATTATGGACGGCTTCACTTTTGAAGAAATATTGACCAATGATTCCCTCTGCCCGTAGAGCACACCAAACAGTGACATTTTGAGGATGTAACGGCGTCACAATAATGGCTTGTGGATTATGATCACTCCAAGTACAATAATTTTGCTTATTAACATACCCATTCAATCAAAAATGAGCTTCATCGAATATTGGAAGCAGCGCGCGATGCGTCGCGCGAACCGGACCGCATTATTTTGGTAATAAATTTGCACGATTTGCAAACGTTGTTTAAGAGTAAGTCTAATAAAATGGCAAATCAAATTGAGCACAAATCAAATGACAGCTGTCAAAAAGACCAACTGAAAAAAGTATTGCCAGATTGAAAACCACACGTCCAAAAAAAAAAAACACCCGTTATAACTGGTGCCTAAACTACAGCCCTGGTTAGCTTTCGAATGCAAATAGAGACTATAAAAAGCGTGGAAACAAATAAATTCACCACTAACCAAAGGAGAACAAATTGAGATAAGACGGATTCATTTTTTTTCAATTCCTTGATGAAAGATGAAAAACTCAATCTCACAGACGATCAGGAGACTTTGGGAATGAATTTAATTATGCATCTGCTGATAGATTAAGAATTAAATGTTTCCTTTCCAGAGAACATGAATTTTAAATAGGTTTCTGGATATGATTTAATAAATTCACGAATCATCAGAAATTTACGACAAAATCTGAAGACAACTTTCAGCACAGTAGGAATTTTCATACGCAGAAGTTGAAATGCTTCCGCAAGACCGAAAAATCCCAATAAAAATAAATCTTATCAAAATATTAATTTTTCCTGCGGATAACTTAGCAATGCATATTTAATCAAAGCACCATAGTTATCAATTTTTACTTGCGATATACATAGGTACTATATAGGAAGTTATGGATTCGTACAAAAAATCGAACTCGAGATTTTGATCAAACTTTACATTACGATGATAGAGAAGTCAAAAAAAGTGGGTCTCGCAAAAACGTCCGTCTGTCTGTCTGTCTGTCGGTTCGACTACAGCTTAAACGGATGGGTCGATTTTCTTTAAACTTGGTACCTAGCGTTTTTTGGACATTCGCCCTTCCCGTTTTTTTCTCTTTTTTTTAGGACCAAAATTAACAGTAGCTGTCATACAAAATTTCTTGGCCAAAAAGGAAAAACTTATTTTTCTCAAATCCAGCGCTACCGAATTTGTTTTTAAGAACTCCATAAATTTAAATAGTTATAAGTTGCTGTTTAATAAAAAAAATGGTTCCGAAAAATGGTTATTAATGGTACCTCCCAAAGAACCATTTTTTTGATTTTCGCTTTTCTCGAAAACGGTTAAGCTGATTCTGATCAATTTTTTTATGAAGAAGTATTGACACATTCTAAATAATATTGTGTACCAAAATTTTCAAAAAAAATATTTTTTAGATTTTTAAAAAAAGTTTTAATATTTTTTTTGAAAACTCAATATTTCAAAAACGACTTGGTCGATTTTTATTAAACTTGGTAAACAGCAGTTTTTGAACTTTATCTAGAAGATTTTTGAGAAAAATTATTCTAATACCCAAAAATAACGGTGCCTCCCATACAAATGTTAAAAAACCGTTAAGAAAAATATTTTGTTTCTCAAAAACGACTCGTACGATTTTCACAAAAGTTTTTTTGTGTGTTAAAATTAGTACGATCTACCATTTAAAATTTTTAAAATTAATATTTTACGTTTATTAACAGTACCTCTCATAGAACGGTTTCTTTGATTTTCGACTATCTCAACATCTGATCAACCGAATAAAATTAGATTTTGTATACAGAAGCTTGTAACAAATACAAATAAAAGTGCGTATCAAAATTTTCTAAAAAATGATTTTTGGATTTAAAAAAAAAAAAAACAAAATTATTTTTTGAAAATTCGATATTTCGAAAACTGGTAGCAGATTTTTTTGTGAAGTTCAATTTTAAACGCAACATTAATAAATGCTTTACATTGGCGTACCAATTATTTTTCTCAAAAATGTTAACGAAATTTTATATATAAAAAATTAATTATTTTTAAAACCGCTCCTACGATTTTCAAAATTTGTTTCTCATAAATAAAGATTTATATAAGAAATCAGATGGTGTACATCGCGTTGGGTTAAAACGGATTCAAAGTATTTTAATCATTTTCTTTCTAATTTTGTTGATTTAAAACAATTTACCAGTTCAAAAAGTATAATTTCCTTTTATCCATATTGCATATGTGCGACACTAGGCTATATTGTTAATTTTGTATACTCACATAATACCACCTGAAACTAAACTAAGATTTGGCAAATGGATAACATATATGCTCCTATAGCTAATTTATTTCAGACTATAGAACCACAATGTGATCGCGCATAAGAGCAAGTTCGTGCGACCCAGTCGTGCATATTTTTTTTAAATGACAGCGGCTCCTTCGTGATTAGCAGTTTTGTTCTACATAGAATTGACCGATTAATTCTGTAATCTAATTTTACTGTGGCAATTATACATTGAATGTAGTGCATAGTGCTTGACTTAACTAACTTAGGTTTAGTTTTTCAGTGCGAGATTAAAGTTAATCCCGATTTAACCCATCAAATTTGGTAAGTAACTCAGGATTAACTGAGTTTAGTAGTTCTGCATCTATTCTCGACCGCAAAACTGCTTCTTCACTTCACTTTGGGTTAATTTACTTCTAGACTAAGCTAACTCTGGTTTAACTCACCACTGAAAAACGGGGCTTTACAAGTGTATGTTTGAACTGCACTCGAGACAACTATCATTCAGAACTCGTCCATGGGATTCACGCCGCCGGTAACACAGTTTTTCTCCGTGCTCAACCCGAAGGGTATCATTAAACATATAAATTGCTTAGACACTCCTTAGTGTTTTTCGACCGAATTCCTCCGGGCTTGCAAAAAACACACCCATTATTAATATTTGTATTTATTATCTTCCTTAAATCAAAATTATAAGTATCGCAGTTTTTGAAAAAAAAAACTCACTTTTCTCCTCCATTGTCCTCTTACCACCCACCAATCGGCCATATCACTCTTATTATTATTGGCCTATTAAATTTTGGACTTTTTCAGCGAGAGTCCTTACAGCGCAGAACTTCTTCTTGCAGTTTTTTTTTTGTTTTTTTGCTGGTTGCATGCTGATACCGTCTTCCAATTTTGCAGTTTATTTTTGTTTGTTTTCTTTTTTTGATTTTTTAATTTTTTTTTTTTGGAAAAATGCCAAGGACAACACTGGCAGGCGGAAGGCGGAATCAGGAGAGGAGAACGCGCACCCACGGAAGAAATAAGGGGGGGGGGATAGTGATAGGCTGATAGTTTGTTGGTAACTGACAAGGATGAGCCCTGGATATATACATATAGGTACATTATAAAAGTTCCTCTCCTTAAGCGAAATGAGCATTGTTCAGAGTTGTACTTTCGTTAAATGAGGAAAAACTTACCTTGAGCTGAGAATAGCCGTGGATAGACTTGTTTCCTTTTTTTTTTTTTATTGTTGTTGATTTTATTTTTCTGTGCATAATCCGTGAGATTTTGTGGCACTAAAATTAGTTGATATTGAAAAGTATCCCATCCATACAGTCGAAGGTAATATTTTCCTGAGGTTTTTCTTTACAGATATATTTATGAATATGAATTCTATAGAGAGTGTTGTCATATCGCGTGAGATTTATAGGATTTTATAAGAAGACAAAGATTTTTCAGACAGGTCAAATAAAATTTGAATAGTTGAATAACTGTTGTTACTATTATTTTACATCCTTAGTTAGGTTAGGTTAGGTTTTTGGGCTGATAGAGGATCTAATTTCCATCACACTTAGATCAATGTAGATCCCTTGTGATACCCCAGAGGATTGAACACTCCATATAAGTTAACCTATAAAATTATTTCATGGACAATCAAGCCATCCGGAGGCTTTGATGAATTTCGACAGTTTAACACCGGAAAAGTTGGAGAGCTCTTCCAGATCGTTAAAGAAATATCTTCCTAGATGTTTGTGTCTTAGTTGCGAGAGTGCTGGGCAGTGACATAAGAAGTGAGAAGTGTCTTCATGTGCTTCTTCATCGCCACAACCTCTGCATAAATCATCTGTGCTGAGCCTCAGTTTTTTCTTGTGGTACTTCAGCAGATTGTGTCCGGTAACGATACCCACAAGAGACTACAGTGTTTTCTTGTTTAGTTTTAGGAGCTTATCCGTTTTACCCTTGTCAAAAAGCGGCCAAAGTTTCTTGGTATTCGCACAAGAGTCAAGTAGGGTCCATCTTTCATTTGTTTTTTCAAAAATTTTCTTTTCCACCTTCTGTTTAAAGGAACAGATGGGTGCGTTCACGTTTGGCTCTGCCTGGCTAGCATCAGCTGATGATCCAATACGTGCCAGTTCGTCTGCTTTCTCGTTACCTGGAATTCCTATATGGCCAGGAACCCAGCAGAGCGTAACATTGTGCTGCGAGCCTAGAATCTTGAACTCTTCGCGGCAACAGGAAACGAGTTTTGACTTTATTTCGATGGCAGAGAGTGCCTTTATGGCTGATTGGCTGTCAATAAAGAAGGTAATACCAGATAGTGGTACCGCTAACATTGACAGCCGTTCAGCTGCTTTGGCTATGGCCAAAACCTCAGCTTGGAAGACACTGCTGTTGTCAGGGAGTCTTTATGAGCTGGCTAAGTCAAGAGTTTCCGAAAAGAATCCCGCTCCAACTCCACACTCCATTTTTGACCCATCAGTGAAGACTGCTACCGTTGGGTCTTTAATGTGTAGATGGGCGGCATCCCATTCTTGTCTGCTCGGAATTCTAGAAGTGAATGGTCTATAGAAATCTAAGTGGGGGGTAATGTAGTCAGTGCACACATTACTGCCTATATATTTGTTTAGAATCTGAGCGTGGCCTATACTTGACTGTGTTTCCAGACATTTGTCTGGCTTAGTCGTAGTGCACTCTTTGCTGCTGATTCCTGCACAAATAAGTCAAGAGGCTTGAGATTAAGTATGGATTCAAGCCCCGCTGTCGGGGTGGTTCTCATTACTCCTGTGACCGCAATGCATGTCATTCTTTGAACTTTTGTTAGAGTTTTAAGATTGGTAGCTTTTTCCACCACATTCCACCAGACTACACAACCATAAGTAAGTACCGGTCTCACTATTGCCGTGTACATCCATAGAATGATTTTTGGATTAGGTCCCCAGGTTTTTCCGCAAATTCTGTTGCACGAGTAAAGGGCAAACATTGCTTTTTGAGCTCTTTCCTTGATATGCAGACCCCAGTTAAGTTTTTTGTCTAGGATTACACCTAGATACTTTGCACTATCAGACATCCTAGGTTGAGTACCATCAATCGATGGAATATTGAAGACGGGTAGTTTAATTTTATTTGAGAAAACTTTACATCCTTATACTAAGTAGCTTTTTTTTTTGATAGAAAGCATAACCTTTAATCTACCAAAAGACGTTTTAATCTAAGTCAAAAGGCTTTTTACTCTATTAGACCAGTTTTTCTAAGTAACTTTATTCTGTAAAATTATGAGAGCGAAACAAATAAAAATGTATGAGTGCCCTGTTTAGTAATCAGATAGTCACAGTTTTGTTCTCGATTTTAGCCTTCTCATTTGCCAACTACTTAAGAAAATTGAGATCTCATAAATGTTGCTGTGTCAAAATTATTTGGTCTCGTGGCAAGCCCTAGTTGTAAGTCACTAGACTCTGGTTCTCCATACGAGCTTTCGTGCGCCATCATGGGCTGACTCTAATAAACTTAACCTAAATCCGTCAAAAACGTTAATTATGGTTTCGTCTCGAGGTCAAGTTAATCATTCTAATTTTCCAAAAAAAAAATTTTAATGGGCAAAGTATTGAATATGTGAACAAAATTAAGTATTTGGGCTTTCAAATCAATGATAGATTAAGCTGTTGTGACGCAGTTTCTGCAACTTTACAACGAATTTATTTTTGTCTTCGTTCTTTAAGGTATGAATCACATGTAGTGAATCCTGATATGCAGAAACATCTAATTAAAAGTCTTATCCAACCATATTTTACTTTTAACCGTTCTGTCTATCCGGTCCTTGATTCTGAATGCAAACGTAAATTGAATGTTGCGTTTAATGACTGCCTGCGCTTTATTCAGAATATTCCAAGTTGTTAAGACTAAGCCTGGACAAGTATATTAGGTTTCGAAATGTTATCTTTCTTCACAGAATAATTCATAATTTCAACGAAGTTGATCCAAATGTCTTCGGATAACATTACCATCCTCTATAGAGACACTGTATGACACTGGACCTCTCTGCTTCTTGACAGTGGCTGGAATCCAAGCTGGACCCCCTGAGTAGTTTCTCGCCCACACAGACTCATTGCCAGAAAGTTGTGTGACAGGAGCTGTACAAGAATTCTTGTTGGTTGATAGAAGCTTATTATTATCTGGTTGCAGTTTGTCGAAATAGGTAGTTGGGATTCTTTTGAGGAGCAATTCAACAGGTGATTTGCCCGTAGTTGAAGATGGCATTGTGTGCTGACAAAGAAGGAACCTTGCAAGTCGAAGGTGTAAACTTCCTTTTGAATTTTGCTTCAAATAATCTTTTGTCATGCGAACCATCCTTTCGGCTTGGCAAGGGATGAAACGGAGCTGTGAGGTATTAATTTTCTTCTACAAAACTTGTTGAACTCATCTGATGTAAACGCTGTCCCGTTATCACATAGGTACTATTGAACATCTGCCCGTGTGTTGCGAAAATCGAAAATGGATCGCAGACAGTTAATAGCACACGCCGCCGTGTATGAAGAATTGTCCTAGGAAATCAACATGGAGGCGTAACCAAGGCTTTATAATCTCCTCCCATAGATGAATAGTTGTTTTATGCTTTTCTATGGTCGTGATTGTTGACATATAACACACTTCGTTACGTTTGTTTTTAGCTCCACATCTATCTTGGGCCACCACACGTAGCTTCTATAACAAGAGCTTTGATCTTGACAACCACAGGCCGACCAGCGTGTAACGCTTTCAAAATACCAGATTTAATTTAATTTGTGTGGATAAAATTGTTTTTGTAATTGATAGACCTCTTAGCGATCCATAAACTTTCGATGTTATATGTTACTGTTAAAGAAATTCAATACAAATACAAATACCAGATGTATATCTTTTTGTCTATCTCTTCTTCTCTCTTCGCTTCACATCGATTAGTTTAATTTATCAATTTCGCCAAAGCCATCATCACTATCAGTTTCAATATCTGTAACATCTTACCTTGAGTGAATGTTTTTGAAGAATTTTCATTTTATTTCAAACCAAAACACCCAATTCATGTCGCCGTAAAAGGTACAGAATCAATTTCAAGCCAAGACTCTTTTAAACAAAATTACGAATAATTGATGGTTCTTTGGCAAGCTTAAGCTAAAAGACGATTAATCACAAAATACATAAGTCCCCACCCGATGTCATGGTTTATTATTTTGTCAATCTTTTAACCTTACGGAATTTTATTTTTGATTTATCTCTAATCTATTCAAGGTCATAATCTTCCAGTGAACTTTGCACATTGATTTTGAAAATCTTAAGCTCACATCCTCTTTGATTTTTCGAACCAAACGAAATTGATTTTATCATTGTTTATAGAATCCGCCCCAGTATGCCCACATAACTGGAGTAAAGCCGGAACACACAATCTTCAATCAATTTTTTTTTTATCTCATTTTCTTTCATTCCATGTCACACATTACATTCCACTTAATGTTATTTGCGCTTCTTCACTTTTGGAAAATTTTGGAAATTTGTCAAAAAAAAGGGCGAACCCTGATGTGGTGGAGACATTTTGTTTTTTTTTTTTTTATGTCTTGCGAACATTGAAAATGACATACACATGGCTTGTGTGGGTAGGAATAACATACCATTTATGTGGTTATGTGCTATAGAATCTTTTACTTTCATCTTTCCATTTCCATGCATCAGGACATATGCATATATTTATGTAAAACCTAAACCTCCCACAAAATCCATCCCCTTCAATAGAGGCCGTCGGATTAAAAAAAAAAAATCTAGGTCGCCTTTGTTGTGTAACCACAACAAAAACTCAATAAAATTGAACATCAAGGATAATCATTAAGTATAGGTAAACAAATGTATGGCCTTGATTTTGAGCAAGGATTATTATGTTATTAGGTTATTATTATGGTTGTCATCACATTAAAGCGCGTAAGTCCACTTAAGGTAATAAAAATCAAACTCTGACAACAAAATTATTGACAAACAAACACGAGCTGAAGAAATCAATCCGCACTGAATCGTTCGTTGGATCAATATAAATGTAGACGAAACATATTGATAACCGCTCAATGCAAAGCTTGAAGTTGTATCCTTTGAAGGGTTATTTGAGCTCTTTCCAACAAATTGATTTATTGTTACAATAGCTACTTCTATTCTATACTTAACCAACTTAGATTGTTTGTATTTCTTTATGCTACCTGAATACATAGGTTTTTATTATTATGGTGTTGATGTTGACGGAAGCCTTTTCGTTGTGGTTTAAATTTTTGTAAGGAAATTTAGGCTTAGCTAAGAGTTTTAGCTGAATGTATAGAACATCCAAACTTATCAAAAAAAAAAAAAATATAACTGGCTGAAGGCTTTGAATTTTATTAAAAATCTGAAGCATAAACAAAAATACTTCCGACTCTCATAAGCGGTGTAAAAATACTTCGATCAAATAAAAAATGCACGACTGGATCACTCAAAATTGTGTTTGTAGTTTAAATGGAATAAAACTTTGAAATGGAATAAAACAAAGATGATTTTTTAAATTGATATGAAATTGACTTTATTCGAGCGATAATCTTCTGGCATTAAAATTTAAATATTATTTCTGGCATATGACCGCCACGGCTGGCTAGGACATAGTCTAATCTGGAGGTCCAATTTTCGATGAATTTTTCCAACATTTGTGGCCGTATATCGGCAATAACGTGGCGAATGTTGTCCTCCAAGTGGTCAATCGCTTCGGGTTTATCGGCATAGACTAGCGATTTCACATATCCCCACAGAAAATAGTCAAATGGCGTTAAATCTCACGATCTTGGAGGCCAATTCACGGGTCCGTAACGTGAAACTATTCGGCTGTGTGACATATTACGCCGTCTTGTTGAAACCACAGCTCCTGCACATCACGGTCGTTCAATTGATGAACGAAAAAATTAGTAATCATGGCTTTATAGCGGTTACCATTGACTGTAACGTTCTGGCCGGCATCGTTTTTAAAGAAGTACGGACCAATTATTCCACCAAACCATAAAGAACAATAAGCATAGTCAGGTTTTGTAGATGTTACGGTGTCTCAACATATACTTGAGGATTATCATCACTCCAAATACGGCAGTTTTGTTTATTGACGTATCCATTCAACCAAAAGTGAGCTTCATCGCTAAACAAAATTCACTTATGCAAATTGGGATCAACGGCAATCTTGTTTTGGGCCCGTTTGGGCACAATTTGCAAACGTTGTTCAGGCGTCATGTTGAATTTGCAAAACCAAATTAAAAATAAATCACTTGACAGCTGACGAAATGGGCGCCGCACAGTGGCCCGTTTAGGCAAAAGTGCTTTTGCGAAATTCATTTTTCGGGTGGGTTTATAATGCAAAATTTTTACTTTTTTTGAATTAACAAATGTTTGGAGCTTTAGTAATCGAAAAAATAATTTCATTTGTATGAATGGTTTGATTTGTAGAGCGAGTCAAACAATTGTTTTTAATTTTTTTTTTTTTATTTTGAGTGTAAAAAATAGGAAAAATGTGTGAATAAAACTTTTTTTTTTGTTATTTTTACTTTATATATGTGTTAATTTAATGTTGTATAGTCAAAAATGAAAAAAAAAATGATAAATTTTTTTAAACTGCTAAATTTAATGTTTTTTGAAACTCCCATTTTCGCACGCTTTTTCGACTTTACACTGAGTAGAAAAAAAAATGTTCAAACATAATCAAGCCAAACTCAACGGATAGTAAGTCCTTATATATCTCTTCATATAAAACCAAAAACTCAGCTGCATAAAATTGCTTAGAGCTGAGCTAGAGCGATTTGATTTAATGAAGTCAGTAATTTTTTCTGAGTTTTTTTTTGTCAGGTGCAGAAAAAAAATCATGAAAAATGTTTTTTCTCTGTTTTCCAGGTATGAGTGTTGGTTTGAAATAAAATTGTTTTGTAATTAAGAAGGAAAAACCTACCTAAGTTTTTTAAAACGGTCTTATAGCTTATTTATTGTGACCCCCAATAAAACTTTTAAGTATGAATGTTTTTGACTTCGGGTATGATTAATTATTGTCAGGTAGTTTGATGGATAAGAGTTTTTAACTGGATTCGAATTTTTTCTTAAAGACTTAAATCTTAAAGGTAGCTAAGGAGATTACCTTATTTGGATTTCATAAAATTGAATATTTTTAGTGTAGGTATTTAGTTTTATAAAAAAAGTAGTTGTATAAAAAGATGAAACATTGGGATGAAATTATGATTGAAAACTTGAACGAGCAGTTGTGTAAGGAAAAATT
Source organism: Leucozona laternaria (assembly GCA_932273885.2). Lineage (NCBI taxonomy): Eukaryota > Metazoa > Arthropoda > Insecta > Diptera > Syrphidae > Leucozona > Leucozona laternaria. The sequence goes on from OW026368.1 coordinate 11,313,632, forward strand.
ATTTAAAATGGATATAATATACAATATTTTGTTTGAACTTTTTGTCAAAGATGAGAGTCTTGAAGAGTTCTGTTTTGTCGTAATAAGTGAATACTAACTATCCGGTGCAAATTTACCGGGAAATGAAGCAAAATTAAAAAGCTTTTATTACAACATTAATAAAAAAGGGTTGCAGCCCATAGATCGAGATTATACTTCATACACAAAAATGAGGAATGGCTTTCTTCATCTCTCCATATCAAAACCGGACAAATGAGCTTGGACTTGATGTAGATAAACCAAAGCAAGGATTTGGAAAAAGCAATGATGGAAACACTTCAAGGAGATTTTTGAAATATCTGAGGCAACCGCTCGAATAACTGGAGTCAATAAAGAAGTTATAACCAGGATCAAAATAATATTTCATATTTTGAATAGTAGGGAAGTAGTGAATACAGTTAAATTTGGAGAGTACACCAAAAAAACCGCAGAGTTATTGAAACAAAATTACCCTGAAAATCAACTCACACCTACTCTTCATAAAATTTTGGTTCATAGTCAAAATATCATCGATTACCAATCACTACCACTTGGAGAATTGTCAGAAGAAGCCCAGGAGTCCAAAAATAAAGACCACAAGAAATACAGATATCAAAATACGTGCAAAGTTTTAAGAATTCGGCAGAATGAAGACCTATTTAACATGTTAGCAATCTGATCCGATCCACTTATTTCTTCCGTAAGGCATGTAAGAAACCAAAAAGAACTGAAAGCACAATACTCACCGGAAATGATAAGTTTATAACGCATTACCCTGGACTTAGATGATAGTTTCCAAGAAATTTAATTTTTGTATGTACATTTTTGTTCCTTTTATTTTGTTTTTCTACTTTTTGAATTCTAATCTATCAATAAAATACTTTATAAATTTACTCTCTTATAAAAAAAAAATAAAAAAAAATAAAAAATCAATTAATAAAAAAAAACAAAAACTGATTTTTTTTCCCCCACTGTTTCACTCAAATTGGTTTGTTTTCTTCTTTCCCCACTGTTTCACTTAAAGTACACTCAAATTACTTCATATATTGACTTTCGACCTTTTTAAAATTAAATACCAATTATTTTAACCACCTTAACAAAAACTTCTTATTTCAGCAGCAGATTCTGAAACACCCTGTTGGCGACCCTTTAATTCAATATACAACTCTACACCGGCCGAAATAGACAAAGATTTTATCACCAACAAATTGACAAGTCTGTGAACACCCCGCACACGGAATTCCGTAGATACCTACTCAATTTATTTACATTCCAATTATTGATATCAAATGACAAATGAAATGAAATGGATTTAGAGAAACTTGAACATTTCCTCCTCCGCGGAAAATGTTGAATTGAAACCTCGTGGAGGTCAACTAGTTCTCTCGATGAGTAATGATCGTTCTTTTAATCTCAACACTTACCGGTGGCGGAACTTTCTTCTTAACCCTCTTGGACAAACGATTAGGTGATTTACGGAAAATTTATAAAGAATATATAAAAAAAAAAAAGAAATAATTTTCATTGTATTTATAGTTGAGTTAAGGAATTATTTAAGCAAAGCATTTTATTTTACGAGACTTAGTTCTATATATACCAATTCAACTTCGAGTACAGGTAAAATATTCCTTTAATTTCTATGTGAAAATTTTTCAAGGATTATTACCATCCTAGTTTAGTACCATCGCACTTTCCTTTCCTTAAAGAAAGGGAAGAGGAAGGCTTAAATCGATCAAGCCATTGCTTGATCAAAAGGATTGTATCGCCACCGGTAGTAATTTGTACCACGTACAAAGCCTGCCGTACACGCCATATACCCATTTGCACGGAACTGTACCAAATTGTGCGAAGGGTCATCACACCTACATCGCCTCCACACAGGGATAGTGTGTACCCCGAAAAGTGACAATTTGCTATCAAACTGCTCTTCAAAGCTCCATCATATCGTGTCATCATTTATTATAACGTACCGCATATTATTTTAAATGATCATTTCGGGAGATCTCAGTTGATAGAAATCCATCATCAATCAATCTACAGAAGCTTTCATCCAAAGTATCTGATTGGACCGGCAATAGATTCTATTACCTCCGCCAGAATAGCTTAAATCAAACAATATTCCTACCACTTCAACAAATATATATATCAACGCTACGTTCAGATCTAAAAGCATCAACATTTTAAAGAGCAACCTATGCAGAAGAAAAAAAAAAAAAAAAAAAAACACATACCTACCGTCCGTCGGGACAACCCCAGATCTGAATTACACTCAAATCTTCTACCGCCAGCATCATCGTCATCATCGCCATCAACATCTCCCCGCAGCCGACACACAATCGACGTGAACATTCTCCACAATCAAGTTTTTTTTTTTTTTGTAGTTTACTGCTCTTCTTTAGAGTCGAAACCTTATCAATAGCAGCAAGAGTTATTCTTATTCCGAATTCCGAAAGATAAGTAATTTGCAATATGTAATTAATTTTGATTAATTTTGTTTGTGTAAAGATCGTTCAATTGCTTTAAAATTTTGTGCCTTTCTTTTCTATTTAAATTCTAGCATAACAAGCGCATCGGTCATCCAATCTGCTGTGCACAACAAATTGAGACACCACTGCTGCTGTATTGATATGGTATGATAACTCAGACTTAATCTAAATTTGAATATCTTCCAACTGGTGAGTCATAGAAGTGATTTATTTTTTTTTACCTGCATTTGAACGAACTATAATTTTTGAATTATTATTTAATTTGTGTACTACATAAGTCTTTTTCTAAATTTTATTGAGGTTTGGTTTAAATAAGATACGTAAATACCTTTATTACCGGTCTAAATATCGGAAAGCTTAACTACCCTTAAGGAATTTCTTGTAAACAGAAATCATAAAAGAAGTTTTGAGAAAAGATACTTCTTTAGGTATTATTTTTAAAAGTTAATTAAATAAGAAAAAAAAAAAAAAAATCAATAAGAGTGATCTTTCATGCGACTCGGTTTCGACTTTAAGCTTTGAATTTAATATGTTACCTTTAAAGTTTTTTCTTTATAAATAAAAATGTTTTTTTTTTTTCTGTGGATTTCGAATTAGACCAAATGCTTCTTTTACTTATACAATTATTTATACATATTTAAACAAAGAACAAAATAATCGAGTTGTGCTCTGTTCCGATATGAGTATCTAGATTCAGCTTGTATGTGTGGGGAAATGAAGCAATGTTAGTGTAGTGGAGGAAAACGTGATCCTGTAAAGGTTCACTTGCTACTTAAGGGGCTTTTGTTGTTTTATTAGAGTGAGGCAAAGGCCAAGGATTATTCATTATCTATATGGATATATGAATATAGTGGGAGGGCAGCACTCAGGGAAACCACCATCATCTTAAGGTTTCCTACGATTTGAGGTTGAGGTCATCTGTTTTTAATTTGTTTTGTTTTGTTTATTTAGGAAAATCTGATTGTTTTATTTAGGCATGTAAACATGTACGGCCGTTCAGTAGCTTGCGCAAGATCCCACCCCACCGTCGAGCTGGTTTTTCGTGCATTACGCAAGCATGCCTACCCGCGCATCGCTGACTGAACAACCTTTCACACTACCCATATATTCCTCTAGGGATTCCTGTGTTTCTGGGGTATCTTTGGGATGGCTGAAGATTGCTTTTTGGTGTGATGGGAACAACTACCGTTACAACCCTGTTAATATTTTTTCTTAAAATTCACAAACTTTATAGCCTTGGAAATTTCCTTCAAAACCAGGCGATATCTTTATTCGTTTGAGAGATATGATTTTTGCAACCAAAAAAGTCAATACGGACCACTGTGCGCCGGTTACTTTAGTGCTGCCAACTTAAAGTTCTATAACTACCTCTAAAAAAAAAACACCCTTTATCTTGTTTTATGAAACAATCACGCGAAACAATATACGAGCAAAGCCTATAGAGAAAAAAAATAAAGTATTTAATTAAATTGTCAAATATTTAAATTTAAAAAAGTTCACCACTAAAACATGGTTTAAGAAAATTGTTATTTTTCGAAAATTGACTACACTCAAAAAAATTTATTTTTGGCTGTACGCCAGCGAAACCATTACCTTCCATTTAGAAAATAGGTTTTTGAACCCTCGTTTACCCTACCTTATTTCATTTCACTTTACTTTAGATTTAAATTAAAAAATCTTTTTATTTCACACCTGCAACACAATTATTTTTATATAATTATGCATGTACCATTAATGGAAGAGACAGCTTGGTACACATTCTTCTACAAATTGTGTGCGTTGTTATTTCTTGAAAATAAAAAAATTAAATCTTTAAATGTCTTCATGACATAGATATCCATTGCTTTGGTATAGGTACTTTGATTCTCTATAAAGGTAATAGTTATTTAAACTATTACACAAAATTCTGTCGTATTTGTTGTCACTTTGTTTTCATAGTGTTTCAAGTTTACAAGAGAATTAACATCGATCTGATAATAAATATCAACAGAAATGAAGTAGCCTATAAAATCTTTTTATCAAAAATAAGAAAAGTTATTTTAAAACATATATTTCGAGTTGATCAACCAAGCGTGCTTTAAGAATAGTCAGTTATACAAGTATAACCTTAAACGTTTCGCCTTTATAGATATACAAATACGAATAAAAAGAAAACGACTTCATCAAAGTCAAAATTGATGAAGGCCGCTGAGGGAAAATTATAGTCGTATTATATTTATGTTCGTACATACTCGTATATATGTTATGTTGACAATGCCTAAGGATTCTAATGAAAATAAAAAAAAAAAAAAACATTTTTATAGACACAGTGAAAATAGAATAAAAGCTATTAACATCGTCAGTTTCTCAGCACGCATCCGGGTGCGTGGTGAATTCAATTCATCTTAATGAAACACATGAGTTCTCATGTTAGAAGATTATTGAGCGTGAATATATATTTTGTGTTGAGCTAATTTTAGTAATGATAATGATTAAAATTGATGAGCACTGACAACTGACATGTAATAAAAGAAAAAGTCCCAAATGGTTCACTCAACAATCGACTCATTCTTTTCCCAAGGCCAAATAAAGAGAAAGGCTTTCAATTATATGATATGCCACTTCGTAATGAATCATAGCCCAAAAAAAGGCTGCCTAATCATGAAGATGACGATGGAGACTTATGAGTTTTTTTTTGTTTTAACTGAAAATAACTTTGAGTTTTGTATTTTGAACAAAAAAAAAATGATTTTGTTGGTTTGGTTATTTTTTTCGGCTTTTACACTTTTAAATAATCATCATTAGAACTCAAGTAAACCGTATCGAGCTCTGTTTTTACGAATGTGCATAAAATAACGGAATTTTCTCCACTGAAACTCGTCATTGGCAAACGACCAAGCACAGACAAATTATTATTGAACAACACCGGTTCGATATTTTAAAATACTAAGTTAAAAAATTATAACAAACTAGCAGATCCGTGCAAGCGTTGCTTCGCAATTTTTAAGAATAATTTTTTAACAAAATTTTAACATATCAAAAAAAAATGGTTCAATAGAGCTAGTTGCATTATCTACCATAATATTATGTTTTGAACAAAAACTATTTCATAAAAATGAAAAACTTTTTGCAGTTTTTTTTTTAAATTTTATTTTAATAAGTTTCAGGATCGATAGACAAATAAAATCTTAGTGCCTGCTTCTTCCTTTTCTCTATCATCGTAATAGTCCAGTAGTTTAGTTTTGTGTTAAATCGGAGTTCAATGAAATTTTAACTGTATAGGTAGGGGGTATCACCAGAACACTCCCACTTAGTTTTCCCTCCTCATTTTCCATAAGGTGTGGCCGCCATCTTGAATTTGGTGCATTTTAAGTGTTAATGCAATTATCTCGATAAACATTAGCTTAAGATAACACAAACTAAGACAAAAAATATTCAAAATAAGATTTGCAACAATTTATGTTAAATACATTTTTCCTTAATTTTGCATAGTTTTTAAGATATAAGCTTCTATCCTTTCACTCATGCCAATTTTATGTATTAGAGTGTTTTGCTTGCACTCAGTATACAAATGCAGAGGAAGAAATATTTAACAGGTTAAAAAGTATAGAATTGAATATGTAGGCCAACCTTATAAAAAAGTGGATACAATTTGACGTAGGTGTAGGTTGTTCTATGTCAACTCCCCAATATTACTTTATTTCAAAAGAGAAATAAATATAAAGTGGTTCGAATACCCCACTATACTTGGATTAATTTTAGCTTTGCTACGAGTACATAGATATAATCAATATTCCTACATTTTTAATCAATTTGGTCTTCTTTTAAATGCAATTCCACAAAATTGCATTTGCTATAGCAGAATGCGTCATTGCATTGAATGTGAATTAACTTTTATTTATTTATTTATATTAGGTGTGCAGTCCATTGTACAATTGTACATCTATGCATATTTATATATTTGATAAAATCAATACCTAATATCTATTTCCTTGATTGTGATGTTTTTAGCGAGATTAATAAATATTACTTATTAAATTAAAAATATTAAATAATTATACAAAATTTATCCATTTTATTTTATTTTCACAGCTTTTTTGACTTTCAATTTAATTAAACTAAACCACAATTTAGGAAATAGATTATTAATCAAAATGATTTTCATTTATAATTAAGCAATTTTTCTAATGAAGAACAAACAATTGCGGATTTGAAATTATGAAGATTAAAATGTAACTCATATTTAAAAATAAATAAGACCCGGATGTCACAAAACTAAATCCCTACCATAGAAAGCCGATGAGCCTCGTCAACAACCATCGTGGTGCACCATACCCACCACCCACCACACACCTCGATTATGGTCTTCAAGGCTTGTTGAACAATGTGCTTAACAGAAAACAGACGTTTTGTAGTGACCACATGAAAATAGTACCTACTACACACAAGTTTACTTTTACCCAACGAGTAATTATATTCTCAAAACCAGAAAAGAAAAAAAAGTAGTTAGTTAAAAAATAAATAAAAGAAAACCCCAACTTGATGTCGCTATATATACGAAGCGACGTAAGGTATAAACTTATACATATCTACGAATTTACACGACAAAAGCTGAGTACATTTTTGATACTATTCTATACTGCAAAAATGTGCAGGCACCTCCAGTTAGACCACCACCCCCCCCCCCCTCCTCGCCCTCGTCTTACAGGCGTAATACAGTTAAATTACGTATACATACAAATAGTTTCACCCCTTTGTGTGTCATCTTTTTTGAGGAAACAAAAAGGGGGTTAGTGATGTGTGTTTGTAGGGAGGGAGGTAGGGAGGTGGGAGAGGATCACGTTAAAATTTCATTTTCATCAAAAGTTGTTCATGCGGGCAAGTGGGTATGAGTAAAAAAGCATGTATGTCGGCTTATACTATATGTACATATAGTGCCTCCTTCGTGACATAACGGAAAATGACTGAAAATGAGATTTGTCATTCATTCAGCAACCATGAATATACTCTATCCTACGTTGGGGAAGGTGCGGGGATAGCAAGCATATATATGGATGAAATTCACGCGACTCTTTCTTGTACAGTTAAGTTTCGAAATACGTGAAATTATGGTCTGTGATGGCATACAAATATGGAGTTGCCTGTTTAAAGAAATGATGCAAGGGAATATACAACTACTAATACCAAACTGTTTAATGCTAACAATTTAATCAAATTTAATACCAAAGAGTCCCGAAGAACTCACCACCAATACGTACAAAATTTGTTGGCCAACAATTTCGGATCAATTATTCTCAAACGAATTCGTGATTAAAATAATCAAACATCAAACAAAAGTTTTCTTGAGCTCAATTTTGTTTGGTCTGTCCTTTTACCTCGCAGAGCTAAGTGCGGTAAGAATATCCTATACATATGTTATAATCTTGTATGCCTTTGATAAGACAGTAAAATTACGTTGGTTATTGTTTTACAATCAAAGAAATTGTGAGTTTAAAAATTTCACGTTGGGCGCCACTTAAGCCGATTCTTTGCATATTTCAAAATGTTTGATTCTGAAATATCTTGGTAAACCTTATCTTCTAAGATACGTTGTTATTGACGTTTTTTCACCTTCCAATAGTTTAAATATAGGCTCATAGGGATTGACGTGTTATATTTATAACATCCCTGGAAATACTTTTTGACTAACAAGTCTCTGCTGGATTTTCGTTTTATTCATTTTTATTTAAAACAAAAAAAGTGCGACCACTATAGTGTAGAGAGTTAAGGTGAATACGGTAAGTATTAAAAAAGCGTATGTACAAAAATGGGTTAGTAGTTCCTTTTAACAAAATCTCTAGGCACCATCATATTATAGAGAATGTGAAAAGTGCGGGAAAGAGGGTGATTTGCAGTTTATGGTAATTCAGTGGATTCACTCCTTGCTATTGAAGCTCGTTTTTGGTCTAAATGAAGTTAGGTGATTGTGTGCACCGTTGACGACCATACGACGAGGACGTCTTGCCGTCGTTGTCGTTGTCGTCGTCGTCATGTTCCAGAAGACGACGACACAATATCAAAAGCAGAACGGAAGGAAAGTCATCGAGGAAACAGCGAATGCGGAATACTTATTATATTTTCTTTTTGTTGTGTTAATGTGTTTGTTGGGTGAGACAAAGTGGTAAAACGAGACACAATAGCTAGCTCACACCCTGTGCTGTGTTGGATTGGGTTGTTCGCTTAGATATGAGTTGATTTGGAAAATGTGGTTGTGGTTCCTCTAGCGGCTGGCAGCATGTATTGAATTTGAGTATGTAGATGCCTATAGAAGAGGCAGAACTGAAACTATAACTACGTACCTAGGTATATAAAACTTTTTGCAACAGCCATCAATTGGATGGATTGCCTTGAAATGTCTCCCATATTTTGGTGAATATAAATATGTATATAAAACGGAACTTGGGGTTGGTTGTTGGTGATTGTTTGGTTAGTTGCCGTGGTGAATGCTACACACGCTTTTGCGGTTCGCACGATTTACGGCCCAGGGCATTGGGCCACAATGACATCTAATACGCAACCAACTATACGAAGACGGTGATTAAAATACAAATAATATGTAGCAGCAGTGTAGCAGCAGCAATATACCAGTCGCAGTTTAAGTAAGCTGAAACAATAGACTTCCATGTTCAAGGCACCGCCACCGTCATCGTTCGTTTAGTGACATTTATTGGATTATTTTTTTTCGTATAATTTCGTTAACTATCAATTTAGTGTTTCGTTTATGCTGAAAAAGGGATCACGTCAGAGGTAAGAGTTTACCTATGCCATCAGAAGGGGGATTTGGTAACAAGACGCTTAGGCGCCCTTATGGGTGTACGGCTAGGTGTCAAAAATGAGGTGGATTCTAGTATTTTCTGTCTTTATGGATATGTGATTATTTTTTTATGTGAAAAGCATAAAGAGCAATAAAGGGGTTGTTAAAAACAAATAATAGAGAATTAAGGTAACTATACGACAGAATTTATTTTAATTGGGAACCTAGCTAGCATGCACATTGTAATTTAAAAAAGTTAGCTGAAGAGACAACCTGAAAACCTGCTTCTGTCTTGTGAATATAAAAATGGAAGAGCTTGATTTTAGAACAATCTTAAGCTTTCTGGTCATAGGATCTACACGCATATGCTATAAACAATAGCTAGATAAATTGAATTTCATGCGAATAAAAAAAGGACTTATCTAGCAAATTGGAGCTTAAAGTTTAGTATTAAAGCTTGTTCTGGTTCAACACCTTAAAGGATCCTTAGACACTAAGGTCCAGTTTTTCAGTGCAAGATTAAAGTTGAGCCCGCGAGTTAACTCACTTAATTTGATGAGTTATCTCAGGATTAGCTGTCACAGCCGTAATATTAATTTGTCACAACTTTAACAATTTTAATTTTACTATGTTTTGATCCTTTTTTGTATCCCTATGCGCATACTAAAGGAGTTTTTACTATTCCTTCTAAATTTTTGAACACAGTGTGTGTTAGGCAAATAGAGAAGTATTAAAAAGGAGATAATGATGAACATTGTTTTTGAAGTTTTGAATATCAAAATGGCAAGTAAAAATAATGCCAGGTAAATCATTCCATATTCGTGTAGTGCGGCGAATAGGATGAATCTCTATGCTTGAAAGCGCGTCCGAAGTGGGGCTCAAGGGTTGAATTGTTTTAGGGGAGGAATGCAAGTGTTCCTTAATTATTTTACATTAACAAAACTTACAACACTGTTTGGTTTAATTTTGCTATTTACAAATATGTAGATTAAACTGACAATGAGTCTATGTGAAGTTGATTCATAAAGTGCGAAGTGTCACACCCGTAACATTATTTTATTTTATTTTATTTTATTTTATTTTATTTTATTTTATTTTATTTTATTTTATTTTATTTTATTTTATTTTATTTTATTTTATTTTATTTTATTTTATTTTATTTTATTTTATTTTATTTTATTTTATTTTATTTTATTTTATTTTATTTTATTTTATTTTATTTTATTTTATTTTATTTTATTTTATTTTATTTTATTTTATGTTTCCGAATTTATGTCGTTTAATATTTTTTTTCTTTTCGTTTTTTTCTCATTTCTTGAGAAACTTACGTAAATCTTTCTTATAATATAAAATATTTTCAAATTTGTATATTTCTTGGGGATCATGCTAAAGGGTGTTTTTTTAGAGGTATAGAACTTGAAGTTGGCAATACTATTTTAACTGGCGGCCATTTTGGCAGCTGTCAAGTGATTTATTTTTAGTTTCGTTTGGCATTTCAACATAAATAGACTGACGCCTGAACAACGCTTCCAAATTGTGCCCAAATGGGCCCAAAACAAGATTGCCGTTGATCCCAATAAGCGAATTTTATTTAGCGATGAAGCTCACTTTTGGTTGAATGGATACGTCAATTAACAAAACTGCCATATTTCTAGTGATGATAATCCTCAAGTGTACGTTGAGACACCGTTACATCTACAAAACCTGACTATGCTTGGTGTGCTTTATGGTTTGGTGGAATAATTGGTCTGTACTTTTTTAAAAAAGATGCTGGCCAGAACGTTACAGTCAATGGTGAACGCTATAGAGCCATGATTACTAATTTTTTCGTTCATCAATTGAACAACCATGATGTGCAGGAGCTGTGGTTTCAACAAGACGGCGGGCGCCGTAACATATCACACAGCTTGTGCCACAATTGATTTATGGAAGGAAACGTTTGGTAACCGCATAGTTTCACGTTACGTACCCGTCAATTGGTCTCCAAGATCGGGCGATTTAACTACGCTTGATTATTTTCTGTGGGGATGTGTGAAGTCGCTAGTCTATGCCGATAAGCCCGAATCGATTGACCACTTGGAGGACAACATTTGCTACGTTATTTCCGATATACGGCCACAAATGTTGAAAAAAGTCATCGAAAATTGAACTTCTGGATTAGACTACGTCCGGGCCAGCCGTGGCGGTCATATGTTTATTTATTTATTTATAAGCTTAATACAAGCAGAACTTGAAACTAAACATAATATTTCTTAAATCTAAACTTAAACATATAAAGGTAGAAATTTCCAATATGGGAGAGTTAGAATAAGTCGTTGAGGCCATAATCGGTACGGTGGTAGGCAGTGAGGAAGAAAGATCTTAACTGACGGGTGTTTGGATTCAGGCAGATCTTTTGGAGAAGAGTAGGGCAATCAATGACCTCTTTTAATAATTGGTGAACAAAAACGAGGTCAGCAGTATCACGGCGTAATTTGAGCGGTTGAAGGTTCAGAAGTTTAAGATGGTCTGCATAAGAAGGCAGGTTATAGGGATCATCTCAGCCAAGACCCCTCAAAGCGAAGCGTACAAATCTGACCAGACTGGTGAGGCATATTCTAGGAGAGGTCTAACAAAAGTCATATAAAGGGATTTGGTTACATATGGACAAGAAAATTCTTTTGACCAGCGTTTTACGAACCCGAGTGTTGAGTTGGCTTTGCTTATAATGCTGTCGTAGTGGGAGCCAAAATTGAGTTGAGTGTCACAAATGACTCCCAAGGTTACAATAAGAACAGGTACTCCATTAATCGAGTATTGTCTTTGGGACAAGGGAGGGCGCTTTAGAGTGAAGGTTATGGTTTGACATTTCTTAATGTTTAGCTCAAGAAAGTTCTTTTGGCACCAAGTTAAAAAGCTATTTAAGTCTGTTTGTAGCATAAGTGCGTCGTCAGGGGTAAAAATTTGTTTCGATATTTTCATATCGTCAGCGTAAATTTCTAAATCAGATTGAGGTAAAATCAGCTCAATCTCATTTATAGTCAAAACAAAAATAAGTGGTCCCAAATGGCTTCCCTGGGGTACTCCAGATAATGCATGATTAGGTTTGGAAATACTCCCTCTGAAGAGCACTCGATACTGACAGTCAACTAGGTATGACTGAATCCAAGAGGTGAACAAAAGAGGAAAACCAAGCCTTTTAAGAACCCGTGCTGCTTAGAGGTACAAATTGCGCTTTGCAGTGAACAAACAGCAACTCGTAAACTATACTTTCAAAAAGTTTAGGTATACAAGAGAGTTTGGCAATGGGTCTGTAGTTGGAAATATCATTTTTGCAACCTTTTTTGTGGACAGGGTTAATGAAAGAATTTTTCCACATCTTAGGAAAAATACCACTTACAATGGAGAGGTGGAAGAGTTTTGTTAGAGGCTGTGCTAATTTGTCCAATACATTTTTTAAGAATGATTGCTGGGAGACCTACTGGACCAGGGGAAAAATCATCTTTCAGTTGAGTAATTTTAATCACCACTGAAGATAGGGAAATGTTGATATCAGTAAAGGAGGTATGAGGATAATTGTACAAATAACTAAAATAGTTCAAGTCTACCTCGGTATCGTTAAAAGAAAATGCTTCGCTGAAAAAATCTGCAAAAAGATTGGATATGCTATGAGGGTCAGCAGACATAGATTCAGGAAGTCTTTACGTGGAAGGATAACCGTCCGATTTTTTCTTGCAATTAATAAATTGGTAAATTTTTTTTTGGGTTGGTAATAAAATCAGCCTGTATTTGATGGATATAATTGGAATAAAGGGAGTCACATAAGGTCGAGAAGTTGTGGTAAGATGAGAGATAATTAGAAAGGTCCAAACTAGACCTAGATTTCAGAAACTTTTGCCAAAGTTTATTAGTAAGGTTACGTAGTGAACGAAGTTCTTTATTATACCAAAGAGGAGAAGATGTGAAATTTTGTTGAAGCAAAATAGGGACTGAACTCGAAAAACAGTTAAAGATGTGGTTATAGAATGTGTCAATCACTAAATCAATGTTAATAGATTCGTCGGAGATGAAGTCAAAATTGATTCTACCAATGAGATCATTGAGTTTGTCAAAGTTAGCTTTACGAAAATTAAATTTCCGCTGCGTTAAGAGATCAGTATTATGATGTTCACTGACATACGTGAAATTAATTGAAATGGGGGGGGGGGGTGATAGTTATCAAGTTTGGAGAGGAAGTGATTACTTTCCGTGACAACAGAGTTGTCAGCGTCAGACGTGAAAATTAAGTCCAGTTGTCTTCCTAGATTATTTTTGATATCGCTCATCTGAACAAGACTAGAAGCAAGAAGTCAATCGGTGAATAAAACTTCTTTCTAACTACGCCAGAAATCATATTTAAATTATAGTTCCAGAAGATTTTCTTTCGAATAAAGTAAATTTCATGTCAATTTATATAAATCATCTTTGTTTGTTTTATTCCATTTCAAAGTTCTATACCACTAAAAAAAAATCCCTTTACAATAATTGTTTCCAAAAACTTACAAGACCACGCTAGATGATAGCTACATAGGTATTCTTCAAACGCTAACGATTAAACGATAGCGTTTAGACGATTTTTGAGTTACGGAGAGAAAAATTTCCATCGTCAAGACGATATCTTTCCGTCGATAGTTATTATTGTTTTTACCTGATGCTGTGGCCAAAACGATATCGTGTGGCGATATTCGAATTACGGAATGACCCCCCAGTGTTGACGCTATCATTATAACATTGATAAATGAATATAAAGGGTCTTCTATTAGGGACTTCCGAACGGCCATATTGTTGAAGCTACATCTGTCAAATTGGCTGTCAATTATTCAACCTGTTTTATCAAAATGGATGTTCTGTTTGGGCACGCTTCGCCCATTTATGGTCATCGTCAGTAATGAAGCCCATTTCTGGATCAATGGGTACGTCAACAAACGAAAATTCGGGACGATACCAATCCACATTAGATCCAAGAGCGTCCAATGCATCCAGTAATAGTCACTGGTTGATGTGGATTTTGGGCTGGCGGCCGGCGTCATCGGTCCATTTGAACAATATTATATTCCATAAATAATGGCAACCAAAGCCCTTTCAAACGAATTAAAAATTTCGATGATATCTCACACAAAATTTTCTTTTATTTAAATTAGAAGACAGGAAGCGCTTAATGTAGATACAAATAAAATACTCCACCTAGAGTTTCAACTCAACTCCTCGACCCTACATGTAAAGCTAAAGTGATAAAGATATCTCAGTACAATTCAAGTCATTACTTGCCACACAGATTGTTAAAAAAAATCGATTTCATGAAATTTCCATTTCATTCCAAATTCATTTGAAAACCTTTTTTCAAATTTATTCATTCATGAATTTACACGTTTTCAAGATATTGATTTTGAATTGAATTTATTCCAAAAATATATCTATTTGAAAATTTGTATCCGAAGTAAAAAGTTGTTACAATGGAAAAATTGTTTTATAAAAATTTGACAATTGGCATTTCAAAAACAGTGCCTAATACGTTCTGTAACTGTCGCATGGATAAAATTGGTCAAGAAACGATGAAAAATGGAACAAAACTAAAATGATTTGTTTCAATTTTCATTGTTTCTCGACTGATTTCCTTGATGCGAGAGTTACAGAACGTAGACACAGGAGCAGGGGCCAATGTTCCATTGATCCCATGTTCATTTCTTTTCGGAATGTACCTATAACTTGCATAAGCATATGCGGTATCCCTTTCCCCGGGATTCAATTATTCTACGTTTAGTGAAGGTGCGAATACTCTAGCCAGTGCCCAATTTAAAAAAAATAACTTTACTATTTCCCTGCTGTAGCGTGCCTTCACAATTTTAAGTAAATTCTAAGTGGAATAAAGTTGTAATGCGGTTGCATTATTTTAAATGACATGCTGACTTCTCGTTCTCTGCATAAGTCCTTAATTGAATTTCCAGCCTTTGTATTTGTGCGTTCCTGCTGAAACTCATCACCATAAATCCATCCATACCCCGCAATTTTTACTTTACAACTATTTATTCTCCATTTTGTTCCTTCATACACATTACACACATAATCACATCAATTACAATCGCACAATTTAGGATCGCGCTGAAATGTGAAAGTGAACCTGAGTAAATGTGCTCTTCTGGCCCTGAAAATTGTTTGGCCTAAAAAACATTAACCGAAATCTGAAACTAAATCGCTTGTTCGGTGTAGCTGATGCGTTTTCAAATAATTTCCCACGTAAATTGTTACAATAAATTTTACCAATTTTTTTTTTTTTTTGTCGTTTGTGATTCAAACAAAAATGCCGATCAATTTGGGGTTGCTCAAAAATCCTCACATATATAGATTTCGTGTTCTCAATACATCAACTCACACAGTAATTTGTTATAACATTTTTATTACCCTGGGGGCTATTGGATTTGGGCCGACCGAAAATCAGGCAAATGTTATTCTATGACTTTTGATTGCCATCATATACGTAAATTGCATTAATTATTTTTTGCTCAAGCAGTAGGACGGTTGCATATTGTTGCAAATGGATAAGAGAATATAATTACACCCACTGAAATTTTGTTTGGCCTGGCCAACAACTTATTTGTGGCTTGAAGCAAATATTTATGTGCTCCATTCTAAAAATAACTGATGCAGTTTCATCTCTATCATTCGCCGCGGCCATAGGAAAACAATCATGAACAGTTTAAGCACACACCTATGGATAAATGTTGTTTAGCTAGACGCAGGCCATGACATAATAATGACCTATAATTTACCATCTAAGCCAGTGGTTTACAACCAGTGGGGCATGTCATCCAGGGGAGGGTGGGGGATGGCAGTTGGTCGCATATGTGGACTGTAAAAGGGGACACTTGGAAGCAATTTGAATTGCCCTGTTGTTGTTGACCTTAGAAAGACGAAATGCGTTGGAATCATTAATAATTTAACAAAACAAAATGTGTTTTATTTCTAATTTGACATTATGTTGATTGACTGAACTAAATTTCCACCAAGTTTTAAACCCTCTTTCTATTGAGTATCTATATATACAGTTGATTGTGAAAGATATGAAATTTTTGAAGTATTATTGACATCTGGCATAAAATACATTTCTTTTCAAATTACTAATAACAATGGCGCACAATTTTTAAACAGTCTGATATTCAGTTGTTACCATACTGTTTCTTAAAAATTGTAAAACTTCAATGCTCTTTACTAAAATGTTATCAATTTTTAAATTACCAATTAATTTAATAAACCCACGCTGAACACGCCTAAAACGAAGACAATTCATGTAAAAAGTTTGCAGTTGTGAAAGTGACATTTATGGAGTAAGTTAAAAGATAAAATAGGAATTTTGAGATTTTAACTCCAATAAAATAGTAAACAGACAATACCATGGTAAAGCATTTAAAATTAGGAAAATCGTCTTTTTAACCTAACATCGTACTAAAAATGCTTAAACGTGGTCTGGGATCTTAGTACCCCATATGTGGGATATTCAAAAACAAAATATGCCATCTATCAGGTCAGCAGTAATTGGACAAAAAAGGTTCAACTAGTTTAAAAAAATTGATAAGCCATAGAAAATTTGTTAATCCATGGTGAAATTGTTTTTTTTTTTTTAAATTCATCAGTCCTTCATTTGTGGGATATTCGCAAAAAAACATACTAGATGAAAGATCAATAAATCCTTATAAACTAGTTTCACTAGTTTCAGTAGGTAACTGGTCAGCTATAGATTTTTTACGATTTGCTTAATTTTATTCCAAGGTCATATAGGTTGTTGGCACCTCATTTGCGGGATATTCGAAAAAAATATCTTATATAATCTGATAGAACACTAAATCCTCGACTTAAGGTCACCTAATTTCAGTAGGTTATTGGTTAGGTTTCTTAAAAGTCGTATAGAATTGGTAGCACATTATCTGTGGGATATTCAAAAAAAAATTATATCATCTGAAGGGTCACTAAATCCTTATAAAAGGTCAAGTAGTTTCAGTGGTTAGTTGGTCAGCCATAGATTTTTTAAATGATTTTTCAAAGTTTTTTTTTCAAAATCGTATAGATTGTAAGCACCCCATTTGTGGGATATTCGCATCATGCGTTTTCAACAAGAACTAGATAGGAAAAGAATTGTTTTTTTCCATTTTTAATACCAAATAAGAAATATAAATAACCTTGAAAAAAAAAACTTTACAAAAATTAAAAAAAAATGATTACTGACAAATTACTTAAATTATCTGACTTTTTACTAACTATTTAGTTACCTTTCAAATTGCATATTTATTTGATTGATATCTCGGAAATTAGGTGCTTAAGGTCTATGTAAAAATCGTTTGGGCCTTAATGAGGTCACTTATTTGACCTTTCAGATGGTATGTTCCCTTTGCGAATATCCCACAAATGAGGTGATAAAATTCGCTGATGGCCTAGAAAAACTTTCACCAAAAATTAAATTGCATATACTTTTTTGCGAATATCCCATATATGGGGTTTTAAGACTTTGGAGCGTTGTTTACGTTTGCTAAATATGTCTAAAAATTGCATATGTGCAACACAAGATTTGTTAACCTCTATCGAAATCTTAACTTAAAACCTGAAGTTCCAATTAGGTGAAAAAAAGTTCCTCAGTAACTCAGCTTTGCCTTTTTATTTCTAGTTACCGTTTTTTTAAGGTCATTATTTTTGAAAATTGGTCCTCCTTACTAGAAGGGATAAGATTTAACTACAGCCTGTTTTTCGATTTGATTCTTCGCCTTACCATTCCGTTGTACGTATATTCATATTCACATCACTCCTTTTGTAAAAAATCCTGTAATACATGCGAATATTAATTTCAGGGATTGAAGTACAAAATTTTACCACTGGCCGAATTTGGGTTTTTCTACAAATGAATTTTGCTCTCATAAGTGTCTAATGCCTATAACTATGTTCCACATAAAAATAACTTTGAATGTAGGTTTCAAATTTGGTGGGTGATGGCCAAGTCCATAAACATATAAATATGTGTCATTAATCCAACGATTATGGTGGGGATTTTGCTGAGATTTGTTGTAGTGTCCTTGTGGTTGAATATGCATTACACCTTCTTCCCCCCACCAAAATAAAATTACAAAAAATAAACTATTTGCCACGCGATAGAATATTTAAAGACGAAGAGAAAACAAAAATGTGTGTGCTTGCACGCCAAAAATGGTCCGTCCCAGAGAGCACTCAATTATTCTGCGACCGACGACGCGAAGTGACGACAAGATTGCTACTTGCAAATGTTACTTCTAAATGGGTTTCCGCGCGAGCTTTTCACATTTTATTTATATTGTAGTGCTCTTTTGTCCTCGGGCAGGACGTTATTTTTAGTCACAACGACGAATATAGTCGTCCCAGCAAGCTTAGCGGCGCCAATATAGTTATTCTTCTAGGTTTTTGCTCTCGCTCACTCAATCTTATTCTCTCACGGGCTCAAGGAAGAATGTTTTCGATCCCTACACCCCGTGAAAGTGATGACACAACGCCAAAAGGCAAACTTTGACTAATGTTACCAATGAGAAAACGAGGTCTTGACGAAGAAGCAAGCCCCCTAGCCCCCCCCCCCCAGGCTGGGTGTAGAGTATGGGGCCTTTTAGTGGGGCAGAATACATTTTTGTACAGTCCATTTTTTTTTGGCGCAGTGAAGTTATTAATGTCTTAACACTTAATGCAACAAAAAAACAAACAGGGGCTAGCGGGGCACAAAGCGCGAGGGTTGCTAAGCTATAGCACTAAATTCAACAATCGAAGGGGAAGACTTGCTTGAGAAGCCTGCGGATATTAAATGGGACAATCCTTGGAGTAGGTATCGGTCGGTATAGGTATGGTGCTTCTTCTTTCTTCATTTTTTTCTTCCTCGCCCATACACCTTGCCATCCTTAAGTCTTCGTCAAAACATAATCCTTCGTATGGAAAAGGATAGTCCTAAGGCAGTATCCTTATTTTATTGTTGTTTTGTATAGCTACATATCTGTACAGAGGTATGTTGCTGGTACGTGGTACCTTGGTACCTTTGTTGATGTGCTTCTGCTGCTGATATCGCCTTCGCCATATCGTGCTTCTTCGTTAAGCACGGCTCACGGCGCGCTGCTGCTATTTTTCTAGTTTGCCTTAGGGAAATTTTGCTCTTCTTGCCTTCCTATATAGGTTCTATACACTCGACTGTAAGGACGAAGAAGAGAAAACACAAATGGTATAAGCGATTAAGCTTTTTTGTTGTTTTGCCTCGGCCGACAATACATCGGAGAGGGACATTTGTTAGTGTAGGTGGAAGTATTTTTCGGGTATTTAGCTTAATTAAAAGATTCTTTTTCTTGTGTTTTTTTTTTTTTTTTTTTAATATTTTCTTGCAACATAGAAATAATATAGTTCTTAGTTCTCCACACTGATGGTTATGAGAATTGAAAATAGGAAGAAAGTCGATAAAATCGATTAGCTTTGGTGGTTTTTTTTTTTCTTTTTTTTTTTGTTCTTTTAATGATGGTCTTGACCTGTTGTAAATGAACTGTTTAGGCGAGGTTATAATATAGTAAAGCGGACGACAAAAAAGGCAATGGGGGTTCTGTGAATTTTCCAGAAGCTCTTTTGTGTTTTGATAAATGTTGGATTATTGGTTAAACGGTGTTAAATGGGTCCAGTTGGGAAATTAAACTGATTTCAATTCAGGGATATTGATTTTCGAAATATTTTTTAAAACAAATTTGCAGTAAATATAGGTGGTACATAGTTGATATTTAAAGTTTTTATGCTTTGTGTGCAAAACAGAAGGTATGTAGGCACTAAATTGAAAATTAATATCAATAAAAAGGTAGGAGCACACAATTGGAACACTTGTACACTATAATGTTGCTTCGTTTTCACTTTACCTGCCATGGGTGCAATTTTAATATTGGTTGATTTGACATTTTTATTTTCTTAGATGACCTGTCACCTGTCAGATTATATTAATTTTGAGTGATTTGGCAAGTGCCTAAAAAAAATAGATTGAAGAAAAGGGTGTTTTTTTTAAGAGGTTTAGAACTTTAAGTTGGCAACACTATTTAAAACTTTCGCCCATTTTGCTAGCTGTCAAATTATTTATTTTTAGTTTCATTTGGCATTTCAACATAAATAGACTGACACCTGAAAAACGCTTCCAAATTGTACCCGAATGGGCCAAAAACAAGATTGCCGTTGATCCCAATAAGCGAATTTTGTTTAGCGATGAAGCTCACTTTTGGTTGAATGGATACGTCAATAAACAAAACAGCCTTTTTTTGGAGTTATGATAATCCTCAAGTGTATGTTGAGACACCGTTACATCCACAAAAACTGACTATGCTTGGTGTGCTTTATGGTTTGGTAGAATAATTGGTCCGTACTTCCTTAAAAACGATGCCGGCCAAAACGTTACAGCCAATGGTGACCGCTACGGAGCCATGATTACTGACTTCAATTGAACAACCATGATTTGCAGGAGCTGTGGTTTCAACAAGACGGCGGCGCAACATATCACACAGATCGTGCCAAAATTGATTTATTGAAGGAAAGGTTTTTTAACCGCATAGTTTCACGTTACGGACCCGTCAATTGGCCTCCAAGATCGGGCGATTCCACGTCGCTTGACCATTTTCTGTGGGGATATGTAAAGTCGCTAGTCTACGCCGATAAGCCCGAAACGATTGACCACTTGGAGCTCAACGTTCGCCGCGTTATTGCTGATATACGGCCACAAATGTTGGAAAAATTCATCGAAAATTGGACCTCCAGAGTAGACTACGTCCAAGCCAGCCTTGGCGGTCATATACCAAAAACCAAATTTAAATAATAATTACAGAAAATTGTCTTTCGAATAAAGTAAATTTTATGTCAATTAAAAAAATCATCTCTGTTTTATTCCATTTTAAAGTTTCATACCACTAAAAAAAAACACTCTTTATGTTGACTTAAAAACATTTTTTACAAGTTAACTCAGGTTTAACGCTTAATGATGCCATTCTTAAAAACAAAAAATATAGAGTACTGGAGTGAATAGTTGGAACAAAATCGGTCGAGCCATTACCGAGATAAACGAAAATAACTTATGCACATGGTTATGTTTAAAAAAAAAAACGTCAAACTCTTTACTTGAATTTTTCGTCCAAAAACCTTGTTGAAATGAGTTATTGGTAAACCAATTGATTTATAACGCATAGCACCATCCTGGATAATTTCATATTTTCTTTCACATTTTCCGGTAACGTTGCTCTTTGACTCTAGCACGAGCTTCAGCCTAAATTATCTATTTATATTTATGTACGATTATATGTATGCATACGTGTACGTTTTGAGAATTGAGGTATATTTTTCGAAACAAGTTCTTCTGAGTCTATATTGACGTCTAGATACAAAAAATATTGAACCTAAATGTCAAAGAACTGTCAAAAGTTAAAGCCCTCTTTGATAGCTATCCCCATTGAAGATCTACAACTGTATACATCAACGCAGTCTTTAAAATAATGTCTATTTTCTCAATAAATCAAAACATTCGTTCTATTTTTGAAAAAAAAAAAAAAAAAAATCTTTTCACATCATGACTTCGACGGCTGATTGCAATTAAATTGTAAAAATTAAAATCCATTAAAAATTGTTGCGATTGATTGCAAAATGCCTCCATCCCGTGGCGCTCGCGTCGATAAAAATGAAAAGCCCCCGGTACATGACATGAAAAAAACAAAAACACACAAAGCTCCGACATAGTTGTTGATAGACGGACATGCAAAGGCAAAACAAAATAAAAACAAAAAAAAAAAACTACACACTTTGGTCCGTTCCGGAGCTTTTCTCTTGATGCTAAAAATATCGATGACGACAACTTAAATATCGGCCAACATAATTATAGATACATCATCTGATGATTTTCGTCATCGATTTTAATTTTAATTCGCCTGACATTCACAAAATCTGTAGAGCCTTGCGGGGAGGGAAGTTGTGGCGTGAAATACTTCGTTTGGTATTTTTCTGTATTTATTTTTTTCCAACACTTGAAAACCATTCAAAACGAAAACAGGTGGACTTGAAGATTCGATCGATATACCACTTGGGTTATTATCCAAGATCATGTGTTTGTCAATGATTTTTTTTTTAATGATTGGATGCAGATGGGGTACGTTGGGGTGGGAATTCCAAATGTACACTCATATAATAAATTTTATTGATCATAATTTCTAATGACACTTGTCTATTCCTTTGGGATAGAAAAAAATTAATTTTATTTTTGAAAATTTGACTTTGAAAACGGACTTTCTGTCCGCATTATTTAAGAGAAGAGATGGTTTAGTGGTTTTTGATGTGTAAACATCTATACTGGCGGTAGAGTGAAAAAAAAACGTGAACGTTCGTGTGCAACGTTACGTCGTGCAACGTTACGGTGTGCAACGTTACGATCTGCATACTAGGATGGGTGCGTTCAGTGAAAAAATCTTAAGATCCCCTTCAAGCAAAAACAAGTCCGCTTTGGATCCGCGCACGCTGATGTTTACACATATTAATCGTGAGTCCCGGCACTCACACAATTTTTTTTTTATTTGGCGATAAATGTTTTCGATCTTACTGTTTCTTTTATGTAAAGGGTTTTCCAATAAGAGGTGTTATTTTGATGTTCAAAGAAAAATGAAATTTTTTGAGATAAATGATCGGATGTTTATTTCATTATACAGAGGAAGGTATGCCGTTAATAATGGAACACAATATCAGCCAAATGGCCGCCACGACCATGCACCATATCCTTTTCATGAAATTTTCCATAACCAAATCGCAAAGTGGCTGCCCTATGTCCTCGATAGCCTCACGAATTCCATCTTTGAGGTCTTGAATCGACGCTGGGCTGTTGGCGTAGACCTTATCTTTCACGTGGCCCCAAAGGAAGAAGTCGCAAGGTGTTAAATTACAAGATCTCGGTGGCCAATTGTGATCACCTCTTCGAGAGATAACACGGTCCGGAAACTTTTCCCGTAAAAGATCGATGGTTTCATTGCTTGTGTGGCACGTAGCGCCGTCTTGTTGAAAGTAAACGTTGTCCAGAACAATACCATCCAATTCCGGCCATAAAAAATCATTAATCATCTCTCAATAGCGCAATCCATTGACCGTAACTGTTGCTCCAGCCCCAGATGCGACAGTTTTGCTTGTTGACGTAGCCTCCGAGGTGGAAATGGGCCTCATCAGTCAAGATGATTTTTCGATGAAATTCCGGATCATTTTCATGCATTTCAAGGACCCAATCAGCAAAGACACGACGTTGTTGATGATCAGCCGGCTTGAGTTCTTGTGTTAACTGAACTTTATAAGCCTTAAGACCCAAGTCTTTATGCAAAATACGGTGTAATGACGTTTGTGGAATGCCTAATTCCAAAGAACGACGAGGAATGGACAAACCTGGGTTTTCTTCAACACTTTGGGCTACAACAGCAATATTCTCAGTTGTTCTTGAGCGACGTGCACGGGTTTTTTTCTTCACATCACTAACTTGTCCCAACAGCTCGAATTTGTCCACCAATTTCTGTATTGCGGTCCGACAAGGTGCTTCACGACGACCCAAAAATGTTTTAGTTTTACGAACCGTCTCTGCCAAATTTTCACCATTTTTATAGTGAATTTTAATAATTTCAATGCGTTGTTAAAGCGTTTATCGTTCCATTTTTATTAATGGCGTAGTTTCTACTTGTCAAATGTCAAAAAATGACAGCTTTAAAAGTGACAGCTACCGAAATAGTGGGCTATTCAAAATAACACCTCTTATTGGAAAACCCTTTATAAGTAGACGTGAGAGAGGGGTTTAAAAATTGATTTGGTAACTTTAAACAAAGACTTAACTAAAATTATGAAAAAAAAAATTGCCTTTGAATTGTTTAGGAGATGCAAACAACGATATCATTAAAAAAATGAAATTCTAAAAACCTAGAAGGTTTTATAACAGAGTTATAGATGCAAAAAGAATACCTTAACGAGCCATTGATATTCGAATTCACTGATTTTTACTTGATCTATAGGGCAAGTATTGGTTTCGTGTAAAATGGAAAAGACGTTACCGATAAAAAAAACTCAACTGGCTTCAAGGATATTTGTTTTTAAAATTTGCAATTAATAGGGTGAAATGGGGCAAAAATAAAAAAAATTTCCACATACCAGATCTCTACCATATACCAGATCTCCAGTAACTGGTCACTACATCCACTAACAGGTCACTATACAGTGTTTATAAGGTGAAAGGGGATAAATATGGAAAGTGGTATCCGATTTCAAGAATTCTTTTTGAGTTTAAAAGGTTATTTTAAAAAAAAATGCTATATATAGAGTGAAATGGGATAAAAATAAAACAATGGTTTTTGAATAAAAAAATTCTTTCGGTATTGGGAAAGCAATAAAGGTTGGACTAAGAGGATCATATTTTACAAATTAAGGCTTTCATAACATGAAGTGGGTCAAAACTCAAAAGCTTACATATTTATCTATATTTTCTTTTGCAATTTTTTATGCGAAGCATATGTTTGTCTACCCGTGCAAAGCCGGGAAAACAGCTAGTAAAAAATAAAAAAAAAAACTAATTTTAATACCCAAACATAGCATTTTAAACCACTTTAAAAAAAATATATATAATATTTTGGTTTCACGTGAAGAAATTTAAATCTAGACACAACAAAGTCACAGAAAAATATTAAAATATTTTATTACGGACAGTTTAAAAAAAATTAAAAACTCCTTTTCCACGCACATTACCTGCGCCTGAGTCTCCACTTTAAAATGTATCAAAACCATTAATTGTATTTTCGAAATGAATGAACAGCAAGTAATCTACGCTCTTCTAGTAGGGAAATATTACGATGGGCGATATATATATTACCAACAAGGGCCATATTTGGTGCACCAACACTGCACAATATTATTTAAAATATATTAATCATTCTTCATAAAAAATCAGTTATACCGTTTTCGAGAAACGCAAAAATATAAAAATAAGTAAGACTCGGAAAGGTGCTATTAGATAATAACCATTTTTCGAAACTATTTTTCATATTAAAAGTCAGCCTGTAACTATGAAATTTTACTGATTTTTTTTAAATCTGTGGAGCCAATTTTGAGTAAAATAAAAGATTTTCCTTTTTGGCCAAAAAAAATTTGTATTACAGGTCCCATTATATTTGGTGCATAAAAATGATCTGAAATTCTTTCCAATTAAAATCTTTGTTTATTTCCAAACACAAAAGAAACCTACCCATCACGAGGAAAAACAACTTTAAGTGCAATAATTGAATTAAAGAAGCATCCACTCAATCAGAAACCGACGAGTAGTGTCTATCTCAAAGCTTAATTTGAATAAACATTTCCATAGCAGCTTGAGCTTCACACTCTATTACCTCTTCGATAGAGAGGAGACCACACACCACACCTCCAACCGTGAACCAAATCAAATTTCCCAATCGAATGTAGAACATTTTCAATCAAATTGCTTTCCCAACCAACCAGCATCAAAACTAAAAAAAAAGGTTAAAAAAAAAGGAAATAAATGCTGACTTAAGGCAAAATTGATAAATATGCACAAAAATCCTACAAAAAAAAAAAAAACTATCACACATATTTGCATGCTCAATCCGTCAAAACTCTTGACTGAAATATTAAAAACTTTTTAAAGTGTTCGAGTGCACTTTGATAGTTTGGTTGGTTCACTAGGTTGATGGCAAAAATATAACACTTGAAGGAAGAATTTATCTAAAAAAGAAAATGACTGCATGACAAAGTCGTACGTACCTGCTCTGATGAGGATATCAGTTCAACAATAATTTCAATAGCGTCATAAACATTTTTAACTTCAAATAGCTTATTATTTCAAAAGGACGGGACTAGAGACATGCCAATTTAACACAGTTTTCCTTGAAGTATATGCCCACCTTTATACCTAAAGCTTGTAAATGCACCCATGTAAATCCGAAAGATCTGAGACCTATTAGCCTATAATCATTCCTTCTAAAAGCTTTTGAACGTATGATTGATATACACTTACGATCAACTATTGATGGGAGACTCTTGTCGTATGACCAACATGCGTGCAGAGAAGTCGGTAGAGACTGCTCTCCACACTCTAGTTCGTGCCATCGAATATTCCCTCCATCACAAGGAGTATATTATGGTTGCTTTCCTAGATATAGAAGGCGCTTTTAACAACGTCAACGTATCTGCAATCTCATTTGCACTATCATCTCTGATCAACTGATTAATCAAATGCTGACTAGTGGGATTGTCTGCAAGAAGATTTGTCAGTAGAGGTATGCCACAAGGCGGCCGGCGCGGCGTCCTATCCCCCCTCCTTTGGAACTTGGTGGTAAATGAGCTACTAATGTTCCTAGAAAAGGAGAGCTACAGAGTGATTGCCTATGCGGACGATATGTTGCTATAGCAGTATCCGGAAAGCATCCTAATACCTTGAAAAAAAACTCCTGCAAAACGCTCTGAACAAGCTTACGCGATGGGCAGATCAGTGTGGACTCGGTGTTTACCGTCACAAAACTGATCTTGTCCCCTTTTCCAGGAAATATAAAATTCCGCACATAGACTCCCCTTCTATTTAAGGTATTCCACTAATATTCTCAGATGAAGCTAAATATCTGGATAAGAAGTTAAGCTGGAAACCTAATATACAAGAGAGAGTCAAAAAAGCTACAGTGGCTCTTTTCTCCTGTAAAAAAGCCATTGGGAATAAATGGGGTCTCCCGCTCTAGATCTAGCAACAAATGGCGTAAAACTTACTAAGGTCCAACGAACAGCCTGTCTGTGCATAAGCGGAGCACTTCACACTACTCCATCCGCTGCAATGGACACTATATTTCATCTGTTACCCCTCGACATATTTAGTAAACAAACGGCAGCAAGCACAGCCATTCGTCTTAAGGCCTCTTCATAGTGGATCAACAATTGGTCAATTCACAGTCCTTAATTCATTCCGATCACTTTCTTGAAACACTGACTATACCATACCCCAATTATTCTCTAATAAGAACTATCAAGTTACCACATCCCATCCAGGTCTACTAGGGAGGATGAGACATTCTTGGTAGAAGAATCGGTTAATTTTTATAATGATGGTTCAAAAACCGATGACGGGGTTGGTTGAGGAGTGTCCTCAAGCAGACTAAACTTATAGGTCTCTCATTTCGCCTACCTAATCATTGAAGCATGTTCCAGGCAGATAACTCTTACCGATCAAAGAAGTTTTATCTTGGCTTAAAGAAAAGAATATCCGTTTTTTCTCAGACAGCCAAGCTGCTATTAAATCCTTGGACTCAGTCCCTACAAACTCTAGAACAGCCCTTAACTGGTCGATCATCTCTCATTGAGATGGCTATGGAGCTTTGGCCCAGAGTGTATACGAACGAGTTTGGTATCAAATGAAAGGTGACGCAAAGTTCGATACATGAGTAAAATATTTTAAAAATCGTTCATGGGAGAGTCGAGATTTTTGGGCTTAAAGTTGCCGATTGCAAAATAATATGATTTCAGTTTTTGTTCCAAATAATTGTCCATACCGGGCAAAATAATTGATGTACAAAAAATCATATTGATATCAAATGAAGGGTACTTTTCTTGTCTTTAAAAAAAGTACTGAAACTATGAGGAATGTTTTGTTTATAATTAGGTATTTTTGTGTTTTATGCCCAAATATCTCAACTTTCCCATGAACGATTTTGAAAATATTTTACTCATGTATTGGACTTCACGTCACCTTTCATATGATATACTAACCTCGTTCGCGTACCACATTTATGGGTCAAAAATGGGAAATTCCCTTTGATGAGTTAACTCGGGTTTAACTTTGATCTCGCACTGAAAAACTTTACGTAAATTATTGATTTGAAAAAAAAAAACGATATTTTTTTGAATTTCTATCTTATAAACTAGGATAAAATCTCGATCAGTTTTTAATGCATCAAACCAATACTTAGCCTCTAGACTACCTATGAAGTCAAAACCACTTAAAAGTATCGCACATGAACCATAAGCAAAACGACAAAATGATGCGCTGCTGATTATTATTTTGATGTCGATGTCGAAGGAGGATTTTATGAAGAAAGTGTTGTTACACATCTCGCGTTCATACCCCGTGAAACTACCTTGCCTAATGGAGTCGAGTGTGATCATCTATGTATATACGCATCGTCGTCGTCAAACTCAACATCCTCATTCCCGGTATACACGTAAATAATTTAGATTTTAATCTACAGTTCCAGCAGAGCTACTTGTACTATATACCTACATATAGTCATAGTCGTCGTAACCGTCGCTGTCGTTCCCTAAGTACGCGTCCTGTCTATAAATTTAAGCACCCTTCCCTATGCATACATACATACCTACCCGTAGAGTGGTTCCGTAGCTGATGGCTGGCTGGGTGCCTATACTTCAGCGAGATGATGATGATGATGATGGTTTCCTAAATCACTGGAAAAGTTGTAAATTTGCATACCAAGGAGCTTCGAGCGCATATCATATTTTAAAGTGGAAGCGAACGCGAGAAGATTTTTTAAATATTTAACTTTTTAATTTCAAGAATTTCAACAAGACTATACCGCGCCCCAGCTTCCAGGTCCCATATGCTCTTAAGCTCTTTCAAGATGAAATCATCTTGCCCTAGAAACCCGGATGGAAAGAAATCATTTTCACTTTCAACTTATAAGTACCTATATGGATAAACGCGAAGTCGAGAAGGTAAGGCAATGCTATATGGGAAAGGTACAAAACTCTGATTTTTTTTATGTTTATTGATTAAAAGTTTTGTTAACCTTTTGAATATGCATTTATGAACAACAGCCATATGCACCGGAAATTCGATTTTGCTGATGGCCTATACGACCCCCCAAAAATGCCCCAGTGGACCATATTCACCACCACACCGGAACAAATGCTGCTGATGAATTGTTTGACAGGACAGCACAGTGTATATCTACTGTTTGGCCATCATCGCTAAGCGGTTATTCTCCGTGCAGCACACATCACCCACCCAATCCCCAATCCCCTTCATATTTGATGAAATGTTTAAAAAATAATTTGAAATATTTATAACGACGCACGATGATGACGTGGATGGGGACTATAGTGGACGCAATGGCGATGGTCAGGATGTGGCTGAGCGAGGACACATATTCGCATGTAACCGGGTACAATACCCAAAATATGCACTACTGGTTGTTGGATGGCCAATGGCCACCGCTGATGCAGTGATGCTAGGAACATGCTCATTGTTCGTGCTCTGCAATTATACTGGATTCATTGTTTTTCTTCTTGTTTTTTTTTTTTGTTGTTGATTGTATGAAATAAATTTTCTGCTTAATTAGGTTGTCGGTCACAATGTTGCGGCGCATAGAAGCTAGAAAGATGGCTTTATGATATTGTCCATTTTATTATGGCCTCAGGGAATGCGTCGTATTGTATAGGGTGATTTTTAAGCTGGTTTGGTTTTGGCAACACTGGTTTTGACAGCTGACGTGTGTTTAGTACCTTGTGTCACTGTCAAACAGCTTCAGTTTGGTTTGCAATTTAACCATGGATCGTCTTACAAATGAACAACGCTTGCAAATTATTGAATTTTACTATCAAAATTCGTGCTCGGTTCGAAATGTTCATCGCGCGCTGCTTGTGTTCAGCGATGAGGCTCATTTTTGGTTGAATGGGTACGTAAATAAGCAAAATTGCCGCATTTGGAGTGAAGATCAGCCAGAAGCATTGCAACAGCTACCAATGCATCCCGAAAAAGCCACTGTTTGGTGCGGTTTATGGGCCGGCGGCATTATTGGGCCTATTTCTTCAAAGATGATGCGAATCGCAGCGTTACTGTCAATGGTGAACGCTACCGAGCGATGATAACAAACTTTTATTTGCCCGAAATGGAAGTTCTTGACTTGCATGATATGTGGTTTCAAGAAGACGGTGCCACATGCCACACAGCACGCGAAACAATGGCGCAATTGCGAGGCGAGTTTGGTGAACAGTTAATTTCACGTTTCGGGCCGGTCAATTGGCCGCCTAGATCGTGCGATTTGACACCATTAGATTATTTTTTGTGGGGGTATGTCAAGGCTAATGTCTATACGGACAAGCCTGCTTCGATTGACGCACTGGAAGCCAACATCCATGCATTCATTCGTGAGATACCGGCCGATATGTGTGAAAGAGTATGCCAAAATTGGACTCAGCGGATGGGCTACCTGAGACGCAGCCGCGGTCAACATTTGCATGAAATTATCTTTAAACATTAAATTGCAAGGTTCAAACTATCGATTCAAATAAATATTTCATTCAATTTTTCGAATTTATTGTGTTTTTTTTTTTTTTAAAGTTCTAAGCCTCTTAAAAAATCACCCGTTAGGTATGTCATCAACAGTAGTAGTTAGAAGCGGAATAGTATCATCACCACACCATCATCATCACGTGCGCGAATTAGAAATGACACATAGTTCCTATTTTGTGGACAACAAATTGCATGAAATTTGGGTTCTTGGACGTGTATATCCTCCGGCAGATGGGAATAAACGGGAAAGGGCTTATGCGGAGAGTTTGAACTTTTAATTATGATGGCTATGGAAAACAGGGATTTGACAGTTGCTATAGTGGAAAATCATCATAACCGTTATCGTATTCATAACACAATATACAGACCTTTTTGGCATGGAATGCTTTGAGGTTATATTGAACGAGTATAGATAATTTTATATTGCAACGGGCTGTCGAAATTGTTTTTCGAGAGTGTAATTGAAAAGATTATTGTCATTGACGTCACCTAATGATGGTTTGAATTTGATTTTAAGAGTCTTGAATGCAAATAATTCTACAAAGGCATTGCGAATAATTGAATATGGGTTTAATATGAGAATTAACAAACATTGAGGGTAGCGTATCTACCAACCATCGTCCATACAAAGAATTCGTACCTTTGCAAAACCCCTCCCTTTAAGTGAAAGGCCGCGTGCAAAAAGAGAACGGCTTTTAGACAGATAGAAATAAATACATTTGTGTCTATTTTTTTCTTTTAGAAAAGTTCAAAATCAATTTAGCATTAGGGACATTGAAACTATAGGATTAAGGGTAACAACAAATTTGAAACATCCTGGATCTAAGATTTGATTGTTTCTCGAATTCTAAAATTACTCAACAAAATTTCTAGGCAATTTTCTTTAAACATTGTAACTAGCGTTTTTTTTAACATTTTTCGGGCACCGGGACCTTAGAACCCAACATGTGGGATATTCGTAAAATAATTATATACTATCTGAAAGGTCATTAACTGGTCAAAAAATGTTAGCTAATTTCAGAAACTGATCGGACATAAAAACATTTTTAATCTATAGTTAAAGTTTTTTAGGGTAATCAGCTCTTTTTAGCATCTCATTTGTGGGATATTCGCACAAATCAGGTTATACATTCCATTTGGAAGGTCCTAAGTGACCTCATCAAAGACCATTTACGAATTTTTGTAAATGTATATTTAAACATTTTATTAGCACTTCATTTGTGGGATATTCGAAAACAAATATATTTACCTCTAAGACTTTGAAAATCTTTCAAAATTCATTTACAAAAAGCTTTGGCTGAGCATTTTATTGAAAATAAAGTTGGCCTTTCATGACCATTTAGTCATATTTCAGATGGTATATTTTTTGAATATCCCACAAATGAAGTGTTTACAATTTATAGAACTTGAAAAACTTCAAAAATTCGTTAAAAAAAATTCTATCACTGACCTGAAACTAGTTGACGTTTTTGAGGTCCCTAAGTCCTTTCAGATGGTATAGTTTTTTGCAAATATCCCACAAAAACGAGGTTTTTTAAAATCACTGATGACCTTGAAAAATTTTAAGCATTGATTAACAATTTTGTATGACTGACCAATTTCTGAAACTTTTTACCATTTAGTGAGCTTAATAGCATAATTTGTATGCGAATATCCCACAAATAACACGAATTTTAGATTATTTAAAGACTAAAAATACGGGTATGTAGGTACCTGTTATCAATTTTTTTATATTAAGTCATAGTCCACAATGGACTTAAGCGCCATCTTAGTACTGTGTTATGTAAAATCTATGTTAAACCAGAGTTGAATAACCCTGAACTTTAACTTAATCACAAGCTTAACCATAAAGAGGATCAACTTTGACTTCATGATTGAAGATTTCATTTGGTAATAAAATCCTAAACACAAAATTAAATTAAATTAAATAAACTTCTTCTCTTTAACGACTTGACTAATTTATTTTAATTTTTTTAAGCAGATTCCTATACTGCCGTCCCCAGAAAAACTAAGTTTCAAGCAATTTGTTTATGCAAAAAAGTCGCAAATCCATTTTTCTCAGTTATCGCCAAGAATTTCTAAAACTTTAGCTTATCCCTTATGAATATTGAATATCAGTCAACTTGTGGCACGATTTTTCTACTTTGCAATAATTCATCTCTGTAACCATTTTAGCATTTTTGTGTGGGACTCGTTAGAACTTTGACTTTTCCTTATCAAAACTTCACAAAAGCCTATTTACTTTAATTTCCCTACCACACCAGCATAAAACTAATGAGAAATAACTTTTACTGTTGTGGAATTCATAGAAGACTTAAAACATAATTTCATCAAAGCAGGTATATACCTCCTTTCTTAATAACTCATTCTGCTAAAAAAAAAAAAAACAATAATCTCATGATTCTGAATAAATTTTCACATCGATAAAAATGAAAAACAGTATAAATTTATTCCATAAAGCTACCGCACTCTGATAGTCGTCGTTGTTCGTTAAGATTGTATATATACATAGATTTTCTGGGGATAAAAAAAACATACAACCAAAAATCCCCCAGATTGAAATGGGGATTTCTGAAAATGACATCACCACACTTCATATTTGAGTTTTCAACACGATTGATATAATAACAATAGATGGGTAGGTATAGGTACGTATACCTTTCGCTACATATATACATTGATTGTTTATTCTGACCAAAAATAAAATTCACGACGTGAGCGATCTAGTTGTTTGTTGCCTAAAAAAATTCAAATAACGGAATATGTATAAGGTATTGGTTTATAATAATATAATGACATACTTTAGACAAGACGAGGGAAAAATATGTCATTAATGCTGTGAAAAAGGTCAAAACTAAAAAGTTATAAACAAGATGAATACATTTTTAGTTTTTTTTTTTATAAAAAAATAGAAACATTTTAGTTAAATTTAGTAGATATGTATTGTAACATTTGAACAGATTTGGTTGGACAGTATAAAAAAAAATGACTGGAAAAATAAAGGGGAAATATTTTGTACAGAAAACTCAAGACCATATTTGAATTTTAAGTCAAAAATCTAAAATACAATTTTTTTACGAAACCTTTAAAGGCTTTCCTCAAATAATTTCACTTTAAAATAAGTGGATTTCATAAATGTTTTGAAAACAACATTTCACGGCTTTCAATAAATTTTGCCAGACAAAAATTAAGGAAAGTGCATTAAATTAAGCATTTTTCAAGCTTTTCTGATAAAATATTGAATTAGGAAACAGTTATTTAAATAAACAAAAATGTTTGAAAATAATACCATCAAAATTTGAGCTAATTTGGCAACTCGAGATTTAAATTTAAATTGTGTTTTTTTTTTTCAATAATTGAAGCTTAAATAAGATGTAGGTTTACCATATTGTAATGGTCAAAAACTTGAATATTTAAATATCAAAAAATTCATTTGAACTACAAATTTCGGGTTGGTGAAACAAATAAGCTTTAAAAAGCTAAATAATTGCTGGAACGAAGCATCCATAATTTAACTAAAGGGTTTTCCAATAAGAGGTGTTATTTTGAATAGCCCGCTATTTCGGTAGCTGTCACTTTTGAAGCTGTCATTTTTTGACATTTGACAAGTAGAAACTACGCCATTAATAAAAATGGAACAATACACGCTTCAACAACGCATTGAAATTATTAAAATTCACTATAAAAATGGTGAAAATTTGGCAGAGACGGTTCGTAAAACTAAAACATTTTTGGTTCGTCGTGAAGCACCTTGTCGGACCGCAATATAGAAATTGGTGGACAAATTCGAGCTGTTGGGACAAGTTAGTGATGTGAAGAATAAAACCCGTGCACGTCGCTCAAGAACAACTGAGAATATTGCTGTTGTAGCCCAAAGTGTTGAAGAAAACCCAGGTTTGTCCATTCCTCGTCGTTCTTTGGAATTAGGCATTCCACAAACGTCATTACACCGTATTTTGCATAAAGACTTGGGTCTTAAGGCTTATAAAGTTCAGTTAACACAAGAACTCAAGCCGGCTGATCATCAACAACGTCGTGTCTTTGCTGTTTGGGTCCTTGAAATGCATGAAAATTATCCGGAATTTCATGGAAAAATCATCTTTGCTGATGAGGCCCATTTCCACCTCGGAGGCTACGTCAACAAGCAAAACTGTCGCATCTGGGGCTCGGAAAACCCAAGAGTTATTGTTGAAAAGCCTCTCCATCCTCAACGCGTGACTGTTTGGTGCGGTTTATGGTCCGGCGGGGTCATTGGACCTTACTTTTTCGAAAATGAGGCTGGAGCAACAGTTACGGTCAATGGATTGCGCTATTGAGAGATGATTAATGATTTTTTATGGCCGGAATTGGATGCTATTGTTCTGGACAACGTTTACTTTCAACAAGACGGCGCTACGTGCCACACAAGCAATGAAACCATCGATCTTTTACGGGAAAAGTTTCCGGACCGTGTTATCTCTCGAAGAGGTGATCACAATTGGCCACCGAGATCTTGTGATTTAACACCTTGCGACTTCTTCCTTTGGGGCCACGTGAAAGATAAGGTCTACGCCAACAGCCCAGCGTCGATTCAAGACCTCAAAGACGGAATTCGTGAGGCTATCGAGGACATAGGGCAGCCACTTTGCGATTTGGTTATGGAAAATTTCATGAAAACGATATGGTCCTGTAAGCGTGGTCGTGGCGGCCATTTGGCTGATGTTGTGTTCCATTATTAACGGAATACCTTCCTCTTTATAATGAAATAAACATCCGATCATTTATCCCAAAAAATGCCATTTTCTTTGAATATCAAAATAACACCTCTTACTGGAAAACCCTTTATTTGCCTGATCGGAGGTAGAAGCCGATCGTTATTCACCAAACTATTTTCTCTCAAGCACTACAAAACTACTGATTTATACGAAAAACAAAATTAAGGGAATAAAAATATTAAATCCAAAATTGCAAATAACAAATATCGTCGTAACTTTTGCTTTTTACAAATCCTTGATTCTTTGTTATTGAATTTTTAAATCGAAGCAAGAGTTAG
The DNA here is from genome assembly GCA_932273885.2 of Leucozona laternaria. Classification (NCBI taxonomy): domain Eukaryota; kingdom Metazoa; phylum Arthropoda; class Insecta; order Diptera; family Syrphidae; genus Leucozona; species Leucozona laternaria. The sequence goes on from OW026368.1 coordinate 11,349,271, forward strand.
TTTTTATTTGTTTTAAATTGTCCTTGACAGTAATCAATGTGAAAAAGGTTTGGTTGCTTACTTTTTTGCACAATAACTGTTACTGTTTTAGGTGTGTTCAGCTCGTGTTTATTAATAAAACAGGCTTTGTCCTATACTAGTAAAAAATTGTTTAATACTAAGAACATTTTATGAAAGAGCTTTAAATTTAGTAAATTGTTAACTAGTATCATGCTAACACCTTAACATATCAGGCTGTTTAAAATTTTGCGACAATAACCTTAGCTAAGCCTTTAACTTAAATTTTGTCCCTGAGGAAAACTGAGTTACCGACCGCTGCGAATAATTACTTTGCTATCTATAGAAGGGTGTCTTTTTTAGAGGTATAGAACTTTAAGTTGGCAACACTATTTAAACTGGCGGCCATTTTGTCAGCTGTCAAGTGTTTTTTTTTTTTAGTTTGGTTTGGCATTTTGAAGGCTGAACAACGCTTTCAAATTGTGCCCAAATGAGCCCAAAACAAGATTGCCGTTGATCCCAATTTTCATAAGCGAATTTTGTTTAGCGATGAAGCTCACTTTTGGTTGAATGGATACGTCAATAAACAAAACTGCCATATTTCTAGTGATGATAATCCTCAAGTATATGTTGAGACACCGTTACATCCACAAATACTGACTGTTTGATGTACTTTATGGTTTGGTGGAATAATTATGGTCCGTACTTCTTTAAAAACGATATTGGCCATAACGTTCCAGTCAATGGTGACCGCTATAAAGCCATAATTACTGACTTTTTCGTTCATCAATTGAACAATCATGATGTGCAGGAGCTGTGGTTTCAACAAGACGGTGTAACATGTCACACAGCTTGTGTCACAATTGATGATTTATTGAAGGAAACGTTTGGTAACCGCATAGTTTCACGTTACGGACCCGTGAATTGGCCTCCAAGATCATGCAATGTAACGCCACTTGACTATTTTCTGTGGGGATATGTGAAGTCGCTAGTCTATGCCGATAAACCCGAAACGATTGATCACTTGGAGGATAACATTTGCAGCGTTATTGCCGATATATGGCCAGAAATGTTGGAAAAAGATTAGACTAACTCCGAGCCAGAATTCATGTTTAAATTATAATGCCAGAAGATTATCTTTCGAATAAATCAAATTTCGTGCCAATTTAAAAAAAAATCATCTTTGTTTTATTCCATTTCAAAGTTCTATACCTCTAAAAAAAAACACCCTTTACTATCTAAGAATAAGGTAAAATATTTTTCAGTTTTTTTTTTATTACAAAATGGCCAAGGTTGCATTTACTGAGCGGAATAATTAGCTGTATGCTATAATAATGCTATAATTTGCAATGTTTTTAGTCAAAGACAAAGTGTCATTTCTTTTAAGAACTCACTTTAATTTCACTATTGTGCTGCAAGTTCATTTATCAAGTTCAGTGGATATAAGATCTAAGGAGCCTGGCTCCCGAAAATCACACTATACAGAATTTATGTTTGGAAAAAACTTCATAAAATGTTTGTATTCGTAATTGGAAAAGAAAGCAGAATTAAATTTGTAAAATAAGATAGCAATTTTGTTAATTTCATTAAGACAGGTGTGGAGAAATGTCAAAAAACCTAAATTGAAATTAGTCTAGAAAGTGAATATACTCTGCGCTAATTTTTAAATCAATTTTGTAAAAAAAAGCGAGGAAATGTTTTTATTTTCAAACTTCCACTTTTGGATTAAAATGTCCATTTAATTTTATCAGAGGTTAAATTTTGACGTTTTCAAGTACATATTCATCTCATTACTGTCAAAAATTAATCTTGATGGACACACCACACACGCCCTAAAACGTGAAAGTAGAATGTCGCTCAAATCGACAAACAACTAAAGAAACGAACAAAACCAATAATTGAAAAAAAAAAAAAGAAATTTAAAACGAACAGAATTTTTGAACTGTCTGAATGAATGTCAAAAACATCTTTACGTCAGTTGTATCTCTTTTCTCTTTGCAATTTATGCATACTCTACATCTAGTACATATTTTTTTTTTTGATTTGAAAAATTCTGGACAAATTGTGGATGTAAAAAAAAATAATTTATATTTATTTGTATTGAAGAGCATTAAAATTGGCAGTAGTAGTGATTGAGAGTAGTGTTTCGCAATCTAACTAAAAACTATTTTCAGCTGCTAACAATGCCAATGCTTAAATGCGTCGGTACTTCCTTTAAAGAAAGGAATATACGAATGGGATCTTTTCCAATTGCAATAATTATAACTGTTCTTATACTATTTTATTTTATTAATATTTTAAACAACTGATCATACCTAAAATTGTTTTCTCCTAAAAGAAGTAATATGTTTGTTTTGTGTTTGTCCTAGTTTATCCTAATTTCTCCGGAAAAGTCAGGAAATTTAAATCTCTATAACTTCTTTTATTATTATATTAAACACATCTGGCCCTACTTAAATTTCAATTATTTAACATTTAAGAAGACCGATCGGAAAGTGTATTGCTGGATGGAAAATCTCAGCAAAAGACCCAATTGCAAAGACTGTCTTCAAGAAGCTTACACCCATTTCTGCTACAAAATACTAGACTCAAAACTGTAGAACAAACGGCTATTGAGAATTTAAAATCCCTGAAAATAAATAAGTTAGCCATGTAGAGTCTTTTATATTTGGGATAAACTCAATTTTGCCAACATAGAGAGGAGTCCTTCAAACCATTTCTTATTGAAAATCGTAGCCGATTATTCTCTGAAATTTGTAAAATGTTGCCTTATTTTGTAGGTCCAAAAGCCAACCTGAATAAAATTCAACACAAAACTGAAACGCACCTCTCTGGGTCAGTAGGAAAAATGGAGAAAATGCAAAACTATTACATATATCATTACCTTTTGATGACCCACTTCACCAAAAACCCCGAAATCCAATTAAAAAAAAAAGAAAACAAACACGCCTTACAGCCCCTGACATCGAAATCAGCGCAGCTCCTTAGCGGAAAAACCTACTTAAACCACGCATGTAACTCAATCAAAAGTCAACATACCAACAAATCCACTCATAACAAGGATAATTCAATATTTATCCTTTATCCATCACTCAGAAAGAGTCTTCGTTTTTTTTTTTCCATTGAAAACAAATAATTTCCCCACTCATAATATACTTACATGTAATTAATAAACGATGAAACGGAACAAAAATCCTTTTCACAGACAGATTATCTCCTCTTCGACGTCGTTTGTATTTCTTTTCAAGTTGATTATAATTTACAAAATTGTAATCCTTCCGCACCGACAGTTCCGACAGGAAAAAAGGAGTATTTTTGATAGCTGGTGTCCTGGTTTTTCCTTTTTTTTGTTGTTGTTGTATTCTATTATATGCTCCTCTATGCCCCTCAGCCTACTGCAGCGGAAATGGTTGCAGAGATCCTTCGTGTACTTATTATTGCTGCCATCCATACACGAGCATTTGAATGCATCTGGAATTTGTATTTCCTCTTCCTTCTAGTTTTTTTTTGTTTTATAAGTTTTATATCTAGATACTTTCTGTGACTGTGACTGTAACTGTAACTGTGACTGTGTATATCTAAATTGCAATAGTGTTTTTTTGTTTTCTGTTTTGTGGGTATTTTTGTGTTACAAATACATTAATCCTAGTTTTTTTTTTTGTCGAAATGAGGTGCTTTTAGGGTCGTGAGCAGGATTAATCCGTTTTTATATCCTATTTTTCTTTTTGCTCCTAACTGAAAGGCATTTACTATAATGACGATGTAGTTTTTTTTTTTTTTCTATTTTGTCGTTTTGACTTTTTGCTTTATTATTTTACACACGCGAGAGATATTTTTTTTTATTATTATTTTCTTTATTAATTAGAAACAAAAAAAAATATAAGTATTCCTTTTGCAATGATTTTTTGTATTTAAATTAGAAAAAAATCCTCTTAAAGTATATTTTTGTATTTATTTTTAAATTTAAATTTAAAGCGTATCCCAGCGAAATAACAACTATTGGCGTATTATTATTTTGTTTTCTTTAACTTTACGATTGAAGCACTACGCGGTTTACTTTCAGCTATAGGTTATTTTTTGTTGATTTTCTTTTTGTTATAAATTTATTTCTAATTATAAATTAATTTTAAGATTTATTTACTTGTACAATTTTTACACTATTTACAGTAAGAACATTTTCTTTTTAATATTTATATATAATTTCTTTATTTTCATTCGCTATCAGACACGAAAATGCGAATACTATCGACGACTAGAGCGAAGAAAATGGGAAATTCGTTTTACTGTTATGACGAATTTTCCTCCGGAACGAACAAAATACATATATAGACGAGCGAGGAGTGTGTATGGAAATATATGTATAGGTATGTAGGTAAACGGGCGACGACGCGACGCTACGGACGAACAACGGAATGGCAAAGTAAAAAAAAAAACAAATGTGTAGATATATATGTGCATATACGCTAAAAACAACGGTAGAAAAAATTTTACATGCGGCGTTAGCGGATTCGTCACGGCGGAAGAAAAAACGGTCAATTTGCTTTTATTTAATTTTTTTTTTTTAATTTCACTTAAAATAGTACTAGTGATGGTAGTGGTGTGGAAAAAGTAGTAGAAAGTATTGAAAATCTAGTACGAAAGTAATTTTAGGTTAAATTTAGTTTTTTATTGAAAAAGTACGAAAATTGACTTTATAAACAAAACAAAATGACAACATCAACGAGGAGAGACGTTCGCGGAGTATAGAGCGTAAGAGATAGGGTTGTTTTGAAATTTCTTTTATTTATTTTTTTTTTTTCTATTTTCTTCCTTTTCGGTTTTTTTTTCGCAGTGAAAATCCCGTTACACGTCCATTTTTGCCGAAGACTTCACATCAACTAAAAAAGTTCATTTGTGTGGAAATGTGCAGAAGTTCGAAGAATTGCCAAAATGGAAGAGTGGAGAAATTACTTAATAGTTTTTTCGTGGGAATTTTCCAAAAGAGAGAAAACAGTCATCAGAAGAAGAAAATGAAAATGATAATGAATTCGAAAAATGAGAGAGAGAGGAATTTCCATCAAAATTTATCAACAATTTCCATATTTTCCGGCTTTTCTATCGCAAATGGTATGTGTCTGTCGGCAGCAGTGTTATAGAGTGGATGTAATGGGTGATTTTTTAAGAGGTTTATAACTTTTTTTAAAAAAAAAACACAAAAAATTCGAAAAAATTAATGAAATATTTATTTGAATCGATAGTTTGAACCTTGCAATTTAATGTTTAAAGATAATTTCATGCAAATGTTGACCGCGGCTGCGTCTCAGGTAGCCCATCCGCTGAGTCCAATTTTGGCATACTCTTTCACACATATCGGCCGGTATCTCACGAATGAATGCATGGATGTTGGCTTCCAGTGCGTCAATCGAAGCGGGCTTGTCCCTATAGACATTAGCCTTGACATACTCCCTCAAAAAATAATCTAATGGTGTCAAATCGCACGATCTAGGCGGCCAATTGACCGGCCCGAAACGTGAAATTAACTTTTCACCAAACTCGCCTCGCAATTGCGCCATTGTTTCGCGTGCTGTGTGGCATGTGGCACCGTCTTGTTGAAACCACATATCATGCAAGTCAAGAACTTCCATTTCGGGCAAAAAAAAGTTTGTTATCATCGCTCGGTAGCGTTCACCATTGACAGTAACGCTGCGATTCGCATCATCTTTGAAGAAATAGGCCCAATAATGCCGCCGGCCCATAAACCGCACCAAACAGTGGCTTTTTCGGGATGCATTGGTAGCTGTTGCAATGCTTCTGGCTGATCTTCACTCCAAATGCGGCAATTTTGCTTATTTACGTACCCATTCAACCAAAAATGAGCCTCATCGCTGAACACAAGCAGCGCGCGATGAACATTTCGAACCGAGCACGAATTTTGATAGTAAAATTCAATAATTTGCAAGCGTTGTTCATTTGTAAGACGATCCATGGTTAAATTGCAAACCAAATTGAAGCTGTTTGACAGTGACACAAGGTACTAAACACACGTCAGCTGTCAAAACCAGTGTTGCCAAAACCAAACCAGCTAAAAAATCACCCGTTAGTATCATGACAATATCCATATACATATGCAGGTACGGTCGATTTTGTTTACACGCAATCACGATACAAGCCCTCCTTGTTGAAGCAAAATGCAAAACAAGGGAGAGTGAGTGCGGAAAAGTGTAGGGTTTTTTGTGTTCAGTTTATTTTTGGCAGGAAAAACGGAGAATTGTAATTCACTTTCTCAGAGAATTTTATTATAGCCAGACTGTCAGGCAGTGTGAAGTTTTCTTTGGTGGGGAGGAGTAATGAGTGTTTATTTTTGCTTGGTAGAGAGCTTTTACCTTCTGCTTGATGTTGGTTGTGAGTGGAGACTTTACAGTCGGTCAATATAAATCGATTCATGCATAAAATAAAATAAAATAAAATAAAATAAAATAAAATAAAATAAAATAAAATAAAATAAAATAAAATAAAATAAAATAAAATAAAATAAAATAAAATAAAATAAAATAAAATAAAATAAAATAAAATAAGATAAAAAATGTTAAATACAATAAAATAAAATAAGATACAAAATGTTAAATAAAATGAAATAAAAAAAAATAAAATAAACTAAAATAGAATTAAACAAAATAAAATAAAAAACATATATCTAATAAATAAAAAAAAATAAAAAACAATTTTAATTTTATTTTATCAAAATGGTCTTGGACTTACTAATCTAGGAAGGTGTGAAAACGAATTTTGGTTCATATAATTAACCCCAGTCGATTTGTTTGAGTTTTCACCGTACTATTCCTCAATTAAACCGCGAACAAGAACTGCAATACTTATATTTCTTTCATCAGCTTTATAACAGCTTTGATTCATTTGTTTATTTGTTGATTAGACTACTAGAGAAAGGAAAATCGTGTGGCATGTCTCTTGGCCCTTGGGGTGAAAAAGGTCATATCATAATTTAAATTTTAACAATATCCATCAGATTCCTGATCACTGACTTGGACTCTGCCTTAGATGTTACCCAGGACAACTTATTGTGAGGAAAGAAAGAAAGACTAAAGGGTCATTAATTTTTCGGTTTCGAAAGCAAAATAAAACATACACAACTACACATTTTTGATGAAAATTTTATTTCATTATAAAGTTTGGTTTTTGCCATTAACTGTGAAAAATAATATAATTTAAATGCGATTCTTTTGATGTAGGTAATTTTTAAGCACTCTTCGCACATTTCGGGCAGTATCTCGCCCATAACTTGAGTAATGTGGGGTTTTAAGGCGTCTAGAGTTCGGGTATTATTCGCGTAATCGTGATCTTTTGCGTAGCTTCACAGAAAAAAATCTAACGATCTCCAATTGAAATCGCCAAAACCTGAAATTACGCGACCAGGAAACCTATCACACAATAAAGCCATAATTGGTCGTATTGTGTGGCTTGTTGCCCCGTCTTGTTGGAACCGCATACTGTCCAAGTCATGATTTTCAATCGTATATCAAAAAAAATCTATTATCATTCGACCTATTGCTGCGAACGCCGGTAAATCGATAAATTCGGATCATCAGTAACACTTGCATTTGCAGCAGCAATATTTTCGACTTAACTCGCATTACGATGATGTACAGGCCCTACGACATCAGTAACGTTTTCACTCTCTTCAAATTTCTTCATAATTTTACCGCTTGCTTACGTAGTCGGTTGATTATGACGACCATAATCATCACGTAATGCGTGAAAAGTGGCTACCTTTGAATCACCTGTTTTGTAGTAAGTTTTAATAATTTTGACACCTTGTTCGATTGGTAAGCGAACCACTATCGTAAATGGCAAACATTCAACTAATATTATGACACTTTAAATGACAGCTGAGTTTGACAGGTGTCAAATGCCAGCGCTGCCAACTTGAAACCATGAAATGAATGACTCTGTACTTTGATCCCATATGTAGCTCGAAAATAAGACTTAAATTAAGTCTTGATTCTTAAAAATCTGTTACTAATTATTATTTTTTGAAGTTTAATACATGGAGTTACAAATTTTCGTATATTGCTGTTAATATCAGAATAGCAATTATGTATGTAAGGAATATAATCGATTTGAATTCCTATAAATCCAGCATCTACTCATATATTATTAAATTATTTCTTTATTACTGGCTTTCTATTTTCTAGTTCAAATAACAAACTCATCAAAGTGTGAAATCAAATAAAACGGTCTGAGCTGAAAGGCACTTAAGTAATCCTCTGTAGATTGGTTTTGCTATGGGTTGCCAACGTTATAATGTTTTTTTTTTTTTATTTACTTACCTAATCCATTTAGTCATTCGTCCTCGTATACCTATAGGTAGTCCCATTAAACTAATCTCACAAAAAACCCAAATCAATAATCCCACAAAAAAATACTAAATTTACCGACAAAAAAAAAACGTACTAAAAATACATCATCGTCAAATAATCATTGTTTAACCTTTAGTTGTTGATAAATCCTGAACAACAGGACAACAGTTTTTTTCATTGAAACATAAAAATTGAACATTGTAAAATGATGGTACCACTACCACTTCCGTCGTCGTTGCCATACTGTACCACGTGCTGCTGCTGCTGCTGCTGCTGCTTTTCGTATCCTTTCGTTGGTTGTAACAATTTTTTTTCGACAACAATCTGTTGTTGTTTTTTTTTATTGTTTGTTTTTCCATTTTGGGCGGATAATTTTTTGGCATCCGTTTCCGTCGAAAAATTGAAGAGCAAAAAGAACACAAGATTAGATAAAAATGAATTCCACGAAAAGTGTCATAACGTAAACACATTGACATGCATATATGTATGCATGTATATAAAATAAACCAAAAAAAAACTTTTTGTTGTTTTTTGCATTGAAAACAAACAAGGATGTGTTATGAACAGGAAAAGCGAGTCGTCGTCGTGTGTGTGTTGTTGTGATGGTGATGATGGTGAAATTAATGTCACCGGGTCACAAAGCACTTAGTTCAGTGAACCTCCATGAATGGGATGACCTTTAATGCGGATGTTTTTATGTTTTTTTACGAACGTTTCTGGAGTAAAAATATGAAAGACACTGCATGGCATTTATTTTAATGTGATTTTAAATTAGAAACTGTAATAATGAGAGTTTTGGAATAATTTGAGAGTGGTTGGATATATTCCCACCATAAGTAGTTCCTTAGCATTTGACCTATCTAAACCGAAAGCTAGAGCTTGTAGGTTGGGTCAAGACAACAAAAAATTTTATGGGACGGGAGGTCTATTCCCATACATTTAGCAGGGATGGGCAATTTTCTAAAAAAAAATTACTTAAAACAGAAAAAAAAATTATAAAAAAAAACAAAGGTAACACTAACAATGCCATGCGTTAACTTTTTGTAAAGCCAAAAATCTCTTCTTTTATTTTCATTTTTAGAAAAAAAAAAATTGAGAAAAATTAATTTTCAAACTAAGAACTTTGAAAAAAATGTCAAACAATTGTTTTCCAAAATTTTACGTAATTAATTTTTAATTTTATATTCAGAATGCAATGCTTTTATAAATTTTTTTGTGAAAAACAGAAAACCGGATGGTTAAATGTCTCGTAATTTTTGAGAAAAATGCAAATAACTAAATCTACTTTATTACCTATGCAGTGGAAATAGGATTTTAAGTGCAACTTAAGTTAAATTAAGAGAATTCTATTTATTATTTAGTTATTTTCAATTTTCTGAAGAATTACAAGAGATTTAAGCATCTGGTTATTGATGTTTGACTAAAAATTAATAAAAACATTGAATTTTAAAAATAAAACATTTGTTTGAACAATTTAAAAAAAAAAATTGTTCTCAAAGTTTTGAGTTTGAAAATTTAATTTTCAAAATTCTCCGCTAAAACAACACTATTTAAAAATAAAATAATAGAAGCAATTTCTGGTTTAACAATAAATACTTCTTGAATTGGCTTTTCTTGAATCGGTGTTTGTTTTTTTCTTTAATACTTCTTTAATCCTTCTAAAAATGATTTTTTTTAAAGAATTAAATAGGCATTTTTGAAATTCTTTAATACTTCTTTAAGTCTTCTTAAAATAGTATTATTAATTAACCACTTGAAACGATTAGTAGCCGGTGGAGTAATGATTGGTGCGTATGCCTGTCATGCTGGAGGTCTGGGTTCGACTCCCAGGTTTGTTTTTTAAAAAAAACATAAATTTTTTTTGGAAAAAAATATTATTTGAAAAATGTGTTACTGAATTTTTTAAAATATGTTTTTAGGCGTGCGAAGGAACTTGAGTTCGAATCCTGGTGGAAGCACAGGTAAATAAAAAAAATTTACTTTAACTACAGTGTAAAATAATAATATTATTACAGGAGAAGGCAAAAATAGTTGAAAATATAAAATAAAAGTACAAAAATGAAAGACCAAACAAATACATAAAAAAAAACAAAGAATTAAATAAATTTAATTTTTTTCCATAAAAAATGGTATACCTCTTAAAGAAGGAGTAAAGAAGTATTTAAGAAGGCTTTTTGAGGGGAAAGAAAATTTAATACCTTTTGAAGAAGGTGTAAGGAAGTATTTAAGACAAATGTAGTTCCGAATTAAGAAGATTTTTAGAATCAATTTAGCGTCTTAATTGCTTCGACCACCCACTTGCGCCTTTGAACTACTTAATACGAATTTAAATCCGTTTTAAAGAAGAATGCAGGCACCACTTTAGAATTCTTAAATCCTTCTATAAGTAATTCTGTACTACTTGTGGGATGGAGCCAACGCTTTAGCTTTTTGTCACCACTTATGCGAATAACTTTTTATAACTACACTTATATTAAGATTTTAACTCCTATAGACTTTAACTCCTGTAGATTGAATATGAATCGTTTGATTGATTGAAAATTTTTAAATTGCTTATAAAGGGCAATCAAACCAACTCCGTAGAATAATTATGTCGCCCTTATTTTCCAAGTAAAAATACCTCCACATTCTAAATTTTCTAAAGGTATGAATCATATAACACCAACAACACAAAGATTTAAATTATGTAATCAAATACCATAACTCAAAACTTGTTCTGTTGTTTTGCAGCCGATAAGGAGCCTATAGTTTTTCTTTTAAAGACCAAAATCCAGACTTTACCGTTATTTATTACATCAAAATTTATAACAAATATTTTTATGTTAATTCAATGAACATACATACATACATGTTTCTAAAATATTCCGTGACTTAATTTAAATTTAGGAAATCCGAATTGAATTCATTTTCACTATGAGCGGTTTAATATCATACTTAAACACCTTATTAACGACATTATGTCGTTTTATCATAACCTTTCATAAAAATAAAAAATTAAATACAAACACAAAAAGAAAAAAAAAAAAAAAAATGCAAATGTTATATGCGGCTGACAACAACTATCCATTAATTTTCCCACAACGAGTACAACTTTTATATTAATGACTTTTTTCTACTCCCCCCCCCCCCCCAAAATATCATTCGACGTTGATGATGTCGGACTTGGAACCTAACGATAATTATATTTACCCGCCATTTTACAAGCAATAGTGTGGTTTTTGTGGTGAACCTTGGGCCTTTAGGTAGGTACTCCTTCTATCCCTTGGACACAACAAAAAAAATAGAATATATACTTAATTGCAACGCCATTGAAACGTAACAGGTATATCCGGCAAGAAAAGGAAAACATCAAAACTCAAAGTGCTTCTTTTTTAAGTTTTATTTCTACATAGTTTGTTTTTTTTTTTTTTTTGTTAAAGTCCGTTTTTATTTTTTTGAGGTGTGTATCCCCATTTGGATGGAAATTAATTAACCTTTTACAGTTGGTGTGTAACAAAACCGACACCGACCAACCATCATCCACAGGCCATCAAGAGTTACATTGTCGTCCTTCCATGTTTGTGTCCAAAGACCTACTTCGTTCAATTTCATTTTGCTGAATTAAAACGAGGGTAAAAAAAAAATCCCTACTGTTGGTGTCATGGCAAAGGATATATTGTTTGATGGAATTATGTCACATTTTTATTGAAATGAAAATTAAAAATTTCTTTTATTTTTTTATTATTATTTTGTGATGTTGGTTACTGTGCCAAAAGGAATTTTAGTTCTAAACGAAAAGTGGGTCTGTAAACTTCTTCTTCTGTATGACATTGGTTCTAGGTCAGAAGGGCTCTTTTGTTCAAATCAACTGCAGTAAAGAGAATAGGGAGGAGAGAGAGTAGAGATCTTGTTCATCAACGGTGAGAATATTTTTCAATTAGCGTTAGCTACTCCTTTAACATTGTTAGAGTTTATACATAGAATGGACTCTCCCGGGGGCGAGGAGGAGCAGGAGAAGGAGTAAAAATATAATACAATTAATTATCGTTTGTAGGAGAATGAAAAAAATGAGAGCAAACTGCCAGAGGTGAATTCAGACGAATATTATATATGAAAGGATTTACAAGACTAAACTTTTTGCCAGACAGGACTTATAGAGTAAATCCTTAGAATAATACTTTTGTGAAAGCAAATTACGCATAGCCGAATGGAATAGTTGTAAGAAACCTTTTGTATGATTTCATATCCCTGAGCCCAGTTATTATAAACACGTACATGTACATTAATGTTTAAAAAAAAAAGTAAATTGTTTTGGTGTCTATGTCTAGGCAAAAACTTTTGTTTTGAATCTATTTTTGAATTAATGAGTCAGTTTTTATTTTTATGACAGATAAGCAGACATATGATTTATATCATCATATGGTTACAAAGGAATTCATAAACAGAGTGATTTGCAAAAGACGCGATTTGAAATATGTAGGTGTATAGGTGTGCTCAAGAGAAATTTTTTAATTTTATCCCGGGGTAAGATGTTGTGTAAAAAATTGACATTAAATAAAAAAACATAACCACCACGCTTACATCGAAACAATGCTTTTAGGTCCAGTTTTTGAGTGCCAGATCATAGTTAAACCCAAAGCTAACTCATAAATTTTGGTGAGTTAACTCAGGATTAACTAAACAGATGGTTTTATGTTTTATCAACTGAGCTTGTTAAGTCAGCACGCATTCTCCACCGAAAACTAGTTCCTCAGTTCACTGTGGATTAATTTACTTCTAGATTTAAGTTAATCCGTGTTTAACTAACCACTGAAAACTTGGCCTTACTTACTTACTTTTGAACTAGCAGGGTCAGGAAAACGTTGTACCGCCCTGTACCGCCCTACTACATTTACAAATAATGCCACAATATTTCTTAGGACTAAAAACCAGATACCTAACCTCCCAATTAACATTTCAGCTTCGTTAAACTCTAACTCAATAGTCTTTCTTATTTCATTAAGACTTTTGTAAAGTGTCGATAAGAATAAAAAGGAAATTATTATAGAAGCTTATTTAAACTTTTATAAACTTCTATAATGATTTCGATAAAGCTTCTTGCAAGTACCATACGCAGATCTTTTAAAAGTTCCAGCTTCGGAAATGTTTCTATAAAATTTTAACACATGTATTATAAAGTTTTGAACTTTCCGGTAGGGTTTTTATGATACCTACCAGAAGCCGATAATAGAAGTCTTACAGAGGTGGAAGAAAATAGGAAAAAAAAAAAAGTTTTTATTTTCAATTTCTTTGCATTTATTCCGAATTTTTGATCTGAAATCATGTATAACATTCGATTATTTGTTCATTAATATATTGGGAATTACTTTTTCTTGCTTTTTCTAGGGATAAAACTCAGAACTCCTGTGTAATAGTCTACTACTACTCTACCCACTCGGCCATCTAATAGATTATTTGGAACATGCAAAAACTTAATCAGCCTTTTCATTTTATAGAACTTCAAAATGATTCCTTACACAAACCCAAGCTTCTATAAAAAAAAATCAAGACTTTTTGCAAAATGTGGGATAGAGAAAAAAATATGCGCTAGACATGAATATATGCGAAAAATGGTACGAACATTTTGTTTGATCTTGCCACATTCGATCGATTTGACAGAACGAACACAATTTTTTTTGCACAAACAGGCGAAAGTTTCGTTGTAGTTCGGAATTATTCGCTTTGGTTTGGAAGATTTTCAACCAAGTAGGCGAGGGGCGAATGTGGTGGGCGGGGTAGACAAAATTGCTAAGGTTAAAAATTTCTTCAGTCATTTAAAACCAATGTGCATCGGTATCTCCTTTTCAATCCACTCCAATCTACCTAATCGCTCGTGCTGTTTATATCATATTAAGGGTAGTCACAACCCCTTTAGTGCGTGCTAAATATATAAAAAAATTGCGGAGATAGCGCTAATTGTTCTTTATGCTTTTCCTTATTGTTCGAGTCTGTTTTACTTTCATTCGTCGTCGTTCGTCTACTCAGACAACTTACTAAATTTGACATAATCGCATAATTTTCGCTCGCTTTTGTCTGTCTCGTCAAAAACTTGTTTCCTGTATTATTGTTTTGTGTTGTCTATTGGTTTTTTAAATGAAATAAAAAACATTGGAAATAATGAAGTTAATTTCAATTTTTTCCAACATTAAATATTCTCTAATAGGTCTGCACTTTTGAAAAAAAAAAAAAAAAAAAAAACGATTTTGGCTGCCAGATTTGGTATCGTATCAGTAAATTAACTATATACAAGGTACCAAATTAGTCCTCCAACATCCTGCGTCCACTGGGTATCCAAGAAGCCCAATATCACCTCAACCATCAACAATCTTATCAAAGTCGCTGCACTATATCACAAAAGACAATTGTTAGTTTTTTTTAAAAAGCTTCTTTAAAACGACTTTTACAAGTTTGAGCCTCTTTAGTACAAAATCTGGCAAGCCATAGCCAATTGTTCGATTAAACTTGTAAAAAGTTGTTACAGAAGCCTTTTAAAGACTAAATGCCAGCAATTTGTATAAGATAACTTATACAATCCTTATACAACAACAGCTTCATTTAGTTTCTCTAACTTCATTTAAAGAAGTCTAACCGAAAAACAGGTACTAGTCTCGATTGAGTTTCATTATCTAGCTTACAAACAATTTAAAAGAAGCAGTTATTGAAATCATGACTTCTATAAGAATTTTTTTTTTTAAGAAAGCTCTATAGAAGCCTTATACATTCTATGACTTGTAGCATATCAATATTTCTAAGCTTAAAGAAACTGAAATCTTAGTTTGGCTGAGTGTCTGGTCCCGATACGTTTTTTCTCGCCCTTATTGAAAAACCCTTTACAATTTAATTACAAATTTAATTGAAGAGAAAGTGAATAAAATCATTTCCTTTTTTCTTCTTAAGTTGAACAAATTATTGCTGTTAAATCGCACAAAGTAGTTCTTTTTTTAAATGCTGACATAAATCACTTGAAACAGTTTAAAATGTTATCTCGAGTGAGTAAATGTTTTTTTTTTTTTTTTAATTTTAAGTTAATCATCGTCATGGATGACCCTCCAATAAATATATCCTCTTACGCTCTTACTGTCATTCACTTCATATAAGCACTGTGATGTTCATAACGACCGACCATAAGGATTATATTGAATCTTGTTTATGTCGCCTTGAAGCATCATCATCATCATCATCGTGATCATCGCATCACTGTCGCCGACTCTCATCCTTCACGTTTTGTTTGTGTTCATTTTTTTTGTTTTCTACCCTCATATCTGCGATGGCCATCAGAGTCGTTTTTGAGGCGTCATGTTGCTAATTTCAACAGCTATATCCGTGTTCGAACCTTTCATATGACCTGGACTATTCTTATTCTATAGCAAGGACACTTCCCGCCCGAAGGATATGTTCCAATCGACTATATACCGACCGTACAAACAGCATTATTGCTGCATCAATATACTTCCGGTCGACGACGACAACGACGCAGGAGGCAATAAGTGAACCATAGCATCAGCGCCAGCGTCTCTCTGTAACGATTTCGATGATGATGATGTTGATGCTATTTGGTCATTAAAGTGAAATTCAATTTTATTTCAGTGCAGTTTACTTTTTATTGCTTTAACCTCAGTGTAAATACTTACCCCGGCTGCCTTATAAATATACCTCCCTTATCACAATCTGATGCACCGCTGCCGACGTGCGTCGTTGCAAATCCATGCAGCAGCATTAATTCTTTTTTTCTATCTCACAAATCGATGTCCGACTATATTCTTGCCGAAGATTATGCGAGGGGCTTAGGCTTAGTTCCTGTGGCAATAATTCTCATGTGGGTACTTCTGCGAAGGATTTAAGTAAAACCGTTTTGATCCGCTGCCACTGGCTGGCTTTCTATATGGATCCGCAATTGTTAGGAAAGAGATACATTTCAAATACCTCTGTGAGTCGTTCAAATGTGAACTGATTCCCGAAGGCCGAAGGTGCTTCAGTATAATGTATTATTGGAATTTTGTTCCTCATACAACAGAGTACAGGGAGTTCAAGATGAGATTTGACTTGCAATGCAAATACATAAGCATTAGTTGAAAAAAAAAAAATTGAACTCGAGATTTTAACCAAACTTGATTTTACGATAGTGTGAAATACAAAAATGGGTCTTTGATTTTGTTTAAACTTTAGTGGCTAGCGTTTTTTAGGTAGACATTCCCCTGGAACGTTTTTTTTTTTTTTTTTCTTCAACAAAAAAATATCAAATTTTTAAGCCATTAAGGAAAATCCAACTTTTCTCAAAAACAAATTTCGCTTTTCTTGAAATTCAAATTTTGACTTTAAATAAATTGATGATACACTCACTGTACCATTGACGACCATTACTTTGTCGCAATAAAAACGAAAAACGCTTCAAAGTAATCACAATTTGACTGCTATCAATTTCAATATGCACGTGGGTCGTGGTCGTTGTCGTAAGTGCTTCAAAGGATATGTTGTGGAAAAAAATCGATATCTATAGCTACATAAATATTAAGCTCCATAGAAGGAAGTTAAATATTTTGTAGAGTAATTTAACGGCTTATCGGTCTTAAAAAAAGAAAAAAGTTATGGATTCTATTATTATTTTAAAGTCTAAATAATAAAATGATAGAACACAATATGCAAAAAAAAAATGGCAACTATACAAAAATGAATCTGCACGATATTTCACAAATTCATTGGAAGTTGTTTCACTGGAAAATTAAAAGTAGATATGTATTGAAATTACAAACCATAATTGGTATGTTTTCTTCTTTTTGTTCCACATTTTTGCTTTTTTTTTTTTTGTTGGTGTATCCATTCTCAACTTGACCCTATATCTATGGAGTCCTTTCAAATTTACATTACCGAAAACGAAAGGAGCCCTTCTTCTTCCGTTCTCATTCTGCCTGGAAATAATTGCTTAAATTATTGATGATTGCAGAGTAGCCATACTAGTTAAATTTCACGGTGCGCAATGGTCCAAGGGACCGTTGCATTTACATGAAAAGAAATCATTAAGAATAATGAGAAGTTAATCGGTGAATAATAGAAAAGCATTTTATCAGTGTTCGCTTGTCCGCAGGGATTTCTCTTTGGTATCATTTGGTCGAAATTGGATTTTTAGTGCTCCTATGAAATTATTTTATGCATAAATGAGTTCCATTTTGAAAAGTAAAAGGAATTTGTGTTGGTAGTAGATTGGGTTCCTGCATTAACTGGAAGAA
The DNA here is from genome assembly GCA_932273885.2 of Leucozona laternaria. Taxonomy (NCBI): domain Eukaryota; kingdom Metazoa; phylum Arthropoda; class Insecta; order Diptera; family Syrphidae; genus Leucozona; species Leucozona laternaria. Next base: position 11,366,864 of record OW026368.1, read on the forward strand.
ATATGATGTGACTTTCTTTATAAAGGTAACAATTTAAAATAAATAACCGTGATTATTTCTTTAGCAATATAGCGCAAATGCTTATTTGAGGTAAGTCTTGTTGTGGAAGAAGGTATCAAAAATATTATTGACAGCCTTCAAAACCGAAAAGTAGGAGGACTAGACCAAATAAAAAATGTTTATTTAAAACATTTACCACGAGTTGGAATCAAGTTTCTTACATTTCTTATTAATGCTTGCCTCAAACTCCTTTATTTTCCTAATTCCTGGAAAAAAGCAAAGGTTGTACTTATACTACAAGCAGGAAAATCACCAGAAATATCTTCAAGTTACAGACCTATAAGTTTGCTCAGCAACTTTAGCAAGATTTATGAAAAAGTTGCAAAGGAACAAATTTTAAAGTTTGTGGCGAATGGAAATATTTTTCCTGATGAACAATTCGGTTTTAGACGTTATCACAGCACATCTCACCAGATAAAAAGAATTTGTAACCAGGTGGTACAAAATAGGGCACTTGGTCAGTTAACAGGAATGATCTTAATGGATATAGAGAAAGCTTTTGATTCTGTGTGGCAAAATGGATTAGTATATAAAATGATACAATTTAATTTCCCGCTATATTTGTGTAAAATAATTCAAAGTTTCTTGTCTGGTAGATGCTTTCAAGCTCATGTTAATTGTGGTGTTTCTGACAAAATTATGTTTTGATTTTGGTGTCCCTCAAGGCTCAGTTCTTGGCCTAACCTTGTACAACGTGTATACATCAGATTTTCCAGCTCTTCCATATTGTGAATCAGCAATTTTTACTGATGACACTTCAATTTTTTCATCGCATGAGTTTGCTCTCAATATTCAGAACAATTTAAAAAATGCAATTAAAATATTGGACAAATATTATCACAAATTGGTAAGTTGCAAGCTATTTTTTTCTCGCGAAAAAGAAAAGCTTGCTATCTTCCCAGTAGTCAACTTCAATTCAATGGAAACGTTATATTTACCATGGGAACAGTCTGTTAAATATCTAGGAGTTCATTTAGACACCAAACTAACCTTTAGCCAACACATAAGCAATACTCTAAACAAAATGAGTATTGCAATTAATATGTTTTATCCTTTTATAAACAGAAGATCTTCACTTACAAATGATAATAAGATTTTAATACATAAAGTAATTTTTCAATCAATATTGCTGTATGGGTCTCCGGTATGGGGTAAGGCTGCAAAAAGTCACATACGAAAATGCTCAACCTTCCTTGGAATTATTCCAGCGTTGATCTGCACAGAAGAGCGGATGTTGAATTGATATCGGAAAGGATTCAAAAACTAACGAACAATTTTAAAAATTCCTGTGATATTGCTGAAAATCCCCTCATAAACCAACTTTATATATCTGTGTTAACTTAACATTCATTCAAATATCTTAAATCCATTATTTCGTTTGCTTTTTTCTGTTTTTTTTTTTTTCTTTCTCTAAATGTAATTATTTATTTACTATACCATTGTTACTTATTTATATATAAAGGTCTGCAATATATTATTTGTTTTATATTAAATTATATTGTTATTTATTAATAAAATATTTATCCATTACTAATAAATGTTTTTCATCTACTAACACTTATTGTTTTATAAATTTGCTATTTATTTATTCATTTGTTTATTTATTTATTAAATTATTTAATTATATATTACATTCATTTATTTATTTATTTTTTTTATTTATTTATTTTTTAAGTTATTTATTTATTGATTTATTTATTTATTTATTTATTACTAACACATGTATTAGTCCACTAACACTTGTTTATTTATTTAATTTATTATTTAATAATTTATTTATTCGATTATTTAAATCTTTTATGTGCCCTTATTATAAATGTTTATATACCAAAAGCATTCCATGTTTTTCCTATTATTTGTAAATTTTGTAGGCGAACTAAACCTACTATTATACTTAAACTGTTATAATATCTATATTATTATTATTTTGTTTGTTATTTTTTTTTTGCCATTCAAATAAAGGTTTTTATCGTATTTTCCTTTCAATTATTTTATATTTTTCCAACTATATTGCTATATTAAAATATAAGAAAATTTCTCAGAAGTAAGATAATAAATGTCAAATCTCTGAAATGTAAAACGTGCGGTCATAGGCTTTGTAGATATAATTATCACGAAATAAAAATCTATCTATCTATCTTATTTGAGGTAAAATGCAGGTTTAACATGGTTCAGGAACATTTAACTTTTATATTTTATAGAATTTAATGATAACTTTTCTAAAATATGAATTTTGTTTAGTTGTTGAAATTGTGAGAAACAAAAAATTATTACCTGCATCGAAAGATTAAAAAAAATTACGTCAAACAACTAAAAATCGACTTTTTAAAATCCTTAAAAGCTATTTGCGGCTAAACCACGCATCATAGTTGCATAAAAATGCCACACCATTGATCTACCTTTCCATCTACGTATCGCAAGAGACAAAAAAAATAACCTTTCGATTTTTAAGGTCCGTAAAGAATTCGTACTTTTCGAGCAAACGTGAAATCTATTTACTCGATTTGCAGTTGAAATAAAAGTCATAGCAATAGCAAAATAATATATTCGAATCACTATCACTACCTTTCAATCGAAGTATCCCAAAATAAGCAAAATATACTTTGAAAAAAGTGACTTTTTCGTACATATGCACCTACACATGTACATTGGTATGTACAAGGTGTCCAGCAAGAAGGTATACTACTTTGTTTTGCCGCCATTTTGGTAAACATTAGTCTTGACATTATTTGGCAGTCGTAAAGTAGACAAGTGGCAAATTTATTATGAAAAATATTCGATACACCAACGTGTTTTAATCGTTAAAACATTTTATCAAAATCAATAATTGATTACTATGACGATGAGAAAGTTACGTGAAATTTTTGGGAGAAACAACGTGCCAACAAAACGCACTATTTATCGTGTAGTGAATGATTTCGAAGAAAGAGGTTCTGTAGGTGATAGGCCCAAACATGGACCACAAAGTACTGCAAAATCGGCTGAATACATAACTGGAAGTGTTCAAAACAATCCATCAACCTCAATTCGACGCCGCCCGTGCTCAGGAGCTTGGTGTTCAAAGAACAACTTTGGCCACAACTTTGCACATGGATTTGTTTTCATTTAAGATTCAATTGACACAAGAGCTTCTTCCACAAGACCATTTATGCCGCCGTACATATGACAATAGGACATATGACAGCTGCCAGCCCATGACAACCCCGATTTTCATGAAAAAATCGTAATGAGTGACGAGGCACATTTTCATTTGACACCCTGTATATTGAAAATATGCAGTTACAACTTATTCCCAGATGCACCTTTTGATGTGTAAACATCTATGCTGGCGGTAGAGTGAAAAAAATAACGTGAACGTTCGTGTGCAACGTTACGTCGTGCAACGTTACGGTGTGCAACGTTACGATCTGCAAACTAGGATGGGTGCGTTCAGTGAAAAAAATCTTAAGATCCCCTTCAAGCAAAAACAAGTCCGTTTTGGATCCGCGTACGTTGATGTTTACACATATTAACCGTGAGTCCCGGCACTCACACAATTTTTTTTTTATTTTAAATATAATTTGAATTGAATATTAATTTTCATACAAATTTAAATTTCCTCACTTTTCAGTTCACATTCACTTGTGATCAAATATAAAACATAAGAAGTAAAGAAATCACCGAAATTGTCTTCTAATTTCGTCGAAGTGGTGGGTACCAATCTAGAGTAGAGACTAGAAGATACGGTTGACACAGGCCCATAACAGGCGTGAGGACTGGAAGAGAGGCACGCTAATGTGGTGTTAATGCACTTTCTAAGAAGCCACTCCAAGTTTTTTTTAAATATTTTTAGTAGGGCCGTTAGGTTATTTAGATAGGCTTACGGAACTTTCCTTAGGCTACCTCTTTAAGGTTTATTTGGACAAGGAATCCCCTACGAAAATTCCGACCAGAACTTTCCTTAGTTTAATCACTAGGGACAAGGTATCCCTAAGAGAACTCCGCCAGAACTTTCCTTAGGCTACCTCTTCAAGGTTTCTTTGGACAATGAATTCCCTACGAGGATTCCCACCAGAACTTTCCTTAGGTTACCGCCTCAAGGTTCCTTCGGACAAAGTTCCCCTTGAGGGTTCCGGCCAGCACTTTCCTTAGTTTGCCTCTTCAAGGTTCATTTGGACAAGGTCCCCAAGAGGGCTTCGACCAGCACTTTCCTCAGATTGTGTACTGGGGACAAAGTATACGTTATAACCTACTATTTTTAATAAGTTAAAAAAAAGTTAAAAACTGACAAGTATATGAAATATCATGTTAGTTTTTTTTTTTCAAGTGAATGAACATTGTAAAGCATTTGTAACCGAAATTAGAGATAAATAAAGAATTTGTTAATTTGGAGTTAGACCCTCCAACTCCAAGCTTAGTGGCTTCTTTGGGAATAACCCTAGACACCGGCGAGCTTACTTCAGCCTCAAAGAAAAATCATTACACTATGGGAAAAAAATAATTTGAAAAACTGACTTTTCTACTCTTTTAACGCGATTTTCCACTTAACCAAAAATTTCCTACGCCATAAAAGAACTTGCTTTTTATTTTAACCTATCTAGCAATGTATCAAAAGGAACAAAAAAAAAGTAACGTCTTCAATGTATCGGACAGTACGAAAAAGCAACTCGAAATTCTACTTTTGTCCTTTTAATCTTAACTCAAAGGCTTCAAAATAAACACACCACTTTTTAATTCAAATTTAGCTAACAGTTAATTAAAAAACTAACCGACGTAATATTCACGCCGTTTAAAACACGGCTTAAAAGACCTTAAACCGATAGAATTTAAACGACAAAATCTCATTTAAATTGGTAATATTCACACCGTTTAAGCAAAAAATGACATTCGGTTTACGTCGGTTTAAATTTCTGATTTAAATCGAACGTCGGATAGCATCGCAAGCATAAAAAAAAACTAAAAAAGGGTTGTTTTTTGGCTTTTAAACAACTGTTTGCTGATTTATTTATCAATTTTGTCAAGTTTCAGTATTGAATCAAAATGAACAAAAAATCTAAAATTGCGCAAATATAGAAAGTGCCACCAAAAGAATAAAAATAAAAAGAGAATTCAACTCAGGCCAAGCGCTTTACTCAATTGGAAACTGATTTGTTGTGTGACAGCGACGCGCGTCAATATATAACACCTTATGGTCACATACGCTGGTGGTAGAAAATCGCTCGAATTTTCAATAATGCCTTGGCAGTAACCAGTAAGTTGTATATTCTTGTATTCGTCTTTTCTCTCTATTTTTCTATTCTTTCCCTCTAGCAGCAATGAACGGGTCTTGAATCGAACATTTGGATGGTGAGAAGCAACATATGTCCATTTTGTTCATGTGACGAACGCTTATAACGGGTGATTTTTTAAGAGGCTTAGAACTTTTTTAAAAAAAAAAACACAAAAAATTCGAAAAAATGAATGAAATATTTATTTGAATCGATAGTTTAAACCTTGCAATTTAATGTTTAAAGATAATTTCATGCAAATGTTGACCGCGGCTGCGTCTCAGGTAGCCCATCCGCTGAGTCCAATTTTGGCATACTCTTTCACACATATCGGCCGGTATCTCACGAATGAATGCATGGATGTTGGCTTCCAGTGCGTCAATCGAAGCGGGCTTGTCCCTATAGACATTAGCCTTGACATACCCCCACAAAAAATAATCTAATGGTGTCAAATCGCACGATCTAGGCGGCCAATTGACCGGCCCGAAACGTGAAATTAACTGTTCACCAAACTCGCCTCGCAATTGCGCCATTGTTTCGCGTGCTGTGTGGCATGTGGCACCGTCTTGTTGAAACCACATATCATGCAAGTCAAGAACTTCCATTTCGGGCAAAAAAAAGTTTGTTATCATCGCTCGGTAGCGTTCACCATTGACAGTAACGCTGCGATTCGCATCATCTTTGAAGAAATATGCCCAATAATGCCGCCGGCCCATAAACCGAACCAAACAGTGGCTTTTTCGGGATGCATTGGTAGCTGTTGCAATGCTTCTGGCTGATCTTCACTCCAAATGAGGCAATTTTGCTTATTTACGTACCCATTCAACCAAAAATGAGCCTCATCGCTGAACACAAGCAGCGCGCGATGAACATTTCGAACCGAGCACAAATTTTGATAGTAAAATTCAATAATTTGCAAGCGTTGTTCATTTGTAAGACGATCCATGGTTAAATTGCAAACCAAACTGAAGCTGTTTGACAGTGACACAAGGTACTAAACACACGTCAGCTGTCAAAACCAGTGTTGCCAAAACCAAACCAGCTTAAAAATCAACCATTATAACTAATGACAAATAAAAATACATTTATTTTCGAATTATCATTTTATATTTAAATAAAATAATTAATTCATTAGTGTCACACACACAAATACACATTAGAAATGTCTTTTATTTTGTCCTTATCGTTGTTGATGCTGGGCAAAAATATCAAACGTCCACCGCACAGGGTCTTCCATACATTCCTTGCAGGATTTGTTGCGAATTGAATTCTTCTTGATTTGGTTGCAGCGCCCGGTAGTAACTTCGGCAATGGTATATCGTTGACGCCTATGTCTTGACGGCAAACACTGCGATAAGTTTTTGTATGACTGCCACATCTTCGCACGTTGCATTGTTCGATATGGACGCCAAATTCGCACTTCTCTCAGGCCTACCTCTTCATCTTTGTCGTTTGACGTTGAGGATTATGATGACAATTAAACCGCATCTATATAGCAACAATATGGCATTTGCGATCTTGGAAAATAGAATATTTTTGCATGTAAAATAAAATTCTAAAATGCCAACAGAAAATTGGATACACTGCTAGACTGAATATTTGCACTGACTGAACAAACAATAAAATGTTGAATATAGCTAAAACTCTTTCGTTTAAGTTGGAGTTGGTTTTTCGTAGTTAAACCAGTTTAAAATTTTGGATAGCGTCAGTTTAAGTGATTGAATATTACCGATTAGTCGGTTTAAAAATTTTAAACCGACTACTGAATTTAAACAGATTTTAAACGGCGTGAATATTACGGCCGTAACAATTACTCGTACATACATTATGTTCTCGTATATTCAATTTCGAAAAAGTTGCTAATATAGGCTTCTGTTCATATATCTAAGATTGCTTAAATCTCGAAACCACATTTTTTAACTTAACTTTTATTCACGCCTAATATAAGTTTAATATAAGTGCTTCCATTTGAATTCAATATTATTAAAAATACTACCTGCTTTATTTATTTATTTGCTACATAACAGAAATCAAAATACAATGACATAGCAATAATTCAAATTAGCAGACATAATCAGAGCAATTTTGTACCATAACATTGACTTACATCACAACTTTCAATAAATATGGCATTTACATATTCTATTCTATTTGACCTTAGATAAAATCACTTCAAAAACCTCGCTGCTATATCTACCTCCACAGTAAGCTAGCCAAAAGCAAGGTCCCTGAGCCTATGCATGTCATACTCACAACAATAATTATAGTTCGAGGTGTTTTCGAGAGAGAAAAAAAAAAGCTCGAACACCATCATCTATCTCAATAAATTACTTCAAATTTACCTCCTTATAAAAAATAAAATAAAATAATAATTCAACAAAATAAAACTGTTCCCCGGTTTGAATAAATTTTGGCATTATCCAACTTCCTCCTTTTGGATTCAGGTAGTTAGTAAATTAAAAGTATATTTATATTCCAAAACAATCAATTCCCAACATGGCGATATGACTTTTTATTTTTTCTTTCTTATTTTAATTGACACAAAGTAAACAGAGGAATAATCAGCAGCAGCAGCAGCCTATGGTATGCCATTTAAACTGATACCAAACACGAACACTCGAAAAAAGTGACCTCATTTTCTGGCCAAATTTATACACGGTTATTTTACTCTCTGGGCTTCGTTACCCCGCGCATCATCATCGTCATCAGCAGCAGCAGCATGGCAAATCTTTGAACTGCGCGAAATCAAAAAGAAAAACTCTTATTAAAGACCACAACCTTTAAGAAAAACCTGTCTCGCGCATTAATGCGCTTTTGGCCAAATAATTTACGCCCTCTCTGTCCCCTTGGAAAACACGTCACGTCCGTCACCGCGTCACCGCTGCTCACCATCATCGCCAGCTATACATATGAGCGAAGTGCTAGTCCCATAGCCATTAAAATGACCATCGAACAAGCACCTACACTGGGATTTTTTGTATTCGTTCAAGCCACCAAAGTTGGTGTTACCAAATTAAGAAACAAGAAACTGCCAGCGCGTGTTTTCATGTGTTTCATGAAGCTTTCTGTGATTTGAACTTACAATGAATTCGCTGACTCGCACCACCACCTTCACTCAGTCAACGCGAAAATCTCAAAACGAACGGTTCAATTTTAACGCGTACCTACTAAGAAATAAGAGCTACAGAGGTACCTGTATAGCATTTTTGTTAAAAAAAGGAGAAAATAAATTTTCTCACCCCAGAGTCATGATAAATGGGAAATTTTTCACTGGCCTCCCGGCGCATATGGTCGATCGGAAGCCGACGCAAAATCGCCAACAATCACACTTCTTCTGGCCCGATGACACCCAAAATGTGTCCACTGTCGATTCAAGGACCAAACGCAGGACGAGTGTTCAAGCCGAGAGTAGGAATGCCTATAATAATACTCCTCGAGGGGATCAATCGAATTCCGACGCCGAGAATAAGGAACGATTCAAGAAGGAGTTCACCAGGTCCAGCATTCAGTTCTACGACAACGTGCAAGAGGCCCCTGTGCGTCGGAATCGTAAGAAGCTGACAACAGCCCCTCCATTGCAAAAGCTTCAAAACGTAGAACCTCCAGAGAATTTGTTGGCCAAACGAAAGGAAAACCTTTCGTCAAAAATCGAATTCTTCGACTACGCCGAGGACCTGAATAATGTCCCAAAAACTGACAAAAACAACAAAGCGGAACTGGAAAGGAACACAAAGAACAGTCCGAAGCTTCAAAACAAAAACCTCTCCTTCGATCCACCAGATGAAGCCATCAATTTCATTGAAAACGATGTGAGGAATATGAGGATAGCAGCGCCACCTAGGCGAAAGAACATGGTGAGAGACAGTCGTCCCAGATATGGACGGCCCTTAGACACGGCAGATGCACTCTATTCGGACATTCATGACGACTACAATCCCCCTGCAAGGAGCCGCCCCATTCCACCGCCCATCCGAAGCAGATACTCTGGATCGGATCCAGATTTCGACGAATACATTCCAAGACGTTCGAATCCCAGACCTACATACTACGACCGTGAGCCTTTGGATTACATTGACGGCGGCCAGCCATCTGGTCGCAACAACTATTCCGATGCGGGAGCCGTTTCATCTAGGAAACTAGGACGACAGGTGGAATTCACATACTCCTCGGCCAACGAGTACAACAGTAATTACGGAGAATCACCACCACCGTCTGCACAACATAGAATGCCAAGGAGAGCGAACATGTTGAAGGTAGACAATGACATTAGGAACAATGAACAGAGACAGATGATGATGCCGACCACTTCCCAGATTAACTATGAACCGCTCCAGCACAACCATTAGAACACCATCAATGGGTGTATAATTTATGGAAGCACTTTTCCTGTCACACCGAGAATAATCACCATAAAAAAAACAACGTTAAAAAAAAAACACAACAACGAAAAAGAAGACCTACGTCAGCCATTTTGTTGTTGTGTTTTTTAATTAGTTTTAATTTTGTATGTAAAAAGAAATAAGGTGTGATTGCAATTTTGTGTTGTTGTTTTTGTTTTTCTTGTAACTCAGAGTACAGTAAATATGGAATAATTATAACAGATAATGATTTGTCTTTGTTTTACTTATACGGCTTGTGTATTGTGTACTTAAGTGTAATAAAGTGTGCTTTAGGTAATGTTTGGTGTTTATGAACGTTTTGTAATAAAAGTAATAAAAAAAAAAAAAACTGCGGCAACCCACACCAAAAGTCAGTTTCAGAGTGATGATATGTTTTTTTTTTTTTTTTGTATTTGTTTGTTGGAATTAATTTCAAGTTGAGGGGGCAAAAAAAATGTGAGTTTGAAATAATTTCTTGCGCAGAGGAGGAGTGATTTCACAATTTTTAGTCATAATAATGGAGCGTAGGTAGGTAAATATTTTCTGTTCGCTGAGTTTTACAAGAAAACAGAGTAGATGACAATAAAGTGAGTTTATTTTTTTTTTCAAATTTCGACCATTTCAACTTCATGACTCTAAAATCTAAGCCTCATGTAATTTCGTATTAAGGGTAATGGCTATTACCAACAACATGCACTCACAAAGGGCTTTGGTTTGCCTTAAAATAATGAACACAATACGAACGTTAGGAAAGTACAGACAGATTTAAAATGAGATAGGCACTAATGGGGTTAAGTTTTGAGACACAGGCCCCGGAAAAAGCGAATTTTGAATCATAACTAATGTCATTCTTTAAATAGAAATAAGAAGTTGTAAAAGTAAGTTGTAAAGTAAAAATAAAAAAAGTTAAAACAATTTAATAAAGTACATATATGTATGTATGTAAATGTGTTTGTCCAGCAAAAAAAAAAAAACATTCAAATAATAAAAAAAAAAAAAAAAAACGTAGACGCAGATGCAGATGAGTTAAGTAGGCAAAACTTGAACTTGCTTGCATTTTTGCCATTGAAGCATGCATATCACTCTGCAGCAGGATTATTTTGTTTACTAAAGAATGCTAAAGCCAATTTTTTTCAGGATACGCACGCCCTTTCGTGCCAATTTTGAGTCCAATATAGAAAAAAACGCTCTGTAAATGTATGGTCACTCAGGGCGTATACGTACTTTTTGGTATAATTTTTGAATTGATATATCTCGGTAATGTTTGTTGCATCTTGATATTTATGTGGTAAGAAAAAAATCAATTAGATAAAGACCTAGACAAACAATAAGGTAGCACATTTTATTTTGAACAAAAATTTGGGTTTTTAAATTGAAGCAATCCGCGTCAGAAAAAAAAATTATAATATGGGTGACGTTTGCTTCGAAACAGAATATATGTTATTCTGTTCAAAAATAAAGCGGCTTGTTGAAGGAGGCTTGGAAGGAAAATAAATATTAAAAACAACGATAACACATAAAATATCATGCTGAATTATTTTTTTTGAAGCAAGAAATGCGTTCTTTTATTTTTTTTTAAATCAAGTTAGTAATTTATTACAACCAATCTGGGGCAAGCAATTAAATATCATATTTGAAAATGTTGTAAATATTTGTACATGTGCATTCTATTCATATTTAAATAAATAAATTGAAATTACTTTTCCTATTTATTTATTATTACTCTCTAAAGTCCTTCCTCAAGGGTTTTCTTTGCTTTGTCCTCTTTATGTGAAATCAAAACAATCGACTCAGCTATTTTACTCGTTCCTCTCTCTCTGATTGTTCAATGCGGTGTAGGGAAATTCCAAAGCCCAATAAACTATTCATATCCTATATAGCCTCTTCTCCTTGTGAGTAGATTGCATTTTTAAACACCCTTCTTCTCTCCTTTCTATACAGGAATAGAGATATACCTAGTATATACATAGAAAGTCCTTCAAAAGTCGTTTTCTTAATTGAATTTTGAGTGGGTGTCGGTGTCAGCATCGGTGTGGTGCTCAAATATTAGTTGTCTTACGCATTTTCTGTGTACGTAAATGCCATCTGGCAAATAATGGGCACATACTCTAAGGAATAATCGTCCAACTATTTATGACACAAAGCCAGAATAAGCAGAAAACTCAAGTGATGGCAATGGACGAGAACTATGTACATACACCTAGGTTATATGATACTACATTTAATCCCTTTGAAAGATGAACCCGAACATGGTCGTAAAATTGAAGATAAGCAAAAGGCTTAACTATGCCATTCTGATGAGCATGATAGGATCCTGCGAGATGAAGTTTATAGGCAAATTATTCTTCGTTTTTGTTTGAAGGCGGCCTCTGATGGCCAACATGAGTAGAATAATATTTATTCATGGTCATATCAAAAGGACCCCTCTGTGTATTGAGAAGCAGTCATACGAAGAAGAGAATAAATACAAATGATTGTAAGTGTTAGTATATCGACGAACAAAAGTGGAAGCTCTAAATAAATAACTTGATTTCAAAACAAACGAGATGCATTGATTTTGATTCAAATGAAAATCACTTGCAGCAGAAGGCAGTTTGGAAAATTTTAGATCGTACATATGTCCTTAAGAAATAATGTTTGTAATCAATTTTATGAAACTGAAGGTTTGACTGAAATATCTTTACATTTTGTGTCAAACCTTGATAAGAAGACAGGATAACTTTAGATCAAAAAAATTGTATTTTGAGAAATTATATGTTTTCTAGACAAAGCACACAAATTTCATTCGGTAAATCGTTAAATTTTCAAAACAAATATTGAGTTTCTGTTTTTCTGTGGACTCTTGCATCATTATTTCATTAAACTTAGTTGAGTCGTTCTGAGATGTTATCGAGCTTTGCTGCAACTTTTAATGAAACAAAAACGAAATAATAAAAACTAAAAACATTTTCCTTTGAAAAAAAAACCTTTGTTGTGGCGAATAATTGCTATAAAAAAAACATTCTTTGTATACAAACTTTACTTTACTAACTAAAATATCTCATTATTGTAAACACAGCGTGTAATTTTTATTTTTAGTCTTAATCCGATTGAATATAATACTTCTTAACGTCTTACATATCTAACTCTTTCTGTTATCAGCTTAAATATTAACAAGCTAAATTCAAATTTTATTGAGGACACACACGCCCACCCATGTGAATTTGGAGTCAAAAATAGAAAAAAATCAATCTGTAAATGTATGGTCCTTCGGGGCGTATACGTACTTTATTTGTTTTCATTTTGTATTGTTTTATCCCGATGAGGTTTGTTTCTCTTGATAATTATATGGTAAGACAAGATCAATTAGATAAAAGAGTTAATCAAACAATCAGTTAAAATTGCGTTCTTAAGTTAAAGCAATTCGCGTCGGAAAAAAATTGAATTGGTGACGTTTGCTTTACTTGGAAACAGAATATGTTATGTCAACAGATGAAGACATTTTTTGAAGAGGGATGGAAAAAAATGTTTAAAAAAATAACGAAAACACTTAAAATATTACGCTGAATTTCTTTTAAAGCAATAAATTCACTCCAACTTTTTTTTTTAAATCAAGATATTTAACACCTTGACTGTCCCATGTATCATTTTTGATACACAAATTAAATTTTTTCGCGTGCCGCCTACGTCCATGTATCATATTTGATACATTTTGGAATTCGGCTTCACTGTCCCCATACAAATTCATATGGAAATATTCATACGTCCATTATTTTGTCTTAGAAATAAAATACATCAACAATAAGTCCAATGTATCATTTTTGATACATAAAATTATTTTTTTATAGTGCCGCCTACGTCCATGTATCATTTTTGATACATAAAGATTTATCATTTTTATATGAACAAAATTGCCTAAAAACTTATTTTTCATATAAACGTGTATAGGTAACGTCTGATACTTTAGGGAAGTTCAAACAAAATTGGAAAAATGTTAAAGTAAAAAAACTTATTTCACAAGTAAATCCTTACTTTTGTCAGTACGATATTTCTTAATAATTGTGTAAATCTTATTAAATTGAATTATTAGGAAAATAATTAATTTTGATTTTGTATTCGTCTCTTTTTAATAACTCTATATGAACATAAAAACTGAATTTTGTGTTCAATATAAAGCCGCGCAAATATGAATTCATGAGTTAAGTTAACGATTTACTTTTTAACCGATATGATTGAATTAATTTTGATATTAGGTATAAGATAAAACTTAAAATATAAATTGGATAGTTTTGAGTTTTTTTTTAATTTTCCGGACTTTTAGAATTTTTCTTCATGGTGCCGAAACCCGGTAAGTGTTGAAAATGAGATTTAATAAGTTTTGTTTAAAAGTAATAGTCGTGGTTTTTTTCAATATCGAAATTCCCTTTCTCGATCTTTATAATAAAAAATGGAGATACAAACACGTGTTGGTTTTCACAATCAAATTACGCAGATCGTCCCTTTTGGGAAAATTTTCGAACTGCAAAGTTTAATTTCTTGCAATCGGTGTTAACGGACAATGCGGCAAAAACCATAGTAGGTTTTATTCCCTCCGACGCATGTTATGATGGAGCCATTTCCCTCTTGCAAAAGGAATATGGAGATACGGAGAAGCTTATAGACTGATGCAAACTCTTATAGGTTTGCAGTTGCAAAATCTAGTAGAAAATCCCAGACCCATACAAACTGATAATCACCCATACGTCCCATGTATCAAATTTGATACACAAAATTAGTTAGCATACGTCCATGTATCAAAAATGACCACAAAACTAAAACTTTTTTTTAACAGCAGTGACCAATTATGTATGCAACCAACCCCTTCTATGTTGAATCCTACTAAATAATAATGCTTTTTCTTGAAAAAAAAGTACCGGACGTATAGGCGTTTTTAAATGATTTTGTATGGGGACAGTGAAGCCGAGTTCTGTTCATGTATCAAAAATGATACATGGACGTAGGCGGCACGAGAAAAAACAAATTGTGTGTATCAAATATGATACATGGGACGTATTGTTGATGTCTTGAAATAATAATGGACGTATGGGTGGTTTTAAATCAATTTGTATGGGGACATAAATAACTTTTAAATGTTTAAAAATCCATTTAGTGTTAAAATGTTTTTTTTTTGTTTTTATTTCCCCAAGTGCTTTTAAATCTAAAATGCTTTTAATCACCCTTATAAACTTAAAGCTCATTTTCGTTTCTATAAATCTTAAAAGCCTCATTTATTGTGAAGTGTAAAGTCAGATATCAGCCAACGAGTAAGAAAGTTTTAGATGATATTTTGCAGCCAGTTTTATAATCAATTTCTTGCAAATACAAATAGGTCGAAACAAAAATAAAGTTTGTGTGTAGATAATAATATTTTACGATTTTTTTTTTTTAAACAACCAGCAACCGATAGTAAGACGTCCAAATATTTCGAATTCATTGGAATACGCGTTCTCCGAATAATTTTTACTGTAGTATTTTTTTCTACATATAATGGTTTTTCACGTTGAATGTGAGAGAGAAATAACCTATTTTTATATCCAGGGATGTGAGATAGGCAAACTTAATTTTTTAATTTTAATTAAAATTTCCCTTAAATTTTTAGGTCTAATAAAATTTGTGAGGACTTTAGATAAAAG
The DNA here is from genome assembly GCA_932273885.2 of Leucozona laternaria. Taxonomy (NCBI): domain Eukaryota; kingdom Metazoa; phylum Arthropoda; class Insecta; order Diptera; family Syrphidae; genus Leucozona; species Leucozona laternaria. The sequence goes on from OW026368.1 coordinate 11,382,200, forward strand.
GGCTCTTAGTGTATTTTTATGAAATCTGGCGTAAGTTTTTGAAAAATTAATTTTGAAACTCAAAATCTTCGTTAATATGTTAAGTTTCTTATTTAAATAATGGCGCAACAGCTTGAAGAGAAACAAGACCTATTTAGGTTATCAAATAACTCTCAACTATTTCTGTTTGCGTCTTTGGAGTCTGCAAGAATAAAAGAGATTTACAATTTTTTGCTGAATGCGAAGGACTATGATGGAATAAGACACTTTTTTGTAGCGAGAGACACTCTCAGTGGCGTAGCGTGAGAGGGTGCTAGTCCCGGGCACAGGTCCCGGTCTTTATTTTTTTGGACTTTTCCGCACCCTCTAAGCTTGTGGTACTAACTATATACTACAATGAGTTTTCTTATATGAAAACATTTTCAAAATATAGTGGAACTTCCATAAGTCGAACTCTCAAAATGCAAGAAAAAAAATTCGAGTTATAGAAACTTCGATATAAAGAAACGAGGCAAAGTGTTTAGTTTTACTGTTTTATTTTATTAAATGGAATATTAAAAAGAAGAAAATGATTTTTGATTAATAGAATCTCAAAAAAAAACAGTAATCATTCGTTGATGTTTTTTTTTCATTGTATGATTTATTAAAAAATTCAATCTCGTGAATTAGGTACACCGAAAAAAGGATCCAACGAGTATTTTGGACAATGCCATTTCTAATTGAAAAAAATATCATACATACAAATTTTGTATATGTACAATTTTTATCACGCTGAAATTCTGCTTTCTGCCTTTTGCTTTATAACTGTCCCTGAACTTGAGAAGTTTTCATTCCTGGCTTCAGTAAACAATTGGGAGACAGCTTTGTCAAGACTCAAATTTAAAAGGTTGTTTCTCATTGAGGTCTTTTAGTTTCTTGAAGTGTCACCATTTTTCAATATCTACTTTCTCTGTTGTTCAGTAAAATGGAAAGTTAACTTTGAGGTAAAATCTATTTTATGACCTTCAGTTTTTGTTCAAAAGGAAGATGCTTTAATTTTCTTCCTGACAATAAAATTTGTTAATTCATCCTTTTCCCACAAAAACAAATTGAAACATAACCAAGAACTTCTGCGCATAAAAATTATTTAACCCGTTCAAAACCGAAGTTCAAATGAAAAACATACAAACTCTAAACACAGCCATCTCTCATCCCCAAAAAACTTCCGAAATTCATCACAGTTAGACTCAAGTACTTTTCAAAAAATTGAAACAAAAGGCGGTTTCCCGATTTAGGTCAAAAAGTTAAGAATGTATAATCATAGTAGACTTGAGTAAATTTCAAAAAATTGAAACAAAAGGGATTTCCCCAATTAGAGAAAAAGTTCGAGTTAAAGAGACTTTTTGGCAATCTACTAACACAATCTAATAAATTCGCAATATATAAAGAAATTCGAGGTACAGAAGTTCGAGTTATGGAGGTCGAAAGTCATGAAAATAGAGTTGAAAATGCAAAGTTCTCAATAAAACTTTGAGTAATAGAGAAATTCGACTTAAAGAAGTTCGAGTTATGGAAGTTTGACTGTACTAAAATCGACATTTTTTTTCCTCCAGAAAAAATTGATACAATGGGATAGCGGAGGGGATACGGAAGTTGGGTAGAGAATTGGATCTTACAAAAAAAAATGTACTTTAATTAAATTTAGTTTTAGCTAATTTTCTTTTCAAAATTTTGAGTTTTGGTTTCAAAAAAAAAAATTTAATTGGATTTTTGGCTTTTAAAAATTTAAATCATGGTATTGTAGGTGTTTTGGTAATTTTTTAATATTTTTTTTCTACTTTAAGTCTTTTTTTTTAAACAATCTTGCCTTAGCCTAAACGGGTCGAAAAAGTCCTTCCTCCTCTTTCCACGCGTTTTATTATTTTGATGTACCTAATGCAAAACAACCTGTAGAACATACCTAGTACGTTACGTCATATTAAATTTAATCTGAAATGTTTCTTTTGGACTGGAAACATTTTTAATGTTTATAATTTTGTAAGAGCAATATTTGGCTATGATATCATCTTCTGTTAGACAGTGCAAGAGAATTCTCCTTGATTTTATCAAGGTCGGATATTTAAATATTAAATGCAGAACCTCCTCTCATTCTCATACTGATTGCATAAGCTGCATACAATAAAAAAGTGAGTTCGATGTATGGCATATATGTGAGTAGTTATAATTTATGAGAATTCACTTCATGGTATTGGAATATTTTCTACCAATCTTAATGATTTTTAGGTACAAAAAAAGATTAAGGATAGACAGTGGGGCATACTCATAGTCACTTTTAAACTCCATTTTATCTTAGACAGGGGTTTATTCAATGTTATTTAGATAAAGGGTTTTCCAATAAGATGTGTTATTTTGAATAGCCCGCTATTTCGGTAGCTGTCACTTTTGAAGCTGTCATTTGTTGACATTTGACAAGTAGAAACTACGCTTCAACAACGCATTGAAATTATTAAAATTCACTATAAAAATTGTGGAAATTTGGCAGAGACAGTTTGTAAAACTAAAACATTTTTGGGTCGTCGTGAAGCACCTTGTGGGACCGCAATACAGAAATTGGTGGACAAATTCGAGCTGTTGGGACAAGTTAGTGATGTGAAGAATAAAACCCGTGCACGTCGCTCAAGAACAACTGAGAATATTGCTGTTGTAGCTCAAAGTGTTGAAGAAAACCCAGGTGTGTCCATTCCTCGTCGTTCTTTGGAATTAGGCATTCCACAAACGTCATTACACCGTATTTTGCATAAAGACTTGGGTCTTAAGGCTTATAAAGTTCAGTTAACACAAGAACTCAAGCCGGCTGATCATCAACAACGTCGTGTCTTTGCTGATTGGGTCCTTGAAATGCATGAAAATGATCCGGAATTTCATCGAAAAATCATCTTGACTGATGAGGCCCATTTCCACCTCGGAGGCTACGTCAACAAGCAAAACTGTCGCATCTGGGGCTCGGAAAACCCACGAGTTATTGTTGAAAAGCCTCTCCATCCTCAACGCGTGACTGATTGGTGCGGTTTATGTTCCGGCGGGGTCATTGGACCTTACTTTTTCGAAAATGAGGCTGGAGCAACAGTTACGGTCAATGGATTGCGCTATCGAGAGATGATTAATGATTTTTTATGGCCGGAATTGGATGGTATTGATCTGGACAACGTTTACTTTCAACAAGACGGCGCTACGTGCCACACAAGCAATGAAACCATCGATCTTTTATGGGAAAAGTTTCCGGACCGTGTTATCTCTCGAAGAGGTGATCACAATTGGCCACCGAGATCTTGTGATTTAACACCTTGCGACTTCTTCCTTTGGGGCCACGTGAAAGATAAGGTCTACGCCAACAGCCCAGCGTCGATTCAAGACCTCAAAGATGGAATTCGTGAGGCTATCGAGGACATAGGGCAGGCACTTTGCGATTTGGTTATGGAAAATTTCATGAAAAGGATATGGTCCTGTAAGCGTGGTCGTGGCGGCCATTTGGCTGATGTTGTGTTCCATTATTAACGGCATACCTTCTTCTTTATAATGAAATAAACATCCGATCATTTATCTCAAAAAATGCCATTTTTCTTTGAATATCAAAATAACACCTCTTATTGGAAAACCCAGGTTTTTCTTAGCAACGGCTTTAACAATGTCTATGAATATTCCCCAATATAAATATATGTAACCACGTTTGAAACGTAGTCTTTTCGAAATTAATATTAATAAACAAGACTAAAGCCCACTTAGGAGAAATTAAAAACTTAAATAATATGTTTGCTATAAAAAAATAAAAAAGTAGCTTTTTAGTTGTATAACTTTTTCTTTGCATTTCACAGATTTGTAATAGAAACAAGTTTCCTTAACTGCAACTCTACTTGTTGTCGCAAGATCCTCATTCCACCATTTTAAAAAACCACGTCCATTTCAAGAGGCTTCCCATAGGCCTTTTATGGGAAAGTAAGGGTATAGCTATAGCAAAATGCAATTTAATTGTAGGTAATTGAAAATCCTCACTTCTATTTCGGGATTTATATACCTATGTATCTACATTTATGTGGGTTGGTACGTATTTTGAAAAAAAAAATACCATAATATATTTGTATTAAAACAATGAACAGTAATAATTAAACTGCCCCCCATGCAATGAGTTTTCTATTTCGAAGCTTTTTCACTTTGATCCACTTTCGGTTTTACTCAATTGCAAACACTCACTCTGGTGGCAGAAAACTGAAGGTCTTCCACCATGATTTCTATCTCTACTTCTACACCACAACACGATTCCGTCACCGCATTTCAATCGTTTACCCATAAAAACCTTCAATCTACCCAGTGAAGGCTAAAAAAGCATGTTTCATCGACAACTTAATGTTTGCCAACATTAATGTAGGTATATACATACGTGTAGATGTCAAAGGTTGTCAAATATAATTTGACTAGTCAACGAATCGATTTTCAACGAATTTGATTAGTTTTTTTTTTTTTTTTTTTTTTTTTTTGTAGAAATGTCCACAGGGTTACAGATATCGATACAAATAGCCGGCATTTATCTGATTCATTCGTGACTTGATGATCACTCATCCCGTCCTGACCTAACCCACTATAGTTTTATCGAAATAAAAATCGACATACCTATAGAGAAAGAGAGAGAGACAGAGAGAAAGCTTGAAAAGTCTCCAAAAGTTTCTTTTTACCTCAATTTGTAATTCATAGTGAAATTCTCACTCTCCTTTCCATCACTCTCACTTACTGATTTTCTCACAAAAACCTGCGCACATGCCATCGTGTCGAAGGGAGAAAACGCCAACAAACGTCAACACATAAAGGACATTTTAAGAAAAACTGCATTTTTGTCATTTTCCACATTTTCGCCGGTCGGTTACACTTTATGTGAGTGCCACGATGTGGTTCGGTGACGTCAACGACCGCGTAATGGAATCATTGCTAAAAACGATGGTAGAAAAGGGAGCTCGATGGTGTATTTATTTTTGAAAGAATGAGGGATGATGGGGGGGTTGGTGGGTTGAGTGCTCGACATAATGTATAAAAGGGCACTGGTAAAATGCAGATAAAAATAATGAAAAAGGAAATCTAATGGGCGAGTGAAAATATCGCAATCACACCACATCAGAGAGGGAGTGTCTCTTTTTGGTTTATTAGCTTGGCTTGGTCTGTTCTTTTTGTTGTGCTGTTGCTTGATTTTCGGTACCACTGTCCCACTGTGTCAGTAGTGATGGCCATTCATTGGGAACTTTTTCTTTGGACCCAATTCGAAATATCATAACACGACGAACTTTCAGCGATGACGTGATTAATTTTCATATAGAACACTTTATATGTGGTGAGATATATGGTGAGTTTCTTTTTTTTTTGTAATGTTCATTTCACCTCGAGAAGGTGTTTTTTGTGTGTGACTTTGTTAAGTCAATGAAAATAAAAAGGATTTTTGTATGACTATACACTGGGACTGTATATACAAAACTTTCTGCGCTTTCTATCTCATTCCAAATATAAATATGTGGAGGTGCAGAAGAGGGTTTGAAAAGGGTTTGAGTTTTTATTAAAACTAGGTCCTTGTGTTGAATGAGTTTACTGGCGGCGGAATGTCTATGAAATGTCGTGCAATGCGTTGCAATGTAAAAGTTTCGTCTGAGTGAACAAAGGTATTAAAGATTTTTTTGTTTATCATTCCTCCATCTCTTGTACATGCATGATGGGAGCTGGTGCTGGTGCTGGGGATGATTCTGCTAACAAAGAGAAAGCGTTTAAGAATATATTTATATTTTTTGTTTGAGAGCCAAAACTAAGGAATATACTTATGGGAAAATAAATTAAGATTTGGAATTTGGAATTCGGAATGCAACAGAAAAGAATGAGAAGACCGAAGTGTGTGAAGACATTTTGTGTAGAAAGTAAATCTTTTAGGTTTTTTTCTTGTAAGCAATTACAATTCGGATAGGTATAGATAGATACAAAAACCTAAATTGAGGAACAATTATGTAAGTGCATAAGGCTTAAGCTTTGGAAGTGTTAATAAAAATATATTACTTTATATTATAATATTTCCTATACATTGAACATGAAATAGAAAGTATTATGCTGTTGTGAATTTGGATTAAGACGACATCAGGCAGGGTATATGAACACGTGTTTTTTTTTTTTGGATTCAGATGTCATCAGGCAGAGTATGGAAGACCGCGCGATTTTTAAGGCTTTTGTTTCAGGAGCAGGCAGGTACCTATAACCACTTAATGTTAATTTTAATCTTTTGAGAATACCTACATTATGTCTTTATTTCAAACTTTTAGGTTCGTTTTTCTTCTAGCTTTGACTTTTCCGGGCATCCTTTAAATAATTACAAAGAATTTTACTAAAGACACAACAATTCATCAGAAAATAGACAAATTCACACTTAATTTTAAGAGAGCATAAATATAAAAAATGAGACTCACTCACGAGAATGAGCAATTTTGAGCAACTCGTAAGCATTTGTGTGTGTAATGATTTTTTTTCAATCACTTTAAGTAATCTGGAGGACCAATTTTTTTAAGTAAATCAAGATGCATTTTGGAAAAAACAAATCGAATATTAGTTTTCAAGGTCACAATTATTTCTAGTTTATCTTTATCGGAGTAAAAATGTGATTAAACATATCCACGGAAAAAATAATCAAATGGCGTCGAAAAACTCGGTGTCAAAAGCTTGTGGAATATCATAGCTCCAAGTGTGGCAATTCTAATTTATTTACATGGCCATTTAAATTCAATCAAAAGTATGCTTTATTATGGGTACCATAAAATTCACATAATGCCCGATGAGTTTCCCGAATCGAACCACAAATTTGAAAATTTTCTAAACGATTCTCTGACATGAGGATTTTTCAAAACCTCAAAAAACCGAAAAACCAAGAACTGTCAAACCGTTTGCCACAGAAAACAGTGTTGCCGCTTTCAAAATTCTTCGGCTCTAAAAAAACACACTCCTTAAATAATTGAAATTTTATTTTAAACTGCACATTAGTTGATACATAAATTTCACCTACCAAAAATATTTTTCTTAAATTTTGTTAATAAATTTTGGTCATACCTCATTTTAAAGATATTTAAAATTTTAATACGCCAGGTGTACCAAAATCGACTGTTGCCTCAATGTCCTTGACAGATCGTTTTTAGCTGAAATGTAATTTGCTTAAGATTGAGCGAAAAAGGTTTTAACATTGAAATTTACCGTTCAATGCCATGTTTGTGGAAAATTTACATTACAGATAAAAAAAAAAGAATTTGAGGCAACCAGCATTGCAAGATCTCTGTGAAAAATGCCAAGAAATAATATGCAGAGTAGATATGTACTGCAAATATAAGGACTTATTTTCACGAGTATTTACAAAAATCACTATCAAAATTAGTAGCTATATAACGAACACATCAACTACAAATGAGCACAAAATGAGATCGCATGGCAATCGCATTGTGTATGTGCTTTTAGTCGATACGATGATTGTATCTCTGATTTAGGTCGACCAGAATATTATGAATTTTAGAATGGTTTTGTTTGAGTTTCGGTTTTTCAAGTTTTCGTTTTCATTCGGAAGCCCTGTGAGTACAAAACGAAGAACATGGGATTGGGAAATTTACTAATCTGTCAACGTCAAAAGCGAGAGCAATCATTTTGTGGCAACTTAAAGGTGGAAAATTTGAAAGCCATTTTTTTTTATCTTTCAAGCTATTTCTTCGGGAAATTTGAATAACAATAATATTGCTGTCACAAAGTAATGAAGATGATTTTGACGTTTGTTGCTATTTGTTTAAGATCTCTATTATAACTGTTAATAAGCAAACGGTGCAACGATGAATTTGGGAATATGAGCAAAATCCTTTCTGTTCATGGTAGTGTAAGTGTTAGTGTAGGCACTGCTTGTGTAGCTTGGTGAGGGGAGCAGATAGATTGAGTAAAGATCGCATTTCATATCCATTAATTTTTTTCAAATGTGGACCATAACTGCGGCTAAAACTATATTTTATATTCCCATATTCTTAAAAAAGCATATCCACTTTTGTTGGCTTAAATTTTGTTCAGCGATGAAGCTGACTTGCTGGCTACGTCCATATGCACACATTTAATTCGGATGCTGAATAATCGAGCTCTCTAATTAATATTTTCATCATTAATCTCTAACATAAAGTCCTTTTTTTTAAAAAGAAAAACGCATGTTTTTTTCTTATTCAAATTTATAAATTATTCTATTTATTAATTTAAATTTTTTTTTTTTTGAACAATGTGTTCTAAATAGTTATTCGTTCTTAATTATACAAGTGTATTAAATTTAATTCATATAAAAACTATCATAGTAGTACAAAAAAGAATATCTCGAATTCGAGACATTTACAATTCTATATTTTTTTTTTTTTCTATAATTCTATCTTAAAAAATATCTCTCACACAATCACAGTCAAACAGGGATATTTGAATAATTTATGTTAAACAAAACAAAATACATAAAATATAATGCTTTTAACATAAAAAGAAAACTTGTACAATATTTGCTGGCCAAAACATTCAAATTGTTAGCCACATTTTAATTAAGATTAATAAATCTGCACTCTTTGTTATACAATTTTCTTTTCAGTCTCACATTTCAATTTTTTTTTATATTTGAAGGAAAAAGGTTGAAATTATAAAGGAAACAAAAGAAACAAGAAGGAAAAAGGAAAAAGGGGAAAATTTTTAGGTAAAGGTAGCTGGTATTCATATAAACACATCATCACATTCAGACAAACATTTTTGTTCTAAGCTTAAATTGTATGTAGTTAAAAGACGAGTTGTACAAATATAATTATGTGTGCTGAATATATGTATCTATGTAGGAATACGACCGATATATTAGGTGACAGAATTTTACGGAAAATTACATAAACGACATTAAGCAAGTTGAGATTTTGAAAATTAGAACAATTAAGAGATTTTACAGAGATCTCAGAAATCTTATTACAATTACCCAGTTAACGTTTCTGAGATCTACTTTGTCAAAATTGCAGCAAGCAAATCTAAAATTTATTGTTTCTTCGATAAATAATTAACAGCGAAATTGAGAAGTTCGGCTAAAAAAGAAACTCACAAACCTGAACTGGCTTAATTTCTCAACGATAAAAACTGGAACTGTTTGATTTCAGATTTGCTTGTTCAATTTAAAAAGAGACAGAGAGTTACCAGCAAGACTTTGAAGCTGATTACACGTTTCTTTTTGTCGGTTGTTTCGCGTCTTTCATCATTTTGACAATTTGGGTGAGAGGTGTTTCTACACCACTCACCCTATCTGTCAAAAAGACGAAAGACGAAACAACCTAAAAAAGGAATCGTGTAATCAGGCTCTTTTGACAATAAAGAGTATGTTTCATGTCAAAACGTAACAAAACTGCTAATCTGACGACTTCTGTCGTGGATTAATTCTTAATTTCGATTAAGTATCCATTGAGTGTTTGTTATTTTTTATTCATAAATTAGATAGTTAACAATATTTGTTTTTCTTGTTTTAATTTATCACTTCAAAATAATTTTTAATTAATGCAAAACAGTTAATATTTTTGAATTGAGTTTAATTTAAAATTGATTTCTTTCTAAATACCCTTGGTGTCGCGAAAAAAATGTAAAATTTAATTATCTACTAAAAATATTATGTAGATACATATAATGAGAAAAGAAATTTAATAATAAAAAAAAAGATGCACACAAATTACAATTACAAATACTCACAAAGATATCGTATACAAAAACCAATTTCAAAGTTCAACTCAAAACAATTCTAATAAAGAAATGACAAAATCAATAAATATTAAGTTGAGAACTAAAAAATAAGTAAATTCATTTACATAAGCTGGGTCTGAATTCACATGAAAAGTCTCTAGAGGTGGTGAAATTTTACTGTAAAAACTGACATTTCCTATGTCAATTCTGTTGACATTTAATTTTTCTTTAATTTCCATTTGAAATCCAGCCTCCATTTGAATCCACACTTATCAATAATGAAATCACTCATTTCAAAGCGTTCTACTTTTTCTAGTCCATAGTCAACTGACAGCTATCGCCAAAGAAATGCATTTAAAAGAAAAACAGTTACTTTAAAGAAATAAATCTTAATTTGAAAACTAATTTAACATATACATAGATAGAAGTTCAAAACAGAGCTTATTGAGTATTTTGGTTCAAACAATCAATTTTTAGTTGACAGATCAATTCTATCATTTTTATGTCAAGTTGGACGAACGTAAACGTCAAAAAATTGAGTTGAAGTTTGGTGACGTTCGACTATCACTTCATACAGTTTTAGTTTTTTTGCGGACAATTATTTTATATAATTTCATTATGTCACTATGAAAGGTGTCAGATTTTGTGAATGATTATAAATTGAAATTTGACAGTGGTCTACAAATGTTTTGATTTATTTATTCCCTTTCTATTAATGTTTAAAAACTCTGTTAGCTTTAAGCAAATTGATACTTAATTCTGTCAAATCAAACAGACCTTTTATTTTTGATTTTAAATATTAGCAAATTGGCAATTAAATCTTCTGTCAAACCGATAGTATATCTGTCAAACTTGATGGACAAAGGTTTTAAGTGCGACATTTTTGCTTTTGTCCTCCATGCAAACCTATATTTGTCTAACTCAACTCTAAAGCTCTTTTTGAAAGTGCAGAACTTCTTACTTTTATAAAATTCATAACATATTCATTGCAGTTGTACTTTTTCGGAGAAAAAAAAATTGTTTCTTAAATAATATTTTTTTTTTAAAGATACCTATAGTGGTTGAAATTTTTGTTTAAGATATGCTTGCCCTAAGTTGATAGATCCTACATAATAACTATTGTGTACTTAAAAGATAATTTATGTAAGTATGTTTTGTTCTGTTATAATATTGTAGATATTTTTTGTTCCTATATCGGGCTTACAAAAGTTCAACTTTGCTCAAAGTCTTGTACTTAAATTCAAAAGATTGAGGAACTCTTTTCGTTTTGGATCGGCTTTGACGTTCTGGACTGCAGTCATCATCTTTGATTGGATCACGGCGGGAATTCTTAGCCTCTGGTTGGGGAGATGATCTTGCAGATTTATCTGTTACAGATTTTTGATTCACAAGGGATACCTTAAAATTAAAATTAAAAACTGTTAGATACAATCATGTGTTAAAATTATAATTTTCAAACTTACTTTTACAAAAATATATCCAATAATTCCAATAGTAACCAGCATAAAGATCAATCCCGAAGGAATATAAGTGGTGTTTAATGCTATTCCGAGAATCACAACCTGTAGATACATTACGAATAGGCCAGCGTGTACGCAGAAAACCAAAGAGTATTCTTCGAACTTGGATTTGTATAGATAGGTCTTTGATGACAAGCTACTTATTGACTTCAGACTCTCAGTGGACGAGGAGAAGCTTTGACGGGTGAGATCGTTGGTGGATGATGATGGTGTTGATGATGGAGTTGATGCAGGTGTTGGATTGGGAGTAGCAGTAGCAGTAGCAGTAGCAGTAGCAGTAGCAGTAGCAGTAGCAGTAGCACATGAAGTTGATGGAATCAAGCTGTTTCCACTTAAACGTCTTTTGTGCTTTTGAATTACGATCAGCTTCTGAGCTATGCGGCTTTGGTAAGATTGAATTGGTGATTCGTTGGGGTTGGTTAAATTAGCATCCTAAAAAAAAAAATTAATAAAATTTGTTTTTAAATAAGATTTTAAATCAATAATTAACCTCACATAAATAAATTATGAAAAAATTAATTTACAAAATAATTTATTTTCATATTAACAAGAACCACATGTACTTAAGGTAAAATTTTTTTGGAAAAAAAATCGAAACACATGGCAATATTTTTTGACACGACTGTATAAAAAAAACACACAAGCTTACCTTAGTTTTGCTTGCAGTTGAGCTTTCATTATCCAACGTTGTAGCTTTTGTTGATGTTGTAGTTGTTGTTGGTCGAAAATAAGCTTTCTTTTGAACTTTTTCATCCCAAAGTACAAATAGCGTACTGAGAAGCTTCAAAATCATACAATAAAAGTTGAGCATAGCTTTTTGAGTACAAATACGAGCTTTTTTAATATTAGTTTCCAAAAGTTCAATGAGTGCACTTTTGCTCAGCTTTAAACCTGTTGAATGAAAAGATTGAGAAAAATTATTATTGAAATTTTTGTTGCATATATAAATTGGAATAAGATTTATTTTTATATATTTTTTTATTATTATATGTGGTAGGGTAAGAAAAATATAAAACCAAAGTTAAGATGAAAATGCATGAACCAAAGAATGGGAATGATATTGTTCAACCAAAAAAAAAGGCTTCTTTATTTTTGGTTTTTTGAATGTGCACATTTACAATAAATTTAAATGCTATATAGTACATTGTACAGAAATTAATTTATAGTGACAGCTCATTGAGAGCCGCATAACAATCGATAACATTTTCTTTGAGCAGAACCTGTGTTCTTGGAACATATAAGCTGTACCACCTGACCAGATATCAATAGCCGTGTTCCTTTGGAGGTGGTAAACTACTCATGAGTAGATCCAAACGATAATCTAGTACTACCAACTATTCGTGCTTTTATGGCGAGTAAATGAGATTTGTAGGCAAATTAATTCTGTACATTCGAAGTACTCGTGAGTGCTTCGCCACCTCCAAAAGAACACGGCTAATAATAAGTGCTTATGTATATCAACCAAATTAGAGACGTGGTGAAAAATTAATTTAAAAAAGCATTCGGTTTTTGGAAAACTATCGATATGAACAAAATCGGTTTTTATTCATCACATCACTGCTTAGATTTGACAACTCAAATTATTTTGACATTTTAATACAAACTATCGATAAAAAAGTGATAATCTACGCTGGTAACTCAATTTTCTGTGGCTCAAGTGATACCAGGTTGGTGTTGTACTCAAGAATATTTCCGAAAAATTTAAATTTATTAGGCTCAAAATAGGAAGACTTTTGTCGCCACAAATACACAAATTGAATAGTGAAGGACTGTATAAATACGCAATTTTAAAATTGTTGAAATCAAGTGAGATATCGTTGCTATAAAACGCTATATTTGTGTATGGACTAGAGTCCACAAAAGGGTCTGAGGTATTTCCACAAGTCTATAACAGTGCTAAATTTTCGCCTTGGTTGATTTCTATCAGCATTTTATACAGACAATTTATGATTAAAATTCTGATAAAAAATATTGACCGGTTCTATAAATCCGACTATTTTTAGTAAAAACCAAATTTTGTTTTATCATCTTAAATGCGTCATGTCAATGTCATAAATTGTCTGAAGATGACATTTACTAATGTCGATAGATCGGATAAATTTAAAACTCTGCGATAAAAACCCCAAAATGCCTTGAGTTCTTCCAAAATGATGTGGCAATCATTTTTGGCCTTAAATTCCTAAGAACACAAAAAATGGTAACTTCGTATGAAATTTCATCAGATCAGTATGATAAAATGTTTTTATTATTATCACCTATTTATTATTAGATCCGAAGAACAAAAGCAATGTTTGTTCTTATTTTTTTTCTAAACAAAAAACAATCTATGATGGTTCTTGGAATAAAAATTAAAAAAACAAAAATATTTTGACAATACAAGATTGACTTTTGATAACCTTCATTCAATTGCTTCATTTGCTAAGACGATTTGATGGCGACGATCCGATGACCCGTATGATGATCTTCTGACTTGAACCTTTGTACTCGTTGGTACAATGTTCGTGTTTATTTTGTTTTTGTTGACATAGTATAGGAAATGTTATCTTGCAATGGATCACTCAATTTCGTAAATATCCACCAAGAGTCGATTGTTTTTGCCTGTTTCAAAAAAAAAGCAGAGACCTCTTTTATAGGGATGAACATTTAACCGAAATACCACCAAATAGTTTAAGATTAATTAAATGCAATGAATGACTTAAGTGTAGTGTGTAGTCACAACATTGCATCTTCAGACATTAATGAGTTGAATTTTTTTTTCGTTTTCTTTTATAATTTTTATGACGCAGTAAAAAAAACTCTGCCATAGGAAACAAGTTTAATGATGGGTTACATGCCTTCCACTGATGCTATAGCTGCATCTTGCATGCAGACATGCCCTTAAATGGTGCCGAAAGCTGAAGGATAGCCGCATACATTTTTTTTGTACCTATATACAGACAGTGAGCAAAATGACTTTTTTGTCGGCGATAAATATGCATTTTAAAGCCTTTAGCCTACAGGCAATGAGGTATACGGCATGATGGTAAGTATGTATATTAAGAGTATAAGTATCTACCAAGGCTAAAAATGTTTGTTATTTTTATTGAAGGGTTTTCAATATGATTTATAGACAAGTTAATGACTATAGGAAAAACAAAAAAGGATATTCATGTGAAAATATCTACACCATGACCCTGAGAAAATTTCTTAGCTGTTGGTAAAGCGTAATGCTTTTACAATTCACATATGAAGGGCGTTTTTTTTAGAGGTGTAGAACTTTAAGTTGGCAGCACTATTTTAACTGGTGGCCATTTTGTCAGCTGTCAAGTGATTTATTTTTAGTTTGGTTTGGCATTTCAACATGAATAGACTGACGCCTGAACAACGCTTCCAAATTGTGCAAATGGGCCCAAAACAAGAATGCCGTTGACCCCAATTTCATATCATCATAATCGAATTTCGAATAAAGTAAATTTTATGTCAATTTAAAAAAATCATCTTTGTGTTATTACATTTCAAAGTTCTATATTTCTTTTAAAAAAACACCCTTTACTTTTAACGTAGCGATTTACGTTGCGTTCACTTCATGTTGATGTAGATGTAATTGAAGTATCTTCTGTTCATTCACTTTTCAAAAATCTAATCGAAAATGACACATACTAATTCTAATTAAGTCTAGTACGTTGGTAATGTGCAACGAAAAATCTAATAAATACAAAAATTACACAACGAAATAAAAAACGAATACTTCGAACACTTTGGTGATGAGAAACAAAAAATCTCATTTAAAAGTGACACATCGAAATTATAAACGATACATTTCGTTCTGCTTTTCGTTCTGCTGTACGCTGTTCAATGATTTAAATTGATAATAATTGTACTAGATTATTTGGAGATATCTTCAATTTGTGTTAGCACTGAATTAATTCCCCGAACAATCAAGTGTGTACGGAAAAATGACATTTGACTTGTATTCATGTTTGTTTTTGTGTTTTCTTTCATTCTTCAAGCCATGCGGATGCGGTGACGTTTTTGCTATTGATGAAACTGTGTATCAATATATATCTATCCGTTGTATTATTGCAAGCGATTCTTTCTTTTGCCAGTGGAAATACTAAGGGAAGGGCACTGATATTTTTTTTATCAAGACGCCCGAAATACGTTAAACATTTCATACTCTATGAGGATGAACTGTTATAAATGTTAGACATTGACATGATATATGACATATATATTACGTGATTGTTCATCACGTAACGTGAACGCAGTTTAATCTTTACTTTTCTTTTAATTCATTTGGAGTCAAAGGAAAGCGAATATTTTATTCAAATTAAATTTCTATTTGGTAATACATATATAAATATATGTCTTTAATAAACAGATAAATAATCATTTGAATTTGAATTATTTATAATGTGTAATAAATTGTATAATATACAAACGTCACGATCATTTATTACTTTATTTCAACACGATACTTACTTTAATGTATTTTTAAATAATAAATTTAGAATACTTTAATTTTATTCTTATTGTTCTGACTTTAATAAGTTCTGTTACGTAAAATTATTAATTAATTCAATTGATGACACAGGTAAAATGTTTAAACAAGCGTATATCTATGAATGAATAGAAAATATTCATTCTGAATGTAAATGATGTTCAATTAAATCTCTATATAATAGACGAGTCCAAAAGGGTATCTCTATCTATCAATATCGGCGCTATTAGCTGTTCTGCTTAAAGACGACAGAAACTCGTATTCAATTTTTAGATTAATGTACCTAGTTACTGCAATATTTTCTGCAGGTTTGTCACATCTACATAAGTAGATACGTTTATTCTGAATTTATTTAAAGCGTTGTCAAGTTAATCGTAACCATTGAACGTCCATAAGTAGTGAATAAAAAACCACATTGTTTTGTTAAGATTGACAGGTCCACTCAACCATGAATGAAAAATGATGCTACTTTTCAGAACGGTGGTCACATTGGACTGTCTCCTCCGATTTTTTTTTTTTTTACTTTTCTGTACCTTTATCTCGTTCTCACTGATCAGTAGGAACGAGATAAAGGTACAGAAAAGTCAAAAAAAAGTTAGGCAAATGTGAACACCGTCTATATAACCAGTTGAATCAATAGATCTGTTCGTTTACTTCCCAAAACTACAATTTTTTTTATATGAGGTTTGACATAATTTTAGACTTTAATTGGTAGAAATGGGCAGTTTTAGGAATTAAACGAATAGAATTAAAAAAAAAAAACAACTTTTCATTTTGCAGACAGATATTTTTGACAAATATGTATATCTACTTGTGGCGTGATTTTCAGAACTTTTTTTTTTTTTTTTTTAAATTTTAATTTGTTTTCTTCAATTTTTGACAACTACACACATATTTACATACATATATCTAATAACAATATGAAAAACGTCACATTCATAGAAGCGAAATAAAGGGAAAAAAATAAAAAAAAAAACGAAATGCAATAGAAATGGCATACGAGAATTGACAGCTAATGTAGTTTTCCCTTAGATACGTTCGGAATACTCAATTTCACCCACATTTTTAACCAGAAGCTATAGAATTTCTGTTCGGAATAATAGTCTTACACCCCGATTCTTCCCTTGTGAGGAGTCACAAGTCACAAGCTCTTGTGACTATTCCTTGTGAAGATTGTTGTGACTCGATAACATTTTTGGAATTCTCCCCCAATCATCACAAGAAAGCTCACAACTAAACTCACCACAGCAAAGGTGAATTTTTTAGTGCCATAATTGCAACAGCTGATTATTAAAAACAAAAAAAAGATTTTCAATTGGGCCTTATAAATTTATTTAAAACTTAAAAAATCAAGTTATCATCCATTTTTTTAGCAATAAAGTTATTTAAAAAAATTGTTTATATCTTTGTAATTAAAACGGAAGTGAAAAAAACTAATTAAAAAATATTGTTTTCGAGAGCGAATGAATCATTTGTTTCCTGCGTTAGAAAAAAAAGCCTGTGGTATTGTGAAAATTTTGTTTTTCTTTTATATCGGATGAAAGATACCGAAGAAGACACGCCCAATAAAATCCACTTTAATATTCTCTGTTCTAATCTAAAAAAATCAATATTGTTTACAAAATATATAGATTATGATATCAAAGTTTCAAAACACATGTAATTTGTGAGTTGTGACGTGCTATGAAGGAGATCACAATTTCGATTGTTTTTGTGATTCTCATAAGTTGTGACTCTGGGGGAGAATTCCAAAAAATCACAATATTAATTTCACCTCTTCTTGTGACTTGTGAGGTATCAGTGATGATGGGGAGAATCGGGCTATTAGACTCCTTTTCTATTGCTGATTGCCAAAAAAGGAGTTTCTTTTATTTTTGATGTGTAAACATCTATGCTGGCGGTAAAGTGAAAAAAAAAACGTGAACGTTCGTGTGCAACGTTACGTCGTGCAACGTTACGGTGTGCAACGTTACGATCTTCATACTAGGATGGGTGCGTTCAGTGAAAAAAATCTTAATATCCCCTTCAAGCAGAAACAAGTCCGTTTTGGATCCACGCACGTTGATGTTTACACATATTAACCGGGAGTCCCGGCACTCACACAATTTTTTTTTTTTCGGGTTACTTGTCAAAATTATTGAATAGGCTCGTTCAGGAAAATGAGGTTTCGATCCGTCAAAAAGTGAGCAAGTGAATCCAAATGTTTTTTCCTCAGAATTTTGGCAGAAAAACGGAGAAATCTTGTTTAGGTACTGAGATTTCAAAGGTCTCCGAGTTCTCATTTTGCTGAACATGCCTAATGTTTGAGGAAGCCATTTTGTTACCTTTACCTTTATGCACACAATCTATGCAGTTTTTCATTGAAGACAGTGCTCACATGAGAAAATAAATAATATTATCTAATTTTTTCCCCTTTGTGCATCAGTATATGAGTTTTTTCAAAAAACACTTCGAGCTTTGAGTCAAAAAATAAATCCGAAAGGTTGCCACTTTTAATTTTTTTTTAAATATAAATTTAATTTGATCAAAATATTTTCATTTTCAAATGACTTGACATATTTTCATTAAATTTGGAACCTTCGATTTTGGAATATTCTCAAGCTTAATTTTTAATCATGAATGTGTAGTGCTAGCTTTCTACTTGCCTTATACAGCTGAAATTTTTGTAAAAAAAAAAAAACCGCTTATCAATCAAACAACCAATACAGCCATAGGAACAAATACATAACCCTTTTAGATAGGTTATTGTATGTCAATTGTATTATCTTGTGTCAAATATGAGAGAGATGCAAAGTAATTATATCTGCTTTATGACTGGAGCTCTGGTCATAATACTGCAATTTTCTAACCCCTATTTCGAGATTAAAATGCAAGATTTATAATTAAAGCCAGAATACTCCCAACAATTAATTAAAAAACCAAAGATTACGCTTATCTAGTTAAGTAAATATGAATATAAATTTAATTTACACCAACGACACGGAGCAATGGCAATGTCAGGCATCGGTTTACTAAAACAGCATCATGAAGGGCATTCATGATTTACGTAAGACGTATTAGCAAGCAGATTATAATTAATACAAGCTATTTAAATGATTAATTTACACGTGCGAGTATATATGTAATTTAAGAAAACAAGATAATAGCACAAAAATAAATGCTTCTCTATATCGAGTTCATCTATGCACCACATTATTGAAGAATTCTTTAATAATATTAGTCACGATTTTTCGAATATAAATCACATTAAATTGTGTTATCATTACAATTAAAGTACCAATTAAAAACAAGAGTATTATAATAATTGAAGAAATTGCACAGTTACAGAAGATTAATTTACCCAATTTAATCAATATATTTAAATGTTTAAATACGAGATCAAACGACTACCAAATCAGTCAGGGAGAGGCTTAGAACTTTTAAAAAAAAAAAACACAAAAAATTCGAAAAAATGAATGAAATATTTATTTGAATCGATAGTTTGAACCTTGCAATTTAATGTTTAAAGATAATTTCATGCAAATGTTGACCGCGGCTGCGTCTCAGGTAGCCCATCCGCTGAGTCCAATTTTGGCATACTCTTTCACACATATCGGCCGGTATCTCACGAATGAATGCATGGACGTTGGCTTCCAGTGCGTCAATCGAAGCGGGCTTGTCCCTATAGACATTAGCCTTGACATACCCCCACAAAAAATAATCTAATGGTGTCAAATCGCACGATCTAGGCGGCCAATTGACCGGCCCGAAACGTGAAATTAACTGTTCACCAAACTCGCCTCGCAATTGCGCCATTGTTTCGCGTGCTGTGTGACATGTGGCACCGTCTTGTTGAAACCACATATCATGCAAGTCAAGAACTTCCATTTCGGGCAAAAAAAAGTTTGTTATCATCGCTCGGTAGCGTTCACCATTGACAGTAACGCTGCGATTCGCATCATCTTTGAAGAAATAGGCCCAATAATGCCGCCGGCCCATAAACCGCACCAAACAGTGGCTTTTTCGGGATGCATTGGTAGCTGTTGCAATGCTTCTGGCTGATCTTCACTCCAAATGCGGCAATTTTGCTTATTTACGTACCCATTCAACCAAAAATGAGCCTCATCGCTGAACACAATTTTTCGATAAAAAAGGGGATCCTCGGCCAGCTTTCCAAGAGCCCATTCACCGAAAATTCGGCGTTGTGGTAGGTCGGCTGGCTTTAGTTCTTGCACCAGCTGTATCTTAAAAGGCTTTACGCCCAAATCCTTCCGCAAAATTTTCCACGTAGTGCTGTAACAAAGGCCTAACTGCTGGGAACGGCGCCGAATCGACATTTCGCGGTCTTCTGTCACACTAGCTGATACGGCCGCAATATTTTCTTCACTACGCACAGTACGTAAACGTGTTGGTGGTTTAATGTCCAACAAAGTAAATTTGGTGCGAAATTTGGTCAAAATCTTCCGAATAGACTGCTCAGAAGGTCGAGAATGCCGATCATAAAATGGAAGCAGCGCGCGATGAACATTTCGAACCGAGCACGAATTTTTATAGTAAAATTCAATAATTTGCAAGCGTTGTTCATTTGTAAGACGATCCATGGTTAAATTGCAAACTAAACTGAAGCTGTTTGACAGTGACACAAGGTACTAAACACACGTCAGCTGTCAAAACCAGTGTTGCCAAAACCAAACCAGCTAAAAAATCACCCTTTACTAAACTGACGACGCCGACGATGGGAAATAAAGTAATTTCGCTCTAAAACAAGAATAAGTTATAAGAGACTTAAAGTATCATGCTCGTGCAGCTTTTAGACTTTTGACATTCAGCGTAGTTATAGACTCCACCCAATGATTATAGCTATAGGGCCACATGTATGTTTTTAAAGTTGCAAAGTGATTTAAGAAATAACTTAGTTTCAGCAGGTTAGTTTAAAACCTTGCATACATAATATTTATTCGACAATCAGAATTGAATTTGATTTAATAATTACATACACACATATTATTAAAGGCTTAGGTGAATAAAACACAGTCGAATATAAAATATAGACGTATCAGAAGCCATATTTACTCGTCAAAGAAAATATTCTTATCACTCAAGATTATATATTATTTGTACCAAGTACCTATTACAAGAGATAATGATAAATTCTTCCAATAATTTGTTATCGGTCATATCTCTGTTAATATCATCTTTGTCTATCTTTTGATTATAAACATAAACACTTTATATAATCTGCTTGGTTGTATTTTTTTATGACAAGCAAACTTAAAACGTATCTATGTATCTTCTTTAAAGATGATAATGTTTAGAAATATACTGTAAGGTAATTTCATGATGCCAATATCGTCGCTTTCAAATTGTTGCATCTCTTGAAAAAAAGATATTTTGATAAAATTATGAAAAGTGTGTTCATCTTATGTCGTTTTCGTTTTGATGTTCGGAGTTCTCCTTTTTTACTCCTACTACTCCAAAAGTCTTCCATTAGGCGTCTTTCTGTTTTAGTTCAGAGCAGAGTCTGAACTGTCAAAAAAATAATTGTGTTTCTTTTTTAGCTCTGATCGTTCAGAGCTAAAAATTTGTGTTTCATTTTAGTTCTGAGCATATTCAGAGCGCGCTCTGTGAGCTTAGAAGAAAATTGCAGAGTAAACGGAGTAAATGCTGAGCGCAGCCAACTTCATACTGTTTTCATGCAATTTGACAAATATGACAATTCAGTGCTCAGGTGTGTTTCATAGTTAAATCGGAGTGCTCTGAACACATTCTGCTCAGAGTTTATTCCGCTCGCTCAGTGCTCTGCTCAGAACCAACTCTGAACTAAAAAACGCCTATTGGCTGTTCCGAGTAATGTTTTCGGAGTGTTCTTCTGTTCTCAATTTAATTTAAGAGTAAACGAGGAACACACACATACATATAAAGTTTTTCGTTGAATTACTTTTCAAAAGTGACAAATAGCCATTTCGTTAAATGGCGGCTTTAGGCAGTGCGAGTCGGTGTTTTCATATTCGATTGGAATTAAAAAGTAGTAGAATAGATTGAAAGTTCAATAAAAAGCGACATTAAATTGGAAATTAGCGAATTTATGATGATGACAACTCATTTCATTTTGAATTTGATTGGACCGTTAATCGCTTGTTTTTGTTGTTTTCTCTTTCTGTTTTTGTTTTACATAAAGTTTTGACATTTGCAAAAGATTTCATATATATATCTGTATAGTTTGAGATAACCGGAACAAAAAAAAAAATAAAATTTAGATGACATGAAAAAAAAGTGTTTAATAATATTCCAGCTTTCACTTTTTCAACTTTATTTAAATTTTATTTTTACTCTTCTTGTTAACCCACTGCTTTAATAAACCATATCCCAATCTGACTTCATATAACATTTCGCACGTCTGACAAACCATTGAAACAATATATATATATTATTATTTCCACAAGATTATACATATGCACAAGTTCCCATCTGACTTTTAATGTATGTTTAATTTACAAAAAACCTTGGTTTTGTCGTCATTATTATTTCATAATAATTCCTATCTTACTCGGTTCTTTTGGTTCCAAAGTTCAATTTATTTTTTGGTGCTTTTTAATTCAGAATGTAAGAATGCATGACTAATAAATTAATTAGAAATGAAGAATTCCCAGCCGTCATTGTTAGCGAGAAATTTTAAAAATAAATTAAGTAGCATAGTGTTAAAAAAGAGGTTGATGGACTTCACAAAAATATTTGTTTTCTATTTTTGAACTTAACTCTGGTTTGAGTAGGAAGAGTTTATTTCCTTATGGATATTCATTTTATTCACCGCATTTTATTTCTTCAGTTTTTAGTGGGCACAGGGGTGTAAATGGAGTATGTTTTTTTTAAGAAGTTTGCTTTTAAAACTGGCAACACTGTTTCTAATCACAGTAAATTTGACAGCTGACAAATGATTTCTGATGCTCAGTGTCAGTATATTTTGTAATTTCACCATGAACAGCCTGAGTCCAGGTAACGTTAGAATAAAACGGTTCGTCGATTGAACGATCATCGTTGAAATGGGATTCAACCAACTCGACTAAACTTGGAACGTTGACGTTTTGTGCTGAAACACCTAAGTTGGGAATTGGTTTGACAAATGATGCCTTTGACTTGGTATTTTGGTGTGGGTTTATAAATGGACATTTGCTTTGATATCAACTTACGAGTAGAAGGTAATCCATTTATTTGTTTCATTCTTCTTAGCTCATTTTCAACTCAACTTAAATAGAAGATTCTTAAAATAATTCCTTTGTCTTTAATTTTCTCGATCAGTTTTACTTTTTCTTTTGCTAGAAAGAACCATTAGATCATTAGACGCCAATCTAATAAGATTTGAGAAGTGAATATTCGTTTAGGATCTGGCATACCATTAATAATGATTTTTGCACTAAATTGTTTTGCAAATACACACAACATTGGCATCACTGATGACTAACAGGTGCAAATTACCAAATCAACACAAAAAACATGAAGATCATCAAGATCGAGACAACACTCAAGCTCTACGCTATAATGATAATGGTAAGAAACAACAAAGAGGGGAACAGTAGGTTTGAGTTAAGACCTTCGAATTGGTATAGTTTGAGTGCCATTATGAGATGAATGTGTACAAAAACATCAAGCCTTTTAAAGAGAGACAAAGAAGACATGGAAACAAAAAATAATCTGCTCATGAATAAATTATTTAAATTGATCATGTTGCATTTCAAGACAAACAAAAAAGGCAAAATAACGTAAGTTAAAAATTAAGTTTTTTTCCTGAGGGTTGTCGGATACTTTGTAAAGTATTAAATGCGAATCAGGTAGGTATATTATGTATGTATGGCTATTGGGATATTCGTATAAATTCCTAAAATTCTCCACATCACACAGAATTGCCATTGCCATTTAAGGGCAAACAGCCCCACTTACCCCTCATGTTAGAAAAATACCGAGGTTGTCGGTAACCTCTCGTTTCCCTTGCTATATTATTATTGGTTCCAAACTTGGAACGGATAGGTACTTACTATCTGTCGTTTAGAGCTCAAATCATTAAACTTTGTAGCATCTCCATTACCCGAACCATAGCTTCGAAATTCGAACATTTTAAGTAGCCATACTTAATTCACTGACTGTGGTTTTTATTCAGTTTTGTTGACGGCTGTCAAATTAGACAGTAACTAAACTTTAAATATTTAGACCTATACCTATTTAATTCAATTAAATATAAATCCAATTAAGTCAAGGATAAGACAAATCATACTGGTGTCTAAGTTAAACACTAAAGAGCTCTTAGAAAACATTGAAAAATGTTCAAAGTTATGCGGTGTTTTAAGGGATGTCTAAAGTTAGACAGTGTCTATAAATACGAGTGTAGATATCTAACTTACTTTGAAATGTTTGTTTGGTATTCAATATCTACTATAAACATACATGTAAACATAAATATTTCCATGGAAAATATAGTTAGCCACATGGAAAAACAAAATAAACTCGAAACAGAGCAACGAGAAAATAGAAAAGTGTCATATAAACCCAAGAAACGCACAAAAGACTTTTCCATATTATAAATAGAAAATCTTAACAAGATGCGAAAAAAAGTACTTCTTCTGTCGCTACATGTGTAAATGTATATTTTGCATCTGAGAAAAGTATTCTTTATTCAAAAATTGCAGCAATTTTTTTGCGCAATTCAAAATAATTATTATCTACTACCGCTTGCCTAATATTTGCATAAAAACTAAGAAGGTGTTTTTGGGTTATTGGCCTTTCAGCGCAAATGAATGTATGCAATTTCAAAACATTGACAGAAAGAAGTTGTGGAA
Organism: Leucozona laternaria; assembly: GCA_932273885.2. Taxonomy (NCBI): domain Eukaryota; kingdom Metazoa; phylum Arthropoda; class Insecta; order Diptera; family Syrphidae; genus Leucozona; species Leucozona laternaria. The sequence goes on from OW026368.1 coordinate 11,406,739, forward strand.
TTTCCATATAAAATCTTGGCAAGCAAATGGACGCATTTGACATGTTTGTCATGCGTGTTCAAGTGTTTTTTTTTTTTTAATTTGTATTGAAGTAAATTCAATTCGAAAAGCATGTAGTTGTCGCGATCGATTTAGGTAAAATGTAGGAAGGTAGAGGTATGTGCCAATTTGTTGTTAGAAAAACAAAATAAACCACCAGATAAATTGTTAGCCTATTTTAAGAATATTCAAGGTAAACCAAACTCAAGACTGAAACGTTGGTTATTGGTTTTCTTAGTTGAACTTTAGACCCAAACAGAATAAAGGAAGTCAATATTTAGATTTCCATATTAAAACAAATTTTTTTGGGGATAAGCATAAAATACAAACAATAAGACTCTAGATATAAAAAACAACAAATACTAACGCTGATGGTTATAAATACTTAGATGTTTGTTTTGCTAAACAGTCATTTACCTCTATCTTAATTGCGTGACATTGTTTTGTCTTTGACAGATATTTCTAATTGTCATTGAGTTTTATAAAATAAACATCTCTGAATTCCTTAAGTTCTAGTTTTCAGAGATTTTTTTTAACGGAATTGCGTTTTGAATTCTAACAGATTGTATTTGTATGATATATTGAATTTTAACAGCGCTGCCAAGCTTTCATAATTTCGGCTAAGAACTTGGAAAAAATTGATGACATACGTGATGTCAAATAAAAATTTTGTGAGTGCCGGGAGTCACGGTTAATATGTGTAAACATCAACGTGAGCAGATCCAAAACGGACTTGTTTTTGCTTGAAGGGGATCTTAAGATTTTTTCACTGAACGCACCCATCCTAGTATGCAGATCGTAACGTTGCACACCGTAACGTTGCACGACGTAACGTTGCACACGAACGTTCACGTTATTTTTTTCACTCTACCGCCAGCATTGATGTTTACACATCAATAATCGCTCTTCGATAATAAATTGTCCGCAAACTTTCAAATCTTGGATGGTTTTCACATTGGACTCACTCTGCGCTACTCATTTTAACATCTCTTTCTTTTATCTCGTTCCACCTCATTAATGAGAAAGATATTGTGATACAAGTGGGGCAGGATTTTAAAAATTTTGTGAAAATATCCCGCTTCACTGGACCATCTTTTAAATTATGCGCAAATCGTAAACAAAACCGAACTGATATAGTTGTTGCATTTAGACGTTAACTTTTTTGCAATTAATCCCTTTTTGAGAACAAAATTTTTTTTGGATTACAAACCAACTGGAAGTAGGTACATTAAGACATTTTATCAAATCGTGTCATCTCATCAACTGTATAATACATTATTTATAGTTACAAACAAAAACATAACAAATAAATCATACCTACGACATTTGTAAGGTGTGCCTCTTGTTACGCTGATTGACATTCGTTGTCAAAACTTCTCATGCGACCATTATAATTATAATTTAAATCGGGTCAAACCAATTTAAAAATTTAAGCAATACAAAATTCAAATTTTAAACATGCTGATGATTTTAAACATGATGATTGATTATACTTATTACCAGTGTATCTAATCATTTTATGGTAATTGATAAATTGTGTTTCTTTTCGATTAATTTTTCAATTGTTTCATTAATTTAACAAGCAATCTATTTGCGAGTACATATTTTGTTTGATTAACAAACGGCTTTAGTATATATATTTTATACCTAGGGTTCACGACATTGGACAGAAGGAGAATACATTTTGACAGGTCACACTATAGGAAGTTATTTAAATAGAGAACTGTCATGACTTCTTTTTAACCATTGACGCTTGTTTGACGTTTATTATTAAAACCTACTTCAAGTCAATTAAAAATCACATAATAATAATTAATTCATACTTCAAATTGAAAATTTTTAGTTCAAAGTCTTTCTAGTTCAACCGTTTGACCGTTCCTGATTTAGGCCATTTTTACCATAAACATAATTTAAACCGGAACTTATCTTGAACTCTTCATATTCTTGAAATTCCGGAATAAAAAAGTCTTTTTTAGTAGATATATCTAGATACTCTTATTTCAAATCGCTGTCAGATTCTACTCACGTTCGTCATATATGTATAGCCAAAAGTTTATTTCCATATTTTAATGTGACCCAGTACCACTATTCACAGTTAAACTGGTATTAATTTATTCATGCATACATTCATTCATATAAATGTACATAATAAAAGTCACGTCACAAAGTAGATGATATTGAATTATTTTAAAAAAAAGTTAAACTAAAAAGTATAAACAAAGACAAAGTTGTTAATTTTCAATGTTTTTTGTTAGTTGTTTTATTTTTTTTTTCAGCTATTTTTAATATTTAAATAAAACAAACAAAACATACAGCCTTTGTCTGATTGACAAATTGGCGGGTTGCTGAAGTTTGAAAATTGCATTGTAGTAATCCCTATTTCTTCGATGTGGTTTTCCTTATTGTATGATTTATTTTTATTCGTCGTCTCTTCTTCGAACTTCACTTAACCAAGTGGAGTAAAGAGTGCAGAGAGATGACACCCTTTCAATTCCACAAAGTAAACATTCATTAAAAATCGCTCTCGTCTAAAAGCAGTCTTTTGTGTTCTGCCAGAGAAAATAGGTCTGTTTGTTTACTTCCCAAAACTGCAAATTTCTACCGATTCTAGTACAATTTAATATTTGTAAGTAAATCAGCTAAGTTATTTTAAATGCGGAATCTTCAAGTATAAACACCACTTTGAGGTTATTAAAATCTCTTAGCTTAAATCTAATTACATATATTTTTTGATGTGATAATAGTGTAAGTAATTAAAAACAAACATGTACCTGATGTGGGTTTCATATAAGTGGTTTGTACTTTATTTTATTTATAGTCAATTTATCATTTTCTGAAATTTATTCAAACGAAAGTGTGTTTACGCAGTTATTTTGTTATGGCATTCCACTATGTCTGACAGTTGATAATACATTTTATATTCAGCTCTTTCACTTATCAGTAGACGTAGACGAGACGCTAGACAGTGGAAAACAAAATCACACGTAAACACGACACGCTTTTAATTTACCATAATAGTAATTTACTGCGTACATAAGTAAATATCCACAAACTAATTGATCTAGATAAGGTAGGTTCTTAATTAAGATAAGGCATATATTTAGTTACTTATCTTCAAAAAAATTTTATTGCTTTCCATCAGGTAGATACGATAAAGTAAGTACATACATACCTACTGTAGTTTACGATATCTACATTAAAAAGGTCAATAAAACACAGAATTTGATTAAATTTGTCAACAGTAAATTGTTATTATTACGCAATAACGTTTTGATGAACAAGAATATATATATAGATTATTTACATAAATCTACTTAATTATTCGCAAACATTCGTAAACACGCTGCTGGCAGATGAATGAAAATACAAAATACAAAATACATACATAATGGAGGTAGGTATAAGACAAACAAGAAGTATGCGTAATGTCGCGAAAGTAGGTGTGCAACCTTAATAATAATAAAATGGACAGAACACACATGCTGGCGACGAGGCGAACTGTCACTTTCTTTCTTTGGCAATCGATATCAATAATGAAATCGAAAACTAGTTTGGAAATTATTGATTAGATTATATTTTTTTTTTTCTTGATGAATAAAGTTTGATGAACTGAACTGAAAGAATGCAAGAGGAATGATTTAAGAAAAAATAGTTACTATCTAAAGTTATCGAAATCAATACTCACAACAAAGTTTTCATTCTTTTTGCATTTTTGACAGCTATTTCGGCTTCTTTCTTTTTCATTTTTTTTTTTTTTTTTCATGACAATTTCTTTCAACAACTACTTTCATTGTATTTAGTTAAGGTGTGTTTGATTTGTTTTTTGCATAATTTCCAAACGAACAAATTTGTTCAAAGTTAGCTCATTTCCAAGTGTGAATTTGTATGAACGATGCTCGGATTAGGAACATGAACCTAAGAGGATATATCTTTAATAAGGAATGCTCGTTTCTATTCCTAATGCATTGCAGTGCCTGGGGCCATGATAGGGGGCGCTATTTCACTTTCGGTGTAAATAAAGTCTTGAAGATATCGTACAGCTGATATCAATTTAAGTCATAATTTGCTTATTTTCTCTCTAAATTGTTCTTTTGAAGTAATTCTTGAAATTAATAAGTGTTTGTTTATTATTTAAAAGATTTCAATATCTTCTTTTTTAGTTTTTTTCTCCAATGTGTAGAAAAATCAGACCGAAACTTGAACAGCGACCCCTATGAAAGGTACGCTTTCAAATATAAAAAAAACAAGCACTCCATATTATATATCCTCTAAGACATGAATATGTTTAGACAAACAAAATCAATGGATACACAAAAAACCATGTCCATGCAGTGACCTATCGATGAAAATTAGATTGTTGCTGTGACGTTGGTCATTGTTAAATCAAGATGGCGGCATCTTAGAACAAGAAGCCATGTTGTTAAAAGTGTCGTTGATTGTGTTAACGTTATATATTTAGAACTGAATGCATTCAAACAAGAAAATTCGAATTTCTAACGCCACACGAAAGACTTGAAATATTTTTTTAATGACAGATAAGGTAGAAGAGTTTAAATGAATTTAACTAATTTGATATATCAACCATGATGAAATAAGTTGCTTAGAAATATCGAAACGATTTAAAAAAAAAAACAAGGTTATTGCCCCAAGAGCAATACACACATAACACAGGTGTAAATTTATTTGCATTTAGATATTCTATTCTATTTATAAACAAGAAACTTGCATGCTTAATTAGCATTTAGGCATTAGTTTTTTCTTCATTGGCATTGGGGTTACATGACAGATGCTATTTTTCGTTCGTATCATGTATCAAAACTGTGTTAATGAAACTCGATTTCGAGAACTATTAAAACGAAAAACTATAATTATTTTTAATTTTTTTGTAGACCAAGTTGGACAATTAAAACCAGCAAGAGCGGTTTATATACATTTGGTTTGTGAAATTATAGGTATTTCTTTAAAAGAATATAAAAACAGAACATAGCAAAAATAAGCTTGAACAATATAGGAATTTTTCAGAAGTTATTAAATTAAGGATAAGCTTTTTGTACTACGTATGTATACCTACTTTGTCGTGTTTGAAAATTTTCAACTGGAAATAGTTTAAACTTGAAAGCCTACAAAATGAAATAATTAGAGTGGTAGTGGTAGTTTTTACAATCTAAGTATCAAAAATTTGTTTGTCAATTATGTTTACTGTATTTAGTTAAAGAAGTGATGAAACTTTTATGACTTAATAAACATTTTATTTTTGTGCCGATTTTGTATTTTGTGTGTATAAGGAGGTATGTATTTTGTATTTAAGGCTTTTGCACAGTTACAAAATGGCGTTGATTTTCCTGATGTCAACTTTACTTCAGTCAGTCGTTAATCGTTTTCATGTGCAAAAAAGACAATTCACCGATTGCAACCCTAAGACTAGAAACGCAAATGCATTTTAGGTTGCACAATTCATTCGCTTAAAATAAAGGGTCCGCGCCATCTAACGTTTTTTTTTTCAACTAGTGCTTATTTCGTGAATGGTAACACTTAGCTCATGTCTGATTTGACAGATAATTAGTTTTATTATTACGCTGAACGAATATGGTTGTGTATACGCTTCGCTAAGTGGGCCTGCGATCGACTTAGAGAAGATGCCGATTTTGCCAAAAAAATCATCTTTTCAGATGAAGCTCATTTTGATCTTGGCGGGTAGTAAACAAGCAAAATTGTCGCATTTGGGGCACAGAAAACCCGCACGCATACATTGAAAAGCCGATACACCCAAAACGAGTCACTGTTTGGTGCGGATTTTGGTCCAGAGGCATAATTGTGCCATTTTTCGAAAATGAGCAAGGAGTGGCCGTTACAGTCAATGGCGATCGTTATCGAACCATGTTGAACGAATTTTTGTTCACAAAAATTGAAGAGGAGGATATTGGCAACATTTGGTTTCAACAGGACGGCGAAACTGCAAAATTTTGTGTCGCTACAATTAAAAAAAAAAAATTATCAGATTCCAATTAAATTTTGGAGTTGAGATGTACTAAAATTAAAAAACACAATTAATGTAAAATCAAATTTTCGTTATTTAGATTTTTTATTAATTTAAATTTCTTTTTCTTAGTGGCAACCATGCCATATCGAATGCATGTAGGAGTAGTTATGTTAACTCTCAAAGTGACTTATTTATATTGTCTTGAAACTCCGTTCCATGTGGGTTGTTAAATTGCGAGAGTGTTTTGAAAATGTTGATGCATGAGTATATCTAAATTCTACAGGGTCCCAAGCACGATATAAAAGTAATAGTCTGTAAATTAATACACACATTTTACAGATAATTATTTTTTTTTAATCCATGTCATAGACTGCCTCCTTTTTGGAGATCTTATGGGTTTTTCGATTTGTGTGTCAGAATCAAAATGACATTTCTACTTCTGAAAAGAAGAGAAAGTTGTTTTTGGATTGGTTTTTAGAATCGTTTCAGAAGCAATTACACGTATCAAATTGTTCTTTTTAAATATCAAAAATAGTATGGTAAGTTTGTTGTCTGACATGCTAGAGTTTATTATGAAAATGGCTTTGGTGTGATACTAATAAAAAAAAAATGGTTAAAATTAAAATAATAATTTTGTTTAAGTGCTTTTAAACTAGAAAATGGTAAAGTAGTATCTACCGCTACCATGCTATTATGAGTATGTACCTTAAAGTTAGGCTGTTTAAAATAGCCGTGTTCCCTTGGAGGTGGCAAAGTACTCATGAGTAGAGAGTAGATCCAAACGATAATCTAGTACTACCAACTACTCGTGCTTTCATGGCGAGTAGATGAGATTTGTAGGGAAATTAATTCTGTGCGTTCCATTGAAAATAGCTACTCGTGAGTGATTTGCCACCTCCAAAGGAACACGGCTAATGTTGCTCAATTAATTTCCCAGAAAGATCGAAAGGTTTGACTTTCGTCACCTTTAACCCACTGAATTTTATTTCTATTTAACAAACATAATAGCGTCATAAAGTAGAATAACAAACCTTTAGAATGATACATACACATTTAATGGGATCAACCGTTAACCGTTATTAAGGTTCATGTCAGTGCTTAACTGTTTTCTTTTAATAAATATTAAACTATTCTTTACAAAAACTCATAAGACAGTGCCATTTTCTTCAGAAAAAGTTCAGATATATATTTTACCTACAATTAAAAAAAAAAGCTTTTAAAACTATTGTGAATCATTTTAGAAATATTTTTTTTAATTTAAGCAATATTTCTTTTGCTGCGAATTGTGGACACACCCTTACGGTTTACGCTTTGCACCGGAAATTTCGATTAAAAGGTATACGCGGAGGGAAAAAGCCATAATGCGTAGCTACAATTACCTGATTGTTGCGGTGATAAAAGTTATTAAAAAAATCATATTACGTCTAACGCTAGTAACCTTTAGCAATTTTTATAGGGAGTTCGAACAAAACCACCTTTATCTCACATAATAATATTTTTTTTTAAGGTTATTAAAAAAAAAAAAAAACAAGTACATAATTATAGGCTTAACATACCAGCAACTTGGAAAGGGTACACAGCGGTACATTTGATTTTTCTGATCGAGTCCGATCGAAAGAAAAACGTCTTCGTCATCACCGGCGTCGATGATGATTTTGATAACGAAACGATATTTGGTGTTTCAGTTATTGCTGCAGTTATTTGCTGCGATTTCTCCGGTAGGGAAGACATTTTGTTCGATGTAATTTTTTGCTTGAAGGTATAATGTAACTTATATATGTACGTAGTTTTTTGTTCCCTTTGAAATGATTTCCTTGTCTTTTTGTCTCTTTTTCTCCTTCTATTGTTAAAGTGGCCAAATTCTATGGATTTTGTATGTGAGAGTTCAGCTTAACTATGTAGAATTTCACGTGGTGAAAATATATCACAGATAATGCTGGTGGTTTTCAACCCCGAAAAGGAAAATCGATATATTAATTTTTTGCTGTTGTTGTTGTAGGTATGCTGGAAGTGTCCTTCCGTTTATTGTTGATAATATCTTGTTCTATGGTATTGGATGGAGTGGCATTGATATATGATTTTTGTTGTTTTTTTTTTTTTTTTTTTGATTCCCAAAACTCTCTAAATGCTTGTTAGGGAATAATTTTCGTATTTTATTCTGCTGAATGATAACAGAGCAGCTTTATCCATTTGTTGTGCGATCGTAAGCAATAAACTGCTTGTCAATGTTTGATTTTTCATTTAAATTGTTTTTTGTTTTTAGAAATTTATTTTGTTTTTTTTTTTTATTTAAACAAAAAAATATGTTTGATCGTCAAAAAAGTTTTTTTTTTTGTGTGTGTGGTTTAAGTTAACAAGCACAAATTGTACTAGTTAACAGTTTTTTTTTTGACTCGGTTAACAATAACAATTTTCTTATGAAAATATTTCCGTTATTTCATTACACGCTGCCACGAATTGGGCACACTCGTTTTTTTTTTAGGACAGAATACAGACAAAAAAACCGAAGTATTCTTTGTGCACTTTATTGGAATATTTCGAAATAATAATATTCCAAAAGTTGAACAGAGTCAGCACTTTTTGCTTTTTAAGAATTTATTTTATTTTCTACCGAAAAAGAATAAACTGATGTATACTTTTTGTTGAATATCTATTTTTGTAGGGAGCAATAATACATGCACGAAACAAACGCCACAATGGTTAGTTCTCAACTAAACTCAACCTCTGCAAACACTCAATTCTTAAACGAGGAAAGTCTCAATCTCAATTATTTTGCTTTTGCTTGCTGGTTGCTGTTTCCACTTTGCAGATGCAGAGGCAGAGTTTGTTGATAAAATAAATAAAAATGAAACAAAAATACTCTGATTACTGTCTCTGAATTCTGATATGGGCGCTACAGAGCAGAGTGACTATATATTGTTTTGAGTGGTTTTTTGATAATTCGGAGACGGTGTGTTGTGGATGTGGATCGTTTTTTTTTAGCTAGACGGTGTAGGTGGAAAGTGGAATGAAAGAAATCGTCTACATTATTTGTTTGTTTCATATTCATAGCCATAGCTTAACGGAAGTGAGAAGAGATACGATTAAACTGACACAACGAATAAAGAACAGGATCAGAGAACAGAGATCCGACAGGCGGAAGTGATGATAACGATAACGGTATATGAGTAAAATTGCGAATAGCTACATACATAGTTTCAATTTCCTTATTTTCTATTACTTTGAGTAGATACAAAATAAAATAAATTAGATTTGGTTTGGTTTCTAGAGAAATGTATAAATATTACCTAAAATGGAAACAGAATACAACGGCAACAAAATACAACAGAAACACTTCTTATTATTATCGGCTGCAAATGTTGGGTCTCACAAATATTTAAAAGGCTTTTAAATTTTTAAATGAAGTATGCAACAAATGTCATTTTAAGATCTAAAAGCCATTTAAACAATTAAAAGGGCTTTATGAAATCGACCATAAATTTGGGTTTCACATATTTTACAGACGAATGGCATCAAAATCTCAATTTCAACCAAAAGTGGACTTAGCAGCTTTGCGTAATAGACCGACCTTATGCTAACGTTCTTTTAAAGGCTTCGTTTATTTAATAAATATTTATGAATATTTTTACATTTTTTTACTTTAAATTAACTTCTTTTGTTTATACATTAAATATAGTGAACACTGAACACATTCGACCCACTCTGATGTTCAGTAGTTGTTTCAACAAGACGAAAATCTATGCTCATTGAAGGATACATTTATTTTTTTTTAATTGCAAAACTAAAATTTTAATAATTTAATATGTTTCCAAATCAAAAAATATGCACGACTGGGTCGCACGAACTTGCTCTTATGCGCGATCACATTGTGGTTCTATAGTCTGAAATAAATTAGCTATAGGAGTATATATCTTATCCATTTGCCAAATCTTAGTTTAGTTTCAGGTGGTATTATGTGAGTATACAAAAATTAACAATATAGCCTAGTGTTGCACATATGTAATATGCATAAAAGGAAATTATACTATTTAAACTGGTAAATTGTTTTAAATCAACAAAATTAGAAAGAAATTGATTAAAATACTTTGAATCCGTTTTAACCCAACGCGATGTACACCATCTGATTTCTTATATAAATCTTTATTTATGAGAAAAAATTTGAAAATCGTAGGAGCGGTTTTAAAAATAATTAATTTTTTATATATAAAATTTCGTTAAATAATTGGTACGCCAATTTAAAGCATTTATTAATATTGCGTTAAAAATTGAACTTCACAAAAAAATCTGCTACCAGTTTTCGAAATATCGAATTTTCAAAAAATAATTTTGATTTTTTTTTTAAAAATCCAAAAATCAATTTTTAGAAAATTTTGATACGCACTTTTATTTATATTTGTTACAAGCTTCTGTATAAAAAATTTAATTTTATTCGGTTAATCAGATGTTGAGATAATCGAAAATCAAAGAAACCGTTCTATGAGAGGTACTGTTAATAAACCTAAAATATAAACTTTAAAATTTTTAAATGGTAGATCGTACTAATTTTAACACACAAAAAAACTTTTATGAAAATCGTAGGAGTCGTTTTTGAGAAACAAAATATTTTTCTTAACGGTTTTTTAACATTTGTATGGGAGGCACCGTTATTTTTGGGTATTAGAATAATTTTTGTCAAAAATCTTCTAGATAAAGTTAAAAAACTGCTATTTAGCAAGTTTAATAAAAATCGACCAAGTCGTTTGTGAAATATTGAGTTTTCAAAAAAAAATATTAAAACTTTTTTAAATATCTAAAAAATATTTTTTTGAAAATTTTGGTACACAATATTATTTAGAATGTGTCAATACTTTTTCATAAAAAAATTGATCAGAATCAGTTTAACCATTTTCGAGAAAAGCGAAAATCAAAAAAATGGTTCTTTGGGAGGTACCATTAATAACCATTTTTCGGAACCATTTTTTTTTATTAAACGGCAACTTATAACTATTTAAATCAATTGAGTTCTTAAAAACAAATTCGGTAGCGCTGGATTTGAGAAAAATAAGTTTTTCCTTTTTGGGCAAGAAATTTTGTATGAATGCTACTGTTAATTTTGGTCCTAAAAAAAAAGAGAAAAAACGGGTGGGGGGAATGTCCAAAAAACGCTAGGTACCAAGTTTAAAGAAAATCGACCCATCCGTTTAGGCTGTAGTCGAACCGACAGACAGACAGACAGACGGACGTTTTTGCGAGACCCACTTTTTTTGACTTCTCTATCATCGTAATGTAAAGTTTGATCAAAATCTCGAGTTCGATTTTTTGTACGAATCCATAACTTCCCATATAGTACCTATATCGCAAGTAAAAAGTTGGATTCTATAGTATTTAAGACCCAAGCAAAAAGTATAAACAGATGTCACGAAAGAAAACGTCAAAAAATCCACAAGTTTAAATAAAAAAAATCCTACCTTTGTTTACCATCTTTTTCTCAGCATGAAGAGGGAATGAGAAAAAGCTCATAGATGTCAAAAAAGATAGGGGAAACTAGGAAGTCAGTCCAATGTGGGCACATCGTCTATGGATAGCGTGACAGAATCCGTCGTTGACAATATTTTCGATACTCGTTTACTTCAGTTGGAAACATTTTGAAACATAAGAGATCAGAGAACGTCCATGAGCAGGCAAAGATTTCAAATTAAGGTCCTTGACAGTCAAAGGGAAATTAATTTTTAAATTCAGAAATTGCATCTATAGTTACTTAAAAATTTCATTGTTTTTAAGCTCAAAAATATTTCCTGAATTATCATTAGTAAGTTTCTAGAAATATGAAGGATCAAGGGTATTTGCAGAATTGCAATCAGTTACCCACCTGCATCAACGATAAGATTGAACTGCTGAAAGTTTTAAATGTTCTTATGACAAATGATATTGGATATACATTCATTCACATTATATATGCATAACAATAAGTTTTAAAGATTAATAATTCTCGAAAGTGATAAGTCTATGAGTATATCAAAATCCATTCAATGTCGATCAGTGATGCCCAGACCTGTCACTCATGTGTTCCTTATTTGGATAATAAAGAAGTAAGAATAGAAAGCTTCGTCTGAAATCGTTGACTTCTATAAGTGGAGCGCACTTCATGTCGCGATGGTGCGCGGTGTAATAAATAATTATAATGTGAGGTCGTCATTCAATACGACCGGCGCTGCGCGGTATACGGCGCAGCGATGAATATCAGCAACCGGCATTTCTGTTTCTGCAAAACCAAATTGTTATAAGGAATTTCTCGTTTCTCATCTATCTATATCTATAAACTAACTTTTCCACATGGTTCATCGTTCATACATGGTCTTGTTGAAGTTCATTCACTGCCTTAGAGTTGGTGATGGTACTGCAAGACATACCTATGGCGTGGAAGAAGTAGTGAGTTCGGAAGGTACCTTAGTTTCCAGAAATAACTAGTTTAACTACTCGTATATCGGTTGGATATTTTTTTTATTTATTTATTGGGAACGGTTATGCCATCGACCACATGAGATACGAGTATTAAGATACTTTTGTTGCAACAATAGACTGCAAAATTTACAGAGAAACCTTAAACAGATTGCAAAAACCTTTCGAAATCAATCGATTTTTTATATTTATATTCTAGTTGTAATCAAAACGTACATAAACCTATCTAAAAAATACTGCCAAGATGAGAATGCGCGCATTATTTGTAGGTAATCTTGATGTTCATTAATCGCGCTGATTATACACAAAAATATATTTGTTATTGGAAAATTCTTTAGATTGTAATCTTCTTTTTTTTCTGCAATAATAATAATTTGCCTTTGGATTAAATACCTTTCTACTGATTCTTTTTTTATTTTCGATTATCGATTAAAAATGATTCAGTATATACAACGAATTTGGCATATAATCTTACTGCACATATGAACTTACTATAGAAAGTCGATAATCGAAAGATTTAAAAATAACCTCCTGATAGCAAAAATACACTTGAGTTTGAGTGCTAATGTCGTTGTTGATTTGTCTTGCCCTCAAGGCATTTAGCTTAATCTTTGATAATTTGACATTGAAAACTAGACATGGTGGATTAATAATTGTAAATAAAATTTGCGCATATCTAAAGGGTGTTTTTTTTAGACGTGTGGTTTTCAACCTGGCAATACTTTTTCGGAATTGGTTTTTTTTTTGACAGCTGTCACTTGATCTATGCCTAGTTTGGTTTGCCATTTCATAATTAATAGACTAACTTTTGAACAACGTTTGCAAATCGTGCAAATTTATTACCAAAATAATGGTTCGGTCCAAAATTCGAGCAACCATGGATCGATTTCGCACTACGTTTACTCTAGTGGATAATGCGCATCCTCAGAGATACCGTATAGTGCGCACCGAAGAGGCTATTGCTGATGTGGAGCAGAGTATCGCAGAAGACCCGAATGTTTTTCAAAAACAGTTCACGATTTTGAAAGTAGTTGAATATAAAATTTCAAGCTGAATAAATTTTTTGAAATAATTTTTTTCTTTCGAAAAAATCCAAATCGAAATAAACTGATCTTTAAATATAAATGGGGGTAGCGCAGGTAATGTCAAAGACTAGATTGACTATACTATATATCTGCTATTAGTAACTACTTTTTATCAAAGCTTTGATAGATTAAGCCCCAGTTTTCAGTGGTAAATTTAACCAGAGTTAGCTACATAACTCTAGAAGTAAATTAACCCACAGTGAACTGAGGAAGTAGTTTTTCGGTAGAGAATGTATGCGGAACGACTAAACTTCAAAAGCATCTGTTCAGTTAATCCTGAGTTAACTCACCAAATTTGAATTTTAAATCGAGTTTAACTTTAATCTCGCACTGAAAAACTGGACCTTAGATAAAGCCTTTTAGGAAGTAGGATATTCCTGACCATCGCTATAAGGTATACTGACGAAGGTTATCAACATATCGGTAAATTTCCATCTGCCTTAGAAGTTCATATTCTAGTACGGCAGGGTTGTATTGTATTACCACTACTTTTTCGGTGATAATTATCTTATCCAAGTTGCATTTTAGAAGGGATCATATTTTTGGAATGAATCATATGAATCTAGTGAATATAATGGAATCTATCCTTAAACAGCTTTACTAAGCTAATAACTCATATGTCAACAAAAAGTTTGCTAAAAACTATTTTTTCCCTTATAGTTACCTATAGGACTTCAAGGCTTCTTAATGCCGTCTAGGTCAAAGGATAAAGATATATTAAAATCAAAACAAATTGTTCTGCAGCACTGGTTGATAACTCAAAACCAAATATATGTTAACCATATTGCCAATCTTCTTGGCGCCAGCGTACAGTGGTGCACACTTTGTATGGAACAGCGAAAAAAATTAAAACTAAACAACTAAACCTATTTTCATGAAATGGCAGGCATAAGAAATCATCACAAATGTTTTCTAAGAAATCTAAAACAATCGTCAAAATTGATTAAAATTTGCTTAATATTATTTAGAAAACCTTTTTTACTAATTCGGACATAAGCAATAGAGATGTAGCAACAGATTGATATCATTTTAGAACTTATAGTTATAAATGAATAATTAGACTTATTTTAAATTATTTTTATTTCACTCCATTAGATGCAGAGGCATCTTATAAGTTAATTTTAATCAAAATTATTATTTATCAAAAATGGGTTGAAGATTTTTTCGAAATTTAATTTTTAATTAATATATGTACAATTTTCTTGTTAGAAATATCATCTCAGACGTTTCACTTTAATTTATTGCTTAAATACTTTTTTTCTAAAATAAAAAAAAAAAATACAAAACACTCTGCCCCTGAGGGAACGCTTCCACAATGTTGATCCAGAAAAAAAACATCATTAAAATGTAGTAAGAGGTTTTTTCTATAAATTAACTGACAAATTAATAATATACATTACTTTGATTGATTCTTATAATAAATTTGTTCCAGACCTTCAGAAAATGTCAACTGTCACAATTTGTTGTTGCCAATTTTTCTTCATGTTCCATACTCCACAAGTTGGGTATAGTTTTGGACCAAAGAGAGCCCTAACGAGAGATAATTAATTTTTCCTTATACTGACAATTTCTTCCCAATAATTTTCTTTGGGGCAGAAATCAGCAGATTTGTGTTTTGTCAAGAAATGCCAATTAAATTTCAAATAACCAAAATTAAAATAAAGCAGTTGTCTAAGGGTTGCCAAAGTGTTACATTTATTTTTATTTTTTTTTTCTTGGAGGTGCTGTTTTTATATTTTGTATCCATTTATTTTCATAGCATTTATTTTTAAACGTTTTTATAACCTTTTTGACACCAGAATATATTTAAGTTTTAAAATGGAATGTTAGATTAAAGAATATTGATCCGCGGCAACTCTAGCAGACTTTTGTTTTGACGTTTAAAAAGTGTCAGGAATTGGGTACGTTCCTCGTCTCTGATTTTCCAGATGTCAAAAAATATCTTATAAGGTGTTTTTCAGATAAAAATATTATTATTATCAACTGATGGTAATGGTAATTGGAAGTAAAGTTCCAAGTTTGGCATTTATGCCATCTTTAAAAAGTACTAGTTTCCTTGGTTAAATTTGCATTCCATGGATGAAGTTGGCTACTTATGTATACTTGTGTCGTCGGAACGTACCCACTAGGCGTTTTTCTTTTCTAGTTCAGAGCAGAGCCTGAACTGTCAAACAAAAAATTGTGTTTCTTTTTTCGCTCTGAGTGTTCAGAGCTTCAAATTTGTGTTTCTTTTTTTGTTCTGAACGTGTTCTGGGCGTTCTCAGAATAAAATAACTGAGCAGACAGAGTTAAATGCTGAACACAAACATTTGAAATTGACAACTAAGTGTTCAGGTGTGTTTCCAAAATAGTTCAGAGTGCTCAGAACATGCTCGGCCTCTATTCAGAGCTCTATTCTGAACTAAAAAAGAAAAACGCCTATTGTTACCCACAAAAAGCGCTATAAACTTTTTCGCCAGTTTTCTCAACTCTGAAAGGTTTTCATACCCGCACTCCTCAAAACTTGTCAAATTGCTTATTTCTGTTCAAAAAAATCTGCAACCAACTTAATATTAAATACAATTTTCTTCATAATTTTTCCTTATGAAGAATTCCTTTCAACAAAGAGATCGAATTTTTTCTAAACAGAATCGATTTTTTTCTAAACAAAATCGATTCTTTTCTGTCAAAACAAATCTTGCGTTTTTAGCAAGATTTCACACTGATTTGCTTGCACACACACTATGAAGACTTGACATTTCTAATACGTCAAATTGAAAGTCGCGGATTTGATTATTTTTTGGTTGCAACGAAGTCTACATAATTTAACAAAATATTCAACAATATATTCAGTCAATACAGCTATAAAAATAATTTATTGTGCGTTGTTCATTATCGAACACAAATTTGACAAAAAAAAAATACCCTTCGCGAGTGAAAGATGTTAAAAACTTTCAGTGCAAGTGAAAACATTTCAATAACAATTTTCTTTAAAAATATATGTGTAAATAGAAGTTCAAACAAATAAAATGCACCATAACAAATTGGCACAAATTGGTAAAACATTTTTCTTACAACAAAAACAAAAAACCTTAAAAGTTTTGTGAATAATTTCTTGACGTTTTGCGTCAATTGCAGCTAAAAAAGCACAAACACAATCACACCAAAAAAATCGATTCTTTTACGAAATACGAAGTCCTTTCAATTGACAGAAAAAATTTGATTCTGTTTAGAAAAAATTCGATTTCTTTTTTGAAAGGAATTCGCCATTAATCTACTACATCCCTTCCATCTTTTGACAATCTTCACTATTCCGTTGGCCATTAGATGCCAAATTTTATGTTAAAATGTGCAACTGTGGGGGTGGCTCTGTTGTTTTTAGCACGCGTCCAAACACCGCATTTAATCTCTCTTAATACCTATAAATAATTAAAACAATAAAAAAAGGTCACTTGGAGGTTAGTAATGCAATCGCTACTTATCATAAATATTTCCTTGTTTCAAAATCGCATTCAAAACAAGAGTGGTTGTGTTAGGTTCATGTATAATTCTTGTACATTATTATTGAAATAGAATATCGAAATTATAACATTAAATAATGTCTGTTTACTCATTCCAAGTTATTTTTTGTAGTTATAAAAGTTACATAACCTTTAAGAATTTCATGCTTTTGAACAATTAGTACTGGTACACATACATATATGTATAGTTGGATTCGGCCCTTTGCCACTGTCCGTCCTTGGCATGGAATTCTGTATGATTGGGGTTCACCCACTCGTTCAGATTTATTTGTTTCGAATTCAAAAATATCTTCTCGGCATACATCGGCAACGAGTTGAGCCAATCCGTTGTGTAAACGATACGTGAGTCACGTAACATCATCACGTAGCCGCAGCAATCAAAATCAATTCGGAGGGAGAAGTTTCTTTTGTTTGTAAACAAAAAGCATGCTTTTCCAAGATTTCTTGATGATCTTACTTCTCAACAATAAAATTCATGAACGACCTTTGTTTCCACAATGAAAGAACAAGAAGAAAAAATCCCAATGATGATTTCTTGATGGTGGAGTATTTAAATTATTTCTCGTGGAGACGATTTTTGTTTTGTGTAAATCAAAGTTATGATCGTCAGACAGGTGTTTTACTGTCCTAGATGTACTATTCGATTAAGGTACATATATGGGTTATTAAAATATCTCTAACTGATCTTGATAGTAAGGATAGCTTAGGCAAAATTTCCATTTTCATCGTGAGTAGGTATATTTTATTGTGAGTATACCTAGCTCTCGATAAAAAAAACATGACTAAACATTTTTGATAAGCATAGGCCAGGCCAGGCACACTGGAAATCATTTTTAGATTGGAACACACAAAATTTTAAATGAAGGGCTGACGAATGACCTTTTTTCTGGTTCCGAGAGATTGGAAAATTTTCTGTTTCTGATGGCAAAGACTGATCACGCTGTCGTTGAGTGATCAAGCCTACTTAAGTATGGTGTACACGTGATCGTTGAATGCATATAGCATTATTTTATGGTATTATTGTTGTTGTTGTTAGTGTTGTAGTATATCTGTTTGATATTTTTATGTAAATACATTTATCTGAGAAGATACCTATAAAAGAGAAACCAGTGTGATTTTCTTGAGTTTTTTTTTTACAACAATATTGTCATTGTTTGACAAATACAATTGAGTTGAAGCGAGGGTATAAGGTATGGGATACCTGATTGATCAGAGCAGTCTCTGCTCAAGAGTGTTTCTTTTATGCAACTTCTATTATCCTCAAAAACACATGTCATGGGAATAAAATGGTCTTAAGACTTCCCTTTAAGCAAATTACTTCATTCCTTAATTATGTTTTTGAATTTATTTTCTAGGTATTGCCTTGAATTTTAAGTTAAAAATTCTTCCTACATGAGTATGTAGGTAGGGGTAGGAACCTATACCTAGGTATATTACTTTTCTCCTGGTTGTGTTTTCATGATAGAAAAAAATGTACTGGAACGACACTAGTTCCGCTATTTATCTGCAAACAAAAAGAAAATTAACAGTTAAGTTTCGATATACCTAGGAAATTATTTCCTTCTGATTTACAATAAAAGTAACTTAACGGAACGGTACCAAAATGTCAAAATATAAAGTTACTTCTCTATCTGTCAAGTGATATTATATAAACAATTAAATTCCGTAAGAGAATGGCTACGATGCCAATGGATTTAAAAACCTTCTAAAAAACCAAAAATGTTTTGACATTTGTAACATAATTTTTTTCTTGTTCTTGTTTTTCTTCTATCTGTCAAGACATAATCTCTCAAATTCCATCAAAGGATGGCTACGATGTGAACTGATTAAAAATCTTCTGAAGAAAAAAACAATGATAGATGGCGTTCACATTGGACTGTTTCCTACGATTTTTTTTTTTTAATGAATCAAACTTGTATTGTTAAGACACACTAATTTGAACAAATACGAATCACTTTGACGTTCAGAAGTCGTTAAAATAAAACAAAAACCTGCGCTCGTTGAGGAATTAATAAGAATTTTTGTACTTACAAAATGTAAATCATGTTTAGTAAATTACGTTTCTAATTGAGAAAAATTGGATTCTGTAGGATTCAAGTGCCAAAGATAAATCACAGAAAGATGAAAACAGATGTCACAAAAGAAAAGGTCAACAAAATCCACTAGTTCTTAAAAAAAATTAAAAATCCTGCCTTTCCGGACCATTTCTTTCTCACCATAAAGTGGGAGTGAGTTACAGCACAGAGACGTCAAAAAAGTCGGAGGAGACAGTCCAATGTGAACACCATCATACATATGTATTTCAATTTTAGCTTCAGAAAAAATCCAACTTCTCATTTGTCAAAAGAAGAACTGTCATTTATAAAGAGTTCAGAAAGCTGCTATGTATGTTCATGTGACGAATCGAAAACACCATAAATACTCAATTTACGGGAATGGGAAAAGAGTATTCTCATCAGAGTATGAGTTTTTAAATACAATGGTGCAAAATTTTAGACTAAAGCTAAAGCATTTTTAGTATCATTGTGGGTTAAAAACGATTATGTTTCAAATTTAAAATGAAGAAGTTAAGTACTATTTTTAAAACATCTTATTAATTTTAAAGTCATTAAATGATTGTTAGTATCATACTTTTGATCGAAACAAATCGAAATTAATTCACTAAGTAAAATTGTTTATGGCAAGAATTGAAACGTTGAGAAATTTAATCAAAATAATGGTTAAATAATTAGCTAAATAAGAAATTTTGTTTATAACTCTTTCATTTAATTATGTAATTGCTTTGTAAAAATTTCATATTGGCGAATAAAGCTTTAAATAATAATAATAAAGTCAATATGTCACTTTGACAGTTTAAAATGTGAAATGGTATGTTTGCTTACTTTTTTTTGTAAGAACTGTCACTCTGTTTTAGGCGTGTTCAGCTGTTTCAGAGAAAATTTAAGAAAAAAGATTAAGTGTGAGTATTTAAGTAAAGAGCTTTAATCTTTAAAGTTGTCAATATTATACCATCAGGTATGTCATAAGGCGCTGCGCCCATCACCATACAAACAAAAAAATACTTTAATTTAACGTACAGTGAGTCAGTCATAAATGTAATTATATTATGTTTTGTTATGACTTCTTTTATGACTGCAACTTTGTTACTTCAAGCTGTCTATTTTAAGACAGACCTTTATGAGCAAGTTTTGATTAGCCGATTTATTATTATAAGGTTTAAGACAAATATTTTAATCTAAGAACCTCATAAAGAATTGCACAATCAAATATCTAGAAATTTATTGCAATTATTCACCTTATTATGTTCGTACTTAATAAGTTATGGCTATTTCGTAAATAACAAGTTATACATTTTATAAATAAATAGAAATCGTTAAATAACAATTTTTGTTTGCTAATTTAAAGTAATTAAAAATATGGCTACTATCATATAAAATTGATTATAAATTTCGGTACCTATACACCTTTTTTGATACGGTGTCATAATGTTACATAAGTCAAAACAGATTAAAATTTTAATTCACGTACTAGAATCGTGATCGCAGAAAATGCCTTAGCCTTAAATGCATTTATTTTTGCCAAAAGGTTATCACACAATTATTTTCAAAACGAAAGAAATCACCATTTGTGCGATTGCAAACGCAAAATAATCATCCACGGAATTATTTTCGTTAAGCTCTTATAGCACTTTGAAATAAATGGGATAATATTATTATTAAAAATGACCTTGATACGCCAGATCGGAAATGTTTGAAATGCACGTTTTGCCCCGCTGCTGGCCGTAAATTACCTTTAAGCAACCCGTATCAGTGGAATGTGAAATACCTCAGTTATTGATAAGTGAGAAGTGTTTTTCTAGTTTATGAATGTTTGAATGGGCCGTGCATTTTTTATCTCAACAAAATGAAAGTTTAAATGTTATCGCAGTATACCTATAGATGTACTTTTTGCAAATTTTTTAAAATCTATTTTAAAGTAAACCACCTACAAGATGCAAGCTTCTTGCAAATTGCAAATATCCTTTCCTTATCGGAAGCTGGTGTTTTTTAAAGAAAAGCTGATTTGTATTTGCACTATTCTATACATATTTATCAATTGGGTTGTTAAATATAGAATTTCGATATTAATCAATTATATCAATTGATAAATATTATTGCAGCATAATCGTTTTGGACTTATTTTAATAAAATGATAGTTTGCGATAGAAAGGCTAGAAGACTAAAATCTTATAAGAAAATATAATTTTTCAACAGATTCTTCTTTTATTTTTCTCACATAAGTGAATAGTCTTGGTGATGGGGGCGGGGAGCCTATATACAGGGTGTCCCGGACCTGGTCGGAAGTATTTTAGAGTGTGGTTCTTGGGTATATTCTTAGAAAAAATCGTTCTACAGTAAACGTCTACCTCCAATTTTGTCAAAGTATACCGTGAATTTAAGAACACGCTTACTTTAGTCTACCCTGTCCCATGTTAACCATGATTGCGCTGTTAATGGTAATGATAGAAACTTCATTTAGACTTTTATTTTTAGAAAAAATACCATCTTTTGTCTTCAGTCTTAAGATATCCAGCTTTCCTCTTCATGCTAATTTTTTTTGACTTTGAGGTCGATTTTCTCGAGAAAATGCTTAAAAAACATAACCTTTTACAATTTTTTCTTGGGAGAATACCAATTATATAAATAAAAATCAGCAACAAGATCGTGGAAAAACCCAAAGATTTTATGATACTGGCAAAAACCTGTTTTAGATAATTTTTATATTAAATGTGTAATAAAACAGTTATAACAGTTGCTCAAAGTATCCTCCTTGGTTTTGTATGCATGGTAGAGCCCTTTTTTTATTTCACGTTTAATATTTATTGATTTTAATTGCTGCCGCAGTCAAAGTTTTTTAGTGGAATAAACTAGTTCTTTCATTCTTCCCCATACAAACAAAATCCAATAGAGTAAGGTCAGGAGATCTTGCAGGTTAGTGAACTGGTTCATGTCTTCCTGTCCAACGATCATCGTACTCTTCATCTAGCCAAATTTTAACCCCACGACCGTAGTGGGCCAGAGCGCCATCCTGTTGGAAATATGATGAAGCTAGTTGAATAAGGGGAATGTCCTCCAATAGTTCCGGGATATCATTACGCAAAAACTCTAGATAGTTTGTAGAATTAGAAAACTTCAGATGGTTTGTAGAAATTCTTCTTACTCGTGGAGATACCTAAAAAACTCTAGCAATGGATCCTGTTTCTCGAAGCCTATGTAATGTATTTCCAAATACTGCTCTACTATAGGAAGTCATCGATCAGGATAAATTTCATGGTATTTTTGTCGAGCATGAACTAAATTTCCAGCGCACAGGCCATAAACGCAAACAATGCCTGCGTATTCATCGTTTGTAAATGTAGACATTTCAAATAGCATTTCCAACGGTACCTTAAATCTTTGTGCCAAAAAATTAAAAATTTCCCCATGTTTCTAAAAAGATTTAAATACCTACGCTTTCAGACCGTTTACCTTGTTGATGGATCTGCCTGATTATATGGTCGTTTTACTAATCAATCTAATCTTCCCTATCTCACGCCCTTAAAATTCCTATCTCTCTCACAAAATAAAATGCCCTTAATGTTGAATCCGAAAATATTATTTGAATCTGACGCATCGGTGGATTTTGGATGGAATCTATCCTTCTCTTTTTTACGCACGTGAAATTTACCTGTCTCACTGGATGCGCCTTTCAGTAAAACGACCATTATATCAAGCATTACAATAATTGGACTTTGTGAAATGTTTTAACTCTTAATCCTACCATAATAGCAATAAATCGGAATATCCGTAAATTAAAAAGAGAAGCAAGGAAGCAAGTGATTATTTCAATAATTATTTGAAACGTTAATAGCATCTACGGGTTTTTCTTTAAAATAAAATATATTTTTTCATATAATGTAAACGCGTGTCGACTTAATTCTAAAACACATTAAATCTTTGTTGCTTGTTGCTGCCACATTACCGACAACGCGATATGATAGACCACGCGCCGTGCGTCGGTCGCCAGCCGACATATCACAGAATGTAAGCGTACTCAGGATTAGAGCATGAAAAGCTATATACCCGTGATTCAAACAGAGGCTCTGCACATGGAAGGGGGCCTAAGTTGAAACTTGCCTTCTTTTCGAGATTTATCACTGAATCTATGGGTTAATGGGGGTCTAAAAAAAAACGTCGAACTGTTATTTTTTGTAGTCTTTTTTTTTGTCTTGATATTAAATAAAAAGTTTAACAAACAAAAACATCACTCATCGAAAGCGTGTTTTGATAACATTTTGTCTTAAAATGATCACCAAGCACGGTTTCCGCATAGGTTAAAATTTTTTCTATAATCGCAATCAAATCAAAACAAAAAAAAAAAAAACTAACGAAATGATTAATACTCTAAAAAAGGTGCTAATCTGGTTAAAACCAGATTGTGAATACCTTTATCTACCTACAACTTTAGCTCAGCTATATTTTAGTGCTATCAGCTCAAAACATGTTCAAGGGGTCGTCAGCAATTCGGAATTTTTAGTTCATTTTTTTTACAATATATAAGTAAAGTGTTATTTTTTAAACATTGTTCGGAATCAATAATAATTTTAAGCCGAAACGCGATGATAGCGCCAGCAATTCAGACGTACAAAGTACAAAAAATAGCCATGATTTGTAAAGTTATAAATTCTTATGTTGCCGGCAGTGTGGTGCGCGTTGTCCGGGAAGCACATTGTGTTGGTTCTTTTCCATCACATATATCAACAGCACCCCCACATGATAATTAAGTGCAAGAGCGTAGCAGGCCAATGGGGCAGGAGGGGGGAGGACAAGTTTTTAGAAAGAGGATGGTACCAAACACAATTTGTAAATTTTTAATAATAGGAAACCTTATACCTTATAATTTAAACATAATATTATCGGTCACAATACACAAATCTAAGGTTATAATTTTTCTGTTTGTCAACTTGCAACTTCTTGCTACTTTTGGCTACATGTCAAAAATGTGTATGGGATTTAACAGCAAGTTGTGCTACGTCGTACGACCGAAGCAGGACTATTCAGTGCCGAACTTTCACCGTTGGACACTTCACCACCAGATTTTCACCGCCAGCCTTTTAGTGCTTGGAATTCTCGTTACAGCGGTTCCGCCACTGGGTAGTTCGCTGTCGATCTTTCAACACTAGACTTTTTTCCACTGCCTACATACAGGTATTGAACAATGAAGTGCTAATTATTCGTATGCCCATTGTTTCTTTTGGAATAAAAATGTGGTTAGTCACAATAGAATACAGATTTGCCAGTTATAGCATGTTTTTTTGACAACTTTTGCATGGTACAACATTTTAGAACATTTTATTCATTGCAATTTAAAGTGAAATCTTGCTAAACAAGCGAATTCTGTAGTTTGTTTCAATTTTTGACCCAATTTTCAATTTGCTACGATTGACAATAAAACATGCAAAATTGCCTCCCGCCAGTAAAAATGGTGTTAAAAATGATTTTCTATTAATTTGCATCATTTGTTTATTTATTGTCCTATTTTATTTTGTAAAAGTCGCTGTTCTGCAAAATTTCCTAAATAAAATGCAAATGATTAAATAAGCTGAAAAAGAATACGATTTGTTATTGAAAACAATATAAATGAATTCTTATTGTGAATTAACCATTTCTAATAAAATCTACACAACCTCCAACACGAAAACAAAATATCCAGACACGAAAAATCTGACACTTAAATCGGTGGCACTCAAATATTGCGCACTAAATGGCAGCACTTAAAGATCCACTCAATTGGCGGTGGTGAAATGTCCGTCTATCAATTTGCGGTGGCCATTGGTACCGTACCGTCGTACGACGTTTCTCGTAACCAAATATACATATAAAAGGTCTGTTTGGTATCTTTTTTTCAGCAAAATGTGTAAAAGCTGTCAAATTACCAAAGTGAGAACAAATTGCTCAGAAATGGAGAATTTTACAAGAAAGTTAACAAACGCATTGAACCACTTTTGAGTACAAAATGTCAGAATTTTACTCCTCACATCAACAATCACAATCAAAAAAGTAAGCAAACAAACCTTCTTCATATTTTGTGTTGTCAAAATGACATATGGAGTTAGTATTGATGTTTTTCTTTTTTTAACTCAGAGCAGTGCCTACGTGTTGTAACTCTCGTTTGGCTAAAATTGGTCGAGAAACGATGAAAAATGGAACAAAACTCATACGATTTGTTTCAATGTCCATCGTTTCTCGACTGATTTTATCGATGCGAGAGTTACAGAACGTAGGCACAGATCACGGAACTGTCACAAAAAAAACTGTTTTTTATTTATCTCAGACATAAAAAGTGTGTTTCTTTTTTCCATCGGAGTTAGTTCAGAGCTTGCTCAATTAGCTCACAATAAATTGACCGAGCAAATCGAGCGAAACGCTGAGCGAAGCCAACTTTCACACATAATTAAAAATGGATTCCTTATGAAATAACAGTTCAGTGCTCAAGTGTGTTTCATAATTAAATCTGAGGACTCTGATCATAATCTGCTCAGAGCTCTGCTCTGTTCGCTCAGCCACTGCTCAGAGCTTTGATCAGAGCCAAAAAAGAAAAACGCCATATATGATACTTAAAATACAAAATTACAATTTGGTGATGTTAACTTCAGTAAAATGTCCTTCAATATGTCAAAATGTATGTAAACTGGGGTTATTTATTGGTGCTTTTGTGAAATCATCAATCACCTAATAACTTAAATCCTTTTATCAATAATAGTATTCTTTAATATTTAGTACTCATCGTAGCAAGAACATTCGAGCTGCTATTTAAGTATCTTCAACTTCAGTGGAAGCCAGACAAGATATGAGTAACAGACCACCTAGGTCATCCCCCATATTTTGTGCAAAAAATATATAAATTGAAATTTTGAAGATTTTTCATACAAAGGTCTTCTTTTTAATAGATTGCACACAGCTGTAGAAATGCTAACTTAGCTCTGATTTATCAAATACAATAACTGCGCCAATTGTGCTGATAAATTTAAAAAAAAAATTATTTTTTGAATTTAATTTCTAGAGGGTAGCAGTTGCCCTCCTGCCCCTTTGGCAATAAACGCTCATACTTAACTGAATTACGAAATAAAGCGTGTAATGTTATCAGCTATAGGATTCTATATCTAGACTAGACTGCCTTTAAACGTTCCAAGTGTCGTAGTACCATTGACTTGTTAGGCTCTAAAAGATAACAATGTCTGGGTGATGAAATTTGAAGGTTCGATTAGAGTTAAAAATAAAAAAAAGGTATCGTTTCGGGTTAGTACGTGTCACAAACAGCGTAATTTTTCGTAAGTAAATTGTGGCATATTCATAGTCACTTTTAAACTCCAGTTTTTCTTAGACTGGGGTTTATTCAATGTTATTTAGATAGGATAAACCTAAAGTTAAGATAAAAGTGACTATGAATATGCCCCATTTTAAATACAAAAATTGATCAATCAATTGGAATCTGTCAGTTGCTATAAAATTATTACCGCCACTTTTCACGTTGACATATTCGTAAAATTCCCTAATCTGTTTGAACTCTTTGTGTGTCAAATAAGTGGAAATGGATTTTATGAGAAAGCCCATAACGAATAGAATTATTGCGAATACCTATATAAATTGTATGTCAGAGTTCTGTTTGATTCCTATCTACGTTTATCCAAATCTTTTTATTATACTCTTATACGACGGACTGTTATTTAACCATCATTTTGCAAGCCACTTTATTGGCTAAAATTAATTACTTTTGAAGAAAGCACACACATTCGGTTTTTCTAAAATTTGACATTTCAACTTTTGACACTATTCCAATGTGTGCATGATTGTAGCTACACTACTTAATATATCTACCTATTTGATTTTTCTTTGACATTTTTAGACCAACGTACTCATGGTACTTATATACTCAACACCACCGTATACCTACATAATGCCTTGATAGTTCGGTGCACCACGACACGATGGATTCAACTTTCGGTTTTGTTTTATCCGAAATAAATTTTCCGTTGCATGTGCGTCTTTTTGATATCAGTATTTTTCCACTGCAATAGGAAAAATAGAAAAATATACCATTCCCTTCGCAGCACCGAAAACTACCACGCATTTATGTAAAAACACATAATATGTAGGTATGCATGCGTTTTTCACGTGATAGTTTGTCTTGTGGTCGTGGTCTTTTGGGTTATATTTTGTATTATAGATTCCCTTATGGGAGTTTTTAATAAGTTGAATTTCATCAGTTAGATACTTATTCATAATCTTAGTATAGGTACCTACATATTCGAATTTGATATAAGATCCCAATACTAAATGATAAAACTATAATAATTACTGTCGGAAGTGCACTTCAGCTAATGAAATAAACTTCTGAAAATCAGCTTTCCAAATCATCATTAGACATTAGGGAAAGTAAGTCACCCTTAATTCACTTTAGTAAAGAGAAGCATATATATAATATTTAGGTAGATATATCTCTTCTTTTTGTTTTGTTACTTCACAAAATGTCAAATTTTACTGAAGTGAAGTACGTCAGAAGCATAAGTGAACGAAACTTAACGAAATAAATAAATCCGTTTGTTCTCAATGGGCTTGTTTTCCCACGACCACGTAAGTGAAAATAATTATATTTACATGTAGTTCTACCTTTAGAATGTCCTTATAATAACATCAATCCAAATTCGAAATAGCCAACAGTTTTTTTATCAGTAAACTGCCAAAAGAATGAATTTGTCCATTCTTCTGACAGTTTACTGACATACTACTGCCAATTTATCAATTAACTGTCAAAGAACAGGCAGAAGAATGGAAAAATTCATTCAGTTGGCAGTTTACTGACAAAAAAAACTGACAGTCATGTAAAATCCAGCATTAACTCGTAGAATAAAATGACCAAGTCACTGGAGTAAATACATAGGCAAGTTCAGAAAAATGAGATATCAGACTCAGCAGTCTCAGTTTAATAAACGAAATTTCTTAACAAAATTTCTCGATTTTTCTGTCTAAATACTTGGAAAAAATAATAAGATTCGCTTGCTAACTTTAAAGGATGTCCCAAACCAACGCGAAACATTCGCGCGAATATGCGACGACTGAATAATGTTCGAAGATTCGCATCGCGCCATAGTGTGGGTGCTCCCATAAATTTCCATGTAAATAAATTAAGACAGGCGAAAGTTTCGTCGTCGTTCTGAAATATTCGCGTTGGTTTTTGAGAGCCTTAAATCTGAAACAACAATTCAATACGTGTGAACGCTTCTAGTTTCGATTCTGAAATCAGTTTCAAAACAATTTTCTCTTCTTTTCAGGTGTCATTCCGACACCAATCGAAAAGACCATAATAAATATATCTGAAATCATTGAAAGTGGGAAAATTCACTTGTCATTTTCTTTTACCTACCTATACCTACTAATTGAAGCTTTTTTGTAAAACACACTATACCTACAATTAAAAATAATAACTGATATCGAATACATGTCATCTTTGGGTTAGATCAAGTCGAATCCGATGTACGAGTACGCATAGGGCTAAGAAAAACATGATTGTGGTTGGATTGGACTTTGCTCGCTCTGAAATAGATTAAATTATTCAAAAGGTCATTGATGGGTGAGTGTGCTTTGAATGTTGGTTAAATGGTAATGATACTTATTCATCGTGAAATGTATAATCTCGGAATTTAGAGTGGTTTTAATATTTTAATTAAGAATGTGTCATTCTCAATGTTTTCAAGTGAATTGCTGAATTTTTACCTTAAAATCAATTAAATTTCAATCAAGATGTTCAAAATTGAGCAGTGCCATTATTTTTCACCAAGGCTAGGCAATCTTGAAAAACCCAAAGTTTTTTTTTTTAATCTTCTGATCCTTTTAAATGTCTACAGAAAATATATTCTAAATAAGGCCGAGTGTCAATGTGGGTTAAATTTGAACTCTATAGCGAGAAACAGATTGGCACAGCAACTTCAACAGCAACTTTGGCAGCAACGAAAACTTTGACATCAAAAGCCAAGTAAAATAGATTACCAACGTGAACAGCGCTTTTGACAGCATAAAAACATATATAAAATTTGTCACATTTTCATTTTTTAGTGTTGATAAACCTGAAAAACTTCGCTTTAAAGTTGGCATCATTTGCACAGCGACATCGAATTTAGGGTTTAGGTCTAACGTTGATGTCGATGTCGATGTTGCTGTGTTAATGTATTCAAAGCCATTTAAAAACACTAGTTCTAAAATGAGTGATGCGGTTGTCAAAATTGCTGTTGAAGTTGCTGTGCCAATCTGTTTCTCGCATATAGCAATATTTGACGTTTCTATGGAAATATCCACTTATTGTTAGAAGATAATATTAAGTTCAGTCGTATTTTTCTTAAAAAAAAAAAAAAGATTTCCCATACCGGGAATCGAACCCGGGCCTTCTGGGTGAGAGCCAGATATCCTAACCACTAGACAATATGGGATTTGCGCGATTATTTATCGTTTGAAATTATGATATGTGAGTATAGTGGTCAATCATGGTCAGTTCCATTTTTTAAATACCTAAGTTTTGTTGATCTCAAACCTTACTTAAAATTTAGATTGTACTTCAGTGGTAGATATAATTAATTTGTAAAAAAAAAATAATTTTTTCATCATACATATTAATTATCTTCCTACAAGAATTAATTTCCAATTGAAAAAAGATCAACATCCAAGTTGTCTACTTAAACACACAGCCTGGTCAAAATTCTAAACGATGTTAGTACGATGTGAAAGCATTTTTAATATGGTGCTAGAGATTAAAAAGAGGAATTTCCAATTTTTAAACGAGTTAGCTTTGTACTGTCTTTTTAACATTTTATTATCTTTTTAGTATCATACTGACTATAGGTGTGTTCCTTTGGGCTCCAGTATCTACTGCCAAGTACTTCTGGCTGCAGTCAACTACTTCTACTCTGTGGTCGAAGTAGTTCATAAATCTAGTAACAAAATTTTTACAAACAAGAAAAAGACATCACCAATCAAAAGAAATTACGTAATAGATTATTGTTGTTGACATTTTTCTAATTTTAAAGTAAAATAAGAAAACAAAACCGAAATTAAATTGATATTGAGGTTAGATTTTACTTTTGGCAAAATGAAAGCATTCCATTCATCATCTACTCTGGGAAGTACTTTGCAAGGCCCAATCGAACACGGCTTATGTATTGTCACTATTTGACAATAGCAAATGTGAAAAAGGTATGTTTGCTTACTTTTTTGCACGAACTATCACTGTTTTAGGTGTGTTCAGTTGGAGTTTATTAGGAAAACAAGTTAGTATGATATTTGGTAAAAATTGCTTAAAACTAAGAACATTGAATAAAGCGCTTTAAAGTTGGTTGGTGGAAACACTAGAAAGATTTATTTAATATGAACTGAAATAAAACTTTACTGAAAACAGCAAAGATTTCCAAAAACAACATTTCATAAATCTTCCACAAATATCTAAGATGGTTGGTTCTATGAAAATTGAATTTATTTCCGTTTAACTTGTCTCAATTTTGTTAAATTTGATCATTTTGCTGGATTTACAGGACTGAAAAATTGGCAGTTTATGTGTATCTTCCTCACCTTTAGTGCCAAAGGAACTATAGGAATCAAAGTTAATACATTCTGCTCGTTTGCTTCCCAAAACTGCGGATTCCTACCAATTTGAGTCCAGAGTTCTGTTAAAATTCATATATAAAAAAAAAAATTGTGAGTGCCGGGACTCACGGTTAATATGTGTAAACATCAACATGCACGGATCCAAAACGGACTTGTTTTTGCTTGAAGGGGATCTTAAGATTTTTTCACTGAACGCACCCATCCTAGTATGCAGAACGTAACGTTGCACGACGTAACATTGCACACGAACATTCACGTTTTTTTTTTTGTTCATTCTACCGCCAGCATAGATGTTTACACATCAAAAAATAAATTGGACTAAAATTGGTTGAAACGGGTATAGTTTTGGAAAGTAAACGAACAGACCTAATATCTATTACACAGGGGAGTCTTAAATGAAAATTACATATTATTGATGTGTAAACATCTATGCTGGCGGTAGAGTGAAAAAAAAACGTGAACGTTCGTGTGCAACGTTACGTCGTGCAACGTTACGGTGTGCAACGTTACGATCTGCATACTAGGGTGGATGCGTTCAGTGAAAAAAATCTTAAGATCCCCTTCAAGCAAAAACAAGTCCGTTTTGGATCCGCGCATGTTGATGTTTACACATATTAACCGTGAGTCCCGCAACTCACACAATTTTTTTTTTAAGAAGGAAACTAGAAAATGGCATTTACATACGTAGCTATACCTCGCACATAATTCTTATCGTTCTTATTGGTATATGTAAATATAATAATAAATATCATTTTCTTTCCTCGAAAGCTCTTATCTACTTTTTGACTTAAATAATTGCATATTCTCCACATTAGTAAAGTATCCTACGAGAGAAGATTGAATTCTTAAATCATATAAATTGCTTGTTATTACGGGGTGTTATTCAAATTGCAGGTTTGTAAACAAATTGATTTAAGTAGATTCATGCGCCTATCTAAAGATTGCTAAAGATTGACGCCGCGCCGGTTGTTTTGATATGATTCAGTGATGTGTAACCACATGTATATGTAGGACATATGAAAGTATTTATTACACGTTAATCTAGTAGATTAGAAAAATGTCTTAATACTTTTAAATCTTGACAATATATGTAGGTACTGCTAAACCAAAGTTTATGTTTGTATATAGGTTTTTTCAAATCTCTTAGCCCAAGATTTTCAGTGTGAAATTAAAGTTAAGCCCGAGTTAACTCATCAAATTTGGTAGATTAGCTTACAGATGCTTTTGATATTTTATCCACCGAGTTTGTTTAGTCGTTCCGCATGTATTCTCCGCCGAAAAACTGCTTCCTAAGTTCACTGTGGGTTAATTTACTTTTAGAGTGAGAGCCCCTATTTGTAGATGAATAGTTATGTATTGCATTTTTGCCAATTTGTTTTAAGTCCCATATTGTCTAGTGGTTAGGATATCTGGCTCTCACCCAGAAGGCCCGGGTTCGATTCCCGGTATGGGAAAATTTTTATTTTTTTCTTTAAATGCACGTTCCTTTTTTAATTCTTATTTTCTTCATCTTTGCTTCTTTTTTTATTGCAATTTGAGATAATGTTTAGTACCTTAAAAGAAAGAAAGTGGAATCTTTTGAGTTGTTTAATTTACTCCAATTTTTTGTTTTATTTATTAAAAATTAAAATGAGCATGAGAGACATCTACCAAGTGAACAAAGAATGTAAGTAGAGACACAAACCAAACTAAAAATTAAATTACATCTATTACAAATTCATCCGAAATATAGTAGATTGAGAGAAAATATATCGAGAATAATCCGTTTTGATTTGAAATATCGGTTATAAAAATGTTTACGTTTCCAATTTCAGGATTTTACATATTTACATATAAAAGTAACACTTAATTAGGTGCGTGTGCATTTTGAAACTGGGCCTTAAGTTCCGTATTTAATTGTAATTTCTGAATTTCTATTTATATTGAGAAAGAGAATATAAAAACTCAGACATTATTTTGTTTGTTTGGTCTTTGGGCTAAGAGCAGATTTGCAGCCTTTATTGCAGGTATATTGTTATCCAAAATTTCTTTCGAATTTTAAGACATTATCATCCTTTGAACAACAAAATTGAAAATCAGTGTGCTCCAAAAAAATAGTTTGAAGACTTAACTACATTCAACACTTTCTGTAAGAAGTTCAAAATAAAAATTTGTGGTAAAGATGCCTGTGTGTGCGAAAAAGCGTCCGAAAATTGTGTTTGATCTACTGTCTCTTTCAGATTGATTTGATCAGATCAAACACCATTTGTTTCCACACAAGCATATCTCTTCCTCTTATTATACTACGTTTCCAATACAGTTGAAATATGAGCAAAAATGTACATAATATCAATTTGTCTAAAATTGATATGTCAGTTGACTCTATCTTTTTACTGTTTTTTTTTTTCTATTTTACTTCTATCAATTTTGACTTAATGGTTCAAAACCTCTTCAATTTCATTCGATATACCTACTCATATATACCTACCTATTTAGCATATAGGCACTTGGCAATCTTATTTTTGAGTAAACGTTAGTAAATAAAAGCGAACGGGTGTGCCCGCGAAAATGCCTTACAAATATGCCAATTCAATTTTTCTTCCATACACCGCTTGAAATTGTCGCCTCTGTTAAATCATAATTGTTCCACAAGCAAGAAATCTAAAAGCAATGAGTCAGTTTGACATCTTCTTTATTGTGAAACTTTAAATAACAATTAACATTGTAAGCACACACACAATCACAATCAAATCTTATCTTTAATAAAAAAAAAAAACCTTTTCATAGTAGTAAGTAGCAAAAGTATGTAAGTTCTTATTGATTTTATTCATTCTGATAAGAAATGGAACCAACAAAAATAAATATCTTTTTCACCTGTTGAAATAAACAAACAAACAAAACCGTAATCTACTACAATTAGGTGCACCTGTTTCATGTTTTTTTCCACAAAATAACCAGCCGTCCTCAAACTTGTTTCGTTCATTATCTACTAAACTCCAACCAAACCACCAACACTACCTGACGTCACTGGGGAAAATAAAATAGAAATGGCTGGAGCTTGTCAAGAGTCAAGTCGAGTTGACAAATCGTCCGCCGTTCTTTCGCTATTCGTTTCATTAAATAAATCGCTGAAAACAAACATTAATTCAATTAAATAAACCACTTTCATTTGTGCACTTTATAATTAAACATCATTTCACGTAATAAACGAATCGGGGTTAACAATAAAATTGAGAATTAAAAATTGCAAAAAAAATCTGGATTTTTCGCCATCCAACGAACATCACACACGCACACATTCATTTCAATTTTTGTTTATTTGATTTTCGTTCAAAAGAAGAGTTCAGATAGATTACATGTGGTGATTATTGCAAGAGCAAGAAAAAGCCACACAGAAAATTAAAAAAAAAAAAGTAAAAGAATATTAAACGAAGAAAAACAGTGCCCAGAAAATTTTTCGTGTACCATTTTTCTTTAAATTTTCATTTTCCTCCTGCAACCTGCTGACTCGAAAACAAAGTCGCATCGCGGACCATTTCCATGAAATTAATTTGCTTTCAAAGTGAAAAAGAAAAAAAAGATTGAACAAACGGGCTGCGCAAGAAAAATTAAATTTGTATTGAAAATGTTCGTGTTTGTGTTTATTTGATGAATTTATGTGAAAAAAAGTGAAAAGTGAACCTAACATAAAATCAGGATTAAAACCAATAATTAATTCAAGAGGAGCTGTAGTTGAAACCCCGAAACAACCTTCTGCCTAGGTAATGTACCTATCCCAATACATATATCTACTTCTTTCTTGTCTTCTGCTTCTGTGGTGGATGTTAGTAGTGTTGGGATTAATTGAAACGAAGAGCCTTCAGATAAAACAGGCTCTTTAGAAAACAGTTAAGGAATCCCTGGTCTTGATGGTAATTGACCACAGGTTCTTCGATTGTCACCGTCAATCTGAATCTCAAACAGAAACTGAAAATCTCTTGGTTCGATATCGCTCGGTTATCGATTACTTTCTTGTGAAAGAATCATAATCGGTAGGGGTGGTGGTGAGGTGGTGAATCTGAACGGCGAAGATGATGCGAAGGAATTCCCAGCAAACAAGTGTTTTACGGCTCCAATCCTCCCGTCTTTCCAATTACACTCATACCACACAAC
This sequence comes from Leucozona laternaria, assembly GCA_932273885.2. Classification (NCBI taxonomy): domain Eukaryota; kingdom Metazoa; phylum Arthropoda; class Insecta; order Diptera; family Syrphidae; genus Leucozona; species Leucozona laternaria. Next base: position 11,441,582 of record OW026368.1, read on the forward strand.
AAAACCAACCCCTAAAGCCATATCCATGACAATAGGTGATAAGATAATTTTTGATAAAAATTAATCAATAAATAGCTAGACAATAATTATTATTGCATATTTCTTGTTTTGGAATACAAAATAAATTAAAAAAAAAAAAATAAAAAATAAGTAGGTATCTCTAACTAGGTACACTTTAAGAATCAATTACAGGTTTTTCGTTTTTGTTTCTTCTTTTGGGTTTCGGGAGCCACGAATGGCCGCCCCACAATGGGCGAGCAGTAGTTATTGTTGGTGTTCTTGTTGGGAAGCTGCTACGCAAAAGGCATTCAGTTTGAGTCTGAGTGTGGGGACAGATATTTTATATATGGAAACAAAAAAAAAAAAAAAAAAAAAACTGAAAATCGGTAGATACTTTTACTTGGTTACTCTTGGTCTGGCTCTGGCCTCAGCCAACGTTTTTCCTTTGTACATTTTTGTTGTTGTTGTTCTCGCTTATAGGTATGTGGAAGACGTTGTTTTTGCATTTCCATTTTTTTGCTCTCCCATTTTTGTTGTTTGTTTGCTGGTTTTGGCAAAATGAGTTTTCAATTTGTAGAGACAAAAGTTACAACATAATTTTACTACATGTAAGCGTAATGGAGGGTAGGATGGACTAGACGCCCTATCTATCTACCTACCTTACCATACCTCTACCTACTTTAGTTTTACTGAGAAATATCAATTAAAATGCTTTTTGGGAATTGCTTAGTTGTTAATTTGAATATAATTGTGAAGTACATTTCAATAATTTTGATGATGTAACTGCCTGTCACTATCGAGGTCGCCAAAGACTTCATTTGCGTGATCTGATAACCATTCCAAAGGGATTAAAATATGTAATTGTAATGGAGACCACTAAAAAAACAGACGCATATTGAAATCGTCTTCTAGCTCTGTGGCCATACTATGTAACTTTATTCTACTTTCGAATCTATTCGATAGTAGGTAGTTTTCAATGCTTAGAATAAGTGGTATTTTTAACAAATAGGTATAGGACCAAATGTTAGTGCTTTCGACTTTTTGCAACAGAATCTCCAATAAGCGCTGTTCTTTTTCAGTTTATAAGCGCTTGCAATAGAATTACCGAGTTGAGATTTTGTGAATTTGAACGTTTTTATTGTAGACTCGAGTTACATAGTTGGGCCCCAGATCTAAGTAGGTAGGTATAAAATACCTCTTTTTTCTATCTACATTTATGAACCTTCTATTACTATTTCTCTTCTTTTCGGTATTAAGTTATTATTATTCCTTAAATTGAATGGTTGAACTTCCGATACTTCCAATATTCCATCAGATAATTAGGTATTCGGGGAGCTTACCATTTCGCATTTTATAAATAAAAATCATCGCATCATAGATAAGTCTCTGTTTAACATTCATCCAATTTAAGCAGTCCAGCATGAATCGAATCGGAGTATGAACACTCATTTTCGAGATAATCCTCATTCCCCTATTCTGAAGTCCTTGGAGTCTTAATTTAACATCTGCATTTGGATCCAAACAGCAAAGTTGAGCAATAATTGAAGTGTGGCATTACCAAGGCGTTATATAGGAGAAAAGAAGCTTCAAATGTCAGTTGCTTTCTTATTCTTTGCATAGACATGGTTTGAATGTTCGTTAAAATTAAGCTTTTGAACATAATAACACCCAAGTATTTTATACTTTCAACACAGCTTATTAATGCCCCATCCATACACACATTAATTACATCATTTATACGAAATTTCATACATTTAGTCTTACTCACATTCACCTTCAGTTTGTTAATTTTTAACCAATTATCAATTCTTCTTAAGTCCTCATTCAATCTTTGGCACATTGTTTCACTATTTTTTCCACAAATGTAGATCAGACAATCATCCGCAAAAAGCTTCACACTACAATACTTCAGGCATTTCTTTAAGTCATTTATATATAAAAGAAAGAGGAAAACTCCCAAGAACCCTGCGGAACCCCCAGCTCATTATTTATCGCACTAGACATTTCATCATTCACTCTAGTTCTTTGACTTCTATTGGCTAGATAAGATTAAAACCATTCCAACTCACGACCGCTTACACCATACAACCACAACTTTTTTGATGTGTAAACATCTATGATGGCGGTAGAGTCAAAAAAAAACGTGAACGTTCGTGTGCAACGTTACGTCGTGCAACGTTACGGTGTGCAACGTTGCGATCTGCATACAAGGGTGGATGCGTTCAGTGAAAAAAATCTTAAGATCCCTTTCAAGCAAAAACAAGTCCGTTTTGGATCCGCGCACGTTGATGTTTACACTTATTAACCGTGAGTCCCGCAACTCACACAATTTTTTTTAACAAGATATGTCTATCAATAGTTTCAAAGGCACGTTTCAAATTACAGAAATGAAATGAAAAGTCTCTCAAATACTATTTAAACATTTAGGCCCGTTTGTTGAGATGGAACTTAAAAATTTTAGTTCAACATAAGAGCAAATGTTACAGTTTACATAAATAATAAATATCCAAGTTTCGTATCAGCAAACGGCTCTAAGAGCTTATGTTCTACTTTTTCCTCAGCATAAACTGTCACATAAGCTCTTATGTTGAACATAAACACTTAAGTTCCGTATCAGAAAATGGGCCTTAGTCTGTTAAGGTTTCTCAGAGCCAGGACCTCTGAGATCTCAGCAATTTCAGAAATCTGAGCAAAATCCCTCACTTTCGCTTTCAAAAAGCTGAGACTGATATTTGTTCGATTCGCTTCCTAAATTTCCTTTTGCCGCAGTTGTTCATTATAAAAATAAGATTAAAATGCTATTGATTTCTAATGGAGAAATCTTATTTAGGTTTCTCCTCCTGCCCCACTCCAACTGTAGGAGTTTTACTCTGTGAAATAGCATCAATGTGAACTGTCGAGTAGAACAGGAATCGGCTGCCTTAGCTGTCAGTAAATAACAACAACAAATTTTTCGAGCATGTAGGTATTAAAATAGAATTAGAATTGATGAAAATTCACTTTTAGAAGAGTAAGAAAGATTCAGAAAAAAATCAATCCAAAAAAACAAACCATTTTCATTAAAAAAATTACAACAGCTGATTTTGACACTTCAAAGAAATATGTACTAAGTTGTTGCAGAAAATCTTGTTCTAAACTGTTCGATACAGGCTCATTGAACAGCAAAAAAAAACAATTTAGGACACAAAATTCCTCATTGAACAGCAAAAAGTTGTAATTTTCTGTTCGAAACTGTTTAAAGCTGTTCCTAACAGCCTCGTTGAACAAACCTAAAATGTTTTCTTGTATTCAGCTCTATTGAAATGTTTTCTTACTTAATTTAATTAAAAGTAAGTCTTTCTACATCTCATACGATACCTTCTAGTTTTTTTGTAAGTTCAATTTTCATAAACATAAAATACGACTGTGATTTTACTTTCCCGTCAACATTTAATCCAAAATTAGTCATTTGTAAAAGTTGCATTGCTAATCGCTTCCAAATAGAACAAGCATACAATTTTCATCTTAAGCCAGATTCTTTGGTAGAATGGTCCATTTTTTACCATCAAGTCGTAGGTATATGATGTAATATCCTGAATTGAATTTTATCCTTTATACCTACAATTCTATTCGTTTGTACAACACACTTCCTTAAAGCCCCTAATACATTTTTCTTTCTTCCTCACGTTTTCCTATTTAAGTGGCGAATTGAATTTAATTTTCCCCTTCTGTTTTTTTTTTGTACTTTCAGAGAATGCGTTCCCAATTAAACTCAATTCGAAGCACACAATTCAATTGATTGCTACTATATATACCTACATACTTATATCGTGCGTGTGAATTCCACAAATGATGATGCTTCAGTTGCTCCATTACTCGTTGCTGCATATTCTAATTGGGAAAACTCTAACAATATCGATATAACTGTTGCTAGCAAAAAAAAAAAAAAATTGAATTATTCGTGTCGTAAAAAATAAATTATATATTCTCATCGTTGTCGTCGATGCGTTTTCGGATTTAAAACGATTAAATAGAGTTTCTATTACCGTCCTCGTCCTTATCGTTGTTGTCGACGTCGTCGTTGCCATTGTCAAATACCATCCTCCTTCCTACCAACCAACGACACAGGCAGAACATCGCACACGAGCAATTCTAATAAATACAATTTTATTGCATTTACATGCATTTAAAAAAAGTTTTTTTTTTTTTGTTTTGATACGCGCGGGTGAGCAATATTGAGCAATATTTGGTCGGTCAGTTTTAGTTTAGTTGAATAAAATTACAATAAATTCGAAAATTGAAACCATAAAACAGCATTAATGTGGTTAGTAAAAAATAACAAAGATTTAATATGGATATGATTTCAACGGAACGATTAATGCCATCATCAGGAGGTGAGTAACTTTAAATTTTATATACATACGTATTGCAGATGAATATTGTTTCTTAATTTAAAGCACTACATACATCTGTAGGTAATTATTCAAAAAAAAATATATGTATGCAAATAGGTGCATACTTATTCGAAATAATTAGGTATAAAGGGTGCTTTTTGAAGCCCTTTCATGTTATAGTAGGCAGAGTGTATTAATAGAGCATGATAGCTTTTATCAAGATTTCGTTTTTAAATTGACAACACGCAAAATTGTAGACGATTTAAGACGATTTTAGACGATTTAGTATCGTGTTACAGCATTTTTAGTATAAAGCTAAGTTAAAAAGTCGAAAAAGTTAAAATCACCAAATGGCAATTTTATCTTTTTGGTATCATATTAACTGCATATAATGACATTTTGACAATACAAAATGTGAAAAAGGTATGTTTGCTTACTTTTTTGCACGAACTATCACTGTGTTATTTGTTTTCAGCTCGAGTTTGTTAGGAAAACAGGCTTAGTAGGTATGAAACTATTTAAAAAGTGTTAAAAACTAAAAACATTGTAGTAAAGAGCTTTTAAGTCAGTTAATTGTTAACTAACACCTTAATATCAGGCTGTTTAAAATTTTACGCCACTTTCTTTAGTGACAGTAAATTTAACAGCTTACAGATGTTTTGTGCTCACTTCACTATATATTTTGGCTTTTATTAACAGTAACTCTGTTCGTTTACTTTCCAAACGGTCAATAGATATGCAAAGCACTGTCGAAATTCATATACAAAAATTAAATTGGACTAAAATTGGTAGAAATATGTAGAAATTAACAAAGAAATAAACGAACAGACTTAAATTATGCAGTATTTTTATGTGATTTATTCCATTTAAAATTTGTATGCCTACCTCAAAAAAACCACCCTTTATTTAAATATGTAATGGATTTTACATTTACATGCTGGCTTAAGGATTTATCACAGGGTCGTTGGAATATTTGCAATGAATTTATGCAAATATTTGAAAATAAAAAAGTCGAAGGCTATTATCGATGTTCAATTTAAAACGAAAAAACAAGTAAAGTAATTTTTTGTTTGTGGTATCAATTACCATGGGCTGCGGTTAAATTTAGCCAATAAAATTGAAAATATAATTAATTTTATTTTCACATTGAATTTCGAGTCCTACGCCACATATATTCCTATAGTAAATTAACTTGAAAAATAAGCTTCAGATCGCAAAGAGTTAAATAATAGACATTTTTTTATGAAGGGTTTATAATACAAATTCTATATACTACTGAAATACATCAGCCAAGTAGAAGACTTAGCACTATTTAATTGGACTTGTTGAATTATTGATTCAAAATAGCTTTTAACGACCTTTAGTCCATAAAAATTGGCGTTTCGTCCCGGCGATCTCACTTAGACTCATCAGTTGACTAGTGATTGCCTTGTCAATACGCAATTTTTATTAAGTTCAGTTCAACTTACATGAACTTTTTTTTGATACACACGAAAACTTTAAAAGAAAATGAGCGCTATTATAAAAACTGAGTAGGAAGGTTAGAATTATTGCCAGCCAAAAACCTTTCAAGATATTTCTTGCAACTTAACATAGCTGGACAGGAGATCGGTAAAGTTCAGAGTTTTACTAAGAAGCAGTCAACTCGATGAAAGCAGCATCTTAAGGCTTAGTAAAGACGATTGTTAGATTTTACGATATTGTCAGATCTGTCAATACTCTGACAATAGCTGCCAATGAGCTGACACAAGACGTCTGACCTTTTTTTTTATATCTCTGTGCTTGTGGTTTTGCTCACTACCACTTCATGGTGAAAAAAAGATGGCCAGGAAAGGCAGGATTTTTTAAAAACTAGTGAATTTTTCTGGCGGTTTCTGTTGTGACATCATTTTTCTCTAACTGTGATTTATCTTTGGCACGTAAATCCTACAGAATGCATTTTTTTTTTTCAATTGGAAACATATTTACATATTTAATAAGATTTACATTTTAATACTTCAAAGAGGACAGACTTTTGTTTTGTTTTAACGACTGCTGAACTTCAAGTGAGTCAGATGTGTTCACATAGTTTGTGTCTGAACAATATAAGTTGGATACACGTAAAAAAAAATCGGAGGAGACGGTCCAATGTGAAAACCGTTCAAGACTTTTGACTGTCAGATGGTTGGTCTTCCATTGTCCTGACAATGACGTTTCTGACAATAATGTCAGGTTGAAAATAGTCAGTTCATACGGTTAGCGGATGTTTGTCTAATGGCCTTTTGAACTGGCAACCCAGAAGCGTCCGGAATGCGTGTAAACCCTTCTGAATGTGTTCTATTGGGATTCGGAATGACAGTTCCAATCCTGAAAAGAAGAGAGAATGCTTCTTGATTTGATAGAATTACTCATACACTCAAACACAAAAGTTGTCAAAGTTGTGAAGTGTCATTATAGATAGGTTAGGAAATCTTTAAGGGAACCGGTCCAACGATTTCAAACATTTTTTTTTGCATAAATTCATATTTTTTTTCAGGAATTCAGAGCGCGTTCTTTTAAATCAGTCAGCATTTTTCCATGAATTATAACCGTGGTAATGCTACTTTAGGGTTGTTTGTCATATTTGAGGTGTTAATTGTAAGAAAAACCAGAAATACTCTTATAACGGGTGATTTTTAAGCTGGTTTGGTTTTGGCAACACTGGTTTTGACAGCTGACGTGTGTTAAGTACCTTGTGTCACTGTCAAACAGCTTCAGTTTGGTTTGCAATTTAACCATGGATCGTCTTACAAATGAACAACGCTTGCAAATTATTGAATTTTACTATCACAATTCGTGCTCGGTTCGAAATGTTCATCGCGCGCTGCTTGTGTTCAGCGATGAGGATCATTTTTGGTTGGATGGGTACGTAAATAAGCAAAATTGCCGCATTTGGAGTGAAGATCAGCCAGAAGCATTGCAACAGCTACCAATGCATCCCGAAAAAGCCACTGTTTGGTGCGGTTTATGGGCCGGCGGCATTATTGGGCCTATTTCTTCAAAGATGATGCGAATCGCAGCGTTACTGTCAATGGTGAACGCTACCGAGCGATGATAACAAACTTTTTTTTGCCCGAAATGGAAGTTCTTGACTTGCATGATATGTGGTTTCAACAAGACGGTGCCACATGCCACACAGCACGCGAAACAATTGCGCAATTGCGAGGCGAGTTTGGTGAACAGTTAATTTCACGTTTCGGGCCGGTCAATTGGCCGCCTAGATCGTGCGATTTGACACCATTAGATTATTTTTTGTGGGGGTATGTCAAGGCTAATGTCTATAGGGACAAGCCCGCTTCGATTGACGCACTGGAAGCCAACATCCATGCATTCATTCGTGAGATACCGGCCGATATGTGTGAAAGAGTATGCCAAAATTGGACTCAGCGGATGGGCTACCTGAGACGCAGCCGCGGTCAACATTTGCATGAAATTATCTTTAAACATTAAATTGCAAGGTTCAAACTATCGATTCAAATAAATATTTCATTCATTTTTTCGAATTTTTTGTGTTTTTTTTTTAAAAAAAGTTCTAAACCTCTTAAAAAATCACCCGTTATGACACAACTTATTCAAATAAGTAGGTACGTCGAGCGAAAATTGTTCAAAAACAATCGCGGCAAATTTTATCTTCCACGAAAGTTAGTTACACATTCCTTTTTCTGTTTTAAGTGCATATTATACGTTTTTTTGGTGGGTAGTGATGTTTCTTAGATTGTCAAGTTATTCTTTTTTTTTTAAGTCATTCTATTTCTCAATAATCTTAATGTCGGACACCACCAGCCAACGTTTTTCTCCTCCATCCTATTGCAGATCAACGAAAGGTCTTCTCTTATAAAGCGCATTAAAATCGGAGTAAGATTTTTAGTTGACGACATGCAGCTTTAACTTTGGTATAATAATCGATATTCTATCGGGCGAATGACAATATTAGCATTGCATTTTATTGTATCAAGAGTTTTTTGAAGCTCATAGATTCCTCGAATGGAAATTTTTCGATTTCATACAAATTTGAAAGTTAATTCTTCCCAAATGGTTAACATTATATGATGGCGGGTTCCTTATGGTATCTAATCTATTCATGCATCTTCTGGCAATGTATATCTTGTGGAAATGAGATTTTTAAATCAAATTCCATTCCCACAGTGGGAATTTATTTTGTTGCAGAAATAAAAATTACAAATCGCAAACGTAATTTATTTCCCAGGCGATAACATTCAATATTGGAATGTGGTGCGATAGCAAAATTTAATATACATCGTGTCGATAAAACTAACTATCTACCTCACTGATGCAACACGTGCTAACATACATACATATATATATATAATTTGTGATTTCTTGCTGCTAGAGTACCAGGCGCACCTTTTTCAATTTCATAAAAACATAAAAAAAATTTTAAATATATTGAAAAAAAAAAACATAAATATTTGCATTTCGAGCGTTATATTCAGGAAGTCGTGCTTGTGAGCTGCAAGCGATGGATGGGAAACGCTAAACCTTTTGTTTGATGTGTGCCTTCGCCGGCCGTAGCCGTAGCCAAAGCCGTTGTCGCATATTGTTTCCTTGTTTTTGTTTCATTTTCATTAAACAACTTTTTTTTTTGTTGTTTTCACTTTTGCTGAATTCAATGAATATTTTTTTTTCGTTATGCAATTTTGGTTTGAAGATAAAAAAAAAAAGAAGAAAAACAAACAAATGAAACCCAACGAATGATGATGAAAATGAGTGATGGCAAGAGTCGTTGTAACAGGTGCCATCACTGGCACAGCAGAAGCATCACATCATCAAAAACCATCATGTAACATGAATTTCAATATATCCGATTGAGAAGGTCTGTTGACCTAATCCGCTCAAATGACCCCAAGTACACTGAGTGCCACTCAAACAGCACCCGCCACAACACAACACCCACCTCACCCCAACTCAAACTCAATCAAAATTGAAAAGCGAAAAGCGAAAAACTCTTCATGTTAATCGATTTGTTTGTAAATATACAAAAAATATTGATAAAAAATTGTTTTTTTTTTTTCTTGCTTCTATTTTACAATCTGCTCTGTGAATGTGTGGGTTGTGGAATTGGTTGGATATTGGTTCACTCACTGCTTCTGCATGGGAGAGGAATTAATTTGCTCTATTAAATGTAAAAAATTGAAAATGTTATGGGTGGTGTAGGTATAGTCGTCGCAGTTGCAGTCGTAGTTGATGTACATACATATATACCATATACGTATACTTAAGTGGAAATTGTGCATCGCCCAATGTCAACAAACTGCTTGATGGGATTTTGAATGTATAACAGCGGGGCTAGTGAAATTCAATTAACTTTCAGTTAGAATCGGACGAAAAAACTCGATCGACTGGTATCATCGAGATGTGGGACTGTACATAAAAAACTTCCTAATTCAAATTTAATTGAAGTGAATTAGAAAATAGGCAAATGATGATTTTCGTTTTTTACACGAACTGATCTGAAAAAAAATTGTTGCTCAATTTGAATACGAGTTCAATACAATTTTTTCAAATTTGCCAAATTTATTGCAATTTGAAATTGATTAAAACAAGAATTGATGACTATTAAGTTATGTTGCCTATTTATCTTAAGTACCTATGTACATATATATGTATACATATATGTATACCGAGATTATTATTATTATTAAAAGCTTTATTAATCCATTTTAATTACAATTAAAATTTGAAAATCCTTACAGTTAATAATATGAAGGACTAATTTAAATGAATTTCAAATGAAACAAGGACTTTAAATTTAAATTGGTTGTATGTAACTACAGGGTCTTTCATTAAGCGCTTCCTATCTTTAAATTTAAATAAAACAAAGTGTGTGAGATGTATCATCGAAATTTGTTATTCGTTTGAAAGGCCTATAGTTTGTATTTATGTATGAAATATAACATCGTTCAAATGTCCGCCGCGGCTTTTCTGGGTGGCGCGCATTCGAAATGTACAATTTTTCATGACTGACACATAAATCAGACTGAATTTGACCCATGGCATGGGTTAGGTTGGCTTTGAGGGTCGCTGTGGTTTGTGGCTTATTCCTATAGACCTGCGATTTCAGAGAACCCCACAAGAAAAAGTCTAACGGGGTAAAATCGCACGATCTCGGTAGGCAGTTCACATCACCTCCTCGTTAGATGACCATGCCCTCGAATCGCTCGTACGGAATTTCCAATGTGGCGTGAGCTGTGTGGCACGTAGCGCTTTTCTGTTGAAACCTGAAAAGAAGTTTGTAATCATCGCTCGCCGTTGACGGTGATGGCCTGGCCAACGTCGTTCTCAAATAAATATGGACCGATGACGCCGCCAGCCCAAAATGCACACCAAACAGTGACTTTTTCGGGATTCATTGGACTCTCTTGGATCTCATGTGGATTGATATCGTCCCAAATTCGACAATTTTGTCTGTTGACGTACCCATTCATCGAGAAATGGGCCTCATCGCTGAAGAAAGCGGAACGTTCCCCGAACAGAACACCAATTTTGATAAAACAATTTTATCATTTGCACGTGTTGTTGAACGCTATATCCATTCATGGTGATTTGGCCAATTTGACAGATGTAGCTTCAGCAATATGACCGCTATCAACTGTCAAAGTTCGGAAGTCCCAATTGGAAGATCCTTTATCTATTTTTTTAGAACTGAAAAAGACGTTAAGGCAATCTTCTCGCCATCTATTAAATGTAGAATGAGTTTTGTTGTTTATAGTTTTGTAGGAATAATTTTTTTTTTAACTTTTTGACAGGCACTTGTGACAACTCTTTCCTCTTGAAAGTAATTGTAGAAAAAACTAAAATTTTTGGAGATTAGTAGTTGAATTTAGAGCAACTTTTCTTGAAAATGATTTACTGGACACATTCGCACTTAGATTTCTCACATGAAAAAGAAGAATGACCTATATTTGTCTGTAAAAATACATGAACTTTAATCCCAAAAACCTTGTGTTGTTTATTCATGTGCGAATCCATATACATACATACATATACCTAAACCAATCTCCGAAGAACCTATTATTAGCATCACGAGTATTATGGTTGCAATGAGGCTCCGATTACAAGTACCTACATACCTACTAGTTGTATTTTTTTTTTTTTCTTAAGAAGCTTGAAAGGAAAAAAAAATTGTTTACTCTCCTTATGCATCATTTTCAATCCTGCGGATCGAATGAAGAATGAAGTGTGCAATATGCATCGCACGTATAGAATGGCCTTCATCCATCGTGAGTTTTTCCTTCCGGCTGAGCATTGATTTTCCATACATTTCATAGTAAATACATATATCTACTATACCTAAGTAAATGCTCTTAATATGAATATAGGTAATATAACGGCAGAACTATATTGTGCTTTTATTCGTTCGTATAGCCGTGTTTAGTATTGCATACCTACCTTTTTTTTTGTTTTGAATCCCCGCATCACACCCTCATCCTTAGAAAAAAGTTTACCAACTAGTTTTATAGAATTTAATAATGCCGTTTATACGCAATGGAAAAATTGAATTGTAAAAAAAGAATGATGAGTGCCCTTTTGGGTTACACATATTTGCTGTTATGACACACTACTGCAGTACGTGTACAAAAAAAATCTGCAAAATTTGTAAGCGTTAAACGCCAGAGAAAAGTACTCAATGGAAAATTTGTAGATTATGGAATTTTATACAAAATAGGTTTTAAGTCTTTTTTTCCTGTGACTCACTAGACGTTAAGTTAATATGGCCATTTAAAAAAAAAAAAAATAAAAATTAAGAAAAATATTTGTATCTACCTATAGTCCAGTCAAGGAAGACCCAAAATTATAAAATAAATGCAAAAAGTCATGTAGTCTGGGTTATTGTTAAAAACGGTAGGCGTGATCCCTAGGTACAACGTGCTAAAAGTCCACAGTCCAGGTCCGCCAACTTTAGTCAAGAAGAAGGGGGGGGGGGGGGGGGGGGGGGGGGGTAAATCCCCCTTTTGTAGTATTTCGCGAATATTTTGAAAACCAAGCGTATTAGCGGAAATAACCACACTACAAAATCCACATTACAAAATCAAAGATACTTAAATTTTCTACCGAAAAAATTTCACTCATATTTTCGGAAGCGATACTTAAGGAGATGCGGGGTGAAGAAGTGTCAAAAAATATAAAAAAAAATCGGCAATTACCTTACAAATTTAGTGTTTATTAAAAGTAAAAATACAATATATTCTCGGTTATTTTGAAACAAGGCAAAGAGGGTAACTACTGCCTTATATGTATATTTATTTAATATATCAGAAATGAAAAAGTTATTTTAAAAAATCGAAAGTTATGTTAACTTCCTATCAAATGTCTTATTAATATTTCCGCAAAAAAAGAAAAACATCAATTTCAACTTCTCAAAAATCTGCTTGTCCCAATAAATATTCACGAGACTGTACTTTACTTATATTTGAGTTTTCTCCTTTCTTAACATTGTTAATTAATAATATACAAAATAAAATTGTAAAAAAAAATTATCTTAACCTTAAGACATAATATGAGTCCTTTTTCCAACCCACTGCCACGCCCATTTTTCTTATATCTGCCCATTTTGTTTTCCTTGGTATTTTATTTAACTAGGTATATACTAAAAATCTGAAATTTTGCTAAAAAGTGTGTTACCTAGTATATAATTGTTTTTGAAATAAGCTTATGGTTTAATTTTTTTTCATATTCATTAACTCTAGAAAGCTTAAAATGTGTTAGCAAGATATCTGAAGTTTTAAGCATTTATTTTGAAAATCCGCCTTCTGCCACGCTCAGTTTTCTCAAATTTAAGTTTTCTGCTTAATCGAAGTCCATAGTAGAAAGTTGAAATTTTGAAGTTATGATAATATATTGAACAAAAATAAAAATTAGTTAAAGCTATACAATATATAATTAAATTTCATCTCTTCCAGTTATTCACACTTTCTCACTAACAAATAATGAGGTTGTAGTATTTATTGATACCTATATACAGGGTGATTCGCATACGGTGTGACAAAAAGCTATAGAGCATGTAGGTTGAGTTGAGAAAAAAAAATCGTAAAGGAGGTGGGGTCTTTTTCACCCCGTTTAGACAGGAGGGGAAATTTTCTAAAAAAATGACTTAAAACAGAAAAACGAAATATTAAAAAAACAACAGTTATTTCATGCCATGATACACCTTTTTGTAAAGTCAGAAATCTGTTCTCTGATTGTGTTTTTAAATAATGTTGTTTTAGAGAATAGTTTTTGAAAAATTAATTTTCAAACTCAAAATTTCGAAAAAAAAATTTAAAAAAAAATTGTAGTAGGTAGTATTTTTGTTTTTAACATTCAATGCTTTTATTAATTTTTAGGCAAGCACTAAAAACTGGGTGCTAAAATCTCTTCTTTTTCTTAAGAACATTGAATTAGTCAGGAGGGGCCATTTTCTAAAAAAAAAAAAATGAATATTGTCTACACCAGCAAAGTTGGGCGGGCCTTCTAGTTAAAAATCTAAATAAAACAAAAACTACCGACTTTGTTTTTGAAATGTTATTATACAAAAAAAAAAAAAATATCACTTAACCACAAATTTGCACTCCAGATGTCATTATGTCACTATTTAACGCATTTTAGGCAGAGAAAAAAAAATTATAAGATCCCTTTTGAATGCGAAAACAAAGATTAGAAGTGAAATTTATGACATTTGTAACGGTAAATATTTAACCATAATCTTATCCAAAAAAGTTGAAAATAAAAAATTTATTCTCAATAGCCAGGTTAGGAGACTTATTTACAAAATAATGTATAACACAACTCCATAGTAACGGGTGATTTTTTGGCTGGTTTGGTTTTGGCAACACTGGTTTTGACAGCTGACGTGTGTTTAGTACCTTGTGTCACTGTGAAACAGCTTCAGTTTGGTTTGCAATTTAACCATGGATCGTCTTACAAATGAACAACGCTTGCAAATTATTGAATTTTACTATCAAAATTCGTGCTCGGTTCGAAATGTTCATCGCGCGCTGCTTGTGTTCAGCGATGAGGCTCATTTTTGGTTGAATGGGTACGTAAATAAGCAAAATTGCCGCATTTGGAGTGAAGATCAGCCAGAAGCATTGCAACAGCTACCAATGCATCCCGAAAAAGCCACTGTGGCCATATTTCTTCAAAGATGATGCGAATCGCTACCGAGCGATGATAACAAACTTTTTTTTGCCCGAAATGGAAGTTCTTGGCTTGCATGATATGTGGTTTCAACAAGACGGTGCCACATGCCACACAGCACGCGAAACAATGGCGCAATTGCGAGGCGAGTTTGGTGAACATTTAATTTCACGTTTCGGGCCGGTCAATTGGCCGCCTAGATCGTGCGATTTGACACCATTAGATTATTTTTTGTGGGGGTATGTCAAGGCTAATGTCTATAGGGACAAGCCCGCTTCGATTGACGCACTGGAAGCCAACATCCATGCATTCATTCGTGAGATACCGGCCGATATGTGTGAAAGAGTATGCCAAAATTGGACTCAGCGGATGGGCTACCTGAGACGCAGCCGCGGTCAACATTTGCATGAAATTATCTTTAAACATTAAATTGCAAGGTTCAAACTATCGATTCAAATAAATATTTCATTCATTTTTTCGAATTTTTTGTGTTTTTTTTTTTTTTAAAGTTCTAAACCTCTTAAAAAATCACCCATTAGAAGATAGGACCTACATATATTGCAAGCTAAAATGACATTGAGGCAGGACGCACACAAAACATATTAAAAGAAAACTCAATGGGAAATTGCATCAAGTGATATGAAATTTAAAGAAAGAGTTAGTGAGTGCGTTGCGGTGTGGTTTGGTGTGATGGTATGTCGAATAGATTGTTCCAATATCAAAATCCATAAGACCGGCAACACGACGACGGAAACTTAATGAAGGAAGTGCATTATTTGCTCCTACTGCCAGCTCCACTTCTAAGAGTTTCGCTTTCTTCCACTTTAAAATTTATTTGTGGAAGAATATTGATTGTGTTGTTGGATGGTGGCACCATCTTTAGAAGAAGAAAAAAAAAAAAATAATAAAAAAGCAAAGAGTAAATATAGTCCTGGCTGAGATGAAAATAGTTGCTTGAGGGTTATGCAATTAGAATGCAATGCAAGAAGGATAGAGTATATGAGTATGATGATGATGATGATGAAGTGTATAATACGAAAGTTGAATGAATAAATGGAATAAGCAAACTCAGATGGCTTGGCATTCGAGATTCGAGTGTCTTTGGTCGATGGGAGGGCATAGATGGATAGATGGAGGTGGTTTCATTGAAATGAACACTATTGTTAGTTGGCTCTTCTTCTATGTACAACAAACATAAAACTTGTTTACTATAACACAAAAAAAAAAAGCTCTGCAAGCATTTCATATTGTACTCGAATACATACTTCCTAAGAACTACTTACTCTGATGAAATGCAAAATAAAAAAAAAAAAAATAGTAACAATAATAAGGGAACTTTATGAAGTCATGCAATGCTCGTAAAGACATTTTAAGATTTCATAAATATTTATACTTTGTCATCATAATAACAAATAAAGCCTTCGTTCTATTTACTGCGTCACGTCAGTTTCTTTTCTATTTTTCGGCAGCTGGAATTCATATTTTCAAATTTTCGTTGTCATAGTAAAAGTCGTTCAAGAAATGGCCTCCTACAAACATATACATACACTACGGTTCATTTGAATAAAGGCAACACTTTTATTTTACTAAACATTAAGTAATGTCCCGTTAATTCTATACACAACTTTAATTATTGAATGAAAACAAAGTTTCAAAATATATTTCCAGAGAATGGACTTACAAAAATCACTTTGCTTTACAAAGGTAACGGGTTTTTTTTCCAAAATTTGTAAACAGAGTCGGAAAAGCAAGCAATGAAATTGGTTCAGTTGAATAAAGGCAGTTGTGAAATTAATTGAATACGTGAATATTTGTTAAGGAAGTCCTTGAAAAATAATAGTTTCGTGAAGTTCAAAAAAAAAAATAGATGTATTTTGACCAAAAATGGGCAAAGGAAAAATTTTAACTGCAGCCGAGAAAGCAAAAATAGACGTTTACCACTCGAAAAAAAAATTGAGCGAAGTGCAACTTCTGTTGACAATTATCTAAAAAATCCTGATTCCTATGGAAAGCTATACAAAGGAAGAACATCTACAGTGATATCGTCAGCTGAAAATCAGGCGTAAAATCATTCGGTGTGCCTCAAATTCCAGCTATTCTATATCGAAAATCAAATTCGAGGCTGGAGTAAATGCCAGCAAGTCGACTGTTCGGCGTGTGATTCTTGGTGCTAAGAATCTGAAGCGGTTAAAGTTGACGAAAAAACCTCCTCTAAACGACGTGCGCAAGAAGCTTCGACTTAAATTTTTCGAAAAATCACATGGCTTGGACTATAGGAAAGAGTCAAATTAAGAACCACTGGCGAATGGTTGTCTTCACGGATGAAAAGAAGTTTAATTTAGATGGGCCAGATGGCTATAACTACTATTTTCACGATTTACGTAAAGAACATCGCTTTCTAACGCCTCATTATAGCCGAGATCGTTGAGTGATGATGGTCTGGGGTTCGATCACGTATTATGGAGCACTTGAGCTTAATGTTCAGAGCACTAATATGACGGGAATAATTTCTACAAAGGAATATTGGAGTTAGCTTTTCCTAAGTTGAAAGAGTTGTTTGGACCTTTGCCGACTCACTTCCAGATCGCATATTTGAAAATGGGTCGTAAGGCTTATAAAGTTCAGTTAACACAAGAATTCAAGCCGGCTGATCATCAACAACGTCCTTGATTGGGTCCTTGAAATGCATGAAAATGATCCGGAATTTCATCGAAAAATCATCTTGACTGATGAGGCCCATTTCCACCTCGGAGGCTACGTCAACAAGCAAAACTGTTGCATCTGGGGCTCGGAAAACCCAAGAGTTATTGTTGAAAAGCCTTTCCATCCTCTACGCGTGACTGTTTGGTGCGGTTTATGGTCCGGCGGGGTCATTGGACCTTACTTTTTCGAAAATGACGCTGGAGCAACAGTTACGGTCAATGGATTGCGCTATCGAGAGATGATTAATGATTTTTTATGGCCGGAATTGGATGGTATTGATCTGGACAACGTTTACTTTCAACAAGACGGCGCTACGTGCCACACAAGCAATGAAACCATCGATCTTTTACGGGAAAAGTTTCCGGACCGTGTTATCTCTCGAAGAGGTGATCACAATTGGCCACCGAAATCTTGTGATTTAACACCTTGCGACTTCTTCTTTTGGGGCCACGTGAAAGATAAGGTCTACGCCAACAGCCCAGCGTCGATTCAAGACCTCAAAGATGGAATTCGTGAGGCTATCGAGGACATAGGGCAGCCACTTTGCGATTTGGTTACGGAAAATTTCATGAAAAGGATATGGTCCTGTAAGCGTGGTCGTGGCGGCCATTTGGCTGATGTTGTGTTGCATTATTAACGGCATACCTTCCTCTTTGTAATGAAATAAACATCAGATCATTTATCTCAAAAAAATTTTTCTTTGAATATCAAAATAACACCTCTTATTGGAAAACCCTTTAGTTTTGTATCGAGTTTCCTGACAATGACTCACTTTTTAGTGAAATTTAAACGTTGTCTTTATTCAATTGAACCGTTGTGTATAAGCAAAAGAAAAACCTCCGAAATTGTAGTTTAATAGCAATTGGATCATTTACATTTTATTTATAGAATTCTGTATTTATCAACTTTATTGGATGTAGGTATACATTATGTACGCATGCATATAAATATTTTGTATTCCTTTTGAAACTTCAAATTCCGAAATCGATAAATATATTCCTTTTGAAAGTCGATAGTCGAAAATCGAGCGTTAAGCGTGGAAACCAGTTTCTTTTGAAGCAACATTCCGTATGTATGAATGTACCTACGTATATGAGTTAAAAGACTGAAGCAATTGCAAGAACTGGCGTATGCTTTTTTTTTTGTGAAAATACTCAAGGGTTATAAACTGCAGTTGAAAAAAAAAGTAATAGAACTGAACATTCTATTTGAATTTAAAAAAAATAGAACTGAATTTTTATTCGTTACACATACACACGCCTTTAGCATAATTTTTTATTTCAAAATTTTGCATTTTATTTCTTCTCGATTTTAATATCCTTAACCTTTAAGATCTGATAAATAAAGCTTAAATTATAAAGGTAACCATATCAACTTATTTTTTACCTTTTTAACTTAAAAAAAAATTGAAAACGTTTTTGTTTTTTTTGAAGAAAACCCATTAAAGTGCCGCTCTCATCTCTCAAGTTGTATATAACACATACTATGTACTGCAGACAATTTTGAATCACAGAGTTTAGGCAAAATTTAAAATTCTGCGGTTTCCATCAATTTTTCAATTTAGAAGATCGAAAATCAAATTGATTTTATCTCTACACCGCTAGGCTGATGTTTTTGACAATTCGCAATAATTTTGAAACTTAAATTTAGTCTGTCAATACACCGCGATTTTAAGATGAATCATTATGATACCCAAGTTATGAGCTTCGTAAGGCAACTATGTACAGTATATCATTCCGATTCTTTGTTTGTGCTTTTGCATTAAATAATGAAACTCTCCTACTACAAGTGAATCGTTCGCAAAAAAGCAATATTATGTGTTACTGTCATAGTCGGTTAGTTAACTCCGTAAAAATCTTCACATAAAAATAATCGTTGAAGACTTGCATCAAAAAAGCTTCCAAGCCCTGAAAGACAATAATCTATGTACAGGGTGTTTTGGCATAAGATGGGACAAAAGTTGGTTCGAAACATAATTCCCCCTGTTTAGTTTTTGATGTGTAAAGATCTATGCTGGCGGTAGAGTGAAAATAAAACGTTAACGTTCGTGTGCAACGTTACGGTGTGCAACGTTACGATCTGCATACTAGGACGGGTGCGTTCAGTGAAATAAATCTTAAGATCCCCTTCAAGCAAAAACAAGTCCGTTTAGGATCCGCGCACGTTGATGTTTACACATATTAACCGTGAGTCCCGGCACTCACACAATTTTTTTTTATTCGTTCGGTATTGTTTTTTTAGTGGAAATTCATTTTTACTTGCTCTATAGGCTATAGGGGAAGTATTGGTTTTGCGTAAAAAAAAAAATTGAGGTTGTAATCAAAACTAATACTACGATAATCGAGAAGTCCATAAGAGTAGGTTTCGTCATGCCGTCAATCGGTCTGTGCGTCTATGCGTCTATGCGTCCACTGTAATTTAAGCTAGAGCCTAAACGGGTGGACCGATTTGCTTTGATACATATAGATCATTTTTATGTGATTCCCTAGAGGAGAAATTCGGATTTTTGTTTTTGCTCATCTAGAACGGTTAGCTGCCACACAAATATTATTGTGAGGGATGGGAAAACGTTGCTTGACTTGTGCAAAACATCGTTCAATTGTAACTCGTTCGCGAGTTAGGCACTTTTTGAAAGAATTTTTTCTCAGGAGTATCTGGATTTTAAAACAGAGTTAAAAACCAAGAAGGTAAGTCCGTCTCCTGCATCATCAAGTAAAATGGCACTAGCTTCATTTTTTCATTGTATGATTTTAAATACGCGAGAATTTTTCCAAATTCGTGAATCATGCAACAATCCTGGCCATGAAAGGTCAACATTCGTAAATTCATCTCTGGACTTGCATTGTGCCTGAACATTAATGCTGTGGAATCCTTTTTCTGTTATCGTACTCGTCCCTATGGACAACTGGTTTGATGATAGGATCATGAGTACAATCATATTGCTGAAGGAAAATGTTATTTTTCTTGATATTCTGTAGTTCTTCAGTATAGTTGTAGGGAATTTGATCCAATGGTTTGACTTCTGGATTATTGCCGTACTTGCAAGGGAAACAGTTTTAGAGACCGTGGATTGGTGGAATCAAATTTCTTCTCAAACTCCAGTTTGAAAACCTGAATCACCTACCTATGTGGCGAAGGAAAATTGCCATTTTTTCAATGCTTGTTAAGGCGCCGGCCGCCCCTTGTTTCCGAACTATTAATTCCAACGGTAATGATTCGCCAAGATATCCACATTTTCTTTGTTGAATCTGCATAGAACACGATAATCATTTCAAAATTATTCTTCTCTTCTTCTTTTATTAAATTTGATCTTGCGGGTTAAAATTGGCATCAACTTCGCCAGTTATGGAAACAAAATTATAAATAGCTATTTACTTACACGTTGAGCAATCAAATGAGCTAACTCACAAATAGGAGCAGGTGCTCCTCGCGATGGAGTACTTGCTTTGCTTTATTCATACTTTTATAATATAGCATTTGCTTATTTTGAGGAGATGCTCATCAAACACGTAGAATTCCAATTCTTGAGCACCTTCTCAAGTGTTTTATTCATACCAAATGGAGCACCTGCTCTTAAAAGTTGAGTTTTGAGCAGGTGCTCCTTTGTATTCACACCACCCAATGTTCTTATTAATTTTTAGTCAAACACTTAAAACAGATGCTTAAATATTTTCTAGTTTTTGAGAATATTGAAAATAACTTATTTAGTAATGTGCAGTTTTGAAAATATTTTTTTCAAATTTTGAGTTTAAAAATTAATTTTTTTCAAAAACTTAACACTATAATAATAATGTAGTTTAAGAACATTGTGAAAGAATAGATTTGAGGATTTTAGAAAAATGTATAGCATTGTAAGTGTTGCCTTTGTTTTTTAATGATTTTTTTATTTCTATTTTAAGTAGTTTTTCTTTTAAACTGCCCATCCTGTCGAAACGGGGGAATATAGATCCCCTCTCCCATACGATTTTTTTCTTGTCTTAATCCAACCTACACGCCCTAGTCTTCTGTCGCATGTTATGCTAAATAAACTGTATATTATAGCGTGCGACACAACTTCTCGTCACCTATTTTTCTTACATCGATGTATGTGTTTAAATCTTTTTTCGTTGCCATAATTTAACATTCATTGCAATAAAGACCTAAGTCAAATTTTGAACATTATTATACTTACCTATGTATGTATGTATGTACATGTACATATATGCACCTCTTTGGGACTGCACTTTAGTTTAAACTTGATTTGGACTTTATTTTAAACTCAAAGTGCAATAAAGTGTAAAATTTAACTGCCAAACCATTTAAATCTTGTTGGAAATACCTTCATGGATGCAACCCCGTACTACCACGGTCCACCACTGGTACAAACTCGAGACATCCAAAGTTTTTGAAATTAAACTTCAACTAAAAAAAAAATTCCACTAAGTTATTAAAACTTCAGTTAAAATTACTATGAAAAAATTTCAAAGCTTAAAATCCAAAGGAAATAACAAATATCAAAGTTTTCTGAAATAATCCCCCGAAAATATGCCGAAGGTAAAGTCATTTAGTACAAATGCAGTAGAGATATGAAACTTTTACCAAAAAATTAATTTATTTGATTCGTCTCCGCAACGAATAGCAGAATAACTATTAAAATATTGGAAAAATTCCCATTTTTAGACGTATCCGATTGAAAAATCTCTAGGGGTTATTCTTATTAAATGGCTTCAAGGATATTGTTTTTTAATTTCGCTATATATTTGTAGGGTGAAATGGGGTAAAAACAAAAAAAATGCCCGATTTAATAAATTCTTCTTTTTTTTGAATGGGTTTCTTATGAAATGGCTTGGGCATTTTTTTTTTATAAAACATTAATAGTAAAAATAATTGTTCGATTAGGAAATTCTATTTTTTGTTTGAAAGGTTATTTTGATTGGATGGCTTAAGGCATGTTTTTTTCTTCAATAATTAAGGTATTTATAGTGTGAAATGGGGTAAAGGGGGGTGATTTCAAAAATTGTTTTTGTGACAAGGGCGCAAGTATTAACTTTTTAAGACTTAATGCGTACAAAATATGTATACAAATCTAAATAAACTGTACGACTGGCTAGTATGAACTCGCTCTTGAAGTTTAAGTTTCATAGAATTTTAGAGATTATGTATTTTAAAAACATGTAATAAATTAAAGAAAATGGTAAAGAAACAGGATACTATTTCTTTAAATTGGCAAAAACAACTTCAAAAAAGGTTTCAGCTGATTTCTTAAAAATTATAGCGGTTTCCTATATAAAATTTTGTATATAAAATTTCTTTAACATTAAAAAAAAAATGTTGGCATTCCAATTTAAAAATAAATATATCTACTTAAATGTCTAATTTCGAAAAAAAAGTTATCAACCCGTTTTCAAGATATTAATTAAAAAAAAAAACAAACAAATTGAATTTTTATTTGAATCCGAAAAGTATTTGTTTATTAAAAATTTGTAAAATTTAAATTTCCCTCTAGGGACTCACCTAGAAATCTTAATTTCCAATCGCTTCAGTACAGACAGTAATACAGTCAAATGGAACTCTGTGGGACCCACTTTTTTGTGTTCTCTATCATCGTTATGTCATGTTCGATTGAAATGAAAAACTCTATAACAAGCATAAAAATCTTGCTTAAAAGTATGTGTTCCAACCTGTTTGCTCTCCTCCTCATCTAGCTGAATTATTTAAATTAAAATCAATTTTGTATCTTCGTTTTTTTTTTCATCAAGAAGACAACTGTTGAATTTAATAATACATACCTACCTAACTCGCTAAAAGCTGAAGCACTTCTTGTTTCCTAGATCTTCATTATATGTACCTACATAAATTTAAATCTGATTAAGAAAAGAACAAACCTTAGAAAAAGAATGCCTCCTCTTTAGTGCTCCCAATTTGTAGAGTTTTGATCTCTCTCCAAAAAAAAAAAAAAAAAAAAAAAAAACCCTCATCCCAAGGTATGTACAAAGCCACGACGACCATATAAGGGCTCTCCCACTTTAAACCCCTCCATCAACAATAAAAGCATGCTATTCATTTTATTATCCCTTGTCAATCATAAAATTAAATTAAAAACAAAAAAAAGGAAAAAAAATGTGACAAATTCACTTTCTGTAATGAACACTTTGTTGTGATCACACAGAAAACGTCTGCCTTTTGCCTCCACTCACTCGCTTTGTGCTGTCGTTGTCGAATGCCTTTATCTTTCCGCACGGTTAAGTGGCAACTCTATAGAATTTAATATCTGTATATGCAAAGAAGAATAAAGGTGCAACGCAAATTTATATTAAACAAATAAAAGGGCAAACAGAAAATCAATAAACTAACAACAACAACAACAAAAAGCAATAATTCCTTTCAACAAGTGGCATCCCACAACCCAACACACTCAATGAATCTGTTGCTATGTTCCATTAACTCATTCATCCATCGTTTCACCTGGTGTGACATACGTCGGTCGGTCGGTGGGTCGCCGTTGTTGGCAACGTCCATCGCGTCGCGTCGTCTGTCTTTGGTTTTTGTCGTCACCGTCATCATTTTGTCAGC
This sequence comes from Leucozona laternaria, assembly GCA_932273885.2. Classification (NCBI taxonomy): domain Eukaryota; kingdom Metazoa; phylum Arthropoda; class Insecta; order Diptera; family Syrphidae; genus Leucozona; species Leucozona laternaria. The sequence goes on from OW026368.1 coordinate 11,465,365, forward strand.
TTTGTTACTCGTGGTCTACATCCAACGGGAATTTGGGTTAAAATAAAATATTGTGACCGATGCATTGGTTCCACATTGCCAAGCTATCTATACCTTCTATTGGATGCGAAACTGATGTGCTTGGCTTGGACTTTGGGTTAGGGCTTGAGTGGTGGGGTCGGGTTTGAGTGGTGATTTCAGTTTCGGTTTGTGTCTTCTATTGCTGGTGACTGTGACTAGGCGCTGTTTACCACCTCCTAACTCCATGCCTGACCATAAAATCGATAACGATGAACCAAAAAACAAACACAATCACCGCCAGAAGCCAATTTATGCCAATAATTTCATAGTCCTTGCTGTGTCTTCTAATTTTCCAAACTTAATTATGTTAGAAGCACAAATATCAGGACCAGGAGGGGATATTTATGGTAAGAGCTTGATGACAATTACAAATCACGGAGTCGGCACAAAACGAAATTTAAGGGTTTGTGTCTTGTTGTATGGCCGCAAATTTGGTTATGCTTCATTGCAAGCGGCTTTTAGGTACCTATACATACCTACCGGTTGGAGAACTCACTGGGAAGATTGACACCCCGACTCGGTCGTACGGAAATGCTCTTGGTAATTTTAAAATAATTTTTTTTTTTTTTTTAAGAGAAGGTGACTAACTTTTCATCGAGGTAGGTACCACTAGACAGGGAAAAATGTTTTCAAAAAATCAACTTTTTCGTTCAAATATGTTGAAAAAAAAAACAAACTTTTCTCTTCTTTAAACGCTATTTTCCACTAAACCAAGCTTCCCAAAGTTTGGAATCTTCTGATTCCTACCTTTCTATCAATGTATCGAACGATCAAAAAAATATCGTCTTCGATGTAACAGACAGAACGAAGAAGCAACTATAATATCGACTTTTTAATCTCTTCAACTTTAATTTGTTTGCGGCTGAACTACGCGCCTAATGGCCGATTTCATAAATCCCTTTTAACTATTTAAAAGGCTTTTAAATCTAAAAATGACGTTTGTTCCTTACAAAATACGTCATTAAAAAATTTAAGAGCCTGTTAAATATTTGTGGAACCGAACATTAGTGACCAAAAAATAGCAAACTAGAAAATACCACATTTCCATCTACGTATCACAGGATAGAAAAAAACTAGCTTAAAAATTTGTTTGGTCAGTAAAGAAGTTTGATCATTTGGAGCAAATGTGAAATCTGTTTACTCCATTTGCAGCTATACTTAGAGCTTTAAAACAACCTTTAAATAATATATTCGTGATCTAGGAGTCAATATCTTTCCATCAAATCTTCTCACGACCAGAAAAAAATAATTTTGAAAAATCAACTTTTTCGCAGGATAAAAAAATGGACTTTTTCTCCTCTTTCACCACTATTTTCCATAAAACCAAGCTTCCCAAAGCCGCAAAACACACTTAGGTAGTTGTTATATTTGGATTCCTATATTTCTATCAATGTTTGTCCTCGATGTATGGGACAATACGAAAAAACAACCAGAAAATCGACATTTTAACCTCTTTAAAAGCTATTTGCGGCAGATAGAAAAAAAAAAAAAAAAACAATCTTCGAAGTGGGGGTGGTAGGTTAAATTGTTGTAAGAAATTAAAAAGAAGAACTAAATTCTCTTCTATTTCTACTTTGGAAATAAAAATTATGCGAAGTAGACACGAAACTTAAGATCTTTAAATACAGTGAAGGGACAAAGGTTGGGACACAAAAATTAACATTAAAAAAAAACAAAAACAAAATGTATGGAGCAAAAACATTAAAATTAATTTGGCTACCAAGCGGAACGAAGTCGTTGTGGTTTGATGCCTGTATGCCAACTTCGTCAGTAGGTATATATAGATAGTGTTGGCTAAGTATAATTTCAGACCTACTCTTACCACCAAATACGGAATATATATATTCATCCAAGTTATACTTGACTGCGCTTAACAGAAACAATGGTTCTTCTCGTAGGTATAGAGTATTCATTTCTAACTTTGTTTAAAATGGTAAAGTTTAGGTTTTAGGGGCTAACGGTATCATTGAAGCAGAATTATAAATTTGCCTTGGTCTTGGTAATGAGAGAACTCGTTTCGAGTTAATTTTATTGTGTCTTAATATTATCTGGAACATCATGTGAAAGATGTTAAAAGATTGCTAAAAATGTTTTGGTCAGGTGATTTGTTTAAGTGGTACAAAAATAATTTTTGTTCCTCTGATGGGCTTAAAATTCACTCAAGACACAGAAACTTATAATCTAATTGAATTTGCATATACCGAATGAGGTTTTATATATGAGATGATTGCATCTAGAACAATTACATTTATTTCATTATCCCTTAAAGCAGGTAATTATAAAAAAAAAAAAAAATGTTAAGTATACGACCGAGTGAACTCAATACCCTAAATACATACATGTGTATATATCGCTATTCTACTGATTTCAATACAAAAGTTGCTTGTCTCTAATTTGTATTCTATAGGTATATTCTTTATCCTGGTATTTATAGCCCTTGAAACCTTATCTGTCGGCAATGCCGCCGCGGCTCACCTTTAAAAATAAATTAACAAAAAATATACCCTATCTTCATCATATTCATAAATGAACAACGCAATTTTGTAGATCCATGATACCATCAGCAAAGGAGTCACACTTTTGTATTTTTTTTTTTTTTTTTTTTTTTTTTTTTGTCTAACCCTGATTGTACCCATCTTTTCATACTAAAAGTATCTGCGAAAAATCATCCCTATATTCAGAGCATTGAATAATACCACTATAAAAAAAAACAAACACCAAACCTGAGTGAGTAAATAGCTGAGAGACCTAACATGTTGTGAAAATCGTATATAGAAAATACAACCCCATAGCCCATAAGTAAACATCAATAAACTGGGATACACAGACACACGTCAGTCGTGCGGGGAATGAAATACCTAAATGTGTATACATCATCAACAACAAGAACAACAACAGCAAGCAACGCAACAGTAGCGCATCAGGGTAGGGAAACATAAAAATTCTTGATTGATGCTGACCTAGAGATTTTTTAGTGTTCGTTCCTGACAGTTTATCCCGCAATCAGGAAGCGAAACTTCACTTCTTTAAGTCCCTTGACAGACACTTTCACACATAAGTAAGTGTGTGTTAGTGTGTGTGTGTGTTTGTTCGGAGGGTGATTAGACGACCAGCAGCACTATTCAATTTAACCCATCTTTTCCCGTCGTCGCCATATTCAAGGACCCCTCATTCATCGATGGAAGTCGAAAAAAAACAAAGCAAACATAAAGAATAAATGGTTTCACAGCATCAATATAGGCCAAGGTTTTCAATTATAGCGCTTTGCGGGAAGCCTTTAGTCCGTAAGAATATGTGCGAGTGACTGGAACGAATGGACCGATACAAAAAAGAAGGAGGAAACAGAAGCGCAATTTACATAGAAACTCTAACTCAAATATTTGTGGGAATCTAGAGTTAGATTGAAATAATTACCCTTCTCTATGATTGGACCGTACACGTTACATCAGCGTCTTCAGCGGTGGTGATGAAGATGATGATGGCGGCTGCGTTTGGTGAGGAGGTGCGTGATATACTATAACTGACCTAGATTCAAAGAAAACTGACATTCGACTATATGAGAAGAAGGGTATTTATCATTAAATCATCAAGAAGAAATGTCCTGTTCTTCCAATATGCTATGCATCTGTCCCCAATGACGGAAGCACATCATCAGATATAATAATAATTGAACGCCAAAGAACTTTAATTACTTTTAGTTTATAATACGATGCGCTTCCATTGTGACTTTGTTATACACAGTAAAGCACATAGTAAGTGTCTTGTGATTGCAGATTCATGATGTTTTGCATTAATCACACTCATTCTCACTCCTATCGTCATTGTCATCTTCGTCGTTGTCCTCGTGCCCGTTCCGTTCCGTCCCGTCCCATCCCATAACACAGCAAGAACAAGAGATTTAGTTAATTCGAATGTCCTTGGAGTAAGCTTGACGGGCATCACGACACACAGACGAGACGATGACGATGACGACGACACCTGTGAGAAGAACAAGTGCTAGAAAAAAAAAATCAGAGTGTAGGTACTTTTTAATAGTTTTCGTATTCAAGTCATTTTAATTTTTAATGTACCTTGAAATTGAAATGAGGGAAGTTTTTTTTTTTTATTTAAGAAGATAAAAGAAAACAGAACTCAAATTAAGTTTTTTATACATTTTTTTGACAAAAATTGTAACAGGTGTTTTTTTGTTTTAGAGGTATATAACTTTAAGTTGGCAACACTATTTTAACTGGCGGCCATTTTGTCAGCTGTTAAGTGTCAGCTGGTTTGGCATTTCGACATGAATAGACTGACGCCTGAACAACGCTTCCAAATTCTGCCCAAATGGGCCCAAAACAAGATTGCTGTTGATCCCAATTTTCATAAGCGAATTTTGTTTAGCGATAAAGCTCACTTTTGGTTGAATGGATACGTCAATAAACAAAACTGCCGTATTTGGAGTGATGATAATGCTCAATCATCTACAAAACCTGACTGCTTGGTGTGCTTTATGGTTTTGTGGAATAATTGGTCAGTACTTCTTTAAAAACGATGCTGGCCAGAACGTTACAGTCAATGGTCACCGCTATAGAGCCATGATTACTGACTTTTTCGTTCATCAATTGAACAACCGTGATGTGCAGGAGCTGTGGTTTCAACAAGACGGCGCAGCATGTCACACAGCTCGTGCCATTTATTGAAGGAAACGATTGGTAACCGCATAGTTTCACGTTACGGACCCGTGAATTGGCCTTCAAGATCGTGCGATTTAACGCCGCTTGACTATTTTCTGTGGGGATATGTGAAGTCGCTAGTCTACGCCGATAAGGCCGAAACGATTGACCACTTGGAGGACAACATTCGCCGCGTCACTGCCGATAAATGCCACAAATGTTGGAAAAAGTCATCGAAAATTGGACCTCCAGATTAGACTACGTTTGATTGAGCCGTGGCGGTCATATAACAGACATCATTTTTAAATTATAATGCCAGATGATTATCTTTGGAATAAAGTAAATTTTATGTCAATTTAAAAATAATCATCTTTGTTTTATTCCATTTCAAAGTTCTATACCTCTAAAAAAAAACAACCTTTACATTCTGTTGACAAAAATTGTACAAACAAAAATATGGCTTTGCGTTGAGAAACAGCTTTCAGTTTTGAAAAATACCAGTACCTATTTTGTAAAAACAATATATTTTTTTTTTTCAACTTTGATGATTTAAAATTTGAAAGAAAGTTTGACATTTTTGTATCTTCCTCTGTGTGTGGTTTGTGCTATAACAGGAAATTAAGAAGACCACAGATGTAACTAGATGTCAAGACATTTGTCGTTTTAACATTTTAAGGCTACAGTGCTGATGATTTCTGAACTTAAATCATGAATTATTGTGGCTAAGATATCAGGAAATAAGTCCATTAAAAACGAACAGTACCTACGCAAAAGAAAAATGGTATACGTTCTTAAAGTTTTGCACACAAGCTAAGGCTCGGAAAGCACGTGGTTTAAAAAGTGCTCACAACATTCAATGATGTATTATAGTAAAGGGTGTTTTTTTAAGACGTTTGGTTTTCAAGAAGAAATAAAACGAATATAATTCAATGTTATGGCCAAGAATTTAGCTTTATTATAAAGTTTGCCATTATGTTTTAAAAATGATTTTGGGCAAATGGCCGCCGTGGCTGGATCGAATAAATTCGAGCCGAGAGGCGCAATTTTCGACCACTTTTTGCAGCAATTGGGGCCGTATGTCAGCAATATCGCGCCGATAATTCTTTTCCAAAGCGTCAATCGTCTCTGACTTATCTGCGTAGACAAGTGACTTCACAAAACCCCACAAAAAATAGTCCAGCGGTGTTAAATCGCACGATCTTAGAGGCGAGATAGTGCGCTCACCAAAAATTTCCTTCAATAAATTGATTTTTTCGTTGGCTGTATGGCATGTAGTGCCGTCTTGTTGGAACCAAAAGTCGTCCACATCAACATCCTCCAATTCAGGCACGAAAAAGTCATTAATCATGGCTCCATGACGTTCCCCATTGACTGTAACATTATGGCCGGCTTCATTTTTGAAGAAATATGGACCAATGATTCCCTCTGCCCATAGAGCACACCAAACAGTGGCTTTTTGAGGATGTAACGGCGTCTCAACAATGGCTTGAAGATTATTTACACTCCAAATGCGGTAGTTTTGCTTTTTGACGTACCTTTGCAAACCAAAAAATCAGCTTCATCGCTGAAAAAAAAATTCTTGTAAAAATCGGGATCAACAACGATCTCGTTTCGAGCCCATTTTGCACAATTTGCAAACGTTGTTCAGGAGTAAGTCTATTCATAATGAAATGGCAAACCCAACTGAGCACAAATCAAGTGACACCTGTCAAAAAGACCAACTCCGAAAAAAAGTATTGCCATATTGAAAACCACACGTCTAAAAAAAAACACAAGTTACATAGCATGTCCATTCATTCACATTCAATATTAAGAAAGTACTTATAATGGGTGATTTTTTAAGAGGTTTAGAACTTTTTTTTAAAAAAAAACACAAAAAATTCGAAAAAATGAATGAAATATTTATTTGAATCGATAGTTTGAATCTTGCAATTTAATGTTTAAAGATAATTTCATGCAAATGTTGACCGCGGCTGCGTCTCAGGTAGCCCATCCGCTGAGTCCAATTTTGGCATACTCTTTCACACATATCGGCCGGTATCTCACGAATGAATGCATGGATGTTGGCTTCCAGTGCGTCAATCGAAGCGGGCTTGTCCCTATAGACATTAGCCTTGACATACCCCCACAAAAAATAATCTAATGGTGTCAAATCGCACGATCTAGGCGGCCAATTGACCGGCCCGAAACGTGAAATTAACTGTTCACCAAACTCGCCTCGCAATTGCGCCATTGTTTCGCGTGCTGTGTGGCATGTGGCACCGTCTTGTTGAAACCACATATCATGCAAGTCAAGAACTTCCATTTCGGGCAAAAAAAAGTTTGTTATCATCGCTCGGTAGCGTTCACCATTGACAGTAACGCTGCGATTCGCATCATCTTTGAAGAAATAGGCCCAATAATGCCGCCGGCCCATAAACCGCACCAAACAGTGGCTTTTTCGGGATGCATTGGTAGCTGTTGCAATGCTTCTGGCTGATCTTCACTCCAAATGCGGCAATTTTGCTTATTTACGTACCCATTCAACCAAAAATGAGCCTCATCGCTGAACACAAGCAGCGCGCGATGAACATTTCGAACCGAGCACGAATTTTGATAGTAAAATTCAATAATTTGCAAGCGTTGTTCATTTGTAAGACGATCCATGGTTAAATTGCAAACCAAACTGAAGCTGTTTGACAGTGACACAAGGTACTAAACACACGTCAGCTGTCAAAACCAGTGTTGCCAAAACCAAACCAGCTAAAAAATCACCCGTTATTACTAAGAATCCTTTGTTGCACTGTGTGGAGCATTTTAATATACTTACTAATAAAATCAGTTTCCTAGCATTTTGTTATTTAAGTTTATTTTAAGTATCACGCCTATCTTTAAATCTAATACAATTTCGACAAGTCAATAAAAAATTCGTTTTTTTTTGTTCTCTCTTTGTTTCCAGAAGACGATAGTGATGTTGATCTCGTAACGGATTTCCTTAGTGCAAATGGCAGCTCAGATGCCGGAGCTTGTGGCCCGTGCATGGCTGAAGGTGGTGCTGCTGCTCTAAATAACGGCAAAACAAATACAAGTATTAATCTCAATTCAAACAGAGATGCTGTTGCATTGAGCGGCAATTCTTCCAAACAAAATAACATCCAAAAACTCAATAATATCACACAATACCAACCTCAGAGTCAGCCACCTTCCCAGCCACCACCTCCACCACCACCCAATCTCCACGCTGCTCCCCCACCACCACCATCAGCACCGCACATCATTCCGGCAATCAATACTCCACCGATAACAAACAATATTAACATGGTGCCAATAATCAGTGTCACCCCTCACAGCCCCGGCGCCAAGTACAATAGCATCCTAGGTAAGAACCGTATATACATAGCCTTTGTTCGGTCGTCGTATATAGTCTTCGGAGCAAGGGCATTATTCATTCTCTGCTCCTGACACTCGAATATCGAATTTTATTGTATAGTATTGTATGGATTTTTTTTTTTGTTGATTACTTTGTAATTTTGTTTGACACATTTCCACAGATGACACGTTGATTCAGTTGCAGAATATCCGGGAGAGCGTTGTGCAAATGAAGAACTCAACCGTTCACATGCAAGGATTCCCAAATAACTATTCTTTAGTGAATAGCGCTGTGGTAAGTTAATCGGTATTCGACTACTTTATACGCAGCTGGTCTGGTGGTACTCTATATTGATAGGAGTACTCCTGGCTGGCAAGCTTATGAAAATAAATTAATTTAATTTGTTTTTCTTTTTTTTATTTTTTTTGTTTGTTGTTGCAAATGAAATATAGCTGAGCTCATCCCGATTGTTCTCGTCGTGTCCCTCGCTGCCGGATTTAACTGCGGCAACGGGCAATTGTAATATATGGTCACCGCAACAGTATTTAATCAATTCGGACCGGCGAAAGTCATGGACAGCAATTGAAGATCTCACGGAATGTACAAATAAAAGCTCACACAAAAGGTATATATGTTATGGAAATAATAAAGTTATGATAGCCATATGACACTCAATAGTTGTTTTATAAGTTAAAATTCTTGTTTATTGATTTTTGATGTTTTAATTTGAAATCACTTTTATTTGAATGAGATTCAATAGTTTTTAATACAATTTCAAAATTTTATAAATTTGAAACTTTAATAAAAAGCAAAATTTAAATCGATGCAGTAAGGTTCAGTTTTTCAGTGCGAGATTAAAGATACACCGGAGTTAACTCATCAAATTTGGTGAGTTAACTCAGTATTAACTAAACAGGTGCTCTTGATATTTTATATGTCGAGTTTGTTTAGTCGTTCCACATGCATTCTCAAACAAAAAAACTGCTCCCTACTAACTGCTCCCTAACTAACTCTGGTTTAACTCATCACTGGAAAAATGGGCCTAAATTAGCAAAATAAACATTTAAGTTTCATGTTACCTCTGACATATGTACATAATTATTTGGGTACATAAATGTAGGTATGTATAAATTATTTCAGTTAAAATACTACATTTATATCGCTACCAATAAAATTAATGTCATATATGAGAGCTTTCAGAGGACCATCATGCACCTCTCTCTTACTTCCCAACTCAAATGTGTTAACCAATTTTAGTTTCATGATCTCTTCAGTATATTATAGTTGCGTCAATAAGGCTGACCTTCATTTTAAACGTTATGAAAAATTAAAGACAAATATTGACCAACTGCCCGCTGGGGGAGCATTATCTTTTTTGTTTTTTTTTTTACTATAAAAAGGTCACGACGAAAAGAAACATTTAGTTTTTAAATACGAAATGTGTTTATATCTACAATTAAAATGAATATTTAATACCCAGGTTGCACCAAAATTCTCTAAAAGCTTCTGTTTTTTGCTTAAATGCTATTTAATCGGTATGATAAATTGCACCAATGTCTTTCACAGATTTTTTTTTAAGAAAAAATGCAGTTTGTGTACCATCCCTGCATTTTATCCTATGCTTTTAAAACTGAACGAAGAATTTTTTCACCAGTGCAAGTGAGATAGCAGTACGAGGGATGTCAAATGCATCTAATAAACATGCGGGATGCGCTGCGTACGTACAATCCGAACCTTCAGTTGGATTGTAAATTGTTTTGGCAAATAAAAGTGCATAGTTTTTTTTCCTTTTAGAGAATTAAAAGTGGTCGGTGCAACCAATAAATGTCATTTTAAAATTTAACGAGGTAGTGAAATTTAAAAGACCTTGGAGCAATTGTTGACCATAACAATTGTTATCTCCTTTGAAGTATGTTATTGCCTTGGGAATTAACATTTCACTTTTGGTGGAGTTTAAACAATTAATTCAGTTTCACAGTTTCGTTTAAACCTTAAACTGAGTTCGTTCTGTAGTTTAAGCTAAACGACAGTAATCTGCCGTTTAAACCTCAGTTAAACATTTGAAACCACTTGACAGCACAGTGACATTTCAATTTTACAGCTGTCATTTTATACATAACCAAATTTTGAATACATTTAAGAGGGTGTGGAGTTGAAATCGTTTGCAATTAACTCCGACTCCGTGGTTTTTTGTTTCGATTGCACTGAATCAGTCTTTTGTTTTCTTTACAATTATTGATTCGTTTCCATTTTGAAAACTTGTTTGTGTCACAGTCACAGGTCACAACGGAATTTTGAATAAAAACAAACTTTCCCCGATTCTCAACAACACATAATATTTGCTGTTTCAAATATTCTTTGATAATTGCTTCAGAAACAGAAAGAGAATACAAAGAAAGATTTTACAAAAGCCGCATAAACACTGCGTATTGTTTACATTACGTCAAATGACATAGCAACTACGTACAGTGCTGCCAACTTCTATTCATACAATTCATTTAAACTAAGTTCAATTGAACTTAAGTTCAGACTAAACTGTGAAACTATTTACTTAGATGAGTTGAACCTCAAATTTGAACTCAAGTTCAGGTTTAGCTGAACTTAAGTTTAAATTTCCACTGTTGAAATGGACATACACATTTTTTTGAAAGGGCTTGAAGGTCGAACAAGCATTTTCTCTACTTAATAAATTGCAATAATAACCATAGGATAAACTAGGCTATTTATTAATCGCTTGCAAAATACCGAAAAAAAAAACAAACATTGTTGAGTTACAATTTCCTATTTTTAGAATTTTTCTTATTTTCATTTGTTGGAATTTATATTAATGCAAAATATTTTGGTTTTTCTTTTAAAGCAGTGTGAGTTTGTCGAGCTTAGACAGTGAAGAACAGGAATCCATACGTGTAGCTGAACGACATCGTTCGAGTCGAAATAGCACTGGTGGAATTTCAACGCATTCTTTAAATGAAGCTGAATTAGCGGTAAGTTATAACCTATTTACATAAATGTATGATACAATAGCCAAGTTTTGTTGCAAGTCCCGAGGAAATTGGTCGGAAAAACGACTTCTGCACTTAAGAATTAACATGTTAAATGCAACAACAACTAATCCCATTAGCCAAGCGCAGAGAATTCTCGAGGCTTAACTTAAGCACGGAGGAAAACTTTGTTATCGGTGTGAATTAAATACTTGTTATCGATAGTTTGTATGATATGGTTTTTTTTTTTTGTCAACCAAATCCCCCCGGACTTGCAAAAAAACGCGCCTAATATCGCTTTCAATAAGAAAATAAGACAATACTATTTTAAAGACTTTCAAAGATCAGACGCATGAAATCCACCCCTATTGCGATTGTCAATTGATAGTTGATAAATTTTTAAAATCGATTTTTAACAACCGAATTGATTAAAGTTTTGTCCATTGAGAATGGTGCAGATTGCCGAATGGTTTTTTAATACATCGAGTCTAAAGTCCAGTTTCATAGTCAGAAAAGTGGCATTTAAGAGGGTAATGTGAAATATTAAGGCGCAATATCACAGTCCACACTTACCTGAATAAGAGGCACTTAAGTCTTCGGTTTTGGTTCCACTTACGCTGGCTATGAAACTTAGGGTCAGTTTCACTGTCGACTTAAATGCCACTTATTCCGGGAAGTGTCAACTGTGAAACTGGCCCTTAATGTACCAAATTTCAATATTTATCAACTATCAATGGATCATTGACAATCAATATAAAAGTTGATCATGTAAATCTATCTCGTTTTTAAGATAGCTGTCTCTGTCTCCATTATACATATATATCTAGACTTCGTTATAATTATTTTTAATTTATTTTTAATATATTGTTGTTGAAAGAAATAGAATAATTTATTAATTTTTTTTTCTTTTTTTTTTTAATGCAGCGTGACTTTGAGCGCATTGCAGCAAAGCGTAATTTAGCTCCTGCTCTAATCAGTCGTATACCATTGCAAAAGAGCATTTCTACACCTTCAATTGCTCCATTGCGAATACCGAGTGCCAAAGAAGAAAATAATATCACAACGTAAGTGTTAAAATTTTATTTAAAATTATATTTAGTCCTAAAAGGTTTTGCATCTTTTATAAATAAAAAAATAAACAAAAATGAAAAAAAAAATTAACGCTTTATAATTAACTCAATAATTTATGTTTTGCAATAATTATTATGTTTACCACTTTTTTAATTATTTAATCGATAATATGTGTGTGTTTTCTTTTAAAATTTTTGTAATGTTTTATATTTTTTTTTTTAATAATATTCGCGCATTTGTAAAAATACAACCTTGAAATTTAAACTATGTAGTTAATTTACTGTATAATGTAAGGGAGTAATTGAGACTTTATCAATTTATCGAGGTATAGAATGTGATTTTATAAGAAGAGACTAGAGACATGCAAATTTATAACAGTTTATAGCAAAAAAAAAATGGACGAGACTAGAGACATGCCAATTTATAAAAGTTATATAAGAGTTTTTCGCCATTAAAAGTTGGAGTGCTTTAACGCGCTTCGCGCGACTTGAAAATAAACTCTGGATGCCTGAAGTATGCCCACCGGTGGAGGGCCCTGGCCCTGCGGGACCGCATAAACAGTACTTTTATAAGCCAAAACTGTTATAATTTGCATGTCTGGAGTCACTTCCAATAAAAATACAGATGTGACTCTATATATGCCATTTTATAACAGTTTTGTTTATTAAAGTATTTTTTATCAATCCGTGCGAAGCGCCTTGAATATTTTGTTGTGTTTAACTGTTATAAATTGGCATTTCTCTAGTCCTATCCTTAAAATGCACGTTATAAATAGGAATTTCTCTAGTCTCTTCCATTTTAAGGACAAGACTAGAGACATACCAATTTATACCAGTTTAACTGTTTTTTTCGCGCTTGGCGCGACTTAAAAAAGAAACTAGGTGCCCGAAGTATGTCCACCGGAAGAGAGCCGCATAAATGGTACTTTCATAAACAAAACTGTTATAAATAAACATGTCTATAGTCACTTCCAGATTTTTTTGTATTTGTAAAATACTTGTAAAAATGATATGTACATATTATATAGATTGATGAGGAAGGAAAAATTTCAAATGGTCCAAAAAGTCGTTTGTCCGAACTACTATGGCAAGTTATGCATTAGTTAACGTTAACCGACTAGAGATTTGTATCGAATTTTACATTATGATGATACCCGCCTAAAAGAACAATTTAGCTTTCGAAGAGGCACTAGAGAATTGCAAAACTAAGTGGAACTCTATAGGGTCTGAATTTTTTAACCGAAGAAACCTGATAAGATTTGGCAAAAACTTGGCATTATTTCAGAAGGGTAGAATAGGGCTCAAACTAGCTCCTCTAAGTTAGCAGTCAAGCACTACACCTCCACTGTACCATCGATTGTGAAGTTTGGTTTCTAACGCCATTTTCAAGTTTAAGTGCTGCCAACTCTGACTATTCAATTGATAATTGGTGTCGGTAATCGATTCAACTCGATTTTATGGAATTACGTTGATACTCCCCAGGTTTGGTTAAAAAAGTTGTTCATATTGTCTGTCTATCAAATTTTATTCGAGTTTGAATTTTTAGCCAAAATATAGAAAAAAATATTAAGTTCGTAGAAATTCGCAGTTTTGGACAGTACGCGAACAGACATAATGTTTCCTTATTTGCTCCTTTACATAATTAAGATTCGAATTTTAAGGTTTTCATAAATTTGGTAAAGAACTGAACTCAATTAAGTTCTAATAAAGGGTTTTTTTTGTCAATTGGCGCGGGTAGATTTTACCGGCCTGTGGCGGCCATGTTGTTTTGGTGACATCTGTCACCAAGCGTTAACGAAACGCAAGATCAACCGAAAACATCGTCGTTGTCTCTGAGAGTTCTTCGAAAACGACGATGTCATTGCCATCAGCATCAACGGATAGCGCTATCGAATTATGATAACCAATTCGTGCTGACTACAATTGGATGATATGGATGTGAACGACATGTGGTTCCAACGGAACGGCGCTACGTGCCACATAACGAACGCCGCAATGTTTCATTTCAACATCAACCCGCCCTTTTGAAAAACACCTTATTTTGTTGAACCAAGTTTTAAATCTTACAACTTGGTTGAAAAATCCATAACTCAAATAAGTTGTATGGTTAGGTATTTAAAATAAAACTACATATCTTAAAAAATTATCTTCGCTTGCTTCATAAGTTTTAATTTTTAACTGTAAACACTTTTAAAGCAAATTTTTTTTAAACATATACCTCAACTATTCATAATTCTTTAAAATAGTTTCAAAAATAAAAATTGTTTATATGAACAAAAAAAATGTATCTTGTTGTAGTTTTCTTGTTTGATCAACAATCGTAATGTTAAAATTTAGCACTTTCCTAGTTAAAATAAATTTAAACTCATCGAAAAATTGGCTTTAAAGACTAAAAAAAAAAATCAAAAACATTTATTTTTAGGTTTTTTTGTATATATTTCTTTGATTTCTTTATTTTGTACTTTCTTTTTCTTTATATTTCATTTCTTTGCTCATCTTCTTCTCGAATCAATCACAGATCAAGACATCTGTCTGATAGTGAAGACGACAATCAAGATGATCGCTCATTATTGTGTGTGCATGATAAAATGTAAGTACATTATTATTGTAATGCTAAAACATGAAGAAAAAAAAAAACAACACAATAATATACTTTTAGAAAAAAAATAACAAACGCAAAAGTCATACACAAATGGACAAAATTCAAAACTCAAAATTTCAATAATTGTAAACTTGGAAACGCATTTTATTTTATTTTATTTCTTAGTAATGAAAAAGTAAAAAATAAAATATATATAAACACTGAAATGCTTTCGATATTATGCCATATTTAATCTATGTATGCACAGTGTAATTCGTGTCATTTTTTTTTTTTTTTGTTTTCAAATCAAATTATATAAATGAATTTTATTAATACGTAACTACTCGTATTAGATTCTCATGAGAATAGAAAAAAAATAATAATTAAATTGTATTTAAATTTTGATTGCAGTGAAGTTTACGATCATCCAGAAAAAAGACGGAAACGAGGCTCCCTGTTCTTTCGTAAGAAAAAAGATAAAACAAAAACCAAAGGACAATCAACAAATTGTGACGGTAAGTATTATAAATTGAGATTGTAAAGGGTGATTTTTTTAAGAGGTTTAGAACTTTTTTTAAAAAAAACACAAAAAATTCGAAAAAATGAATGAAATATTTATTTGAATCGATAGTTTGAACCTTGCAATTTAATGTTTAAAGATAATTTCATGCAAATGTTGACCGCGGCTGCGTCTCAGGTAGCCCATCCGCTGAGTCCAATTTTGGCATACTCTTTCACACATATCGGCCGGTATCTCACGAATGAATGCATGGATGTTGGCTTCCAGTGCGTCAATCGAAGCGGGCTTGTCCCTATAGACATTAGTCTTGACATACCCCCACAAAAAATAATCTAATGGTGTCAAATCGCACGATCTAGGCGGCCAATTGACCGGCCCGAAACGTGAAATTAACTGTTCACCAAACTCGCCTCGCAATTGCGCCATTGTTTCGCGTGCTGTGTGGCATGTGGCACCGTCTTGTTGAAACCACATATCATGCAAGTCAAGAACTTCCATTTCGGGCAAAAAAAAGTTTGTTATCATCGCTCGGTAGCGTTCACCATTGACAGTAACGCTGCGATTCGCATCATCTTTGAAGAAATAGGCCCAATAATGCCGCCGGCCCATAAACCGCACCAAACAGTGGCTTTTTCGGGATGCATTGGTAGCTGTTGCAATGCTTCTGGCTGATCTTCACTCCAAATGCGGCAATTTTGCTTATTTACGTACCCATTCAACCAAAAATGAGCCTCATCGCTGAACACAATTTTTCGATAAAAAAGCGGATCCTCGGCCAGCTTTCCAAGAGCCCATTCACCAAAAATTCGGCGTTGTGGTAGGTCGGCTGGCTTTAGTTCTTGCACCAGCTGTATCTTAAAAGGCTTTACGCCCAAATCCTTCCGCAAAATTTTCCACGTAGTGCTGTAACAAAGGCCTAACTGCTGGGAACGGCGCCGAATCGACATTTCGCGGTCTTCTGTCACACTAGCCGATACGGCCGCAATATTTTCTTCACTACGCACAGTACGTAAACGTGTTGGTGGTTTAATGTCCAACAAAGTAAATTTGGTGCGAAATTTGGTCACAATCTTCCGAATAGACTGCTCAGAAGGTCGAGAATGCCGATCATAAAATGGAAGCAGCGCGCGATGAACATTTCGAACCGAGCACGAATTTTGATAGTAAAATTCAAAAATTTGCAAGCGTTGTTCATTTGTAAGACGATCCATGGTTAAATTGCAAACCAAACTGAAGCTGTTTGACAGTGACACAAGGTACTAAACACACGTCAGCTGTCAAAACCAGTGTTGCCAAAACCAAACCAGCTAAAAAATCACCTTTTATGTATGCAATTTTTAAAATAATTGTGCAAAATTATAGTCAGTCTATATGTTAAAGTTAACTCAATTCGTCTTTGATTAGTACTTTAGTTTAAATACCATTAATTTGAGTTTTCCAAAACTATAAAATAAATAAATGTAGTTTCAATATTGGAACAGATGATTATTGAAATGATATGCAAAAGATTTGAAATCGGGCCGTTAAGATAGTACCATAAGGAAATTTCAAAATAAGTCAACGTCAAAAGTGACAGCCATCATTTTGTGGAAACTGATGCAAAATTGCAAAACGAAAATAAAAAGTGGTGTTTTATCTTTAGATAAGTTTGTGCCCAATTTTGATATTTAAAACAATATTTATGTATTTATCGCACACACTGCACACTTCAGTCAGTTTCCACAAAGTGAAGATTTTTACTTTAAATGTAGGTAAACGTCAGCTGTCATACTTTTCTTTTCGAATGTTGAGTTAACTGATCATTAATTTTGCCCAAATAAATATTTGTAATATTTTTTTAAAATTCATTTAAAACTAAAAGATTTGAATTTTTAATTTTAAAGCATGTGGCGTTGTTATTAACCTTGCAACTGTAAAAGATCATCAATTCGAATGTAAAGGCAAGAATACGCAAAAACAATCCTCAAAATCCAATTCCGGCAAAAAGGGTTCATTGAACAGGTAATTTTTATGCAATTTTAATAACACATTAGTGTTTTTATTTAAGGGTTTTAGAAAAAAAAAATTGTATAAATTATATACCAAAAAAAAACATACACTCAAAATAGTTTATTATAAAAATAAAAATAAACAAAAAAATTACCAAATTAAATAAATGTATTGTGTGTGAATGAATTCAATATTATACATATATATTTTTTTAATCAAAAGTTTTTTTTTTTACTGTTGCTAAGTATATATACAACAAAAAATACAATTTTATTCATAATAAACTAACCGAAAAACTTTAATTTTTTTTTATATTGCATTAATATTGCAAAGAGCATTTTAATATTCTTTCTTTCGTTTTTTTTTCTTTGATTAAATAACTTGAAATAATTTTTATATGTCATGCTTTTATATAAGAATATTTATAAAAAAAAAATGTATAAAGCGTGTGAGAAATATATTTTATTCCCAGCT
Source organism: Leucozona laternaria (assembly GCA_932273885.2). Classification (NCBI taxonomy): domain Eukaryota; kingdom Metazoa; phylum Arthropoda; class Insecta; order Diptera; family Syrphidae; genus Leucozona; species Leucozona laternaria. The sequence goes on from OW026368.1 coordinate 11,483,041, forward strand.
GAAGAATGCGCAAAATAATCAAGTAAATCATTTTTAGTTTTGTCAAATTATTTAAGTTATTGTTTTTAAATATGTAGATATGTATTTGTATTTTTAAATATATTTTTATATATGCTTTTGTTTAATTTATGTTTGTTTAATTTCTGTTAAGTTTTTTTGAAAATGGTGGTTGGGAGTTAAAATTAAATAAACCTTTTATTTCATTCCGTGAGGCAAATTATGCGATTTCCTTAGGTCATAGATCCTATATCTAGATTTGCATGTTCCTACAAATAAAACCATCAAATATTTATTGATTATGTTAATTCAAAGAAAAATTAATTCTCGTAAATATTTTTTTTTTTTTCAAATCTTTGGCAAATGAAGTTTGCTTAAAGGTTTAAATACGTTCCAAAAGAATCTAATAATACATTTTCTGAAAACACTAAAAAAAAAAAAACGATAAAATGTCTCCAATGCAATTTTTGTTACTTTTCATTAAAAAAAAAGATACTTTCGATTCGAAGTTAAATGAACTTTCCTCCAGTAGTTGTAAAAATGTCTACACCAAAAAACAAGAAAAACAAAACTGGAATTTTGTTTCGTTACGTAGTAAAACACTATTGCTTGACGACCTTATTTGATTTTTTTAGAATCGAACCCGAATTCAGACTTCGATCCAGATCGAAAAATCGAAAGTGACAATTTTGTTTTAAGTGTGTTCTTGCAGATTTTAGTTTTTGTATCGTTTGGTTTTCAAAATAAGATATTTAAAGAACATTACTACATTTATATGTATGAGTGGTATCAAGGATCGGATTAAATCCGAATTGAAATTTTGATCCAGGTATAAGTATGACGTTGCCAGATCGAAAGATAGAATTCAAATGGAATCGAAATACAAAGTTTTCACCATAAACAACACGCAACAGAAACAAGATAAATATTCCGCAAACATCATAATAGCACACACACACCAAGAAGCAGCTGAAATCTCGATTTTTCACTCTATATATACATACATTTATATTTTCGATTGGTTCCAGCTCACTGAGTTGAATCGAATCGAGTAATTCGAATTTAATTCGATACAGGTTTACAAGATCCTACAATCCTGATTCAATTCTCTATATACACGAAGTACATTATCTTACACTGACAATTAATTTAAAATGACATCTTCTGTCATATTAAAAGGGAGTGTTCTGATAGACAAGTTTACACTGTCATTTAGACGCTCCAATTCAGGTCTTCACGGATTTTTTTTTTCACGGATTCAATTCTTCACGTAAACTGAGTATGGGCGATTTTCTCCACTCGAAGGTGAACACAACTTGAGGATTTTTATTTTCGACTTATGGTTTTGTAGTTCATCACTTCAAAGTTGACAGTTTCAACTTGCGATTTTTTTAAATTTTCAATCGGCAATCAAGATTATCCCGAAAATTAAATAAACGCAATCAATTCAATTCTTCAATTATCTGACACATCTATCAAAAATATTTCATATATACATTTATGAAATTTTATTTTGCAGAATAAATTGCAAGGATTATTTTTCTTTAATTCACTATTTAAATACCGAAACAATTTAAGAATTTTGATTGAAATTGTTAGAAAACAACTTTGGAAACTAAAGCTAAAAAAAACTTCCAAGAATTCATAATAAGCTGCCCGACCTGCATAGTCTGCATTTACATTGAACGATTTTTCCAATGCCAATCTTTTATTTCTGGGTAAAGTGAGTATAAAGTCAGGGGAAATGACGTTTGTTTGTTTGTTTGTTCCTCAAAACTCAGACGATTTTTCCGGTCTGTTTTTGTTCTCTTTCACCTTCTTTCCAGTTTCTTGTGTGTATTTAGTGTTGATGTGCCGTTTATTTGATGGTGTGAGTAAATATTAATGTAAAATGAAGGGGACAGCGATTAAAAGTGAGGAGGACAACGGAAAAACTCTCAATGGAAAAATCGTTCAATGTAAACATTTAACACGATTTTTGACATAAATACAGTTTTGTTCTCCAATTTCTTTTTTTTTTTTCATATTTTTGTTGATCTCTGGGGTGGGGTTGTATGCATATTGTATACGTAGCGCACGGCCAACCTCATATTTGTTTGATGTGTTTGACATCTCGTATTGCTATCTCACTTGTACTAATAGAAAATTGTTCGTTCAGTTTTATAAGCAGATGAAATAATGCAGGGATGGTTAGCAAATTGCATTTTAAGTAAAAAATGTGTGAAGGGCATTAGTGCAAACCAGATCAGAGTAATATATCATGCTAGCCTTCTAGCAAAACCTGCTTTTAGTGCATTTTGGTGCAACAGGGCACTGATATATGTAAATATAACGTCCGCCAAATAACTTCTTTTTTTTTTGAAAATGACGCAAAACATCGAGTGTAGTCGGCTGTGTGGCACGTAGCGCCGTCCTGTTGAAACCAAATGTTGCCAATATCCTTCTCTTCAATCTTTATGAACAAAAATTCGTTCAACATGGCCCGATAACGATCGCCATTGACTGTAACGGCCACTCCTTGCTCATTTTCGAAAAATGGCCCAATTATGCCTCTGGACCAAAATCCATCCGCACCAAACAGTGACTCGTTTTGGGTGTATCGGCTTTTCAATGTATGCGTGCGGGTTTTCTGTGTCCCAAATGCGACAATTTTGCTTGTTTACTACCCGCCAAGATCAAAATGAGCTTCATCTGAAAAGATGATTTTTTTGGCAAAATCGGCATCTTCTCTAAGTCGACCGCAAGCCCACTTAGCGAAACGTATACACAACCATATTCGTTCAGCGGAAGGATAAAACTAATTATCTGTCAAATCAGACCTGAGCTAAGTGTTACCATTCACGAAATAAGCACTAGTTGAAAAAAAAAACGTTAGATGGCGGACCCTTTATTTTGATTGGATGATTTTGTTTAATTTTGTTACTTCACACCGTTCTTTTTGACATTTAAAAGAATTCGCCAACAATTTGACTTCTCTTCATTCAATTAATATTTTTGTTGACTGGATCAACCAAATGCAGCAACCTGTGCCAAACCAAATAAGCAAACTTAAAAGAAAACTCTTGTTCTTTGGGTTACAACTGACAATGAATCACGCCGTCCGAGAATATTTGAATTGGCTGGCTGTACGCATACAGTGATTTTATATACAGTCACTCAAACTCATATTCGTACGGAAGCTAACATGCAGTTCTTTTGCAATTAATTTGAAGACCACAACTAAATCCGAGCTTTATCTGATTTGAAGTCAAAGATCTTATTTACATTTAATATTAAAGGCCCAAAAAAGTGAAATTCCTTGACAAAAAGAGGACGTTTATTAACAAAACTCCGAAAACTTAATTGAAAGAAGTCAATCTCGTATTCGTACGCAAAAAGTTTTCTTGGATTTAAACCAAAACCTAACACAATCTCAATATTTTGTTGCATATTCCATATTTTATATCCCATGGTCTAGTCTACTTAGCACAAATTTTGAAAACTTCTTAGTCCTTTCTATTGCAATTTTAACACATTTTTGCAATTCTAATGGTCTCTTTTCTAAGTCGTTGGGGTAAATGGACCTATAGAATCTCTTTAGAGTTAATATCTGCTTAAAACTGCCTGGTCTCAATTTTCGTTTCGATAGTTTTAGACATGAAACATGCAAGCGTTATAAATTTTGTGCCATGAGTCATTGTTTTTGTAAAAAGTAAATTGTGTTTAAACCCCAATTTTGGTGCAGTCACTTAAAAATTTCTTACAAAATGTTGGTGTATTTTCTGTAGTCAAAATTGCCTTTAATGTTATCCAACTTACCACGGCTGGTTGCCGGGAAACAACCTAAAACCATCACCCAGCCCACTTTATACTTTACAACGTAAATTGCATATTCTGAATAAAGTTGGTTTTCACCAAACAAATTACCGCTCCTTTGATATAAAAGATCTCATATTTTGTCTCTTGGCTCATGGGTGAAAATGCTTTTTTTCAAAACTCAAAATCTTTGGTATTAATGACCACTTGCAAAGTTTAACTATTTTACTGTGTTCATAGAATATACGATTATCAACTCTTACGTTACATATCTGTACTACCATTGTGTTTTTAAATATGGAAACGTTTACGAACATTTTTGCTTAGTACCTGACGTAGCTTCTCTCCAAGTTTGGTTCACTTATTCTTTGTTTTATTCTCATTTCGCAAGTTACAATGCGTTATTTGTAAGAGTTGAATATTTCTCAAGCGCTTTGACTTTCATGTTCCATGTCTACAGTTATGTAAAAAAAAATCGAACCCGACCGTAGAGCAGATATTAATCTTAGAGAGAATCTATAGGGCCATTTACCCCAACGACTTAGAAAAGAGACCATTAGAATTGAAAGAGTGTTGAAAAAGAAGTTATTGGAAAATGTGTTAAAATTGCAATAGAAAGGACTAAGAAGTTTTCAAAATTTGTGCTAAGTAGACTAGACCATGGGATATAAAATATGGAATATGCAACAAAATATTGAGATTGTGTTAGGTTTTGGTTTAAATCCAAGAAAACTTTTTGCGTACGAATACGAGATTGACTTCTTTCAATTAAGTTTTCGGAGTTTTGTTAATAAACGTCCTCTTTTTGTCAAGGGATGTTACTTTTTTGGGCCTTTAATATTAAATGTTAATAAGATCTTTGACTTCAAATCAAATAAAGCTCGGATTTTGCTGTGGTCTTCGAATTAATTGCAAAAGAACTGCATGTTAGCTTCCGTACGAATATGAGTTTGAGTGACTGTACAGTAAATGACGTTTATAAGAACAGCACGTTAAAAAGAAACCTGAACAATAGCACCGTTTACGAGCACATTTACACCAATGTAAAAAAAAACATGCTTTTTAAGAAACACGCTTATAAGAAAAACACTGATATTTATAATAAATTTTTCTTAACAACACCGATTCTCAGTTTACCTCTTAAATAGGATGTGACACAAAACAAGTCCAATCTAAATGTTCCTTAAATGTGAACGAACACGCACCTTGGATGTATGTAATACTTGCATTTCAGAACTCTCAAAGAAATGTCAGTTCAGCTGTGAATTTTCTAGTTCTTTTTTTTTTTCAAATAAAGTGAATTTATTTTTTGTTATTTAAAAAATTAACATTGTTTTTTTTTGCTGAAAAAACATTTTTTATAAGCAACTTTTGTTTCTTATATCCGTGTTTTTCTTATAAAAAACTTTTTCCGTGTTTAGGATATATAAGAAACACACGCTTATGAGAAACAAAAATTGTGGCATTTTGGAGTTACTTATAAGCGTCATTTACTGTAATAATTTGCGGTTGAAATAAAATTACACAGTTTTTTCTAACCTTTTCTGCATTATTGAGCCTCCAAACCACCAGTATGTTTTTCATTTATTTATAAATTAATATTAAGTTAAAATTTTCTTTATTTATTTGATAGCACTTTTTTGTTTATTATAATTCAATCATATTTTCAATTAGGAAAAGAATAACATTTTATTTCATAATTAACAAAAATATAAACCAATCAAAAAATATACGAAGCTTTTCATTCACCACAATAAACGCGTTACAAGCTCGTATAAATCTTATATATTAGTTGGCAACAATATTATATCTTAAATAAATAAAGCATTTATATATGTATTTTTGCACTCCCTAGCCCAAATTTGTTTATACATACATTTAAAATTTATTTTTAAACAACTTTTAATTAAAAACTGTTCATGCTTTGCAAATTTAATGTTTATTTTTTTTTTTGTAAATTAAACCTTATACAATTAGTAACAAAAAAAAAGTGTAGTGGGCACATGCGAGAAGTATCTACCTATATTATTATTTTTTTTTTTTTGTTCTCAAGTAAAAGTAATATAATGTAAATTTTAAATTGAAACATCTTTTGAGATGATGAATCGGTGCACTTAGTTAGCTTAGCAATCAGCTAGAATATTCAATAAAAGTCTCCATCAGGAATATCCTATCCATTGATTGGTAAAAGGTAATTATATACTACACATACAAAAAACTATCATTAAAACCAAATGTAAACAACTAAAATATAAAAAAAAAACAAAGAACACGTAGGTATGTTTTGTTTATGCAAAGGCAATTATTTTGAAATATTTTATATTGATTTAAATTTTACCAAAATTTTTTAGTAAGTTAGAGCACAAAGCAATATTAAGATTAATGATTTTGTTTTAATGTTTTTATAATAATATACTAGTAGACCCGTGCTTGCGTTGCTTCGCTTAATTTTCAAAAGTAAAAATCTGAAGATTTAAATCTTGATTAATTATTTTATAAGGAGGCAGAAAGTGTTTCTTCTCCCCCTTTATTATATTTATATTTGAGTGACTTACTGCAGTCATATTGTTGTAAATTAACTCCTATAAAGACCACAAAACTAATACAAAGAAATTATATATTATATAAATAATTATACTCAATAGTTTTTGCATGATACGCGAACAGGCTTCTTGTGTGTTGTGATATTTTTTCCAAACATTTTGGTAGATATAAAGGGTTTTCCAATAAGAGGTGTTATTTTGATATTCAAAGAAAAATGGCATTTTTTATATGATAAATGATCGGATGTTTATTTCATTATAAAGAGGAAGGTATGCCGTTAATAATGGAAGACAACATCAGCAAAATGGCCGCCACGACCACGCTTACAGGACCATATCCTTTTCATGAAATTTTCCATAACCAAATCGCAAAGTGGCTGCCCTATGTCCTCGATAGCCTCACGAATTCCATCTTTGAGGTCTTGAATCGATGCTGGGCTGTTGGCGTAGACCTTATCTTTCACGTGGCCCCAAAGGAAGAAGTTGCAAGGTGTTAAATCACAAGATCTCGGTGGCCAATTGTGATCACCTCTTCGAGAGATAAGACGGTCCGGAAACTTTTCCCGTAAAAGATCGATGGTTTCATTGCTTGTGTGGCACGTAGCGCCGTCTTGTTGAAAGTAAACGTTGTCCAGATCAATACCATCCAATTCCGGCCATAAAAAATCATTAATCATCTCTCGATAGCGCAATCCAGCCTCATTTTCGAAAAAGTAAGGTCCAATGACCCCGCCGGACCATAAACCGCACCAAACAGTCACGCGTTGAGGATGGAGAGGCTTTTCAACAATAACTCTTGGGTTTTCCGAGCCCCAGATGCGACAGTTTTGCTTGTTGACGTAGCCTCCGAGGTGGAAATGGGCCTAATCAGTCAAGGTGATTTTTCGATGAAATTCCGAATCATTTTCATGCATTTCAAGGACCCAATGAGCAAAGACACGACGTTGTTGATGATCAGCCGGCTTGAGTTCTTGTGTTAACTGAACTTTATAAGCCTTAAGACCCAAGTCTTTATGCAAAATACGGTGTAATGACGTTTGTGGAATGCCTAATTCCAAAGAACGACGAGGAATGGACAAACCTGGGTTTTCTTCAACACTTTGGGCTACAACAGCAATATTCTCAGTTGTTTTTGAGCGACGTCCACGGGTTTTATTCTTCACATCACTAACTTGTCCCAACAGCTCGAATTCGTCCACCAATTTCTGTATTGCGGTCCGACAAGGTGCTTCACGCCGACCCAAAAATGTTTTAGTTTTACGAACCGTCTCTGCCAAATTTTCACCATTTTTATAGTGAATTTTAATAATTTCAATGCGTTGTTGAAGCGTGTATCGTTCCATTTTTACTAATGGCGTAGTTTCTACTTGTCAAATGTCAAAAAATGACAGCTTCAAAAGTGACAGCTACCGAAATAGCGGGCTATTCAAAATAACACCTCTTATTGGAAAACCCTTTACTTCAAAAGTATCAACCTACATTCGAACTTCAACAACGAAGTGGTACATTTCAACGATAATAAAAAATGATGGAAAATAATTTTAAATGTTTAAGAATAATTTTAATGCAAACCGTAGCCAGATAGAGACATTAGTTCATAGTAACATAGGCTAGCTGTGTAATCGTAGTAAATTAACTCTTTAATTTAATTTTTTCAAAAAGAATTCCCATCTTTGACTTTCGTTATTTAACCGCTCCTCAAAATATTCTTTTTTTTACCAACTTAATTTGACTTTCACAAAAATATTTATATTTCCATCTACCTTACTTAACTAGATATTTACTATACAAAACAAGGTTTAAAATAAGAAACTTTTTCCCCTTTTTGTTTTTGTGGTTTTTGTGTGCGATCAAATTACTTTCAAGCATGAAAATATTTTAAACATGAAAAAACAATATAGTTTTCGACGAGTCCCTAAAAAAAAATTTTAACACCAAGTTTAAAAAAAAAGAGAACAGCTTCAGCTTTATATCGAGGTACAGACATTTTCTATCATTGTAAGGACGTTTGATCAAAATCTCGAATTCTATTTTTTTTTCGAATCCAAAACTTATCGTAACTAAAAAAAATATCTACAAAATGTGTTAAAAATCTAATTTAACTTTTTGTATATGTATCATTTTTAATAATCTATAATTTTTGCTTTCTGTTTTATTTAAATACTAGCTGGCCCGTCCAGCTTCGCACAGGTAGCCAAACCTAAGCTTCGCATAAAAATTACTAAAGAAAATATTTGTTTCAAGTTTGTGTAATCGAATATTATACTTTCTGGATTGTAACCCACTTTACGTTATGAAAGGCTAAATTTGTAAAGATTTGATCCTCTTAGTCTTACATTTATTGCTTTCCCAAAAAAGAAAGAATTTTTGTATTCGAAAACCACTGTTTTATTTTTATCCCATTTCACTCTATAAACATAGCATTTTCGTAAAATATCCTTTCAAACCCAAACAGAATTTTTGAAATTGGATACTACTTTTGGTTTTTACCCTATAAATACTAAATTAAAAAAAATATATACCTAAAGCCATCGTCTCAAAATAACCTTTCAAACAAAAAGAATATCTTAAATCGGTCATTTTGTATTGTTTCTCCCTACAAATAACAAATGTCCCTAAAGCCAAAAAAAAACCTTTTAAACCAAAAAAATATTTCTTAAATCGGCATTTTTTTATTTTTACCCCATTTCACCCTACAAATATTAAAATTTTGAAAAAGAATATCCCTAAGGCCATTTCCTCATTCTCATTTTTATTCTCATCCTCATTTTCATTCTCATTCTCATATTCATTTGATTTGATTTGATTATTATTTAATTTTATTCGATTTTTTCATTATTCACTCGGGCGAACTTTTTTGTTTGTTTAAAACGTTTCACTCCCTGTTTTAGTGTCCTTTGTTTATAGATCTTTTGTTTGTTGGTTAAAATTTTATAATTTTTAACCTGGCCAACCATCATTCTTTCTTTTTCATTAAAAAATGACAAATAACTGCCCGGGGTAGCGTCTTCAAATTACTCAATTTTTTTTTACAAAATTCCACCGTTCTCCGAAGAGACTTAAACATAATTCATAATCCTTTTATTCACTAAAATTTAAATCGGACTATTTTTTTTTTATTTTTACCCCATTTTACCTTACAAATATAAAATTTAAAAAAAAGAATATCTCTAAAGCCATTTCCTAAAAAAACCTTTCAAATAAAAAAAAAATTTCTTAAATCAGACTATTTTTTTTTATTTTAACCCCATTTCACCCTAAAAATTAAAAATAGAAAAAAAAAATACCCTTCAACCCATATCCTATAACCTTTCAAACGCAAGTTGAGTTTTTTTAATCGGATACGTCTTTTTCATTTTACCCCATTTCACCCTACAAAGTGAATTTTTCAAATATTTTTATAGTTATTCTGCTATTCGGGTAGGAGGCAAATCAAAGATCATTAAAATCGGTCCAGCCATTCTTGAGTTATAAGTGTTGTTACTAAAACGACTTTGTTTTATATATTAAGATTTTTAAACAATAAAAAAATACATATATTTTTGCATTTAGGACATTTTCTCGCCCACTACGCTTTTTTTCAGAGAAAACAAAAATAATCCTAGAAAATACAACCTTTGCCGGAGTAGATTTATAGTTAGATTTGTTTTTAATTTATTTTGTTTTTTTTTTTTCATTAAATTTAATTTTTGTGTCGTTCTAAAAATTTTGTTTTGTCAAAATTGTCCACAAAATTTTGTATGCTTTAAGAATTTGAAATTACAAAAAAAAAAAAGAAAACAAATGTTTTTGAATTAAAAAAGAAAAAGAAATCAAATTCAATTATTGTTAAATTATTGTGCATTTTTCAAAGCGGCAAGAAAATGACCGGATGCTACTCTCCTTGGAGATTGGTTGCTAACAAATTAGGCGTGACTTCACATCACGCTAGGTAACATAAAACAAATAAACCCCCCTCAAACAGAGAAACATCAGAAATAAAATTCATAAAACCAAAAAATTTTAAATATTTTTTTAAACAACAAAGTTTATCATAATCAACATGAGAGTATTTTCGCTTAAACAATTTGTTGAGTTTTTTGTTTCGTTAATTTGTCTTCTATTTCAACAAAAAAAAAAAACTCTAACTTTTCCTATATAAATTCTTTGAAGTTTAACAAAAAAAAAAAAAAAAAACCTTTTTGTTATGAGTTGTATGTGCTTATTATTTTGTTAACTTTTAGAATATATTGTTAAAATGTATTTTATATAGAAGCAAAAAAAAAAATCTAAATTTTGTTCTTCACATTTCTTTTGCTCTTCAGCTTCGATTGGTCTCACAAAGAAAAACAATTTTAAATACAAAAAACTATGTTCTATTATTATATACTCTTGTCTTTTTTATATATACATATATAAACCTATATACACTCTACTAATTTAATTTTCCAAATTTGAAGAACTGTTTTTTGCTTTTCTACTATTTTTACTGTTTTTTGACGCTTTCAAGAATTTTTGAAGCTGACGGTTTTTTTAAAAACAAGTTACGCGAATTGTATCATTTAAGTGAGTTATGTATTATTTGTTTACTCTAACGGAATTGTTTTAAAATACCTATTTACACCATAGAAAATTAATGTTTTATACTTCATACATACTACATAGTTCAGAAGTGGGTTTTTTATGATGTAGCTTCTTTTAGTCTGTGATGAGCTGTTCGTATTTGTTATGATTTAAGGGTGCGTGTTATGATGACAGAAAAGTCATAACTTATAGAATGACAATAATAATTGTTAAATTTCTATACCACTTTTCTGAAGCGGAGATATTGTGATGAAGTTTCAATTTACAAAATGGCAACTTGCGAACATTTTTGTTGTGGATCTTTTTAGAATTTCAACACAATCGTCCAATTGCACTAACGGCCCTTCTCTCCATGGTCAGGTGAGGATCATGATTAATCATCAGCTTATAAAAACGAAGATAAACGGCACTTTCTTGTTTTCCAATAATTTGAGAACCATCTGTTAATTTTGGTTAAGAACTTATATTTAGATATCTATACCATCGTATATATGATATTTAACAACCTAACCTTTTTTTAAAAGCCTATACAAATTAGTCTGAGTTGTTAAAGAACACTTTTGTTTATACACTTCAAAGTTTTGAACTTATTCTTTTACGTTCAGAGCAGGATAAGAAAACACCAGGATTGAATTGAACCAAAACTAGGTTACAATGGTATTGTTGGCAGGGTCCCTACTCTGTATTTCGTTCCCAAAGTCAAACCATTTCGAAAAGGCTTTTCGTTCCGTTTATGAATTGGCACTCTGTAGCATTTTCGAATTGGAAAAAACATAGTACTTAATACCTTTTTCACTTTCGGGATTTGTTTTTCGATTCTCGAATTATTTCTTTTAAAATGTGTCAAATCACAAAATTTACAAACAAGTTGGATAAGAACAAAATAATGTTTTTTAAAGAAAGAATTTAATATAAAACCAAAAAAAATGAATTCGGTTGCACTTTGGATAGATGCAGAAAATAATGAACGGATTGGGAGCAAAAATTATACGGGACAAATCAAATATTATGGAAATGTGTGATAAAAGGTAAAATTCGGTTGGAGGTAAAGATTTATTTCACTAACTAACTATTTATAATATTATTTTAGCTTTGTACAGAACTTTCACCTGTCGAAAAATACTTTTTTGTATGTTTAAAATTTCATAACAGATGAACTTTTTTGCTCCTTTAAGACCAACTGCAGTTCCAGCCGTCTTAAAACTTGCTGTTACTTTAAAGTTTTTAGGACAGGGAGGCTGTCAGCACCAAATAGGACATGACTATTGCATTGGCATGGCACAACAAACAACTTCAAGTTTTATTGCAGAAGTCTGCAATGCGATAAAAATGAGGATAAATTGTCCTTGCTTCAGTTTCTATTATCACTAAAGATTTCATTACAAAATACTTACTTATTAACACATTCCTTGATCGTCCCGTTAACACATTTTTGCTGTAGAAAGGTAGGAACAATTTTTTGTATTTGAATGCTTATGACATTCGAAAACATATTGCCAGGTACGAAAATCCCAGTTTCGGAATTCTGAATCCGAAAGTAGTAGCTGTTTTTTCCGCTTTAGAAATAGAGAGTACAAAATATTCGTTTTCGACAAATTTTACTTTCGCAACGAAATACAGAGAAGGGCCCCAGGCATCCTTTGATTTCTTTTTTTTTTTTTAAGTAATACCGCGGAAAATTTGCAAAATTCAAAATTCTCATTATTTTGATAGTTTTGAAAAATTTTAAATGAGACCAATGGTGTAACATTGTGGTGCGATTGGTAGGTGGGGCAGGCTTGGGTTAGATTTTTTACGAAAGACCTTAACCCATTTTAAGAACTTTTTCCATACCGAGTAAGACTCATTTTGATGAATTTTTAGTCTTCACAATTTGTCGCCAATTATGATTTGGAAAATTGTAATTTAAATTTTTTCGGCCCACCCTAACCTACAGTCGACCAGAACTGTAATCGAATGCAGTAGTGTGTATTCCATGAAATCCAATTTAACTGCTTTTTCCGGAATAAAGTACCTACAGCCATGGCCAAAATAATAGCAACACTTCTTACTTTTAAGTAATACTGTATGTTGCACTTTAGATAGGTGGATGAGTGAAAAAATGTCTGCATTATACCAACGGTAATTATATCATCAATCTATTCTACGTAGTTATAATCTTCCGAGTAAACAAAAGGCATTAGTCATATTCTGCACAAAGTTGATTGCAACTACAAAATTAGCTGGCCAAAAAAAATAGCAACATATTAAAAAAATCTTACAAAAGTTAGCTTGTTGATTGAAAAAGACACAATTTTGGTGAGATTTTAGTCTTAGAATAGTTTTGAAATTTTCAGTAGTTTTTTTTTTTAAATTACACTTCGCGATGGTTAGTGCGAAAGACTGAACTGAAGATCAACGTGAAGCCATTTTATCCATGCATAACAGGGGAGAATCTATTAGAAAAATAGCAAACATTAATTGGAAGCTCTGCAAGATTAGTGTTTAATGCTATAAACTCCAGAAAAACCAAAGAAACCAGAGGGCGCTAATCTAAAATGACTGGAAGAGATAGAGTCAATTTAGTAAGAAAAGCTAAGGTGATGAAACTTAAGTAAATTTATTCGGAATAGATGGTAAAGAGTTTGCCCACCGCCCAAAGTGTGAGACCTACACTCCGAGGTACACAAAACTAACCGAAGGAATGGAGGTGGCAGCATAATGCTATGGGGTTGTTTTTCTTGGTGGGGCGTTGGTCCAATATTTGTTATAGATGGTATAATGACAACGGTGTCGTATGTGGACATACTGCAGACTGTTATGCTGCCGTGGGACAATAAATATAAGCCCTTTAAATCGCGTTTCCAACAAGACAACAACCCCCAAGCACAGGACAAAGTCAACAAAGCTCTGGTTTCAACGAAACAAAATGGCCGTTATTGAGTGGCCTTCGCAATCTTCGGACCTTAATCCTATTGACAACCTCTGAAATGAGCTAAAGATTGTTATTAGTAAACAAAACCCTTCCAACAAAACCGATTTCTGGAGAATTGTCCAAGAAATGTGGTATTCGATCCCCCAGGAAAAGTTCTAGAAGTTGGTAGGCTCTTTGCCGAATCAAAAACATGCAGTTTTAAAAAATACTAGTTTTTTTAACTAAATATTAAATTTTTTCTGCTAAAAATTCTTGTTTTTTGTTAAATAAATCAAGTGTTGCTATTTTTATGACCAGCTTGTGAGAAAGATTACTGCAGACGGACTTGGAAATTTTGCAAACCCCTTAAAGTTTTCAAAAAATTTTACATAAACAAAATTAATTACCACAAATATACAACATAAACATTTTTGAATATTTGCCTAATATAAGTACTACATAAAATATTAATAGCAATTAGGGAGTGTTGCTATTATTTTGGCCATGGCTGTATATTCTTTATGGGTCCAACAAAAATAAATTCCCAGAGAGTTTGCTTTTTTTGTGAACTAAAGACATTCAAAATCTATTTTGAATCTTTATTTTAGTATATTATCGAATTGGTTTTATAAAAAAAATACCTCATATTAATACTTTAAGACTGCTTGAACTTTGCTGTTTATTTCAACTGTATAAAACTTTCTTCTTCTTAAAGAATACACATTATTTACTACTTTAAGTCGTATATTTACTTTTAGGCCGCTTCTAAATAAAAAAATGAATTTTTAAGATAAAATTTAACTAAGAAATGAATATAAACCGTTAAAATACTTTTTAAGGAAGCTGTAGGTAGTGTTTAAGCAAATAAAAGACTTAAAGCAGTCAAAAAGCTTTGAGCAATTAAAATACATTAAATAGTATAACGACTTAAAGCAGTCGAAGTGACACTAAGCAGCATAATATGTCAACTAATTGAAATGTTCTAAACATTAAAAAAGTTTAAGAACGAGGATAGACTTCAAGCGTTTACAAACTTTGTATTGGTTTGACTGCAGTGCAAACTCTAAAAACCTAATTGTTCTATTTTGTAGTTTTTTTAGATAGTAAAAATAAAATAAATTGATTAAGTGAATTTTTGTTGAGTATAGGTTTTTAACAGATTTAACATTTTTCTTATTATTTGCTTTTATAAGGTTTATGCGCATTGAATTGTTCTTGGATTTCTAGGTTTCCTTATTTATACGAAGAGCCGAGTCTTGCCGCCCAAAGTTAGTTTACAAACATTTTCATCTATTTATGTTTTTTTTAATAACTACCCCAATTACAGAATCTGATAAATGGGTGCCAAAATTGACTCCACCCGGCAGCTCATTTCGTTTCGATAATATTCTTTCAAATTTATCGGTATCGGAGCGTTATCGATGTATATCATTCAGTTATTTAAACTGAACAAAAAAGATCAAACATACATTTTTGTTTAACTGGTTAATTCAAGAGCAAATGCCACTTTTTTTTACTAATTTATAAACCAACAAATTGTGAGGCGTTAGTGTGGTTTGTGTAGTTTTCAAATCCAGGGATGAACAAAAGTTATCAAGGTGACGTTTTTATTTCCCATTTCCCCGTCACCTTATATTGGGAATAAGGAGATAGACCCCTTCTATACGATTCTTTCATGTATCAACCCAAACTTCACATTTCGTAATTTAAAAAAAATGTATTTATTAAGGATCGTGAAATACCGAAATAAAAATTTTGATTTTAATTAAGTATGGGCATAATGTTACGAGTTCGGCAGATTTCCTAAACCTAGTCCATTGATTTTTTTTTTTTAATGCAAATAACGCAGATTCTTCGCTCTCATATGTTTATAGAAGTTACATCATAACAAATGCCTCGAGTGTAATGCAAATTTTTTTTTCCACTTTTAAGTTTAAACTTTATTTTAAAACTTAACATTTGTTTTGAAATTTCTCGATTATGTTTTCTCTCAAACACCACCAAATACTCCAAAAAAAAAAAAAAAAAAAAAAACAACCAATCTTTAACAACTCCAAACAAATACACACACACACAAACAAATCTATGCACAAATAATACTCGTACATTAACATTGATCAATGTGAAGTCTGTCTTAAATTTGGCTTTAAAAAATTTACAATTGAAAGTAGTTTGTTTTCTTATATTTATATAAAATTATATTTACGTTGGCAACCAAAATTAAAGTTACATAAATAGTTTGTTCTTTTTAAATTTAAAAAAAAAAAAATAATAAGTTGTTTATTCAAAGGCCTTTTCCAAAATATTCAATCTTTTCTCATCATATAAGTCATATACGTTACGTTGCATTTTCATAGATTAAACAATTAAAAAAAAAAAAAACACATCTACGCATTTTATCAACAAAACAAACAAAAATCTATCAATCTCTTTATTCTTCGCTGTTACTTATTCTTAAATACCTATACTTACCCTTAAAGAATTGCCCTTAACTTACAATAAGTGTTAAAAATGCATTTTATAAATTTCAACAAAAACAATGTGCTTTGAGTTTATGGTTAAGTTTATATTTCTTACCTAAAATAAAGTTCTTTTTTTTCCCAAATAAAAAAAAAAAAAAACAAATGCATGCTATAAAAAAGTACTTGAAAGCTTTTAAATGTCTACATTTTTGTACTTGATGTCTTTGAATCTATTCAGTGTAAAAGGATTTTGCCGTAAGTCTAGTCTTTTAAGAAGTAGCCCCTGTTTTAAGTTTTAATCAATACAGATTTATTTGTTATTGTTTTTTTTTTTTAATCAAAATTACTTTTGAATTAAAAAATATGTCTTATACTTTGTATGAGCCAGTTTTATTGAAGCAGTGGAATTTCCATACATAAAAGTAAAAATTTTAAAAACAAGGTGTTTTTTTAGAGACAAACAATTTTAAAATGAAATAAAAACATTGTTAATGGCCGTGGTATTACTTTATTGATAAAAAAATTTTCTGTCATATGTGTTAAAAATAATTTCGGACTTATGAACGCTCAAATTTAGCGCAATCTTAAAGTCAAATTTTCGATCACTTTATCGAGCAGCTGGGGCCGTATATCGCCAATTACAATTTGAAGGAGTTATGTTGGCGTGAATCTATTCATCTATTCAAAAAATTATCTCCCATCTGTCAAATTTATACTGTCAATTGAAATAGTGTTGCCAGAGTCTAAATTTTTGGGAAAGAGCAAATATGGAAACCAGGCAAATTTTCATCCATTCTTGGCAAAGTCGGTGCTTCAGCGTGATACAATAGGACCGGGAAGATCAATGTTTTGCCCGAGTTGGAGATGTAGAAATTCCTTTCTCGATGACAGCTTATAATGCGTCTTGTCCTCATTAAATGTCGAATCCATTTTCTCCGCCTCCACTTCAATACTTAAAAATACACCAGTTACAGATCGTTTCGATCTTCCGTAATGTCAATATCAACAGCATTAGCAAGTAGTTGATCGGAAGAATTTAAATCTTTCATAATCAAGCCGTTGGCCCTTGAAATTTGTAAGTTTCGAAGCAGTTGGGTGAAGCTTGGCGGATGCATTGGTTTTGAATTGAAATAAAACTTCGTAAATGTGAATGAGAACAAAACAAAACAAAAACAAAATGGGAGTGCCGGGACTCATGGTAAATATGTGTAAACATCATATTGAGATCCGTATGCGAAGTCGCCCATACGGCGTTAGTTGACTGCGTGAATGGATCCAAAACGGGCTAGTTTGCTTGGAGGGGATCTTCAGATTCTTGTCACTGAACGTATCCAATATCCTACTTTGCTAACTTCCAAAGCGTAATGTTCTACACCGTAAAGTGTGACCTCGTAACGTCGCACATAGAAAAGTCAACGTTTTTATTTCACTCTACCGCCCGGATAGATGTTAACACATCAAAAAAAAACAATTCTGATTCAATTTCTCCCTGTTTCCTTCTGATTCAAAAGCAATGCCGCACAACTTTAGACGATTTAGTATGATGTTAGGTTTAAGAGAGGATTTTCCAAATTTTAAACTAGTAGGTAAAGGTGATATTACACTGTCATATATGTATATATGTCCCATTATGCCATATAAAATATGACACAATATATTATGTTGTATGACAAAGAAGTATTATAGGCTCCATGTATTTTGTGTCATGTAAATTTGACTGTCACACTTATATGACTCTTTAGAGACATATTTATTTGGCAGACTTGCCATATTTATAAAGGGTTTTCCAATAAGAGGTGTTATTTTGAATAGCCCGCTATTTCGGTACCTGTCTCTTTTGAAGCTGTCATTTTTAGACATTTGACAAGTAGAAACTACGCCATTAATAAAAATGGAACGATACACGCTTCAACAACGCATTGAAATTATTAAAATTCACTATAAAAATGGTGAAAATTTGGCAGAGACGGTTCGTAAAACTAAAACATTTTTGGGTCGTCGTGAAGCACCTTGTCGGACCGCAATACAGAAATTGGTGGACAAATTCGAGTTGTTGGGACAAGTTAGTGATGTGAAGAATAAAACCCGTGCACGTCGCTCAAGAACAACTGAGAATATCGCTGTTGTAGCCCAAAGTGTTGAAGAAAACCCAGGTTTGTCCATTCCTCGTCGTTCTTTGGAATTAGGCATTCCACAAACGTCATTACACCGTATTTTGCATAAAGACTTGGGTCTTAAGGCTTATAAAGTTCAGTTAACACAAGAACTCAAGCCGGCTGATCATCAACAACGTCGTGTCTTTGCTCATTGGGTCCTTGAAATGCATGAAAATGATTCGGAATTTCATCGAAAAATCACCTTGACTGATTAGGCCCATTTCCACCCCGGAGGCTACGTCAACAAGCAAAACTGTCGCATCTGGGGCTCGGAAAACCCAAGAGTTGTTGTTGAAAAGCCTCTCCATCCTCAACGCGTGACTGTTTGGTGCGGTTTATGGTCCGGCGGGGTCATTGGACCTTACTTTTTCGAAAATGACGCTGGAGCAACAGTTACGTTCAATGGATTGCGCTATCGAGAGATGATTAATGATTTTTTATGGCCGGAATTGGATGGTATTGATCTGGACAACGTTTACTTTCAACAAGACGGCGCTACGTGCCACACAAGCAATGAAACCATCGATCTTTAACGGGAAAAGTTTCCGGACCGTGTTATCTCTCGAAGAGCTGATCACAATTGGCCACCGAGATCTTGTGATTTAACACCTTGCGACTTCTTCCTTTGGGGCCACGTGAATGATAAGGTCTACGCCAACAGCCCAGCGTCGATTCAAGACCTCAAAGATGGAATTCGTGAGGCTATCGAGGACATAGGGCAGCCACTTTGCGATTTGGTTATGGAAAATTTCATGAAAAGGATATGGTCCTGTAAGCGTGGTCGTGGCGGCCATTTGGCTGATGTTGTGTTCCATTATTAACGGCATACCTTCCTCTTTATAATGAAATAAACATCCGATCATTTATCTCATAAAATGCCATTTTTCTTTGAATATCAAAATAACACCTCTTATTTGAAAACCCTATATGATAATGTAATACTTCCTCAAGCCATTGTTACCATTTTATTAGAGTTAAAACCACCTACTTTATTTTTTTTAGTATCATACTAACTAATGTCACTTTGACAGTAACAAATGTGGAAAAGGTGCGTTTGCTTACTTTTTTGCGCAAACTGTCATTGCTTTGAGCTGGAATTTATTATACTACTATATATGTAGTTAAAAATGGTTTAAAACTAAGAACATTTTAGTAAAAAAGCTTTAAAGTATCATGTCAATACCTTAACATCAGGCTGTTTAAAATTTTCTGCTATTGGGAAGAAATTTCTAGGACAATTTTCTACCGTTTACTACAAATAAGCTACCTATGAATTGAGCATCTAGTATCAGTTTGAGCGATTCTTGGCAGGAATTGATCAAAGTGGCAGGTTACGAGGATGTGAAAGTTGATATACTTACATATCTAGGACTGTTCTGCACAAGCACTCATGCACAACTCATGCACCATTTAATGAAATGACATTGCGTATTACTTACTTTACTTTAGATGGCGCTTATAGTCCAGGATGGACTACGGCCTCAACCAACATTGAGTAGTAGTTCAAACAAAACTGGCTCGTATACAAAAATAAATTCTTAAATAATATGGTTATGTATATTTACCCCTATCTTCATATTTCACTTTATCCTCACGTCAATCTCTAGATTTTTTTTTTTAATTTTAACGCTCCTTATTTGCTTTACCTTAAATACATTTTTATTTTTACAAAATTAATTATTATTATTAGCTTTTGTTAGATTTTTGTATTCTTTGCGTTTATACAAATTATCATAGTAAATCTTAAGTTTAATTATATTTTATTATAAATTCACAATTTTGTCCTTATTATTTGTTTATTTGCTGATTTAAAAAAATCATTTGTTTATTTTTTTGTTTTTGTTACGCCGCCGCCTTCGCCGCAGTGTTTATTTCCATTACACATTTTTATTGTTTTTGTTTTTACGCTTGCATTCTCTTATTTAGCCATACTTCACATCATGACGATGGCCGGGATTATTATGATGGACATTCTCAAAATGAACATTCAAAGTAAGTATCCTTCAGAGCGCTAATTCAATATTCGAAAAATAAAAAAAAAATAAAAAACTACTAATATTACTTTATCTACTCCGCTTTCTTGTGTTCCTTAAACTGTTTTGTAAATCTACTAAAAAATCATTTCTTTAATAAAAAAAAAAAAAACTTTTATTGCTTTTTGAGACTTATATTTAAATGTATGTTAAAAAAAAACTTGATTATCATCACCAATGAGTTTTTTTTTCAGTTTTCAGTTTTATTTTTTATTATTATTATATTCTCTGACCAAACTTATGATAAACCATGCAAACTACCTACTGTGTATAAAGTTAACCGATAAACACTCTTTCACAAACACGAAATCTATTTAACTGGATATATTCAATCTATACAATATTTTCATTCACTGAAAATTAGAAATCAAATCTAAAGAACGGAAACGTTTGTTTTGTTTGATTTATTTCAGCTACTCAGACGATACGCCTTTGATTCGAGTTGAATTTCTTAATGAACCGCCAATCGGTCCACATGATCTGGGTGCAGATCCAGCTTTAGGTATAGCTCTTGACGAACATGACTCATGGAGTCCAAGTGTGCCAAAAGAAGTCGTCAAGTCGCTCAAAGACAAACAAGTAAGATTGATAGAATTTAACCATGTCTTTTTTTTTTGGTTTTCTTCGGGCTTGGAACGTTTTTGTTTTTGTATATTTCTTTAACAAAGCAGGTTAAGCGGCAGGAGCACATATACGAGTTTATTATGACGGAAAAACATCACTGCCAGACCCTTCTAGTCATGCAGAAAGTTTTTGTTGAAAGTTTAGAAAGACATTTTGCTGGATTGCATATTAATCGTATGTTTCCACGATTAGCCGAATTGACTGAATTACACACGTGGTAAGTAGTATTACAAAAAAAAAAAAAAACAACACAATAATTGAGATCACAACTTCTTAAATATATCTAAACATTTTCAGCTTTCTCAAAAAACTTCGGCAGAAGCAAAGGGAAAATTATATAGTTGACAGCATTGCTGACATTCTAGTGGACTTTTTCTCATCGACAAATGCCCAAAGGCTGAAAGTTGCTTATGGTAAGTTATAATATCTAAGCAAAATGCAAAACATCATTTTCAAGCTAAAAGAATCCCTAACTTTAGTTAGTTTAAGGGCTGGCCACGGGACGAGACAAGACGGGACTTACAAAAGTCTCGTAAAAATCGAAAAATTTTAATATCGTAGCATTTTTTTAGCGGACAAAGTATAGAACTAAAGCTGGAATCCTCAATTAAAAAATTTAATTTAATAACGGATGTTTTTTTTAGACGTGTGGTTTTCAAGAAGAAATAAAACGCATATTATTTAATGTTATGGCCAAGAATTAAGCTTTATTATAAAGATTAGGGTTTGCCATTATGGTTTAAAAATGATTTCGGGCAAGTGGCCGCCGCAGATGGCTCGAATAAATTCCACCCGAGAGGCCCAATTTTCGACCACTTTTTGCAGCAATTGGGGCCGTATGTCAGCAATAACGCGCCGAATATTCTCTTCCAAGGCGTCAATCGTCTCGGGCTTATCTGCGTAGACAAGCGACTTCACATAACCCCACAAAAAATAGTCCAGCGGTGTTAAATCGCACGATCTTGGAAGCCACGCCACAGGCCCCAGTGCGAGATAATGCGCTCACCAAAAGTTTCCTTCAATAAATTGATTGTTTTGTTGGCTGTATGGCATGTAGCGCCGTCTCGTTGGAACCAAAGGTCGTCCAAATCAACATCCTCCAATTCAGGCACGAAAAAGTCATAAATCATGGCTCTATAGCGTTTCCCATTGACTGTTACACTATGGCCGGCTTCATTTTTGAAGAAATATGGACCAAAGATTGCCTCTGCCCCTAGAGCACATCAAACAGTGACTTTTTGAGGATGTAACGGCGTCTCAAAATACACTTGAGCATTATCATCACTCCAAATACGGCAGTTTTGTTTATTGACGTATCCATTCAACCAAAAGTGAGCTTCATCGCTAAACAAAATACGCTTATGAAAATTGGGATCAACGGCATCTTGTTTTGGGCCCATTTGGGCACAATTTGAAAGCGTTGTTCAGGCGTCAGTCTTTTCATTATGTAGTGGCAAACCAAACAGAGCATAAATCAAGTGACAGCTGTCAAAAAGACCAACTCCGAAAAAAAGTATTGCCAGATTGAAAACCACTCGTCTTAAAAAAACACCCTTTAGTTTAAAACATGCAATCTTTTAAATTTAATCTTTTGGACCGAAATCACGGAGGCCCCCGAATTTATCGGTAATTTTCAATTAACAAGAATGAAGTCTCGACTCGAAGGCTTTGGAAGTAATATCATTTTGGTTTCCCGAGAAAAACAGAAAATATCCAGTCGGTATTTTTGCATATTTGCTGTCTTACTGATTGGAACTAATGTTTTCTTCGAAACTTTGCCAAGCCCTATATTTTTAGACAAAAACTTAAAAGAGTAAATACTCAAAAAACAAACAACAATGACAACACGGCCTTGTTGTAGTTCATCTTGATATTTTACAACTCACAAAATTATAAAAAATCTTTTTTTTTCTCGCTTCGTCATCTTGCTACATTGTGCATTAAATTTAGAATAATCGTGAGCATATCATTTACGAAAAAGCTTACAAAATTCGCAAAACTAATATAACTAAAAAATTTTAATCGAATTTGTCAAAAAAAAAAACGACAAAAATTTGGCCATGTCTCTCCTTTTAAGATTCCTGCAAATTCTACAAATCATACTGTTTCGCAGATTTAATTGAAGGATCTAAAATGTATGTACATAGTTGAATTTTGTATATTACAAGCTTTAGTAACCACGAACCCAAATAAATACAAAAGAAATAAATATTAATTTTAAATAAAATAATTATTAACTTTGAATATTCCAACCCAATAGAATGCATCTTACCTTTTCTTTGATATAAGACGCACCACATTCAAATTGCATACACAATTAATATAAATAAAACCAAATTAAAAAAATGGAAATAAGAGTGCACACAACATACATTTCTTTCACTTTTACTTTCCCATTAACAAAGTAAAGCTACTACACGAGCAGTCCCTTCTTCAATCAATTACCTTCTAACAAGCGCTAAAAATTCTTGAAATATTTACATCTTATTATACATACATACATCCATCCACGTGACTCCATGACTTCATACACCTCGAGCTGATTCCTCTATAAACAATAGACCACCTGTAAAGTGCATAATTGCATGAACTTTTTTCCCCCATTTGCACATGAATGACATCATCAAAAAATAAAACAAAAGAGAAATCATCGTCGTCGTTGTTGTTGGGTTACATCTAACATCCCGTCGTCTTCGCCGGCCGTCAAAAATGACCCACTTCCACATCAAGGTAATTAAACCCACGCGACCTTTCTTTCAATTTGAACTCACAGTACACACAATAATTAAATGCTACGCTACTGCTGTATGTACCACAACAAAGTCGAACGACGACAACGGACGAACGCCTCGAGTCGCCCCGCCTCGTTCATTATCATCTATTCGGTGTAAAATTATAGCCGCACATCCAACACCCAATAGTGCATACGAAAGCATTCTGTAATTTGATGAGCTCTCCTCAATGACCAGCCCAACACAGCGCAGCACAGCACACTCGTACTCGTTCGTTCGTAGTGCAGTCCTTCACACATGATTAAAAATTGAATTCACCGCCCAACGCTACACTTTTGTTCTATTTCCAGGGGAATTCTGCTCAAATCATCGTTCTGCACTCGATAAATTTAAATTTTGCATGACAAGCGATCAAACGTTTGCCGAATGGTATAAGCATTGTCTGTCCAATCCGCTGCTCAAGAAGAAAGGCATTCCCGAGTGCATTTTGTTTGTGACGCAGGTAAGTTCAATGGACATTAAACACTCTTGTTTATTTTCAACTTTGTACATTATTGACTTTTAATTTTTTGGTGTTTTTTTTTTTTTGCAGCGCTTGACAAAATATCCCCTGCTCATCGATCCGCTGTTGAAGAGTTCACGGGAGGATCGAGTCGAACAGGAAAAGCTGCAGAGAGCTATGAATTTGGTCAAAAGTATGCTTGTCGATGTGGATGCTTGTGTAGCGGAAAAGGAAAAGCAAGATCGCCAATTGGAGATCTTCAGACGCATCGACGTCAAGTCCTATGCAATGTACAAAAACAAACAGTTTAGAAAATCTGAAATTTGTGTTGGACCCCAAAGGAGATTAAAGTAAGTTTATACAGAAAATTTTTGATTTTAGAAGATTATTTTTTTTTTAAATGGATTTTTTTTTCAGATTCGAAGGCTATGCTATGCTGATGCAAGGAAGATCAAAGATGCAAGTTGTTCTTGTTGTAGTACTATCCGATTGCTTATTCTTTCTTCAGGAGAGCTCACACAATAAGTACACATTCTTTACACCAGAGAATAAGGTTAGTTGGATGGTTTTTTTTTTTTGTGTGTGTGCCTTTTTTTTAAATGCAGATGTGGTTTATTTTTTTAGGCTGGAGTTGTATCTCTTCAAAAGCTTCTCATTCGTGAAAAAGCTGGAACTGAATCGCGTGGCATTTATATTATTTCTTCGAATCCAGCCTTTCCTGAAATGTATGAGCTTAAAGTACAACAACCAAAGGATAAAAATGTTTGGATTCAAGCAATAAGGTTAGTTTTTTTTTTTTTGTTGGTAATAGAATGAGCAATAGAATATACATAGATCTTTTTGCTTGCTTAGACAAATCTTAAGCTATGTATATCTTAGAAATTATTTGTTTACCTTGAAGTGAAGAAATCTTGAAAAATTCGCACATATTTATATTTATTTTGTTTGCATTGAAAGTAGGCCCCACATAGGTAGCGTTTATTTTTTATAAGGTTTTAATACACTTCATAGGCTACTTCCACGAACATCCTTTTTTGTGGTTTCGTATCGAATTGTGTCCTAAATTCTGGTGACTGTTGGCTTGTTTGCATATCAAACTCGTTGACCCGTGTCTCTCCACCAGTTATCATGCGTTTTATTATTATTTCTTTAAATTTATATTAAAATTTGAATACTTTTTTTAATGTTTTGATTTTCTTTTAATTTGATCATCAAATCACAAAATTATTATCTATAAGTTCTATTTAAATTAACAATTCTGAGTTGAACTTCGCTTTTTCAATGTATTTTTGCAGGATTTCCTTGGCCTCTATGCGCCTCTATGTATATTTTCTAATATGAATTAATTGACGGTCTCCTATTCTTAATCTCGTAATGCTTTTTGCATTTCTGCCTTTCAGTGTCGATAGGTTTATGGCAGGCGTTATCCCTCAGCAACAAAAATTTTGCTAAACTCATGTTTTATTAAATATTAATGTTCTATTGAATCAACGAATAGAGGACCTACATACATATATAACAAAATTCTATTCCTTATTTATCAAAATAGAAGTTTATAATTATTCGACTTCAAATATTGTAACGGGTGATTTTTTAGCTGGTTTGGTTTTGGCAACACTGGTTTTGACAGCTGACGTGTGTTTAGTACCTTGTGTCACTGTCAAACAGCTTCAGT
Source organism: Leucozona laternaria (assembly GCA_932273885.2). Classification (NCBI taxonomy): domain Eukaryota; kingdom Metazoa; phylum Arthropoda; class Insecta; order Diptera; family Syrphidae; genus Leucozona; species Leucozona laternaria. The sequence goes on from OW026368.1 coordinate 11,509,016, forward strand.
TTGGTTTGCAATTTAACCATGGATCGTCTTACAAATGAACAACGCTTGCAAATTATTGAATTTTACTATCAAAATTCGTGCTCGGTTCGAAATGTTCATCGCGAAAAATTGTGTTCAGCGATGAGGCTCATTTTTGGTTGAATGGGTACGTAAATAAGCAAAATTGCCGCATTTGGAGTGAAGATCAGCCAGAAGCATTGCAACAGCTACCAATGCATCCCGAAAAAGCCACTGTTTGGTGCGGTTTATGGGCCGGCGGCATTATTGGGCCATATTTCTTCAAAGATGATGCGAATCGCAGCGTTACTGTCAATGGTGAACGCTACCGAGCGATGATAACAAACTTTTTTTTGCCCGAAATGGAAGTTCTTGACTTGCATGATATGTGGTTTCAACAAGACGGTGCCACATGCCACACAGCACGCGAAACAATGGCGCAATTGCGAGGCGAGTTTGGTGAACAGTTAATTTCACGTTTCGGGCCGGTCAATTGGCCGCCTAGATCGTGCGAGTTGACACCATTAGATTATTTTTTGTGGGGGTATGTCAAGGCTAATGTCTATAGGGACAAGCCCGCTTCGATTGACGCACTGGAAGCCAACATCCATGCATTCATTCGTGAGATACCGGCCGATATGTGTGAAAGAGTATGCCAAAATTGGACTCAGCGGATGGGCTACCTGAGACGCAGCCGCGGTCAACATTTGCATGAAATTATCCTTAAACATTAAATTGCAAGGTTCAAACTATCGATTCAAATAAATATTTCATTCATTTTTTCGAATTATTTGTGTTTTTTTTTTAAAAAAGTTCTAAACCTCTTAAAAAAGTATGACAAACAATACAAATTAAAATAAATGCCATAAAATTCAATTGAGCCCACTTCTAACTTAACAAAAGTTTAAAAAATGACTTTGAATGAAAAGTCTGTCGAGATTATAACCAGATTTCTCTTAATATTTAAAGACTTCATCATCATCATCGTCGGTTCGACAACCGGGGTCCGGTCCTGGCCTCCTTCAACAAGTCTCTCCACCCATCCCGGTCTCGAGCCGCTGCCATCCAGTTGCGCTGCCCAAGGCTCCGGGCGTCCTGGTCTGCGCCATCTCTCCAGCGCAAGCATGGTCTACCACGCTGTCGTCTACCATAGAATGTACCACAAAGAACTTTCCGAGCAGGTTCCTCTTCGCTCATGCGAGCTAGGTGCCCTGCCCACCGGAGTCTACCGAGCTTAATTTTTGTCACGATATCTGCTTCAAGGTAGATTGCGTACAATTCATGATTGTACCGTCTCCGGAATCGTCCTTCCTCACATATGGGGCCAACAATTCTCCTTAAGACTTTTCTCTCGAACGCGGCTAAAAGGTCGGAGTGCCTTTTGCTAAGCACCCAAGTCTCGGATCCATATGTGAGTACTGGCAGGACCATGGTCCTGTACAGCAGCAGTTTTGAAGTTATGGTGAGATTTCTGGATTTGAAGAGCTTTGACAGACTATAGTAGGCTATGTTGGATTTGAGAAGCCGCCCGCGTATTTCTTCTTCTATATTGTTATCGGCTGCTACTATTGACCCAAGGTATTTAAAGGATTGCACCACTTCAAATTCGTGCTCCGCTACCTTGATTGTTTGACCAACTGTTCCTCTCGCATTCGACGCCACCATGTACTTTGTTTTACCTTCACTAATGTGCAGCCCCAGATTTTGTGCCGCCTGCTCGATCTGGATGAAGGAATCATGTACAGCTTGCTCAGTTCTTCCGATGATGTCGATGTCGTCTGCGTAAGCCAGTATCTGGCTGGACCTGTTGACGATGGTCCCTCTTGTTGCCGTACCAGAGTCACGGATTGCTTTCTCCAACACCAGGTTGAAGAGGAGGCAGGCCAAACCATCCCCTTGTCGGAGTCCATTAAAGATGTTCATTGGTTTGGATAGCAATCCGGCTATTTTTACTTGGCTTGTTACGTTGGTCATGGTCAACCTACATAGTCGTGTCAATTTATTTGGGATGTCAAATTCTCTCATGGCTTTGTAAAGTTCTACCCTGGCTATGCTATCGTAGGCGGCCTTAAAGTCTATAAACAGATGGTATCTTGGGATGTCAAATTCTAGACATTTTTCCATCGCCTGCCTAACGGTAAAGATCTGATCAGTTGTTGATTTGCCTGGAATGAAACCACACTGATATTGTCCGATGATGGTTTTAGCGTATGGGGTTATCCGGTCTTGTAGGATAGAAAAGAGTATCTTATAGGCGGTACTCAACAACGTGATACCTCTATAATTGCTGCACGTTGTGACATCTCCCTTCTTATGTATGGGGCAAATTATACCTTTTCGCCAGTATTTAATTTAAAGACTTGTCTCTTATGAAAGATAGACGAGTATATTTACTGTGGCTATCTGATAAAAAAAAAAACAGCTTGGTTTTGATACAATAAAATTGCAAAATTCTCGAAACAAACAATGTTAAGAATTACCAACCATACTCTGTTCAATTTGAATATGCAGTACAGGGAAGATAGGATATTTGCCTTTCACCCATACTGTTATCGATTTCAGTAAGCTATCTCCATTTGAAAGCTCTCACAGGGCTGCCGTAGTGTGCATTTTAAAATTGCTATCAAAAGCTCTAAAAAAGCTTAAATCCTTAAAGTTACATAGCAAAAACCAAAGAAAATGCCACACGAATTTCCATCCAGTAGGCAATAGTAACTCTGATTCAACACAATGCCAATAAGGATTAATTGCAACTTGCAAATTGGCGATCCGTTTCCTTTCACACGGGGAGCAGATAGGTCATGGTAGGATGTACGTGAGCTCAGAGAAGATTACACAAACAATTTAAATGTAAGGCAGTGATTCTGTTTCTGATTTCAGTGGCAATTTCTTAAGTTAAGGTGCCGTGCAAGCAGCAACAGGCACCAGTGTGTTTAAAAAAGCTCTGCCATAAGGCCTGTACTGCATATTAAAATTGAACGGAGTATAGTAATTTAAATTTAAAGTCATTAGACAGAAAATTGTTTTCACCAAACATTAAAAATTTTCAAAGCTAATTAATAATTTGAATTATTCTCACAGAGCTGCTGTTCTCGAATGTCCCATGGATGATGTCGAAACTGATGATCTTACCGCTGAAGAAAAACAAAAACTTATTGACGCCAAACAAGCAAATATGAGAGAGTTAATAGGTAAGTTATAAAATAATTACACAAATATTGTATTTATTTATTCCTCTAAATTATTCTTGTCCTTTTCCTGTGTAAATGTCAAGCAATATAATCTTAAATAATAATTTTGTCATCTTCATTCAAGCAAACCCATTATAAATAACTTTTTAGTTTTATTTGATCATTCAATTTAATTGCTTTATAATAGTATTCATGCTCATCATTTCCAAACTATGTATTACTAATCACATTCAGAAAAAATAACAATGCTTTTGTATATTCTTTGTATTGCTTGAAAATATGCTATAGCTATGGGAAATAGCGAGCTAGAAGGTAAGCTTTTTTGTACAAAAAAAAAATAAATATTAATATTTTAAAGCTTAATAATCTCAAATCATTATTATTTTTCATACATTTTTGTACATACAACTTTTTAGTATTTAGTTTAAAACTGACATTTGAGTTAGTCTTGGAGGGAGATGAATTTTGTGTTCAAATTTGACAAAAATAAACTCAGAACGGAACTATAGTACCTGAATACAATGTAATTAATATTAAACCATTTTGTTTGTAAGTCTGCGTCAGCAACTGATTAGACAACGTTGAAAAAAAAATATTTTCGACAGTGAAGCTTTCTAAGTATTTAATTTCTTAGGGTTATGCAGACGCATTTCTCGTCATTTCAAACTACCTAAGATCTGGCATAAAATTCTTTAAAATTTTTGCGAATGCACAAGCTCTTGTACTTCTAAGTAAAAGATTTTCTATCTTCGAGTATTTTTCATTAAAAATCCTTTGTCATATGCCCTAGAGTTGTTTCTTTCAATTCAAATTGAGTAAATGTACGTAGATCGAACGGGATATTTAAAGTCTCGAAAATAATACTTTCACACTTTCATATGTTCATAATTTTGACAAATTGTGGTTTGTTCAAAGTGAATTATATTTAAAGTTTTATTAAACTATATTAATAACTGTATTATAAATGTAAGCTTAAATTTAACACTTATTTGTAACACACTCAAATGTCTCTTCTGGGCTTTATTATATCTCCATATGCCGGTGGTGGAGTTTCCGGACGTACTGGTGGTTCTTCCCATCTCTCTGTCGTAGACCTATATACTTGAGGTTGGCTTACAGAAGCTCCACTCTCAATACCCGAAGAAGAATAAACTAAGGGTTCTGTTGGCTCTGCAACATCTCCATCGCTATTTGGAGTGTCTGTGAAATTTCTACTGCGACGATTGTTAAACAAGTTGCTTTGACTCAATCGTCGAATCATATGGGCTGTATTTTCATTTATCGTCCTGTAGTATTGATGCCTTGTCGGCCTTTCGAAGAATCGAGTTATAAATGTAGCAAAGTCACTCTGATTACCATCGGCATGAGGCCCCCTTCGAACAGGACTGGAGAGTGATCGATTAAGAGGTGGAACAGCATTTCGAGATCGTCGATTCGACCGCCTTTGTCTGGGAGGTATTAATGGAGGTATTGGCTGTCGAATTGGTATGGTGCTCACAACTAAAGAATAAATATTGAACATTGGAAAAATTGAAAAAAAAAAAAGTAATATAACTTACCATCACTTTGTCTTTGTGCAAGTTTATTTCGAACACTAAAACATCGTTTAATGCAAAGTGCACATGTGAAAAGACAAATGACTGTGGCTATTCCCAGGGCGATTCCGGTGAAGAATACAAATTTCAAATCACCGTCCGTGAATTTCCCTCTTGAGACGACCTCTCCAGCTGTCTTATCTTTTATCAAAATTCTCAAGTTTGCCAAGCAACTGCGATGAAGATGACAAATCTTGATTGGGCTTTGTTCTTCACAAGCTTCTGCTGCATCACCATCATCTGCATCTATGGGTTTTTTGGGCTTCCAAACATTTTCGATCGGAATAAATTCCTTAGGTTCAGTTGGAAGTGAAGGAAGAGGTGGCTGCGCCATCATTCTCTCGAACATATGAGGCTCGTTTGCTTTGCTCCCAATTATTTTCATATCGAAAACATCACATGAATTCAGTCTTGTTTCGATTCCGCGTCGTTTCAATAGCTTTAGGGTAGCATCGAAACCATTATCACAGATCCAACGATTTTGTTCTAAATTAACTATCTGCAATTGATGCAGAGGATTGAAAGCAGTCGCACTTAGAGTTATCATAAGATTGTTTGAGATATCAACTTCTCGTAAATTGGGTATTTCCTTAAACATCTGTGGGTATATGTAAGTAACTTGAGCATTATTCAGTTCGAGATATTGCATTGATGAACTTCGAAGAAGTGGCTTATTTTGTAGTGACATGAATTTGTTGCCTGACAGATTGAGTCCGGTTAGCTTAGTATTTGCTTCGAATATTCTTTCATCGAAATATTCCAAACGATTGTATGATAAATCGATAAATTTTACTTCCCTCAACGAACTGAATGCGTCTAAGTAAATTGTGTGAAGAGCATTGTGATCGATAGTCAGGTTAATAACGTAGATGAGGCCCTGAAATACAAAAAAGGAGAAATTAATATTAACTGAAATACAGCCGTTATAAAAGGGGTTATTTATCTCGGAAACGTCTCTATCGATTTTGATATGACATTTTATGTGACAATAGTAGGTATGGTTTGTTAAAAAAAATGTTTTTTTATTCTCTACATACTTGCTCGTTAACGGCTTAACCGATTTAGATTTAGTACGCAGTTTTTGTTATAATATATTTTTTTAAGCTTTATTGAGGAACCGTATATACATAAGTTTTGATTACCAGTCTTCGTCAAGAATTTCCTGAGATCTCAATTAATGCATAATGAGGCCTTTTGTTGTGCTTTTAGTTCTAACATTTAAGTTTAAACGACAGAATCTCTTAGTTCTTAAAACCCGTCAGGAAGAATATAGGGCGTCAACACCCGAGCGCTATCATGTTCGATTATTTTCAATCTATCAGCTCTCTACAATTCCTGCAGAGAGTCCTCTTCAACTAACTGATCTTTATCTTGCTTGCTAGAGGTATGAGACCTTCTCACACTTCCTCCTTTCGTATAATGTGATTCCGATTGGCTCCTATCTGTTTCTCATATGAAGCTCTGAGTTTTAGATTTTTGAGAAGGACATAGAATACAGGACAAATAATACAAATAATGTAGTTTAAATCTTAAATAAAATGGTGTATTGCCCTTTTCTATTTAAAAAAAAAAAGAAAAAACCGCATGGGCTTTTTCGTTCCTTCAAGTTTTTTTCTCTTTTTATTTGTATTTTGATGATTAATTTATCTTTTTTATACTCGGCGGTTTTTGTTTGGGCGTATTTTCACAACATTACTTACCTGCTTATCTATGTATACTGTTATCTTTTTTAATTAAAACAGAAAGTAAAATAACACTAACTCACCTCAAAACAGACATTATCCAACGTAGTGATGTCATTGTATGACAAATCAAGTAATTCCACTGAACTTGGAACTTCAACATTTGGAGTTACTAATTGTTGTCCACTAAAAAAAACACAAAATACGTTTTTGAAAACTATTTCGATTTAATCACAAAATAAAATAAATTCTCGTATACCTACCTGCAATCGGCTCGATTAAAATTTTCAAATAAATCGCACGTACAATACGATGGACAATGTTCTGTCTCTGTTTTTGCGTTTATTTCTTCACTTAAAACCAGCAGCAGCCATGAAACCATGAAAATGATGGAAAATTTCAATTTATTTGCCATATTTATGTTATGGAACACTAAAGTATTAAGTCAAACGGTTTTCTCTTAGAATCATCTCCCATTTATGTTGGACCTTCTTTCAAATATTCCAAATGTAAACTAACTCATTTTTCATTTGATGGAAATGAGTTTTTGCTTTTCTGTTGTTTGTGCGCCGAACCTTCAAAGCTTTTTGTAACTAATCAGCACACTTCTTATCTTATCGTTTTGGTGATAAGCTAGAATCTATAAGTGCAGTGATATACCTACTTTAACTACAGCACTATACTCAAACAAATGTAATTGCAATCTTATCTTTTGGAGTCGTTGTCAGTGGAACAGATCTTAATCAAAGAAACAGATCTATCTATGCAGGAAACCTCATACATATGAATTTCTTATACAATGATAGATACATATGTTCTATACAGTGTTGGTAAAAACTGACCCACAAGAAATCACATACTCACACAAGTGTATATGTGGTTGTTGGGTTTAATTGAACTTGATTTTTTCAGCACTAGTGCAGCAATTGTATTGATTAGATGGCAAATCAATTTTAAATTATTTTTTTTTTTTGTCAAATAGAAACAGCTGACGAAGATAATATCAAAAGATAGATAAGATGGGTGGGTATAGGAATTTTGAAATATTTTATTTTAGATAAGACACCTGAAAAAAGATATTGTCTTTTGATGTGTCTCGAGAAGAACGTGTTAGAAAACTTTAAATTATTGATAAATTTCAAATATTTGAAAGAAAGAAACGTTTTTTTTTTTTTGGAAAATTTAACCTTCTAAAAAATAAATAAAATGTTGAAACGTAAAAACATTCTACAACAATCTAATAACAATTACCATTGTAAGTTCAGTGATGGTACTCTGGTTCCGTGTAGAACCAAAGTCCTGGTTCATAAAAATTTACAAGTGACAGTTGAAAATTTGAAAAGTGTCAAGTTGACAACTGTCAAATTTCTGACACATATGGCCTTTTCGATTGGAGTCAGAATGACAGTTCTTCTTCTGAAAAGAAGAGGAATGTGCTTCTGATTTTGTTTTCAAAATCGTTCCAGAAGGGTTCACACGTATCAAATCGTTCTCCCGGATTACCAATCGAAAAGGCCAATAAATACACAATTTCAGAATTGTTGGAAAATACGTGACAATTATTGGCAAGAATTATCATCAATTCTCTGAAAATGTATACTGACAATGTTTTCATGAGACAAAATTAATGTACAAAGTTTTCAATATTTAGTTGGCAACAATTGTGACAGGCAATTTGGTTTGAGTCAAGTTTTGGCAGTAAAGTGACAAGTTTACGAATTAAAATGGTTAATAAAACACTTCTGCGCCATATCCTAGCCTCTTTCTCGATGCAAGAATTCTCAGAGAGTTCTTTAGCAAGAAAATGGTGAAATGGATAGAGGCCATTTCCATATGCAACTGTCAGAACAAGTTTGACATTTCCAATTTCCAAAAATCTATGTTCATACTTCAACAAAGTGTCAAAATCAAAATTCATCCCTTCCTGGTATCTACTAATCAATCAGATTCAGACCACTTCACTAATTACAAATTGTAACATACTATATTATGACAAATACACTTAAACGAAAACCTCATAGCTACACAGTATAAATCCTTGATTATTTACTAATTAAGTCTTAAATTCACCAATACTTACACATTATTTGCTTGAAAATTTCCACAGATAAAATGCGTCAAAAAGACATCGAACAAGCTCTCATTCTGGAAGAAAAAATTCTCCTTCAACTTAGTTTACTGAAAGAGAAAAGACCAGAATCGACTATTCCAAGTGCCGAGGCGTTCTTATCGAATTTTGGAACCTATAGAGACTTAATTAACGATGACTGTGATACCATAGAAATATGGAAAAGAGTATTAAATACTGTTCAGGTAAATTATAATTTAAAAAATTGTATATCTACAAGGTGCGAGGCAAACGTAATGTCATAATGTGAATGGGCCATAATTTGTAAAAATGGCGGCAAATGTCTATCGACAGATATTAAATTCTAAAACTTTTTTTTTAGCCGCTGAATTTTTGATTCCAGCAGAACGGAGCAACGCCTTACACATTGCGAGCATTTATTCATTACTTTTGTCCCACCTTGAATTTAATTGAACTTCATGAAGTTTTGCAAATTAATTTTATTTTTTTTTTTAGGAGATTTACCTGTTAGCATCAACACTATATACAGCAGCAACAGGTCTGTCCGTATCCCGCTCCACTAGTTCTGTTGGTGAGAAACAAAGCGATGCATATGCATCACCAATTTTACCAAAAAGAGCCGAAACCTTTGGTGGATTCGATGAGAAACGAAGCAAGGTAGCTTTTGATGATAATAAACACATGAAAGTAGTTTTATGATTTTAAATTAAATTCCAGAGCGCCTTCTCGTGTCGCGATGTAATCCTTTCAACGTTACCCATGTCTCCCATACCCTGTCGCGACAATCATCTAAAAGAATCATCATTGTCGATATCAGCAAGCAATCACTCTGAATATGATTCCAATTTAAACAGCCTCTCCGTACAGCAGAGTGCGATTCTGCGCAATAACACGGAGAATATCTGCCTCAAAGATAATAACTATGCTGCCCTACAAGTGTCACATTATCTACAAACACTACTCTGTATAGTGTCCCAACAAATGACTACGATACAAAATCTACAAATGCAATTGGCCTCGTTTAGGGACAACCCTAAAACACAGTACAAGCATAATGATCAATTGGAAGAGTTACGTAATTTGCAGGACAAGCTACAAGAGGAGAAAACTTCATGGCTGAAGCAGAAGGAGCAGCAAGAACGTGATTTGGAAGAACAGAAAGCCGCCCAAGAGGCACTGCAAAAGCAAATAAAGGCCGAGCAGGAGGATATCAGGCAGCAACGTGAGCAACTCTATCGAAAAATGGAACTGCTTTCCAGCCAGGGGCTGTTGTTATCACCGAGTGTAAGTATTATAAGCTCCGGTATAAACATGTCTCACTAAGAGATAATGTTAATTTTATTTTCAGACTCCACTTCCTATAGCAACTATAGCCCCCAGCAGCACAGACGAGAATCACCCGCCGCAAAGTAGCGGTGATGAGCATCACTCAGTCGACGGCAGCACTGTGGATCGGCGAAAAGACAAGTGGCGATCAGCTTCGAGTGAGTTTAGAAACCCATTCCTCTTTCCTCATCACCAACCCTCTTCCTAGATATAAGAAAATCCCTCTTTCGTCGATCATCATTGTCATTTTCAAAAGCCAAAAAGATGCCCAAATCCAACAACGATGCAGGCACTTCTCCTTCCTCGTTTGAAAAGTTCAATGATTCATGTACAAGATTTTATCATTCCAGCAGTACCGAAGACCCCGCCAGCGAATCTGCTGAGCGCCACTAACGCACCCAAAGTCAACCCAGCCAGTGTTAAGCAGCAGATTCCCATGAAGCTCTCCTCCCTGTCTAGGTAATTTTTAAGGTTCTCCATAGTGCACTGTTTTTGGTCATCTTTCGTCATCAATTTATTTTTTTTTTTATCATCCATCTTCATCATCATATGATTTTCTTTTCTTATTTATTCTCACAATGTTTGTGTTTGATTTTTTATTTTTGTTTTGAGTCTTTGATTTGAATGGTTCTTCTTCACTATTTCGATTTTGTTTTTTTCTTCTCTTTCTTTTCATTTCATATTTTATGTTTTTGCAGTGTTTTTCCTTAATTATTTTTGTTTTGTTTGTTTCCATTTTCCAACAACCATCATAATTATCCATTTTCCTTGATTTTTCTTTTTTATTTGTTTCCTATTCCTTTTTTGTTTTTTTTTTTTTTTTTTTGTTTTTTTGTTCGTGTGTAAATTGTTTTCTTTTAGCACAAAATCTGAAAAATCACCACAATCCACAAATTCTAGCAATAACATCACTTCACCACCTAATTCCAGTAATAATTCAAGTGGAGGTATCACACAAATGTTTCCACTTAAATTAGCTGATAAAAAGGTGAGAATCGATATTATATTCGTTAATTATTTATTTATAAGTTATAAGTTTTATTTTTAAGTTTATTTGAAAATATATTATTTTTGCATATTTGTTTTTATTATTAAAGAGATACATAATTTTAATTGATTTTTTTTTTGTTTGGCTCACTAGTGTTTGTAATGGGTGATTTTTAAGCTGGTTTGGTTTTGGCAACACTGGTTTTGACAGCTGACGTGTGTTTAGTACCTTGTGTCACTGTCAAACAGCTTCAGTTTGGTTTGCAATTTAACCATGGATCGTCTTACAAATGAACAACGCTTGCAAATTATTGAATTTTACTATCAAAATTCGTGCTCGGTTCGAAATGTTCATCGCGCGCTGCTTGTGTTCAGCGATGAGGCTCATTTTTGGTTGAATGGGTACGTAAATAAGCAAAATTGCCGCATTTGGAGTGAAGATCAGCCAGAAGCATTGCAACAGCTACCAATGCATCCCGAAAAAGCCACTGTTTGGTGCGGTTTATGGGTCGGCGGCATTATTGGGCCTATTTCTTCAAAGATGATGCGAATCGCAGCGTTACTGTCAATGGTGAACGCTACCGAGCGATAATAACAAACTTTTTTTTGCCCGAAATGGAAGTTCTTGACTTGCATGATATGTGGTTTCAACAAGACGGTGCCACATGCCACACAGCACGCGAAACAATGGCGCAATTGCGAGGCGAGTTTGGTGAACAGTTAATTTCACGTTTCGGGCCGGTCAATTGGCCGCCTAGATCGTGCGATTTGACACCATTAGATTATTTTTTGTGGGGGTATGTCAAGGCTAATGTCTATAGGGACAAGCCCGCTTCGATTGACGCACTGGAAGCCAACATCCATGCATTCATTCGTGAGATACCGGCCGATATGTGTGAAAGAGTATGCCAAAATTGGACTCAGCGGATGGGCTACCTGAGACGCAGCCGCGTTCAACATTTGCATGAAATTATCTTTAAACATTAAATTGCAAGGTTCAAACTATCGATTCAAATAAATATTTCATTCATTTTTTCGAATTTTTTGTGTTTTTTTTTTAAAAAAAGTTCTAAACCTCTTAAAAAATCACCCGTTAGATAGATTCACTCATCGCAGCTTTTTTAAACTTATTTTTTAGAAATTTCATTGTCCGTAATATAATTTGTTTAAAACAAAAATGTAACCTATTGGAAATAAAAAGATCAGATGATAGGTGCTTGCGATGTCACGCCAAAATTTGCTTTCGACAAATAATGTACAAGATTATTGAAATAAATCCAAATAAATAAATAAATTGGTTGCGTGGCAGCTCGGGACTTATAAACCCTCCACGATTCTTGTTTGCTTGTGTTGTTAGTCGGCAAAAATTGAAGTGACCTACAATTTTCTGCCGAATCCAAACGGCTAAGGTGAGAGGCACTCTTCATAACAAGAGATACTTTAGGATATAATTTGTCACATCATCGCAGGAGACAGTACATTTTTTGTTTTTAGGCACAATGCTGGGATTCTTTCCCCCGACCTCCGGTATGAAAGTCCAACACACTTGCAGTTAGACCACGGGGTACTATCTTACATACAATATATTTTAATATTTATCATCAATCCGTCTTTATTTTATATTTATTTGCCGATTTTGTTTGCTCTCACCACCAAAAAAAATAATGATTCCAAAAGTTATATTAGTTGAGCAACAAAATTAGAGGAATGAATCCATAAAATATTTCGTCTCAGTAATCTCCCAAAAAAAATGCAAGCATGTGTTGATATTTTGTGACCCACTTAAAAACTCAGAAATGGCATGTTAGTGAGACGCACCTCTACTATAATTTATCTCAGAACTCAGCTATGCCTTGGTTTCCACTTGCCTTTGACCAGCTGACGAAAGGCACATTCAAAAGGAGACGGTGGCTGATCCCAACAAAATCAAACAAAAAAGTAGCTCTTTTTTTGATGCCAGCCACCCTCCTGTTAAATGTGTCTTTCGTCAGTTGGAAAAAGACAAGTGGTAATATAGCATTACCTACTATTAGCTTATTAACAGTTGAAAAATTAATATGAATACGCCAAATTACATATACAAAAAATCACATATTTATATGTATTTCCTCGGACAATATTTGTTTTTAACACATAAACATTAAAAAAGCATCGATGAGTAGGATTTAGCACTTAAAGGATATCGAACAAATTTTGGTATTGAAGTAGCAACAACTAAACGTAAACGATTACACTGGTGTTTTTTGATACATGTGTATATATGTGTATCTTAGCTAAAAAAAAAAAAAAAAACATTATCTTCCAAAGTAAATACTCATTAACTCTAATTCTAGAACCAAATGACACCAAATCATTCAAGAACCGGAAGCAGCCCAGCAATAATTCAACAACAACCACAACAAACTGGAAATCCAGCTACAAGGTAATAATAGATGCTTTCAAATACAAATTAACTTCCAATTAAATTATGATTTTATTTTTGTTTTGTTTTGTTCAGAACGAATACCTATCCGAAACTGCCGGAACGATACAGATTGCGTAATTCAGATGTCGGCCTTCCGACCAGTACCTTACCTACGTCCCTTGCAAATTATCACCAATCATCAACAACTGGTCGCAATGTGAGTGCCTATGCCTCCATAAATCCATCATCACCACCACCAATTGTTTCGCGTTCATCACCTTCCAACACAATGCTCACTCAAAAACTTAGTACAGCATCAACGTGCTCCACCTCATCGTCAGCCTCCACTGTAAGCAACAGTAGCAGCAATAGTCGACAAACATTAACCAATTCCGGTGGAGCTATTGAAAAGAAGAAACCTCCCCAACAACGTAGCTCACCACCACCCGACGAAGAGGAAATATACTTTTGATATATTCCAGTCGAAGTAGAGATCTAAAGATTGAATATATAAAAAAAGAAAAACAAATAATAAAAAAAAAACAGGAATTGATGAGTAAAAATGTATTTTTAAGAAACTGATTAAGTTACTTAAGGTTAAGCATTAATATTTTCGACATAAGCATGCAACAAAAAAAAAAGGTAATTTAGAAAGCTTTCCTTTTCACGACGATTTACTTTGTTTTTTTTTAATATTTAATAACACTCAACACTAAAAAGAACAACAACATAAGACTTTAGAAAGCAACTTATATACTTTCAACTTTACTTTAGCAATTCAATGCAATATCAACATATTTTTAATCTTTAGCGGACTTTTTATTTGTATATTATCTATGACTTCCCAAGCATGTTTTAAGCATTTGAAAAAAAAAAGAAATATATTAAGCTGTGACTTTTTCTTAATTATTAAAATTGTTCAACATTTTTTTTTAATTTTACAAAAAAAAACAAAAATATTTTTATTTATTATTTATTAATTTAAAAAAGCAGAGCGACTTTAAAAAATATAAGCAAAGACGAAATACAGAGTAATAAAACATTTTTAAAATTTGTACTAAAATATTTACAGTTCAGCACTTCGCAACTCAATTTATCCAAGTTAAATAGAGGTTATTTAAATTTTTTAAAATGAAAAAAAGTTTGGCTGTCATTAACATGTTGTTAATCCATGATGATTCTTAGTAATGGAAACATATTTCTCGAGTATACCCATTCTGCGTGGTGTAGGGCGAGCTAAATAAATTCTCGATTCAAAGCCGAATTAAGCAAGTGACGGTAACGAAATTTCAAGTTCTTTGACCATCATCCCTTTCGTATGCCATATTCCAGCTCAAAAGCTTACAAAAAGCAAAGCTCATGAATAAATTTCGGCAGTAGTTGGCCCAAACTAGGAGTTCGGGAAAATTTCATGAAAGTGTTTAGCAAATGTATAAATTGTCTGAAATAAAATCCTCTTGCGTGGATACAAATTCTCAAAGATTATTTCTTGTCATGTTAAAGTGGCTCTCATTTAAGGCGTTCGGACTCGGCAGACCTAAGTTCCTTCCATTTATTCCAACTGACACGCAGACAGGAATGGCTGAGAGTTGTAAGTCACTAGGCCATGGTTCTCCACGAGCTCTCGCTATCAGAAATAAGCTTGGGTCAAAACTGGATTTATTTAATTCATGGACTATTGCTTACTTCTCAAGATAAAAAGAACAATACAAAGAGTATAGGAGGTCTGAGAATCACAACCAAAAGTAGACACCTGCTCAAATGTTGTTACTGTTCATTTAAGCAATTACTATTAAAACGTTTATGTATTCCTGACTTATCCACCGTTTATCAATAATATTAATCAATTAACAAAATCTTTTGGGGTTTCACTTAAAACATTATGAAATGGATTTTTCTTTAATCTAAAATTTTACAACGAAATTGCTTATATCTTTTGAAGTTTATTCCTTGTTTTACATACTGATTTATTTATCGAAGCTTTTAAATTTTATTTGAATACCTACCCTGATGTAGTTAGCAGCTATTTTATTTATATTTACACATTCAAGGGTATAGTTAAGGTTTTTAATATTTTAAGCCGGAACCACACTTATCTCGTGGAGAGTTTTGCGCAGTGGCGTGTGTGTCGTATTGTTGATTGTAACTAGGTGACACTTGAATGAAGTGTGCTGTGATTGATTGCTTTTGCTTTTTGTTAAACATGCAAGATACATAGTTGTTTCTCTTTCTATTAATTTTGTTCGTTTACGAAACACGAAACACGTCCAATCGGAATTAATTTTTCAAATGGAAATGACAATTCTCGGTTTATAAAGAAACATAAAGAGAAAACAACAAAAACAAGCGATTAACAACCACTTAAAATTCAAAATGACATGAGTTTTCAAAAAAAAAAAAAAAATTAGACAAAAACACTTTTTTGAATTTGATAAATTACCTCATTTCGTCTCTAATGAAAATGTAGTTTAAGGCTGTTAAAGAATATTAAGTAATTTTAATATAGACACTACTGTACGCCTCTTGTTATATCTGTTTTTCTATTTATTTTTCGTTTTTGTTCTCAAATTTATGTTTTTTGTTTCGATTTAGTTGACTTATCGAGTTTTTTGTTAGTATTACAGGTATAAGAGACATTTTCTTCTCAAGACTTAACTATGCATAAAGTTTTATTTCTATTACTAGATTCTTATGAGAATCCAAAAAGAGTAAAATTGGATCTCACCATAAAAGATCTTTGCAAATTAAAATAAGCTTCGTGCTTATATAAAAAATTCTTCTCTATTATATTAATTTAAATACCCTTAAATGAGATTAATTATTATTAATTTAACTATAAAGCAATAGAAACTAAACATATTACGATAAGATTTTGCATATTTCAAAAGCTTAATGCAGGGACTGTACTTATAGTTGTAATATGGTAGAGACAAATAACTTCATAACAAAAAAAAAACAATCAAGCGTGGTTCCGCCTTAATTTATACTACATTACCATATATTATGTTTTTCTCAATAAAATTTAAATCGCATTTAAATCATTCAACTATAATATGTATAAACACTAGTTAAACTTTAACAAAATAAAATTATATTATTTATTAACATCATATCATTCCAGTTTTGCATTTAATATCAATTTAAGCAATATTTTCAAAAATTTAAATTAAATACATAATCATTCTTATCTAAAATTGAAACATCGTTATGTTTCACTAATTTTTCTAATACATTTTTCTTATAAAATTAAATTTTGTATAATGTTTTTTTATTTTTATTTTTGTTTATTAATAAGTTATACAATAACTTTTTGACTTTACTCAATATTTTTTTTTAGAAAATTGTATAAAGAACTATCCGGAGATTATTATATATAAATTGAAATTAATGTTTACCAATTGTACAATTTCAATCAAACAAAAAAATGTTAAAATCGCTTTTCAGTTGATAAAGTGTTGAATTATGAAAATATATACATGTATTCATAAGTTATTTAAACACGACTTTATTACTTTTTATTGTGAATTTTTGTTTAACATTATTTTTTACAATTATGAAATTATTCGTATTCCTTTACTTTGTATGTGTTCTTGTTAGTTTTCTTACGATTATACTAACTGTTTTTGTGTGTCCTATTTTTGTGTTTATCTTATAACATTTACAAATTCCTACTATGTATTTAAAAATATTAATATTGATTTTTACTTAAATTCTAATCCTTATGTTCTTTTCTTGAAAATAATGTTAAAAATTATTTAATTTTTTTTTTTGTTTATTATATTTTTGTGTATTTTGTTCAGTACTTAATTTTATTATAAATATTTTATGTTATATTTTTTTTTTAATTCATTAAAATAAATTAACAATACAAACAAAAAAGATATTTTATTTTTTACTATACAATTTTGCGGATTTTTGATGATCTTAAACTCTATGCCAACACTATTTAAATAAATTGATACATCATTATAATGATTAGTTAAAAATTGGATCTGAACATTTTTTTAAAATTATATGATTTTATTGCCACCATTTATCTGTCTTTAAATGATAAGTTTCATATCCTTTATACCGGACCACTCGTGTACCTTAGATTCGTAAAACGGATTCTCCGATTCCCGACACGAGTGAAAGCTCAACTTTCTAATTGGTATTTCAAAAAACAAAATTAATTTTGCAATATCATATCTTAAACAAGAATTTCAATCCGCTCTTAAAAATTAAATTAAACAATTATCTGCAGATTTAGTGCCGGTACTTTGTCCTTATGCTATTAAATGTCATTAAAAACATTTTTAAGAAAGGTTTTCCAGTTTATACCGATATATTATTTGTCTATGGATAACCACAATTTATGAACGTTCAAGACTAGCATTTATGTATGCATCCATGAACGGCTTCCTCAACTCCTAATGACGCATTACAAAAGTCCGCATCACTCGAAATACTAAACTTCTCTCTGAAAGTTCCACCATCATTATTTTGAGATATTTATTTTTTATTTACACAGTAAAACTTTGGTTTAAACAATGTTAACCGCGATTGAAAATTGATTCTGACTCCCTAAGTTCTTTCATCGGATTGTGTAATTGGGGTGTTTGTTTTTATTTTAAACTTCATGAGTGGATTTCCAATAAAAACGATTGTACGCATTTATTGCCGTCAAACGTCTTATAACTTTGAATGGCTTTGGCCCACAAAAATTTGCGTTTGTCCCGGTGAGAAGTCGTCTACTTGTCTGATTTATTTCAGTGGCATACGTTTTATCTTGTCATTATTTTTGTATTTGCTTTTTTTTGTCTTAGGATAGAACCTCTTTTGATTGAAAATGTTTTCAAGACTACAAATGTGAACTTTAAAGAACCCAAAAATTAAAAAAAAAAAGTGCTTTTGTTCCTCAGCTCCTCACATATATACCATAGTTCAAGAAGTTTAGTCATAGCTAATACCAAACATTCAAAAAACATTCTAGATATTTTTAATCAATACGCATTTTGTTATTGATCTAAAACGGAATTATTAGTTTTTCGTCCATTTCATGTATATTTTGATTGTAATGTAATTTGTTATTTTATTTAAGTTAATTTTCTGAATATGCATATTTATAATTTCAAATCAATATGACTTTAAACAATTTCATCAACTCGAATCAATTCACACAGTCCTGAAATACAAATAGATACATATAGGTACTTACTTAAAAAAAAAAAAAAAATTAAAACGAATATCTCATTAATATTATTGTTATTATAGCAAAAGCCAACACTTATCTAAAATTCTTTGACAATACAACCATAATTATCTATATTTAATAAAATAAAAAATGATTACAAATAATAAAATTGCATTTACAAAATAAACAACAAAGAAACATTCAAACAAAAATTTAGATTATAAATAAAAATACCTATAATAATTCTACCATTGCTAGACTATATGTAAATCGAAATTATAGTACGTATTATATATATATTTTTCTTCAATATTTGTACATACAAAAATTAATTCTAATAAAATGAAAAACAAAAAAAACTAAAACATCCAAATAATATTGACAAAATAGTTAAAAAAAATTAGTACGAAATTTAGATGCTTCCTCATTCACTACAAACAAACAAACAAAAAAATAATAAAACTAAATTTTAATGTTATCAAACAATAAGAGCCAAAATCTTTCGATAAAATATGTGCTTAAAAATATATAAAATTTATAGATTTTAAGAACAAAACGTAAAGTTTGCAAAACAAAAAATATTATATATTTATTAAATGTTAAACAAAAATATTAAAATACCTAAATATGAAAAATGAAAAATGAAGTTTCTATTAAATTTCATTCTTATTTTACTGGTTTCTTGTTGATATTTCTATTTACAAAAAGAAAAAAAATATATATTATTATACACATGTACAGGAAATTTAGTCGAAAAACTTACTAGAATTCGTAATTGTGTCCTTAAATTAAAACAAACAAAAAAAGTAAAAAAAAAAAAACAAAAATAACACGGTGTGTGCAAAATTAAATATAGATATATACTATATAGTTTTACTGATTTAAAAACAAACTTCTTCCCACCCCCTCTTTGCCACATAAATATTTATAGAAAACTAAGTTAGGTTATTATTTTTCAATTCTTTTTATTCAGCTATAAATTATTATTTAGTAAGAACAAAACAAATTTTTAAACACTTCAAAAGACTTGCTGAACTATAGATTAATGAATGAAAAAAAGTTATTAATTATTTATAAGTATACATAGTTAAAAAATAAAAACAAAAAAAATATAGAGTAAATACAATTATTTACAATATACACTTAAAAATACATATATATACATTCATACGCATGATTGAAGAAAATAATAAATAAATTGAAATGTTATTAATAATAATAATAATAATACAAAATAAAGTAATAACAAATAATTTAAAACTGAGTTATTCTTTTAAAATTTACAAAAAAATAACAAAAAAAAAATAATTACATGATGTTAAGTGTTGTTGTTTCTATACATAAAATAAATAATAAAAGAATAATTCTCAGATATATTTAAGCATTAACAATAAAAAATGTACAACTTATTGTTTGTTACGCAAATTATAAACAACAAATTATTTAGCCATAGCAGCTAAACAATATTGAAATTAAAACTATTATTACATTGAAACTATTCCGCTCTAAACACTGTTGCTCTTTAAAAATTATTTAAAAAAATAAAATTAAATAAATATTATTTGCTTCGCGTTTGAATCAATTTGACACGATTCAAAGTTTATATTTAAAGGTAAGTATGTAGGTATACAATTTCCGACCTTAAACTATAAGGGTGTTGTTCAGAGTACGTCCACATTAACTGACAGAGTATTATCACATATTAAAATGGTGGAGAGTCGGACACAATCCTGAAATCCAGGAAACCCATAATCCTGAATAGCCAAAATCCTATAATTTAAATAGAAAAATCCCAGTATATATTTTTTATTCATATGGTATGTGAAGCCGTCCAAACAAAGTTTCTCACGCCCTCAACATTTTGTTTTTACACGAAACCAATATTTGCCCTTTAGATCAAGTAAACATGTCTGTTTTATGTATGAACAATATTCGAATTCAAAAGGTTCATTTTTATAATCGTGCAAAACGATGACTATCAAATTCCAATAGCTCTCACAATTCGTGCTGTGTTGCCAAAAAATATCCAGGTCGTTCGTGAAAGTGTTGCAGCTGGTCCTGACAAATCGAAATTGCGACGTTCAAAATACTTGGGTATAGCGCGTGGCACGATTTGTCGGATTATGAAGAAAGATCTCTACCTATAGTTACCTTTAACAAAATTCTTTTAGTCCAACAACTCAATCGTGATCCAGAAAAACATTTAGAGTATTACCAAATTTAAAAAAAAAAACATATTAAAGAAAACGACTATTGTAAAACGTAATCGCAACGTAACGATAACGACGGATTTTGATGAGCAATATCTCAACAAACATTAAGTGCTATCAAAAGAGCTGATGAGTACATGAAATCTAATGGTGGCCACTTAACCGACAAAATTTTCCAAACGTAATGTAAAAAATGTCCACGAAATAAACTCTTATTTTTAATTTATTTCAATAATTTGTGTCCTACGGGGGGGGGGGAGTGATACAAAATATCTATTAAAATGTTTCATATAAAGTCATTTTGAGAAATTGTTCCACATAAACATTTTAAAAGAACAGAGCTACAGATATGACACCACTTTATCAAAAAACTCTTCTATAACACCTATTATAATAACTAGCCTGTACCCACTTTTCTCTTTGCTCCTTCAAGAATTTTTGTTTGTAGGTAGGTACATATACAGGGCGATTTGCATAAGACGCCTCAAAAACCTAAAGTGTGTGGGTTGATTTTAAACTAAAAAAGAAATCGTATGGTGGAGGGGGGCAATTTATTGAAAAAGACTTGAAATAGAAAAGCAATTATATTCAAAAACAACAGCCACCCTCACTATATTCCGTTGTAACCTTTTTTAAAGATTATATTCCATTTATCAACGTTCTTTTTAAATCAACTTGTTTGAGTGAATACTTTTGTGAAATTAATTTTATTTTTAACCTGACTTTTATTCAAAATTTCCCTATGTTAAGTGCTACCTCCGTTTTAACTATTCAATGCTGTTATCAATTCAAAGCCAAACACTGAGAACTCTTTCTTTCTTTTCTTTGTAAATAAAGTTGTTTTAGTGTTCAGTTTTTGAAAAATTACTTTAAACTCAAAATTAAAAAAAAAAATTCAAATTGTTTTTTTTTCGAAATTTTACGTATTTAATTACTATTTTAGTTTTTAAAATTCAATGCTCTTATAAATTTTTAGTTTAAAACAAAAAAAAACCGGATTCCTTAATGCCTTGTACTTTTTGAGAAAATTGAAAATATCTACATAAATCTAATTTACTGCCTACGTAGAAAGGAAATTTTATTTCTGTTATTTTCAATTTTCTAAAGAACAAGAAAAGATTTTAGCATCTGGTTTTCGGCGTTTGACTAAAAATGAATAAGAGAGCATCGAATATTAAAAACAACAATAGTACTTAATAACGTAAAATTTTGAATAAAATTAAAAAATTTTTTTTTGTTTCAAAATTTTCATTTTGAACTTTATTTTTTTAAAGTCTGTCTACGAAATCAAAAAAAAAATACAAGAAGAAAAAGGTATAGCATGACATTGTATGTTTTAGCGTTGTTTTTAAAAAAAAAAATTCTCAATTTATTAGAAAATTTCCCCTCCTGACTAAATGAGGGAATAGACCCCCCTCCTACACAATTTTTCTCTTGTTGCTACCCAATTTACACGCTCTAGCTTTTTGTTACACCTGTATAATTAGCTCTAGCTCGTATTCCATCGTAATCAAAATTCCCGAATAAAAACTATCACCGAATCCGTTCGTAATGGTAATTTTTATGAGATTTTCCACTCCCACCGTTCTGTGATAGTTTTTGTAGGGATTCGTAATAAGTTTCTGATTAAGATGGAATTCGTTATAGGTCTGAATGTTTTGTTATATAAAACAAAACCCTAGATTTAAATTGGGACCAGAATTTGGGCCCACGCTGTGTAACAGTTTTGATTCCGTCTTTATATCCGCTTAGTAATCAAATTTAAAAATAAAACAATGCTTGATTCTATTTACAAAATGTAAAATTTATTTTTATATTTTTTTTAATAATTACAATTAAAAATATTCCAAAACTAAAATGTACATAATTAAATTATGTCTCATGATATATATGTAGGATTCGCACATTAATTTAGCCCAAATGATAAATGAGTTGAATCGAACGGTAGACAAATTTAAATGTAGCTCAATTGCATAAAAATTTAACCTCTTACCAAAAGTTATAAGCCACAGATCAAAGAGCCCTTGTTTTTGAAAGTGGAAAAAGTAAATTTTTAACTTTTTTTTTTTTTTTTTAATTAATTTAACTGTTCGAATTTAAGCCAAGAGCTGCAATCAATATGTCTATTTACACTATTTTTTCCCAAAGGAACATTTACCGTTAAGATATCTAATTTTATTATTAACATAATCAATTTTTTTAAGAGACTTTCAAATAATATGGATGCCACAAATAACGTTTAAATTACATGAAATGCTAATACAAATTCATCGAATACTGAGTGCTTGGTATCTTAGATTTTCCTCATGACTTTTTCTTATTTAAACAGTTTAAGGGCCTGTTTCATAATTTCCGTTAGATAATCAACACATACAATTTGGGACAGAGTCGAAGTATATTTAGTCAAAAGTATTAATTTGTGGATTTGTAATCATTTCTTTGTATGTGTCAGATAACTAATCAGAACTTTACTTAGACAATGTGAAGCAAAATACATTTGTGTTATGGTTAAACTAATTTAAAAAAATATATTTGATGGAAAATTTGACATTTCACTTTTCGCCTTGTGAGTTTCCCCCGAAATTTCATGATAAAAAAATTCCCCTTATTTTTAACATTCATTTCGGGCGGAATGTAATGTCATTTCAATTCTTTTTTGCAGGCGAACAATATTTCATTCGGGCGAAACTCACAATAGCTTTTAAAATTCCGGGCGAACAAAAAATTTTAAGATGAAATATTTTTCGAGTGAAACTCACAATAAGGCTGATTGACACTTGGGTGAAATGTAAATTTATAAAAACTAAATTAATAAAAGGCTAATGTTTTTACTATCCATTACAACTGGGTTAAATTTGTGGTATCTAGGTACTAAAACAAAACCCGATTTGTGAAGAAAATCTTTTTTTTTCTTTTTGTCCCGAGATGTATGTGTGTGGAGATTTTAGAATCTTGCGAAGGTCTTGCTTTAAAGGTATTCCTGAGCATTAAAATGAATTTATCTCTCAAGGCCGTGCGTGAATTGGATTAAAATTTCGATTAAATTTTATCCGAGATTTTGACATTTCTACGTACATAAGTATAGATTCAACTCATTAGTGTCAGAAACTAAATTTTGGGTAAAACTTTACTCGATTTTAATCCAACTCACATACGGCCTAAATACACATCTTGTTGATGATGAATTCGATTTAAGGTGGACATAACAAATCATCTCCTAAAAATATTGCCATATCGGTTAGGTTCCAGTTATATCATTGAACATTTTTAATTGTTAGGCACTTCAAACTAGAAGTCAGTGAATATTTTATTATTATTCTTGTCGAAAAAAGTTAATTTTAACCCAGTCAAATTTCAATTTATGTGGACGGTGGGGCCAAAATGAAATTTTTTTTTGCCAAGATTTAATAAAGTCATTGACTTTATTCTGTCATCAAAATAATAATTTGGCTTCCTAAAGGCCTCAAAATTAGTCATTAAAATTTTCAATGATAAGTTTCAATGAAAGCTATAACTGGCGCTTAGAACCACATAAATAAATGTGCGAATATGCAATTCGTGTATTTAAAAATGAATGATTCGAAATTTAATATGAACAAAAAAAAACATCAACAACAACTATTACAAAATATTAGAAATCTCCACAATTTTTTTGTTTATTAATACATTATATACTGTTCTTTACAAATATTTACAATTTGGTAAAACTTAAAGCGCTATGCATGGGTTAAACAAGGAATAAAATTATGTAATTTTTGAAATGTTATAAAAAAAATTCACAATAAAAAATAATACATTGTTTTTATTGAATTATAATTTATATGATTTTGTACAAGCGGCTAATGTATATAATTATGTACGAGGACATCTAGTTCATTGTTTCTATTTATCATAATATTAGTTTTGTTATACAAACTATTTACTTATACAATACAAAAATATATATTCATATGTATATACTTATAAAATTAAGTAATTTTAAGAATCACATTTGATAGACAATGAACTTGAATTATGTAGGAAGATTAGGTATGCTTGTTAGGAAAAATGGGGACAATGTTGTATTTATTTATTTTGTAAGAAAAAGGAAAGCAGTTTTTCTTCTAAGAATTGATTTTAAATCTTACTGTGGTACTGATAATAAAACTATTTAAATAAAACATCTAGAATAGTAAATTAACTAATGGCGTAGGTAATAGTCTCTCAGTTAGAATATACGTTTCATATTTTCTCATCCAGACTCGTTCAGTTTGATTGGAGGATGAAAATCAAGATAATGCAACATCAAGACACATCATTATGATGAAACCGATTATTGTTCCCCAAGTTGCCAGCAGTCCATTTCCACTGTAATAGAAGAGTTATTTTTTTTAATAATAATTAATTTAATATTGAATTTCGTAAGGACGGTTCGTAGAGATTTTCAACGGATCTCCGGTCGCTTGGGGCTCTGGACTGACGGAATTATTTATAACTACTTGTGGGTGCGTTGCTAAGCTTTAAAATAAATACATTGATAATGGGCAATTACGCACAAAGACAGACAAACAGATACACCCGCCTCCATACTAACCTCGCATGAGCTTCTGGCAAAATGTCGTCAGCGACAATATAGATCATAGCTCCTGCTGCAAACGAAAGTGCATATGGCAAAATGAGATTTGCAAACGTTACAGCCACAGCTCCTAGGACTCCAAAAATTGGTTCAACCATACCCGATAGTTGACCATACCAAAATGCCCTTGGCACACTGAAACCAGCAGCATGCAAGGGTAAACTGACAGCAAGGCCTTCAGGAAAATTCTGAATTCCAATACCGATGGCTAGATTTCTATATTCAAATACAAAATTGGTTAATTTATGCATTTTATAAGATAAAATGCATTCTATGACAAACCTCGCACTTTCAAATGTCGCCGAATCTGTTGTACCGATGGCACCAAAGCTCACGCCTACAGCTAGTCCTTCGGGTATATTGTGCACGGTAATGGCAACAACTAATAACATAATCCGCTTCCACTGCGAAACCGCATTCTCATGATCAATACGTGCCTGATCTGAATAAGTGTTTTGTTCCAAATCGGCATTGATTTTATTTTTCCTTCTTCGTGATTCTCCGCTGTGTTGGACACTGAGGCAATCTGAAAAACTGTGCATTCCTTTGGTCGAAGTGCGATCTAAAATTAAAGGATTTGAGTTTTGAAAGTAATTTGCTCCGAAATATATGTATGTAATATGTATAACTTACCAACACTTTGTCTTGAATGCGCCACGTCATCCAAGGCAATTTCAGCTTTATCTTTATTTGAGTGTGTCAGAGCTGGTAATAAAATTGGTAGATGTTATTAGAAGCAGTTTCTTTTATAATTTTAACTTACAAATCATCATGTGTGAGCTATTGATGCCCAAATACGATATCAGCTTGTCGGTGCCATAGACAAAAATTGATCCTAACAGAAAACCACCGGCAACTGGTAAGAATGAATACTGGGCATATAAACCAGAACCCTCAGCCAATTCAATCGCAGGAGACAATAGTGACCAGAATGAGGCTGCAATCATCACACCTGCGGCAAATCCTAAAGCTACATCTAGTGATTTTCTCTGCAAGGAAAATAAACATGTTATGATTAAAAATACATACATATAAACATCAAAGAATAAATAAATCATTGGAGATTATATAATATGGCTAAGAAAATATTTGTAGGATCGTATGCATACAAAATCATGATTTGTCACAAGAAAGATTTATGATCAATTAACTTTATTTATCTTTATACAATGGTCAATTAATTTTCCGTTCCGAAAGTCATTTTATTTATTCTCATTATATTTTGATATAATAAAAAGATAACAAAAAAAGTTTCGTGTACTTATTGTAGAATTAAAACAAATAATTTCAAATTGATTAAAAATAAAAAATAAAAAAAATCACCCACACGAGTGGGTCGTTATAATTTGCATCTTACACATTAAAGTCACGTTTTCAGATAATATCGAAAAAAAAAACAATTCTAACATATTGCAAAACAAATCATTTGATATATGTATCTACACAATATGCACATAGATAAAAATGTGGTGAAATGTTCTAAATAAAATTTAATTTAAATGTAAAGCACACTGTTCATCTGATTTTATAACCCATAAAAATTTTGGTTTTAATTAAAATGGAGACCACGTTCCTGAAAAAAAAATATTTAAAATTCTGAGTTCTGGACAAAATGGTAAATTTCAATTCTGATACACAAAAAGACGAAATAAACATTGATCAAAGTTAAAAAACATTACGAATTCTATAATGGCATAAATTAACCAACAAACAAATTTGGCCACATTCGTTTCCGTTTGAATTGAATACGTTTTCCAGTACATGTGGATTAGGGTGGCCCATTTATTGTGACTTAAAACTTAGATAATAATTGTTTTGTATCTATTTCGTTTTTTTTTTTTTTAAATATGAGACACCCTAATTTGGATGTAAGAAATAAGATTTTAGCAATTTATTTATTTATTATTAACAAGTTAGAAGTTAGTTAGTTAGAAGTTCCGGACTGCTAAAATATAACAAAATCCATGAAACCTTTAACAAGATATTTGAGAACAACTAATTATAAAATAAGGACATTTTCAAAATATGACAAAATTTAATATTTTGGATTATTTCATTTGTTCAGTTTGAACTTCAGAACGCTCACTTGAGCAAGCGAATCCAAAAATTTCCCTTCCTAGTATTTGACACCAAAAGTGGGGAAATTTTGCTATTTTCTGATTAAACCCTCACTAATATGAACTGACCAAGTAGTTGACCCTAGTTGGTTGGTAATTTTTTAACTATCAGATTTGGTCTAAAAATCATTGTTAATAAGAACAAACATTTTAAACCAATAGCAATACATATTTTTCGAATTGGTTTTCTTAATTTGGTACATAGATACAAATATCAGCATTAAAGTCAATTTTATATGAATTTATACATTCAAGCACATATTTGAAAACATTTCAGATATACAAAAGTTTTGTAACACCCATTTTTAACAACCAAAAAATTGACAGAGACACCGGATTTCGGCATCCCCAAACCACTAAGGGTACTAAATTTCATTGATTTTCGTAATGAATTTGGATGGCGACAACCACTTTTTTAGACTACTCACTCACTCACTTCTGTGTTAAATTTTGGACATCGCTCAAGCCGTTAACGAGAAAATCGAAATTTAAAAAAAGTCCTATGGAAGATAAAGGTACGCAACGATGCATTTCCGAATTAACACATACCTATTCTATGCCTAAGTTATGTACATCTACTCTACATATGCATCACAAAAAAAAAAAATGCTTAAGAGGGTAACAAAAATTCAAAATGACCAACTAGTTTACAAAAATTAGATACACCGGAAGTATAGCTCTAATGGATGAGCCACCAAATATGAATCTATATATGTATTTTAAAAAAAAATCTACATTGTTCCATTCATAAAATTTATCAACGCTTCAACTCTTGAAATAAAGGGTGATGTGTGGTTTTGAATATGGCAATACTTTTTTCGGAGTTGGTCTTTTTGATAGCTGTCACTTGATTACCATTTCTTAATTAATAGACTTACTCCTGAACAACGTTTGCAACTCGTGCAAATTTATTACTAAAATAATGGTCGACATAATCCCAAAATCGCATAAATTCGAGCAATCATGGATCGGTTTCTTTTGCTCTATTGGATAATCCGCATCCTTAGGCCAGGCGCGCACATGCAACTAAACAGTTTGGTTGCGATTTTGAGCACTATGGGATTATATGAGAGTCCGCGCACATAAACCGGCGGACTCTCATATAATCCTGAGTCAGCCCCGGCAGCCACTTGCCCGAAATCATTTTTAAAACATAATGACAAACCCTTATCTTTATAATAAAGCTAAGTCGAAGACAAACCAAATGCAATGCGATCGGATGGTTGAATTCATCAACTCAATAACAGCCATTGCGTGGAACTTCATCAGCCGGCCTCCTGAGGAAACAATTGCTATCTGAGATACAACTATATGCGTTGGATACACATCAATTTTTCTTTTACGATTAAGTTACCATGAACAAAATAAATCTCCGATCGTAGATTTCTCCGAACGGGCTGATTATGTTCGAAATCATAAATGTAAAAAAATATGCTTACAATTTTCTTTAATTTTTTTTTTTATCTAAAATTTGCTACATTGCATCACTATTGGATGTTTCCATTGGACACGTTCAATGGGTACGTTCAGCAGACACAAGGGACTACATATGTAGTCAAGTGCATTCATTGAACGCAAATTTTACAAAGGAAACTAGTTATTTTTTTGAGATGTCATTAATGCCATTAGTGCAGATAGTATTTATAATAATATTTTTTTTTGAAAAACACCTTACACAAGTCAATTACGAAATGTAATTTATATTTTTTCAATACTTCTTACTTATAATGCATTTTTTAATTAAATCTTTTCTATTATTTTGATAAAGAACTCCTCCACCCAAAACAATAAAACAAACGTTGAAAAAAGAAGTCACTCAACAATGAAGTTCAGCTTGCTGTTTAATGACAAAATATAATCAGCTGATATTTTGACATAAATGCACTTGACTTGAAATGAAGGGAGATATTTCTTGACTAGCTTTCCAGTCACTTTCCAATAAAAGTTGCCTTAATTGGAAGGAAATTTTGCGACAGCTGGCCAATTAGAGACGAGAAATTTGCCTTGCCTTCAAGTCCCTTCGTCATCTGAACGTACCCAATCACAAAACTTGAAAAATCTGATGTTGTTGAATGCAAACAAATCTGAAATTTCAACCGAAAGTTTTTATGTCAAATTCTTATATTCAGTTAAACCATTAACATTAAAAAGAAATAAAATAGAACTTTAATTATATTCGTAAATTAAAAATTCAATGTGATTAGTGTTGGAGGATGATAGTTTGTACATAAATATATGTAAATAATCCAGCAACAGGTTTTCTAAACTTTATTTAAAGTCTTTGCTGTACGCAGTTAACTATGTATTTCTTTTGTTTTAAAATCCATTTATTGGGGCGTATGGCTTATAAAATACAGCAAAACTATGTAAAGTTCAATGAGAAAATTATTCCACATAATGCGATGGAGAATTATGGGAACATTTTTCTAAGAATAGTCAATCTTTTGATATTAAACTCACTTAACTATAAACAATAAGTTCTTTTATGTAATTGATTTATTTGTTCGTAATGAAAATTAATCAGCACAAATCAACCACCAACCAGAGCGAAAATCATAAGGTTCAACTTCTATGTACCTATAGTACTTCCACATTTTCCGCACCACTGAATTTAATTTTCAGATGAGAATTTTTGTCTGAAAATTCAGATGTAACGTAACCATACACGTAACTAAAAGTCATCTTACTTTTTATGACAGCTGGCTAATCAAAAGCTCCGAGAATTCAGAATTCTGAAAATTCGCGCCCATTGTTACGGGTGTGACACTGATACTCATGATCTTATTAATGGGCACGTTCAATCACAAAATCTAAAAATTCAGATCTGAATTTATGTTGTTGAACGTACAAAAAATCTGAATTTTCAGTTGAAAGTTGTTGTGTCAAATGCTAGCTTTTACCTAAAGTATTTAGAATAAAACGAAATAAAATAGAACTTTCATTTTATTCTTCAAGTAAAAAATTAAGCGTCTGTAGTTCTGGTTATGATATATTTAACTTAATCAGCAACAAAATACAGTAAGACTTTGCAAAGTTCAATGAAAAAATAATTCCACAATATTGCGATGGAGAATTCTGGGAACATTTTTCTAAGAATAGTCAATCTTATGATTTAAAAACTCACTTAACAATAAGCAATTAGTTCTTCTTTGTAATAAAGTATTAATTTGTTCGTGATGAAAATTAATCACAACAAATCAACCACTAAACAGAGCGAAAATCATAAGGTTCAACTTCTATGTACCTATAGTACTTCCACATTTTCTGCACCACTGAATTTAATTTTCAGATGAGAATTTTTGTCTGAAAATTCAGATGAAACGTAACCATACACGTAACTAAAAGTCATCTAACTTTTTATGACAGCTGGCTAATCAGAAGCTCCGAGGATTCAGAATTCTGAAAATTCAGATGTAAACCATAATGCGTTGAACGCACCCATTGTTATGGGTGTGACACTGATACTCATGATTTTATTAATATTAATACCAAAGAATACACAATATTTTAAATTAATTAAATGAAACTTAAGGTAGGTAGGTAGAGATGGCGGCCCAG
The DNA here is from genome assembly GCA_932273885.2 of Leucozona laternaria. Classification (NCBI taxonomy): domain Eukaryota; kingdom Metazoa; phylum Arthropoda; class Insecta; order Diptera; family Syrphidae; genus Leucozona; species Leucozona laternaria. The sequence goes on from OW026368.1 coordinate 11,539,960, forward strand.
AGCAAACTCGCCCCGTGACCCAATTAGCGCTAGAGTGCGCCGTTTTGATACTATAACTCGTATTGACCTGTTGGGTGAAAGTGGTTTTACTTTTTATTTTTTATTGGAGGGGTTTGCACATATACCCTCTTACGGGTCCTTAAAACGCCCTGAATCAGCTTAAGCGCTGCCTAAAGGAGTCCAAAGGGTGAGTTGAAGGAATTAAAATCGAAACTTCACCTAGATCCATTTTGTCGCGTTGAGAAAAGCAATCAAATCTTTGATCTTTATCTCAGAAATTTCGTGTAGATCTTCAAGAAAAGCCTTTCTAAAAGATTTCGCTCGCGATCTGGCCAGCGCAGGGCATTTACAAAGGAAGTGGGCCACTGTTTCCTTCACCTGATGGTCCCCACAACTACGACAAAAAGTATTGTACGGAATGTCCAGCTTCGCTGCATGTTTCTTTACAGGCCAGTGGCCAGAACATGTCACAACAACCCTGGCTCTCGCCTGGGCCTAAATATCAGATCAGTTAATCGAGATTTATTATAGATGTTAAACTTTCCCACCTACGATTGGATTCAATAAGAAAAATTGAGAATAAATTGCCTTTCATAGCTCCAAGCGGAATATTAACTGTTTCCGCAAGTGAGCTATGAAGGGCTGATCCTTGCCTGGCCAGTTCGTCAGCCCGCTCGTTTCCCTCAATGCCACAATGACCTGGAACCCAGATAAGGGTGACCCTGAGGTTGACATTAAGGCTAAGTAGTTCATCTCGATATTGCTGGACCAATTTAGATGATGTTATAGCCGAATCAATTGCTTTCACAGCTGCCTGACTGTCTGTCAAGTAAGCAGTGTTCCGGTTGTGGTTAGGATCTTGTTTGAGTATCTTGCATGCTTCCCTGATTGCTAATAACTCAGCTTGAAATACGAAGTCAGGTAGCCGAAAGGACCTAGAGATGTTCAAGGATTCGCAAAAAAATTCCTGAACCAACACCACACTCCATCTTGGAACCATCAGTAAAAATAGTAGTGTCGAAACTTAAAGTTTACACAGTTCTTTATTAATAATTTAATTATAATGTGGAATAAAATAGTGCCATGAAGACAATGCGGGTGGTGTGTAAGAGCTGTATCTCAATTCTAAAATTTCAATTTTTGTGTCATAAAACCCATTTTTGTGAGGAAAACCAATTAAAAATAAATTTTGAGATGAAACTTTTTATTTGGGTAGGGGAGAGCGGGGCTAAAATTAACACGTTTTGCTTAAAGCGATGCTTTTTCTTATATGTTAATGATTAATCGGCCAAACTTTTTTTTAAATTGTAAATTCATGTTTCAGCTACATAATCCACCACAAAAGTTTAGCAAATTCTACTTCCAAAATGTCAATACATATATAGCATTAAAAAAAAAAACGTGTTGTTTTAACCTACCCGGTAACCTACGGGGTAAGTTGTAACAAGTATTGCAAAACATAAGAAATTTAGTTTTTAAGAATTTAACCATCGTTTTATAAACAGATAAAGAAAAAACATGACTCTTAGTTTTGAAAAAAAAAAAAAATTAACGGGTTTAGTTTTTACATGTCACAATTTTTCCCCAAAAATATTACAACTCACCCCAACCTTGAAATTTGCGACAAAAAACACAATTTAAAAGAGAAGGTTATTCACACATATATAACATAAACACATATATTTAACCAGAACACAAATGTATGTTTAAACAAAAAAACAACCAGCACTGTATCTCTTCTGAGTAAAGAGAAAGACCAAAAATAAAAAGTTACAAACATGACAATTTTTGGTACTACCCGCACAACTTCTTTCATTGATGTCCAATTAACACCTGAAGTAGATATCCCGGTAGCTATGGAAAAGATGCAATTTTTTCTCTTTCACGGGATTCCTAATTTTAAAGAGAACAATGTTTTTTAAGCTGTTACTTCCAACCCCGGTCTCCCTACTATCCTATTTTTAATTTATTTTAAAATAATCTCCTAAAAGCTGATCTTAAGTTAAGTTAAGAAATGAGAACAAAAAAACTGTGCAAAATTGTAATTTGAAATTGTTACGGTTGTGAAAGTTTATGTTGTAAGAAAATATAATAAACGTCAATGGGAAATATTTTTATCGTTATCATTTCTCAAACGAAAGTAGAAAATATCTAAAAAGTGAAGACATTCCCACTTAAAAGTGAAAACAAATGGAAAGTTTCCTTTTTTTTCTTTTTAAGTGGGGAAAAATAGCTACTGAAAGAGGATAAAATTTTTTGCGGAAAATATTGAGGTTATTTCTGTGGACTTATTTCTCTGCGCCCTTAATTCATTATCTAAAAACAACAAAACACACAAAATATGTAGTTGAAAAAGAATATAATTAAGATTTTATATGCAAACCCTGTTGCGGGTTGTTACATATATGTATGTAAGCCCCTTAATACATTTTATATTGTATGTACTATGTAAATAAAATCGTATGATCATTTTTATATACCATGATTTCATAGAGCTAACGTACGGTATATTATATACCTAGGTATAATTAAAAGTTAAACCAGTTTTCTCTAGGAGTCGCACGTTGTCAGCCCTAGTGGCCTTAACCATTTCTAAAATATAATAATAGTTTAAGTAATACATGAATTGATCTAAGAAATAAAAAGTCTGTCTTTTAATCACGATCACAACAATTCTGCCGACGAGGAAAAAGAATAAAGCAAATCGTGCAAATAAATAAAAAAAAAAAACAATTCAAAGTTATAAAAAAAAAAAAGAAAAGGCAAATGTCACATCGATTGATCGGTCACATCGAGCCATTTGTGCCGGGTGCCAATTTCTAAGCGTACGAAGACAGAATCCAACAATTTTTTGTGATCAATGATCTTCAAGAAGAAGCTAAAACTCCACTTTTCATCACCATTATTGGAGCTGAAATTTATGAAGTTTTGATGTCTCTCACGATGCCTGATCTTCCAAGTACAAAGAATTTTTCAACCTTGATGTCCTTGCTGCGGAACATTTTTCACCAAAAAAAATAAACGAGCTGAAAGGTATGCATTTTACAAAGCTAAACAGGAGGAAGGTGAGCCAATAAACGATTACATTGTGAGATTAAAATCTTTGGCCCAAACATGTGATTTTGGAGGTTTTCTGAAAACCAACACCACAGACAAAATGGTGGCTGATCAGATGCTTAAAATTTTGGATGAAAATCTCACTGATCGTTTCATTATTGGTCTTCGCGATAGTAAAATTCAACAAGTACTCCTAAATGACGATTCTCTTACATTCGACAAATACTGCGAAAAAGCATTAAATATGGAATTGTCACAAAAAACATCAAAATCATTGCAAGCTGTGCCACAGCAAGCAATTTATCGTCAACAAAGAAGAAGTGACAGAATCTTTAAACATCAAATTTAAGCTCAGTTTGATTTTCAAATTCAATGAAATTTCGCCTGATGGTTAATCACAGAAGTCTTGTTCTTACTACTCTAAATTATCAGTTTGATAACTATTTTATTTTTGTAAAATTATAATACTATATATGTTTTTTTGTTTTTTTTTTGTTACAGGAGGCCGAGCAATTAAAAAAGGTAATGGGCCGTTAACGCAGTTTAAAAAAAGAACAAAAGAAAACACCTGTTTTTAGAAATTTGAATATATTACCGAGACATTTCGTCTTCCGCATCCCGCCAGTGTGGGTGATCTCATAAGACTCTCCCAAACCAGCACGAATCAATCGCGCGAATATGGGACGACCGAAGAATCAGCTAATTTTTGTAATCGAATATGTACTACTTTATGGCTTTTAACTTACTTCACGTTCCATTTTTCATACCACCATCGCATAGCATCTACAAAATAAAAAATCTAGTCCTCACTCAACTACTACGATTGAACTAAGCTTTTATTTACTACTCAAAACCCAAATGATTACAAAACGTGCTTTGAGTTTAGATAGTGGAAACAAAAATTAATGACCTTCAATTTGACACATAATTAAATTGGAAATATATGTTTTCTCACATGTTCTAACAAAATATAACTTTGAGAGATATAAACTGCCAAGTGGTTCAGAATTCTAAATAAGTTTAAATGTATTTTAAATTAATGATAATATATCCTCTTTGGAGTTTTTTTTTATTAATGTATCGCAATTTTTTTCAACTTAAAGTCATATTAAGTGTATGTTAGTTAAGGCCCGATTTGTATGGAAACACTTTTATCCTATTTTTGTCCACAGATACGACTTTTATTTATGCTTTGTTCTCGAATCACGGGTGTATGTTTTTTTTTCAAAGCTCAGATTAGCCTCTTTGTTGATTTAAACTATTTTCGATTACTAAAATTATCTCGTTTAACTTACACAAAACACTTTAATAATTTATCCATTTACATTAATTAAAGCAATGTTTATTTTTAATTCTAATTCCACGCGACTACATTCTAATTTGAATATTCATTCTCTATATGAACTACTACTTAATTTGAAACTTCATCAAAGATCCATTATGTAAGAAACTCTAGAGTAGGTATACATATGAGGATGGTCTTTCTTGTAACAAAACCTGTTGAATTCTAAGGCAAACCTCCCTAGGTCACACATCTGGCTTTTTCACGTCAGATTCTATTAACCATTCTTAAAATAAATTATAGTATGCAAATTAATTCTAAGCTATAGAAGACAAAGAACAAGCAAATGAAACGGAAATTAATTGAAAAAAAAATATAAAAAAAAAACTTACTTGATTTCCTCGGACGAAAATCACCATTGCCGATCCAACAGCTGTGAGACCCCAAGTTAGAAGCGTTCCAAGCAGCGCTTGCGTTACTGGTCCATATCCAGGAATCATTCTTTGGCTTTTTTCTCTTTTTTTTCAATTGATTAAGAAATAAATATAAGTTTAAATGTTGGATACCTCTTATTTTGTGAGGTAACCTTTCAACACAACAAATTCCAAACAAATCACTTTAAAGCAAAAACAATCCGTTGCATCATCAACTTTGTCATAAGGTTTTATGAAGTATTTGTATCTAATGTAGGTATAGTGTGCCGCCTTTAATGTCTGTAAGATAGAAGAAAAAGACCACTAGTATTATTAATTGATATAAAAATAATGACGTAGGTGCTTGCGGTTTGATTAAAACAATAAAAATTATTTAATTGAGTTTTAATTAAAACTAATTGATGAATTTTTATTACTTTTTGATTAAAAAATAATGAAATTCTTAGTTTTAAGGTTTAAAACATTGAGCGTTTGTTTTAAGTCCACGAACTTTGTTTTCAGACACACTTGGCCAAGTGATTGATCATTAATACTAGTATATAAGGAAGGAGAGCGTTTCTTGTGCAGACGACAATTGCTAACCGATGACTGGGAAATCTAATTGCTTCGGCGCTAACTTAAATTGAGATTCACAGCGCCACGACGAAGTGGGTTTCATCACACCACCATCCATCGAATACCACCAGACTTCTGATTGTTTGATGAATTATAAATCACTGGTCTGGCGCAGTAGAACTTATTCGTACATACTATATGGAAACTCATTTGACAGGCGTTACGACGATACGTGCTCAGTTAGGAGTAAACTGATAAGAATATAATTTGTATTTGTTTTGTTTTTATTTCATTTGAAGGTGCTGTTGATGAGTTAAAGAACACATGTATATTCATCCTTCACTTAGTTTATATATTTTTTCTCCTTTTTTTTGAGATATCAAGATTTTTAAATTAGTTTTAAGTAAATTGTACAGAAACAATTGATTTTGTTTCGAGTCAGTGATGGCCAAAATGAATATAATTCGAGTCATTTATAGATCATAATGTTTAAGCACTATCATTATTCATTAATATTAAATTTGTGCTGTTTTGTGGGTTAGTGTCCGCACAGCGATTTTCTCAGAATGTGGAAGGACTTAAGATTTGTAATAGAAATCCACAGTTGAGGAGGTTCTCGACCCTCGTCGAAGTCAGTTGTTACTTTGCTAATATTTTACTTGGTGTGTGTCAAGGCTCAAGGAGAGAGATAGTTAAAAAACAAGTTAAACTTTAAATAAATATGTCTCAATTTTTGATTGTAAATGCAGTTAGGAGTTTTAACGCGTTAAGGTACGCCCACTGTTATCAACTGTTATAAATTGGCATGTCTCTGTTAAATAATAATAAAATTTAAATTTAACTCGTACTAATTTTGATACACACAAATTTTTATCAAAATCATAGGTTTTTTTAAATTTTGGTACACAATATTATTTAGAATGTGTCAATTATTCTTCATACAAAATCAATTGAACCGTTTTTGGGGAAAGCGATTATCAAAAAAAAACTGGTTCTTTGGGAGGTGCGATTAATAACCATTTTGCGGAACCATTTTTGATTGAAAGGCAGTTTATAACTAATAAAATTTATTGCATTTTTTTTTAATCTGTGGAGGCCATTCTGAGAAAAAAAAATAAGATTTAGCCCAAAATTTTGTTTAAAGACAGGTAGGGGAATGTCGGAAAAACGCTAGGTACCAATTTTAAAGAAAATCGAACCATCCGTTTAGGCTGTAGCTAAAAAGACAGACAGAAATATATGGACGTTTTAGCGAGACCCACTTTTTTCATTTTTGGTCTTTAGTTTAAAAATAGCAATTAATTTTACCAACCACACTTGCTTACATGCATAAGTATGTACATTCCCACCTTTAACTATACCTAGCAAATTTTTAATTACTCAAGTGTACATTTTAATACCACTATTGGCATAAGCATTAATGATTTAAGCATGAACATTTTTAATCGCAGGTGCTATCATTATGTTTGAATATAAAAACCTACAATAAACATACGTGAGTTATTATTAATTCCCAAGACAGTAGGCTAGTGTTGCCAAAGAAAAATGTTATAACTAACTTTACAGTGATTTTAATACAAAAAAAAAACAACTTTTTGTTCCTGAATTTGATGCTTTTAAATAGAATTATCACAGTTGTTCGATTGCATCTGTTTAGAAATGTGCCATTTTGACGACTGCAGTAAAGCCCTTAAAACTCAAAGCTGAAACCTATATGCACGAAAAATACAAGCGTCAGCCACTGCATGCAGAACAGCAACTTGACAATTTCTATATTTGTTGATATGATTTAAAATACGTAGGAGTGTAAAATAAAAGAGTTACGCAAGTTTAGGGTGTTAGTTTTATAATTTAAGGAAAATGGCAATGGCAACACGAAACGGCAACTCTGCTCTTCTTGAGCTTAACTTTTTAAACTCCGCAGGTTAAAATTCACAAGGCAAAACATCACGGTTTGAACATGATATTTTTGTTTTCTTTTGTTTACTCAAGTGGTTTGAATTTCCTGACATCTAACTAATCCCCCGCTACACGGTTAAATATATATCTGGAGGTGAGATAAATCAAATTTGCAAACTAAACTAAGAATGGATAAATTATAATATTTAATTGTCACTTTGATAAGCTTTGGTGTTAAAAATGGCTATAAAAGTCAAAGGAACACAGTCACTCATTAACAGTTGCTGATCAAAGCTCTGTTGGACTGGTTTCTGATTATTTATTTTTTTTGTTTCTGTCTGCCTACACATTCCAGGCTCGTTAAGAAGAGAATTTGTTTTCATTTTTTTTTTGTATTTTCATTCATAAAAAAAATTGAAGTGAACAAGTTTTTTAATCGCATGGGTAAACGCAGAGGCATTATGAGTATTAAATCATAAAAAAAAAAAATAACTAGTTGCACTTGCCTGGAAACAATAATGTAGGTATATGAGTTAGTAGAGCTATTAGCCATGGCAATGACTACTTCACGGTATGTAGCGGCGTTTTTTATATCTTTTGATAAGAGACAGTGATGTTTAAATAATTTATAACTTAGTTCTCATTTTAAAGGGAAAATAAGAAAAATAACTCAGTGTTTTGTTATTAAAATAAAAACGAGACATGAATAGTAGATACAAAAAAAAAACACCGATAAGATAATTTTGTATAAATAGAAAAATAACACTAATATGTTCATAGGTACATATTATATGTACATATATGCATGTTTTATTATGATTTCGACGCCTAATTGCTTTGCAAACCGTATGTTTTCAAAAAAAAAAAACACACGTTTCTCGAGCTGCAGTTCGGCATGCTTTGATGCATACATCTATCCACATATTTCAATACATACATACGTAACTCGTAGATAGCAGTAAATATTAAATGAAAAAACTACCTCCTATCTGAACTTTCATATTTTTTTAAATAGTATGTAGGTATTACCTTACAATATTTTGGTATATATTTTCATATACCCGTATGTATTTCACTTCCTACATACCAAATGATCAACTAGTGTGATCATCTCTCCTTTCATGTACCTATTTTACTCCCACATCCTATTTGGTGCCCATCTTCGATATGTTTGCCAGCATTTTTGCCTCATTTATTAAGAAAAAATAAACAATGTTTCTTGTTATATTTCTTCAGAACTTTAACGATTTCCATTTTAAGCACTGAGTTCTATGAGTTGGTCACATCGAATATTATCAAAGTTAAAAAACTTTAATTTCCCGCTGATACAGCCTTTTATTTTTTTTTCGAACATTACTAAAAATTTTAATCAAGCAATATCTGAAATATTCATAATATTTGTACTAAAAATTCAAAGGAAACCGGATATTTGATCGGGTTTAATAACTAATAATTATAGCAACTTTTCAGACTTACAATCCAAGAATATCCGAAACTATATATCAATTGGAAAGAAGTTATAAAATTTTGGTTGTTAGATATGAAAAGTATTTAGGTATTCAATAATAATTATCGAAGCATCAAAGATCATTGACATTTTCTTATCTTACATTACCTTTAATTTTAAACTCAACTCATTAACAATAAATCAATTTTTATTATGTGAATGTTTGATGACATATTTCAGGCGGGCAGAGCAAATAATTATAATTTTTAATTCAATATCTCTCTGTTGTTTAATTTGTAGGGCTTCGCGCCTTTGATTCTGCTGATTCGAAGTTTAATTTTGATTGCATAGGCAACAACCGGGTCAAAGCACTCTGACGACATCGTAGGCAGCCGGTCATGTTGACTTGAACTTACATTCACCATATAGAATGATGAAAGGCTGATTATATTTTTGAGAAGAAATTAACAGGAAGTAATGTTTTCTTATCCACAAATTACATATTAGAATAATAATACACGTAGGTACATAATGTAAGTGGAAATTCATTGATAAGGGGCGTAGATAAAATTTTATAAAACTTATAATTAAAAATTCAATTAAATTAACAAATAAACCTTTATTCCGATAAAGTAAGAATATACTAATGTATTCTATATTTACTTTACCTTATGTAGAGAAGGTAAGGTATTTATTTGTTTTATTAAGAACGAATGCCAAGGACGATTCGTGCTCCCCCACAGACGAAAATTACAGCACAAAAATCTTTAATAATTTACAAACTGGTCACGTACAAAAATGTTTGCATTATTTAGACCGGCACTTTATAAAAATAGATACAAGACGAGACACTTGGCATTTGTTTAGATATTTAGTTTATTTTATAATTTAAATTAAATTAAGTATTAAAATTCAAGCCAACGTAACACAAAACGAAAAAACACGACACAAACACTCGAGTTTTTTTATTCGAATGACATTTCAATGGAAGAAATGTCTAAAGTGACAACAATTAGAATAGCAGGGATGGCACTGAGGATAGTTCGACGATTGCATTCTCCTACACGACTTCAGCGCTTTGTGATCAACAAATGTGCTGTTCACAAAAATTATGTGCCACTTTTTTTAAATTTTGGATGTGTATCGAGCCTTACCTGGAACTAAATATATTTGTCATTTCAGTTTTCTTTATTTTTACAGTTCTGGAGGAAAAATTATAACGTCAAAACTGGCCTCAGGCAAAAAGAAATTCATTACTCTTTTTATTGCCAATACGATGGATTTTTATACTTTTTAGTAAAAATATAAGTGTAACATCAGTTCAATCTAATATTTAAATCGTGATTGAAAAACAAAAACTGCAGGAGAAATGATTTATTTTCATAAAGGCTCTCCCAAACCAATGCGAATACTTCCGAACGACGACGAAACGTTCGCCTGTCTTAATTTATTTACATGAAGATAAATGGGAGCACCCACACTGGCGCGATGCGAATCTTCTTACATTATTCAGTAGTCGCATATTCAAGCGAATATTTCGCGTTGGTTTGGGAGAGCCTTTATACTTATGGAAATATAAAGAATCGGATTTTAATTATTTAATGTTTTCACAAAAAAAAAAACAATATTTTTAGCTTTTAATTGTTATGGTGTGAATTTTTTCTTAATCCATAAGAAGTTGGACGAATAAAGAGGTGGACCTAAGCTGTTTAGCTACGTGATAAATCTAATAACAACTGTAACAAATCTAATAATCACTATGATATTTAGCTTAGCTCGGGCTTATATGAAAAAGTAAAAACATTTTTGAGATGTCAATAATCAAACAATTTTTTTTTGTTTTTATTTTAACGTGGCTTTAACTATTGATGTGTAAACATCTATGCTGGCGGTAGAGTGAAAAAAAAAACGTGAACGTTCGTGTGCAACTTTACGTCGTGTAACGTTACGGTGTGCAACGTTACGATCTGCATAATAGGATGGGTGCGTTCAGTGAAAAAAATCTTAAGATCCCCTTCAAGCAAAAACAAGTCCGTTTTTGATCCGCGCACGTTGATGTTTACACATATTAACCGTGAGTCCCGGCACTCACACAATATTTTTTTTTTGATTGGCAATATTGCCATATACCTGTTGTTGAAGTAGTGGTGATGGCCTTTTTTGCCGAAAGTATTTTTTCACTGATGGCTTATTCGCGTAGGTACTGCCAAATTCGAATTTCTACTACAGAATTTACTCCATCACGTCAGGTTTTCAAGAAATTATAGGAAATAAAATAATTATAAAAAATGCAAAAAAGACTTTTTTTTTTGTGTAAACATCTATGCTGGCGGTAGAGTGAAAAAAAGTGAACGTTTGTGTGCAACGTTACATCGTGCAACGTTTACGGTGTGCAACGTTACGATCTGCATACTAGGATGGGTGCGTTCAGTGAAAAAAATCTTAAGATCCCCTTCAAGCAAAAACAAATCCGTTTTGGATCCGCGCACGTTGATGTTTACACATATTAACCGTGACTCCCGGCACTCACACAATTTTTTTTTTACTACACATTTAACAATACACTACATAACGAAACAATTTGTCTTCCTAAATATCGTTACATCATCTCTGAAAGTACCTATCTTCCCCTTAAAAAAAACATTAAGTTGTAAGTCCTCGACTCACCTACTTTGTTCTCAAATTGTGCAAAACTCGCAGATTACAAAAAACTTATTTCTCCGAGTAGAATACAAATTATTCGAATTGGAAAATTAATTTTTAGAGAGAACTTATTTAAGCCCGAACCACACTACTCTCGTGTGGTGTGTTGTGGAGTAGTGTGTCGCTATCATTCCAATGTATTTCATAGATTTCGGCACAACACATCACACGATACAAATATGACTCTACGCATATGAAATACATTAGAGCGATAGCGACACACTACTCCCCAACACACCACAAGAGATTAGTGTGGTTCGGGCTTTAGCAAAATTAATATGCTGTGATTCTTATTTCATTTTCCTAAGAGCATTTTAAATTTTAGGAACTCCAAATGTCATAATTTATAAAGCGGAATATACATTGTTCAAATGCTTGTCATGCATAGAGAGTGTATTAGTAAAAGTGAAACACGTATACATTGTGTGTATGCTTGAAGCAAAATCAAAATGTTTTGATTTTTGTTCAATCAGATAGCCAGGATTGAAATAATGTATATTTGAGAATGATTGCTTGATCATGCATAGGCACATTTTCGCATAGAAATTTAAGTAAAAATAAATGATTGAAGACTCATGCATGAAGTGTGTATATGCAACGTCAAAAAAAAGTATTAATACACTCTCACATGCATGACAAGCATTTGAACAATGTATATCCCGCTTAAGGAAATGAGATGACATTTCAAAAATATCATTTTCCATTTGACGTCCAGAAGCGATCAAAAAGAAGAAAAAATGAATAATTTAATATTTTACAATTTAATAAACAATTTCAAAAAAAAAATATATAATTTGTTCCCTCCTTTTTGTGTGGCTGCTAAAAATTCCTATTTGAATTTACGAAGAAAATTTTTGAAAATATTATTTTATAATTTGCTGCATAATTAGCTTTGTGAACTGTTATTCCAAATTTGATTTTGAGCTGTTTTTTTTTGTTAGTTTGATTGCCTTATGTCTCCAGAACAACACAATAGCCGTTTTTTTATTATCAGAGATGATCCATATAGATCATCAAAATACATGCATTACAACAACAACACGTGATCCTGATGCTCTCTATCGGGATCACGTTACATAAACCAAAAGTTTAGTTTTTGCTATTGCTTCTCAGCTTTGTGAATTGTTAGGAATTGTGAATTGTATAGTGTAAAGAAAAAAGAAAACCAATAAATGAAAAATACATAAACGTAAGGAAAAAAGAGACAGGCATACAACACAGTTGTCACTAAGATCCGTATTGTTTTATTTTCACGAGATGATCTATATGGATAATCGGCGATAGTAAAATACGGCTTTTATTCAAAACAGATATCTTTAAGGTATTTTTACTGTGACATTTACTGTTTTTGGAAGTAAACAAAAGAGAGGTTTTACTTGAAACGCCGTCTGATTTTCGAAACAAAGTTGTGAAAATTTCAAAAATATGCAGAATATTATGACCTGAGAACAAGTGTTACATTTAAGATTTATAAAGACGGCATAAAAACAATTTAAAAAAATGCGTGAGACCCGAGACTTACGGTAAAGATGTGTAAAAATCAACGTTTGTCCGAATGCTGGATTTTTGATATTTGACGTATACCCAAAAAGTTAATAGTGTACATAATGCAACCGTATGGTAACCTGACACAACGTAACGAACTACATGTAACGTATTACCCGGAACGGATTATACGTAATGTAATACACGTTTTCAGCATAAATGTTTACATATAAAAAATAAAAATACATTTTCTCATTATAAATTCTTCATCAACACTCTATGTAAACCATATTTTTTTATCTCTCATTCAATGTTTAAAGATTTTTTCAAATATATAAAGTATTTCTAACAGTGTAATAACGACTCTACATACTAAACATACAATTCAAAAATATTTGTCTCTTAAGCCCGTCATAAGTTAACTATAATATACCTCTATGTATATCTACCTATACCTTTTTAGCACACACCTATAGGGAACTGATAGAGGGTCTCATATACTCTCTTTCATTATAAAAAGCGAAATCGATCTTAGCCAACAGCCGCTATAAGCGCAACGCACAACCCATTGTGTAGCCGTATAGTGACTGCGTCACTCGCTGCACCTGCATTTCTCTCACTCTTTTATATTGAGTTTTACTTTAACCGTGCACTGCAATTCATTGGGATACCCCCTGGAATAAACCTTCATCAGCCGGGAAACCTGTCTGTGCATCCAAGTGGAAAAACAGGCTTTTCTCCCATCCCCAGTACCCAATTTCAAATTAAATTTTTTTTCATCCTCTTTCTCTTATTTCGTTCGTTTTCAAACAATTCAATTTCTATATAACAACGCGATACAATACAAGATACAACCTATAGGAAAAGTGCAAACTAATAAAACTTGAATATAGACTCATATGGTTGCCACAGACGAACTAAAAATTTAGTGACAAAGATACTAAAGGTAAGTTCATCTGGGTAAGACATTCGTAAAGATAAAATTAATCTGCATTTTTTTCATAAAGCTCTTGCCTATAATTATGGAGCTTTTAGAATTAATCTAGCATAAGTCCACAGGCTTTTTGAAATTTAACAGTCAACATTATAGGTTTTAAAAGCACAACAATTTGAAACAGGCTGATGAATTTGGCATTTAACTATCGAAAGCTTATTCGTCTGTCTGTCTGTATAGATAAATTATTGTTTTACTCCCTACAACTTTGGCCTTTATATCTAAAATTGTATATCTTAAACCAATATAGACTACAAGACATAGCCCTTTTCTAGTATGAAAAGATATAAAAGTCATGTGAAAAATTGACAAACTAAATAAATGTTATTTTTGATGTGTTGACTTAAATGTATAACTCACTTTAAGGCCCAGTTTTTCAGTGGTGAGTTCAACGAGAGTTAACTAACTCTACAAGTAAATTAACGCACAGTTGACTGAGGAAGCTGTTTTTTGGTGGAGAATGCATTTGGAGCGTCTAATTCGCTAACTCGGTATATAAACCATCGAAAGCATCTCTGTTCAGTTAATCCTGAGTTAACTCAACAAATTTGATGAGTTAACTCGAGTTTAACTTTAATCTCGCACTGAAAAACTGGACGTAAGTGTTACAAGTTATATGTAGCACATAACGTGTAATACGTTCCGTGTAATACGTTACCATACGATTGATAACTATGTATATAGATTGCCGACACTCACACACATTTGACTTTGGATGTGTAAATATCTATATGCTGGCGGTAGATTGAAAAAAAACGTGAACGTTCGTGTGCAACGTTACGTCGTGCAACGTTACGATCTGCATACTAGGATAAGTGCGTTCAGTGAAAAAAATCTTAAGATCCCCTTCAAGCTAAAACAAGTCCGTTTTGGATCCGCGCACGTTGATGTTTACACATATCAACCGTGAGTCCCGGCACTCACACAATTTTTTTTTAAGTAAACCAAGCTTGAAAGAAAACAGCACTAAAACCTCAGTGGCAACCGTACTTAAACAAAAACGGTGCTCATTTGTTTTATTAGATACAAAGATACACATTACTATACTCTACTCTTGGAAAAGTAATTTTTTTTTTCAGTTAACTTTGAGCTGTTCATTTGATCGGTTGTGTGGTCGCTCGGTTTGGCGGTTTCTGGTTTGATGGTTACCTGATAGAGTTAATTGATACCCGTGTGTATTTTCTTTTTCAATTTAAAAACTTACCTGAAAACACATCCAGTGCAGTGCATATGTAGATACATACTTCTTACCGTAATCGTCCGCTATTTCGAAATCAAACGTATACCATTCATGGAGAGAAATGCGTTGGTGAATCTCAAACATACAGTAAACTGCATATGAATTTAAATAATTTAATTACTGCACCACTGTCATCCGGTGGTCGACATCATTTTGCGACGTTAATCTATTGTTTAAGATAGTGAAAGAAACATAAATTGCGTAAATTCGATCGGCAGATTCGTGGCACGCGTCAGAAAAATTCATTAAAAAGAAAACGAAAATAGAAATTAAAAAAAAAGATACAAATCGAAGAAAATACAAAAACAAAGTTAAGGAGAAGCTTGAAATTCAATCCAAAAAGAAGACGTTAAAGTTGTAACCATATCACAACACATCGGCGCACATCACATCACACAGGTGGGTCACAATTTTATGGATTAAAGGTACAATGTCCATGTCCATCATAAGACGTCGGTCAATACAAAGATATCTTTCTACTCCCGCCCCATCAGTCTAAGCTCTACTGTAAGGCCCCAGTTTACCTAGGTTTTGTTGGAATTGATAGTGGTGCGGTGCATAGACGACGAAAGGTAGGAAGGAAAGTTATTTGCTTACGATTGATGGGAGAATGCTTCGCTTACCAGCTAAGTTTTCAATCTTTACAGTGTATTCATCCTCACCACCTTCTTTCCAGTGACATCATTTTACTTTCGTTGTTTTTGTAGTGAAATATATTTTGTCGAATTTTGCATTAATACTTATTTGGCGGTACAGAGAAATTAATACAACAAAAAAGAGCAAATATTTCAAAATGAGAGGCTTTCAGAATTCCGAGTCTCTCATGGCTGGGTAAATAAAAATACCTAAACGATTTTTTTGTCATAACGTAATTACAATTTACAAAACTGCGTATAGTGAGACAATGAGAGAGATACAATAATAAATAAATGGTTTGTTTACGAATTAAAGGGAAGCAGGGTGATGATAATAATGCGCTGATGATGGTTCATCTCTACCACCCTGGCAGTTTTATGTAAGTAAGGCTTAGTGAGAACTAGATAGATAGCTAGATAAAGACCACAGATTAAAAGACTAGACATGGACGAAATGAATGAATGGAATTTGGTTTGGTTTTTATGAGAAAGTCATTAAGTCCAGTCTCAATGGCAAAACCATTTTGTGAGATCAGAACTTAATGAGGTGCGGCGGTCAAAGTTATTATTAACTGACGGTTGTTTTTTTTTTGATATATTGTTGTTTTTTTTTCTTGTCTTGAGTTTTAATGTTGGACCTATTAAGCAATTAAAATGTAGTTATTTTAATTGAATTGCAGCAGCAATCGAATTTGCCACACCAGCCATGCAGTGACAAATAATAATTTGTCGTTGTGTTGATTATAATTTGTGGCTTTATTTTGAAAGGTATTTCTCTTTGCAGTTATCTTAACTTTTAACTGTCACTTAGCTTAGATAAACCTTGAAACAAAAATAGGACAGTGTACCTATATAACCTAAAGTTTAATGTCGGATTTACATGAATAACAGTTTGTCATGACATCTGCACAAAAATTATAAAATAAGTCAATTCGAATTCATTCATACATATATGCAATATGGTGTCACGATATACGGCCAATGGACATAAGACCATTTTTTTCAAAATATGGCCTTATGACGCTTGTCAAACGGGCATTTTTTAAGGAGCTGATGTGCGCGTTCATCAACAATTATTATTGACTTCAATTTTGAGAACAGAAATAATGTAATAGAATAATAATTGCTTTAACAAAAGTATCGCAACAACAAGTTATTTTTAAAATGGTAAATTTTGTTTCTAACTGAAAAATAACAATTATAAATTTGCAAGAACTAATTATTTATAATTACCTAACTTAATATTTAGGATAATTTCATAAAATTTACTCGATTTTATGTTCTAGTATACCTAATTGATGTTTATTAGAAATGAAAGATATGCGATCATTTTACGATGTTACAATTTTGCTGGCCCACATATACATATGACGCGTTCTTTAAGTTTGTGTATCTTCCCAAGCTTTGTCAACTAATTATTTTATAGTTCGCATTATTATTTTCTTAGTCGTTGCCTGATTTAATTTAAACAAAATTTTTGAATATCTGTTGGAGTTGGAGAAAAAA
Organism: Leucozona laternaria; assembly: GCA_932273885.2. Taxonomy (NCBI): domain Eukaryota; kingdom Metazoa; phylum Arthropoda; class Insecta; order Diptera; family Syrphidae; genus Leucozona; species Leucozona laternaria. The sequence goes on from OW026368.1 coordinate 11,557,197, forward strand.
AAATAAAACGTAAAAAGGGCAAATACCCCATACAAATTTGTATGAGAAAAGAAGGTATATGGCCTTAGAAGCAAAGGTTGGACACATTTTTATCGTAAATTCTGATAAAAAAATAATTTAGGAAATAACGTTAATGAAAACATGTTCAAAAAAATTTATTTATGCAAACAAAAATTTAATTAGTTCAGAACGATTTTTTTAAAAATGAATAAATATTTTTTTTTATATTAAATTTATTCTTTAAGATGAAAAAATCCTATATAAATTTTAAGCAGGTACGTACACAGATATGCACATATGAAGCCGTAAAAATTAAAAAAATTACAAATTTCATAATTTATTTACCCGTTTTCAAGATATTGATTTTTCAAAAAAAAAAAAACAAATAATAAGCTGATAATTGACATCTTGTATAAATATTTTGACAGAAATCAGTTAATAGTAGCTTAATGAGAAAGTCGAAAATAAAAAAAAAAAAATATGTATAAGGGGTGGAATCGGCTGAAATCGGCTGTTTTGATAGTCGTTTTATTTCATTATCAACTATTGTTTCTCTTGTGTAAAACGATAAAAATGCTTTTCTTCTTGGCAGCACTTACAATTCTCCACAGAAGAAATGTCAGCTGTTGGATTTGTTTGTAATATTTGTTTCCTGTTTGAAATGTAATGGCGAATTCCTTTCAACAAAGAAATCGAATTTTTTCTGAACAGAATCGATTTTTTTCTAAACAAAATCGATTCTTTTCTGTCAAAACAAATCTTGCATTTTTAGCAAGACTTCACACCGATTCGCACACATACTATAAATATTTCACATTTCTAAAACGTCAAATTGAACTCAAGGAATTTTGGGAAGACAAATTGTTTTTTTTTTGGTTGCAATGGATTCTATATAATTAACAAAACATTCAACAATATTTTGAGTGAATATAACTTTAGAAATAATTAATTGCAACTATCACGGAACACACATACAATCACACAAAAAAATCGATTCTTTTACGAATTCCTTTCAATTGAAAGAAAAAATTCGATTCTGTTTAGAAAAAATTCGAATCTTTTGCTGAAAGGAAATTCGGCATTTGTTGTAAGGAATTCGCCATAAGTTTGCGGAGAAGTAATGAACAAATTTAAAAATATGTTTTCTTAAAGGTTAGGTCCATCCAACCACAAAACAAACTATCTTACTCATCCCGAACTAGCGAGGTCGTACCTACAATGCCTTCTCAAACACTTTTTTGTAACTACAATAATGTAGTTTAATTTCTCCCTGCGGCTAAGAAAATTTCCGTTGCATTAAAAATTGCGCTTCGCTTAAATTTATTTATTTATTTTATTTTTACAACTTTCATAAAACTTTTGGTTTTTTTGTGGATTTGAAGCCGAGAGCCAACCTACATTGCTCGCGGAAACGACACAAAATGTATAAAAATGATACCTTAGCTGATTTCACCCCTGATGGTACCTACGCATTATAACAACAGTTTTCAGTAAAATGGTTTTTACCAAAATGCTGACTATATTCATATGTACCTACAATAGTAGATACAGCTTTTTTTTATCAAAATCGATGAAGCCGTTTCCGAGATTAATAACCTCTTTCTCTACATATTTATGACAGGTGACGTAATTTTTTAACTAAAAACCTTATGTTAAAAAAAATCCCTTCAGTGCTTTACGGTGTATAGGTCGGGGTACAGAAAGACAGCCAGACGACGGGAAGATTTGCGGGTCCTATTTTTTTTCTCGGAGTAAATTTTTTCACTCTTGCCCTTTATGTACATACATACATACACAAATCGCAAGTAAAAATTATAAAGGGTCCGCCAAATAACTTTTTTTTTGTGGCACGTAGCGCCGTCCTGTTCAAACCAAATGTTGCCAATAACCTCCTCTTCAATTTTTGTGAACAAAAATTCGTTCAAAATGGCCCGATAACGATCGCCATTGACTGTAATGGCCACTCCTTGCTCATTTACGAAAAATGGCCCAATTATGCCTCTGGACCAAAATCCGCACCAAACAGTTACTCGTTTTGGGTGTATCGGCTCTTCAATGTATGCGTGCGGGTTTTCTGTGCCCCAAATGCGACAATTTTGCTTGTTTACTACCCGCCAAGATCAAAATGAGCTTCATCTGAAAAGATGATTTTTTGGCAAAATCGGCATCTTCTCTAAGTCGATCGCAGGCCCACTTAGCGAAGGGTATACACAATCATATTCGTTCAGCGGAAGGATAAAACTAATTATCTGTCAAATCAGACATGAGCTAAGTGTTACCACATTCACGAAACAAGTTCTAGTTGAAAAAAAAAAAGTTAGATGGCGGACCCTTTATAATCTCCGTTGATAGGATTCTAGTTTTATCAAAATTAATCGTAGAAAACGCCTGCACCCCATTTTTGAAAGTCTTATAGAAAATGTTGGATTTGATTCTCTTGAACCATCCATGTTTACTCAAGGTAATTCCATTAGAATTAAAGTCAGATTTACGGCACAAGCTACAACTACTATTTATAAAAAAAAACTGCAACAGAAATCAAAGAAAACCTCAATGAAGCCGCAGTTAGAGAGTTATGATAAATTGTCGGTTATTTCTTTTAAAAAATTCCCCAACTGCTTGCATTAAAGAAAACATTATCTAAAACATAACTTTTAATAATATTCAACCATGCATCCCACCATTTCAACGCTTCGGAACATTCTATACAAATGTGCGCTCTTTTCGTCAATGTTGTTGCACAGCAAACAATTAGTTTTGTACTTTTTAAACGGTGCTTTGTTGTGTTTATTTTTCTTCATTTCTTGTTTGTTATAATAATAAATTATGTATACAATAATAATAAGCAACTTGTGCAGTAAGATCAATGTACTCCCAATGTTAGCTAACAAAAATGCATCCGGCTTTTTTAGTAGTTTTTTAATAGTATAGGTATATTTATTAATTCCAATTAGAGTGGAATTTAATGGTTTTAAATATATTTCTTGAAAGAGAGTTAAACTGCTGCTAAAAAAAACTCTGGAGATGAGCAATAACATAATGTGGGTGGAAGTCTTTGTAATGTATTTAGCTGACGTCATATTAAATAGGTACGTGAATTTTCGGTGTTAAAAAAGCAACACAAAATGACTTATAAGGCAAAGAAAGAATAAACACAAAAAAATAAGGAATGACATCAACTTGAAATTTTGCATATAAGGGTGTTTTTATGTTGGAGCTTCGATAAATGATTCGATCAAAGCTGAGAAACTTTCAGAAGCAAAGCAAATCAAAATTTATTTTTTCTCAATATTTGGCAGTGGTTTGAGGAATCTCGTTCATATTTCTGAGAATTCGGTGATATGTTTACTGTGTTCATGGTGATGAAAAAAAAAAAACTATGTCGCCGGTGGTAGAGTAAAATAAAAACATGGACTTTCCTTTGTGCGACGTCACGAGGTTATACTTAACGATGTAGCACTTTACGTTACCAATATCAGCATAGTAGGACACTGGGTACGTTCGGTGACAAAAATCAGAAGATCACCTTCAAGCAACCTGGTCCGTTTTGGATCCGTGTACATAGTCAACAACGTGTGGACTACAAGCAATGCTTGCTAGCGCAAGCTATAGTTCATGCAATCTGGTAAAGTAAAAAGTTTCGAATGAGATTATAAGCTTCACCATCCATCAGTAAAGCTGAAGGAAAGAAATAAACATCTACCTCTCTTGCTGGCCTTGTTTCAAACAGAAGGCGAACATGAAATTTGGCCCCAAACATAAAATGAAGAATAACCCAAAAATGTGTATGAAAAGCACTAAAAACAAAAAATAGAGTACCTACATTTGTGAATTGTGGTGATTTTTCGTTGTTTTGGGACCTTTTTTTCATTTTTCATTTTTAGATGAAATTTATTTAAAAAAAAAAACTTTTTTTCTTTTAATCTTAAAAAAAAACTGGTGCAATTTTTCATAATCAGCCTTATTGTGAGTTTCACCCGAAAAATATTTCACCTAAAAATTTTTTGTTCACCCGGAATCTTACAACCTATATTGTGCGTTTCGCCCGATCGAAATTTTGTTCGCCTACAAAAAAGAAGTGAAAAATTACATTTCGCCCGAAATGAATCTTAAAAATAAGGGGAATTTTTTTATCGTGAAATTTCGGGGGAAACTCACAAAAAGGCTGAATTAAAACAAAAAAATAGCGGGATTTTCGTGTTAGATATTTATGAAAAAAAAATTCCCAGATTTCATGAAGCCCAATCAGAAATTTTGTTGACTTCCTTTTAGGGCCCAATTTTTGGGTTATTATTATCATATATCCACATATATCCACTTAATGGCTCCAACGATTTTATTTCAATTTTGCAAATATGTAATGTTAGTTAGTTTCTATCAATAATCTTAAGTTATATTTCAAAACTTTCAGCTGAATTATATAGTTAAATTTTCCAAAATTTATGTTAACCAAATCAACAAGGAAACCCTTCTCTAGTTCTAATACAACTGACTTGCAAAATATGTAGGTATATCTACGAATGTACATACAATGGTAAAGAATTCCATTATTTTCTCTAAATAACTCTGAATACATCAATCTTACTCCTTTTGTCACCATTATTTCGGTTAATAATGTTGAACTTTATTTAAAAGTAAACAAAAAAAACTGTTAACTCGACCGAGACCGAAACGGTACAAGTGTAGTGCACTGTGGCGTATACGCATTTTGTTTGTATATTTAAAAATATTGAAAAATTACCTTAAGCTGATTTTTTTGGATATATTAAACTAGATAGTCCCTCAGTTTTCAACGTAAATTTTCACGAAATCTTAGTCGAAAACAGTGTTTTCTTGGTTTGGTTCGCTTAGAAACCTTGAGTTATTTTTTTTAAGATACCTTAAATAATGAACACGTTTGTAACGTTGGAGTTCATATGAAAATTAGCTTTTTTGAAGATCTCACAACAATTTCATTTCATTTTGACTAGCTGAAAGCCTGGTGGCTAGAGCTATATAATTTTTAAGTTAATATACAATTAATTTGTATGTTAATAATTAATAAAATAAAAAAAATTGATTTTATCCATAGCTAACATCAATCATGGGTGTTCGAAGGCCAGGCTTCAACCGAGGCTATGAAGAGATGAACGGAGTCAACGTTCCCCCACTAAATGGCTCGACATTGATGACTGCGCCGTCTCTAGGACCGGAATTTGAATTGTCATCAATTACTGTTGTACCTGATGGTGAGTGTGTTAACTTAATATGGCAAAATCCAAACATTCATACAAAACTACATATTTTATGTTTCCTCATTTATATAAAAAAGATACTTTCACTGTTCAACAAGCTGTCAATGCTCTCGGTTTCGGTTGGTTTCATGTTAAACTATCACTTTGCGTCGGCCTCTGTTGGATGGCTGATTCCATGGAAATGACAATATTGAGTGTCTTGGGACCTGCATTACACTGTGATTGGGGTATCTCAAGATACCAACAAGCCCTAACAACAACAGTTGTGTTTCTAGGAATGATGTTAAGCTCAAGTTTTTGGACACAACTTAGTGATCGATATGGAAGGAAGCCTGTGAGTATTCATGAGTTTATAAAAAAATTATCTTTTTCTAATCAAGACACTTACTTATGTATTTTTCCAAGGCCTTGACACTATGTGGCATTCTGCTATTTTTGTACGGCCTTCTAAGCGCAGTAGCGCCCAGTTTCGGTTGGCTATTACTGCTGAGAGGACTCGTTGGTTTTGCAATTGGCTGTGTTCCACAATCGTAAGTTTTAAATTTAGCACGAACTTTAAAAATAGTTGAGAAAAGATTGTTTCTTACAGGGTGACTCTTTATGCAGAATTTTTGCCAACAAAACAACGTGCCAAATGTGTCGTGCTTTTAGATGTAAGTTCCTTTGAATGTGAAAACATTAAACTTTTTCTTAGAAGGTCCTTGTTTTGTTTTTTTTTTCAGTGTTTTTGGGCCCTTGGAGCATGCTTTGAAGTTGCATTGGCTCTGGCAGTAGCTCCGAACTTCGGATGGAGATGGTTGCTTGGATTGTCAGCTTTGCCATTATTTGTTTTTGCTGTCATAACACCAGTAAGTTTGTATAGTTGTGCAAGAATTTTGTACTAGAATTACCGTAATTTATTTAATTTTTTTTTTCAAGTGGTTGCCAGAGTCAGCACGATATCATGTTGCGAACGGAAACACGGAGAAGGCTCTACAGACATTGGAAGATGTAAGTTCCTGCAATTTTTAATTGAACGCCAACTTTTTTATCATACAATTTTTGTAACAGATCGCCCGGGATAATAAACGTCCTATGTTGTTGGGTCGCTTAGTCGTTGATGGCAGCCCAAACTCCAAGGGCAGCATTAAAGCCCTCCTTAGTCCCGGTCTTAGAAGAACAACCCTCTTGCTTTGGTTTATTTGGATGTCATGCGCATTCTGCTACTATGGGCTTGTTCTAATGTCAACCGAACTATTTGCCAATAATCCTTCGGGCTCGAAAGAAGTGTCAGAAAATGTTGATGATTGTAGACCTTTAGAGACGACAGACTATATGGACCTACTCTGGACAACTCTGGCCGAATTCCCAGGAATTTTTGCTACAATTGCTATAATTGAACGTTGTGGTAGGAAGATAACAATGGCATTACAGTTCCTTCTATATGCCGCTTGTGTAGTTCTTCTTACTTATGCAAAAGAGTAAAATAAAATTGGTAACTCTTACACGAGCACTTATAATTAAATTCTTTTGTTTTAGACGAATTTACTTAACAATCGTGCTCTTTGTTGCCCGAGGAGTCATAGCTGGCCTCTTTCAAGCTGCATATGTCTACACACCTGAGGTGTATCCTGTCGCATTAAGATCTGTTGGAGTTGGAGGATGTTCAGCTCTTGCACGTTTGGGGGCAATGGCAACACCGTATGTGGCACAAGTTCTACTGCAAACATCCGTTTGGAGTGCTGTTTCGGTATATGGATTCTTTGCAGTTTTTGCAGCTGCTGCGTGTTTATTATTGCCTTATGAAACACAAAATTTAACTTAATATTAAGTGAACAAGAATATTACACTAAAACTGGGATTTAAGTTCAAAAATTCACAAAGAACAACTCATCACAAATAAGTTCAACTTATCCACGTTTAAATTACGTACATATATGTACATTAAGGCCGAGGGAACTATTTCTTAGAGATGATAGCAGAACAACGGTCAGTTGAGTTGATTAATTATTTGTTTGATGAGTTGAAAATGTGATTTTGAAAATAATCCAAGTTTCTCTGACTGATATTGTTTGATATACCTAAAAACAGTTTTGTAAATAACTATAAATATTAAGCTATTTTAACAAGAAAAGAATAAGCAATTGTAGTAATTTATTTGGTGCTTAACTTATACATACATACATAATGAGGTTTCTTAGAATCTCTGTATGATAATTGAATATAAAAATGATTGTATTTATATTTTGTGAATTTATATTTAAATATTTATTTTTGTTTTATTTACATTACGTCAATTTATAAACTTCATATGCTTACACACTAGCTGTCTTATGAGCTATTTGTTTTGTATGGGGCCGTTGTTTTATAAATTTAAGGAGCCGAACAACTGTTGAAGGAGTTACACCTTGAATTCGGCTAGCGGCAGCAATCTGTTGGGCAGAAAATGTTATTTATTTTATATTAATAAGTAAAGTTTCACATTTCATATTCTTACCGTTTGTGGTTGGATCATGGTAAGCTTTTGACGTTCTTCATTGGAAAGGCTTAGGGATTTTCTAGAAATAACATTTTAAAACTTTTATATTTAAAAATACCTGCACTGAATAAAAATGTTTTGTAAGTAAATGTCCTGACAACTTGAACTTCATTTCTAAACAATATGCACAATAAATAAAATGCTCGACTGGATCGCATGAACTTATGTATGCTTTTGTGGATAAAATTTGTATGTGACTAGGCATTGAAAATGTATGATAATGGTTCATTCACGTTTTTATTTCTCAAATAAAATATAATAAAATCAGTCGAGCCATTAACGAGGTATGTATACGGGAATAACCCAAATATAAGGCTATTTCCTCAAAAAATGTTAAAACCGTTATGTGAAGTTTGTAGCAAAAAGATGCAAATTATTTCAATATCATTAAATTTTTTTTGATATATCGTCGGCCTCATAAGCAGACCTTGTAACTCCACCTTTTAGCGAAAATGACTTTTGAATGCCATTTTATAGAAAATTGGTCAGCGCAGCAACCTAGAAAATTTCGTATCCCTCTTAAAACTCTAAATAAACTTAAATTTAAATTTTGCATAACACGTAACTCCATTGCTTCTCTGATGTCTGGCAGACCTCGTAACTTCAACAAAAAGTTTTCTCAGAAAACCTCGTATCTTTTATTCGTGGTTATCAAAACTCGTAACTCCATTTAACTCATGTTAAATTGCCACCGCGTTGGAAAACCGCCAAAAAACTATTAAAAGGGGAATCAATTTCTAATTATTTCTGTCGTTTTTTCTAATTATCTAAATTCCATAACATTCATTTTGTCCGCGGAGAAGGTGGTATCGAAGTGATTTTTTTTAAAGTTAGAACCGTACAGAATTTTGTTCCCTCACCCCCCCCCCCCCTAATGCGCCTAGGCAAAGTGTTCCACAACCGAATAGCGTTTATAAAGAATTGTCTCTCCGAAGGTAAACAGGATTATCACGGTAGAATGAGTTGATGAGTTCTTTTTGAGGAAGCAAACTGTATCCAATTAAATAGACTACAGGGTTGCTGCGACTGAATAACATTGAACAGCAAAGGATAATTTGTAAACCTGGATCGAGTAACTAGAAACGTGGTCGAATGTGAGTAGCGTATAACGCACTACGTTGTTGAAAGCAACATTTAATCTTCACCTGCTTATTGAATCACAGTTACAAAATATTTCACAACCATAAGTATGGGTAAAACCAACGCCTTAGCCAATAATAAACGTGTTTTTTAAGGGGTATAACATTGGGTAGGCCAGAGCGTACGTAAAACACCATACATTTTTCCAACATTGGCGTTGATGTGAACAGCATGCCAAGATTTCGCGCGTTTGGTACATAGGTGAGTGGGAAATTATTTAGATACAGGTTAGGAAAATAATCTAAGCTTAAGGCATTCTTAGCTTCTTCGAGGTCTTTGTTAATCATGTATGCACATTGCGCAGTCCTCGATCAGGCCTAGAGCACAACTTTTATGGAATCGATGATCTACTCACTGTTTCAGGTAGTTCGTTTATATGTAATGAGAAAAGTAAAGATCCTAAAATCGAGCCTTGGGGTACACCTCTTGGAATTGGCAGAAGGCAAGATGTTTGATTGCCAACACTCACACATTGCTTTCGATCACGGAGATACGATGAAATTAAAGTCACTGCAGCAGGTGCTAGGTAACACAAATTGTCATAATAAACGGTATCAAACGCTTTGGAAAAGTCAAGTAGAACCATAAAGGTAACTTGATCATCATAAATAGCTCGTCTGACGTCTTCAACAATGTTTGTAACAGCAGTGGTACAGCTGTGCTTCTGACGGAAGCCAAATTGAATATTTGACAGGATTTTTCGAGAAACTAAGTGAACATTTAATTGTTTTTGGATTACTCTTTCGAAAACCTTAGATAGAAATGGAAGGACTGAGATAGGTCTAAACTCACTGTTAATACCACTTTTAGGGATAGTAAGTACTTTAGCGAATTTCCACTGATTTGGATACAAACCTGTCATAATGATAGTAATAAATATATGAGTGAGAGTATGTAAGACAATCGGTAAAATAATCTTTAGAAACTTTGGGTAAACTCCATCAATACCTACAGCATTTTATTTAATTGCTAACAGGCTTTGCACTATGTCAGTACTTTCAACACGAGAAAACTCAAACAATTGCGATAAGCATCGATAGCGGCTGTTCTCTGAGATCTCCATCTCAGATACCCTTGGTAGGGTTGGAACAGGTAAAGGGATACAATTCTGGTTGATTGAGTTGACATCAACTTTTTCTTGAATTGTGGGTTGTTACCTTAAGCTTTCAGGTTATTCCATAGTGTTCGTCCGTTCAACGTGGGACTAAGCTTTTTCTTGTATAAGTTAGTTTTTTCAGCTCTTATTTTCTTCACTAAAAGGTTTCGAAGGCTCCGGAAAATCTAATGATGAATTTCCAATCTAAACCGTTTCCAGATCTTTCTGCGTAAAACAATAAAAACCTATTAAAAAGATATCTCTGGTGTAACTTAGTTTTAATTTAATTTATTTACAAAGGCTGACTATTAAGTTTTTCAGAAAACCTCGTAACATGAGATGAAACTAGTGGGAATACCTCGTAACTCCAATAAAATAAAAAGTATAGTTATTTTCGTTTTGAAAATGTTCTTATATTAAGCACGTTATTTTTTTAAATATATAAGGAAAAAAAACATTAAGATATGCTTAAAATAAGCTGCGTGAGACATTTTCGTGGTTTCTGTAAAATTTGAAATTTGTGAGTTACGAGGTCTGCTTATGAGGCCGACGATATGTATTATAAAAACGAAGTTCAATCAAAGAGCCATTTTCGAAAAAAAATTGAAAGAGATCGGTTGATATGGCGTTCGAGATGAGCTAATTTAAAAATCTTCTCTGTACCAAAATTAAGGCGAATCCGTCCATTCGCTCGATGTACACCTGATGTACACGACTACGCTCTGTAAGACGAAAACCACTTATTTGGATTTCCCCATCATCGCATTGTGAAATTTGATTGAAACTTCCTTTTTTTTTCGCCGCAAACCAACACTTGCCCGATAGAGGAGTTATCTCCAAAGCAACATGGCTATTTATGAGTGGGGCTATTTTCGACTCCGAGATTTTTAAAACAGAAATACAAAAGTTTTTTCACTTTTTTCTTATTTTCTTTCGCTGTAAAGTCATATTGTTTAATCGAATTTGATTTTTACAAACGCATCAGTTGCCATTACCTATGTCTAACCTACAATAACTAGTACCAATGTATCGAAAGTAAAGAAAACTTGAATAGTTCGATAGTATTATAATAGTTAAATATTAACTCTGACAGAAGTTATTCACTTAGCAGTCGTGGCCGAGTGGTTAAGGCGTCTGACTCGAAATCAGATTCCCTCTGGGAGCGTAGGTTCGAATCCTACCGGCTGCGTTATTTTTTTTAGTTTTCGGTAATTTTATTTATTTTTCCAACTAGATTGCTTTCTTGAGTTTGTAAAAAATTACATTTACTCAAAGGAATGTTAAAAAAATACTTACGCAAAATAATCAATATAAGCTGGGATCATTAGTTGCTCTTCTTGTCTCACAGCTTCCACATCCTTAGCCTGTTCAGCAACAAAATAATCATAAAGTGCTTCAATTTTGATTCGATCGGCAATTTGTTCATCTTCTGCAAGCCATCCCAGATGTTGTGGTTCCAGGTTTGCAATTTGCTTGCACGATATTTCATCTGCGGGAATGGCTAACATTTCAAAAGCGCTACAAGGGTAAAACATGGTGAAGAAGCCAAGACAAAAGTGAATGAGTGAAGTACAAACCTCTTTGGTACAGAAGTTTTCGATTCTGGGAGATTCAAAAGAGACCTCCATTGATTGGAAGACCGTTTGAGGTCCTTGAGAATGGCAATGGCTTCGTCTAGTTTTGCTTTTGTTCGGCACATGTGATTGTAGCGGTCTTTGGAGACCAATCCGAACTTGAAGCCCTGGAAAGACAGAAATCGTTGCAGAGCTAGGATGTATTGGTAGAGTAGTGGAATCAAGTTACTCTTTCGGTCAACCGCAAGTCGGCATTGTCTGGTCGGAGCAAAAGGCGGAACTCTGCTCGACTTGTAAACATCCTGTATGGTTCATTGGTTCCTAAGGAAGTTAAATCATCAACGAGTACACCAATGTAGGCTTCCGTTCTACTGATAGTCATCTGTTCTTTATTCAAACTCTTAGCTGCTGCGTTTGCTCCGGCCAGCAATCCCTGGCCAGCTGCTTCTTCATAACCGGTGGTTCCATTGATCTGTCCAGCTAAGAACAACCCTGCAACACGCTTTGTTTCCAAAGTAACGAAGAGCTCCCGAGGATCAATGTAGTCGTATTCAACGCCGTAACCTGGCACGACAACTTCGGCCTGTTCCAGCCCGACAATCGAATGAATCAATTGAACTTGTTGTTCTTCGGGGAGAGTACAAGACAAACCCTGTGGATAAACCAAATCACTGTTGAACCCTTCAGGCTCGAGCCAAACTTGATGAGGTTTTTCTCCAAACCGCAGGATCTTAGACTCAATCGATGGACAATACCTCGGACCGGTGATTTCTTCAGTTACATGTCGATTCTGGTGCATGTTCTCTTTGACTATTTCATTAACTCTGAACGTTGTGTAGGTCAAATGGCAGACAAGTTGATCTTTGGCATTAATCCAGACTTTGTCGTTCAAAAATGAGAATGCAGTTGGGGGATCGTCGCCCAGCTGGACGCTTAAATTCGAGTAGTTGATCGAATTCTTGCGAATTCGAGGAGGAGTTCCGGTTTTCAGACGTCCCATCCGAAAATTGAGATTCTCAAGGCTGTTGGCGAGACCAATGGCCGGTGCATCACCCATGCGACCAGCTGGACGAACATCCATTCCAATATTAATGTGAGCTCGTAGAAATGTGCCAGTGGTGATGACTACTCCGTGCGAATGGAGTTTTTCGCCGGTTTTAAGAATCACTCCGGAACACTTGACTACTGCAGTCTCTGAATTGTCAGATGGAGTACATTCATCTATAATGAGATCTTCAACTGGTGTGCAGAGTATATCCAAATTAGGAATGCTAAAGAGTTCCTTTTGCACTGCAGCTTTATACAGTTGCCGGTCGATTTGGGCTCTGGGTCCCCAAACAGCTGGACCGCGACGACGATTAAGCACCTAGATTTAATGGATTCTCATTGTCATTCACATGAAGTATATTTCCTACCTTGTATTGAACACCAGAAACATCACAACATCGAGCACAGATACCATCTAGAGCGTCTATTTCACGAATAAGATGCCCTTTGCCGATTCCGCCAAATGATGGATTGCAGGACATTTCTCCTAAATAAAAGAATATTTAATAAACAAAAAAAATACACAAGTATTTCAAATCATTCCAGACCATACCAATGGTTTCTTTTTTGTGGGTTACCAACAGGGTCTTGGCTCCCATTCGTGTGGCGGCTGCACAAGCCTCAGTTCCGGCGTGACCACCACCGATTACGATTACATCGTAGAACTTTTCACTGGATTTTCCACTGAAGTATCTATTGACGGTATGAAACTGAGTTTTGGGCTTATAGCAGATTATTTAAAGTACCTTTTACAGTTGGGGCGAAATGCATTTCTTAAAAAAATATTTGACCGAAACATGTTTATTTACAAATTTCGTTTCAATAAAATGTGAAATTCAGATTTCTGGTTTGTTATGACATACCAGCTGAAGAGTTTTTGACAGCTGTATATTGTTGAAGTGCCCGCTATGAGTATTTAGCGCTAGTGAAGTTAAGAAGAAGCTGTGTTCGTGTAGTCAACGGACGGAAAACTTCGCAATTAGGCTTTTCCAGAAACTATCTTTGTCTTTTCTCTTTCTAATTTTGACATAAAAATATGTAGGGAAAACAAACAATCGACCAATCACAATCACATGTTTTTGTTTTCCCTACATATTTTTCTGTCAAACTATTGATTTTTTTTTTTTACTTGTCTGGGACTGAAGTCTGGTGGATGTTCCAAATTCGAATCCAAATACCAATTTCTTATATGCAAAACTGTTCTTATTCGCGTAACCAAATATACCAAATAGTCCTAAAAGGATATCCTGATGTAATCTATGGTTTTTTGATTTTAGTTGTGTTGTGTAAAGAAAAGAGACAACATTTACATGAAAATAAAGAAAACAAAAGGAAACGAGAGATGGCTGTTGTCGTTCTCATTTGTATCGTTGTATTTTCATGACATGATCTACATACTTATATGGATCACTTAAAATAAATAAATAAGGCTATTGTGTCCTGCTATGCCATAGATATGTAATTTGTTTGGTACTTGGAAATTCTTGAACATTTTGAAAATATTTGCAGTCAAAACCCATACGAAAAAAACAGTTGGGGACAAATAATTTGGTAAGAATTTTCAAAGAACTAAAGGTATGCTGGATTTACACGACTGAGAAATTGGAAGTTTTTTGTCAGTAAATTGCCAAAAGAATGAATTTGTCCATTCTCATGACAGTTTTTTTGACAGTTTATTGACATAATGCTGGCAATTTTTCAGTCGTGTAAATCCAGCAGTAGTCAATTGCGCAATGATAGGTAAGTGCGTAGGAATGTAACACGCAAAAGCTCTAATGATAGAATCCCATTTTGTAAATGAACAATATTTATCCATAAAAGTATCTCTTATGGCCGATTTCATAAAGCCCTTTTAACTATTTATCAGGCTTTTAAAAATTTAAACGCCTGTTTAATATTTGTGAAACCGAACATTAAAGTCAAAACTTGCGTAAAATATCATTACATTAGAATTGAGTTTCAAAACGCATAAATAAAAATCCGCACTGCTATAAGCCAACAAAAAGAATCTACAATATTATAACATGCGTCAGTCCTAAACCAATACTATCTTGCAGAAAATTTTATAGCGAACAAATTTATATGTATAACTAGCATAATATTTTTTCTTATACTACGTTTTCATTATAGCCGAAATGAGGCAATTTCGCAAATTACAGAAAAATTGTTTTCATCTCAAATTTGCTAGTTTCGTTTTACACCTCATTTCATTTTGACTTTGATCTCGCTTGTTTTTGTTGTTTTCAATGAATTCCACATTGAATGGATTCCACTTGGGTGTGTTCATGAAGTGTTCACGCAATTTCCTACCGAGTTTCGTGCAAATTTGGTTGAAATTACCTAATTTGGAAATGTGAATTTGTATGGGAAATGAGGTAATTTGGAATCGAATTGGGAAATTTTCAACGAAATTACCTCATTTGCTCTAATGAAAACGCAAATTTCTAAATTTATATACCTATGTAGAAAAATTAAAAAATATAGTTGGTTTGGTTTTGATTTCACTTTCCGATTATGCCTGGATTTTCCATACAATTTTTAGCTGGATACCTAAAGTATATGCTTTTTCATTAAGTAGATATGTACAAATATTATTTTTTATTACTTCCCACACAAAATTCATCATGTATACCTTGCATCCACAGCAGTATGTAGTTTTCCCGGCATGATCATGGCGTTTATGGTATCTGCAACATTTAACTCACGGGAAGTCGGGGACTTTCAAATCTGTTTACCAAATGCATTGCTTGTGGTTCAACACAACACTTTTGCTGCGAACATGAAAAAATAATTTTAAATCTAAATCCACTGCCGGATTTTTTACACGGGGATAACGGTGAGTTATAATGGGTTTGGATGTTTGTATCTATACCTACAATATTGAAAACTAAAGATAGAAGATATTCCTTTAAAAATGTTATTATCATACACCGCAAACCTCTATAAGTACCTAAATAATTTTTTGCATCACCTACACCTCCATTAACGAATTTAATATTTCTATGTAGTTTGTCTAATATATGCACATGCTCTTCTTATCCCATTTCCAAATTTTAATCTGACATCGTTTCAAAATTACATAAACAGAACACTCGCCAAATCACAACAAGGAAGCCACAACATTCTAATTTGATTCTTCCGGGAGTACCAAGTTGACGTTGAACGATTTAAACGACTCAAACAAGCTGCTGGTGTAACCCGCAAGAACCAAAACAAATATAAAAAAACAACCATCACCTATCCAACAACTCTACATTCCTCACACAAAACTATTTAAAAAAAGGTGCTCCTCAAACATTTAACATTACCATAAAAAGCAAGTTACACAAAAAACACATACACATGGCTGCTTAACAAGTATTTATCTGAAAAAAAAGAACAGCTTAAATTTTTTGTTATTTTGTTTGTTTTTTTTTTTTTTCAAAGCCAAACAGGCTTAGGAGGCACAAGCCATATTACAAAATGTTTAAGACTTTAACCGCATTTGACCGAGAAACGGTCATGGCCAAGGATATCATACAACCAGTGTAAGTATGTATGTATGCAGTTTGCCCCGTCCACTCTGTCCAACGTGGCTGATTTGTGGCTGAATATGCGCAAATAAGTTTGCTTTGTGTGTGCGGCTTTAAAAAAAATAAGAATGCTTAAGAAGTGCCAGAGTTGATCTTGCACTTAAGTTTGCGCCATTAAGAGTCATGTAGACGGAAAAAAGGGGTCTTGAACGTGTATCTGTATTTTGTACAGGTAGTCTTAGGACAAAACTACCCTCCTCTCATTGTCAGTGTTGAATTGGTCAGTTGGTAAGAACTTGTTTTTTAGGATGACTTGGCTCGGACTGCGACTCTGACTGGTGTGTGGTTATAAGATTGCTAACGAAGATAAGTTGATGGTTGTA